>CM042393.1:28778879-31738879 GCA_023634145.1 Thymallus thymallus | reverse complement strand
GAGGGGAGGGGTGCGGCTAGATGCTGATATAACAATATAATTTAATAATTTAGCAGATGTTCTTCTGCAGAGAGAGAGAGACAAACTCCCCACAGTTATGGTAACAAAAGCACAAAACCCATGTGAAGTCTAGAGAACAATATTGTGACACCTTATGCAACCCTAAACCCAACATTACTAGGTCTGACATATTAAACCCTTATGCAACCTTAATACAACCGTAATGCCCAGGGGATAAATAGAATTGGATTTCCCGTAACCCCATTGACTGCTGAGAGAAACCCATGATGTTAGCATCAGTCAGCATGTAAACACTGCAGGCAAACCCCACACCTCCGCCCACTTACGCCACTAAACCAATAAAGAGGGTCTGCGCCCTGAACACAGTATACTGACCCTATTTAGCCTTGTTGGTTCAGGAAACACATGAGCTCATTGCTGTGCCGTTGCATCGAACAACTGAGGCTTAACACTCCCAACGGTATATCTGTACTGCTAAACACAGAATTTGACAACACAGTGTACCTACTTTTTAAGTGATTTACTTCTCAAAACAAAAATGTTAACTAATGTGTCAATAATGATTGCGTTGTACCAAAACGTCCTCCACCACTGTTATTATAGTAACCGCCCATGTATTAAGCACGTATTAAGTTCTGTGGTGTGAGGTACAGAGAGACAGAGGAAAATGAGAGATGGATGTAGTGGTGAAGTTGCTACTGGAATAGTTAGTCTACACCTGTTGTTTTGGCCAGTTCTGCCTAAACAAACCCATAACACAAAGTGTCCAGTATATGACACAGGAGATAGCTGGTCCTGAAGCAGGGTGGGGACACACTAAAGCTTACTGTATGCTTCCCAGTCAAAATAGTTTGCCCGTATATTATGACAAATTTGGTGTTCAGCAGGATTTTTTTCAGCTGTTCGAGCACACAGCATCTTTTATTGAGACTTGTCAAAGTTTGGTAGCCGAAGTCAGAAGTAGGGATTCTTCAACAAAGTGTTTGTTGTCATTCCACAACAGACGACTAGTTTTCATGCACTTTTTTTCACTTGAGAAATACTGCACCAAACATCTTAGTTCGATGTAAAATTCTGCAACTAAGACCTCTGCAAAAATGTCAAAATTAATGACAGATTTCTTGATTTATCTTAGATCGATTCTGACTATTTTGAGGAAGTGTTACTGTATGTTGTTGCTACGGGGTTTCAAGAGGGACAAACAGTAATATTGGCGTTGTTTTTCAAGCCAATGTCTTTTTACGGGAGTATGCAAGGCACAGACGTTCACTTCTCCTAGCCGAGTTCTGCTAGGAGCAAACTGAACCTCGCATGCGGATGTCTTTATGCTGGCTCAACCGGTCTGTCCTCAAGGCCTCCAATTGAGTCATGTCACCTCAGTTTTGTGTGACAAGACAGTTTAATCATTATTGTTCCTTATGCGTCAATACCAGACCAGCCAGCTAAGCCTGTTTGATACCTAAACACACACACACAAAACACACACACACACACACACACATATACACAAAATACACACATGTCAATGGATTGTGTCAACATCCTGGCATTTCCTTGTTAAACAACTCTGTGACAGGTTTTGTCCCTCCAGCTATGTGCTAATCATAGTCACCTTTGGTACTGTTCCTCAAAGTAAACAGTTTAAATATCTCATGATTTACTTCATACCAATCATAGTGTCCTGATACATTAAAGGAAAAGACTTGAATTCTTTTAACATCTAAGTTTAAATATGGTTCCAATTAAGTTAGTTGTTTCTCTCTCTCTCTCTCTGTTAACTGTAGCAACGATGCGTCAGAGTTGAGGGTTTGATTCCTGCATTGACCACTTATAAGATACTGATTATTTATGACGATATTAAAGACTTTATTACATTTTTTTTTATTATACAATTATTTCCAGATCATGCGTTATGACTGTTTTGTTGTAAATTGTCAATTCATGCCAGGACAGCGATGATGTCATTCTTATGACAGTGTTATGACAGTATACCAGGAATCCACCATGTCTCCCATCCTCTCCCAGCAGGAAGTGAGCCGACGCAGCTGCGATTCTCCGAGGGTCAGACACAGTCGCATTAGAATCTCCTTGCTAGTGCTGCAACTGTGTCCCTGACCCTGCCATGGTGTGTCAAAAGCTCCCTCACTGTGTTTATCATAACACCAATGCTGATATGGGATCAGAGACAGGACTGCATGTGCAGTTAACTCTCTGTTTGTGCATTCAATGGACCAGACAGGAGTATCTCTTTGGAATAGGGGTCAATGTACAATACATGGCAATAAATACTATCACTACATAGTACCACTGTCTTTGCATTAGGTTATGGTTGGTTTGAGCACGGTGCTGGTTAAAAACCCATAGGGGCTTTAATTACTATATAGACCATACACCGTACATTAGATTCATGTTTAAACTGTAAGCTATTTTGGACAAAAGTATCTGCTACAGAACCATTGTTTTAAATTCGTGGTCAGATCCGTATTGTGTTTGCGCCGATAGTTGAGCTATTACATGACCGAGCAATCTGAGCCTGCTCAGAAACATTCACCCACAAGGGATTAAAAGCGCTTTATAAATAGCATTTCCCCCTGTTACCGCCATCGTCAACTTAACAACCCACATCTACATGAGTAACAGTCAGGGAGGAGTCCCATAACATTCTCTCATTCTCGTCCTTGTTAATATGACTTCAACATTGGCCAATATAGGACAGCATGTCCTAGATATTCATGTCTGACCTACAGCTCAGTGAAGGAGGGGGAGAGAGGACGAGAGAGAGAGAGAGAGAGAGAGAGAGAGAGAGAGAGAGGAGGGGAGAGGGAGAGAGAGAGAGAGGAGGAGAGAGGGAGAGGCCTGCAAGGGAGAAGGGGGCCGATATGTTGTGGATAATGAATGGGGAGCAGTGTCCTCAGGAAACAGGGGATTACACACACACACACACACACACTTCACACACACACACACACACACACCAGGCTATCACAGCATGGAAATGGGAGAAATGAATTGCCTTGCTTTGCACCTTGTAACAGTTCAAAATAGTAAACCTACTCTATAACACAATGGTTTGATGTCGCTTCTAAATCATTGAGGAGATGTTTGGCAAATACACCTGTCAACGTGTGGTGTACCTTGGCTTTGCTAGCAACAACATAAATTTCTGCCTGGACTAACAAAGAAGTTACACTATTATGAAAGCACTTTTAAGTAAAATTCCTAAGAAATGGTATAATACAGTATACTAAGATCTTTTATGCTTATGGATCCTGGAGGGTACAACCTGGGTTTGTTTTATTAATGAACTGAGACTCCCTCGACTCAAACACTCACACAAACACCAAAATAACACAGATAAACACTCTTCGACAATTCTCCAGAGAATTGCTTGTCTCTCACCTTCTGATGCTGAAACGCGCACACAAAGCTAGACTGAATGACCTGGACAAATTCAATATGACATCTACGTCCAAGGAGGAGTGGCCATGCATGTACACGGCTGGAGGTGCTACAATCACACAGACACACAGACACACACAAAGCCACTAAAATAACACAGATAAACACTCGTCTGCATTGACTTACACGCATGCTCCAACCCACCCCCCCCCCCCCCGCAGTCTGCCCAGATTCACTGAAGTCATGCTGAGATGGCATCTGTCTCCCTACGCACGCACGCACGCACGCACAAACACACCCCATCCTTCTTTGTCCTCCCTCATGCTAAGATCCACCTTTTATTATTCACTGTGTGTCCTCTTCTCACGAGATATCCAATTTGCTCATGTCTCCCGTCTATCCAGTTAGTATGTTAGTCTGCCATCTAGGCCTTTTTCACAGTTCATATTTGATGACTGATGGCGTCTAATCAAAAATATTGATGATTTATTCCTATACAAAACATTTGTTATCTTACACACTGAACCAATTTGGGTTCCATTGTATTTCCTGGTCTTAATGCTAGTGTAGTACACTCTCCAACATAGCCATGAACCCACAAAAACCTATGCATTTGAAGGTGGGAAGTGAGGTCTCAGCAAATGCTATACTAACTACGACTAGCTAATATTCGATGACAACGGTACACTGTAAAGGGGTTGCCGTGAATTTGACAGTAGCTTGCAGGCAGCTTGGTGGCGAGTAGAATTCTGTAGTTCTACTGTAAATTAAATACGGTATCAAAGCGAGTACTGTGTAATGACACACAATACGTAAAATGGACTATTATACTGTAAAAAAGTTAATGATACCATAATCAGAATGAGTGATGGACGGATAAAATTCATTGAGGGGATTCTGCTTTAATTACAAGGGATTGGTGCAAGCAGGCTGGCTGCTGGGTAAAGTGTTTAAACATGACAGTATATTAGTGAATATTTTTGTGTTTCATATCACTTGCACTTCTAGAGGCTTTCAAACTGGCAGGGACTACAGGTCAAAACAGACCAAAAGGACATGGCAAAATACTCAACTGTTTAAGGGTTAAGACTTGCTGCCACTCCTATCAGGTGAAATAGGGGTGCTTATATTTTTCACCTGATTGGAGTGGCAGCAAGATGTTAATGAGCCAGAAACAACAAAAGCATGCACCCACTAGTGAGGTGGATTACAGTACCATTTGAAATACCATTTTTTTTTTAATATTGATAATACCCAAAATTACCACATAAATTACAGTTTTCCATTACAGTGTAGTCTGCTGGGTCATGGAAGGGGTTAGTCATTTGATTGGTCTGTTCTGGATCAGAGAGTTGCATCTCTGATGTAAGCCTTCCTATCTGGGCTCACTTGGTGGTCTGAGATCCCATCACTATGAGCAGCTTTCAGATTTAGCTCCTGCTTGGATTACTCCTCATTCCTTGACCCTCCCCCATTCCCTCTATCTCCCTCTCTATCTGTCTCGCTCTCTGTCTTTTTCTTTCCTCCTTAAGCATCTGTTAGCTTGGCAGCTTCAGCGGGAGAGAGGAAGGGATTGGAGCACACACACAAACATAACGTGCCAGTCCTTAGGAGGTCACTGGGGCAGGATGCGTTTGTGTCTGTACTAGACTCACTCTTAAGTGAGTCTAGTACAGTGCACTAACCCAGTAGCCCTGCCAAGCTCTGTGGGAAACACAACAACCCTTTACCTTTTTTTCACATTTTATTTGTGTTACAGCCTGAGTACATTTCAAAACCTTCTTCAGTCTGCTTTCCACCAGACACTTGGAGACGAATTCACCTTTCAGCAGGACAAAAACACAAGGCCAAATCTACACTGGTTGCTTACCAAGAAGACAGTGAATGTTCCTGAGTGGCCGAGTTGAAGTGTTGACTTAAATCTGCTTGAAAATCTATGGCAAGACCTGAAAATGTTTGTCTAGCAATGATTAACAACCAATTTGACAGAGCTTGAAGAATTTTGAAAAGAATAATGGGCAAATATTGTACAATCCAGGTGTGAAAGCTCTTAGAGACTTACCCAGAAAGACTCACAACTGTAATTTCTGCCAAAGGTGATTGTAACATGTGTCGGTGCAGGGGTGAGTGTGTGAATACTTTTGAAAACAAGATACTTCTGTACACACACACACACACACACACACACACACACACACACACACACACACACACACACACACACACACACACACACACACACACACACACACACACACACACACACACAGTGTGGTGTTCATGACAGTTTGGACACAACGGTTAACAGGGTGGTGCAGTTTAGAGTTACTTGATGTCAACGTCCCCAGCAGATGCCCCCTGAGATAAGTGTGTGTGTGTGTGTGTGTGGTTCTTATATCCTAAAATCCCCCAAAGTCCCCACAAGGATAGTAAAACAAGGAAAAGGCTTTTTTAAATTTAGGGGTTAGGTTTAGGTTTAGGGTTAGGTTTAGGGTTAGGTTTAGGGTTAGAATTAGGGTTAGAATTAGGGTTAGGGTTAGGGTTAGAATTAGGGTTAGGGTTAGAATTAGGGTTACGTAATGGGTTAGTGGTTAGGGTTAGGAGTTAGGTTTAGGTTTAGGTTTAGGTTTAGGTTTAGGGTTTGGGTTAGGGTTACAAGTTAAGGTTAGGGTTAAGATTATGGTAAGGGTAAGGGTTAGGGTTAGGAGTTAGGTTTAGGTTTAGGTTTAGGGTTTGGGTTAGGGTTACAAGTTAAGGTTAGGGTTAAGATTATGGTAAGGGTAAGGGTTAGGGTTAGGAGTTAGGGAAAATAGGATTTTCAATGTAAATTAATTTTAGGTCACCAAGCGGATAGAACAAGTTTGTGTGTGGGTGTTAGTGTGTGTGGGTGTGTGTATATTTAACTGTAGGAGCCAGCAGTAGAGAAATGCTGCTCCATAGATCTTTAACCTTGACAATAGATTATCGACATACATCGTACTGAATGTCATGATTATCCCTCCCTCTCTCTCTCTCTCTCTCTCTCTCACAGACAGAAACACGCCCCCCCCCCGCTCTCTCTCTCTCTCATCTAATCTGTTTTGACAAATACCACCGTCTCTCTCTCTCTCTCTCTCTCTCTCTCTCATCTAATCTGTTTTGACAAATACCACCGTAGATAGGGACAACAATAGCAGTAGAAAATTGTTAGGGATTTGGAGGTACAGACAGTACTGTATCTGAGGAAGTGTTGTTGTAAATGATTTAACAGCTGTATTCCAGTCATATTCAATAATCTCCATATGGCAGTGGTAGGCAACTAGATTCAGCCGTTGAAACGGATGGTCGGAGGGCAGAACATATTTATAATAATTTGTACACTGCAAATAGACCACAACTAAGCCCAAAAAGAGGTTGTATTTGAAAATAACAGTAATTTCATATCTTAATTACATTGAGACACGATCACATACAGTGCATTCGGAAAGTATTCAGACCCCTTGACTTTTTCCATTTCTTTTACGTCATAGCCTTATTCTAAAATGTATTAGATAAAAAAAAAAAATTCCTCATCAATCTACACACAATACCCCATAATGACAAAGAGAAAACAGGTTTTTTAATTACATTTTTTGTATTTATTTACATAAGTATTCAGACCCTTCGCTATGAGACTCGAAATTGAGCTCAGGTGCATCCTGTTTCCATTAATCATCCTTGAGATGTTTCTACGACTTGATTGGAGTCCACCTGTGGTAAATTCAATTGATTCGACATGATTTGGAAAGGCACACACCTGTCTATATAAAGGTCCCACAGTTGACAGTCAGAGCAAAAACCAAGCCATGAGGTCGAAGGAATTGTTCGTAGAGCTCCGAGACAGGATTGTGTCAAGGCACAGATCTGGGGAAGGGTACCAAAACATTTCTGCAGCATTGAAGATCCCCAAGAACACAGTGGCCTCCATCATTCTTAAATGGAAGAAGTTTGGAACCACCAAGATTCCGCCCGGCCAAACTGAGCAATCGGTGGAGAAGGGACTTGGTCAGGGAAGTGATGGTCACTCTGACAGAGCTTGAGAGTTCCTCTGTGGAGATGGGAGAACCTTCCAGAAGGACAACCATCTCTGCAGCACTCCACCAATCAGGCCTTTATGGTAGAGTGGCCAGACGGAAGCCACTCCTCCGTATTTATTTTTATTATTTATTTAACCTTTATTTAACTAGGCAAGTCAGTTAAGAACAAATTCTTATTTACAATGACGGCCTATACCGGCCAAACTCGGAAGATGCTGGGCCAATTGTGCGCTGCCCTATGGGACTCCCAATCACGGCCGGTTGTGATACAGTCTGGATCCAAACCAGGTTGTCTGTAGTGATTCCTCTAGCACTGAGATGCAGTGTCTTAGACCATTGCGCCACTCTGTAGTAAAAGGCAAATGACAGCCCACTTGGAGTTTGCCAAAAGGCACCTAAAGGACTCAGCCCATGAGAAACAAGATTGTCTGCTCTGATGAAACTCGTTGACCTGAATGCGGAGCGTCACTTCTAGAGGAAACCTGGCACCATCCCTACGGTGAAGCATGGTGGTGGCAGCATCATGCTGTGGGGATATTTTTCAGCGGCAGGGACTGGGAGACTAGTCAGGATACAGGGAAAGATGACCGGAGCAAAGTACAGAGAGATCCTGTGAGGGTTTGGCTGTGGTTAGACCTTACTCCCAATAAAGGGAGTGGTAGAACCACAGTCGAGCCCTCACACCCTAACTAGGGGAGGTAATGATCCTCAATCAGAGACAGCTGTACAGGGTTGTCTCTGATTGGGGATTGCATTTAGGCACCACTCTCAGCCACCTGTGTGTGGGTCATTGTTAGATGTTTTTGTGTCGAATGTCATCGATGTAAGTAGTGTTCCCGTTTTTCTGTACGTTGTTGTTTATGTAGTTCACATTGAGTATCTTTATTATTAAATACAATGTCGAACTATCACTGCGCTGCGCCTTGGTCTATTCCTACACCCGATCGTGACAGAATGACCCACCAAAACGAGACCACGAGACGCAGCGGAAAGAACAAGCGACGGATAAGAAAACAGCCTGGAGCCCAGAAACCCCAAACAGTTTTTGGGGGGGGGGCTATGGGGGTGGTCGGGGGTGGACGGTGAAGAGCCCCGGCCACTGCACTCGTGGGGGATCCTGGAGGAGCCCCTACAGCCATGGGAGCAGAGGTACGAAGAGGAGTCGGAGGGAGACGACGACTATGTGCCTTTGTTCCCTCACTTGTGGGGGCTCCCGGAGGAGTCCTCACAGGAAGGGGATTGGCGATGGAAAGAAGATCGGGGCAGTAGCAGCCCTCCAACGCCAGTTCCCAACCCGGTGCCTCCAGCGCTGGCCCACAGCCCGGCACGGTCCGTGCCGACTTTGCGCACCACACCATCAGTGCGCAGCCAAAGCACGGAGAGGGTGGAGGAAAAGGATCGCCCACCACTTCGTCTGCCAACGATCCAAGATCGAGAAAAACCCGAGGGGTTTTTTGACCGCCCGAAGGAGGAACAGATAAGGTGGTGGAGAGCTTGGGTGGCTCTTCCATTGGAGCAGCATACGGACCCGCTGCTAATAGAGATAGAGGAGGAGGAGGACTTCGGGCGCCGATACGCTCTAGTTAACAGGCTGATGGATATGCGGGAGCGGGCTTCTGAGCCAGCGAAGGTCAGCAGCCCTGAGCCTCCAGCCAAGGTCAGCAGCCCTGAGCCTCCAGCCAAGGTCAGCAGCCCTGAGCCTCCAGCCAAGGTCAGCAGCCCTGAGCCTCCTGCGAAGGTCAGCAGCCCTGAGCCTCCTGCGAAGGTCAGCAGCCCTGAGCCTCCTGCGAAGGTCAGCAGCCCTGAGCCTCCTGCGAAGGTCAGCAGCCCTGAGCCTCCTGCGAAGGTCAGCAGCCCTGAGCCTCCAGCGAAGGTCAGCAACTCTGAGCCTCCAGCGAAGGTCCGCATCCCGGAGCCTCCAGCGAAGGTCCGCATCCCGGAGCCTCCAGCGAAGGTCCGCATCCCGGAGCCTCCAGCGAAGGTCCGCATCCCGGAGCCTCCAGCGAAGGTCCGCATCCCGGAGCCTCCAGCGAAGGTCCGCATCCCGGAGCCTCCAGCGAAGGTCCGCATCCCTGAGCCTCCAGCGAAGGTCCGCATCCCTGAGCCTCCAGCGAAGTTCCGCATCCCGGAGCCTCCAGCGAAGGTCCGCCGCCCTGAACCTCCACCAATGCCCAGTCCGGGGCCGGTCGTCTGCCCAGCTCCAGTGCCGGAGCAGTCCGCTCCACCGGTGCCCAGTCCGGGGCCGGTCGTCTGCCCAGCTCCAGTGCCGGAGCAGTCCGCTCCACCGGTGCCCAGTCCGGGGCCGGTCGTCTGCCCAGCTCCAGTGCCGGAGCAGTCCGCTCCACCGGTGCCCAGTCCGGGGCCGGTCGTCTGCCCAGCTCCAGTGCCGGAGCAGTCCGCTCCACCGGTGCCCAGTCCGGGGACGGTCGTCTGCCCAGCTCCAGAGCCAGAGCGACCTGCCACACCGGTGCCCAGTCCGGGTCCAGTTGTTTGTACCGCTCCAGGGTCGGGGGCTTCCACACCAGGGTCCAGACAGGACTTGGTGCTTCGCGGGAGAACGGAGGGGAAAATCACCGCGCTGGGGTCCGGACCGGATCGGGCGTGCAACGCTGAGGTAGGAAGGGAGCAGCCTTCACTGCCTACGTCACGTCCGAGGCCGGGTCCGGAGCCTCCACCAGCAAATGCCCCAGTACTCCGCCCTTTTCCCCCTAGTTTAGTTTATGAATTTTTTTGAGAGGGGGGATTATTTTGCGGTCGGGAGTCCGCACCTTAGGGGGGGGGGGGGGTACTGTGAGGGTTTGGCTGTGGTTAGACCTTACTCCCAATAAAGGGAGTGGTAGAACCACAGTCGAGCCCTCACACCCTAACTAGGGGAGGTAATGATCCTCAATCAGAGACAGCTGTACAGGGTTGTCTCTGATTGGGGATTGCATTTAGGCACCACTCTCAGCCACCTGTGTGTGGGTCATTGTTAGATGTTTTTGTGTCGAATGTCATCGATGTAAGTAGTGTTCCCGTTTTTCTGTACGTTGTTGTTTATGTAGTTCACATTGAGTATCTTTATTATTAAATACAATGTCGAACTATCACTGCGCTGCGCCTTGGTCTATTCCTACACCCGATCGTGACAGATCCTTGACGAAAACCTGCTCCAGAGCAGGCAAGCCTGAGGTCCTCCCGCTGAAGCTGCCAGGACCTCAGGCTGGGGCAAAGGTTCACTTTCCAACAGAACAACGACCCTAAGCACACAGCCAAGAAAATACAGGAGTTCCTTCGCGACAAGTCTCTGAATGTCCTTGAGTGGCCCAGCCAGAGCCTGGACTTGAACCCGATGGAACATCTCTGGAGAGACTTGAAAATAGCTGTGCAGCGACGCTCCCCATCCAACCTGACAGAGCTACCGAAAGTTGATGCTGTTGCTATACAACCTCTTGCTAGCTTGTTAGCATAACAAATTACTAACTAGACATTTTACGGCTTCGGAGTGCCAGAGTGCGCTCTGGGAGCATAAACACAGAGCGTGGTCAGATTGTCTGTTTGGAGCGTTCAGAGCGCACACTGCCAGGCAGTGTCACTGGACACTCTGGCCGAGGAGTACGGTTGATCCGAGCGTTCTTACCTCACAACCGCAGTCAAGCACCCAAGATAACTGGTTAGCTACTTCCAGACACAAATGAGAGGGCTCCTGAGTGGCGCGGTGGTCTAAGACACTGTATCTCAGTGCAAGAGGTGTTACTACAGTCCCTGGTTCAAATCCAGGTTGTATCACATCCAGCTGTGATTGGGAGTCCCATAGGGCTGTGCACAATTGGCCCAGTGTGGTTAAATAAAGGTTACCTTTTTTTTTTTTTTTTAAAGAACACCTCACTCTGACCATTTCACTCTCCCTAGCAGAGCTGGTTAAGCTGTTTTCATGTTATCCAGAGCGTTGGTGACTATAACTGTGCTGCTGGCAACAATTTAATTACATTTACTGACACCGGCCATATCCAACTGGTGTTAAGTGTTTGTAAATTCATCAGTTATTCTGCGCTCTGGCACAGGAATACTCAGAGGAGAGTGCTCTGAAATTGGAGTAGATAGCCAGAGCGAATTTACGAACACACCCGAATGTCCATTGAGAATGCACAAGGACTACACCACTTAGCTAAATTAACAGTGACGGGAATAATCAAGTCAATAAATGTTGGGTAGTTAGTTAGATAGCATATAGTTAATAACCTAGCAAGTTTGAAGTATTAGTAGCCAACTAATGTTAGGTAGCTAACTTAGCTAACATACCGGTACTTACTGCTGTAATGACATGCTATGTAGTTCGTAAGGATAGCGTAGCTAACAAATTGTCAGCCAACATAACGTGTAGGGGCCGCCTGTTACTGACCCCTTCAGAAGCGTTTTTCCACCTGCAAAAATTATTTATGTAATTTATTATAGGAGTTTGACAGCCGCACATGCATGTATGCACATACACAAATGCATGCAGGCAAACACACAGGACGAGAGGCACAGTACCAGAGGCACAGGACCAGAGACACAGGACCAGAGGCACAGGACCAGAGGCACAGGACTAGAGGCACAGGACCAGAGGCACAGGACCAGAGGCACAGGACCAGAGGCACAGGACCAGAGTCAGGGCAGGGCTAGCATTTCATCACTGTTGCTAAGTGCCATCTCACTGTTTTGTTTTTGTGTTCTGGCAAACAGAGACAAAGCTACAGGATCTAATGCCGAGAAACAATGTGGGCTGCTCTAGCAAACTGGACGTTCACTTAATCTTAGATATACTGTAGAGCTAATATATATATATATAAGTCAAATTATTTTAAACCACAGATGGAAAGTGTGTGTTTATAGTTGAATTAAAGAAATATAATTGTAACATTAGCATATTCTACTGTATATGATAGTGATGTCATAGTTATAATGCAGTGTGTGTGTGTGTGTGTGTGTGTGTGTGTGTGTGTGTGTGTGTGTGTGTGTGTGTGTGTGTGTGTGTGTGTGTGTGTGTGTCCATACATGAGTGTGCGGCTCCTATAATGAATGGCACAAATTATTTTTGCAGACAGGAAAACGCTTCTGAATGTGTGAGCAATAGAGAGGTACTCACGGCATTTGAAAGTGACCACCTTTATTTGTTGTCAAGGCAGCTGCTGCCTTTCATTACTAGGCCACGCTGTGCTCCCTCCCTCCCGCTTGCGGCTTGTTATGTCTCCTTAGCAACACTACAGCTCTTAAACACTTCATTGACCACGTTAGAGACAGCCGTGCCAACCTTGACTCCTTCCAGCGCTGTTTTAACACAGAGGCCTGGATCCTCTCACAGGAAACCAGTTGCTATTGTTCCTCGTTAGCAACCATGGTAGCAAGACAGGAGACAGATAGTAAAACGGTGTCACATTTGACCCCTGTTGGTAGCTTGTTTCTTGGGTAGTAGTACCATCCAAATAAAAACACTACATGTTCTTCAGTTGTGGGAACAGGGCAAGGGACTGCCCTTTTTACCAGAATGACCCTCAATCTCTGGCCTCTGCCTCTCGTTCAAAAGGTCAATTGTGTCATCCGACAGGGGATCTATGTTGAGTGACAGAGAATGTACACAAAGAGTGTGAAGCAATCCAGTGAAAGACAAATTGATAGTAACTGGATAAGGCTAGTGCACTACTGCTTATTTCAAGACGTGTCATAGGGGCTAGGTAACAGCTTTACAAGCAGTAAATAAAGCAGTAAATAACAGCCTTATAAGCAGTGCATAAAGACCTACATACATTCTTATGTCAACAACTAGTTGGTATGCCACTGTTCTAATGTCAAGCTAACATTCACAGGGTTTTAGTGATGGAGGTTTTGATTTATATTAATAATATTCATTTTATGTATGAAAATTATATTTATATATTATTTATTTCCTATATTACTTACCAAATAAATAAAAAAAATATGTAGGGTTAAAAATCAATCCAGGGATTAGAGATTCACAAAGAGGGATTGCCCCAGTTTTAGACAGTCCTCTACAGCCACATCAAACACAGGTTTAACCAAGTAATTACTGAATACCAATTAAGGAGCTTTTCACCACTAACATCCAAAGCCAGTTCCAACATAGTATAGCCACAGGGCAAACATTCTACTGCCAACCTCTCAACTTTAAACCACCCAAGTCTTGTAGGCTTGTGTCTGTCTGTCTGTCTGTCTGTCTGTCTGTCTGTCTGTCTGTCTGTCTGTCTGTCTGTCTGTCTGTCTGTCTGTCTGTCTGTCTGTCTGTCTGTCTGTCTGTCTGTCTGAGTGTTTACAATGCTGATGTATGTAGCTATACTCGCGGTTCATAAACTTTATGTGATGCTGCACTTTCATTAGCTAAATGTATTTACACACAAGGTTGTTCTCTGTTCTATTTTCAGTGGTTACGTTCAAGTTAATTAGGTAGCAAATTGTGTGTAAATGAGTCAGAACCAAGACAAACAGTTGTCGTTTCTATTTGAGTGACAAACCATGTGAACCCAGTCTGGGAATGCAAAGAGCCGTGTCTGCTACACATATCTGCTTAACCTGATAACACACATATCCATACACCGACCCCCCCCGTGAAACAGGTGCATCTCCTTGTCTTTCATTTGTACCCATCTGTCATGTCCTTCATTCTATTCTTTCCCTATCTTTTCCCTTCCTTTCCCCTGTCTTCCTTTCCCACTGTCTTCCTTTCCCTGTCTTCCTTTCCCTCTCTCTTCCTTTCCCTCTGTCTTCCCTCTCTCTTCCTTCTCTCTTCCTTCTCTCTTCCCTCTGTCTTCCATCTCTCTTCCCTCTGTCTTCCTTTCCCTCTCTCTTTCCTCCCTCTCTCTTTCCTCCCTCTCTCTTCTCCCTCTCTTCCCTCCCTCTCTCTTCCCTCTCTCTTCCCTCCCTCTTCCCTCCCTCTCTCTTCCCTCTCTCTTCCCTCCCTCTCTCTTCCCTCTCTCTTCCCTCTGTATTCCTTTCCCTTTCTCTTCCCTCTCTCTTCCCTCCCTCTCTCTTCCCTCTCTCTTCCCTCCCTCTCTCTTCCCTCCCTCTCTCTTCCCTTTATCTTCCTTTCCCTCTCTCTTCCCTCCCTCTCTCTTCCCTTTCTCTTCCTTTCCCTCTCTCTTCCCTCCCTCTCTCTTCCCTCTCTCTTCCTTTCCCTCTCTCTTCCCTCCCTCTCTATTCCCTCTCTCTTCCCTCTCTCTTCCCTCCCTCTCTCTTCCCTCTCTCTTCCCTCTGTATTCCTTTCCCTCTCTCTTCCCTCTCTCTTCCCTCCCTCTCTCTTCCCTCTCTCTTCCCTCCCTCTCTCTTCCCTCTCTCTTCCCTCTCTCTTCCCTCTCTCTTCCCTCCCTCTCTCTTCCCTCTCTCTTCCCTCCCTCTCTCTTCCCTCTCTCTTCCCTCTCTCTTCCCTTCCCTCTCTCTTCCCTCCCTCTTCCCTCTGTCTTCCTTTCCCTCTCTCTTCCCTCCCTCTCTCTTCCCTTTCTCTTCCTTTCCCTCTCTCTTCCCTCCCTCTCTCTTCCCTCTCTCTTCCTTTCCCTCTCTCTTCCCTCCCTCTCTATTCCCTCTCTCTTCCCTCTCTCTTCCCTCCCTCTCTCTTCCCTCTCTCTTCCCTCTGTATTCCTTTCCCTCTCTCTTCCCTCTCTCTTCCCTCCCTCTCTCTTCCCTCTCTCTTCCCTCCCTCTCTCTTCCCTCTCTCTTCCCTCTCTCTTCCCTCTCTCTTCCCTCCCTCTCTCTTCCCTCTCTCTTCCCTCCCTCTCTCTTCCCTCTCTCTTCCCTCTCTCTTCCCTTCCCTCTCTCTTCCCTCCCTCTTCCCTCTGTCTTCCTTTCCCTCTCTCTTCCCTCTCTCTTCCCTTCCTCTCTTCCTTTCCCTCTCTCTTCCCTCCCTCTCTCTTCCTTTCCTCTTCCTTCCCTCTCTCTTCCCTTCCTCTCTCTTCCTTTCCCTCTCTCTTCCCTCCCTCTCTCTTCCTTTCCCTCTCTCTTCCTTCCCTCTTCCTTCCCTCTCTCTTCCCTCCCTCTCTCTTCCCTCTCTCTTCCCTCTCTCTTCCCTCTCTCTTCCCTCCCTCTCTCTCCCCTCTCTCTTCCCTCTCTCTTCCCTCTCTCTTCCCTCTCTCTTACCTCTCTCTTCCCTCTCTCTTTCCTCTCTCTTCCCTCTGTCTTCCCTCTGTCTTCTCTCTCTCTTCCCTCTCTCTTCCCTCTGTCTTCCCTCTGTCTTCCCTCTGTCTTCCTTTCCCTCTCTCTTCCCTCACTCTCTCTTCCCTCACTCTCTCTTCCCTCCCTCTCTCTTCCCTCTCTCTTCCTTTCCCTCTCTCTTCCTTTCCCTCTCTCTTCCCTCCCTCTCTCTTCCCTCTCTCTTCCCTCCCTTCTCTTCCCTCTGTCTTCCTTTCACTCTCTCTTCCCTCTCTCTTCCCTCCCTCTCTCTTCACTCCCTCTCTCTCCCTCTCTTCCCTCTCTCTTCCTTTCCCTCTCTCTTCCCTCCCTCTCTCTTCCCTCTCTCTTCCTTTCCCTCTCTCTTCCCTCCCTCTATCTTCCCTCTCTCTTCCCTCTCTCTTCCCTCTCTCTTCCCTCTCTCTTCCCTCTCTCTTCGCTCTGTATTCCTTTCCCTCTCACTTCCCTCTCTCTTCCTTTCCCTCTCTCTTCCTTCCCTCTTCCTTCCCTCTCTCTTCCCTTCCTCTCTCTTCCTTTCCCTCTCTATTCCCTCCCTCTCTCTTCCTTTCCCTCTCTCTTCCCTCCCTCTCTCTTCCTTTCCCTCTCTCTTCCTTCCCTCTTCCTTCCCTCTCTCTTCCCTTCCTCTCTCTTCCTTTCCCTCTCTCTTCCCTCCCTCTCTCTTCCTTTCCCTCTCTCTTCCTTCCCTCTCTCTTCCTTCCCTCTCTCTTCCTTCCCTCTCTCTTCCCTCCCTCTCTCTTACTTTCCCTCTCTCTTCCTTCCCTCTCTCTTCCTTCCCTCTCTCTTCACTCTCTCTTCCCTCTCTCTTCCCTCCCTCTCGCTTCCCTCTCTCTTCCCTCCCTCTCTCTTCCCTCTCTCTTCCCTCTGTCTTCCCTCTCTCTTCCCTCTCTCTTCCCTCTGTCTTCCTTCTCTCTTCCCTCTGTCTTCCTTTCCCTCTCTCTTCTCTCTCTCTTCCCTCTCTCTTCCCTCACTCTCTCTTCCCTCTGTATTCCTTTCCCTCTCTCTTCCCTCTCTCTTCCCTCTCTCTTCCCTCTCTCTTCCCTCCCTCTCTCTTCCCTCTCTCTTCCCTCTCTCTTCCCTCCCTCTCTCTTCCCTCTCTCTTCCCTCTCTCTTCCCTCTGTCTTCCTTTCCCTCTCTCTTCCCTCTCTCTTCCCTTCCTCTCTCTTCCATCTCTCTTCCCTCCCTCTCTCTTCCCTCTCTCTTCCCTCTCTCTTCCCTCTCTCTTCCCTCCCTCTCTCTTCCCTCTCTCTTCCCTCTCTCTTCCCTCCCTCTCTCTTCCCTCTCTCTTCCCTCTGTCTTCCTTTCCCTCTATTTTCCCTCCTTCTCTCTTCCCTCTGTCTTCCTTCTCTCTTCCCTCTCCCTTCATTTCCCTCTCTCTTCCCTCTCTCTTCCCTCTCTCTTCCTTTCCCTCTCTCTTCCCTCCCTCTCTCTTCCCTCTCTCTTCCCTCCCTCTCTCTTCCCTCTGTCTTCCTTTCCCTCTCTCTTCCCTCTCTCTTCCCTCCCTCTCTCTTCACTCCCTCTCTCTTCCTTTCCCTCTCTCTTCCTTTCCCTCTCTCTTCCTTTCCCTCTCTCTTCCCTCCCTCTCTCTTCCCTCTCTCTTCCCTCCCTCTCTCTTCCCTCTCTTTTCCCTCTCTCTTCCCTCTCTCTTCCCTCCCTCTCTCTTCCCTCTCTCTTCCCTCTGTATTCCTTTCCCTCTCTCTTCCCTCTGTTTTCCTTTCCCTCTCTCTTCCCTCTCTTTTCCTTTCCCTCTCTCTTCCCTCCCTCTCTCTTCCCTCTCTCTTCCTTTCCCTCTCTCTTCCCTCCCTCTCTCTTCCCTCTCTCTTCCTTTCCCTCTCTCTTCCCTCCCTCTCTCTTCCCTCTGTATTCCTTTCCCTCTCTCTTCCCTCTGTATTCCTTTCCCTCTCTCTTCTCTCTCTCTTCCCTCCCTCTCTCTTCCCTCCCTCTTCCCTCCCTATCTCTTGCCTCTCTCTTCCCTCTCTCTTCCCTCTCTCTTCTCTCTCCTCTTCCCTCTGTCTTCCTTCTCTCTTCCCTCTGTCTTCCTTTCCCTCTCTCTTCCCTCCATCTCTCTTCCCTCTCTCTTCCCTCCCTCTCTCTTCCCTCTCTCTTCCCTCTGTATTCCTTTCCCTCTCTCTTCCCTCCCTCTCTCTTCCCTCTCTCTTCCCTCCCTCTCTCTTCCCTCTCTCTTCCCTCTGTATTCCTTTCCCTCTCTCTTCCCTCTGTTTTCCTTTCCCTCTCTCTTCCCTCTCTTTTCCTTTCCCTCTCTCTTCCCTCCCTCTCTCTTCCCTCTCTCTTCCTTTCCCTCTCTCTTCCCTCCCTCTCTCTTCCCCCTCTCTTCCCTCTCTCTTCCCTCCCTCTCTCTTCCCTCTGTATTCCTTTCCCTCTCTCTTCCCTCTGTATTCCTTTCCCTCTCTCTTCCCTCTGTATTCCTTTCCCTCTCTCTTCCCTCTCTCTTCCCTCCCTCTCTCTTGCCTCTCTCTTCCCTCTCTCTTCCCTCTCTCTTCTCTCTCCTCTTCCCTCTGTCTTCCTTCTCTCTTCCCTCTGTCTTCCTTTCCCTCTCTCTTCCCTCCATCTCTCTTACCTCTCTCTTCCTTTCCCTCTCTCTTCCCTCTCTCTTCCCTCCCTCTCTCTTCCCTCTCTCTTCCTTTCCCTCTCTCTTCCCTCCCTCTCTCCTCCCTCTCTCTTTCCTCTCTCATCCCGCTCTCTTCCCTCTCTCTTCCCTCTCTCTTCCCTCTGTCTTCCCTCTGTCTTCTCTCTCTCTTCCCTCTCTCTTTCCTCTCTCTTCCCTCTGTCTTCCCTCTGTCTTCTCTCTCTCTTCCCTCTCTCTCTCTCTTCCCTCTCTCTTCCCTCTCTCTTCCCTTTCTCTTCCTTTCCCTCTCTCTTCCCTCCCTCTCTCTTCAATTTCTCTTCCTTTCCCTCTCTCTTCCCTCCCTCTCTATTCCCTCTCTATTCCTTTCCCTCTCTCTTCCCTCCCTCTCTCTTCCCTCTCTCTTCCCTCTCTCTTCCCTCTCTCTTCCCTCTCTCTTCCCTCCCTCTCTCTTCCCTCTCTCTTCCCTCTCTCTTCCCTCCCTCTCTCTTCCCTCTCTCTTCCCTCTCTCTTCCCTCTGTCTTCCTTTCCCTCTCTATTCCCTCTCTCTTCCCTTCCTCTCTCTTCCCTCTCTCTTCCCTCCCTCTCTCTTCCCTCTCTCTTCCCTCTCTCTTCCCTCCCTCTCTCTTCCCTCTCTCTTCCCTCTCTCTTCCCTCCCTCTCTCTCCCCTCTCTCTTCCCTCTCGCTTCTCTCTCTCTTACCTCTCTCTTCCCTCTGTCTTCCCTCTGTCTTTCCTCTCTCTTCCCTCACTCTTCCCTCTCTCTTCCCTCTCTCTTCTCTCTCTCTTCCTTTCCCTCTCTCTTCCCTCCCTCTCTCTTCCTTTCCCTCTCTCTTCCCTCCCTCTCTCTCCCCTCTCTCTTCCCTCTCTCTTCCCTCTCTCTTCTCTCTCTCTTACCTCTGTCTTCCTTCTCTCTTCCCTCTGTCTTCCCTCTCTCTTCCCTCCCTCTCTCTTCCCTCCCTCTCTCTTCCCTCTCTCTTCCCTCTCTCTTCCCTCTCTCTTCCCTCTCTCTTCCCTCCCTCTCTCTTCCCTCCCACTCTCTTCCCTCTCTCTTCCTTTCCCTCTCTCTTCCCTCCCTCTCTCTTCCCTCTCTCTTCCCTCCCTCTCTCTTCCCTCTCTCTTCCCTCTGTCTTCCTTTCCCTCTCTCTTCCCTCTCTCTTCCCTCTCTCTTCCCTCCCTCTCTCTTCCCTCTGTCTTCCTTTCCCTCTCTCTTCCCTCTCTCTTCCCTCCCTCTTCCCTCCCTCTCTCTTCCCTCTCTCTTCCTTCCCTCTCTCTTCCCTCTCTCGGCCTTCCCTCTTCCTTCCCTCTCTCTTCCCTCTCTCTTCCCTCTCTCTTCCCTCTCTCTTCCTTTCCCTCTCTCTTCCCTCTCTCGGCCTTCCCTCTTCCTTCCCTCTCTCTTCCCTCTCTCTTCCTTTCCCTCTCTCTTCCCTCTCTCTTCCCTCTCTCTTCCCTCTCTCTTCCTTTCCCTCTCTCTTCCCTCTCTCTTCCCTCTCTCTTCCCTCTCTCTTCCTTTCCCTCTCTGAACAAGTCAGAGCTTGTAGAGAAAACGGGGCCAGACAGACTTGAGGTGTCCCTCTTTAACAGGAAACTTGAGACCACTGTAGACAGAGAACATGCAGCCAACACACTGCACATAGGGATGGCCATGAATGAGTGTGTTTCATAAGGGTTTAGACACGTTTGGACTGTGTGTGTGTGTGTGTGTGTGTTCGTTCATGAGGAACTCCTTGTCTTTCATTTTTACACACCACATTGGTGTTAGCAACATACATTTCTGTGTGCATAAATAGTGTATGTATTTACATATAAACAACACACACATATTTGGTTGTATCTATTTTTGAGGCCGTTCTATCTTGCTAGGAGCCATCAGCTTTCACCCTGCCGCCAGTCAACCAACACCCCCTCCCCCTACTCCTCTTCCTCCCTCTCAGGAAGCCCAACCCTGGAACTGATTCCACACTGGCATTTTTCCCAGGATACCCCTCCCCCGATCTCCTTTTTACCCCACCCCCACCCTGACACCCCCCTTCCACTGCCCTCCCCCACCCCCACCCTGTCCTCCTGTCCTCCGCCAGTTCCCAAGATAAACAAAGACCTCAGTTTGTCTGGGCTCCAATGGAGGTCACATAACCATGAATGGAGGGGCCAAATTGAGGGGGCTCCTTCTCTCTTTTTATAAGAAAAGGAGGAATGGCAGAGTTGTTTTTGTGATGGCCCAAGGGGGGTTGGGCATGGTTGTTTTGTATACCTGCAAACTTTAGGTTGAAGTTTACTATTTGGCTTTTAACGCCAAGTAAGACATTAAAAAAATATATAATCTCTATTTTATTTGTTTCAGCGTTTTAATGATATGTGGTGTTAAGAAATGCAATGTTGATTACCTTCCGAGATTGTGTCGGTAAGACATTTGAGATGATAGAAACTTTCAGTAGGCTGTCACAGATAGGCAAGGTGATAAGGGCATGATTGTTATGTGGAGTTAACTGGTTTATCACTGGTATTTCTAGAACTCCACAGCTTGTGGGAGAGCGTTCTCAAAATGCTGTGTTGGTTGTGTTTTGGAGAGCTTTGATAGGGTTTTGCCAATTCCAGCGCACACAGCACTGATTCAATTGTACAAGGAGCTTTGAAAAGGAGAGGGTGTGTGTGTGTGTGATTTACCAATATGCTCTAGTAGTCAAACCCCTCAGGCTAAATAGTCACATGCTTTCAATCTCAAGGGTGTTTGTTAGATGTGTCAGCTGAACTTTTTGTCTGTCAAACTAAGTTAAAGCAGCAAACATAGTGAACAAGTAAAGTGATTTGAAAATAATCATCAAAGCTGAAACAGACAGATGGATAGCTTGATAAATAGATTATTGGCCTATTGTGTTTTGGCTTTGTTAAGAAGAGATACTCATCTTGTTGAGAGAATCTAGACTAGAGTTTGTTGGCTTTCCTCACTTCCTGGTGACAAAGGGATTATTGTAGCATTACTTGTCTGGACATGTTTCAGGAGTGGTAATTGGGCTGTTTGGCTGCTGCTCTGGAGAGTTTTCAGATGAACTAGAGAGAAGTAGGCCACAGAGGGGCTGTGACCTCTAACCTTGCATTGCCCAACATGTCAGGGGTCAAAACACCTTGGTCAAAACCCACCTATCTTCTTAGAGTATTGCTTATCTCCAGGTAAAATCAAGGAAACATAAGTAAATGACAGATACAGAATATATTGAAAGCAGGTGCTTCCACACAGGTGTGGTCCCTGAGTTAATTAAGCAATTAACATCCCATCATGCTTAGGGTTATGTATAAAAAGCCTAGTTGTCCATTATTTTGGTTACCATGGCTAGAAGAAGAGATCTCTATGACTTTGAAAGAGGGATCTCAAAGGAGCATAGGTGGTTTGAAGTGTGTGTGTTTGTCTCAGCCACTAGATCTTAACCCAATTTAACACTTATGGGAGATTCTGGAGCGGTGCCTGAGACAGCGTTTTCCACAACTATGAACAAAACATCAAATAATGTACTTTCTTGTGGAAGAATGGTGTCGAATTCCTCCAATAGAGTTCCAGACACATTGAAGCTGCTCTGTCGGCTTGAGGTCGCCCAACGCCCTATTAAGACACTTTATGTTGGCAGTTACCTGTATGTTGTAGCCTGTAGATATTTGGTTATTTTGCAGTCAATAATGAAAGTGAAGTTAAAATACTTACTTTGTTCAGTTACAGTATGTGTATATATACAAAGCCTTTGTAAGAATGTAGAGGGTAAACTTTGTGCAGTCCTTTTTCACCAGCCCTCACACACTGAAAGCTTGCTCATAGAGTCTGCATGTTGGCATTGGGCCTCAGCTTAGTATCTCAATGAGTACATTTAATCAAACCAATATTCCCCTTAAATTCCTCAAGTTTAGCCTGTACATTCCACTCTCTCTTTCTTTCAGCAGGAAATAGTTTCGCAACTAGTTTCTCTCCTCTCTCTCCCGTTCTATCTTTTTCCAGGAATCTGGAATTCTGGAAGTGGGGCCAACAGTTTCAGAGGGTGATGGAATGGACAGCTGCATGCATTTAGCTTGGAAGGAGCCAGGCATGTACAGTGCCTTCAGAAAGTATTCACATCCCTTGACTTTTTCCACATTTTGTTGTGTCACAGCCTGAATTTAAAATTGATTAAATGTAGATGTATTTGTCACTGGCCTACACACAATACCCCATAATGTCAAAGTGGAATTATATTTTTCAGCTGAAATGTCTTGAGTCAATAGGTATTCAACCCCTTTGATATGGCAAGCCTTAATAACTAGCTAGAGGTTCCTATCTCCCTCATTAGCTTTAAGCATCAGCTGTCAGAGCTGCTTATCGATCACTGCACCTGTATACAGCCCATCTGTAAATAGCCCACTCTACTACCTCATCCCCATATTTATTATTTTTCGCTCATTTTGCACTCCAGTATCTCTATTTGCACATCATCATTTGCACATCTGTCACTCCAGTGTTAATTCTAATTTGTAACTTATTTCACCACTATGGCTTATTTATTGTCCTACCTTCCTAACCTTGCATTTTGCACTACATTTGCACATTGTATATATAGATTCTCTATTGTGTTATTGAATGTACGTTTGTTTTATTCTCATGTGTAACTCTGTTGTTTTTTGTCGCACTGCTTTGCTTTGTCTTGGCCAGGTCGCAGTTGTAAATGAGAACTTGTTCTCAACTGGCCTACCTGGTTAAATAAAGGTGAAATAAAAATACAAAAAATTCAGGAGTAAAAATGTGCTTAACAAGTCACATAATAAGTTGCATGGATTCACTCTGTGTGCAATAATAGTGTTTAACATGATTTTTGAATGACTACCTCACCTCTGTACCCCACACATACAATTATCTGTAAGGTTCCTCAGTCGAGTAGTGAATTTCAAACACAGGTTCAACCACAAAGACCAGGGAGGTTTTCCAATAACACGCAAAGAAAGACACCTATTGGTAGATGGGTAAAAATAAAAATAAATCAGACATTGAATATCCCTTTGAGCATGGTGAATTGATTCATTAATTGCACTTTGGATGGTGTATCAATACACCCAGTCACTGCTAAGATACAGGTGTCCTCCCTAACGGAAACCGCTCAGGGATTTCACTATGAGGCCAATGATGACTTTAAAACAGTTCCAGAGTGCAATGGATGTGATAAAAAACTGAAGATGGATCAACAACATTGTAGTTTCTCCACTAACCTAATTGACAGAGTGAAAAGAAGGAAGACTGTACAGAATAGCAATATTCCAAAACATGCATCCTGTTTGAAACAAAGAACTAAAGTAATACTTCAAAAAATGTGGCAAAGCAATTAACTTTTGTCCTGAATACAAAGTGTTATGTTTGGGTCAAATCCAATACAACACATTACTGAGTACCACTCTCCATATTTGCAAGCATAGTGGTGGCTGTATCATGTTATGGGTATGCTTGTAATCGTTAAGGACTGGGGAGTTTTTCAGGATAAAACAAAACCCGGAATGGAGCTAAGCACAGGCAAAATCCTAAAGGAAAACCTGGTTCAGTCTGCTTTCCACCAGACACTGAGAGATGAATTCACCTTTCAGCAGGACAATAACCTAAAACACAAGGCCAAATATGCACTGGAGTTGCTTACCAAGAAGTCAGTCCTGAGTGGCAGAATCACAGTTTTGACTTAATTCTACTTGAAAATGTATTGCAAGACCTAAAAATGGTTGCCTAGCAATGATCAACCAATTTGACAGAGCTTGAAGAATTTAGAAAAGAATAATGGGCAAATATTGTACAATCCAGATGTGGTAAGCTCTTAGAAGACTTACCCAGAAAGATTAACAGCTGAAATTGCTGCCAAAGGTGCTTCTAAAACGTATTGACTCAGGGGTGTGAATATTTATGTAAATAAATGAAAATGTCTAAAAACATGTTTTCACTTTGTCATTATGGGGTAATGTGTGTAGAAGGGTGAGAAAAAAATATATTTAATCAATTTTGAATTCAGGCTTTAACACAACAAAATGTGGAATAAGTCAAGGGGTATGAATACTTTCTGAAGGCAGTGTACCCACATGTATGCAGCCTTCTGTCTGTCTGTCCCAATACTGGGAGCGGAGAGAGGATGGGCGCTTAGTAATTGCATCCCATGCAGATTAGTCATGCAACATAAAACATGATCAGACAACAAAACCATTCCCACACCTGTAGAGATCCTTTATACCCAGTCATTCTCCCTGTCTCTCTTACGCATGCAAGCATGCATCCACTTGCACTAATTAATCTGAGAAAAGGGTGATACATATAATACCTAACCCTGTTCATAAATTCATACCATCTTATTAAGCAAAGATAACCAAGCCAATATATGCCTTTGGAAAAAGGACCACACATAAAACAAGCTCCCCTCCACTGTTCTTCAAACCTAGACATTGGGATCTACAGGGCGTTCTAACCCTGAAATAAGACCAGATTCAACTAATCAAGGGCTTGATGATAAGTTGAGTCTGGTGTGGTATAGTAGCAATTGGCTCTAACAAAATCCTGCACATCCCCAGGAACCAGGATTCAAGTACACTGCTCTCCTCCTCCCTTTTCTCTCTGTTTGTGTTCTGTTGGTGAGAGCCCTTGTCCTGGGACTGTCGTGACCCACATTCCCTGTGTTAGCCTGCCTAGCCGGGATCCGGCCGGCTTTAGCCGCGCCTTCTGCTGCATCTCCAGGGAGTGCCGGCTATTAATACTCAGCTGTGACCGTGTGAAAAAATGTGGCCACGCAGGACACAGGAGGCTAAATCCCACTTAAGCCCATGACAAACCCGTGGCGCAGTGGTCTAAGGCACTGCATCTCATTGCAAGAGATGTCACCACACTCCCTGGTTCAAATCCAGGCTGTATCACATCTGGCTGTGATTGGGAGTCCCATAGGGTGGCACACAATTGCCCCAGGGTAGGTTGTCATTGTAAATAAGAATTTGTTCTTAACTGACTTGCCTAGTTAAATTATTATTATAATAAAAAAATGTAAACTACCATACCCCGTTCAAAGGCACTTAAAACTTGTATCTTGCCCATTCACTCTCTGAATGGCACATATACACAATCCATGTCTCAAGGCTTAGAAATCCTTCTTTAACCTGCCTCCTCCCCTTCATCTACACTGATTGAAGTGGATTTAACAAGTGACCTCAATAAGGGATCATAGCTTTCACCTGGTCAGTCTATGTCATGGAAAGAGCAGCTGTCCTTAATGTTTTGTACACTCAGCATATCTATGTAGTATCCATAACACACCTACATCCTGTTTTTACTTTAGTACCATTTAGTAATAGTATTCATTGAGATGTTAAAAGGATAAGGGTTTTCTCCTTTAATACACACCATGTTGCACATTTTTAGACAGAGTATGTTTATTTCCCCAAGTGTACATTACTGTAGTGAGTATGTAAACAGTTTTCCTGTAGATTGGCTTGTTGACTCGGGCTTCCCTATGAAAAGAATTTGAGCTCGTCACCTAACTGACGTGTAAATATAAGTTAAGGTTGAACAAGCAAATGGTATGGTTTAGATAGTTCCAAGTTGGTAAGAGAATGGTTCAAGTAACACTAGAATTGATTCCTGGCATATACTAGCCTACATGATTAACAGTACAAACCAGGATTAGCTTCAACATAGGTTTCTACTCTAGCCTCTGCTGAGGCTGCATAGCAGACATGCCTGTAGGCACAATGGAAATTGTTCACAGAGAGCAGTAAAAAGAAACTGGTTTGAGGCCTAACAGGTTCCCCGACTATCTGGAACAGAAATAATTCCTGAAAACCTTATCTTGATAAATCGGTTGGCCTTGTTCGTTGAGCTATAAAAAGTTGTGGAAGTTGCAAAATGATTGGACCAGACTAGAAAAACATGTGCTGGTTGTCACTGGCATGGAGTATTCTGTACACAGCCACATGATGCTTAGCAACAGCTGTTCTATCAAGGTCAAAAATGTACTTGTCGATATATTAACATTAGGCCAAGATTAGTTTTTAGCTAGAACACTATAATTTCTGTAAGAATAGGCACAATGGAGCAAGCATAAATTGAATGAGGATTAGTAGGGGCTACAAGTTGCAACATATTGGATTTGCTCGAAGAAAGAAAAACCCTTTAAATGGACAACAGAGTAATGAGTCATTACTGCATTATGAACATACCAACCCAATGAAAAAAAGAGCGCAAAGAAAAGTGAATTGTTAGACAAAATGTTTTAATACGTGAGCATCACGCAATTATCTTAATCCATGACAGATGCCAAAATACATAGATTCAGAACAAGACATGGGAAAACAGTATTTACAGGCACAATATTAAGTCTTTATAAAACAAAGACATTAGGGAAACAGTGACTGGCAGATAAACGTCAACAAATGGCGTGGTCACATTCAGTCCAGTAATATTATCCTTGTTAAGAAAGGATACATTTTAAACGATACTTGGGGCTTTTGTAACACCTCTGAATGCTGAAGGCCACCTCGCTCACATTCTTTCAACAAGAAGTTCCACGTAAATAGCTACAACCGTAGGCCTACTTTTCACTGCGATGTTTTGGGGAATTCCAATTGACTAAAAACCAGTCTTCCACGTTTCACCACGTGGGGTTATAACTGCAATAGTTGATGGAACTTTGCCTCCGGTACTATCCCTATTAAAATTCCCAAAGTAAATCAAAATTTCAACGTTTAAAAAGCGACAATAGCAGTACTCCAGGGGTTGAGGTTTTTGAGCATTTGATCACAACATATTTGCCCGGAGTCACTGTCCTCTGCCTCTGTCTGCTCTCCGTCTTTATTACTCAAGAGACCAGAAAAACTGGAACCGAATATAGTTATCAAACTCGATACATTGCTAGTGTCCATTTCTTCCGTTTCCCCGTTATTCCCGCCGTCTGTAGAAGGTATCGACGTGGAAGTTCCCTTCGTCCTTTTCGTCGGCGAGTCTGAGAGTTCAGAGTCGTCGGCACTCCGTTTCCTGTTAGCGCAAGACCGGGGCGCTTTGGGCTCGTACGAATTTTTCGCCACTGGTTCACTGTTGTCCGTCTGGCAGTCCGTCGGCGTCTCCGTGGCCTCTTTTGGATCACTCGGAACACGGATCCCGTTGGGCGAGATGGCAGTAAGAACATTGGCGACCACACATGTCTGAGTGGCCTCCGGACTCTCTTCCGGGGTTTTGATGTCGCTACATCCTGAATCCGAAACTCCATTTTCGGCGCTCTCTTGCTCGCCACTCGCTCGAGTTTCTGCGTGCGGTGCGGATTCGACCACATCTCTGGCCTCCTGCTTGTCCTCCGCCACTTCGCTTTGCTCGTCTGATTGAGGCGGGCTCTCTGTCGAACCGGGGATCAGTTTGTTTTGTTCCGATGCCATGTACTCCCCCTCACACCACTCTCTTGCTTGCTGGGCGCTCAGGCATATCCCGCCGTAGTAGTCACTCAGGTATACTTGCCTGGCGCTCCGTAGAACAAGGGAGACCAGTAGATTTTTGTGTAGTTTGATCCCACCACGTTGCACCCGGGAGTTGTAAATCTTCCCGAGCGAAATGCTCATAATCCGATGCGCCTCAACTTTGAACTCCATTATTAAAGACTGTTAGTTTGGTTTGCACAATCACCCACTGTCTTTCTCGTGCTTCAGTCCACGTCGAAACAAATGGTTAGAAAGGTAATCCTAAAATCCCGGGTGTATGTGTAGGCTATTCGAGTTAGTTTGTCCAGCTAGCGACTGCACGCGATTCACTTACAAATCGCACTGAATTCTCAACCGTGATGTAAATATTGCAAGCTGTGCTTCATTGTTCTCCTGAGAGTAAGCAAGTCAGTTCATGGGTGAAGAAATTAAAGGCTTTTATTAAATTCTTACACCTTTCACTCTAATCAACAGCTGAGCATTAAGAGGAATGGGACTGTTTCTATTTTTAACACAGCTTTATACCCTAACGTAACAACCACGCCAGCCAATGAAAATACGTGTCGTCTTTAAAATCCCTACGAATACTGCCCCGCCAAATCCATATGGACCAATGGGCGTGCGCAAAAAAAAATAGTTCCGATTTAAATACAAACCTGGGAGAGTGATTTAAAGGGGTAAACACCATTTTAAACTGGCGTAAATAGCCTTCTAAAAAATATATAAAATTGCACATAATAAAATATAACACCCAAGACATAGGCTATAGTTTATTATATTGTAGGCTTATAATGTGATTTCACTTCATGAATGCACTTATTTGATCATTTAGAATTTTTAAATACATTTTATCCATTAATTTAGGCAATGTTTTTAATAATAATACGTTTAACATCAGAAATGTGTTTAGATTTCCCCTTACTGTGATCTCTCCGACCAAAACAAATACATACATACAGCTATTTTCTGCTGTAATGATGTGTCCCCTTTTAGAGTACGGTATCTTTTCTTTTGATTGCTGACTTCCTGAGGTGATGTAATGCTTTGACTGTTTTCAGCCAGGTCACATGATGCTTTTGTGCTGTGTCTTGGCAAAGGCAAATTCTAGTGAATGGAACCGTTAGGAGGGGGAGGGGTGGTGGTGTTTTGTTTCATGAGACTTATGCTGCGTTCATAACCAAGTGGGAAGGTGGTATTTACCACATAGGATTGAAAACAAAATACACTTGAACACCCTCCAACCTCTCCCACATGCTGACCTCTGGAAATTATCTCGATAACAGCTTTTTCGGCAGTTAAATGCAACATCAAAACATTATTTATAACAATAAATCTATTACATTTTTTTGAACACTAATTTGTTTACAAGCATAGTAAATTATAATGAGTAGTGATTAGGATGCAAAGTGAAGTAGACCAGTCAGTCTGGAGTTGTCGACTACAATAGTTGATCTCAAACACACCGAATGAGCAAAATTGTTGCTCTCAAACACGTCCCTTCTTAGCATGATGGATCCCATTAGTAACCACAGGTGTGGCTGGAGCAGTTGTAAGGGTTAAAGGTACAAAAACAGTGGCCAATCATCATCTGCAGTCCCCATGGTGTGTTCAGGGATCACCTACCGGGTTGTAGAGAGCGTGGCCATCTTTCCCGATTCAACTTATATAATATTTGTCTGCTTACTCTGCTACAGTGATGGCTTTCAACCTTGAGACAAACAGAAAACAAAATGTTGTTAGTAAATGAAGGGTTCATCTCTATTGTATTCCCTTGATTCCTCGCAACCTCTGTCGTCACCGCCTTCTCAGTTTGTTTTTTTGTAGAAGTTCCGAGGGGAACCTCAGGCTCCAATGTGTTTTGAGAAGGAGATGAGGAGAGAGGACAGGAGGAATCAAGGAAATAATTTAGATGCACCCATTTCCAAGATGTCGTCTATAGCCCAGCCTGGGATCTACTAGCGTCTTTGGTCAGTCAAAACCTGCCGCACAGTCTTTTTTATGTGATGTTCATACACAACTTTTGCTGGAGGGGCTTGAGACAAAAAGGGTCCTTTAAATGGACAAAATATTGGCCAGCAATTACTTAAAGGTCCAATGCAGTCGTTTTTATCTCAATATCAAATCTGGGTAACAATGAAGTACCTTATTGTGGTTCTTTTCAATTAAAATAGTAAAAAAGAAACAAAAATATAATCTTAGCAAAGGGCAATTCCTCAAGTGTTGTGTCTCTGACTTATCATTGAAGGTTAAGACTGTTATATTATCAGATCGATTCTCTAGGCTTAGTGATTATGTGATTAAACTAACCATCTAAACATTAATTAACTAGGAAGTTCGGGCACCACGGAAGAACGTTTGTTTATAGAGTAACATCTCCCGATTTGAACTCTCTTCAGATTATTTATGTTGATAACAGTATGTTGATATCTCTTTTGATAACAGTCGTTTATTAATTAATTTTATCTCGTATTAGTCTCATTCTGAAAATCGTACAATTCTAGTCTGCACGAACCCAGTTTTACTGATGAATCATCCATACACAAATTGGCTCAATTATTTATTTACTAGCTAATTAAACAATTACAGAATATACAATACGCACTAACGTTATACAGGAAAATACTGTGCCTAGTGGACTAAACAAAGAATGACAGTTTTGTTATAACAAGATAGATTCAGAGTTTAAGGGGGGAAGGGAAGGAAGACCAAGGAATTTTGGCCTCTTTCGGACGTGGGACGCTATTCTCAGTCGATGTCGCCATCATCCAATGTAGGTCTTCCGGGTCGGTGGTATGAGATGTTCATCTCATTCTGTAGATGCTTCCGTGTCGGTCAATGTTCTTGCTAGATTTGTGCACCTTTCCAGTCTGCAGTCTGTTAGGCTATAATCTAGGATTCACTTCTTATTTAGTGAAATAGTTCAGAGATCATACCATCTCACGTGGGGAGCAAGCTCTCTCGTTTTCTGGCCTATAGAGTTTAAATTAAATTAGCCCTTTTAAATGCGGTGACAAGTCCTCCGGTTATTTGGAACTGATATTTAAATTCTTAGCGAGTACTCTTAAAGACTCGGGTCAGAGAGGCGGTGCCATCACACTGACATGCACCTCATTAGGGTCAAGGCTTAGTTAGTGGGCAAACAGACATGGAAAACCTTTATCTCATAAAAAGGCTAAAATCTAATTATAATCTTTTCAAAAGTATTCTTATGCTTCGTTAAACATTTTACACAACATTCAGAAGAAAGCCTCATAACTGAGGAACCGGTATAAACAGAGTTAGAGCAAAGCCTGGACAGGATCGTAGCTGGCTTCTTCACCAGATGACACAGAGTGGACAGGATCGTAGCTGGCTTCTTCACCAGATGACACAGAGTGGACAGGATCGTAGCTGGTTTCTTCCCCAGATGACACAGAGTGGACAGGATCGTAGCTGGCTTCTTCACCAGATGACACAGAGTGGACAGGATCGTAGCTGGCTTCTTCACCAGATGACACAGAGTGGACAGGATCGTAGCTGGCTTCTTCACCGACAATCTACACATTCTCTATATGAGAAATATTTTTTAATTCTCAAATTCTGGGATGTAGTAGAATTGGGCGTGATAATCCCTTTGTCATGAGAATCCCTTTGTCTTACTGTGACTCTCTCTCCTCCATACTGCATGGTCGAAGAAGAGAGTCTCTGCCAGGAATTTTTTACATTGTTGTAAAGTCATAAGAACTGTGTCATGACGCTAGCCCCTAGCAGAGATGGGATCATGACACAAGCAAGATTTAGCTGGAACTGTCTGGGAGTGGTCTGAGTGGGGAGGGGAAAACTGAAGACTAGCTGTTATTGGTCTATTAACTAATTTACCACATGGTGACGTCAGCATGGAAGGCCAAAAGCCACCAAAACAGGCTGAAATTTCAGGCTGTCTTTTCAAACAGTTCTTACACTAGAAGGACATTATCATAGTTTTCACAATATTATTCTAACCTCAGTATGAAAATATATATAAAACACAGATTGTATGGTTTCATAAGTTAAGAAATAGATATGTTATAGGCTATCACAATGTGAACCATCCTGATGGCTTGCTACCTGCTGAAGGTGATTTCTCATCTACAACGGCCAGTGTAATGAGTGATTAGATAGCTAGGCTCTAAAGATAAATACTTCTAGCTAACATTAACATTACATATCTAAATATTTCAGGTGGCAGTCCCTTGCAAACTGACCTTCGAAACGGAAGCAATTCCGAGACGTCATCGAAGAATTCGGGCACAGATGGGTTTCGATTATGGTTACTGCTATCGGGGATTCGTCCCAAGGATTCCGTTTGAACATTTCCATTCGATTATCTGGCCCAGGTTACACCCGGTGGGAGGAGTTTGCACTGGGTGAAAAGTGATGGCATTCGTTTTGGAACCGGGTTGCCTCCCAGATGTGAGCCAGGTGCCCCATTCAAAGCCCACTGTGAAGTCAGCTCATAACAACAGTAACACAACCCAGGCTAGTTTAAAGGTAGACTCAATGAAATGACTTTCCTACGTGCAGCACCGCATATATTGGCCGTGTTCGAGAGCAGCAAAACCACGTTGTATGGGTAAAAATTGACTGACTGGCTGGTCTACAAATAATATTGAGTTATATACTATATATTATATACTGTATAAATGTTTATGATGCAAGGGGATTTGTAGATCAATCGAACATTCCCATTGAGATGAGCAAGATGCAACACACTCTCACGCAGTCACACACAGTATCTGCGCATGTTCATGGGTTCGCTTCACGCTGTTATAGCGTGGTAGCCAGGGCACCAAAACAGTGGAGAAGTTGAGCCTCTTGCTTCAATGCTCTTCAGGCATCAGCATGCTTCGGTTTGGCTGGCGCCTTGCCTAAATGAACGCCAGGTTTGTGCAGTATCTTTCTGACAGTGTACCCATGCACTTCGACATTGATTGTGGCAAGAGAGGCCTGTAGATCACTTGATGTTACCCTGAGACTTCTATGAGCATCTTTCGGTCAGCTCTTTGGCTGACTTTGGTGGGACGACCTGTCCTAGGTAGTTTACCAGTGGTCTGGAATTTTCGTCGGACAGTGGAATGATGTACTTCGAATTGCTTGGAAATGGATTTGTAACCCCTCCCAGACTCATGGGCATCAATAATCTTTCTTCTGAAGGCCTCGGTAGGTCTTTTGATCTTTGAATGATGTGTTACCACACACTCATATGGTTAAGACCAAACCAGACTTTATGGAAGGCTGGACCCTCCTAAATTTCTCTCTAATCATTTGCACTTGTTTCGGTACCTAATTCTAATTTTAGACATTTTATGTGATGGTAAAGGTAGGGGTGTACTAACTTTTCCCCCATAAGGAAAGTTTTGTGTGTGTGTGATTTGTTAAATTGGGTAACCTTTAACTGTCAATATTGTTGGAAGTGAAGATTACATATCCATCTGTCCAAATATGTAAAACATTACTTTTTCATATGACTGTACATACTGTATATGTCAGGGCGGCATTGGACTAAGATACAGTGGCATCGTAAGCTTTATAGTATACAGTATACACATAAGAGATTGGTGATGCAGTATGTGAACACGATGAAGTGACTAATGTAACCGGTGTGAAATTACTAGCTAGTTAGCGTGGTGCGTGCTAGTGGGTGACCGTTGTCATTGATTGTGTGTAGAGTGTCCCTGGTTCGAGCCCAGGTAGGGGCGAGGAGAGGGACGGAAGCAATACTGTTACACTAAGATACCGAAGAATAGTATAGCGTACAGTTTATACATATGAGATGAGTAGTGCAATATATGGAAACATTACTAAAGTGACTAGTGTTTAATTTCCTGTGGCTTAATTTCATGTGGCTGGTGATTTCTAATCTATGTCTATAGGCAGCAGTCTCTGATGTGCTAGAGATGGTTGTTTAGCAGCCAATGGCGTAGTATAGAGTACAGTACAGTATATACATATGAGATGGGTGATGCAATATGTACACACAATTAGAGTGACTAAGATACCGTAGAATAGTGTAGAGTGCATTTTATACATAGAGATGAGTTATGCAGATACGGATACATTATTAAAGTGGCTAGTGTTCTATTCCTTAAAGTGGCCTGTGATTTCTAATCAATGTCATTAGGCAGCCACCTCTGGTGTGTTAGTGTTGGCTGTTTAGCAGTCTGATGGCCCTTAGATAGAAGCTCTCTCTCGGTCCCAGCTTTGATGCACCTGTACTGACCTCGCCTTCTGGATTATAGCGGGGTGAACAGGCAGTGGGTCGGGTGGTTGATGTCTGATGATCTTTTCGGCCTTCCTGTGGCATCGGGTGCTGTAGGTGTCCAAGAGGGCGGGAAGTTTGCCCCCAAGTCGCCTTTCAAAGCGTGTTGCATTATGGGGATAAAAGTTGTCCAACTTGCACCTACATGTCGACTGCATGAACTTTACAAAAACAATGTGATCAAAGGTCATGAAGTTTCGCCTACAGTCGACTGTAATTTTCTGCAGTTGCTCCTCACCAGCTGCAACTTGCAGCCATCACCTGCATTGTGTGAGGCACTATGTGTCAACCAATCATTAGTGGGGGGTTTTGACTTTTTTTGACAGAACCAAAGACATGACTGAAAAAGGAAGCAATTTTGCCACGATTCACATATACAGTGAATATGTTAAATGAATGTAATATGAGTCTCTCTCTCGTCAATTGATAGTACAATGTACACCCATACTGTATATACATGCATTTTGTGGGTGTGTGATATAGAGTTTGGAGAAACAAAATATTTAGACATTACAAGCAATGGCAACACTGCCATGTTGCACCGAGCCTTGATGTTGGAAAACCACATCAGTGTCTGACTTTCGGCTGTAGCTGATGCACCTCTCCCGACTTCACTCCTCCACATTCGCCTGCAGTTGGTTGCTTTGTTTCAGCCTTACCACTGAAACAAGCCATGGCTATGACTGTTTGATTTGAGCATTTGAGAAAGGCGCTCCTTTTGCCCGTTCACGTCACGGGCCATAAACCGCGGCGCCGCGCCTCAGGTTAATAGAACTCCCTCACTTGCAGTCTGGTTGCCCGCATGTAAACCGTGTTTTAACGTCTACGATGTAAACATAACACAGGACCCCTCGTTTTGTTCTTGTTTCTGACAGTCACCAAAATCAGGCATGCCTCTCGAAGGGCTATATGAGTTTTAAACATTAGTATTGCAGTCAATTATTCGGCAGTATGTCTATGGAAGATCCGTTTTTCGTCGTCAAAGGGTAAGTAGCCAAGGCTTCATCAGCTATCGTTAGCTTGTTACTAGTATCTAGTTTGCCGTCAAGGATGGGCTAACGGTAGCTTGGGACAAAAGGGGAATTGTTGTAGTTAGCTCTGTCGCTAGCAAGCTTAGCGATCTGTTTAGTCAGTTAGCAAGTTGCGTTCGTGTTTAACAGGTTCATGGTGAGAGACATGGGTAGCAATTAGCGTCTTTTGTGGCGCTTGTTGGTTATTGTCATGTTTTAACTAACGCTTAACTTGCCCGATAAACGAGTAACTCGCTGTCGCAGACTCGGGAGTTAACGTTAACAAGTTACAATGTTGGATAATTCATGTAAGATCGACAGCTATGGCAAATATTTTAATTAAAAAAAAAAATATATATATATATATATATATATGGGTTGATGTAATGATATTGTATGTGTGGTTATATTAATATGGCTCTGTGACTAACGTTATGTCAACTTCAATGTCTTGCCAGCAACTGCTTAGATCGACCTGTTTGATCATGATGCTCAGCTCCAATACATGACACACAGATAACTCAGCGTTTAGTTCTGTTGGGGGTCTTTTGTTAAGATCCTTGGTCTTAACATTAAAACGGATCGTTTGCGCTACGGGTTTGGAAGCATAAGGACCTTATCTTTCATATCGGCGAGAAATAATACAAATTAAAATGCACACCTTCCTAAGGTTAGTGTTCCCACATTGCCATATCGCCACGTGTTTGCGGATAGCAGACAGATGAATGAGAGAGTCTCCTCTAACACCTGTGTGTGAACGGAAGATGGGCGCCACAAACGTTGTCACTGAAACATACTACCGGCTGCAACTGTGTTAAAAACCAATTTAAAACATTGTATAAGTATCTATTTTGCATTTGTGATATTAAAGTAAATATTTTGCATTTTTGATATTAAAGTAAAGGGCTTTATGTTTCTAGAACCTTACCGCAATTGAGAATCGATTCATGTTTGCCTCTAAGCGGACCATGTAAGGTCCTTGGACTATAAGGAGTAACTTAGTCTCCTTTAGTCCATTCTTGGGCTACCTCTTAGCTATACACAGTATTGTATTTCTATGTGCTATAGGCAGCTCGATACTGTAGATGTACTTTTATTATAGACTTTCCTATTCAACAAATCTCTAGTGAGGTCCAGAAGGCGGTGAACACCGCTCAAGGGCTGTACCAGAGATGGAGCGAGCTGCTGCAGGATCCCAGTGGGGCTTCCAAGGAGGAGGTGGATTGGACCACCAATGAATTGAGAAACAGTCTCCGCTCCATCGACTGGGACCTGGAGGATCTCGATGAGACCATCAATATCCTTTCAACATAAAATGACTAAGTTTAACTTGCATATATACTATTTTATCAAAACATTGTGAAGCATGCTTGATCTGTTAAAAGAATACACTACTTTTAAAGAGTACAGCATCCTGCAAGTGTAGTAGAGTTCAATCTTCATAAAAGGATTTGATTATTTATCATGTCTTTGTTGAATAGGCCTTTCCTTAACAGTAAATGCAAGTATTGTTGAATCGAACCCTAAGAAGTTCAATCTGGACGCAGTGGAGCTGAACAAACGGAAAGGCTTCATCACAAGCACCAGACAAACTGTTAAGGTGAGTCAGACCAGGCCTGGAAGGATTCTAGTTTAACTAAGTAACCATCACACAAATATAGTTGGAAGTGGCAGTAACCCTAACCAAAACAAGTGTTCCTGCACCTTCAGTGCTAGGACCCCTAATAATTAGAGATGTTGTGTGTTTTTTTATAGCCATTATCAGTCAATATGGATATGATGGCTGATGCATGGTGCATGCCTTTATTATTACATCTGGTATAGAAAATGCTGTGTGTTATCTCCATGCTGTGTTTTGCTGTTTTATATTTCAGGAAATGAAAGACCACATGTCCCGTCCAACGGACTTAGCCATGTCAGAAAAGGAAAATAGACAGGTGTGTAGCTCTATGTACAGTTGAAGTTGGAAGTTTACATACACTTATGTTGAAGTCATTAAAACTCATTTTTCAACCATCCACAGATTTCATAGTTTTGGCAAGTCGGTTTGGACATCTACTTTGTTCATGAAACAAGTAATTCTTCCAACAATTGTTTACAGACAGATTGTTTCACTTATAATTCACTATATCACAATTCCAGTGGGTCAGAAGTTTACATACACTAAGTTGACTGTGCCTTTAAACAGCTTGGAAAATTCCAGAAAATTATGTCATGGCTTTAGAAGCTTCTGATAGGCTTATTGACATAATTTGGGTCAATTGGAGCCTCTTTGCTCGACATCATGGATGGGAAAATCAAAGAAATCAGCCAAGACCTCAGAAGAAAACAAGCCTAGTTCATCCTTGGGAGCAATTTCCAAATGCCTGAAGGTACCACATTCATCTGTACAAACAATAGTACGCAAGTATAAACACCATGGGACCACGCAGCCTTCATACCACTCAGGAAGGGGACACGTTCTGTCTCCTAGAGATGAACGTACTTTGGTGCAAAAAGTGCAAATCAATCCCAGAACAACAGCAAAGGACCTTGTGAAGATGCTGAAGGAAACGGGTACAAAAGTGTCTATATCCACAGTAAAACAAGGCCTATATTGACATAACCTGAAAGGCCGCTCAGCAAGGAAGAAGCCACTGCTCCAAAACCGCCATAAAAAAGCCAGACTACGGTTTGCAACTGCACATGGGGACAAAAATTGTACTTTTTGAAGAAATGTCCTCTGGTCTGATGAAACAAAAATAGAACTGTTTGTCCATAATGACCATCGTTATGTTTGGAGGAAAAAGGGGGAGGCTTGCAAGCCGAAGAACACCATCCCAATCGTGAAGCACAGGGGTGGCAGCATCATGTTGTGGGGGTGCTTTGTTGCAGGAGGTACTGGTGCACTTCACAAAATAGATGGAATCATGAGGAAGGAAAATTATGTGGATATATTGAAGAAACATCTCAATACATTAGTCAGGAAGTTAAAGCCTGGTCGCAAATTGGGTCTTTCAAATGGACAATGACCCCAAACATACTTCCGAAGTTGTGACAAAATGGCTTAAGGACAACAAAGTAAAGGTATTGGAGTGGCCATCACAAAGCCCTGACCTCAATCCTATAGAAAATGTGTGGACAGAACTGAAAAAGCGTGTGTCCTACAAACCTGACTCAGTTACACCAGTTCTGTCAGGAGGAATGGGCCAAAATTCACCCAACTTATTGTGGTAAGCTTGTGAAAGGCTACCCGAAACGTTTGACCCAAGTTAAACAATTTAAAGGCAATGCTACCAAATACTAATTGAGTGTATGTAAACTTCTGACCCACTGGGAATGTGATGAAAGAAATAAAAGCTGAAATAAATAATTCTCTCTACTATTATTCTGACATTTCACATTCTTAAAATATATTGGTGATTCTAACTGATCTAGGACAGGGGATTTTTACTAGGATTAAATGTCAGGAATTGTGAAAAACTGAGTTTAAATATATTTGTATAAGATGTATGTAAACTTCCGACTTCAATTAACTATTGGGCTAAAATCTTACTAAAGCTATTTTTTTGACTGTTTGCAACTTTGCATGTCATGATGCAGTATGACTGAGTGTACTTCTCAAACGTTGAGCACATTTTAAAGCAGCAGGTTGCGTACTGCTTCATCGGATCGTTGACACTGCAAACGTCCTCAGTTAGCGTTTGTCAGAGAGTAAGTGCAATTCGTATTGGCAGGATCCTCCTCACCGTGTCCACACACGTCAGCAGATCTCCTATGTAATCATTGCTACTCCACTTCTCCCCCAGTCTCTTTTAGGGGACAGTGGGTCTCAAGGCCCAATCTGGCAACCAGGACCCAACAAATACACCCGCCTGGACCAAGATCTACGGACGGCCAACTCCCAGTTCATCGAGGAGCAGCAAACCCAGCAGCAGGTATAGCGAATAAAAATGTCTCTCATGCTTCTGCACATCTATGTTTATTGCTGTACTTACTAAGTGCTGGATTTTACATTATTTTGACAATTAATCTTTTTTTTTTTTACTCTGTATTAGTTGCAACATATTTTGTGTGAAATGAGTAACGTGACATAAGTCAGTGACATTGAACTGTGTGTGTCAGCTCATGGCAGAGCAGCAGGAAGGTCATCTGGAGCTGGTGTCTGGGACCATCGGGGTGCTGAAGAACATGTCTGAGAGGATTGGCATGGAGTTGGACGAACAGACAGTGTAAGGAAACATCCACTGATACACAACCACATCAATAGCATGAGTATTAGGCTTTCAGGTCTGCGCAGATCATCAGGTGCCGTATGTGTCAAGCGTCTCAGACTCGGAGTGCTGATTTAGGGTCAGTTTTGACTTGTAGATGATAATGAATGAGATTATATGGACAGGGGTACCTGATCCTAGATCAGCATTCGTACTCTGAGACGCTTTGTCAATACGGGTTTATATCTTTCCTGGTGTCTACAATGCAGCGTGTCTTCTCTCTTGTAGTATGCTGGATGACTTCTCCCATGAGATGGAAGGTACCCACTCCAGACTGGACAACGTCGTGAAGAAACTGGCCAAGGTCTCCAACATGACCACCGGTAAGTAATGTAGCACGGCTTCTTTATTCACCGCCATTTTACCTAGGTTAAAAATACACTTCAAAATCCAGGAACCATCTCCACTTCTGCAAGTTATCAAAGTCTGCAACTTTTGGAGTTAAGAGGTTACTTAAGTGGTGGTATAGTATTATTGTGGATGTATTTTGTTGTTCCCTAATATGCCAGGCCACTATGGGTGGTCATTAAAGATGATATATGCTTTGACTTGAGAGAGAGAAGGCCCAGTCATTAACTTCCTGTTTAAGGGAACGTCTGTGCCAGACAACTTGCAGTCAGCAAGGATCAGCGGCTGAAGAGGAAGGAAAGTTACCCCCCCCCCCCACCCACCCACAAAAAGTGGTGGCACCTCCTTATAAGGAAACCCTCTCAGGAAGCTTCCAACAGGAAGACTGAGTCAAATTAAATCGGGTCCTTTTTTATGTATATCCTGTTTGTACAATTCCCTGGCCTTTAGAACAACCAGTGTTTCTTAACTCCGGTCCTCACGTACCCCAACAGCACACATGTCTTATTGATTCAACATCTCAAGGCCTTGATGATTATTTGACAAGTAGAATCGTCCGGGCCACAACAAAAATATGTACTTTTGGGGGCACTCGAGAGCATGGAGTTGGGAAACACTGCCCTAGACAATGCTCTTAGGGTTTTATATTTGTACTTAATTGTATTTATTTTTTTCCTGCTACTTTTTGCTAGTTTTCTTTGCAACATGCCACTCTCAAATTGCAACTTTGAAGACGAATGTTTCAGGTCGAAAGACATGGTATCCTCCATAGAACATGAAATCCTAGTAGTTGGGCCTCTCATGCCTGAACATGTCTGAAAAGCAAGTAAAAGGTCAATTGCTCCTCTCCGTTGTTTGATACACTTCACCCTCTGTTTTTCTCTCTTCCTTTGTCTTGCAGACCGGCGACAGTGGTGTGCTATTGGTATTCTACTGGCAGTTCTGTTTGTGGTCCTCATTCTCTTTTTCATCCTGTGATGACCAGACCGTCCACCACGACACACACTGCCACTGACCCCCTCACCCCTGTCTCCGTTGGACCATAGGGATGGACTTTACATGGTGCTCGGGGAAACATCCAAGGTTTCCATTGACCATAGAGAGATGGCTATCTTAACCTGCCCCCCCCCCCCCCCTCCTCTTTTTACTGCATACGCTGTATATACAGTGATGCTTCTGTGGCTGTCTCAAGCAACGTTCTCAATCGTTGGTTTAGACACCTGCACTCAACCTCCCTCGGCGTGAAAGATTTCGTTTCTGTGCAGGAAACATTTTAGGTAGGATTTGGCCCCATGTGAATACTAGTCCTTACCTGTTTGAGGTAAACCAGGGTAGTTCAAACTCCTTCTGGCATTTTTAGTGTTAATATTCAGAAAATGATGTATGAAGAAGACTAATCGTTAGTGTGTTTATTTAGATGGCCTTGTCTGTCGTTTCTCGCTGAAAACCCCAACGGCCACCTTGGTCATGGTTTTTTAAAGATATTTTGTTTTCTCATGCATTGACTGCGTAACAGGTTTCTACGAGTATATTACACTGTATATATAATCGTAGTTGGTCGTAGTTAAAACAAAACACTGGAGTAACAAGGAAAATTCTATAAATTGCTAAGCGGGGATATAGGTATCACTAACCACACTAAAATGGATTAACTTAATATCTTGTAGTTTTTTCTTAGTCTTTGTTCTTTCTTTTTGTACTTCATGTATTTTTGGTATTTTCTTTACACACTGTCAACAGGTGTTTTTAACGACCGCCTGCGAAATCAAGTCACGTCCTGCAATACTGAATGGAAAGGAGCAAAACGATATACTTTTGTATCTCGAACAGGGCTCGATTTTAATGTCTCATTGTGAACACTCTTATCTTGTGCGCAAAAGGGTTTTCATCAAATTGTCCTTTGCGTGCGTGTCTTCATATGTCTGGCGTCTTTCAGTCAGTGTTGTCGAAACGACTGCACTTCACCATGAGCGCCCTTATAAAAACTTCACAACATGCTTCTAATCACTATATGGCACCTCATAAATACTTGTAGGTACAATTCAATTGGCAAGCTAGTATATAAACTACCTAAGGTTTGTTGATCTAAGCTACTAAGGGTCATGCGTTTTGTTTTTGAAAGTGTTATGCAGTTTTTACAAGGCCCTTATACCAAAGTGTTAAGTGAATTGCTAATTGAGAAGCCTGACCTGCTTTCCCCTGCCAGGAATGAGTGTTAAGGTTTATTAGTGTTATAGGAACCATGATGTTGTGATAAGGATTAATAAGGGAAAGAGACTGACAACTGGGCTGTATTCATTAGGACATACCGGTGCAAAACATTTTGCAACGAAAAACAAACTATATTGTTTCTTATTGGAGATGTTCAAGGTAGTCCCTGTGTCAGTCAGTTTTCTTCTGTTTCGTGCCTAACGAATATGGCCCTGGCAGTTGCTGTGCTCTGCATAGCCAGTGCCTTAGGCTGCTACTGTATGTGTTATGCTAGGGCTAGAATGGTTCATTTTGGTCTCGCTTCCCAGTTCCTACCTGGAAATTCAATTTCTAAATGGTAACCAGAGTTCCAGGGTAAGTCGAGGGTTGACTGAATATGCAGGCATGTTTCTTTTCTGCTTTCACAGTGTGTTCCTATACAGTTCAAGGAGAATTATACTGTTGTGTTAGCCTGTTTACCAGTCTGTTTAGCTAACATTCCACGTCTTGTACTCTGTGTCATACGCCAAAGATGTATGTCTAGCATGACGAGTGGCAAACAGTGGGGAAACGGCCAAACAGACTGGTACCCAGACTAATGTTATGTTACTTATCGTAGAAACCTGGTTACAGGGTTTGATTCAATTAGGCCTCCACTCATTTGAGGACTTAATGTGTACATAATACATTAATTCACTGTATTTTAGGTTGAATGACATATCACACCACATGCCCTGAAGTCTTTTATGCTAAATCAAGACAGTAAAACCTTACATAAGATAAGGGTATTGTGATGCACAGTGATCGTACTACACTAGTGATCAAGGTTTTCTCTATGGCGGTCTTTACACAGACAACCCAATTCTGATAGTTTTTCACTAATTGGTCTTGACGAATCAGATGATTTTTGGAAAAAGATTGGATGTGAAAATATCTGATGTGAGTGGTCAAAAGACCGATTTGGCGGGGAGAGAGAAAACAAATATCTGAATTGGGCAGCCTGTGTAAACGCAGCCTGTGAGTCTCAAGAATCGGAGTTCTGGAAACACTCCTGTCTTTCAAAGGTCTTATTATAAAGTTAGTTATAATTTTGTTTGTTTATATTATGAGTTAACACTACATGTTCACTGTACTAGAAATAGTGTTTCCTTTACAGTACGTGTCATTTAGAGGTTGACAACGTTTAACATAATTTGTTTCTCAGTTTACTTATGTTTAAATTTTTTCACTTGTCTGGTAGGAAGAGTTTGACTTGGAGTTTACATTGTTTGCATTTTATTCAGATTATGAACAATTTGAAAAGCATGACCGTGATCCAGACAATTATGTACCGTCTTAAAAAAGCAATGTGTTGTGTTCTTTTGTAAATGCTCTATTACGATACAAAGTACCTTTTACATTAAATACTGTACTTACTGCACAACCAAGTCACTGGTGGCAGTGATAGGTGGATGAGACGTCTGTGGAGAATGGTGTGTTTTTGTTTGCGTGAAACGACTCTCTTCCTCTTATTTGTAGTGTGTTCATGCTCCTGGAGTGTATGAAACTGTTCCCCTTGAACCTGGACCTTTTGACCTCCTTTGTCATCATGGCCTGAGCATATGTAGCTGAAGAGTAAAACTGACAAGCAGCGTGCTGCAAATATTCACACACTCAGCTAATTTCAATAAAATCTGAATTATGTGCTCAATTTGCTTAATTTGACTGTTTCTTTCTTTTTAAAAGGGTATATAGGCCTAGCTCAATATGGAAATTGGTACTAGTCACAGATCTAGAATCAGAATAACCTTACCTTATCCTAACCATTGAGGGATAATACATTATCTGACCTTCCTACTCAGGGATGTGATTCTTCCTGATTTAATCAAATCCTGATTTCTAGATGTCCCGATCAAGACCCTCTTGGCTCCATATTTTCCTGGGATATCTTGGTTGAATGGGAGGTATGTTATGGTTGTAAGGTGAAAATGGGAGCTGGGGTTAATGTCAGTGGGGCCAGCTGTCGGCCGGCAGTTTCAATTTGAGGCATTATCTATTGATCCAGACAGCTAGCAGAGCGCTTCTCATTGAACACTGAGCAGTGGTTGAACTCGGGTCAAATGACAGATGGCCCTTTCCTCTCATGTTTCCCCTCCCTCTCAGTTTTTCCTTTGTCCGGAGAGAAAATGATTAGTCATCCCCACCTGGGTACTCTACGCACACACAGCCCTCACCCCTGAATACAACACTCAGTATATTTTGGAAGGACAATGGTTTACATGAAGCCAGACAGGAATAATATGACGCTGACCATACATTTTTCCACCTGACATTGTATGAGAGCAATGACAGTGTGATGTTTACACCACCAGACTGCAGCATGCACCACTAAGGGCAAGGAGCTTCCTAGGATCCAGGAAGGGATTGAGACTGCTATGAGGAGATGTTTGGAAGTCACCGATTTGATGTGCAAATCTCCATATAAAAAGAAGAGGGGGTCATTTCTGAATGTGTGTGTGTTCATATATGCCTGGACGTGTGTTCATGTTTTGTGTTTGTGTGTGTAGGAGCCAGAGGTGTGGACTCAGTCACAAATTTGATGACTTGACTTGATAGAAAATAAAACAACTTGAGACTTGCCTTGGACTTAGAGCCTCAAGACTCGGGACTCAATTGAGACTTGACTGATGACTTTAATGTTTTGTCACTCATTTTGTGGCACAGTCTCCGTGTATTAGGGCTTCATTCTCCACGCAGTGAGAGACAATATCGCTCTTGCAAAAACAACAACAGATTGTCTAGTAAAACGCACACTCGGCCCTCTGATTGGACCAGCAAACTGTCAGTTGACCTACAGTAGCGCATTGAATATCCAGATTAGTGATCAGAAAGCACTTGTTTAATTTTCTCCGGTTTTGTCTTGCAAAAAACGAGTAGTTTGTTAATATTATCAATATAAAATTCAGTTTAGCAATCTGCTACGGATTCATCTTTTGGAGAACAATAGGCTGGTGATTACATTGATCATTTTCCTATTTCAGATAAGTCTAGTTTGGGTGGGTTATAATTGTATACGTCAGTGGTGGTACTGGCCAGTGGCGATTCTAGCTTGTATGTCGCCCTGGGCGAACCCCCACACTTGTGCATGCGCCCATGCCGCCCCCGGCAAGATGCCGCCCTGGGCAGCTGCCCATGTCGCCTAAACCTAAGTGTATGTAAACGTCCGACTTCAACCGTATGTCTAAAGATAGTGTAAACAGGTCAAAAAGTTTGAGAACAACTGAGCTAGCGAACAGATTGCTGATTTTCTGTACAGCTATAGAATTTGGGCAGAGCAAATGTCAAATTGTAGGCACAGAGGATTTATACAAATGAAAATAACAGAAATACCTTATTTACATAAGAATTCAGACCCTTTGCTATGAGACTCGAAATTGAGCTCAGGTGCATCCTGTTTCCATTAATCATCCTTGAGATGTTTCTACAACTTCATAGGAGTCCACCTGTGGTAAATTCAATTGATTGATCCCACAGTTGACAGTGCATGGCAGAGCAAAAACCAAGCCATGAGGTCGAAGGAATTGTCCGTAGAGCTCCGAGACAGGATTGTGTCGAGGCACAGATCTGGGGAAGGGTACCAAAAACATTTCTGTAGCATTGAAGGTCCACAAGAACACAGTGGCCTCCATCATTCTTAAATGGAAGAAGTTTGGAACCACCAAAACTCTTCCTAGAGCTGGCTGCCTGCCAAACTGAGCAATCAGGGGAGAAGGGCCTTGGTCAGGGAGGTGACCAAGAACCTGATGATCACAGAGCTCCAGAGTTCCTCTGTGGAGATGGGAGAATCTTCCAGAAGGACAACCATCTCTGCAGCACTCCACCAATCAGGCCTCAGTAAAAGGCACAAAACAGCCCGCTTGGACTTTGCCAAAAGGCACCTAAAGACTCTCAGACCATGAGAAACAATATGCTCTGGTCTGATGAAGCCAAACAAAATAATTAAAAGGGCTGTCTGGTAGTCTCAATAAATAGACACATTTCAGATTTTGTGACCTTGGGACTATAAGGTTCTATCTGCGCTAAGCATGGTTCTGAGATATCCAGACTGTATCACAACTGGCTGTGATTGGGAGTCCCATAAGGCGGCGCACAATTGGCCCACTGTCGTCTGAGTTTGGCCGGTGTAGAACGTCATTGTAAATAGGAATTTGTTCTTAACTGACTTGCCTAGTTCAATAAAGGTTAAAATATATACAGTATATATATATATATATATATATATATATTGAGCATCAGTTTTCACATCCCAGATCTCAGAACTGTTTTGTAGTGAATTATTTGTTCATAACCCATAAAGGTCATCACCTTAAAGGTACCTAAAGTACAGAGTATCACTCTTGAGACATTTGTAAATTTGTTTTTTTTAAAGGGGTGTAATATCAGATAGAACCTTATGGCTCTGGAATGTCAATCTAGGTTCAGCCATAAGGTTCTATTTGACACTTCTGAATTAGACATGTTTTTAAGAAGACTGTAGCTATTTGAATACATACATACATGATAGAATAGCACTAATTCCATAACGTTTTGGGACACTGTAAAGTCCATGGAAAATAAGAGCACCTCCTCCCAGCTGCCCACTGCACTGAGGCTAGGAAACACTGTCACCACCGATAAATCTACGATAATTGAAAATGTCAATAAGCATTTTGCTACGGCTGGCCATGCTTTCCACCTGGCTACCCCTACCCTGGCCAACAGCTCTGCACCCCCCGCAGCTACTTGCCCAAGCTCCCCCCGCTTCTCCTTCACCCAAATCCAGATAGCTGATGTTCTGAAAGAGATGCAAAGTTTGGACCCCTACAAATCAGCTGGGCTAGACAATCTGGACCCTTTCTTTCTAAAATGATCCGCCGCTATTGTTGCAACCCCTATTACTAGCCTGTTCAACCTCTCTTTCATATCGTCTGAGATCCCTAGAGATTGGAAAGCTGCCACGGTCATCCCCCTCTTCAAAGGGGGAGACACTCTAGAACCAAACTGTTACAGACCTATATCCATCCTGCCCTGCCTTTCTAAAGTCTTCGAAAACAAAGTTAACAAACAGATCACCGACCATTTCGAATCCCACCATACCTTCTCCCCTATGCAATCTGGTTTCTGAGCTGGTTATGGGTGCTCAAGGTCCTAAACGATATCATAACCGCCATCGGTAAAAGACAGTACTGTGCAGCGTCTTCATCGACCTGGCCAAGGCTTTCGACTCTGTCAATCACCGCATTCTTATCGGCAGACTCAATAGCCTTGGTTTCTCAAATGACTGCCTCGCCTGGTTCACCAACTACTTCTCAGAGTTCAGTGTGTCAAATCGGAGGGCCTGTTGTCCGGACCTCTGGCAGTCTCTATGGGGGTGCCACAGGGATCAATTCTTGGGCCGACTCTATTCTCTGTATATATCAATAATGTCGCTCTTGCTGCTGGTGACTCTCTGATCCACCTCTACGCAGACGATACCATTCTGTATATATCTGGCCCTTCTTTGGACACTGTGTTAACAAACCTCCAAACGACACTCTACTCAGCAAATTGGATGTAGTCTATCACAGTGCCATCCGTTTTGTTACCAAAGCCCCATATACTACCCACCACTGAGACCTGTATGCTCTCGTTGGCTGGCCCTCACTACATATTCGTCACCAAATCCACTGGCTCCAGGTCATCTATAAGTCTTTGCTAGGTAAATCCCCGCCTTATCTCAGCTCGCTGGTCACCAAAGCAACACCCACCTGTAGCATGTGCTCCAGCAGGTATATTTCACTGGTCATCCCCAAAGCCAACACCTCCTTTGGCCGCCATTCCTTCCAGTTCTCTGCTGCCAATGACTGGAACGAATTGCAAAAATCATTGAAGCTGGAGACTACCATCTCCCTCATTAACTTTAAGCATCAGCTGTCAGAGCAGCTTACCAATCACTGCACCTGTATACAGCCCATCTGTTAATAGCCCACCCTACTATTTCATCCCCATATTGTTATTTTTGCTCATTTGCACCCCAGTATCTCTATTTGTACATCATCATCTGCACATCCAACATCTTCAAATACATTAAGAAATGTATTATTGATCATTAGATGAATTACTGTCATCACTGAACAACGATGTGACATCGATTATTTTAAGATTTCTGACGGTGTTACATTTGTTTTGCTTGCATGACATTATTGCTGGCTAGACTAGCCTGGACCATACTTAGAGGTAGATGGCAAAGACGTGTTCTGATTGGTTCATCTGTATTTGTTTAGGCTTGTGATTGGATTGCAGATAGAACCTTATAGTGCCACGTTCAAATGGGTTAATGCGGATAGAACTTTTTTTTCACTTCAAAATGACTTTTTCACAAATCTAACTTCACAGACATACGAAATAACCATCTAAAGATCTATTATATGTGACTATCTCATTTAGGACAAAAATGCCACATAGAACCTTATAGTCCCAAGGTCTCGATTTGTAGTTGAACAAGTCATTGCATGTATAGATTTTTTGTTTATTGACTTGAGACTTGACTTGAAAAACTTGTGACTCGACTTGACATGCTCTTAGAATGCACGACTTGGACTTGACTCAAGACTCGACCCATTCTACTTGGGACTCGACTTGAGATTTGGACCTTGTGACTTGAGACTTGCTTGTGAGTCGAATAACAGTTACTTGGTCCGACCTCTGGTATGAGCACACAGGAAGGGGGTGTTCAAAAGTCTGGAGAGGGGGGGGGGGGTGTTGGTGTACTTGGTGGAGCGCAGGTGCATGGTGCAGGTTCCCTGCTCCCCTCTCTTGTTCCCCAAAAGATGGAGATAGGGGCCAGCTGAGCACACGCTCCCATAGAGAGGAGAGGAAGGAGGGGTTTCACCCAGCTCCTCTAGACAGCTGGTGTCAGTAGCTTTACAAGGCAGGCTGGGGGCTCTGACATTGTGTATATTAACATACAAGAGACAGGCAGTCGAGTTGTTTCCTTTGCTGGATTCTAAATGGACAATTCCAATGAGTCACAACAAGTCAGCATTCTATTTATACTATATATACAAACTATATATACAAAAGTATGTGGACACCCCTTCAAATTAGTGGATTAGGCTATTTCAGACGCACCCGTTGCTGACAGGTGTATAAAATCGAGCACACCGCCATGCATTCTCCATAGTCAAACATTGGCAGTAGAATGGCCTTGCTGAAGAGCTCAGCGACCTTCAATGTAGGATACCACTGTTCCAACAAGCTGCCCTGGTCGACTGTAAGTGCTGTTATTGTGAAGTGGGAACGTCTAGGAGCAACAATGGTTCAGCAGCGAAGTGGTAGGCCACACAAGCTCACAGAGAGAACTGGACTGCCGAGTACTGAAAAATCGTCTGTCATAGGCTGCAAAAATCCCTACATCGTTCCAAACTGCCTCTGGAAGCAAGGTCAGCACAATAACTCTTAGACAGGAGGTGAAATAGTGTATAATAATATATATTCTATCTACTTGATAGTTAGAGGTCTAACAGGGTGTGAGTGGGGGGGGGGGGGTATTGACCACTCTCCCGCCTTTCTCCAGACCACATGAGGCCCTGGCTTCTGTTCACACCTGTCTCCTCTTCTCTCTTCCAACATTCATCCCTCTTTCTCAAAGGCAAAAAGGCCATTGACTCAAGCGGTGAAAGGCGACTCCAATGAGAAATCTATACAGTCATGAGGTTTTTAGATGCTGTGGAGATGCTGCTTGTTCTTGAACTGAAACGGATACAATTTGCATCGAGGAGGACACTTAATGTCAGACCATGCTGATATATCAGATTGTGTGTAATTTGAACAATGGACAGAGTCATATTAAAAGAGAAGCGATGTTCTGATTCAAGGCATGAGAGAACACAGGTTAGAACACGGGTTAGAACACGGGTTATTTTATTTGGACCAGATATAAATAAATAAGAAAATACATATATTGAATGACAGTGAAAAGTCTCTGTTCTTTGCACACTTTAATACTGATGAAGGATGTGGAATGACTCCTCAAATGTCTACTTTCCGATCTTCACGGTCACACGCATTTAATGATCTCTGGTACAATTTATTTACTGTTGAAAATGTCAAAATTATTTACTGCACATTTTCTGAATGGGTCTGTCTGAATTCTCATCATCAACTTCTCCAATCTATTTTCTCATCGTTGTCTCTACAACCTAATGGTTTGACCTCATGATTTGACAATGTCTTTCTTTAGACAACAATCAACCTAACGCTTTGGCAGTTATTGCTTTGTGTGCAATGCATTCTTGTAATGACGTTAACAAGAAACTATCGGCAGCATTGGAAATGACTTTGTCCTTTGACAGATAGATCCTAAATTCAGAACCCTGACTGACAACATCAGGGTGTCTGAAATCCAACCAGGAATTACCTAATAAAAGGACTGATGATAAGATAGCCTGGTCCCAGATCAGGCGTGACAATAACCATAGGTGTTGGCATGACAGTATAAACAGATCTGGGACCAGGCTACTGATAAAAAGGGGATGTTTTTCAGTCACAACCATGAGTACCTTTCTGATTGAGAGGGGAACATAATCCTGTTTGGGTATTGCACATTTATATGGTAAAATGTAAACAAATATTGAATCTACTTTGTTTGGCAAACAGACACAAGCAGAGAGGAAAGTGGAGGATCCTTCGGTCCAATCAAGATAGCATGGATATAGTGTTGTTGATCCACAAGGACCGAGGACGACAGACAAACAAAATGGAGGAGTTTGAGGCTATGCGTGTTGGGTTTTGAAACGCTGTCATTTTCAAGTTTGCTATTACTGTGACAATTGACTAAATGTAGTGACACCTTATTCTCATCCCATTCTTTGGAGTGAGTCGTACCTTTTTAGCCTGGGTGCCTGACTTTTTCTGCATTCAACAACACAAAAATTGTCAAAGACAAGCTGGTTAAAGCACAACTAGACTGGCACCCGGGCTAGTTCCTTGTAGCTATTGCAGTAAACAGGACACACCATTGGAAGAGACTATAGAGACGTGTGGCTTATTCTTGATCAGACTTCAGAACACAAGACACCGACTCCTTTCCTGTAACACTTCATCTACTCTGTGCTATCCAGAGTACTTCATCTACTCTGTGCTATCCAGAGTACTTCATCCCCATATCTGTCTTCTTTTTCGATTAGGATTATGTCCCATAGTTCCATTCACTCCATGAGGCTGGCCGGGCAAAATGATAATTTTGGACTCGAGGAGACTGCAAACTGTTTGGTTAGTTTGAATGGTATCACTTTTGAGATGCTTCATGTCTCCTCTGTTGCTAACCCACACAAAATCAGGTCTGGTTGCTGACTAAACCAATAACCACAATAAAAATATGATTTAATTGCATAAAGTTGCATGGAATACTACTGGAGGAGATTTTTACGAGGTATTTAACAGAGAATCTCCTACCAGACTGTATTATTGATGTGTGAGCTGCTGAAAGAGGTAAGAGGTAAGGAGTACCTGACACCAAAGAAAAACATAACAGGACATGAGGAAATAGGCGACAGCTACTGCTCTTATAGCAACTCCATGTGAACCATATAGAAGGTGAGCCAATCGTGTCAAACATCTTGATGTGTCTTCAGAAAAAGAATGCTTGATTTTGAGAGAGGACATTATTACTACTATCAAAGCAAGCGGGCATTGAAATAGCCACAGTCATAAAGCCGATCACACACACTGTCCCTCTGTCATACCCCCCCAACAGCCCAGGTTTCCATGGGGTTTGTGGTTGCTGTGGCGTCGATGGTTGCCATGGCGTTGGTGGTTGCCATGACATTGCCAGTTGCCATGGCGCAACCATGGCACCTCCACTGTAACCGGCGGTCCTCAGGTTGCCTAGCGAGGAGGGGGGAGTCTCCTGTGTCGGAGCACGCGGAGAGAGGCTATGTTGTCCTGGGTCATTAGGCATGTCACCAGGTCCAGACTGAGGCCAGCCACCTTTTCACCATTCACCTCCAGCAGCTCGTCTCCCACTCCCAGCAGCCCCGCGTACAGCTTCTCTGTGCTGCTGTCGCCCATCTCCTCCACGTACACACCTACAGGACAAAGAACAGGAGCATGTTACTGGCAAGGGCAAACACATGCACACTTTCACACCTTCTTTATAACACGCAATAGTACAGGGGCATGCTACTGGCACCACAGAGCACAGGAGAGGAGTATCACTACCAACACATACACCTTACTAGTTACACACATTTACACATGGAGGACATGGGGCAGGAGCCCACACACATGGGGAAGAAAGCATTACCTAGCACACACACATTACTAAGCACACATACACACACACACACAGGAAAGGAATACAACACTAAACACACATCCAACTGCAGGACGGGAGAGAAGTACATGACGAAACACACACACCTCGAGCACACAGAAGGGGGACATTCTAATAAACAGTACATCATTACAGAAGACTACATTATAAATGACAAGCAAAACAACAGGGCTAATCTTAGCCTGGTAACCAAACTGTTTCTGTTCATTATTTTTGTATTTAACCTTTATTTAACTAGGCAAGTCAGTTAAGAACAAATTCTTATTTACAATGACGGCCTATGGCCTAGCCTGGTCCAGACCATTGGCGAGACAATGACCATAGGAGTTGGTAACAGCACAAACAGATCTGAGGCCAGCCTAGGCAGATGCAGGCTCTCGTGTCCTTATGTACCAGAGTCTGGTCGTCCTTTGCCCCGGGAGATGAGGAAGCCGAATGGTCCATTGGCGGGTCTGCTAAGCTCCAGCAGGAGGGTCCCATCAGGGAAGGCTTGGGCCACCCTCCCCACCGAGCGCACCCCATTAGGGCAGCCCACATCCTCCACACTCAGAGCCCTCTGAAATCCCCTACTGGAGAGACAGGACAGCAGCGTTGAGGTGACACATATGGGGCACCGTTTGCAGCATGGAAAAAATATGAATTGCATGGCCCAAAATGCAAACATTGCAATCTTTGACAGGCTCAGATACAGCAATGCAATGTTTGGAGAATGCACATTGCAATCTATGCTCCCTTAGATAAGACATTTCCCCCTCTTGGGATCAATAAAGTATCTATCTATCTATCTATCTATCGATAATGTAAATAATGAAGTCAGTCTATGCTCCCATAGATATAGATAATGTAAATAATGAAGTCATTGCATGGGGGGGGGGTTGGAGACGGTCTGCTCCCTACATTAAGGTCTCTATGGCAGAACCCCCTCCCCAGCCCCATTCCCAGAGAGCCACATAGCGCGGTCCCTATATAGCACGGCTGTGTCATGTTCCTAGCCTATCAGGTTTCTGAATGCCTCTCGAGGAAGGCTATCTAAGCGCAAGGCTGGAATGTCCTCGTCTCTGGTCTCTAATGTATCCGCTGCTGGCACACTCATGTAGACACACACACACACACACACACACACACACACACACACACACACACACACAGACTGACACAGAGACTGACACGCTTGACGGACATGCAGACTAAGAAACACAAACACACACACACACACACACACAGGCAGTGTCAAAACATCACCAGAACAGTCCGTGTTCAATTTCACCACGGCTACCAGCCACCTTTCCAAGTCCATCGTGATGTGATGTTGCGATCGTCTTTTTTTGGCAGCGCCACCACATTCACTCTATTTTTATATCTCCACTCGGGACACTCCCTCAGACCCGACCCAGTAAATGGAAACTATTCGGTTGCACAACACACACGGCAGCCACCCATGCATACCAGAGATATGATATCAACTGAGACTTGAGCACATGCCAGCATTGTAATCTCCTATCAGGAAGAATCGACATTGACTTCATTCATAATATTAGATAGTTGGATGTTACATGACCTGATATTACTTTTTATGTTGCTGACACCATAGTTCTGATGTTGTGTTTGAGTGCATGTCTATTTCTGTTGTACCTGAGAGCAGGGCTGCTGGGTTGGTCTCCAGGTGTGTACGCACTGGAGCGATCTCTCTTCTTTAAATTCTGGACTGATGACGATTTCCTCAGCTGCATAAAGGGTGACCCCTGGTGGTGAGAAATGAACATGACAGTAACCCTGTCAGCTTCCACAATATGGGTGCATTTAGGTTCTCTATAAAGCATAATGTTACCAAATATGGACTTTATAAAATAGTTATGTATGAAATCATGTACATTTATATGTCTATTACACACTTTTCTATTAATCATGTTCCAATCAACTGAACTCTCAATATCTTTATAGATTCAACCTAGAGTTTGACAGACATAAAGTGACACTCTCTCAGACTATACGCAATGTTCAAATCCATAGAATCCCCTATAACATGACAAAGGAAGGTCTTCTCTCACCATGCGTAGGGATTGGAGCGAGGGAGCTTTCCTCAGCTGGCTGGGGTCTGGGCACTTGGGGCTGGAGTTGGGACTGGGACTGGGGCCAGGAGAGGCCGGGGGGACGCCACGGGGCTGGCAGCTAAGCTGCTCCATGCTACTGGAGCGCCCTTTACCCAGCTTCCCCACTCCATTTAGGCCGATGGCGGAAAAGAAACGACGCAGAGATAGCTTGGACCTGCCCTCCCGCTGCTCTGTCTCTGCCCTTACCCTCCTGTGAGGAGAGAGAGAGAGAGAGAGAGAGAGAGAGAGAGACGCCACAATAAACAAAAGGCAGAGAGGCTGTGGATCCGAAGGTAACCAAAAGCACCATTTCACAATTCTCACAGTAAATTCTTCAAGTTTTACCGGTGAGACGTCCATGTAGCATCTGCATGCAAACCATTTAATCTCAAATTAGTTTCATGGGAATTCTTCTTAGTTATGTACAGTGTTTTAGAGCAGAGCGTGTTAATAAACTGTAGCATACCCATGTTTCGTTTCAATAATTACGCTGTTAAATTGTGGCAGCATTAGAGAAAAACGTGATCATTCGCACAATCATTAAAAAAATCTCATAAGAAATACGTTTTTTTTTTGTTATACTATGCTATTATATTCGGTTCTGTTATGTACAATACTATCATTATGTGATCTTGCAAACATTGATTCTGCTTTGCTCTAGCTTTATTAAACGAGCACCATTCTCCTTTCATCACCTAAATTCGCCAAAATACTTGAGCCCGTTCTCCGGGCAGCTGAACGAGTAGAGCAGAGACTGTGCGTAAAGCAGATAATCTCACACATGCGCAGAACCTTCGTCCCTTTAGCTCTTGGCAAGATGGTTCCAGGAAATTCACATCCGCAGCCACTCCGTAAACAATAAAAGGTACAGCCTGGACATCATGAAACCACTCTGGTCAGGTCAAAGCTGGGTTCATTTCCATTATACATTTCCATTATAAATACTTAATTTGATTGGAAAAACATTTGAGAAATTCTGTCCGATTTAAATCACTCAGGAAAATGGAAAGAACTAACTCTAACACCTCTGACACAGGAGCCCTATATGAGCAATGTGTATCCATTCACTTACTACTATTTGGTCAGAAGAGGTCAGTGTTGAGTTAAAAATGCTTCGACTGCGGCGGTGCTCTATTTATGTCTGCACCACCACTCTAAAACCACCTTGTTTGACCTAGTTTCTATAAAAACGCTAACACAGTCTGTGGAAGACCACTAATGGCTATGGGCTAAGGCTGGCAGGCAGGCAGGTAGGCAGGCAGGTAGGCAGGCAGGCAGAGCTCCAAATTAGATGATCGCTTGGTAAAATAGAACATAATATGTGATTCTAAAACAAGCTTTCTTCAGCATCTCTCTCTGAAAGGTATTATGGAGGGGAACAGATGTTCATTTTGGGTCAAACCTCAACCTAGAGCAGGCGTGGGCAACTCTGAAGAGTGTAGTACGTTCCAGCATAACACTCCTACAGTAATTCAACTAATCAAGGTACTGTGATGAGCAGGACTGAAGTGCTTTTGTGCTAAATTCTGCCATATACAAACATGATGTTAGTGACTCGGCTACGAAACTTGTTCTAGCCCAGCTCCCAACTCTCGATTTAACCTTGATCTGAAAGAACGAAAGAATGCTCAAAGAATTCCACCAAGCCTATCAGAGGGCAAGGTGATCCTTTACGATCTGCACGAAGAACCTAATCATACAGGCTTCGGGTCAGTTTAGAATTTAGCATAAGAGTGTGGTTGAGAGAGGTACCAATACTCACGGAGTAGGACTAGGGCTATCCTCCCTTTGATGCTCTGCTCTCATTGGTCCCCTGACCCGTACGTCACCCCCAGAGTGGTACGGGGGCGTGGTAATGATGCTGGTTCCTTCCAGACAGAGCTCTCCCGTCCCTGGATGCTCCACTTCTAGAGGAGAGAGGAAAGAGAGAGACATGTTTACAACAGTGGAGGACGGCTCATAATAATGGATGGAATGGAGCAAGCGGAATTACATAAAAAACATGGAAACCATGTGTTTGATGCATTTGATACCATTCCACCAATTCCGCTCCGGCCATTACCATGAGCCCATTCTCCCCAATTACGGTGCCCCCAACTTGCTGTGGTTTTACAAGGTGAAGAATCTGTAACTTTCACCTTGTTTTTTATGAGTTAGAGCACGGATGTCAAACATTCGGCCAGCGGGTGGTTTGAGTTAAAAAATAAATGTTTACTTTTTCTTCAGGGGGAAAATGATCTTAATCAACACTGAAATGACAAAGTCAAGTTTAAACTATGTAGAAATGATAATGGGCCTACAATGAGTATACAAAACATTAAGAACACTTGCTCTTTCCATAACAGACAGACCGGATGAATCCGGGTAAAAGCTATGATCCCTTATTGATGTCACTTCTTAAAACCACTTCAATCAGTGTAGATGAAGAGTAGGAGACAGTATTGAGACAGTGTAGATGAAGGTTAGGAGACAATTGAGACATGGATTGTGTATGTGTGCCTTTCAGAGGGTCAATGGACAATACAACATATTTAAGTGCCTTTGAACGGGGTATGGTAGTAGGTGCCAGGCGAACCGGTTTGTGTCAAGAGCTGCAACGCTGCTGGGTTTTTCACGCTTAACAGTTTCCTGTGTGTATCAAGAATGGTCCACCACCCAAAGGACATCCAGCCAACCAGACAAAACTAGACAGCAAGGAAATATAATTAATTTTAAGTTCAGCCCTCCAGACCTCATTTTATTTTAGGGGGAATGTTGAGTATTTCTCATGTATAGAGACAGAGAGAGACAAAGATAGAATGAGAGACAGGAGTGGAGATACAGAGAAAGACAGAGAGACAAAGAGAAAGACAGAAACAGAGAAATAGACAGACACAGAGAGAGAGAGAGAGAGAGAGAGAGAGAGAGACAGAAACAGTGAAATTGACAGAGACACGGGGAGAGAGAGAGAGAGACAGAAATAGACAGAGATAGAGAGAGAGAGACAGAGAGAGAGACAGGGAGAGAGACAGGGAGAGAGAGAGAGACAGACAGAAACAGAGAAATTGACAGAGACAGAGAGAGAGAGAGACAGACAGAAACAGAGAAATAGACAGAGACACGGGGAGAGAGAGAGAGAGACAGAAATAGACAGAGATAGCGAGAGAGAGACAGAGAGAGAGACAGGGAGAGAGAGAGACAGACAGAAACAGAGAAATAGACAGAGAGAGAGAGAGACAGAAACAGAGATAGAGAGAAAGAGAGAGAGAGACAGAGACAGAGGCCACAGTGGGAACAATCAGATGCTTCACATATCCAATCATCCAGCCGGTGGAAACGCAGCGAACAGGCCTCGGTGGGATTACAGGGCTGGGGCTAGGGGATGTGTGTATGTGCTGACTGCCAAATCCCTGCTGGGACCTGGGTGCAGCACACACACACACACACACACACACACACACGCATGCACTCACACAAACACGTATGCACGAGCGAATGCACACATAGATACACAGAGGCATATGCACACACGCAGAGATGCACGTATGGAAACACACACGTATGGACGTATGCACACACACACCCCTTCACAGCCCAAGAGCTGACATCTCACTGACACAAGCAGCATGGACTTAATTACCCATGAGGCCATGCATTTACCAATGGCCCCTAGGGAACTAAAGTAAGACTGAAAACATATTAAATTGTATATTTCTTTAAGTATATTTTCCCTCTGTGAGATGCCTGCATTACATTACTATTTTAGTCAATGGTAACTGTTATCAGAGTCCAGTGTTAATATCCAGTTACAGTTCAGGTAGTCCACCTAACCCCGATTGTAACATAACATATCTAATCTTCATTTAAAGGCATCACCTTTAAAGGGATACTTTGGAAGTTTGGCAGTGAGGCCCTTTATATACTTCCCCAGAGTCAGATGAACGTGGATACGTTTTTTATCAAATTTTTATCCCTTTAACAACTGTTCTTAAAGGTTGTCTGATGGTAGTGAATACATTCACAAAATTTGAATTCACCTCCTTTGCTCTCAACAAGGCATTTACCATCACCACCCATTGATATGTAGATTATGCTGTCACCTTTGACCTCTGCCATACAGATGAGCTGTGAAGAGTAGCAACACATGATGTCTTTCTCACCAATCTTCTGTCCCACACACTGAGGTATATATTAACTATATACCGCCTGTATGACTCAGTTGGTAGAACATGGCGCTTGCACCGCCAGAGTTGTTGGTTTGAATCCCCGGGACCACCCATACGTAAAATGTATGCATGCATGACTATAAATTGCTTTAGATAAAAGTGTCTGCTAATTGCATTATATATTATTATTTATAATTTAACTAGAGACAGCGTCCAAGATGGATGCCCATTGTTTTCAATGTAATCTACTCAAATTCGTATACGCTGGCTGCGGTCCAAACACTTAAAAGACACCCTCGTCCACTTACCCTCGCCTTATGCCCTTGGAGGAATCCCCGTCGCCATCTTGGTGGGCGGTCCAAGTGATCATCCAAGCAAGGGACGTTTGCAACGTAAGCCCCTCAGCCCTCGTTTTTAGTCGAGTTTGCGAGTGTACAATTATGTTCCCTCCGGGGCCTGAAACTCCCCATAATTCAATTTGCAACGATTGTATATCCGCTAAGAAAAGTCAGCGAAAACTTAAAAACAACATCAATGGAGAAGTCAACATACAAGTGTAAGTAAAAACTAATTCAAATAAGTTAGAAATTGTGCTATTAATGCACATGACGGCACAAACACGTCTCATAAAAGTAATGATGTTTTGTTTAGTTCGTTTTTGGAAAATGTAGAAGTAAAATATTTTCCTTCTTCAGAAATTCCAGCTATGCAGGCTAACGTTAGTTAGCTAATTCATTTGCTAGCTATCACACAGTAGGCGTATATTAATAATTATATAGTTAATGTGCCCTGCAAGTGTACACTCATCAGACGTGTGTCTTTTAAGTGTTTGGACCGCAGCCGCTGTTTCGTGGTTGCTGACATCTTTCTATATCTGGTTTTACTGGGATTACTACACCTGTGCACTAGCACTCAGTATAGCACGAACATGCTCCGGGAACTCTGCCAGAGCGCGTCTCGCAAATGGACAGCTAAATAAACCAACCAGCACTTCCCCTGGCCAGCTGGACTCACAACGTCAGAGCATGAACATAAAATGTTAATATCTTCGGATGTGAGCGATAGAAAATAAATCAAATAATAAATGTAATAATTCAATGGATGTTTTGTGCACAAAGGTGATGACAAAAATGTCCTATGAGGAATTTTCTGGGCCGCACTTTGGTTATATTGAAATACCTCTGAGCTCAGTGGAAAGTGTGTTTCTAGACTGGAAACCTGGGGCCCAGGTCCCACAGCACACAAGTTAGAGTGTGTGTGTGTGTGTGTGTTTGTACTTTGCAGTGGATGTGTTTAACTATTCTTGTGGGTACCAGAAGTCAGTAAACAAAAAATGTTTGACCAACTGGGGACATTATGTTATTCCCCACAAGGTTAAATGCTATTTCAAGGGGATTTAGGGTTAAGTGTAGAATTAGTGTTTGTATGTGTGTGTGTGTGTGTGTGTATTTGAAGCTGACCTGGTGCTGCAGGGTCCCCCATTTTCTCTACTGCTGCCCTAGCTGGTAATGGGGAGGTCTTCAGCAGGGAGGCAGGCCTGATACAGGACATCATCGTGTCAGTGCTGGAAGTCAGCCCCAAAGAGGAACTATACTCTACGAAGTTCCCCGCGACAGAGTGCTCGTTCTGGCTGCTGGGCGCGGCCCCTCTCCCTTGGTCCTCCAGGGAGTTCTGGGGCAAAAGGCGGTACTGTGGTGAAGGCATGAGTTTGACCACTCGCTGGCCATTGGGTCGGCTCTTCGGGCCTGATTTCAGAGCTGATTTGATGGGCGTTGGGGAAGGGGGAAAGGGGGTACCCATGAGGCAAGGGGGACTGTTGGTGGGTTCATCTGGGGTCGCAGGGGAGTGAGTGGGCAAACCCACCACCTTTGACACTGGCTGCTCAATGGGGTATGGGTTGGGCGGCACCACCACAATACCATTGGTTGAGCTTATCGGCACTAAGCTGGGATTGGGCCTGGGTGCTGGTGGCGTTGGTGGCACCGTAACGAGTGCTCCTTGCCCATTGGTGCCCAAAAGCTCACCTCTCCTACTCCTCCTCTTCACCTTCATTGTCGACACTCGAACACTCCCACCACCACTGCTGCTGTCCGTCTCTCCCTCCGAGCCATGGCCCGTCCCTTCGGTAACTGCCACATCGCCAGGGGTTACCTTCCCAATGTATGTTTCCTTGATCAGCTCAGTACGAACTGTCCGGCTGGGCTCGCTGGGAGTCACCCAGCAAGGCATCAGCACTTTCTCCTCCCCGTCTCTGTTCACCAGGTGGTTCTGCCTTATTGGGGGTGAAGGGTTTGAATGGAGGTTCAGGTTCAGGGGTGAAAGGTTTGGATGTAGGTTTGGGTTCAGGACCCCTCCCTCCAGGGACGTCCCACATGAGTTGCACTGCCTGTTAAGCACCTCCTCTTGTGCCACCACGGATTTGAAATGGCTGCCACCGTTTAAGTGGTCCTCCTGTGCCCTGTGGACCTTCTTGTGCCTTCGTTCGATCACTATTCCAGTTCCTGGATCAGTGTCCCTCCGCCCGTTTACATAGGAAGAGAGGTTGGGTTTGGATACAAGCAGACCCTGGGCCCTCTCACCCGCCCTCCTCCTCTGACGGAGCCTCTCCAAGTAGCGCACCTCCGCGTCTTTCTCCGATTCGTCCTCGAAGCGGACCCGCGTCGGTGATTGGCCGGGACGTCGGCGGGGGCCACAGGCCGAATCGCTGCTTGAGGAGTCACTGAGGTTCCCCGACAACGAGGTAACCGCAGGAACCGTCGCTGACGACACCGACTGGCTGTCCTTCCCCGCCAGCGGAGCCCGGTGCAAGGAAGCTCCAGCCGTGGACAGCTGCTCCCTGTGGATGGATACACACGTCAGAACACACATCCAGAGGGACACACAAACACACACAGGCACCCATGGCCATGTATATAAGGTAATACAAACAGACACACAAGCCCTAACCCGAAAAAAGACGGAAACCCCATAAAGAAACGTTCAGCATTTTTTCTCCTAACAGAGGATTGGTTGGATTCCTGTGGGATTCTTATCTATGTTCCGGCCCCTGTCTGTCCCAGCCGCTACATTCCCAACATACTCAACTCTCGCTAAGGGGAAGGTCATCCCCAGTATGAACGTCCTCTGTGTCTGTATCCAATCATCTAGCCTATACTATCACAATAATGGACAGCTATCTTGAGTCATATCCAAGAGAGAATGTATTTATGCACGCTATTGTTCATATACAACTTCATCTATAAATGTAAATGAGAAATGCATTTGACTGATTTACTGAACTGTAAATGTAAGAAGTGGGTGAGAGACAGTTGTGAGCCCACACTGTTGGATGGTGGGGAACACGATACTGCATGGCTGGCTAAGCTAGCTCCCCAGAGAAGAGGGGAGTACTGTACTGTGTTTTTCTTGTATGTGCTCCTCACACACTGGGTTTCTACTCCTGGGATTGTGTGGTTGGTGTGTGTGTTCGTGAGTGTGAGTGTGAGTGAGTGAGTGAGTGAGTGTGTGTGTGTGTGTGTGTGAGGGGGCTGAGGGTAACAGCTGGAAGATGTGTAGCGAAGCATTAGGAGGGAATCAGTCTTACCAAGCGTCAAATCAAAACCAAGAAGCTCCCTCCAAACCAGAGATATTTCCAAATTAAATCAAACCCAACCTAAATCAAACCCAAACATGTATTGTTCTTATACAATGAATAAACAAGACAACTTAAGGCACGTCAATCACATCAATCCAAATCGCTTTCATTTGGAAGGATTTTGATAATAGTTGGATGTCATTGAGGGGCCATTATCACATAATTTCTGTTATATCACCTAGTGATTGGTCGGTATCCAAAATGTCCCAACCAATCATTCTAATCTGGAGCAAATGTTGACGCTGTCTGGTGATTGACAGCTGTATGAAGGAACATCCTGCCTTGGTCAGAGTGAACGTGCTGAGGTAATCAGTAATCACTGCTCCCGGACCATGATATTAGGATTGAGATTGGGGAGGTGTATAATTCCAGCTGGATTGCGTAACGCGTATTGTGGAAATAGACGTGTGTGAGTGAGAGAGAGAGAGAGCAACTGACATAGCAACCAAGATAACCCAATGCCCTAATCCAGGGTTCCCCAATAGGTGGCACGTGGGCCAAATTCGGCTCGCGGGTGGTTTTATTTGGCCCCCCCATTTCTCTTTTAGAATTGTTTTTATATAATTTTCGTTGTTGGATATAAAAGACTGTAAAATCACCAACAAATCAGCTGAAAGTGATTTTAATTTAAGAAATCTGTTACCAATCTGTGCCCACGCATAAACAGAGGGCCATACTGTATGTGATCGTATCCCAATGTAATCAAGGCTTGAAATGATTATGTTTTTGTCAAATATTGCAGTGTACAAATTATTTATAACTATGTTCCGGCTCCCCGAACATCCGCTCAACAACAAAAAAAATCTGCCCACCACTGAATCTGCCCGCGCCAGCCCTTAACCATTGTAATTATTATTGTACACTTAATTAAAAAGCCTTGCAATTATAACAATATAAAAGTGTGTATTTACATATTGATGTTTACAACAACCACTACAACTACTATTGCTACTACTATTATAACTGTAACACTACCATATTTACTACTACAGTTTTACGAAAACTACTATTTGAGATATAGGCTTAACACTTTACATTAAGTTGGCTAATGACATACACATGCTTTATTGCTACTTTTGCTATAACTATTTACTCAGCTGTACATGGAAACCGAAGCTACATTGTATAGTCATTGTGTAGTTACTAGTTAGTTCAATATAAAAATTACATACTACATTATGTAGTACATGGTTTCTGTGTAACTTACTGTAAAGTGTGACCAATAATAGATATGTGACATATCAGCATTTAAAAATGAATAGAATACACTGTAAATAGAATATGCATGAGCAATGCTACATTTAAAGCAGTACATAGAAATATGTGTCATATCATTATAGGGAAATGAGCACGACAAGAGACCTGTTGCAGCTAGCTAAGCCGAACACTGTCAGTAAACAGACCGCGAGAGAGCCGCACAGCAGCACACTTTAACCAGCCAAACACAATACAGCCGTCTGGTTGCTCCGGCACAAAAAGCCTACGGAGATTTGTAGGCCCTGTTGGGCCCTGCGGAACAGAAGTGAAGAAAATAGACCCAAAAAAAAAGGATAGAGAAAATATGAGGGGAGAAAAAAACGGTTTCTTGTTTAGTCTCTTCTGGTTGGTTATGATGCTACAGGTGACTGCTACAGCTAAGCTCGGCTGGTAAACGGACATACTCACATACCGACGACCCTCAAACCCACACACTTAAACACACCCACTTGCGGATCAGCAGACTTACGGGTTGTCCCTCTGGACGGGTAGGATGGTGTGGTCGGCTTTGAGTGGGTAGGACCGGGCCTTCATGCGGGCTCTCTCCAGGAGCCGCTTGGCCTGCTCATGGCGTGGACTCAGCGGCAGGTCCTCGCTGGACACAAAGGCCCTGTCGGCCGCACACACACACACACACACACACACGTCACACACACACAGGGGGTTAGGGGGAGGGGGAGAGATGGTAGAGAGGCACACGTCAGCGCCTGTGCGAGAGAGACGCTCATAGTGTAGGGGATTAGGCCGAGCAGGCAGTCACTACTAATTAGTCTGACAAGGGGTGTGTGTGTGTGTGTGTGTCAATGAGCTTTTGTGTGTGTGTGTGTGTGCGCGTGTATCTTTTCATAAACATTTATCTTGTTTGCCTGTGCTTGTCTTAATGTGTTTGTATTTGTGAGTGTGGGAATGAGTGACTTTGAAGCAGTCCCTTTGCCTGTATATCTATGTGTGAATGGGGTTACAGACATGAACATTTTCATAACACCAAAAACACAATTACCCACAGTGCTCGGAACCTTAACCACACAGCTGCCCATTCAGTTTCACGGGAGAACAAATGAACGAGTAGGGTTTAAATACTAGGTGCTTCACCGAAACGCCTTTCTCTCATGTTGAGACTGTGACTGGGGACAGAGAAGTGAGAGATATAATCGTAATCCTCTTTGGTGATGAGGGTGGGGCTTTTAGTAACAGCTGTTATAAAACACTGTGTCCCTGTCACTCATTGCAGCTCGGGGCTCTAACATGGAGAGATACAAAGTGTGGTGATAGCATCTGCTGTATCATCTAGATGTTTTAGAGTGAAAGTATTTGGGTTGAGCGTTTGGGAAATTTGCCAAATTACATTTGTTTATGATACGTTCTTATTTAAGCTATAGTATAGAGGCATAGTTGTAGAGGCATAGGTGGTAAACCCTCCCCCTGGTTTTTTCCTCCAGCCTTACTCTAACACAATAATCAGGTGTTTTAGAGCAGGGCTGGAGAAAAAAGGCTACATACCCAGTAGCTCTTCCCGGGGTTCTACTGTACCTTTGGCTGTGCTCGCTGTCTTGAAGGGAGATTCCTGAATCCCAGTCACTGTCATTCAGGGCAATGAAACCTATAGGTACGTAAATAGACACTGTAACCAGGCAGACTTAAGTACAATTTTCCTCCAGTATTGAAATGCGTTGATTTCCTTATTTCTCTCGAAACTACAACAGCAAAAAAGAAAACATAGAATTATCAAGAAATATGGAAGAACCGTATTAAGTTTAACTATTTGTTTAAATTTCCCTTTGTCTATAAAAATGCATGATTCATTTAGCGTTGTGGATATTTGAGGCCATGAGAGTGAGGGACGGAGCAACCCACAGGCGGAAGACAACTTCGGTTTGTGAGACAGTTGCAATTAGACAAGCATTACATTCATTAAACATCTGGTCAACAGTCAGAAATAGCCTATTACCTCCCTCCCTCCCTCCCTCCCTCTCTCCCACCTTTTCTTCTCAAGATGTTTTCTCTGTTGTAATCTTTGTACTATTACATTATGTTGACCGTTTTTCAACTCGTCACACACTTTGACCGTGAGCTAGCTACTTCACATTCATTCCTATGTGTTGAATGTGAACTCAGTGTTGGGGAAATGTACTCTCTACTCTAATAGATCAGGTCCGTCTCAGGTAAATCCCTTTACATCACTGAGGATTAAGAGGTCTACTCACTGTCATTTTACTACTGTTATTACCCCAACCCCGAGCTGCAACACCACTCACACATTCGCTAAAATAATCCATGGTTTTAGGTCTAGTGGGTGGCGTATGGTGATGAATGCAGGCACAATATCTTTAGCTCTTCATTGTACCTCTCCCGTTGCAGTCGGTCACCTCGGCCGAGGCTCCAGAGAGCAGAGGGCTGAGGCTCCCTGGCTTTGGTTCCTGGCTCTTGTTCAGCATCTGCTTGAGGATGCCCCGATTCATCTCCACTCTCTCTGCTAGAGATATGGCACTCCCACTGCTGCACAGACTCTCCAGGCTGTCAGCCCTCCACAGGCCCCCCATTGGCCCCTGGGGCCCCAGCTCGCCCATACACCGCCTCAGACCCTCCAGGCTGTCACGGCGTAGCAGCTCCCTGCCCACTCCGCTGTGGCCCCTGGCTTTCCTCTGCTGGCCCCCAGTGGCCCCGGCCCAAGGCCTGTCTGGGGCCGGAGGCTCATCTCCGTTCAGCAGTAGCGTTTCGGGCCTGGTGGCCTTCCAGAACCTCTTGGGAGGGACCCAGGGTTTAGGTACATTATCGGCGCTAACATTATCCTCCAGGGGACTAGCGTTGTCGCTAACGTCAGACAGGTTCTCCAGGCTGGAGCCCGCCCCCTTCATCAGGCTGTCTGGCACCACTGGGTGGAGTGTGGAACCCTGGGACTCTGCATCGTCGTCACTACTACTGGAGCTCCAGTTCACCAGGACAGGACCGAATAGGGAAGAGGAGGACACAGGAAAGGCCTTCTTATCCATGCCTGCCTTGAAAGCCTCCCTCCCTGCAGCCTTGTTGCGCTCAGACAGGGCCTTGACCTTGGACTGCAGGGCCGACACAGCCGAGCTCGGGGACCCGGGCTGGTGCTGGAACAGGAGCTGGTTGAGGGGGCATGGGGAAGGCGAGGTGGGGGTAGAGGTTGAGGTGGCAAGCTCCGGGCTGGGGCTGGAGGAGGGTTGGTCTTCCATGGCTACTTTCTCCGTGGCCACATAACACAGTCAGGGGAGCATCAGAGCTGTGAAGGAGACAAGGGATTTTGGTGTTATTTTCCTTTTTTGCTTTAGCGAGAAAATAAATATTTCATGAACAATGCTTGTCATTTTAAGGACACATGAAACAGCAGTTTCTCAAAATGACTTTCAAAATCATATCTGTACTTTCATAGGACAAATAAATGATAAATCAAGTTAGACTCCAAAAAGGCGTACAGCCTGAGAGAAATCCTACGTGATTGAGAGTCCCATAGGGCGACGCACAATTGGCCCAGCGTTGTCCAGTTTTAGCCGGGATAGGCCGTCATTGTAAATAAGAATTTGTTCTTAACTGACTTGCCTAGTTAAATAAAGGTTAAATAAAGGTTCCCTGTCTTTGTACAAGGTTTGCTAGAGGTTAAGAAAGACCGGGCCTTTCTGTTAAGTAACAGGGTGGGCAGACGTACACCATTGGCTGGCAGCTAATTACTATGGCAACCCTCTCTGACATTCACGTTGAGGACACCACTTCGTCTCAAAGGATTAAAACAATGGTGGCACAAAGGCTAGCTAGCATCTTTAAAGAGGTCCTCCAGCAACCAATAAAGGATGTCGTAAACAGACCAAAGGATAACTACCACGTACATTAACAGTGTGAATTGTGTGCCATTCCAGAAACGTTGTTTTTTGGGAAAAGAGAAATCAAATACAGTAATGTATCACATTGTATCACATTGAGATAAATTATGTAGCACTCAAAGCTATGGAAAAAAATATCTGGACATTACCCCTTTCCAAAAGAGGTTGACAAATGTTTCTCTTAACTCGAGGACTGTTCTCTATTGGCATTCACAGCTTGTTTTTCTCACTTACTATGCAGCTTCAAATCCACAGGAGATCTCTAACTCTAATTCAAACACAATTAGATATACATCAACAAACCCCAAAAATCTAAATCCTATTATTACTGGGTTAGAGGTCAACTGTGTTGCAACCACTACAATTTATTTTTTCCCGCAGTAATATTTGATAAATCACTAGACAGGCTTTTTCAACAGTATGAGGGCCTCAATGGCTGGAGGCACTTGCACAGAACGTTTCCTCCTCTTGTTCTGATATCATCCTCATAGGTTCTGATGAGGACACTGTTTGTTACTGTGTTAACTTTGAATAACAATCTCGGATTAGTTTATCCAATGAGAAAAGGGACTAAGAGGCATGTCAAATCTCATCGGGGCATGAACTCTACAAGGTGTCGAAAGCGTTCCACAGGCATGCTGGTCCACGTTGACTCAAATCCCACTGTTGTGTTAAGTTGGCTGGATGTCCTTTGGGTGGTGGACCAACCAGGTGAAAGAGGTTTACACAGATGTAAAAGGCTTCCTCATGAGTGGCTTTGCAGAGAGCCTAATTTTATTTAATTAGTGTGTGCTTAATAAGGAAGGCTCCCTGCCAAGTTAACACCCCCCCACAGGCCTCAACTATCAGCTGTCAAGTACCCACAAACCTCCCCATACTTAACCACACTCACTATTATTTACCCATTTTATATAGGAGACAGACAGACAGACAGACAGACAGACAGACACCAGTTTTGGACAGTCATCAAGGGATAGCACAGTACAACACTATATTGCAGGGTACCACATAGTATAGTACAAGACTATATTGCAGGGTACCACATAGTACAGTACAACACTATATTGCAGGGTACCACATAGTATAGTACAACACTATATTGCAGGGTACCACATAGTACAGTACAACACTATATTGCAGGGTACCACATAGTACAGTACAACACTATATTGCAGGGTACCACATAGTACAGTACAACACTATATTGCAGGGTACCACATAGTATAGTACAAGACTATATTGCAGGGTACCACATAGTACAGTACAACACTATATTGCAGGGTACCACATAGTACAGTACAACACTATATTGCAGGGTACCACATAGTACAGTACAACACTATATTGCAGGGTACCACATAGTACAGTACAGCACTATATTGCAGGGTACCACATAGTACAGTACAACACTATATTGCAGGGTACCACATAGTACAGTACAACACTATATTGCAGGGTACCACATAGTACAGTACAACACTATATTGCAGGGTACCACATAGTACAGTAAAAACACTACGAGGAAAATATTTGTTAAAGGCAATTCCACGGTAAAAGAATGACGCTGAGACTGATTTTTCACTTTGAAATTATGACCATTGATTGCAAAGTTATACAAACCATACAACTCTGTACAGCACAGCACAGTAGAGTATAGTTTAGTACAGTAAAGTACAATAGAGTATAGTTCAGTACAGTATAGTACAGTACAGTAAAGTACAGTACAATACAGTAAACTATACTGTACTCTAGTGTACTGTGCTCTACTGTACTAAACTCTAATGTACTGTGCTCTACTGTACTGTACTGTACGGTGCTGTGCTCTACTGTACTGTACTGTACTGTACTGTACGGTGCTGTCCAAACTTGTGAAAAAGATGTCTACTTTTCAACGTCCATGGACATGCGGTGTCGGTCGGTGCTTAGTGGGTGAGAGGGCTGGTTACAGTAAATGGAAAGAGAGGGGGCTCATGGGTAGGTGTCAGTAAGAGCCGGGAGAGATTACATTAACTGGAGAGCGAGAGAAGAGACACAGGGAGAGAGATAGGGAGGGGTTGTCCAGACTGTTTACACACTTGCTTTGAGCACCACGCAACAGAAAGATAAAGAAAACTGTTATGAGCTGAACATAACATTATGCCAGTGAAAGGGAGGACAGTAGCAGGGGACCCAACTGGGGTTTGTGACTGCTATAATTCCCATTGTAGCAAATTCAAATTTTGGGGGTAATTCTGTTACCTATTTAACAGAATGATGCCTTTTAATCACTTAATAAATCATAAACCAAATTGTTATCAATAAAAACACTATAACGAATTGGTTGGTCTACGTTTACTTGTTACATCTGTGAACTTTGATTAATCCTCCCTCCTCATAGAATGTTTTTGAATTTTTGCATTGTAATTTCAGAAAATGTCCATGATATATCTGCAGTAATATTGCAATGATAGTGTTTCACAATATTACTTACCCGCCAGTCTTGTGTTTGGCTGTGATATTCACCTATTGATTTCTCCCGCCTGAGCGGCATCTGTTGTCAAAATGGGAAAGCTGTTTTGACTTTGTGGCTGAGTTATCTACTGGAAATCGAGCCAAGCGGCCAAAGTAGAAATGTCATGGTTGCTAAAATTCTACACTGTTCGCTCAATTTCTGTTTAAGTGAGAAAGCAAGCACTGAAAATCATTGTACCACCTAAAATCACTGGGAAATATAGTTTCAATTAGTTTGAAGCTGGTGGACCAAAACCGAAAGTAAAAGGCTTAAGCGCGAGTCTCCGCCATGTAACGGGGAAATAGGATGCAGGGGATGGGGAGATTTATTTAGAATGCAGCCTACTGCTGTTGCAATTCACCTAGCTTCCACATAGGGGAGAAATACTGAGAAATTGTCCCAGCCTCTGTTTCGGTAAAAATATGTGGGATGGGACTGGAGAAATGTAACCACTCTCAAATTCATAGACAGAGCTAGGACTGACCATCCATGATATAAAAATGATAGTTTGTGGCTATATAGTGTTTGTTTACATGTACTTTGTTTACAAATATTGGAGTAAAACAAGTAAAAATGTTGGGTTCTGATGGGGTTCGAAAGTTTAACTAAGTTGATGGGGCATTTATAAGTTATATTCTTCAAGAATCAATGGGTTCATATCATTAATTTATAAGTCCAAAAAGAGATGTAGCAACTGCTGATTGCCCCTTTAAACTGTACAGAAGGCAAATTATTTCTGCAAAACTAAATGTAAATGTTGATATTAGTTGGCAGGGGTCTTTACTTCAACATTATTGTGTTTTTATGTATTTATAATATCTTTTAAGACTTTTCTGGTTGACGTTTTCTAAGACCCATTTTCCATCTATTTGACCAGAAATCAAAACCTCTGCTTATTCCAAATTATTTGGATGGAAAATGGTTGAGAAATATAAATAGTATGCCTTAATTTCATTTGACACCAAATTTGATGTGCTCCTATGAACTTCACATGTAAATGCTCACGGGGCTTTTTACATGGAAAGGCCTTGATGCACGTGTATAAGTGGAACATGACCTGCCATTAAAGGTCAGACACAGCTTTGATGGGAATGTGTTGAGAGTAGTTAAAGAGTAGCTTATTAAAAGTGTCTTGTCAGACCAGTCTTAAACCCCTTCAGTTCTCTTTACTTCCTCTCAAGAAAGACCAGAGCCCATATTCACAAATTGCCTGAGTATGAGTGCTGATCTAAAATCAGTTTTTCCCTTTCGATCATAATTAATAATATTACATGAACGGGGGGGGGGACCTGATCCTAGATCATCACTCAGAGACGATTCATGAAATGGATACTACACCGTAGGGTTTTAATCATCACAGATTCAGTCAGGAATGTAGCTGCTGTCTCCAAATTCCAGGGAGTGACTGAGGGACGCAGAGAGCATGTCAGAGGTTATAGGCTACACTTCCACACAGCATTGCACTTCACAACCACTGAGCTTGTGTTGAAATGCCTGCAGTCACTGAACCGCAACGCAACAAGGTCAACATGTGAGACTAAGGGGAGAAGGAAACCAATTGCTTCTGCAAGACTGGGTTTCTTTTATAAGGAGCTGTTTTAGTCTATGGATATTTATCAGAATTTCCTCTGCCTCACCTCACCTCTACTGAAATGCTACTAGGTTTCTAATTCACATGCAAATACAGTTGCCACAAAGGATGTAATAGATTTTGGCCTCTACTGCCTGTATTTGAACAATAGAACAATAGATGACACCAAATTGATTGAATGCTGAAGTTTCAATTGTCATTGAAATAATTATAGTTTCTTCCTTTGTTTAGGTAACAGAGAGAATAGTCCCTGAGAGTATGAAGAGGGAAAAGTTGTGGGGTCTTACCTCTCTCCCTCCATTGGTATTCAGAGACTGAGGTAGCTCTGCCTGCTCTGGCCTCCTCTCTCAAATGCCATCCTAAATCCTGCGAAAGCTCAGCCCAAAACCTTCTATGTTATTTCAGCGACGCCTTCTATTTTGAAACAACCTTCCCCTTCCTTTCCGCCCTCTCTCTCTGTCTCTCTCTCTCCAGCTGTATTGGGGCAGTTCACGTGTGGGTCTCGTCTCCACTGAGCACTCACTCTCCCTTTAAGGACACAAATCTGGGAGTTTCACCAACCTTCTCCTCCCCTCAACAGCCCCTGCTGCCAAGTATCCAGTTCCTCTCCCCTATTTCCTCTGGGAAAACATCTACAGCAGGCAGCAACTGACTGTAAAAGGTGATCCACATGTGTGGAAACCTCAGGGTTGCTTAGAGAGACAGTCTTGAGCAGCTGGTAGAGGATTGGCCACAGAAGTTCTTAAATGGAACCCAAGGCTAGCTCTATTGGTGGAGGGGCTGAAACTCCACCCACTGTGGGTGGAGTCTAGTAACTTTACCCTTGAATTTGAGAGAGAGAGAGAGAGAGAGAGAGAACGAGAGAGAAGGAGAAAAAAAGGTAGCAAAGGAATCTTAAATGTAGAGAGCAAAGGAAATGCACAAGTTTGCAAGCTCATATTCCAGCTGGCTCTGAATTTTCTTAGTTGATTCTCGCATTTGACTCGGCTGTTTCGTCACTCTCTGCCCTCCACCTCATATGTTACTGATTGCCAGATAAAAATAATAATTTTTCTTCATGTGTTTGATACCATTACATTCACTCCATCCTAGCCATTATACTCCATTTCAGCCATTATTATGAGCTGTCCTCCCCTCAGCAGTCTCCACTGCTCAAACACCCACAGGCACATCCATACACAGCCCCACAGCGCTGCCACCTTCCATTACAACTGTTGGATTTTCAAATCCAAACAACAAGAGGTCTCAACGCCCCAGGGGGGAAAAAAACATTTGAGAGAACCGATCAATGAGTCCGCTCAATTTCTGATTGAATATTGCATGAACAAACAACCTCCTGTCCAGATCATTGAGTCACAGCTCTTCCTCGCTGTGCGGTCACGTGGGTCGCATCAGCCAAGCTAGATCCAAGTACCCAGACCTGAGAAACTCCTAGCCTTATGGAGCATTTCTCTCCTTCCTCCCCAAATAAGTTATTCTATTTTTCCAGAGCTGAAATGTGATTTGCTCAATCCATCCCTTCCTCCTTTTGAACAAGACCTCTATTGTGCTCGAACTCCCATTTGTAACATACACATCTAGGACCACCATGAATTGGACCAGGACTATATAAGTATGGACCAGGACTATATAAGTATGGCCCAAAGATGCATCTCCACCTTGGGATAAAGCCAACATCTGTGTCTGGTGTTTGTTTACACACTGTCAGTCTGAGTACCAGACTGGTAGTGTTTTTTTTATATATACACTGGGGGCCAAAAGTTTGGACTATTACTCATTCAAGGATTTTTCTTTATTTGCACTATTTTTTACATTGTAGAATGAAAGTGAAGACATCAGAACTATGACATAACACATATGGAATCATGTAGTAACCAAAAAAGTGTTAAACAAATCAAAATATATTTTATATTTGAGATTATTCAAAGTAGCCACCCTTTGCCTTGCACACTCATGGCATTCTCTCAACCAGCTTCATGAGGACCGCCACATGAGGACCGCCACAGGAATGGAAGACCTAGAAATACCTCTGCTGCAGAGGATAAGTTCATTAGAGTTACCAGCTTCAGATTGCAGCCAAAAAAATGCTTCACAGAGTTCAAGTAACAGACACATCTCAACATCAACTGTTCAGAGGAGACTGTGTAAATCAGGCCTTCATGGTCAAATTGCTGCAAAGAAACCACTACTAAAGGACACCAATAAGAAGAAGAGACTTGCTTGGGCCAAAAATCACGAACAATGGACATTAGACCGGTGGAAATCTGTCCTTTGGTCTGGAGCCCAAATTTGAGATTTTTGGTTCCAACCTCCACCAAATGTAGATGGTTTAGGATGAGTTGGACCACAGTGAAGGAAAAGCAGCCAACAAGTGCTCAGCATATGTGGGAACTCCTTCAAGACTGATGGAAAAGCATTCCAGGTGAAGCTGGTTGAGAGAATGCTAAGAGTGTGCAAAGCTGTCATCAAGGCAAAGGTGGCTATTTGAAGAATCTCAAATCTCAAATATATTTTGATTTGTTTAACACTGTTTTTGGTTACTAAATGATTCCATATGTGTTATGTCATAGTTTTGATGTCTTCACTTTTATTCTACAATGTACACATTTTTGCAAATAAAGAAAAACCCTTGAATTAGTAATATTCCAAACTTTTGGCCCCCAGTGAATATATATATATATTTTTAACCTTTATTTAACTGGACAAGTCACTTAAGAACAAATTCTTATTTACAATGACAGCCTACCCCGGCTAAACCTGGACGACACTGGGCCAATTTTTGCCCCGCCCTAATGGGACTCCCAATCACGGCCGGATGTGATACAGCCTGGATTTGTGTAATGGCGACTAATTAAGTATTTTTTAAAAGCAACATGTTTATGCCTGTATTTCCTCAGTAGACAGTGTTCTCTGAGTAACGCAAGACTATGAGCTCATTTCTGCCGGTGGGCTGGAGCAATAGTCCAGTTGGACATTTAGCCAAAGAGAAAGTAGTCGACAGTATGTGAAGCTTTAACGTTGAAACACTGCTTTTCGGATTGTGGGGGTTTCAAGGAAAACGGAATTGCAGTGCCTTGCAGAGATTATATTAAAAGCTTTGCTAGCCAGACATAACTGTATGCATCTGACAGCCTTAAAAGGACTATGGGAGTAGACAGTCGAGGATGCTCTGATATCTGAGCTTTTCACCAAGATTGAAGAAGTGATTGACCCTGAGCACAGATCTAGGATACACTTACATTGTTCCAAACCTAACCTGACCTCTCAAATCATAGGCTTTTCGTTATAATGATGACAACTGGTGTTCTCGATCCCAACGAACATCAACTATACTCCTTATACTCACTGAGCAATTTAAGCCAAATGCTATATAAATATATGAAAGTGAAACATAAAATAGTTAGAAAAAAGGATGAGGCAATACATCAGTTAATAATGTAAACAATACATACTGTACATCAGGTTAATAATGTAAACAATACATACTGTACATCAGGTTAATAATGTAAACAATACATACTGTACATCAGGTTAATAATGTAAACAATACATACTGTACATCAGGTTAATAATGTAAACAAGTGAGAAGTTACCTCTGTATGCATTTTCTTCAGTGCACTGATTTCCCCAGACGAGATCCAAGTTCAAATCCTCAGGCTCCATGGCTGTCTAAATTCACCAATGTCTCACTAAACAGAAAGGGGTACCTCAATCATCTTTGCATGTGACATTTCTCACAGTATTCCTTCCTGTCCTCCGCTCTCTGTCCCACGGTCTCTCTCTGCATATCAACAATTGGTTTGGTTTGTTAATCTCCTCTGAACTGAAATGGATTAGGGCATAAATGAATCCATGACGGCCAGCCATTGGCGTGACGCTGTTGCAACCTTTCAACCTGTGACCCATTGGTCTCAGCCAGCATGAGCGAATGAGGCATGGATGGACTAGAGATTACTTCTACTAGGGTCAAAATGAGCTCTACTGAGTCAAATGTGTGGTGATGTCACGTCAAACCCCTTGCTGATCCCAGCTGATGTTTGGGTGTACAGGGGAGCAGGATTACTTACTACCTGTTCTGTCAGAACAAGCTCTAGTGTAAAGTCAATATTAAATTGCTCTTTCCTGAGTGTCATCATGACAAGCCTTCAAGCGGGATGGAGCACCATTGTGAATAACTTGTAAATGGTGGTCATGTTGGAAAAGCCCTTCTGTGACTTCTTGTAATATCTACAAATTAAAAGTATTCAAATCAAATCAAATTGTATTGGTCACATACACTTGTTTAGCAGATGTTATTGCGTGTGTGAAACAAAATGCTTGTGCTTCTAGCTCCGACATTGCAGTAATATCTAACAAGTCATATGTAACAATTACACAACATATACCCAATACACACACATCTATGTAAGGAATGAATTAAGAATTTATACATATATGGACGAGCGATGTCACAGTAGATAGTAAACATTATTAAGTGACTAAGGTACCGTAGAATAGTATAGAATACAGTATATACATACGAGATGCGTAATGCTAGATATGTAAACATTATTAAAGTGACTAGTGTTCCATTTCTATGTGAAAGATTAGGTTTGAAAATCATACTGATGTTTGTGGTAGACTTGATGTGGTGTACTCATTTAGTTTGCTTGCTCTGCTTCTGTCAATAAAGATTGGATGTCTGTGGCTATAGGAAAATGCCTGTATTCATTACTGTATAATCTGGTAAAATTGCGCCCCCTTGCGTTTTTGTTGTTGTTGTTTAATTCAAATGGCTATCAGTATCAAAACGTAGCTCGTCGTTGCGAAGCTTCATATACAGTGTCGTACGATAGCATCATCGCTATTTCATATTGTTTGCAACCTCAACAAGACTCGTATGTAATGCATCGCCATTACGAGGAAAGGACTGGATGGGCTGAGCGGGACATATTTTCAGCTCCTCTGATAGGTCGGCAGCCATGAAACGGAGCCTTCTTATTGGCTGGAGTTTATGACCCGCCATTGGAACCTGGAAACAGCGCCATAATCAATTACATTTGATTTATCATAAAGGGACGTTTGGGTTTTGCGTTTAGCAAGTGATTCATTCAATACGACGCTAGGTTGCTGCTAGGTGAAGTTAAAAACAAATATAAACCAAACAAGATCGAAAAAGTGTGGATTTACCGCGGATATGTTCTGGTGTTGTTGCCGGGGAAGTCTTTGAGGACAGCGGCTTGAAGACATTTCAGCCAGCGAAAACGCAAATGCTAGTTATCTGATACGATAGATAGATAGCTAGTTAGTTAGCGTTGACTAGCTACGTTTGGTGAAGAATATTACGGTATGTGCAATGGTTACAACTTGGACTGACAAATGGGTAACATAGGGTGTGTGACTGTGAGCTAACTGTAGTTCCTGTAACTAGCTGTGCCATTTTCTAAACATGACAGATGGCGACTAAGTCCTTTTAACTAGCTAGCTAACGCTACCTTACCAGCTAGTAACGTTTTGGTGTCAGTAAATTGCTTGAAGATGTGTCATGCACACACATTTAGATTTTACCCAGTGTTTGGCCTTGACATAAGTGAAAGTGTTCTTGTTGACAGAATATCGCCTTTCCTGTCCACAGAAATGAGTGTTCAGGTGAATTTGAAAGGACTGCCATCTCACGTTCTGGACAATGTTTACAAACCAGATAATCTGAAGATGGCAACAAGGTATGTACATGTTTCCTTTGCATATATCAACCCTGGTACATTTTGTCATTTGTTTCGTAATAATTCCAATAAAACGTTCAGTCTGACAGTATGACAATGTTAACCATACCACAGGTCACCAGAGAACGCTCTTGCTGCCCTCTCCTTCCCCAAATCCAAAGTGGCCCTATGGGACCCCACTCCTAATGGGGATGTGGTTAGCCTCCACCTCTCCTATTACAGGTAGACTACTGGTTTATTTTTTACAGTGACTATTTAGGATGCATCTCAGTAGTCCCAAAGTGGCTTTCTCATCTCCATCCCATCATCTGTACTGATTTGAAATACTTGGCCGGTGTAAGCAATATGTCGGCTCGCTTTTGTCTGCTTAATTCTCTCAAATCAGTTCAGTTGAAATAAAGGAGACTATTGAAACGCACCCTGTGATTGTAATTAGATCATGCTCTGCCTTCACTGATTAAAAACCTGTTATGTTTAACAGAAATCCCCGGCTACTTCTTGTGGAGAAAACTCTTCGCTTGGCCCACCGCCATGCTCGACAGAGTAACATGCCCCAGTCCAGCTGTTACTTGCTGGGTACTATTGCTGTGGATTCTGGTGAGGTGTATTAGTTATTTTTAACATATTTAAAAAAAAATATATATTTTTTTTTTATGTAGTTCAAGAGCAAACACACATTTTAGATGGAAAATACTTATTTTATACTCATGATAATGATGGATTGGATATGCTTGCTATGTAAGTACTCTTAGGTTTAACTATTTTATATTATATTTAATCCCTTCACTTGCTTGATGTGAACTTTTTCCTCCAAGATGAAGAGGGTGTAACTTTGACTCTGGACCGGTTCGACCCGGGCCGGGAGAAGCCTGGCTCCTCTGGAAAGGTGCCCACTGCCCTGATGCCCGGGGACGTCCTGGTGCCCTGTGTGCTGGAAACCCAGGGGGTCTCTGCCACCGACACCATGGTTCACTCGGCAGAAGACCTTCACATCTCTTTTAAGGTAACGTTAATATGTTAATTTCTGCTCTGAAAGTAAATGCCCTCTTGTCACTCGTACAACACTGTGCAACTATGCATTGTGTGTATAAAACGAGTGAAGAAGTTGGAAGGTTTTATGAAGATGTTATGAAATGAAGGTTATGCTTACCAGCAATAACCATACCATTTACCATATTTTCTTACCCAATGCTGTGTTTTCTAACTGGAATTAACATTCATCCCAACTGTACGGTAAGTTCAACACACCCTCTTAACTGCCTAATGAGAGAGCCCACCTTTTATGTTGCCTGGATAGCAGAAGGAGCATACTCTTAAATTGGCAGTTATTGCAACCTGTCGGCAACAGGTGTTGCTAATTACTGAACCCAGGGCTCCAGACTGTGACCATTTAGTCACGTTTTGCGACCCCCCCCCCCCCCCCCCCCCCCTTGAATTACCTGTGTGAGTTACACTTTTAATTGGTGCAAGTTGCACTTTTTACCTGGTCACCAAAACCTATATACCTATTTTTTGGGGGCGGATAACACCATGATTTGGTCAAACCGTAAAGTGCATTATCCCACAGATGATCCATTACATTGACCAGATACTGTAGTGCAGGGGTATTCAACACTTACCCTATGAGGTGTGGAGCCTGCTGGTTTTCTGTTCAACTTGATAATTCATTGCCCACACCTTGTGTACCAGGTCTAAATCCTTCCCTGATTTAGAGAGGAACAGTGAAAAAATGCAGTGGAACTTGCTTCGAGAGTTTAAAGGCTCTAGTGGCCGCTCTAACAATACAAATACATGGACGGAGGAGGCGGGACCATTCTAGCCAATGAGAGGGCAGATACGTGCGTGAACAACGGGCACAACAGTTTCCACTAGTTGCCACAGTCAAAATTGGCCATATTGTAAATTAATTAAAACAAAAATGTGGTAACAGGGTGTGTGACTGTGAGCTAACGCTAGCTAAGTAACGTTAGGTGCTGTAACAGGCAAACAGTTAGCAGTGTGTTTAGGTTTATAAACAGATTTTAAGAGAAATTGTAGAAATAGGCTGTGTTTATGACTGTGGATGTGGTAACTTGTGATGACCGGGAAACTCAGATATTGTTTTTTTTTTTTTTTTTCTCAAAGTTGCCGGGATGTCACGTCTTACTTGTATCATCAGTATACTCGTAACAACCTAATCATTACGAAACTTCTATTTGATCAAATAAATAAGCCACACGTAGCAAAAAATCCATTACATTTTTTTGTTAACCTAATTTGACACTCATTGACCTCATACAAAAATGGTGAGTGAAAACCAAAACGCCAACTGCTGGAGAAGACAGATTTTAGGCCCAGCTATCCCTATCTGATTATCCTCATGATTCCTGGAATGAAAGTGTGTGCCTGTTTCGCTTAGCCCGGTTGCTCTGAGTGAGCCTCTCCAGGGGCCTCATTTATCAATATTGCGTAGAAACTTTTCTAAAATACTACTTAGAAACTGAATTTAGAATGTTCATACACATAAAAAAAAAAAAAAGTGAGACTGAAATAGAGGTGCTAGTGTCAGAGTTTGAGAACATTTATTTATTTGGCTCGCTCAGTTGCGGCTTGGCTAGTAAGAACATGGCTACAAAGAGAGAACCGTTAGGACAATTCAAGTTGCTATAGCAATGGCAAATATACTTTAGATGAGTAGGCAACCCTATCCAATAAGCCGTCCATCCTCAACAGTTCACACCTGTAGTCGTATAGGCCAACATTGCTGTCCTGCAGAATGAATGAGTAGTGCGTCCCACCTGGCGAACTTACCATCACATTCAGCAGCGTCTGTACTGTGGTCAAATTACATGGTATAACCTGTATAGCCAAGATATGTTGCATTAATTCACAATGGAAATTGAACAAATGTAAAAAATTCTCACAATTTAACACATTTTCAACATACACTACTGGTCAAATGTTTTACAACACCTACTTATTCAACGGTTTTTCTTTATTTACGTTGTAGAATAATAGTGAAGACATCAAAACTATGAAATAACACATGGAATCATGTAGTTACCAAAAAAAACAAATCAAAATATATTTCAGATTCTTCACATAGCCACCCTTTGCCTTGATGACAGCTTTGCACAGTCTTGGCATTCTCTCAACCAGCTTTATGAGGTAGTCACCTGGAATGCATTTCAATTAACAGGTGTGCCTAGTTAAAAGTTAATTTGTGGCATTTCTATCCTCCTTAATGCGTTTTGAGCCAATCAGTTGTGTTGTGACAAGATAGGGGTGGTATACAGAACATAGCCCTATTTGGTAAAAGACCAAGTCCATATTATGTCAAGAACAGCTCAAATAAGCAAAGAGAAATGACAGTCCATCATTACTTTAAGACATGAAGGTCAATCAATCTGGAAAATGTCAAGAACTTTGAAAGTTTCTTCAAGTGCAGTCGCAAAAACCATCAAGCACTATGAAACTGTCTCAGGAATGGAATACCCAGAGCTACTTCTGCTCATTAGTTACCAGGCTCAGAAATTTCAGCCCAAATAAATGCTTCAGAGTTCAAGAAACACGCATGTCAACATCAACTGTTCAAAGGAGACTGTGTGAATCAGGCCTTCATGGTCAAATTGCTGCAAACAAACCACTACTAAAGGACACCAATAAGACGAAGAGACTTGCTTGGGCCAAGAAACACGAGCAATGGACATTAGACCGGTGGAAATCTGTCCTTTGGGCTGGAGCCCAAATTTGATATTTTTGGTTCCAACCGCCGTGTATTTGTGAGACGCAGAGTAGGTGAACGGATGATCTCCACATGTATTTCCCACCGTAAAGCATGGAGGAGGAGGTGTAGGGGTGCTTTTCTGGTGAAACTGTCTGTGATTTATTTAGAATTCAAGACACACTTAACCAGCATGGCTACCACAGCATACTGCAGCAATATGCTGTCCCATCTGTTTTGGGCTTAGTGGGACTATCATTTGTTTTTCAACAGGATAATGACCCAACACACCTCCCGGCTGTAAGGGCTATTTTACCAAGGAGTGCTTTTTTTTATTATTATTTTTTGTATGATCCCTCAACTTGAGATATCTGTGGCATTGTGTTGTGTGACTATAATGCACGTTAGTGTCCTTTTATTGTCCCCAGCACAAGGTTCACCTGTGTAATGATCATTCTGTTTAATCAGCTTCTTGATATGCCACACCTGTCAGGTGGATGGATTATCTTGGCAAAGGAGAAATGTTCACTAACAGGGATGTAAACAAAATGAGAGAAATATATAGAACATTTCTGGGATCTTTTATTTCAGCTCATGACACATGGGACCAACACTTTATGTGTTGCGTTTTTATATTTTTGTTCAGTGTCTTTAAGGTTTCCGCTCTCACTATTCTTAGACAATTAAGGCAATGGCTGTTTTCTCATCTCCTAACTCCACTGCTGCCTCCGCCGTATTGTTCTCATCACCAATATGCTGGGTAACTTTGCTATTATGCACATAGCAACATGGTCTAGGAAAAAGGGGCCAATTCAACAGCGCACTGATGTTTCAGAACCGTGGACAGCTGTGCCGTCCCTAGGTGCGAATCAGACCAGTGTTATTTGTTTGCTATATGCGCAACAAAACAAAATCTCGGTAAAACAATCGACCAGTCGACTAAATGGGGTCAACCCTAGTAATATTAAAACAAGTAGTTTTGCATCATACCTGCGGTATATTGTCTCATATACAACGGTTGTCAGCCAATCAGTTTTCAGGGCCCGAATGACCCAGTTTATAATTAGCGATTTAGCTAATGTGTTTTGAGGTTCCACTTCCTCAGGTGGTGAATTAGCACCAATTGAATTAGGCCTGTATATAATATTAGTGCACATAAAAATGAAGGCAAATTCTCCTCCTATTGAACCCCAAAAGAATATGAACATTCTAGAGCACTATTTTTACAGTAAACTATAACAAAAATAGTCTAATTGTCAACCCGAAATTCATGACAATCACTGGATTAGCTTGCTTATCAAAATATCTTGAATTGTGCGTTCCTGTTTGGACATGTTAGATGTAATAACTTTAATAACCATCTCAGTAATCTATTACACTTTTTATTAAAGCATTGTGAATGACTTTATAAGATCACTAGTAATTTTCCTATTCTGTGGCGCCACCAATGTAAATTGTTTTGGTGCGTCTAAATCATGGGCTGGTGCCACCAATAGAACTGAAAGTGCCACCAGGGGAAAACGTTAGTCCAGAGCCCTGGATCTGCCTCTTGTGAGAAGCATTGTGCCCGACTTAAACGGCCCATGTTGCCGTCCTCCCTCCCACCCCACCTGTTCAGAAGCTCCAGCACTGCTGCTGCAGCCGCGAGTCCCTGGACCTGTCCAAGCTGCTTGCCCTGCGAGCCCACCTCAGCTGCTCCCAGCAAGCAGACAGCCTGGTCTTCTGCCTCTGCTGGGCCGCGGTCACCCCCGGCAACACGCTGGATGCTGTGCCCGTCCGTCCTGTGCCCATCATCCCCACCGCCTTGGCCAGGAACCTGAGCGGCCCGGCCAGCCTCACCCAGCCACTACACAGCAGTGCCAGCCGCAAACAAGGGTACGGATTAAGGACATAACATGAAATAACATTCTAGACAAGTCCTGTCAATCATTATTTTACCGCTGTGTTATTGGATAATGAATGCCTCTATGCTACATTTTGTTCAGCTTTCTGACCATGGATCAAACCCGGAAACTGCTACTACTACTGGAGTCTGACCCGAAGGCCTACACTCTTCCACTGGTTGGAGTGTGAGTATGCCATCCATTTACATTATATATTTTTCAGCCACCATATGTTATTATTTTGGATGTGCGGGGGGGTAGGGGGAAACTCCATTCATTGGAGTTAATCTGAACCACAAGAATATGTAGTCAAGCTGCGTGTGTGCGTGTGTGTGTGTGTGTGTGTCACCTCATTAGTAATAGTGTACAGTTTGGTTGACATGCTTGTGCTGTTGTCTGTGGCAGATGGTTGAGTGGGGTCACCCATATCTACAACCCCCAGGTGTGGGCGTGGTGTCTGAGGTACCTGTTCAGCTCCTCCCTCCAGGACAAGTGAGTGGGATGCCCATCTGTTCAGATATTACAAATAGCACACTGACTGTCATTTCTCACTTGGCTAAAGGTAGCATGGCTCCTTACTCTGTGCTGTAGCCAAATCCTGTATTGGTTGTTATACCTTGCACCAACCAACACACAAGTTGGCTGAAGCACAACTGATGTGGCCCGCTAGGCAATTTGCTATAACGTTCATGAATAAGCCTTATTACATTTTGAATGTTTACAAATTATTATAAATGTTTGTCAATTGTTATGGTTTCTATGCTTAATGAAATATGATTAATCGTTCATCAGTGCTTATTCATGTAAGTTAGCGTTTAGACGTACAGTGCATTTGGAAAGTATTCAGACCCCATGACTTTTTCCACATTTTGTTACATTACAGCCTTACTCTAAAATGTATTAAATATTTTTTCCCCCTCGTCAATCTACACACAATACCCCATAATGACAAAATGAAAACAGGTTTTTATAAATTTTTGCATGATTACTGGGGAAGGGTACCACAACATTTCTGCAGCATTGAAGGTCCCCAAGAACACAGTGGCCTCCATCATTCTTAAATGGAAAAAGTTTGGAACCACCAAGACTCTTCCTAGAGCTGGCCGCCCGGGTAAACTGAGCAATGTGGAGAGAAGGGCCTTGGTCAGGGAGTTGACCAAGTGCCCTGTGGTCACTGAAAGAGCTCCAGAGTTCCTCTGTGGAGATGGGAGAACCTTCCAGAAGCACAACCATCTCTGCAGCACTCCACCAATGAGGCCTTTATGGTAATGTCCAGATGGAAGCCACTCCTCAGTGAAAGGCACATGACAGCACGCTTGGAGTTTGCCTAAAGGCACCAGATTCTCTTGTCTGATGAAACCAAGATTGATCTCTTTGGCTTGAATGCCAAGCGTCACGTCTGGAGGAAACCTGACACCATCTCTGTGATGAAGCATGGTGGTGGCAGCATCATGCTGTGGGGATGTTTTTCAGCGGCAGGGACTGGGAGACTAGTCCGGATCGAGGGAAAGATGAATGGAGTAAAGTACAAAGAGATCCTTGATGAAAACCTGATCCAGAACGCTCAGGACCTCAGACTGGGGTGAAGGTTCACCTTCCAACAGGACAGTGACCCTAAGCACACAGCCAAGACAACACCTGAGTGGCTACGAGACAAGTCTCAATGTCCTTGAGTGGCCCAGCCAGAGCACTGACTTGAACCCGATCGAACATCTCTGGAGAGACCTGAAAATAGCTGTGCAGCAACGCTCCCCATCAAACCTGACGGAACTTGAAAGGATCTGCAGAGAAGAATGGGATAAACTCTCCAAATACAGGTGTCACAAGCTTGTAGCGTCATACCCGAGAAGACTTGAGGCTGTAATCGCTGCCAAAGGTGCTTCAACAGAGTTCTTAGTAAAGTGTCTGAGTACTTATGTAAATGTGAAATGTTTTTAATACATTTGTAAAAATGTCTAAACTTGGTTTTGCTTTGTCATAATGGGGTATTGTGTGTAGATTGAGGGGAGAAAAACAATTTGATGAATTTTAGAATAAGGCTGTAATGTAACAAACTGTGGAAAAGGTTAAGGGGTCTGAATACCTAATAGGGATTTGTGTCAGACAGCTCTATTTATGAGATTTCTATCTGCAACATTTTCACACCGTTGCAAAATGTTTTCTAATGGAATACATAAATCAGTTTTCTTATTGGTTCAGGTGGGCTAACCTCCCGCTTCAAAATGTTTTCTCCTTAATGAACACACCCCTGATTTGTTATTGGGTTCCAGGGTGATGTCTGAGGGTGGTGCATTCCTGGTGGTGCTGTACTCCCTGACCCACAGGGAGCCAGAGTTCTACCAGGTCCAGCCTTGCAATGGGCAGCAGCAGGACATGACCTTTCAACTGCTCACCAGCACCGAGTCACTCACTCTCTACAAGGTAGGCACACTTATGCCTGACTCACTCTATCGTGCCGACCAGAACCATGCTCAGACATTTCACTTTCACATTGAGCTTACCAGCACGGTTCAGTGTCTGTCCTATGAGACTTTGTAGCTCAACCCGGGAATGAACCCGGGTCTGTAGTAATGCATTAGACCGCAGCGCTACTCGGGAGGCCCATAAATTCTGAGTTCTGTGGGTAGAGTGGATAAAGGTCACTAGAGGGCTTTTCATACTACTGAGCTGAGCCAAAACAAGCTGAACTGCACTGGCCTCCTTTTGCATGGACCATTGTTCCTGGAACCGTGCTGGTAAGCTCAATGTGAAAGGGAAATGTTTGAGCAGTTGCAGTGATGAGACAAGATTGAAATTGGAGAAGAAAAAAAAAAAAAAGGATACAGAATTTCTACTTGGTGGATAATCCTCGTCCAATATGAGACTTGATTTCTTTTGTTTCTTGTCTGTGCAGAATGTAGAGGTGTCCGAGGGCCGTACTCTGCCGTTTGAGCTCAGTGCCGAGACCCAGAACCGTGAGGCAGAGTTCTTCAGGGAACTGGTGTCCTGTGTCTCTTTCACAAGGTATACAAGCGCTTCTCTCAAACATCTGCAGTAACAATGTTACCTAGACTGGAGCAGTGGATAGGGACTTCATGCTTTGTGTCAGTCTGAGTGGTGGCTTTTTATCTGTGTGTTGGGACACAAGAAAATCATTAGTCATTTGTTATTAAATACTAATTGAACTCATGAGAACTATACTCTTAACAGCATTTAATGACTTCACAGGAATTGCTGTGCGGTAGATTGGACATCATTAGACAATGGGCTCTCCAGTGTTTGACGATATCTGTCCTCCTCCTCTCCCTCAGCCCTGCGTCAGTAGCAGCCTCTCCGCAGGACAGGCTGTCAATCAGCGACCATGACTCTGGAGTGGATGAGGACCTCTCCCCCAGGCCCTCCCCAAACCCACACCCTCTCACCCAGCAGGTCCGTTCTCTCTCTCTCACTCACTCTCTGTATCTGATACTGTGCTGTAACCAGAGGAGGTGGTTCTGTTTGTCATTTGACCCATATAGCCTATTTTTTTGTCATGGGCTCTGTTCTAAATGGCATGCCTCCATGTTTCAGACCAAGCAGGTCCACCCCTCTGTGCCGGAGCTCTCTCTGGTGATGGACGGCAGCTTCCTGGATGGAAATACCACGGGTCGCCCTCATCCTCCCCTCCCAACTCTGCAGCACAGAGGCAGCACCCCTCCCTCCCACCAGCTTCACCCCTGGGCTGCTAGACCCCCAGGCCAGGGTCCCACCATCCACGGGGGCCCCCCTCCCATCAGAAGGCCCCTTACCCCTGCCATGGCCCCCCAGGGCAGGGGCAGCAGAGGAGCCTCCCTCACCCCCGGGCAGCAGACACCACCGCTCCGGCCACCCTCCACCAGCAGGAAATCAGCCCCTCCGCAGTTCGGGAAGACGTCATCCGCCTCTTCATCCTCCTCCTCCTCCTCTCCAAAGACTGGTTCCTCTCCTAACGGATCAGTCCATCAGACCAGGCAGTTCCATCAAGCCCCAGGTCACCCTTCTCACAGAGAGGCCTCCCCCGTCGGAAACTCTCCACAACCCAGCCCCAGGCACAGCCCTGGCCGCCCCCCAACCCCAGCCCTCATGCCCACTCACCAACAGCCCCCAGTCCATCCCAAGCACTTCCATAGCACACCCAACCCCAACTTGAACCAGCCTTGTAGGTGCTGCTCCTTCCAACCACACGACCATACCCCCCTGTACCACCCCAACCACTGGCAGGGGGCCTCAGGGCACTTCTGCTCCAACTCTGATAGTAACCCCCCCACCTCTCACATCAACCCCTCTCACCAAAAAAACCTTAATTACAGCCCAGCGTGCCTCACTAGGCCCCCCCCCACCACACACCACTTCCCCTCCCAGGGGCCCTGCTCTCCCAGGGGCCGCTTGGAGCCGCCAGCCCCCGACTGTCAGAACCAGTGTTGCCAGGCCCAGTCAACTCCCTCTCTCTCTCCCCTGGACGGGCCTATGAACATCCTACCCTCTGACGCCTACAGAATCTTGGTGGACCAAGACCGGCAGCTCAAGTTACTGCAGGCCCAGGTCAGGCTCTCCACGGTGTTATTGTGGATATCAGACACTGTACAAAATGACACAATCTTAAAGCTTTAGAACAGGGGTTATCAACCTTTCTTACTCTGTTGATTTCAGATCCAGAAGCTACTTGAGGCCCAAGAGAAAGGAGGCAGCTCCTCTCCATCCACTGAGCAGGCAGCCATCCAGACACAGACCTCCCCTGGACAACAGACCAAGAGAAGTGTTAGCATCGCTGTAGGCACAGGTACTGGAGTCATGCATCACTGCTTCTGGCAATTCTGGTCACTGTTTCTCTCCACTGCATTTTGATTCAATACTTTCCTGTTTCTAAACGTGCTTTTTTTTTTTTGCAAGACAGTGTGACGCTCTTGTCTCTTCAAGCACTGTGAAAATCGTATTTCTCCTTAATAGAAAAAGTGAATTTGGACTACCCAGTATCAATACACCTATGGTTACTATTTTGTTGTGTAACTGTCTTGATAAAACATTTAGCTTACTACGCATATAGGATGTGTTCGTAAATTCACTCTGGAGTGCCAGAGTGCGTTCTGGGCGTTTGTAAATTCAGTGTTTTCGCTTGTTCAGAGAGCGTACTCACTGGACGCTCTGGCCGAGGAGTAGGGTGGATCCGAGCGTTCCTCACAACGGCAGTCAAGCACCCAAGCTAACTGGCTAAAGTTGGCTAGCTACAGTCATATGAAAAAGTTTGGGCACCCCTGACAATTTCCATGATTTCCATTTATAAATAATTGGGTGTTTGGATCAGCAAAGCCTCTAGACGCTTCCTATAGCCTCTGTCTGGATTCTGGATGAAGGTATTTTGGACCATTCCTCCTTACAAAACATCTCCAGTTAGGTTTGATGGTTGCCGAGCATGGACAGCCCGCTTCAAATCATCCCACAGATTCTCAATGATATTCAGGTCTGGGGACAGGGATGGCCATTCCAGAACATTGTACTTGTTCCTCTGCATAAATGCCCGGGTAGATTTTGAGCAGTGTTTTGGGTCGTTGTCTTGTTGAAATATCCAGCCCCGGCGTAACTTCAACTTTGTGACAGATTCTTCAACATTATTCCCAAGAATCTGCTCATATTGAGTGGAATCCATGCGACCCTCAACTTTAACAAGATTCCCAGTACCGGCACTGGCCACACAGCCCCACAGCATGATGGAACCCCCACCAAGTGTTTTTCTTGGAACGCTGTGTTCTTTTGCCGCCATGCATAACGCCCCTTGTTATGACCAAACAACTCAATCTTTGTTTCATCAGTCCACAGCACCTTATTCCAAAATGAAGCTGGCTTGTCTTCCGCATCACTCTCCCGTACAGCTTCTCCTTGTGCAAAGTGCGCTGAATTGTTGAACGATGCACAGTGACACCATCTGCAGCAAGATGATGTAGGTCTTTGGAGGTGGTCTGTGGGCTGTTTTTGACCGTTCTCACCATCCTTTGCCTTTGCCTCTCCGATATTTTACTTGGCCTGCCACTTCTGGCCTTAACAAGAACTGTGCCTGTGGTCTTCCATTTCCTCACTATGTTCCTCACAGTGGACACTGACAGCTTACATCTCTGCTATAGCAGAGCTGTAGCCTTCCCCTAAACCATAATGTTGAACAGTCTTTGTTTTCAGGTCATTTGAGAGTTGTTTTGAGGCCCCCATGTTGCCACTCTTCAGAGGAGAGAACAACAACTTGCAATTGGCCACCTTAAATACCTTTTCTCATGATTGGATGCACTTGTCTATGAAGTTCAAGGCTTAATGAGCTCACCAAACCAATTGTGTGTTCCAATTAATCAGTGCTAAGTAGTTACAGGTATTCAAATCAACAGAATGACAAGGGTGCCCAAATGTTTGCATAGCCTATTTTTCACATCTGATTTAATTTCATACAACTTAATATTGCTACACTAAAAATCTTTGTCTGGACAATACCCCAGTACTCAGCTTTAATTAGAAAATGAATGGCATGCCACTGTGATCATTTTCTGTGACGACAGAGTAAATTATTATTATATCTAGAGCGTTAGTGACAAACTGTGCTGCGGGCAACAATTTAATTATGCTTTTTTGCAGACGTTTACTGATACCGGCCATATTCAACGGGTGTTGCGCGTTCGTAATTCCATCAGTTATTCTGCACACTCAGACGAGAGTGCTCTGAAATCGGACTAGATAGCCAGAGTGAATTTACGAATGACTAACTTCATCTCTCTCTCCTGTGTAGGTGCCAGTCTGTTCTGGGGCATCCCCGTCGATGCAGGGCCTGGCGCTCCCGATGGCAGCAGGGCCTCATCTAGTCGGAGCTCTGGCAGTACCAGCCTTACCCAGAGCAGGCACATAGATGTCTCGGAAGAAGAGAGCGGGTGTAGAGAGGGGCGGGTGCCAGGCACACCAACCAACCAGTCAACGCACCAGAGGTAAGAGAACGGTTGGCTGCATTTCAGTCTGAGCGCTTGTTTTCTTCAATTTGAATTCACTGGAAGAAAGTGAAGAAGTAATGGTTCCTCGTTCCACCACCTAGAACACCGAAAGGGGAGTTTACACTGTTTTACTCCCTCCGTTTCACAAGAATGAGGCTTCGACGATTGAAAATAATAGAGCAAGCTTTTTCAGTAAAGTACTTTTACCGTATTATGAACAGCATGTGTTTTTGTGCATTTCCTGCAGGACACAGTCAGCATTTGGAGACTGTTCTTTCCAGAGTCCAGTGTTGGGGGAGAGTGCCAGCATGTACTACCAGTCGCCGCAGAGGGACGGCACCAAGAGTCAGGAGCCCAGGGCGGTTGAGGACGATCAGCGGTTTTATCAGGATCTACTGGTAAGAGTCATCTTTTATAGGGACTCTATTTGCTCCATGTACAGTTGAAGTTTACATACACTTAGGTTGAAGTCATGAGAACTCATTTTTCAACCGCTCCAGATTTCATGTTAACAAACTATAGTTTTGGCAAGTTGGTTAGGACATCTACTTTGTGCATGACACAAGTAATTCTTCCAGCAATTGTTTACAGACAGATTATTTCACTTATAATTCATTATATCACAATTCCAGTGACTGTACCTTTAAACAGCTTGGAAAATTCCAGACAATGATGTCATGGCTTTAGAAGCTTCTGATAGGCTAATTGACATCATTTAACTCAGTGCCTCTTTGCTCGACATCATGGGAAAATCAAAATAAATCAGCCAAGACCTCAGAAAAAGAATTGTAGTCTTCCTCAAGTCTGATTTATCCTTGGGAGCAAAGAAGGTACCACGTTCATCTGTACAAACAATAGTACGCAAGTATAAACACCATGGAACCACGAAGCCTTCCTACTCAGGAAGGAGACGCGTTCTGTCTCCTAGAGATTAACGTACTTTGGTGCGAAAAGTGCAAATCAATCCCAGAACAACAGCAAAGGACCTTGTGAAGATGCTGAAGGAAACGGGTACAAAAGTATCTATAGCCACAGTAAAACGAGTCCTGTATCGACATAACCTGAAAGGCCACCCAGCAAGGAAGAAGCCACTGCTCCAAAACATCATAAAAATGCCAGACTACGGTTCAAACTGCACATGGGGACAAATATATTACTTTTTGGAGAAATGTCCTTTGGTCTGATGAAACAAAAATAGAACTGTTTGGCCATAATAACCATCCTTATGTTTGGAGGAAAAAGGGGGCGGAAGAACACCATCCCAACCGTGAAGCACAGGTTGTACTTCACAGCCATCACAAAGTCCTGACCTCAATCCTATAGAAAATTTGTGGGCAGAACTGAAAACGTGTGTGCGAGCAAGGAGGCCTACAAACCTGACTCAGTTACACCAGTTCTGTCAGGAGGAATGGGCCAAAATTCACCCAACTTATTGTGGGAAGCATGTGGAAGGCTACCCAAAACGTTTGACCCAAGTTAAACAATTTAAAGGCAATGCTACCAAATACTAATTGAGTGTATGTAAACTTCTGACCCACTGAGAATGTGATGAAAGAAATAAAAGCTTAAATAAATCATTCTCTACTATTATTCTGACATTTCACATTCTTAAAATAAAGTGGTGATCCTAACTGACCTAAGACAGAATTTTTACTAGGATTAAATGTCAGGAATTGTGAAATTGTGAGTTTAAATGTATTTGGCTAAGGTGTATGTAAACTTCTGACTTCAACTGTATGTCAACAGGAGACATGATTTGCAGAAGAAAAAAATGTATACATTTTTTTTCTTCATCCTGGTAGACTTATTTTGGGGAAAGTTTCAACAGAAATCTAGTATTGCAGTGAAATGCTTAATACAACATGTTATGTGGCCAGCCTCCCTCCTGTGAGATCCCCTTTGACTATCTGTCGCTTGGAACTAAGCATATGAAAAGCGCTGATCATTTAAGATCCGACGTTCTTCATCCTTCCACAGGGCCAGGTGAACAGCCGTCTCCAGGGATCGGTGAACGAGGAGGTCGAAGAGGAAGAAGGCCGGAGGACCTCGTACCCGCGGCGAGAGAGACACAGCTTGTCCCACTGTCAGTCCCAGCAGTCTTCCCCTAGCCCTGTTCCCCTCAGCTCCTGGAGGCCGGAGCCCAAAGGAGAGCAGCAGCCAGGAGGAAGGGACCAGGTTCTCCACGCCACGCTGCGCCAGCTGCAGCAGCTAGGGGTCAACGTGGACCTGGACTCTGCCGACCCCGGGGGCAAGACCACGCGCAGCTCTGTAGAGAGTGCCAGGTAGGTTTACCCTTGACGTTTCAGGTTTACTTCACCATCTTTGCACATAGGTCTTGTGGTGTAACAGTAGTGCCACCTAGCGGTAGGACTGGGAAGGAAGTTTCAGTTGTGGAAAATTGTCCTGTTATGGTTACAGCCATTCTAACAAGACAATAGGTGCTGTTACAGTGGCTAATTCTCTTACTTACTTGTAAGTTCGACCTTAATTAGGCTATGTAGGTTACGTCATGCAAAAAGTGTTCCTGTGACTTTGATTTAAAATGCAGCTCCCGTTTCCCTCTCCCCAGTACCCTGGCCGGCATCAACCCAGAGGCGGTCATCAGCAGACTGACCCTCCCAGATTCGACGGGGACCAGCATGTGGGGCGGCAGCGTGGACCTCAGCCTAGAGGCCAACGCCATCGCCCTCCGATACCTGAGCGACCAGCAGCTCTCCAGGCTCTCTGTAGGGGGAGGGCAACAGACCCCCAGGGCCCGTCGCAGGTTCAGCCCCTGCACTCTGCTCTCCGAGAAGCCCCCAACGGAGAAGAGCACCATGGGACTGAGCAGTATTCTGTCTCCGAACAATATGTCCTTCGCCACACGCAAATACATGAAGAGGTACGGGCTGATAGAGGAGGGGAGCGGGAGTGAGGAGGAGGAGGGGGAGCAATCGGAGATGGGATACACTGTACAGTTCCACGTTCAACAGGAACAAGAAGGGCAAGGAGCGAGGGAACGCAAAGGTTTGGTTCTGAAAAACATCACCAATGAGTTTCCCCGCTCCAATCCCGTCCACCCCCAGGCGCTGCATGCAGACTCTGAAAGCCAGCTACTCAGAGACTTGCGTCCTAAAATGCTGCTTTTGGCCCGCGGCGCCAAACCCAGTTTGGAGCAGGAGAATGGCGCCAAACGGCGGCCATCTTTAGGAGAAATGCAGAGGGAGTGTCCTCAACCAGAAGGGTCGATGGGAAATTTCTTGGACCTAAGTAGACTTCGACAGCTGCCGAAACTCTTTTAAAGGATCACGGGAACTACTGCAAAGGGAACTCAAAATCACGAAGGAAATGTATTGTCGAATCCATTGGGATTTGTCACTTTGCTTGTTTCCTTAGTAAGAGGTTTTTAAATGCTTCCATACATTTTCGTTGACACATATTTTGTTTTTAATACCTCTTTATTTTAATATTCATGGTGCTTGTTGTAATGTGTACATTTGTGTGTGACCACTGATATACAGAGACCCTTACCAAATCACCACAGTGCTCTTTGTCTGTGAGCAAAATTCTTCTTGTTGTCTTTCTACTACCACTTGGAGGGTGTAGTGTCATGATGTATGTAGCTCTTTTCAATGGTGGCAGCTATGTAATTTTTATTTTAATTTAAAGTGTTTTGATTTTCAACATGCCGTGGATGCCAATTGTCTAGCGTTTGGCTGTTTATTGATAACCAGTATACCCAATCTCCTGGTAATTGACGTGCACCTATTTATAGTCTTTGTTGGGATTTGTAAGTCTGGTTACATGGTGAAACAGACTACATTCATGCCAAATGTGTACTTTTCAGTTTTTTTAATGTTGTAAATATTTGCATTTCTTTCATGCTACATAGTTTTTCTTGTGTGTGTTTACATGAAATGCCTCCTGCATTATTTCTCAACTTGAACTTTCTATTTAAGATTGCCTTAATAAATATGAACCTTATTCATATAAGTTTTTACTTTGTACTTTTTCCACAGAAGGTTGTTTTTCTTTTGTGAATTTACATTCTATTTAGTTAGCACTCTACAGTCCCCAAAAGTCCACCCCAACCCAGCCATCTATCCCTGAAGTAATTTCATAACCCTCCGATATACTCCCCACTGTTAACCTCGCCTCACTGTTCATCAAAAGTATGCCATGTCACACAACAGGCATATCTAGAATAAACTGAGAGAAGTTTTTTAGTGATTTCAATAGTGAAATGTGGCTAATCTGTGCTAGAGCTGGGCTCCTGGTTTAAGCTATTGTGGGAGGAATGGACTATCCTGAGCTCAATGGAAAATGTGGTGAATCACATGCTAACAGCATGTGTGTACAGAGTTAGAGTATAGCTCAGATACAGTGCATTGAGAAATTCAGAGCCCTTTACTTGTTACATTTTAGAATAAGACTGTAACGTATTAAATAGTTTACCCTCATCAATCTACACACAATACCCGAAATTGACCATGGCCTTTCTCCCCCGATTGCTCACTGACAGGACTCCATCAGGTTGTAGAAACATCTCAAGGATGGTTAATGGAAACCGGATGCACCTGAGCTCAATTTCGAGCCTCATAGCAAAGGATCTGAATATTTATGTAAATAAGGTATTTCTGTTTTTTTTGTTTTTATAAATTAGCAAAAATTCTAAACCTATTTTCGTTTTGTCGTTTATGGGGTATTGTGTGTAGACAGGATTTTTTTTTAAATATATTTTTTAATCCATTTTAGAATAAGGCTTGTAACGTTGCAAAATGTGGAAAAAGGGAAGGGGTCTGAATAGTTTCCGAATGCAGGGTATAGTTGTCCTATCCCTGCACCTGCCGCTTATTTCTCTTCCTCCATCACATCTGTTTACCAGAACTATGTTTCTCTCTCATCCATTTAGTAACGTTGGAGGGATTCAAGTAAAAAAGGACTGCAGGAATAAAATATTTTAATGTTTTCACACACTTATGAATCGGGAGGTGAATATAATTGTTCACCCAACAGGATTGTCTTTCATGTGTTTTTTCACCAGTTGCTATCGTTCTGCAGCCAGTTGCCCTTGTCTAGCACAATGCCATGCTCCCCGGTGATTTCCCATTTGGCCTGATAGCGCTGGTCCCCTGCGCCCTCCCCGAGGTCCCACACCTCCATAAACAGCGTCTCTTCAGGCACCTGCATGAAATCAGAGGTCAGGCCCAGTTTCTGGAGGTCCGAGGTCATCGGTGTGATGGTGGAGTCCAGATACTGGCCCAGGGCGGGGCTGAGGCGATTGGTTGGTGAAGTCGGCTGAGGCTGGCGTTGCGCACTGCTGCCCCACAGGCCTGTCAGGTTCTTCATAACCTCCGAACGACGAGGTTCTTCAGCTCTATAGGATACAAACACAGCCTGACATAACACCTAGTTCCTGGTCTGGTTCCATACTGTACTGGTATGTACTATAACCAACTCTTCTATCATTGTACAGTATGGGATCAGACTACATTGTTCCTAGTCTTCAAGGGAAATCAGAACTATTAATTTCTATTGGGCCATTCAATTAAAAGATCATACAAGTAACATTATGCCGTATGAGTTGTAATGATATTTACCTAATGTCTGAAGTGTTCCAGGCATCTCCCATGGATTGACCAGGCTCGTTCAGGGCGAGATCTCCAAAAGTCGCCTCGGTCATGGTTGTGTTTTGCTCCGGGAGTGGTGGGGGCAGGAGGTTTAGAGGGGAGGCCTTCCAGTCCTCAACAGAAAGGTGAGCAGGTGACTCTTTGTTCAAGGTATTATTTGAGACCTTGCTGCTTGTTGATGTTGGAGTGTCCTTTTTCAATGCCTCAGGTGATTCATTCTTTGTTGTGCTAGATAGTTCGCATGATCCAGTGAGTGAAGTGTTTTTCCCAAGGTCAGTCAATTCGACAAATTCAGTCTCTCTGTTCTTTTGTTTTCTTCCATTTCTAGTCCTGGTTTTGTTCTCGGTGGTGCTACAGCAGCACGCAAAGCAAAAAAACCACCAACCTCCAAACAATTTTTTACCTGCTTTCTTCATTTTCAACAAGGATAATGGGAATTGGAACCAACAAACAGGTTTGCATGGTAACGGTAAACATTCCACATGTAACCTTTATGACATTGATGAGAATTAGAATCATATGTTGGCAATCAAGTTCTAAGTTATAATCAAAGAATTCTCATCTTGCAGTTTTGATTGAATATTGTTCCAGTGAATTCAGACCCCAAAGGTGATACCCCACATCTGATGTGCTGGCATAATTGACATCATGACATAATCAACATTACTAGGCCACCGCTCTCTTTCTGGTGTTAAACAATTGTAAATGAGTCATTGGATTCAATGCAGTTCCTCCCTACAAACAGGTTATCTGTTCAGCTTTTTGGTCTCTGGTTTTGAAGCTAATATTCTTTACACCGAAAAAAGAATCAACTTTGTTTCAACAATTTGTCAACATATTGTTGAAATATAGAAAATATATTTGTCGATGAAAAAGTCATCAAACGGTACGGTTATCATCTCATTTCAACATTGAAATTAGGGTTAAACTTAATTACATTAACTTAACCTGACTAACAGGTTGTTACATCAATCTAATTTCAACATAATCATCAGAACTATGTATATGTTGAAATTGAGTTAAATTCCACATTGAAACATAACAAATATTTGTCATCCTATATTCTATATATATATATATATATATATGTATACACTGTATGTGCAATAAGGCACGAGGAGGTGTGGTATATGGCCTATTTATTGTCCTACCTTCCTAACCTTACTGCATTTTGCACTACATTTGCACACTGTATATAGATTTTCTATTGTGTTATTGAATGTACGTTTGTTTATTCTCATGTGTAACTCAGTGTTTTTTGTCGCTCTGCTTTGTCTTGGCCAGGTCGCAGTTGTAAATGAGAACTTGTTCTCAACTGGCCTACCTGGTTAAATAAAGGTGAAATTAAATAAAAATAAATACCACGGCTAAGGTCTGTTATTATGCACGATGCATCACGGAGTGCCTGGACACAGCCCTTAGCCATGGTATATTGCCAATATACCATAAACCCCCAAGGTGCATGGTATATTGCCAATATACCATAAACCCCCAAGGTGCCTTATGTTTTGTCATACCCGTGGTATACAGTCTGATATACCACGGCTGTCAGCCAATCAGCATTCAGGGCTCAAACCACCCAGTTTATAAATATACAGTATATATAATCACTGGGGGCCAAAGGTTTGGAATATTACTCATTCAAGGGTTTTTCTTTATTTGCAGTATTTTTTACATTGTAGAATAAAAGTGAAGACAACAAAACTGACATAACACATATGGAATCATTTAGTAACCAAAAAACTGTTGAACAAATCTAAATATATTTTATATTTGAGATTCTTTTGGCCCCCAGTGTATTTGATACACTGCCGATTTTGCAGGTTTTCCCACTTACAAAGCATGTAGAAGTCTGTAATTTTTATCATAGGTACTTTTCAACTGTGAGTGACGGAATCTAAAAAAAATCCAGAAAATCACATTGTATGATTTTTAAGTAATTAATTTGCATTTTATTGCATGACATAAGTATTTGATACATCAGAAAAGCAGAACTTAATATTTGGTACAGAAACCTTTGTTTGCAATTACAGAGATCATACGTTTCCTGTAGTTCTTGACCAGGTTTGCACACACTGCAGCAGAGATTTTGGCCCACTCCTCCATACAGACCTTCTCCAGATCCATCAGGTTTCGGGGCTGTCACTGGGCAATACGGACTTTCAGCTCCCTCCAAAGATTTTCTATTGGGTTCAGGTCTGGAGACTGGCTAGGCCACTCCAGGACCTTGAGATGCTTCTTACGGAGCCACTCCTTAGTTGCCCTGGCTGTGTGTTTCGGGTCGTTGTCATGCTGGAAGACCCAGCCACGACCCATCTACAATGCTCTTACTGAGGGAAGGAGGTTGTTGGCCAAGATCTTGCGATACATGGCCCCATCCATCCTCCCCTCAATACGGTGCAGTCGTCCTGTCCCCTTTGCAGAAAAGCATCCCCAAAGAATGATGTTTCCACCTCCATGCTTCACGGTTGGGATGGTGTTCTTGGGGTTGTACTCATCCTTCTTCTTCCTCCAAACACGGCGAGTGGAGTTTATACCAAAAAGCTCTATTTTTGTCTCATCAGACCACATGACTTTCTCCCATTCCTCCTCTGGATCATCCAGATGGTCATTGGCAAACTTCAGACGGGCCTGGACATGCGCTGGCTTGAGCAGGGGGACCTTGCGTGCGCTGCAGGATTTTAATCCATGGCGGCGTAGTGTGTTACTAATGGTTTTCTTTGATACTGTGGTCCCAGCTCTCTTCAGGTCATTGACCATGTCCTGCCGTGTAGTTATGGGCTGATCCCTCACCTTCCTCATGATCATTGATGCCCCACGAGGTGAGATCTTGCATGGTGCCCCAGACCGAGGGAGATTGACCGTCATCTTGAACTTCTTCCATTTTCTAATAATTGCAACAACAGTTGTTGCCTTCTCACCAAGCTGCTTGCCTATTGTCATGTAGCCCATCCCAGCCTTGTGCAGGTCTACAATTTGATCCCTGATGTCCTTACACAGCTTTCTGGTCTTGGCCATTGTGGAGAGGTTGGAGTCTGTTTGATTGAGTGTGTGGACAGGTGTCTTTTATACAGGTAACGAGTTCAAACAGGTGCAGTTAATTCAGGTAATGAGTGGAGAACAGGAGGGCTTCTTAAAGAAAAACTAACAGGTCTGTGGGAGCCGGAATTCTTACTGGTTGGTAGGTGATCAAATACTTATGTCATGCAATAAAATGGAAATTAATTATTTAAAAATCATACAATGTGATTTTCTGGATTTTTAGATTCCATCTCTCACAGTTGAAGTGTGCCTATGATAAAGATTACAGACCTCTACATGCTTTGTAAGTAGGAAAACCTGCAAAATCGGCAGTGTATCAAATACTTGTTCTCCCCACTGTGTGTGTGTGTGTGTGTGTATGTATGTATGTATGTATGTATGTATATATATATATATATATATATATATGTATGTATGTATGTATGTATGTATGTATGTATGTATGTATGTATGTATGTATGTATGTATGTATGTATATATATATATATATATATATATATATATATATATATATATATATATATATATATATATATATATATATATATATATATATATATATATAGGGTTGCTGACACTGTTGAATTTCATATTTGATTATACATTTTATTTGACCTTGTTTCAATGTTGATAGTAAGATGGTATGTTTGAATCAATGTCATTGTTTCAATGTCATGCCATCAACCTAAATAAAGAGGTATATTTAAATAAAATTAGAAGCCAACATTGACTCCTAATGGTATATGAGGGGTAATGCACTTCAGTCAAAACAAGTCTACCATCCAGATGCCTACCTCTGGAAACAAGCTGTGCTTGATTCATCTGAGCCATCATGTCAATACATTTCAACATTGATAAGCTTCCATACTCATTTGCGTAGACTACTTAAACATTAACGTTCACTAGTTGGAAGTAACTACTAACCTTTCTTATACAAGCTGTATGTGAAAGTACATTGGGTTTATGTAGGCTACTTTTTTGTATTTATTTGTATTATTTCACCTTTATTTAACCAGGTAGGCCAGTTGAGAACAAGTTCTCATTTACAACTGCGACCTGGTCAAGACAAAGCAGAGCAGTGCGACAAAAAACAACACAGAGTTACACATGAGAATAAACAAACGTACAGTCAATAACACAATAGAGAATCTATATACAGAGTGCAAATGTAGTGCAAAATGCAGTAAGGTTAGGAAGGTAGGACAATAAATAGGCCATTGTGGCATTGACTTATTTGCCTAAAGGACACCATCATTCCAACATGAAGCATGGTTGATTGGATTATTTTAATAGTAAACTTTTAAGTTTGGATATTGTCTTTTGTATATATTATTCATAATATTGAGTATACATACTATCCACGCATTTTGTCTATAAATAACTTATTGATATGTTGGATTCACGGCTCCATCTCAACCAAAAATCTAAGTTAAAGAATAGCACTAAATCAAATCAATCTTTAAATGCACTTCAAAGTTTGATTTGATTTAGTTGATCTATCTATCTATCTATCTATCTATCTATCTATCTATCTATCTATCTATCTATCTATCTATCTATCTATCTATCTATCTATCTATCTATCTATCTATCTATCTATCTATCTACATGTCTGTCCATGTCTCTGTCTGTCTGTCCGTGTCTCTTTGTCTGTCTGTCTGCAACTAAAGGACATTCAGAGACTTGTCCTTTTGGACGGTGAACCTTTGCCCCAATCTGAGGTTTATACTGAGCGCTCTGGAGCAGGTCTTCATCAAGCATCTCACTGTACTTTGCTCCGTTCATCTTTCCTTCGATCCTGACTAGTCTCCCAGTCCCTGCCGCTGAAAAGCATCCCCACAGCATGGTCCTGCCACCACCATGCTTGGCATTCAGGCCAAAGACTTCAATCTTGGTTTCATCAGACCAGTGACTCTTGTTTCTCTTGATCTGAGAGTCTTTAGGTGTCTTTTGGCAAACTCCAAGCGGGCTGTCATGTGCCTTTTACTGAAGAGTGGCTTCCGTCTGAAAACACTACCATAAAGGCCTGATTGGTGGAGTTCTGCAGAGATGGTTGTCCTTCTGGAGGAACTCTGGAGCTCTGTCAGTGACAATCGGGTTCTTGGTCACCTTCCTGACCAAGGTCTTTCTCCCCCGATTGCTCACTGACAGGTCTAGGAAGAGTATTGGTGGTTCCAAACTTCTTCCATTTAAGAATGATTGAGGCTACTGTGTTCTTGGGGACCTTCAATGCTGCAGACAATTTGTGTACCCTTCCCCAGTGCTGTGCCTTTACAAAACTGTCTGAGCTCTAAGGGCAATTCCTTCGACTTCATGGCTTGGTTTTTTCCTCTGACATGCACTGTCAACGGTGGGACCTTATATAGACAGGTGTGTGCCTTTCCAAATCATGTCCAATCACTTTGAATTGAACACAAGTGGAATACATCAGGTTGTAGAAACATCTCAAGGATGGTCAATGGAAACAGGATGCACCTGAGCTCAATTTCGAGCCTCATAGCAAAGGGTCTGAATACTTATGTAAATAAGGTATTTCTGTTTTGTTTTTTTTGTAATAAATTAGCAAAAAATTCTAAACCTATTTTCATTTGGTCATTTATGGGGTATTGCGTGTAGACTGAGGATTTTTTTGTATCCATTTTAGAATAAGGCTTGTAACGTTGCAAAATGTGGAAAAAGGGAAGGGGTCTGAATAGTTCCGAATGCAGGGTATAGTTGTCCTATCTCTGCACCTGACGCTTATTTCTCTTCCTCCATCACATCTGTTTACCAGAACTATGTTTCTCTCTCATCCATTTACAGTTTTTTTTATTCGCTTTGGTACTATTATCACAATTATGTGGTAAAACCTCACAACTGTTAGTACAAAACTCAAAGCAGATCATCAAAAAGTCTGTTATTTCAAACATGTAATCACATGTTCAATTGACTAAGTTCAACGCACAAAATTATACATTCACTTTTTCACCACACCTAATCAGTGTGTCATCAAAGAAATACCTTTCATATGAAGTAATTGTCTTTCACAATGCAATGCTCACAATACTTTTGATATGCTTCTCATCTGATTTGCATAAATACATTTGACCTTAATCCAACTGATCTTAATGTTTAATCACTGAACCGTTTGGTAAACCTATAGATTTTCATTTCAGCAATATACAGTATATGGATTTTGAGAACTACAGAAATAAAATGTGTGTTTGTACAAACATATAAATTACGTGTAACCACACATGATGAATACTCATTATTGCTAATTGATTTCACATAGTGGTAACCACAATTGGTCACTATAAGTGGGGGTGTAAACACTGGAAATTTCTTTCAACATGGAGCAGGATAGACAGCAAGGAATAGGAAGAGCTCGTGGACAAGGGATCCGTCAGAGAGGTGGGCATGGGCACCAACAGAGAGGTGGGCATGGGCACCAACAGAGAGGTGGGCATGGGCACCAACAGAGAGGTCAGAGAGGTGGGCATGGGGCCCGTCAAAGGGTTGGTCATCAGAGAGAGGGAGGCAGAACTGTTGTCTCTAATGAAGTCCGGGCCATCATCGTTGATCATGTGGTGAACCGAGGCCTTACTATGGCAGAGGCTGCCAGATTAATTGATCCAAATCTAAAAAGATCAACTGTCAATTATATCATCTGAACTTTTCGCCAAGAAAACCGGTAAATGTGGAGGATGTATACTATTACATTTACAGTAAATTGTAATGCATGTAAATTCATCAGACATGTTACAGTATTCGTACAGTATGATCTATTGACAGTATACTCTGTTCTATGCTTAGAAATAAAGCAGGCAATTGAGGAGAACAATGACACCTTTGCCAATGTGGCATCCATCAGCCTACCAACAGTAGGCCGCCTTTTAAAGAGGCACCAGGTATCAATGAAACACATTTACCTGGTGCCTTTTGAGAGAAACAATGCCCGGGTGAAACAACTAAGGGCTGAGTATGTGCAGGTACAGCACTATATATTGTATTACTGTTACTATTTGATGCATCACTTACGTCATATGTATATTGGAACAACACTGTAAAAAGAACTAACCAAAATATATTTTTTAGAGGGTTATGGTGCTTGACGCTAATGTGAACCATCACAAGTACATTTTTGTTGATGAAGCGGGCTTTAACCTGGCCAAAACTCGTCGCGGTGGACGGAACATCATCGGCCAACGGGCCACTGCCCAAGTGCCTGGACAACGTGGAGGAAACATCTCCATGTGCGCAGCTGTCTCTGAAGATGGTGTCGTAGGACGTCGGCCATTACTTGGCTCCTATAATGCTGCATATCTTATTGAGTTTCTCAATGACATTGAGCCGGCCTGTCAAGGTGAAGGGGTCACCTATGTAATTGTGTGGGACAATGTCAGGTTCCACCACGCAGAGGTAGTTCAAGCATTGTTTCAGGCCCATCCCCGATTCATGACCCTCTACCTGCCTCCATGCTCTCCTTTCCTCAACCCTATTGAGGAATTTTTTTCAGCATGGAGGTGGAAGGTCTATGATCGCCAACCCCTTGAGCGTGCCACCATCCTTCAGGCCATGGACGATGGCCATGTGATGACATCAGTGTAGACCAATGTCAAGCATGGATTCGTCACGCCAAAAGGTTTTTTTCCAAGGTGCATGAACAATGATAACATTCATTGTGATGTGGACGAGAATCTATGGCCAAATGCTCAAGACAGGCTTGATCCAAATTAATGTAATGTGTTCTAAATGTTATGTTTTCTTCTCATTTAGTTACATTCATTATAGAAAGTATACCTATGTTACAATTATATCTGAAAAATAAAAACTAATTTGCCCAAATAATTGTAGAGGATGTCTTCATTGATCCTTCACTTGATTACACACAGGATGGATATTTTGGAAATTATAGATTATGTAAATGTTGGGTAATGTAAGTGCATTGCCTAATGTGAAAACTGTGTAATCTGTTTTTATAGTACTGTAGCATATTAATTTCAGCACTTCTGTCAGGCTCTGGCCATAGAGAAGCCTATTTGCTTCTCTATGTAGCTATGGTCAGAGTCTGACAGTGTCTTTCTTTTCTGTTTCTGTGTGGGTTTTGGGTGGATCCCTAATTAGAGGCAGCTGCACCGCATTGTCTCTAATTAGGGATCTTATATACACTGCTCAAAAAGATAAAGGGAACACTAAAATAACACATCCTAGATCTGAATGAATGAAATAATCTTATAGTTTAATGTGCTGACAACAAAATCACACACAAATTATCAATGGAAATCCAATTTATCAACCCATTGAGGTCTGGATTTGGAGTCGAACTCAAAATTAAAGTGGAAAACCACACTACAGGCTGATCCAACTTTGATGTAATGTCCTTAAAACAAGTCAAAATGAGGCTCAGTAGTGTGTGTGGCCTCCACGTGCCTGTATGACCTCCCTACAACGCCTGGGCATGCTCCTGATGAGGTGGCGGATGGTCTCCTGAGGGATCTCCTCCCAGACCTGGACTAAAGCATCCGCCAACTCCTGGACAGTCTGTGGTGCAACGTGGCGTTGGTGGATGGAGCGAGACATGATGTCCCAGATGTGCTCAATTGGATTCAGGTCTGGGGAACGGGCGGGCCAGTCCATAGCATCAATGCCTTCCTCTTGCAGGAACTGCTGACACACTCCAGCCACATGAGGTCTAGCATTGTCTTGCATTAGGAGGAACCCAGGGCCAACCGCACCAGCATATGGTCTCACAAGGGGTCTGAGGATCTCATCTCGGTACCTAATGGCAGTCAGGCTACCTCTGGCGAGCACATGGAGGGTTGTGCGGCCACCCCACACCATGACTGACCCACCGCCAAACCGGTCATGCTGGAAGATGTTGCAGGCAGCAGAACGTTCTCCACGGCGTCTCCAGACTGTCACGTCTGTCACATGTGCTCAGTGTGAACCTGCTTTCATCTGTGAAGAGCACAGGGCGCCAGTGGCGAATTTGCATATCTTGGTGTTCTCTGGTAAATGCCAAACGTCCTGCACGGTGTTGGGTTGTAAGCACAACCCCCACCTGTGGACGTCGGGCCCTCATACCAGCCTCATGGAGTCTGTTTCTGACCGTTTGAGCAGACACATGCACATTTCTGGCCTGCTGGAGGTCATTTTGCAGGGCTCTGGCAGTGCTCCTCCTGCTCCTCCTTGCACAAAGGCGGAGGTAGCGGTCCTGCTGGGTTGTTGCCCTCCTACGGCCTCTTCCACGTCTCCTGATTTACTGCCCTGTCTCCTGGTAGCGCCTCCATGCTCTGGACACTACGCTGACAGACACAGCAAACCTTCTTGCCACAGCTCGCATTGATGTGCCATCCTGGATGAGCTGCACGACCTGAGCCACTTGTGTGGGTTGTAGATTCCGTCTCATGCTACCACTAGAGTGAAAGCACCGCCAGCATTCAAAAGTGACCAAAACATCAGCCAGGAAGCATAGGAACTGAGAAGTGGTCTGTGGTCACCACCTGCAGAACCACTCCTTTATTGGGGGTGTCTTGCTAATTGCCTATAATTTCCACCTGTTGTCTATTCCATTTGCACAACAGCATCAGTGTCAATCAGTGTTGCTTCCTAAGTGGACAGTTTGATTTCACAGAAGTGTGATTGACTTGGAGTTACATTGTGTCGTTTAAGTGTTCCCTTAATTTTTTTGAGTAGTGTATTTTAGTCTGTCATTCACTCTGGTGTGGGTCGTTGTCGTTATATGTCGCAGTCACGGTGAAAGTAAGTGTGCGTTTGTTACGTCCGTTCATTCGTGTTTGTTTTTCGGTGAACGTGACGTTGTCTGTAGTGTTTGTTTCAGTGTTGTTTAGTTCGTCATTTGTCGTGTTTCATTATACATAGTATTGAATATATACATAGTATAATTGAAATAAATGTCGAACTACTATTCCTGCGCTGCGTATTGGTCTCTGCACCCGATCGTGACAGAACGACCCACCACTGCGAGACCAAGCAGTGTAACTGGGGAGAGACGGAGAGAGAGAGTGCCGCGTAATAGACGGGGCGCGAGACGGAGAGGAGCCCGAAAGCAAATCCAAGGTGAATTTGGGGAGGGGCTATGGGGGTGGTCGGGTGTAGAAGAGGAGGCACCAGTCCCACTTTCCAGGTGGCATTCTCAGAGGCCGGAAAATGAGTATGTGGGGGAATACCGACGGAGGGAGGAGTATGAGAGGATCATGGAGCTATGTTGGCGCAATATGGAGGAGTGTGAGAGCGAGAGGAGGGAGCTGGAAATAAAGGTGCCCAAGGTGAGCATCCCCAGTCCGGGTCCGGTCGTCTACTCCACCCCCATGCCAGAGCAGTCCGCTCCACCGGTGTCCTGTCTGGGTCCGGACCTCTACTCTACTCCCCGCATCCGACCTCCCATGAGTGTGCCCAGCCAGGTGCTTCCAGTGCCGGCTTCACGCCTCCGACCACCGGTCCGCCTTCCCAGTCCGGTACCTCCCATGCCAGAGCAGTCCGCTTCACCGATGTCCAGTCCGGGTCCGGACCTCTGCTCTACTCCCCGCACCCGACCTCCGGTGCGTGCGCCCAGCCAGGTGCTTCCAGTGCCGGCTCCACGCATCCAACCTCCGGTGCGGTACGGTACGACCCGTGCCGGCTCCCCGCACCCGACCTCCAGTGCGTGCGCCTAGCCAGGTGCTTCCTGTGCCAGCTCCACGCACCCGACATCCGGTGCGCCTCCCCAGCCCGGAACCTCCAGCGAAGGTCAGTCGCCCTGAACCTCCAGTGAAGGTCAGCCGCCCGGAACCTCCAGCGAAGGTCAGCCGCCCGGAACCTCCAGCGAAGGTCAGCCGCCCGAAACCTCCAGCGAAGGTCAGCCGCCCGAAACCTCCAGCGAAGGTCAGCCGCCCGGAACCTCCAGCGAAGGTCCGCCGCCCGGAACCTCCAGCAAGGTCAGCAGCCCTGAACCTCCAGCGAAGGTCAGCAGCCCTGAACCTCCACCGGAGCCCATTCCGGGCTCAGCCGTCTGCTCTGCTCCAGAGTCAGAGCAGTCCGCTCCACCGGTACCCATTCCGGGTTCAGCCGTCTGCTCCGCTCCAGAGCCAGAGCAGTCCGCTCCACCGGTGCCTAATCCGGGTCCAGCCGTCTGCTCCGCTCCAGTGCCAGAGCAGTCTGCTCCACCGGTGCCCATTCCGGGTCCGGCCGTCTGCTCCGCCCCATTGCCAGAGCAGTCCGCTCCACCGGTACCCATTCCGGGTTCGGCCGTCTGCTCCGCCCCAGTGCCAGAGCAGTCCTCTCCACCGGTACCCATTCCGGGTTCGGCCGTCTGCTCCGCCTCAGTGCCAGAGCAGTCTGCTCCACCGGTACCCAATCTGGGTTCAGCCGTCTGCTCCGCTCCAGAGTCAGAGCAGTCCGCTCCACCGGTGCCCATTTCGGGTACAGCCGTCTGCTCCGCCCCAGTGCCAGAGCAGTCCGCTCCACCGGTGCCCAATCCGGGTCCAGCCGTCTGCTCCATGGCCGGAGCCGTTTACCCCACCGGTGCCCAGTCCGGGCCCGGTTGTTTTCCCCGCTCCATGGCCGGAGCCGTTTACCCCACCGGTGCCCAGTCTGGGCCCAGTTAATGGTCCCGCTCCATGGCCGGAGCCGTTTGCCCCACCGGTACCCAGCCCGGGCCCGGTTATAAAGAAGGGGCATGGGAGAAAACTGTCCACTTCGCCGGAGCCAGAGCCGCCCCCGATGGACTAGTCTTCCCTCCCTATTAACCCCCCCTTGTTTTGTGTGTTTTTTTGGGGCGTCCGGGAGTCCGCGCCTTGGGGGGGGGGGGGTACTGTCAGGCTCTGGCCATAGAGAAGCCTATTTGCTTCTATATGTAGCTATAGTCAGAGTCTGACAGTGTCTTTCTTTTCTGTTTCTGTGTGGGTTTTGGGTGGATCCCTAATTAGAGGCAGCTGCACCGCATTGTCTCTAATTAGGGATCTTATATATGTTAGTCTGTCATTCACTCTGGTGTGGGTCGTTGTCGTTATATGTCGCAGTCACGGTGAAAGTAAGTGTGCGTTTGTTACGTCCGTTCATTCGTGTTTGTTTTCGGTGAACGTGACGTTGTCTGTAGTGTTTGTTTCGGTGTTGTTTAGTTCGTCATTTGTCGTGTTTCATTATACATAGTATTGAATATATACATAGTATAATTGAAATAAATGTCGAACTACTATCCCTGCGCTGCGTATTGGTCTGTCTCTGCACCCGATCGTGACAACTTCTAAGGCCGATTTGATGAACTGATTGTTGAAAGTACTAAACTGAAAGAAGATCATACTGTTGTGTTTCGGTGATTAAACCAAATGTTCTCATTACATATTACAATAATCTTGTGTTTGAAACAATGATTATGTGGACTGAAAACATGTGCAACTGACTGAAAGCATTACATCAGGTTTTGTAAGAATGACTAGCTGCGTTGTGTGATCAGTTTGGATTTTTGTACTAAGAGTTTTGAAAATGTACACCTTACTTGTGAAAATAGTACCAAAGCAAATAAAAAAAACTGTAGTAATGTTGGAGGGATTCAAGTAAAAAAGGACTGCAGGAATAAAATATTTTAATGTTTTCACACACTTATGAATCGGGAGGTGAATATAATTGTTCACCCAACAGGATTGTCTTTCATGTGTTGTTTCACCAGTTGCTATCGTTCTGCAGCCAGTTGCCCTTGTCTAGCACAATGCCATGCTCCCCGGTGATTTCCCATTTGGCCTGATAGCGCTGGTCCCCTGCGCCCTCCCCGAGGTCCCACACCTCCATAAACAGCGTCTCTTCAGGCACCTGCATGAAATCAGAGGTCAGGCCCAGTTTCTGGAGGTCCGAGGTCATCGGTGTGATGGTGGAGTCCAGATACTGGCCCAGGGCGGGGCTGAGGCGATTGGTTGGTGAAGTCGGCTGAGGCTGGCGTTGCGCACTGCTGCCCCACAGGCCTGTCAGGTTCTTCATAACCTCCGAACGACGAGGTTCTTCAGCTCTACAGGATACAAAGATGATAGATAGATAGATAGATAGATAGATAGATAGATAGATAGATAGATAGATAGATAGATACTTTATTGATCCCCCGGGGGGAAATTTCATTGTCAAGCAGCTACAACAAAACACAGGGCAGGTGCAAAATGCCACAACAAAAGTACACAAAAGACAGATACACGGTACATGATACATAGAGCGGCAGTATGAAAAAGTATAGAAATACAAGATATCTGGAGTGCAAAAAAAATAAAAGCTATAAAAAAAAGACATAGCATAGTATGGGTGGTTGGCTGAATATGTACACTATACATTGGTGGATGTTGGATGGTTAACTATACTATACAGGTCGATGGCAGAGAAATACTTCAGTAGCTAAAAATGCGTATGATATGAGAGAGGGTAATAATAGTTTACTTAATAGACAGACTGGGTAAATGAACAGGTAAGTGAAAATTTTGCATGGTTAAATTAGCTGTACAGTTAAGTATACAGTTATATTTACAGATAAGTGAATACTTGCATGGTTACACAAACTGTACAGGTAAATGACAGGAAGAGATACTTTAATAGCTAAATGTGTGTATGATAAACACAGCCTGACATAACACCTAGTTCCTGGTCTGGTTCCATACTGTACTGGTATGTACTATAACCAACTCTTCTATCATTGTACAGTATGGGATCAGACTACATTGTTCCTAGTCTTCAAGGGAAATCAGAACTATTAATTTCTATTGGGCCATTCAATTAAAAGATCATACAAGTAACATTATGCCGTATGAGTTGTAATGATATTTACCTAATGTCTGAAGTGTTCCAGGCATCTCCCATGGATTGACCAGGCTCGTTCAGGGCGAGATCTCCAAAAGTCGCCTCGGTCATGGTTGTGTTTTGCTCCGGGAGTGGTGGGGGCAGGAGGTTTAGAGGGGAGGCCTTCCAGTCCTCAACAGAAAGGTGACCAGGTGACTCTTTGTTCAAGTTATTATTTGAGACCTTGCTGCTTGTTGATGTTGGAGTGTCCTTTTTCAATGCCTCAGGTGATTCATTCTTTGTTGTGCTAGATAGTTCGCATGATCCAGTGAGTGAAGTGTTTTTCCAAAGGTCAGTCAATTCGACAAATTCAGTCTCTCTGTTCTTTTGTTTTCTTCCATTTCTAGTCCTGGTTTTGTTCTCGGTGGTGCTACAGCAGCACGCAAAGCAAAAAAACCACCAACCTCCAAACAATTTTTTACCTGCTTTCTTCATTTTCAACAAGGATAATGGGAATTGAAACTAACAAACAGGTTTGCATGGTAACGGTAAACATTCCACATGTAACCTTTATGACATTGATGAGAATTAGAATCATATGTTGGCAATCAAGTTCTAAGTTCTAATCAAAGAATTCTCATCTTGCAGTTTTGATTGAATATTGTTCCAGTGAATTCAGACCCCAAAGGTGATACCCCACATCTGATATGCTGGCATAATTGATATCATGACATAATCAACATTGCTAGGCCACCGCTCTCTTACTGGTGTTAAACAATTGTAAATGAGTCATTGGATTCAATGCAGTTCCTCCCTACAAACAGGTTATCTGTTCAGCTTTTTGCTCTCTGGTTTTGAAGCTAATATTCTTTACACTGAAAAAAGAATCAACGTTGTTTCAACATAATTTGTCAACATGTTGTTGAAATATAGAAAATACTTTGCATTTGAAAAAGTCATCAAACGGTACGGTTATCATCTCATTTCAACATTGAAATTAGGGTTAAACTTAATTACATTAACTTAACCTGACTAACAGGTTGTTACATCAATCTAATTTCAACATAATCATCAGAACTATGTATATGTTGAAATTGAGTTAAATTCCACATTGAAACATAACAAATATTTGTCATCCTATATTCAATATATATACCGTGGGGAGAACAAGTATTTGATACACTGCCGATTTTGCAGGTTTTCCCACTTACAAAGCATGTAGAAGTCTGTCATTTTTATCATAGGTACTCTTCAGCTGTGAAGAGAAAATCACATTGTATGATTTTTAAGTAATTAATTTGCATTTTATTGCATGACATAAGTATTTGATACATCAGAAAAGCAGAACTTAATATTTGGTACAGAAACCTTTGTTTGCAATTACAGAGATCATACGTTTCCTGTAGTTCTTGACCAGGTTTGTCACTGGGCAATACGGACTTTCAGCTCCCTCCAAAGATTTTCTATTGGGTTCAGGTCTGGAGACTGGCTAGGCCACTCCAGGACCTTGAGATGCTTCTTACGGAGCCACTCCTTAGTTGCCCTGGCTGTGTGTTTCGGGTCGTTGTCATGCTGGAAGACCCAGCCACGACCCATCTTCAATGCTCTTACTGAGGGAAGGAGGTTGTTGGCCAAGATCTCGCGATACATGGCCCCATCCATCCTCCCCTCAATACGGTGCAGTCGTCCTGTCCCCTTTGCAGAAAAGCATCCCCAAAGAATGATGTTTCCACCTCTATGCTTCACGGTTGGGATGGTGTTCTTGGGGTTGTATTTCTGTCTCATCAGACCACATGACCTTCTCCCATTCCTCCTCTGGATCATCCAGATGGTCATTGGCAAACTTCAGACGGGCCTGGACATGCGCTGGCTTGAGCAGGGGGACGTTGCGTGCGCTGCAGGATTTTAATCCATGACGGCGTAGTGTGTTACTAATGGTTTTCTTTGAGACTGTGGTCCCAGCTCTCTTCAGGTCATTGACAAGGTCCTGCCGTGTAGTTCTGGGCTGATCCCTCACCTTCCTCATGATCATTGATGCCCCACGAGGTGAGATCTTGCATGGTGCCCCAGACCGAGGGAGATTGACCATCATCTTGAACTTCTTCCATTTTCTAATAATTGCGCCAACAGTTGTTGCTTTCTCACCAAGCTGCTTGCCTATTGTCATGTAGCCCATCCCCGCCTTGTGCAGGTCTACAATTTTATCCCTGATGTCCTTACACAGCTCTCTGGTTTTGGCCATTGTGGAGAGGTTGGAGTCTGTTTGATTGAGTGTGTGGACAGGTGTCTTTTATACAGGTAACGAGTTCAAACAGGTGCAGTTAATACAGGTAATGAGTGGAGAACAGGAGGGCTTCTTAAAGAAAAACTAACAGGTCTGTGAGAGCCGGAATTCTTACTGGTTGTTAGGTGATCAAATACTTATTTCATGCAATAAAATGCTAATTAATTATTTAAAAATCATACAATGTGATTTTCTGGATTTTTAGATTCCATCTCTCACAGTTGAAGTGTACCTATGATAAAGATTACAGACCTCTACATGCTTTGTAAGTAGGAAAACCTGCAAAATCGGCAGTGTATCAAATACTTGTTCTCCCCACTGTATGTGGGGAGAGTGGGGAGAACAAGTATTTGATACACTGCCGATTTTGCAGGTTTTCCAGAAAATCACATTGTATGATTTTTAAATAATTAATTTCCATTTTATTGCATGACATAAGTATTTGATCACCTACCAACCAGTAAGAATTCCGTCTCTCACCGACCTGTTAGTTTTTCTTTAAGAAGCCCTCCTGTTCTCCACTCATTACCTGTATTAACTGCACCCGTTTGAACTCGTTACCTGTATAAAAGACACCTGTCCACACACTCAATCAAACGGACTCCACACACTCAATCAAACAGCTGTGTAAGGACATCAGGGATAAAATTGTAGACCTGCACAAGGCTGGGATGGGCTACAGGACAATAGGCAAGCAGCTTGGTGAGAAGGCAACAACTGTTGGCGCAATTATTAGAAAATGGAAGAAGTTCAAGATGACGGTCAATCTCCCTTGGTCTGGGGCACCATGCAAGATCTCACCTCGTGGGGCATCAATGATCATGAGGAAGGTGAGGGATCAGCCCAGAACTACACGGCAGGACCTGGTCAATGACCTGAAGAGAGCTGGGACCACAGTCTCAAAGAAAACCATTAGTAACACACTGCGCCGTCATGGATTAAAATCCTGCAGCGCACGCAACGTCCCCCTGCTCAAGCCAGCGCATGTCCAGGCCCGTCTGAAGTTTGCCAATGACCATCTGGATGATCCAGAGGAGGAATGGGAGAAGGTCATGTGGTCTGATGAGACAAAAATAGAGCTTTTAGGTCTAAACTCCACTCGCCGTGTTTGGAGGAAGAAGAAGGATGAGTACAACCCCAAGAACACCATCCCAACCGTGAAGCATAGAGGTGGAAACATCATTCTTTGGGGATGCTTTTCTGCAAAGGGGACAGGACGACTGCACCGTATTGAGGGGAGGATGGATGGGGCCATGTATCGCGAGATCTTGGCCAACAACCTCCTTCCCTCAGTAAGAGCATTGAAGATGGGCCGTGGCTGGGTCTTCCAGCATGACAACGACCTGAAACACACAGCCAGGGCAACTAAGGAGTGGCTCCGTAAGAAGCATCTCAAGGTCCTGGAGTGGCCTAGCCAGTCTCCAGACCTGAACCCAATAGAAAATCTTTGGAGGGAGCTGAAAGTCCGTATTGCCCAGCGACAGCCCCGAAACCTGAAGGATCTGGATGGAGGAGTGGTCCAAAATCCCTGCTGCAGTGTGTGCAAACCTGGTCAAGAACTACAGGAAACGTATGATCTCTGTAATTGCAAACAAAGGTTTCTCTACCAAATATTAAGTTCTGCTTTTCTGATGTATCAAATACTTATGTCATACAATAAAATGCAAATTAATTACTTAAAAATCATACAATGTAATTTTCTGGATTTTTGTTTTAGATTCCGTCACTCACAGTTGAAGAGTACCTATGATAAAAATGACAGACTTCTACATGCTTTGTAAGTGGGAAAACCTGCAAAATCGGCAGTGTATCAAATACTTGTTCTCCCCACTGTATATATATATATATATAGGGTTGCTGACACTGTTGAATTTCATATTTGATTATACATTTTATTTGACCTTGTTTCAATGTTGATAGTAAGATGGTATGTTTGAATCAATGTCATTGTTTCATTGTCATGCCATCAACCTAAATAAAGAGGTATATTTAAATAAAATTAGAAGCCAACATTGACTCCTAATGGTATATGAGGGGTAATGCACTTCAGTCAAAACAAGTCTACCATCCAGATGCCTACCTCTGGAAACAAGCTGTGCTTGATTCATCTGAGCCATCATGTCAATACATTTCAACATTGATAAGCTTCCATACTCATTTGCGTAGACTACTTAAACATTAACGTTCACTAGTTGGAAGTAACTACTAACCTTTCTTATACAAGCTGTATGTGAAAGTACATTGGGTTTATGTTGGCTACATTGACTTATTCGCCGAAAGGACACCATCATTCCAACATGAAGCATGGTTGATTGGATTATTTTAATAATAAACTGTTAAGTTTGGATATTGTCTTTTGTATATGTTATTCATAATATTTAGTGTATATACTATCCAAGCAATTTGTCTATAAATAACTTATTGATATGTTGGATTCACGGCTCCATCTCAACCAAACATCTAAGATAAAGAATAGCACTAAATCAAATCAATCTTTAAATGCACTTCAAAGTTTGATTTGATTTAGTGAATCCAACATATTAATAACTTGTAGATGACATTTGAAATCAACCAACCATCCTTCATATACAAGAAAATATCCAAAGATAAAAGTGGATCATTAATATCATGAATTTAGCATCCTATTAATAGGGCTAATGGTAACTACTTATAAACTTCCAAAGATCCAGTCAACCATGGATGATGGAAGTATGATAGTACACCTATCTACAAGTTGAAACGATGGTGTCCTTTGTTGGGCAAATCAGATGTCAATATAGCCTTCATCAACCCAACTTCACTCTGAATTTACATTCACATACAGCTTGTGTAAGAAAATGTTGAGGAGTTACTTTCAGCTATTCAATGTTATTTAGGTAGTCTACGCAAATGAGTATGGAAGCTGATCAATGGTGGAAATGTTTTTACGTGATAGCTCAGCTGAGAAGAACACAGCTTCTTTCCAAAGCATAAGGGTACATAGAGGTAGACGTCTGAATGGTAGACTTTTTCTCACTGAAGTGTATTACCCCTCGTATATTAGTAGGCGTCCCTGTTCAGGCAGAACTCATTGGACTGTGGCTTTATTTCAATATCAAATCAAATCCAATTGTATTGGTCACATGCACGTGTTTAGCAGATGTTATTGCGGGTGTAGCGAAATGCTTGTGTGTCGAGCTCCGCAAGTGCAGTAATATCTAAGAATTACAGAACATATACCCAATGCACACAAATCCCGAGTGGAGCAGTGGTCTAAGAGCAAGAGGCGTCACTACAGTCCCTGGTTTGAATTCAGGCTGTATCACATCCGGCTGTGATTGGGAGTTCCATTAGGCAGCGCACAATTGGCACAGCGTTGTCCAGATTTGGCCGGGGTAGGCCGTCACTGTAAATAAGAATTTGTTCTTAACTGACTTGCCTAGTTCAATTAAATAAAAGAGTGGAAGCTGTTATAGCAGCATCTGACCAACTCCAAATTAATGGCCATGATTTTGGAATGAGTTGTCCATGACTTTTGGTCATGTAGTGTATCTTATAAATGTCTGTATCCAGCTGCAGATGGTTCAACAAAAAAACGGAAAAAACTTTGATAGATATTAAATCCACGATTCATGCCACAATGAAATCGAAATGTTAAAATGTAAATACAAAATGGCTAATTGAAAGTTGGAAACGGTAAACGGAAATTCTAAATGAAAATGATAAATTGTCAACAGAAAACGGTCAGTGCAAAGTGTCTGCTTTAATTTTCCAACTGCCCAATTTAGCATTTTCACTTTTCATTTTCATTTTCAAAATATATGCAAATTATTTCCTGGAAGCGTGAACTTTAAAAGAATCGCAACACCACCATGCAGTGATACCTCATAGTCATATCATGCTCTCTATGCTTTGATTTTAGACTAGTGTTACTGACGGGGTTCGAACTTGGTGTCCTGTACACCAGAATAACATTTTAGCCTGCTCGTTGACCTAGGCAATTTAGCTTGAGAAGCCAATGCATTTTTCTCTCATCTTAGGCAAATATACTCATCACATGCGCTTGGCCACCGAAGCACTAGTTACACTAGTCTAAAATCAATGTACAGAGAGCCCGACATGGCTAGAATGTACTACTACAGGGGTGTGGTGTTACAGATTTTCTGTTTAGTCATTAGGCTTTTTCAAATAACCATTTTCTATTTTAATTTTAATTGATATGAAAAGAAAAATGCTAATATAATATTCCTGTTTAACAGCCATCTATCTATCTATCTATCTATCTATCTATCTATCTATCTATCTATCTATCTATCTATCTATCTATCTATCTATCTATCTATCTATCTATCTATCTATCTATCTATCTATCTATCTATCTATCTATCTATCTGTAACGGGTAGATATTATCTAAAAATTATTATTATGTTGGAGGACTTTTATTTTGACAGGTGGATTGGTTTTCGGCGTTCAGTGTGGGCTGCGAGAGGAGGAGAAGAAGAGCGCGGTGTTTGAGTGTAGCACAGAAAAAGTGAGTTGTGTCGTGTTCGAGAAGTTCGTTCGATAAAGTAACTTAAAGGGAAGTTAATCGGAGCTTTAGTCGAATAAAGGACGACAACAAGTGATTTTTGTGAGCTGTGTCCCGCGTTTCGTAGTTTTTGTGTAGTTTTGATACGTGAATCGCGTTGCATTGGACTGTTAGAGTGACGCGGTAATTCTTTGTGAAGACTACGAGAACTGTAAGTGCATTTAAAGTACAAGTTTAGCTTGATTAGTGACGATTGAAGTTATTTTTCACATTTTTGCAGTGTATTACACTCCTTTCATCTTAATTGAGAACCAGCCTTACGAACTAACGTTTCAACCAAACTGGTCACGCGTATTTGAGTGTTTTGCACGTGATATGGGAACTGCTGTCTGCAGTTGGTGCTGAAGATAGTTTCTTCGAGAAGATTTGAGTTTAAGACTTTTGTGTTACCCTGCCATCCAACGACATCTCAGTTTGACACATCTCAGTTGGTGTATTTCAGTTTGATTCATTTGCTTTTTGACTCATGTTTGATCCATTCAATTCTTTGGGACATTTTACTGAGCTTGAGTGAGTCAACTAGGCAATCAAGTTAATTTCAAGGCACGCTACATCAAGACAACGCATCTCAACTCTTCAATTGATTTATTTTTTATATTTTGATCTGATGAACAGTGAGCTGTGAGTTCAGTTGAACTACAGAACCTAAAGTGAACTGTGAGTGAACACATAAAGGGACGTTTCACGTAAGTGCTCTTCCAGATGTGAAATTGCATTATGTATAACATTGTTGTTGTTTTTTTCAAATGTAATTGTTTGATCATTTGAAGTTGATCATTTGAAAACTGAGAACTCATCCTAAGGGTTGTTTACAGGTGTTTTTGTTTTGTATTTTGAAGTGAGATTTACCATTGTACAACTGAATGGTTTAGAGCTTTTACATTGAAGATGGTTGTGTTGTGGTGAGTTTAAAAGAACTCCAAAGACCATACATTTTATTTTATTTAGTGATTATTAACACTGAATTAACAATTGATTACAAGAAAGAAAAGATACATAGAAAATAAATATTGTTTAATTTTCGTACTTACCTGCATTGTACCTTTTTGTTTAGAGCTGTCAAGGAGTAGGGGCGTCTCAACTACTTTATTAGACCAGGGGAGGGAGGAGTATATTAGACTGTGTCTCACATATACTTTTACTTCAGGAAGCCATCTTGTGACATTACTCAAACTGAAGCCTACCCTCGTCGGTCTGTAGGGTGCAGCCCAATAAAGTAGGACACAACATGCATACATTTAGTGTGTAACGAGACTAAAAGCACTGAGAGCGGGGACTAAGATCCCTTCGTTATTCAGTCTTCCGGGGCAGCGCTAACAAATTTCCCCTACAAGACGGGCTAAATACCCCGTTACATATCTATCTATCTATCTATCTATCTATCTATCTATCTATCTATCTATCTATCTATCTATCTATCTATCAGACCCCTGGTGTGTTCATCAATGGACCCCCTGCAGTTTGCATACCAGCGCAACATCGGGGTGGATGATGCAATCATCTACCTTCTGCAGAGGGCCTACTCTCACCTGGACAACGCAGGTTGCACTGTGAGGGTTATGTTTTTTTACTTCTCCAGTGCCTTCAATACCATTTAGCCCCTGCTACTGGGTGAGAAGATGAGGAGGATGAAAGTGGAAGCACCCTTAGTCTCCTGGGTCACGGACTACCTGACCGGTAGGCCACAATTTGTGCGACTACAGAGCTGTGTGTCAGAACGGGCAGTTAGCAACACAGGGGCCCCCCAGGGTACGGTCCTGTCCCCCTTCCTGTTCACCCTCTACACCTCAGACTTCAGATATAACTCTGAAACATGCCACCTACAGAAGTTCTCGGATGACTCTGCTATTGTAGGGTGCATCAGGGGTGGGCAGGAGGAGGAGTACAGGAGCACAATCAGTGACTTTGTGTTGTGGTGTGAGCAGAACCACCTTCAGCTCAACATCAGCAAAACGAAGGAGATGGTGGTGGACTTCAGAAGAACCAAGGCACAACTGACTGCAGTCCCTATACAGGGGATGGATGTGGAAATGGTTGGGTCATACAAGTTCCTGGGAGTCCATATGGACAACAGGCTGGAATGGGCCGGTAACACCGGGGCCCTGTACAAAAAGGGCCAGAGCCGACTCTACTTTCTGAGGAGGCTCAGGTCCTTCAACGTGTGCAGTAAACTACTGCATACCTTCTACCAGCCAGTGCCATCTTTTTTGCAGTGGTGTGCTGGGGAGCAAACATCAAAGCCGGTGATGCTTCTCGGGTAAATAAGCTGATCAGGAAGGCTAGCTCTGTCCTGGGGATGAGCCTTGACACTCTAGAGGAGGTGGCGGAGAGACGGATCCTGGCCAAACTGCTGGCCATCATGGACAACGTCACCCACCCTCTGCACGCTATGGTTATGACGCAGAGGAGCACTTTCAGTCACAGACTGATCCCACCACGGTGTGCCAGAGAGCGCTACAGGAGGTCCTTCCTGCCGGCGGCTATTAGACTATATAATGCCTCACCGGGGTGCCGTGCCGTCGGCAACATAGATCTGGAACTGTTGGGGTGCTAGGACCTAGTTTAACAATTATGCATCCATCCGTGAGTAACTCTGGTCCGTCAGCACTCATCCACTCAGGACCTATTTATTCATACAGGTCTGTATATACATACTCATGTACAGTTGTTATATTATATCACATGCAATATTGTAAGTAATAATTGGACTTAACCTACGTAGGCATTCACTCAGGAATGCATATTAGTATCCTGCCAGTTGCACCTTTTCTCATTGCTTTTAGTATATCGAATGTGCAATACGTGCAGTTGTCTGTAATTAAACCCTGCGCACTAAGGACTGTATTTTAAGGGAATTACTATTATTACCCCAAATGATATCATACACACATTTAGCTATTAAAGTATCTCTTCCTGTCATTTACCTGTACAGTTTGTGTAAACATGCAAGTATTCACTTATCTGTAAATATAACTGTATACCTAACTGTACAGCTAATTTAACCATGCAAATTTTTCACTTACCTGTTCATTTACCCAGTCTGTCTATTAAGTAAACTATTATTCCCTCGCTCATATCATACGCATTTTTAGCTACTGAAGTATTTCTCTGCCATCGACCTGTATAGTATAGTTAACCATCCAACATCCACCAATGTATGGTGTACATATTCAGCCAACCACTCATACTATGCAATGTCTTTTTATAGCTTTTTTTTGCACTCAAGATATCTTGTATTTCTATACTTTTTCATACTTTTTCATACTGCCGCTCTATCTATCTATCTGTCTGTCTGTCTGTCTGTCTGTCTGTCTGTCTGTCTGTCTGTCTGTCTGTCTGTCTGTCTGTCTGTCTGTCTGTCTGTCTGTCTGTCTGTCTGTCTGTCTGTCTGTCTGTCTGTCTGTCTGTCTGTCTGTCTGTCTGTCTGTCTGTCTGTCTGTCTGTCTGTCTGTCTGTCTGTCTGTCTGTCTGTCTGTCTGTCTGTCTGTCTGTCTGTCTGTCTGTCTGTCTGTCTGTCTGTCTGTCTGTCTGTCTGTCTGTCCGTGTATCTTTGTCTGTCTGTTTGCAACTCAAGGACATTCAGAGACTTGTCGTGTTGGAAGGTGAACCTTTGCCCCAATCTGAGGTTTACTGAGCGCTCTGGAGCAGGTTTTCATCAAGCATCTCGCTGTACTTTGCTCCGTTCATCTTTCCTTCGATCCTGATTAGTCTCCCAGTCCCTGCCTATGAAAAGCATCCCCACAGCATGGAGGAACTCTGGAGCTCTGGCAGTGACAATCAGGTTCTTGGTCACCTTCCTGACCAAGGCCTTTCTCTCCCGATTGCTCACTGACAGCTCTAGGAAGAGTCTTGGTGGTTCCAAACTTCTTCCATTTAAGAATGATGGAGGCTACTGTGTTCTTGGAGACCTTCGATGCTGCAGACACATTTTTTACCCTTCCCCAGTGCTGTGCCTTGACACAAAACTGTCTCTGAGCTCTATGGGCAATTCCTTCGACCTCATGGCTTGGTTTTTTCCTTTGACATGCATTGTCAACGGTGGGACCTTATATAGACAGGTGTGTGCCTTTCCAAATCATGTCCAATCACTTTGAATTGAACCCAAGTGGTTGTAGAAACATCTCAAGGATGGTTAATGTCAGGCTCTGGCCATAGAGAAGCTTTGCTTCTCTATATTTCTATGGTCAGAGTCTGGCAGATCTATCATTTCTATTTCTGTCTGGTGTTGTGTGTGGGATCCCTAATTAGAGGCAGCTGCTAGGCATTACCTCTAATTAGAGATCTTACTTATATGTCTGTGTTCCACTCCGTTGGCGTGGTTCATTGTTATGTTGTCTCGTGTTCGTGCTACGTGTGTTATCATTATTGTATTTGTTATATTTGTATAGTTCGTCAGTTAGCTTAATAAATATGTCGAACTATCGATACGCTGCGCCTTGGTCTCTCTACACACCCGAACGTGACAGAATGAACCACCACCCGACCAAGCAGCGATATACTGGAGCAAAGGAGAGAAAAGGAAGACAGCGGCGTAATCGTGGATACGGAGGTAAAGGAGCCCGTAGTCAACCCCAGGAAAATGTCGGGGGGGGGGCTATGGGGGTGGTCTGGTAATGAAGAGGACGCACCAGTACCACTTTCCATGTGGGATACACTGTACCCGACATATAAATGGGGGGCGCAAAGTGAAGAAGAGGAGGATTATTTGGAGAGCCATTTTGGAGATGTTCTGGAGGAAATGTGGGAGATAGCGGAGGAGGTTGAACGGGAAATGTCGGAGTGGAATAATCCGTGTCCAGTCGCCTACTCCACTCCCATGAAAGAGCAGTCCGCTTTACCGGTGCCCAGTCGGGGTCCGGCCGTCTGCTCTACTCCAGTGCCAGAGCAGTCCGCTCCACCGGTGCCCAGTCTGGGTCCGGCCGTCTGCTACACTCCAGTGCGCCTCTCCAGTCCGGTACGTCATGTGCCTGCTCCTCGCACTCGCCCTGAGGTGCGTGTCACCAGTCCGGTGCCATCAGTGCTGACTCCACGCACCAGGCCTCCAGTGTGCCTCTCCAGTCCGGTACGTCATGTGCCTGCTCCTCGCACTCGCCCTGAGGTGCGTGTTATTAGTCCTGTGCCACATGTGCCGACTCCACGCATCAGGCTTCCAGTGCGCGTCTCTAGTCCGGTACGTCCCGTGCCGACTCCCCGCACTCGACCAGTGCGTGTGTCCAGCCAGGTTCCTCCCGTGCCGACTCCCCGCACTCGACCAGTGCGTGTGCCCAGCCAGGTTCCTCCAGTGCCGGCTCCACGCACCAGGCCTCCAGTGCGCCTCTCCAGTCTGGTACGTCCCGTGCCGACTCCCCGCACTCGACCTCCAGTGCGTGTGCCCAGCCAGGTTCCTCCAGTGCCGGCTCCACGCACCAGGCCTCCAGTGCGCCTCTCCAGTCCGGTACGTCCCGTGCCGACTCCCCGCACTCGACCTCCAGTGCGTGTGCCCAGCCAGGTACCTCCAGTGCCGGCTCCACGCACCAGACCGTCGGTGCGCCTCATCAGCCCGGAGACTCCCGTGATAGTCGACAGCCCGGAGACTTCCGTGACGGTCGACAGCCCGGAGCCTCCCGTGACGGTCGACAGCCCGGAGCCTCCCTTGACGGTCGACAGCCCGGAGCCTCCCGTGACGGTCGACAGCCCGGAGCCTCCCGTGACGCTCGACAGCCCGGAGCCTCCCGTGACGCTCGACAGCCCGGAGCCTCCCGTGACGCTCGACAGCCCGGAGCCTCCCGTGACGCTCGACAGCCCGGAGCCTCCCGTGACGCTCGACAACCCGGAGCCTCCCGTGACGCTCGACAGCCCGGAGCCTCCCGTGACGCTCGACAGCCCGGAGCCTCCCGTGATAATTATATGGCCGGAGTCGCCTGCCACACCGGTGCTCAGTCCTGGCCCGGTTATTTGCCCCGCTCCATGGCCTGAACTTGTTCCCCCACCATTGTTATTTAAAGGACCGGTGGGTTGCCCCTTTACATGGCCGGAGTCGCCTGCCACACCGGTGCTCAGTCCTGGCCCGGTTATTTGCCCCGCTCCATGGCCTGAACCTTTTCCCCCACCATGGTCATTTCCAGGACCAGTGGGTTGCCCCTTTAAATGGCCTGAGTCGCCTACCACACCAGTGCCCAGTCCGGGCCCAGTAGGAATGAGGAGGAAAATATCCACTTCGCCGGGGCCGGAACCGCCACCTGCGATGGTTTGGTTGTGATGTTTTTCCTCTCTTACCCTTCCCTCATGTTTTTGTGTTTGTTTTCTTGCGGCCGGGGGTCCGCGCCTTTGAGGGGGGGTACTGTCAGGCTCTGGCCATAGAGAAGCTTTGCTTCTCTATATTTCTATGGTCAGAGTCTGGCAGATCTATCATTTCTATTTCTGTCTGGTGTTGTGTGTGGGATCCCTAATTAGAGGCAGCTGCTAGGCATTACCTCTAATTAGGGATCTTACTTATATGTCTGTGTTCCACTCCGTTGGCGTGGTTCATTGTTATGTTGTCTCGTGTTCGTGCTACGTGTGTTATCATTATTGTATTTGTTATATTTGTATAGTTCGTCAGTTCATTAAATAAATATGTCGAACTATCGATACGCTGCGCCTTGGTCTCTCTACACACCCGAACGTGACAGTTAATGGAAACAGGATGCACCTGTGCTCAATTTCGAGCCTCATTGCAAAGGGTCTGAACACTTATGTAAATAAGGTATTTCTGTTTTTGTTTTTTTTGTAATAAATTAGCAAAAAATTCTAAACCTATTTTCGTTTGGTCATTTATGGGGTATTGCGTGTAGACTGAGGATTTTTTTGTATCCATTTTAGAATAAGGCTTGTAACGTTGCAAAATGTGGAAAAAGGGAAGGGGTCTGAATAGTTTCCGAATGCAGGGTATAGTTGTCCTATCTCTGCACCTGACGCTTATTTCTCTTCCTCCATCACATCTGTTTACCAGAACTATGTTTCTCTCTAATCCATTTACAGTTTTTTTTATTCGCTTTGGTACTATTATCACAATTATGTGGTAAAACCTCACAACTGTTAGTACAAAACTCAAAGCAGATCATCAAAAAGTCTATTTTTTCAAACATGTAATCACATGTTCAATTGACTAAGTTCAACGCACAAAATTATACATTCACTTTTTCACCACACCTAATCAGTGTGTCATCAAAGAAATACCTTTCATATGAAGTAATTGTCTTTCACAATGCAATGCTCACAATACTTCTCATCTGATTTGCATAAATACATTTGACCAACACTTAATCCAACTGATCTTAATGGTTAATCACTGAACCGTTTGGTAAACCTATAGATTTTCATTTCAGCAATATACAGTATATGGATTTTGAGAACTACAGAAATAAAATGTGTGTTTCTACAAACATATAAATTACGTGTAACCACACATGATGAATACTCATTATTGCTAATTGATTTCACATAGTGGTAACCACAATTGGTCACTATAAGTGGGGGTGTAAACACTGGCAATTTCTTTCAACATGGAGCAGGATAGACAGCAAGGAATAGGAAGAGCTTGTGGACAAGGGATCCGTCAGAGAGGTGGGCATGGGCACCAACAGAGAGGTGGGCATGGGCACCAACAGAGAGGTGGGCATGGGCACCAACAGAGAGGTGGGCATGGGCACCAACAGAGAGGTGGGCATGGGCACCAACAGAGAGGTGGGCATGGGCACCAACAGAGAGGTGGGCATGGGCACCAACAGAGAGGTCAGAGAGGTGGGCATGGGCACCAACAGAGAGGTGGGCATGGGCACCAACAGAGAGGTCAGAGAGGTGGGCATGGGGCCCGTCAAAGGGTTGGTCATCAGAGAGAGGGAGGCAGAACTGTTGTCTCTAATGAAGTCCGGGCCATCATCGTTGATCATGTGGTGAACCGAGGCCTTACTATGGCTGCCAGATTAATTGATCCAAATCTAAAAAGATCAACTGTCAATTCTATCATCCAAACTTTTCGCCAAGAAAACCGGTAAATGTGGAGGATGTATACTATTACATTTACAGTAAATTGTAATGCATGTAAATTCATCAGACATGTTACAGTATTCGTACAGTATGATCTATTGACAGTATACTCTGTTCTATGCTTAGAAATAAAGCAGGCAATTGAGGAGAACAATGACACCTTTGCCAATGTGGCATCCATCAGCCTACCAACAGTAGGCCGCCTTTTAAAGAGGCACCAGGTATCAATGAAACACATTTACCTGGTGCCTTTTGAGAGAAACAATGCCCGGGTGAAACAACTAAGGGCTGAGTATGTGCAGGTACAGCACTATATATTGTATTACTGTTACTATTTGATGCATCACTTACGTCATATGTATATTGGAACAACACTGTAAAAAGAACTAACCAAAATATATTTTTTAGAGGGTTATGGTGCTTGACGCTGATGTGAACCATCACAAGTACATTTTTGTTGATGAAGCGGGCTTTAACCTGGCCAAAACACGTCGCCGTGGACGGAACATCATCGGCCAACGGGCCACTGCCCAAGTGCCTGGACAACGTAGAGGAAACATCTCCATGTGCGCTGCTATCTCTGAAGATGGTGTCGTAGGACGTCGGCCATTACTGGCTCCTATAATGCTGCCCATCTTATTGAGTTTCTCAATGGAAAAAATTGCAAAAATCATTGAAGCTAGAGGTTCCTATCTCCCTCAATAACTTTAAGCATCAGCTGTCAAAGCTGCTTATCGATCACTGCACCTGTATATAGCCCTTCTGTAAATAGCCCACACTACTACCTCATCCCCATATTTATTTTTGTTTATTTTTCACTAATCTTGCACTCCAGTATCTCTATTTGCACATCATAATTTGCACATCCTTCATTCCTGTGTTAATGATGATAATTCTGTAATTTATTTCTACTCTATAGTCTATTTATTGTCCTACCTCCCAACCTTACTGCATTTTTGCACTACATTTTGCACTCTATTTATAGATTTTCTATTGTGTTTTTGACTGTTTGTTTAATGTGTAACTCTGTTGTTGTTTTTTTTTTTTGTCGCACTGCTTTGCTTTGTCTTGGCCAGGTCGCAGTTGCAAATGAGAACTTGTTCTCAACTGACCTACCTGGTTAAATAAAGGTGAAATAAAATAAAATAAAAAATTAAAATGACATTGAGCCGGCCTGTCAAGGTGAAGGGTCACCTATGTAATTGTGTGGGACAATGTCAGGTTCCACCACGCAGAGGTAGTTCAAGCATGGTTTCAGGCCCATCCCCGATTCATGAACCTCTATCTGCCTCCATGCTCTATTTGCTTCTCTATGTAGCTATGGTCAGAGTCTGACAGTGTCTTTCTTTTCTGTTTCTGTGTGGGTTTTGGGTGGATCCCTAATTAGAGGCAGCTGCACCGCATTGTCTCTAATTAGGGATCTTATATACACTGCTCAAAAAAATAAAGGGAACACTAAAATAACACCTCCTAGATCTGAATGAATGAAATAATCTTATTAAATACTTTTTTCTTTACATAGTTGAATGTGCTGACAACAAAATCACACACAAATTATCAATGGAAATCAAATTTATCAACCCATTGAGGTCTGGATTTGGAGTCACACTCAAAATTAAAGTGGAAAACCACACTACAGGCTGATCCAACTTTGATGTAATGTCCTTAAAACAAGTCAAAATGAGGCTCAGTAGTGTGTGTGGCCTCCACGTGCCTGTATGACCTCCCTACAACGCCTGGGCATGCTCCTGATGAGGTGGCGGATGGTCTCCTGAGGGATCTCCTCCCAGACCTGGACTAAAGCATTCGCCAACTCCTGGACAGTCTGTGGTGCAACGTGGCGTTGGTGGATGGAGCGAGACATGATGTCCCAGATGTGCTCAATTGGATTCATGTCTGGGGAACGGGCGGGCCAGTCCATAGCATCAATGCCTTCCTCTTGCAGGAACTGCTGACACACTCCAGCCACATGAGGTCTAGCATTGTCTTGCATTAGGAGGAACCAGGGCCAACCCCACCAGCATATGGTCTCACAAGGGGTCTGAGGATCTCATCTCGGTACCTAATGGCAGTCAGGCTACCTCTTGCGAGCACATGGAGGGTTGTGCGGCCACCCCACACCATGACTGACCCACCGCCAAACCGGTCATGCTGGAGGATGTTGCAGGCAGCAGAACGTTCTCCACGGCGTCTCCAGACTCTGTCACGTCTGTCACATGTGCTCAGTGTGAACCTGCTTTCATCTGTGAAGAGCACAGGGCGCCAGTGGCGAATTTGCCAATCTTGGTGTTCTCTGGCAAATGCCAAACGTCCTGCACGGTGTTGGGCTGTAAGCACAACCCCCACCTGTGGACGTCGGGCCCTCATACCACCCTCATGGAGTCTGTTTCTGACCGTTTGAGCAGACACATGCACATTTGTGGCCTGCTGGAGGTCATTTTGCAGGGCTCTGGCAGTGCTCCTCCTGCTCCTCCTTGCACAAAGGCGGAGGTAGCGGTCCTGCTGCTGGGTTGTTGCCCTCCTACGGCCTCCACCACGTCTCCTGATTTACTGGCCTGTCTCCTGGTAGCGCCTCCATGCTCTGGACACTACGCTGACAGACACAGCAAACCTTCTTGCCACAGCTCGCATTGATGTGCCATCCTGGATGAGCTGCACTACCTGAGCCACTTGTGTGGGTTGTAGATTCCGTCTCATGCTACCACTAGAGTGAAAGCACCGCCAGCATTCAAAAGTGACCAAAACATCAGCCAGGAAGCATAGGAACTGAGAAGTGGTCTGTGGTCACCACCTGCAGAACCACTCCTTTATTGGGGGTGTGTTGCTAATTGCCTATAATTTCCACCTGTTGTCTATTCCATTTGCACAACAGCATCAGTGTCAATCAGTGTTGCTTCCTAAGTGGACAGTTTGATTTCACAGAAGTGTGATTGACTTGGAGTTACATTGTGTCGTTTAAGTGTTCCCTTAATTTTTTTGAGTAGTGTATTTTAGTCTGTCATTCACTCTGGTGTGGGTCGTTGTCGTTATATGTCGCAGTCACGGTGAAAGTAAGTGTGCGTTTGTTACGTCCGTTCATTCGTGTTTGTTTTTCGGTGAACGTGACGTTGTCTGTAGTGTTTGTTTCAGTGTTGTTTAGTTCGTCATTTGTCGTGTTTCATTATACATAGTATTGAATATATACATAGTATAATTGAAATAAATGTCGAACTACTATTCCTGCGCTGCGTATTGGTCTCTGCACCCGATCGTGACAGAACGACCCACCACTGCGAGACCAAGCAGTGTAACTGGGGAGAGACGGAGAGAGAGAGTGCCGCGTAATAGACGGGGCGCGAGACGGAGAGGAGCCCGAAAGCAAATCCAAGGTGAATTTGGGGAGGGGCTATGGGGGTGGTCGGGTGTAGAAGAGGAGGCACCAGTCCCACTTTCCAGGTGGCATTCTCCGAGGCCGGAAAATGAGTATGTGGGGGAATACCGACGGAGGGAGGAGTATGAGAGGATCATGGAGCTATGTTGGCGCAATATGGAGGAGTGTGAGAGCGAGAGGAGGGAGCTGGAAATAAAGGTGCCCAAGGTGAGCATCCCCAGTCCGGGTCCGGTCGTCTACTCCACCCCCATGCCAGAGCAGTCCGCTCCACCGGTGTCCTGTCTGGGTCCGGACCTCTACTCTACTCCCCGCATCCGACCTCCCATGAGTGTGCCCAGCCAGGTGCTTCCAGTGCCGGCTTCACGCCTCCGACCACCGGTCCGCCTTCCCAGTCCGGTACCTCCCATGCCAGAGCAGTCCGCTTCACCGATGTCCAGTCCGGGTCCGGACCTCTGCTCTACTCCCCGCACCCGACCTCCGGTGCGTGCGCCCAGCCAGGTGCTTCCAGTGCCGGCTCCATGCATCCGACCTCCGGTGCGGTACGGTACGACCCGTGCCGGCTCCCCGCACCCGACCTCCAGTGCTAGCGCCTAGCCAGGTGCTTCCTGTGCCAGCTCCACGCACCCGACATCCGGTGCGCCTCCCCAGCCCGGAACCTCCAGCGAAGGTCAGTCGCCCTGAACCTCCAGCGAAGGTCAGCAGCCCGGAACCTCCAGCGAAGGTCAGCCGCCCGAAACCTCCAGCGAAGGTCAGCCGCCCGAAACCTCCAGCGAAGGTCAGCCGCCCGAAACCTCCAGCGAAGGTCAGCCGCCCGAAACCTCCAGCGAAGGTCAGCCGCCCGAAACCTCCAGCGAAGGTCAGCCGCCCGAAACCTCCAGCGAAGGTCAGCCGCCTGGAACCTCCAGCGAAGGTCCGCCGCCCCGAACCTCCAGCAAGGTCCGCCGACCGGAACCTCTGGCGAAGGTCCGCCGCCCGGAACCTCCTGCGAAGGTCAGCAGCCCTGAACCTCCAGCGAAGGTCAGCAGCCCTGAACCTCCACCGGAGCCCATTCCGGGTTCAGCCGTCTGCTCTGCTCCAGAGTCAGAGCAGTCCGCTCCACCGGTACCCATTCCGGGTTCAGCCGTCTGCTCCACTCCAGAGCCAGAGCAGTCCGCTCCACCGGTGCCTAATCCGGGTCCAGCCGTCTGCTCCGCTCCAGTGCCAGAGCAGTCTGCTCCACCGGTGCCCATTCCGGGTCCGGCCGTCTGCTCCGCCCCATTGCCAGAGCAGTCCGTTCCACCGGTACCCATTCCGGGTTCGGCCGTCTGCTCCGCCCCAGTGCCAGAGCAGTCCTCTCCACCGGTACCCATTCCGGGTTCGGCCGTCTGCTCCGCCTCAGTGCCAGAGCAGTCCGCTCCACCGGTGCCCAATCCGGGTCCAGCCGTCTGCTCCGCTCCAGTGCCAGAGCAGTCCGCTCCACCGGTACCCAATCTGGGTTCAGCCGTCTGCTCCGCTCCAGAGTCAGAGCAGTCCGCTCCACCGGTGCCCATTTCGGGTACAGCCGTCTGCTCCGCCCCAGTGCCAGAGCAGTCCGCTCCACCGGTGCCCAATCCGGGTCCAGCCGTCTGCTCCGCTCCAGTGCCAGAGCAGTCCGCTCCACCTGTACCCAGTCCGGGTTCAGCCGTCTGCTCCGCTCCAGAGCCTGAGCAGTCCGCCCCACTGGTGCCCAGTCCGGGCCCGGTTGTCTTACCAGCTCCATGGCCGGAGCCGTTTGCCCCACCGGTGCCCAGTCCGGGCCCGGTTGTTTTCCCCGCTCCATGGCCGGAGCCGTTTACCCCACCGGTGCCCAGTCCGGGCCCGGTTGTTTTCCCCGCTCCATGGCCGGAGCCGTTTACCCCACCGGTGCCCAGTCTGGGCCCGGTTAATGGTCCCGCTCCATGGCCGGAGCCGTTTGCCCCACCGGTACCCAGCCCGGGCCCGGTTATAAAGAAGGGGCATGGGAGAAAACTGTCCACTTCGCCGGAGCCAGAGCCGCCCCCGATGGACTAGTCTTCCCTCCCTATTAACCCCCCCTTGTTTTGTGTGTTTTTTTGGGGCGTCCGGGAGTCCGCGCCTTGGGGGGGGGTACTGTCAGGCTCTGGCCATAGAGAAGCCTATTTGCTTCTATATGTAGCTAGAGTCAGAGTCTGACAGTGTCTTTCTTTTCTGTTTCTGTGTGGGTTTTGGGTGGATCCCTAATTAGAGGCAGCTGCACCGCATTGTCTCTAATTAGGGATCTTATATATGTTAGTCTGTCATTCACTCTGGTGTGCGTCGTTGTCGTTATATGTCGCAGTCACGGTGAAAGTAAGTGTGCGTTTGTTACGTCCGTTCATTCGTGTTTGTTTTCGGTGAACGTGACGTTGTCTGTAGTGTTTGTTTCGGTGTTGTTTAGTTCGTCATTTGTCGTGTTTCATTATACATAGTATTGAATATATACATAGTTTAATTGAAATTAATGTCGAACTACTATCCCTGCGCTGCGTATTGGTCTGTCTCTGCACCCGATAGTGACAACTTCTAAGGCCGATTTGATTAACTGATTGTTGAAAGTACTAAACGGAAAGAAGATCATACTGTTGTGTTTCGGTGATTAAACCAAATGTTCTCATTACATATTACAATAATCTTGTGTTTGAAACAATGATTATGTGGACTGAAAACATGTGCAACTGACTGAAAGCATTACATCAGGTTTTGTAAGAATGACTAGCTGCGTTGTGTGATCAGTTTGGATTTTTGTACTAAGAGTTTTGAAAATGTACACCTTACTTGTGAAAATAGTACCAAAGCGAATAAAAAAAACTGTAGTAATGTTGGAGGGATTCAAGTAAAAAAGGACTGCAGGAATAAAATATTTTAATGTTTTCACACACTTATGAATCGGGAGGTGAATATAATTGTTCACCCAACAGGATTGTCTTTCATGTGTTTTTTCACCAGTTGCTATCGTTCTGCAGCCAGTTGCCCTTGTCTAGCACAATGCCATGCTCCCCGGTGATTTCCCATTTGGCCTGATAGCGCTGGTCCCCTGCGCCCTCCCCGAGGTCCCACACTTCCATAAACAGCGTCTCTTCAGGCACCTGCATGAAATCAGAGGTCAGGCCCAGTTTCTGGAGGTCCGAGGTCATCGGTGTGATGGTGGAGTCCAGATACTGGCCCAGGGCGGGGCTGAGGCGATTGATTGGTGAAGTCGGCTGAGGCTGGCGTTGCGCACTGCTGCCCCACAGGCCTGTCAGGTTCTTCATAACCTCCGAACGACAAGGTTCTTCAGCTCTATAGGATACAAACACAGCCTGACATAACACCTAGTTCCTGGTCTGGTTCCATACTGTACTGGTATGTACTATAACTAACTCTTCTATCATTGTACAGTATGGGATCAGACTACATTGTTCCTAGTCTTCAAGGGAAATCAGAACTATTAATTTATATTGGGCCATTCAATTAAAAGATCATACAAGTAACATTATGCCGTATGAGTTGTAATGATATTTACCTAATGTCTGAAGTGTTCCAGGCATCTCCCATGGATTGACCAGGCTCGTTCAGGGCGAGATCTCCAAAAGTCGCCTCGGTCATGGTTGTGTTTTGCTCCGGGAGTGGTGGGGGCAGGAGGTTTAGAGGGGAGGCCTTCCAGTCCTCAACAGAAAGGTGACCAGGTGACTCTTTGTTCAAGTTATTATTTGAGACCTTGCTGCTTGTTGATGTTGGAGTGTCCTTTTTCAATGCCTCAGGTGATTCATTCTTTGTTGTGCTAGATAGTTCGCATGATCCAGTGAGTGAAGTGTTTTTCCCAAGGTCAGTCAATTCGACAAATTCAGTCTCTCTGTTCTTTTGTTTTCTTCCATTTCTATTCCTGGTTTTGTTCTCGGTGGTGCTACAGCAGCACGCAAAGCAAAAAAAACACCAACCTCCAAACAATTTTTTACCTGCTTTCTTCATTTTCAACAAGGATAATGGGAATTGAAACTAACAAACAGGTTTGCATGGTAACGGTAAACATTCCACATGTAACCTTTATGACATTGATGAGAATTAGAATCATATGTTGGCAATCAAGTTCTAAGTTCTAATCAAAGAATTCTCATCTTGCAGTTTTGATTGAATATTGTTCCAGTGAATTCAGACCCCAAAGGTGATATATATATATAGGGTAGCTGACACTATTGAATTTCACATTTGAATATACATTTCATTTGACCTTGTTTCAATGTTGATAGTAAGATGGTATGTTTGAATCAATGTCATTGTTTCATTGTCATGCCATCAACCTAAATAAAGAGGTATATTTAAATAAAATTAGAAGCCAACATTGACTCCTAATGGTATATGAGGGGTAATGCACTTCAGTCAAAACAAGTCTACCATCCAGATGCCTACCTCTGGAAACAAGCTGTGCTTGATTCATCTGAGCCATCATGTCAATACATTTCAACATTGATAAGCTTCCATACTCATTTGCGTAGACTACTTAAACATTAACGTTCACTAGTTGGAAGTAACTACTAACTTTTCTTATACAAGCTGTATGTGAAAGTACATTGGGTTTATGTAGGCTACTTTTTTGTATTTATTTGTATTATTTCACCTTTATTTAACCAGGTAGGCCATTTGAGAACAAGTTCTCATTTACAACTGCGACGTGGTCAAGACAAAGCAGAGCAGTGCGACAAAAAACAACACAGAGTTACACATGAGAATAAACAAACGTACAGTCAATAACACAATAGAGAATCTATATACAGAGTGCAAATGTAGTGCAAAATGCAGTAAGGTTAGGAAGGTAGGACAATAAATAGGCCATTGTGGCATTGACTTATTTGCCTAAAGGACACCATCATTCCAACATGAAGCATGGTTGATTGGATTATTTTAATAATAAACTTTTAAGTTTGGATATTGTCTTTTGTATATATTATTCATAATATTGAGTATATATACTATCCAAGCAATTTGTCTATCAATAACTTATTGATATGTTGGATTCACGGCTCCATCTCAACCAAAAATCAAAGATAAAGAATAGCACTAAATCAAATCAATCTTTAAATGCACTTCAAAGTTTGATTTGATTTAGTGAATCCAACATATTAATAACTTGTAGATGACATTTGAAATCAACCAACCATCCTTCATATACAAGAAAATATCCAAAGATAAAAGTGGATCATTAATATCATGAATTTAGCATCCTATTAATAGGGCTAATGGTAACTACTTATAAACTTCCAAAGATCCAGTCAACCATGGATGATGGAAGTATGATAGTACACCTATCTACAAGTTGAAACGATGGTGTCATTTGTTGGGCAAATCAGATGTCAATATAGCCTTCATCAACCCAACTTCACTCTGAATTTACATTCACATACAGCTTGTGTAAGAAAATGTTGAGGAGTTACTTTCAGCTATTCAATGTTATTTAGGTAGTCTACGCAAATGAGTATGGAAGCTGATCAATGGTGGAAATGTTTTTACGTGATAGCTCAGCTGAGAAGAACACAGCTTCTTTCCAAAGCAAAAGTGTATTACCCCTTGTATACCAGTAGGCGTCACTGTTCAGGCAGAACTCATTGGACTGTGGCTTTATTTCAATATCAAATCAAATCCAATTGTATTGGTCACATACACGTGTTCAGCAGATGTTATTGCGGGTGTAGCGAAATGCTTGTGTGTCGAGCTCCGACAGTGCAGTAATATCTAAGAATTACAGAACATATACCCAATGCACACAAATCCTGAGTGGCGCAGTGGTCTAAGAGCAAGAGGCGTCACTACAGTCCCTGGTTTGAATCCAGGCTGTATCACATCCGGCTGTGATTGGGAGTTCCATTGGGCAGCGCACAATTGGCCCAGCGTTGTGCAGATTTGGCCTGGGTAGGCCGTCACTGTAAATAAGAATTTGTTCTTAACTGACTTGCCTAGTTAAATTAAATAAAAGAGTGGAAGCTGTTATAGCAGCATCTGACCAACTCCAAATTAATGGCCATGATTTTGGAATGAGTTGTCCATGACTTTTGGTCATGTAGTGTATCTTATAAATGTCTGTATCCAGCTGCAGATGGTTCAACAAAAAAACGGAAAAAACGTTAATAGATATTAAATCCACGATTCATGCCACAATGAAATCGAAATGTTAAAATTTAAATACAAAATGGCTAATTGAAAGTTGGAAACGGTAAACGGAAATTCTAAACGAAAATTATAAATTGTTAACAGAAAACGGTCAGTGCAAAGTGTCTGCTTTAATTTTCCAACTGCCCAATTTAGCATCAAAATATATGAAAATTATTTCCTGGAAGCGAGAACCTGAAAAGAATCGCAACACCACCATGCAGTGATACCTCATAGTCATATCATGCTCTCTATGCCTTGATTTTATACTAGTGTTACTGACGGGGTTCGAACTTGGTGTCCTGTACACCAGAATAACATTTTAGCCTGCTCGTTGACCTAGGCAATTTAGCTTGAGGAGCCAATGCATTTTTCTCTCATCTCTGGCAAAGATACTCATCACATGCGCTTGGCCACCGAAGCACTAGTTACACTAGTCTAAAATCAATGTACAGAGAGCCCGACATGGCTAGAATGTACTACTACAGGGGTGTGGTGTTACAGATTTTCTGTTTAGTCATTAGGCTTTTTCAAATAACCATTTTCTATTTTAATTTTAATTGATATGAAAAGAAAAATGCTAATATAATATTCCTGTTTAACAGCCATCTATCTATCTATCTATCTATCTATCTATCTATCTATCTATCTATCTATCTATCTATCTATCTATCTATCTATCTATCTATCTATCTATCTATCTATCTATCTATCTATCTATCTATCTATCTATCTATCTATCTATCTATCTATCAGACCCCTGGTGTGTTCATCAATGGACCCCCTGCAGTTTGCATACCAGCGCAACATCGGGTGGATGATGCAATCATCTACCTTCTGCAGAGGGCCTACTCTCACCTGGACAACGCAGGTTGCACTGTGAGGGTTATGTTTTTTGACTTCTCCAGTGCCTTCAATACCATTCAGCCCCTGCTACTGGGTGAGAAGATGAGGAGGATGAAAGTGGAAGCACCCTTAGTCTCCTGGGTCACAGACTACCTGACCGGTAGGCCACAATTTGTGCGACTACAGAGCTGTGTGTCAGAACGGGCAGTTAGCAACACAGGGGCCCCCCAGGGTACGGTCCTGTCCCCCTTCCTGTTCACCCTCTACACCTCAGACTTCAGATATAACTCTGAAACATGCCACCTACAGAAGTTCTCGGATGACTCTGCTATTGTAGGGTGCATCAGGGGTGGGCAGGAGGAGGAGTACAGGAGCACAATCAGTGACTTTGTGTTGTGGTGTGAGCAGAACCACCTTCAGCTCAACATCAGCAAAACGAAGGAGATGGTGGTGGACTTCAGAAGAACCAAGGCACAACTGACTGCAGTCCCTATACAGGGGATGGATGTGGAAATGGTTGGGTCATACAAGTTCCTGGGAGTCCATATGGACAACAGGCTGGAATGGGCCGGTAACACCGGGGCCCTGTACAAAAAGGGCCAGAGCCGACTCTACTTTCTGAGGAGGCTCAGGTCCTTCAACGTGTGCAGTAAACTACTGCATACCTTCTACCAGTCTGTGGTGCTGGAAGGCTAGCTCTGTCCTGGGGATGAGCCTTGACACTCTAGAGGAGGTGGCGGAGAGACGGATCCTGGCCAAACTGCTGGCCATCATGGACAACGTCACCCACCCTCTGCACGCTATGGTTATGACGCAGAGGAGCACTTTCAGTCACAGACTGATCCCACCACGGTGTGCCAGAGAGCGCTACAGGAGGTCCTTCCTGCCGTCGGCTATGAGACTGTATAATGCCTCACCGGGGTGCCGTGCCGTCGGCAACATAGATCTGGAACTGTTGGGGTGCTAGGACCTAGTTTAACAATTCTGCATCCATCCGTGAGTAACTCTGGTCCGTCAGCACTCATCCACTCAGGACCTATTTATTCATACAGGTCTGTATATACATACTCATGTACAGTTGTTATATTATATCACATGCAATATTGTAAGTAATAATTGGACTTAACCTACGTAGGCATTCACTCAGGAATGCATATTAGTATCCTGCCAGTTGCACCTTTTCTCATTGCTTTTAGTATATCGAATGTGCAATACGTACAGTTGTCTGTAATTAAACCCTGCGCACTAAGGACTGTATTTTAAGGGAATTACTATTATTACCCCAAATGATATCATACACACATTTAGCTATTAAAGTATCTCTTCCTGTCATTTACCTGTACAGTTTGTGTAAACATGCAAGTATTCACTTATCTGTAAATATAACTGTATACCTAACTGTACAGCTAATTTAACCATGCAAATTTTTCACTTACCTGTTCATTTACCCAGTCTGTCTATTAAGTAAACTATTATTCCCCTCGCTCATATCATACGCATTTTTAGCTACTGAAGTATTTCTCTGCCATCGACCTGTATAGTATAGTTAACCATCCAACATCCACCAATGTATAGTGTCCATATTCAGCCAACCACTCATACTATGCAATGTCTTTTTATAGCTTTTTTTTGCACTCAAGATATCTTGTATTTCTATACTTTTTCATACTGCCGCTCTATGTATCATGTACCGTGTATCTGTCTTTTGTGTACTTTCGTTGTGGCATTTTGCACCTGCCCTGTGTTTTGTTGTAGCTGCTTGACAATGACATTTCCCCCCTGGGGGATCAATAAAGTATCTATCTATCTATCTATCTATCTATCTATCTATCTATCTATCTATCTATCTATCTATCTATCTATCTATCTATCTATCTATCTATCTATCTATCTATCTATCTATCTATCTATCTATCTATCTATCTATCTATCTATCTATCTATCTATCTATCTATCTATCTATCTATCTATCTATCTATCTATCTATCTATCTATCTATCTATCTATCTATCTATCTATCTATCTATCTATCTATCTATCTATCTATCTATCTATCTATCTATCTATCTATCTATCTATCTATCTATCTATTTATCTATCTTATCTATCTTATCTATCTTATCTATCTATCTGCAACTCAAGGACATTCAGAGACTTGTCCTGTTGGAAGGTGAACCTTTGCCCCAATCTGAGGTTTACTGAGCGCTCTGGAGCAAGTTTTCATCAAGCATCTCGCTGTACTTTGCTCCGTTCATCTTTCCTTCGATCCTGATTAGTCTCCCAGTCCCTGCCTATGAAAAGCATCCCCACAGCATGGAGGAACTCTGGAGCTCTGGCAGTGACAATCAGGTTCTTGGTCACCTTCCTGACCAAGGCCTTTCTCTCCCGATTGCTCACTGACAGCTCTAGGAAGAGTCTTGGTGGTTCCAAACTTCTTCCATTTAAGAATGATGGAGGCTACTGTGTTCTTGGAGACCTTCGATGCTGCAGACACATTTTTTACCCTTCCCCAGTGCTGTGCCTTGACACAAAACTGTCTCTGAGCTCTATGGGCAATTCCTTCGACCTCATGGCTTGTTTTTTTCCTTTGACATGCATTGTCAACGGTGGGACCTTATATAGACAGGTGTGTGCCTTTCCAAATCATGTCCAATCACTTTGAATTGAACCCAAGTGGTTGTAGAAACATCTCAAGGATTGTTAATGGAAACAGAATGCACCTGTGCTCAATTTCGAGCCTCATTGCAAAGGGTCTGAATACTTATGTAAATAAGGTATTTCTGTTTTGTTTTTTTTTGTAATAAATTAGCAAAAAAATCTAAACCTATTTTCGTTTGGTCATTTATGGGGTATTGCGTGTAGACTGAGGATTTTTTTGTATCCATTTTAGAATAAGGCTTGTAACGTTGCAAAATGTGGAAAAAGGGAAGGGGTCTGAATAGTTTCCGAATGCAGGGTATAGTTGTCCTATCTCTGCACCTGACGCTTATTTCTCTTCCTCCATCACATCTGTTTACCAGAACTATGTTTCTCTCTCATCCGTTTACAGTTTTTTTTATTCGCTTTGGTACTATTATCACAATTATGTGGTAAAACCTCACAACTGTTAGTACAAAACTCAAAGCAGATCATCAAAAAGTCTATTTTTTCAAACATGTAATCACATGTTCAATTGACTAAGTTCAACGCACAAAATTATACATTCACTTTTTCACCACACCTAATCAGTGTGTCATCAAAGAAATACCTTTCATATGAAGTAATTGTCTTTCACAATGCAATGCTCACAATACTTCTCATCTGATTTGCATAAATACATTTGACCAACACTTAATCCAACTGATCTTAATGGTTAATCACTGAACCGTTTGGTAAACCTATAGATTTTCATTTCAGCAATATACAGTATATGGATTTTGAGAACTACAGAAATAAAATGTGTGTTTGTACAAACATATAAATTACGTGTAACCACACATGATGAATACTCATTATTGCTAATTGATTTCACATAGTGGTAACCACAATTGGTCACTATAAGTGGGGGTGTAAACACTGGAAATGTTCTTTCAACATGGAGCAGGATAGACAGCAAGGAATAGGAAGAGCTCGTGGACAAGGGATCCGTCTGAGAGGTGGGCATGGGCACCAACAGAGAGGTGGGCATGGGCACCAACAGAGAGGTGGGCATGGGCACCAACAGAGAGGTCTGAGAGGTGGGCATGGGCACCAACAGAGAGGTCAGAGAGGTGGGCATGGGGCCCGTCAAAGGGTTGGTCATCAGAGAGAGGGAGGCAGAACTGTTGTCTCTAATGAAGTCCGGGCCATCATCGTTGATCATGTGATGAACCGAGGCCTTACTATGGCTGCCAGATTAATTGATCCAAATCTAAAAAGATCAACTGTCAATTCTATCATCCAAACTTTTCGCCAAGAAAACCGGTAAGTGTGGAGGATGTATACTATTACATTTACAGTAAATTGTAATGCATGTAAATTCATCAGACATGTTACAGTATTCGTACAGTATGATCTATTGACAGTATACTCTGTTCTATGCTTAGAAATAAAGCAGGCAATTGAGGAGAACAATGACACCTTTGCCAATGTGGCATCCATCAGCCTACCAACAGTAGGCCGCCTTTTAAAGAGGCACCAGGTATCAATGAAACACATTTACCTGGTGCCTTTTGAGAGAAACAATGACCGGGTGAAACAACTAAGGGCTGAGTATGTGCAGGTACAGCACAATATATTGTATTACTGTTACTATTTGATGCATCACTTACGTCATATGTATAATGGAACAACACTGTAAAAAGAACTAACCAAAATATATTTTTTAGAGGGTTATGGTGCTTGACGCTGATGTGAACCATCACAAGTACATTTTTGTTGATGAAGCGGGCTTTAACCTGACCAAAACTCGTCGCCGTGGACGGAACATCATCGGCCAACGGGCCACTGCCCAAGTGCCTGGACAACGTGGAGGAAACATCTCCATGTGCGCAGCTATCTCTGAAGATGGTGTCGTAGGACGTCGGCCATTACTTGGCTCCTATAATGCTGCATATCTTATTGAGTTTCTCAATGACATTGAGCCGCCTGTCAAGGTGAAGGGTCGCCTATGTAATCGTGTGGGACAATGTCAGGTTCCACCACGCAGAGGTAGTTCAAGCATGGTTTCAGGCCCATCCCCGATTCATGAACCTCTACCTGCCTCCATGCTCTCCTTTCCTCAACCCTATTGAGGAATTTTTTTCAGCATGGAGGTGGAAGGTCTATGATCGCCAACCCCTTGAGCGTGCCACCCTCCTTCAGGCCATGGACGATGCATGTGATGACATCAGTGTAGACCAATGTCAAGCATGGATTCGTCACGCCAAAAGGTTTTTTCCAAGGTGCATGAACAATGATAACATTCATTGTGATGTGGACGAGAATCTATGGCCAAATGCTCAAGACAGGCTTGATCCAAATGAATGTAATGTGTGCACTAAATGTTATGTTTTCTTCTCATTTAGTTACATTTCATTATAGAAAATATACCTATGTTACAATTATATCTGAAAAATAAAAACTAATTTGCTCAAATAATTGTAGAGGATGGGTGGATCCCTAATTAGAGGCAGCTGCACCGCATTGTCTCTAATTAGGGATCTTATATACACTGCTCAAAAAAATAAAGGGAACACTAAAATAACACATCCTAGATCTGAATGAATGAAATAATCTTATTAAATACTTTTTTCTTTACATAGTTGAATGTGCTGACAACAAAATCACACAAAAATGATCAATGGAAATCAAATTTATCAACCCATTGAGGTCTGGATTTGGAGTCACACTCAAAATTAAAGTGGAAAACCACACTACAGGCTGATCCAACTTTGATATAATGTCCTTAAAACAAGTCAAAATGAGGCTCAGTAGTGTGTGTGGCCTCCACGTGCCTGTATGACCTCCCTACAACGCCTGGGCATGCTCCTGATGAGGTGGCGGATCGTCTCCTGAGGGATCTCCTCCCAGACCTGGACTAAAGCATCCGCCAACTCCTGGACAGTCTGTGGTGCAACGTGGCGTTGGTGGATGGAGCGAGACATGATGTCCCAGATGTGCTCAATTGGATTCAGGTCTGGGGAACGGGCGGGCCAGTCCATAGCATCAATGCCTTCCTCTTGCAGGAACTGCTGACACACTCCAGCCACATGAGGTCTAGCATTGTCTTGCATTAGGAGGAACCCAGGGCCAACCGCACCAGCATATGGTCTCACAAGGGGTCTGAGGATCTCATCTCGGTACCTAATGGCAGTCAGGCTACCTCTGGCGAGCACATGGAGGGTTGTGCGGCCACCCCACACCATGACTGACCCACCGCCAAACCGGTCATGCTGGAAGATGTTGCAGGCAGCAGAACGTTCTCCACGGCGTCTCCAGACTGTCACGTCTGTCACATGTGCTCAGTGTGAACCTGCTTTCATCTGTGAAGAGCACAGGGCGCCAGTGGCGAATTTGCATATCTTGGTGTTCTCTGTCAAATGCCAAACGTCCTGCACGGTGTTGGGCTGTAAGCACAACCCCCACCTGTGGACGTCGGGCCCTCATACCACCCTCATGGAGTCTGTTTCTGACCGTTTGAGCAGACACATGCACATTTGTGGCCTGCTGGAGGTCATTTTGCAGGGCTCTGGCAGTGCTCCTCCTGCTCCTCCTTGCACAAAGGCGGAGGTAGCGGTCCTGCTGCTGGGTTGTTGCCCTCCTACGGCCTCTTCCACGTCTCCTGATTTACTGGCCTGTCTCCTGGTAGCGCCTCCATGCTCTGGACACTACGCTGACAGACACAGCAAACCTTCTTGCCACAGCTCGCATTGATGTGCCATCCTGGATGAGCTGCACTACCTGAGCCACTTGTGTGGGTTGTAGATTCCGTCTCATGCTACCACTAGAGTGAAAGCACCGCCAGCATTCAAAAGTGACCAAAACATCAGCCAGGAAGCATAGGAACTGAGAAGTGGTCTGTGGTCACCACCTGCAGAACCACTCCTTTATTGGGGGTGTCTTGCTAATTGCCTATAATTTCCACCTGTTGTCTATTCCATTTGCACAACAGCATCAGTGTCAATCAGTGTTGCTTCCTAAGTGGACAGTTTGATTTCACAGAAGTGTGATTGACTTGGAGTTACATTGTGTCGTTTAAGTGTTCCCTTAATTTTTTTGAGTAGTGTATTTTAGTCTGTCATTCACTCTGGTGTGGGTCGTTGTCGTTATATGTCGCAGTCACGGTGAAAGTAAGTGTGCGTTTGTTACGTCCGTTCATTCGTGTTTGTTTTTCGGTGAACGTGACGTTGTCTGTAGTGTTTGTTTCAGTGTTGTTTAGTTCGTCATTTGTCGTGTTTCATTATACATAGTATTGAATATATACATAGTATAATTGAAATAAATGTCGAACTACTATTCCTGCGCTGCGTATTGGTCTCTGCACCCGATCGTGACAGAACGACCCACCACTGCGAGACCAAGCAGCGTAACTGGGGAGAGACGGAGAGAGAGAGTGCCGCGTAATAGACGGGGCGCGAGACGGAGAGGAGCCCGAAAGCAAATCCAAGGTGAATTTGGGGAGGGGCTATGGGGGTGGTCGGGTGTAGAAGAGGAGGCACCAGTCCCACTTTCCAGGTGGCATTCTCCGAGGCCGGAAAATGAGTATGTGGGGGAATACCGACGGAGGGAGAAGTATGAGAGGATCATGGAGCTATGTTGGCGCAATATGGAGGAGTGTGAGAGCGAGAGGAGGGAGCTGGAAATAAAGGTGCCCAAGGTGAGCATCCCCAGTCCGGGTCTGGTCGTCTACTCCACCCCCATGCCAGAGCAGTCCGCTCCACCGGTGTCCTGTCTGGGTCCGGACCTCTACTCTACTCCCCGCATCCGACCTCCCATGAGTGTGCCCAGCCAGGTGCTTCCAGTGCCGGCTTCACGCCTCCGACCACCGGTCCGCCTTCCCAGTCCGGTACCTCCCATGCCAGAGCAGTCCGCTTCACCGATGTCCAGTCCGGGTCCGGACCTCTGCTCTACTCCCAGCACCCGACCTCCGGTGCGTGCGCCCAGCCAGGTGCTTCCAGTGCCGGCTCCACGCATCCGACCTCCGGTGCGGTACGGTACGACCCGTGCCGGCTCCCCGCACCCGACCTCCAGTGCGTGCGCCTAGCCAGGTGCTTCCTGTGCCAGCTCCACGCACCCGACATCCGGTGCACCTCCCCAGCCCGGAACCTCCAGCGAAGGTTAGCCGCCCTGAACCTCCAGCGAAGGTCAGCAGCCCGGAACCTCCAGCGAAGGTCAGCAGCCCTGAACCTCCAGCGAAGGTCAGCCGCCCGAAACCTCCAGCGAAGGTCAGCCGCCCGGAACCTCCAGCGAAGGTCCGCCGCCCGGAACCTCCAGCAAGGTCCGCCGCCCGGAACCTCCAGCGAATGTCCGCCGCCCGGAACCTCCTGCGAAGGTCAGCAGCCCTGAACCTCCAGCGAAGGTCAGCAGCCCTGAACCTCCAGCGAAGGTCAGCAGCCCTGAACCTCCACCGGAGCCCATTCCGGGTTCAGCCGTCTGCTCTGCTCCAGAGTCAGAGCAGTCCGCTCCACCGGTACCCATTCCGGGTTCAGCCGTCTGCTCCGCTCCAGAGTCAGAGCAGTCCGCTCCACCGGTACCCATTCCGGGTTCAGCCGTCTGCTCCGCTCCAGAGCCAGAGCAGTCCGCTCCACCAGTGCCCAATCCGGGTCCAGCCGTCTGCTCCGCTCCAGTGCCAGAGCAGTCCGCTCCACCGGTGCCCATTCCGGGTCTGGCCGTCTGCTCCGCCCCATTGCCAGAGCAGTCCGCTCCACCGGTACCCATTCCGGGTTCGGCCGTCTGCTCCGCCCCAGTGCCAGAGCAGTCCTCTCCACCGGTACCCATTCCGGGTTCGGCCGTCTGCTCCGCCTCAGTGCCAGAGCAGTCCACTCCACCGGTACCCAATCTGGGTTCAGCCGTCTGCTCCGCTCCAGTGCCAGAGCAGTCCGCTCCACCGGTACCCAGTCCGGGTTGAGCCGTCTGCTCCGCTCCAGAGCCTGAGCAGTCCGCCCCACTGGTGCCCAGTCCAGGCCTGGTTGTCTTACCAGCTCCATGGCCGGAGCCGTTTGCCCCACCGGTGCCCAGTCCTGGCCTGGTTGTTTTCCCCGCTCCATGGCCGGAGCCGTTTACCCCACCGGTGCCCAGTCCGGGCCCGGTTAATTGCCCAGCTCCATGGCCGGAGCCGTTTGCCCCCCCGGTGCCCAGTCCGGGCCCGGTTGTTTTCCCCGCTCCATGGCCGGAGCCGTTTGCCCCACCGGTGCCCAGTCCGGGCCCGGTTGTTTTCCCCGCTCCATGGCCGGAGCCGTTTACCCCACCGGTGCCCAGTCCGGGCCCGGTTGTTTTCCCCGCTCCATGGCCGGAGCCGTTTACCCCACCGGTGCCCAGTCTGGGCCCGGTTAATGGTCCCGCTCCATGGCCGGAGCCGTTTGCCCCACCGGTACCCAGCCAGGGCCCGGTTATAAAGAAGGGGCATGGGAGAAAACTGTCCACTTCGCCGGAGCCAGAGCCGCCCCCGATGGACTAGTCTTCCCTCCCTATTAACCCCCCCTTTTGGGGCGTCCGGGAGTCCGCGCCTTGGGGGGGGAGGGTACTGTCAGGCTCTGGCCATAGAGAAGCCTATTTGCTTCTATATGTAGCTATAGTCAGAGTCTGACAGTGTCTTTATTTTCTGTTTCTGTGTGGGTTTTGGGTGGATCCCTAATTAGAGGCAGCTGCACCGCATATGTTAGTCTGTCATTCACTCTGGTGTGGGTCGTTGTCGTTATATGTCGCAGTCACGGTGAAAGTAAGTGTGCGTTTGTTACGTCCGTTCATTCGTGTTTGTTTTGTCGGTGAACGTGACGTTCTCTGTAGTGTTTGTTTCGGTGTTGTTTAGTTCGTCATTTGTCTTGTTTCATTATACATAGTATTGAATATATACATAGTATAATTGAAATAAATGTCGAACTACTATCCCTGCGCTGCGTATCGGTCTGTCTCTGCACCCGATCGTGACAACTTCTAAGGCCGATTTGATTAACTGATTGTTGAAAGTACTAAACGGAAAGAAGATCATACTGTTGTGTTTCGGTGATTAAACCAAATGTTCTCATTACATATTACAATAATCTTGTGTTTGAAACAATGATTATGTGGACTGAAAACATGTGCAACTGACTGAAAGCATTACATCAGGTTTTGTAAGAATGACTAGCTGCGTTGTGTGATCAGTTTGGATTTTTGTACTAAGAGTTTTGAAAATGTACACCTTACTTGTGAAAATAGTACCAAAGCGAATAAAAAAAACTGTAGTAATGTTGGAGGGATTCAAGTAAAAAAGGACTGCAGGAATAAAATATTTTAATGTTTTCACACACTTATGAATCGGGAGGTGAATATAATTGTTCACCCAACAGGATTGTCTTTCATGTGTTGTTTCACCAGTTGCTATCGTTCTGCAGCCAGTTGCCCTTGTCTAGCACAATGCCATGCTCCCCGGTGATTTCCCATTTGGCCTGATAGCGCTGGTCCCCTGCGCCCTCCCCGAGGTCCCACACCTCCATAAACAGCGTCTCTTCAGGCACCTGCATGAAATCAGAGGTCAGGCCCAGTTTCTGGAGGTCCGAGGTCATCGGTGTGATGGTGGAGTCCAGATACTGGCCCAGGGCGGGGCTGAGGCGATTGGTTGGTGAAGTCGGCTGAGGCTGGCGTTGCGCACTGCTGCCCCACAGGCCTGTCAGGTTCTTCATAACCTCCGAACGACAAGGTTCTTCAGCTCTATAGGATACAAACACAGCCTGACATAACACCTAGTTCCTGGTCTGGTTCCATACTGTACTGGTATGTACTATAACCAACTCTTCTATCATTGTACAGTATGGGATCAGACTACATTGTTCCTAGTCTTCAAGGGAAATCAGAACTATTAATTTCTATTGGGCCATTCAATTAAAAGATCATACAAGTAACATTATGCAGTATGAGTTGTAATGATATTTACCTAATGTCTGAAGTGTTCCAGGCATCTCCCATGGATTGACCAGGCTCGTTCAGGGCGAGATCTCCAAAAGTCGCCTCGGTCATGGTTGTGTTTTGCTCCGGGAGTGGTGGGGGCAGGAGGTTTAGAGGGGAGGCCTTCCAGTCCTCAACAGAAAGGTGACCAGGTGACTCTTTGTTCAAGTTATTATTTGAGACCTTGCTGCTTGTTGATGTTGGAGTGTCCTTTCTCAATGCCTCAGGTGATTCATTCTTTGTTGTGCTAGATAGTTCGCATGATCCAGTGAGTGAAGTGTTTTTCCCAAGGTCAGTCAATTCGACAAATTCAGTCTCTCTGTTCTTTTGTTTTCTTCCATTTCTAGTCCTGGTTTTGTTCTCGGTGGTGCTACAGCAGCACGCAAAGCAAAAAAAACACCAACCTCCAAACAATTTTTTACCTGCTTTCTTCATTTTCAACAAGGATAATGGGAATTGAAACTAACAAACAGGTTTGCATGGTAACGGTAAACATTCCACATGTAACCTTTATGACATTGATGAGAATTAGAATCATATGTTGGCAATCAAGTTCTAAGTTCTAATCAAAGAATTCTCATCTTGCAGTTTTGATTGAATATTGTTCCAGTGAATTCAGACCCCAAAGGTGATATATATATATAGGGTAGCTGACACTATTGAATTTCACATTTGAATATACATTTTATTTGACCTTGTTTCAATGTTGATAGTAAGATGGTATGTTTGAATCAATGTCATTGTTTCATTGTCATGCCATCAACCTAAATAAAGAGGTATATTGAAATAAAATTAGAAGCCAACATCGACTCCTAATGGTATATGAGGGGTAATGCACTTCAGTCAAAACAAGTCTACCATCCAGATGCCTACCTCTGGAAACAAGCTGTGCTTGATTCATCTGAGCCATCATGTCAATACATTTCAACATTGATAAGCTTCCATACTCATTTGCGTAGACTACTTAAACATTAACGTTCACTAGTTGGAAGTAACTACTAACTTTTCTTATACAAGCTGTATGTGAAAGTACATTGGGTTTATGTTGGCTACATTGACTTATTTGCCTAAAGGACACCATCATTCCAACATGAAGCATGGTTGATTGGATTATTTTAATAATAAACTTTTAAGTTTGGATATTGTCTTTTGTATATATTATTCATAATATTGAGTATATTTACTATCCAAGCAATTTGTCTATCAATAACTTATTGATATGTTGGATTCACGGCTCCATCTCAACCAAAAATCTAAGATAAAGAATAGCACTAAATCAAATCAATCTTTAAATGCACTTCAAAGTTTGATTTGATTTAGTGAATACAACATATTAATAACTTGTAGATGACATTTGAAATCAACCAACCATCCTTCATATACAAGAAAATATCCAAAGATAAAAGTGGATCATTAATATCATGAATTTAGCATCCTATTAATAGGGCTAATGGTAACTACTTATAAAATTCCAAAGATCCAGTCAACCATGGATGATGGAAGTATGATAGTACACCTATCTACAAGTTGAAACGATGGTGTCCTTTGTTGGGCAAATCAGATGTCAATATAGCCTTCATCAACCCAACTTCACTCTGAATTTACATTCACATACAGCTTGTGTAAGAAAATGTTGAGGAGTTACTTTCAGCTATTCAATGTTATTTAGGTAGTCTACGCAAATGAGTATGGAAGCTGATCAATGGTGGAAATGTTTTTACGTGATAGCTCAGCTGAGAAGAACACAGCTTCTTTCCAAAGCATAAGGGTACATAGAGGTAGACGTCTGAATGGTAGACTTTTTCTCACTGAAGTGTATTACCCCTCGTATACCAGTAGGCGTCCCTGTTCAGGCAGAACTCATTGGACTGTGGCGTTATTTCAATATCAAATCAAATCCAATTGTATTGGTCACCTGCACGTGTTTAGCAGATGTTATTGCGGGTGTAGCGAAATCCTTGTGTGTCGAGCTCCGACAGTGCAGTAATATCTAAGAATTACAGAACATATACCCAATGCACACAAATCCCGAGTGGAGCAGTGGTCTAAGAGCAAGAGGCGTCACTACAGTCCCTGGTTTGAATCCAGGCTGTATCACATCCGGCTGTGATTGGGAGTTCCATTGGGCAGCGCACAATTGGCACAGCGTTGTCCAGATTTGGCCAGGGTAGGACGTCACTGTAAATAAGAATTTGTTCTTAACTGACTTGCCTAGTTCAATTAAATAAAATAGTGGAAGCTGTTATAGCAGCATCTGACCAACTCCAAATTAATGGCCATGATTTTGGAATGAGTTGTCCATGACTTTTGGTCATGTAGTGTATCTTATAAATGTCTGTATCCAGCTGCAGATGGTTCAACAAAAAAACGGAAAAAACTTTGATAGATATTAAATCCACGATTCATGCCACAATGAAATCGAAATGTTAAAATTTAAATACAAAATGGCTAATTGAAAGTTGGAAACGGTAAACGGAAATTCTAAATGAAAAGGATAAATTGTCAACAGAAAACGGTCAGTGCAAAGTGTCTGCTTTAATTTTCCAACTGCCCAATTTAGCATTTTCACTTTTCATTTTCATTTTCAAAATATATGCAAATTATTTCCTGGAAGCGTGAACTTTAAAAGAATCGCAACACCACCATGCAGTGATACCTCATAGTCATATCATGCTCTCTATGCTTTGATTTTAGACTAGTGTAACTGACGGGGTTCGAACTTGGTGTCCTGTACTCCAGAATAACATTTTAGGGCAAGATACTCAACACTAGGCAAAGATACTCATCGCATGCGCTTGGCCACCGAAGCACTAGTTACACTAGTCTAAAATCAATGTACAGAGAGCCCGACATGGCTAGAATGTACTACTACAGGGGTGTGGTGTTACAGATTTTCTGTTTAGTCATTAGGCTTTTTCAAATAACCATTTTCTATTTTAATTTTAATTGATATGAAAAGAAAAATGCTAATATAATATTCCTGTTTAACATCTATCTATCTATCTATCTATCTATCTATCTATCTATCTATCTATCTATCTATCTATCTATCTATCTATCTATCTATCTACATTTCTGTCTGTCCGTGTCTCTTTGTCAGTCTGTTTGTTTCAACTGGCCACATACCTAATGCCTCCATGCAACCTTTTCTATAAAGATTTTACACAAAATCCCCTTCTTGGGGATGGATACATTAGTTTTTTATGTTACTTCCCTCGTTGTATGCCAATGCAGTATGCTGCATGTTATGTTTAGATTTTGTGTATTTTGTTTTTTACCTTTCATGAAGTGGAGACAATGGCTTCAGAGAATAGACTATCACTCGAGCTGGATGACCTTCTTCAAGAAGTAAGAGAACTTACTGCGGAATTGGAGACCCAGACAATGGTGGAAAAAGTACCCAATTGTGTGAATTGGACCATTTTCCTGTCCTGCTAAGCATTCAAAATGTAACGAATACTTTTAGGTGTCACGGAAAATGTATGGAGTAAAAAATACATAATTATCTTTAGGAATGTAGTGAAGTAAAAGTTGTCAAAAGTAATAAAGTAAAGTACCAATAACAAAAGAAACTACTGTTCAAAAGTTTCGGGTCACTTTTCTTTACAGCTCTGACTAGAAGTCCAGCATCCCGGATTCGCCTCTTCACTGTTGATGTTGAGACTGGTGTTTTGCGGGTACTATTTAATGAAGCTGCCAGTTAAGGAATTGTGAAGCGTCTGTTTCTCGAACTAGACACTCTAATGTACTTGTCCTTTTGCTCAGTTGTGCACCGGGCCACTCCTCTTTCTATTCTGGTTAGAGACAGTTTGCGCTGTTCTGTGAAGGGAGTAGTACACAGCGTTGTACGAGATCTTCAGTTTCTTGGCAATTTCTCGCATGGAATAGCTTTCATTTCTCAGAACAAGAATAGACTGACGAGTTTCAGAAGAAAGTTCTTTGTTTCTGGCCATTTTGAGCCTGTAATCGAACCCACAAATGTTGATGCTCCAGACACTCAACTAGTCTAAAGAAGGCCAGTTTTATTGCTTTTTTAATCAGGACAAAAGTTTTCAGCTGTGCTAACATAATTGCTGATAATGGGCCTCTGTACGCCTATGTAGATATTCCATAAAAATAAAGCACCACTTTATTAAAGACAGACTTCTCCCTATCCTAGCTTTTTTTAAATGTATTTAACTAGGCAAGTCAATTAAGAACAAATCCTTATTTACAATCACGGCTCACACCAGCCAAACTCAGACAACACTGGCCCAATTGTGCACTGCTTTATGGCACTCCCAATCACAGCCAGTTGTGATACATTCTGGTTTCAAACCAGGTTGTCTGTAATGACACCCCTCGCACTGAGATGCAGTGTCTTAGACCACTGCGCCACTTGGGAGCCCTAGCTACTGTTGTATCAATATATTTTGACGATGGCAGTTTACAATCCAGTGTTGCTCCAAGTAGTTTAGTCTCCTCAACTTGCTCAATTTCCACATTACTCATTACAATTTAGTTGAGGTTTAGGGTTTAGTGAATGATTTGTCCCCAAATACAATGCTTTTATTTTTTTTAAATATTTATATTTAACTTATTCCTTGCCACCCATTCTGAAACTAACTGCAGATATTTCTTAAGTGTTGCTGTCATTTCAGTCACTGTGGTAGCTGATGTGTATAGTGTTATAGAGTCATCCACATACATAGACACACTGGCTTTACTCATAGGCACTGGCTTTACTTGAGAAAAGTAAGGGGCCTAGACAGCTGCTCTGGGGAATTCCTGATTCTACCTGGATTGTGTTGGAGAGTATTCCATTAAAGAACACCCTCTGTGTTCTGTTAGACAGGTAACTCTTTATCCACCATATAGCAGGGGGTGTAAAGCCATAACACATATGTTTTTACAGCAGCAGACTATGATTGATAATGTCAAAAGCCACACTAAAGTCTAACAAAACAGTCCCTACAATATTTTTATTGTTACTTTTGATGCTTTTTACATATTCTGGAAACATGGTGGTTTTGATGATATACTTTTAAAATACATCATAGATCCTGGTCTGGATAGAATTGGATTGATTCGTGTAGGGTAATTAATAGGCCTGTGAATAGTGGTTGTGTAAGACTGTATATGCAATTCCTTTAGTGTTAGCTATTATGAGTCATGGCTAAAAGTGTTTACTGTGAGTGTTTACATCTGCATCCTCATCATGACTGTATGTCTGCTGTGGCCCCAGTTCCCACTAGGATTTAGGCCAAGGCCTTACTTGACTTTATTGTTGACTGAATAGTCAGTGCACCTTCCAGCAAAAATATTCTGTACAACAAAAGTGATATGCATGTGCTGATAAAAAAAAGGATGCAAATGAAAGTAAAGCAAAATTAGCAACCTTTTCCTTTGAGAAACGGGTATTATAGAAACCTGCCTATGTTTTGCAAAAAAAAAAAAAAGATTCACCTTTCCTTACTGTTGTGTGCGCCGTCTGACATACACAGCCGACCTAGACGCTCATTACTGCCAGGCTCCAGCTCCACCGAGGAAATACAACAATATTATTATAGAAACGGCTGAAGGTTGGTGCCATTTTATTGGAAATTGGGATTATATTCTGCCGGTGGGGCTACATTACCTATAAACATCTAACGGTGGCTAGCTAAGGATTATGCTCGACATGTTTTATTTTTGCGGCAAATGTACATCTAGCTATGATAGCAGCTAAGCTAACGTTAGCTAACTAACCGGGCTAGCCGTCCAATCTAGCTCGGATCTTTCCCGTGGTTTACTGAGGACCTTGTGTGCATGAAGTAGATACAAAGATGAAAGAAAATATACTTTTTTTTTGTTATCGCTGATTACTAACCTACATAACTGGGCCACTTGGCTGTGTCGATACGTTATCGTAGCTACGTTAGTTAGCTATTCTAGCTAACGTTTACATGTGTCCACTTAATTTACATTACTGCCTACCCTTAGCAAGCTATCTCTGTAGCTAATATTTCTGCTAAAGCTAACTAAATCGTCAGTATCTACATAGTTAGACACGCCGTTATAACTAGTTAAATAGATAGATGGGGGATTTTGCCAAATGTTGAGGTGCATGGGTACCTTTTTTTAGGTAGCTAGTTAACGTTAACTAGGCTACTTTGAAGTAACTTATTAGTAGCTAGTAGCCGGCTAGCTCCTCTTGCATTGTTTCCATTGCACCGTAGTGATATACAGTATTTGCTTGCTATGTTTAAATGCTTTTAACTAATACCTTTTCAGAGGCTTAACAACATTTGATCATACTGCTGTGAAAGTGGGGGAAACAGGAAGTGCCCATGCTATTCAAACTGGGTTTCCAGGTTGATGTTGGATTCATGTATCCAACAAACTAACTTGAGTGAACAGTGAAACAAAACAAAAATGCAACTCATTGTTACTTATGATGCTTTTTACATATTCTGGAAACATAGTAGTTTTGATGATACACTTGTAAAATACATCATGGATCCTGGTCTGGATAGAATTGGATTGATTCGTGTAGGGTAATTAATAGGCCTGTGAATAGTGGTTGTGTAAGACTGTATATGTAATTACGTTAGTGTTAGATATTATGAGTCATGGCTAAAAAAAATAGTTTGCTAGCTGTGAGTGTTTACATCTGCATCCTCATCATGACTGTATGTCTGCTGTGGCCCCAGTTCCCACTAGGATTTAGGCCAAGGACTGATAGAATACAGTCAGTCGGATGGCAAATCACAACGTTTTACACAGATAGCCTGTCTAGGTGATTATCAAGGGATCTGCAATTAGGATAGCTAGTCAACATTAATCTGTTAGTGTCCCATCACGATTTACATGGAATTCTGAATATGCAAGTTAGATGTGAGTACAAGGCGCTGGCCTAAATACCGTGTGAAATGTAACCACACAGTATGTAGGCCAGGCTATAACAGCCAGACGGTCAGGGTGAGTTGGGTGTAAATGTAGTTATGTAATTGTAACTTCACTTTGGTGAAGGAGTCATAGCTAAGACAGAGGCTTTATTTTGTCTAGGCTGAAAGTCACAGCGGGATGTGCTGCATCAGTCTGAGATTTTTTATTTAACCTTTATTTAACCTTTATTTTACTAGGCAAGTCAGTTAAGAACAAATTCTTATTTATAATGACGGCCTAGGAACAGTGGGTTAACTACCTTGTTCAGGGGCAGATTTTATGATCTTACAGTAACCATGTTTCCAGTGTCCAGTTTTTATGTGAGTCATGTCCCCAAAAAAAATCACGCCTGCTGTGATGGAAACAGGAAGTGTCTGTATAATTTTATAAATGTTGACAGACAATTTGTTCGTTTCGACAGGGTGGGACCTTTTTGTGTCGGTAAACTGAATTATGCAACAAATTGAAGTGGATAGGATTTCCTGCGCAATTGCTGATAGAATAACCATGTTGAGGTACATTTGCAGTCACACAGTGCTATGTTGTGTGGTCCTCCCAGTTTAAAAAGCATGCCCAGTTTATTAGGCTACAGATGCAATAAGTTATAATGAACTTCACAGGGTGGTGAAAGTGCACGTTGATGAGCATGATACTCTTTTCCAATAAATATCTAGGCTCTTAATTTGTATGTTGATGACATGATGATCGGTGCTTAGCTGCCAATTAACAAATAAAAATGATCTTGCTCTTTTCCATCTCATCATATAAACTAACCTGTCCAGTGTCCACTTTATCAGCAAACTGTTGAGTAGAGAGCATGTGCGAAAACCAGATAGGACAAGTTTGCCATTTATTGTGACTGAAAAATGCAATGTAAACACATTGAACTTGTGTTTTTTTAATTCAGTGCATGAGAACTTCAGCATAAACAGGGTTTTTATGTGCACTAACTTTATGTCATCACACACAGTCTTTTATCCGCAACAAGTCACTTTATAATATTTGCATGATCATTTTGTTTTGTCCAGAATCATTAAAGGAAATTACAGATGGCCTTCTGCTTCTACAATGGAACCAGAACAGACCTCAATGTCCATCAGCCTTCCAGAAACACATAGGGATATTTATCTCTTCTCGGTGTAGATTAGTATATAGTTGAATTTACAAGAGGGTATTTTCCCACTGTCAATCAGACACTGACTGAGGAAAAGCCCATGTTTTTCCATCACATGTCACCTGTTACATCCAATTCCCAGCACTTAGGCTAAACACACTCTCACATCCTGGGCCACTCACCTCAGCACCACTGTGTGGGTGTTTCCTGCTCCTATTTCGTACGGAAACATGCCAGAGCCTTACTCTGATTGGTAACTCACCGCTTTGGCTATTTATATCCTGTGAAATCCTTGTTCAGGTCGAAGACACCTGCCTGTGACATTAGTCGTGATTTTATTTTTTCCACTGCCCACAAAAAACTAATTCTGACAGACGGGCATGTACGCGAACAAATGTTACACACGTCCACCTTGAACCAGATAAAAGAATAAGTGCAGGCTTTAGGCAAATTCTAAATAATATTTTGTTGGGTTTGTTTTTGCTTGCAGGAGCATAAATCAACTGAGAACCTCTTCCTGATTGTAGTCACATGTCAGGTGAGAAAGTGGCAACACTAGGCGCATACTGTTTCTATCTCTGCATAAACTAGCTAACCAGTACCAGCATCATGGAGTAGACTATCTTATACATTGGAAATCAGCAACAAACTAACGAGTAATTAGCCTCTGTCTGTCCACTCATGTTGCACCAGGTGCTTTTTCTTCATATTATACATATGCTCTAACAGTGAGTCTTTTTTTATTTGGGGGGGGGGGGGGGGGGGGGGGGGTTGGACTGTGTCTTCTTTCGGTGTGTTTGACAGCACTACTTGTATAAGAGAGGGTTTACACATTGGCATCTTTATATTGTTATTGATGTTCAAATAATTGCTAGTAGAAACGGAGTTGATACGGACTAATGAGTCACAGAAACGTAGCAACATACCTTTTTTTTTGTCTACAGGCTCAGACATGCTCATGAAGTGAATCATAGTTTGGCACGTGATTACAAAAAGACAAGGATTTATTGGAGTGAACCGGTTGGTTGTCTCCTGATAGTCACGCTCATGTTATGTCACGTTTGCCTAATATTAATCATATGAAACTCCATGCTTTGGTATGTGGTGAGACAGTCGAAATTATGTTTCTTTCCACTCATTACTCATCCACTTTCCACTCATCATATAGTGGTATAACATCTAGCCTAGGGTTTCACTTCTCCACCTGAAATTTGGGTATTCAGTTACGGTAACATGTTCGTATACAGCAACAAGAAGCTGTCTCTCCCCATTGAAGCCCCAAACTTCCTGTTTTCAGATGAGCGCTTTTTATTGGACACAGGAAGTTTCTTAAAATAGACACTGTAAGTAACTTATCAGCCTGCTGGCATTTAGTGAACATGACTGCTGCTGGGGGATACCCCAACGCTCCCAGAGTGAAGACAACCGGGGAATCTCATTGACGCCCTGCTGGTTTTGTCCTTTACTGAAAGGGCAGATAGGTGACTCAAATTCAGAACATCTGCTGCACCATTGCTGCTTTTAGCTGGTAATAGCATAGTTGGGTAGTTAAGCAAATGTGGATGTTTTGTTCTTCCCACAGGATTAATCTGTTTGCCGTTTGGGTTTGGTGTATGCTGTTGACAGTTCTCTCTTTGTCTTTTGCCTTTCAGGTCATACCACATACAGAATGTTCATGATGTCTGAACATTTAGAAGAAAATTGATGTTCAGAAGAGTTTTTGATTCCAGTGGAATTTGTCAGATATTCCTTTATTTGAAAGGGAAGGTGTTTGTTGAAGCCACAGTGCTTCCCCTAGAGAGCTCTGTGGGTTACAATGCCTGTACAAGCGCCGCAATGGACGGAATTCCTGCTGTGTCCCATCTGTACCCAGTTGTTCGAGGAGAATGTCCGCAAGCCCATCAGCCTGGGCTGTGGACACACCGTCTGCAAAATGTGTCTGAACAAGCTGCACCGCAAGGCCTGCCCATTTGACCAGACGGCCATCGCTTCCGACATCGAGCTGCTGCCTGTCAACACTGCCCTATTGCAACTGGTCGGAGGACAGGTGAGACATAGGCTAGGCTAGGTAGGTACTAATCAGGTGAGATCTAGGCTAGGCTAGGTAGGTACTAATCAGGTGAGATCTAGGCTAGGCTAGGTAGGTACTACTCTGGTAATACTCAGGTGAGACGCTAGGCTAGGTAGGTACTACTCAGATGAGATGCTAGGCTACTCACTCAATGTCACGTTCACAGTCATAAGATTATGGATATTGTTACTGTTGGGACAGTACCCCACATTTGCGTTGGACAATTGCTCCCTTTATTCTCTCCACTATTCTCCTAATGACACTTTGTGTATCACTTGGTGAGGTGAATGCAGGTTATGTTAATGTAGCGTGGGAACTGTAGCGTTTTTTATGCTTAGTCATCACCAGTCCATGTATAACGACTGACAAACCAATCATCTGGTTTGGGAATTTGGTGCCGGTCGTTTGTCTTGCGTCAGGTATAGCAGTAATGTGTAGTAGCAGTTTTTACCCAATTCTGGATTGGGACAGATTTATTCTGCCAGTCAATGGGATTTTCTCATTACAGTTACAGGCAAAATAACTTTTTTAATTCTGGCTGTTGTACCTAAAATCTCAAAGGGTTCATATTTTGAGTATTCTTGTGGGAGAGCTATAGTGCATTCATAAAGTATTCAGACCCCTTTACTTTTTCCCCATTTTGTTACATTAAAGCCTTATTCTAAAATGGGAAAAAAAATAAAAATAATCCCTCATCAATCTACACACACTACCCCATAATGACAAAGCAAAAACAAGTTTTCAGATTTTTGGGCAAAACAAAACTGATATAACATTTACATTAGTATTCAGATCCTTTACTCAGTACTTTGTTGAAGCACCTTTGGCAGCGATTACTGCCTCAAGTCTTCTTGGGTATGACACTACATGCTTGTATTTGGGGAGTTTCTCCCATTCTTCTCTGCAGATCCTCTCGAGCTCTGTCAGGTTGGATGGGGAGCATCACTCCACAGCTATTTTCAGGTCTCTCCAGAGATGTTCTATTGGGTTCAAGTCCGGGCTCTGGCTGGGCCACTCAAGGTAATTCAAAGACTTGTCCCGAAGCCACTCCTGCGTTGTCTTGGCTGTGTGCTTAGGGTTGTTGTCCTGTTGGAAGGTGAACCTTCGCCCAGGTCTGAGGTCCTGAGCGCTCTGGAGCAGGTTTTCATCAAGGATCTCTCTGTACTTTGCTCCATTCACATTTCCCTCGATTCTGACTAGTCTCCCAGTCCCTGCCGTTGATAAACATCCCCACAGCATGACGCTGTCACCACCATGCTTCACCGTAGGGATGGTGCCAGGTTTCCTTCAGACGTGACGCTTGGCATTCAGTCCAAAGAGTTCAATCTTGATTTCATCAGACCAGAAAATCTTGTTTCTCATGGTCTGAGTCCTTTAAGTGCCTTTTGGCAAACTCTTAGCGGGCTGTCATGTGCCTTCCATCTGGCCGCTACCGAAAAGGCCTGATTGGTGGAGTGCTGCAAAGATGGTTGTCCCTGAGCTCAATTTCGAGTCTAATAGCAAGGGATTTGAATATTTCGAAAAACCTGTTTTTGCTTTTTCCATTATGGGCTATTGTGTGTAGATTTTTTTTAGAATAAGGCTGTAACATAACAAAATGTGGAAAAAGTCAGGGGGTCTGAATACTTTCTGAATGCACTATGTCAGTTTTTTTCCTGTACAAATTGAAGCCGAACATTTTTGTCAAAACCATTTGTTATCAGTTTGCCTTCCATTGCCACAAAAATAAGGTATTCATCGCATGCTATCTGCAAGATGATATCTACTGTTTGATGTATCAATGGCTTAGTCACACACAAACGGTCAGTGAATCCCCATTGCTCATTTCAATAGCACTGTTTCATATTTGTGAGATTGTATCAGAAACATGATACTAGCTTGCTTCTGGTCAGGCAAAAAATATAACAGTCATAACAGTCACGAGATGTTGTTTACTGTCCACAGCGGTTGTTTTATTTAGCTACAGTGATGCATTCGAAGGGATACAGGAAGGAATTAATTTTGACTGTTAGTCACAATGTCGCAAAGATTTACTTCTGAGAGAAGGAGATAGCCAGAGAGACAACAACGGAAAAGGAAGGGCAAGGAGACGGTGCACACATGGAAGGATTGAGGAAAAGGTGGGAGGCTAACATGGATCCTGAAGCAGGACTCCGTAGCGTGCTGCTGGGACTCATCGCACTGTGAGGCAGCCAGTCTTATTTTAGATATCAGCCCACCGATGTTGTGGTCAAAGATCCTTCTAGGTTTCATTTGTTGTACTTAGGGCTGTAGCGGTCATGAAATTGTGTCCGCCGGTAATTGTCATGCAAAAATCTGCCGGTCTCACGGTAATTGACCGTTAATTAACATAGACATGTTTAGCATTTCAGTGCTTCCACTCATAGCCTACAAGCCACTGATGCGGACCTTTGGAACATCAACATTCTAAAAAGTATAATGAATCCATTTAATATAGCCTACACCATCACAATAAATCCATTATTTATGTTAGGCAGGTGTAAAGAAACCATTATGATATAAAGAAAATGTAGCCTATTTAAAAAGAACAGAATAGCAAATTCTGAGTCGTCCTTATGTTAGGGCCTGATCTGGCTATGCCATATGGCTGTGGGCTACACTAGTTCATTTAGCAGACAAGATTTGCTTAGAATTCCTGTGGCATTATTTTATCTTTTTTTTTTTTTATAGTATGAAGAATACAGTTGAATATAGCTGAATAAAATAGAAAGGATATTTTCCCCAAACGATTTCAGAGGGAGTGAACACATGAAGCTATTCTGTGTTGAGAGGTTAACAAAGTGATAATTAGAAACAGGTCCTCCCATATGCTTAATTTAGTTATTCATGCAAATTTAGTTGTGATACAAACCTGTTTTGATTTCTAATACATTCTAAGGCTGCATGATGCAACTAATGATGATTTGAAAAAAGTTGCATGAAAGGCAAGCGCTCTGCTCTGTTTCTTGCACACACTTCTCTCATTCACAATTTGACAAGCACTTGATAATATATTCTTAATTTAATCTGGTCTTTACATATAGCCTACTAATATGTGTGTGGAATAATTTTTTATTTTTTTATTTCAAACACATCATCTGTAGCCTGATCTCGATCAGCAAAAAGTGGTTACGTGCAGTTATGTTTTTAATATGCCAGGTAGGCTACACCAGTTGTAAAGTGGATTAATCTGCTCAAATTTAAGAATGGAGCAATAAATAGCTGCACGAGAAAGCTGGGATCCTCTTTTAAAATTTTGCCAGTAGGGTTGCACATTTTGTGGAATATTCAGAGGTGGAAACTTTCCATGGGGATTAACAGGAATATATGGGAAATATATGCAAATTAATATTAATACCATTGAAATGTAGATGTTTTTTGCATTGGATATATTTACCATATCATATGGAGACAGAAACATACATTTGAATTTATCATAATTGCAAATGATTAAATCCTTCCAATAGAAATACAAAAAATACAATTTGGTTATGAATTTAACTTTAATTAAATCAGTTGACTCTGGACATGGGTTGATTTCACTGAACAACAAAAGAAAGGGAATATTGAATGATCCCCAATGATCCATCGCATCTCCAAAAAAAAACGTTTTCAACATACATCTGTAAAATGATAGTCTAGAAACTTTGGTTGTCTTCCTCTCAGGCTTCTATGTCTTCTTCCTGGACCTCCTCAATGTCCACCTCTTGAACATCAGAGTCTGAGGCCTCATCTTCACTGATACTTTCCAACCTTATTGAGGATGTCTTGTTGTCAGGCTCAAAAAGACTCAAATTTGCCCGGATGGCCACCAATGTTTCAACCCTTGTATTGGTCAGCCTGTTGCGTGCTTTGGTGTGTGTGTGTGTGTTCCCAAACATGGACCAGTTGAGCTCTGAGGCAGCTGAGTTGGTGGGATTTGGAGGATGATTGAGGCAACAGGGGAAAGAGCCTCAGATCCACAAAGTCCCTTCCACCAGTTGGCTGATGAGATATGTTGGCACGACTGCCATATTGCATCTCCATCCCAAAGCCCTTGCTTGGAAGTGTACTTCGCCAGACTGCCAAGAACCTTGCCCTCATCCAGGCCAAGGTGGCGAGACACGGTAGTGATGACACCATAGGGCTTGTTGATCTCTGCACCAGACAGGCTGCTCTTGCCAGCATACTTGGGGTTCAACATGTAAGTTGGGGCGTGTATGGGCTTCAGGCAGAAGTCTTCACACTTTTAGATGCGTTTCAGAACTGCATTTTCCTCTGCTCGGAGCAACAGTGAAGTGGGCATGGCAGTACGGATTTATTCTCTTACATCTGCAAGCAGAATCTGAACATCAGACAGGATGGCATTGTCTCCCTCAATCTGAGAAATGGCTACTGCTATAGGTTTCAGGCTGCTTACCACTCTCTCACAAAATACATCATCCAGGAGGATCCTCTTGATGGGGCTGTCCATATCGACAGACTGTGATATGGCCATTTCTTGGAGAGACTCCTTCCCCTCCAGGAGACTGTCAAACATGATGACTGTCAAACATTGGTTGGGCAGCTTCAATGTGGTGCTCTTATTCTTCTCACTGCTTGGTGAGGTAGATTGCTGCTATAACTTGATGACCCTTCACATACCTAACCATTTCCTTGGCTCTCTTGTAGAGTTTATCCATTGTTTTCAGTGCCATGATGTCCTTGAGGAGCAGATTGAATGCATGAGCAGCACAGCCAATCGGTGTGATGTGAGAGTAGGACTCCTCCACCTTTGACCAAGCAGCCTTCATGTTCGCAGCATTGTCTGTCACCAGTGAAAATACCTTCTGTGGTCCAAGGTCATTGATTACTGCCTTCAGCTCATCTGCAATGTAGAGACCGGTGTATCTGTTGTCCCTTGTGTCTGTGCTCTTGTAGAATACTGGTTGAGGGGTGGAGATGATGTAGTTAATTATTCCTTGCCCACGAACATTCGACCACCCATCAGAGATGATTGCAATACAGTCTACTTTCTCTATGATTTGCTTGACCTTCACTTGAACTCTGTTGAACTCTGCATCCAGCAAATGAGTAGATAAAGCATGACTGGTTGGAGGGGTGTGCTGGGCGAAGAACATTCAGAAATCTCTTCCTATACACATTGCCTGTGAGCATCAGAGGTGAACCAGTTGCATACACAGCTCGAGCAAGACATTCATCAGCATTTCTCTGACTACGTTCCTCCATTGAGTCAAAATAATTCTGATTCCAGGAGGACCATGAGCTGTAGCTATCGATAAGGTGTCTGATTCTTCATTTTCACCTTGAATAGAAGTAGAGGGACTTTTTTCAGAGGTTGCTTGTTGTGAGCGCTGAGGGAACGTTATGCACTTGGCCAGATGATTCTGCATCTTTGTTGCATTCTTCACATGATTTGGCACAGTATTTGCAAATGTACACAGCTTTTTCTTCTACATTAGCTGCAGTGAAATGTCTCCACACATCAGATAGTGCCCATGGCATTTTTCTGTAAAGATTAGAAAAAAAATGAGTAAAAAAAAAACAAATAAAATTCCATGTACAGATAAATAGTTAAGCAGTTAGATTAAACAACCTCTTTGTAAGATAAATGTTTTAAAATGAAATTTGTATGGAAAGAGGTGAATTAACACTCCTCAGTTAGCAGGCGCAAGCAAGCTAGTTAGAAATGATTTAAACACACTTTGCTGTAGGCTACTATTTACTAGTTAACAAAAAATAATGTATTTCATATAAAATATATTCACCTCACCCAGTATTGTAATCAACACTTACCAGAAAGCATGTAGTCCTTGGCTCAGACAGTGTAGTAGTGTGGGCTCAATATCATCTCATTAGTGTGCAAGAGCTTGAGAATCAGCTGTACATGTGATGGAAGAGTGCACTGCACATGTGATGGAAGAAAGCACTGTGCATGCAGAGGGTTGCAATTCCATTGAATTGGGGATAGTTTAACCAAAATATGCCACAAGACCTAGAATTGCCTTATGTGTATCCCACAAAAAATGTTCACTGTTATAAGTTAAAGTTTTTGATGAATTTAAGCAAAATTCCAAACATTCCCTGGCTTAACTTCCCATGGAAAATTTCCGACCCTTTGCAAACCTAGTTGCCAGTCAAAACTGTTTTCACACGGGATTGCACAATGACTGGGGTTATAAGAACACGTTTCACTAAGCTCCATAGCCTACAGAGCCATTTGTCCACTTTAGTTGTGATACAAACCTTATCAAAACATCTAGGCGTATGGGCTAGGCGTACATATATCCAGTGATGCATTCAACTAGGATTTAAACAGCATGCATTGTTTCTTACCTTAGACTGCATACACTTGGCATCATTGATAATATTCTCACCCATCAGACTATTCTCAATTTAATCTTGTCAATAAAATATACTAAATATTATGAAATTAGTTTTGATTTTAAAATGGGCCATTATCATGCACCTGTCAGAACAGGGAGGAAAAAAGACATGTCATCCGTATGCACTTGAATAGTGAATGGAGAACGCTTTTCCCACCGTTAATTTTCATGCCAGCCAGGTAGGCCACTCCACTTATAAAGCAAAGCAATGTGCTTAGTATTAGGAAGTTAGAAGATAAATGGAAAGCTGATGGGATATTCTTCTTTTTTAAGAGGCCATCAAAACTCTTTATCACACAATTTCAGAGCATAGTCTATAGAAATGTTGTGCAACATGGGCTTATCAACCAGCTATGAGGAGTTGGCTCTCGTGTCGCAACAGGTGAGCCTATTCCGCTCAAACTCTAAATGCCAGGGCTCTCATGAAGTGTTTGATTTGATTTTCATATGCGTTTTGCATTGATGTCAGAGTGGTAAGAGAGACAATAGAGCGCTGAGTTCCAGGCCGTTTGGTTGGCTACTAACGATGGTCATGACTCGCCGGTGTGGCCACACCCACTCTTTCCCCCTCTCATTCTCTGGCAGCTGTAAAAGGAGCCATGCCAAGGGAGCAAATGATTGTCAGTGTTTGCTGAGTCATTGGGTTTGCCTAGGAGGAGGAACTCTGACACACACACACACACACACATACATACATACATACATACGTCATCCCTCCCACCATGACATGCAAGTCTCCACCAAGCGCACCCAGCTGCAGGAACATTCTAGATCATGATTTCAGCAAACCCTTAACCAGCCGCTCCCCTTTCAAATCCAAAACCCCCCATCTATTTATAGATATCTGTTAAGGTGTACACAAATTGTGTAGGCCTACTTTTAATGAATTCATTCATATCCCATGAGTACAAAGAGAGCAGGATCTGGACTGCTCTGGTTCCAAAGCACTGTGGAGACACTGCTAAAGACAAGTAATTGGCAGTAAGGTGTTTTCTGTGTTACAAAACATCTGTCGCATCTACAGTTGAAATCGGAAGTTTACATACACTTAGGTTGAAGTCATTAAAACTCTTTTTTTCTACCACTCCACAGATTTCATTGTAACGAACTATAGTTTTGGCAAGTTGGTTAGGACATCTACTTTGTGCATGACACAAGTAATTCTTCCAACAATTGTTTACCCCTCAGGAAGGAGACGTGTCCTGTCTCCTAGAGATGAATATACTTTGGTGCGAAAAGTGCAAATCAATCTCAGAACAACAGCAAAGGACCTTGTGAAGATACTGGAGGAAACAGGTACAAAAGTGTCTATATCCACAGTAAAACAAGTCCTATATTGACATAACCTGAAAGGCCGCTCAGCAAGGAAGATGCCACTGCTCCAAAACCGCCATAAAAAGCCAGACTACTGTTTGCAACTGCACATGGGGACAATGATCATACTTTTTGGAGAAATGTCCTTTGGTCTGATGAAACACATTTTTTTGGTGCCATAATGACCATTGTTATGTTTGGAGTAAAAAGGGGGAGGCTTGCAAGCCGAAGAACACCATCCCAACCGTGAAGCAAGGGGGTGTCAGCATCTTGTTGTGGGGGTGCTTCACAAAAGAGATGGTATCATGAGGAAGGAAAATTATGTGGATATATTGAAGCAATATCTCAAGACATCAGTCAGAAAGTTAAAGCTTGGTCACAAATGGGTCTTCCAAATGGACAATGACCCCAAGCATACTTCCAAAGTTGTGGCAAAATGGCTTAAGGACAACAAAGTCAAGGTATTGGGGTGGCCATCACACAGCCCTGACCTCAATCCTATAGAACATTTGTGGGCAGAACTGAAAAAAACTTGTGCGAGCAAGGAGGCCTACAAATCTGACTCCGTTACACCAGTTCTGTCAGGAGGAATGGGACAAAATTCACCCAACTTATTGTGGGAAACTTGTGGAAGGCTACCTGAAACGTTTGACCCAAGTTAAACAATTTAAAGGCAATGCTATCAAATACTAATTGAGTGTATGTAAACTTCTGACCCACTGGGAATGTGATGGAAGAAATAAAAGCTGAAATAAATCATTCTCTCTACTATTATTCTGACATTTCACATTCTTAAAATAAAGTGGTGATTCTAACTGACCAAAGACAGGGAATTTTTACTAGGATTAAATGTCAGGAATTGTGAAAAAGTGAGTTTAAATGTATTTTGCTAAGGTGTATGTAAACCTCCGACTTCAACTGTACCTCTGCCAAAGCTATTTGGGCCATAATAACACAGTATTTTACCTTGTCACATGGAGATAGTGTTTCTTTATGTAATATTTTTAATTGTTGTACTGTATGTGTGTCTATAGTTTTGTTCAGTGTTGTGTTAGTGTATTTAAGTTGTTTTACAAACAACCTTCAAACTGGAGCTCAGAGGGTTTCAGTATCTCTGCAAACTAGTGCAGTTTCATCTACACACACATTCCCATTTTAAAGGTACAACTTTTTCCAGTTTACCACTGAGAGTATAAGACTGCCTGTGTATTTTTTTTAGTTAAAGAGCTAATACTTTTTAGCGGGTATGTCTGTGTCAGTGTGTGTGTATACCCACAGCTTTCACATCTGTGTTTGTGTGTTCTCACGACACGTACAAAAGTAATTTAGTTCTCTTTCAGATGACATTTCACTATGGGATACGCCCCACACCTATTTGCTCATTCAATCACTCCTAACAGGCCAATCAGAACTTTGTAGGCGTGAGCCCAGGAAATCTAAATAGCATCAGCAATGCTCACGCAACCATATCCCCTTTTTTTTTAATTTAGTTTTAATTAAAGTCAAGACGAGGACGACAGAAAACTGTGAATTACAATGCACCCTGCCTTTGTCCAATGCCCAACACGAAACCTCAACTGGAAACCGAGAAGAGGGATAGAGCGTACGAAGCCCTGAGCTGTCCTCAAAAGTCTGTTTATTCTCGGTTTCCTCATTCAACTCCTCTTCACGAGTCTAGAATTTCCCCTATGAACTTTCTTCAGAAAACTTAGCTCTCAACTTGTTGGTGTGGTTTACCACTCCACCACAGGGCATTGAGTGGTTTATTTTCTATTTACAGGAATTCTGCTAGCTTCTGCTTCATTTAACTGAGTGAAGTTACTTTAGTTAGCTTGTTAGCAGCGCTGTTTGTCGTCAGCAAGCTGCAGTTAGCTTGCTAGCTCCACTGCTTTTGCATCCCGCTAATAGCAAGTTTCCACTACTTTTAGCAACTTCCACTCCTGGTCTCGAGCTCTCCGTTGGTCCCCACCGTTCGGCGTTAGCTGAACTGTCGAGTGTCTTAATTCGCTAGTTGGCTAAGCTGCAAGCGGTTCTGGCTAGCAACATCTGGTCTAACCCCTACTTGGTTTGCTTGGCTAAACTTGAGCGGTGCTGTTTCTTCAAGTGTGTTAACACAAAACAAAGCACCATCCTTTACATTCCCCTTAAAATATAAACAAAATGTAGCTGTGCTTTTTACCTCGAGTTGCTAGGTGTACACCAGGGGTTGGAACCGGTTCAGGAAACAAAACCGGAAAATAATGCCCAGCATTTCAAGGCAAGCTTCCTCCATCGTCTCTCGCTCTCACCTCAGTCTCAAAATTTTAGTTGCATCTCACGCCCTATACTGTGACTGGCAAAAAAGAAAATGTTTCCTTTTAACAACTTTCCTATACAGATTAAATCTCTTACCCACTCCATAGCAAGCTGCTCTATCCACACTGATTGGTGAAGTAATTTAATGTTGCGGTAAACCTTTTTTTTTAAGGAACAGAAAGGAACAATATATACCGGTACTTTTTGGGGGGTTCACACTGGTTCAGAAATTTATTTTGCTGGTCGGAGCAGTGGAACCAAAGAATGGTTCTGTTCAGAACTAAACAAAAAAAAATTATTTAAATTTCAAACCCCTGGTTTACACAGTCAGCACTTGGTATTAACACTTGCTACTTCTACTCATGGTCTCTTGTCGGTCCCCACCATTCAGAGTTGGCTAGCTTAGTGTCTTAGCTAGCTAGTTGGCTAACAGTGCCACACACTGTTTTTTAGCTAGCAACCTTTGGGCTAACCCCAATTTGGTCTGCTTCGATAAACTCGAGTGGTACTGTTTCTTCAAGTGTACTACCCGACCTTTTGAAGCACAATCCTTGACATTCCCTTTTAAAAGATAAACTTAGCTGTGCGTTTTTTACCTCGGTTGCTTGGTTTACACACACACAGTCGGCGCTTGGTATTAACATGCGCTTGGCTAGCCCCGATAGTCTCCCGCTACTCCCGTGTCTTGTCCGACTTCCCCTTCGAATAGCAGCGTGTGGTGTAGCTAGCCAACCTCCTCCCCGGTAATTCCATATGTTTTCATCAGTCCGGTCGAAACCATGTCCTTGAGTGTACCGACCAAAGGGGGGAGAGAGCCCGGCAATTGCGGCCTCCACATGTCCCAGTCTGACTCCCATCAGCTCTGTGCTACATGCTTTGCCGGCTCTCATTAACCCCGCTGGCTTGCATGCTCCAATGTTGCTTGCCTCGAAGCAAGCATAAAAGGCATTTAGCTCGTCGCTGGTACTAAGCAGGAATCAGGAGGATATAATTATGGCCAGATTTGCCAAATGGGGATCGAGGGAGAGCTGTGTGTGGAGTAAAGGTGGTCTAGAGTTTTTCTCCTTCTGGTTGCACATGTGACTTGCTGGTGGAAATTAGATAAAAACTGATTTAAGTTTGCCTGCATTAAAGTCCCCGCCACTAGGAGCGCCACTTCTGGATGGGCATTTTCTTGTTTGCTTATGGCCTTATGCAGGTGGTTGAGTGCAGTCTTAGTGCCAGCATCAGTTTGTGATGGTAAATAAACAGCTACGAATGATATAGATGAGAACTCTCTTGGTACACTAGATAGTGTGGTCTACAGCTTATCATAAGGTACTCTACCTAAGGCGAGCAATACCTCGAGACTTCCTTAATATTTTACATTGCGCACCAGCTGTTATTGACAAATAGACACACCTCCCTGCCCCTCGTCTTACCAGACGTATCTTCTCTGTCCTGGTCATGCATGGAAAATCCCGCCAGCTCTATATTATCTCTGTCGTCATTCAGCCACGACTTGGTGAAGCATAAGCTATTACAGTTTTTAATGTCCCGTTGGTAGGATATCCTTGATCGTAGATCATCCATTTTATTTTCCAATGATTGCACGTTGGCCAATAGAACAGATGGTAGTGGGGGTTTACTCACTTGCCTGCGAATTCTCAGAAGGCAGGCCGACCTCCGCCCCCCTTTTCACTGTCTTTTCTTCACGACAATGACGGGGGTTTGGGCCCGTTCCCGAGAAAGCAGTATATATTTTGGGTCGGACTCGTTAAACAAAAAAAACGTTGTCCAGTTCGAGGTGAGTAATTGCTGTCCTGATGTCTAGAAGTAATTTTTCGGTCATAAGAGACGGTAGCAGCAACATTATGTACATAAGTAACAAAATAACATAGTTGGTTAAGAGGCTGTAAAACGGCAGCCATCCCCTCCGGCGCCATTCGTAACATATTGTACGTTTTGCAAATTCGTAACATATAATACGATTTGTAATTTGATACATATCATATGAAATTGGTGATGGACATGAATACATACCATACGAAACGTAACATATCATACTAAATGGAATGTATCGGATTTACGTACAGAATAATACAAAATACTCTTGAGACCAGGTGGACACTCTCCTTATTCCTCCACCGCTCCACTCTTTTGACAAAATGGTCATTTGCACTTGTGTGTCAAGTTGCAAGAGACGGTTCTTTCGATCATGTGTCAGATGTTTGTGGAGGCAGTGTGCAGGATAGTGCTTATCTTCCGGATTGTTTAATGGGCTGAAGGAGCGTTTGGCTCCTTCACACCATCTTATTATTATTATTTTTTTCCCCATCACATCTCACCCCTGCACCACCATTACTGGTGTGGTTTGACAAGACATGCTCCACTTCTACCAAGTGGTTGATCAGATGATTTGTTCCTCTGCCTACTAGGAATACACACATTGAAATGGTTGTACACTTTGACCTTTTATTCATCAAAACATTAATATAACATACATTGTTTGGTTCCTGTTTAAATTCAGGCCGTGTATATGTACCGTCTCGCTCACACACACACACACACACACACAATGGAAATGGAATGTGCATTTAAACGTGTGTGTTGAGACCATGGTATGTCTGTTTTCTATCCCCAGGTGCCCAAACGGCAGCCTACCACCTTACTGACGGGGCCAGAGGACATAGCCCACTATGATGAAGCCAGTGATTGTGTGGAGGAGCTGGCGCTGTACCTGAAACCCCTGAGCAGCAACAGAGGTTAGTTAGACACCACCTTACCCTGCTCACAGTCACAACCATGGCTCGTTAATTATGGGAAAAGACAATTGACCCCGTATTAATTTCTCAACATTTCATATTTAATAGCGTCAGTTTCACCCACTCTCCCTTTGTATCCACTCATGACAATCCACATTCTATTCTAGTGCTGTAAATAAGTATTTTCTTCCTTTCGGATTCTTTATTGTTGCATATTTTTGATACAGAACTGTCAGATCTTCAACCAAAACCTACCACATTTAGCTACAATGACTGCAACCAAATGCTTCCTGTAGTTGTTGATCAGTCTCTCACATCGCTGTGGCGAAATTATGGCCAACTCTTGCATGCAGAACTGCCTAGTCAAAGTCTAGACCTAATCCCAATTGAGATGTTGTGGCAGGACTTGAAATGAGCAGTTCGTGCTTGAAAACCCACAAATGTCGCTGAGTTAAAGCAGTTCTGCATAGAAGAGACGTGAGAGCCTGATCAACAACTACAGGAAGTGTTTTGTTGGAAGTTCTGATCGCAATTACGCAAAACTAGAGAAAATTAGGAAGGGCAAATACTTTTTCACAGCACGGTATTTCGCAATACCCCGGCATACGGTATAAACAGTAAATCGCCCAAGTCTATTGAATTGTGCTTCTTCTCTCTCCCTCTCCTCACAGTCTCACACTTTCCTCTCATCCTTATCCATTTGCATTGATGCTCATGTAGATAGATAGATAGATAGATAGATAGATAGATAGATAGATAGATAGATAGATAGATAGATAGATAGATAGATAGATAGATAGATAGATAGATAGATAGATAGATAGATAGATAGATAGATAGATAGGTACTTTATTGATCCCCCGGGGGGGAAATTTCATGTATTTTGCTGTTCCATAATTCCTCCCTTACTGTTTGCACTGGTTGTACGTTGCTATGGATACAACCCCAGCCTCTCTCTCTCTCTCTCTCCACCCTTTTTCTTCTCTCTAGGTGTAGGGTTGAGCACCAGCAGTGCACCAAGCTCTCTGAGTCGGCCCATGCAGAGGAAGCTGGTGACCCTAGTGCACTGTCAGCTGGTGGAGGAGGAGGGCCGGGTGAGGGCCACGCGGGCGGCCAGGTCCTTGGGGGAGCGCACCGTCACAGAGCTCATCCTGCAGCACCAGAACCCCCAGCAGCTCTCCTCCAACCTGTGGGCTGCAGTCAGGGCAAGGGGCTGCCAGTTTCTCGGCCCAGGTAACACGCATACAAACAGACAGAAACGCAAGCACAGGCAGGCAAAATAGCTAGCAAGCCACTCACTCATACATATACACAATACACACACAACACTGGGCCATCCGTCATGAACGACTGAATAAATGAATAGTATAGTAAGCATGTGAAAATAGTAAGCATGTGTTGTGTTGTTGTAGCGATGCAGGAGGAGGCTCTGAAGCTGGTGCTGCTGGCTCTAGAGGACGACTCCGCTCTGTCCAGGAAGGTCCTGGTGCTGTTTGTGGTCCAAAGGTTAGAGCCACGCTTCCCCCAGGCCTCCAAGACCAGCATAGGCCACGTGGTGCAGCTCCTCTACAGGGCCTCCTGCTTTAAGGTAGATCTGACTCTACTTCCAAATGTACACCTATACACGGTTCTAAGACTAGCTTAGGCAACTTGGTGCAGTTCCTCTACAGGGCCTACTGCTTTAGGGCACACACCCGAAAGCGTTTAAAAAAAAAATGTTTAAACAGAAAACGAAAATAGTCCCTTTCAGTGCATTCGCATCATATTGGTGCCTAATGAACACAACCCTGATGTTATGTCCTGTCTGTCACCCTGTGTTTTCAGGTGACCAAGCGTGACGAGGATTCGTCCCTGATGCAGCTGAAGGAGGAGTTCCGGACATACGAGGCACTGCGGCGCGAACATGACTCACAGATTGTCCAGATCGCCATGGAGGGTGGCCTCCGCATCGCCCCTGACCAGTGGTCCTCTCTGCTCTACGGGGACCAGTCGCACAAGTCCCACATGCAGTCCATCATCGACAAGGTACGTAGGACGTGTGTGTGTGTGTGTGTGTGTGTGTGTGTGTGTGTGTTTATTTTGTTGTAAAATAAATATTGGCTTAATCCTAGTGGTGTTGCTGTGTATTTGATCAGGAATTTTGTGTGTGTGTCAGTTGCAGACGCCAGCGTCGTTTGCTCAGAGCGTTCAGGAGCTGACCATCGCCCTGCAGAGGACAGGCGACCCGGCCAACCTCAACAGTCTACGACCACACCTGGAGCTGCTTGCCAACATCGACCCCAGCCCAGGTTGGTCCATTCACAGTACACCAATACCCTTTTCAAACTATCGCGCCAACATGAACCTGTGTGGGCCGGATATTTTCTGTTCACATTGTCCGCTTAGTACAGCTTTGTTTGGCTTGGCAGTGCGAACAGCCCTCAACATGCTCACTTTAAAAGTTAGATCAGTAAAAGGAATCCAAATTGTATGCGTTTTTACATGTAATCAACACTGTCATCATTTTCACACGGCCTATTAGACCGTGTCCCGAGTGCTCTTCCAAGTATAATGCATTTGACCTCCAAAAAATACCATCTTGTCCTCCATTTTAGACTCCCCTCCCCCCACGTGGGAGGTGCTGGACACGGGCTTGGGGGCGGTGAAAACGGTGGTGCACGGCCTGGTGGACTTCATCCAGAACCACAGCAAGAAGGGGAGTGACCCGCAACAGGTCTGAATCTAGAGACTCAATCCCCCAAAGCATATCAGTAGAATAGGTCTGAAATTCTAGATCATACCAGGGTCGCGTTCATTAGGGCATGCAACGGAAAATGTTTTGCAACATAAAACGAAAGGAGTGTTTCTTATTGGACAAGTCCAGGTAATCCATTCCTGTTTCAGTCCATTTTCTTCTTTTTGTTTGGTGCCTAATGCACACGGCCAGTGTTTGAATCTTGAATGATACTTGTTAAAGCTAATAATAGCAGTCTATGGTTGCCTGCGGGTTAGTGATCTTAACAGTAATAACATATTTTGTCTTTTCCATTATTAACATGCCCTTGTGGTTGTCCCCTCCCCAGCCTCCTCAGCACAGTAAATACAAGACGTACATGTGTCGAGACATGAAGCAGAAGGGGGGCTGTCCTCGAGGAGCCAGCTGCACCTTCGCCCACTCTCAGGACGAGCTAGAGAAGTGAGTATTCCTCCGTGAGCCACTCCCATTGGGGGATCATTAGGCAGAATCCTAACAGTAAATTATGTATTGATGTCAACGGGACGTTTGGCGGAAAGTTACTGTCCGTTGCGCCGATCAGCACTGATAGTGTGACAACCATCATTAGGCCAGACACAGAACCTCTTTCACTAACCACGTCTTTATCCTCCTTTCTGAAGGTACCGTAAGATGAACAAGCGCCTGGCTGCCCGCCGGCCCCTCAGCCTATCCCTGACGCAGCTCAACGAGGTGGGCCTATTGCCCGAGGAGGTGGGGATGCTGGAGGAGCTGGCCCACAAGGGCCTGACCAATGGCATGGTGGCGTCAGTCACAGGTTCCGCCTTGCCCCAGCTCATCTCCCGCGGTGCCGACACCTCCTACGAGCCCATTATGCGGAAGCCCCAGTCCCAGGGAAGCCACAGTGCCCCCGGCTCTCCCCCTGACTTGTGAGTAGATGGACACTGTTACACACTCACTCACTCACACTCACACACACACTTCTGAAATCCTCTGTCTTTCCCAGACTGGACCCCGTGCCCAATCGGTCCATGGCCCACTCCAGGATGGCAGTGGACCACCTGGCCATGCACAAGCAGGTGCCCAGGGGGGCCCCCATGTACCCCTCACAGCAGGGTGAACATTTCTATCCCTCTGAGCCCAGGGCACCGCCATCAGCCATGCAGTACGAGTCCTCCCAGTACCCCCCTGGTAAGGCAGAACAGACCACTCTTTTTTAAATTTTCTTTATGTATACTCTCAAGCTTATGACGCATCAGCTGATGAAAGGAACTGTTTCTCTCTGGGAGCAATTAGACTTTTACATTTCCCAGTGTGGTTCTATTGTGCTTATCTAATACCAATAATGTTGCCACGCTCTTCTGTGTCCTCTCAGGTAACCCCTCCTACCCCTACCAGTCCTCCCAGTACCTTCCCCAGCCCCGCTACGTCCGGAGCCTCCCTCCCCCTAACGACCCGGCCATGCCCACCTACCCGGAGTCCCCCTACCCCGGCACCTACCCACAGGAGCGTGAGTGTCCCCCTCCCCCCCAGCCCTCGGGTCCTCACTTCTCCAACGCCAACCCCCATGGGTACACACCTCCCCCTCATTACGACGGCCGTCGACACCCCTCCTACCCACCGCCACCACCACCACAAACCTATCCCCACCGGGAGGAACCCTCCTCCATGCCTGCGGAAGAGGCCTCCAGAGAAAGATATCCTCCCGAGGGTTACCACCCCGGCCACATGAGACCCTACGCCACAAGGGTAAGCACATGTCTGCAGTACTAGGCTCTTATAAATCACAATATCCATAACTCTAAATACCTATGCAATTACTTGTTAGTAGTTTAGTCATCAGCATTATCCAGATTGAGTAGTGACATTACTCAGCTAAATCTTATAAGATATGCCATTTAGCAATAAAAACAAAAATATTTTTATATGTGTCAAGAATGTATCATAAGTGTCCAGGATAAATCCACTGCAAAAATGTTTTATTTCCATTGCTGCAAAGTACACAACAGTAAAGGTGTCCACATGTACTGTTGTACAGGAGGCTTACAGTCGGCCCCAGCCCACTCTGGACTACCTACACCGCCGACGCCAGGAGATCATGGCCCAGTTGGAGGACAGGAAGCAGGTCACTCCCTCAGCCTTCGCCTCCTCGTCCACGCTGCCACACACCTACGAGTCCAACTACACACAGGAGGTAAGAGACTATACTCATCTGGTGTGTCTATGGTTAAATGTTATTTTTATTTTATTTTATTTAACTTTTAGTTAACAAGGCAATTCAGTTAAGAACAAATTCTCATTTACAATGATGGCCTATGCAAGGCCATGCCCCACTTGCTGCCACAGCAGTTAATTACTTACAGGGATAGTTTGCTAAAAAATATGTGTGTGTGTCTTTGTGTGTCAGCAACAGCAGTACATGGAGAACTCCCAAGCGTTTGCAAAGTACCGTGAGACAGACTACGCTAGCCAGTATTCTCCTTGGTCATGTGACACCATTGGCTCCTACATTGGCAGCATGGAGGGGAAGTCCAAAGACGGCATGGAGAGGACGGCGAGTCTCATCAATCAATATCTAATCTCATTCCATGTTCTGTTTGTTTAGTGGAAAGCTTGACCACATTTCTTTTTTTAGTAATATATATTTTTTGCAAATTTGAAAATCTAAAGCTCAACCAAGCGCAAAAGATCTTCCAAAGCTCATCTTGTGTAATAGGGCCAACATGTCTGTTTACGTTTTTCTTGTTTGACAGACGTTTATCTTGCGTTTACAATTCTATTGGTTGTCCTTGTTGACTGATTTAAAGGTCACTTATAGAAGAAGTGCTGTGATTTATTCAGAACACGGTTAAGTTCACAAAAGTCTTTCAGCTACAGTTTTTCCTTTTTCTTTGGAGTGGGTCTGTACTTTCTCTAAGCAATATCTTCTAATGTTACCATAGTAACACTGTTTGTGGTCTCTCTGGGTGTTGTAGAATGCTGAGGGGAAAGGTGTGGAGGGCCAGCGCAGGTCGGCCGAGGCCAGAGACGACGACCCTATCATCCCCTTCGGCTCCCTGCCCACCGTTTCGCGATTCGGGGTGATCTCCCGCACCCCCAAGACGGGCTACCAGATGGCCGGTCCAGGGCAGGCAATTACCCCCTCACAGGGGACCAACAGCCCCAAACACACCGCTACAACAGGTACAGGGAGAATACACACCTTTTAGGTTTTTGCTCTGTTTGCTGCATTTCGGAAGAGTCTGACCTGCTCTTGTTGTCCGCCACAGCGGACTACCACTATGGGAACGGTGCAGGATGGGGTGCTGCCCCGTACACCCAGCCCCCTCAGGCCAACCTCAGTGAAAGGCCAGTCCAGGAGAGGGAGCAGCTGACGATGGAGCTCCAGCAAGTCAATCAGCAGATCAACAAGCAGACTGCCCAGGCGGCCCAGCCCAGCCCGGGGGAGTGGTCGTCGGGGAGCGTCTCCAGCCAACAGCTGAGCCTGGAGCTCCATCATGTGGAGAGGGAGATCGGCAAGAGGACCCGCCAGATAGCCCTGGTGAGAGATAGAAAGGGGCACAGAGATGGTCAAATGTAGATAGAAAGAGCGACAGACAGAGCCTACTTTAATCTCTAAAAAGGCTTTGCAAACAGGGCTAATGTCATCTACTGCTATCCCACTTAAGAGACATGAAAGACTGAAACACAAGCGAGCTCAACAGGTGCAGCCTGAAAGCTTTTCTACCAAGAAAATATCTATATAGACTCCAAAACGTACAAGCTTTCAGTCTCCCAGACCCTATTGTGGTGAACTGACAGTGGTGCCATTGTCCCCTTGCAGGAGAACTGTGTGTCTCATGATGAGAGCGGGGCGTACAAGCTGAAGCCCACTGAGAATGGGCAGGCTGAGAACAAAATGCAGAGAGCGGAGCACTCGTTGGTTTCCAGGTAAACAGCACATTGCGAGACTAATAGTAGTTTATTTCAACTGCTGTGCCATAAGGAACCGTTAAGTTTGCCCCATAATTCTCCCTTAACCCCCTAGAGTCGATTTCCGCGGCCCCACAGAAATAGAATTACCACGGAAATCTCCCCATCAAAATCTGCCAGTTTAAGGTAGTAACAGTTTTACATTGGATGCGTCTCAATCCACCGCATCCTCCGATGTCGCACTTCCGTATCTGCAGTGAAAGGTGGCAGAGCTAGAGCGGTGTCTGTAGCATCCCAACGGTTTGGCCTACGAACTGTTATGACCCATCTGTGGAAAAGTGAGTCTCTCACGAACACGTACGGTACCTGTCGGTTGTTTTGCTCTGGGATTTAATAAGTGTGTATGGGCTAATAGCAGTAAGACCAAACTCAATGTTGCATCAAAAAAAAAATGTATATATATATATATTATACTTAGGGGCTTAAAAACAGCTAGAAAATATAAGATAAGATTTGAAAATTACTAACTGCCATTTAATGCTGTAAAATATACTGAACAAAAACATGTGAAGTGTCGGTCCCATGTTTCATGAGCTGAAATAAAAGATCCCAGAAATACGCACACAAAGCTTATTTCTCTCAAATGTTGTGCTCAAATTAGTTTTTCTCGTTGTTAGTGAGTATTTCTCCTTTGCCAAGATAATCCATCCACCTGACAGGTGTGGCACATCAAGAAGTTGATTGAACAGCATTACACAGGTGCTCCTTGTACTGGGTACAATAAAAGGCTAGTTTTGTCACACAACACAATACCACAGATGTCTCAAGTTTTGAGGGAGTGTGCAATTCTCATGCTGACTGCAGGAATGTCCACTAGAGCTGTTGCCAGGGAATTTAATGTTTATTTCTCTACCGTAAGCCACCTCCAATGTCGTTTTAGAGAATTTGGCAGTACGTCCAACCCGCTTCACAATCGCAGACCACTCCAGCCCAGGACCTCCACACCCGGCTTCTTTACCTGCGGGATAGTCTGAAACTGAGGAGTATTTCTGTCTATAATAAAGCCCTTTTGTGGGGGAAAAACTAATTCTGATTGGCTGGGCCTGGCTCCCAAGTGGATGGGCCTATGCCCTCCCAGGCCCACCAATGGGAGGGCCTGGGAGGGCCCTAATCCATAGATTAGGGCCAAATTATTAATTTATTTAAATTGACTGATTTCCTTATATGAACTGTAACTCAGTAAAATCATTCAAATTGTTGCATGTTGCGTTTAGATTTTTGTTAGATAGATGGTTGCACCAAGGACCAGGAAAAAAAAGGCCGCTTGCAAATAAGTGCTACCTGCTTTTCACTAAAGCCCTCTTTGGGCTAAATAACAGCAATGATAGTCTCTTGTGATCAACAAAACACAGCCAAGATTTGGTGCTGGGCGCCGAGATTACCACAGTGATGGATTCACTATCGGTACCATCAGTGAGATGCTACTTGCACTGTTCTCAATGTCAATGGCTTAACTAACAAGTCATTATGTAATTCCGGGAGAATGAAGAATTGTCAAATGTACAATAATACAAAATGTTTAGTTCATAATGTTTTTTGTTTCTTTCTGTCTCTCTGACCTTTTATTCCCTGCAGTGAGGGCTGTAACGGTTCCAGTGGTGTGCTTCTGGACGGCAGTGCGGCCAGCAGCGGTTTGTCCTGCCTGACCAGTAAGACCTCATCCCTCAGCCTGTCTGCAGACTTCCCCAACACCGGGGGAACCGACCGACAGGAGAACAGCTTGGTACGCCCGTGCTACTAGCCACACAACTGGAGTCTGGTACTACAACCACTACTACAACCAACCTATCAGTTAACCACACACAGCCTTGGGGAACCCCTCATCCTCTGAACGCTAAAACCTTTCTACCATTTTGAGTGGAACACACAACCAGGTCCTCCAAACTGTCTGGTATGCCCTACCTAAATCCACATTTGCAAAATCGTATTGAAGCCACTAAGAGCATTTTAACTCCATTACAAAATGTGTGGAGAAGCGCAGTGTCTCTCCTCACTTACAATGGTGAGACCGTTCTAGGTTTCTTACAGGGATTTGGGATATAAGGGCTATGAATATCTAAGTAACTGAAAATGCCACTGATATGCAAATGTGGATGTAGTGCCTGCATAGACAACGGCTCTTCATTTGATGCAACACAAATTGCACACTCGCAACTTTAGTTTGTCTACAGCTAAGCAGTATCTGCCATGAATTTGATATTTTTTCAGTTTCTTTTTAATTCTGTGGATGAACATTTGTTTTTTCATATACAACCTCTCACTGCCTTGGAAACCAAGGGTTTTGAGATTTATGCTCCATGAACTCGAAGTGAACCCAATAATGATTTAGAAGAATATAAAGACGAGGCCAGTTCCTTGGTTTCAAATAGACAAGGCCACCATAATCGCATTGACATGAATAACATCTCAGTCGTTAGCTTCACAATGTGCTACATTTTTAATAGCATCCCTACAACAACTCATGCTTAGCATTCATACAAGTTCTAAAATGCAGACATTGTATTTGGAACGAATTTTATGTTCTTGTAGCTGAGCTGCAATGTTATACGCAGACCCTGTTTTGTAGAGCGTTTCGTTAAGTTTTTTTTTTTTTTTTACAAAGACAATCCAAATTGAAGATGACTTTGGCCTCTTGAAGGCATAGAGTTAACACTTTTCAACTGGGAAGTATATAGATTTAGTTGAACGTGTAGCAAAGTATACAAGAGGCAAAGGCGTCCTTGCGTCCAGTTGTTAGTTCAGTGGCCTGGACCTATTTTGGTATCCCCCCCTCAACGACACCACCTTCAAAGTCTGGAAAAGGAGATTTACTTCAGCCTCTGCCATCCACGCTTTGGGATGGGGCTGAGGTGAAAAGGATATGCACTGAGTGTACAAAACATTAGGAACACCTGCTCTTTCCATGACATAGACCGACCAGGTGAATCCAGGTGAAAGCTATGATCCCTTATTGATGTCACTCCACTTCAATCAGTGTAGATGAAGGGGAGGAGGCAGGTTACTCAAGGATTTTTAAAGTCTTGAGACAATTTAGACATGGATTGTATACGTGTGCCATTCAGAGGGTGAATGGGCAAGACAAAAAATTAAGTGCCTTTTCAACGGGGTGGTACGGTAGTAGGTGCCAGGCGCAGTGTTGCAGTTCTTGTGTCAACGCTGCTGGGTTTTTCCACATTCAACATTTTTCCATGTGCATCAAGAATGGCCCAACACCCAAAGGACATCCCAGCCAACTTGACACAACTGTCGGGAAGCATTGGAGTCAACATGGGCCAGAATCCCTGAGGAACGCCACCCCCAACTCAATATTAGGAAGGTTTTCCTAATGTTTGGTATACTCAGTGTACATTTGGGCTTGGCATTCAGGCATTCAAGTCTTTTTATTTTTGTTGGGTAATTTAAATGCAGTGAGGGATTGGGTGTCAAGCATACGTCAGCTGTTGGTTGGTTGGTTGGTTGGTCAGGGATGGAAGATGGAGTAAAAAAAAAAAAACAGAGGAACGAAGCCAGACATTAACCATGGCTGGAATTTGAGACATTGATCTACAAAACGTATATTTGCACTTTCAAAGCTTTTAAGGATTGTTTGTACTGAGGATGTGTATTTATTCCTATGTGTTTTCATCCTGGGGATGGATATAACATTGAAAGGTAAAACATACCACCACATTCTGTTTTAAGAATGTGTAGTCAAAGATGGCCATGGCTGCTCCCTAAGGCCATATTAGAGTTGACCATGTACAGAGCAGGGTTAAAACAGCCACTCTGTTTTTATACATCAACCTACTGTATACTTCCTAGTTAACATTTTTTAGTGGAGGTTCACTTCCTCCATTGTGACACGGTATGCTATCTCACATACCCAATAACGCGGTGAATGACAGGAAAGGTGAAATTCCTATTTCAGTTCCTCCTCATCTCCACTCCTCTGATCACCTTTTTCACCAACCGCAGCAGACATTTATTGTGTAGTTTTTTTATTTTAACTTCCAAGAAGTTGCTCTAGTAAAAGGGTTTCTGTTGTTTTCCTGGAGGGGTTAATAATTTATGGATGGTTGTCTGTGCGTAGGTGGGGAAAGGCCACTGAACTGGGCTACAACAGAGCTAGAGTTAGCTAAGCAGTTAGTATCACTGGTTACACTACCGCAGAACCACCACAGCATGGTGGGAGGAGACTATAAGTGACATTTTGACAACGCAAAATAGTGCCTTTGGAAAGTATTCAGACGTTTTCCATATTTTGTTACGTTACAACCATATTCGTCCCCCAGCCCCCCCCCCCCCCTAATTTATCTACACACAATACCCCATAATTTGCAAATGTATAAACATTTAAAAAGCTTACATTTACATAAGTATTCAGACCCTTTACTCAGTACTTTGTTGAAGGAACTTTGGCAGCGATTACAGCCTTGAGTCTTCTTGGGTATGGAACACCTGTATTTGGGGAGTTTCTCCCATTCTTCTCAGCAGATCCTCTCAAGCTCCGTCTGGTTGGATGGGGAGCGTCGCTGCACAGCTATTTTCAAGTCTGTCTAGAGATGTTCGATCGGGTCCAAGTTCGGGCTCTGGCTAGGCCACTCAAGGACATTCAGAGACTTGTCCCGAAGCCACTCCTGCGTTGTCGTGGCTGTGTGCTTAGGGTCATTGTCCTGTTGGAAGGTGAACCTTCGCCCCAGTCTGAGGTCCTGAGCGATCTGGAGCAGGTTTTCATCAAGGATCTCTGTACTTTGCTCCATTCATCTTTGCCTCGATCCTGACTAGTCTCCCAGTCCCTGCCGCTTAAAAACATCCTCACAGCATGATGCTGCCACCACCATACTTCACCGTAGGGATGGTGCCAGGTTTCCTCCAGACTTGACACTTGGCATTCAGGCCAAAGACTTCAAACCTGGTTTCATCAGACCAGTGACTCTTGTTTCTCATGATCTGAGAGTCTTTAGGTGCCTTTTGGCAAACTCCAAGCGGGCTGTCATTTGCCTTTTACTGAGGAGTGGCTTCAGTCTGGCCACACTACTATAAAGGCCTGATTGTTGGAGTGCTGTAGAGATGGTTGTCCTTCTGGATGGTTCTCTCATCTCCACAGAGGAACTTTAGAGCTCTGTCAGAGTGACCATCAGGTTCTTGGTCACCTCCCTGACCAAGGCCCTTCTCCCCCAATTGCTCAGTTTGGTCGGGCGGCCAGCTCTAGGTCTTGGTGGTCTTGGTGGTTCCAAACAGCTTCCAAACAGCTTCCATTTAAGAATGATGGAGGCCACTGTGTTCTTTGGGACCTTCAATGCTGCAGACATTTTCTGGTACCCTTCCCCAGATCTGTTCCTCGACACAATACTGTCGTGGAGCTCTACGGACAATTCCTTCAACCTCATGACATGCACTGTCAACTGTGAGAACTTATATAGACGTGTGTGCCTTTCCAAATCATGTCCAATCAAGTTAATTTACCACAGGTGGACGCCAATAAAGTTGTAGAAACATCTCAAGGATGAGCAATGGAAACAGGATGCACCTGAGCTCAATTTCGAGTCTCATGGCAAAGGGGCTGAATACTTATGTAAAGAAGGTATTTCTGTTTTTTTATTCTAAATTCTAAAAACCTTTTTTCACTTGTCATTATGGGGTATTGCGTGTAGATTACTGAGGATATATATATATTTTTAAATCCATTTAGATTAAGGCTGTAACGTAACAAAATGTGGAAAAAGTCAAGGGGTCTGAATACTTTCCGAAGGCACTGTAAGTTTTGCAGTTGCATAATGTACATTATGTTGCATTTTTAATGTGTTCAAATTATTGCCATCCCTTGCATTGATGTTGCAATTTGGATTGATATTTCCATATATTTAAGTATTTTGGAATGGTGCAGTCACATTTGACAATAGCGTCACCTTTTTGTTGTGTTGTCGGTTACACTTATCTTACAATCCTATTTCAGCAGCAGTAAATAGTACTAACCAGTTATTTCATTAATTGAACATCTTTAGTTAACTATCCCATAAAAAAAAAAACTATCCCTAAAAAAAACAACAGTTAACCAACAATAAATAAAAGTAATGTGGATAATGTTACTGTCTGATACATTCAGACTATGAAATGAAGAGTTTGCTTGCCTTCTATGTAAGATGAATTCACAGATTGTATTTAAAAGTTTCATTGTGAAAATGATGGCTGGGATATTCCATTTGAACTCACAAGATATCCCAACGACTGGAATAGTCACACTTGTTTTAATCAAGCCTTTTGTCTTCATGGAAACATTTAAGTATGTTATACATGTATTTAGTTACGTCTCACTTTTTGAGATTTTATTTGAGATGTGAAACGGCTTACACTATATTGTGTATAGAGTATATACACAAATATGAATTAGTCCTCAAAAGTTGCTGCCTTTTTGAGCTCTCACTAGTTTAACTTTTTGCTTTTTCTGAACTCATTTCAGAGCATTATATTTGTTTGTTAGCATTCTAGCTAGCAATATGATGGAAAATGACTGTTAACCGGAGCATAATGTAGATTACTCAATGCAGTTTGCGTTACTCTGTACGCTAACTATAACCAATGGTCTCTTCCTCCTTTTTATCTTATTGATTGAAACAGATTTTCAAGAATACGATGACACAATCCCTTCATGAATCATTATGATGAATTGGCATGGCATCAGGCATGTTTGTTATTAATAACTATTATCTCGCTTTCGTCAACTGTGTCATCAGGTTTTTTGGCACGAATGTGACTTCAAACTATTGTCATAGTGGGAAATGAATTTCGTTGTAGTGTAGAGCCGTTGTGGTGGCTAAATTATGGTGGTTGTTGTAGTAGTTATAGTTCATAGGAAAAGAGAATGTATGTATCGTTGTGCAAAATGTGCACCTGTAGTTTTGGGGCTGAACAGAACTGCAGTCAATTATGCTGTGTACACACACAGCCACAAATATTTAAATGCCTGGAGAAATGGTGCTCAATGACACCCGTGGGTGTTAATCACAAGATCACATGACTTGCTTGTCATATATGTATCATGCAGTATTTCCCCTATATTCATTTAACAATGCATAAGCCATGGCAAAACGTGTAAAATGTGAGACAATTAGCTTTAAAACATAAAAATGTTGTCTCTGTGGCCAAGAGGAAAGGGGTGCAGACACCTTTTACAGGGAACGTCAAAGTCCTCTGAGGACCTGGTTGAGAGTCGTCGGTGTGTTAGCCGCTAGGGGACGCTAACTTACCAACTTGTGAGATCACTCTGAGCGTGGGTCAATGTACAGCTTTACCGTGACTTGACTCAGTATTGAAGAATTGGACTGTCTGAGATTAGACATAAAATGTACGTTCTTTGTACATGTATTCAGTTATTGGCCTCTTTTTTTGATGTGTTTGTTGCTATTTTTTAGACCAATATAAACTGGTCTCTCGAGACATCCTACGATCTTAAAATCACCAATTTTGGTGGGACCTCCTTTTAAATGTATAATCGCTGTGTAACATTATCATACTGTTGTTGTTTTTGGTGTTACTATTGCTTGGGAAAGAGCTATTGACATTTGAACAATCATAAAGATTGGATACAAAAGCCTTGCTGTAATGCATTGTGGGGACAGAATTTGGTTCACCTTCTTTCAAAAAGAATTGAACACCTTGAAATTGTTTGATATATTGCCATGTTACACGGGACAGGCTACTTCTTAAAGGGCAATTCCACCACTTTTCAACCTCCTTGATCATCTCCTTCACCAAACCAGTCTACATATGCGTTTCTATGATCTCTGGTTAAAATGATAAGAAAGGTCGTAAAAAAAATGCTTCTCTGGGACATCACATTGTAGAAAAAAAAAAAAAAGAACTTATTTTCAAAACCTGCAACAACTTTCTAGGCCAAGGGAGGGTATTTTCTTGGTCCCCATGTCACCTCAAATCTCATAGTGTTGGAAAAATACTGTTTTTAAAATGTTACTTTTGATGTCATTGGGTAGAATGTAACTTTTTACAAATGTTCTACAAAATGTAGAAATGTGCCGTTTTCACATATGTTGACAATGGTATTGTGCTGGAGATAATGAAAATGAGGTTGAAAAGTGGTGGAGTTGTCCGTTTAACATGCTGTGGTTTCTAAGAACTGCTTTCGATCAGAGGTATTAACCAGAAGGAACTGCCATTGCCCGCACTGGGAAAGTGAATGAACTTTTAAGTTAACTACTGTGGTTCAAAGCACTATTTAAGTGTTTGAAAAAAGGTAAACATTTTGCACCAGTGCAAATTAATATAATATTCAAACTTAAACATGTATGTCCTTTTTAAACGTACGTTTTTATTTTGAAGTATTCACTTCTTTAGAAAGAACTGGTTCAAAATGTATCCTTTATTGTGTCTGCATGGGAATTCTCTTCACTCCATACCTTCACTGCTATCTTATGAATACTGTCTGTTCTCAGTCGTTCTATTGTTGAGCACACTGAGGCTTAAGAAATGTGACGTGCCTTCCAGCAGGTTGACTATTTCAAAATTTAAGATGCATACCTACAGGCTTGTCTATACAGTACATCAACTTGCAACTGTTAATTAAACTCTACGAGTCAGCATTTATATTAAATGGTTTCTACGAATCAGCCGTGCAAAGACGAGCCAATCAGCTGATTGCCCAATGCAGAGCCAAGGAACCGCTTATCCTTTCTGAGATGAAGGAGTTCAGTGCCAGAATCTCTGCTGGGATAAGTTTCCCGGAAGCTTCGCAGCCCTGTCATCTTTACGAGTTTTACACTGCAACGCAAGCTAATATTAAAGATCCATTGATACCGGGAAACTCACCTGTTTGTTTACATAGCCATTTTGTGTCTGTTTCATACAAACCAAGAAAATTATGTTTTGGCTGTCATGTAGCATCGTTTGGTCTGTGTTTTAGATGGTGTTAGGCTTGCCAGAATTAATTAGAGGAAAGACGACCCTTCTAGAAGGTTGTCCGTTTATGGAAGTTGTGAAGAGAAGATCCCGGTAGTTCTTATTTTATACGTCCTAATTTAAATGACGTGTGTTTGATGATTGACTCGTACAGGGTAAACGCATTAACATTTGATAGTAGGATAGCCATACACCAAGACTGAATTTTATTTTCCAAGAATGTTACTTTCTTGTCCAGGAAATGTCTAAAGGGATTGATTGACTTTTTACTAAAATACTGCAGAATGAATTACTTCTTTGGACTTAGTTGTCCTTATTAGCAATCATCAGTGTTTCCCTATATTCATTTAGCATTGGATTAGTTGTTGCCACCGCTGCAAAAAACGATGATGTAAAAGATATATGATGAGTTAAAAAATAAGTAACACAGGATCACTTAAAAGTTAAGTGAATATGAAATGTAACGTTTAAACCACATTGTAACACCTCACACACTGACATGCAATGGGTATTATTGGGAGTTGATTTCCATGTGAGCGTCCATGTCCCAATGGGAGAGACCGCTTAATTTCTTCATTTTATTTTTTTCTTGTTCACGCTGAACACACTCATTGGTTTGGGAACTGTAATTGGGACATGTAATTGCTTTGGGAAATGTAATTGCTTTTAATTACTACTACCCAAGTTTTCTTGTAAGAGTTTGCTTAATTAAATTAAGGTACACGTTTAACTTCGACATATTGTTTCTATATTATACTCCCTTAAGGAATGTTTAGAATTTATATTTCTCCAATTTGGATGTAGCTGTTATACCATTTTTCTTTGTTAAAGAATTCACTGTGTGAAAATTGGATTGCATTTTTGTATAATACAATTGCTTTGGGGGGAGGGAGTACAAGGGTAAAACTAACTGGAAGTTTGAAATAAATGTAAGAGAAATTTAACTTATGTGCAACAGTGATTCTTTACTGGCAGGGACTGTAATTAAATAATATTGTGAAACTGATGCTTTTTAACTGTCATTTGTATTTCTACAAACACACACAGCTAATTGCAGCATTACCGCAAAAATGGAAGAGGCAAGGGCAAGGGGGAGAAAGTAAGGAACTTGTCCGTCGGCCCTGAAGCATTACAGACTAAATTAAAAAAGTATACCAGTTTCATTTAAGGATCAACAAATTGACAGCTGTGCCATATAGATTGCAAAATAGTTGGGAAGAGATTTGTTTTGCATGTACCGATTCCATGGCATATTGTTTATGAACTGATACACAAAACGACGTCGGATTCACAACTTAGAATTGTTTTATTTTAATTATATCAAATTCTTGCAACCAATAGAATGTTATACAGTTGAAGTTGGAAGTTTACGTACACCTTTGCCAAATACATTTAAACGCAGTTTTTCACAATTTACAACATTTAATCCTAGTAAAACTTCCCTGTCTTAGGTCAGCTGGGATCACCACTTTATGATTTATTTCAGCTTTTATTTCTTTCATCACATTCCCAGTGGGTCAGAAGTTTACATACACTCAATTAGTATTTGGTAGCATTGTCTTTAAATTGTTTAACTTGGATCAAACGTTTCGGCTTCAATATATCCACATATTTTCCTTCCTCATGATGCCATCTTTTGTGAAGTGCACCAGTCCCTCCTGCAGCAAAGCACCCCTACAACATGATGCTGCCTCCCCCGTGCTTCACGGTTGGGATGGTGTTCTTCGGCTTGCAAGCCTCCCCCTTTTTCCTCCAAACATAACGATGATCATTATGGCCAAACAGTTCTATTTTTGTTTCATCAGACCAGAGGACATTTCTCCAAAAAGTACGATCTTTGTCCCCCGTGTGCAGTTGCAAACCGTAGTCTGGCTTTTTTATGGCAGTTTTGGAGCAGTGGCTTCATCCTTGCTGAGCGGCCTTTCAGGTTATGACAATATAAGACTCATTTTACTGTGGATATAGATACTTTTGTACCGGTCTCCTCCAGCATCTTCACAAGGTCCTTTGCTGTTATTCTGGGATTGATTTGCACTTTTCGCACCAAAGTACGTTAATCTCTAGGAGACAGAACGCGTCTCCTTCCTGAGTAGGAAGGCTTCGTGGTTCCATGGTGTTTATACTTGCTTACTATTGTTTGTACAGATGAACGTGGTACCTTCAGGCGTTTGGAAATTGCTCCCAAGGATGAAACAGACTTGTGGAGGTCTACAATTTTATTTTCCTGAGGTCTTGGCTGATTTCTTTAGATTTTTCCATGATGTCGAGCAAAGAGGCACTGAGTTTGAAGGTAGGCCTTGAAATACATCCAGAGGTACAACTCCAATTGACTCAAATTATGTCAATTAGCCTATCAGAAGCTTCTAAAGCCATTACATAATTTTCTGGAATTTGCCAAGCTGTTTAGTATAGGCAGAGTGTATGTAAAATTCTGACCCACTGGAATTGTGTTATAGTGAATTATAAGTGAAATAATCTGTCTAAACAATTTTTGGAAGAATTACTTGTCATGCACAAAGTAGATATCCTAACCGATTTGCCAAAACTATAGCTTGTTAACATGAAATCTGGGTTTTAATGACTTCAACCTAAGAGTATGTAAACTTCCGACTTCAACTGTATATATGTGGGATACAACCATCCCAGCTCTGCTTTTCCTGCAAAGAGACAGAGTCATTAGATCATTTGTTTTGGTACTGTCCATATGTAGCTTGTTTTTGGTCGCAGGTTCAGGAACGGCTGAGGAATTGCAACGTCACTCTGCAAATAGCACTGCTGGGTGAAGTCATAGTCAATCGATCAGTAATCTTATACTTTTAGCAAAAATGTTTATCTTTAATTGACAACCTGTAAAAACTATGATAATAGAAAGGTTCAGAACTTTTGTGAAACATTACACACACAATACCCCATAATGACAAACAGGTTTTTAGATTTTTTTGCAAATGTATTAAAAATAAAACATTTATTTACATAAGTATTCAGACCCTTTGCTATGAGACTCGAAATTGAGCTCAGGTGCATCCTGTTTCCATTGATCATCCTTGAGATGTTTCTACAACTTGAATGGAGTCCACCTGTGGTAAGTTCAATTGGTCTATGTTAGGTCCCACAGTTGACAGTACATGTCAGAGCAAAAACTAAGCCATGAGGTTGAAGGAATTGCCCGTAGAGCTCAGACAGGATTGTCTCGAGGCACAGATCTTGGGAAGGGTACCAAAACATTTCTGCAGCATTGATGTTGCCAAAGAAAACAATGGCCTCCAACTCCACTTGGAGTTTGCCAAAAGGCACTTAAAGGACTCTCAGACCATGAGAAACAAGATTCTCTGGTCTGATGAAACCAAGATTGAACTCTTTGGCCTGAATGCCAAGTGTAACGTCTGGAGGAAACCTGGCACCATCCCTAGGGTGAAGCATGGTGGTGGCAGAATGCTGTGGGGATGTTTTTCAGCGGCAGGGACTGGAAGACTAGTCAGGATTGAGGGAAAGATGAACGGAGCAAAGTACAGAGAGATCCTTGATGAAAACCTGCTCCAAAGTGTTCAGGACCTGAGACTGGGGCGAAGGTTCACCTTCCAACAGGACAACGACACTAGGCACAAAGCCAAGACGACGCAGGAGTGGCTTCGGGACCAGTATGTTTAAATTTTTTTAATGGGGGATTGGAAATTATGCAGACAATAACATTGATGGAAGCTGCAATCCATCTGCAATAATAAAGCTGATCTACCCCCCCCCCCCCCCCCAATAAAATAAAATAAATAGAACAGCTAAGGTGATGTAGAGCAACAACATGTACATTCCGTATCAATATTGCACCATGTATGAGGTATTTAAGCATGTTGTAGATAAAGTTTGCTGTTGCTATGTCAATATTATTCTGTACGAATGACCAGTGACCATTCTCTGTGTGTTGGCATGTTGCAGTATTGTATTATTTCATATAAACAAATACTATTAAAGATGTGTTTAGAACATTGGATCAATCCACATGTGGGACCAACTGAACTGAAGCGATCAATACTTGAGTAAATCTTCCTTTCTCCAGCCCCCCCCCCACCCCCCCCCTCCCCCACTTGAACTGCAGGACACTGACCCTGTCCCCTATGAAGGACTCGCAAGCTCAACTCGCAGTTGATACTTAAGGTTCCACACAGCCATTTACAAGGACAATATACCTCAGGTAAGGCATTGTCAATTCATAATATTGTTACGTAGGGTTTAGTTTGGTTGAAAGAGGTGATGCCATGTTCAAAGATGGCACCTATTTAGCAACAGGTTTTTGTCAATGGCTAGCTGAATAAACAGATGGTAAATTCAAAGCTTCTCAACAGAAATGGTGCTCTATCAAATACTGAGCTATATTGTATCCTAAAATAATTGCCAAATAATTGTATACTAATACAATAGCTCAGATAAAGATTTAGGTTAACAAGTAATCTTTTTCTTTCTCTAAAAACTAGGGGTCAAAATTATTGACACCTAAAGATTCATATTTTTTAATTTAACCTTTATTTAACTAGGCAAGTCAGTTATGAACAAATTCTTATTTACAATGACGGCCTACCTACAGGGTCAGCCCCTGGAGCAAATTAGGGTTAAGTGCCTCGCTCAAGGACACGTCGACAGGTTTTTCACCTTGTCGGCTCAGGTATTCGAACCAGCGACCTTCCCGTTACTGGCCCAACGCTCTAACCGCTTGGCTACCTGCCGCCCACAATGTAAATTAAGTAGTCAAACGTTTTGTTTTTGGTCCCATAATGATTACATCAATCTTGTGAATCTAAAAACTTGTTGGATGCATTTGTTATTTGCTTTGGTTGTGTTTATGATTAATGGTAAATAATGTATTTTCATTTTGCAGTCACTTTAACTGTAAATAAGAATAAAATATGTTAATAAAAATGTGGATGCTACCATGATTACGGATAATCCTGAATGAATCATGAATAATGATGAGTGAGAAAGAGGGTCAAAGATCATATCATCAAGACATGCTAACCTCTCACCATTACCAATAACAGGAGGTTAGCATGTACAGTATTAGTATAAAATAATGCAATTTCAAAAATGTGGTTAGCATACAATATAGCAGAGGTGTGGACTCGAGTCATGTGACTTGGACTCGAGTCAGACTCGAGTCATGAATTTGATGACTTCAGACTCGACTCGACAAAATGTACAAAGACTTGCAACTCGACTTGGACTTTAACATCAATGACTCGTGACTTCACTTGGACTTGCGCCTTATGACTCGAGAAGACTTGCTACTTCCCATGAAAACTGGGGGAAAAAAATTTCACACGGCCGCGCCGCTCTCCGTTTATCTGCATCTGTGAAAAAAATGTGCACCATCCACCTGTATGCATACAGAGAGCGCGCGCTGCCTGCACGTTATCCAATCACTGTAGTCCCACGTTGTTTTGATTCGACAGCATCTAAGCAGGCACATTGCAAGACAACCAATGAAGCACATCAAGCAACAACGCGCCAGTTGTCAAAATGATACCGAAGATAGTTTCGTTTGGCTATAAAAATTACGAGGTAGTCGACAAAAAACGAGTTGCAATCTGCAAAACATGCGGATCGAAGATTACAGACGGAGCTGCCACAACGTCCAACTTTGTTCGACACCTGAAGTTGCACAAAGAAAGGTAAGTTTTGAACGAATGCTACGCACCTTATCGGATGTACCGTAACTTACTAGCTAGCTGCTGCATATTTACTGTATCAACGAGACAAACGCACGTCTCCCTTGCTGGTTCATGCTTACAAAAATATGGATTTTTGAACTGCTATTATATGGACATTCTAAAACGCTTTCGTGAAAAACGCTTAACGTTCTTTAATGTACTAAGACAGTGTTATTAAAAGACCAAACTCTGTAAATATCATATTAATAAAGTATACTATGTACAAAACATCAGATGAGCCCAGAATATGAACGCAAACACGTTTAATAACACGTTGCGTTTTCCTCCCATAGAAAACTATTATAAGAAAAGGCTTAACGTGTCTTAATATACTGAGACAGTAATATTAAAAGACCAAACTATAAATATCATATTAATAAAGTATACTAAATATACAAAACATCAGATGAGGCCAGAATATGAACGCAAACACGTTTAACAACACGTTAAGTGTTTTCCTCCCATAGAAAACCATTATAAGAAAAGGCTTAACATGTCTTATGTAGGCTACTATGTATTCTGGGCTCATCTGATGTTTTGTACATAGTATACTTTATTGATATGATATTTACTTAGTTTGGTCTTTTAATAGCACTGTCTTAGTACATAAGACACGTTAAGCCTTTTCTTATAATGGTTTTCTATGGGAGGAAAATGCTTAACGTGTTATTAAACGTGTTTGCGTTCATATTCTGGGCTCATCTGATGTTTTGTACATAGTATGCTTTATTAATATGATATTTGCAGAGTTTGGTCTTATAATATTACTGTCTTAGTATATTAAGCATTAAGCAACGTTAAGCGTTTTTCACGTTAAGCGTTTTAGAATTCAGTTTCAGAGTTGCTGGTGTGCTGCCTCATTGAGGTCGTTTATGTAATTTTGGTTAATCACAACTAAGCTGAACTGTCGCTGAAGACAAAATATCACAATTAAACAATGAATGCACCCCCTTTCACAACTCGGATGTAGTTGGTGCATCCCTAAACCCATCCAAGTACAACAGGAAACATAGTAAGACGTATACATTGTAAAGAGGAAAATGATAACACAGTCACAGTAGATCCACCATTAGCCTTCCCTTTTCATATCATGCCCAAACAGCAGACAGCGCATGGACAGAGTGCTACCGTAGTCTACAGTAGGTCTGTGAGGCAGCGCACCACTGGGATATATACAGTATATAATAAAATAATAACGATTATAGTAGTAATGTTCAGAGATGCAATAGATTATTATAGTGCAGTTCTTAACTAATGGGAATATTGTTTAGCTTATTTTTGGTTTAATTTGGTTTACTTTAGTTATTTAATTTATTCAATTATTTTGTTTTTCTATACTTTTCATGCCAACTTGCCATGGCCCCCCTAGAACCCCCTCGCGGCACCCAAGGGTCCCCGTCCCCACTTTGAAAACCACTGCTATAAAGCATATGACTTCAGTTTCTTGAGGGAAAGGGCTTTCTTATGAATTTTAAAGCAGTGAAAATATTCTTAATATTGCATACACTGAAACTGAAATGTATTATCGTAAACCGTAGTGTACAATAGGCAATGAATATTAACACAACAACATTGATATGAGTAAAGAGTAGTTTCAAATACAACATGTGTGGCTGTAAAGGATTTTCTGACATCTGTTTCATATTCTTCTCTGTTACAGGTATGAAGAATACCAGATGAACAAAATCATCGTAGATGAACCACAACAGCCTTCAATCTCACAATTCCTTGACACTCGTGTAGGGCGTTACAGCCTGACCCACCCACAGCAGAAGGCCATCTCCAATGCGATACTGTCTGACTTGATTATTGATTGCAATTTCCCTCTGTCTATTGTGGAAAATAAGAGCTTTCGTCACTTTCTGGCTGTGCTGGACAGCAAGTATACCCCAGTATGTCGCCGAACGCTGACCACAAAAACAGAGAGCCTTGCTGAGGAGAGACGGTCAAAGTTAAAAACTCAATTGAGCAACACTGACCATGTTTCAGTCACTGTGGACATTTGGTCTGATCGAAAGATGAGGGGATTCCTTGGTGTCACTGTGCACTGGATGGAGCGAGATGCAGAGAGGGTACAGCTAAAGACTAATCTCTTGGCCTGCAACCGCTTCAAAGGCTCTCACACAGCAGAGCGAATCTGTGACCAATTTGAGGCAATATGTGATGAATACAACATCAAAGCTAAATTGGACTATATAATTAGTGACAATGCTGCTAACATGCGCAAGGCATTTACAGTCTGCTTCCCCAGCGAACAGGAGGAAGATGAAGATGCTGGAGATAATCTTGATGATCCTGAGCTATGGCATGACTTAACCCAAGAAGACCAGCAAACCGTCGATGCTGCTATGGCAAAGAAACAGCGCCTGCAGTGTTTTGCACACACATTGCAGCTGGTTGTGGGAGACGGTTTGAAAGAAACAAAAGCGGCATGTCCTTCTCTCTCCAAGTTATCAAAACTTAGCTCCCAGCTCCACACAAGCACAACGTTTAAAGACATCTTCGATGGTGAATTTGGGGAGCACAGAGGCATCCCTGCTGCAGTGAGCACGAGGTGGAATTCCACACTGCGGCAGGTAAAAGCAGTCCTTCATTGTGATCAGCAAAAGCTCTGCGCAGTTCTTGAGAAGGCCGGGCATAAAGAACTGTCATTCACACCACGAGAGTGGAATCTGCTGAAGGAGTTGGTGGACATCTTAAAACCGTTCGGAGAAGCAACTGATTTGACACAGGGGGAGAAAGTCATTACAATCAGTGCAGTTGTTCCATCCATCTTGTCCCTCAATCACCATCTTGAGAAGCTGAAGCCTCAAGTTTGTTTCCTGAGTGGCCTGGTCAGAGGTCTGCAGGCATCCCTGAAAAAAAGATTTCTTGGGATCTTCATTAATGTAAAAATGGCCCAGTCTCAAGAAGGGATCACTGCCCCCTTTTCAGACACAGTCTACCTGAAAGCAGCTGCCTTGGATCCAGCCTTTTGTCTGCTGTGGATTGAGCCCCATGTGCTGGTCAACCGTGACATCAAGGCAGAGGTGGCACAACGAGTTAAAGGTAAATATTATTGACTTGCAATGCAACTTAAATGCAACGTACAATAATTTGATCTTAATCTGATATAGGATCTAATGTGATATTAATCTGACTTTAACAATAATAAAAAATTTCAGTCTTGAACAGTATCATCAACATCAGAAATAAGGGCTCTTTTGTTTCTGCTGTTGTGACACATTTTTTTTATTTTTTTTAGAATTGATCCTGCAAGATGCTGCAGAGACAGAGCAGCCTGTGCCGGTGCCTGCTGAAGAAGAACTAGAGGACATGGAAGGAGAAGGGCTGTTTGCTGCATACCATAAGAGGCAGAAAAGGGATGTTGGGACCCCACCAGCAGTACAGCTAAGTCACTACATTGACATGGCAGAAGGACAGAATGCCCTTTTGTTCTGGGCACTGAACAGTAAGACTCTTCCTTCACTCTTGCAATGCAGTATAGGGGCCTCCCTCCACCTGTCCACAGCACGCATGCGCGCACACACACTCACTCTCTGCTCATCACCTGTCCACACAGCTCTCTCTCTCCTGTGGTAGGAGTTTCACATGGAGTAAGATCCGTTCATTTGCAGTGCAGGTTCCCACACTGTTTTTACTTCCAGAGCTTTGGTGTTTGTCCTTCCCCGTAAACCATTCTCTCTCTCTCTCTCTCTCTCTCTCTCGTTCTAGTGCAATATGCTGTTCAAATACAAGCTTTTTTTGTGAAAATTAAATGTTATGTTTTTTGCTGTATTTGATTAATGTTATTGTATAAAAAGGTTTAAATAAATACAAATCTTACAGACATACATGATTTGTATACATTTTATTTCTGTGGTAAGAGGACTTGAAATGACTCGAAACTAAAATGGTAGGACTTTGGACTCGACTTGAGACTTGATGGCTTTGACTTTTGACTCGACTTGGGACTTGCCTCATCTTTGACTCGACTTGACTCGGGACTCGAGGGCAAAGACTTGAGACTTACTTGTGACTTGCATAACAATGACTTTGTCCCACCTCTGCAATATAGTTAAGTATTTTAATTATTTATTTTATTGCTCATATTTATCAATAATTTGTCACCCCAATACATACTTAGATGGCACTCTTCAGTTATGAATTTCATTAAAGGAGTGCTGGTGCTGGACAAAAAGATGATCCACTACAGATCCCGTATTGGGAGAGCAAACTGGGTGGAAACACTTTAAAATGATGAATTTCCCCAAATCTGAAGTTGAGTTAGCCGCAGTGTGTGCTTTATTTTTTATAAGTTGTGTTTCCCACATTACAACGGCCTCCCACTAGGCAAAGAGACAGTTGAACTTTGGAAGTTACTTTCAGTAGTGTTATGTTGGTTAGAATGTGTGCTGCAGTGGTGGCTGGTGACTTAAAAAGTAAGGGAGGAAGGTTGAATGTTATTTTAAATTTGTTCTATTTAATCCAATGGTATGACATGTTTTTATTGGAATTATATTGTTTTTAAGGTTTCCTAAAAATGTAGGACGTCCCTCCTTCCTGAAAGAGCCTCTGGTTTGTAGCAGTATTTCAAGGTAGCTTAAAACAATAGATGTGTATACAGTACCATACTGTAGCCTATACCAACGCTAGTCCTTGTGAGCTGCAACATCTACTAGTTTCCCCTTCCCCAGTGCTTCATTGATCCTTACATGCCATCGGTTGGCCAGAGTCTCCACAGAGACAGCTTGTTTCCCAAGTCTAAATTAGCCTGTGACCAATGACCAAAGGAGTTGAGTAAGCCTCCTATAACCTGACCCAGACACCTCTCTCTCACCTCTCCCCCCCCAGGATGAGGTTGTCTGAGTTACTGTGGACTCTGGGGCTGCTCCTCGCCTTGCTGTCAACCTCCCAGGCGTTCAAAGACTTCTGCCAAGCCAAGCCCAAAGACGTGCCCCTGGAGCCCAGGTGTGTCTACTGAAGCCCCGAGGACGAAGCCTTGACAGCGGATGCTAAGCCGGAGAAAGTCCCTGAGAACACCAATCCCCGGGTGTGGGAGCTGTCCAAGGCGAACAGTCACTTCGCCCTGTCCCTGTTCAAGCAGCTAGCCCAGGGCAAACCCAGCGAGGCCAACATCTTCATGTCCCCTATCAGCATATCCACAGCCTTCGCCATGACCAAACTGGGCGCCTGCGACAACACGCTCAAACAGATTATGAACGTAAGGGGTCTGAAGCGTAATGTGGGTGTCTCGTGTGTGTGTGTTCGCACGTGGCAAGCTTTTGTAAATTCACTTCTACCAAAACAGTACACAGTTAGTGATAACTTGAAACAGTCTAACCAAGTCTAGTGTATTGAAGTTGCCTAGGCTAGGTAGTGCTTGCCAACTTCTTTTGCCAATTAGCTTCAGCCGGTTTGTGTGCCACCGTGAAAAAGTGGGTCTGATATTGGATAGCCCATCTCTGGGGCCTAGTTAGGGACCATCAATAAATTACACAATGTAAGTGGGACAATATTTTCATGTTGCACATCTTTTAGTTGTCTCATGAAATGCTTTCAATATTTGTATATTTGTATACAATTTATAGTTGGTTTGAGGTTTGCAAGTCATTGAAATTTGGAGCGATTGACCTTTTCAAGTATTGTTCCATGTACATTGTGTACAGATTTACCATGGGCATTACGATCGGGTTGCGTGCAGCTGCGCTCCAAATTGATGATTACTTGGGTGCTGCCAGCTGTGGGCATGTGGGCAGGATTGAAATAAACCCAACCCAAGGAAAACTGTTAAGGTTACCTTCATTCCATTCCATCTCGCAACTTGGACGAGACTGACTTTATGACAAAATTATCCTATTTATACTTTTCAGACACTAGAATAACTGTTTCTTACTGATATCGATGCCACATAGGCCTCTTTCAAAACGAGAAGTTGCTTTTTAGGGGCAGTCGCTCTTTAAATGGTTTTGGTAACCCGCATCAAAAGGCCAATATAACGGGAAACTGTTGTGTGAAAAACCCAGCAGCGTTGCAGTTCTTGACACTCAAACCGGTGTGCCTACCACCTACTACCATACCCCGTTCAAAGGCACTTAAATATTTTGTCTTGCCTCTGAATGGCACACATATACAATACATGTCTCAAGGCTTAAAAATTATTCTGATTGAAGTGGATTTAACAAGTGACCTCCATAAGGGATCATAGCGTTCACCTGGATTCACCCGGTCAGTCTATGTCATGGAAAGAGCAGGGGTTCCTACACTCAGTGTATAAAACCATCAAGATTGAGACTGTTACTATACATTTACAATTACATGCATGACTCGTTCAGCATTTGTTTCATACACATTAGGCAGGAGGAACTTGAGAAATGTGGGTTTTCTGTCATTTAACATGTTCACAAGGTCTGTCTTGCTCTTTCTTCAGTTTATGAATAGACACAACCAATAACAGCTCAGGTCTCCCAATGTCTGACCTCTGTCTCTCTCAATTCAGGTGTTTAAGTTTGACACAATCAAAGAGAAGACGTCGGACCAAGTGCATTTCTTCTTCGCCAAGCTCAACTGTCGCCTGTACCGAAAGAAAGACAAGACAACAGAGCTGATCTCAGCCAACTGTCTTTTCGGAGAAAGGTCTCTGGCATTCAATGAGACTTACCAGAATATCAGTGAGCTGGTGTATGGTGCCAAACTCATGCCACTCAATTTCAAGGTCTTTACCTTAATTTGGCCTTTTCACATATCACAAATAGTATGTGATATTATACACTCTTTAATAACAATTACTATGTGTGCAAGAGTTCATTAATACACAGGTCGAGTATTGCTACATGTTATTTATCTGAAGTCACTGCACAGTGTTGAGTAATTAAATTCCAGAGTTACCAAAGTAGTTCTAGGCATGTGACAATGGTAGAAGTGCAATTCTGTGAACATGGGTCTTTTAGGAGAAGCCAGAGCTGTCACGGGTGACCATCAACGATTGGATCGCAAACAAGACGGAAAAAAAGATTCAGAACACTTTGCCGGAGGGATCGCTGAACTCCAACACTGTGCTGGTCCTGGTCAACACCATCTATTTCAAGGTGTGTTGACTATATTTTTCTTATACATTTAGTGTTCTGCGCTGCCTATGGATGGACAGACCAAAACAAGTTTAATTTTGGCCACCACCCAGCGCCTTGTTTTCTGCTGTCTCACAGGGTCAGTGGAAAAGCAAATTCGACAAAGAGAATGTCTTCAAGGCCGACTTCTACGTGAGTAAGTCCAAGACATGCCCAGTGTCCATGATGTACCAGGAGACCAAGTTTCGCTACGGCAGCTTCACAGAAGACAAGGTGCAGTTGCTGGAGCTGCCGTACCGCGGAGATGACATCACAATGGTGCTGATCCTACCTCTCAAAGACACACCCCTGTCTGAGGTAGGTCCTGGGTGCCTACTGTCATCATTTACACTGACAATTACATTGTACTCCCAAGGTTATTCATGTTTTAGTCATATGCTATTCATGACACATTAGATAACTTCAACTCATCCACCATACCACCAATCCAACTGAACATCTGCTGTTGTTGTAAGGTGGAGGAGAACCTGGACTTGAAGAAGCTGACTGGCTGGCTGGATAACATGAGAGAGACCACAGTGTCGGTGCAGCTGCCACGCTTCCGCATCGAAGACAGCTTCAGTCTGAAGGAGAAACTGCAGGCCATGGGGCTCGAGGACCTCTTCAGCCCCAAGGACGCCAGCCTTCCAGGCATCCTGGAAGATGAGGCGAATAATCTGTACATTTCAGATGCATTCCATAAAGCATTCCTAGAGGTATGTACAGGATCCATATGGCTCGTCAAATAAAATCCATAAGGATCATCACTTAAAGTAGCTGAAAAAAACAATAATTTGTTAACGGGTCAAATTTGCATCAGGTGGGGCACTAGGCCTAATCGGACAATTAACAAGCATCAAATATAATTGTTTAACTTTAAATCAATTAAATCAATGAAGAGTATAAACTTTCAAACCATTTTTGTCCAGTAGCTTAACAAGTAAACAAACTACTGTTGCAGGTGAATGAGGAAGGCAGTAAGGTGGTTGCTGCTACAGCTGTAGTGGCCATTGGCCGCTCTATCAACTTCAACCGGGAGGTGTTTGTGGCCAACCGGCCCTTCCTCCTGCTCATCCGAGAGTCCACCATCAACACAATGGTGTTCACCGGCAGAGTAGCTGACCCCTGTGACCCCTGATCACACACACATCAACCTCAGATTCGGCATTCATGTCATGTAACTGCCTATTTCTGATCTCTGTATCAATCTAAAATAAACCAAATGGGATGGACAGTGCACTACTTTGTGATATATTTAAGAGTGAGTACATTTAAATCTGTCAAATGAGTAATTGATTAAGTATCTGTTGGTTGGTGAAAGGGCCATCCTTAAAATGACACTTTTAAACAAACACTAAAAACGCATACATAGTTTGTCATTAAAACTCATTTTTCAACCACTCCACAGATTTCATGTTCACAAACTATAGTTTTGGCAAGTCTGTTAGGACATCTACTTTGTGCATGACACGAGTAATTCTTCCAACAATTGTTTAGACAGATTATTTAACTTATAATTCACTATATCACAATTCCAGTGGGTCAGAAGTTTACATACACTAAGTTGACTGTGCCTTTAAACAGCTTGGAAAATTCCAGAAAATGATGTAATGGATTTAGAAGCTTCTGATAGGCTAATTGACATAATTTGAATCAATTGGAGGTGTATCTGTGGATGTATTTCAAGGCCTACCTTCAAACTCAGTGCCTCTTTGCTCGACATCATGGGAAAATCCAAAGAAATCAGCAAAGACCTCAGGAAAAAAAATTGTAGACCTCCATAAGTCTGGTTCATCCTTGGGAGCAATTTCCAAACGCCTGAAGGTACCACGTTTATGTGTATTAACAATAGTAAGCAAGTATAAACACCATGGGACCACGCAGCCGTCATACCGCTCAGGAAGGAGACGCGTTCTGTCTCCTAGAGATGAATGTACTTTGGTGCAAATCAATCCCAGAACAACAGCAAAGGACCTTATGAAGATGCTGGAGGAAACAGGTACAAAAGTATCTATATCCACAGTAAAACGAGTCCTATGTCGACATAACCTGAAAGGCTGCTCAGCAAGGAAGAAGCCACTGCTCTAAAACCTCCATAAAAAAAGCCAGACTACAGCTGCACACGGGGACAAAGATTGTACTTTTTAGAGAAATGTCCTCTGGTCTGATGAAACAAAAATAGAACTGTTTGGCCATAATGACAATCATTATGTTTGGAGGAAAAAGGGGGAGGCTTGCAAGCCGAAGAACACCATCCCAACCGTGAAGCACGGGGGTGGCAGCATCATGTTGTGGGGGTGCTTTGCTGCAGGAGGGACTGGTGCACTTCACAAAATACATGGCATCATGAGGAAGGAATATTATGTGGATATATTGAAGCAACATCTCAAGACATCAGTCCAAATGGACAATGACCGCAAGCATACTTCCAAAGTTGTGGCAAAATGGCTTAAGGACAACAAAGTCAAGGTATTGGAGTGGCCAAAAAAGTATTTAGTCAGCCACCAATTGTGCAAGTTCTCCCACTTAAAAAGATGAGAGAGGCCTGTAATTTTCATCATAGGTACACTTCAACTATGAGACAAAATGAGAAAAAAAAATCCAGAAAATCACATTGTAGGATTTTTAATGAATTTATTTGCAAATTATGGTGGAAAATAAGTATTTGGTCAATAACAAAAGTTTATCTCAATACTTTGTTATATACCCTTTGTTGGCAATGACAGAGGTCAAACGTTTTCTGTAAGTCTTCACAAGGTTCACACACACTGTTGCTGGTATTTTGGCCCATTCCTCCATGCAGATCTCTAGAGCAGTGATGTTTCGGGGCTGTCGCTGGGCAACACGGACTTTCAACTCCCTCCAAAGATTTTCTAATGGGGTTGAGATCTGGAGACTGGCTAGGCCACTCCAGGACCTTGAAATGCTTCTTACGAAGCCACTCCTTCGTTGCCCGGGCGGTGTGTGTGGGATCATTGTCATGCTGAAAGACCCAGCCACGTTTCATCTTCAATGCCCTTGCTGATGGAAGGAGGTTTTCACTCAAAATCTCACGATACATGGCCCCATTCATTCTTTCCTTCACACGGATCAGTCATCCTGGTCCCTTTGCAGAAAAACAGCCCCAAAGCATGATGTTTCCACCCCCATGCTTCACAGTAGGTATGGTGTTCTTTGGATGCAACTCAGCATTCTTTCTCCTCCAAACACGACGCGTTGAGTTTTTACCAAAAAGTTATATTTTGGTGTCATATGGTCAGATGAAATTCTCCCAATCCTCTTCTGGATCATCCAAATGCTCTCTAGCAAACATCAGACGGGCCTGGACATGTACTGGCTTAAGCAGGGGGACACGTCTGGCACTGCAGGATTTGAGTCCCTGGCGGCGTAGTGTGTTACTGATGGTAGCCTTTGTTACTTTGGCCCCAGCTCTCTCCAGGTCATTCACTAGGTCCCCCCGTGTGGTTCTGGGATTTTTGCTCACCGTTCTTGTGATCATTTTGACCCCACGGGGTGAGATCTTGCGTGGAGCCCCAGATCGAGGGAGATTATCAGTGGTCTTGTATGTCTTCCATTTCCTAATAATTGCTCCCACAGTTGATTTCTTCACACCAAGCTGCTTACCTATTGCAGATTCGGTCTTCCCAGCCTGGTGCAGGTCTACGATTTTGTTTCTGGTGTCCTTTGACAGCTCTTTGGTCTTGGCCATAGTGGAGTTTGGAGTGTGACTGTTTGAGGTTGTGGACAGGTGTCTTTTATACTGATAACAAGTTCAAACAGGTGCCATTAATACAGGTAACGAGTGGAGGCCAGAGGAGCCTCTTAAAAAAGTTACAGGTCTGTGAGAGCCAGAAATCTTGCTTGTTTGTAGGTGACCAAATACTTATTTTCCACCATAATTTGCAAATAAATTCATTAAAAATCCTACAATGTGATTTTCTGGATTTTTTTTTCTCATTTTGTCTCTCATAGTTGAAGTGTACCTATGATGAAAATTACAGGCCTCTCTCATCTTTTTAAGTGGGAGAACCTGCACAATTGGTGGCTGACTAAATACTTTTTTGCCCCACTGTACATGTACTCATCCTGTCACATGTAAGCAAACCGCTAAATCTGACCTTGAAAAAAAAATGTAACCAGCAATTCACAGTAACACTTAAAGTGCTTTATTTCCTTTGAAGCGAATGTACTTTAATGAAAATGATATAGTGGTTATTCTGAAGTAACCCCTTTTCACATTATCAAAAGCAATTAATAAATCAACCTTTGGCCTTGCAAATGACCCCAAGCGATAAACCAAACCCTCTTCATACCAAACCCAAAGCATTAATCTTTACAGTATAATCAAGAAATGTTTCTCTCTCAGGAACAGGACCATGCAAAAAGAAAAAAAAGAAAAAAAAGAAAGGAACTTCACATATAACCTGCAAGATCTTGCAAGACCACAGGTGGTTTTGTACATTTCTTGACAGGGAAAATGTACAATATTTTAATTTCATATATTCCCTTTCCTTTGAGATATTCTTTGTTAATTAATATATTTTTTACGTCAAATAATATTTTGCGTTAAGTATTAAACATTTTAGGCAATTAATTACATAGCTTAATAATTCATTGGAGTAAGCATTTTGCAGTCAAAATCATATTGGATATACTGTATGTATGCATTTGTGTAGACATTTCACACAAGACAACTGTAAAAAAAAACAACCTCTAATTAAGACATGAGACCTTAATGATTCAGCAAGACAAAGACATAACAGCACAAAATATTAAATGTCACCTAATAATGCATTATTTGGCATGTTTTGGAGCAAATATATTGATAAAGAAACTTCCCCAAGTTTGGCATTGAAAACCTATGACAAAGATGACATGCATTGATGCTAAATAGGGCCTCAGCTTGACCATTCATTCAAGTAACTGAAATGTTTGGATTCCTGATTTTGACATCTTAACATAGCTACATGTTGTTTTTCACAGTTGGACAGATGGGACAAAACAGAACTTTTCAGAACAGTACTTAAATAAACTATATATGTATTATTGACACCCTCTCACTAGCTTAGTAAGAATCTTCACACGACATACCGAGGTAAGTGGAGACGATGAAAACCGACATAGATCTGTTTGCTGAAACTGGAGAGGCTACACGAGATGGCTTGTTCCTGTCATTGATCCACATTCAGCAGTAACAATACAAATACAAGGGTTCAATGCATATTTACAATGCCAATACACGTCTTCTGCGCAGTTAAAGCTTATTAAAAAATTAACAAAAAGCCATTTTAATTCTAAGCAACAGACAAAGAAAACGGCATGACTATCAATTTTGGTCAAATCCTAAAAAAGGCCTGAGAGTACTATTCAAACTAAATTGAAATCCGGCAAACCCGGTACCTGGTGGAAAATATCTTCTAAAACCAAACATTTAAGAAAAAGAGTTTTGTTATTTTTCATATAGTAATTGTTTAAAAATCTTTTTTCTTTTACACATAATGCAGGAACACTTTTCAATCTGGATTCCAGGTTTGCCGGCATCAAGGTTTGTAATGTAATGTAATCTCTGTATCTGAAAATCGACTGTCAATTTAAATTATTCCACGTTAGTTCTACTTTGGAATGCTATGTACGCACTGGAATGTTTTAATTCTAAATCAGAACACCATGTATCTCTCCAGGACCAAGGTTTGTGACCACTGGCTTAGAGGCATGATCTGTGAGTGTGACTCAAAATTGTTTGTTAGCTGTAGCCATCAAAATTGTAAAGAATCGTCATGCTGCAACCATAAAATGTAGTATTAAAATACTTATGTTTCAATTAGGGATTCATTATATATGTGACTTCATATCAGTATAGGCCAAACATGGCTGAAAAACAGATATTCTGGACCAATATTGTATGGTGTTAAATCTGAGCTAAAATAAAATGGCACGGTATCTTCTCTTTTATAAATTATGGAAAAGGCCATTTGATAAATAGCTAGTTGACACAATTTCTGTAATGCCATTTTGTCCATGATGGCTGACAACTTCTGTATCAGCCATCATGGACAAGAAGATATTGGTTATTGACCAAGATTTTCCACCTAGCTTTTTGGGGGATCTAAGCATAATTTAGCAGGCAAAATTTTTTGTGGACCCCTCTTGATGGCGTAGAGAAAAATAAAAACGTTTTGGTTAATTTTCTGCAATTATAAAAAAAAATTGTCATGGGTCGCAGAAAAAAGTATGCAGTTTTAAAGCAAGTTTGCTTCAATTTCACACATTTTGCCACGGTGCGGAGAGAAGACTTTGCAATTGTATAACTACATTTCAACGCTATTCTACTCATTTTGCCATAGGGGTGGAGATTTTTTTCTTCCGTTTTACAGCGTATTTCCTGCAATTCTACAGATTTTGCCATAGGGTATAGAGGCATGTTTTACATTTTAAAAATAATTTCCTGCAATTCAAAAGAATTACTGCAAGTTTAGATAGCTGGCTAAACTAACTTAACAATCTAAAAAATGTTAGCCGACATGGGCTAATTGAGTGAGTCAGTGACCGAACTTAAAAGAAAAACTGCTGATGCTGATGCACAGCCAAATTTCAAAAAGTTGAGACCCCAACTGAAATGATGCGACATTACATAATTTCCACATTTGTGCATCCCTAGTTTCGATGTAAAATAACAGCTGCATTGCTACTGCCATAATGGCATTTTCATTTACACAATAAAATGTTTTATTAATACATGTATATTTAAGCTTGGCGCATTTGCTAAATAAAGCTTGCTGTAAGATATCACTGCAGTTAGGCCAAGCATATATTTTTTTTTTTACTTCTTAAAACGTAACTTACAAAGAGAGTAAACTTAAAAACAGTAAACAAAAATACCTGATATTTGTTGTAACAAATGTTTACCTGTTTTTGTCTGACGAATCTAGACCGAGGTGTACTGTGGTGATGTGTAATGTATTCTCAATTCGGATAAAAAGAAAAAAGTAAACCAGTGGACAAATCAGTAGCTGTTTTTCACTTGCATACACCCATTCATAAAAACTCCTATCACACCCACAAATGATTCACAGCTCTGTAAAACAAAAAAACGAAAAAAAAAAAAAAAAAAAAAAAGCCAATCCACTATGCTACCATTATATCTGTTCAACATCTTAGCAAGTTGTTTAGGTTCTCTTTACTCTATAACAAATGTGTTTAAATATGGATATGCTATATATACCTTTTACATAACTCTTTAAAAAATCCATTCAAACCCCTCTAAGTGCTTGGCGTAGTTATTTTGGCCTCCCTGCGAGGGAGGGAAATAAGTTCCTTGGCTTGTCCTCAATTCCATTGGTTGCCAGGATGCCTCTTCTTACTGATTTCCAAACGGAACACACTCTACTGTAGCAAGCATGCAGGCTAAGTGTCTATCCTCTGGTGATGGGCCATCCTTGGCAGTCAGTAAACTCCTGCTTTCTCTTGGGTGATACTGAAGTACAGCCGCAAGGTCTTATCGGTCTCCCTTCCTGCTCCTCCTTAGGACTCCCCTAATAGGGATATGAGTGTCCTCCATTACAATCTTGTCTCGTCTCTACATCCTCCATATACATTGTCAGAGCTAGATAAAAATGTTCCGAAGATATGCGAAAAATGTCACTTATAAAAAAAAAAAAAAAAGTAGTTAACATGAACCACAACATAGAAAAACGAGAAAACAAAGACATACTAAATTCTGCTGAGTGTATCGACCAATCTGCTTAGAGCAGAGCTGTATTGCGTAGTGATGTGTGAGAGGTAACAGTTTTATTGTAGCTTATCTGAGGTTAAAGACCATTGAGTTTCCTGTGTTTTGCATTACTGTATATACAGTTGAAGTCAGAAGTTCACATACACTTAGTTTGATGTCATTAAAACTCATTTTTCAACCGCTCCACAGATTTCATGTTAATAAACTATAGTTTTGGCAAGTCGGTTAGGACATCTACTTTGTGCATGACCCAAGTAATTCTTCCAACAATTGTTTACAGACAGATTATTTCACGTATAATTCACTATATCACAATTCCAGTGGGTCAGAAGTTTACATATACTAAGTTGACTGTGCCTTTAAACAGCTTGGAAAATTCCAGAAAATGACACCATGGCTTTAGAAGCTTCTGATAGGCTAATTGACATAATTTGAGTCAATTGGAGGTGTACCTGTGGAAGTATTTCAAGGCATACCTTCAAATTCAGTGCCTCTTTGCTCGACATCATGGAGAAATCTAAAGAAATCAGCCAAGACCTCAGAAAGAAAAATTGTAGACCTCCACAAGTCTGGCTCATCCTTGGGAGCAATTTCGTTAAAGGTACCAACGCCTGAAGGAATCCTAGGAATTTTTACTAGGATTAAATGTCACGAATTGTGAAAAACTGAGTTTAAATGTATTTGGCTAAGGTGTATGTAAACTTCCGACTTCAACTGTAAGTATGCATTCAGCAGCTAGTTGAAGAATGTAGAGATATGAGGTTAACGGGTAAAATACAGATGGATTAAGAGTCCTCTTTTAAAAAAAGGCCTCTTTTACATTTGTCAATATCTTAATACATTTGTAAAATGGTTATATTGATTAAATAAATGGTACAGTTTTGAAAGTATTTAGCCATGTTGACCCTTGACATAAAATCGGCATAAGACTGACATCTGTCAAGAAGTTTGTTATTTTCATCATTGCACTTATTACTACCAAATTATTTTTTTTGTTCACTGGGCCATGTCTACTATTCATATGAAATTGCATTTAAGCCATTCTGGCACTTAAAATGAGCATATATGAAGAGGAGTCTTATCTATCATTGACCCCCAACTGCTCAAGATTGTCTCAAGGCAAAATGAAAACATGGAGTATGTATGTAGTTATTATACTGGCACAGTGTTTTGGCAATATTAATACAATATGACCAAACTGTGAACCAGTTCAACCTGTTATTTTTCTGCATTCTGAACCTGTAAACCGATAATACAAAAGTATAAAACTGTAACATGGGAAAATAGTCAAAATAAAAAACCACGGCATTCAGTGTTATACGAGGTTATTGGAGTGTGTGGCATTTCTTCATGCGTTAGCTTTATCTGTTCAGTTTGTATTGTGAAGGTAGACGTGGTTTAAAGCGGAAATATCTCTTATAAATAACTATAGAATACAAAGTGCCCTATCAAACTACTATTTTGGATCGTTCTGGAACTCCCGTCCCTGCTGTTTAGTTGAAAGGATTGGAAAAATGCTTATAAAAATAACACCCTGGATGGACTTGAAACCCTCTGAAATCACCTACTCCTTTTCATCCTTTCCTTTTAAGCAACTTCAAGATAGATTTTCTTTCCTCCCCTGGCAGGAGAGTACAAAATGACAGCCTAACTGCCGCCCCAAAACCTATACCCTGTCCATCTATACCCCAACCATCTCCCTCCCTGGTCCACTGGGTCAATCAGGCCCAGTGGTGGAGACTGAGGCCTGGGCACCCTCTCCAAAAGAGGCCCCACCTACACCTCCGCTGCTACCCCCCTCTGGCTCCTCCTGGCTGGGCGACCCCTCCTCGTTCTGGCACCCCCTGGAGGAGACGGTGGTGGTCTCTGGGGAGGCGCTGTGGGCCACCTCCTGTGGGGCGCAGCCCGGGTGGTTCTTGCGGAAGTGCTGGTTGAGGATGGCCTGGAAGGGGAAGCTTTTGCCGCAGACGTGGCAATGGAAGGGCTTGTTTCCTGTGTGCTTGCGAATGTGGTACTCCAGCTGGTCCTTGCGGGTGTACTTCTTGCCGCAGATGCGACAAACAAAAGGTGTGATGCCCATGTGCAGCCGCATGTGACGGTCCAGGCTGCCCTTCTGGTTGAAGGACTTGCAACAGTAGATGCAGGTGAGCCTAGGGTTGTAGCGGAACCAGCGGTCACCCACCTGTTCGCGCAGGTACTCCTCATAACCACCCATGTCGAACGCAGCCTGCTCCTCCCCCTGGCAAACAAACCACAAGGACTAACAATGTATGGTGGACTTTGGGAATACATAGTGCTGACCACCAGGATAGAACACCAGTCGATGACGGTGACACATACCTGTGAGCTGGTGTGGTGCTGGTTGTCCGCTCTGCTGGGTGACTCACTCTTGGCTCTCGGTCTCTCGGCCATCACCACCACACTGCCAGTAGGACTAAACCTAACAGGATAGAGATACTGGATCCTTAAACCTCAGTTCGGTCAGCAGCTCCACCTTGCCATTTACCGTAGCACTCCATCTTCCATTAGTAATACATATAGTAGGCTACTTTTGTACTGAATTTTACTTCCGTTTAAAACTAGCATGCACACTCTACCTTTATATAAAGGCATTGATGAAAGCATGAAGTTCCTGCTTCCCTGGAACTTGTACCCACCTCTCTGTCTCACTGAAGCTGCTGGAGGGCTGAGAGCTTTTGGCCCCCATGACAAAACCCTCCTGCACTAGCGAGCTGCGCCCGGACGTGTCGATCATCATGGCTGCTCCCTCCTCCGCTCCGCTCCCTTCCTCCTGGGTATCGGCCCCCATCCACTCAGTCTTTATCCTCAACCCGTCCACCACCCGCACTGACTCCCCCTCTTCACCACCACTCCCTCTCTCCGACTCTGCCTCCACGTACCACTGGCCAGCCCGATTGATGCGCAGTATGGGCTCCTTCCCCAGCCTGCTGACCACTCCCACCCCCCCAGCCAGCCCCTCTGGGCCCAGCCCGCTGTGTTCCACCATCTGGGGGCTCATGGACTCCCCCGCTGGGCTTCCCACCTCCCGGATATCCAAGCCCCCTCCAGCACTGCTTCCTCGAGGACCCAGAACCCTGGGGCTGCTGTGGCGCGGGCTGAGGGCGCGTGAGCCCCCTGATGTTCCTAACCCCCCTCCTCCTCCTCCTCTTCTGGCCTCCAAGCTCCCAGCCCCCCTGTGCCCACCTCTGGCCCCCAGCTCCTCCTCCACATCTGCCAGGCTGATCTTCAGATGGATGCCCTCCAGGATCTGCGTGCAGCGGTCGATGATGTGCTGCATCTGCAGGAAGCTGGCGGCCGTCAGGTAGCTGATGATGTCAGCCAGCTGCAGGCACAGCCTCCCGGTGTAGCAGAAGGAGAGGAGCTGCTCGAACACAGAGGGGTTGCGGATGACTGACAGGGATACGGTGCTCATCTGGCTCAGCGACATGTGGTCTCGGAAGTAAGGGGAGCTGGCAGCCAGCACCACCTTGTGAGCACGGAAGCTCTGGCCCTGCACGTTCACCACAATGTCGCACAGCCGCCCCTGCATACGCAGCTGGTTCAGGTGGGTCAGCACTGAGTTGCTGAAGTCAGGGATGTCCAGTTGGATGGTGCCTGCTCGCTCCATGGTGCCTCCTCGCTCCATGCTGCCTTGTATGATCCCTTATGGCTGTGCAGAGGAAAGGGACATGATAATTTGGTAGAGATTATACAATATAATTTTTTTTAATTCACTTGGAATTTACTTAATGTACACAAACAGACCATTGACAAGTTGGAAATTAGTGGACATATCTTGGAGATTAACTGTTTGATAATCTAAGCAAGAAAGTTTGCTTAGCAAAAGAGGACATAACTTTTCTTACCTTTTCGGAATACACCAACAGCACTGTACCACGGCAATTAAATGTTACTTGCAATTAATTTTTGCAATTCACCTTCATATTAAACTACTGACTAAGCTGGCTGGCTGGCTAACTTCCATAGAATATGGCATTAATTATAGGTTGCTAAGGGTTGTGCATTGTTGACAAATGGTGTGAACTGACGCTGTTCTTGCACAGCGGTAACGATCAAACGCTATAACCGAGCCCTGGCCCTCTTTTCGGCCACTGTAACATACTGCAGTACGGTGATGAGCCGAAGCCTAAACGAAGAATACACCCCGGCGTTGCTCACGACAGGGAGGTGGCTAACGTTAGCAAGCTAGTTCAACGTCCATGTAGCTAACAACAAAAACGGAGAAAGACAGAACACCGTACAACTTCTATGTCACAACGAACCGTCGTAATACTACTGCGGTACTGTTCCATATTAAATGTGTCTATGTGCACGTTAACTTACGTTCAATTTTATATGCTCGGTTACTCCTTTCGCCGCTCTCATTTTCCCATTTCATGATACCGCATTCAATTTTTTGGGGAAAAGTGCATTTGCATTATGGGAAGTGGTGTTCTCTTCTCATTGACAAGCCCTCAGAGAACAGAGAAGACGCTGGATAAAAGAACATATGTTCCCAGAATGCATTACTTTAAAGTCAAACGGATGTTTATGGTGCTTGTAGTTCCTTCGTGTATTTTTTTTAACTTGCCGTAGCTAAAGAGAGTAAAAGTGCAACAGACTCTTCTTGCTTGGTAGTTTGTCAGTTGATTGTATTGAAAGTTGACGATGTTGAAAATATCACTTTCATGGGTTTCTTGGGTGTAAATGTGATTTAAACTGCTCTTTCTTTCCCCTCACCATCTGCTTCCCCATCCTGTCTTTTAAATTAATGTCGCCCTGGATTGCCTGTTCAGTCTGATGTGCTTTCTGGACTTCAGAAGTAAGCATATAATACTGAAACTCTCCACCAACAGCGATGTTAAGACTGGTGTTTCGCAGGTAATATTTAATGAAGCTGCCAGTTGAGGACTTGTGAGGCGTCTGTTTCCTCCCACTCCTCTTTCTATTCTGGTTAGAGCCAGTTTGCTCTGTTCTGTGGCAATTTCTTGCACGGAATAGCCTTCATTTCTCAGACTGACGAGTTTCAGAAGAACATTCTTTGTTTCTGGCCATTTTGAGCCTGTAATCGAACCCACAAATGCTGATGCTCCAGATACTCAACTAGTCTAAAGAAGGCCAGTTTTATTGCTTCTTTAATCAGCACAACAGTTTTCAGCTGTGCTAACATAATTGCAAAAGGGTTAACTAATGATCAATTAGCCTTTTAAAATCCTAAACTTGGATAAGCTAACACAACGTGCCATTGGAACACAGGAGTGATGTTTGCTGATAATGGGCCTCTGTAGGCCTATGTAGATATTCCATAACAAAATCAGCCGTTTCCAGCTACAATAGTCATTTACAACATTAACAATGTCTACACTGTATTTCTGATCAATTTGATGTTATTTTAAAAACAGTAGCAGCAGCGTATGTGATGAGTAAATAAAAGTTAGTGCGAAAAGGGTCAATGCAGGTAGTCCGGGTAGCTATTTGGTTAACAATTTAACTAACTATTTTGCAGTCTCATGGCTTGGGTGTAGAAGCTATTTAGGGTCCTGTTGGTTACAGACTTGGTGCATCGGTACCGGGTGCCGTGCGGTAGCAGGAGAACAGTCTATGACTTGTTTGGCTGGAGTCTGACAATTTTTAGGGCCTTTCTCTGACATCGCCTGGTATAGAGGTCCTGGATGGCAGTGGGTTACTGGGCTGTACTCACTACCCGCTGTACGCCTTGCGGTCAAGTGCCAAGCAGTTGCCATACCAAGCAGTGATGCAGCCAGTCAAGATGCTCTCAATGGTGCAGCTGTAGAACTTTTTGAGGATCTGAGGGCCCATGCCAAATCTTTTCAGCCTCCTTAGGGGGAAGAGGCATTGTCGTGCCTTCTTCAAGACTGTATTGGTGTGTGTGGACCATGATAGATCCTTAGTGATGTGGACGAGGAACTTGAAACTCTCAAACCGTTCTACTACAGCCCTGTAAATGTGAATGGGGGTATGCTCGGCCCTCCGTTTCCTGTAGTCCACAATCAGCTCCTTTGTCTTGCTGACGTTGAGAGAGAGGTTGTTGTCCTGGCACCACACTGCCAGGTCTCTGATCTCCTCCCTATAGGCTGTCTCATCAGGAGCCTTGTCGGATGTCTGAAAGGGAAAGCGGGGGATACTAATCAGTTGTACAACTGAATGCATTCTGAAGTACATCCTTCGCGTCCGACTCGTTGAAGAAAAAAATCTTCGTCCAGTCCGAGGTGAGTAATCGCTGTCCTGATATCCAGAAGCTCTTTTCGGTCGTAAGAGATGGTGGCAGAAACATTATGTACAAAATAAGTTACAAATAACGCGAAAAAACACACATAATAGCACAATTGGTTAGGCGCCCGTAAAACGGCAGCCATCTCCTCTGGCTCCATTCACACCACCGTCGTGTTGTAAGCAAACTCGATGGTGTTGGAGTTGTGCGCAGCCACGCAGTTGTGGATGAACAGGGAGTACAGGAGGGGACTAAGCACGCACCTCTGAGGGTGCCCCTGTAGGTGTAATTGGCATAATTTAAGAAACTTGGATTAAAAATAGTGGTCCCTATAAACCAGGATGAATATAACCATAGTAAACATAATAGGCACCTCACCTCAAACCACCACTGGACGGGACACAGGCTGCCACATAGTCTTCAGCTTGTAGTTACACCTCAAGGTTGTCTATGTCCCTGCAGCGCTCTCTCCCAGAAGCTCTTGTGAGGACATGAGGAACTCACATGTGTAACAATTGGTTTGCAGCAACTTTTTCCTATCTCTATAAAGACAACAATGTAGTCAATGGGAACTCCACACAGAACTCCCACCAAATCTCCCTCCAGAATGTCAGATGAAATTACATAGAGCAATGTTGTTTTTTTTATCTGTAAAGGGGGTTGTTTGTTAGAACATGTTTACATGGTTAAACATTCAGTCCTCAAGCAGAATACCACTCCATATTGACCTTGCAACTACCATGTCAGTATGGTGTAACAGAGGAACGTGGCATAACCTCACTCCACAGGAAGCTTGGATTGATGCTGATGGAGCTATCCAATTGATACCTTTTGTATAGCTCAAATGGTTTGCACATTGTCTAGCGGGCAGTCATGTGTGTTGGCGAGACAGAGGACCCTGGTTCAAACCCAATCAGAGGCAAGTTCAGGGAGGCAGCGCTATATACTAAGCTAGCACACTGAAGCTGGTTAGAACGGATTTCACACAATTATTTACACATTTTTGCATATGATAAGTGTAATATTTCTTTCGTGAATCAAAACATTTCTTACTTTCTTGGGGTTTTTTGTCTGATAATTATTTATATATAGTGGGGAGAACAAGTATTTGATACACTGCCGATTTTGCAGGTTTTCCCACTTACAAAGCATGTAGAAGTCTGTAATCTTTATCATAGGTACACTTCAACTGTGAGTGACGGAATCTAAAACAAAAATCAAGAAAATCACATTGTATGATTTTTAAGTAATTAATTTGCATTTTATTGCATGACATAAGTATTTGATACATCAGAAAAGCAGAACTTAATATTTGGTACAGAAACCTTTGTTTGCAATTACAGAGATCATACGTTTCCTGTAGTTGTTGACCAGGTTTGCACACACTGCAGCAGGGATTTTGGCCCACTCCTCCACACAGACCTTCTCCAGATCCTTCAGGTTTCAGGGCTGTCGCTGGGCAATATGGACTTTCAGCTCCCTCCAAAGATTTTCTATTGGGTTCAGGTCTGAAAACTGGCTAGGCCACTCCAGGACCTTGAGATTCTTCTTACGGAGCCACTCCTTAGTTGCCCTGGCTGTGTGTTTCGGGTCGTTGTCATGCTGGAAGACACGACCCATCTTCAATGCTCTTACTGAGGGAAGGAGGTTATTGGCCAAGATCTCGTGATACATGGCCCCATCCATCCTCCCCTCAATACGGTGCAGTCGTCCTGTCCCCTTTGCAGAAAAGCATCCCTAAAGAATGATGTTTCCACCTCCATGCTTCACGGTTGGGATGGTGTTCTTGGGGTTGTACTCATCCTTCTTCTTCCTCAAAACACGGCGAGTGGAGTTTAGACAAAAAAACTCTATTTTTGTCTCATCAGACCACATGACCTTCTCCCATTCCTCCTCTGGATCATCCAGATGGTCATTGGCAAACTTCAGATGGGCCTGGACATGCGCTGGCTTGAGCAGGGGGACCTTGCGTGCGCTGCAGGATTTTAATCCATGACGGCGTAGTGTGTTACTAATGGTTTTCTTTGAGACTGTGGTCCCAGCTCTCTTCAGGTCATTGACCAGGTCCTGCCGTGTAGTTCTGGGCTGATCCCTCACCTTCCTCATGATCATTGATGCCCCAAGAGGTGAGATCTTGCATGGTGCCCCAGACCGAGGGAGATTGACCGTCATCTTGAACTTCTTTCATTTTCTAATAATTGCGCCAACAGTTGTTGCCTTCTTACTAAGCTGCTTGCCTATTGTCCTGTAGCCCATCCCAGCCTTGTGCAGGTCTACAATTTTATCCCTGATGTCCTTACACAGCTCTCTGGTCTTGGCCATTGTGGAGAGGTTGGAGTCTGTTTGATTGAGTGTGTGGACAGGTGTCTTTTATACAGGTAACGAGTTCAAACAGGTGCAGTTAATACAGGTAATGAGTGGAGAACAGGAGGGCTTCTTAAAGAAAAACTTACAGGTCTGTGAGAGCCAGAATTCTTACTGGTTGTTAGGTGATCAAATACTTATGTCATGCAATAAAATGCTAATTAATTATTTAAAAATCATACAATGTGATTTCCTGGATTTTTGTTTTAGATTCCGTCTCTCACAGTTGAAGTGTACCTACGATAAAAATTACAGACCTCTACATGCTTTGTAAGTGAGAAAACCTGCAAATTCGGCAGTGTATCAAATACTTGTTCTCCCCACTCTAGATGGTTTCAATGGAAAGGCAAAGTGCCAAGAAAATTTAAGAAATTCTAGAATATTCAGTACCTTGAGTCAACACAGCAGAGGGACGGCTGTCACATTATGATTTACTACATTTTGCATATGACACTAGTGTAATATTTGTTTCATTAATCAAAACATTTCACTTAATAAGGGGCATGGGAGGCCCACAAGGATATTGGTATCCACAGAACTCTATCAGAGAGACGGTCCCATCACACTGACCCGCTCTTCTGACCTCATTAGGGGCGTGGCTTAGTTAGTGTGCAACAGACATGAAAAAACATTATGTCATTAAAAGACTAAAATCACATTTCTATATTTTGAAAAGTATTCTTATACTTAATCGTTAGTTTTATACAACAATTAGATGCAAACCTAATATCTGGGAAGTGTAGACAAACAGAGATACAGGAGATGTGGTTCTACCTTCTTTCATGACATCACAAAATGGTAACGAATTCGACATGATTGGCCCTACACTCTTACCCGCTAGGCTACCTGTAATGTATTGGATTGGATTTGCCCCAAACATAACACTTTGTATTCAGGACAAAAAGTTAATTGCTTTGGCATATTTATTACTTTAGTGCCTTGTTGCAAACAGGATGCATGTTTTGGAATATTTGTTTATTCTGTATAGGCTTCCTTCTTTTCACATCTGTCATTTAGGTTAGTATTGTGGAGTAACTAAAATGTTGTTGATCCATCCTCATTTTTCTCCTATCACAGCCAGTAAACTCTAACTGTTTTAAAGTCACCATTAGCCTCATGGTGAAATACCTGAGTGGTATCCTTACTCTCCGGCAACTGAGTTAGGGAGGACGCCTGTATCTTTGTAGTGACCGGGTGTATTGATACGCCATCCAAAGTTTAATTAATAACTTCAGCATTCTCAAATGGATATTCAGTGTCTGTATTCGAAAATTATTTTACCCATCTACCAATACGTGCCCTCTGCGAAGCATTGGAAATCCTCCCTGGCATTTGTGGTTGTATCTGTGTTTGAAATTCACTGCTTGACTGAGGGACCTTACAGATAATTGTATAGTATGTGTGGGGTACAGATATGAGGTAGTCATTCAAAAATTATGTAAAACACTATTATTGTAAACAAAGTCCATGAAACGTATTATGTGACTTGTTATGACAATTTTACTCCTGAACTTATTTAGGCTTGCCATTGACTCAAGACATTTCAGCTTTTCATTTTTTGTATTAATTTGTTAACCTTTCTAAAAACATAATTTAAAACTCAGGCTATAACAAAACAAAATGTGGAAAAAGTCAAGGGTTGTGAATACTTTCTGAAGGCACTATAGGCCAAGGGTTTCAAGCTTTAATCTATAAATCAACCATTAATATGTTTGATTTCCAAAAATCTAAGTTAAAGAATAGGACTAAATCAAATCAAAATGCATTTCTAGCACTATTCTTTAAAGGGATACTTCATGATTTTGGCAATGTATACCACTTGTATGTCTCTGTGTCCAGTATGAAGGAAGTTAGAGGTAGTTTCGTGAGCCAATGCTAACTAGTGTTAGCAAAATGACTGGATGTTTATGGGGATCTGCTAGCCTTCATGGGTATCTACTTCCAGTCATTGCAGCCTGCGGGTATCTGCTAGCATGCTAGCAGATACCCATAGACTTCCAGTCATTGTGGTAATGCTACTTAGAAATTGCACTTCAAACTGCACGCAGAGACATAAAAATTATATCCACGACTCTGGGGAAGTAGATAAAATCCCGAAGTAGCCCTTTAATTTAGATTTTTGGTTGAGATAGAGATGTGAATCCAAAATGTTGATTATTCATTCGTAGACAAACTGGATATTGAATTGTGTTTGGTTGTATTCACAGTAAACGCTGCATATGTCGGCTCAATCGAATATTACCTTTAAATGTGTATCACAGAATCTGTAACGCTTCAGCTTATATTGGAAATTCAACTAACTTCTGGCTGTCTTTTTCAGTGGGTGAATAAAGGTTGAAATGTAATTGAAATGTCAATTACCCAAATGTCCACGTTGAAATGAAGTGGTGTGCCTAGTGGGAGGATCTCGTCATGTGTTACACCCACTACATACAGAATTAAATAAACAGAACAAGAATCTGCTTTATGAAGCAATAACAGCAGATAGCCACAGGGAGGCGCTAAGTATCTTACTTATTGTGAACCAGAACTAAACTTGAGTCTGATCCATTGGTCTTACACCAAAGTTGAAATAGGTGTGCCCCCAAGATTACCCCAAGAAAGGAGAGGGATTAATCTGTTCAGCTTGCCCTCTGGGAGCAGATAGAGCCTACCTGAGGGAAGAAGCTGGTATTCAGAATGAAGTTGACTACATGGGAGGGGTCCGCTATGATTTGAATACTGTCATACACCCATGACTGGTACACTGGCCTCTATTACAGCATGACGAAACAAGATACATGTATTCTGGTCAACTCCAAAGACCCAGAGTATGTGTAAATAATAAATAAATAAATAATAATAATAATAATAATAATAATAAATGTGTAAAATATAGATGTTGTGGAACTTTGGAGCAAAAGCTAATTTCTTAAAAGTCTAATAATAACAGGAAAATCAATCATTTTATCAATCAAATGTTTCCTATTTGGTGCAATATAGTCTAGGTTAGACTATATCAAATTGGAAAAGCAAGATTCAACCCTGCATCTAGACCAGTGGTGGAAAAAGTACCTAATTGACATATTTGAGTATAAGTAAAGATGACTCAAGTAAAAGTTTTTGGGGTTTTAAATATACTTAAAAGTAGATGTAATTGCTAAAATATACTTAAGTCTGAAAAGTAGAAGTATAAATAATTTCAAATTCCTTATATTAATGGTTTATTTGATTTTTATTTAACCTTTATTTAACTGGGCAATTATTATTTACAATGACAGCCTACCCCAGCCTCCCCTAACCCAGATGACACATCCAATTGTGCGCCGCACTATGGGACTCCCTATCACGGCCGGTTGCGATACAGCCCGGGATCGAACCAGGGTCTGCAATGACGCTTCTAGCACTGGGATGCAGTGCCTTAGACCGCTGCGCTACATGGGATTGCACAATTATTTTTTATTTATTTTTTATTTACAGACGGCCAGGGGCACACTGGCACAGACATGATTTACAATTGAAGCATGTGTGTTTAGTGAGTCCACCAGATCATCAGTAGGGATGACCAGGGATGTTCTCTTGATAAGTGCCTGAATTGGACCATTTTCCTGTCTTGCTAAGCATTCAAAATGAGTACTTTTGGGTGTCACGGAAAATGTATGGAGTAAAAAGTACATCATTTTCTTTAGGAATGTTGTGAAGTAAAAAAATAGTAAAGTACAGATACCTCCCAAAACTACTTAACTAGTACTTTAAAGTATTTTTACTTAAGCACTTTACACCACTTACCGTTGAAGTCGGAAGTTTACGTACACCTTAGCCAAATACATTTAAACTCAGTTTTTCACACTTCCTGACATTTAATCCTAGTAATAATTCCCTGTCTTAGGTCAGTTAGGATTAACACTTTATTTTAAGAATGTGAAATGTCAGAATAATAGTAGAGAATTATTTATTTCATCACATTCCCAGTGGGTCAGAAGTTTACATACACTCAATTAGTATTTGGTAGCATTGCCTTTAAATTGTTTAACTTGGGTCAACCGTTTCGGGTATCCTTCCACAAGCTTCCCACAATAAATTGGGTGAATTTTGGCCCATTCCTCCTGACAGAACTGGTGTAACTGAGTCAGGTTTGTAGGCCTCCTTGCTCGCACACACGTTTTCAGTTCTGCCCACAAATTTTCTATAGGATTGAGGTCAGGGCTGTGTGATGGGCACTCCAATACCTTGACTTTGTTGTCCTTAAGCCATTTTGCCACAACTTTGGAAGTATGCTTGGGGTCATTGTCCATTTGGAAGACCCATTTGCGACCAAGCTTTAACTTCCTGACTGATGTCTTGAGATGTTGCTTCAATATATCCACATAATTGTCCTTCCTCATGATGCCATCTTTTGTGAAGTGCACCATCCCTCCTGCAGCACAGCACCCCCACAACATGATGCTGCCACATCCGTGCTTCACGGTTGGGATTGTGTTCTTCGGCTTGCAAGCCTCCCCCTTTTTCCTCCAAACATAACGATGGTCATTATGGCCAAACAGTTCTATTTTTGTTTCATCAGACCAGAGGACATTTCTCCAAAAACTACAATCTTTGTCCCCATGTGCAGTTTGAACCGTAGTCTGGCTTTTTTATTGCGGTTTTGGAGCAGTCCTTGCCGAGTGGCCTTTCAGGTTATATCAATATAGGACTCATTTTACTGTGGATATAGATACTTTTGTACCCGTTTCCTCCAGCATCTTCACAAGGTCCTTTGCTGTTGTTCTGGGATTGCACCAAAGTAAGTTAATCTCTAGGAGATAGAACACGTCTACTTCCTGAGCGTTATGACGGCTGCGTGGTCCCATGGTGTTTATACTTGCGTACTATTGTTTGTACAAATGAACGTGGTACCTTCAGGCGTTTGGAAATTGCTCCCAAGGATGAACCAGACTTGTGGAGGTCTACAATTATTTTTCTGAGGTCTTGGCTGATTACTTTTGATTTTCCCATGATGTCGAGCAAAGAGGCACTGAGTTTGAAGGTAGGCCTCTACATCCACAGGTACACCTCCAATTGACTCAAATGATGTCAATTATCCAATCAGAAGCTTCTAAAGCCATTACATCATTTTCTGTAATTTTCCAAGCTGTTTAATGGCACAGTCAACTTAGTGTATGTAAACTTCTGACCCACTGGAATTGTGATATAGTGAATTATAAGTGAAGTAATCTGTCTGTAAACAATTGTTGGAAGAATTACTTGTGTCACGCACAAAGTAGATGTCCTAACCGACTTACCAAAACTTGAAATCTGTGGAGTGGATGAAAAATGTGTTTTAATGACTTCAACCGAAGTGTATGTAAACTTCCGACTTCAACTGTATCTAGACAAGTGTTGAATGGAACACCAGACAGCAACAGTATTCAATACTGGTATTCTAAATCGAACAGGTTCCCAGAGGTCCTTGTGTTGGTTTTGATAGTTTTCGTTGAACTTTTTTTGTTATTGCTTGCCAGTTTATCGGTTTGACAGAGAGCCGGCTGGGGACGAGATAACCCCCTGCCCTCATCTCCTGTCCTTCAGGACTGCTGCTGAAACAGCTGGGTAAGTTTCCTTCGGTGGTGTACCTGTCCCCCAATGAGTTGATTTAGATGATTATCCTATTATTAACAGATATTTATCCAATTCCCACAACTGTCCCCCATCTTTAGGTTTTCAGAACGTATTTCTGTAACAATATGACAACTTTCTTGTTTTAAAACTAGTAGTTTCTTTTTGTTGTCACAACATTCTGTACCAAACCAGGTCTCAGTGTGCATTAAGAGAAGGCAACAATACACTTTTTTAAAAATCCAATATTTATTAAAAGCTAGCCAAAACACTTAAACAAAAACATGTGCAAAATATGAATTGGGGACACATGGGAGTTTGGCAAATTGACCACAGACAAGCGTTATTGTACTTGGCCGTGGTTAAACAGTTCCTAAAACACATCTTTACTAAATGAACAAACCATAGGATTCAGTTAACTATTCCAGTGAGGTATTGATGATGTGCGTGCCCACTGTAAGGTCTATATTCACATATTCCTTTATGAAAAACATTTAAGTACTTATTGGGGTCGGTTCTTTCAACAAGTGCTATTGAGCTTATCCTTATATGTCAATCTCTTGTGTTTTTCGACCTCATGTCCTTCCCTAATATTGGTGCATGCTGGTTTTTCACAAGAGAGTATGTTTTTGAGAGTAAAAACTGAGGGACAGACAAATATGCACGATGAATGGTTGGAGCGACAGTATCTACAAAATCGAAAAAGGAATCCCCCTTTTTATTAAGGCAGCGAAACAGAAATCATCAACTGGAAAAAGAAAGAACCTTTGTCACACATCAAACAGAATATAAATTATTATTGCAACTACATTGCATTGCTACAAAGATAACTTTATCCAATAAGAGTGAAATATAACAAATTACAAGTATGGAATACATGTTTAATCAAGGGGTAGAATTGACATTGTACTAGCCTTCAGAGTTAAGTCGAAGAAATATGAGCGCTTCATTAATTGTATTTCTTAAACGTTTCAATAAGAACAATAAATGCTGCAAACTATTGTCACACTTCCATCAACACCTTAGAGAATCAGTAAACACATAATGGGTTGATGGTTCTTAATTAATCAGCACTTTTACAACAAGTGCTGTACTAAAATACATTAAAAAAAATACCTTCGACTGAAATGGCTTCTTCTCAATCTGTAAAAAGAACATGGTTGAAGTCAATACTGAAATGGCTTCTTCCCAATCTGTAAAAAGAACATGGTTGAAGTCAATACTGAAATGTCAGGTTTACACTATGACATTGTCTTTTGAATATGAAAATATTCAGTTCAGTGCTGGCAGTCCTCAACATGTGGGGGGGAGAATGACACAAACTGAAAAACTCTTTCAGTTCTACTCTCTGGTTACTGGATGTCCAGAGATATTCACTTTCTTCCAGTTTAGCCCTTTTTCTGACGAGTTTCTTTTCGTTCCTCAAAGACAGACCCTTTTGAGAAATTATAAAACAAATGGAAACTGAAGTGGCAACTTACATACTGTACATAGACACAACCACAGCGCAACAAAACCACACAAACACACACATTTTACTTATACACATATATACATAATGTACACACACACTTGCACACTGCGCAAAAACATATATACAGACATCCACATTCCCTAAGCAGTGGAGCTACTTTTCTCACAACAGTCCAGAAGGCCCTTTAAGAAGAGGAGGTGATATTCCCAGAGGAGACGACGGTCTCCCTTGGCGAGTACTCCGGCTCGTCCTTATTGGGGTGGGACGAGTTGTCCGACTTGCTCCGGCTGAACTCTGCACCCATGATGGGCCGAGAGAACTTACCGGAAGGCTGGGCGCAGACACTGCAGCACAGGAGCGTTTTGAGGAAGGCGCGGCGCATCTCGTTGCTGGTGAGCGTGTAAATCAGGGGGTTCATGGCCGAATTGAGCACGGCCAGGGCCAGGAACCACTCGGCTTTGTACAGGATGGGGCACATGCGAATGTTGCAGGCTACGTCCAGTAATAGGAGGATGAAGAGTGGAGCCCAGCAGGCGATGAAACAGCTCAGCACAATGATCACGGTCTTGAGCAGGGCCATGGACTTCTCGGAGCTCTTGCTGCTAGCGCTACCCCCTCCGCGGCCATTGGAGACCTTGCGGAACACCAGCTTGCGGCTGCGGGTGCGCACCAGGGCGTAGATGCGCGCGTACAGGACTACGATGGCCATGAGGATGACGCTGAAGACTGTGGTGCAGAACAGGATGTAGGTCTTGTGGTAGAGTGGCAGCACGGTGGAGCAGCTGGGCATGCTCTGGATGCAGTTCCAGCCCATGATGGGCAGGCCGCCCAAGATGGCTGCAATCAGCCACACGGTGCTGATGAGCATGAAGACACGGCACGTGTTGCCATTGTTGTGCAACTTCATCTTTAGCATGGTGAGGTGGCGCTCGATGGCGATGGCCAGCAGGCTGAAGACTGAGGCTGCCAGGGCCACAAACATACTCCCCTCTCGGAAGAACCACTGTGTGGGGGTCAGTTTGTATGTGTTGGCACCTGACAGCAGGATGTTGGCCGTGTACACCACCCCAGCCAGCAAGTCTGATAGAGCTAAGTTCCCAATAAAGTAGTACATGGGCTTGTGGAACTTCTTGGTCCTCCAAATAGTAAGCAGAACCAAGACATTCTCAAGAATAATGAAGCAGCATACAATGATGAAAACCACAGAGTCCGCCTTGAGCCTGGAATCCTGCTCCACTTTCCGTAGCTTCCCTGTGAAGTTGTAGTGTCTGGCAATTAAGTCGGAATACATGGAGTCACCCATGGCTCTTAATTTGAATTTAAATCCCCAAAATGCTGTAGTCTACGATTTAGTCCACTGAGGGGCGATGGCAGGCCAAGGCACAGCTGGCAATGGTATTCCTTAGCACTTGATAGGTTGTCATTGCAGACGCTCAATCAAATAATCCTTATTGCCACACGATGTTCTGAGTATGTCCTTAGACCCCATCGCGAAACTCCTAAAAAAAGAGAAAATACCAATTTAGAACAGTCATAAATAAAACATTTATAATATGTAATACTCCTTCAGGATTCAGTAGCATAGTTCAACATAAAATACAAATACAGAACAAAAGTGGTAAATTAGGATACTAATTATTTAGAAATACGTGATAAAAAGCAAACAAACAGAAAAGTCGGACCCCGGGACGGTTCTTTATGGATATGATGTCCATTAAGATAACTGATTCTGAACTGTAAGCTGAATTCCACAAGATGGAAAAGTATCTCACTGATGAATGGGCTAAATTATCATCATTATAGGCTATTCTGAACTGTGTTAAGAATGAGAATAACTACGAAGTAATAACTACGGAGAAAAAAAAAAATCAAAAAACTTGTGCTATGTAACGGAATCTCTCAACATGAACTTGAAATGCGATTGAAACTCGTTATTTTGTTCAGACGTGTTTTTTTCCGATTTCTTCTGTGTTTGAGATATGATCAAAAAGGTATTAACTTAAACTACTTTGGAAAGGCAGAACTTTGATTTGAAACTAATTCGGCCAAGTAGGCATGCATATTAATAAAATCTAGTCTAGAAATTAAGTAAATATTTCCTTACCTTAATAGTCGTAATCAGTGAGAATTTCGCACAAATCCTCAAATCAGAAACTTTTTCTATTTTCCAGTGGCTGAGTTATGTGTGTTTGCAGCGTGATTCCATGGAATGAGCACGGTGCGCCAGAGTGGCTGAGTAAAAGCAAATCTTTGTGTCAGCTCAAACCACCCCTCCCTTCCCCATAAAAGGAAAACTCCACCCAAAAACGATATTTTGGTATTGGTTTCATTAGTCCGTCGGTGGTATAGTCCCCAAATGTTTTGCATGTCAGCAATCAAGTTTTCAAGATATCATATGATGCTGCATTCTGCAAAATGCATCATACCAATTGCATTACTGTATTTTGACATTTGATCCCAGTTGAGTTGTCCTGTCATTTACCTGTACAGTTTGTGTAACCATGCAAGTATTCACTTATCTGTAAATATAACTGTATACCTAACTGTACAGCTAATTTAACCATGCAAAATTTTCACTTACCTGTTCATTTACCCAGTCTGTCTATTAAGTAAACTATTATTACCCTCACTCATATCATACGCATTTTTAGCTACTGAAGTATTTCTCTGCCATCGACCTGTATAGTATAGATAACCATCCAACATCCACCAATGTATAGTGTACATATTCAGCCAACCACTCATACTATGCAATGTCTTTTTATAGCTTTTTTTTGCACTCCAGATATCTTGTATTTCTATACTTTTTCATACTGCCGCTCTATGTATCATGTACCGTGTATCTGTCTTTTGTGTACTTTCGTTGTGGCATTTTGCACCTGCCCTGTGTTTTGTTGTAGCTGCTTGACAATGAAATCCCCCCCCGGGGGATCAATAAAGTATCTATCTATCTATCTATCTATCTATCTATCTATCTATCTATCTATCTATCTATCTATCTATCTATCTATCTATCTATCTATCTATCTATCTATCTATCTATCTATCTATCTATCTATCTATCTATCTATCTAATTCAGACATTACATCTTCAATTAGTGTCCATCAAATTATAATATTTTCAAGATCACATAGTCAACAAATGCACTCTAGGCAATCAAATCTATGTTACAAAGATATAAAAGTCATGATATCAAATCGTCAAATATATGTGCCTTAAAATAAAAACAATTCTATTAATTTTTGGAATCATTTGTGGATTTACAATCTTTAAATAACAAAGACAGTGATAATAATGAGAGTAATTGTCAGTCATAATAATAATAATCACCGTAAAAGCTAGGCAACTGGTACAACCTAAACCAAGTAAAATCATCATGATTAAAAGCTCCTTTGGACAATGCAAACCCTTTGGTGGTGAGGGAAGGCTATGGCTCATTTCTGGGTCAATTGCTGTCAATCAAAAGTGTATGGCTCAGCAATTTAGCCTATGTTAGTGAAGTGAGGGTTTTTAAATGGTCATTTGGGTTTAACTTTATTTTACAGTACAGAAATGACCATGTATGTACTAAGAAAATACATTGTAGAATGGTAATTGCAGAGTAATAAGCTATGAGTTAGTAGTAGATGTGAATATGTTTCATTCAAATCAATAGGAAGATGTTCTCCCATTTCATCTGAACCCTATAGCCTGCCTTAAAATACAACAAACTGTATTGAAGATGCTTACCAACATGAATTTAGATATTCTGATGGACACAGAGAATAATGGAACAAATATAAGTATGTTATTACCTACTATTACTTTAAGTATTGGCAAAGCCAGCAGTCATTGTGGTAGTAATAACACATATACAGCAATAACGATACCAATAATATAATTATTATATTCTGTTACATTAAAAATCCTTTTGTTTTCATCTCTGGGAATGCACCAGCTGTGCAAACCCCCCCCCCCCCCCCCCACCCCCACCCCCCTAAATTAAGTCAAGCTATATGTGCATGAGTAACCACCCTCCTCCATAGTCTCTGCTCCCATCCCCTGTGAGTCCCAGCTACGTCCTCTGTGAGTCCCAGCTCCGTCCCCTGTGAGTCCCAGCTCCGTCCCCTGTGAGTCCCAGCTGCATCCCCTGTGAATCCCAGCTCCGTCCCCTGTGAGTCCCAGCTCCGTCCCCTGTGAGTCCCAGCTCCGTCCCCTGTGAGTCCCAGCTCCGTCCCCTGTGAGTCCCAGCTCCGTCCCCTGTGAGTCCCAGCTCCGTCCCCTGTGAGTCCCAGCTACGTCCCCTGTGAGTCCCAGCTACGTCCCCTGTGAGTCCCAGCTACGTCCCCTGTGAGTCCCAGCTACGTCCCCTGTGAGTCCCAGCTACGTCCCCTGTGAGTCCCAGCTACGTCCTCCCCTGTGAGTCCCAGCTACGTCCTCCCCTGTGAGTCCCAGCTCCGTCCCCTGTGAGTCCCAGCTCCGTCCCCTGTGAGTCCCAGCTACGTCCTCCCCTGTGAGTCCCAGCTACGTCCCCTGTGAGTCCCAGCTACGTCCCCTGTGAGTCCCAGCTACGTCCCCTGTGAGTCCCAGCTACGTCCTCCCCTGTGAGTCCCAGCTACGTCCTCCCCTGTGAGTCCCAGCTACGTCCTCCCCTGTGAGTCCCAGCTACGTCCTCCCCTGTGAGTCCCAGCTACGTCCTCTGTGAGTCCCAGATACGTCCCCTGTGAGTCCCAGCTACATCCCCTGTGAGTCCCAGCTACGTCCCCTGTGAGTCCCAGCTACGTCCCCTGTGAGTCCCAGCTACGTCCCCTGTGAGTCCCAGCTACGTCCCCTGTGAGTCCCAGCTACGTCCCCTGTGAGTCCCAGCTACGTCCCCTGTGAGTCCCAGCTCCATCCGCTGTGCCACGATTTCTTCTGCCCATTAATCACGTGCTGCTCCCTCTGTCTCTTCAGGTGTTCTGCTCCACCCAGCCCTCTGCTCCACATGGCATATGCATACCCTCTTCTGAGTGTGTGGACAGTATATCACCCATTCATAACCATCCTTTCAAACATGATGGTGGCCGCATCACGTATTGGAGATGACTTAACCAGAAATACTCACATCTGTAATGCCAAAGGTCCTTTCACCCAGTATCGATGTACTCATAGAACTATTCAATCACGTCATTACATTTTCTTGTGATTTCTTGTAATTATATATATTTTCTTACTTTGAATTAGTGGGGGAAAATCCTTACATGTTTGCGTCTGTGTGTGAAAGAGAAAGAGAGAGCATAGTGAGAGGAAAACATGGAAAACTAACCAAGGAAACCCTTCCTTCAAGAGGTCTCTTTGCTGCATTCTTTGACAGGGGGAGAATATCTATATCCACGTTCCAGTTGGTCGTCTGTGAGTGAGCATTGGCACCGTCGCTGTCAGCTCTCTGGACCATCAAACCAAGTGAGATCAAAAGCCTGCTTGCAGAGAGACACAGGGTCTTACATTTTTGGGAAGCTCCACTGACATTCCTCTCTCTTTGTTTATTTTTTATCCCCTTTTACTTAGACGGAATTTATCCACGACAGGACTCAGCTCCACTTACCCTCCCGTAGTGGTTGCTCCCGCCGTGGCCTAACGGAGGGAGAACATCAGCACAAATCTAAAACAAATAGTTCCACAGATGGACCATACAAAATTGATGTACTAATCATTTCACTCTAATCATTTGCTACAGTACACATTGCTGCTGCTGTTCTTTACAAAAAAGTGTCTTGAAAATATATGAAACAAGATAGGATTTACTGGGTTGCATGACGTCGCAATATAATGTGAGAACGTAGCACCTGGCTTTAAACTACAAGCGTAATTTTTTCATCAATAGATCCTACCTAATGTGTGTACTCAGACGGTCAGGGATAGTTGATGACACGCATCGTTGCGAATGTGAACCAAAGCAGCTGGGACCTTAGGCAAGTTAACCCCCCTCCCCTCCAATGTCCGAGAGGTCAGTGGGAGAGCAGCCATGCAGAAAAAAACATGGCGGGTCGAGAAAAAATTAACAAACAGAGGTTTGTGCTTTTATGAGCTCCACAGACTTTGTTTCATGACTCTCAGAGGAGTGGGTGAAGGAGATGAAGTGACATTGGCCCAGTAGTGGTGTGCGGGTAAAATCACTGGGAAAACCAAGCCCCTCCCCATATTACAATCTCTGTGTTGTGATAACTGCGATGTTTGGCAACCGTGATATATAGGCCTAAAGGCAGAGACAATAAGAAGACACAGTGGTACAATAAATTCAACCACGGTTGCCAAACCGTGGTTGAATTTAACTTGCTTGACCTACAGCACGGTCAAGCAAGTTAAAGTTTTCAACATTTTCGCACCACTAAACAACTATTGATTTAGAACCACAGAGAGTTACTGCAAGTCGCAAAGAAAACAGGATCTGCCTCCACTATTCCAGCACCGTTTCTCTTCAACGTCAAATCACCTCTTCTTAGTCTAATACAGTGACAACTAAAAAAATACCAAAAACGATTTAGTCCAATCGACCTAAGCTAAATATGAAGTGACTTAGACTTACCCAGACTTAAATTAGATTTCTGTTTGCGTGGTATATTTTTTCACAGGATACCAAAAGTTATAGGCTACAGAGATTTTAAGTCAAAGTCACACGTTCAGAGGTCACGTCTGAGCACAGCGCACCCTGGCACAGCCTAGAAAATGATGGAGAGGTCAGGTTGGACAATGAGAGCACATAGGCTACTCAACTCAATAGGCGGTACTACACTCGATTTATGTTGAAGTTTAGCAATTATACTGTATTGGTTTGGACAGCGAATTAAGTACTGAGTGCAAATCATCTGTTAAAAGAAAGCAATGCATACAAGAGAAGAGACTAAAGTGCTGCAGAGCAGGTTAATGTGCAGCAAATGATTTGCCAGTAGCTCTGCTACATTATGCAACACCCCAACGTCAATTTAGTCTGTTTGGTAACATGACTGTTGTTTTGTTGACCTTGTCTGGTGTCAGTGTCAAAAAGGAAACCCCCTAAAAGAGTGGGAAAGAAAGTGGAGAGGAAACCCTCAACCATTCTCATTCTTATTGAGAAACAAGTGATTTAGCCAGAAGTGAGGTAGAAAATGGGGGGGGGTTTAAAGTGGTCAGTAGCGTAGGTGTTTTTGGAACCCCTTCAAGTCATGGATCGTAAAATACCTGTGGGTGTACTCACAGCGTTAAACTGCTCTCATAAAGCATTCCACGGGAATATGATCTCAGGAAATGCTCAATGAATGAGAGTACAGAAAACTAAATTAATTTACTAAGGTTTTTACAAGGCCTCCTAGGGTTTCATGTTACTTTAGTTAGGCCTAAGTGTCAAATGAAAAAAATAAAAATAATTCTGCAACAAAGTATGTCCTACATGTAGATGTCTATTACTCACACATAAGACGCACTGACAAGCACAAGTAGTATGGATGGCAGGATTTCTTTTAGCAGGAATTCAATGTCCCTGACAAACCGCAAGCATTAACGTGAGTCCCAATTCTAATTATCCCCCCATCCACCACTTATCTAAAACCTTGTTTCTAAGATCAACAAACCATCCCTAGAGCTCCAGTTCAACCAGTCAAATATAAGTTGGAAGACGAGGGGAAGAACAACAATTTCATGAAAGATAACAATCCCCACATCCTTGCCTTTTCCCTCCAAAGCCCTAAAAAAATGGACTTTTCTCCTTCCTCCATCCGGTTCTCACAGTCAGTATAGATAGCGCCAACCAACCCCACCCAAAACACAGTTTGGGACTCTTTATTAACATACTGACCATAAAGACCACATACAGAAAGAAGCACTGTCATCAAAAAACAGGTTAAAAAGAAACCTTGTCAGGTCAAAACACTTTAAGATGAGCAGTACAATGCATTGAATTATTGAATCTTAGATGAGCAATGTTGCAATTGTATATATTTCCCCAAACAGAGGTAGGCCTACGGAGCATGATATTGAGATTCTCCCACCATTTAAGAAAGTCAGTGTTAACCTCTCAGGACACAGTATGCAGTGGCATGATCAGTAGAGATGGCAATGAGATGCCAAGTCAACCCATATGCGGTGAGATTGCAAGGAATGATGTGTTCTACATGTTATACACCTCATTTGGCTTTAAATTCCTCACCAGTAATCAGCTCCACATGGCTAGCTGTGAAGTCCCTGGAATGTCTCTCAACTCCCTAGAGTGAAATTGTTGACACAGACGTCAATTCAATATCTAGTCCACGTTGGTTCAATGTCATTTCATTGAAATGACGAGGAAACAAAGTTGATTCAACCAGTGTGTGTCCAGTGGGTTCAGTCTTTGACAAAGAAAATCATGGGAGCTACACTCCAAAATGAGGGATTCATCATCAAATGCAGGACTGGGAATGGAGATGGTATGAAATTATTATTATTATTTTAAGATAAAAGTCATTTGAGGGCATGGACCGCTGGTTATTTCAGTTCTATTATCTCAGTTGTCATGGTGTTCACAATCAATACTGTTACAGCATAAACTTACCTGTCATTAAAGTGAGCATTGTGAGAAGCCTTGAGAAGTAGCCTAATGCTCTGGGTTAACACCAAGGTCTCTAAGATGGGAGACTGCCAGGACTGACCATGTGTGGAATATTGGAAACATTGGCTCCATGAGAAAGTTGCGTAGTTTGGTGAAACCTTTGAAAAAGTGTGTGTGTCATCTACATAATGTGTTGCTGGACAAGAGAGCAAAAATCTCCATGGAGACCATTGTCCAGAAAGCTGTTCGGATTCCCTTTGTTGTTGGGGGGCAAATCTGAGCGCGGTGGGATTCAGCTCAGCATAAGCCTTTCAGCCAGCCCTCGTTTATTAGAGGGGCTTTGCAGAATTCTCAGACAAAAGAGTGCTTTGTGTTTTAAACACAGGACAAGAAATTACCACACACACTCACCCAAACACACAGATCTTGAACAATGTTATGTAAGGCGAAATCAGGCTCTTATCATTGTGGCGAGATCATTGTGGCGAGAAGTGAGAACAAGCTACAGAGAAGTAGTCTTCTGTTATCAAACTGGTGTCCAATCCAGTCATGGAAGCTCCTAATATAATCTGTCAGCTTCAGTGGAAAAATTAAAGCAGAAAAATCCTTCCTAGTAATGATCTCTGCAGGAATTAAAAACATATTTCGGTTGGTTTCTCTGGAATTTGCAGTAAAATAGGAAATATTAATTTGTGTATTGTAGCATGCAGTAACAACAAGAAAACGGTTTTGGGCGTACGTTAGGCGTGATATCTAGACCTTGTTTGTTCATCCAACTTGTGTCTTCTTAATTATATATTTACTCAGTTTTTGCTCGTTCATTTCTGCAGTTCTGACATGGCAAACGGTATGCTCTACTTTTTGACTGTGTCATGGATATGGATAATGATATTCAGAAAGGTTAATGGCTGCTATACACTGGTTTTGGATTGGATAGATTATTACTTCAGGCAAAGATCAAATAGGCATTGTCCTGTAAAGGGTTATTTCTGTATTGTTCAAAGTTCAAAGACCCAGATGAATGAACTGTATTGTTGCCATATTATCGTCATGCTAACTTGCCTCATCCATATAGCTAATAACATAACATGGTGTCAGTGGGATCCAAACCCATGCTTCTTTTGGCAAGGCTTGTTTACTGATATTAGAAATGCAAACTGTGGAAGGACATCCCCAAAGCTCTATTTTGTGAAGCTCTCTCTGTCAAGTTTGAGCTCTTATAGGCAGGAGCGAAGAACTATCCACTCTACCACCTAAACACATATTAGGATGTCTGTCACGTCACAATATGTCTCTTTCCAATGAGCATAACGTTACAGTAACTTACAGGAAATTCCCTTCCCTCAGTGGAGGTTTTCTTGAGGGAACCAGGAGAATGAAATGACACAGGCGCATTGACACTGCTAGTTCTTCAACTTGTCGCCATGGTGCAGAGTAAACTATGCCAAGCCCTGAGAAGGGTGAACTGCACTCTGAGGAAAGAGTATTTTGTTGGAGCAACGCCCCCTTCACAACTCTCCTCTTTCTCCTCATCTTTTCTTTCAGTCGAACAGGAAATGGGATTTTGGACAGGTCATGAGTCTTGGTCTCTCTCCCTGCACTGCCATGTAAAAATGCACCATGGACATTTAGTTCAGTCCTAAACCAACTTGAGCTTACCCACTAACTAACAGGCTAAGCTTGCGACAAACATTACAAGTCCATGTCTGGCTTTATGGTTGTACATCCAAAAATGACTTTCAATAGGTCTCTGTGTCAAAACACCAATGATAGATGATGATCATAAGGGGTCAAGTACTACTCAAGGTTCTTGAGCAAAAAAAATGATTGGTCAGAGGCAAACAAAAGCCTGCCTTTCCAGACCAATTAATTCTGGGACAAAGCTACACTGGATGTTGTTTATGAAGGAGCAAATTCCATGCTGGCAGGCAGGTCCTGTTATCACATCTAAAATTGAGATGTTGCTGCATATATAAACCTTGTGCTCATGTTTATACAGTTTTTCATAAGAAAACAAAGTACCCCAGTACTGTTTCTTCTTGCTGTCAACAGAAAGGTCATAAATGGGACTTGTTTCAGAAAACTAGGTGTATGTCGCCCGTCACTACTTCACAGGAGAGACATTTGAACGTAATTATATATTTTTTTAAATTAACTTTCATGTGCCTTAATAACAAACTTGTATGCCATCTGTAAATACGAATACAATTGTTAAAGTACGAGCCTAGTTGGTTTAGCCACGGAAAAAATACAGGAACCTTCCCGCTAGCCATGATTGGCTGAGATAATGGATGGGCTGGACATGCCAAGAGATGAGTTTGGATTGGTCTGTCATGTATCATGCTTCTGTCTATAACATGAGCTGCTCAGTATGTGTAGGTAATCCTTTCTAATGCAGCTTAAAAAAAAAAAAGATATCACAAAGAACTGCAAAAGTGTTACTAAAGTGCTCCACTTTCTGGAGGACCGAGTTTTGAAATCAGTGGAATGCCCGGTGGAAGCAGAGTATGATAGGTAAGGAGATTCCGAAAATTCAGTCTTTTGATTGCAAATATGCGGAGGGAGTCGAAAGGAGAACAGACGGAAGGCTGTTGTATAAAACACCCGTTTCTGGATTACATCTTCAAACTAAGGGCAACTATGGCATCCGTGACAGAGAGGGAGAAGCGTTCATCCATGTATACGGGTAAGAGAGTCTAGCTAGCTACATTTTCAGATATTATAAGTTTCTAATTTTGTCCGAAATGTGTTTTCATTGCAAGTTAAAGCTGGCTGGCTCGCTAGCTAACGTTACGTGTAGGATCTGTGTAGTAATATTATTCGTATCTCAGAGACATTTGCATTGCTAGTTATAGCCTAATGTTAGCTAGCTAGCTAACATTGCACCTAGCTGGTTAGCTTTAGCTACCTGTAGATTCATACAGGGTAGTAACATTATGAATTGGGATTATGATTAATTGTTTAGTTAGCTGTCTAAACAAAATACTCTACTCTGCAAGTAACTGTTTCACTGTACCATTTACACATTCTGTATCCTGTGCATGTGACAAATAAACTTTGAATTTATTTGATATAGTGTGTGTTTACCAGAGATGGTAATGGGAAGAACAACAAAGTCAAATTAGGATATAACGTTAGGCCAATGAGACAGTGTCCAAGTTCTAAAATTCTCCAGTAGAATGCCCTGCATTTATTTAGTCACACTCACAACCCTAAGCTATTTTCTGTAATTAGCTCGCCATTAACTTGTAATTATTGATCTTGTTGTGAGTTCTTTTTCCTGTAATAATTAATACAAATGAGCTAACGTTAATACGTTCTGAGCTATATGATATGGTTATTATATGAACTGGCTAACCAGCTAACTTAACGTTATATCCATGGCTGGTTGGTCTCAGGATGTTTGAGTGACCCCACTTTGTTGAACCTCGACACCATTGTCCAAAGATAACACGTTGTTACATATTGTAAAACCCAGTCTCACTGATAAAATAAAACGCAATCAGTTTATGGTGAACTGGAACTCACAAATGGGTTAATGGAAATGCCTGTAGCACAGGCACATGGCAGAGACAGTGCACAGCATGACATGCCAAAGTTTTGACTGTTCTTTGTCTTGTATTCCAGCCCTGTTTCCTGACCTGGGATCTGTTGGTACACACTGTCCGTGCTAGAGGCACGACGCCCCTAAACAATAACCTGGCTCGAACTGACTGGCCACAGGACTCGACCCAGGATGTCTGTGTGTGACACAGGGCTTAGTCAGAGAGGAAGTGAGGTCACAACGCAGACGCATCCCTGAGCCTGAGCCCTAGAATAGCTGGGAACCTTCCATAAAAGGTGGGGCAGCCAGGGGGAAGCCATGGGACGGCACACCCAACTTCTTAGATAAATTTGACTATGACACATGACTATTGTTACAATGATCATGGTGATTATTATTACTTTTGACATCACCTTTTTGACATCACCTTTGACCTTTGTCTCAGAATGTAGTTCTGGGTTTTTAGTCAGTACACTTTATCTGAATAACTTTTTGTCTCGATAAACCTCCATGGGTTATTAACTGAGTTATTAACTTCCTCTATCATGATATGGAGCTCAAAGAAACAGAGACAGGTGTCCTCTGTACCTCAATAGGGCATATGCCATGCCATGATCCTTCACAGTAAATGTCCCTTCTTAAATAACATTACATGGAAGACCGCTGACTTTGTTGCATCTGTTTGCCTTGGCTCAGGTGTGGATTGAAATGGGGCAGATTGTTCCATGAAAATGGAGTGAGAAATGTTTGTGTCTGGCGAGAGACCAGACGGTACTGTCTACGTCTCTATGGATGCTCCAGGAAAGCGGGGTCATTCGGGGGAAGTACCAGCTGGCACCTGATGTCACCAGGAACAAAAGGGATGTGTGGAAACACCAGGGCCAGCCTGCTGAGTTCTCCCTGCTGGGAAGTAAAAGGCATGCTCATAAAAGGTGTGTCCCATCCCCCAGCTCAATATATTCATTAATATGGAATAGGACTCAATCAAATGAAACGGAGAGGAAACAAGATATAAAAAAACATCTCTGATTTGTTTATGCTTTTTTTAATGTCTGATGAAAAAAAGCATAAATACACTTAGCTTGCCAGTTTTGCGAAGACAAAGAAAATACATACAGTATAGTATGTTAGGTATATTTGTTGATATAATAGATTAACTTAGCTGAATAGACCAATACTTATTTACTACTAGAAAACAACACATTTCAGCTAAAAGCCTTCGTCTAGGTGCTATGAATATAATCATTTAAATCGTCTTGAATTGTCTGTAAATCATCAGTCTCTTGCCCCTTGAGGGAGAGGACAATTTAGTGATTGGGCCAAACTCTACTCTCTGCTGTGCTTAGGGAAAGATGTCCGAGTCCCTTTCCAGGGGACTTCCTGTATCACTGTGGAGAGTTGGACCACAGGGAGATCCTGCTCACTCTCTGCCAAGTGATAAACTCCCTCGACTCGGAAACAGAGCTAGTGTGTCCATCATTTAGCTTTGTCTTCATGTCTCACAGTCTTCCAGTTGATGTGATACCATGCTTTCAAAGAAGACCAAGCCAACCAGCCAAATGGTACATATTTAAAGAGTATGAATATGATACAATGAACACCTAAAGTCCGTATTTTCATACTATCAACAAACGATCTGTTGATAAGCAACTGCTTGCTAAGGTTACGGTTAGGGTTAGGTTTAGAATAAGGGTTTGGTTAAGGTTAGGGCTAGGGTTACGGTTAGGGTTAGGTTAAGGGTTAGGGTTAATAGCTAGTTCGTTTAAATTTAAGGCCTATTTAATGCTCTCAGTAAACAAACACCCAGTGGAGTGTGCTTACATCATAATCTGTAAACACAGGTGTGCCACAAGGATGTGTACTATTCCCCATGTTGTTCATTCTTTATACTGTCAACTGCACAAGTCATAGCCCCATCTGTTCCATTGTTGGCAGCAGCACAATCTTTAGCCATAGAAGGCTAAACTAGACATTGACTAGACTCCTCCCAGCAACATTCCACTATTCAAATACACCATGAGAGCATAAATCATGTGTGGTACATCATTTAGAATTTGAGAGAGCATAGTTCAGTTGAAACCCGACTTCTATATAAGCACGTACTGAGTACGGCATTTTCCAAACTGTAATTACTCCAATTATCTCAGGCTACCAGCTCTTGGCAATGGCGTTGCAATTCATTATGCATTGAAATTAAATCAGTCTGTTATCAACAATGTGCAAATGTAATCAATTGCACATCATTAAAACCTGACAAAGAGCCACATTTCAGGCATGCACTCTACAGTACAACAAAATAAAAATAAACATATCTTCCTTGACATTTTATTTCATTGTTCATAACTGAAAAAATCCAGAAATAATATGGCTAATGTTGCTACAACTTCTGATTACCTCCATCTTTAACCTCACACTGAGTGCAGTCTTGCAATACAATATAATGCAGGTGCTCTACTCTACTATTTGGGTATATTTTGATATTTTTGATGAAAATGTGATATAGTGGACATAACAGATCAAACTATAAACAAGATCAGCAGGCCAAATGACGCAAGACAGCACAATGCTTGGACTGCTCTCACAAAATATCCTTTTGAATTTTCCCTGTAGGAATGTCAGAACCAACTGCCACTGTGGCTATAATTACTACTAACTGTCTCAAGAGGGAACGAAACTGAACAAGAGCTAGAGAAAAATAGAACAGTACCGTTAGGACCCTGACCCATGGAGGGGTTGCTGCAGGGAGGAGGGGTGTTGAAGTGGTGGCTGGGTTTAGGGGGCTCACAGAGGGGAAGAGGGGTATTTGGGAAGAGGGCAGTTGATTAAAGGGTTCAGCTAAGCATGTCAGAGAAGTGTAAATGGGGTTGTGTCTAATTGAAGCAGGCCATTGGATGGCTTGGGAGCACACCCACAGAAGAAGTCGAAGTCCCAGAGTTGGACTGTGCAATCTCTTAATGAGCAGTCAGTCTATGAGAACCCACCCACCAGCTTGTTATTCTCATCTTGCCATGCTGTAGCAATGTCTACACAGTTTACAATGTCTACACAGTTTACAATGTCTACACAGTTTACAATGTCTACACACAGTTTACAATGTCTACACACAGTTTACAATGTCTACACACAGTTTACAATGTCTACACACAGTTTACAATGTCTACACAGTTTACAATGTCTACACACAGTTTACAATGTCTACACACAGTTTACAATGTCTACACAGTTTACAATGTCTACACACAGTTTACAATGTCTACACACAGTTTACAATGTCTACACAGTTTACAATGTCTACATACAGTTTACAATGTCTACACACAGTTTACAATGTCTACACACAGTTTACAATGTCTACACAGTTTACAATGTCTACATACAGTTTACAATGTCTACACAGTTTACAATGTCTACACACAGTTTACAATGTCTACACAGTTTACAATGTCTACACAGTTTACACCAGTGGAGGCTGGTGGGGGAGCTATAGGAGGACAGGAATGGAACGGAGTCAAACGTGTGGTTTCTATATGTTTGATAACCATCCATTCACTCCATTCCAGCCGTTACAATGAGCCTGTCCTCCTATAGCTTCTCCCACCAGCCTCCCCTGGTTTACAATGTTTACACAGTTTACAATGTTTAAACAGTTTACAATGTTTAAACAGTTTACAATGTTTAAACAGTTTACAATGTTTAAACAGCTGCCTGTGCATAGTCTTATGTGAAAGCATCTTATGTGAATATGCCTGAGGGGAGTCTACTTGGTGGTAGTAGTAGTAGTAGTAGTAGATTATGAATGGTTGCATAATTTTATCTGTTATGTAAATGCTCGTCAGTAATAGTTATGGCAAGCGTTATATCGCTATGTCAGTATTATGACAATACCTGGATCCATAAAGTCAAGTGACAGAATACAGTAGCAGTAGAATGAGTCAGTAAAACTTGACTGTAAAAATCAAACCCATGAAAAAAAGGGCTTTTACAGCGCTCCTCTAACTATGACAGACTAGTTACATCCTGTGGCCTCCTTGGGAGGAAAAGCAGGGGGGGTCCGTTGAATAGAAAGATGAAGGCAGTCGAGTTCTCTGGAGTCTGGGAGTGGGAGAGGAGGGGTGTAGAGGTGGATGTTGCGTTGCGTTACCAAGGGAGCACAGGAAAGCATTAGACTGCTTCCTCATCTCCCTCACTTCCTCTGATGTCATAAACGTCCCTTTGGGAAAATTGTGGTTTGGGAATAACTACCGACTCTTCATATCCCACATTACTTCAAAGTCTACCCTTGTAACACATAATAACACTTGTGGAGAAAGTGATTATAGTTATGTGTTCATGAGGTCAAAGAGAAATTGAAGAATGCTTACTAAAGGGAAACCAAGAATTGTACATCATGAATGGCTGAGTGGAGTTTGATTTAAAGCAGATGCTCCAAATCAGAGCGAATATCCATCCCACAAACGTACAAGATACTGTATCAACATTACATTTTTTTAAATATTAAAGCTGTATTTTTCTAGTCAACTTCCACTTCCAGATTATATGGGAAGATGCTGAATGAGCAAATGCATTACTCGAGTGCTATAATTAAGCTGGATACCAAAGTACAACATGTTTCCTCATCCTATATATGAGAAAGGTGAGCTCACCTTTAAAAAAAATACATCAAATGTGTAGTTGCTGTTTCACATGTTGAGCTTAAATTTCACACATGAAACCATATTTTCACATGTATTAAATTTCAAATCACATTTTCACATGTGGAATTGCATTTTCACATGTGGAATTGCATTTTCACATGAACATTACACTTGCAGTTTCATATGTGAAAAACTTCCACGTTATTGTTTTTCACCTGTGAACTTGACAGGGTTTTTTTGTTTTTTCTAACAATCAATCAAACAATAACTAAACGCCTGAACGCCTGCCTGCTTTATATAGCAAGCCAGGGCCACATGTATCTAAACTGGCCGGTGAGTGTAGTTCTGCTGTATGAAGGTCACTGCCTGTTACAATGCCTTCAGTAAGTATTCATACCCCATGACTTATTCCACATTTTGTTGTGTTACAGTCTGAATTAAAAACTGATTAAATAGATTTTTTTCTCACTCATCTACACACAATACCCCATAATGAACAAAGTGAAACATGTTTTTAGACATTTTTGCAAATGTATTGAAATTAAATACATAAATATCTTATTTACATAAGTATTCAAACCCCTACTTTGCAGAAACACCTTTGGTAGTGATTACAGCTGTGAGTCTTTCTGGGTAAGTCTTCTAAGAGCTTTCCACACCTGGATTGTACAATATTGGCCCATTATTCTTTTCTAAATTCTTCAAGCTCTGTCAAATTGTTTGTTGATCATTGCTAGACAACCATTTTCAAGTCTTGCCATAGATTTTCAAGTAGAAAATCTGTAACTGTAACTCGGCCGCTCAGGAACATTCACTGTCTTCTTGAAAATTAGATTAGTTTTAGGTTATTGTCCTGCTGAAAGGTGAATTTATCTCCCAGTGTCTGGTGGAAAGCAGACTGAACCAGGTTTTCCTCTAGTATTTAGCCTGTGCTTAGCTCCATTCTGTTTCTTTTTTATCCTGAAAAACTCCCCAGTCCTTAATGATTACAAGCATACCCATAGCATGATGCAGCCACCACTATGCTTGAACATATGGGAAGTCGTACTCAGTTTTAGTAATTTAGCAGACACTCTTACAGTAGCAATTAGGGTTAAGTGCCTTGCTCAAGGGCACATCAACATATTTTTTTACCTAGTCAGCACAGGGATTCGAACCAGCGACCTTTCGGTTACTGGCCCAACACTCTTACCCGCTAGGCTACTTGTAATGTATTGGATTGGATTTGCCCCAAACATAACACTTTGTATTCAGGACAAAAAGTGAATTGCTTTGGCATATTTATTACTTTAGTGCCTTGTTGCAAACAGGATGCATCTTTTGTAATATTTGTATAAGTACAGGCTTCCTTCTTTTCACTCTGTCAAATAGGTTAGTATTGTGTTGAAACTACAATGTTGTTGATCCACACTCAGTTTTCCCCTATCACAGCCACTAAACTCTGTAACTGTTTTAAAGTCACCATTGGCCTCATGATGAAATTCCTGAGCTGTTTCCTTCCTCTCCATCAACTGAGTTAGGAAGGACGCCTGCATCTTTGTAGTGACTGGATGCATTGATACACCATCCAAAGTGCCATTAATAACTTCACCATGCTTAAAGGGATATTCAATGTCTGCATTTGTTTTTCTACCAATAGGTGCCCTTCTTTGCGAGGCATTGGAAAACCTCCCTGGTCTTTGTGGTTGAATCTGTGTTTGAAATTCACTGCTCGACTGAGGGACCTTACAGATAATTATTTGTGTGGGGTAGGTACAGAGGTGAGGTAGTCATTCAAAAATCATGTTAAACACTATTATTGCAGTCCATACAACTTATCATGTGACTTGTTAAGCACATTTTTACTCCTGAACTTATTTAGGCTTTCCGTAACAAAGGGGTTGAATACTTATTGACTCTAGACATTTCAACTTTTCATTTTTAATTAATTTGTTAAAAAGTTTTACTCCACTGTTTGTAAACAAAGTAAATGTAAAAACATGGTTAAAACTATAATTTTGATAGTCTTTGCATCCATAGCGTAGTCTACGGATTTGGCAGCTGTTGCTGTTTCTCCAGCCCCATCCATCAACTTTTTACTGAAACTGTAGCAGGGAGAACACTTTGTTAATGTTTCAATTAAGGATTGCTGCTTTAAACACATTAATATAGTAATAGTGTTATTATATGGTGCAATCCTCTAGTGAGTTACTTACTTTTGTGCCATTAATATCAAAACGGAACTTCTGAACTGGAGAACAACACTCTTAGTATTGCAAACAAAAATAATGATATTGAAAGCCACACATAAACCCCACACTGTTGATAGCAAAACAAAATATTGCAAGGAAACAATTTAGAAATGTGAGAACAAATTCATTGTAAAAGTTTGTAGTGAATATTTTTTTAGGATAACGGAACTAAATAAAACGCCTACCTCTTTCCTGCAATTTTTTTGTATGTGTTTTTTTTACACTTAATGTGCTCTAATAGTAACATGCTATTATTCAACCCCACTGACCCCAACAGACCACCTATTAGAAGCACTCAGTGGACCAATGGTAAAAGGGGAACAATCATGGGATGTGGACTCAACTCATTATAGTAAGCGGAAGGGATCTTATCACAATTCCAATTATATGTGGTTGTTTGGTTCTTGTTGTACGCAAACATTGAACAATATATAGTTTAATTCACTTTGTTGATGGTATAACACCTTATGTGTGAGTGAGTAAGACGTGTTTTGTGATAAAGGTACATCCAGTGCATACATAGTATGCCATACGATCACACACTAATTGCCAATACAAACCTGTTTGTGTTTGTGTGAGAGAGAGGGAGCTGAACAACCTCTTCTAAGAACACAGTGTTCCAAGTTACAATAAAGCAAAAGTTCTCAACAGAGAATTCTGTTGGACAACTGAATTCAAAGAGAGGGGCGTTGTTAGTACCATGGCTATTTGCTATAATGAACATGCTTTTCACACTTGATCATGTAGATATACACAGATTTGGAATGTAGAGGGAAATGTACAGGATGTAGGATGTTCATTTGAGCCAATTTGATACAAAATTATCCAGCCTGTATCACAACCGGCCGTGATTGGGAGTCCCATAGGGCGGCGCACAATTGGCCCAGCGTTGTCTGAGTTTGGCTGGTGTAGGCCGTCATTGTAAATAAGAGTTTGTTCTTAACTGACTTGCCTAGTTTAAATAAAGGTTAAATAAATTTTTTTTTAAAAGAATCCTGCAGCAATTGAAAAATGTGAATTATTATGTGGGTTATAATTTATGGACATTTTTTGTAGGGGTTGATACATTTTTCGTAATGAAAAAAATCAAGTCTGAAATTTCTAAGTGGAAATGACAAACTTCAGAAGCCTTTTTTAAAACCTCAAACAAACTACACGTTTTAAAATGTCCTGGAATGTTCTCCTGCAACAGAATGATCAAATGAATAAGATCCTCCATCTGTAATGTAGTACAATGGTCAATAAACAGTGGGCGAACAAGGAACAGGATGCTAGAAATACATCCAAGCCTTTTTGCTTGTCTACCTAATACCTGCTATGATGACAGTGCAATAAGAGCTGATACATGAGTGATGATATCTATCTGCAACTTCCACCCTCTAATGTCCCAGTAATGTTATTATCATACTCATAACCAGTTATGCATGGCATTCATAAGTGTGTATAAATCACATTACTGCCTTCCACATTATACTATGCTACGCACGCACACACACACTATTCAATTCAAACAATATTCATAATTTATTCAGATGTGTCAGTGCTCTTCGCATATTTCCATCCAGTACTGCCTCTCAGTACCAGCGCGGTGCCAGTGGCCCATAACAATAAGAACTAGGAATAACACCAAGTCCACAAACAGTGCAGAACAAGTTACAAGTGTAACCAGGCCAAGTGAGCGGGCCAGGGGTCCTGAGAACAACCTTTGGTGTCCAGGCCTCTCGGTGTGATGGGTGGGCAGCCAGCGTTACATGAGAGATCCGATAACAGGGGTCAGAACTCAGGGGTCAGAGGTCATTGCTCTCTCTCCCGTCCTGTAGCTAAAAGTCTTTATGTGTTATTCCCTCCAGACGGAATAGGCAGGGGGGGGGGGGGGGGGGGATTCTGTTAAATTCCTCCTCTCCAACAGTGTTTGAAACTGGCCTAAGGAATGCTGTCTACAGACAGAGACATATTTAGAGATGTGAAATAGGAGTGTGAAACAATGTCTTTTTTTTTTTTTAATGATGTTTCTGTAATATAAAGAGGTTCAACATTAGGACCAAGGCTGTACATACCTGGAGTCTTCTGTAAAGAGGTTCAACATTAGGACCAAGGCTGTACATACCTGGAGTCTTCTGTAAAGAGGTTCAACATTAGGACCAAGGCTGTACATACCTGGAGTCTTCTGTAAAGAGGTTCAACATTAGGACCAAGGCTGTACATACCTGGAGTCTTCTGTAAAGAGGTTCAACATTAGGACCAAGGCTGTACATACCTGGAGTCTTCTGTAAAGAGGTTCAACATTAGGACCAAGGCTGTACATACCTGGAGTCTTCTGTAAAGAGGTTCAACATTAGGACCAAGGCTGTACATACCTGGAGTCTTCTGTAAAGAGGTTCAACATTAGGACCAAGGCTGTACATACCTGGAGTCTTCCGTAAAGAGGTTCAACATTAGGACCAAGGCTGTACATACCTGGAGTCTTCCGTAAAGAGGTTCAACATTAGGACCAAGGCTGTACATACCTGGAGTCTTCTGTAAAGAGGTTCAACATTAGGACCAAGGCTGTACATACCTGGAGTCTTCTGTAAAGAGGTTCAACATTAGGACCAAGGCTGTACATACCTGGAGTCTTCTGTAAAGAGGTTCAACATTAGGACCAAGGCTGTACATACCTGGAGTCTTCTGTAAAGAGGTTCAACATTAGGACCAAGGCTGTACATACCTGGAGTCTTCTGTAAAGAGGTTCAACATTAGGACCAAGGCTGTACATACCTGGAGTCTTCTGTAAAGAGGTTCAACATTAGGACCAAGGCTGTACATACCTGGAGTCTTCTGTAAAGAGGTTCAACATTAGGACCAAGGCTGTACATACCTGGAGTCTTCTGTAAAGAGGTTCAACATTAGGACCAAGGCTGTACATACCTGGAGTCTTCTGTAAAGAGGTTCAACATTAGGACCAAGGCTGTACATACCTGGAGTCTTCTGTAAAGAGGTTCAACATTAGGACCAAGGCTGTACATACCTGGAGTCTTCTGTAAAGAGGTTCAACATTAGGACCAAGGCTGTACATACCTGGAGTCTTCTGTAAAGAGGTTCAACATTAGGACCAAGGCTGTACATACCTGGAGTCTTCTGTAAAGAGGTTCAACATTAGGACCAAGGCTGTACATACCTGGAGTCTTCTGTAAAGAGGTTCAACATTAGGACCAAGGCTGTACATACCTGGAGTCTTCTGTAAAGAGGTTCAACATTAGGACCAAGGCTGTACATACCTGGAGTCTTCTGTAAAGAGGTTCAACATTAGGACCAAGGCTGTACATACCTGGAGTCTTCTGTAAAGAGGTTCAACATTAGGACCAAGGCTGTACATACCTGGAGTCTTCTGTAAAGAGGTTCAACATTAGGACCAAGGCTGTACATACCTGGAGTCTTCTGTAAAGAGGTTCAACATTAGGACCAAGGCTGTACATACCTGGAGTCTTCTGTAAAGAGGTTCAACATTAGGACCAAGGCTGTACATACCTGGAGTCTTCTGTAAAGAGGTTCAACATTAGGACCAAGGCTGTACATACCTGGAGTCTTCTGTAAAGAGGTTCAACATTAGGACCAAGGCTGTACATACCTGGAGTCTTCTGTAAAGAGGTTCAACATTAGGACCAAGGCTGTACATACCTGGAGTCTTCTGTAAAGAGGTTCAACATTAGGACCAAGGCTGTACATACCTGGAGTCTTCTGTAAAGAGGTTCAACATTAGGACCAAGGCTGTACATACCTGGAGTCTTCTGTAAAGAGGTTCAACATTAGGACCAAGGCTGTACATACCTGGAGTCTTCTGTAAAGAGGTTCAACATTAGGACCAAGGCTGTACATACCTGGAGTCTTCTGTAAAGAGGTTCAACATTAGGACCAAGGCTGTACATACCTGGAGTCTTCTGTAAAGAGGTTCAACATTAGGACCAAGGCTGTACATACCTGGAGTCTTCTGTAATATAAAGAGGTTCAACATTAGGACCAAGGCTGTACATACCTGGAGTCTTCTGTAAAGAGGTTCAACATTAGGACCAAGGCTGTACATACCTGGAGTCTTCTGTAAAGAGGTTCAACATTAGGACCAAGGCTGTACATACCTGGAGTCTTCTGTAAAGAGGTTCAACATTAGGACCAAGGCTGTACATACCTGGAGTCTTCTGTAAAGAGGTTCAACATTAGGACCAAGGCTGTACATACCTGGAGTCTTCTGTAAAGAGGTTCAACATTAGGACCAAGGCTGTACATACCTGGAGTCTTCTGTAAAGAGGTTCAACATTAGGACCAAGGCTGTACATACCTGGAGTCTTCTGTAAAGAGGTTCAACATTAGGACCAAGGCTGTACATACCTGGAGTCTTCTGTAATATAAAGAGGTTCAACATTAGGACCAAGGCTGTACATACCTGGAGTCTTCTGTAAAGAGGTTCAACATTAGGACCAAGGCTGTACATACCTGGAGTCTTCTGTAAAGAGGTTCAACATTAGGACCAAGGCTGTACATACCTGGAGTCTTCTGTAAAGAGGTTCAACATTAGGACCAAGGCTGTACATACCTGGAGTCTTCTGTAAAGAGGTTCAACATTAGGACCAAGGCTGTACATACCTGGAGTCTTCTGTAAAGAGGTTCAACATTAGGACCAAGGCTGTACATACCTGGAGTCTTCTGTAAAGAGGTTCAACATTAGGACCAAGGCTGTACATACCTGGAGTCTTCTGTAAAGAGGTTCAACATTAGGACCAAGGCTGTACATACCTGGAGTCTTCTGTAAAGAGGTTCAACATTAGGACCAAGGCTGTACATACCTGGAGTCTTCTGTAAAGAGGTTCAACATTAGGACCAAGGCTGTACATACCTGGAGTCTTCTGTAAAGAGGTTCAACATTAGGACCAAGGCTGTACATACCTGGAGTCTTCTGTAAAGAGGTTCAACATTAGGACCAAGGCTGTACATACCTGGAGTCTTCTGTAAAGAGGTTCAACATTAGGACCAAGGCTGTACATACCTGGAGTCTTCTGGCCTCATTTCTGGGTCCCTACTATCAAACCCAATATCAATCCTGAGTCTTTGGTTCAACTCAAGACTGCGAAGCTAAACGTCTGCATTTTAGCGCTGGAAGCCAACAAGTCTCTCCTTATCTACTGTATCTCAGTGGTTGATCTTGAGTGGTAATCTTCTTACTGCAAAGTCAGACCACAAACAGTAGAGAGAGAACCCACTTGGCGTCTCCCAGTCCGGTGCATGTCAGTCATTGACAGTAAAAAAGAAAGACGTCAGTGTGCCCTCTGCCCTGTTTGTCTCTCTGTGACGTGAATGTGTGTTGATTCAACATTGTGATAGGATAATACCCATATTGGGGGTGAATTAATTTGTTATTGATCCACACTCACCCAGTGGCCTCCAGGTATGATAAGAAACATAGAATGTATTGGGCTTAGAACGTGCCACAAGAACTGATCTAAAGTCATTTTCGCTTTTTAATTCCTGGTGGTTAATGTTATAGTAGGGGGTGTGGTTTGCTGATCCTAGATCTGAGCTTGTGGTCAACTCCTAACTGCTGTGTTTTTTTTTGTCTAACTGTTATCATGCTTGGGTGTACTGTACTCTATTATCACGCTGTTATGGGTGTACCGTACCCAGTGAAGATGTCTGGGTAAGGCATTAAAACCCCTTCACTACCAGAGAAGGCAAAGTACAAGAGTTGTCAAAACAAACATAAAGATAGCTAATCCTGATAAATCCAGACCTAGCAGATGTGCATTTTACTTATTTGCTGCCCTATTGGACAGAACTATAACAAGTAATAAGCTAACAAAAATGTTTATTGACTAAAAAAATTCTAAAGATGGTCAGAAAAGGGAAATGGCAACAATGTATCATGTATCGTGTATCTGTCTTTTGTGTATTTTCGTTCTGGCATTTTGCACCTGCCCTATGTTTTGTTGTAGCTGCTTGACAAAGAAATGTCCCCTCTGGGATCAATAAAGTATCTATCTATCTATGGGGAAACAGAAACACTGAAGCTCAACCCTCCTTTTTATGTAATCTGAACTGAGAATGATTTATGATTTATTTTGTTTGCCGTCATTGTTGCTCTCCAATAATGAGACAGGAATCAGCTGTATTTGGGGAAGGTGGGGGGGGGGGGGGGGTCAGTGAAGCAGAAGCCATTGCTGTCATGACAACTTCAACTCACATTAACCAACCAGAGGGCCCAGACACTGCCAGCGGCATGTGTCAAAGGGAATCCCATGTTTTCATACATGAACAAATAACTCCATAATTAGTACATATCAGTGGTGTAAAGTACTTAAGTAAAAATACTTTAAAGTACTACTTAAGTCCACCAGATCCCTTTTGGGTGCCTTTGGGGTATCTGTACTTTACTAGTTATATTTTTGACAACTTTTACTTCACTACAAATATTGTACTTTTTACTCCATACATTTTCCTTGATACCCAAAGGCACCCAAAAGGGATCTGGTGGACTTAAGTAGTACTTTAAAGTATTTTTACTTAAGTACTTTACACCACTGATATGTACTAATTATGGAGTTATTTCTAAACACACATTTTTCATATGATGTCTGAATGTTGGAGTGTGCCCCTGGCTTTCCGTTAAAAAAAAAAGTGTGTGCCTGGTTTGATTAATATAAGGAATTTGAAATTATTTATACTTTTGATACTTTAGTACATTGTAGCAATTATATTTACTTTACTTTAACGTTTTTTTCATTGCTATATTGTTGTAGAAATTACCACCAGAGACACTTGAAGTCTAAATTAATAATTCTTTATTATCAGCAAGCTGGAGAGGTTCCAACAAACTTAATGCACCAAGTAGTACACGTCTGTCAGGAGCTCCTCCGGGGCAGTCCCGTTAGTTCTCTTATATACTGCTTACACAGATAAGTTATAATTGCATGATTTAGCTTGTTCATTATTCATAATGAATTCATCATTAATGTTTGGTTCATTCATGTGACAGACCAATACTTTGCGAGGCTTCTTCTCTCCAAGTTGAGACCTTGAAACTGAGACACCCCTTTTGGTTCTCAAAACAATGTTCTCAGGCGTACTGCCAAATTGCTTATACTGATAGTGAGGATTCCTCCCAGGCACGATCAATCAGTCATTTGTATGAACCCATTCAAATTGGTTATTAGAAAAGCACAAACATACAATTTTCCATCACAATGTCATGCTTTTATCAGCAAAGATAAACGCTGAGCAAAAACACTTAGGCTATCAATTTTGTCATGTTGACGTAGACATACAGTGCATTCGGAAATTATTTAGATCCCTTTACTTTTTCCACATTTTGTTAGGTTACAGCTTTATTCTACAATTGATTAAATAGTTTTCCCCCCTCATTAATCTACACACAGTACCCCATAATGATAAAGCAAAAACAGGTTTGTATAAAGTTTTGCTAATTTATAAAAAAAATTATAATAATAAAAAAAGAAAAATATTCAGTACTTTGTCAAATCAAATCAAATCACATTTTATTGGTCACAAACACGTGTTTAGCAGATGTTATTGCGGGTGTAGCGAAATGCTTGTGCTTCTAACTCACTGCAGTAATATCTAACAAGTAATATCTAACAATTCCACAACATATACCCAATACACACAAATCTAAGTAAGGAATGAATTAAGACTATATACATATATGGACAAACATTGTCAGAGCGGCATGGACTAAGATACAGTAGAATAGTATAGAATACAGTATATACATATGAGATGAGTAATGCAAGATATGTAAATATTATTAAGTGACTAAGATACCGTAGAATAGTATAGAATACAGTATATACATATGAGATGAGTAATGCAAGATATGTAAACATTATTAAAGTGACTAGTGTTCCATTTCTTAAAGTGACCAGTGATTATAGGCAGCAGCCTCTAGTGTGCTAGTGATGGCTGTTTAACAGTCTGATGGCCTTGAGATAGAAGCTGTTTTTCAGTCTCTCGGTCCCAGCTTTGATGCACCTGTACTGACCTCGCCTTCTGGATGATAGCGGGATGAACAGGCAGTGGCTTGGGTGGTTGATGTCCTTGATTATCTTTTTAGCCTTCCTGTGACATTGGGTGCTGTAGGTGTCCTGGAGGGTGCGTAGTTTGCCGCCAGTAATGCGTTGGGCAGACTGCACCACCCTCTGGAGAGCCTTGCTATGCGGGCGGTGCAGGATGCTTTCAATTGTTTCAAAAGTTTGAGAGGGTTTTAGGTGCCAAGCCAAATTTATTTTGCCTCCTGAGGTTGAAGAGGCTCTGTTGCGCGTTCTTCACCACACTGTCTGTGTGGGTGGTCCATTTCAGTTTGTCAGTGATGTGTACACCAAGGAACTTGAAGCTTTCCACCTTCTCCACTGCGGTCCCGTCAATGTGGATAGGTGGGTGCACCCTCTGCTGTTTCCTGAAGTCCATGATAATCTCCTTTGTTTTGTTGATGTTGAGTGAGAGGTTGTTTTCCTGGCACCACACTCCCAGAGCCCTCACCTCCTGCCTGTAGGCTCTCGTCATCATTGTTAATCAAGCCTACTACTCTTGTGTCGTCTGCAAACTTGATGATTGAGTTGGAGGAGTGCTTGAACAGGGAGTACAGGAGGGGGCTGAGCACGCACCCTTGTGGGGCCCCAGTGTTGAGGATCAGTGAAGTGGAGGTGTTGTTTCCTACCTTCACCACCTGGGGGCGGCCCGTCAGGTAGGGTTCAGGCAGGGTTCAGACCCAGGGCCTCAAGCTTAATGATGAGCTTGGAGGGTACTATGGTGTTGAATGCTGAGCTATAGTCAATAAACAGCATTCCTACATAGGCATTCATCTTGTCCAGATGGGATAGGGCAGTTTGCAGAGTGATGGCGATTGCATCGTCTGTGGATCTATTGTGGCGGTAAGCAAATTGAAGTGGGTCTAGGGTGGCAGGTAAGGTAGAGGTGGTATGATCCTTGACTAGTCTCTCAAAGCACATCATGAAGACAGATGTGAGTGCTATGGGGCGATAGTCATTTAGTTCAGTTACCTTTGCCTTCTTGGGTACAGGAACAATGGTGGCCAGCAATGGTGGACAGCAGACTGGGATAGGGAGAGATTAAATATGTCCGTAAACACACCAGCCAGCTGGTCTGTGCATGCTCTGGGAACGCGGCTAGGGATACCGCCTGGGCCAGCAGCCTTGCGAGGGTTAACACGTTTAAATGTTTTACTCACGTCGGCCACGGGGAAGGAGAGCCCGCAGTCCTTGGTAGCGGGCCGCCTCGTGGCACTGTGTTATCCTCAAGGCGGGCGAAGAAGGTGTTTAGCTTGTCCGGAAGCAAAACGTCGGTCTCAGCGACGTGGCTGGTTTTCCTTTTGTAGTCCATGATTGTCTGTAGACCCTGCCACATACGTCTCGTGTCTGATCCGTTGAATTGTGACTCCACTTTGTCTCTATACTGACGTTTAGCTTTGATGAGTGAATAACTACACTGTTTATATTCTGCCATATTCCCAGTCACCTTGCCATGGTTAAATGTGGTGGTTTGCGCTTTCAGTTCATCTTTGCCTCAATCCTGACTAGTCTCCCAGTCCCTGCCTGCTGCCACCACTATACTTCACCGTAGGGATGGTGCCAGGCTTCTTCCAGATGTGACGATTAGCATTCAGTCCAAATAGTTCAATCTTAGTTTCATCAGACCAGAGAATTTAGTTTCTCATGGTCTGAGAATTGTAGGTTCTCCCTTCTCCACAGAGGAACTCTTGAGCTCTGTCAGAGTGACTATCAGGTTCTTTGTCACCTCACTGACCAAGGCACCGATTGCTGAGTTTGGCCGGGCGGCCAGTTCTGGGAAGAGTCTTGGTGGTTCCAAACCTCTTCCATTTAAGAATGATGGAGGCCACTGTGTTCTTGGAGACCTTCAATGCTGCAGACATTTGTTGTACCCTTCCCCTGATCTGTGCCTCGACACAATCCTGTCTCGGAGCTCTACGGACAATTCCTTCGACCTCATGGCTTGGTTTTTGCTCTGACATGCACTGTCAACTGTGGGACCTTATATAAACAAGTGTGTGCCTTTCCAAATCATGCCCAATCAATTGAATTTAACACAGGTAGACTGCAATCAAGTTCTATAAGCATCTCAAGGATGATCAATGTAAACAGGATGTAGCTGAGCTCAATTTTGAGTCTCATAGCAAAGGGTCTGAATATTTATGTAAATATGGCATTTCTGTTTAAAAAATGTTTTATACATTTGCAAACATTTCTAGAAACCTGTTTTCCCTTTGTCATTATGGGGTATTGTTTGTAGATTGCTGAGGAACATATTTTATTTAACTTAACAGAATGTGGAAAAAGTCTGGTCTGAATACTTTCCGAAGTCACTGTATATCTCTAATTATAAGTTTTGTTGAATCTTTAGTGGTAAATATGACGGTAGGCCGCCATTGTAAATAAGAATTTGCTCTTAACTGACTTGCCTAGTTAAATAAAGGTTAAATCAAAAAAATTATAATAACAATAATATTGAATCCTTTTTGGTAAGTAGGCTATACATTTCGCAATATTTATTACAGAATATTTTGTAGAACAGACACACACACACACACACACACACACACACACACACACACACACACACACACACACACACACACACACACACACACACACACACACACACACACACACACACACACACACACTCAAAGTGTAAGTAGAGTACACTCTGAGAAATGTGGAGTAGTTTATCTGCAGTCGACAGTTGGACTTGGCTTTCCTGGGAAACAGGTGCCCGGTGAGACTAACCTTTCAGACTGAGTCGAACGTTAACGTTGGGGGACGCTGTGTATATTGTGTATGGCAGTGATTGACAATGGGTAATAATACGGAAATACAGCCACCAATTTATTTTTTAATGTCTGTCATTTTTTATGAGGGGTGTGGGGGTTCCATTGTAAGAGTGTTGCATTGTATTTCTTTCAACATGGCCTCAAATGTCACATTCATAGCCGGGAAGATGTTTATGGTCTAAGTGCTTTTCAGCCCAGGTGAGAACAATGCAAGAGCTGTCGACCAGCCGAAGTGTCTTCAGGATGAGAGCAAAAAAACAAACCTATTGAACAATAACAACAACTGCCCTTTCACACAGTGTGTCCTGCACTTTGAGGGGCTGTTACTGGTTGTAGTACAGTATTTCATCTCTTTTTCCAATAGAACCTTGTACAATGACTGTTTTCACAGCTGGACCATGTGTTTTATGTGAGAACGAGAAGAGAACGTACACAAGCGTCTTGTCTCGTGTATCACCATCATTCTCCATTAGCAGGCAATCTACAACATGCCATCTTTGATAGAATGGCAACATTGTGAAATGACACTTAACGGTATGTACAGTATGTCTCACACATTGGAATTAATTTGTAATTGATAAGATCATGCTTGTTCTGTCAATGAAGAAAACCTCTTTCTATCTAAACGTTGTTTCCCCCTAGTTCTTGCAACAAAACGTATGTTACCTCTTGGAAATATAATACTCAAAAACTAACTCATTGTTACACATGCTTAAAAAAATAACACTTGTTACCAAAGAGGCACATGTCTACTGAATTCAAGAATTTAGTATTTCACTTTATCATCATAATTTGATTCATTAACATTGGTTAAAAAGGATCTGATCCATTGTGGATGCACATGGTGTGCAAGATATGATAGCACGCTCTAAAAAGCTTGAAAACCTTTTCCATCAATATGTACTAATGATAATAACCCTAATATTTGTATAATGTTAATGAATCAAATTATGATGATAAAGTGAAATACTAAATTCTTGAATTCAGTAGACATGTCCCTCTTTGGTAACAAGTGTTATTCTTTTAAGCATGTGTAACAATTAGTTAGTACATTCAGTTGCAATAGTTGTAACAAGCATGGTAACAAGATTCTGTTGTTACACGTGTGTAATTACAAACTGTAATACTACTAGTTACATTACGTTGTTACAGTGTAACAGTGATTGTTACGCGTAGTTACAACACTTGTTACAGTGTACCTGCAAGTGTAAGTATACTGTAACAAGGACACCTTAAAATAAAGTGTTACCCAAAAATGTTATGCTATTTCATTGCTCGGCTTGTAAAGAATACCAGTCTGAATTGATTTGAACCCCCCCAAATTATAGTTTCAATTTTTGCTTATGCCCCAGCCTCCCATAACAAAAACAAACAAACAAACAAACAAACAAACAAACAAACAAAGATATGTTCTAGCTGAGCATCCCCAATGTAGTGGTTTACAGAGAATGCTTCCAAATATTTGCCAAAGCTGACATGGATTCTTGTACTGTAGCGAGCGAGCGAGTGAGAGAGAGAGACCTACAGGAACGTAGAATTCCCTAGATTGGTGGCTGGGTTCAATACGTATCGCAGAAGTATCGCGGAAGATCCGCGTTAAAATGAAAAGGTAATTTCCGCATGTGACGACATATGCAGTGTTTACTGTGAATTTAGTATCTGTGAACGTGGGAACATTTCCTTAAAATTTTTACGTGGATCTTCCGCAATACTTTGGCGATACAAATTGAATCCAGCCCTGAGTCCATATGAGCAGATTAGCCTTGACTAATCAATAGATGGCAGAGAGAAAGGTAGGCTCTTGTTCTTCTAATGGCCACTGTCTACCTGTGTCTCCAAATACCCTGTCAGTCAATACACTTACAATCTTATTGGTGCTCTTTGGTATACATATATCTTGCCTATTATTTAACCCAAATATCTAGAATTGATAAACAATTACTACCTCATTTTAGTTATGCCACTGTCTTTTGCCATCTAATTTTATGTATTGATCTCCCACATAATCTTCTGCTTGGTAAAGTGGATTCTAGATTTCTCAGGCAGGACATGGAAACAATTCCGTCTGAGACAACTAGAATCCCTCTCTTCCAGATCCTGTTTGGACTATGTATGGAGGCGGGAATAGCACTTGACCAGAAATTGGACAGGAACGTATGGATTCTCTTGGTGTTTTTTCAGCTGTAACAGAAGTAGGCTATATATAATCCTCAGAACTTGACTTATCCATATTTTCTTGTGTTAAAGCCTGAATTTAAAATGTATCAAATTTAGATTTTTGTGACTGATCTACACACAATACCCCATAATTTCAAAGTGGAATTATGTTTTTATAAAAAAGAAAATGGATAAAAAATGAAAAGCTGAAATGTCTTGAATTAATAAGTATAGGCAAGTATTTGTTATGGCATGCCTAAATAACTACAGGAGTAAAAATGTGCTTAACAAGTCAGATAATAAGTCCCTCAGTCGAGCAGTGAATTTCAAAACACAGATTCTGCTGAGTTTTTCAGCATAGAAAAAAAAGAAACAGAATGAATCTAAGCACAGGCAAAATCCTATAGGAAAACCTGGTTCAGTTTGCTTTCCAACAGACACTGGGAGATTAATTTATCTTTCAGCAGGACAATAACCTAAAACGCAAGGTGAAATATACACTGGAGTTACTTACCAAGACGACATTGAATGTTCCTGAGTGGCCAACAGTTTTTACTTAAATTGTCCGGAACATCTATGGCATGAAAATTGATGTCTATGAATGATCAACAACCAACTTGAAAGAGTGGCCTTTTATTGTCCCCAGCACAAGGTGCACCTGTGCAATTATCATGCTGTGTAATCAGCTTCTTGATATGCCACAACTGTCAGGTGGATGGATTATCTTGGCAAAGGAGAAATGCTCACTAACAGGGGTGTAAACAAATTTGTGCACAAAATTTGAGAGAAATAAGCTTTTTGTACGTATGGAACATTTCTGGGATCTTTTATTTCAGCTCATTAAACGTGGGACCAACACTTTACATGTTTAATTTATAATTTTGTTCAGTATATTATAGGCTACAGTAGGCTACTAAATAACATTTCCAGTGACACACTGACTCACCTAATGATGAAGATGAAGCCATAGGCTACTACTCAGCTAATTTTAGGATTGTGGTTGTGGTGAAAAAAAAAAAAGATTGGTTCTACAGACAGATTAGTCTTCTCTTTTCAGCAGTAGGCATTTATTTTTCTCTCCAAACTGCACGTTTTTTCCCGCGATTGTATTTTGAAATTGGCTAAAAGTTAACAGACACCCGCAACCAACCATAAAAATATAATGCATAGATGGATGGCAGTTCCCATTCAAGTAAGGACTCACAGACATTGCTGCTGTACCAATGAGTTTGATAGTCAAATTGCCAGGGTAAGAAGTTCGAAAGCCCTTCTATGGATTATATGTCTATGGCTACAACCCAACAAGTTGTATATTTGGCATGCATGCCGTGGGGTGCATTTTTCTAGCATGGTTTAGGTCCACTTTTAGAATCTATGCCAAGGCGCATTGGCGCTGTTCTGGCAGCTCGCGGTGGCCAAACACCCTTTTAAGACACTATGTTGGTGTTTCCTTTATTTTGTCAGTTACCTGTATGTGCTTGTGATAAAATGTAATCCCCAGTTATTTTTTTTAAAACTATAGATCCTCTGTGGCTAAATTATACTCTCTGGTGTATCTTTAACATTGAGAGCGGGCTCTTGTGTTTGAATAAAAATAATAATAAATACATTTGTTACTTTTTTTTGCCTTTTGGGCCCAGCCTCTGACTCACACAATTTACCAGTCACATGTATTTATTATGCAGTTTTTGAAACATTTTTTTTATTAATCAGTTACCCAATCAAGACCACGTGTGCTCCCTACCTCCTCTCCTTTCCCCATCTGGCAATTAGCAGAGTGGCAGCAGGCAGCACCATCTGTCTACACTCATTGAGAGCGGGTTCCTGAATCCTCCTGTGCTTGGCGGTGTCCGTATTTTTATATATATATGTACACACACACACACACATTTCCTTTATTTCTTTGCTGCCTCTTGGGCCTCCCACGGGCCTGGGCCCAGGGACTTCAGCCCCAGTATGCCCCTGCATTAATCCGGCCCTGGGGGGTGTGTATACTTTCTGAAGTCACTGTACCTTTAAATACCTGCAGTATTTGGCAGCTAGAGAAACAAGTTCACAAGTGCTCAAAGGAAACAATGTCAAGGACTTTCCAAGAGGATTTTCCATAAAAACATAAGTCAATCCTAGACGTTTGTGCTCAAATGTTGCTTTATACTGTACAGTATTTATGCAACAAGTTACACAACTTTCTGGAAGAGAGTGTGGAGAGCGTAATGAGAATGACAGTAGTGAAGAGAGATGAAGGGAAGGAGATAGTGGGAAAGAGGGAGAAGAAGAGGGGAGGACCAGCATTTTTTTTGTTAGGCCTCAACAGAACGATCTCCAATTACTGCACAAAGGAGACTTATTCAGGCCCCATGGACTTGAACACTGGGGCTTTGCATTTGTAGTGAGTGCTCCAGTGAATGCTAAGAGGAACCCCAGAGAAGGAGATGGCCATTCTACTGGGATGCACCCACACACTGGGGTCCGCAATCAAACACTATGGTTGTGGCGTCTGCTCTGCTCCATCACAGCCATACTGGCTCATTTACCAGATAGGGCCAGATTAACTAGATGCTTTTTGCCACTGCAAGGTTTGCACAACATTGGCTAGCCGAAGCTTTTAAATCAAATCTAAATGTACTTGCTTTACCGTTTTTACGGGGATTTAGGTGTGCCCTCGAAAACATTTCCGAATGAGCCATGCTGTAGAGTTATCCTTTTGGTTTCAGGAGATCCAAGTCTAGAAACATCTGATCATAACATTTAAAAACCCTACTAAAGGGATGTTTGATTGGATGCTATTATTCAAACAGCAAATAAATGGAGTTACGCTGCAGTAAAGTCAGGACCTTAGCTACCTCTGTCATATTCACCTTTCTTTTCCTGGATCCGTCTTCTTTTTGCACAGAGAACATCCCATTGTAACCAAAGCCATATTTCGGTTGTCACAATTGACAACTCACCTCTCCAACTTTTCTGTTGAACCGAGTCAGTGTGTAATTTTTTTTTTAAACATTTTATTGTCACATACACGGGGTACGTACAGTGAAATGTGTTGTTTTACAGGGTCAGCCATAGTAGTACAGCGCCCCTGGAGCAAATTAGGGTAAAATGCCTTGTTCAAGGACACATGGGCAGACGTTTCACCTTGTCAGCTCAACATTTTTGAGGAAGGATGTGTGTATCGCTGTTGGGTACTGAGGACACACTAGTGACAGGAACCCTGGATGTCACCAGGAAATGAGCCATTCTCGCCTGTGCATCCCATTTCTGAAAATGAATTGAATTCCTCTCGTAGTGTCAGGGATGCAATCGCAGAGGTGTATTCTCCTGTTAGTCATCCACATTGTGAACAGCTATGTCAGCTCTCCTATTGACCTTCCATTGTTTGTACGTTGGGTTTATCCGTCATTAGGATATGTGTTGTTGTTATGATATGTGTTTAAGGACCTTTCCAAGTCCAACGATTACATGATTATCCTGCCACGACAATTGTTCTTGTCAGTGTGACGCAATAGGGAGAAATAATCGTTGTCTCATGTTTCACTCAGTTGAATTCACCATAAATGTCAGAATAATTAATAATACATTGTGAAGTCTGAGACAAAAAATGTTGTCTACATGGCTCCAGTGGCAAACGTCGTCTGTGCTCTTCCTCTACCCTGATTTTCATACAATACCACCTCTGCTATTTCAAGAACAAGTTTCTCCACAGTGTAAGCTTTGGGATTTGTTGAGGGCATCGGGGGGCTATGGAAACAGACCAGTTCTAAAAAAAGACATTCTTGACAATTCCCCTGATATGTCTGGTTCAGTCAGCAACAACAACCTGACATAGGGGACTGGTGACTTCCCCACTGCGAGCCGTGGGAGAGGTCTGACTGCAGCCAGTGGAGGAAACAAGTCCAGATTGGATCATAGGAACACAAGGCAGCCTGCCTGCTGGGTTCTGCTGTTTATATGAGTTGAGTTCAGTTTGTGCTATGCTTTCAGTCGCACCACAAAATGTGGTTTTACTAATATAAAATGTTGTTATACTGCACCACACAGCTGGCTGGTGGCACCTTAATTTGGGAGGACGGGCTCATTGTAATGGCTGGAATGGAATTAATGGAATGGTATCAAACACATGGTTTCATATGTGTTAATACCATTCCATTCACTCCATTCCAGCCATTGTTATGAGCCATCTTCCCCTCACCAGCCTCCTGCGCTGCACTGACATGTTCATATGTAGGCATATGGGGGCAGGCCAAGGTCAAATCAAATCAAAAATATTTACATCAGCAGATGTCACAAAGTGCTTATACAGAAACCCAGCCTAAATCTCCAAACAGCAAGTAATGCAGATGCAGATGTAGAAACACGGTTGCTAGGAGAAACTCCCTAGAAAGGCAGGAACCTAGGAAGAAACCTAGAGAGGAACCAGGCTCTTTGGGGTGGCCAGTCCTCTTCAGGCTGTGCTGGGTGGAGATTACAAGAGTACATGGTCATTATTAAGGCCAGATCATTTTTCAAGATGTTAAAATGTTCATAGATGACCAGCAGGTTCAAATAATAACCACAGTGGTTGTAGAGGGTGAACAGGTCAGGGTTCAATGTCCGACGATACCCCCAGACAGGGCCTACCAGGCAAGATATAACCTCACCCACTTTGCCAAAGCACAGCCCCCACACCACTAGAAGGATATCAACAGACCACCAACTTACTACCCTGAGACAAGGCTGAGTATAGAGCCCAAGGGGGCGCAAAAACTGGACAGGAAGATCACGTCAGTGACTCAACCCACTCAAGTAGAGTATAGCTAAAAAAGCCTGGCACAACGTGACACACCCCTCCTAGGGACGGCATGGAAGAGCACTAGTAAGCCAGTGACAGCCCCTGTAATCGGGTCAGAGGCAGAGAATCCCAATGGAGAGAGTGGAGCCGGCCAGGCAGACATACAGTTGAAGTCGGAAGTTTACATACACCTTAGCCAACTACATTTAAACTCAGTTTTTCACAATTCCTGACATTTAATCCTAGTAAAAAATCCCTGTCTTAGGTCAGTTAGGATCACCACTTTTTTTAAGAATGTGAAGTGTCAGAATAATAGTAGAGAGAATATAGGACCTGTTTCCTCCAGCATCTTCACAGGGTCCTTTGCTGTTGTTCTGGGATTGATTTATACTTTTCGCACCAAGGATGACAATTTCTTGGCTGATTAATTTTGATTTTCCCATGATGTCGAGTTTGAAGGTAGGCCTTGAAATACATCCACAGGTACACCTCCAATTGACTCAAATTATGTCAATTAGCCTATCAGAAGGTTGACATCATTTTCTATAATTTTCCAAACTGTTTAAAGGCACAGTAAACTTAGTGTATGTAAACTTCTGACCGACTGGAATTGTGATATAGTGAATTATAAGTGAAATAATCTGTCTGTAAACAATTGTTGGAAGAATTACTTGTGTCATGCACAAAGTAGATGTCCTAACCGACTTGCCAAAACTATACAGTCGTGGCCAAAAGAATTGAGAATGACACAAGTATTGGTCTCCACAAAGTTTGCTGCCTCAGTGTTGATGATGGCAATTTGCATATACTCCAGAATGTCATGAAGAGTGATCAGATGAATTGCAATTAATTGCAAAGTCCCTCTTTGCCATGAAAATGAACATAATCCCCCAAAAACATTTCCACTGCATTTCAGCCCTGCCACAAAAGGACCAGCTGCCATCATGTCAGTGATTGTCTCGTTAACACAGGTGAGAGTGTTGACGAGGACAAGGCTGGAGATCACTCTGTCATGCTGATTGAGTAAGAATAACAGACTGGAAGCTTTAAAAGGAGGGTGGTGCTTGAAATCATTGTTCTTCCTCTGTCAACGATGGTTACCTGCAAGGAAACATGTGCCGTCATCGTTGCTTTGCGCAAAAAGGGCTTCACAGGCAAGGATATTGCTGCTGGTAAGATTGCACCTAAATCAACCATTTATCGGATCATCAAGAACTTCAAGTCCAGCAAGCGCCAGGACCGTCTCCTAAAGTTGATTCAGCTGCGGGATCGGGGCACCACCAGTGCAGAGCTTGCTCAGGAATGGCAGCAGGCAGATGTGAGTGCATCTGCACGCACAGTGAGGCAAAGACTTTTGGAGGATGGCCTGGTGTCAAGAAGGGCAGCAAAGAAGCCACTTCTCTCCAGGAAAAACATCTGGGACAAACTGATATTCTGCAAAAGGTACAGGGATTGGACTGCTGAGGACTGGGGTAGAGTCATTTTCTCTGATGAATCCCCTTTCCGATTGTTTGGGCCATCCGGAAAACACCTTGTCCGGAGAAGACAAGGTGAGCGCTACCATCAGTCCTGTGTCATGCCAACAGTAAAGCATCCTCAGACCATTAATTTGTGGGGTTGTTTCTCAGCCAAGGGAGTGGGCTCACTCACAATTTTGCCTAAGAACACAGCCATGAATAAAGAATGGTACCAACACATCCTCTGAGAGCAACTTATCCCAACCATCCAAGAACAGTTTGGTGACGACCAATGCCTTTTCCAGCATGATGGAGCACCTTGCCATAAGGCAAAAGTGATAACTAAGTGGCTTGCGGAACAAAACATCGACATTTTGGGTCCATGGCCAGGAAACTCCCCAGACCTTAATCCCATTGAGAACTTGTGGTCGATCCTCAAGAGGCGGGTGGACAAACAAAAACACACAACTTCTGACAAACTCCAAGCATTGATTATGCAAGAATGGCCTGCCATCAGTCAGGATGTGGCCCAGAAGTTAATTGACAGCATGCCAGAGCTGAAAGAAGGGTCAACACTGCAAATATTGACTCTTTGCATAAACTGAATGTCATTGTCAATGAAAGCCTTTGCCACTTATGGAATACTTGTAATTATACTTCAGTGTACCATAGTAACTACTGACATAAAGATCTAAGAACACTGAAGCAGCAAACTTTGTGGAGACCAATACTTGTGTCATTCTCAAAACTTTTGGCCATGACTGTAGTTTGTTAACATGAAATCTGTGGAGTGGTTGAAAAATTAGTTTGAATGACTTCAACCTAAGTGTATGTAAACTTCCGACTTCAACTGTAGCAAGGGCGGATCGTCACTCCAGTGCCTTGCCGTTCACCTTCGCATCCCTGGGCCAGACTACACTCAATCATAGGACCTACTGAAGAGATGAGTCTTCAGTAAAGTCTTAAAAGGTTGAGACCGAGTCTGGGTCTCTCACATGGATAGGCAGAATATCCCATAAAAACTGAGCTCTATAGGAGAAAGCTCTGCCTCCAGCTGTTTGCTTAGAAATTCTAGGGACAATAAGGAGGCCTGTGTCATGTGACTGTAGCGTACGTGTAGGTATGTACGGCAGGACCAAATCGGAGAGAAAGGTAGGAGCAAGTCCATTTAATGCTTTGTAGGTTAGCAGTAAAACCTGGTAATATGATAAAATGTGGGGGTTTTATTCAAGATTCTAGCAGCTGTATTTAGCACTAACTGAAGTCTATTTAGTGCTTTATCTGGGTAACCGGAGAATAGAACATTGCCGTAGTCTAATCTAGATGTGACAAAAGCATGGATTAGATTTCTGCATAATTTCTGGACAAAAAGTTTCAGATTTTTGCAATTTTACGAATATGGAAAATAGCTGCCCTTGAAATATTCCTGATATGTTCGTTTATTTATTTATTTATTTAACTAGGAAAGTCAGTTGAGAACAAATTCTTATTTACAATGACGACCAGACAGAGTAACGCCGAGGTCCTTCACAGTTCTATTTGAGACGACTGTACAACCATCAAGATGAATTGTCAGATCAAACAGCAGATCTCTTTGTTTCTTGGGACCTAGAACTAGGATCTCTGTTTTGTCCCAGTTTAAAAGTAAAACCTTGCAGGTAACCATGGTTGACAGAGGAAGATCAATGAGTTCAAGCACCACCCTCCTTTTAAAGCTTCCAGTCTGTTATTCTGACTCAATCAGCATGATAGAGTTATCTCCAGCCTTGTCCTCGTCAACACTCTCACCTGTGTTAACGAGACAATCACTGACATGATGGCAGCTGGTCCTTTTGTGGCAGGGCTGAAATGCAGTGGAAATGTTTTTTGCGGATTAAGTTTCATTTTCATGGCAAAGAGGGACTTTGCAATTAATTGCAATTCATCTGATCACTCTTCATGACATTCTGGAGTATATGCAAATTGCCATCATCAACACTGAGGCAGCAAACTTTGTGGAGACCAATACTTGTCTCATTCTCAAAACTTTTGACCACGACTGTACAATTGATTTGTCAGAGGACAAACCATCCACAGAAACAAACGGATATCTTTCCGACAGATAAGATCTAAACCAGGCAAGAACTTGTCCGTGTAGACCAATTAGGGTTTCCAATCTCTCCAAAAGAATGTGGTGATCGATGGTGTCAAAGGCGGCACTAAGGTATAGGAGCACGAGGACAGATGCAGAGCCTTGGTCTGACGCCATTAAAAGGTAATTTACCACCTTCACGAGTGCAGTCTCAGTACTAAAACCAGACTGGAGCGTTTCCTATACATTATTTGTCTTCAGGAAGACAGTGAGTTCTGTCTGTCTGTCTATCTATCTATCTATCTATCTATCTATCTATCTATCTATCTATCTATCTATCTATCTATCTATCTATCTATCTATCTATCTATCTATCTATATCCCCACCCCCCTCTGCCTACCATTCTTTTTGGTATACAATACAAGTTGCTTCTTTACTCTGAAAGCCCCCCCATATGCTGGGTTATAGTACATTTAACCAAGGACTAGGAAATAGTTAGTTTGTGTGTGAGAGGAGGACACTCAACATAGCACCGTCCAACCGTATCGCCCCTCGCTGCAGGGACAATTTGCCACTGGCTGACTGGACTCAAACAAAAACGGGAGAGAAAAGGGACCAGGGGACAAAGAGAGTCGCCAGTTGAAGCTGGCTCTCCTCCCCACAGCAAACTTAATCACCTCACAGAGGAGCACAGAATGCCATTACATAATCAGCCATTAAAACAACAACCACTGCCATTAATTGGGACGCGATTTAACGTTTTAGGGAGGAATGTCCCAGAGATTAAGCCTGGCTGTTCCACTTAAAGGGTTAATCAGAGAGACATACGTGTGTATTATTAGTGGAGTTAGAAATAGCTGGTAGTTTGATAAGCCTAGATCCCCAATATTATAGAGAGAAAGGGAGAAGTGTCACACTTCAAAGGTTTATCATAACATCTACCCATTTTGCAATCAAAAGTCCAATTATGTGGAGAGACAAAGTAATACGTCTCAAATAGATCATAGGAGTTTCAGAGAATGTGAGCCGAGAAGCATCAAATGACCTACTCTTAATAGAAAAATAAAACCTTGACACAGACATTTGGGGCATAAACTTCGGTTTCAATCAAAGGGCCTCAGTTTGATTTCTTCAAATACTTTACATTAACAGGGCAGTCAATGTTGAGTGTCCAAGGAGCAGAACTCCATTCCTTCGGTCGTCATCTCCCCCCAACCCCCCATTTTCCCACACCGCTTGTGTGAAGTAAATTCTCATTAAGAACCAAATTGTTTTCAGATGCTGGCCTGGCAGAGTTTCCCTGGAAATGGCTGGGAGTAGGTTTGCGTGGCAGGCAGTGTTGGAATGGGCAGAGGGAGAAAGAGAGAAATCTGGGCCTGCTGCAAATCCCATTTCCAGGGTTCAGTGAGCCCATTTTGCCATGCACAATGTCTGCCGACGGGCTCTTTTTGGCCCTTTACAAATTGCAAGGAAGAACCACTGACAAGCCCTTGGATAAGTAATTTTCTTTCATTTACATTCTGAAATATATTTAATTAATCAACTTTAGGGTTAGGGTTATACTCTTTGTTATAAAAACAATTATTCTACTGGAAACAACTAACGGAATCAAATCAAACATTAACTTTAGGTCATTTCCATGTAAAAGGACCCATGAACACCAACATGTGAAGTTCATATGAGCATGTCAAGTTGGGTGTCAAATGAAAGCTAAAAGTCTATATTTTTTATTTAATTAAGGCACGTATAAAACAACATTTAACAATTTACCTTGAGGCTGATACGTAAAGCTTATTAAAGAGCAGTGATACTATGAAGAGCAGTGTGCGGGTTTCTTGTCAAACAGATTGAAAATGGATCTTAGAAAATATCAACCAGAAAAGTCTTAAAAAGTATTAGAAATACATCAAACACAATAATGTTGAAGTTAAGACCCCTGCCAACTAATAACAATACTTACAGTATATTTAGTTTAACAAAAAAAGTTCTGCCTTCTGTAAATTTAAGAAACACTTCTGTTACCAAAAACCCACATATCTTTAATATATTTTCTAACTTCTCTCCCTCGTGAGTTTTTCATTTTCATTTTTCTTTTAATCTTTATTTAACTAGGAAAGTCAGTTAAGAACAAATTCTTATTTACAATGACGGCTTACCAAAAGGCAAATGGCCTCCTGTGGGGACGGGGGCTGGGATTAAAAATATATATAAATTAAATAAAGATATAGGACAAAACACACATCACGACAAGAGACAACACAACACTACATAAAGAGAGACCTAAGACAACAACATAGCATAGCAGCAACACATGATAACACAGCATGGTAGCAACACAACATGGTAGTTCACAGACGTAACAAGTAAAGGTAGACCTATCAATTAGGTATAGTGTTTTTACTGATATTAATTTTCTTTATAAATGATTCAATCAAAAAAATATATTACCAAATCGGTAACAGAATAAAAAATAAAAAAACGGTAACAGAATTTCTGCAATTAAATTGGCTTCAATGGGAAATCATAGTTGTCACAAACCCCAGTTGGGTCACCTGTTACTGTCATCCCTTCCACTGGCATAATGTTATGTTCAGCTCAGAACTGTTTTCTTTCTCTTTCTGTCGTCTGGTGGTCAAAGCAAGAGTGTGAAAAGTCTGGACAACCCCTCACTCTCTCTCTCACTCGCTCTCTTTTGTTCTCTCTCTCTCTCCAATTAATGTCACCTCTCCCGGCTCTTTCCATTTACTGTAACCAGCATCCTCACCCACTGAGCACCAACCGACACCGGACGTCCATGGACGTTGAAAAGATGTTGAAATTTGATCAGTACGCCCTGGCCTTGAATTGAAAACCCACAGACATTGTTTTTTGGTCCGGACCAGCCTTGTTTTATTGTCCACAGACGTCTGGACCAGCATTCATTTGGACCAAACATAGACGTCCATGATTGGTTCAGATTTAGTCCGGTCCGGACCGAAGTTCAGTACAGTACAGTAAAGAGAAGTATAGTATGGACTTTACTTTACTGTACTCTACTGTGCTGGACTTTGATGTGAAAACCTGTGAAACATAAACGTCTATGACTGAATCAGATTTGGTCCAGTCTTACCACATGTTTGGTGGCAGAGCTCATTAAAATAATAGTGGGTAAAATAATACCCATAATACCTTTATGTACCTATTTAATTATGCATTTCTGTATAGTACAGATCAGGGACCCATGACGAAATTCCGTTACCACAATTCTGTTACCGGTGTAAACCCTCTTCACTTACTGTAGTTCAATAACCATAAGAGATTTTCTTCTAACTCAAGGTGTCATGTCATAGCGGACACCCACATTTTGTCTGCAGACATATTTGAATATTATTCTCTTAATTAGGAGCAGATATTTAACAACGTTTTTGGAAAATGTGGTCACAAAAAAAAACAGAGGGAGATTTTACCCGAAATTGCAAACTTTGCATCTGCACAGTTCTTCTAGTAAATGTGTTTTGTACAATTTTCCGTGAATTTTTTTCAAAAGTAGTCCTTGTGCATAAATCAATGTTTTTTGTTTGGTATACCTTGCCCTTTATTTAAATGGAATACAATATTGACAACCCTGTTTCAATTAGTAACTTATCAAAATCTCATGAAGAAATAATGACCTTTCGCCAAGTGGTTCAGTGTTGGAGACTGGACCAGATTTGAAGACCACCTCGGTCTTCAGACGTATGTTTGGATACGTGTCCTCAGCAAAACAAGGCCTGATGATCATTTCCTTTAGGTGGGTGTTCATTTAATTTCCACCACATAACTCTTCCCCAGACAGTTCTGCTAATACCTTCTATTTGTTTTTGCACGCCGTGGCAGGCTATCAGCTCTAGACGATCTTTCCAGTCCGTTGTGTGTCTGCCCTCCGTCGCACTTCCTCTTCTACCCACAACTCCCTCGACAGGTAGGAAGCCATTAGCAATCTCAACAGATTTCATATCTGTCTTGAAAATATTAGAAAGTAGCCTTCATTTCCTCTAACTCCTCTTGGTATTAAGTGAGATCACACTCTGATCTTTGGAGAGATAACTTCTGTTTATTGGGATTTTCAGCACTTTCATGGATTATGTGTTAGCTGACACTCTGACAAATGAGTACAAGACTGGAGGTTTAAGAGGGGAGAGGAAAAGGCATGTCTTATTTTGTTTTTTTTCTGTAGGTGGTGGCAGGAGAGAAGAGGAGGAAACACACACACACACACACACTGCTTCCCCATCTCAGCACAATGGCAGTGCCTCCCTCACTCTGTCCATTTGAAGCAGTTATTTGAAAGGGCTTTAGAGACAAGCAGAGGCCCACAAAGCCCCTCACTGTTGGCCTCTACCCTCAAACCCTGACTTTATATCTAGGTTCCCATTGCCGAAGTTCTCCATTTGGTGAAAAAATGCTGCATATTTCTGAACATTATATTGATATTATGAAACATGGTCAGATAATGTCAAATACATTATTGAAGTTAAGTAAGTTGCATAACAGATGCTTTACAGGCCTTCTCCACATTCTCTGGGCGACTTTGTGAACACTGTACTCTGATGAGGTAATAAACTGGACTCAAAACCAGGCCTCCACATTGATAAGTTTTGGTGCTAAAACACCCACATTCCTTCCCATTAACACGCAAGTGCTTGGGTATTGCCCAAACCAGCTCCATAAAAAGTGCTGCTCCCTGTGGATTGTTTTACAATACATGTAATGAATCAGCTAGAATCAAAACTCCAAACACATTCCAGTCAGATTAGAGAAACTGTGGGGTTGAGTTCCGGAGCAATGGCTGGACAGCTGGAACCTTGACAACAGTATCCATTCACTAAGCAGGACAATCAGACAATCAAAACACAACCCCATGGTCTCCTGTGTCTAATAAATACTGATAGGGGTCTAGTAAATGCTTAGAAAGAGTAATATTAGAAAGTTAAAATAAGTATTGGTGAACTGTGATTGCATGCCCTCTGCATTGTTGGTATGATCTTCATGCTTACAGGCACTTAAATATGCCATCACTATGATTTTATAAATGTTTAACTTTTACTTTGTAAGTAAATTGAAAAAAGTCCAAATGTATATTAAGTAATCCGATAGTAGCCTACCTGATGCTCCACCGACGACTGCTCTCCCACTGTTCTAAAGACGGGCTGGAACGCGCCCATATTGCAGGGAGACATGCAACTCTGTCGTAAAATCAAGAGTATTTTGCGTCAAGACGTATGTGATATCGTATAGTGGCTACACGTGCGTTTAGTGACTGGATTCAGGTTTCGTACTGTAGTAGCGCCTTGTATTCACGAGGGAATTTGATAATAAATGCAAGTGTATTCTATGTACCAGCTTGGATATTTTCTGTCATAACTAACGGAACATCTTAAAACCGCAGCGGTCTGTTTTCTGCTAGGTTTAGCAATTAGCTCGCCTTAGTTTGCTATCAAGACATTTGTGATGACGTGAGGTGTTAGCCACCAATATAGCTAGCTCATAAAAGTGTGATAATTCTACGTTGCGATGCTGTACTTTATTGGGCTTGGGTTGGGAGATGCAAAGGACATCACCGTAAAGGGGCTAGAAATTGTAAAGCAATGCAGTCGTGTCTACTTGGAAGCCTACACGTCGATATTGACAGTTGGCAAAGATGCATTGGTAGGTTTCATATTAAGTACTATGGTATGCATGTGGTGATACCACATTTAGAAGTCGACACTGATGCAGTCCAGAGCATGTGATCAAACTGCATCAGGGTACAATACCTCTTGAAGTGCAGGTTCTCTTTGCTTCTAGTTTAATATATTATACAGAGTATTCAATGGCATTAAAGTTGCATTAGTTGAAATGACCAATGAGTGGCTGGAAATCTTAGACTGTGGCGTTAATGACACTTCCTACTCCTAGTGTTTTCTAAAATTGTAAAGGTCTCAAGTTTATAGGCAGTGCACGTTCATCAAAGGCCGTGTGTGTCGTGAATCAGTGTGAACTATGACCTCAGGAGGAGTACTATGGACGGGAGCTGATACTGGCCGACAGAGACATGGTGGAACAGGAGGCTGATGAGATCCTGAAAGGGGCTGACGTCAGTGATGTGGCATTTCTTGTGGTGGGAGATCCATTTGGGTAATTGAATACTGTACTTGTTTTTCATGCTTGAAAAGTCGTTCGTTATGACTACTGCCGGTAGGCTAGTTTCAAAAGATGTTGCAGTGAAGATAGAAGTGCAGTCCTTGCTTAAACGACTTCTTGGAGATTGTTACCCTATCCGGTTCTTGACTCCCAGGCAGTAGGCAAAACGAATCGCTAACACTTTACATCCAGTGTTGTTCATGACACGTCATACGCATCGTAAAGTGTCATAACACATGACAAAACGTGACCTTTACTTTATGAATGCGTATGTCAACTGGAATGAGCTACAAATTTATTTGCATTATGACAGGCACGTGTGTGATAAATCGGACGCTAAGGAGAGATCTCCATCTGTTAAGTTCATGATTACCTTGACTGACCAGGACAAACACTAACACGCATCATATCACTTCCCCTGTTTACACTGCTCTAATGAAGTTGCTCTAATGTATGTACAGTATGTGATATAATGAGTGAGATGTTATATCACATATACTGTAAATACGTCACACACCTTAGTAAGTATGTATAACACATTTTGAAGGAGTGTATATAATAACATAATTACAAACAGGTTGAAATCTAGTTGAAATAACAGCATTACAGTTAAGTTGATATCTGGCTGAAATGACAGTTGCATTCAGTTTTTCTCTGAGGGAGTCACACATCAAGTAGGAATGAGAAAATCAGCCTTATCTAATAAGGGAGTACAGTCTTCAACACCACTATCTCACTCTTGCTACTTGAGTTGTAAACAAAATAATAGGCTAAGTTTTTGGACTTTTACAAAACATGGTTTTAATAAATCAACAACTAAAAGAGAACCCAGAACCTTGCTTTGGTGATCAAACAGTTTTTCTTCTTTGCCATTTCAAAACCTGCTGGAAGTTGATGCTTGCCATCATTTGAACATCATCCCTTGCCTCAAATATTTAAAATCTCATGACCTTGGTATGTTTCAGTCCGCAATGACTATCATCTGCAGTTTCCATTTGCTTTCCATACAAATGGAAACAGAACTAATTGAAAAATACTATCTCACAAAATTGTTTGGTATGACATCGATGCTCAACGGAGCACCACACAATTAAGAAAAGTGTTTTTGCAGCTATTTGCTATCTGAGGCAGTGGGGAAATGTTCTGGGGAGGGTGTAGTAAGACCAAACTGGACCTAGCTGCTGTGTGAACACTGCAAAGTCTCTGGAACGAGCCACTGATTCGTTGTACCGCGCTTCCATTTGCTAGAGCCACTTTAATGGTACTCAAAGTCATGGTGAAGATCAGCGGAATGTATGGCTCTTCTCTTTTTCCTTCCAAAACCACTGACCAGGAGGAGGGGAGGGTCAGTCAAATTCTCCGCTCTCCATCACGGCCACGGTTTGCTCCAAGAAATGTTGGGTTTTAATAAAGTTAATGACATATCTAAAACCAAGGATTCTGTTTGGGCCCAAGTGTGGCCTTGGAAATAAATAAATCATACAGTCGAATAATGAGTCTCACTGTCCATAACCATCCTTACTGTAGCAAATTGCCAGTTGGTTTGGAATGGAAACGGAGCAGGAATGTGATATTTTTGGTCAAAGCTCGGACTTTGTTCCTTCGCCGTCAGGTTTCTAAGGCAGCATGCCGTGTTCTTAATTTCACTTGATGTCTCTTTTCTTCTAGCGCCACCACCCACAGTGACTTGGTCCTGAGAGCAGTGAATGCTGGGATACAATACCGGGTCATCCATAACGCCTCTATCATGAACGCAGTTGGCTGCTGCGGCCTCCAGGTACGTCCACTCGGAAGACCTTGAAAACCAAAACGTTAGCACAAACATTGTCTACTTTGCCAAAAAGAGCATATCACATCTGGTCTTCTAGGCCCCATATTCTTAACCATTCTGTAGCAACGTCCCATAAAGGCAATCAAAGCATAATTGCCATTGGGAAAGAATATCCTAGCTGAGTCTATGGACTGAGACGGCAGAGCAGCACCAATCCCTCTTAATACACAGCTCAGCCCAGGACATCCATAATGTGGCCCTGCATTGACCTGTCAGGGGGAGCATTGTGAGCGTGGGCGCCCCCAGCTGTCCCACCCTGCCTCTAATGTGGGGGGCTGCTAGCGTAGTCTCTTTCCAGTACCTCACGGATGAGTGTTTCTAACGTTAGTGTTGGCGTACCAGGGTTGTCATTAGTGGGTAGTGACGCTGCTTGGGCGTGCATCAGGCGCACTAATTGGAAGCGATCTGGCAACTCAAAGCCATTGCCAGTGAGCAATGACAGGAGAGAAGGATGCTTTGCTATTCTAATGAAGGATGTGCCCATCGCAGGGATCAAGGTTTTGTGTGTTCCCTGCCTGTCAACCTAGTGTGTTTCAGCATATCCCTCAGGGCTGGGGTGTTCTCTTCTATATGTGCCTGTATAATTTACCTTTCAATTGGTTGTGCATTTTAATTGTCTTCACTGTTATACTACAAAAAAATATATATATATATATATAAGAAAATGAACAGCTTGAGCTCAGATGACTGGGAATATGTGGGTGGAGAATTAGCATATTTTGCCAAACATCAGCATATCAATTTGACATTGGTTTCAAATGAGATGTAAATAGATAGCTAATTTAAGCCATTACAATCGTTCTCAGCATTTTAAATGGTAAGAAATATGTTTCAGAAAATACATTCAGGCCAGCCATGAAGTGTTTGGTCTAGATCAAGTCAAGTGAATTGGTCTTGCACTGCAGTGCTCTTGCTAGCTTATTGGGGGAAGGGGTGGGTTAGGTAGCATCCCAGTGCATATTTTGGGTCGCTGTGCTGTATCAAGCATGCCGCGGCTGAGTGCCATGTGATTTTTCACACACTGAATAACAGGAAGCACCTTGGGACACTTAGTGCAATCCAGTCTGCTGCAGCAATCACGGCGTGCTCACGAGACATAATTTTGCTTTACACACACACACACACACACACACACACACACACACACACACACACACACAAACAAACAAATCGATAAGCTCACAGGAGCACTCAGACACCCACACATTGTCAGACAAGTGAACCAGAACCACAAACTGACCATTCACACCCAAAGCTGCTGTTCTAAGATACTTTTAATAAACCCTGAGTAGAAGAAAAGTCTTAAATCATGTTGTGTACATTTCTTTTGGACAGCTGTACAACTTTGGAGAGACTGTGTCCATTGTGTTCTGGACAGACACCTGGAGACCGGAAAGCTTCTATGATAAAATCAAGAAGAACAGGGATCTGGGAATGCACACACTATGCTTGCTTGGTGAGTCCTACAGTTTATCTCTTTGAAGTTAGTTATCAATCATATCAGTACAAACATCCAGTGATGAGGAGTCAAGTGACTGTCCTAATATAGACCGTGAATAATATGAAGTGAAATAATAGTAAGACTGTGATGATACCAGTATCGCAATATTTTTTTCAATGGCAGAAATGAAAACACGAAGCAGACAACACTCTTTGGTCCTTTAAAAACCTGCTGTATGTAAAATGTGTGCTATAGATTGGAAAATAAATCAATGTGACTGGATGACAACAGAATTATGTTGTTTCCAACATTAGGGCTGTTTTCATAAAGAAGTAAAATCCGCTTAGTGTTTTGTTTCCTTGCCACGATACTAATAAGTATCGCGACACTGGTATCGTCCCGGCCCTAGAGAATAGTATACATACAGTATGTTCGTAACCGGTAACACATTGTAAACATTATATGGACCGCTCCCACTCCGGTAACATTGGGGGTCTGGTCACACCTGAGCCCATAGTGAGGAAACATGGGAGGTTACATCCGTGCACATGTGTCTTGAGTGATTCTCCAGGCAGTCCCTCAGAGCTCATATTCTTCCATCCCTACTTCCAGTCAAGGGGCTGGGTCTGCCTTCCAGGTGGAGGAAAGGAGGAGGGGGGGGGGGGGGGGGGGGCATGCCAGCCAGCCAGCCAGTCACTTCTACACACTTTCATCCCTGGGTGGCTGGGACTGAACAAAGCCCTCATTATGACTGTTTCTACTCCTACTACAAGACCTTTTCCATCCTGTGTGTGTCATCCATCCCCTGGGTGCATATTAAACAGGCCTCAATCACCGTCACAATAGTAGACTGGGGAGTTTGTTTCTGTAATGGGAAGGCGGCTGTGACTGCAGTGGCAGATGGCCCGAACGCTCATAATTTATGTTTATTTGAGCAAGAGATTTTGGTTTGGACGCAGAGGGTTGCCTTCTCCCCCTCCCCTCCCCCTATGAACCGCACATAGGAGAGCCCTATAATTCAAGGTAATGGATGCTGGTTGAAGCGGTGACGGGTTTTGGGTCACACCCTTATTGTCTCTGAGGGTTAAGTTCCCTTTGTGTCCCCCAGGTGCGGCCCCAGCTGCTGAAGGGTGTGTGTGTGTGTAAGTTTGTGTGGGGGGAGTTTGTGTGCGTGCTTGCGTGAGCGCACCGACATGAACCCCACTGATATGAACCCCATTATTCAATAGTGTAACGGAAAGCCTGGCATTAGCCAAGTCACCTCCCCACCCCTGTGAAGCAAAGGACACGATTCTAAAAGGGTGAACGAGTGCAGATAACAAAAGCAGACGCACGCGCAACTCTGATTGGGTGATCTATCATGACTTCCTCGGACAACATGCACTCCATACATCTACATGACAAAGAAGGAAATCCCATCACTGTAATGGAACAAGCGGGACCATTGTTCCTATTTGATTGATTCTGGTGCATAATTAAAATAAGAAAATGTTTGGGTACGGTCTTTGTATAAAAGGGTTATTGACTGTTCATATTATTCAACAAAATGATGTATGATTATTATTCTGGTGAGGTTTTCATTCTCCAGGAGCATAGAATTTTCCTGAAAATGTAATGGCTTAAAGGTGACCAGTGAAGGCCTAAAGGGACAGTTAGTTTCTCAAGCTGGCCTTGGGTAATTTGTCAAGATGTGTTGTTCATGGCCAGTTTGAGGGGAAAAAGGACTTGTCCACATCTGTGATGGTTCATACCTCTACAACCCTTATTTTTTTCTCCCCAGATATCAAAGTCAAAGAGCAGTCCATGGAGAACCTGATGAGGTAAGTCTCTCCTTTTCCCCCTCCTGTGCTGGACTGTCTGGGAGTGGGTTGTCTGATTTTATATCTGGTCAGCAGAGTTTCTATCCAGCAGGACTCTGAAACGGAGCAGAGTTGAGGTTTATTGCAGACGTTCACTTAACATACGTTTATACTGGCAGCTGGAGACGGGCCAGGCCAGTGAGTTAAAAAACACAGTGATTTGTTTGATTTGGACTCACAATCTGTTATCGGTATAGTCTCATTGGGCCAGATTCAGGAAATACATTTTGTATTTTAATCTCCTGCATACGTTTTCAAAAAAAGATTACATACGACTGGTCGCAAACCCGTCCCGTCCACACTTGGGATTCAGCTGTCTGTTTTGGACGACAGTGAATGTAATGCCACACTAATGCGTTACTGTATCATGTATCGGTTTGCAGGAAGGTTGTAAACTCCTTTTTCCACTTTGCGTTGTCCTGCAATTATTTTCCCAACAGGAGCCTGCCCTGCACTCAAGTCGTTGTTTTTATATGTGAATCTATAAAAGCTGAAATGGACTTCAGTAATCTAACGTGTAAGAGTTATGAATGGGGGAAAGTATGGTTTTGATTTAAGCCCGAAAAGAGTCTTAATTTCTCCCAGATTTACTGGTGCATATATATTATTACCAGGAAATGGAATAAACACATGCCCTATGATTTCTGTCAGTTAGATGTTTGCTCAGTGAGAGATTCATGCCATACAGTATTAGCCGAAGGAAAGAAGACGCCATCTTCCCCCAGCCAAGGAATCTAGACACATTTGTGATGGTTTTCTTTCCAGTAACACAGTTATCAGATAGATCTCTGGCTTGCTTTGTAAGCATTTTATGACTGTAGGAGATTTACATGAGACTCCACTGTTATTTAAGTTCTGATCTAGTACCAGAACAGCCACAGTGAAACATTGCCCCAAAAAAAACCTGCTAAGGGCTGAGAATAGCCCCGTCTGAGCTACTGAAGGCTTGGCATAATGGCATGTACTCTTTTTTTTTCTCCTTCCTTGTGAATGGCTCTACTGGTAACAAAGCGGCTTGCCTTGTCTACACCTGGTTATTAGATTCAGCTTTTATATTCTGAAGAAGATGTCTCCTCCACAGCACTTATACTGTAGGTCTGGTTAGTATGAACCCATTTGCATTGCATTACTAATCTATAAATAACTTCCTCTTCTGTCTTTTTCTTATAAAAGGGGTCGTAAGATTTATGAACCGCCCAGGTATATGACCGTGAGCCAGGCGGCTGAGCAGCTCCTGGAGATAGTACAGAACAGGAAGGAGCGGGGAGATGACCTAGGTGAGTTGCTATCATGATGTAGATTTGAATGATTGATTAAACAATACAGTTTGATGTGACAATGTGAAAGAAAAAAACACTAATTGCCTCTCACTCTCTTTCTCTCCATCTAGCCATAAGCGAGGAGACGATATGTGTGGGTCTGGCCAGAGTGGGAGCAGAGGACCAGGCCATCCGCGCGGGGACACTCCGCCAACTGGCGTCATGTGACCTGGGCGGCCCGCTGCATTCCATGATCGTGACGGGTCACCTGCACCCGCTGGAGGTAGACATGCTGCGTTTGTCAGCCGCCACCCCCGACGCACTGCAGGACCTCCGAATGACCGACAGCTCAACGTACACCTCCTAATGCGCACATACCGCCTCAATAATTACTCTCAGGATCTCCGCAAAACCTAGCACACAAAAACTTCCACACAAATGTCTCTGAGACTCACACCACCCAGTTTATAATATACTGTATATGCTACCGTACATTACGCAAGACAGAAAAACATAAAAGCACATAGATGTAGCTATGCTCTCTTGGGTAAATTAATGAAGCAAGCTCCAGTCATCTTTTTGAGTGTTAACTGTTTTACTGTACTGTATTATATGGACTGACCTCAACTCTGCTCCGTTTCAGAGTCCTGCTGGATAGAAACTCTGCTGACCCATATATAGGCTACCTTTCATAATATTTCCCCTGTTGTGCGACGTATTAGCTACCCCTTTCTCTATTGTTTGCTTAATTTCAACAGTTAAATTAAATACGCTTTGTTTTCCTTATCTTCATCATTGTAAAGACATGCTTGAATAATACAGGACTACAATAAGATGTAGATGGCTTTCACTTCTCTTCCACGAAGAATAGTTATGGGTGATCGGTCTGAATACAAAACTGCTATAGTCTACTGCTATTGTGCATTCTCTCTTTATTCAAACTCCCCGTGAGTTCAATTGGCTGCTGTAATATAACATTCAGCAAGAGTTTGAATCACTCTTCGAAAAGTCTTAGTAATAGTAAATAAATAAATAAAAAAAACAGCTTTTTGTTTAGCTTTTTGTGGGACTCCAAGAGCAAAGGAACATTTAAGGAGAGAGGCCAAGAGCTGAGTGCAAGAGAGGCTAGAAGTTTAAACTTATGCATAACGCCTCACACTGACAGCGTTATTGAATTTTGGTAAACCAGAAGTACATTCATTTCCAATGGGATGCTGCGTTTGCCTTGCAGAAGCAGTGCGTTCTGTGTGGTGCATACGTCGGATTTGTCGAACATACGGGTAGACGGCTTGACAGAAGTGGTACCAGAAGGTGAATGTTTAACTTCTGCTGCACACATATCCAGATGATGCTGCATACCATTTTGCGCAATGTCGGTGTGATCGCGGTGCAGCTGACCCCGAAGGCCAGATGGAGATGTGTAAATTAGATGCACATTAAGTCCTTATTGTAGCATAGCCTATCCTGCAGCAAATGTAGGCATACCTGTCTGAAGAAAAAGTACCATGATGAGATGATACATGCATTGTGTCCCCACGCTGAGCGTTGATGATTGATCATGCATAGAGAAGCCAGATTTATAAATCACATATAATTTAAGTTACATTTCACATCATGCTGTTGATAGAATGAATTTAATTAATTTATCTTATTTATCTCGGTAAAAAGGAGTGGGTTTGGGCGGTAAATCTCGGTAACCAACTCCGGTAGTTAAATCTAGAGCCTGACTGATAAATCTGTTTACCAATATTATCAGCTGATATTAGCCTTTCACAGAAATATTTGTACTGGTCTTTGTTCCGCAGATAAAGCGCTGATATTATATACATAGGATAAACAAATACGTCTGCTCATTTGCGGAATGTTTTTTACATTTTCAAGGGTTGCCTGAAGAGGACGCATTACGCACTGCTTATTGATCATCATTCAGCCCTAGGTCACAATGTGAGACAGTAGGGTCTTCACCTAGCAAGCAGCCCTGTCCTCACACTCACTTCACATTATCTGGCTAGCAAGGTAGTTAGCTTTGCTAGCTATTGTGGGGACCTGACCTTTTAGTTAATAACCTATTCATGCTTTGTTAACATAATATCAGGGTGTTGCTGTAGGTGTACTTGGCTGCTCGAAACAACAACTTTGCCCGGAGACAGAGCGCCAAGGGGTTGGGACCAACCCGTGCGCCAACGGATAGGCTGAGTAAGTCTAAACCACACTCAGCCTCTACCCTGACTGGTCTGTTCGGAAACCGGAACTAACTCTGTCTGGGGTATTTAAAGAAGAACATGTGAAACTGTAGTCAGTTCTCTGTCTGCCCTGCGAGGTGTTACAGTGAGCCCGTATACGAACCTTCATACTTATCTATACATTTGCATTTAATAAACTTAGCTTAGTTTGAAACAGCTCCTGATGTCTTATCTTATTCCAATACCAGATTTGAATTGACGCGATCTAACACTAGCAATCTGTGTTACTTGTGTGCCAAACCAGGACTTGCACCAAAGTGAACCCTCGTCCTTGATACAAAAATAACACTTATTGTCTTGGACTATTAGGTAAGCTAGTGGGCTTAGTTAAGTTTTCCGAAATATGCAATCTGCAAAAAGCAAGACAGTTGGCGCAGATCTACAGTGCATTTTGAAAGTATTGAAACACCTTCACATTTTCCACTGTTACTTTACAGCCTTATTCTAAAATAGATTAAATTGTTTTCTCCTCAATTTACACACAAAACCCCATAATGACAAAGAAAAAACAGGTTTAGACATTTTTGCTAATGTATTAAAAATATCATACATTCAGACCCTTTACTCTGTACTTTGTTGAAGTACCTTTGGCAGCGATTACAGCCTCGAGTCTTCTTGGGTATGACACTACAAGCTTGGCACACCTGTATTTGGGGAGTTTCTCCCATTCTTCTCTGCAGATCCTCAAGCTCTCAGGTTGGATGGGGAGTGTCGCTCTCTCTAGAGATGTTTGATTGGGTTCAAGTCTGGACTCTGGCTGGGCCACTCAAGGACATTATCCCTTATCCCGAAGCCACTCCTGCGTTGTCTTGGCTGTGTGCTTAGGGTTGTTGTCCTGTTGGAAGGTGAACCTTCACCCCAGTCTGAGGAGGTTTCTGGAGCAGGTTTCCATCAAGGATATCTCTGTACTTTGCTCCGTTCATCTTTCCCTCGATCCCAGTCCCTGCCGCTGAAAAACATCCCCACAGCATGATGCTGCCACCACCATGCTTCACCGTAGGGATGGTTCCAGGTTTCCTCCAGGCGTGATGCTTGGCATTCAGGCCAAAGTTCAATCTTTGTTTCATTAGACCAGAGAATCTTGTTTCTCGTTTAGGTGCCTTTTTGGCAGATTCCAAGCTGCCTTTCATGTGCCTTTTACTGAGGAGTGGCTTCAGTCTGTCCACTCTACCATAAAATCCTGATTGGTGGAGGGCTGCAGAGATGGTTGTCCTTCTGGAAGGTTCTCCCATCTCCACAGAGGAACTCTGGAGCTCTGTCAGTGGTCATCAGGTTCTTGGTCACCTCCCTGTCCAAGGCCCTTCTCCCCCGATTGCTTAGTTTGGCCGAGCAGCCAGCTCTAGGAAGTCTTGGTGGTTCCAAACTTCTTCAATTTAAGAATGATGGAGGCTACTGTGTTCTTGGGGACTTTCAGTGCTGCAGACATTTTTTGGTACCCTTCCCCAGAGCTGTGCCTCGACACAATCCTGTCTGAGCTCTACGGACAATTCCTTCGAACTCATGGCTTGGTTTTTGCTCTGACATGCATGGTCAACTGTGGGACCTTATATAGACAGGTGTGCCTTTCTAAATCAATTGAATTTACCACAGGTGGACTCCAATGAAGTTCTAGAAACATCAAGGATGTTCAATGGAAACAGGATGCACCTGAGCTCAATTTCAAGTCTCATAGCAAAGGGTCTGAACACTTATGTAAATAAGGTGTTTTTGCTTTGTCATTATGGGGTAGTGTGTGTAGGTTGATTAAATGCATTTGTTCCTAATTTTTAGAATAAGGCTGTAATGTGGAAAAATTGTAGGGGTCTGAATACTTTCTGAATGCATTTTATGGGTAATCGATGACTTTTGCTTCCCTAAAACCGGTGTCGGAACCAAACATTTCTCATCGGCCGTGCTCAAGCGAAATCACACCATTGTCTTGCAAGCAGGGTTTGCCAAATTACCTTAACGCTCGCTGGCTCTGGCGCGGCGCGTATCAAATGTAATTACCGTGATTGAAGAGGAAATTCCAAAAAAGGTCACAAAAGCGGAGTCAGATTAGTGTCTTGGTAAAAAAATTAAGCTTTCCTGTAATTTGATGTTCTGTATTTTTGGAAAAGGGAAAATTAAGAGGCAGACCAAAGCAAATACAATCAATTATCTTAGGGCCGGTTACTCTACTTTAAAGCACTTAGCCCTTTTAAGGGAGATTCACAGAAGGACGCTTTTAGGTGATCAGATTTCATGATGTCCGGACAACAGTCTCATGTTTTAGAAAATAACATTAAGATGTTGCCATCTTCTGATATGCGCCGCACTACTGCAAAAAAAAAGTCAATCTGGGTCTATTAAACCAGCATTAAGCATTTCTTACATAGACCGAACCATATTTCACTGATGAAGTTTATTAATACTTACGTGCTTAATGGCACTTAGAATTCATAATCTATTTCCCCATGTTCTCCTGAGTTGGATAGATTTGTAAAACTATAAGGCAAGGCTCGATTCATCCATATCGCTGAAGTTCAGCGCTATGGCGCAATTTAAATATAAAAGTTGTTTCCTATTGAGCCGAAATATGTAGCGTTTACCGTGAATGCAGTCTCTGCTAACGCTGAATAGCTGTATCGCAGCTCTTCACCGCTACGGATAGAATTGAGGCCTTAGCATCTCTACTTGATATGCAACAGTTTAATGACATTTGGTCAAAAATAAAATGTACAGATAAGAGCAAAAGACGTGAACCACCTCTTCTCTCAAATGTGTAAATTAAGGAAACATTGATGTACAATCTGTGCCAAACCTTTTCCTCAAGGTGAAGTTAACTACTATCCCATTCCTCCATCACCAGTAATGAGGGATAAAAAAAAAATATATATATATATACAGTATATGCAGTAAAATAATTTATTACATTTCAAAAGAAGAATGGAACTGGCCAACTGCACACTTGGCCCATTAAATAAAACTTAAGACCAATGAGGGCAATGAAATCATGGGTTTTAGGCTAACTTTTAAACCATTCCCTTTGACAAGGTCGTACGCAGCTGTTCAAGGTTCAAATAAAGCCACTGTGTGCCATCCAGGGAATTATGTCAAGAGGAATTCTGACAATATTCCCTTAGAAAAAAATACCATGACAACCCTCAAAAGGGATGCTGGATCAAGGATGAAACCAAGGGGTTGGAATAACAAGACCCATGTTGGTCGTCTTGATTCCCTTCGGGTCTTGAGAGATATAATTCCAATATCATAGGTGAACAAATGACTTCCCACACATGGATACGACACCGATTGTCCATCATTTGGTGAATAAGGCACTTAAGAAACCCAGAATGACAGTTGAATGTCTCAATTGTGCAAAGTGCAACTAAATGGAATACGCCCCTTGTTAATTGCGTGTGACCAATATGATACGGACGTATAAAAATAGATTATCAATGGATCTTACATGGTTGCAGGGCTTAACACGAATGTCCATTGAAGTGTACTTTAACTCAGACAATAGTTACAAATTAAAACCCAATCTTAAATGGGGTTGGGGGAAGTATAAAACCAAAAAACTTGTCTATGACATTAAGATAACTTCCCAAACTGTAGAATGGGTAGAAAGAGGGTGTGTAGTGTCTGAAGCAAAGTTCTCGTTTTCCCCGCAGCCAAACGTAAATTGGCATGTTTTTTGGTTTCCCCCGTCTTTTTGTGTCCTCAAGAGTCAGTGTACTTGTCCTGTAGCTGCTTCCGTCTTGGTCCTTGGTTTGTGACGTGGACTTCGAAACGCAGAGAGATGCAGGTCTAGGTGGGGAGGAAACCCCACAGCAGCACACAGAGGGCTTTGGTCCCAGGACTCCCAGGGAGATACGAGTCCTTCTACATCGTTGCCACTTCTATCTGGACATACAGTTGCCGTACTCCAGCCTGTGGACAAGTACAATGGAGAAAACCAGTCACAATTTGCATCAACTGACATACATGTTAAGATGGTCTAGTGGTAATGGCAGAGCTCTTAATACCCAGCTTGTCTACTCGGCTGCTACATCTTTGTTTCTCACACCTTCCTCCTGGACTTGAATAGACCGATTGTCTATCCATAAACCAAGGAGCGACATAATTTAGTCTGCTGACCAGTTCTTTTCCAATGTTACTGGTGTATTAGTGGTTTCCTATCGGCTGCTGGTTAATCAGTGTGTGTGACTCTCCTACCTGCGTGAAAATGTTGTGTGTTTGGCTTAGAATCCATTTGCCGTCAGCGTCGGGTGCAATTAGCAGCTTGAGTGTGCCGATGTAGACATCTGTGCATAGGGTCCAGAAGTGAGGCTCCTGCAGATTGTACACACCCTGCAACTGCTGCACCTGCAAACGCACACAGATTTATATGACCATTTCCCCTTATGTTAAACATTGAACATATTTTCAGCTTTGACGTGAGGGTTGAGGCGTAGTTGTGGAGCACTTACTCTCTGGTAGCATTCTGGCAGGGCATTGTCCAGAGAGGGCGGAGTCCGCTGCATCAGAATCCCAATGGACTCCCTCAGCAAAGGCACTACACTGTGGCACAGAGGGTAAGGGAGAGAAATAGCACATCAGCGTGACTTACTTCCCCCCCAACCCAATGCTTTCCTGTCAACACTGGTAGGCCCAGGGCCAAGGCATGCAAAGTGTGGCCAAAGTGATATTTTGCCACTGGGGCAGGAATCTAGCTGAACAATATGAACCCTGGACAATGACAGAGCTTGCTTGGCAAGGCATGCCTGTGTACCAGTCTCTTTAGCCAATCCACTCCCTGTACTCCATGTCATGTGACAAAGAAACTGTGATTTCTACCAACTTCAACTATGAACATTATCATTAATGAGCTTGAGGAAAACAGAGGATTTGATAACCCTCACAGCTATCCTCCAATCACAACGATTACGCAAATATTGGAACCAGCACTTTTTCCACACAGGGTTGCCATGTCTGAGATGTTCCGTAAATTGGGCTACTTTGAAAACTGTAGTTGCTACATCCATTTATGGACTTGTACATTTTAAATATACTGTACCAGTCAAAGGTTTGGACACCTCATTCAAGGGTTTTTCTTAATAAAATAAAAAATACATTGTAGAATAATATTGAAGACATCAGAACTATGACATAACACATATGGAATCATGTAGTAACTAAAAAAGTGTTAAATCAAAATATATTTTAGATTCTTTAAAGTAGCCAGCTTTGCACACTCATTCTATGAGCGCAGCATTTATTTTTCAACTCAAATCAATGAGCCCAATCAGTCCTCCATGACAACAAAATCATAAACAGAGTAAATTCAAGCCCCTTGAGTGCTGCCCATCCGAGAAGGCTCAAGGTCATTGGCCACAGATAAAATGGGCATCCAATCACATTAAATGCTATCTTATCTAAAAGGGTTTATTGGATAAATATGGCTCTCGCTGCATATCAATTTTTGGCGCTAGTTTTTCAGGCCTTGTGGGCAGTTCAGGATCATAGTTTTTAAATTTTAGTTGGACCTGGCAACCCTGTCTCCACAGAACACGTTGGTATCTGGTTGCTAAGCACCCGTTTTTTGTTTGCCCAGACAAAAAGTTGCTAGCTCAGTCAAAATTCTCAAAGTAAACACATACTGCAATTCCAACCACAAAACATCTTAGTTTAGATTTTAAGCCTCAAAATACAACTTGCCTATCTAACTGCTAAATGTTTGACAAAGAAAATGTTGTCAAAGAAAATATTATTTCCAACAAAATCCTGTGCATACTGAACATTGAGATTGCAGAAAGGCCAGTCTGTCAATGACAAGGAGTGGCAAGCTAGCCAAAGAGACAGGTACTCAGACTATGCAGGCAGGGCATTGAGGAAATAATTCATCCACCTTAAATGAACTGAGGAAGGAGAAACCATAAGTGGAGTGACACATTTTATATGAATTAGTGGAAACATTGGTAATATTTCTGCTTAAGGTTTTTTTTTTTTAAATGGCAAGCCTTGCCATCAATTCAAACCACCTAACCATACCCTGCAGAGTTGGAAGTTCTCTCTTAGAGAGCAGGAGAACTGTACCAAAGACCCTGCTGGCTGCAGCAGAGACTACTAGCATAGTTGAACAATGACTTCATGAGGCTGAACAATGACTTCATGAGGCTGAACAATGACTTCAACAGGCTGTACAGTTACTTCATCAGGCTGTACAGTGCCATGCCTGCCACTCTTGCTCCTTCCTTTTGTCTCGTCGCAAACATCTCGTGACCACAGTTTAAAAAATCCCATGGCATATCCCGCCAGACCCCTAAACCAAAGCCACAAGGCCGACCACCACAGCATATGTGAGCCATTAGAAGGTTTGGCGGCTTTCCCTGTCCACAAAACCCCAAACACCCCCCTCTTCTCCCTGTCATTTTCCCAGAATCCCCTACACCTCACCAGAAGCTCCACTCGGTCCATGTCAACGTGGGCAAAACTTTCCCTTTGCTCTTCCTCCACGTCTACAGTCTTCCCTGCACTACACACCACACACTAACCAGCTCATCAGCATATAGGCTACTGTACATTCTTCAGCTTTGTGTCTTATGGGTCCGGTCGAAATGTAGCCAACGTCCCCCTACCCAAAATGTTGTTATGAAATCAAAGACTTGATTATGGCTGACGGGAAAAGAGAACCCGAGGAAATGTAAAGTCACACACTGACTCCTTATTTACTTCTACTGCACTAGTCTGCAGCCAAACAGACGTAGAACAATAGTTGTGTAATTCATGTCGTAACAGCCATGACCTTGTTGTTTTGACTGTCATTTTGTAATAACTTGGTAAATGACAACCATTTTCTCATAACGGTCTTTGAATTGAAGCTAAATAAGTTGTTTACATCTGTCTGTTCTTTAAGATAAGCAGCCCATGGCAAAAAAAATCTTATCAATCCACTGACATCACCCTTCCGCATCTGCAGTGAAAGGTGGCAGAGCTAGAGCGGTGTTTGTCAGACCATGAGACACCCCGAAAATCGGTCTTCTCACAAAAACGTCTGTAGGACGCCCACAAGCCTCGTCTGAAAGTCCCTGGTACCAGTTAAAAAAAAGAAAAATTAGTATATGGAGATATTTTAGGCACTAAACTATGGGGATAATGTTTCCAGATTTTTCTTCCATTTCTCAGATATTGGACATTTCTGACGGATTTTGATGGGGATTTTATAAAATAAATATTTTAGTCCGAGGATTAAAAATATTTGGTAATAAAGAGGAAAGGCATCTTGTGACTAGTTACGATTACGAAGGTATGGGCAGCAATTAGAGAAGCTTTTATTTGTTCCAGCTGACGTTAACAGTAGCCGAATGAGGAGCCTTTTAGTGATCCACCCATTTCCTGACTGCTCAGCACTTCTGGCCAGTAAACGCTGTGGTAACACACACTTAACAATTCAGCACACACAAGCATGTTGTTTAATATCTGTGGTGTAGTGAACCATGTATGCTACTGTAGAAGCAGCCAATAACCAACAGTATAGAATCTCACAAGTTTATTTTCTTGTTTTGCTTCTTGATTTGATTCATGAAATTGTTAAATTAATACCTGTAAGTTAAAGAAACATTTTATTATCTTCTCCAGAATGCAATACTGTCTCCAATCTCGAAGTTGCATTGAATATTTTGATTGAATCAAAAACCAACTAGTATCTGAAGGATGAGACTAAAAACAAACAAAAGATAACTATTGTAAAATATACAGTGTCCATAAAGCTGGAAGTAGAAGCCTAAGTGTTGTTGTCCATTAGTTTACACCAATTAGGGGAGGGTTGGTAGGGTTAGTGGAAAATAAAATATATATGGGTGATTGGAAATGCAGACGATGGCACTGATGGAAGTCACAATCCATCTGCAATATTGAAGCTGATCTACAACCCCCCTTTTTTTATTTTTTATTAAACTTAAAATTCATAATTCTGTTAGCCCTCTATGCTTGAAGCTAGAATCTTATGAATTAACGACCCATTGATTCTTGAAGAATAAACGTATAAATGCTTAATGAGATTAGTTCAACTGGTGTAGCCATCAGAACCCAAAATATAAGCTTGTTTTACTCCGATGTTTGTAAACAATTTAAATGTAAACAACCACTGTATTCCCTCAAAACATGGTCAAAACTATACATTTTGATAGAATGGATGGTCAGTCCTTGCATCCATAGCTGTCTATACATTTGAGTGGTTGCATTTCTCCAGGCCCATCCCTAAGCTTATTACCAAAACAGAGGCGGGGTAAGTGCTTTGTTTCAATTAAGGATTCTAGCTTTAAGCTTCCGCTAAAAATGTTAGTGTGAAGTTACATTATTTATGATTTACTCAGCGACCTCTCATGTTTGCAAGTGCTCTGGATATTAGTCTAAAAACAGGAAGGTTCCCAGCACCAGGGGATTGCCCTACTCTGACATCATACTATTGTTCCCAGCCATCCGGTGTAGCTGAGTAGAGGCAACCTCACTGACAGTGTGCTCTGGGCGTTCGTAAATTCAGAGCGCACACTGGACGCTCTGGCCGAGGAGTAGGGTTGATCCGAGCGTTCTGACCTCACAACAGCAGTAAAGCACCCAAGAAAACTGGCTAACGTTGGCTAGCTACTTCCAGACACAAATGAGAGAACAGCTCACTCTGATCTTTTTATTCGCCCTAGCAGATCTGTATCACAGGCTGTATCACAACCAGCTGTGATTGGGAGTCCCCTAGGGCGGCGCACAATTGGCCTAGTACCGTCAGAGTTTGGCCGGTATAGTCCGTCATTGTAATGAGAATTTGTTCTTAACTGACTTGCCTAGTTAAATAAATAAAAATATTAAAGGCCTGGTTAGGCTGTTTTCATGTTATCCAGAGCGTTGGTGACTAACTGTGTTCCTGGCAACAATTCAATTACGCTTTTTTGCCGATGTTTACTGACACCGACCATATTCAACCGGTGTTGAGCGTTCATAAATTCATCAGTTATTCTGCACTCTGGCACACCCAGTGCTCAGAAATTGGAGTAGATAGGCAGAGCGAATTTACGAACGCACCCTAAATCATAATATATTAATAATTAATATAGAGCATGTGTCAAAATCATTCCATGGAGGGATGTGTTTCTGCGGGTTTTCACTCCTTTATTGTACTTTATTGATTAATTAAGGTCACTGATTGGTAAGGAACTCCCCTCACCTGGTTGTCTAGGTCTTAAAACCAAAACCCAGCAGACACTAGGCCCTCCATGGAATGAGTTTCACACCCCTGATATAGAGCTTTTAACCAAGACTCAAAGCGCCAATGTGTAACATCCCTTGTATTGGTGTTTTGAAAACCAATTCACAGAACGTTGTTTCACCAGTTAGCAGACGTCCTAACAAGCACAGGATCTTTAGCAAGCCACACAATAATAATCAACCACTAAGTATTACCAACATAAGCAGTCATTCAATAACAATAGTAAGAACAGTATAGGCCTAAACCCCTCAGTCACAAGGTCGTTTTACCACAAAACAAGTCGGAACATCTCACTCACCAGGTAGACAATACTAACAGTAAGCAACATTTGACTCATACTGACATTAATGCATGATGAGGTTGAAGCAAATCCTGTTTCTTCCCAACGGGAAAAAAAGCACCACCACAAAAAGCTCTTCCAATGAGGAGCTGCCAAAGTGTCTACACTGTTCTGGAATTCCCCGAGTCACAAAGAGAGGGAGTCAGACCCACATTCTTCAGGGCCTTAGAGCGAACAGTCTTGGAGTTGAACAAAGAAGCAAAACTTGGGAAGCTCCACCATGACAAGACCAGAAGAAAATTAAGCCTACATCCACCCATTCTGAATGAAAGCATGTGTTCATCATGTGGAAAAAAAGGACACAGACCTGCCATGGATAGCGTCAGCTGAGAAGTTAGAAAAACATATATATATATATATTTATTTTTTTGAAAGATGGATGGATACATAAATAATCTGACGCATGGCCTTGAACATGATATTGACCCAAGCCACTGAAAATAGGTGAAGAAATAATTCAAAAGAACATGAAACCTGTTATTAAATGGAGAGCCAATGGCAATGTAGGACATGTGGGTTAAGCCTGACATGCTAGTGAAATCTCCTCCCCACAACTAAGACCATCAGAAGTCCCTCTGATTGAAAGGAGCATGAAAACCCTATTATTACTGTCAGCTACACTAGGATGGTTACAATTAAACAAACGGTGTGGTTTTAGTAGACGGGAGGTATAAAGCTACTTTACATTGTCATTGAAAAAATTATGTAATAAATTGAATGAAACTAAAAATCAGTAGCTAGGTTTCATCCAATTGGCGACAGATTTTCATGCGAATATTCATCAAAACAATTGGCACATCCCACCAGAGATGTTTCCATCAAACTAACATGTTGTGTATAAAAGGCTGTGCGTGATGACGTAGTGCACATTAAAAAAAAAAAAACACTTGCCCAATCTGGTTGACGCATGCGCTCGACAAGTTGGCTGATAAAAGTGGATAGGTTATATGATGGAGATATGGATAAGAGCAAAAATGGTATTTGCTAATTGGCAGCCAAGCACTGATCATCATGTCACCAGCAATCAAATAATAGCTTACCCTCGATATTTAGCCTCTTGGAAATTTGCATGATCACCGTGCACTTAACCACAATGTGAAGTTTATCATAACTTACTTAATCTGCCTTAACTTTTTCGACGTGGTGGTGGTACTAGGCCTACAATGTGACATATCGCGTGACTCCAAGTTTACTTCAATATGATGTTATTAGATCAATATTTGCGTATAAAAAGGTGTTTCCATCACCATTTCTTGCACAATACATTTTACCGACAAGAAGATCCCACCATGTCGAACGAACAAATGGTGTGTCGACACTGATGAAATTGTACCAACATGTCCTGTTTCCATAATCCATGTCGTGACATTTTTTATGTGTCAGGTAATTCATGAAATTGTTGGATGGAAACCTGGTTATTGTCAAGAATTTACGAAAGAAGTGTGTCTCCTCAACTCTTTCAGCCCTTTTCTATCTTTCAACTCTTTTTGTCTCCGCAACTCAAGAAAACGTGACGGCATTAAACAGAGGGAACGATGAAAACACAAGGCCCTATGTGACCATCAGAAAGGGGAGCTTTCACAGTGCTAATAGGGAGGAAGTGTTCGACATCACCCTTGGCCATTAACTGACCTCGTGCCCCGGCCTGAAACGTCACATTCATTACCAGCCAAAACAATGGCTCTTCTTCCAAGTCCAGTTCATGAAAGGGAAAACCTTTCATTATGTAACAGAGGTCAAAGGTAAGAGTACCTTTTGTTTGATTAATTATGTATGAGGTTGGAAGGGGGATGGAAGTGATAAACTAAACTTAACTTCTTCAATAATTGGGTCAAAATAAACCCTATTCAAGTTGACGTATAGCACTCACCCGTTATGTCATCAAAATGTACCTTTGTACGGCACCTCTGTATGTATTGTGGTCTCAATGAGTTGCCACACTAAAGACAATTCTTAGCACACTGTGGTCTCTACCATCATTCCAATAGTTATCCTCATCATTTCAGTGAGCCAAATTACCGTCCCAAATGGCCTTGATTAGTGCTCATATTTACATAGCGTGTCCTAATTTATTCACGCCTACCTTATCTGGTTTCCAGGCTTTCACCTGGGAGTCATCACCCAGCCTTTGGCTCCTTTTCCTCCAGCAGGAAGAGAGGAGCCTCAGCCTGGCTCTTGGTCCCAGCAGCAGGGTCCCACATGAGGCCCCAGCTAACCCACAGAGAAAGCCAAGGGGCCCGGAGGGGCCTCTAACCACCACTCTCCACACACTAATCACAGGCTACGCAGACTGTTCCATCTGTCCTCAGCCAGCCCAGATATTCCCCCTTTGGTGTGAGGCCAGCAGCCACCAGGCCTTGACTGAGGCACACACAAAGAAACACACTGGGATGGCCCAAGGCGTCCACAGACGCAGCAAGGGGTCTGTGCTTGATCCTGTACAGTTTTTGCAAGCGGCAAAGGGTTCTTACAAGTATGGCCGTTCAGGGAGGATGGGAAAGCTGCCCCCCCTCCCCTTAATAGTCCTCCAGCCTCCAAATGTGGTCAATGTCAGCAAAAGAAAATAAAACATGGTCATCAACCAGCTGAGGTTCAGGGAGGGGAGCACACACACCGACTTCCATTTCTCCAAACAACCCACTGTCTTTATGCCAGTCCAATAACAGAGAGAGAACTACGGTCCATTTCACTGGGTAATCAAATAGTAAATGATATCTGTAGGCCAATATTGTATGAATCTTGAATCCCACAATGGATGATGGCCATTCCATTCCATGGGGAATATACTTCATGTAATTACACAAATCTTTCATTTTGAGTTCTTCTGGAATTAATCCAGCACTCTTTCCAGTGCTAAAGGTTTTATCAAGAGATCACAATACAAGGCCCCAAAATAACTTAAACTAACAGGAAGGTGATTACACTCAAAACAAAAACAAATATTCACGACAAAATACAACACACATCAAGGCCCGTGGAAATTAATCTCCAAACCCGCACAACCATCTGGGTGGGGCTCCAAAAAAAATAAATCCCTGTTGGACTACTCTCACTCTCACTCTCCTTTTATTTTTTTCTTTCTTTCCCCCCATCCAGCCGTTTAACAAAAAACAAGTTCAAACATTCTGAAAATAATAGCCAAATACCAGCTGCAGACGAGGTGCTTTTACAACGTTGGAGGTTAATTGTATGTTTTTTTTTTTCTCAGCTTATTTTGGGGCTTACATCTGCTTCTCATTATTTTACTTGCTATTTCATTGCTCCTCCCACCTCTGCGCACCTGGATTAAAATGGGTCCTCTACGAGCCTCTCCTTGTTCCAAGGAGAATAAGCCTAGGTGGGTTTGTTCTTATTGTCCAACATTTGAACTGCAAATTTCTTTTCCTTTCACAGATGGCTATCAAGAAAAACTTGAGGAAAAATGCTTCGGCTTAAGTCTCAAATGAAACAAAACCCCACTCAGGCAGATCAAGAAATGGGCCAGAAATCCCCACTAAAGGATGGCTTTGTTCACACATATTTAACGGAACAGTCACAGATCACGACCACATTCCAGAGAGGAAGAAAAGGCTCTAACAGAGAGATGGAGAACAAGTCTACCAGGCTTTACTCACTGAGTTTTCATTTGCATAATGGGGCCCTCTCCCCAACCGCTTTGTCCCTACTGTATGACTTTAACAGAGGACTGTGGCACACCAAGGACAAAAGTGAAGAATTGAGCAGAACAGGAGAGCCACTATGAACTAATGCCTCTTTTCTGGGTCTCAAGACTCATTCAAGTCCATTCCCCTTTGGATTTCATCAGTTTTGCAAGTCCATCCATCACTGGGTAACATATGAAAAGCAAAATCTATTATTTAGATGCCAAAATGTCACCTGTCGCTTCTCGTAGGGTCACGCTGTATAAACGTTGGGCTACAGCACGCATCTGCTGGGAATGGCCAGGTGGTCAAAGAACAATTCTGCTGGGAATGGCACTATTGCAAGTGGTTGGCTTGGTCAGTCTTCATCCCAAATGAAGAAACCAGTTTAGTTTACTGGTTGCTGAAACTTCCTGAAGCCTGACGTAAATCGTGAGTCATATTGACTTCAGCTCCCTAAGTCAGATATAGGCTACACAGAACATCCCAATCAATGCTGGGCTCTATTTAGAGAGCATGAATCTTACACTGCATAAACAAGTCTTCTTGGCAGCATCTTGGCAGTAAACGTTTGAAGAATGCTACAAAGCAGGACAGAGCATGATTTCTGGGACGCCATATGTTCTGGGAGCCACAAAGACTCCACCCCACTGTATGAGTCCTGTAATTCTGCCCTTTACAGTGGTGGTGGCAGCGTTTGAGAAAGATTAACAGTGACCAGTTTGAAGTGGTGAGACAACATGCCCGAATGCATGCTTGGCTTTTCTGTTGTTTCATCTTGTTCTGCAGCACTAGTAGAAGTGGGTCTATGGCGGAGACTGACCCACCACTAAAGACATTTAGCTGAATAGCAAAATACCAATATTCAACGTCATGGAAGAAGCCAGAGTGCAATATTCTCTTGAGTTCAGCCCTACATGGAGGGCGTTCAATGGAATGGCGATTCTTGTGAAATTGCTCTGGAGTTCTCGGTTGTTACAATTGCAAGGCGAAAACAAGCAAAGCGAACTACACTTATGAGGTCAAAAGGAAAACTACTGGGGCGTGTTTTAAGGAAGTGTTTGGACCAGTGCAAAAATCAAACAAGGAAAGGTAATATTGTCCCAAAAAAATACATTCCTGTTTTGAGCTTTACATTAACGGTTCCAAACTGTACTGGTGAAAATGACACAATAAATCTAGCCCCGAGTGTGTGATACTTTCCTGCATCAGTGTGACGTCGGCCTTCAAGTTACGGGATTATTTGGAAAATGAGTGTGTGACCTGTTTGGAATTATACTACCGTGTAAAGGTCAACTCACCTTACTCCGATGAGAATGGAGATGCACATGGAGCAGATAGGGTCAGCGATCATCAGGTCATACTTCTGCATCAGGATGGCTGAGATGATCACTCCCACGCTGCCCAGAGTGTCAGCTACGATATGTAAAAACACCCCTGTAAAACAACATGGGTTGTCTTAAGTATTTCGTATCATCCTTATCTACAAATAATTTGTCCCTCAGCCAATACAGAGCAGAAGGCCATGCTAGATACAGTATCAGAACGTGGTCAATGACCATTGTTTACAACTCCATTTTCCCCACTCCACAGACTTTTGGTCAGTTTTTCGATATTCACTTCAATTGAAATGCGACATGAATGGAATTCCCTTTTGGAGTTTGGCTGGGGTTAGCCTTCGAAATTTGACTTATAGGCTAACACATTCATTACTGCACCAAAAAAAAAAAGCATTTACCAGGTATTTAAAGGGGCAAGTCAATTAAAAATTATAATTTGCTACTGTGCCTATAACCTATAATTCTGATTTGGGGCATTCTCTTAAATCCAATCTAGCATTGCAATTGTGCAGGATTGCATAATATTAGAGTGACAGATGACCTTGGATGTGGCAGGGTTTTAGGGGAAAACTGTGGAGTTGAAAAGGAATGTTGACGAGGACGTCATTCCATGACAAAAGTACACTGCACTTTGTGAACGGAAAACACTGAGCTTGACAACGAGATATCAACCAATTCAATTCAACCCAAAGAAGGTCCTCTCTCACACACAGACACACACACACACACACACACAGAGAGAGAGAGAAGCCTGGACAAAGCAGTTTAAAGTGACAGTGCTCCTGGACTCTTTCTCAGATGTAATAGAGCCTTGACATTTCTCCACTAAGTTCAAGTGACCAGACCCATAAAATCTCACACCATTTCAAATGTTCTGGCTGAGATGTTAGAAATACAATCAAACAGATAGGCATACATGATGTCTACTATGTCAAGGCAACCTTATTATTATCATCATTTTTATTTAACTAGGCAAGCCAGTTAAGAACAAATTCTTATTTACAATGACGACCTACAATGGACGCTGGGCCAAATTGGGCGCCACTTTATGGGACTCCCAAAACACGGCCAAGATCAAAACAGTTTCTGTGCACAGACAATAGGTGGACAAAGAGGAGTAAAAAAAAGCTGCATCAAATTAGCAAAGTCATTTCAATGTTCGGTACCTTGCAAAATCTGTTTGCTGGAGCCCTTCCCTGGCGTGTGCAGTTCATCTGGAATAAAATAAATACATGCATTAATTAAATACAGCAGACAATTAGTATTGACTGTAGAAAACCTGTACAAAACACAAATGAGATTTACAACAGCATTTCAACTGCCTGCATAGTTTCGGCTAGACTTCTGCTGGGACACAGTGAATGGTGAGTGAAGTGCTACCACATATGCTTAAAGTTCCACATATCAAACCAAGTAGTGCTAGCCAAGACTGAATTGTGTGAATAAATGATAGACAATATTCCCTCTTATTGAGCTGACAAGATGTTGTAGGCAACAGCAATGTGGCGATAGCGCTGCCTAGTGTTGTAGGCCAGGGCGAATTTTGCACTTTTGGGCCACTAATTCAGTGACGTGCAGAGCTTTAAAAAGGAGGCATCAACAAAGACCCAGGTAGAAATTGATTTGGGGTTCGACCTATAAATAATGCCAAAACTCTAAGAAGCAGAAAACTCATTTAGATTGGCGTCAATAAATCACCGACAATTATGGCAAAAACACAATTTTAAGAAATTGTTGCTAGTTGTCACGAATCATATACACTGCATATTCAATCTCCACAAATGTTTTGTGTATTTACCTAAATGAAGATTTAAAACATTGGATCCCACTGAAATAACTACCAATTCTAGAACTGGAACAAGAGAATCGTCTCACTGCATTACAGGCATTTTGCTTTCTGTGTCAGAAAGTGTTGCCTCACCATGGCAGTGGTGGTCCTCGTGGGAGAGGCCGTGCCCACCATGGCTGTGCCCATGCCCGTCTCCATGGCTGTGCCCGTCTCCATGGCTGTGCCCGTCTCCATGGCTGTGCCCGTCTCCATGTTTGGACTCTTGCCCATGCCCCCCATGGCTGTGTCCATGACCTGCACTGCCATTGAACAGAGAGTGGCTGTGGCCGTGACCTGCAAAGACAGATTACTGAAAAAACACCTATAAATAAATTTGTGTCAGGAGAACTCATGTTATAAGTTGACATTCTAACATAAAAAGGCGATTTACGAATAATTTAGTCTTGGTGTTTAGGGGTGCTCCCTACTTGAAGAATGTGTTGTGTAAAAAGCATGAGCTGACACACACCCAACAATGTTTGTAGAAGTGCCGACTAATGGAAAGTACGGTGCAGTCGGAAAGTATTCAGACCCTTTGACTTTTTCCACATTTTGTTAAGTTACATCCTTATTAATAATATTTTTCCTTCTTCAATCTATATAGGGCGGCAGGTAGCTTAGCGGTTAGAGCGTTGGGCCAGTAACCGAAAGGTCGCTGGTTCGAATACCCGAGCCAACAAGGTAAAAAAACCTGGCGATGTGTCCTTGAGCAAGGCACTTAACTCTAATTTTCTCCAGAGGCTGACCCTTAACTGACTTGCCTAGTTAAATGAAGGTTAAATAAAAAAATAAATACAATATAATGACAACGCAAAAACAGGTTTTTAGAAATGTTTGCAAATTTATTTAAACTAAAAAACTGAAATATCACATTTACATAAGTATTCAGACCCTTTACTAAGTACTTTGTTGAAGTACCTTCGGCAGCAATTACAGCCTATGACACTACAAGCTTGGCACGCCTGTATTCTTCTCTGCAGATCCTCTCAAGCTCTGTCAGGTTGGATGAGGAGCGTCACTACACAGCTATTTTCAGGTCTCTCAAGAGAGGTTTGATCAGGTTCAAGTCCAGGCTCTGGCTGGGCCACTCAAGAACTTTCAGAGACTTGTCCCGAAGCCACTCCTGTGTTGTCTTGGCTGTGTGCTTCGCCCCAGCCCTGGAGCAGGTTTTCATCAATGATTTCTTTGTATTTTCTCTGTTCATCTTTCCCTCGATACTGAGGAGTGGCTTCAGTCTGGCCACTCTACTATAAAGGCCTGATTGGTGGAGTGCTGCAAAGATGGTCGTCCTTCTGGAAGGTTCTCCTATCTCAAAAGAGGAACTCTGGAGCTCTATCAGAGTGACCATCAGGTTCTAGGAAGAGTCTTGGTGGTTCAAAATGTATTTCCTTTAAGAATGATGGAGGCCACTGTGTTCTTGGGGACCTTCAATGCTGCAGAAATGTTTTGGTGCCCTTCTCCAGATCTGTGCCTCGACACAAACTTGTCTCCGAGCTCTACGGACAATTCCTTCGACCTCATGGCTTGGTTTTTGCTCTGACATGCACTGTCAACAGTGTGACTTTTTATAGACAGGTGTGTGCCTTTCCAAATCATGTCTAATCAATTGAATTTACAACATGTGGACTCCAATCAAGTTGTAGAAAACATCTCAAGGATGATCAATGGAAACAGGATGCACCTGAGCTCATAGGAAAGGGTCTGAATACTTATGTAAATAAGGTAACAAGGGGTCTAAATACTTTACGAAGGCCTTGTATATGAGGCAAGCTAAGGTACAGGGACTATTGACTTCAGAGTGGAAAAGGGTTAGGGAACAACTTCTTTGAGAGAACAACTTAGCGGACCACCAAGTAAAAGAACCTTAGGGGACAAAAGTGACGGGTGGTTAAGGTGAATCAACTCATGGCTCCACCCCCAATACTATATGCTTTTAGACCTAGCATAGAAGCGCAATGAAGAAGTACAGGGACTTTATCAGGAAAGCGTTGAGTGACCACTTGCGAGAGAGTGAAGATTAGGAAAATGTGCAGTGACATGGTGGATGTGTAAAGTGACTACGGGGAGAGAGAGAGAGATGTTCTGATCTTACCTTCATCCCCTCCGTGAGAGTGGCCGTGGCCCCCGTGCTGGAACACAAATATACCCACCAGGTTCACCAGCAGCCCAGCAACGGACACGGGGAGCAGACGATCGTGGTTCACGTGTGGCGGCTCCAAAGCCCTCTGACAGATGCAGCAGGAGACAAGACCAGTCAAATCAACATCATTCAGAATTGGTTATCTTAAATGAAAGTAGATATTGTTAATTTCAGTTGAATCACATTGTCTTATATTATCTAAACACTAAACCTATGAAAATCCATTCAAAATCATTCAAATCAATGTTGTTTTCATTATGTAAAATACTCCTAATCAAACCCATTGTTTTCTGTGGCATACCTCTACGCCTTCTGAGAAAATGAAGAAGGCTGTGAAGATGAGGAACAGGCCATTCACAAACCCTGCCAACACCTCCGCCCTCACGTATCTGAAAACAGAAAGTGAAGTACAGTACACACAGGTCAACAAGAGGCTAATCAATGTGATTTAAAAACAGCTGTATGGAGCTATTTCAGTGCTAACAGAAATTGTTTTTGAATTCCATAATTTTGTATTTGTATTAGGATATTGAATTTGAATGTAATCTTTTTTTATTTGTAATGCACAAATGAAATCATTTAATTCATAAATTTAACTTGTATTTGCATCCACCAAACCCAGATGGTAAAGCATGATTAATCACTCCAGAGAACGCATTTCCACAGCTCCAGAGTCTGATGGCGACAAGCTTTACACCACTCCAGCCAACACTTGGCATTGCACATGGTGATCTTACACTTGTGTGTGGCTGCTCGGCCATGGACACCCATTTCATGAAGCTCCCGACAAACAGCTCTTGTGCTGACTTTACTTCCAGAGGTAGTTTCTACACACTACGTGCTTCAGCGGTCCCATTCTGCGAGCTTGTGTGTCCTACCACTTCACGGCTGAGCCTTTGTTGGTCCTAGACGTTTCCACTACACAATAACAGCACTTACAGTGGACCGGGGAGCAGCTCTAGCAAAGCAGAAATTTGACAAACTGACTTGTTGGAAAGGTGGCATCCTATGACGGTGCCACGTTGAAAGTCACTGAGCTCTTCAGTCAGGCCATTCTACTGCCAATGTTTGTCTATGGAGATTGCATGGCTGTGTGCTCGATTTTATACACCTGTCAGTAACGGGTGTGGCTGAAATAGCAGAATCCACAAATTTGAAGGGGTGTCCACATACTTTTGCATATATAGTGTAGTTTTAAGTCTCCCGCAAAGGTTGTCATTATAAGGGTGACATGTGAGTGACTGGGTTAAGACTGTGTTAGCCTGCTGAGCTAAAACCTAGGCATTAGTCCTATGACTTGGATGGGTCCCTTCAAGAGAGGTCAAAGGTGGGTGAAGTGTAACGCAGGTGGTTCGGTGACAATGTATGAGTGACTTGTATGAGACCTGAAACTTTGCACTGTCTGGTGCACAGGATACCTGGGTTAGAACCCCATCAGTAAAACAAGTTTTCAAGTCTCAGGCAAGGTTGCTCATCACATGCCTGATCACAAAACCACCTCTGTTGCACTCATTAAATTGAGTGCACAGATCCTTCTGCTTCTGTTTGCCACAGAAAATTGTAGGCCTGATTTGTCTGAACCACACTGTTTTGATGACTAACCTTGGAGACTTGTGCTAGCTTCCTGAGCTCCTCCCCATGGTCTTTAGCTAAGTGGATTGGCACAGTCTTGTGACATACAGGAGACCTGGTTCGAACCCAGTCAGTCACAAGAGCAAAAGAAATGTCCCCTCGGGGATCAATAAAGTACCTATGTATCTGTCTATCTAAAATAAAACAGGGCTATTCAACTATGACAGGGCTATTCAACTATATTCTTATGGAGGTCAAATTGTTTTTTGGGGACATTTCCTTCTAATGTGTCCTACACGGCCAGAAGGCACGTCCATGTCCCAGAGTCTCTTAGCTTTCAGGAATGGCTTATATGGCTCATAATAGCTTATAGCTGAAACGGTTCAACCAGTAGATCCAAATTCATAGGGGAAAAAAAATATTCAACATGCCGAATATTCAACATGCTTCAGAAACTGCCAGAAGCTTCCATTTACCACAGAGAGCTTTTGATTAACTGTTATCCTCTACCTTTCCTGGCTGGAAAAGTACCAGGATGTTGTATCTGGTTTTTTAATCTGAATTTAGATTCACTGAAACTGAATGCCTCTGAGAAGATAAATATATCAAACTTCGATAAACTTGAAATTTGTTTGTAAACTTGATACACATACAATGAATTCAATATCTACCATATTGAAAGTGAATATATAAATATTGAATTAGAATATTTAATACAATATTCATTCAATTCAGTATCAAAACATTAAATACAAGTTCAATGATTAAATTTGTCAAAAATATTAAAAATCCTAATACAAATTAAGAAATATAGAATTCAAATACAATCTGTTTGAACTGAAATCACTCCATACAGCTGCAACACCGTTGTTACATTAGTAGCAATACACACATCCACATGTGTACTTAAGGTGCAGCTTTAGTGATCACCAGTAGGATTGGTAACCCTGGATATCAATAAAAGCATTAGATCAAAAAGTATACAGGTAACCATATACGCATGGTAAGACGTCACAAACTTCAAAATGTAAACATTAGCAGGGACACCTTATCAGTTTTGGAGTTACTTTTTTTTTCTAGCAAAGGGCGCAAAAAGTGAAGCTACAGTCTACGTCGATCGCATACGTACCCATATGAGAATGAGTCATTCGACCTCCACCTGGAGATCACTGAGGCTGCAAGTCCGGCTAAAAGTGCAGTACAGTCGAAGAACATGTGAAAGGAATCTGATATCAAACCTAAACTGAGAACACACACCGAGAAAAAAAAAAAAAAAAACCTTGTTAGACTAGACATTCTCCCGCACCAGAAGCTTTGTAATAGCCGGGGGTCAAAGTTTAGACTAAACACAATTTATTTAAATTTTTATGAATGAATAAGTAATGGCTGATAAACAGATAAGGAGACCAAACAGATAAGGTTCCAGGCAACAATTTCCGCACATGTTGCAGATAGGAAGTTCTGGCAGGAATTAATTTAAAACACATAACTAGGGAATAACATGTCTATTTAAATGCTATAATATAGTTTGTGGTGCATTCCCACTGATGGGGGCAGTACAAGTACTGGACACTGTTGGTACAACACTACTTGCTTAGACATACGTGGCACATCCTGAAATAAAGAGTTGCGTGTGTTAGGTTTCCCCCCCCCATCAAATCATACTGAATTTACCTGTTATTCCATATGCCGTAGGATAATTCCACAAAAGCAAAGGACAGATTCAGACAGAGAAAGAAAAACAAGTTGCGTGATGTTTTATCCGATAGGATTGATCTGGAAAAGAATACAAATGTCACCGAGTTAAGAATCCCAGCTGACGAAAGTTGCAAGCTAGTGCGAGTTATCAAACTTGCTAACGTTTGCTAGTTTTCGCTAATCAGTTTAAGAATGAGAAGTAACTACACATGTCAAAAGTGCATCCATTTCATGTACAAGCATGTCGATCGCACACAAATATTGAATATTAGACAAACACCCCTAGGCTAGCTAACTTAACTTGTAGCTGTGATGCCGGCCAGACATTCCGGCATCTGAAGCTGACAGCTAACCTAGCCATATGTGTGTCTATGTAACTAACTAACTAACAAATATATATATATATTTGGTCCCCTACCCCTAACTACCTGTGTTTTGTAGCTAACGTTAGCTAGGTATCTACATAATAATATTTGGCATCTTTTCCAAGATATTCTGAATTCACCTAGCTAGCAGAGATCATAGTATCAAAATAGCTAGCTAAAAAGCTAACTAAGACCTAAAGATACAGACAAAAAAAGACAATTTACCTGAACCATCCTGAAATCTTGGCGAGGAGGTTGAATTTGGCTGGCTTGTACTCGTCGTCTTTTATAGATAATGGTAACATTTTAGCAGTCCCTCCCAGGTTGTGCCAAGCTAGCTGGTTAAAGACTGGTGGTTTGTGCTGCAACCACCACCAACTCAGCTCTCTGCCAAGGAGATCAGACATGCAGGCATCCGGCCAATAGAGGGCGCTTGTGTTCTCCTCAAAATAATACTATCATAGGGACCGTACTGCCTTCCTACTGTTATGGCACAGGTGGTTTTCAGACCGATTGTCAAATAAAGCCAATGAATGATGTGTTGGTGTATGGATACATTAGACTATCCTATATTCTGGGGTTCCCAAACTGAGGTCCAAGGACCCCCTATCAGATTTGGTATTTGTTTTTTTTTATTAGGATCCCCATCGGCCTGTCTCAATCCTGTGTATTTCATCGAAGGTCATGGAAAATAATATTTTCGAGCAGATTGACAGTTATATTTCTTTACATAACCTACTGTATGAGCTCCAATCTGTCTTTAGGAAATCCCATTCCACCGACACTTGCCTACTATATCTAATTTACCACATCAGGAAGGAAGTAGATGGATTTCAAAAAGGCATTTGATACAGTGGATCATGAGATTCTGTTAATCAAACTCAGACCCATGGACTTTAACAACTTAGCCGTAAAACGGGTTAGCTCTTAGATAGATAGATAGATAGATAGATAGATAGATAGATAGATAGATAGATAGATAGATAGATAGATAGATAGATAGATAGATAGATAGATAGATAGATAGATAGATAGATAGATAGATAGATAGATAGATAGATAGATAGATAGATAGATAGATAGATAGATACTTTATTGATCCCCGAGGGTACATTTCTTTGGGACCCAGTCTAAACCCAAAATCTTGAACTGCGGGGTACCCCAAGGGAGTCCACTTTTCTTATTGTTGTAAATGATCTGAAATCTGCCTGTACATGTGACCTTTTCCTATATGCAGATGATTCTCCACTGTTGGTTTCCCACAAAGACAAAAATGTGATTCAGAAAGCCCTCAGTGCTGAACTTCTGAATGTCAGTAAATGGCTTTATGACAATAAGCTGTCACATCTGACCGAGGAGAGCATGGCACATCTCTAAAGTGAACAATAAAATTAGGTTTCTGTCAAGAACCTCCAAATATCTGGATAAGAACGCAATGGTGGCATTCACAGGGGCTCTTGTTCAATGCCACTTTGACTATGAATGCTCTTCCTGGTACAATAGTGCCCCAAAGATAATACCAAATAAATTACAGACATCTCAGAACAAATAGGACAGGATTATTCTTAAACTTCCAGTACATACTCATCTTGACCATTCCCACTTTGAAAGCTTTAGATGGCTCAAAGTGGAGGAGATGGTCTCTCAGATTAAATTGTGTCTTGTACATAAGATTGTCCACAGTATGGTCCCCAGGTACCTATGTAACTACTTTAACTTGGTCTGGGATAACCATAATTATTCCACTAGAAGGAGTGAAACTGATGTTGTTCCTTTTAGATTTAATAGTGGTATGGGGAAATACACTTTTTTGTACTCAGCTGCCATTCTTTGGAATAGTCTTCCAAAGAATTTGTTCTCACTGAAAACAATTGCTAAATAGTAGCATGCCTCAAAAGTGAGTCGTAAGATTGTAGTACGTGGCTGAGAAGGAAATGCCCAGGATAACATATGGTCTGCCTTATGGTGCCTATTGTGTATCATATTGTGATTGTCTTGTATATATTAGGGATTGATTGTTTTATATATTAAGGTATGTTGTTTATTAGGAAATGGAACTGTTCTAATTAGTTCATTTTATAAACAAACAACAATTTTGTCTGTCATTGTCTGTTGCCTAACCTTGCTGCATTCAAATCAAATCAAAATGTATTGGTCACATTCAAATGTTTAGCAGATATTACGGGTGTAGAGAAATGCTTCCCGTTCCCCCTCCAAAAGGACCACAATGGAAATAAGATTTTAAGCTTTATTGTGTTATCCTTGATGGTTTTCTTAAATTGTATGTGGAGGTGTCACCGGCTGGAGCGCCCTTATGTACAGTATGTATTTAAAAAATGCTCTAATAAATTAAATCAATCAATCAATCAATCAATCAATCAAAGCTGTTGCAAAAGCAGCAGCTACTCTTCCTGGGGTCCACACAAAACATGAAACATGACATAATACAGAATAGACAAGAACAGCTCAAGGATAGAACTATATACATAAAAACAACGGCACACATAGTGTAACCGGTGTGAAACGGCTAGCTAGTTAGCGGTGCTCGCTAGTAGCATTTCAATCAGTGACATCACTCGCGCTGAAGCAAAACTTTTACAAAAGCCTACATAGCAATACATACTGGAACGAATTGCAAAAATCTTTGAAGCTGGAGACTACCATCTCCCTCAATAACTTTAAGCATCAGCTGTCAGAGCAGCTTTCTGATCACTGCACCTGTATACAGCCCATCTGTAAATAGCCCAGCCTACTACCTCATCCCCATATTTATTATTTTTGCTCATTTGCACTCCAGTATCTCTATTTGCACATCATCATCTGCACAGCTATCATACCAATGTTAATGCTAATTTGTAATTATTTCGCCACTATGGCCTATTTATTGCCCTACCTTCCTAATCTTACTACATTTGCACACACTGTACATACAGCGGGTGAAATAAGTATTGAACACGTCACCATTTTTCTCAGTAAATATATTTCTAAAGGTGCTATTGACATGACATTTTCACCAGATGTTGGTAACAACCCAAGTAATCCATACATACAAAGAAACCAAAACAAATAAGTTCAGAAATTAAGTCATGTGTAATAATGTGAAATGACACAGGGAAAAAGTATTGAACACACTTACTGATATGTATTTAATACTTTGTACAAAAGCCTTTGTTGGTAATGACAGCTTCAAGACACCTCCTGTATGGAGAAACTAGTCACATGCATTGCTCTGGTGTGATTTTGGCCCATTCTTCCACACAAACAGTCTTCAAATCTTGTATATCCTGTATATTTTCTATTTTGTTATTGACTGTACGTTTGTTAATCCCATGTGTAACTCTGTGTCGTTGTTGTTTTTGTCGCACTGCTTTCCTTTATCTTGACCAGGTCTCAGTTATAAATGAGAACTTGTTCTCAACTGGTTTACATAGTTAAATAAAGGTGAAAAAAAGAGAATAAATAAAAGATACACACAGACTATCCCAGGAACCCCATCATATTCTGTTCCCCAGAGTTGTTCATTGTAATAGAAGGCTTTGCTCCCCATCACATAGATGTTGTTCCACCATCACATCCGATACTGTTCCCCATGAGTAGGCTACATTACCTTGATTGCACAATAGTGCTTACAAATGCAATGTCATTACAAAAAATATAAATATTTTTAAAGCCTGTCACACACACATTTCTGATTTACTCAACAAAATAATCTATTTTTTGTAAGATGAATGAAACACAAAAACATGCTAATGGGAGCTTATCGGCATAATGCAAGTTTTAAATGTTTTCTTGTTTCCTCATTTAAAAATCTAGTAAGAAAAATGGACAAAATTGCAACTTAGCAGTTTGCCTAACATATAGGCTACCCCATGCCCTTTTTTTCATATTCTAGTAGAAAACTGAATGAAGTAGCAACTTTTGTTATGATCAGATTTTATTAATTAACCCCTCAATAATGTCATGCACTTTTGTTAAACTTTAGACTAAGTTTGGTAAAAGCAAGGTATGAAGAACGGGCAATAGGAAGAATCTGCTAATGTATTCCTCTTTTTGACCACTAGATACCCCCCAAGCTCTGGATAAGCAAGCTGGACCTCAATGCTGGTGGTATGAAATCTACATTTCTGTGTGGGCTGTTGAATAACATAAATAAAGGCCAGTACGCAGTTTTAGCAAAAATTATTTAGATTGGCTATACATAATTAGACTGCAAACACGACAAAACATTGATTCTTCCACTGTGAGAATAGTGCTGCAAGTGCTGGCCCACTGGGCACAAACATCAATTCAACATCTATTCCAAGTTGGTAATTGTAATTTCATTGAAATTATGTGGAAACAACGTTGATTCAACCAGTGTGTGCCGAGTGGGGGTGAGCATACAGGAGTCTAGAACGGAACCATTGGCACTCTGAGCCATTTCCTGCTCTTCTGGATTTCATTACAAAGGAAAACAGCATGAATCCCAGTGAGGATACCACAGTGTGCTGGTAAAAACACATCATCTCAAGTTAGGCAACTTCCAGTGCTCATAGAAAGATCGAATGCAGGTCCTCTCCTCCTCCATGTTCCACACCAACACTATTTCCCTCCAAAAGAAGGATTATGTCTGTGCTATATACAGTATGTTTTATGTTATTCAATGTAGGTGTGCTGGACAAGGCATTCATTGTGTCTGTCAGCTGAAATATAAGAGAAGAAATGGAGAAAAGTGGAACAATACGTGGCAAAGATAAACTTCACAAACATAAGAGCTGTTGGATTCTGAGATAATGAACCAACAAGCCAAGGTAATGATGAGAAACTGGGCATAAGGACTGAATATCAAACAGTTGAAAAAAGCGATGCGTGTGAACATAACAACTGTACTTCCAGAGGGGACATGTTCCCATGGTAACTGTGTCTGTTGATCCAAATGGGGACAACTCTCTTGTTGCCTGAATTGCTAAGAACCAGACAGGCACAATACGTGTCAGCATTGATAAAATCCAAGCACTTATTGATACAGAAAAGTGTGGGTGTCTAAAAAGATAAACACCCATGACCATCACATAAATTGCCACTAGGACAATGTTGGCTGTTTTAACAGGATTTATTTAGTTAAACAGTTGTTTTACTGTGGGATTTTTGTTAGTTTTTTTTGCTTAAACTGGCATCCAAACTGGTTGTGACGTTGCCATGGCCAAAAATTGGGTAACATCCTTTCACCTAATGCCAGTCCTTCATTTAGCCTCTGAAATTGTAATCCTTACTAAACTGTTGGTACACTTAAGGCCGAGCATGATATAAGTGACAATATCTTCAAATACTTAGGTCTTTCATTCAATAACTTAATGAATATGTATTATGACAGTATGACAACAAGTGCTATGTTTGGAAAAATAACACATAAATCGTGACTGGCAATGAATGGCTAACCCATGTTCTTCTGGTCTCATTAACATTAAGTGGTCTGCAAAACAACCAGACACTTGATCTTGTCTAACAGATAGGAACAAATGCCTGTTTTATGTCTATAGAATAACAGATGCTCCTCAGACGAGGTTATTTTGTGAAGGATCCTGTCACACGTGTCCCCTGATTCTATATGTCATCTGACGTGTATGCATATTATCTAAGAGAGGCTAGCATGGCTCTTCTGTTACCCAATAGATAGTCTGTTTCTGCATAAGCCAGTTCTATTGTCGCTGTCTTGCCTATGTTTTGCTCAAATTCAATAATCTGAAAATAAATCAGCCTTTGTCAAAAGAACCATACATAAGACTGTTTGATATCACACGGTGTGTGGGATGTAACATCACATGGCTTGCTAAACCTTGCCAGGATATATATATATGTTATATATGTTTTAGAATATCTTGCATTGTGCATTATTGAAAAATACTGAGTAAATTTAGTGTATAGCAGAGTATAGAGTTGGATAGAGAATTGGAGTGTCCTCCTCTAAAGAAATGGCCCAGATCTGATGTTTTCATTATCAGACCACCATCACACAGTTCATCATTCCAAAGGCAAGTCTGACTAAGACAACTGTGTTTACCTTGGCACTTCTCCAGACATCGGGTCAGAGTGTAAGTCAGCCTGGTTTCAGTTTGCACACATCCATTTCTAATAAGTCCTGAAGAATGTGAGTGTCTTCCTTTTACAAGATGGGGAAAATCCCAATATAAAACCATCAGTTACAAACCACCTCTTTAGTGCTGAAATCGTTTGTTATGCTTATGATAAATTGGCATACAAATGCACACGTCAAATTTGTATTAGAGAATTTATGAGATATAATTGCCTGTCCTAAAAGGCCTGCATTGATGTCCATTGGTCCAAATGTTTAGTTCCCTTCTATACAGGGAGAAGCGTACACAAGAAATTCTAAGGTCATCACATATTATGCAACCTGTTGTGCAAAAAGCAAAAAGCAAAAAGCAAAAAGCACAGTACAGATTTCTGCTTAAGTAAGCATGCAAGTCTTGGCCAAGCATTTTAATCATCATTGCTACAACTACTTTAACTAACGCAGGCACATGTCAAGGCCAAGTTTCCATTCAATGGGTCAAGCTGGTACTTCCGCCTAAAAGGCTCTTTAATCAACCCATCTGCGGGCAAGCAACAGGAAAGCAAGCATAACTTTGGTGTCACTTTGAATACTCATGTGACCTCTGTATCCTGGCCATGTTGTTATTTAGAGACACAAGTGCTTGCTTTCCTCATTTGATTTTCACGAGGAACTTACTTGGAACCTCAAACGTGAGGTTCCTGCATGGGTCAGCAAGCTTTGGGAAGGCCTCAGAGATCTGGGGGAGGGCAGGGGGGGGGAAAAGAAACCCTCTATCTCCCTTTTACTCCCTTACATTAATGGTTGTGCTAGAAGTGCACTCACACTAAGAGCAAACTGGCAAGCATTGTCATGAAATATTACAAGTAAATTGTAAGGCAGTGCCGGCTCAGCCAATAAGCGATACAAGCAGTTATTATTATTTCTGGGAACTCGTTGGGATCTCAACTTACTGTTGAGAATTAGGATAATAGAATCCGCAAGATGCAATTTTGAAATTTGGTAGTGCATTATCAGTTCTTTATTAGTCCTCTTGTAATGTCAGTCACTGACAGTCACTCAAATAGTCCATGTCAGCTAAAATGTTTAGATTGCTAGGTAAATTAGTCTAGCCAGCTATTTAAACTTTGTAGTAATCATGGCCAATCTACTGACCGGGCACAAAGGGCACCTGTCCAGGAGCTCTGACCTCCATGGCACCACCATAGATTTTTTTAGTCACTCAGATATCATTTGAACATGGAATAATTCATGGAAAAATGTAGAATTGCAGGAAATCAGCTTTAAAACGGCAATATCTTCTCTCTGCCCCATGGCAGAACGTGCTTTAAACTTACGGCATTTTTCTTTCAAGTATAAACTATGAGGAATTCTCATCCAGTCTTGTCGTGCAAACAACACAAACAAGAATCAAAATCAGGTGTGCTGGAGGGAACGGCAACCCAAACCCGGACGACATGCCGCCCTGGCAACAGGGTTTCAAGCTCTGTCTCAGCCATTCTATCTGTTTCCCAATTCACTCCTTTCTACTCTTCCGATGTCCTGTCTGACAAAATTAATAAAAATATGAAAGGAGGTCAGAAAACCAGATCCCCTTTACAAAGAACTGGGGGAGCAGGTATTATTTTGTTTACCCCCTATTGGTAGTTACAGTCTTGGGAGAGGCGAAGGTCAAGAGCCATGTGTCCTCCGAAACACGACCCAGCCGAGCCACACTGCTGTTGACACAATGTCCACTTAACCCAGAAGCCAGCCGCACCAATGTGTCAGAGAAAACACCATACAAACATCCTGGCCAGCCAAACCCTCACAACGCTGGGCCAATTGTGCACCGTCTCATGGGTCTCCCGGTCGCAGCCAGCTGCGACAGAGCCTGGACTTGAACCAGGATCTCTAGTGGCACAGCTAGCACTGTGATGCAGTGCCTTAGACCACTGCGCCACTCAGGAGGCCCCTGCTGTTTTTGTTTTAATCAACAGAACATAATACATGGGGGGAAATGTGCTGGCACCACAGATATGTTGTTCAGATAATCATTGTGTTGGAGCCCAACAGTTAAATTAGCCCTCCACTTGAAACATAGCCTGGTCCCAGATCTGTTTGTGTTCTCTTGCCAACTCATATAGTCATTGGCAAGACAGAAAAAACAGATCTGGGATCAGGCTGTATGAAACGACCCTGGGTCAACCAACATCTGCTGAATCATGGGGTCCCCCCCCCCCCATGGTAATCAAACAAACAACAACTCTAGGCAGCAGCTTCAGTACGTCTAAGCAAAACAGCAAAGACTTGTGCCTCCCGTTCCAGAGGCCAGGAAATACCCCCAGAACAAATCATTATCCACAAGTCAAAGCTGGGCGAACATCTGCAGAACATCCTCCTTTGGTCTAATTTACACACTTTCTTCACGACAAGGTTAACGGTCATTGGAGTCCAAGTGTGAGACTTTAACACAACCACAGGAAAGCTATTTAAAACGGAAATGTACTTATAGCCACAAGAGATTTATCTTCTTTAATAGCCTCGGTAGATAAATGGTCTGAAGCAGCACAAGATGTCCAGTTCATTCTCCTTTAATATTACAATCTACCATGCCACAGGACAGAGAAGAAAAAGAGCAGCTCATGTGCTTCACCATGTACAGAAGTGTAAAATACTCCCAGAAAGGTTTGAATGTGTGTCACTGACTCATACTAAACTGTAATTATTTTTCATATTGCTTAGCAATTGCTTATTATTTTATATCATGTACCTTTTAAATCACGTGTGCTGTGTGTTGGCTTTTACTTCATTTCGGACATTCTTGCGTGTGAATTTTAATTGCATGAACTATTTGTTTGCTTGCATGGTGTGATGTGATCCCCCAGATTGGCATAGACTACATTGACTTTGAGACAGTTGTTGCCAGTTGTTCCCTCCCCAAACTAATTGCTAAAGGTTCCTCAGAACTAGAGCCAAAAGGAACTTACCGTCAGGGCGCCATTCAGACTGGGGGACCTCTCGACCGACGGACGTCCATCTCGCTGCTGCTGCTTGCCTGCTCTGGGAAAAATACACAAATCCAACGGTCTCTATAGCAATACTAAAGGAAAGTACTTGTTTCGAACGTGTGAGTGTGCCTTCAATTGTTGGCCAGTACATGCTTTAATTGTATGTTTTGTGTCCCCCACAACTACAGACATGGGGGCAAAGGCCCGACACAGCTGCAAGAGACTACCTCCAACGCTACAACCCAGCATGCCTGGCATAGAGCGAGAGACTGCCCATCAAGCAGCCACGACAAGCGAACCTGCCATTGACGACCGAACCAGCCATCGACTAGCCATCAACTAACGACCCCTGCTCGGGAGGACTGCTGTGTTAGTTTCTCCGGTTCTAATAGCCCTAGAACCGGCGGGCCCTGATGGTATCAGCCCAAGGGTGCTGAGGGTCTGTGCTGACCAACTGTGTGGAATACTCCAGCGTCTTTTCAACCTTAGCCTGAGCCTAGAAAGGGTCCCTGTGCTGTGGAAAACATCCTGCCTCGTCCCAGTGCCCAAGAAGGCACACCCCACTGTCCTGAATGACTTCAGACCTGTAGCGCTAACATCCCACATCATGAAGACCCTGGAAAGGTTAGTCCTCGCTCACCTCAGACCCCTGGTGTGTTCATCAATGGACCCCCTGCAGTTTGCATACCAGCGCAACATCGGGGTGGATGATGCAATCATCTACCTTCTGCAGAGGGCCTACTCTCACCTGGACAATGCAGGTTGCACTGTGAGGGTCATGTTTTTTGACTTCTCCAGTGCCTTCAATACCATTCAGCCCCTGCTACTGGGTGAGAAGATGAGGAGGATGAAAGTGGAAGCACCCTTAGTCTCCTGGGTCACGGACTACCTGACCGGTAGGCCACAATTTGTGCGACTACAGAGCTGTGTGTCAGAACGGGCAGTTAGCAACACAGGGGCCCCCCAGGGTACGGTCCTGTCCCCCTTCCTGTTCACCCTCTACACCTCAGACTTCAGATATAACTCTGAAACATGCCACCTACAGAAGTTCTCGGATGACTCTGCTATTGTAGGGTGCATCAGGGGTGGGCAGGAGGAGGAGTACAGGAGCACAATCAGTGACTTTGTGTTGTGGTGTGAGCAGAACCACCTTCAGCTCAACATCAGCAAAACTAAGGAGATGGTGGTGGACTTCAGGAGAACCAAGGCACAACTGACTGCAGTCCCTATAAAGGGGATGGATGTGGAAATGGTTGAGTCATACAAGTTCCTGGGTGTCCATATGGACAACAGACTGGAATGGGCTGGTAACACCGGGGCCCTGTACCAAAAGGGCCAGAGCCGACTCTACTTTCTGAGGAGGCTCAGGTCCTTCAACGTGTGCAGTAAACTACTGCATACCTTCTACCAGTCTGTGGTGGCCAGTGCCATCTTTTTTGCAGTGGTGTGCTGGGGAGCAAACATCAAAGCCGGTGATGCTTCTCGGGTAAATAAGCTGATCAGGAAGGCTAGCTCTGTCCTGGGGATGAGCCTTGACACTCTAGAGGAGGTGGCGGAGAGACGGATCCTGGCCAAACTGCTGGCCATCATGGACAACGTCACCCACCCTCTGCACGCTATGGTTATGACGCAGAGGAGCACTTTCAGTCACAGACTGATCCCACCACGGTGTTCCAGAGAGCGCTACAGGAGGTCCTTCCTGCCGGCGGCTATGAGACTGTATAATGCCTCACCGGGGTGCCGTGCCGTCGGCAACATAGATCTGGAACTGTTGGGGTGCTAGGACCTAGTTTAACAATTATGCATCCATCCGTGAGTAACTCTGGTCCGTCAGCACTCATCCACTCAGGACCTATTTATTCATACAGGTCTGTATATACATACTCATGTACAGTTGTTATATTATATCACATGCAATATTGTAAGTAATTATTGGACGTAGGCATTCACTCAGGAATGCATATTAGTATCCTGCCAGTTGCACCTTTTCTCATTGCTTTTAGTATATCGAATGTGCAATAAGTGCAGTTGTCTGTAATTAAACCCTGCGCACTAAGGACTGTATTTTAAGGGAATTACTATTATTACCCCAAATGATATCATACACACATTTAGCTATTAAAGTATCTCTTCCTGTCATTTACCTGTACAGTTTGTGTAAACATGCAAGTATTCACTTATCTGTAAATATAACTGTATACCTAACTGTACAGCTAATTTAACCATGCAAAATTTTCACTTACCTGTTCATTTACCCAGTCTGTCTATTAAGTAAACTATTATTACCCTCGCTCATATCATACGCATTTTTAGCTACTGAAGTATTTCTCTGCCATCGACCTGTACAGTATAGTTAACCATCCAACATCCACCAACGTATAGTGTACATATTCAGTCAACCACCCATACTATGCAATGTCCTTTTATAGCTTTTTTTTGCACCCCAGATATCTTGTATTTCTATACTTTTTCATACTGCCGCTCTATGTATCATGTACCGTGTATCTGTCTTTTGTGTATTTTCGTTGTGGCATTTTGCACCTGCCCTGTGTTTTGTTGTAGCTGCTTGACAATGAAATTTCCCCCCCGGGGGATCAATAAAGTACCTATCATCTATCTATCTATCTATCTAAATCTCAGCCTTTTAATATATTTTAAATCGGGCCGTAGTAATACTCTGTTTAGTTGTAATTTCTAATGAAGAACGTTTGATTGAACTTTGGCCTGTCTCTGTGGTGGTTTGCTGTAGGACTTTAGAACTCTGCTTGTGACAAGTGTTTAAAGGACATGTTCTGTTAGCTAAGCTCCATTGATTTACCATAGCTAATTGGTAAAAATGCTTTCTAGATCTGATTATTATCTACTTTGAAAAAGGCCTTTCTGGAACTCTAAGAGTAAGGCTGACCCTAGACTGGCCAAGTGCATTCTTGAACAACACCAATATCAATGCCTGCCCCACATGCCCAACCTAATGTGTTCACCCGTTTTAAGTTGTGCTGTGGCGAGAACCTAATACAAATATAGCTAGGTACTATGAGGAGAATAATCTCTGACAAATCATCAGTGATATTTATTTCCAAAATCCCTCTGTGCTTTTTCAATCCTTATTCAGGAATAAGTACAGTGCTGCTTACATCGGGAACCAATAAAAGCACACTCAAATCAAGAAGTATAATTTAAAGAGTCTTTATACAGTGCATTCTGAAATTATTCAGAACCCTTGACTTTTTCCAAATGTTGTTACCTTACAGCCTTATTCTAAAATGGACTCAATAGTTTATTTCCCTCATCAGTCTACACAAAATACCCCATAATTAAAAAGCAAGAACAGGTTTAGAAATGTTTGCAAATAAAAAAACTGAAATATCACATTTACATAAATATTCAGACCCTTTACTCAGTACTTTCCTGAAGGACCTTTGGCATCAATTACAGCCTTGAGTCTTCTTGATATGACTCTACAAGCTTGGCACACATGTATTTGGGGAGTTTCTCCCATTATTCTCTGCAGATACTTCCCTGATTACATATCTGCATGTTCCTCAGTTTGATCCCTGTGTCAGCATTCATGTCATTATGTTTCCTCTGTCCAGACACTGTTCGTGTTTTGTTTTGTGTTTGTTTATATTAAATGTTCACTCCTTCTCGTCTCCCAGCGTCTGTCCTCACACAGACAGAAATACTTATCAGTTCCATCAGCTGTCCACGTGGCTGCCGGTTGGATGTGCTGCCAAACTCTCTAAAATGACATTGGAGGCGGTTTATGGTAAATAAATGAACATTCAGTTCTCTGGCAACAGCTCTGGTGGGCATTCCTTCCGTCAGAATGCCAATTGCACGCTACGTCAACTTGAGACATCGGTGGAATTGTGTTGTGTGACAAAGCACATTTTAGAGTGGCCTTTTATTGTCCCCCAGCACAAGGTGCACCTGTGTAATGATCATGCTGTTAAATCAGCTTCTTGATATGCCACACGTCAGGTGGATGGATTATCTTGGCAAAGGAGAAATGCTCGTTAACAGGGATGCAAACAAATTGGAATGCACATCAAGAGAAATATGCTTTTTGTGAGTATGAAACATTTCTGGTATCTTTTATTTCAGCTCATGGGACCAACACTTTACATGTTGCATGTATATTTTTGTTCAGTATAAATCAAGAGCAGTATTGTCTACCCCATGAAGGTGAATAGTAAATGTATTCCAATGGAACTTCCTGCAAACACAAACTCATTCCACAGAAGGTTATTTTCGCATTCAGCATTGCATTACTAACCCATACTCTTTGGATCCATATGATTCCAAAATAGGCCTACAGCCAAGGAGCTCCTCTTCACACCTAAAATGGTGCTCCGTTCCAATGGGTCTCTCTACATTTGGAAGACCGCGGAGACCTGGAGAAAACTTGTCTCCTACTTTGCCACCTCTCCAAGACAGACCACAGTGTTCCATTTGCACCTCCCCTACTCTCTCACACATCCTTGTCCTCTGGGTATTAACAACCCTGACACCCCTCTCTCCTTCTGAAGCCAGGCTTCAGGGCGTTTCCATGGTGACTGGCCATTATGGAGGAAAGGGAAAAGAGAATCAATAGACAATGTGCTGAAGAAAGGAGCTGGGAGCCAATGATACAGGCTTGTTAAAGCGGTAACGCTTGGCCCTCATTTGTCACCCTCGTTTGTTTGCCCTATTAAGCGCATTGAGGACGTCTATCAGTGTCTATGGGGGCTCAATATTCGTTTGATTCAAGACATCAATGACTCAATCTTTAAAGACAGAACATGGAAGCTTATAGACACTAATGATGTTGAAAGCCAATAATTCACCAGTTTAGTTTGGTGTGACGCATCCCCAGTCTACTAGGGGCTCTATTCAATCTGTATCGCTAAAGTGTTACAGAGTGCGTGATGCCACAATTATTGGCACCCCTTCATTCAATACTTTGTGCAACCTCCCTTTGCCAATATAACAGTTCTGAGCATATGGGCTCCCAAGTGGTGCAGTGGTCTAAGACACTGCATCTCAGTGCTAGAGGCGTCACTACAGACAACCTGGTTTGAATCCAGACTGTATCACAACCGGCCTTTGATTGGGCCAGCGTCGTCCGAGTTTGGCCGGTGTAGGCCGTCATTGTAAATAAGAATTTGTTCTTAACTGACTTGCCTAGTTAAATAAAGGTTAAATAAATGTATATATATATGCTTGATGGAGTCCATGATACCATGTATCCTAACAAGTTATCCAGGGCCTTTGGAAGAAAAACAGCCCCACAACATCAAAGATCCACCACCATACTTCACAGTGGGGATGAGGTACTTTTCTGTATGGCTATCTTTCTGTCTACGCCAAACCCACCTCTGGTGTCCAGTTGTTTTAAACTTCTTAATTTTTGCCTTGATAGTGGAAATGTGCATTTTCAACAGTTCAGCTATTTTCTTATAGCCATTTCCTGATTTGTGCAGCTCAACAGCCTTTTGTTGCACATCATCATTACTGTATTTTCGGGTCATTCCTATATTGATGGATGACTATTGGAACTTGGCCTGTGTGTCACCTCATATTTATACCCCAGTGAAACAGGAAGTCATGGCTTACCACTTAAGTGTTACTAATTCACTCAGGTGAACTTTAAAACGTAAAATATGAATGGGAAAATACGGCACACGTTTCTGAGAAAAATATTCACTTCACATTTTTGTGAACATTTTGAAAGAAAAACCAAGATGATAAAGAGCTAATATTTTTTTTTCACATTCCGTTTTGCTCATATTTACCAAGGATGCCAATATTAGTGGAGGGCACTGTAAATGTCATTTTTCCGATTGAGCCGACATATGCAGCATTTACCCTGAATGCAGTCTCCGCTAACATGGGAACATTGCCTTTTTCAATCACGCTGTACAGCTGAACTGCCGTGATATGGGTTGAATTGAGCCTTAGGTATGGGGTAAATCTCATGAAAAATCTTTGGCCACACACACCAGTGGTGGGTTTGGCGTCTAAATGAGAATGCATAAACAGCAACCCGATACCTACTGTAAAATATGGTGGTGGATCATTGATGTTATGGGGTTATTTTGCTTCCACTGGTCCTGGGGCCGTTGTTAAGGTCAACATCTTTATTAACTTTATCCGGTACCAAAACATTTTAGGCAAAAACCTGGTTGCCTCTGCCAGGAGGCTGAAACTTGGCCGTAAGTGGATCTTCCAGCAAGACAATAACGCCAAGCATAAATCAAAATCCACAAATAAATTAATTGGTTAATTGGCCGTAAAATGGAGGAATGGTCTAAGATCACACCAACGTCTCAGTGCTGTTATCCTCAGTGCTGTTATCCTCAGTGCTGTTATCCTCACAAGGTGAGGTATTAAAATGTATTGAAAACATGGGTGTCAATAATTTTGACCCCTGACTAAATATTTTTCTCTGAGCAATTGTATTTGTATAAAATAATATAATTTCGAAATGTTTTGGAAAATACAATATAGCTACGTTTTTAATTATTTATTTTATACAGTCATTAAGGCTCGTCTTTATCAAGGGTGTCAATAATTTCAGACTGTACACTTCTAATATCCGTTCATTATTGACCAGTGACAATTTTGAAGTACGTTATCTTGTTGTCTGACTAGCTAGCCAAATGGAATGAATCACAAGGCTGCAAGCCTGTAGCTAGCCACTGCCCGCCGTAGTGAAAGGTTTGTCTGCATGTTTTTAGTAAACCAAGTGCTTATCACGCCCAAATAGGCCATTGTGAATTTAGTCCCATGACAAATGTCTCCAGTTAGCTACATCATGGTATTTAGACCAGGGACTCGTGTATCCACCATGATGACACGACCACACTCTTACAGAAGTCCTCTGGATTACATTTATAACTTTTCTTAACTTATATTCTTAACATGTTGTAAGAGTAACCTAACCAAAGGTAGCAACTGCAGGCAAGAGCATAGCCGAAATTGATTTAATAGGGTTGGTTGTTGGAAAAGTTGAACAAAAAACTGTTATTCTCAAATAATTGCTTTTAAATTAGTTTTTCTCTCGCTTTAAGAATACTTTTTTGCTTTTGATATCATTGTTTTTGTTTACAATTCTACACATTTTGCTTAGATTTTTTAAAATATCTATTCTTTTCCTCAACAAACAATTTTAACTTTATTTTTCATCTTTACGATTTGTTTTATTTTGAATTCAATACTTAAAAATGCACTCCAGGATCTTAAGCAAAAATAAATTGTAACATATAGTACAAATTGGATTCAAAACATATCATACAAATTGCAAAAAAAAAATAATAATAATTTGCAAGACGTAACATATCAGATTAAATGGATAACATAGTACACTATTTGATGACGTAGTACACAAAAAATTGGGTCCACTTTTTGCTCGTGAGCACCACTTTCACCACTACTGGCTGAAATTATACAAACGTTGGAGAGTGCATCTTTAAGGCGTGAAAGTGAACCCATACCTAGGACTATCTGGACTTGCAATCTGATTGCGTATGCCAAGTGGGGCTCTTTTCATTAGCTTTTCACTATGTAATTAAGAAACTCAATGTTCCCTGTAATTAAGAATAGATACTATAATTAAAAGAGGTTGGGTTTTTCCCAAAAGCTGTGGTCTATTCAGTACATTGGTTAAGACATATTTGAGTTCATAGTCAAACATATTTTTTTACAAAACCAGCATGCACAAGGCATAAAACCTTTATCAATCTGACTTTCAATATTGAATTTCAATATTTCCTATCCATTTGCCCTTTACCATCCTCACCTTGGATTGTAAGAGAGGAGCCAATAACAAAAGTGAGGAAAGAGAGTTTCGCTCTAACAGGTCACAGCACTCATAGCACCACTTCCAGGAACTGAAAGTTCAATTTGACGCTGAACATGCTGACGCACACAAAACCCCCCGTTAATAGTCTTCAACTTCCCCTGGCTTTCCCCACTGCTATTTCAATTAACAGCATTTAGTTATGAAAATAAATATTTATTAATAATGAAAAAACGTACAATTCAAACACAAATCATATAAAATAGGGAAAAACTTTTCACCGCTTTTAAAAAGTGATTACGAACAGTCATTAACATAACAAATAAAGTTATATACAGGCTTTGATTAAAAAAACAACAGCTTCTTTAAACACGTACCAAACTGGCTCTCATGTCCCACACACATGTCAACCCCTCCACACATGCAAACACTTCTAACAAGTGTGTCCTACATTATAGACCTATATAACAGTCTTATAAGACAAAACAATGAGGCAAATACGCTTTGCTTTCATATTGTACTACGTTACCACAACACTGCCTTTTCCTTTCCTTTCGGAAACCATTGTGTCGTTTCTGACACACATCACACTGATATACAATGTCAATACATTGTTTAATAACTTGTTTAAGTTCAACTTCTTTTCACTGCTAATTTCTAAATTGTATGATTTAGTTTGAAGAAATGTAACATATTGCATTCATCCTACTGTTGTGACACTTAGACATCAATGGGTTTTAATGAACGCTGCCAAGAAATCATAAAGGAGCAAATTATAGTGAGAAATAGTTAGATTGATACACCTATTAAAGATAAAAAATATATTTTTTAAATGCGTAGGTTTCTATAGAAACGGATATACACTGTAAAAAACAAACATACACACCAAGTCAATGGTTCACACATACACACATATCCAGAAGACCACACATCCAACTACAAAGGTGCTTCTCTATTTTTTTTCCCCCTGGTCTTAGTAACATCCAAACGTTATAAGGCCTTGTCCTCTGTCCTTCGACTGAGGTTGTGTCTACACTTGACACTTACATGCGACTTCTGCTATCAGAATACGAAGATTGCATAGAAAAGACGGGTCTAGACGCAGAAAAGTTCCTTTGTGGTGTGATTGCGTTCAGATCGAGAGGCACCTTTTCATTATAACGTTGTAGGAAATACGTTCCTATCGTGCGAGGAACGTGTTTGCTGGCTTCATACAGTGGTTGCTCATTTAAAAGTTGCATCATACTGCAGCATAGCTTGCAAGATGCTGCGGTATGGAACAGCATAGTATTTTACTGTCGGCCATTTTTGCCGTTAATGCTGTTAATGCTTGTTGAAACCACCAGAGGGCATCTTTGAGGGCGTCTTTATGAAGCTTGTTGGAGCTTGCTTTCATTCCCAAATAATCCTACAGTACAGATGTCCATACAGGCCAGGCGTTTTGATGAAAGAGCATAACAAGTTCATTCATTTTGTTGACATGAAGCAAATAAAGGTTAAATAAAACCATAGCCTCAGCTACTATAGCACAGAGAAATGCATCTTAAAACATGCTTTTCTGTTATTTAGAAAGAAAATTGTCTTAGTTTTGTTTTTTTATTACCTTCCTAAACAAAATATTTATGGATGTCTTTGTGATTGTGTGTATTACATTTATTTATTATAATGGCGGCTATTGGTAGGCTACTCGTTGAGTCCCAGATATTCTACTGTTAATATGCATACCGCACATCAGACCTTCATGGCACAGTCGATAGCGCGCTGGGCTATCGGGCCCAACGGTTGAGGGTTCGAAGCCTGTTTCTTTACAATATTTATGTTAATGTTTTAAAACTGTTTATGGTCATAGCTGTAAATAAAAACAGTGGTACAATTATATCATTTAATTCGATAAAAAAAAAATGCACATAATACTTGAAATGCTTTAGTCCACATGCATTTTGTTTTAAACAATTTTTTGTTTGGCTAGAGATATGCTAACCTGTTTGAAATCCCTTTAGCGTGGCTTGCTAGCTTGCTGGCTAGCTACAGAGGTTAGCTGGCTAGTTAGCTACAGTAATTAGCTACTGCAATCAGATGTTGTTGTGTTATTATCATATTTAGCCTATTCCACCGTTTGTAGAATATATACTGGCATTTGAATATAGTGCAGAAAAAGGGAATCCGGACACACTGTGGACGCGGTAGACACGCATGACATGTTCGGAGTTCCATGATCAGAATACCTGGACACGGGACAACGGGCGAGCCTCTCGTCTGTACCCTCTCAGGCAAGGAGTCCACTCCAGGTGAGTCTGTCCCTTGGTATGTCTTTACACCAGGAGTGTCAAAGTCATTTTGCCTGAGGAACCATTTTTGGACAGTACATGTTCATGTTGGTAGCACAAGTGGGGGGGCGCAATCTGGCTCCCGGGCCGCAGGTTTTAGACTCCCCTAGTCTATGCAGTGCCGGGCTTACACTTGGCCAGCTCATAAAAGCCCTTCCTCCTTGCTCTCCTCAGGTAGTCCAGGACTAAGACTGTGGTGGTCACCATGATACCCACGCAAACAGCAGGAATGACTATCTGGTTCCAGTCGAGTGCAGGACTGGAGTGCTTCTCTGGAGGCGAAGGGAAGAGGGGAAGAACAGGGAGACAGTGAGTACGAGGCAGATTGGCCAAAAATTGCATTTTTATGTTTTTACAGCTTTCGAGTCCTCTCAAATGACACCGGTGTTTGTTATGGGTGGATGGAATTTTCTTGACTTTTTAAAGCGTCACTGTTCTCAAATTCCACTGTTGTTTGTTTTGGGGAGATAGGGATATATCCGTTCTCTCTGTTTCCAATTTCTCAGTTAAACATGGGGTTCAAAGTATTTTCAAGTAATTGGTTATATTGTGAATTATATCTTGTATTTACGGTGAAGTGAAATAAAGAGCTCTCTACACTGAACCGTCTCACTCACCCATGACGTTAATGCTGAAGATCTCAGTCTCGTAACCCAGGTCATTGGTGACATTCACCTGGTATAGGCCTGTATCTTTGGGCGTAAGGTTCACCAGCAGGAAGTTCCCATCTGGGGAGTAGAGCTCTGTGCCATTGTCCAGTTTTCTCAAAACCACAACAGGGGGGGGGAAACTAACAGAGCGACAGCATACGGTGACATTTTGGCCCTCCTGAACCTCCGTGGATGGATAGACCAGGACTGTTGTATTTCTAGGAGGTGCTGGACAAAAGGCAAATAGAACACACTTGAATACTGAGGGAAGACACTTGACACTGCCTTGAGACAACAAACGAAAAAACTAATATGAATACGGTGCAGTGCAGTTATAGTGCGAAATACTGTAAGGCATTCAGTCTTTTGGAAGTTTACAAAACTACATATCATTACCGTCCGTTATAAAGTTGATTGCTGAGAAAAATACATGAAATTACTGACAGCACTCTATAGAACCATTATCCATAATTACGTTATGTCATTTCATGTTCCTGTGCACTGTTACGTGTCATATAAGTGTCATTCTATTTTGGTATGGAGCGACAACACTACAACCCAATGGCTAACTTAAACATCATGTCCTTAGATACTGACAGCTGTGACATGACAATGATAGGCCACGCTCCAACCCATGAGAGCAAACAACACTAAACAGGAAGTGAAAACACCTAAATTTCCTGTTGTTGCCAGTACGAATGTGTGGTAGTGAAATAAAAAAAGAATGTGGTGTGTGCTTGTTGAAGCCTGGCACCCACCGTTGACTGTAATGTGTATGCTAGCTCTCTGGCTGCCGAGCTTATTGAAGGCCTCGCACTGGTAGAGAGCAGAGTCTGCTAGCAGGACAGAGGAGAGGGTGAAGGAGGTGGAGGAACCGTTGTGGGACTGGAGCTTTACATCTTGGTCCTCAGATAGTCTCCTCAGCACCATCCATCCCACCGGAGCTCCGTCCGACAGGCAGGACACCGTCACGCTCTCCCCTTCCTTTACCTCACTGGCTGGGCTTACTGTGATGGTGGTTCTCCTGGGGGCGTCTGCACAGCAAACTTCAGACTTAGTTTAGGTTTATAAAAACAGATATAGGTTATATGGCTTCATAAACCCGCACTGCACATCCGCCATTAACACCTCAAGGACTGAAGTTCAGCATGAAAGATTCCCTAAATTTAAAGCGCCAAGGACAGTGAGTGGACACCCCAGGGTAAAAACAAGTGAGTCAAGCAATCAACTGTTCATGCATTCAGAACACAATGAGTGGATCAGGTGTGTTACAATGCTTGGGTGGAACAAATGCCTGCACCACCCTGTGGCTCTCTAGGACCTTGACAATACTTATCCCCCCAAATGGCCAAGGGCATAAACAATTCATGATTTGAGTTAGACTTCAATAATCTGTAAAACCACTCACAGTGGAGCTCCAGTACAGTCACCGCCTGCCTCTCTCTCCGACTCTGATGCACTACGTCCATCTGAAGACCGACTCTGCAGGTGATCTGTCTCCCCTGATCCTCCGGTTCCACCGAAAAAGGTAGCGTTGACGTCACATTCTGGAGATCCCTGGAGTACTGACCCACCTCGGAGTGTAGCTCAGTTTCCCCATCGAGCCATTGGATCTGCAAGTGACTGGCTGGGTAGACATCGACTACAGAACAATATAAGGTGGCCTTCCCGTCTTCCAGAAAGGGTCCAGGGTTCTCGATGATAGGGTCCGAGGGGAAAGCTGGAGGAGGAGAGAGAAATGGGTAGATGAAAATATCAATATGTGACTAAAAGAGCATGAGACCAGATAAGCTGTGAGTCAGTCATGTTAAAGGGTAGACTCTTCACTTTGGAGTTTTAAAGATGGTTCAGATCCTGACACATTTCCATAAGATAACAGACTTTTAAAAAGACTGCCAGTAAGGGAGGCATTAAATCAACACAACTTGTGAAACAGCCCTTAACGACCTAGAATACATTTTAAAGCTTAACCCCCTTTAATACAATGACAGCGCTTCTGCGAAACTCTACAATTTCACATACGGGAAAAGTCTTCCCTGGAGTACATTTATCATTCTTCACTTTATGTTGATCTCTCTCCCACATTGAACCTACTACTGATACCAGTGCATTCCAGCAAAAGCAAACTGGACTTGTTGTGTGGGAGAGCAGTATGGTTTAGAGTGATCATTCAGGCTTTAAGTCGTGTTTAGTTTCATAAGAGGAGGATTATTCTTCTAACCTCGCACAAAGGTTCACTGTACTCTTTCCAAGTCAGTGAAGTGAACCTAAGCATTACCCCACACTGAGAAAAACAATTGCTATATTAACATAAACCTGTAGAATTGAATGTGCCACGTCTTGGTACCACTGGACAAGTGCAATGCGAAATAGAGACAACCTCAACTAATTTTGTTTTCATCTGGACATTTCCGAACAAAATTTTCACATTTATTTAATTTCTTTCTAACCAAATATATATATATATATATTTTTTTTTTTTCTCATAACATACAAACTCAAAGTAAATACATTGAACTAAACCAAGCCAAGTCATCTTTCTGAGGATATTCTGAGTATAGTATACTCACAGAAGACCTTGACCTCCGCTTGCATGGCCTTGATGACAGAGCCACACTTGGCCTCACAGGTGTAGGCTTGCTCGTGGGCCAGTCCAAGTGGGCCCAGGTAGAGCTGGGAGAGGGAGTCCTGGTTGTGTGCGCGGCTGTGAATGGGCATGTCCATCATGCTCCTCCAGGAGAAGACTGGCTGGGGACAGCCCGAAGCCCGGCAGGAAAGCACCAGGTTGGATCCCATCTCAGCCGTCACCCCCGATTCCATCTCCACCTCCAGGGGAAATGCTGAGAGAAAAGAACCCCAGGAGAGAGGATAGATGACGTCTCTGTTTCTATGCTTCATTCAGTTGAATAGAAATCATGTTCAATTGGCTTCTGCTCCATTTCAGTTAAATTCAGTTCAGTTAATTCAATTCAATTACAACCAATCCACTGTCCCGCAAGAAAATCTCTCAAATCTAGCCACAACTTAATCCACAATAGAAAAAACTAAGCAAACAGAAAAGTATATTAAAAAGAGTAAAGCTAGCACCCATCATCATCATCATCTACTTAATCACAGTAATTATTTTAATTATTACTCTGAGTAGCCCCTGTATTTAAACCCACTCATCTCATCTTACCTGGAAGTGGGAAACACATACACAGAGTAAAAATAAAAGCAATCCACATTGGAGAGTCTCTCAAACGTCTGTATGCATGTGAACAGAACATTTACTATTTCTGCTCTCTGCTATGCCACTTTTCTAGGGCTCTTGTACACAGATGAGAACCTATTGGCTTGGTGAATCAACAATCAGTTTGCTCTCCAGAGAAATTGAGTTTCAGTATGTTTACTAAGACAAATGTCCCCTTTCATCAGGACGTGACATAGGGACATAGGTAAGATCTGAAGGAGTATTTTTGCAGCACTATACAGTATATTATACAGTAACACTACCGTTCGAAAGTTTGGGGTCCTTGTTTTTGAATGAAAAGCGACGGACTCGCCTCTCCACTGTTAACGTTGAGACTGGTGTTTTGAGGGTACTATTTAATGAAGCTGCCAGTTGAGGACTTGTGAGGCGTCTGTTTCTCAAACTAGACACTCTAATGTACTTGTCCTCTTGCTCAGTTGTGCACAGGGGCCTCCCACTCCTCTTTCTATTCTGGTTAGAGCCAGTTTGCTCTGTTCTGTGAAGGGAGTAGTACACAGCGTTGTACGAGATATTCAGTTTCTTGGCAATTTCTCACATGGAATAGCCTTCATTTCTCAGAACAAGAATAGGCTGACGAGTTTCAGAAGAAAGTTCTTTGTTTCTGGCCATTTTGAGCCTGTAATCGAACCCACAAATGCTGATGCTCCAGATACTCAACTAGTCTAAAGAAGGCCAGTTTTATTGCTTCTTTAATCAGCACAACAGTCAGCTGTGCTAACATAATTCCAAAAGGGTTTTCTAATGATCAATTAGCCTTTTAAAATTATAAACTTGGATTAGCTAACACAACGTGCCATTGGAACACAGGAGTGATGGTTGCTGATAATGGGCCTCTGTACGCCTATGTAGATATTCCATAAAAAATCTGCCGTTTCCAGCTACAATAGTCATTTACAACATTAACAATGTCTACACTGTATTTATGATCAATTTGATGTTATTTTAATGGACAAAAAAATAGCAAAAACAAGGACATTTCTAAGTGACCCCAAACTTTTGAACAGTAGTGTACATGGGTGTAATTAGGCCAACATTAAATAAACTTGAACTATACTGGCAACTACTTTGAAACATCATTTTCCAGTTTCCATTATTAGAATCCAGCCATGTACAATGCTGCAATTTTGTAATTCTAATTTGGTTACCAAAGTAGTTATAGTAACTACCGCACAAAGCATAAGGTCAACTTACAATGGTATGTTACCCAAATGTACATTTCAAAAAGTCTCACCTTCAACGGAGAGAAAGGTGCTGACATTCTGGCTGCCATGCTCATTGAAGGCCTCGCACTGGTAGAGAGCAGAGTCTGCTAGCAGGGCAGATGAGAGGGTGAAGGAGATGGAGGAGCCGTTGCTGGACTGGAGCGCTACATCCTGGTCCTCAGAGAGTCTCCTCAGCACCATTCGTCCCACCGGAGCTCCGTCTGACAGGCAGGACACCGTCACGTTCTCTCCTTCCTTCACCTCACTGGCTGGGCTTACTGTGATGGAGGTGTTCTTTGGGGGAGCTGCCAGAGGGGAAAGTCATCAAGGATTGATAACACAAGACAAACGTTTAGCTCGCTAGTTAAGAGGTTGTTTTATTGGGATTGCTCCCCCAAACAGACTTTTTAGACAAAGATATAAAGATAAATCCTTGCTGTTACACTATCATAGAGTAACACCAAACAGAACTTATCCAGAAATTATTTTTCAGAAATCCAGGTTATTATCCTACCTTGAACAGTGACATTCACGCTGGCTGTGATGTTTCCAATGGTGTTGCTTGCCACACAATCATATTGACCAGAATCCACCACTGTAAGCACAAGCTCCTCGCTCTGCCCCACTATGACAGCCTGTCCATGTGGATCAATGGCCTTCCACTGTATCTCTGGTCTGGGGTTCCCTTCAGCATGGCACAACAATGTGACACTGGAGCCAACTCTCACAACAGTCAGCTCTGATATTGACTTAATCTGTGGCGCATCTGAAGAAAAAAGGAACATTCTATGTTGTTGTAGGTCTCAATTGTGAACTATGGATGAAATTCAGTCGTTGCAGAATAAATATCTAATCCACGCTGACTTTAAGATCAGTGCTTATATGGGCAATTACATATTAACCATATCATATCATTATACGGCAGTAGTAACTTACAAAGCACTGTGAGAGAAACAGAGGTTTCCTTGGTCTTCTCATCATCAGGTATACCATCCTGATCGTGAGAGGCTCTGCATGTGATGATAGCCTCTTTGTCCTCGGGGGTGGGCGTGAACATGTAGGTGGACACAACAGACTCTGGATCTGTCTGGAGCACGCTGTCTCCTCGCAGCCACTCAAGCCTCAGGTGCTCTACAGGATAAGCGTTCATCACCTCACATGTCAGAGTGTTGGTCTGGCCCAACAGAAGTCGGTCATGGCCTGATATGACAGGGACCTCTGGAAATGCTGGAATATCAAATTACTCTCTTAGGGCATGCAGCTACACGTTTGAAATTCAAATTGAAAGGCCTACATTAAACATGTACATTTAAATCTGAATCAATTGGACTGATTTAATGCAGTAATTAATTAAAGGGTACTTACTTTATAATACGTTGCATAATTATTAAAGATGTATAAACAAAATATGAACACATTTGTATTTCATGTATAAGCATTTATAAGCATGATATGAATTACAATTCATAAGAATTCAGAATATTTATAATAATCAGTAAATAACTTAAGCATTTTATATTGGCTTATAACAATGGCTGATGATGGCTTATTATGAATTAAGTTGAATGGACTTACAGTATACTTTGACAACAGCACGGTGTTGTTTGGTCGACGCTCCGCAACTGCCTTTGCAGAGAAGCGTGTCATCATGTGTCGTCATCACAGGGTCAATGACTGCCACTGATTCCGACCCTATGGTGTCTATTTTAGCAAACATTGGCTTATCCTCCAGCAAAGCCCAGGAGATAGTAACCTTTTCATTGCAATCCTTCACCGAGCACTGCAGTTTGTGCTTATCACCAACTTTCAAAAGTGCACTCTTTGGTTTTAGCTCCAAATGAAATGCAAATACTGAATTGAAAAATAACAATGAATTAGAATATTATAACAATTAAATTAGAATACAATTAATTAATATATTAATAACATATTTAAAAAATATAAAGTAGGGTATGGAATTTTTGTCAAATTCAATTTCAATTCTATGTTATAAGCCTATTAGTAAATTATCATATTTAGCCCACTATGGCTGCATTTAAATATGTACATATCGTTAAGTACAATACTGACATTTTCTGATGAGTTTACATCTCAAGGCTACCCACAATCCTATTAAAATGCATACAGTACATAGTTTGAAGGCATGTCACATTGATCGTGAAGTGTTAATCTGTTGGAATTAATTACAGAAATAGAATCACTGCTTACCTGTTACTGGTAGTATCAATACCCATAACAGAGTGAGAAACATTTTTGCGTTAGATAGGCTGAATAAAAAACTGTAAGGAACTGATTGAGCTAGACTGTAATTTCCCTTAGTCCTGCTTTGCTATGCTGTGGATGATGGGTCTGGTCAGCCCAGAGTCCAGAGCCTGTGGATTTATAACTTGGAAAGGGGGGCGTATGTCACGGATTAATTCCCCCACTCCTGGCCTCTCATTGTGTGGCCTTTAGTCAGTCTCTCTCTCTCTCTCTCTCGCTCTCTCATGGTTGTGAATAACAACCCCCTCTGCTGGTTTAAATCAAACTGAAGATGGCTTCCTTAAAAGGTCCAATGCAGCAGTTTTAATGTCAATATAAAATAATTTCTAAGTACCTTACTGTGATTGTTTTCAATAAAAAATTGTCAAATAGAAACAGATATTGCTTCTTAGGACTGTCTGGGAGTGGTATGAGTGGGGAGGGGAAAACTGAAAAATAGCTGTTATTGGCAGAGAGGTATGGAACTCCCTTTTTATTGGTCTATTAACTAATTTACCGCATTGTGATGTCACTGTGGAAGGCCAAAATTCTATCCCACAACAACAGGCTGAAATTTCAGGCAGCCTTTTCAAACAGCTCTTACACTAAAAGGGGCATTATCATTTTCACAGTATTATTCCAACCTCAATAGTGCGGAAATATATAAAGAACACAGGAAAATCTAGTTTTTGACTGCACTGGGCCTTTAAAAACATGTGATTACATTATCTTTTAGCTGAGGAGAATCACATTTAAGATTCCTTTGAAAATCATAGGCTTGCTATGTTAATAAAAATAAGTACCATTCTAGTTGAGTTCAATGTTCTGGAAACACTGTTAATCTAGGTGGTATAAAACAGAACCATCCACCAACTTGATTACGCTTCCTCATCTCAACCCCTCTATTTCTAAATATAGGCTACAGTGTGCTTTCATTTTTATTTTTTTTACATGGGCTTGAAAGCACAGAGTTATGTAACCGGGAGAGTACCAGAGGGAATGTCCAAGCATATTGTATCAGAGTAATAACTATAAGTGATCCGTGGTTGAAGCGACTACGGAATTTGCTATGAACACTGTGCTTCTATCAACAAAAGCTGTTCTCAAATTCATAATATGATGCAGTGGTGTCTGATACTGCCAAGATTCTGTCTCATTTCACACCAATGGTTGGTTTGATGAATAAGAAAAGGTTTCACAAAAATAATGCTATTAAATTCCTTGAAAAACTTGATTTTTGCTGTCATAGAGCTATCTCACTGGGCAAAAACTGGTTCAATCAATGTAAGATTTGCAAAAACAAACAACCTAAGGGCATTTGTTATTTTTTTTCACCCAACTTTGAACCTAAATCCAATGACATGGTGAAATGTTTTGTTAATTGTTTTATTTCCTGTTGAATTCATGACAACACAACCAAATGTAAATCCCTGTGGATAGTTTATATAAAACTAAACTGAACAAAAATATAAACACAACATTTAAAGTGTTTGTCCCATGTTTCATGAGCTGAAATGAAAGAGCCCAGAAATGTGCAATACGCACAAAAAGCTTATTTCGCACAAATTTGTTTACATCCCTGTTAGTTGGCATTTCTCCTTTGCCAAGAGAATCCATCCACCTGACAGGTGTGGCATATCAAGAAGCTGATTAAACAGCATGATCATTACACAGGTGCACCTTGTGCTGGGGACAATAAAAGGCCACTCTAAAATGTGCAGTTTTGTCACACAACACAATGCCACAGATGTCTCAAGTTTTAAGAGAGTGTGCAATTGGCATGCTGACTGCAGGAATGTCCACCAGAGCTGTTGCCAGATTATTTAATGTTCATTTCTCTACCATAAGCTGACTCCAACATCGTTTTAGAGAGTTTGGCAGTACGTCCAACCGGCCTCACAACCGCAGACCACGTGTAACCACGCCAACCCAGGACCTCCACATCCGGTTTCTTCACCTGCAGGATCGTCTGAGACCAGCCATCCGGACAGCCGATGAAACTGTGGGTTTGCACAACCAAATAATTTCTGCACAAACTGTCAGAAACCGTCTCAGGGAAGCTCATCTGCGTGCTCGTCATGCTCACCAGGGTCTTAACCTGACTGCAGTTCGGCGTCGTAACCGACATCAGTGGGCAAATGCTCACCTTCGATGGCCACTGGCACGCTGGAGAAGTGTGCTCTTCACAGATGAATCCCGGTTTCAACTGTACCGGGCAGATGGCAGACAGATAGTTAGGTACTTTATTGATCCCCATGGGGAAATTACTTTATCAAGCAGCTATGAAAAAACACAGGTCAGGTGCAAAATGCCAGAACGAAGGCGTGTATGGTGTTGTGGGGCGAGCGGTTTGCTGATGTCAACGTTGTGAACGGAGTGGTGGTCACACCAGATACCGACTGGCTTTCTGATCCACGCCCCTACATTCAAAAAAATAAAAAATAAGTCTGTGACCAACAGGTGCATATCTGTGTTATTTAAATTGATTTCCTTATATTAACTGTAAAATCTTTGAAATTGTTGCATGATGCATTTATACTTTAGTTTAGTATATAAACAACAAAACACAGGTAGCTAAAAATACAGCGGCTCACCTGGGAGAAAAGACACCGACATACAGCTTAGATTTCACTTGGATCTCTTGCTACTTGTTATGAAAACTGAAAGGACCCGTTGAATGTCCTGCTTCTGAGAAACTCTCTCATCCTTCTAAGTTTGTATATATGGATTACTTTTCATACACCCATGTGACTACAATATTCTTGTTTGGAAAAAAAGAGAGGAGAGAGAAAATAGCATTACAGTAAAATAGCATTACAGTAAAACCCATGCACATGTGGTTGAAAACAAGAAGCAATATCCATTCAATGTATTCAGTTTATTTCATTTCATTTATTCCATAACAGCCTGTTATATTTACAATATATAGAAATACCGATATGAACAATACCATAAACACACAACAAATATTTCCTTTACTTGATGAAGCTGGGCATATGAAAAAGACTTCAGGCCTCAGTCGTGCAGACCACTGTTTCTTAGAACAAGTAAACAAACATTGTTTCCTGCCTCTCTCTTCCACCCACAGTGATTAGTAACCATATACATTACATAGCCAAGAGTATGTGGACACCCCTTCAAATTAGTGAAATCGGCTATTTCACCCACACCCGTTGCTAACAGGTGTATAAAATAGAGCACACAGCCATGCAATCTCCATAGACAAACATTGGCAGTGGAATGGCCCATACTGAAGAGCTCAGTGACTTTCAAATGTGGCACCGTCATATGATGCTACCTTTCCAACAAGTCAGTTTGTCAAATTTCTGCCTTGCTAGAGCTGCTCCCCGGTCCACTGTAAGTGCTGTTATTGTGTAGTGGAAACGTCTAGGACCAACAAAGGCTCAGCCGTGAAGTGGTAGGCCACACAAGCTCACAGAACGGGACCGCTGAAGCAAGTAGTGCGTAGAAACTGCCTCTGGAAGCAAAGTCAGCACAAGAGCTGTTCGTCGGGAGCTTCATGAAATGGGTGTCCATGGCCGAGCAGCCGCACACAAGTCTACGATCACCATGTGCAATGCCAAACGTCAGCTGGAGTGGTGTAAAGCCCGCCGCCTTTGGACTCTGGAGCTGTGGAAATGTGTACTCTGGAGTGATGAATCACACTCCACCATCTGGCAGTCCAACAGACAAATATGGGTTTGGAAGAAGCCAGGAGAACGCTACCTGTCCCAATGCATAGTACAAACTGTAAAGTTTCGTGAAGGAGGAATACTGGTACTTTTCATGGTTCGGGCTAGGCCCCTTAGTTCTAGTGAAAAGAAATCCATTTTTTTTTGTAGGGGGTAGATCAGCTTGAATATTGCAGATAAGACACACAATGAGGTGATTTAAGGGAACATCAGTTGAGCCATTTAGCCAGCATGAATCCTGCCACGGTCCCTCCAGTGATTCCCCTGACCAGACTGCCAGTCACTGTAGCCGCCAACTGAGTGGACACTTTAGACTCGGGCTCTGCTGCAGGGACAAGAGGGACACCCCAGTTTGATAACATGGCATTTCAGGGAATGCGGTGCAAAACATGCAAAAGCCTGTATTACTAAGCTGTTTAAAGGTTTAGAACTGGCAAGATTGACAGCATTAAGCTCTGACTGGTTAGTCTTCCAGGTTACAAAATGACTATCAATCTATAAATCTGTACTCTTTGACCACTTAATTCCTTGATAGCATTTGCTAATACTTATACATTTGTATAAAATGCTGTGCTTTAATTAATTTATATAAATGTATTGATTGAGGAAACTATTACAAGATAGCAAATGCAGTATGACTGGTGGCTTTTTCGTACATTGTACAGAGGCAGTAAAAATAAATGCTCCCTCTGTATTCCCACTGTGGTGAATCACTCTACACTCATAGATGCCTTTGTGGTGCTCTTGATTGAATGGCTGTTTGTAATCATGGCCTCCTTGGGTAGTGCCATATCTGGGATCCTGGTCCAGACGTGCACTGCTTGGCTTTGGTCTGCAACGTTTAGGCCTGGATACTCGTGTTCGCTGATCAGTCTACAAAGATCACAAACACGCTGTGAAAAATACATAAGTGATATGGAAGCATAGAACTGTCAAAATGCCATCATTTTAAGACGCATATTGTAAAATGATTTATCAAAAGATGATGCACTGTTGTAACCATCAGATGAGGCATGCATAAGCTTAGCGATGTCGCACCCCTGGTTGTTTGCACTGATTAAAGTAGTAGTACACTTACGGTGTACACTCCAGTTTCATCTCTTCCTTGACTCGGACACCACATTCTTTGCCACACACTGGTAAAACTCTTGGTTGCTGCGGTGAAGCCAGCCCATCACTGTTCCATTTTTTTGTGTCTGTGAAAATTCTGGGACCAGAGCTTCCCTTTTCTCTCCCACTCAATGGTAAAAAGAGGGGTGGCCATCACTTCTGCAGCACCACTTCTCCTCTTACATCCCAGACGAGAAAGCACTGATGGTGACCTCGGGTGCTTCTGGACATCAAAGACGTATAATAGCCAGATGTGACAAAACGTTCTCGCACTTTAAATGTTCTGCTTTATTAAAACAAACACATAAGCAGATTCACATGCATAAAGCCTTATAACAATCATGGTCCATAAAAATGTATATAGAAAAATACATGAATGTAGACAAACGAATTTGATACACAATGTTTTAAAAACAATTTACTAAATTTGCTCAGTGTTCTTCTGTTTGACCTACAATTTATTCCATAATGTAACTACAGAATACTGTAACAGTATCACCAACATTTGACAATTCTGAGCAACCAATAGTATCATTTACAATTGAGTTGTCAGGTAAGCTTTCTAAAACACAGTAGGGATGTATCCTTCCAGGGACCTGTCATTTCAGTTCAGATGCTGTTCAATTTATCTCAGCCAAAAATGCCCTTCTACTGTTTTGTCTCGGCAGAAGGTGAGATATTGTATTAATTGTGATGGGCTCAACCCCAACTGTAGACCCTCTCCAAAATTCTCCCTTGAGCATGGATCTGAAAGATTTTCTAAACTCCTCGTTCTTCCACGTGTAGAGAAATGGGTTTGTAACAAAGAGAGTGCAGAAAATCATCCATGAACAAGTCCTTAGTGCCAATGGCATTGTGGTAAAAAGTGATATTGATAACACCCAGAAAATAGGCTGTGTAATGAGTATGAATATGACACACACTGCCAACACGTAGAACCCCAAACGTTTGTCCTTTCTGGGGAACGAATATGGAAGGTTATTTACGATAGGAAAATGTAATATGCTGACCCTCTTCACGCTGATCTGTACCCTTCGAAATATTTTGAAATAGCAATACAGAACAACCATTGTCTGAACAATAATAGTCAACGCCAGGGTACCGGCTGCAAATGGGTCAGAGAAAATGGGCTTCCCTCCTTTGAGCAGTGATGCTGCGGAAGCCGGGAGATATGAGCATCTCTTCTGTGGATACCGCAAAGATGTGATCCAGGGTAAAATAAATCCCAGCGCCGAAAGCCACGACGCGCTTATCATCCATTCTGTGCGTCTTTTTTGGTAGACGGACAGATAGGTCACTGGTGATTTGGTAATCAACACGTATCGGTTGACGGCGATCAGGGAATGAGAGAGAAGAGAGACAGTGATGCCGAGGAATAAGAGCGCATCTTTGAAGGCTTGGTACCCAGACGGGAAAGGACTTCCAGAATAAATCCCCACCGCCTCGTGCGGCATCCAAAACGCGCAGACCAACAGGTCGGCTATACAGCCGTTCACAATAAACGCATTGCTAGCCGTCCGAAGTTTCTTAAATGTGATGACTAGGTAGACAACCAAAAGGTTTAAAATGGTCCCAAAAAGGCACATGAGCGAATAGAGTGCCGCAAGACTGATTTTGGCATTGTGTCCCACATCGCAGTCTGTCAGTTGCGCCGAGTCATTTTGCATGTTTGAATAAAACATGTTTTTCATACGAAAAAAAAGGTAAGGAGTAATTTTGCAATATTGCTGATGTTTGTCTGTTTTTTCCTCAGTAGAAATTAGTTCCCATATTGAGGCGGCAGTCAGTTGCATGGGGGGAAATAGGCTATGCGCGCAGATCGCCTGTGGTGATGCTGCAGACACTAGATCAACAAAGACGTATGAGAGGAAGACTAGAGCAGAGCGCAGGTTCATGATAACACCTACCCTACACATCTAGCCTATTGCTTGTGGCGTGTTTATTATTGAATGATTTCCAGGTGTTGAATTAACAAAATAATTACGATGTGAACGCAAATAGGTCAATAATTTTATCCACTAAAGGAATATAGCATAGGTTATACTAAAAACTAGAATAAGGAACATCAATGTGATTATCTGGCAGGTAAGTAAGTCATAAAACCAATGCATTCGCAGAGAATGGCCTAACATTTAATATGTATTATTTAATGAGATGAGTCAGAGAAGCCTTTAGAATTTCTACTGTATCAGCAAAGCTAACACATCAGTTTGTTGAAAAATAATATATTCTTAAATATAATAGGATGTAGGTTAACAGTTTCTGTAATCCCTTTTTATTATATGCCTACTGTATCAGTAAATGTCTTTACACAAACACCGGTATTCAATCAATTGCAGATTGGCCATTTCCAAAAAGCGTTTTGAAGAGTGTGATTGATTTGTTACAGCAGGATGTCCTAGGAGGAGGCCGAGGGGAGTTCACACTTGATTTAGAAATGGGCAAACCTGTCTGAGAAGTCATCCAGTGCACAAAAATCAGACAGGCCATCATTCCTAACTTTCCCTCCATACTGGACTCGCTGCTGCGCAAATCAAATGCACTTCTGGGGGGCTTTACTTGGCTCATCGCGTCCTAGCGACTCCTTGTGGCGGGTTTGGTGCAGCAGGCTTCCGGGTTAAGCGGGCTGGTGTTAAGGAGCGCGGTTAGGCGGGGTCATGTTTCGGAGGACGCATGACTCCACCTTCGCCTCTCCCGAGCAAGTTGGGGAGTTGCAACTTTGAGACAAGATCGAAATTGGGTCAAAAAAAGGGGGTGTCAAATAAAAAGCCATGGAAATATAAGACCCCCATGCATTTGGATCAGTTTTAAATGACTCAACAACATTATAGGTTACACCTTATACAATCTCCAAATGGTTGATTTAGAGCAAATCATGTTCTCTAAAAAATATATATAACTCTGTATACAGCCAATTGAAATCTTCTGGACAGCTCCAAACATCCCAACAGTCCTATTACGTGTACTTCATTCACAAGAACAGGAGTTTCACATACACAGGAATAATCTCTAAACATGCTGTAATGAGAAAAGGAAGCCGTCCAAGTCACACACGGGAACTTATTTGATCTAAGCTCTTTCCAAGCTGTGAAAAACGAATTATGAAGCTGTCATTAGCAATTCAAACACACGCAGATTCATTAGACAGACTTCTCCCTTTATAGGCTGTGCCCACAGACACACATTGGAGTACCAATTTGTAAAAGAACAGGCAGAAACAAGGCAGAGAAAAAACCCCAGCTCACTGCCACTGATGTATAACGGGAACGTTCACCTAAAAAAAGAATGCAATGGTTCCTTACGTTGACATTTTCTCGTTATGAACCAGAAGAGACTCAATTTACTCTTTTGATCTATTTACTAAACCAATTAAAATAGTCACATGTACACATTTGGCAAACATAGTTAGACTTGAAATAATGCTTCAAAAAAGGTAGCAGTCATTGGATATAAAATGTGCTATTTAAAAAAAAAAGAGATACTATGTTCAGTTAGCATTTTCAAACAAATGATTCACCTTTTTGACAGCTGAAAGGCTATAGAGTTGTGAAACGAATACAACCAGAATCAGTCAGAGCTAGTTCATTCCTTTGCTTAAAAGGTATTCTTATCTGTCAAGATTGCAAGTTATGAAGCGAAAGAAAGAGCAAGTAAAATAAACAAATTCCAGAGGCAAGAAATCTTTAAAATGTGTTTTTTTATTTTTGCTACTTCCTTTGGAAACCTGTGTTAACTGTAAAAGTAAAATATATACACAGAATAAAAAATATAAACGCAATACGTAGTGATGGTCCCATGTTTCATGAGCTGAAATAAAAGATCCCAGAAATGTGCAATACGCACACAAAAGAGTTTCGCTCTCAAATTTTATGCACACATTTGTTAACATCTCTCTTAGTGAGCATCTCTCCTTTGCCAAGAGAATCCATCCACCTGACAGCTGGTGACAATAAAAGGGCACTAAAATGTGCAGTTGTGTCACACAACACATGTCAATTGGCATGCTGACTGCAGGAATGTCCACCACCAGAGTTCGTCGGCAAATTGAATGTTCATTTTCTCTACCATAAGCCGCCTCCAACCTAATTTTAGAGAATTTGGCAGTACATCCAACCGGCCTCACAACCGCAGACCACGTGTAACCACGGCATCCCAGGACCTCCACATCCTGCTTCTTCACCTGCGGGATCGTCTGATGAAACTGTGGGTTTGCACAACCGAAGAATTTCGTCCTCACCAGTGTCTTGACCTGACTGCAGGTGAGCGTCGTAAACAACTTCAGTGTGCAAATGGTCACCTTCGATAGCCACTGGCACACTGGAGAAGTGTGCTCTTCATGGCTGAATCCCGGTTTCAACTGTACCGTGTATGGCGCCATGTGGGCAAGCGGTTTGCTGGTGTCAACATTGTGAGCAGTGCTGAGAATGTCCCAGTTCTCCCATGGCACGCATACTCACCAGACATGTCACCCATTGAGCATGTTTGGGATGCTTTGGATGTTCGACAGTGTTCCAGTTCCCGCCAATATACAGCAAGTTCGCACAGCCATTGAAGAGGAGAGGAACAACATTACACAGGCCACAATCAACCGCCTGATCAACTCCATGCGAAGGAGATGTGTCGCGCTGCATGAGGCAAATGGTGGTCACACCAGATACTGACTGGTTTTCTGGTCCACTGCCCTACCTATTATTTTAAAGGTACAGTATCCGTGAACAACAGATGCATATCTTTATCCCCGGTCATGTGAAATCCATAGATTAGGGCCTAATGCATTTATTTCAATTGACTGATTTCCTTAAATGAACTGTAACTCATTCAAATCTTTGAAATTGTTGCGTTTATATTTTTTCTCTGAGTACGTACATTAGACACATTTGCATTTTAGTATGCTTACTGTATGAAAAATACTGATCTACAGTTATATATTATTTTCTTTACATACTGCTTGAAAAAATATATGCAAGTAAGAATTTCAGCTATTAAATTGTACATTTCATGGAGGTAGAATTTTTTTTAAATCCTCCCATTTCGAAACAAAGAAAAGCATTTCACTGCCAGGAATGTACAGAGTTAAAAAATATGAAAAATGATCAAATCAGTGATAAACAGTTGCTTCTGTACCCATCCCCCCCCCCCAATCAACTTCAATATTAAACAAAAAAAATAAAAAATAAAAATAAGAAGCATCCAAATATATGGATCATTGTTATAAGGTCCAAAAGAAAAATGTACTTAGTTGACCCATAGTAGGCCATATATATTGGTAGAAAACCAGCTTTGATAATGACCACTGCATTGTGCACCCAATGATATCAAACATGAGATTCTAAAAAAAGCATTTTGGAACCTCTACCTGCAATGCTGAAAAGTGTATTCTCCATCTACAAGCTGAACAAATTATAACACATAAAAATCAGGAATAACAGTTTCTGCCTTGTTTTAACACATTCTCAACACAAAATACGCCACACAACATGGAAATATTTCAGTAATAGCAAAGAACTTCCACTGCGCCACAACTATAAAACAACTAACCTAACAGGTTCTGCAGTAGGACGCATTTAAAAATAGGCTGCCACGAATCAAGTTACGTAATCTACAGCGAGTCAATGAGGGTCGAAATAACACTGAAAATGTTCTCATTAAAAACTAACACATTTTCCCTTTAAAGAGCATGATTGCAGTGGAATCCTGTGTCTGTGGAGAGGGTTGCTGAGCTTCCTGCTATAAAAGAGTAATACTGCAGGGACTGAGGCTTGTAAAGAACACCGTTTGAATTATTGGTTTGGTTCGTCACGTATGTTTAATACAGTATCTAGTCACAAGGCCTACACAACGCAGGTATGACTTTAGTTATCATACCATAGGCTTGTGAGGGTACAAGTATGAAATCAGCTACATCATTTTTGTGATATTGGTGTATTTATCCTGTATTTGTCCAGTTGAGATGCAAATCTCCTGTAGACTTGTGACAGACGAGAACAATAAGAATTTAAAAAATAAAAATGATTTAAAAATAATGGAGACAGCACTCATCTCTTCCCTGTATGTAATTATCTTCCATTCACATCCCTTCTTCTAGATCACATCACCAAAGACCTGCACACATGGTCTCTAGACAACCCCCCCTACACACACTGTCACTACTCAATCTCATTCATGCGCAAACGCTCGCCCGCATAGGCACATGCGTACATATTCTCATAGTCCATGGTACGTACACTCTACTACACGCAAGTACGCACATGTGGACGTACACCCTCCCCTCACAAAACAGAATCGGAAATACAAGAGCACTTTACCCTGAGTCTGGTCCTGTACTGTAAATACTTTGTTGATAAGGAACACGGATCGCAAAATACCGTACGCCGTCTCTGCATAAACCTCATATTTTGATCTAGATATATTGTTAGTAAACCAAAATATGTTCTTTAACCCACTTTATCCAGGCAACAACATTGTCATATTTCATGTATAAAATCATTTTGTCAAAAAAAAAGAAATACTATATTATTTCTCCCAGTACAAATCATGTGTTGTGTACACATTATAAGCACATACACATATACAAGAAAACAGAGATATGTGATGCAGGAAAGCCAAGAACCTACAGCCGACGTATACGGCCGGATCTCAGCTTTAAAAGAAAGAGTACTCAGTCACAGCCTGGGCAAAAAAAATAAAAAAATAAAAGCTGGGTAAACAATCACCCTTTGTAAGCATTATCCAAACAGTGACTTCAGTTAATGTCGATCAAGAACTCTTAAGTTCTATGAGCCTTCGGGAGTTTGTGGCTGTCGATAAAAACCACACCCATTCAGATGCCAAGGTTTATTAATTTACCTTTTCGTATGTGGGAGAGAGCGGCGGAGAAGGGCAAGATATTGAGAGAAAAAAAAGGGGATGGGAGACTTCATCCCGTCCAGGTCACAGGTCCAGTATTAAGAGGTCTGTCCAGTATTGGTCAATGCAGAATCACCGCTTAAGTATTGAACATATTCAGATTGAAGGGACTGCAAGAGAGAGAGACAAAATATTACGTTGAATATAATGACAGTGAATCAGAGTGGATTATAACACAGCCTCTGGCTCTGATGCAAATGGAACGCAAATTGCTGCATCTAATTGTTTTCAAAGTGTTGACGGCTGAAAAGGTATAGAAGAAAAAATGACAAATCCTTTAAATGCCAAATGCATTTTCCTGGACTAATGAATAGATTTATAGTGGACAAGACAGACAGTGTGTGTGGGTGGGCAGGAGTTGGCAGCTGAGAGGTAGAGAACAGGAATTAGCAGGACTGACAAACAGATGGGGGAGAGAGGCATTGTGCAGAAAAAAGGAGAGAAACATGGGATTCTGATAAGGTATGGGAATTCTGATATTCCAATACTCCCCATAGATCAGAGACATTCCTAACAGACAGTCATCCAATATTCCCCATAGAACAGAGACATTCCTAACAGTCATCCAATATTCCCCATAGAACAGAGACATTCCTAACAGACAGCCATCCAATATTCCCCATAGAACAGAGCCATTCCTAACAGACAGTCATCCAATATTCCCCATAGAACAGAGACATTCCTAACAGACAGTCATCCAATATTCCCCATTCTCAACCACTCCCTCTACAGTGGTGTCAAATAATTAAGTAAAAATACTTTAAAATACTACTTAAGTAGCTTTTTGGGTATATGTACTTTACTATTTATAGTTTTGACAACTCTTACGTCACTACATTCCTAAAGCAAATAATGTACTTTTTACTCCATACATTTTCCCTGACACCCAAAAGTACTCGTTACATTTTTAATACTTAGCAGGACAGGAAAATGGTCCAATTCACACCTTTATCCCTGGTCATCCCTACTGGCAGACTCACTAAACACACATGCTTCGTTTGTAAATTATGTCAGTGTTGGAGTGTGACCCTGGCTCTCTGCACATAAAAAAACGAACAAAAAAAAACATGAAAATGGTGCCGTCTGTTTCTACTTTTACTACTCAAGTATATTTTAGCAATTACATTTACTTCTGATACAGTTCATTCGGAAAGTATTCAGATTAAATCATTTTTCCCCCTCATCAATCTACACACAATACCCTATAACTCAGTACTTTGTTGAAGCACCTTTGGCAGCGATTACAGCCTCAAGTGTTCTTGGGTAATGACGCTACAAGCTTGGCACACCTGTATTTGGGGAGTTTCTCCCATTGTTCTCTGCAAATCCTCTCAAGCTCTGTCAGGCTGGATGGGGAGCGTCGCTGCACAGCTATTTTCAGGTCTCTAGAGAAGTTCGATCGGGTTCAAGTCCGGGCTTTGGCTGGGCCACTCAAGGACATTCAGAGACTTGTCTCGAAGCCACTCCTGCGTTGTCTTGGCTGTGTGCTTAGGGTTGTTGTCCTGTTGGAAGGTGAACCTTCACCTTCCAACAGGTCCTGAGCTCTGGAGCAGGTTTTCATCAAGGATCTCTCACTACTTTGCTCCGTTCATCTTTGCCTCGATCCTGACTAGTCTCCCAGTTCCTGCCGCTGAAAAACATCCCCACAGCAGAATCTTGTTTCTCATGGTCAGAGTCGTTTAAGGTGCTTTTCGTCAAACTCCAAGCGAGCTGTCATGTGCCTTTTACTGAGGAACGGCTTCCATCTGGCCACTACCATAAAGGCCTGATTGGAGTGCTGCTGAGATGGTTGTCCTTCTGGAAGGTTCTCCCATCTCCACAGAGGAACTCTGGAGCTCTGTCAAGAATGACCATCGGGTTCTTGGTAACCACTCCCTTCTCCACTGATTGCTAAGTTTGGTCGGGCGGCCAGCTCTAAGAAGAGTCTTGGTGGTTCGAAACTTATTCAATTTATGAATGGAGGCCACTATATTCTTGGGGACCTTCAATGCTGCAGACATTTTTTGGTACCCTTCCCCAGATCTGTGCCTAGACACAATTCCTTTGATTTTGCTCTGACATGCACTGTCAACTGTGGGACATTATATAGACAGGTGTGTGCCCTTCCAAATCATGTCCAATCAATTTAATTTACCACAGATGGACTCCAATCAAGTTGTAGAAACATCAAGGATGATCAATGGAAACAGGATGCACCTGAGCTAAATTTCAAGTCTCATAGCAAAGGGTTTAAATACTTATATAAATAAGGTATCCGTTTTATCATTTGCAATAAGTTAGCAAAAATGTTACGAAAACAGTTTTTGCTTTGTCATTATGGGGTATTGTGTGCAGATTGATGGGGGAAAAAAATAACGTAATTAATTTTAGAATAAGGCTGTAACGTAACAAAACTTGGAAAAGGTCAAGGGGTCTGAATACTTTCCGAATGAACTGTATTTAAGTATATTTAAAACCCAAATACTTTGACTTTTACTCAAGTAGTATTTTACTGGTGACTCAGTTTTACTTGAGTCATTTTCTATTAAGGCATCTTTACTTTTACTCAAGTATGACAATTGGGTATTTTTTCCACCACTGACACTGCCATAAGCACTGTCTGTCAAATCACTTGTTACCTCCTTTTCACAGTTTGTGGGCTGGTGATGGTGGCTGCTAGTATGTTATGTGTTACCATCACCTAGGAAGGGTGAGGGGAGTATATTGGAAGATATGATTTATTTCTTTATTTAGTAGGCATAGTCAAATGTTAAATTCATGATAATGGTGCAGCAATCTAGGTTGGCTGAGAAGCAGTGGTGAGAATTCGGGCACTCTGACGTCATCAAAATGCTGAAGAATGGGGGGAAATGTTTTTTTAGTCCCCCCCCCCCAAGTAATCCAAAGAGAGAGACACTGCACCCAGCTTAGACAGTAGACACTGCTCCGTATTATAAGTAGTCTGTAGAGTGTCCTGGCAGTCAGGCACTGGACCAAAACTAACAACTGGTTTTAGGAAGGGGAGTTAGGATTTCCCTCTGGGTTGGGCTTTCCTCCAATAATAGCTTCTACAAGTGGATTACCAACAATCTAGAATCTGCACGGTGAACAAAACATTAAGAACATTCTCTTTCCATGATATAGACAGACCAGGTGAAAGCTATGATCCCTTATTGATGTCACCCGTTAAATCCACTTCAAATCAGTGTAGATGAAGGGGAGGAGACAGGTTAAAGAAGGGTTTTTAAGCCTGGCGACAATTGAGACATGGATTGTGTATGTGTGCCATTCACAGGGTGAATGGGCAAGCAAGAAGATTTAAGTCCCTTTGAACAGGGTATGGTAGCAGGTGCCAGGCGCACCGGTCAAGAACTGCAACGCTGCTGGTTCTACTACCCAAAGGACATCCAGCCAACTGTGGGAAGCATTGGGAGTCAACATGGGCCAGCATCCCTGTGGAACACATGAGGGGGGACACACGTGGGCTGTTGAGGGAAAAAACAACTAACTAACATATGGCCACACTGAGCTGCAGTCACAGTCACACAGATCCACAGCGTAATTGCTCTCCCCTTGAGTCTATCGAACAGCAGCATGTGTTAGATCACCCAACCAGGAGAAACCACAGTGACATCCGGCCAATCACCCAACCAGGAGAAACCACAGTGACATCCAGCCAATCACCCAACCAGGAGGACCACATTGACATCCAGCCAGTCACCCAACCAGAAGGAACCACATTAACATCCAGCCAATCACCCAATCAGGAGGAACCATATTGACATCCAGCCATCACCCAACCAGAAGGAACCAGCCAATCACCCAACCAGGAGGAATCACGACTGTGGCCCCTGCCACAGCCAATGAGGCCACAGTGTCCCATAACCCTTTTGTTTACCCAGAATCCACCTGGTTAGTAGTTAAAGAGCATTTCCAGTTTAGTGTTTGTTCTGTTGCTTTATTATTTTCAATTGGTATGTGATGCTAGGATCCACTCAAGAGGTTAATAAGATAACGGGATACTTCGGGATTTTGGCAATGAAGCCCCGTATCTACTTCTCCAGAGTCATATGAACTCATGTATACCATTCTTATGTCTCTGTGTCCAGAATGAAGGAAGTTAGAGGTTCTTTTGGAAGCCAATGCTAACTAGCTTGCCAATGCTAATGCTAGTTAGCAATTGCGCTAGCGCTATTTAGCAACTTCCTTCAAACTGCGGGCAGAGACATACCATTTTTATCCACAAGTAAATGGGGCAGTAGACAAAGGGCCTCATTGCCAAAATCCCAAAGTATCCCTTTAACAGGGTAGGAAAGAACAGAGCAAATAAGCGAAATGTCTCCCCACCAACACACAATTGAAGAGGCACTTCATCGATGAGAACTAATTAGGGCTCTGCCCAAATGTGCCAGTAAATGATTTAAACTCTAGCTGGGTAGCTGGTGTGAAATGGCCTAATAGCCGTAGTTGTGTATGAAGTAGGCATTTAGAGTGGAACTAGGCCATTGCAGGTCCGGTTTAAGCACCGTGAAGACAGATGAGGAAGAGTTCAGTGGAGCTACCAGAGACACACAGACAGTGGAGAAGCTACAGCAGGAACAGGACGACTGGCTACGGTCATAAAGAGACGACATCCACAGGAAAAGGGAGGAGACTCGTGTTTGACGGAGAAGTGCACAGGAAACACAAGAGGTCAAAAAAGGGGTCACAGTGGAAATACCAAAAAGATAATAACCACTGCCTTCGCTTTCACGGGCTAAGCAGAGGGCAGCTGCTTCGGGTACATTGGATCTGATAGGACATTGATTAACACACAACCGATTTATACAATCGGCTAACAGTCGAATAGTGGATTGATTCAGATAGTAATACTGGATTGATTAAGACAGACTTTGTTGTCAATGTGCAGTCTGACACACTAATAAGGGATCGTCAGGCCCCTGTATCGCACACCGTCAGCACTGCAGCCATTTTGCCAGATTCACCGGGGGGGGGTTGATGTCGCATTTTTCTCGGTTATGTGTGTGTGTGTGTGTGTGTGTGTGTGTGTGTGTGTGTGTGTGTGTGTATCTGCCTGTGCCGCTCTCAAAAACGCGGGGGATTTCGAGTCGGCCTGTTGGGAAAGCGCACTGCCTGCAGCACATCAATCCTCTATGTGAATCGGTCTAGTGAGCCGCACCACTGCCCTGCGTATCCTTTCACTGGTTCTCATGGCATTCGGTCGTCACAGACAGGCAGAAACACAACCAGGGGACTGGTTGAGATTGAGACAGCCAAGATAGATATGACAGGACAGGAAAGATAGAGAGAGAGAGAGAGAAAGGTTAGAGAATAAACCAATCTACAGGAGGCAAGAGAAAGGGTAAGTGGATAAATGGAGGGATGGGAGGCAGGACGAAAAGAAAAGAAATAACAAAGGAGAAAAAGAAAAGGAGTAGGGTGAGGAGGGCGCGGGGAGGAGGGGAGGAGGGCGCGGGGAGGAGGGGAGGAGGGCGCGGGGAGGAGGGCGCGGGGAGGAGGGGAGGAGGGGAGGAGGGGAGGGCGGGGAGGAGGGGAGGAGGGGAGGAGGGGAGGAGGGCGCGGGGAGGAGGGCGCGGGGAGGAGGGCGCGGGGAGGAGGGGAGGAGGGGAGGAGGGGAGGAGGGCGCGGGGAGGAGGGCGCGGGGAGGAGGGGAGGAGGGGAGGAGGGCGCGGGGAGGAGGGGAGGAGGGCGCGGGGAGGAGGGCGGGGAGGAGGGGAGGAGGGCGCGGGGAGGAGGGGAGGAGGGCGCGGGGAGGAGGGCGGGGAGGAGGGGAGGAGGGGAGGAGGGCGCGGGGAGGAGGGCGCGGGGAGGAGGGCGCGGGGAGGAGGGGAGGAGGGGAGGGCGCGGGGAGGAGGGGAGGAGGGGAGGAGGGCGCGGGGAGGAGGGCGCGGGGAGGAGGGGAGGAGGGGAGGAGGGGAGGAGGGCGCGGGGAGGAGGGGAGGAGGGGAGGAGGGGAGGAGGGCGCGGGGAGGAGGGGAGGAGGGCGCGGGGAGGAGGGCGCGGGGAGGAGGGCGCGGGGAGGAGGGGAGGAGGGGAGGGCGCGGGGAGGAGGGGAGGAGGGGAGGAGGGCGCGGGGAGGAGGGCGCGGGGAGGAGGGGAGGAGGGGAGGAGGGGAGGAGGGCGCGGGGAGGAGGGGAGGAGGGGAGGAGGGCGCGGGGAGGAGGGCGCGGGGAGGAGGGCGCGGGGAGGAGGGCGCGGGGAGGAGGGGAGGAGGGGAGGAGGGGAGGAGGGGAGGGCGCGGGGAGGAGGGGAGGAGGGGAGGAGGGCGCGGGGAGGAGGGCGCGGGGAGGAGGGCGCGGGGAGGAGGGGAGGAGGGGAGGAGGGCGCGGGGAGGAGGGCGCGGGGAGGAGGGCGCGGGGAGGAGGGCGCGGGGAGGAGGGCGCGGGGAGGAGGGGAGGAGGGCGCGGGGAGGAGGGGAGGAGGGGAGGAGGGCGCGGGGAGGAGGGCGCGGGGAGGAGGGCGCGGGGAGGAGGGCGCGGGGAGGAGGGGAGGAGGGGAGGAGGGCGCGGGGAGGAGGGCGCGGGGAGGAGGGCGCGGGGAGGAGGGGAGGAGGGCGCGGGGAGGAGGGCGCGGGGAGGAGGGCGCGGGGAGGAGGGCGCGGGGAGGAGGGCGCGGGGAGGAGGGCGCGGGGAGGAGGGGAGGAGGGCACGGGCTCACTTCTTGAGGTTGGACGCCGAGGAGGAGGAGATGCAGCTGATTCTCTTGGCGGCTGCCGAAGCAGAGGATGATGGGACTTTGGAGGTCTTGAGGGGAGAGATGGTGCCCCGAGTGCCTCCTCCGAGGCTCATCCTGCTGGGAGAGAGAAAGAGAGGGAAGCGAGAGAAAGACAGAAAGAGAGTGAAAGAGGGCAAAATATTATTTGGATGTGCACTACCGTTCGAAAGTTTGGGGTCACTTAGAAATATCCTTGTTTTTGAAAGAAAAGCACATTGTTTGTCCATTAAAATAACATCAAATTGATCAGAAATACAGTGTAGACATTGTTCATGTTGTAAATGACTATTGTAGCTGGAAATACCAATGGCACGGTTTTCAGCTGTGCTAATATAATTGCAAAAAGGTTTTCTAATGATCAATTAGCCTTTTAAAATGATAAACATGGATTAGCTAACACAATGTGCCATTGAACACAGGAGTGATGGTTGCTGATAATGGGCCTCTGTACGCCTATGTAGATAATCCATTAAAAATCAGCCGTTTCCAGCTACAATAGTCATTTCCAACATTAACAATGTCTACACTGTATTTCTGTTCAATATGCTGTTCAATCGTTAAAAGAAGTAACAACTTGCTAACATACACAATAGTTTCTTCTACTAGATACATACAAAACATCATCCTGTCGGGCACACTAATTGGATATTATAAACTGGGTGGTTCGAGCTCTGAAAGCTGATTGGCTGACAGCCATGGTATATGAGACAGTATGCCATGGGTATGACGTTTATTTTTACAGCTCTAATTACTTTAGTAACCAGTTTATAACAGCAAAAAGGCACCTCGGGGGTTTGTGGTATACGGCCAATATACCACGGCTAATGGCTGTTTCCAGGTACTCTTCGATGCGTCGTGCCTAAGAACAGCCTTAGCCGTGGTATATTGGCCATATACCACACCCCCTCGTGCCTTATTGCTTAAGTGTACACCCCTTAAAGACATGTATGACCAACAGTACAAATCCCATTGTTAGAAACAAACAAAGGTATGGGCAAGACTTCAATGATGACACCCAGTGAAAGATGTATCCAGTAACACCAGACAACGTTAAAGAACAGTATCTGAAGGACTATTTATTAGGTAAGGATCTTCAACGGCACCATGGTTGAATCTTTGATACTTTAGCAGAATAGAATTGTGGGAATGAATCAGGGAGAAGGATAATAGGAGAAAGTAAAGAGCTGGTTCTGGTACGAGGCTTCACTCCCAGCTCCTTCATAAAAGCAGCCTGTCCTTGCTGCTCGTGGTCGTTGGTGAACTATCCGTCTGAAGGACCATCTTCTTTCAGGAGAGTACAACAAATTAGAGAAGATGTGCTACCCTGAGTAGGATCTGCCTTTCAGTCACACACCACACACACACACACACACACACACCTTTGAGTAGGTGAAAAGAAGAGGGCTAAAGGAGTGGGAGGAGTGAGCTGTCTAAGAGCACTCTTCGCTCGCTCCTCTGAGGAACGTTTATTAAAGGGTCGTACTCTAGCACAAAAGAGGGAGTACAATTTCCATCCCCCTCTTTTCACACTCCAAGCCGCCTCTCCTCTCCTACCGCTATGTTCATCCCCGCACTGTGCTGGATGTAGCCTGCTTGAGTTGAGTTGTGCTATACTTTGCACTGAATTGAATTACATTTAGGCAGACTTGGTAGCATGTGGGAGGGACATTGTGTGTGCAGAGGCGTATGCTGAGACTCGAGAGAGAGAGATGTGTTAATGCCATATATATAAGAGAATGTGTGAATTTTGTATTTTGTGATAGCCCTGGATATCCAGCCTTGGACAGACAGTATAGTCAACACTATTGTAAAGGTACCTCAAAGGTTGGGACGGTGACCTGGTGTGCATTTTCATGTCTTCAAGTCTGGAAAAGAAAGACAAAGGCAGCATGTTTGCACACTTATATTTACTTAGAAAGTAGCAATTACTAAGTCACTCTGGAAGAGAGCATCCAGCACGCTACATGACTAGAACGAGAGCTTAAAAATTACTTTCTAGAGGAAAAACAAATTTAGTATTTTTCCAACAGAAACCCCAGCGTGAACCTGAGCCATTATCCTGAAAAGCCTGCCCTGCCTGGCAGTGCCGGTGTTATTTCAGCTAGATAACCATGGAAACCGGAGCCCCAAATCAGATCACAGACTCTCACTAGCAGTGGGTTCCCAACCTTTTTTGAACCGTGGCACACCTTGATGGGATACAACATTCTATGGCGCACCTAAAATGTTCCAATTAATTAATTTAGTGGTTATGACCTAGCGGTTAGAGCGTTGGGCCAGTAAGCGAAAGGTCGCTGGTTCGAATACCTGAGCCGACAAGGTGAAAAAACCTGTCGATATGTCCTTGAGCAAGGCATTTGCTCCAGGGGCTGACCCTGTAGGTAGGCCATCATTGTAAATACGAATTTGTTCTTAACTGACTTGCCTAGTTAAATAAATAAATAACAAAATAAAACTATTAATCTGCAATTTCTTCATAGATTAAATAGGGTTTCTATTAAATATTTTCATAGTTCCTTACTAATGTGTGCACCCCTTTAAGAGTCCTCTCAAATCTGCACCGGAATGTTTTTTTGTTTTAGATCAGGTAAAATAACAGGTCAGGTTCTTAACAGTTTGTGCTACAGACTAGCAGTTTTCTTAATTGTAAAGATGCAATGTCAGACACAAAGCCATGTTCTGTTTGTTTCTATGGCAAGAGGCTGTGGTATAGATTAAGAAATAAATGACTCTGGTTAAGCCTAATCAGACTTGCCTGTGCTAATAGTTCAGAGACAAAGTAAAATGATACAGATTACTTTGTTTGTGATGAGAGCCCGTCAAATGATACAAATGTAATAACAGCCTGAGCGCACTAGACTTACAGTTGTAACCGTGTGCCATTGAATGTATTATCTGACAGGCACTAGTGCTCCCAAGTCAACATTCCATGTGCATTCCACATGTCACGTTTATAAGTGTTAAAAAATTGTTTTTAATCAAGATTAGGAAAATAGTTCCTCGGTTGGGAACCACTGAGCTAGAAGACAGTGCTAGACAGACAGATAAATCCAAATAATTCCTCAGTTTACAACTGTCCGCCAGGGTTACAAAAGGCACACTCGACAGAGAGCCCAGCAGTGGTGTGGTTTCCATGTCTACCAGAGTTTTAACCTTAAATATGCATGACTTTCCATAGTGCAGAGGAGGGAGTTTGTCAAACGTGGCAAGCTATACTGCCAAGGGAGGAACGGCTGAATTCCTCACCTGAGATCTCAAAAAGGTGCCAACTAATAAGGCGGGAGAATCTTAAAGGGGAAGTTTGGGGTATCCATGGCAGTTCTTACCTTAGGGCTCCCGTTGTGGCAGACCTGGGCTGGCGCCTGCCCTTTAAGGCACGCAGTTTATCTCCTTGGGTCATGCAGAGCCCGTTCTCTCCAACGTAGTCATTCTGTGGAGAGGAGAGAACACATGAACCCATAAGATGATGTACGCCTAAGCATGTACAGTAGATCACAATAAAATAAAGCAAAACATGGCCGTGTTTTGTGTATAAGAAGAACAGCTGTCTACGGAAATAGCTCTCCCACCCCTATAGTATGTTTGATAAATAAATACATTAGGCACTACTGCATGTACTAAATAAAACACCCTAGACGTCTCAGACTTTCTTCAGTAAACAGGTTTCTGTGATTAATGGATAGAAATAATTTGGCCCTGGAATAAGAGTACCACATCGGAAGCCTTTCGAAGCAAACATCCACTGTCTGTCCTCAGAGCCCCTGAACTTATGAAGAATAACCACCAACACACAGGTGAACACACTGCAGGGAAATTGAGTCAGCCTCCACAAGCAAGAGTAGCTGATACTTAGTCACCACCATGCTACAGACCAAAACACTGCATCGCTATCGACAAGAGAATACAAGTGTGTGAGGGTAAGGGAAGTAGGCCACCTATACCTGAACATTCTAGAAGGAACACTTGGTTTTACATAAAAAGTGGGGGAATAGCTGTAGCCTCAGATGTTTCACATCCACAGGGAAATGGGGCATTATATCAGGGTCATGTTCATTAGGCACCAAACTGAAAAGAACTGATTAAAACAGGGTTGAAAAATGTAGTAATTTCCATTGCATTCATTAAGGCGAAACAAGTGTTTCTTATTGGACAAGTTCAGATATTCCCTCCCCGCTTCAGTCTGTTTTATTCCATTTGGTGCTTCACAAACAGGACCCCGGGGGAGGGTTCTGGGTGGCGCTGACCTCTTGGAGGCGGTCGGTGCTGTGGGACCTCAGGATGCCAACAGGGCTGGTGGTGATGGTGGGGCTGAGGGTGAGGTTGTCCATGCTGGAGATGAGGCGAGAGACGCCCCTCGGCTGCTTCTGCTGCGAACGCTGCACATCTCCTTGCATCCACATGGCTGCCTGCCTCCTGACAGACAGACAGACAGACAGACAGACAGACAGACAGACAGAGACAGAGATAAGAAGGAGACAAAAAAGGAGAGAGAAATAGAAAGATGGACAGGTGTGGAGGAGTAAGAGAGAAAGAGGGGAGAGAGAGGTTGCATTAGGACATACTCGCCTACCGTGTGACCTTAAGTCTATAAGACCATGTCACTTGTGGCCTGACCAGAGAGAGACCGATTCCATTGTCCTGGGATGGAAACCATGCTAAGAGATAAGACAAACACTGTTGTTGAACAGCTGAATGGAGGGGGGGGGGGTTGACCAAGAATTTCCCCCCTTTAACCCGAAGTCCACCCAGAACCTGGAGGACAGCTCTGGAGAGATTAGGACCAACAAGCTGTGGACAACCAGGACAGGAGTCTGTTCAGCTTCACAGATGAAGGATGGACTGGAAACAACACACACACGCACGCGCAAACACACACTCTTCCAACAAAAAGGCAGTTGAACAAGCCTGAAAAGCGGTCCAAAGTGTTCTACTGGTGTGTGTGTGTGTGTGTGTAAGGTCTTTCGTCTGTCCTTGCATTTCCTGTTAAGATTCTCCCCCACTTATGTTCTCCCCTTCACAAAACAAACACGAGTGCCAGACTTTCTGCTTTAGTCAGCAAGTTAGTCAGCAAACACATTTTGATGAACTGGTATAAAGATTAAAGAAGACTTAAGAAAAAGAAGATTAGAAATTCTCCCTTGCCAAAATCTACAGCAATTCAGAACTTCTCAGCATTTTATCAGGCCATAACCTGAGGCACAAACGTTTCAGTGGCTCTGAAGATTTCCATGCCCCCCCAAGAAAAAAAAGAAAAAAAAATCGCCCTCAAATCTGAATGAAAAAGACAAATTGCCAATCACGGGCACAAAGACTATGTCAAGACAGTTGCTTGCTTGAGAAACTGTGGCTTCTAACAATTGCACTTCCAAAGGCTTATAATGTATATGAATGACAAGTAGCTAAAGGAAACTGATCTAGGTTTAAGGAATACTTACTCCTCCAGGAAGTGCTGCTGAGGGCCGATGACGGAGCCTGGACGGCAGACCCTGATCCAGGCGATGGTCTCTGCTGCTGTAAAGCGGTAGTGCTTCATCAGGTAACAGCCTATGAGGGTGCCTGTACGCCCAAGGCCAGCTGAGATATATATATATATATGAAAGAGAGAGCGAGAGATATATAAAAGAGAGAGATCAAAGAGGAAAGAAAGATTATTTAATGTTTCATAAGAAATTGAATATAAGTGAATTCCATTATACTGAATTGACCCAAACTCGAATGTCAATGGATAAAAATGACCTTATAATGTCATCATCAGATTTGTTCTAGACTTCACCACATAAGACATAGGTACAGCATCACTGCAATACTAGAGCACTATGGTAACACTGGTAAGTAATACACCTGACAAGGGGCATACATTGAACAACACTGCCCCCTAATGTAAGACCTGCAGACCTGCTTTCGGTGGCAAAGAAAAAAGAAATACAGCCTACAGTTGAGAGTTGCATTACTGATTAACTTGCCTCCGCCAACTTGGCAGGCAAATAACTTTTTAAAATCCCTCTTAACAAAAATAAAAAACTCAAGGTGCGTTTGATTTAGCTTGCCAGGCACACAGTGGAAACAATGGAGTGCAGATCCCATATGCCAGGCAAGCCAAATCAAGCACACCTCAGGTATATCAGATATTTGAAATATCTCAACATATACTGCAGTGTGTGTGTGTGTGTGTGTGTGTGTGTGTGTGTGTGTGTGCGCATGTCTCACCCTTGCAGTGGACGGCCAGGGCTCCGTCGGTGCTCTCGCAGATATGCAGGAAGCGGCGGGTGATGACATCGCTTGGCGTGCTGCCATCGACAAAGAAAAGGTCGTAGTGGCCGAAGCCCGCGTCGGTGAAGCGCTGGGCATCGTAGATCTTTTTGTTGAGCCGCACCACCGAGGTAACGTTGTGCTGTCGGAAGTAGGTGAAGTACGCTTCTGGAGCGTGAAGAGGGTAGCCTGGTTTAGGGGAGATTCAGGACATTTAATTAGTGTAAAACCTAGGTAAGGAAAACTGATTCTAGACCTGCTGTTGAAGACAGAAAGTAACCAGAGCCTTGTTAAGCACAGAGCAATGTTCTTTGGTTTGTTGTAAAATTAATTACTACATCAATGGCGCCATCTGCTGTTACAGAGGAGAACAGACAAGGGAGAACAGATGCATAGGGAACCCCAATTTAAACCAGAACCTTGTCAAGGTTCATTGGTTGAGACAACACTAATAAATTACTCTGGAAGAGATGTTGCTTCTTAAAAGGAAAAGGGTCCATAAAAGGTAACAGACTGAATCCAAAACTCATCTCACCATTTTCTATTTTACTTTTGGGGTGGGGTCCACTGAAGGCCAGAAACTTCCCAGGAACAATCCAGTTGAAGTCTCCGTTTTCCACTCGCTATAACAGAGAGAGGGGAGAAGAGGACTCAACAAATCCAACAAGGGCCCAGAAGAAATGGGATATGGACAATTATACTACAACACTAAAATGCTTTATTCAGACTGGTCAGTTAATAGCCATCTTCAGTAACAACCTAAACTGATGGCTCCCACTAGCCTGGTTGCACATTTTGGGGAATATTCAGAGGTGGAAACTTCCTGTGGGAATATGGGAATTAACAGGAATATAGGCAAATTAATATTAATACCATTTAGATGTTTTTTTGCATTGGATATACAGCTCTGGAAAAAATTAAGAGACCACTGCAAATTTGTCTTAAATCAGCATCTCTACATGTATGGCAGCCATTCCATTCCAGTGTCTGTTGAATTTCAACACAGGCACACCTCATTCTACTGAACGAGGTACTGATTAGGTGATTCCCTGAACCAAATCACTGCTGTGGTCATCACTATACTCTTGCAATAGGACCAGCAGGACAGCAAAAACAGTGCTAGCAGTACTTCAAAAGTCATTGGAATAAAAAAAGAACTATTGACCATGCCAAAAGAGTTGAAAATGAAAGTTTTGAGTGAGGAAAAGAAGGGTTCAATTCTGGCTTTACTGGCAGAGGGATACAGTGAGCGTCAGGTAGCTTCCGTCCTTACAATTTCAAGGACGGCGGTTCATAGGAACAAAGGTCAAACAGCAGACATTGGGGACAACAAAGCTAAAGACTGGCAGAGGGCTAAAATGACTCCACTGACTGGGATGACCGCCAACTCATTCGAATATCACTCAACAACCGTAGGATGACATCAAGTGACCTACAAAAATAATGGCAAACGGCAGCTTGGGTGAAGTGCACGGGGAGGACGGTTCGAAAAAGGCTCCTAGGGGCAGGTCTGAAGTCGTGCAAAGCCCTTCATCAATGAGAAGTAAAGAAGAGCCATCATCGGTGATGATCTCTTGGTGCTTCAGCAAGGCTGGAATCGGACAGATTTGTCTTTGAGAAGGACGCATGAATCAAGCCACGTACAAGGTTGTCCTGGAAGAAAACTTCCTTCCTTCTGCTCTGACAATGTTCCCCAACTCTGAGGATTGGTTTTTCCAGCAGGACAATGCTCCATGTCACACAGCCAGGTCAATCAAGGTGTGGATTGAGGACCACCAGATCAAGACCCTGTCATGGCCAGCCCAATCTCCAGACCTGAACCCCATTGAAAACCTCTGGAATGTGATCAAGAGGAAGATGGTCACAAGCCATCAAACAAAGCCGAGCTGCTTGAATTTCTGTGCCAGGAGTGGCATAAAGTCACCCAACATCAATGTGAAAGACTGGTGGAGAGCATGCCATGACGCATGAAAGCTGTGATTAAAAATCAGGGTTATTCCACCAAATATTGATTTCTGAACTCTTCCTAAGTTAAAACATTAGTATTGTGTTGTTTAAATATTATGATTTTTTTCTTTGCATTATTCGGGGTCTGACAACACTTATTTTGACCAGTTGTCATTTTCTGCAATAATAAATAAAAATAAATTCTCTAAATGGACAATATTTTTAATTTGGGAGAAATGTCATCAGTTTATAGAATAAAACAAAAATGTTCATTTTACCCAAACACTTACCTATAAATAGAAAAACCAGAAAGTTATAATTTTGCAGTGTTCTCTTAATTTTTTCCAGAGCTGTATTTACCATATCATATGGAGATATAAACATAAACCTTTTACCTTATCATTAGTAGACATAATTGCAAATGATCCTTCCAACAGAAAAAAAAAACAAAAAACATTTAGTTATGAATTGAACTTTAATTAAATGAGTTGACTCTTCACATCGGATGATTTCACTGAACAAAATAAATCCACTGATCCATCGCATCTCCCAAAAACGTTTTCAACATACATCTGTAAAATGATAGTCTAGAAACTAAAGCTTTGGTTGTCTTCCTCGCAAGCTTCCATGTCTTCTCCCGGGACCTCCTCAATGTCCACCTCTTGAACATCAGACTTCACTGTCTCTTTCCAACCTTGTTGAGGATGGCTTGTTGTCAGGCTCAAAAAGCCTAAAATTTGTCCGGATGGCCACCAATTTGTATTGGTCAGCCTGTTGCGTGCTTTGGTGTGTATGGGTGTGCTGGGCAGCTTCAATGTGATGCTCTTATTCTTTCACTTTGCTTGGTAGATTGCTGCTATAACTTGATGACCCTTCACATACCTAACCATTTCCTTGGCTCTCTTGTAGAGTTTATCCATTGTTTTCAGTGCCATGATGTCCTTGAGGAGCAGATTCAATGCATGAGCAGCACAGTCAATGAGTGTGATGTGAGGGTAGGACTCCTCCACTTTAGACCAAGCAGCCTTCATGTTAGCAGCATTGTCTGTCACCAGTGCTAATACCTTCTGTGGTCCAAGGTAATTAATGACTGCCTTCAGCTCATCTGTAATGTAGAGACCGGTGTGTCTGTGCTCTTGTAGAATACTGGTTGAGGGTTGGAGATGATGTAGTTAATTATTCCTTGCCCACGAACATTCAACCACCCATCAGATATGAATGCATTACAGTCTGCTTTCTCTATGATTTGCTTGACCTTCACTTGAACTCTGTTGAACTCTGCATCCAGCAAATGAGTAGATAAAGAATGTCTGGTTGGAGGGGTGTATTTTTCTGTAACGATTAGAAAAAGAGTACAAAAATAAATAACACAATTCCATGTACAGATAAATAGTTAAGCAGTTAGATTAAACAAGTCCTTTGTAAGATAATTGTTTTAAAATTAAACATGTATGGAAACCGGTGAATTAAGGCTCAAGCAAGCTAAAACCCACATGGTAGCAAAAACTAACTAGCAGAAATTGTTAACATGTTAGAAATGATTTAAACACACTTTGCTGTAGGCTACTACTTACTTACCAGAAAGCATGTAGTCCTTGGCTCAGACAGTGTAGTCGTGTGGGCTCAATAGCATCTCATTAGTGTGCAAGATTTTGAGAATCAGCTGTACATGTGATGGAAGAATGCACTGTGCATGCAGAGGGTTGCAATTCCATTGAATCGGGGATAGTTTAAAGAAAATATGCCACAAGACCTAGAATTGCCTTATGTGAATCCCACAAAAAAAGGTTCACTGTTATAAGTTAACTCTTGATGAATTTAAGCAAAATTCCCCAAATTCTTAACTTCCCACGGAAAGTTTCCGATCCTTTGCAACCCTACGTGCCACACTTTAGTAGACTATATTCTGTCCTTTTTTTGCCAAGTCGGGTCGAATTAAACTGACGTCTCTCCCACAAGACTTGCTCATGAAACTAAAAGGGCGTCAGCTCATCAGTCGAGCGCAGCGGTGCGTTACATCTTTAAAGTGGGATTTGGAATATTGTAGGGCTGCTGCCGTTTGCGTTCACAGATGCTCTGCCGTTCAAACTGATGGGTCAACGCTTATCATTGGAGCAGCTCCAAGGTCACCGTGACAACATGTCATCATTACCTCATAGTGCTCGTATTCGTCCACGTCAAACGTCTCAAAGTCAAAGAATCCATGCTGCAGGGCCTGAAGGGGGGGGGGAGAGCAGAGACGGTTTAGTGTGTTTGTGTGTGTGTGTGTGTGTGTGTGTGTGTGTGTGTGTGTGTGTGTGTGTGTGTGTCAATTCCTTCATGACCAAGCAAAACTAAAAAAAGTGACCCAGGCAGCCCTAGAGCTAGATACGCCTCAAGCCTGCGCTCCACTGGAAAGCCTGACGCACTAAAGCCTTTGCAGCGTCGTGATGACCGACTACAATCTGCGTCACTCATAAACAGATACTGTTATAGCGGAGATCGGCAAAACGACCCAAGCAGTCATTATCAGCTGCATCAAACTAAGCCATGTTGATGATAATGTGGGCTAACAAGGATAGGGACGACAAAGCAACAGTAACTACGCTAAGTAATTACTGAGGAGAATTCACGTGGGCACTTTAACCGCACACTCAAATATAGTGTTGGTGAATTTAGATGCATAGTGAACGGTCAGCAACCAACCAAAGCCATGAGGGCCCATTGTGAGTAGAGAATGTGTAACCACCATGCTCCTTCCCAGTATTTTACCCCACACCACTGTGTCTCTCCTGTCTAAGGCCTGTGACCTTTGTGGCAGTAGTGTCAAATAGTGAGCGTCTGATTAAGTGTGTGAAGTCGGTACTACACTGTACCAACCATATGCTGCTGAACTATCATTGGTAAGCATTAGGTGGTCGTGATTCGCAGCATTGTAGAATAAGGTTTAAATTATTTCGTGAATTTTATAGTTCAGCTGAGCCAAAATCGGGTTTATTTGGAAAGGCAGGCGGGTTTACTTCTTCGAGGCAGCGAGCCAAAGGGCTATTCAGCTCCAGTCCTGGTAGTGTCCCGGAAAGGTCGACTGGTTTTCTTTAGCCACCAGAAATCAATAATATTAACATAAATCAATGGAAAGGCAGAGAGTGGGAGACTATCCATTTTTAAACAGGGAAACTGAGTGGACAAAGATGCAAACAGCCTCTTCCCATCCTCTCTTCTCTCTGTCAGGTCTGTAGTGTTGACAACTGTCTGAGCTGCTCTGTCCCCATGGTTACACAACTGAAGGAAATAATTAAATCCCTTTGAACCATTTACACTGTGGTACCCACCTGTCTGTGTGTACATACATGCTGTGCATTCGGAAAGTATTCAGACCCATCCACATTGTTACGTTACAGCCTTATTCTAAAATGGATTAAATCGTTTTTTTCACCTCAATCTACACACAATACCCCGTAATGATAAAGCGAAAAACAGGTTTAGAAATGTTTGCAAATGTATTAAAATTGTAAAAATGAAAAGTCACATTTCCATACTCACTTCTCTGCAGATCCTCTCAAGCTCTGTCAGGTTGTATGGGGAGCGTCGCTGCACAGCTATTTTCAGGTCTCTCCAGAGATGTTTTATCGGGTTCAAGTACGGGCTCTGGCTGGGCCACTCAAGGATATTCAGAGACTTTTCCCGAAGCAACTCCTACATGGTCTTGGCTGTGTGCTTAGGGTCGTTGTCCTGTTGGAACGTAGACCTTCACCCCAGCGCTCTGGAGCAGGTTTTCATCAAGGTTCTCTGTACATTGCTCTGTTCATTTTTCCCTTGATTCTGACTAGACTCCCAGTCCCTGCCGCTGAAAAAAACATCCCCACAGCATGAGGCTGTCACCACCATGCTTCACCGTAGGGATGATGCCAGGTTTCCTCCAGACTTGACACTTGGCATTCAGGCCAAAGAGTTCAATCTTGGTTTCATCACACCAGAAAATCTCATTTCTCATGGTCTGAGTGTCCTTTAGGTGCCTTTTGGCAAACTCCAAGCAGGCTGTCATGTGCCTTTTACTGAGAAGTGGCTTCCGTCTGGCCACTCTACCATAAAAGGCCTGATTGGTGGAGTGCTGCAGAAATGGTTGTACTTCTGGAAGGTTCTCCCATCTCCACAGAGGAACATGATGGTCAGAGTGACCATTGGGTTCTTGTTCAAGGCCCTTCTCCCCCAGATTGCTCAGTTTAGCAGGCAGCCAGCTCTAGGAAGCGTTTTGGTGGTTCCAAACTTCTTCCATTTAAGAATGATGGAGGCCACTGTGTTCTTGTGGACCTTCAATGCTGCAGAAATGTTTTTGGTACCCTTCCCCAGATCTGTGCCTCGACACAATCCTGTCTCGGAGCTCTACGGACAATTCCTTCGACCTCATGGCTTGGTTTTTGCTCTGACATGCACTGTTAACTGTGGGACTTTATATAAACAGTTGTGCCCCTTTCCAAATCATGTCCAATCAATTGAATCTACCACATGTGGACTCCAATCAAGTTGTAGAAACATCTCAAGGACGATCAATGCAAACAGGATGCACCTGAGCTCAATTTCGATTCTCATAGCAAAGGGCCTGAATACTTATGTAAATAAGGTATCTGTTTTTTTATTTTTAATACATTTGCAAAAATTCCTAAAAACCTGCTTGTGCTTTCTCATTATGAGGTATTGTATGTAGATTGATGAGGAAAACATTTAGTTTAATCCATTTTAGAATAAGGCTGTAACGTAACAAAATGTGGAAAAAGTCAGGGGGTCTGAATACTTTCTGAATGCACTGTATGTACCTTTGTGTTTGTGTGTGTGTGTGTGTGTGTACGTGCCCTGCACACTTGTCACATAAGTGTGTGTCAAGTGTTTAATTAATTAGCACAGTGACATGCTAAGAGGGGCACTGGGTCCCTCTACTAGAGCAGAGCAGACAGCCAATCATGGAACAGATCCCAGTGATTAGAACAGAAAAAGCCTGTAATTAACACAGCTGGCAGCAACCTGATCCAGCACCATATATTGACACTGACTCACTTAGTAGCATTACATGGCCATAAAGAGATGGGGAAACGGCTGCTTAACACTAGAACAACCAAGGGGATAATTTTGACTTAATATGAATTTACAATTTAAATCAGTCATTTTTAACGTCATGCCCCTCTCGGTCCTTGACATGTGTGAGCAGGCGGCAACAGATAGCCTACAGTAACAAACATGCCTAATAAAATTGCTATTGTGTTCATTGATATAATACTTTTTTGTATTTTAATGTTACCAAATACCTTAATAAATACAACCAAAGTATATTTTTTTCCCAAAAGCATTCGTTAAATGTATTTAGACTAAGAATGTAGAGTCAAAATGACTTTCAAAAAATCATTGGCCTGAAGGTGGGTCCAAAGAGGCCACGTTTTTCTAGTGTTTAAGCACCAAAAATACAGCAACAGCAGAACTAGGCAAGTTGTTTTGAGGGCTAAATACCAGCCTATACCAGAATTGGTGTCAATTTAATGACAATTCAGGAAGTTAATTTAAATTACCCCAAATCCTCATCGCAAATATATGGGACTAGAATCTCCCGAAGGTTTCAATATTTCCACAAACTAAACTAAATGGTTATTCCCTGCCTCTCACAATGGGATGGGAAATTCCCAGGGTTTTTGGGGAGTGACGTAGTGTGTGTGTGTGTGAGAGAGATAGGGCCTTTTGTGGAAGATGACTGAAAATACTTGAATGTGTCCAAGAAATCGCAGACATTCTTATCTGATGGCTGTCTGACAAGTCTTTTCGGAATGACATGGCCGCGCGGACAGAGACACACTAAGTCCCCAGCTAAGCCGCCGTGTGGGTGTAACCTAAAGAGTGGTTATTTTGTGTGTGTTTGCCTTCGTCCCTGCAGTGTCCCCACCTGCTGTGCCGCGCTACCTTCCTACCGTTCACCTACAGGATAACATAACTGTCCCCCCTACAGAGACAAAGTAGAACCCCTCCTTCATCCCCAACATAAGGATCCCGCTGCCGGCCTACTGAACTCTGCCCTCAGTCTGGGATTGCTGTCTAAATGCTAGGTCAGGATGCTATGGAGAGACAGACAACTGCTAACGCGTAAACCTTACTGGCAATATTGAGTGTGCGAGCGTTGCAAAATAAATGTACACATACGTGCTATTCAATAATTTCACCCACGCGTGAAAGAGCGTCTAGGAAGCTAAGAGCTAAAATATAACTTGGTTCTATTTGAGACGCGCCACAATTCCCCTCCTTATTGGATATCAGGAAGATATTAACCCCATGTCGACACAGAAAAGACACAAGAGGTGAGATTAAAGATAAGTACAAACTCTCTCGGTTCTATTTCTAGATAAATCAGTAAAAATTCTACAAAGAACCAGCTAAAAAAAAAAAAGGGGACCATATGCATGTCAGGTAAAATAACAATCCAATGTTAATCTACCAGGACAAACTAGCTAAAAGCTAGCTAGCTAAACGTCCATGATCTGTTTCGACCTCCAAATGAATATAGTTGGTTCACGGTTGGTTATGATGGATGCAAGCAAGAGACCGGTGTAGTCAGCATACGAGTATTTACATTTTAGGTCACTACAGTGGTTATTGAGTAACTGTAGGCCTGCGTCATGTGCAAAGGGTTGGGTCGGCCTTGGATTTAAGAACGGTGATAAAGAGGGAGCAGCAGGAAAGCAATCAAGATATGCTACACAAAATAATGCTCTCTATTTAACATCACGATTTACCGTAAATTCACTAAATCCACAAAAAAAACTCACCTTCCGGATTCCTTGTAAGCAGTCGAGAATAGTCAGGTTGTATGTGCAATTTCCAAATGAGGCGTCTCTGAAAAATCAAAAGAGATGAAGGAGTGAGTGAGATTATTTGAAAGATGAGTGAGTTATCAAGTGTTGCAATTACCACATCGGAGATATTGGAAAGACAATATGCTGTAGCGCAAACATGGGGAACTATACTGAACAAAAATATAAACGCAACATGTCAAGTGTTGTTCCAATTTTTCAAGAGCTGAAATAAAAGATCCCAGAAATGTTCCATACGCACAAAGTTTCTCTAAAATGTGTTTATATCCCTGTTAGCGAGCATTTCTCGTTTGCCAAGATAATCCTGACTGCATGCTGACTGCAGGAATGTCCAACATAGCTGGCTCCCAAGTGGGTGCGCCCCTGCTCAGTCACGTGAAATCCATAGATTAGGGCCTAATGAATTTATTTCAATTGACTGATTTCCTTATATGGACTGTAACTCTTTGAAATTGTTGCATGATGTGATATATAGATATCTATGTGGTTTGGCTAGAAGGTGCTCTTTGAATAGGGGTAGGTTATATATATAGCTATGGTTACCTTCCAAGTACTCACCCCTATCAAAAACACAGCAAACGTCCCCATTGCACACACATACACACAAATCAGAAACCCCTGGCCCCTATCCGAGAATATAATCCATTGGTTACCCTCTGGAGGTAACCAATGGGGAGAGATGGAGGACTAAGGTCAAAAGGTAGAGTTAGAAATAGACTTTCTAAAAGTATCCCAGTGATTTCTATCAAATCCAGTTCAAAGGAATATTAATTGTACTGGTAACACAGAGTGCTGGGAGGAGGGTTGGTCCAGCCTTCATTAAACAAGTACATAAAGATAAGGCTGTAGCTTAGTTGGGAATGCTCAGTTGGGAATGCTCACACAGCTTAAAGTGCAGGACAAGAGAGCATAATGATCGAACGAGAAAACCATCTCCCCTCTTTGCCCTCTACTCCACTAAATTCAACCCATTACATAAGTGCCATCCCTTCAGCTAGACGCCATTAGAGCTGGTCAAGTAAACTGACAAAGCTCCATTCTTCTGCTCCACACAGACCCGTGGCTCCAGCAAGAAGGCCATCTTTGCTGGCCACACAAGGCCCCAATTAAACCAGAGAGAGAGCCAATAGAGGCATCCCTGTGTGGAGGAGAGACAACAGGGCTAACTGCAAACACTGCCGCGCCTAGTATTCTTCTATGACCAGGAAGACTCACCAAAGTCGTACTCATTGTATTCAGATTGGTATTTTCTTTCGGTGGATAGATACAATGCTTCGTAGTAGTAAGTTATTGAATAAAGAAAGAAAGGAGTGGAAGAGTAGTTGGAGAATATAGAAATGTAGTGATGATAGGCCTAAAAATTGTAACCAAGCGCTGACCAGAAAGGGAAATCAGCAAGGACAACTAGATTCAGGACAACTAGATTCAGGACAACTAGATTCAGTGAGATATCAGGAAGGACAACTAGATTCAGGACAACTAGATTCAGTGAGATATCAGCAAGGACAACTAGATTCAGTGAGATATCAGCAAGGACAACTAGATTCAGTGAGATATCAGCAAGGACAACTAGATTCAGTGAGATATCAGCAAGGACAACTAGATTCAGTGAGATATCAGGAAGGACAACTAGATTCAGGACAACTAGATTCAGGACAACTAGATTCAGTGAGATATCAGGAAGGACAACCAGATTCAGGACAACTAGATTCAGGACAACTAGATTCAGGACAACTAGATTCAGGACAACTAGATTCAGGACAACTAGATTCAGTGAGATATCAGCAAGGACAACTAGATTCAGGACAACTAGATTCAGGACAACTAGATTCAGGACAACTAGATTCAGGACAACTAGATTCAGGACAACTAGACTCAGTGAGATATCCTAACCTCTCATTGTTTGCTACCAGCATAGGGGAGAATCCATGGGACTACATGATATTGTTCAGCTTCAACTCACCAAAACACACTGGCAGGTTGAGACAAGCCCTAAGGGTTGATATCTGTCACTACCATAACTCAATGCCCAAATTGATCGTGGAGTCTGGCAAGGCAATGAATCACAGACCATGCGTACAAGACAAGTACAGAATGTAATCACAGGTCAATGTAGGGGCAGCTCGACATGCCTTCACTTTACTTACCCACTCTCTGGCCCTTTCCCGCTCCCACACATCACATTTATATTCCCCCAACCAAATCACAAATTCCTCGCCTCCATGTGAAATTGGGTTGAAATGCCAATGAGACTGTGATCATGAAGGTGTGACTCCCTCCACAGTTCAATAAGAAGGCAGCGGATGAGGTAAGGCCATTTGCTACAGACCACGTACACACACACACAAACTATAGCCTTGTTCCTGTTATCTGTGGCCTGTTCAATGCATAGATGATCTAATGGACAACGCCATCAACAAACCGTGACCACGTCTACACCACATGACTGACTCCAAATTACCAGCTGGGATTACAGAAGCCCCGCCTGACCAATCATAGTACCAAATTAAAGCAGCAGAGCTAATCTAGCCTAACGACTTAGACTAAATTCTTCCACTGCTCTGTCATTCGCTACATACTTCAGTCAGACTTCTATAATTAAAGTTGTGTGTGGTAAAGAGGGGGGGGGGGGGGGTTGTACAAAACAGTCAGTGATTGGATCGTCTCTAACCAATCAAAGTATCAAAGCCAATGACTGATTTCTGGCCTGCTTGTTTGTTAGTGTTATATGACAAGTGTAGCAAACCAGGCTAACATGAAGATTAAACCATTTTACACACGTAACAATGGCGAGAGATGGGAAAAGACTTGTGTTTAGTCCATTTTTTGTCACGCTCACTCTAAACATATAGCCCAATCCTATTAAAAAGAGTGAGTTCGCTGATCCACAACAGGCATAGATATCGGATTAACTCGATGTTACGCTGGGGAGAGAGACAGGTTGTGTGTTGTGTGTGTTTATGGAGTGAGTGGAATATGCTGAGTAAAGTTCTGTTTTGGAGTAGGGCAGGTCTAATTGTCTAAAAACAATTGGAGGCTAAACTTGTAGAATCTAGATTTGTATTTGTCAATGCCACAAGCCTGGGGAAAAAAGGCCTTACTTTATGAAGTATTATTACTATCCAAAGTATTATTACTATATGAAGTATTATTACTATCCGAGAGCACACTGATTCGTCTGCATTTTCAAGTCTAATAACTGACCTGGTTGATGGACACAAGACACTCCGGAAGTGATTTTAGCCTCACATGTCATGCGTCATATATATATATATATATATATATATACATACATACATACACACAGGCCCAATCGGTTGTAAGACACACACACACCCCCACCCACCCTGTTAATAAGAGGATTTAGGGAAAATTATGACAATGATGATGACACAGAGGGAGGAGTAACAGAGGACTGATTGCACTGTGGAGCTGTGACCCAGGTCTGTGTTGTCGGGTTGAATGACAGGGTGATTACAGAGTATCAGGTGTCCCAGGGACAGGCAGTGAGTCACAGTTTCAGGTGACACAAACAAACAAACAAACAAACAAACAAACAAACAAACAGGGGAACTGGGGAAGCCTCTGGTGTCGGTCTCCTCTGGGAGGTGGAAACCAGACAGGGCAGGGGAACAGACCAATGAACCAGTCATCTGCACGGAGCAGAGCAAGCACAGACCAATGAACCAGTCATCTGCACGGAGCAGAGCAAGCACAGACCAATGAACCAGTCATCTGCACGGAGCAGAGCAAGCACAGACCAAATGAACCAGTCATCTGCACGGAGCAGAGCAAGCACAGACCAATGAACCAGTCATCTGCACGGAGCAGAGCAAGCACAGTGCGAAAGGTAAGCGAGCTGCTTAAATCCCCAGAATAAAGGATTACAGAGAAAATGTAAACAAGCACCTCTAAGCTCAACCATGATACAAATGTATGGCAATTAGCCAAGATGTGCTTCCAAGGCAAATATGCAATGATTGTTTCTGTGGTAAGAAACCATGCTGCTGTGTGATAGTGTGGACATGGCTGGTCTTACCTGAAAGGAAGATATGAAGAGTTGGAGCCTGATATCAGAGCCCTGTAGGACTCCTCTGGGGTCTTCTTTAGGTAGATTACCTGATGGGGGGGAGGGGGGGGAACTTTGAATTACTTTGAAGCCACACAGCTGGTAATCCTCCAGATTGGTTCTTAGAGCACTAAACAAGGACACACAATGTGTTACATAAATGAGATTCCCCGTGAACGTGCTGCTCTCCCAACCCTGTGTCAGCAAAGCAGGTAGCTCATCTGAACCAACCCTCAAACTAAAACACAGCTGAACTTAACACCTCAGCGTCTCACATACAAGGAGTAGCAACGACAGAGAGTGGAGCAACACGTCTGCCATTTCTTTTCCACTGAATAAGTGAATTTATCAGCTACAGTACAAGGTGTGTTCATAACATTTGGATGTAGAGGACCGGATTTAGCTAATCATTAAATGTAAAAAAATATATATATTATTGAATTAAAAACTCTTAACTTACACCTTAAGAATAACAGGTTAAATAATTAGGCATAACTCTGGACAAAGTAAATGAAGACAATGTAAACACTGGAAATAACCAGTGCAAACTGCCCTGGGACCGGTTGCACCGGTTGGTCATAACTCCACGTCCGACGTAAAATGAGCTCTACGCCAGGCATAAGAATTATACCTGTTGGACCACCTGGGCTCAAGCCGTCTATGTGTAGATTCTACGCCTAGTAGAGAGAAGGCATGGTATGCACAGAAACTAATGGCAATCTATATTATTTTCAAAAGGATGCGAGTTTCGTGTTCAAATTTCACAACCTCCGTGGCCTTTTCGAGTTACCTACGCGCAAGTCAATAGCAAAATAATGCACTTGATTACTACGCTACATTACAGCATGCTAAATGTGTCTGATCAGATATTAGCAAACTACGAGATGAGCTGCCACCGCTACTTATTTGCCCAGCCAGAGATCAATTAACCAAATATACAGACGGAGATTCAGTGAAACAAAAATCACATTGATTGATTATAAGACAAGGGTTTAGGCTGCCTAGGCTACAATGTGAGTGAAAAGCAAAATAATCCACCTGTTGTTATACTAGGCTAGCGTAGGCTACATAACATGCTAGCAAAATGTTCTGATAACTGTTAGAAGAACAAACTACATCATCATGAACACTAACCTCAATTTGGCTAACATTTCCCTATCCTAATTTTAACCAAATATTCAAACAAAGATTCTGTGAAAACAGAAATCTGACATTGATTGATTTATCAAGAGGAGTCAACACGGTTGTCTCAAAACAGCGTGATAACGCTGTCCCAATCATAACAGGACTGAAATGATAGTTGACCCATAGGCTAGTTTTAAAGTATTTGAACCGGTTGGATAACTTAGGGAGTTTCAGTAAGCAACAATACGTTAACTGCCTTCAACAGCAGTCTACTTTATTCCAATATCTTTTGGAATTCTGCGATATTCATTACCACAGTAATTACTGATTGATCCATCCAGCTGTGGTTAAGAAAACAAGCACGAGGATGGTAACAGCCTAGTAAGGGGCGCTGCCTAGCAACCATCATTATGAAGCACAGAATCTCATGAATGCGCATTGCTTACGTGAACTTCGCTACGACTGGTCTTATTTTTGGTTGGTGCAACAGGTGTAAATTCTGATCCCAAAGTCGGACGGAGCAACGCCACCGACCTAGCATTTAAGACCAACTTCTTTACGCCCAACTGGTGCAACCGGCCCCTGGAGTGAACAATTTGTAAAATGGCACTCTTGGACAGATTTGCTAAGGTTGACTAGATGATTTGTCTCGACTAGGGGGCATGTGTGGGAGAGTGGGCTTGTGAATGCAGCTTGTGTGTCAGTGGGTCTGGTGACATGGAGGCCGAACAGCGCATGAAGCCGGCGTCTCTTCAGCAAGTAGAACAGAGCTATGTTCCTGCTCCCGCTTCATGAAATATTCACCAGACAGAATTTGATCCAGCTGAAACGCACCAGATTAATTTATTCTGCTGGTGTGTGTGTGTTGTCCCACATGATCCATGATACAGAATGTGGAGTCCCACGGGGCTAGCTGTTTGTCCCAAATATAATCCTCCTGGGTTGAAAGCAGGTAATTTGTATTAAAGTGCAGCACCAAACTTCTGTAATGAGAGCAGGGCCAGGAGGGCTCAGCGGAGCCCACACAATCACATGACCGGATCAATGGAGACCCACTTGGAAAGAAAAACACAGGGAGTAGCAGACCGCAATGACGTGTTCCCTGCACATTCTCTCCTTATTAAAGTCAACACAATCCACATGATACAACAAAGGTTGCAGAGAAACATCACATCCCGTATCCCATCCTAATTGGTTAAACGCAGTTCATCAGGCGCGATATTGATTTCTGAATGCTATGTCCTCCGTGTGCATTTGAGAGCTAATCACTCGTGCAGCTAGGAGAAACTACATGGCCCGGTTTCAATGAATGAGGAGTTAATCTTGGGCATTATTCAGGGTTCAGGAAGAATTTAGCTGAGCGCGTCGCCTTGTGTATCTACCCTGGATAGATTGTCTAGGAAGGAACAAGTGATAGCAGCTTTAATAGGGTAACCGAGTGACGGATTAGACACACCATCAGTGCGATACTCCTCCCACAACCCACAAGGTTATCAGTCTCCTATTGGCCAATTCAATATTCAGTTGAAACAATAACAAAGCTTTCCCCCGCCACCGTTTTGGTAGAAAGCGAAGGGATGGGGCTGGATGAATGTAATAACGCTCAAATTCATAGACAGGACCCTGGATGCAAGGACTGACCATCCATGATATCAACAATATAGTTTTAACCATGTTGAGGCTGTAAAGTGTTTGTTAACTTTTACTTTGTTTCAGTAGTTGGAACCGGTTCAGGGAACAGAAACAAAAACCAAAAACATTTTGAGGAACAGAATCAGAACGAGTTATCTACACCGTTTCTGAAAAGCATGGGAACTGATAAATAACCATTTTTTTTGTTTTTTCCAGCCCCCCAAAAAAAGAAAAACCTATGCAAAGACTTCACTCTGTCTCTCAGAAACGTATTCTAGTGTCTGCCTGCCTGCTGAAAATCTTTGCCAGTGTGTGTGCAGGCTACCTGCCCCTCCCCGAAGCATAGACTACTGACGTTACCAGTCTGTGTTGAACCTGGGCCTGGGTTGAGGCTGTGGTCCAGCTACTGCTGCGGCAGTTAGAGCAGCGACGGCCAACTGAAGCTCAGTTTGCCTCAATACTTCGTCCAAATACTCAAATAACTACGATTCGACAACACCATCAGCGACCCTCCACTCTCCAGTCGGATATATAAAACAATAATATATAATTAGGGCAAATGTTTCAGGTGGAAAAGTACACATTTCCTGACTCAAAACCTATAGTACTTTGACAAAAATAGCTAATTCGGCTGTACACTTTCAATAAAGCAACGGAGCAGAGCGAGACATGCATCCAGCAATGAGTCACGTGACCCCTTTTTGCAGCCATTTCAGTACAGCACTATATGGAGAGAGGGAAAACTCCACTGAACTAGTTTCAATGTATGGAATCCATTTTTGAATTTTGGGTAAACTTCTCCTTTAAGGTGAGTGGATAAAATCCTATTTGTTGTTAGAAAGTGCTGTACATCAAATTCTTTCAAGCATGGACAAATATTGAAGAGCATCTGACCATGTGTCAATATGGCTAGTGCATAGGACAGCATGTTATACAGGGTTCCCTTCAAGGGTGTCTGTGTTGTTTGAGGAGGGCCAGGGGAGTATTATGGCATGCAACCATCCTCCTGCCACTGTCATCGAGGATTAGAACCCAAATCCAGATTATAATCCAGCAGGACCCCTGCTGCAACACTGCTTATTAATAACTCCTCCCAGAAGTATGGGTCCTGCCTGGGCTGCAAGCAAGACAGAGTTCTATAGACAAAGGGCCTTATTCAAATCTAACCCACGCCAGCATGAGAATATACTTTTGGATTTAGATAGGCTAGCTAGTTAAGAAAACTGTAAACATGGTTAATATACCAAACAATTGCGTTTTATCAATCATGTGTTTAACCATTAAGGGCTGGAACCAGAATGAAGGCTGATAAAGCCTATATCATCCTTCTCTTATAGGAAGGTCTAGTCCATCTTTATTAAAGATGCAGGGTATCACAATGGAAATATTCGGCGAAGGGCCTTAAGTTACATACAAAGTTTGTCATGACCGATGCTGACCCCTCCGTCTTTTCCCTTGGGTTAAGGACTGGGCACTGAGTGAAACACTACTGACCCACATTGCCTGAGATAATCATCATGTCATCTACGGCATCTGTCATAAGGCATGTCATCATCATAGCACAGCAACAACAGAAGCACCAGATAAATCCCCTCGTTTACTGCCATGTGATAGAGTGGCCAGCTGGCGGGGGATGCCGTCCCACATTACAGTTAAGGCTGGTATATGACAGGAAGTGAAAGGACAGCCCTTCAAACATGGCTGGCAGCAAGGGGCCAAATTAATAGGGCCTAGTGCAACAGGGCCTGCTGGGCATCCAAAGAGGCTGGAAGATGGGGCCATTGTGGCAGGACATTGAGGACAATAGGGCTGACATACATACATACATACATACATACATACATACATACATACATACATACATACATACATACATACATACATACATACATACATACATACAAGTCAGCTCCCATACGTTTCTGTTCTGACTCAAAGGGAGTCAAACAAACAGAGTGACCTGGCTGGCATGGTGAAAACTGGAGTGGATGTGCCACGTTGAAGGAAATGAGCACTGGCTGAAAGAAGCGCTCAAAAAAGGCCTTCTTGGTCAAACAATACTGGCAGAACAAAATAAAAACACTCCAGGGGAAATATGCATCTGCATTTATTTTAGGGAGGTGCAGCAAGACATAACGCTCCAAAATACACTTTTCCCCTTCAGTAACTTCCTTCCCCTGCAGAGAGCGATAGAGAGAGGATACTCACAGCATAGGCACCGATTAAAACAGCAGCGTTAGCCCTTTTCCGCTGGTCAAAGCTGGTGTAGTGTACGATTCGCTTTCTGGTCAGTGTGAAGGACTGCAGACAAAAAGGAGAAAAACACACGTAAGGGAACAAAAACATTTATTTTATTTTTTATAATAAATAACATCACATTAAAGCTATTTAGATTAGAACAATTGATAAAGATGTCCACAAACGATGGGATGAGTCACAACAATCTCTAAACAATGGTTAGGTGAACATAGATTGTACAGCACTGTGCATGATCATGCATTTCTATCTGGCATAAAAATACACTCGGCCTATATAACAGTTAGTGCCGCAAATAGAAATCAACAACGATAAACTCGTCAGCCTCCTATTTTCTACTCAAGAGAAAGATGCAAGAACATGTCAGTTTTGGGGATAATTAATAGACCTGGAAGAACATCTGGTTATGGCACTGTACTGGCTTGTATATGAGATTACATTAAGCTATATTATATGCAGGGCTTTTTCTGCCATTGAAAACGTTGGGTGGGACGCCTAAGTGTTTTGTTTTTTTGTTTTTTTTTGGGCCCGCCCAGTCCAAACTGTGTAAAAATATATATTTTGGATGGAAAAAGGCATTGTGTAAACAAAGGTTCTCAGTCAAGGGGTTCTTTATTTGTACTATTATGAAGACATCAAAATTATGAAATAACCCGTATGGAATTATGTAGTAACCAAAAAAAAGTTGGTATAGTTTAGATTTAAGATTCTTCAAAATAGCCACCCAATGCCTTGATTACAGCTTTGCACACTTGGCATTCTCTCAACCAGCTTCAGGAGGTAGTCACCTGGAATGCATTTCAATTAATAGGTGTGCCTTGTTAAAAGTTAATTTGTGGAAGTTCTTTCCTTCTTAATGCTTTTGAGCCAATCAGTTGTTGTGACAAGGTAGGGGTGGTATAAAGAAGATGGCCCTATTTGGAAAAAGACCAAGTCCATATTATGGCAAGAACAGCTCAAATAAGCAAAGAGGTCAGTCAATAAGGAACATTTCAAGAACTTTGAAAGTTTCTTCAAGTGCAGTCGCAAAAACAATCAAGCGCTATGATGAAACTGACTCTTATGAGGACCGCCACAGGAAAGGAAGACCCAGAGTTACCTCTGCTGCAGAGGATAAGTTCATTAGAGTTACCAGCCTTATCTCAACATCAACTGTTCAGAGGAGACTGTGTGAATCAGGCCTTCATGGTCGAATTGCTGCAAAGAAACCACTACTAAAAAGGACACCAATAACAAGAAGAGACTTGCTTGGGTCAAGAAACATGAGAAATGGAATGACCGGTGGAAATCTGTTGAGTAGAAATGAGATTGGTTCCAACCACTGTGTCTTTGTGAGACGCAGACTAGGTGAACAGACGATCTCCGGATGTGTAATTCCGACCTAGAAGCATGGAGGAGGTGTGATGGTGCTTTGCTGGTGACACAGTTGGTGATTTATTTAGAATTCAAGGCACACTTAACCAGCATGGCTACCACAGCATTCTGCAGCGATACACCATCCCATCTGGTTTGCGCTTAGTGGGACTATCATTTGTTTTTCAACAGGACAATGACCCAACACACCTCCAGGCTGTGTAAGGGCTATTTGACCAAGGAGAGTGATGGAGTGCCGCATCAGATGACCTGGCGTCCACAATAACCCGACCTCAAACCAATTGAGATGGTTTGGGATGAGTTGGACCGCAGAGTGAAGGAAAAGCAGCCAACAAGTGCTCAGCATGTGGGAACTCCTTCAAGACAGTTGGTTAAAGTATTCCAGGTAAAGCTGATTGACAGAATGCCAAGTGTACAAAGCTGTCATCAAGGCAAAGGGTGGCTACTTTGAAGAATATAAAATATACAATTTTGTTTAACACTTTTTTTGGTTACTACATGATTACATGTGTTATTTCAGTGTTGATCAGAAAATAGTAAAAAGAAAAAAGACAGTTTACCCAATTGTTTTCGTTCAGAAATCACTGCCCGGGGAGCCAAAGCACTTGGAAGCAGCAAAGGCAAGCTAGAAAATACACAAATGCACAGTCGCTGCTACATAGGCCTAATCAGAAATGTGAGGAGCACCATGCTTGAGTCTCTATATTAACTGAAGTGTGGTAAAGAAATGAAACTGTACAGGCTTGTAAGGATGACCTCAGTCTTTTCCTCCGAGAGGAAAACATAGGCAGCAACTTCCAGTGGACGGGTGTGGGAGGAATATTTTACCATAGCTAACAAGGTTTGTAAGAGGATGTAGGCCTAGACCTAAAATAGTAGGCCTAAACCTCCAAGATATTGAAGCAATAGATTTACAAAAGCCGTGGATGGATTTGATTTATGGATTTGTAATGTTTCTTTAAATTATCTGCGAAATGGATTGAATCTACTCTAATTCACAAATGTAGTGAACACAGATGTTTAAGACTTCCTTGATCCTCTCTGGGTAAAGGTCAGGGTAAAAACAGGTGAAATGCATCACTAAACAGGTTAAGTTAGACCAAAGTGAGGCAAGGCCAGACACATGCATGAGTGGTGAGTGGCTGTGGATACAGGGTAGGTGAGTGGGGGCAACAAGACAAATGGACTCAAGTCCAAGAGGTGTGGGATGGTCAAAGCGTGATTGTCAAAGGGTCGACCCGACTCGTTTCACAGGGTTGTCCACTTTTCCTTGTCTTTTTCTCTCCAGACGATACTCAGCTCGTCATGCAGCAGATCCAAACCAGTGAGGTTCAAAGGAATGCCGTCCCTAAGGCAACAAGCTGTTCACAACACAAACACTGGAGGGCAAAGCGCGGTGACATGGACAGAAGGGAAGGTGGTGACAGCTGTAAAAACACCATGCTTGCTTTAGACTACCTTCAGCATTGACCAAAACCTACATATGACAGACCTAGATTGTCTGCATGGACAGAAAAATGACAGGACAAAAAGCTCTATAAAATGACACTATCCGAGAGTTACATTCACAAGGTGGTAGAAAGACATGAACTAGACCAGTGGTTCTCAACTGGTTTTGCATCGGGACCCAAATTGAACCAGGTTGTCTCAGTCGCAACCCAATATTCGTGTTGCGAAAATCACCAAAATACATACAATGTGGAAAACAATTTGTAATGCTATATTGATAGTAAACGTAGCAATTATATGACAATGGAACAACATTCCCACCCCTTTCATTTTCAGAAATGTTATTTTGCAGATATTCTTGAAATTATAAAGAAGAAACCCGCACACTGCTCTTGATAGTAACACTTCTCTTTAATAAGCACATATACTTGATGTTAATAAACTCTGGTTTGAGACCACAAAAATCTACCAAAATAGCACTGCTAATAGCTCTATATAGAAAATACTGTGATTGAAGCAAAAAAAATCTGAGATTACTTTTAAAAATTTTAATTCATTATAAAATCGACACACTTTCTACCTAGGTTAAGTCGTTCAAGGTCAGACTGGAGTATTTTTCATACAAATAAATACATGTTTTTTGTTTTTTTTGTATTACTCTGACACCTGCGACCGATTCAAAACCTTTGGGTTGTGACCCACCAGTTGAGAATAGCAGATTTAGACAAGCAGGTTTTGGCCCGGTGGAACTTTTATTTTTTGTATTTTTTTACCTCTTTTTATCCCCAATTTCGTGATATTCAATTGGTATTTACAGTCTTGTTCTATCACTGCAACTCCCGTACGGACTCGGGAGAGGCGAAGGTCGAGAGCCGTGCGTCCTCCGAAACACAACCCAGCCAAGCCGCACTGCTTCTTGACACAATGCCTGCTTAACCCGGAAGCCAGCCGCACCAACGTGTCAGAGGAAACACCATAGACTTGGCGACCGTGTCAGCGTGCACCGCGCCTGGCCCGCCACAGGAGTCGCTAGTGCGCGATGGGACAAGAACATCCCTGCCGGCCAAACCCTCCCCTAACCTGGGCGACGCTGGGCCAATTGCGAGCCCAATGGGTCACCCGGTCGCGACAGAGCCTGGACTCAAACCAGGATCTAGTGGCACAGCTAGCACTGCGATGCAGTGCCTTAGAACACGGCACCACTCGGGAGGCCCCTGGTGGGCCTTTTAAAAAGGGCAATTGAGAGCTAAAATTGAGTAAGCCTAGCTAGAGCTTCACATCTCCTTGACCCCACATAGACTTGAAGATAATTGAGATGGCTGGACAAACAACATACCTGGAGAATTTATGTACCCTGAATGCCAACAAGAACTCATAAATAATCAGGTTAGCCTAACAAACTAACTTCATATAAAATCTTGGCATAAACTTTAGTTACAAATCATTGTAAACCGCAACAATGTTGAGACTCCTGGATAAAAGCCAGGCCCTGATTGAACTCAAATTAATTCTAATGCACATCAACAAATAAAAACAAAGGCAGATCTATAAACAAAATGCATCTCCTGTTACCAAAAGTGGTAATAACCACTGCAGATTTCATTTGCACCAAACATGACAAACAGTATTATCTAATCATTATTTTGGGAGGCTCCAGAATAAACAAGAATATTGTTGTAGCCTATACTACAAGTTGGAGTAGATTGTGGTGTTGTATCAGCCCACAAAAACTGCTGAGCAACTGGGAGCAATGAAGGCCAGCTTATACTGGCATCTCCAATGACTCGCTCTGTCCGAGGGAAAGCGACAACGCAGCTTTGGGACAGGTGAGTCAGTGGCTAAAAACAGAACACCAATTGTCCTTGCAAGTAATTAAACTAGCCGAGGGGGGGAATGTGTGGGTTTTGTAATTATCTACAAACTAACCCCATAAACCACACTAGTGAATGTGTTGCCATGTTTTCAAATGCCACATACCTTGCAGTTGTTCTCAATGAGGGTGTGGGATGTAGAATTCCACAAGTAGTTTTGTTGTCACAGATGCATACTGTACATTCTTACTGAGGGAGGGAAGGCGTGAGATAGAGGGACATGACTTACCTTCAGCTTTTTGTTGAGTTTACAACAGTATCTGTACAGCATGGCTAGGTGGAGAGGTCCAAAATCTGCATAGAAGCTGAAATATAAATTAACATTTAAAAAATGTCAAGACTACTTAAACATGTTTAAATTCTTGATATTCAATATTGGATTGCTGTCCAATACAATGTAGTTAAGCTAATGCACTGAAGCGAATGGAAGCAAGAAGAGATGCTGAGAGGGAGAACAAAACTTACTTTTCATAGATAAATTCGTCATCTGTGCAGAAGTAGTGTGTGTTAGCAGTGTTTTTTGGTTTGCTTCTCAGGGTAGCAAAATATAATCGATCTGAAAAAAAAACATGGATACATTTATGAACAACAAACATTCAGGGACCATAAAAATCACCACACACTTTTTCAAAGGAAGAACACGTTTATGGCAACATTGTTTACTCATACGATTGTATCACTCGCTTCCCTCAAACTGTCATTAAAAGGTATCTGACTTGCCATACAAAGCTTGCTACGTTCATTCAAAATGTTAGTTTTAAACTCAAAATGGCACATTTATTTGCTAGTTTAATTTCCTTTGAGGAGAAATGGTCAATTCTCATTGGGCTCGCGAGGTGCAAAAGAAGGCTCTCTCGCCAAGTTGGCGAATTACTAACGTAATAGTTTGCTAACTTGATAACAAATTTTACACATAACTACTTACCTTTTATAAATTCAGAAGCTCCTATCAATTCTATGCCGTCTGCCATTTTAAACAAAGTTGAAAGAATAGCAGAATGTTTAAGGCTGTCGAAAGTCATCGACACTAGTTGCAAAGACCAACTAAACTGGGGGGGAAAAAGTTAGATAGCTAATGGTATCAGACTATCTATATAAAATGTTGTTTAAAAAAAGGTACAGTGATGAAGTTAGCTGGATAGACAGAATAAGCTATTCTACTTGCTAGCCACGCACTTTGCTCTGCTCTGTCTAAGCTGAAAGAATAAATTAGACGTCATTTGGACATTCCAATTCGAAATCCATGTCCAAAGATAAAGTGAAGTGAAAATATTTGCATGCCTCTTGGTTTCATTCAGCGCTGTGTTAACGGCTGAGGACAATATCCATGCATTACAAATAGCAGACGTCCTCCTTACTTATTTCCCACACAGCACAAATATTTTCCTCGACATGATTGCGGATAGGGACGTCACATGGTAACCATCCAATCACCACACAAAGGCACGTTGCCTGGTCAAGTATACCTCAACCAATCAGCGATCAAGATCACTGGGCCTAAACTCAACAATGGCGTTAAGAGCACAGTAAAGAGCATAATAAAAACTCTATAACAGTATGGGTAAGTAACACAATAAACAGACCTATATGAGTAAAAAAAAAAGCTTTGTATGCCTGTTCAGCATTGGCCCAGTGGAGTATTGACAAAGTTATAGCTGATAAGAAATTACTTCTGAGTAAACAGAGATGAAGATGCCCAGAACTATTGGTCCACGGCAAGCGGAAAGATTTATACACTTTTGGGCAGCAAAGGGTTAATCGTATTAAATTGTGCCCCACAAGCCCCTGACCTAATTGATATTATAACCTCTCCAAAAAAGTAGCTTTCTATGTTTTTCACACATTTATATATGTTGTACAATAGAATGTTCGCCGGCTGATAAAATGTTGATACGAATTGGAATGTTCACATACTAATTGAAAATGACAACAATAGAACATTCTACATACACTACATGACCAAAGGTAAGTGGACACCTGCTTGTCGAACATCTCATTACAAAATCAAGGGCATTAATATGGAGTTGGTCCCCCTTTGCTACTATAACAGCCTCCACTCTTCTGGGAAGGCTTTCCACTAGATGTTGGAACATTGCTGCGAAGGACTTGCTTCCATTCAGCCACAAGAGCATTAGTGAGGTCTGGCGATTAGGCCTGGCTTGCAGTCGGCGTTACAATTCATCCCAAAAGCGTTCTATGGAGTTGAGGTCCGGGCTCTGTGCAGGCCGTTCTAGTGCTTCCCCACCGATCTCTACAAACCATTTCTGTATGGACCTCGCTTTGTGCATTGTCATGCTGAAACAGGAAAGAGCCTTCCCCAAACTGTTTCCACAAAGTTGGAAGCACAGCTTGGCTGTCGAAACATTGGAAATAGATTATTACTCCTAGAGTGTGCAGCTTTTCCTCTTCGTTTTAAAGGGCCCATAGCCTCCTGAGACCCAGCTATTTGTTTTTGTCCTCTCTAGTGGACATCAGTTCTTGGTCCGTATCACTTAGGCCATACAGTTACTGTATTAAATCCTATTGTCCCTTTGAGAGGACATCCTGGGCTTTTCAACTATATCACATGTGTGGGGTGTGACCTTGACAGTTTTAACATCCTGTTTCTTAAAAAAAATGGATGCTGTCACAATTAGCACATATTTTGGAAATTTGAAAATAATTTTAAATTGTTTCTAGTGAGCTAATTTCTCAGGAATTGTTAAGGGAGTTGTCAGGACTGTGTAATTATGTTTTCATATTAAATAAGAGCTTATCAAGACATGTCCTCTATAGTGGACACACAGATGCTGCAACTATGTTTTTCACCTACTGTACCCATTGACATTTTTGGTAACATGTTTTTTTTCTCTCACCCCAAACATTTAATAATAATAATCACAGGTCTCAGGAGGATAGAGATGTGATTACCAATCCAATTGTTTCATACCTTAAATTGTGTTGTAATTATTAAGTGAATAATATATCAATTGCCTTAGTATGACAATAATGTTCCCTTATAATACAACATTTAATTTCATACCCTCAAATATCTGCATAGGGGTCATAACATTTAATGCAGTGAAACCAAGCTAAGCTACCTCCGATAAGTGGCTATCATACCAAAATATAACCCACAGACATGGACCTTAATGAAAAACATCATTAGACTTTGACACCCTAAAGTGGACAATTATGTTAAGTTTGGCCCTCTGGCCCATGGACTACAGTATACAGGAGTAAATAAATATATAAGCTGAGCAACTGAAACAGGCTAATATTGTAGCGACCTTAGCCAAAGACCTACTTTGCAACCTGGTCAAGAAGTTTGGACCTCTTGGAGTAATGGCTAAGATGTTGGTTGCTGTACCTGGGATCATCGAGTCGGGGCTATGACCCAAATTCGCTTCCTTGGTGTCAGAAGTGGGATGGTGCTTGTTTTATCTGATAAACTCAATGCAATATGCAAACAAGCTTGATCTCAGCTTAATCTCACCATCAACATGTACTGCCCCTAAAGTAAACTGTGATTCAACTTTGTATTGACCCTATGTGCATACTCAGGGTTCTTTGGTTGCTTTAATTTAGGTAAGCATGTATTTTTTAAGTGAACTGTCCTTTAAAAAGAGGCTACCTCAGTAAGGTCCAGAGTTTTTCCTGCTGAGATCACAGGTCATGAAAAACCAAGTAATTTGATTATTGACCACACATCTTTTTCTTTTCTCTTGTATCCATCAATCATGAAAACATGTCTCTGTGATAGAATGCAGTTTGTCATAGTAGCTGTTTGTTTCCCTTCATTCAATCACAGACTGCAATAAATACAGTACCTTTTCCCCTCACAGAAATAAAATGTGGTATCTCTTTCTAAAATTTTAGTTTAGAAAGAGATACCACATACAACAAACCTCAATCCCAGATATAATACTAATTGATGCTAGCAAAGGTTGATCTGGCAGCAGAACGTGGTTTTCCATGAATCCAGCTCACCTGCTATGAGAGAGATCCAGACCAGCTGGGGTGCTGCTGCTGAGGGTGCAGGTTGGCTCCAGTCACTATGCTCTTGGGCCCTCCAGGACACGACGTCTGACATGCCTTCATTGGAGTGCAGCGAAAGGGAAGGTTTTGGGGACCACCCGGGACCTCATCGACAACTCTGTGGATCACTGTTTTTTTATTTAACCAGGTAGGTCAGCTGAGAACAAGTTCTCATTTGCAACTGCGACCTGGTCAAGACAAAGCAAAGCAGTACGACAAAAAACAAAAGAGTTACACAGTAAACAAACATAGTCAAAAACACAATAGAAAATCTCTATACAGAGTGCAAAATGTAGTGCAAGTGCCCTTCTGTGCCCCTTCCAAACCCAGAATATGATCAAGTCTATGTTTACCAAACAATAGAGGGGCTTTGTGAGTGTTGTACCTCTGAGTGTGCCAGAGGAACGCAAAGCTAGTTATGGTGGGGTCAGGTAACCACCTCAGGTTACTGCAATGTGATCGGACCTCACATGGTGCTCCTGTTCCTGTCTAAGCTGTGCTGTGTATTATTTCACACACGATGCATTGATGAGTGTCGTTTGTATTTGAGGCTCCATGTCAATCGAGCAAACGTGGAGACGACCTAATAGTCTTCCCATCTGACATCATGGAAAAACTGGACAAGTGAACCTGTAGTTGTAAGAAGATGGCTTACCTGCACTACTCAAGGAATTTCAGAAAAGGGAATGGTCGTACATGCATCCTCTAATCTGCCCAGTATATTCTAAAGAACCACCCGATCACAGGAGTATTAGACCAAGGGAGTTGTCTTGAGAGGGTGTTGCATTGTGTAGATAAGTTTAAAACAGTGAAGTGATGCAACTTTTCCAACCTCCTCTTAGTGTTGTGCATCTACAGGTAGAAGTGGTGTTGAAACATAGGCTTTCATGGATCTGCCAACTCTCCCAGTAAATATGTTTCACTTCAGAAGCATGTTGACAGAGGTTAAAGGTTAAGCAAGGTTGACGAGTGTGTATATTTGATTAATACAGGCTACAGTACATTATATTGTTTACATTTTAAATGTTCATGTCGTCCTACATTATGAACCTGAAAATATTTACAATCTTGTCTGATTATCTTGTTTATCTGCAGTAAAAATACCACAACGGCCATAAAATCATGTTTTAGAAAACCTATAGTCTTTTCTGAAAATTTCTCAGAACCCTCTCTGACCCAACTCAGGGGATGGGCTTTTCAACCTTGTCAACTCTGGCCCCCACTCTTCACACCTCTTCAAGAACAGGACTACAAGTGACTTTTCGTACCAGGTTAGCAGAGCATTTTTGCTGACCCTAACCCTTTTCCTAACCTTAACCTAATTCTCCTAAACTGCTACATGAATTATCATAACCTGCTGTGTAAGTTCTCCTAACCCATTACAAAAAAGTCGTAGTTGAATCGAAAAAAAGTTGTAGCTGTATCGAAGTGGTGTGCTTTGAGGGAATCTCCTTCTAGAACTCTCTCCTGATCAGCGTCAGCTGTCTTTTTTGCAGCCAATCAGAGGTCTAACCTGGGATCATAGAACCCCCACACTATTCACTACCATCAGTCCTCTTCCTATTGCTTGTCTGTCTTGAGCGTCCTGCTGGTCATTATGCGCCTTCTGAGAAGCACCAGGACAGCTGTACATTTTTCTAAACCTGCACATTTCTTGGAGTCGACCACCAGTTGGTTCTCACGGGGTGTTTATATTACCTATCAGCACCACCCAGGTTTGAGAAAGCACAGAGATTACTGATTGTAGGCCTACTGTAATGTTGCATATAAATCTTTCTCATTCGCATATTTCAAAGTTCCACTAAATCAGCTCCGTAAATGGTCCTTTAAGGTTCGGGACCTTTTTATTTTGTCTGAGAACAGACTGAAACAGAGGCTTGTTGGAGAAAGAAGAGGAAGGACGATGGATAGATGGAAGGAAACAGGATGAGAACTGATAAACCTAAGATTACGTAATATCCCCTGCTGTGAGTACATAGCCAGGTCCTGGTGCACCCAGTCCCTGAAATAGACAAAACAGCCTATGGTTTATATACAGGGTTGGGGAGTAACGGATTACAAAAAAACTATAACTGTAATCCGTTACCAGCTAAAATATTGTAATCGAATTACAGATACTTTTGAAAAACTAGATGAATACTTCCGAAAGGATGTTTGCATAAAAAAATATTTGACACTTTCTCAATGACAATCAAATCAGCACCGAAAAACGGCACATATATTTAACTTTGTTCCACCTGAGCGAGTCTGACCAGAAGTCAGAGATCACTATGACGACACACCAAATGTGTTTAATGGATCGCGGGAAAAGAGCAGGAATAGGTTTTTGTAGGCTACAGTCCAAGCTATATCTTCCAATGGTTCGACTGCTGTCGGCATCCCAAAATTATCCAACTTGAATAAAGGCTTCGAGGTAAGGATGACGGCTGTAGAATAGTGGACATCAAAATGATGAAATAACACAAGGAATCATGTAGTAACCAAAATAGATGGCATCACGAGGAAGGAAAATTATGTGGATATATTGAGGCAACATCTCAATATATCAGTCAGGAAGTTAAAGCTTGGTCACAAATGGGTCTTCCAAATGGACAATGACCCCAAGAAAACTTCCAAAGTTGTGGAAAATGGCTTAAGGGCGACAAAGTCAAGGTATTGGGAGTGGCCATCACAAAGCCCTGACCTCAATGTTATAGAGAATTTGTGGGCAGAACTGAAATGCGTGTGTGAGCAAGGAGGCATACAAACCTGACTCAGTTACACCAGTTCTGTCAGGAGGAATGGGCCCAAATCCACCCAACTTATTGTGGGAAGCTTGTGGAAGGCTGAAACGTTTGACCCAAGTTAAACAATTTAAAGACAATGCTACCAAATACTAATTGAGTGTATGTAAACTTCTGACCCACTGGGAATGTGATAAAAGCTGAAATATTATTCTGACATTTCACATTCTTAAAATAAAAGTGGTGATCCTAACTGACCTAAAACAGGGAATTATTACTAGGATTAAATGTCAGGAATTGTGAAAAATTGTTTAAATGTATTTGACTAAGGTGTATCTAAACTTCTGACTTCAACTGTATATATTTTTTTTTATAGTTTTATGATGTACTGTAAATTGGTATACAATTCAGTCTGACTGAGCTTCCAATAAAAAAACGACACTGGTTTCAATCTAAAACATAAGTGTAAAAATAGGGAGTTGGTGACTGTTGTGAATAACTAGAGATTGAATAAAGCTCAGTGGTCACAACCTCCTCACCGATGAGATCTGTCTCAACCCCCTCCACACAGTCATTCACAGGGGCTTAAACCCATTCTTTCCCCCCTATTGTCCCTGCATCTGGGGGTGGTGAGTCGAGGTGGTTGGAACAGGCCACAAGAGGAACTGAGCAACAAGCCTTGCCGTAAGCCCTCAGACATTCACCACATACTTTTATAACCAATCAATGAGCAAAGTTACAACAGTTTACCTTCTGATAATATTCTCATTACTTAAGAGCTTGTTGAAATGGTTGTCAAGTTGCTTCAGTCACGAGGGGGGAAAAAAGTACCTCAACATTTGTAGTGCCAAAGGGTTCTTCTTGCTGTTAAATCATTAGGTGGCAAATATACTAAGACCATGCTATCAAGCTAGGTCAGCTAGATAGTTATTAGCATCAGATAGGCAACGCTATGCAATGTCTATTTAATTACTCTGAAGGTCATTTAATAAGACTTTTGGAACAAGTCATTGACTGGAATTAAATTGTTGGCAGCTAGTCCTTAAAATATTTGTTTGAATTACAAACATGATATGTGTATGTATGTACTTTTTTTAAACGTTATGACAGGCTAAGAGTGATGAGTCAGGCCTCCCGATGGGCGCAGCGGTCTAAGGCACTGCATTGCAGCGCTTGAGGCGTCACTACAGACCCGGGTTCGATCCCAAGCTGTGTCACAACCGGCCGTGACCAGGAGTCCCATAGGGTGGCACACACACAATTGGCCTAGCGTCGTCCGGGTTAGGGGAGGGTTTGGCTTTACTTGGCTCATCACGCTCTAGCGACTCCTTGTGGCGGTCGTCAGTTGACCGGGTTTCCTCTGACACATTGGTGCGGCTGGATTCCAGGTTAAGCGGGTGAGTGTTAAGAAGCACGGTTTGGCAGGTCATGTTTCGGAGGACGCATGACTCGACCTTCGCCTCTCCCGAGCCCATTTGGAGTTGCAGCGGATATCACAAAATTGGGGAGAAAAGGGGGTCAAAAGTAGATTTTTTTTTTTTTTTTATGATGCGTCATCACTGATGACAGACTTCTAGCTACATATTTCAGGGGGTTGAGAAGATACCCGATTTATCCAGGTCTGTGAGAAATCTTTACCTCAACATCATCTACTGTTCTGGGAAGGCATTTTATTTGTAAATGTTCACTTAAAAAAGAAAAAAAAAGAGCCAAACAATCTCCAAAAAGGTATTTTTTACCTCATGACTAATACAGTAGCCAACAAACCTCTGCAGTCTAGACTGCATTACCTAGAGGTACCATCAACAAAAATCATTGACCTAATGAAGGACAGCAGAATGGAACTAAAAGAAACTAGGGACAAAGAATATTAAAATGTCTTTGTCGTAAAAGCCTGTATGCACTATAAGGCGCTTCAACAAACCGCTGAAACGTACACCACTTCTACGCAGAAATCTAAGGTTTTTATTATAACAGTGTAAGGCATTAATACCCTGAGTTATACAAGCTAAGAGGGTAATGATAGTTAATGCAATATGGGGGGGGGGTCCAACAACGACCAACTCATGTGGCTGTACGTTTCTAAACCAATAATTAATTGCCTTGAATATCGAGCCACAAGGGCCATAAATCATAATATAAATAGAAGCAGCGTCAGACCATCCAGTGACGTCACAGTAGTGTATCGGCTATGAGTCCTCAAGTCTCTCCAGTGCCTCTTCTATTCACGACTGCAGGTGGAGATGTCAACATAAAAGGGGTGGGGAGACAACACATGGGCGTGGCTAGAAATTAGGATTGGTAACACCCACTCCTTGGCACTCGATGATGTAGGTGTCATTGCTGGCATTCTCATCTTCTGCCTTGGTCACTGTAAACTTAGCCTGGGAATAAGGACAACACTTTCTATTAAACAGTTGACTGCTTATATAAAAAGTGTATAAAACCAAGGACATTAACTAATTTTCCCATCAAGGGTGTCTTTGGAAAATCAATTAAAATGTGTTTTTGTACCCACCTGGGTGAGCTGCTCTGCCACATGGATGGCAGTCTGTGTGTGTAGGGTGACTGGGCCAGTGCGGATTCTGGAGGTGCCATTCGCCAAGGCCATGAAGAGGATGAGCTGCCAGAGAGTGAAAGAGAGACGGACGAAGACGAAGAGTTCAGTATGGCTGCTGTTAGATGGAGAGTAAGGCAAAGATAGGTGTCAAGCACCTACTCAACTTGGAAGTTCACATTACTTACAATTAGTATAGATTACTTACACGAGGACACCTAAGCTTGTGTTGTGAAATACCTGTGTATGTGTGTGTGTGTGTGTGTGTGTCATTGCTAACCTGGTCCTGGAGAAACTCGTCCACACATCCGTTGTGTCTAATATTCCTGAGGAGCATCTCTGCAGCCTCGAAGCCCACTTTGTCTGCATACACACCTGAGGAATAGGAGAAAAGCATTAGTTGTTCATTTTTTATTTTAGACCTGGGCCTATATTTCTTTACAGTGTCTAAAAGAGCAGAAGTGCAGATCTAGGATCAGGTCCCCCTCTTTGTAATCTCAATGTAGAAGGCAAAACTGATCCCAGATCAGTAGCCCTCTTAAGGCATCCGCATGCTTCCCAGCCAAAACAGTTCGAAGAGTTTGTGTATATATTTACAACAACATTGTGACATTTTTGTTCGTTTTGGACTTCAGTAAGGCTTTTTCGGCTGTTCAGACAGCCAAAGATTCTTCAATAAAGTATTTGTCATTCAACAAGAGAACTTGTTTTCACCAAACATCTTAGATGTAAAATTGCACGACTAAGATCTCCTCGGCAAAAACGTCAAAATTAATGAGTTTTCTTGAGTTGTCTTAGACAAAAATCGGACTATTTTGAGGATGTGTATACTGGCTACTGCGTCTCAAAACGGACAAACAGTACTATTGAAGCTTTTCTCTAGTCTTTCAAGCAAAGGTATTTTAAGGGAGTATGCGATCACAATCGTTTGGTTTGCCTAGCCAAGCTCGATGCCTGCTGGCGCCTTTACTCTAAGCTTTATGAACACTGGACTAGAGGTTATCAGTGTGTGCCAGAGTCACAGGGGAGGTGCAAACAAGAGGTTTTTGTCATTTGTTCCTCTAACAGGTGCACTGCATACACCTCCTAACTCTGCTCCCAAGAGAACAAACTGTGTTGTTGCAGAAACAGACACAATCTAAAAAAAAAAAAAACTATCTACGGATGCATCTGCTGATGGCAATTTGAAAAAAATGGTAGCCAATATTGCCAAACAAAACACAATGAGCAAGATTTCCCCTTTTCTCAATACTTTCCTTTCTCCGCCATTGACAGCTTACCTTGTATGGCCTTAGAAATGGCTTATGTTGAAGCACAACTACACTCACCATCAAATCATATATTAGCTTCACATCTTAACAGAAATGCTAGGCATTATTCTCTGTAGTACGTGGCCCACTAGTGGTACATAGTGGACTGTACACTTCACTTCATAGACCAAGCAAGCACAAGAACATTTCTCACCTTTCTTCCCAAGAGCTGACCCTGCAAATATACAGCCTGTGGAAGACTCTGCGATGATTCTGGTGAGGATAGACAGCATATCAAAAATGCAGTAGAGGCGCAATTTTTTAAGATGACAGATTACCCATGGCAGTTTTTTTTTATTTTTAAGTAGCCTTCTCTCTTGTCTATCCACCAAACTAGGGACACACAACATTATTCAAGCCATCAGTCCACTTATAAATTATTTTTTAAATGACACCATCAATACACCCACTACCAGTGCAATTCTTTTGACAAGGATCTTCACCGAAAACATTAGCATTGTGATAGAATACAGGTTTACTGAGGTCATACCGGTATTGACAATGTTTTTTGACCACGTTTACAGTTTGAGGGTTCGCGTAATGGCAAATGTCTGGTATAAAGCTCACATGATGCCGTTGCCGCTACCACAGGCCATGTCCTTCTCCTGCAGTGTTTGGATGTTGATGTACAGGTCCTTTATCTCTCGCCTGATAACCCTTGTTGCCGTCGTCGCCATGTCCTTGGCGAGCTGGAGGAAAACAAAAGTATATGAGCTCACTCAAAACTGCTCTCAAAATGGACTTCATTTTTTTTTTTCACCACGCAAATAGAGGTTGGACAGGTGAAAGAAACTGCTCCTTCACATACATTTTCACCAGTCCAGAAAAGTCTAATTGATTGATTGTAAGTACACACACACGCGGAATAAGGACGAAAACCACTCAACTCCATTACTATGCAATTACTAGAGTACTATATTATTACACAGGTACAACATTAACTTAATGTAAAAATCCCTAGGCAACTAACCCAAAGCCTTTGCTTGGTACGGTACCTTATAGGGTAGCACCCCAGCAACAAAGGACCTGCCATATATCTTGGTGATGGTCCCTCGTTCGGTCATGGTGACGGGGCTCAGCTCACTCACTGGGTTTACCTTCGCCACCACCTCACCTCCACCTTTGGGGTAGTAGCCCCTACACAAGACACAAGAACACGTATTGTCATATTTTGGGGGCCGGGCAGTATTTTTTCCACCAACAATTATCTAACACGGGGAGGGATACTAACCTCATTCTCAAATCACAGTCAAAATGTACTCCAAACTTCTCCACGATGGGCTTGAATACCTGAAACACATTTGTATGTATTAAAGTATTTCCAATGGCATTTAACAACAATAAGAGAATGTCAAATAAGAGGATGTCAAGTGACAGTCATATACCAAACGGTCCATCTGTGGGCATATCTATAGACACAGGGTACATAAGAATGACAGAACTCCAATTCATGATTTCCCCAAGGACACAAGCCCCCATTACCCACACTACAACCACTGGCACCTCTACAAACACAGGATAGGTTAACCATACCTTTATGGTGTAGTCAATCTGCGGGGCCATGTCTGCGTTGGTGCCCCCCTTCAGACAGAGCTCTGAGGGTCCGTCAGCGTACAGGGCACAGGGTAGAGAGACCTGCAGCAGCAGCCCAACACTCCTGGCGCAGAGCGACACAGACGGATGAGTTAGATAGGAGACTAATGTAGTAGCCCCCCCCCCTATTTTCTTTGGTGAAATTAAGTATTGAATTCTATACACTTATAGATATTGTGTTGGATAGTGTTTCTATGGGTATCAAATATGTCAGGTTGATAGTAACAAGGTTTTTTTAACCAGTGTGTTTGGACAGCCATCTACAGATCTGTCTTGTCTCAGTTTAGGAACAAGAAACTGTCCGTCTCATCCTCCCATTGAAAGTGCAGTTTGGAGCAGCCGGATTTACCCTGCCGTTTGGGGGTCTGCGGTGTGATTCCCAGCCTTTATTTTCCCAGGGATGAGTGTGACTTCTGTGGATCCCACTGTGCCTCCCTCTAGATTTCCACAACAAATGTCTCTCACCAACTCCAACCCTGACAGATGTTGTGGTCTTGTGAAAGGGGGAAGGGGGGGGGGGGGGTTAACAACGAAAGGAACAAACGTCTTATTTTACTAGAATAAAAAAAAATATGTAGGCTACGATATTATCTGCGCAGAATAATATAGGCGATGGAGGAAAAGTTGAGTAGGCTAGTTCAGTTGTTGATAGGAATAAGTGAACAGCCATGTGCTTGCACATTAACCAACAAAGGATCACATGAAAAATGTACGAGGGAGGGTATCTTCCGTTAAATATTAAACAAAACCGACAAGTTTCAAATCAAGGATGTAAAACAGTTATCAATTGTTGATCATAGACGCAGGTTAATGCGCTACCTGCTTTGAAATGAAAGGTCCTTTAAACCAACTTTGCTTTGTTTTCTGATTCACTAAACTTCTGTCTGGGGACGCCGGGGATCGCCCCAGGGCTATAGACTGCGACTAGAGTGAAGCTTTCATTTATTACTAATGACATGTGGCTTTTGTTGTTATACATACTCTATATAATATTATGACATAGATTTATGAAATTAATTACCTTAATCCTGGTGTACTTCTACCTGCGCGGATTTTGTGTATTCTGATGGATGCGCCGTTGATGCAACTCAGTGCGGCGGTTACTCTCAAAATTTGCCCGCCCTGAAAGAGGACAAAACATGACAATGTACACAGTAAATACATATCCTAAGTTTACTGTCAAATAATTTTTATAAAATATGTAGTAGAAAGTGTATTTTAATCGTGTGAAATACTCACACCCTCCATTATACTTCCGTCCATTTCCACTGCTGCGGCCATTTTTGAAAAAATAAGAAAAAGATGTATACTTTTCAATGACTTCACCGCTCTAAGAAATGTATTATGGTTTGTCTTTAATGATGCGAAAACACGCCAATGTGGATGGTCTGCTCTGAAGTAGCCTTGGACAGCGCTTGTAGCAGGCACTCGGCGGCGTCTGGGACAGACAATACAGCAAGTCCAACCGCGAACTTCCCCCAACAGTTACTGCGCAGTGCGGTAGTACTTAGGCCTAATCAATTAAAGCAATTTCTTATCACGGAGAAAAAAGGTACATCCACAATGGTCCCAAAAACGGGTTATATTTTAACTGGGATGTTCACGTTATTCAAAAATATCCATGGAATATATTGCTCAGCATAGGCTGCTACTCTTGAGTCTGTTGATAGTTAGCACATGCGCACTCGTGATCAGCAAGCAACCCAACGAACCCTCCCCGTTCAAAGTTGGTAGTATGGGGGGAAAGGGGTCATGGCTAGAAGGAACCCAGTATTTGTCAAATTAAGGTCAAAAGTTTTTTTCTTGAATTTTAGTTAACACTAACCATTTTCCTAACTTAACCTAATTCCCCTAACCTGCTACGTTAAGGTTAGAAAAAGGGTTTGGGTAAACTAAAATACAAAACAAAGAATAAACCTTTGACCTTAATTTGACAAAAGCTGGATCCCTTTTAACGGTGGCTCGAAAAAAAGGCCTAGAAAAGAGATTCCATAAAAACAAGCCACTTCCATACATCTACGACTTTTTCGTCGCAGGTTAGGATAATTAATGTATCAGGTTAGAATATATAGGTTAAGGTTAGGGAAAGGGTTAGTGAAAAGTCTCTCCTAACCTGCTACGAATAGTCACTTGTAATGAAGTGGAGTGTTTTTAGGGAGTGACAGAAAAAAGTGACACCAAATTATCTCATCGCAAGTGAATGTGTTATTTGTGTCCTCTCAAGTAAAGCATTACCCCATTTTCTAGGTGAATCAACAGCCAAGGTAAATGGAAAATCCAGATGGTTATTTTGACTGGATTTACGGATCACTAGTAGTCCAGTGACTCGAGTCAAAAACAACTTGATTTGCCACTTAGTGCAAGCAAAGATTTTGATAACTAACCCAAGATAGACCACAGGGTGTCGTTTCAAATGGATGAAAATTAAGCATAGTGGGCAGAACAGGCAAGGCCATGTTTTACTTATTTAACTAGCCATAGTAGTACGGGTTAAGTGGACATTGAGAGGTTTTCACCTTGTCAGCTCGGGGATTCGATCCACCAACCTTTCGGTTACTGGCCCAACGCTCTGACCACTAGGCTACCTGTAGCTGCAGCCCAATACAGCAACCAGAGTAATCATTTAATTGGGCAGATTAGTGATTTAGTGAGGCCCGGATGGGGGGGGGTTGTAAGGGCGTGTCATGCAAGGCGAATACAGATTTTTTTCTATACGTCAGAGAAAACAAAATCGCAGTTTTAATTTCCTGCAATTCTACAAATTTTCCATGATTTATGCCATGTTAATATGATATCTGAGCGAGAGTGACTAACAAAATCAATGGAGGCCCCGTGGAGGTCAGGGCACCTGCATGCCTGGTCGGTAATTCAGCCATGAATACTACAAGTTTAGATAGTTTAGTGTTAGTCTAGCCAGCTAATTTACCAATCAACATTTTTTTGTTTACATGGGCTAATTGAGTGACTTGTCAGTGAGTGACATATAACAAGAGGAAAACTGCTGATGCCCATCCACGTTTCGAAATTGCACCTAGTGTTTTCTACTATTCTAACTCAAATTGAATTGAATCAAATGTTATTTGTCACATGCGGCGAATTAAACTGGTGTAGACTTTACCGTGAAATGCTTTCACACTCTAAACTGTTTTGCGTGGCTGAGTTGTTAAGCCTGTGCGAGTGACTAGTGCACCAGTGTTGTGTGGGGCTGCTTGTTGACCTGAGGTATTTCCACAGGGCAGGTCTATCAGCTGTATCATATGTCGCAGGCGTTAGCCAACATGGAGATCAGTGCACCGGTGTTGTATCAAGGTGCCTGCCAACCTGCGTCCCACTGGGCAACTGTATCATTGTGTCACAGGCAGTAGTTAATGTGGCAATTTTTTCCCTCACAGGATTTTATTTCAAGTAGGATAGCAGCCTACACAAGAAATAACTAATATTGAAAAACAATTTAGATGTCACCTTGATACATACATAGTCTACTCAATGAGGAGGGTATGAATGGCAACAACACTGGTGTCCTTCACTCCCACTTGCCAAGCACTACTGTCCAGCAACGGCGTGGGAAGTAGCTACCTAGAAGCCAATATCAGGGTGACAGACACAGTAAGCCCACGCATACAAGAAACAGTACTTTTAATCAAAAAGAAACAATCATCAGTTTTATAACTGAAAATGTACAACTATTGTGTAAAACTAACAGTGAACTATGACTCAGACTCATCATTTGGCTTCAAAACAGAAGTCCAAATTCTCGCGGGACGGTAGTTGCGTGGTTACTCCTTTCCTTTCAACACACCCACTCCTTCCCTCACGCCCACTACTTTCCTTTCAACACACCCACTACTTTCCTTTCAACACAACCACTTGCCCATACTCTGGTCGCCTTTTTGGCCTGTAGACAAAGAAGTAGCCAGGGTCTGATAAATAAGGAGCATCCAGACACTGCACTTGATGAATTTATGAAATTGCTTCTTTCAATTATTGATAAACATGCACCTATTAAGAAACTGTCTTAGAACTGTTAAGGCTCCATGGACTGATGAGGAATGAGGAATTGAAACAGTGGATTGATGAGGAATTATAAAACTGTATGGTTGAAAGAGATGGGGCAAAAGGAGTGGCTAATACGTCTGGTTGCACATCTGACTTAACTCAACAAAACATAAACTGTATTATAAAGCCAAGATCAATGACAAAGAATGATGGAAAAAAAAGTTGGGAGTACTTTAAATGAAACTATGGGCAGAAAGACAAATTTAACTCCATCTTTCATCGAATCAGATGGCTTATTCGTCACAAAACCATTTGACGTTGCCAAGTATTTTAATGATTACATCATTGGCAAAGTGGGCAAACTTGAAATGCCAACAATGAACAGTGAGACACCGTATTCATGCAACAAAAAAATGTATGAAAGAAAAGCATTGCAAGTTTGAATTTTGTAAAGTTAGTGAGGGAGGTGGAAAATGTATTGTTATCGATCAATAATGACAAACTGAGGATGGTAGCTGACTATCTGTCATATCTTTAATCTGAGCCTAGAGGAAAGTCTTTGTCCTCAGGCCTTGGAGGGAAGCCAAAGTAATTCCGCTACCCAAGAGTGTTAAAGAGGGCTTTACTGGTTCTAACAGCAGACCTATAAGCTTGCTGCCAGCTCTAAGCCCATGATTTTGGAATGAGATGTTCGACGAGCAGGTGTCCAGATACTTTTGGTCATGTAGTGTATGTTGAATGAGAAACTAATGAGCATGGAGAGCCCCCGTTGGCGAAATAATGTACAGCACCCCAACCCCCAAACTACTTCCAGCGTCTGTCACCAGTCGGTTTAAACACCACATCTGTTACTTGAAATAAAAAAATTTATTAGTGGTGTTTGAATTTGTTGATAAAATGCGGGACTTGATTGTTTGGTTGCGGGACAAAACGCAGGACTGTCCTGTACAATCCGGGACATGTGGTCACCCTACTCATAAAGAGAAAGGAGTATATCGGAATCCCATTAGGCAATGAATTGAATCGTGTAACGCCTCACACAGTAGACTGTCGACCAATCGCGTTCCCGTTGTCATGCTGCGTCACGCGGTTGCAAAACTAATCGTCACGCAATCCCGTCTCAAAGTCTGGGTATGAGTCGAGAAACCTGCATATTTTCCTCGAAAGTACCTAGTAACGAATTTACAGCTATACGATATTATAGAGAACCAGTTAATTATGTCACATCTCGAAAAATATGTGGAATGTTGACGAAATTCATGCTAATGTTGGGTTGTTGAGCGAGCTCTGCTTGTCCCAGAATGCATCGCGCGTTCCATTGACGACGCATGCGTTTATACGAATCCAATGGAGTTTCCTATCCAATCTCCTCTTATTCTTCTTCTATGGTATATTGGCGATCGCACAATTTTATGTGCATCACGCCGCCTAGTGTGCGGATTGGAAACAGGATTCCCGCAAAAAAAACTGTTTAAAAACAAACAGATCTGACACCTACACAGGCTCAAGGGGAGGGAGGGCCGTCTTCCAGTGCCAGTAGAACAAGTTTTTGCAAGTCCCAAAACCGTTTTTGCTTCAGCCACAATAATGTCCAGTTTCTTAGACTTCTTTGAGACTTGAGATGTACGGTTTAGCACTGTGGCAATGAACGCCACAAAACCCTTTTTAACACACAGCAAACATTTACTACAGGATGTGGTGCATCCACTACCATATCTTCACTAGCATCACTTGTTTTCGCAATTATTTTAAAATTGCCTCCGCATAGGAGATTCTATGTGCATTTGCCTCCTCAATCTCCTTAACCCTTACCGGGCAGTCCAGGAACGCAGGATCATGATCCCCACTACAACTGCAACACCGTTGTCCTTCTACAGACCATTTTTCAGAATACTCCGTCCATCTGCACACACTTTAAACAAATCCTTTACAGTTCTGACACTGCAGTGGTTTGGGGAAGAAAGCTCTTACAGCGTATCTTACATAACCAAGCTCATGGTAAAGGCTGGATCGGCATAGGTGGAATGGCATAAAATACCATTCGCTCCATTCCAGCCATTATTATGAGCTGTCCTCCCCTCAGCAGCCTCCACTGGTGCGTAGGTAGGTGCTCTTTATCATTTATTTTTCTCCATTCACCCAGTGGGTCTTTTGAAGCCAACTGCAATCTTCCTTTGGTCTTCAGAAATACAATGAACCAAAATAAGACCACTCTTAGTCACTGACAGACTTTTCCCAGGGCATACATCACCATTCGACACCTCAAATGTGTTTCCCACATATGCATCCTTACTCAACAAATGCATCCCAACAAGAAGCGATTCATTATCATTCATTGTTGTATCCTCGACTCCAATTTCAGACAATTTCCTGTTTGTTTCAGTTTTCGACACTACATTACTGTTGTCCATTCAGTACATTCATCATCACCAACTTTGTTCGACGTGCTGCTTGATTCGAACGCAGCATCCACTTCTGCCATTTTATCTGTCTGACCTGGACCGATGTGAAACTTTTCCACCCGACAGGAAATCTTCTTCTCTTCCCATCTCCTCTTCTTTTTCTTCTTCATCATCTTCATCTTCTTGGGGGGGGGGGCATCATGTAGGATCGCAACTAACTATGATTAGCATCTACCGCCACCTACTGTTGAGGAGTGTGGTCATCCATGGCAATTTACACTTATATTCTTATTGTCAGACCAGTCTCCCTACTAAAATATATAATTTCCCTATCTACCTCACTGCTTCCATCTCCCGCTCCCAAAATACCAGCTAACCCCCATCTCCGTCCCACTCTCCTTACTCCTTCAAACCATCTTTCTCTTTTCCCATCTCCTTAAATGTATCTCTGACTAGTATAGTGGATTTATGCCGCGTTCACAACCTAGTCGGAACTAGAAAACTCGGATATTTCTGACTTACTAACTGGTTGAACATGGCACGTGTTTCCTAGTTACGATTAGCTCATGAACGCTGCAAAATCTCTATAGTGACTGATCTCTGATTGGCCATTGAAAGGGGCGTGCGTTCGATCCGGACGAAGGGAGACAAAGATGGCGGCAGTTACCAGAGGTTCATTCACATTAATGAGACGCTTGGTAGGTTTGTTTGAGGTTTTCAAATGTGTATCCCGACGTGAAAGTGTTGCGAAATAGTTGATGATGCACAACGATCATATATTTAGAAATACTGCCTTTGTACATCAATCTAGAGACGTTGCCCATGCAACTGCTAGCAAATATGATAGCTAATTTTAGTCTACAGAGTGCAGTTGGATTGAAATTGACACATTTTTCCTAATTGTTTTGTAGTTATGAAAACGTGCTATCCGTTGGTTACTACTACCCAGATAGTCAACTATTTATTTGACTCAAACTGTTGACGCTGTGCATGTTTGTCTGAAATAATTGAACTTGAATGGCAACAATACAATGTCATCCCTAACCCATGTACAGACTTATTTACTAGGCTTTAGTGCCTGACGATAGTACTGTATCTTCTGGTCGGGGGATATTTTGTAAAGATCTTCTACGCTCGTTCTGAACGTTAAAACGTATCGCTTGCGGTTTTTTCACATCGGCGAGAAATACTTTTCTACTATCAAAAGGTTAAATTACGACATTTTTATAAGGTCAGGCATGTGATAGTGTTCCTACACGGCCATCTCCATGTTATATTACAACGCTTGTTTACGGAAGACAGGCGGACACCTGTGCTAATTATCAATTTAACCTTCTCCGAACACCTGTGTGTAAACTTGACCGGGGAGGAAGTGTAGTCCGTCAACTGGAGGCATACACTTCGTGTGGATCTGTGCAAAACTGCTACAGTAAGTGTATCTTTATTTAAAACGCTAGTGGTCAGACCGTTGGGCCAGTAACCGAAAGGTTGCTGGATCGAATCCCTGAGCCGACTTGGTGAAAAACCTGTCTGTGTCCTTGACCCCAATTTGCTCTAGGGGCTGACCCTGTAGGTAGGCCGTCATGGTAAATAAGAATTTTCTAATTAACTGACATGCCTAGTTAAATAGAGGTTTACATATAAAAAAAAATAAGCTATGAAATATAAGGGGCCTATCAGTATATTTTTCGAAAACCTTTTCCTAAGTGTTTATTGACCTATCTAAATGTATAAACTGTCAGAATTGTAATTTGCACGCAGCCAACCGTGGCCTCTTAAACATTTAAGGTTATTATTATTTTTATTTTTTTTAACATTAGTAGTAGCTAGTCGCCTAGTCATGGATGCATCAGTGCAATATTGGCACACCACATTTTGTTACAGGCCATTGAAACAAGTAAAGCTTGAATTTGTAGGATTTAATATATCCCTCTAGTGGCCAGTGTTGACCTATTTTAAGAAATGCTATTGGTTGGTGGATATGAAGTCTAAGATCTTTCATCGGCTGAAGAAGTTCTGCCAGGATATAATCGGTTACAACCTGAGGTTAGCATAGGGCTAACGTGTGCCATGTTATCTGATGGGACCGGCTACAATTTCGTACATTTGATGCTTTTTCATTGGCTGATTCGGATTTTGTGCTTGAGAACCCATTTCACTTTAAACTATTGCTTATGTTTGTAAGTATGGCCCGATGTCTTTGCAACAAAAGTTTCCACTTTAAATAAGTTAGATAGCTAATCAACTTTGCCTCGAGTGGCTGGGCGATTCTCATGAAACCAGTTTCAACCATGGTATTAGAAAATGTAGTTAGAAAACCATAATGCACCTACAACAATCAACTATTATTCTGGAGACTACGATGCTTAGTTTATGGCACATTGTCTCATTTTAAATGCATTGTACATTTTTGTAAATTGTCAACCCAAATTCTAATTAACAAAATGTGTCCAAATTAATTTCTCTAGTCATTTTATAAAATGTATAAATAAATAAAATAACTTTTGGTGAATAAATCATACAAATTGTATACTAGTTGAAGTTTACATTAAACTATAATATTTATTACTTGAAAACACTTTGTGCTGTAGAAACTCTACTAATTTTGTATATAGTTGTATTCACCCATGATGAAACATCTAAAGGAGCCGTCCTTAAGGCGTCGGTATGCTTCAGTTCGGCTGGCGGCTAACCAAACAAGTGTGCTCGCATACTCCCTTAAAACCTTCACTAGATATACAAGAAAAAAGCGGCAATAGTACGGTTTGTCCATTTTGAGACTTAGTAGCCAGTATACACTCCCTCAAAATACTCAGAATTAATTCAAGATGACTCAAGAAATCTGTAATTAATTGAAGTTTTTGCCAAGGAGATCTTAGTCGCGCAATTTTTAAGATGTTTGCAGTATTTCTCAATTAAAGAAATGTGCATGAAACGAGTAGTCTCTCGTTGAATGAAGACAGACTTTATTGAAGAATCCCTATTTTTTTATTTGATTTAACTAGGCAAGTGAGTTAAGAACAAATGTTTTTTTACAATGATGACCTACATACAGGGTCAGCCCCTGGAGCAAATTTGGGATAAGTGCCTTGCTCAAGGACACATCGACAGGTATTCGAACCAGCGACCTTTCATTTACTGGCCCAACGCTCTAACCGCTAGGCTACCTGCCACCCTACTGTTGACCTATCACGGATGAAGGGGCATAGACTTCGTCCCGGATTTCAGCTGGCCCAAACAGCTGTGTGCCCAAACAGCTGAAAAACCCTTACTGAAGTCCAAAATGAACAAAAACGTCACTCTTCTGAACTGTTTTGGCTGGGAAGCATGCAAACGCCTTTAGACGAGCACGAGTTCATTTAATTTCTTCACTTATATGCCTTCAGAATGAGGATCTTATTCTCACACACCCCCTTTATGACACTTAACGTTCTCATTACCGATATGACTAAAAACCTCAAATTTGGAAAAACTTAGACCCATTAACTTACCAACTTGGAGGCATGAATGGGCGTTAGTGATGTGGTCAATTATTTGCTAATTCATAATGGCTGTCAACTATTACTTGCATATTGAGCTAAGAGCCTCTCATTACTGAAACGCAAATGTATCATTACCGTATCATTTTTTGTTTCGGTAATGAGATCCTTTACAATGATAATAAGCAAGTTCTAATGTATATTCAATGGGTGTGCTATGCTGGTGACTTCAATTATGTACTAGGATCACTGCTTACACCTTTTTGTAGAACATCAGTTATTTGATTAAGCTGGGGTTGTGAAGAAATATGGGTTTAAAAACCCCATTTAATTTACTTAAAGCCTCAATCTGGAGTTTGTTTCAGCAAAGAACAACCACCATTTCTAAGTAACTGTATTAGCTCTACTGTTTATCTCAAGGAAGTTTTTGTTCCATATCCTACATATTTAGGTACTTTATAGGCATATCATGTTATGCCATTTGCTCATAGGATCACATTAAATTTAGTAATGCATCTATAATATCGTAGAACCACACATCAATATTACTTGTCTAGACCTTGGAGAAATAACTTTTTATTTTCTATTTACTTTTTTATAAGTTGTAGAATAATAGTGAATACATCAAAACTATGAAATAACACATATGGAATCATGTAGTAACCAAAAAAAGTGTTAACAAATCAACATATATTTGAGATTCTTCAAAGTAGCCACCCGTTGCCTTGATGACAACTTTGCACACACTTGGTATTCTCTCAACCAGCTTCATGAGGTAGTCACCTGGAATACATTTTAATTAACAGGTGTGCCTTGTTAAAAGTTAATTTGTGAAATGTCTTTCCTTAATGTGTTTGAGCCAATCAGTTGTTGTGACAAGGTAGGGGTGGTATACAGAAGATAGCCCTATTTGGTAATAGACCAATTCCATATTATGTCAGAAACGACAGTCCATCATTACTTTAAGACATGAAGGTCAGTCAGTCTGGAAAAAGTCAAGAACTTTGAATGTTTCTTCAAGTGCAGTTGCAAAAACCATCAAGCGCTATGATGGAACTCATGAGGACCAACACAGGGAAGGAAGACCCAGAGTTACCTCAGATTGCAGCCCAAATAAACGTTTCACAGATTTCAAGTAACAGACACATCTCAACATCACCTGATCAGAGGAGACCGTGTGAATCAGGCCTTCATGGTCGAATTTCTACAAAGAAACCACTACTAAAGGACACCAATAATAAGAAGAGACCTGCTTGGCCAAGAAACACGAGCAATGGACATTAGACCAGTGGAAATCTGGCCTTTGGTCAGATGTTTGGTATCCAACCGCGGTGTCTGTGATGCAGAGTAGGTGAACGGATGATCTCCACGTGTGGTTGCCACCGTGAAGCATGGAGGAAGAGGTGTGATGGTGTGCTTTGCTGGTGACACTGTCAGTGATTTATTAGAATTCAAGGCACACTTAACCAGCATGGCTACCACAGCATTCTGCACTTTTTTTGGTTACTAAATGATTCCATATGTGTTATTTAATAGATTTGATTTCTTCACTATTATCCTACAATCTAGAAAATAGTAAAAATAAAGAAAAACCCTTGAATAAGTAGGTGTGATCAAAATTTTAATTTTATACTTTATTTTTTTGTGTGCCAATTTTGTGAGAATCACCTGGTTACAACAACCTGGTCAATGACGATTTCACCTTGATTTGTAACATTAGGTTGTTTAGATAAAACCAAACTTGCTGTGCAGCTAGTAAAGTGTTGGTAGCTTCGAATCCATGCTAGCTTCATCTTTAGATGCTGAAACGGTATAGAAGTACCCAAGCCTAGTCCTAAAATGCGACCCCATCTAATAACTGATCATAACATGGATCTATTTCTTGTTTGTCATCGCAGCTCTTGGCACATCGGTACAAGCGTTGCAGCTCCAGGGTCCAAACTGTCCGACCAGACTACACCCTCCATCCCCACACTGTCTTCATTCCTCAGCTCTGCAGCTCTAGGTTTTTCCAGACCAGTTATGGTAAGTAGACTTCGTAATCGGCACACAGGGATGTGGAATGAGGAAGATGCTACTATTGACAGTGTACAGACAGTAAACAAACAATCTTACATGTACAAAAGGCTATGTGGAAGTTATAGGTTAAAGAATGGATGTTTAGTTTTTAATGATCATTTGCTTTCTTTAGTCACATCAGGACCAATTCTGCAGTTCAAACTCTCAGATATTGGCGAGGGCATCATGGAGGTGACAGTGAAGGAATGGTATGTTTTCCAAATATGGTATACCAACGTGTGAACCGGTATATGAATCAGGTCTTCTTAAAGCATAGCTACTCCAAGGGAGAGATTTTAAGGTTGTCTTTCTGTTCCTTTAGGTATGTGAAAGAAGGAGACAAAGTCTCCCAGTTTGACAGCATCTGTGAGGTACAGAGTGACAAGGCATCTGTCACCATCACAAGTCGCTATGACGGTGTCATTAAAAAGCTCTACTATGAGGTTGATGCCACAGCCTTAGTGGGCACACCGCTGGTGGATATCGAGACAGAGCCCGGTCCAGGTAGGTATGCCGCCAAGGCACCAATAATGGAGTAATGGGAATCTCCCAACTTTTGATGTATCAAATGTTTAGAACGATGGAACTGGAAAACCTTGAAGCTAGTTCCTTAACAGTTTTTATATTACCTGGGTCACGTTTATAATAATAAATAAAAACATTTTGGAACACAACAAAATATCTTTAAGTTCAAAAACAACATTGACTTCTGTTGGAAGATGGGGATAGTGACTTTGGTCGATCTTTCAGAGGTGGCCCATGAGGAGGATGTTGTGGAGACCCCGGCGATGTCAAACGATGAGCACACACACCAGGAAATCAAGGGACACAAGACCCAGGCCACACCTGCAGTCCGTCGTTTAGCCATGGAGAACAATGTGAGTTATTAAAAGACAGACACATAAGCATGCACGGCTCTCGACCTTCGCCTCTCCCGAGTCCGTACGGGAGTTGCAGCGATGGGACAAGACTGTAACTACCAATTGGATACCACGAAAAAGGGGGGAAAATATATGCAGGCTTTTGTGAGGATTGTCTGACTATATACCTCTTTGCCGCCTACTTTCCATTCCTCCTTAGATCAAGCTCAGTGAAGTGGTCGGAACCGGGAGAGACGGACGGATCCTCAAAGAGGACATCCTCAACTTCCTGGCCAAACAGACGGGGGCCATTTTACCCCCGACCCCGTTCCATGAGATCCAGCCACCCCCCCCTGCAGCATCCGCCACCTCTTCGGTCTCCATGCCCAAGGCAATGCCCCCACCAAGTGTCCAGCTCCCTGTCGTCTCCAGGCCTGTCTTCACGGGCAAGGACAGCTCTGAGCCCCTGAAAGGTAGAGGGAGATTTACAGAGATGGTTAATGGTTCCAATAAATGTGTTTGCTTTCTGGGATACATTTCTGATTCAGAGAATAACCGATAGTATTAGCTAGATAGGTTAAATATAGTCTTATTAGAGTAGCAGTGATGTTTGGAAGGCATTTCAAAAAGCTAGTCACTATTTATTTCCCCAATCTAGGTTACAAACAACTTCCCTCTGTCTTTGTTTGCTCCAGACTAAAGTGACCTGACCGGACAGGTGTTAACTTAGCAATATGGTACTGGCTTCCTCAAAACATATCCCTTTTTTCTAATGTATTCTTCTGAACGACCAGGTTTCCACAAAGCAATGGTGAAGACCATGACTGCAGCTTTGAAGATCCCCCACTTTGGTTATAAAGATGAGGTGGATTTGACAAGGCTGGTGCAGCTGCGCAAGGAGCTGAAGGGCCTGTCAGAGGCTCGCGGGGTCAAGCTCAGCTACATGCCCTTCTTCATTAAGGTGACCTTTGACTCCCGACATGATATAATATGAAGTTGTGAGGTGACATTTCTAGTGTCAAAAAGTGACGCCATTGCCAAAATGCATGGGGTAACACCTAATAAGATTTGTTCGTTATGACATTGAAATGTCAGCGCTATAAGCTCATGACAGATCATGTACACTTGTTACATCAGAGGTAGCACCTTGCACAGCAACTTCACTATTACATGGGTGTCATGAAAGAATCATTGCACGTCATACCAGAAGGACTATGCCAGAGTATTTGAATAAATAGTCTACTTGCTGTGGTTTGGATCACACCATAGTCCCTGTGCCCAAGAAAGCGAAGGTAACCTGTCAAAATAACTACCGTCCAGTAGCACTGACGTCGGTGGCCATGAAGTGCTTTGAAAGGCTGGTCCTAGACCCACTCCAATTCGCATACTGCCCCAACAGATCCACATATGACGCAATCTCAATCGTACTCCACACTGCCCTTTCCCACCTGGACAAAAGGAACACCTATGTTAGAATGCTGTTCATTGACTACAGCTCAGCGTTCAACACCATAGTGCCCACAAAGCTCATCACTAAGCTAAGGACCCTGGGACTAAACACCTCCCTCTGTAACTGGATTCTGGACTTCCTGACAGGCAGCCCCCAGGTGGTAAGGGTAGGACACAACACATCTGCCACGCTGATATTCAACACGGAGGCCCCTCCTGTACTTCCTGTTCACCCACGACTGCGTGGCCAAGCACTATCCAACACCATAATTAAGATTGCTGACGACAACAGAGCTAGGCCTGATCACCGACAACAATGAGAGTGCCTAAAGAGAGGAGGTCAGAGATCTTGCCGTGTGGTGCCAGGATAACAACCTCTCCCTTGACGTGATCAAGACAAAGGAGCTGATTTGTGGACTACAGGAAAAGGAGGACCGAGCACGCCCCCATTAACATCGACGGTGCTGTAGTGGAGCAGGTTGAGTTTCAAGTTCCTTGGTGTCCACCAACAAACTATATCATGGTCCAAACACACCAAGACAGTCATGAAGAGGGCACGACAACACCTTTTCCCCTTCAGGAGACTGAAAAGATTTCACATGGGTCCCCAGATCCTCAAAAAGTTATACAGCTGCACCATCAAGAGCATCCTAACTGGTTGCATCACCGCCTGGTATGGCAACTGCTCGGCATCCGACCTTAAAGCACTACAGAGGGTAGTGCGTACGGCCCAGTACATCACTGGGGCCAAGCTTCCTGCCATCCAGGACCTATATACTAGGTGGTATCAGAGGAAGGCCCAAATAAATTGTCAGACTCCAGTCACCCAAGTCTTAGACTGTTCTCTCTGCTACCGCACGGCAAGAGGTACCGGACCGCCAAGTCTAGGTCCTAAAGGCTCCTTAACAGCTTCTACCCCCTAGACATAAGACTGCTGAACAATTAATAAAATGGCCACCCGGACTATTTGCATTAACCCCCCTCGCCCCCCCCCCACTGCTGCTACTTGTGGTTTATTATCTATGCATAGTGACTTTACCCCGACCTGTACATGTACAAATTACCTTGACTACCCTGTACCCTCGCACATTGACTCGGTACCGTTACCCCCTGTATATAGCCTCATTACTAACCTGTACCCTCGCACATTGACTGTACCGTTACCCCCTGTATATAGCCTCATTACTAACCTGTACCCTCGCACATTGACTGTACCGTTACCCCCTGTATATAGCCTCATTACTAACCTGTACCCTCGCACATTGACTGTACCGTTACCCCCTGTATATAGCCTCATTACTAACCTGTACCCTCGCACATTGACTCTGTACCGTTACCCCCTGTATATAGCCTCATTACTAACCTGTACCCTCGCACATTGACTCTGTACCGTTACCCCCTGTATATAGCCTCATTACTAACCTGTACCCTCGCACATTGACTCTGTACCGTTACCCCCTGTATATAGCCTCATTACTAACCTGTACCCTCTGTACCGTTACCCCCTGTATACAGCCTCATTACTAACCTGTACCCTCTGTACCGTTACCCCCTGTATACAGCCTCATTACTAACCTGTACCCTCTGTACCGTTACCCCCTGTATATAGCCTCATTACTAACCTGTACCCTCTGTACCGTTACCCCATGTATACAGCCTCATTACTAACCTGTACCCTCTGTACCGTTACCCCCTGTATATAGCCTCATTACTAACCTGTACCCTCTGTACCGTTACCCCCTGTATATAGCCTCATTACTAACCTGTACCCTCTGTACCGTTACCCCCTGTATATAGCCTCATTACTAACCTGTACCCTCTGTACCGTTACCCCCTGTATATAGCCTCATTACTAACCTGTACCCTCTGTACCGTTACCCCATGTATATAGCCTCATTACTAACCTGTACCCTCTGTACCGTTACCCCATGTATATAGCCTCATTACTAACCTGTACCCTCTGTACCGTTACCCCCTGTATATAGCCTCATTACTAACCTGTACCCTCTGTACCGTTACCCCATGTATATAGCCTCATTACTAACCTGTACCCTCTGTACCGTTACCCCATGTATATAGCCTCATTACTAACCTGTACCGTTACCCCATGTATATAGCCTCATTACTAACCTGTACCCTCTGTACCGTTACCCCCTGTATATAGCCTCATTACTAACCTGTACCCTCTGTACCGTTACCCCCTGTATATAGCCTCATTACTAACCTGTACCCTCTGTACCGTTACCCCATGTATATAGCCTCATTACTAACCTGTACCCTCTGTACCGTTACCCCCTGTATATAGCCTCATTACTAACCTGTACCCTCTGTACCGTTACCCCCTGTATATAGCCTCATTACTAACCTGTACCCTCTGTACCGTTACCCCTGTATATAGCCTCATTACTAACCTGTACCCTCTGTACCGTTACCCCCTGTATATAGCCTCATTACTAACCTGTACCCTCTGTACCGTTACCCCCTGTATATAGCCTCATTGTTGTATTATTGTTGTAAATAATTGTTTTACTTTAGTTTATTTTGTAAATATTTTCTTAACTGCATTGTTGGTTAAGGGCTTGTAAGTAATCATTACACAGTAAGGTCTACACCTGTCGGCGCATGTGACAAATACATTTTGATTTGAGGATGATGATGATGATAACAATTATTTTCTGTGAGCAGGCTGCTTCCCTGGGCCTTCTCCATTTCCCTATCCTCAACGCCTCGGTGGACGAGGCTGTTCAGAACATCACCTACAAGGTAAGGCTGCAGGAAGGGGGGATGATGTTGGGGATACATCGCTTCCATGTCAGTCAACTTCGGTACAACATGCTATGGGGTGTCAAACTCTCTCGACTTCCGTTGAAGGATCTAAAATCACACCTGACAAGGCCAATGAAATCCTTTCCTCGCTGGAAGCCCTGCCTTCCACAGGTGATAAGCGTGAGGCTAGAATTCATTCCTTCCATTATTCCGCTCTTCACCTCTGTGTGAACAGGAATGATTCGCGAAGTTCGAGTCAAGTTCGGGAGGCCTAATATAATTTACTTAATAAAAAAAACTATAAAAAAATAAATGGTTATTTCCCCCCTTCCTCGCTCCAATTGCACATATATCATGTTCATTCGACCGAAAGGTTGCTTGTTGGAAATCCCGAGCCGGCAAGGTGGAAAAATCTACCGTTCTGCCCTTGAGCAAGGCAGTTAACCCCAACAAGTACTGCTCCCAGTCGCCAGTGACGTCTATTAAGGCAGCAGCCCCCTGTACTTCTCTCATTCAGAGGGATTGGGTTAAATGCGGAAGACTAATTTCAGTTGAATGCATTACGTATCCCCTTTACATCTGGGTTAGTAGAACATCTCAATGTGGTTGTCACAGCCATTAAACTCTGTTTTTAAAGTCACCATCTGGCAACTGAGTTATGAAGGACGCCTATATCTCTCTAGTGACTGGGTGTATTGATACACCATCCAAAGTGTAAATAATAACTTCACCATGCTCAAAGGGATATTATATGTAGTTACATTTTTTATATATTTATTTTAATTTACCAATAGGTGCCCTTCATTGTGAGGCCTAACCTCTTTGGTTGAATCTGTTTTGAAATTCACTGCTCAATTTGAGAGACCTTTAAAGATAATGATATGTATGGGGTACAGCGACAGCATAGACATTTAAAAAAATTATGTTAAACACTTACTGCACACAGTGAGTCAATTAAACTTATGTGACTTGTTAAGCACATGTTTACCCCAGAACTTATTTCCACGTGTCATAAAAGGGGTTAAATATTTATTGACTTAATTTCAGCTTTTCATTTTTTGTAAACATTTTGAAAAACAATTGTACTTTAACATTATGGGGTATTGTGTGTAGTCCAGTGACCCCAAAAAATTTAATTGCATCCATTTTAAAATCAGGCTGTAACACAACAAAATGTGGGAAACGTCAAGGGGTGTAAAACTAACAGCGGAAGTTATTTCTGATTTCTGCACGTAAAAATTAGCAATTTGACAAGAGGGGACCGGAGTTCGTTTTCACTCCTGTCTCAACCCCTAGTTTGAGTTGCGGAACTCTGAGATGGACTGAGTCTTTGGTCGGAGCAAATGTCTTGTCTGCCTGGGTGTGGTGTGTGCGGTGGCTGCCCATGCTCAACCCGGTTCCTGTGCGCTCCATCGCCAGTTACGGGAGGCTACTCGAAGACTGCCGCCTGTATCTGCCTCGGCAAAGCACTGCTTGCCTCTCTTCCCAGACTTGTCGGTGAAGGTTCCGGTCTAGGGGTGTGCTGAGTACTCGGACAAAACGAGTATCGTAACGGATATGGAGAATACTTGACACAAGTATGTTTTTGTAATTATCCTTGATCAGAATTATATATATTTTTCAGCTGCCAGCACACGTCTCTTTTTCACTCCGTGTGAAGCGCTGTGCTCACCAAACAACGATTGGCTAGTTCTTCTGTCTGTAAAGAAACGGGCGGGGTATTGGTTGAGCCTGCTGCAACGATTGGATTAGAACAAGCCGTTCTCCGTCCGCTCTCATTTCACACGCGGCTGTTTCACTCATCTCCGGGCACACGTCCCTCCTTCTCCAAACATGACCTTCTCCCATTCCTCCTCTGGATCATCCAGATGGTCATTGGCAAACTTCAGACGGGCCTGGACATGCGCTGGCTTGAGCAGGGGGACCTTGCGTGCGCTAATGGTTTTCTTTGAGACTGTGGTCCCAGCTCTAGGTCCTGCCGTCTAGTTCTGGGCTGATCCCTCACCTTCCTCATGATCATTGATGCCCCACGAGGTGAGATCTTGCATGGTGCCCCAGACCGAGGGAGATTGACCGTCATCTTGAACTTCTTCCATTTTCTAATAATTGCAGCAACAGTTGTTGCCTTCTCACCAAGCTGCTTGCCTATTGTCCTGTAGCCCATCCCAGCCTTGTGCAGGTCTACAATTTTATCCCTGATGTCCTTACACAGCTCTCTGGTCTTGGCCATTGTGGAGAGGTTGGAGTCTGTTTGAGTGTGTGGACAGGTGTCTTTTATACAGGTAACGAGTTCCAACAGGTGCAGTTAATACAGGTAATGAGTGGAGAACAGGAGGGCTTCTTAAAGAAAAACTAACAGGTCTGTGAGAGCCGGAATTCTTACTGGTTGGTAGGTGATCAAATACTCCACTCGCCGTGTTTGGAGGAAGAAGAAGGATGAGTACAACCCCAAGAACACCATCCCAACCGTGAAGCATGGAGGTGGAAACATCATTCTTTGGGGATGCTTGTCTGCAAAGGGGACAGGACGACTGCACCGTATTGAGGGGAGACTGGATGGGGCCATGTATTGCGAGATCTTGGCCAACAACCTCCTTCCCTCAGTAAGAGCATTGAAGATGGGTCGTGGCTGGGTCTTCCAGCATGACAACGACCCGAAACACACAGCCAGGGCAACTAAGGAGTGGCTCCGTAAGAAGCATCTCAAGGTCCTGGAGTGGCCTAGCCAGTCTCCAGACCTGAACCCAATAGAAAATCTTTGGAAGGAGCTGAAAGTCCGTATTGCCCAGCGACAGCCCTGAAACCTGAAGGATCTGAATGGAGGAGTGGGCCAAAATCCCTGCTGCAGTGTGTGCAAACCTGGTCAAATACAGGAAACGTATGATCTCTGTAATTACAAACAAAGGTTTCTGTACCAAATATTAAGTTTGGCTTTTCTGATGTATCAAATACTTATGTCATGCAATAAAATGCAAATTAATTATTTAAAAATCATACAATGTGATTTTCTGGATTTTTGTTTTAGATTCCGTCACTCACAGTTGAAGAGTACCTATGATAAAAATTACAGACTTCTACATGCTTTGTAAGTGGGAAAACCTGCAAAATCGGCAGTGTATCAAATACTTGTTCTCCCCACTGTATATATACACACACACACACACACACACACACAAAAGTATGTGGACACCCCTTCAAATTAGTGGATTTGGCTATTTCAGTCACACTCGTTGCTGTCAGGTGTATAAAATCGAGCACACAGTCATGCAATCTCCATAGACAAACATTGGCAGTAGAATGGCCTTACTGAAGAGCGCAGTGACATTCAATGTTCACCATTCTAGGATGCCACCTTTCCAACAAGTCAGTTCGTGAAATGTCTGCCCTGCTAGTGGGAACGTCTAGGAGCAACAATGGCTCAGCCTCAAAGTGGTAGGCCACACAAGCTCACAGAACGGGAATGCCGAGTGCTGAAGCACGTACAAATCTGCTGTCCTCGGTTGCAACACACACTACAGAGTTCCAAACTGCCTCTGGAAGCAATGTCAGCACAAGAACTGTTCGTCTGGAGCTTCATGAAATGGGTTTCCATGGCCAAGCAGCTGCATACAAGCCTAAGATCACCATGCGCAATGGCTAGCGTTGGCTGGAGGGGTGTAAAACTTGCCACCATTGCACTCTGAAGCATTGGAAACGCATTCTCTGGAGGGATGAATGACGCTTCACCATCTGGCAGTCCGACAGACAAATCTGGGTTTGGCGGATGCCAGGAGAACGCTACCTGCCCCAATCTAACAGCTTTTGGATGAATTGGAACGCTGACTGCGAGCCAGGCCTAATCACCCAACATCAGTGCCCAACCTCCGTAATACTCTTGTGGCTGAATGGAAGCAAGTACCCGCAGCGATGTTCCAACATTCTATTGGAAAGCCTTCCCAGAAAAGTGGAGGCTGTTAAAGCAGCAAAGGGGGGGACCAGCTCCATATTAATACCCATGATTTTGGAAAGATGTTCGACGAGCAGGGGTCCACATTTTGGTCAAGTAGTGTATATTAAAATAAATGGGGTGCTTGCTCATAGCAAGTAGAATGCTGGACGTAGAAATAAAATTAATAATTAACATAAACACAGACATGACATTTCTCTCAGATCCTTCCTTCGAAGTGATTGAGAACCTAAGCTGGATCTAAGCTGTGGCGCTTTGTCTCCTCCACCAGGCGTCCCACAATATTGGCCTGGCCATGGCCACTAGCCAGGGCCTGCTGGTGCCCAATGTGAAGAATGTGCAGTTGCTGAGTGTGTTTGATATCGCTGTGGAGCTCAACCGCATGCAGACCCTGGGCGCCACCGGCCAGCTGGGCACGGCCGACCTCATGGGAGGCACCTTCACCCTCTCCAACATCGGCTCGGTGAGCTGTGGGGGGGGAACTAGTGGCTGAGAGGATGAGCTTAAAGTGAAACTGATAAGTCTTAACAGATTTTTTTTTAAAGCTTGTGTTCTCGATAGCCATCTAGTAATGCCAACTTAATAGTAATTAGCCATCTAGTAATGCCAACTTAATAGTAATGCCAACTTAATAGTAATTAGCCATCTAGTAATGCTAACTTAATAGTAATTGACAGCTAGCGGCTGCATCATTTGTTACCTTTGCTTGCTTAAGCTGCTTGTTCAGTCTTTGCATGTCATGTGTTTGTGTATTCCCTTGAATCAGATTGGAGGCACTTATGCAAAGCCAGTGATTCTGCCTCCTGAGGTGGCGATTGGCGCTCTTGGAAAGATCCAGGTTTGTGAATCTTATATTACTTTAAACATGATCAGTTATGCTATCAATGCTGGCTATGATGAGTGGCGCAGGGGTACGGACCTCAGCTGATAATGGGAGCTGAGTGTTGGTGCTAGTCCTCAGCTGACTGGGAGGTGCCAACACGATACAGACGCTTGACTGAGCTTCATGACATTGTCTGGACTTTGTTACATTATATTTATTTGATGGTAAGGATGTCTAAATCTCCTGACATGTTTATGCCCCTTCCAGGTCCTGCCAAGGTTTAACTCGAGGGACGAGGTGGTGAAAGCTCACATCATGAACGTCAGCTGGTCGGCAGACCACCGGATCATTGATGGGGCCACCATGGCGCGGTTTTCCAACCTGTGGAGGGACTACCTGGAGAACCCGGCCTCTATGGTCCTGGATCTAAAATGAGCCTGCGGTACACTGGCCTGCGTCCTCTGGATGCAAGCCCAGCGACGCAAAACCAGCCACCATGATTATGTGAAGTTGGTCTACTGTACTCTGACTCTGGGTAGTCACTTTGACTGGGTGTTATTGGTCCCCATACTGCTCCTGCCCCTTTGGCCTTCCAAATCTTTCTTCCTCAGAACATTGATGGCTGCACACGCCACAGACACCACAGGTTACCTTCTACTTGACATTGTGAAACTCGTTGCAGGCTGTTTTCTCTTTGTGTGGCCTTAGTTTGATTGCTCTCTTCTGGTTGCCTTACTGACATAGGATGGGTATGAACAGTAGCGCTTTCACCTTAAGAGCAGAATGTTGGGAAAACAAACTTTTAGTAAACCTGTGTTTCTGAAGTACTGTATAACCCTGTAAAAACGTCTACACCTTATAGCCCCACATAGCATCCCAGCTGAATGAATGGTCAACTCTCAAACTGATGGTTCATGGAAGTTTAATGCGGTCCATTTCCATAAACACATCGTAAGAGCTGATGGAGAAGCAAACCAAAAATGCTCTTACAATATGAACAATACAGTCCACAAACAATACACTATTACACAACTTTACATTAGCGTGCTTCATACATCAAATGCATCAATGCATGAGTTTTTCTACCCAAACAGTTGATTACGTGCTAATAGCTTGCTAATGTGGCGCAAGATTAACTAATATTAGCCAGCACAAACGGTGGTTAGGCTACCGCTAATAACGTCATACTGCTAGCAGACTACTACCTGGTTGTAGACCTCCAACTTGGCCCTAGCTTCCCTTACGTCTCTCTTGAAAGACAGTAAATAGTTTGTTCTCTTTTCAGCTAGGTGCCAAGTTTGATATTGTTTCTTGGGTGCTTGAACAACCTTAACAAAAAGTAATTTTCCTGTATTGAATGAAATACAGATCTCATTTACATAAGTATTCACACCATTGAGTCAATACTTTGTTGCAACCTTTGGCAGCAATTTCAGCTGTTAATCTTTCTGGATAAGTCCCTAAGAGCTTTCCACACCGACATTGTGCAACATTTGCCCATTATTCTTTTCAAAATTCTCCAAACTCAAATTGATTGTTGACCATTGGTAGACAACCATTTTCGGGTCTTGCCGTAGATTTAAGTCAAATCTAACTTGGCCACTCGGGAACATTTACTGTCTTCATGGTAAGCAACTCCAGTGTAGATTTGGCCTTTGTGTTTTAGGTTATTGTCCTGCTGAAAGGTGAATTAATCTCCCTGTGTCTTGTGGAAAGCAGACTGAACTGGCTGTCTCATGCCTGTGCTGAACACCATTCCATTAATTGTTTTATCCTGAAAAACTCCCCAGTCCTTAATGATTACAAGCATACCCATAACATGATGCAGCCATGCTTGAAAATATGTAGAGTGGTACTCAGTAATGTGTTGTATTGGATTTGCCCCAAACATAACACACTGTATTCAGGTCAAAAATGTGTTTTGCCACATTTTTTGAAGTATTACTTTAATGCCTTGTTGCAAACAGGAGGCATGTTTTGGAATATGTTTTATTCTGTACAGGCTTCCTTTTCACTCTGTCAATTAGGTTAGTATTGTGGAGTAACTTAAATGTTGATCCATCCTCAGTTTTCTATCACAGCCATTAAACTCTAACTGTTTTAAAGTCACCATTGGCCTCATGGTGAAATCCCTGAGCGGTTTCCTTCCTCTCCGGCAACTGAGTTAGGAAGGACACCTGTATCGTTGTAGTGACTGGGTGTATTGATACACCAGCCAAAGTTTAACTTCATGCTCAAAGGGGATATTCAATGTCTGCATTTTTTTTCGTTTTTACCCATCCAACAATAGGTGCATTGGAAAACATCCCTGGTGTTTAGTTGAAACTGTTTTGAAATTCACTGCTCGACCTGAGGGACTTTACAGATAATTGTATTTGTGGGGTACAGAGATGAGGTAGTCATTCAGAAATCATGTTAAACACGAGTCTGTGTAACTTATGTGACTTGTTTAGCACATTTTTACTCCTGAACTTTTTTAGACTTGCCATAACAAAGGGGTTGAATAATTATTGACTCAAGACATTTCAGCTTTTTCAATTTGTACAAATTTAAAAAAACAATTCATCTTTGACATTATTCGGTATTATGTGTGTGTAGGCCAGTGATGACAATATCAATTTAATCCTTTTTATATTCAGGTTGGAAACACAACAAAATGTGGGAAAAAGTCAAGGGGTACGAATACTTTCTGAAGGCTCTGCTTTCCAATGTCCGTAGCTGCTAGACAAAACACTCCTACAATGGCTCCCCAAGAGTTAGTTTGATAAATGTATGTTACAAAGGTGCTGCTTTTCTTGGTCTGTTAAAAAAAAAAAAAAAATTAAGTTATGGGTGGAAGTGAACACCTAGTGTAGGGTTTTGGGAATGTGTACTGTGGTCTCTTTTAGGGAGATTGTATTATTTGAAGGGGTGTGAGAAATGCCTGTGACTTGTTGACGACCACTGTTTCTGATATTGTGGTGATCTTGAAAACAAGTTTTAATTGAGGTGTGAAGATTTATTGGCTTTGCTGAGTTGTGTTGTGCATTATGTTCCCCAAGATTTCTGACACTTTTGGCAAAATAAAGCCTTCAATCTATAGGAGCTGAAGAATTGTCGTCATACATGGAAATACAGGTTAATGTTGGAAATTCAGTCATTTTTCACAAATTCTTTTAAATGGTGAATGAAGTCTGTTAAATAGCCCTAAAGTTTATTTTAAATGTTTAGTACCGAGTAACCCATCTTTCCATTGACAATTGCTACATTTGTTTTAGTCTCCAGGACTTGGAATAAATAAAGCTGGTCCTAAATGCTTCTAATTTCCCACCCCATTAAACAGAGGACAAACTTGTTGCATTACCATACACCCCTATTTCATACTTCTTCCTACTGTCACCGAAGTCCATGTGACAAGTTTAGCATGTCCTCACCACTATTTTTAGTTTTCTACCCCAGAAAGTGGTGTATGGAGGGTGTGACGCAATTGCGGAGCCTGCAGAGGCCAAATTGAGCTCACTACTCAGTACCACATTGCCTGCAATAAGTATGAATGCCCTGACTTCTGCAGAGTCCCTATCACGTTATAAATGCTGCACGGCCAATGCAGTAGTGATGTGTCATGCGCAAAAGATGCGGCTCTGAGAGCCGATGCTTTGTAGTGAATCAGAAGAGCCGGCTCGCATCGAGTGAGAGCCGGCTCCCAGTTTTTTTCCTTTCGCTGCGTGCTTACAGGCAGAACTTTGTTTTGATTGGTCAGCAATCGCATCGCGGCCAATCAGATGTGAGGATATGGGATCATACCATTATGTAAAAACAGAGAGGGGGGTGAAGTGAAGCGGCACTCCACTGCAAGTTAATGAGTCGTAACAACGTTAATAACGACACTGTCTGTCAGATAGCGGTGAGGAGAGTGTGTGAGTCGTAACTATGAGTGACACCCGAAAGAGAAGCAGCATCTGGCTCCAGTTTAAAGACAATGGAAACAACAAAGCAGAGTGCGTTCACTGCAAGATGAAAATTACTTTAAGAGCAGGTTCCACCACAAACCTGCATAGACATATGAGAACTGTCCATCCTACAGTGCAGTTAGAGGAGAGAGGGCAAGCTAGCACCCCATCTACAGATCCTGGTGTGTCTCATCCCCAAAAAACAGCAACTGCAGCAGCATCTACTGGCTTCCCCACACATGCAGGTATAACCTCTCCTACTGCAGCTCAAAGCAAAATAAGCCAGTTTATACCCAAAGTGATGACCCCATCCAAACAGCACAGCATTGATGTAGAGCTAGCTAAAATGATAGCTACTGATTTCCAACCCTTTTCAATTGTGGAGGACAGAGGTTTTAAAAGTTTTGTCAAAACTTTAAATCCCACATACACTTTTCCAGTAGAAAAACATTGTCCCAAACAACAATACCTAAACTATATGACACAGAACGGGCATTATGGCAAGTAAGGGTGAAACAAGCTCCATCAGTTTGCCTGACAACTGACTGCTGGACCTCCAGAACAACCTGCTCTTTCATGGCTGTCACTTGCCATTTCATTGAAAATTACAAGATGACATCTTGCCTTTTGGACTGCTTTGAGTTCACAGAGAGACACACTGCAGAAAACCTAGCAGATGAGCTAGTAAGAGTGGCAAAAGAGTGGCAAGTAGAGGACAAAGTAGTGTGCTGTGTGAGTGACAATGCAGCAAACATCACCAAAGCCATAAAAATTCTTAAGTGGACCCATCACCCATGTCTGGCACATACACTAAACCTCATGATTAGAGATGCCCTAAAGGTGGTCAAACCAACCGTGGATAAGGTGAAGGCTGTTGTGGAGTTTTTCCACAAAAGCACAGTTGCAACACAGAGGCTAAAGTCCACACAGTGCCAGATGGGGATGCCTGAACTGAGGCCCAAACAAGAGTGTGCCACCAGGTGGAACTCAACATTTTATATGTTGAAACGAATTCTTGAAACAAAAGATGCCATCATCTCCACCCTGGCCCTCATCAACGCACCAGTTGATGCTCTATGTCAAGAGGAATTGGAGCTGGTGAAAGAGGTCTGCACCGTCCTGCAACCATTTGAGGAGGTGACTGTGGAAATAAGTGCAGACAGGTACCTTGGACCATTTTTTTTCTCTACTACCATTCAGTCACTATTATACATTGCAGAAACAATACAGTATAATGTGCCACATATAATATGCCACATACTTTAAAAAAAGCTTCATTTTAAAAGTTGCTGTTTCTCTCCCTCAGCTATGTTTCTGCCTCAAAAAATGCTCCTGCTATGCAAAGGTTTGCAGCGTGTGACAGCCCAACAGACTGTAACCATGCAGAAAGGGAAAGAATTGGTTGCAGCTCTTTGTTCAGCCATGGACCGGAAATTTCTGCGTATGGAGTACAACACTGTCCACTCAGAAACCACATTATTGGATCCTAGGTTTAAAAAACTTGCATTCAATGACAACAGAGCTGTTGATGAGGCACTTCAGAGAATTAGTGCAGCAGCAAGATGCACCCCTAGCAGCCAGCCAGCTCCGCCATTAGAAGGCCAAGTGTATGAGGAACCACAAACCTCTGTTGTTTGGAGGCTTTTTGATGAAAGAGCTACAGGAGATGCTACAAGAAGAAATCCTACAGCTGATGCTATACTGGAGGTGAGGTCTTATCTTGAGGAGCCCATCATCCAACGAGCAGAAGACCCACTGAGCTGGTGGCAGGCCAAGGCCTCAGTCTTTCCACACCTGGCGAAGGTGATGGAAGGGAGACTGTGTATTGTGGCAACATCGGTTCCTTCAGAGAGAATCTTCTCAAAAACAGGGCAGATAATCTCAGAAAGAAGAAATAGGATCAGTCCATCAAAGCTGAGGCATCTGATTTTTTTGAATGCCAATCTTCACTGAGGACATTAATACTGTTTGCTTGAGTTTGGTTCTAGTTCTGTTCTAGTTCAATTCTGTTTATTTGCTGTTTTTTTGTTGTTAATTTGGCAAAAAAATGTTTGATTAAAATGATTAAAAACAAAAGAATGCTTTTGTAACAAAATAAATGCATAAAAACACTGCACATGAAAGGGTTTTCAACACACAAACCATTTTTTTTTTTTAAAGTTAGGGTAAAATAAAGGCCTACAAAAAAATCCTAAATTAAGAGCCGTTCAGGAGTCGAAAGAGCCGGCTCTTCTTTGGGAGCTGAGCCAAAAGAGCCGGCTCTCGGAAAAGAGCCGAACTTCCCATCACTACAATGCAGACAGTCAGATTGACCATGCAGCGCCTTTCAGCACTGCGATGCAGTAAATTACTCCTTTATCACACAGCGCAATGGTGTCATACTGTCGGTGTGAGCGAGCAAGGTACAGACCTACGCGTCATTATGCCAAATGGTAAGCAGCATCATCTGGATATGTGTGCAACAAAAGTTCAACATTCACCTAATTCTACAATTTCGGTCAAACCGTCTACTCATACAGTTCAACGCATATGTTCGATAAATCCAACGTATGCACCACACAACGTACTGCAAATGCATGTGCAATGCAATATTGCAAGGCAAATGCTGCGTTCCATTGGAAATGAAATAGTTTCTTCTGGAGTACCAAAATGCAAGGCACTGTCGGTGTGATCGAGGCGTTAGACCACTGCGCCTTTTCTGATGGACAGGACGTTTTGGTACGATTTTATAAATGCCAACATATAATTTATTTGTTAGACATGGTGGTTTATTTTTGTGTGGGTAAAATGAGTTAGACTATGCGAGAAATGGCAGTGGAAACGCCTTTACGCGCAAATATTGATATGACCATCATATCGAAGTAAACTTGGTCGATGATATGGCGTGTGGTCCTCCCAGTACGACTCAGGAAACCATGCAGTTTATTAGGATAAAGCTACGATGTATATCACAGGATGGTGAAAGTGCACGGTGATGATCGTCATGCTCCATTCCAATAAATATCGAGGGAATTATGCTGGTAATATGATGATCAATGATTGACTGCTTCTGACAAATTCAAATATTCTCGTTATCCATAATCTCATCATGTAGACCGCACGGTGTCTGCAAACTTTTGGCTAGAGCGTACATGCCAAGACCAGAATAGCCACATAACATTTGCTATTTAACACAACCGTTTTTGTGACAAAAAACATGTATGAAAGGATTATTAGGGCTAAGTGAAGAGAAAAAATAGTGATGGGTGGTGGTACTAGGATAGTACTTAAATAAAAAACGGGCAATATTTTGAGGATAAAGTCGAAATTACATTTCGTGAATGAAGTGGCAATATTTCGAGAATAAAGTCAGTTATATTTCGAGATTAAAGTAGGGGGTTTTGTTAATGGCATGTCTCCCTGACTTGCTGTTGTCGTGTGCGCCACCATTGAAATGCCTGCAGTTAGATGACCTGGTGAAGTAAGAAGGAAATCCTTGCTCTTTTAACACAATAACCATATTATTATAAGTAGGCCAGTTAGGACCTGGAAAATGTTGTGCCCCAGGTTGTGCAATCACAGCAAATAATCTGCTCGAACCCCAACCAAGGATTATCAAAAACCAACCAAACAACTCGAAGAGCCGGTTTCAAGCCTAGTCCCAGACTAAAATACCTGTTTGAGCTGTCTTAACTCAAAGCGACTTGCACAGACTTATCTTAAAATAGTCATAGATGTAGCTTGTTCTGGATTAAACAAAGCCGATTGGAGCTACTCTAGGACTAAATTGAAGCTTAAATTAATCCCTCAAAGAGGCAGGTTTAACTTCTGTTTAGTACTGTTTGTGAGGGAGCATGGACTATTTGGAATATCTAAATGAAGACCAACATGCACTACAGAGGCCAGCCAGACGAGTACTTGATAGGGCTGGGCGATATGACGATATATATTGTGTGACGATAGAGCATAATATGAAACGATTGATGTTTTTCTATCGTTTATTTTGTTGTGTTGTTTTTCTATCATTTATTTCGTTGAGGTCTTGGCTGATTTCTTTTGATTTTCCCATGATGTCGAGCGAAGAGGCACTGAGTTTGAAGGTAGGTCTTGAAATGCATCCATAGGTACACCTCCAATTGACTCAAATGATGTCCATTAGCCTATCAGAAGATTCTAAAGCCATGACATCATTTTCTGGAATTTTCCAAGCTGTTTAAAGGCACTGTCAACTTAGTGTATGTAAACGTCTGACCCACTGGAATTGTGATATAGTGAATTATAAATTAAATAATCTGTCTGTAAACAATTGTTGGAAGAATTACTTGTGTCATGCACAAAGTAGATGTCCTAACCGACTTGCCAAAACTATAGTTTAACATGAAATCTGTGGAGTGTTGGGTTAAACCTCTGATTCAGATGTTGGGTTAAATGCAGAAGACACATTTCAGTTGAATGCATTCAGTTGTACAACTGACTAGTATCCCTTTTTCTCTGTCCCTTGGTAGCCTATTAAATATTGCAGCATTACAATTACAACCAAGTACTTTTTATGTCTTTACAAAATCATTCCCTCCAGGGCTCGAAATTAAGGGCGTCCTGTTGTCCCTGGGACGATACGAAACAGTCTCTGGGGCAACCGATCCAAAATTCATACCAATGCATATACATTCAGATCAGACCATTTAGCTTAATGTTGATAGTTTTATTTATTTTTATTATAAGCGCAACAATGCGCACATGGCTGTAGGCTATGCGCGAATGTTCCAAAATGCAATTAGCTGGAAAACAATGTTCTCAAAAGCGCAGGTGACTGAGCTGAAAATATCCCTTAGAAATGAAGGGGAGATCTAAAAATGCATCAAGTAGCATGGGTTACTAATATCATTAGGATTATGCCTTTGGCTGCTGGACAATAAAATAATGTTGATTAAAAAAATTTAAAAAAATACATGAGAAATGCAGGTTTCAGAGGCATATTAGCCTGTGTTTATAAAATAATTCCCTCAACATTTCTATGGTCGTATTTTGTCTAGGCTTCTTTGAAGCAAGGAAAGACATGCTTAATTAAATGACATAAAACGTCCAGGCTTTAAACAGTTAAGTTCATGGTTAAATAGTTTCAAAATGCTGACTGCCTCCTTCACACTCTGGTCTTGTGACAATTTGATCTGTACGAACCGTACCTCGAGTATGTCGACAATCAGGCCTTTAGACGTTAATGTTTATTATCCGTCATTATATTTGGTAAACATGACCTGTCATCACCCCTTTACTTTTTCCACATTTTGTTATGTTACAGCCTTATTTTAAAATTGATTAAATAGTTTTTTCCCCTCATCAATCTACACACAATACCTCATAACAAAGCAAAAAATGTATAAAAAATAACTGAAATATGACATTTACATAAGTGTTCAGACCCTTTACTCAGTACTTTATTGAAGGACCTTTGGCAGCGATTACAGTCTTGAGTCTTCTTGGGTGCACCTGTATTTGGGGAGTTTCTCCCATTCTCTGCAGATCCTCTCAAGCTCCGTCAGGGTGGATGGGGAGCGTTGCTGGACAGCTATTTTCAGGTCTCTCCAGAAATTTTCATGTCCGGGCTCGGGCTGGGCCACTAGTTTTTACAGTTGGCAATATGCAGGTAGCGTTCTCCTGGCATCCGCCAAACCCAGATTTGTCTGTCTGCTTCCACTGCTCCAGAGTCCAATGGCGGCGAGCTTTACACGACTCCAGCCGACGCTTGGCATTGCGCATGATGATCTTAGGCTTGTGTCCGACTGCTCGGCCATGGAAACCCCAGACGAACAGTTCTTGTGCTGACGTTGCTTTCAGAGGCAGTTTGGAACTCGGTAGTGAGTGTTTCAATCGAGTACAGACGAGTTTTACGCGCTACATGCTTCAGCACTCGGCAGTCCCGTTCTGTGAGCTTGTGTGTTTTTGCTCCTAGATGTTTCCACTTCACAATAACAGCACCGGGCAGCTCTAGCAGGGCCGAAATTTGACAAACTGACTTGTTGGGAAGGTGGCATCCTATGACTTTGCCACGTCACAGATCTTCAGTAAGGCCATTCTACTGCCAATTGTTGTCTATAGAGATTTCATAGTTGTGTGCTTGATTTTATACACCTGTCAGCAACGGGTGTGGCTGAAATAGTCGAATCCACTAACTTGAATGGGTCTTCACATACTTTTGTATCCAGTTGAAGTCGGAAGTTTAAATACACTTCATTTTTCAACCACTCCACAGATTTCTTGTTAACAAACTATAGTTTTGGCAACTCGGTTAGGACATATATTTTGTGCATGACACAAGTAATTCTTCCAACAATTGTATAGAGACAGATTATTTCACTTATAATTCACTATATCACAATTCCAGTTGGTCAGAAGTTTACATACACTAAGTTGACTGTGCCTTTAAACAGCTTGGAAAATTCCAGAAAATTATGTAATGGCTTTAGAAGCTTCTGGTAGGCCAATTGACATAATTTGAGTCAATCGGAGGTGTACCAGCAGATGTATTTCAAGGCCTACCTTCAAACTCAGTGCCTCTTTGCTCAACATCATGGGAAAATCTAAAGAAATCAGCCAAAAGTGTAGACCTCCACAAGTCTGGTTCATCCTTGGGAGCAATTTCCAAACGCCTGAAGGTACCACGTTCATCTGTACAAACAATAGTACGCAAGTATAAACACCATGGGACCACGCAGCCGTCTGTCTCCTAGAGATGAACGTACTTTGGTGAGAAAAGTGCAAATCAATCCCAGAACAACAGCAAAGGACCTTGTGACGATCCTGGAGGAAACAGGTGCAAAAGTATCTATATCCACAGTAAAACGAGTCCTATATCGACATAACCTGAAAGGCCGCTCAGCAAGGAAGAAGCCACTGCTCCAAAACCGCCATAAAAAAGCCAGACTACGGTTCAAACTGCACATGGGGACAAAGATCATACTTTTTGGAGAAATGTCCTCTAGTCTGATGAAACAAAATAGAACTGTTTAGTCATAATGACCATCGTTATGTTTGATTGAAAAAGGGGGAGGCTTGCAAGCCGAAGAACACCATTCCAACCGTGAAGCACGGGGGTGGCAGCATCATGTTGTGGGGGTTCTTTGCTACAGGAGGGACTGGTGCACTTCACAAAATAGATGGCATCATGAGGAAGGAAAATTATGTGGTTATATTGAAGCAACATCTCAAGACACCAGTCAGGAAGTTAAAGCATGGTCGGCAATAGTTCTTCCAAATGGACAATGACCCCCAAGCATACTTCCAAAGTTGTGGCAAAATGGTTTAAGGACAACAAAGTCAAGGTATTGGAGTGGCCATCACAAAGCCCTGACCTCAATCCTATAGAAAATATGTCGGCAGAACTGAAAAAGCGTGTGCGAGCAAGGAAGCCCACAAACCTGACTCAGTTACACCAGTTCTGTCAGGAGGAATGGGCCAAAATTCACCCAATTTAATGTGGGAAGTTTGTGGAAGGCTACCCAAAACGTTTGACCCAAGTTAAACAATTTAAAGGCAATGCTACCAAATACTAATTGAGTGTATGTAAACGTATTACCCACTGGGAACGTGATGAAAAAAAAGCTGAAATAAATAATTATCTCTACTCTTATTCTGACATTTCACATTCTTAAAATAAAGTGGTGATCCTAACTGACCTACAGTACAGTACAGGGAATTATTACTAGGATTAAATTTCAGGAATTGTGAAAAACTGAGTTTAAATGTATTTGGCTAAGGTGTATGTAAACTTCTGACTTCAACTGTATGTAGTGTATCTGTTTCCTCTCTAAAATAAGTGATTTTTCTCTTTGATATTGTCGTGTCTCTGGCTTTGATTAAATATGAGACGTGCTATTTTATAAAATTGATTATTCAACGTTTAATTGATGACGTGATTGAATTAAATCCTGCAATAATTAACTCATTAATAACCTGGAGCACCACGGAAGCATTAATTTATATAGAGCAGTTATCTCCCGAATCCGCTCTCTTCACACAGAATTACATACAGTGGGGAGAACAAGTATTTGATACACTGCCGATTTTGCAGGTTTTCCCACTTACAAAGCATGTAGAAGTCTGTAATTTTTATCATAGGTACACTTCAACTGTGAGAAACGGAATCTAAAACAAAAATCCAGAAAATCACATTGTATGATTTTTAAATAATTAATTTGCATTTTATTGCATGACATAAGTATTTGATCACCTACCAACCAGTAAGAATTCCGGCTCTCACAGACCTGTTAGTTTTTCTTTAAGAAGCCCTCCTGTTCTCCACTCATTACCTGTATTAACTACACCTGTTTGAACTCGTTACCTGTATAAATGACACCTGTCCACACACTCAATCAAACAGACTCCAACCTCTCCACAATGGCCAAGACCAGAGAGCTGTGTAAGGACATCAGGGATAAAATTGTAGACCTGCACAAGGCTGGGATGGGCTACAGGACAATAGGCAAGCAGCTTGGTGAGAAGGCAACAACTGTTGGCGCAATTTATTAGAAAATGGAAGAAGTTCAAGATGACGGTCAATCTCCCTCGGTCTGGGGCACCATGCAAGATCTCACCTCGTGGGGCATCAATGATCATGAGGAAGGTGAGGGATCAGCCCAGAACTACACGGCAGGACCTGGTCAATGACCTGAAGAGAGCTGGGACCACAGTCTCAAAGAAACCCATTAGTAACACACTACGCCGTCATGGATTAAAATCCTGCAGCGCACGCAAGGTCCCCCTGCTCAAGCCAGCGCATGTCCAGGCCCATCTGAAGTTTGCCAATGACCATCTGGATGATCCAGAGGAGGAATGGGAGAAGGTCATGTGGTCTGATGAGACAAAAATAGAGCTTTTTGGTCTAAACTCCACTCGCCGTGTTTGGAGGAAGAAGAAGGATGAGTACAACCCCAAGAACACCATCCCAACCTTGAAGCGTGGAGGTGGAAACATCATTCTTTGGGGATGCTTTTCTGCAAAGGGGACAGGACGACTGCACCGTATTGAGGGGAGGATGGATGGGGCCATGTATCGCGAGATCTTGGCCAACAACCTCCTTCCCTCAGTAAGAGCATTGAAGATGGGTCGTGGCTGGGTCTTCCAGCATGACAACAACCCGAAACACACAGCCAGGGCAACTAAGGAGTGGCTTCGTAAGAAGCATCTCAAGGTCCTGGAGTGGCCTAGCCAGTCTCCAGACCTGAACCCAATAGAAAATCTTTGGAGGGAGCTGAAAGTCCGTATTGCCCAGCGACAGCCCTGAAACCTGAAGGATCTGTATGGAGGAGTGGGCCAAAATCCCTGCTGCAGTGTGTGAAAACCTGGTCAAGAACTACAGGAACTGTATGATCTCTGTAATTACAAACAAAGGTTTCTGTACCAAATATTAAGTTCTGCTTTTCTGATGTATCAAATACTTATGTCATGCAATAAAATGCAAATTAATTACTTAAAAATCATACAATGTGATTTTCTGGATTTTTGTTTTAGATTCCGTCACTCACAGTTGAAGAGTACCTATGATAAAAATTACAGACTTCTATATGCTTTGTAAGTAGGAAAACCTGCAAAATCGGCAGTGTATCAAATAATTGTTCTCCCCACTGTATATAGACATACAATAGATCATACATTGATTACTCAGTCACATCCTGAAAGTCCCTAGTGGACCAAGATGACGGCTGGTTACACAAAGGAAAAGTGGAGGGGTTGGATGAAACGAAAGAGCAGGAAGGCTCTGGGACTGGATTGAAAGTCTCTATGGGAGATCTGCTCACATCCGCTCACACATCAATATCAATACATATGCACTTTAACAACAGCCAATTCGGAAAGAGTTAATGTAATTAGATATTTACGATTGCTTGGCTTCGACAGATGGAAGACTCTTGTGCTTTGGAGAGTGTTCCTGGTTGTAGTGTCTGTAGAGAGATTGTCTGTGTTGGAGTACCCAGTTCTATGCAGGTACTGTGTTCGTCTTAGGCCGCGTTCCTCAACTGCAGTCTGCTAACTGCGACCACTAAGATCTATTCACTTCTTCTTTGGTGAGACTTGGTTCAAAGTTCATACCAAGTTGACATAATCTGCTCACGCGATGTACTGGTCTAATAGAAATGTACAATTTCCACTTGGCGATCGTCATCTCTAAGTTATAGTTCATGTAGCTTTCATTAGATAGAGTTGTAGTTCAATTTAGCTCTTTTAAAACGCATAGACACCAGTCCTAGCGTCATTGGGAACTGACGTTAACCTTCGTCAATGGGCTTTTGTACTAGAGAGAGAAGGGCATGCTTCATAGTTCTCAACCAGTGTCTGCTCACCTGGGTGTGGCTACTGACTGAAGTTTGAAGCAGCAGGCCCTGTCTCTTCTGAGGGAGATCGGCGCACTGGGCACGGAATGCAACGACAGGGAGCGTCAGGTGAACCAGCTGCAGACACGGCTGTCCTGGAGCTTGTGCTCCGCACCAAGGAAGTGCTGGAAGCCACTCAGCAACAGAAGGTATGCAGTGAGTCCTGCAGGCAAATGGAGAACATTTCCCCCCTCAATACTGTCAAAAAGCCAGGATTTTGTTAAAACTAATATTGATTAATCATAAATGAGAAACTGTGTTTGTGTAGAACTCAGTGGAAGGGAACACTGAAAGCAAACAACTCCAAATAGGAAAACTGGAGGCCACAGAAAAATCCCTGTCTGAGGAACTCCTAAAGGTTGGTTACTTGAATTTCCAATCATGTTTTTTTATTATGCATGTAATGGTCTGAAAATACATGGTCACAGTCTCAACCCAGTCTTTGTCCACTCATGCACTTATTTGAGACTAAATATTTCTACCAATTTTGTCTTGGTGCTGATCACATCCCCTTTGAGAAGGAACGTGTCATTGAGAGTGGGGGTAAAGTACTGTCTTGACACTACTTTGTGTTGTCTTCCCAGGCCAATGGCATAATCAAAAAGCTGCAGGAAGATCTGTGGGGCCTGGTGGGGAAGATCATGGTGAAGAACACTGTGACGGTGTCTCAGGAGAAGGTGCTCCAGGAGACCCAGGAGAGGCTGCACGAGGTCCAGAGAGACCTGCAAGACACTCAGCTGCAGCTCAAGCATAGAGTCGAGGAGGCAGAAATAGCTGCTGAAAGACCGAATGCATACGTGTTTGTGTGCAAGCCAAGTTGTAAAGAGTCGATCAATTTCTTTGCATCAAGTTGGGGTTGATCTGTTTTTTTGTAACTTTCCTTCCTCTGTAGGTGTCAACATTGAAGGAACAGTTGGAGGCGATTGTTGAGAAACTAGACGAAAGCACTTTGGATGTTGTCTTTACCTAGACGTTTTTAATAAATTTTAATGCCTGTTTTGTTGTTGTGTTTATCATAAAAATGTGCCTTTTTTAATGTCAAAACATTTTTAGCCCCCAGTTATAATGTGGCTCAACAAACAGACGAACGAGAACCAGCTATCCAGGAAGCCGAAGACTCTTGGAACGTTAGACCCCTTCAGCTCTCTCAGCCTCAGCTGGACAGAGGATGGGCAGTGCCTCAGTGTTTATAACTTTAAACTTTGACGATTTGAAGAACATTTTGTTATATGAACGCTCATCTCAAATGCACAATCTGCAGTTTAAACAACAACAGAGCGGTCACACTGCCACTGATTTGTTTAACACCTGAGTGATGGGGCTGGAGACATGTAACTATGGATGCAAGTACTGACCATCCATGAGATAACAATGATAGTTTAAACCATGTTTCGAGGCTATACAGTGTGTTTACAGTTACAAACAATGGAGTAAAATAACCTTATATTTTGGGTTCTGATGGGCTATGACAGTTGAACTAAGCTCATGAGGCATTTATAAGTTACATTCTTCAAGAATCAATGGGTATATCGTTCATTTAAGTCAAACGATTGATATACTGTACCAATCGCAGATTGCCCCTTTAACGATAAACACCGCAAAATCAAATAACATTTTATGTCACATGCGCTGAATACAACAGGTGTAGACCTTACCGTGAAATGCTTACATACAAGCCCTTGACCGCAGTTAAAGAAATAGAGTTATGAAAATATTTACTAAATAAACTGAAATAAAAAGTAACACAATAACATAACAATAACGAGGCTATATACAGGGGTACCGGTACTACCGGTACCGAGTCACTGTGCAGGGGTACAGGTTAGTCAAGGTAATATGTACATGTAGGTATGGGTAAAGTGACTATTCATAGATAATAAACAGCGAGTAGCAACAGTGTAAAAACATATTGGGAGGGAATGTAAATATTCTGCATGGCCATTTGATTAATTGTTCAGCAGTCTTATTGGTTTTGGGTAAAAGCTGTTAAGGAGCACCAGCTGGTATATAAGTCCTGGATGGCAAGAAGCTTGGCCCCAGTGATGTACTGGTCCGTACGCAATACCCTCTGTAGCGCCTTACGGTCGGATGGCGAGCAGTTGCCATACCAGGCGGTAATGCAACCAGTCAAGATGCTGGTGCAGCTGTAGAACCTTTTGAGGATCTGGGGACCCATGCCAAATCTTTTGTCGTGCCCTCTTCACGACTGTCTTGGTGTGTTTGGACCATGATAGTTTGTTGGTGATGTCGACACCAAGGAACTCAAAACTCTCGAATCGCTCCACTACAGCCCCGTCGATGTTAATGGGGGCCTGTTTGGCCCGCCTCTTCCTGTAGTCCACGATCAGCTCCGTTGTCTTGCTCACATTGAGGGAGAGGTTGTTGTCCTGGCACCACACTGCCACGTCTCTGAGCTCCTCCCTATAGGCTGTCTCATCGTTGTTGGTGATCAGGCCTACCACTGTTGTGTCGTCAGCAAACAATGATGGTGTTGGAGTCGTGCTTGGCCACACAGTCGTGGGTGAACAGGGAGTACAGGAGGGGACTAAGCACGCACCCCTGAGGGGCCCCAGTGTTGAGGATCAGCGTGGCAGATGTGTTGTTGCATACCCTTACCACCTAACTTTTTAAGTTATTACCTGCAGTCATCTTGTGCAATACGTTAGGAGATATAGCAGATTGCGTTTTTCATTTCTCCTGTCACATTATGAAGCTTACTGTTGTTCCCCAGAACAGTAACGCGTTTGTTTGTAAATGGCACGACGGGAGCAAGTGGGAGCCGGTGAGTCCATAACGTTCTATATCTAACGCCGAGTCTCTGTTGTGAGGCTTACATGAAGTGATGAAGTTATACTTGTATGCAATTCACTACTAAATGTTTGCCATCAGAGATCATATAATGGCATTCTGTCAGCAGTCAAAGAGCTCTGGATGATGAACAGAAATATAAACGCAACAGTTTATATAAGGATGTTACAGTTCACAAAGGAAGTTACAGTTCATATAAGGAAGTTACAGTTCATATAAGGAAGTTACAGTTCATATAAGAAAGTTACAGTTCATATAAGGAAGTTACAGTTCATATAAGGAAGTTACAGTTCATATAAGGAAGTTACAGTCCATATAAGGAAGTTACAGTTCATATAAGGAAGTTACAGTTCATATAAGGAAGTTACAGTCCATATAAGGAAGTTACAGTTCATATAAGGAAGTTACAGTTCATATAAGGAAAAATCAGTCGATTTGAAATAAATTCATTAGGCCCTAATCTATGGATTTCACATGACTGGTCAGGGGCGCAACCATGGGTGAGGCTGGGAGGGCATAGGCCAACCCACTGGGGTGCCAGGCTCAGCTAATCTGAGTGAATTTTTCCCACAAAAGGAATTTATTACAGACTGAAATACTCTCACCTGGTTGGCATGCACAACACAACAAGGTACGCAACATTAAGCCCAATCAAATATCCCAATGTTTTTAAAACATGTATCCCAATCTACGGTCAAGCAACGTTTAATGTCAGCTGTGTGTTAATGTTATAAAACTACAAACAATCTATGGTTCTTGGAGTCAACGAATCAATTGAAAGTGACTACAATTTGAAATTATTTTAAAACCACTGTGCCGTTCTGTTTACATTTTTTCAGACACTTGAATTCAACACTCTTGTTAATGTTTGACGTCAGGCAAAACGTCTTCAGCCACCGTAGGATGGAGAGGCGCTGGTTGGCATTTCTGACTGCAGTGTCTGTATGAGTGTACCAGGAAAGGACGTAAGAAGTTAGGTCCCCATGATATCGAAGCTTCTTACCCTCTCCACTGCAGCCCAGTCGATATTGATTTTAAAAACTGGAACAGATATCGTGTAACACATGGTAGCACATGGTAGCAAAAATTCACTGGACCAACTCCAGTTTGCCTATTGTCCAAACACATTTGTCATTATGCATTTTACATACATCAGAGTGCGTTTTCTTTTATAGCTCTGCTTTCAACACCATCCTGACCCACAGACTGCTTAGCAGACTCAGGCCTCTGGGTGTAATTCCTGTAATAACAAATTTGATTTTTTACATAATCACAAGAATGTGGATCCCCAGAATGGACCTAACACCTAAACATGCTGACGACACTACCAATGGTACACCTGATCACCAGTGATCATGAGTACATGAAGGAGCTGTGGGACCTGACATGATGGTGATATGACAACAGCCTAGTAGATGGTGAGACTTAATGACCATTCTCCCATCTACTGTACATTGACATGGAGATGATCAGCAGCTTCAAGTTCCTGGGCACCTTGATATCCTTTTCTGCCCTCAGTCACTTCACTCAAAAAGTGTACCAACTACAGCGTCTGTTTTTATTGCCATAACACATGTAAATGAAATGTTGTCCACATTTACTGTAAGATTATTTTTTGGTAGCATTGCACATATTGTAACATTATAGTCTCTTGACATACATGACTTAACTACTTTGTATAATGCTCAGTTTACCCACTAAGAAATCCTACATTTATAAAAAATATTAAAGCTTCATTATGTATTAATGTGTCCAATTGATTCTGGTTGGTTGTAATGTTTTTGAAAACTTTGTTTTTGCTGATGGCCGATCCTGTCGGAAACTTTCACAATATATCAATCATTTTGGGACACATCACCAGTTAACATTGGCTGCAGTATTCCGAATTTTACTAGGTAGTCATGCAAATAACATTTAGGATAATTTCCCTTAAATGGACCACATGGGAATATTGCACTTCCGGTAGTAATTAAGGTTGTCTGAAATACTGGGTATTTAAAAAAAAAACGATACTTAAAGATATACAAAAATCGATATTAAAGACTAACATAAGTGGTTTTCATTAAGTCTTTCATGGGTTACGACGACACACATTGGTGTGTTTGTATGTAACCTAGTCAAAGCAACTGGTCTTAAGGTAAAAACTAAATAAAAGTTTAGTTTTCACTGTGTAAGGCAACATCTGACAACACATATGTTATGTTACGCAATACAGCTTCAAATTTGCACAACACTTAATGGTAGTAACTAATCAAAATACCAAAAAGGTATTAATTTAGTTGTCCACTAGATGTCAGTCTGACTTGACTGTAGAATATATGGCTACTCAGTGAAATAAAAAGCTTCAGTTATGTAGATAATTTCAGGACAGCATTAGACAGCTGTTCATGAAAATGTGCTTTTCAGTGACCATCCTACCATGTTAGCCTAATGAATGGGTTTACTTTATACTAGATAGGACTTCACAGCTCACTGAACTGTTACTAATGTCCTGCGCTGAGCATAGACTGAATTAAAACATTTAGAAATAAGGTTATGGAATAAGAAAGCAACAATGTTGACGTTTTCAAGATGTATTTTGTATGCATTGGCAAGAGGCAAAATAAATCTTACATGCACAACAGTTATTGAACTTGCTAGGTCCCAAGCAAAGATATAAGGAAAGGAAAGGAATATGATGCAAGCATTAGAATCAGATTTAAAAAGCAGATAAAAAATACACTTTATGGAACATTGGGGACTGTGAAGTAACACAAACATAGGCACAGACGTTGTAGATATGTGGTAGTGGAGTATGGGCCTGAGGGCACACACTTAGTGTATTGTAATGTATTTTTTAAAATTGTATAACTCCCTTCATTTTGCCGGATCCCAGGAAGAGTAGCTGCTGCCAAGGTTCATAATGAATACAAGTGACTTGTTGAAGAATGTCCATTCCTATGCCTGCTCTGAGGGGATTCATTTGCCCAACAAGTAGCTGCATGTGAGCAATGTCCAAAACAAACTGGTTTTGAGGTAAAGTCACTCTCTCTGGCCAGGCTACAACAGACTCTTCTGCTGTAGAACGGTCTCCTGTTACGGAAGCACCGCCCTCTCCTGTCCCGGAAGCTCCTGTTGGTGTTGGTACTGTGCCTTCAACTTCTGAGGGTCTGGCAGCAAACAGGTCATGCATTGCAGTGTTTGGTAGTCTTTGCTGTGCAAGGCAACCCCTAACAAAACTTAGCAGAGGGGACTTGTGCATCTCAGTCCTTAGACCATGATGGTTCCACTGGTTGCAGAATTCTGTTAAGTCTCTATTGATTCTCGGCAGGTACACGTAATGCAGAGCCCAGGGGTGCATTTCATTGTCCACATCCACAATGCCCTCGCTCTCAAAGAAATGTAACAGGCCATGGGGCGGCAGGTAGCCTAGCGGTTAGAGCTAGGCTACCTGATTGGGTGCGCTCCTTCCTCTCAGAGCACCGCCTCTCCCAGAGCCTCTGAAAAGGTTAATGAACAAGCGGACAGTGTTGTTTTCTCCTCCATGGTCCGTCCTGACTCTGGAGGGAACGCCATATCTGGAGACAGCATTCATGAAGCAATCCATTACAGTACTGCTATGATTGTTGCTGGAAGCACGGAGAAACACAACAAGGCGGCTGTACCCATCAATGCCACCATGTGTGACTATCCTCCACCTAAATCAGAAAATACAGCACTAGTTGATCCAAAAGCTGAAGACACACTAAATATACAAACATCACCATCCTCCTTTAACACTTAGATGCTGCATCAGATTCCTGGAGTATATAACAAAGCAGCATACCAAATATTAAATTAACATCCAAAATGTGGAACAGTGTTAATGAACAATCTACCGCGGATCACAACTATAAGTACTTCCGTTAGCCCTCTAAACGCTACAACAAGGGGTTGTTTTAGACTGCAGCGGAAGATGTGTATCTACTTCAATTGGAAAAAATAACCATGTTTATCTTGATGAGTCAAGAGGACAGACTTTCCTGTTGTTCACACTTAGGCACAAATACTTTGCTCCAACTGTATTTACCTCCGTATGTCCTCAATATGAGCATGTTTCTTAATTTCATGATGCAGATGTTCTATCAAATCACAGAAGTAGCAGAAATACATTATTATTATCCACATGAGTGACATATGGTATCAAGGGCCATTGCTTGCTAAACTGAACTGTTAGTTGTTGGTGAACAATTTGAGACGTTATAATGTACAACTTCTCACCAGTGATAATATATAATTGTGTCTATCACAATTTAACACGTGCACATGTTAATGTAGTGCCTGCACCTGCTTACATAGCATTGAAAATATCTCGTTTTGCCCATGTGCTTTTTGACCCTATCGGCGTTCCATATATTTGACACGTGAAGGCGTGAACACGTTAATTTAACACGTGCACGTGTTAATTTAGTGCCTGCACCTGCTTACTTTACACACGTAGCATTAAAAAGATCGCGATTTGACCAGTGCTTTTTGACCCTATCGGCTTTCGATAACAATAGTGCTACTACTCCATGCGATCAATGACAGGAGCGGTCCTTAAAGATTACAACCACTACCTAGAGCGGTAACAACGGCGATCGGTTTAAAAACTTTACAAACTAAGCACGCTGAAAATAAACAAGACTTCTGCAGAGTTGCACACACTATCAAACTAGCGCGACAACAGAGAGCCCACACAGAGCCGGATGAGTTATCTTTTATTTTCTCCTTCCTGTCTGCTGATGGACTCTAGTGGCAGCGCATGGTGAAGGCTGCGAGCTTTAGATAGCGTATTCTATGGATCCGTTGGGGGCGTTATGCAGATTGTAGTGGGTCTGGGGTGATGGAGTTGCTGTGTGCCATAACCAGCCTGTCAAAGCACTTCATGATTACAGATGTTTTATTTTGGGTGCCTGACATTTCAGCTCGACAGCCGAGCGTTTCCTCCTTCAGCTGGACACAGCTACCCCATCAACTCCAAACTTTCCTCCCTCCCTCTGTCCAGCCTCTCCGTCTTCTCACTACACAACCAGGGAGCTGGACCCAAGGCAGGCTCTCGTCTTTCCTCTGCTACTCTGAAATTAGACTTGTTATATTTAGAAATGTAGTAAAATCGGTGGGGTTTTGCAAAGACACATGACTTTACTTTGGGCCACAACATGAATAGCAATTTGGAGGATTTTCCTAAACCCTAATAATTAGTAACTTCCTTACGTTGACAAATTTAATCGTTGAAGAACCAATATAATGCTAAGAGGTGTGGGATAATAATGAGGCGGCGAGCTAGAACTCTGAATCATATGTCGTGGTCCCTAACTCTCAGCCAGCGTTTGAACTCTGATTTTGTGTTGACCTGGGGCTGAATTGCAGGTCCAGTTTAACCCCATTCGTGCCAAGCCCGGCGTGTGTCCTGTGGACAGTAGCCCCACCGCACAGCATCCCCCTCAGCCCTCCAACAAAGAAGTGAGTCCAGCTCTCTGTCTGTGTGGTTCCAGTTTAGTTTGTATGCTATCAGAATTAACTTAGAAGTGTTCAGGAACGTCTTCTCTGCTCACTTTTACATTAAAATATCTAATTGGATGGTGCATCACCATCAGCAAGATCCCAAGACGGTCTATGCTCTGTGGCTTTCATTCAGACCCATGCTGCCTTTGGTCCGCACCTACTGCCTTAGTTTCCACATCCACAACAGTTCTATACTTCCTTCTCATTTTTGAACCTGTAGCGGGGAGCCTGCTGGATTGGAGTCCAAGTACTTTGAGAAGCGAGACGACAGCATTCCCCTCCATGGTCTGTTGTCTGGCATTCACCTCAGAGGTAAGACCACATCCGTGTTAGTTTAGTCAACAAAAATATTTGTCAAATACTGATTTTTCAATGGCAATTGATGAGACTGTAACTGACTAAATAGACCCAGAAAAAACGACATAACTATACAAAACATTTTTATTTTTTCCATTTTAGTTGACAAAGACGAGACAATTCTCTGTTGCTAAAAATCTGACTAAGTGGACCGGACAAGAGTTTTTGGAAAGAGTTTTGGGTGATAAGCACAATTTAAAATTAGCAGCACAGATGCGAAGCGCAGTTCTGTTCAGCCGTGGGAAGGACGCACCACACCTGGCAAACACAGCCTACATCTGCTGGTCAGCTGCGATGAGCGTGGGCAGACAGGCTCCGCCGCAGACGACTGTCTTGCTTCAGTTTAGCCAATCAGTCACAGCCAGCCTTTTAGTAGTTACCCTTTTTCTGGTTAAGAAGCTGCTTTACGAAATTAAAAACAGCATTGAGTTTTAATAGTAAGACAATAGTCTGTTTTTTCTCTCCCTTGAGTAGGCTATAGAAAAGTAAGCTGTGTTTTGATATTTGTTGTCTCGCTCAACCCTCCCACTTTTGTCACTGCATTTCATAGCCAGGTTCTGTAGCCAAGTCCCCCTCATTTTCTCAGATAAAAAGGCTTGATTCTAGCCCTTAGGCTACCGTTCAAAATACATGACCTATCATACCGCTACGTTTTTTTTCTTTCTATCGTGCATTGGCGGGCCGCAATATTACATTCATAAAGCAACTTGTGGGCTGTTTGTTTAGGCTACAACTTGTTCAGTCATGTTACCTCATATAGCTAACAATTTGGGTGCACGTTCAGGAGGACGCAACGTTTTGGAACGTTCAGATATAAAATGTGCTATGTAGAACAAACATGCCTCTCTGACATGTTGAATAAGGAATAACGTTGTCTCTATTCATGGAATTTCTATCTTCAACGTTTGAGAACGTTGTTCAACTGAACGTGGCCCTGGTAACATTACCAGTAGCCTGTATGCAAACATTTGGTGGCACAGAAAGAAAGGAAAAAAGGGAACAATTTGACTACATTTCCTTTTGCCAATACGCTCTCTGACTGGGTAAATCTGACTGGGTGTATCCAGTGACTCAGACTCGAGCACTTGGACCAGGACTCGAGCACTGGGACTCGGACTGCAACCACAGGGACTTGTGACTCGACCATTGACACTGACTTGGACTTGGGACTCGATTCGGACTCTATGTTTAGTAAAAAATTTTTACCGTTATTTAACTAGGTAAGTCAGTTAAGAACAAATTCTTATTTACAATGACGGCCTACCCCGGCCAAACCTGGACAAGGCTGGGCCAATTATGCGCCACCCTATGGGACTCGCAATCATGGCTGGATTGTGATACAGCCTGGATTCGAACCAGGGTCTGTAGTGATGCCTCTAGCACTGAGATGCAGTGCCTTAGACTCGGGAGCTGCGTCACTTAAGTGACTTGACTACATCACTGGGCCATTAGCTCCCATTCTTCTTTAATGTGGCATCTGTGGAACATTGCCAAAGTCAGTGAAACGGATAATAAACAAAAGTGAAATAAACAATCCGAAATTAACTGTAAACATTACTCAAAGTTTCAAAAGAGTAAACATTTCAAATGTAAAGTGCATTCGGAAAGTATTCAGACCGCTTGACTTTTTCCAAATTTTGTTACGTTACAGCCTTATTCTAAAATTTATTGAATTAAAATGTTTCCTTATCAATCTACACACAATACTCCATAATGACAAAGCAAAACCAGGTTTTAATACATTTTTGCACATTTATATAAAAATAAAAATCGTATTATATTCAGACCCTTTGCTATGACACTCGAAATTGAGCTCAGGTGCATCCTGTTTCCATTAATCATCCTTGAGATGTTTCTACAACTTGACTGGAGTCCACCTGTGGTAAATCCAATTGATTGGACATGATTTGGAAAGGCACACACCTGTCTAGATAGATATAGATAGATAGATAGATAGATAGGTACTTTATTAATCCCCAGGGGGAAATTTTTGTCAAGCAGCTACAACAAAAACAGGGCAGGTGCAAAATGCCAGAACGAAAATACACAAAAGACAGATACACAATACATGATACATAGAGCGTCAGTATGAAAAAGTATAGAACTACAAGAAGTCTGGAGTGCTAAAAAAGACATTGCATAGTATGGGTGGTTGGCTGAATATGTACACTATACATTGGCGGATGGTGCATGGCAGAGAAATACTTCAGTAGCTAAAAATGCGTATGATATGAGTGAGGGTAATAGTTTACTTAATAGACATACTGGTTAAATGAACAGGTAAGTGAAAATTTAGCATGGTTAAATGAACTGTACAGGTAAATATACAGTTAAATTTACAGGTAAGTGAATATATGCATGGTTACATTAACTGTACAGGTAAAGGACAGGAAGAGATACTTAAATAGCTAAATGTGTGTATGATATAATTTAGGGTAATAATAGTAATTCCCTTAAAATACAGTCCTTAGCGTAGGGTTTAATTACAGACAACTGCACGTATTGCACATTCGATATACTAAAAGCAATGGAAAAAAAAGATACAACTGACAGGATACTAAAATGCATTGCTGAGTGAATGACTTTGTAAGTTAGGTCCAAGAATTACTTGAAATATTGCACGTGATATGATCTAACAACTGTACATGAGTAAGTATATACAGACCTGCATGAATAAATAAGTCCTACAATTGACATTGCATGTAAGAGCAAAAAACAAGCCATGAGGTCGAAGGAATTGTCCGTAGAGCTCTGAGACAGGATTGTACAAAAGGGAAAATAAATTAACATAAATATGGGTTTTATTCACAATGGTGTTTGTGCTTCACTGGTTACCCTTGTGGCGAGAGGTCACAAATTGTGCTGCTGTGATGGCATACTGGTATTTCACCTAATAGATATGGGAGTTTACCAAAATGTAATTTGTTTTTGAATTATTTGTGGGTCTGTATAATCTGGGGGAAATGTATTTTTAATATGGTCATACATTTGGCAGGAGGTTAGGAAGTGCTGCTCAGTTTCCACCTCATTTTGTGGGCAGTGAGCACATATCCTGTTTCTTCTTGAGCCAGGTCTGCCTACAGAGGCCTCTCTCAATAGCAAGGCTATATCTTTCTCTGCACTTGTCTGTTTTGTATGTAACTTGCAATATCTATGTAGGCTGAAATAGTAATGTACCTGGACAGATAATTCTTATATAATATGAATCTTATGTTTGTTATATTTCTGCTGTGGGGAAGAGATGTTATGCAGAAAAATGTTGGTAGGACAAGGCTATGCATGTTTGTGCACATGGAAGTCAGTGATTTCTGTTTACTATAGGTTGAGGCAATACACACGTGATATGACTAAAATGGCCCACACTTTTCTTAATTTTTGACTAGCTTAACTAAATCATTTGCCAAGACTAAATGTAAAGAGCCAAAATTTAACACTGGACAACATCCATACCTGCTTTGTGTACACTGGGGATTATTTTGTTTTTGTGATTAATACCAATTTGAGGGGAAGTTCACGTTTACTTAACATGCCTGTTAAGTTCCTTTTTGTTTTGTTCTGTTCTGATTTCTTAGCTTCGTTTTGTCATGCACACAGTCCTGTACGTTGTCAGTGACCATGTTGAATTAAAATTCAGATTTTCTGTCCGCCTGGCCTGTCCTCTCTATCCTAGGCTTACTTCCCTGGCTGAGAAGGAATGGAACCGAGAACTACTGTAATGTCTACCAAAACCATCACGTTAGTTTTAACCTGTGCTGTTTTTCCAAGTAATTATTTAAAGGGATCGTAATTAAACCACTTGATTGGTTTGACAAAAATGAAGTTTGGTTGGTTAAAAAAAAAAAAAAAAAGAAAAAACACGATTACACTCAATACTCAAGTCCTGGCTTGAATGACACTTGAGCCAGTGTGAAAATGTTCCCCAAGAAAAGATGCCATTTGTTTACATTGTGCAACTATTTGATGTTACCTTTTCAATGGATAACGTGCTAATTATCAGCTCATTAATGAGGCTTAACACCTTTTATAATGGTTATTGCTCCACTTGACTGTCTGGATATGATTGCACAGAAGTGTTTTGCTGTGTAAAAACTGTACGCGTATATTAGTTTTGTTTTCCGAAAATGTCAGTGGTCAGGTCAACTCTGTTGGTTTGTCATCTTTAAAACAGAAGTTGCATCTTGTGGATATCCACAAATAGTTGCATTGCCAAATCAAGCTTACCAAACTAGAAATATAGCATTATGTTGAACTTTTTCTTGAAATAACTGCCTGCAATGTGTCCCATCTCACCGGTCGTCAATTACAGCCTGCTGCCCAACACAGAAGTATTTAATAATTGTGCACCCTATCAGATAGTGTACAAGAAAAGGCTATGGGTGGAACCCTAAAATGCATTGACTACGAGATTCATCGTACCGGTATGTCATGTTCGGATTTAGCTTAATGTTCCTGTCACTTAAAACGGCACAGGTTTCCCAACCATAAATCCACCATACATCAAAATATTCCACTTTATTGAAATGAATTGTATATTTACAAGGTCAGTCAAAAAAAAAAGTAATATTGAAAACAATAAAGGCAGCAAAACAATGACAATATGGAAAAGAAACTGCATACAGTATTTCAAGAAATTGCTTTTTAACAGAACACTAAGTCATAAATAACTAGAGCACACTTTCACAACTTTCATGATTCAATATGTACTTTTGGTATTTGGTCAATAAGCAAGTTAAAGAGTACATATTTTGTTTGTACAGGTGAAAAGGTTTTCAGAAGGCCACGAGATGGATCTACGTATTATGTAACTATGCAACGTGTTGGCTGACATCGGAGGTCCTTCGTGTAAAATTAGATATCTTTAAAGGCAAACCCTTCTTGTATGATCATTTTCTGTAACTGTACGAGCCATACATGTCAAGGACTTGGCCGTGAAACATGAACAAATGAGAATAAAAGACTATCAAGCCAATCTGTCACATTCTGTGATGTCAAAGAGTAAGCAGGGGGTGATACAATATCTCCTTGTGGTCCTGCCAAAAAGTATCACATCCCAATTGAGGCACCATTCAGTATGAAGAAGTGGTAGTAGGAATTCATATAGGCAGCAGATTGATATAAGCGTCAAAACAAAGGTGTTTAAAAAAAAAAAAAAAAAAAAAAAAAAAAAATCAGCTGTACCATTCCAAGTCCATTGCGTCTTCACATCCCGTGGTTAGTTTGTGAATTAAGGCTTTTTATGCAGAGATCTGGGGAAATGTTAACAGGATTTCTGATTCAGCCCCGCAGTGTCATTTTCTCTCACACAGTTCCGTAAAGCTGAAGGCCCAATTCTAGAGGACTAACCAGTCTTTTTGAAAACTCCTTTTTCTTTCTAGGTTTTAAATTGTGCAGAGACTCCCTCCTTCTGATTGTGGAACACACTGTGTTCAGAAACAGCCCAACAGGTATGTCCCTGAGTGAGCTATGCCCCGGTCCAATATCATCAAAACAACAGTGGAAGAAAAACAAAAAGTAAACGTTCCAGGAAAAACAAAACCCAAAATTAATAAATAAGCCATTGGAAATAGTGCTTTTGGATAGAACTTTCTTTAAAAAACATACTCCTATGTATACATATATAGTGGTAACTCTTAATATAGCTTTTTGATTGTTTACTATACCTATACATGAGCTCTCTTTCTTTGTGTGGTTTTAAAGAGGGGGTAGTCGGGCCTGAGTAGCCAGGTCTGTGTTACACGTTTGTGTCCTGCAGTAGGGGCTCTTTGGCCTCCCCGGGCGGCTGTGGGTTGTGGGGGTGCCCATGGGGCGAGCTGTGCTTCTTCCAGCTGCCGGGCCGGGGGCCCAGGTGGGGGTGCTCTGGTATGAAGAGGGCCACCAAGAGTGCTAGCAGCACTGAGCATGCTCCGAAGAGAAAGGGTGGGCCAGGAATTATGGATGTCTGAAGAGAGGAGGCGGGAATAAAAGTGCAAGAACATTTGACTAAATTAGGGTTACACTTATACAAAGCATATTTAAAAACAGTCATGTAAATACTTGGTAACTAGTTAACGTGGCCACAAAGTTTGCATAGTGCCTAAATAATGATAAGACATAGGTATGCTGGCTGTTGAACTCAACCCAAATTCAAATCCTGTCAGGTTCAGAGTGAATATCAAAACTATTAGGCGGAGGCAAAAAGGTTGGGGCTGAGGACTAACCTGCGGGAGGTGCTGAAGGTGGGGTTGAGTGTGGACCAGAGTGTCCTGGCTGCCGTCTGGGGGCGCATCCAGCTCCACGTGGAAGATGTAGAAGATGAAGCCGTAGAGCGCCGGCCCCAGGCCATTACACAGACCACGGATCCCCGTCACCATCCCCTGGCCCACCCCTGTGGGATGACCGCCAAAATTAATTTCGTAATAATTGGGTTTTATTCAACCTTTAATTCACAAGGTACGTTAAAGGGATAGTTCAGCAAAAGTACATAACTATTTCCTTACCTTGAAAGCAGTCTATGGCTAAGCATTAACTGGTTTAAAGGTATGGAAAATGAAAAATCTTATTTTGATTAACTACCCCTTTAACAGAACCCTTTCTCATTTGCATTTATGACTCGGCCAAAAAAGGGATCAAAGAACGCGCAAAATAAAGTTATAACTAAGTACAAACCTTGTTGGTCTGGCTCAGCGGTGCGCGAAACCAACGCACTAATTGCTGGGAAAGTGATGCTTGACATGGCCGCTACAGCCCCTGCTGCCCACATCATCCTGTAGAGAGATGAGAGAGAACAGATTAGACACTCTTTAAAGTGACTATCACTGAAATTAATCATCAGACGTGTTCATGGTTTGAGTCGCCTTGGAAAAGCTTACCATGGCTCGGAGCCAAACCCATACCAGGCCAGCTGCAGTATCTGGAAACCAAGGCCGAGCAAGATAGTATTCTTATTCCCGATGGAACGCATGAGTAAACTCAATACTACAGTCTGACAAAGGGAACAAAAGATAATATAATTAGAAACACTATCGGAATGTTCATAATGCCTCGAATGTTATTGTTATATTGCCCAAACCAAAGGTTGTCAACATGGCAGAGATTGGAGTAATAACTACAGTGCATTCAAAGTATTCAAACTATTGAAATTAATTCAATAGTTTTTTCCCCTCAATCTACACACAATACCCCATAATGACAAAGCAAAAACAGACATTTTTGCCAATTTATATATTTTTTAAAACCCGGAAATATCACATTTACATAAGTATTCAGACCCTTTACTCAGTACTTTGTTGATACACCTTTGGAAGAGATTAAGGCAGAGTCTTCTTGAGTATGACGCTACAAGCTTGGCACACCTGTATTTGGAGTTTCTCCCATTCTCTGCAGATCCTCTCAAGCTCTGTCAGGTTGGATGGGGAGTGTTGCTGCACAGCTATTTTCAGTTCTCTCCAGAGATGTTCGATCAGGTTCAAGTCCGGCTTCTCGCTGGGCCACTGAGACTTGTCCAGAAACCACTCCCGGCCAGCTCTAGGAGTCTTGGTGGTTCCAAACTTCTTCCATTTAAGAATGATGGAGGCCACTGTGTTCTTGGGGACCTTCAATGCTGCAGAAATGTTTTTGTACCCTTCCCCAGATCTGTGCCTCGACACAATCCTGTCTCTGAGCTTTTCCTTTCGACCTCATGGCTTGGTTTTTACTCTGACATGCACTGTCAACTGTGGGACCTTATATAGACAGGTGTGTGCCTTTACAAATCATGTACAATCAAGTTGTAGAAACATCAAGGATGATCAATGGAAACAGGATGCACCTGAGCTCAATTTCGAGACTCATAGCAAAGGATCTGAATACTTATATAAATACGTTTTTTTTTTTTTTTGGTAATATATTTGCAAACATTTTAACCTATTTTCGCTTTGTCATTATGGGGTATTGTGAGTAGGTTTTCTTAATCCATTTTAGAATAAGGCTGTAATGTAACAAAATGTGGAAAAAAATCAAGGTCTGAATACTTTCTGAAGGCACTGTATATTCAGTATACTGCGTATAGATATACTGTAGATATACACTACATGACCAAAAGTATGTGGACACCTGCTTGTCTAAAATCATGGGCATTAATATGCTATAACAGCCTTCACTCTTCTGGTAAGGCTTTCCACTAAATGTTGTAACATTGCTGCAGGGACTTCCATTCAGACACAAGAGCATTAGTGAGGTCGGGCACTGATGTTGGGCGATTAGGCCTGGCTCGCAGTCGGTGTTCCAATTCATCCCAAAGGTGTTTGATGGGGTTGAGGTCAGGGCTCTGTGCAGGCCAATCAAGTTCTTCCACACTGATCTTGACAAACCATGTGTATGGACCTCACGGAGGCATTGTCGTTCTGAAACAGGAAAGAGCCTTCCCCAAACTGTTGCCACAATGTTGGAAGCACAGAATCGTCTAGAATGTTTTTGTATGCTGTAGCGTTAAGATCTTCCATCACTGGAACTAAGGGGCCTGAACCATGAAAAACAGCCCCAGACCATCAGTCCTCCTCCACCTAACTTTACAGTTGGCACTATGCATTCGGGCAGGTAGCGTTCTCCTGGTATCCGCCAAACCCAGTCGGACTGCCAAATGGTGAAGCGCCATTCATCACTCCAGAGAACGCGTTTTCACTGCTCCAGAGTCCAATGGCGGCGAGCTTTACACCACTCCAGCCGACACTTGGCATTGCGCATGGTGATCTTAGTAAGTAAGTAAAATGTATTTATACAGCGCCTTTCACAGACTAGGTCACAAAGCGCTTTACAATAGACAATAAAACATAATAGAAAACAAGCTAAAAGAAATAAAATAAAACATAAAAATGATAAATATATAAAAGGACAGAGATTACCCAGAAGCTAACCTGAACAAATCTTAGGCTTGTGTGCGGCTGCTCGGCCACGGAAACCCATTTCATGAAGCTCCCGAAGAACAGTTATTGTGCTGACGTTGCTTCCAGAGGCAGTTTGGAACTCTTTTTACGTGCTACAGCACTCGGTGGTCCTGTTCTGTGAGCTTGTGTGGCTTCGCAGCTAAGCCATTGTTGTTCCTAGATGTTTCCACTTCACAACAACAGCACTTAACAGTTGACCAGGGCAGCTCTAGCAAGGGAGAAATTTGATGAACTGGAAAGGTGACATCCTATGACGGTGTCACGTTGAAAGTCACTGAGCTTTTCAGTATGTTTATCTATGGCCATTGCATGGCTGTGTGCTCGATTCTATACACCTGTCAGCATCGGGTTTGGCTGAAATAGCTGAATCCACTCATTTGAAGGGATTTGCAAACTTGTGTGTATATTATATAGTACCAGTCAAAAGTTTGGACACAACTCATTCAAGGGTTTTTCTTTATTTGTATTATTTTCTACATTGTAGAATAATAGTGAAGACATCAAAACTATGAAATAACACATGGAATCATGTAGTAAGCAAATCAAAATATATTGTATATTTTAGATTCTTCAAAGTAGCCACCCTTTGCCTTAATGACAGCTTTGCACACTCTTGGCATTCTCTCAACCAGTTGATGTATTCACTATTATTCTACAATGTAGAAAATAGTATAAATAAAGAAAAACCCTTGAATGAGTAGGTGTCCAAACTTTTGACTGGTACTGTACCCACACAGGTGTGTGTATATACTGTATATATACACACATATACAGTATATACACACGTGTGTATATACTGTATATATACACACACATACATATCTAACTAATGTAATGATAGTTAATGACAACTAACCTGTGCAACGATTGAAAGCAGTCCTAGAACAGCTATGAAAGCTGCAACACTTTCAGGCGAAAATCCCATAATCTGAAAAAAGGGAGAGCGAAAATGTGATTGTACTGCCAGTGAGACCAAAGTATGTATACCTATCATCAAGGAACTATTTAGCTATATGTAGGCCTAGCAATGAGCCAGGGTCCAAGCAAAATGTGATTACTTGAATGAGCTATAAAGTCAAACCCCCCTCGACAAGTCTGCCAAATTATATCCCGACTATTAAGGGGACTTGACCTCAGTTACTTTGATAATGGCGATAAAAACCGAAAGGGTGTGGGGATCTGACATGCATCTCTCACACGTCTGTTTATGTGGACCATATATTTGACGGTATACATAGCAGACAGACCTGTCGTAAGTAGAGGAAGAAGCTTGAGTACTGGCCAGCCTCGGGGAGATAGGACAGGAACACTGTAATACAGATGAGCAGCACAGTGGAATCCTGGCCCACTTTCCTTAGAGACTGGAGACAGAAAGAAAAGGTGTTAGGACGGTAGGTGAAAACAATAAGTGGTGACAATATGGTGTGCAAGAACACCCAGCCACTCCTTCTGGTGGAAAGGAGGCCTATAATGAGAACTGGGTCACAACCCAAGAGAGTAAACTAGCGAAGTAGAGCTACAAACAGCTGTTGTCTGCTTAGGAGAGTCAGCAGACTTAAACTTACACCAACACATAACTACCTACAACAGGGGTTCTCAACCTAGGGGGCACACCACCCATATGGGGCGCCAACGTTATACCAAAACTTATTTTGGTATAATTTGCAATTCTTTATTCCAGTCTATAAACGAAGAATAAATCCGTGATGCTTTAGGATAGAAACAAGCGGTGACATGCTAGAGGAAGACGCGACTCTGATGCACATGGGAACATCTTTGGTTTTTCTCTATGACGTCCATAAGCTGAGCTAAGACCTTCTAAAGTGCGTGGGAACTAATCTTACACGTGTGACTCGCTATCAACTGATCAAATCACTTTCTGTAAAAGAATATGTATAATTAAATTGACAGCTTATATAAATTATCATAATTAAACATTAAATATTTTCCTTATCCATTATTATTATCATCATCATCATCATCATCATCACAATATTTTCCTTATCCATTATTATTATCATCATCATAATAACAATATTTTCCTTATCCATTATTATTATCATCATCATCATAATAACAATATTTTCCTTATCCATTATTATCATCATAATAACAATATTTTTCTTATCCATTATTATTATTATTATTATCATCATCATAATAACAATATTTTCCTTATCCATTATTATTATCATCATCATCATCATCATCATCATAACAATATTTCCCTTATCCTTTATTATTATCATAATTAAATAGCCTACCTCATGAGTCTTGTTAAACTATGTATAATTGCAGGAAATGAGCTTCAAAACAACACATTTTCCTAGGTTCCTCAAATTAAACATTGTTGTATTTAATATAATTATTTTTTTTATGTGAAAAAGGTGGCCATGGGGCAAAAAGGTTGGGAACCCCTGACCTACAAACACCCCATACTGTATTAAGGTTGGGAACCCCTGACCTACAAACACCCCATACTGTATTAAGGTTGGGAACCCCTGACCTACAAACACCCCATACTGTATTAAGGTTGGGAACCCCTGACCTACAAACACCCCATACTGTATTAAGTTTGGGAACCCCTGACCTACAAACAACCCATACTGTATTGTTATGCTACAATATCAGTGACTAGGGTTATACAGTGTCACGGGTGATGATTGTGTTAAGCGTGAGAGAGATTTCACTCGGACTCAATAAATATTCCTTTAGCCTAACTTTGTAGGTCAATCATGTGTGATGATGCTGGCCATGCGCTACCATGCTTATTTCCCTGTACCGTGCCTTCAGAAAGTATTCATACCTCTTAACTTATTCCACATTTTGTTGTGCTACAGACTGAATTCAAAATTGATTCAATACCCCACAATGACAAAGTGAAAACATGTTTGTCATTGTGAAAACACAATGACAAAGTTTGTAGCATATGTCTTGAAAAGTCAATTCAGAAATGTCATTTACATAAGTATTTACACCCGAGTCAATACTTTGTAGGATCACCTTTGGCAGCGATGACCATTTCTGGGTAAGTCTTTAAGAGCTTTCCACACCTGGATGGTGCAATATTTGCCCATTATTCTTTTCAAAATTCTTCAAGCTCAAATTGGTTGTTGATCATTGCTAGACAACCATTTTATGGTATTGCCATAGATTTTCAAGCAGATTTAAGTCAAAACTGTAACTCGACCACCCAGGAACATTCACTGTCTTCTTAATAAGCAACTACAATGTACATTTGGCCTTGTGTTTTCGGTTATTGTCCTGCTGAAAGGTGAATTAATCTCCCAGTGTCTGGTGGAAAGCAGACTAAAACAGGTTTTCCTCTGGGATTTTGCCTGTGCGTAGCTCAATTACATTTATTTTTCATCCTGAAAAACTCCCCAGTCCTTAACAATTACAAGCATACCCATAACATGATGCAGCCACCACTATGCTCGAAAATATGGAGAGTAGTGCTCAGTAATGTGTTGTATTTACCCCCAAACATAACACTTTCTATTCAGGACAAAAGGTCAATTGATTTGACACGTTTTCCAGTATTACTTCAATCAATCAATCATTTTTTATTTCTAAAGCACATTTAAAAACAACACGAGTTGACCAAAGTGCTTTACAGACCCAACTGTACAAAACTTCTAGACAAATACACCATAAAACAAAACACCAAATAAAACCGCATATAGCTAAGAACAGTTAAAAGCAGCAGAGAAGAGATGGGTCTTCAACCTAGATTTAAAAACACTCGACGGAATCACCGGATTTAATGTGTAATGGGAGACTATTCCAAAGACGCGGTGCTGCTGCCGCAAAGGCACGATCTCCCTTGGTTATTAACCGAGATTTTGGAACATTTAAAATGAAGCTTTGAGATGATCTTAGTGGTCTAGCAGCAACATGATGCTGTAACAAACTAGAGATATATACAGGGGCAAGCCCATGTAAACCTTTAAAAACCATTAAGAGGACCTTGAAATGCACCCTATACTCAACAGGAAGCCAGTGCAAAGAAGCCAGCACCGGTGAGATACTGGAACATTTCCTGGTGCCAGTCAACAGTCTGGCCGCAGCATTCTGGACCAGTTGCAGCCGTGAAAGCATTGTTGCAAACAGGATGCACGTTTTGGAATATTGCTATTCTGTACAGGCCTCCTCCTTTTCACTCTGTCAATTAGGTTAGTATTGTGGAGTAACTACAATGTTGTGGATCCATCCTCAGTTATCTCCTATCACAGCCATTAAACTTTGAAAACTGTTTTAGTCACCATTGGCCTCATGGTGATTTCCCTGAGTGGTTAAACACAACTATTGCACACACAGTGAGTCCATGCAACTTATCATGTGACTTGTTAAGCACATTTTTACTCCTGAACGTATTTAGGCTTGCCATAACAAAGGGGTTGAATACTTATTGACTCAAGACATTTCAACTTTAATGTTACAATATGTAATTTTTGGGGCAAACCAACCAAATAGAAATGTGCGTTATAGATCTGTCATTCGCATTGAAAGCAAGTCTAAGAAGTGGTAGATCTACAATGATTCTCTACACAATGACTGCTTGTTTTGTCACAAACTGAAATTAGACAAACTATTAGAATTTTAGCAACCAGAAAATGACAGAGCAATTTCTGCATATTGCATCTTTAAATGTTTAATTAATGTGTAAAAATGTTGAACAACATAATTCCACTTTGACACTTTGACTATTTTAAATTCAGGCTGTAACAACAAAATGTGGAAAAAAGGGGTGTGAATACTGAAGGCACTGTATGTACTCTGCCATCAGCATTGCTATATTATGTGATGTATTTCAGCGACACGTCATCCTTCCCCCTCAACATTGCCTGAGGAAGTCATGTTTCGTTGTGCTTTAACATGTAGCTTTAACTGTTCAGTTGCACAGCCCCTAAGCATTTTGGAGGATGACGAAAGGTTAATAGTTCCCCTATTTGGCCTCTGTCTAATGCCCTGTTGAACTCCTTCCCACTTTTACACACACCACTTCAAACAACCCACCTTAGTGGAAGTTAATTTGCCTGACAAAGACCACAATTAATTTGTTCCTTATGCTGGGTAAATCCCATTGTGTTTTTCAAATATTATTTTGGGGTTTCTTATTTATTCTTGCACTGTTAACGTGTTTTGGGCACTGTTGGTTTCAGGGCGCTATTTTTATTTTTTTTTACCTTTATTTTACTAGGCAAGTCAGTTAAGAACAAATTCTTATTTTCAATGACGGCCTAGGAACAGTGGGTTAACTGCCTTGTTCATGGGCAGAACGACAGATTTTTACCTTGTCAGCTCGGGGATTCGATCCGGCAACCTTTCGGTTACAGGCCCAACACTCTAACCACTGGGCTAACTGCCGCCCCTATTAGAGCCACCACCACTTGCTGAATGCCTACATAAATTAAAGCCAAGGTACACTAACATGGCCTGTACCAAACAAGTTGGTCCAAAGACTACATTAACCACATTAGAACTTGTCAGTTTCTCTTCCCAAAAGCATACAACATCTGTTGGTCTTGTTCTTTATGGAATCTAATGAAAACAGTAGCCTAAGTGATAGAGCTATGGTAGGGAAATGGTAAGACTGAAGAGGAAAAAGTGTTAACACACAAACAGATGCTATAATGCTTCCCTAAGGGATGCTATAATGCTTCCCTAAGGGATGCTATAATGCTTCCCTAAGGGAAACCATGGGCGTCAGTCAGCGGGACGAGGTCTTGCAACACAGCTATTCTCAACGCATTATATTGCTAAGCCCTCTTTTTAACATAAACAATACCTGCCTCCACCAATTACGTTGATATCATTGTCCCTTCCAGCATTCGAAAACAGACACACATTATCCCCATATCCTTTTTGATTTTTAAATGATCACCATCATCAGGAATCAGGACTATTGATACAACAGAAATCAAATTCTGTATTCAGCCTCAGTCTCTTTGAGACTCACCAAACCATCACAATTCTAGCTTCTACTACTGATCATAGTGCCAAAGTGAAGCACACATTTTCAACAGGTTTGAGAATGTTACCATAACAAGCCAATATATTTGTATATTGGTGGGCTAACCCTTCACTTCTTGAATTCTAATGTAATTTGCCATAAAGCTTAGCCTACACTAAGCTCTCATCTTGAGCTCTGAAAGCACACTAATAATGGGTACACAAAATAATAACACAAACTGACTGAGTCTTTAGAGGTGGACCAGGTACTCACAGCAAAGGGGTCGGCTTGTTCCCAGGAGATGGGAGCCCCCCAGGACGCTGGCCTCATCTTCTCAGGCAGAGACTCCGGCACGGCCACCAGGATAAAGCATATGTCCAGCATAGCGATGGCCGAGGCCAGCACCACCACCAGGCCATCCCCATACACACGGCCCAAGTAGGCTCCAATGGCCGGGCTCGTCACCAGGCTAGCAGCAAAGGTGGCCGACACCTAACGAACAAGAGTAGAGGAGGTTTACTACTGCCAAGCTTTGCTACTACCACTCTGAATTAAATTGTTCCGTGTAGCAACGCCAGGGTTGTGGGTTCGATTCCCACAGGGGGACCAGTACGAAAAAAGTATGAACATGTATGCACTAACTATAAGTCGCTCTGGATAAGAGCGTCTTCTAAATGACTAAAATGTCAATTGTAGTTTCACTTCGGTTTTTTTGCGCATAATTTCTGCTTTGTCAAGTGGGACGAATCTGCAAATAGGTTCTGAATTATGTGCTACTTTAGCAGAAATTGTGTAGGTAATGTTTGATACACACCAGTCCATAGGCCATGCTGCGCTCATGCTCCTGCGTGATGTCAGCCACATAGGCAAAGACCACGGAGAATGTAACAGCGAACACACCGGACACTGAGATAACTGCGAAGTACCACCTGAAACCGAGGCAGGAAATGGCACTCAGTTAATAATACATATTATTTATTCAGCTTTTAATGGTGATCTCATTAACTACGAACTATCTCAGGTTGGGAGCCATCGTACCAGGGGCTTATCTTCATCAGTGGAATGGGAGCACAGGTGAAAAAAACGGTGAGCAGGAGAAAAGACTTCCGACCCCATACATCAGAAAGGGCACCGATCAGCGGAGCACTCAGGAAAGACAGCAGGCCCTGTAATACAATAAGACACACCCAAAAACTGTAACAGAACTGAAAGGTAACTAGGTGCGCTGTTCAAAAGAATAACACATGTTCAAACACCATACCTTTACCCCCTGGATCAAGCCGTTCATTAGAAACGTATGCTTCGGGAACGTCTCGTGTAGGACCTGGATAGGAAGGGGACAGATAGCGGAGACTTAATTGGAGAAGGCCGCCGACAAATCCTACTGTATGACATAATAGGTAATAAACAAAACAACCTACCACCAAAGTGGGTGCTGTAAGCAGGCCCCAGGCAAAAAACTCCAAAAAGATGACAATTACAGCATGGTACACGCTGGGAGCTCCGAAACCGTGTGCCTGGTGAACAGAGTGGAATAACTATGCAAGTAAGTCAACAAGAAACAAGTAATACTCGACTGTACTACTTTCAAATAAGATATATTAATGGTAAACTCAGCAACAGGACACGATAATACACATAATTCATATCTGACATGTTTACACTGGAAGAGCCAGTAGTGTTGTTGCAGTCTTGGCAAATTTGACTTTAGTTGTTGATTTCTGTAAGTAGGAACAAACCTAGCTAACGTCCCCATATTGATGAGTAAGTCATTTATTACGTTACCGAGCTAAACAAACGGCTAGCTAGCAAGCTTTCAGTTATGGAACTATTAGCCTAGACACCTTTTTTTTTTTAACAATCATGTTTAAAGTTACTTGACTAGCTAGCTAATACTTGTCCATCCCAGATGGCATCTAGCTAAATGACCGTCAAAGACACTGATATGCTAACTTAGCTAGTGCCACCACACACCTGGTGCTAGCCAGCTAGCTAACTAACTAACGTTAGCTACCTATGTTGTTTTTCAGAGGACTGTGAAGAGGCATCGGAACTTCCTCAGGACGCTAGCTAGCTCGCTAAATGTGACATATTGTAGACAGCCGTACCACATGCTGCTAGTTAATCTCTAGAAATGCGATGGCAAATACTGTCATTTTGGTGGAAACTCACCGTTCCTCCATCCTTGATAATAATTTTTTTCGCCAGCAGGAGACTGCGATTCGCCCGTTTCTTCTTTTTGCTCTGTGTCATATTACCATTCTAGTTCTTCGTTTAACAAGAATCTATTTGTTAAGGAATTTTAGACAATAAAGTATTGAAATGAGATTGTTGGAAAAAATAAATCGAAATACTTTCGAATAAATCCTATTTTCTAACTAATAGGGCTGTTTCGTCCCATTCACTCAACCACCGCCATCTTTGCAAAAACATTGTTAAAACGTAATGACGCCACATCAGAAGGTTTTCTTTCTGACGTCCGTGTACCTGCTAGGATGTTGGGTGTATACCTTGTGTCATGCCCTATTCATAAATATTTATTATCCTGCCAGCCACTATATGAAGAAGTTTAAGAAAAACTTGAAAAAAAATCTAATTGTACCTTTTGTAATGGCCACCCAGAAACGGTGTTGCGTTGTATTCATGTAAGTCATCAGTAGATTTGTAATTGAACACATTTATGAAGATTTTACACTACTATGGAGAGATGCACTGCTTGGATTCTTCACCTACGAAAGAAATACGTTGAAACAATTTTATGTAATTCATTTAATTATACTTTTGGCCAAATGTCATATTCACAAACGTACATTTACAAACAAAACCACATTTTCTTTACCTTACAAAAATAAATTGAACTATATTTTAAGACAATTAAATACTCTACTATCAAAAAAGCTGTTAGAATTATAAGTGTGTGTATGTCCCTTAAGGTCCTTGTGTAATGTGATATTGTACCCCCAGCCCAATTGTCCTTTGTATATTATTCATATTTACTTATGTTCCCCCATGTACTTTCTGTATTGATTTGTTGTTAATAATAACAAAAATAATACAATTTAAAAAAGCTGTGTACCTGCTAGGACGAGTACTGGTATGGCTTCTGCTTTGAACAGTTACTACATCTCAGTATACATTTCATTAGAGAATAGTAGAAAAATCTGCAGACCATGTCTGCATAACATTTCTACTTTACTCTCATTATGCTACAGTATTCCCCCTCACTTTAGAACTGTCCATGCACCAAGGCCCCAATGTCAGGTTCTGGCTGAGGCCAGGTCTCTGGCTCCCTCTAGGGGGAGCTGTAGGGTTCTGACTGAGGCCAGGTCTCTGGCTCCCTCTAGGGGGAGCTGTAGGGTTCTGACTGAGGCCAGGTCTCTGGCTCCCTCTAGGGGGAGCTGTAGGGTTCTGACTGAGGCCAGGTCTCTGGCTCCCTCTAGGGGGAGCTGTAGGGTTCTGACTGAGGCCAGGTCTCTGGCTCCCTCTACGGGGAGCTGTAGGATTCTGACTGAGGCCAGGTCTCTGGCTCCATCTAGAGGGAGCTGTAGAGCCACAGTTGGGACCTGACAACAGACTGGGGTGTATTTAGTTTTTGTTCATTTCAATCCCCAATTAGAGGCAGCTGTCTCGAGTTGTCTCTAAATGGGGATTCTATTTATGTTCCACTGTTTTCCACCTGTGTGTGGATTCTTGTGTGTTGCTCCTTGGGTTTTGGTGCCAGATCACGGTCACTACCTCTCCTTTGTTTTTGGTTTTGGATTTTATCATTGAAAATAAAGGAATGTCTGTTAACTCCAGCTCTGCGCCTCGTTCTGTACACATGCACCGTGACAATGTGTGTAATTCCCTTAAAATACAGTCCTTAGTGCACAGGGTTTAATTACAGATAAATGCACGTATTGCACATTCGATATACTAAAAGCAATGAAAAAAGATACAACTGACGGGATACTAATATGCGTTCCTGAGTGAATGACTACGTAAGTTCAGTCCAAGAACTACTTACAATATTGCACGTGATATGATATAACAACTGTACATGAATATGCATATACAGACCTGAATGAATAAATATGTCCTGAGTGAATGAGTGATTACAGACCAGAGTTCTCACGAATGGATGCATAATTGTTAAACTAGGTCCTGACACCCCAACAGTTCCAGATCTATGTTTCCGACGGCACGGCACCCCGGTGAGGCATTAAATAGTCTAATAGCCGCCGGCAGGAAGGACCTCCTTTAGCGCTCTCTGGCACACCGTGGTGGGATCAGTCTGTGACTGAAGGTGCTCCTCTGCGTCATAACCATGGCATGCAGAGGGTGGGTGACGTTGTCAATGATGGCCAGCAGTGTGGCCAGGATCCGTCTCTCCGCCACCTCCTCTAGAGTGTCAAGGCTAATCCCCAGAACAGAGCTAGCCTTCCTGATCATCTTATTTACCCGAGAAGCATCACCAGCTTTTATGTTGGCGCCCCAGCACACCACTGCAAAAAAGATGGCACTGGCCACCACAGACTGGTAGAAGGTATGCAGTAGTTTACTACACACGTTGAAGGACCTGAGCCTCCTCAGAAAGTAGAAAGTACAGAGTACTTGTACAGAGCCCCGGTGTTACCAGCCCATTCCAGCCTGTTGTCCATATGGACTCCCAGGAACTTGTATGACCTAACCATTTCCACATCCATACCCTGTATAGGGACTGCAGTCAGTTGGGCCTTGGTTCTCCTGTGAAGTCCACCACCATCTCCTTTGTTTTGCTGATGTTGAGCTGAAAGTGGTTCTGCTCACACCACAACACAAAGTCGTTGATTTTGCTCCTGTACTCCTCCTCCTGTCCACCCCTGATGCACCCTACAATTGCGGAGTCATCCGAGAACGTCTGTAGGTGGCATGTGTCAGTGTTATATCTGAAGTCCGAGGTGTAGAGGGTGAACAGGAAGGGGGACAGAACCGTTCCCTGGGGGGGCCCTGTGTTGCTCACTGCCCGTTCTGACACACAGCTCTGTAGTCGCACAAATTGTGGCCTACCGGTAAGGCAGTCCTTGACCCAGGAGACTAAGGGTGCTTCCAATTTCATCCTCTTCATCTTCTCACCCAGTAGCAGGGGCTGAATGGTGTTGAAGGCACTGGAGAAGTCAAAAACATAACCCTCACAGTGCAACCTGCGTTGTCCGGGTGAGAGTAGGTCCTCTACAGAAGGTAGATGATTGCATCATCACGGCTGTCATGATAGTTTTTATACTGTATGACTTTACTCACATAAAAACTGTGGATGGAAACGTGGTTAGGGTCCCAGTACTTTTGGAGATCATTGTAGCTCATTGGTTGAGAGCGGTTGTATGAAACCAATCTGTGCATAAAGCAAAGCTCTCAACCATGCCAGCCCTCTCTTAATTTCTATACAGTTCAACTAACCATAAATTCTGCATCTGGACCGTGCGTTAGATTCACAGCTATCCACCAGACACATTTTCGGTATGTTCAGGTCAACAGATCTTTGACCTCTAGGGTACATACTGTATCAGAATGACCTGTATAAATTGCTTTAAAAAGGAAACACTGATACATTTGAAACTTTGATTGACAAGTGTTTCTGAATAGTCATGAAATTACCTTTCAAATGATATATAATATAACCAACTTTGAAAGCACCAGCTACATCTGTTTATTGTAAATCACCCATATTGAGCCATTGACATTAGAATGTTGGAAGCTTAACCATATAATTCCATGTAGTGGGGCAGTTATGTTTTTGGATTGTAACTTTGGTGATAGAAGCACCAATTTGTACACACACAGCTAGAGCAGGTTTTTTAAAAGATTTGTAGCTGGGCAAGTGGAATGTTCAAGTGAGCCCGACCATTCCCTAATGTTGGATCATTGAGGACTGGCTTGAATTGAAAGGACGACCACACCATTTGTTTTAATCATGAGCAAAAGCTTTGGGGTTTTCTACCCAAAGTTGCAAAAGGGTCCATTTAATAAACACAGAAGACCAGCAAAGTGGATAAAAGGGTGTGGCAGTAAGAGCAGGAACATCTAGTGGTAAAAACATGGTACTTTCACGCTAATTTATGGAGGAAAATGTAAGCGACTTCAATGGCTAACAGGGGGAAAAAAACAAATTCACTGCGTATACATGACATAGTATGAATAAACAATACTCCAAGCCGCAGCTTCATACTACTTGTCAAACATAGAGAACTGACACTGTATACTGGCCGTTGGGGTGGGCTTGGTGTGGGGTTTGGGGGGTCCATGGGTGGCTTTTGACCATTTATTTGATTTCATGATGTCTGAGCCATTGTTAAGTGGTTAGGTCCAAATCAAATCAAATTGTATTCATCACATGCGCCGAATACAACAGGTGTAGACTTTACTGTGAAATGCTTGCTTACGAGCCCTAATCAACGATGCAGAGTTATATAAACAAATACTAAAAAGACAATTAACAATACAAGATAAATAAAATATACAGGAATGGAGCTACATTCAGGGAGTACCAGTTTGGGTATTATATTTAATGAATATTATATGAATCCTATAAATTGAAATGGCAGAGTTAAAATTGCTTTTCAACAACGTTTTGTTGCAGAAATGCTTATCTGTTTCTAACTACAGAAACCATTTCATAACAATCTGAGATGGTGATTGTCATGGCTTGCTGAAATGAAATGGAACAGCTCAGAAAGTGAGAGAGAAAGTTCTATGCCTACATGAAAGGTAAATCTCAGACAGCTTTAGGCAACCCTCAGCCTTATTAGATAACCAAACAGGATTTGCAAACCAGTCAAAACCATTGTGGCAGATGGCAGGGAGGGGTAAGGGGAGTGGTGATTTAATGATAGATATCTTGCAGCCCGCTGGCTCTACCCCTGAGTATGAGAAGTGAGCTAATTATCGGTGTGATTACCCCCACTGTGTACCAAACTGGTTTGGCTGAGGACCCGGTTTTGGATTACCCCTGGATAACGGACAACGAGAACGGATTGTGGACTGGGAACTGGTTGCTGAATTCCCCCCTTTCCCACTCTGTGTAAATATCCCTAATAAATTCCCCATTTGCATTTTAGTTGTGCTTCCTGTGCGTGTTTTGTTATTCAACTTGGAAACCCCACACCCTTAAGCCTAATACATATGGTGGAGAATGCGGGCACTGCAAACCAAGCTCAATAACTAAACAGACACGGTGCATAATAGGGTGGCAGGTAGCCTAGTGGTTAGAGTGTTGGGCCTGTAACTGAAAGGTTGCTGGATTGAATCCCCGAGCTGACAAGGTAAAAATCTGTCGTTCTGCCCCTGAACAAGGCAGTTAACCCACTGTTCTTAACTGACTTGCCTAGTAAAATAAAGGTAAAAATAATAGAAGCATTGGTGAAACACCTGGTGGAGGCAAACATGGAGCTGCTGGAGGAACAGCACCAGCAGACCGTTCTCCTTCTAGCTGAACTCAGCCAGCTGTGGTGGCAGGCGCAGCAGTCTCTTGTCCCACCCTCAGTATGTTTATACTGAGGCTGACAACATCGAGGCTTACCTCCAAGACTTCAAGAGGACGGTGGCGAGGGATAAATGGGCCAGCCTACTAGTACGGCTGACCAGGCTACACATTACGAGGTGCTGAAAAAGGAAATTTATGGTTACACCCTGATTAGCAGGGCGCAAAAACTCCATGATTGGGTGTATGATGACACAGCGTCCCCCTCGATCGCAAATGCATGATCTGATTAGGCTGGCTAACCTCTGAACCACTGGCGCTCACACCCATAGAGAAAGTGGACATTGATACATTTCTACGCTCACTCCCGTTCGAAGCTAAAAAGTTAGCAAGCCAAGCTAACCCGCTGAGCGCGGATCAGCTGGTGGAACTGGTGGCTTTGGAGGTCAACAGGTGGCTTTGGAGGTCCTGCGCAGTGGAAAACCACGGAAGGGAAGAGTAGTCTTTCCCCTGTCACAGCGGTAAGAGCCAAGGACACCATGGCACTTTTGGACTCAGGGAGTATGGTGACCCTGATCCGACCTGACTTCGCCCAGTCTCCGAACCTGACTGACACTGTGGCCAATACATGCATACACGGTGAGACCAAGGACTAGCCTACCACACTCCTCCACCTACAGACCACAAAGGGACAACACACAGGGCCAGTGGGAGTCGTCCCGAACCTGCCTGTACCGGTCCTTATCGGGAGGAATTTCCCGATGTTCCGCCAACTGTGGACCAGTATGTCCGGAGACGTGGGAAACTGAGGGAACCGAAGGGAGGAGGAAGCCGGAGAGGCAGGAGGGTCGCCCAGAAGGAGGGATGCTCAGATGTGTGGATTCCAGGAAGTGGACCCCCAGGCGTCAACAGAACCCCTCTGTGAGGGAGAGGAGGGTGAAGCAAGACTGGAGGAGTGTGAAGCAAGACTGGAGGAAGGTGAGGCAAATCTGGACAACATGTTCCCGATGGACCATGAGGTGGTGCCGGAATCCGCCTCTCTAGCGGGCCGGAGTTGTTGTTGGTGCCCCATTCCTTTGTCCAATCTGTCCTGCAGTTGGCACACTCCCACCTTCTTGGAGCTCACCTAGGGGTGGAGAAGACCTTAGACCGGATCAAGGCATGATTTTACTGGCCGTGGGTGAAGGGAGCAGTGGAGGATTACTGCCGCAGTTGCCGGAGTGCCAGCAGGTTGTGCCAAAACCCCACTTTCGCAGCCCCTTAATTCCCCTAACCATAATTTCTGTCCCTTTCAGCAGGATCGCCATGGACCTGGTGGGACCTCTACCCAAGAGCAACCGAGGGCACCAATGCATCCTGGTAATTCTGGATTATGCCACCAGGTACCCAGAAGCCATTTCCCTGTGCATCATGGCTACCAAGGGAATCTCAAGTGAGTTAGTAATGCTGTTCTCCCGAGTAGGCATCCCAGACGAGATCTTTACCGACCAGGGAACCCTGTTCATGTCGCGAATCATACCGGATCTCTGTAAACGAATGAAAATAACCCAGTTGCGCACCTCAGTGTATCACCCGCAAACCGATGGATTGGTGGAAAGATTCAATCAAACCCTGAAGCAAATGCTAAAGAAGGTGATGGAGGCGGACGGAAGGAATTGGGACCAGCTACTACCCTACCTGATGTTCTCGATCCGAGAAGTGGAGAGACGAGGCTAAAGAAGCCTGGGAACAGCAACCGTTTCCCCATCTAACTGGTTTGGCTGAGGACCCGGTTTTGGATTACCCCTGGATAACGGACAACGGACAACGAGAACGTATTGTGAACTGGGAACTGGTTGCTGAATTCCCCCTTTCCCACTCTGTGTAAATATCCCTAATAAATTCCCCATTTGCATTCTAGTTGTGCTTCCTGTGCATGTTTTGTTATTGAACTTGGTGACGTGGAAACCCCACACCCTTGAGCCTGCTACACCATTAACCAAAGTGGCTAGTAGGTCAGTAATGTCCTTGTGGATTACAAAGGCACTGTAAACTCCAGCACTGTAATTAATCTCAAGCACTGTAAACCCCAGCACTGTAATCTCAAACACTTAAATCCAAAAGACCCTCCTTCGTGATCCTTCTTTGTTGTCCAAGTCTACACTGTGACTTAATCTCTCGCTAACACCAGAGGCACCTGCCCAAGGGCTTCAGTCTCGTGGCTTCCTCATGTCCTAACTAACTAACTTGATTAACCACTGAAAGGAACTCACATCCATGATGTTGCATTTTATTACAAAATATAAATACACCAGGGGATTAAGGGAAGAATGGTATGGTAGTTTACCTGTGCATTGGCAGACAAAATGGTTGGTGTCTGTGTACATGATAAATGACTTAATCTTGCGGACAAGTGAAATGTTTTATTTAAGGCAACATTACATTAAGAAAATGTGGGGTCACATACAAAGGAGATAATCAGAGGATGTGTTTAGAATTATACAACATTCCCCCTGTACTTCATTCCATTTAGATTGTTGAAACTGACAATAAAAGTTAGGTGCATTAAACAGAATTTATTGCAGTCTTCCTTTGCATGCAGGGAAAAAAATCAAGTCAAACAAGACAAATAAGAGCAATAATGCACATAGCCTACAACGTCTGATAAAGTTCAAAATGCATGCCTGCTGTTATTATGACTGCCACATGGACCATAGAGAGACCATGGTGAGGAACAGTTCAGTAGAGAACAATATTCTAAAAAAAACAAGTCGAGTTAATAGCATTAGACAAGATCATCATGTTACAATGGGGCGATTCCTAACTCATCACTGTTTAAAAAAATAAAATAAAAAGGTATTTGTGGAAAACAACGATTTGTCCATTGCAGTGTGTCACCAAAAAAGTGAAATGTTCAGTCACAAAAAGTTCAGTCACAAAAAGACTGGATAGGTGACAGCAGGAATAGGTTCTTTCATTACCGCTTCATGGCACGAGTGGGGGAAAAGTGCACCAAAAATGTCCAGCATTTGAGGTTAGTGTCTTTCCAGGAGTTACACTTGACAGATATTGTAGTAGATGGTAGGCCTCTCGTTGACTGTGTCCCCCATCACATCATAGCCGCAGTCCTGCTTGTGCAGAGGCAGCTTGGTCATAGGGACACCATTCTGCATGTTGTGCAAGTTCTGTGTGCCATATGAAGGCTGCGACTATAGAGGAACACACATACACTGATCAGTATCTCTGTGATAAGTAACAAACTGTGCAGACATTTAACGGTCTAGATTCACATGACATATTGACTTCAGATTGTTAAATGGCTGGCAGAGACATTAAATCAATTTAAGACCTCAGTCATTATTTTGTGCAGGGCCTCAAATGTGCAGGGCCTCTGATACCTCACATGAAAACAGTTTGACAGGAGCTCAGGACTATAACTCAATTGTTATGATGTGGTTGCGGCTAGACAGTGACAGATGCCTACCTTGCCAGTAAGTCTAGGAGGAAAGTCTTTCCGACATAAGTGGGCTATGATTCCTGCTGCCAGGGCGTCTCCCAGCACGTTGATCATGGTTCGGAATCTGTCCCTGAAAGGACAGTGAATACACAGGTTCCAGAGGTCAGCCTCCCACTCCTACAAAAAACATTGTTTCTGAATGCAGAAACAATTTAAGGTTTCCTTTGACAAATGAATGAATTAACTTTTAAACAAAAAAATGTCTGCCGTTTCAGTCACTACTAACATGTGTAGTATATGTTCTAATATGTTGTACAGTAGATATTGAATATGACTAATTGTTGTCATAGTATACTTACAGTACCCAGTCGATGGTCACAATGAGAGTGATGTCATCAGGCGGCAGACCCACTGATGTCAGGACAATCACCATGGTGACGAGGCCGGCCTGGGGGATCCCGGCAGCACCTATGCTGGCAGCTGTAGCTGTTATACTTCAAACAGAGACCAACACAATCAATTACTCAGCTAAGAAGGTGTATTACAATATTGTCCTGCCATGGTTAAAATTATATGAGCTATACCCTTTAAAAGGTTACACAACCTACATTTGGTGATTTTTCATTCAATCAAAAACAGTGACCAAATCTCATCATTTAAAAAAAATGACATTCATTTTGTACAGTGGCATTCCCATGTAGTTGTGTGAAAGTCATATCAGGATGTTACTTTTTGTGAAATGGCGCCCAGAACCAAGACTGTCATGGCAGACTATACCGGACGGTTACTGCTTTTGAGTTAGGACTCAAAGTTTCACCCAGTGTATGGATTGGGTTGCTTTATGATGGAGTGATTTGAAACCCCTTACATACCTAATGGTGACCAGCTGGCCAAAGTCCAGCTCATAATCGTTGACCTGGGCGATAAAGATGGCCGCCACGGCTTCGTAAAGAGCTGTTCCATCCATGTTAATGGTGGCGCCCACAGGCAGCACGAAGCGCGCTATCTGCCGATCCACATTGCAGTTCTCCAACAAGCACTTCATAGTAATGGGCAGAGTGGCAGAACTTAAGAGAGAAAGAGAGATAGTTGAGTTAAAGGACTTCTACCATTCTAACTAAAATCCTCTGCATATATTAGTTTGTTTTTCTCCTTTTGGAACACTTTCGTTTACACTACTTAATTATAACAATCAGCTTTCATGCTTTCGTTTATACTACTTAATTATAACAATCAGCTTTCATGCTTTCGTTTATACTACTTAATTATAACAATCAGCTTTCATGCTTTCGTTTACACTACTTAATTATAACAATCAGCTCTCATGCTTTGTTTACACTACTTAATTATAACAATCAGCTTTCATGCTTTCGTTTACACTACTTAATTATAACAATCAGCTCTCATGCTTTGTTTACACTACTTAATTATAACAATCAGCTTTCATGCTTTCGTTTACACTACTTAATTATAACAATCAGCTCTCATGCTTTGTTTACACTACTTAATTATAACAATCAGCTCTCATGCTTTCGTTTACACTACTTAATTATAACAATCAGCTCTCATGCTTTCGTTTACACTACTTAATTATGACAATCAGCTTTCATGCTTTCGTTTACACTACTTAATTATAACAATCAGCTTTCATGCTTTTGTTTACACTACTTAATTATAACAATCAGCTTTCATGCTTTCGTTTACACTACTTAATTATGACAATCAGCTTTCATGCTTTTCAAAATGAAATCTATTTTTTTTTTGGGACATTTAGGCTATTATTCTCTTAATACATTTATGTGCTTGACTGTTTGCCTCTAAACACCATACTGTGGATCAGTTGCAACATGATGCAGATGAATTTGAGTAAGTTAAGAGTTTCAAAGAAAGTGTTTGAAGCTAGAGATGATCAATCAAACTCGCCATTGCAATGTTTATAAGGAACCTTTTTCATGCATTCAGCGCAACCCTCTGCGTTTGTGTTCTTCACACCTGCTCCCGGAGGGCCACAGTGTTTGCAAGCTTTTGTCCCAGCACTAACACACCTGAATCAGGCGTTATGGAACTTAACTGAATGGAGGGTCACTTCCATTATCAATTCAGGGGGTACACTGAAATTCCATTCACAAATTGAAAAAACTGTCAATTTCCAATTCAACATCAGTTTAATGTCAATTCACTTCCTGCTGAACTGACTGAATTAAGAAAGGAATTGACCCCAACCCAGGTTGGTTGCACACTGCAGCCCTCCAGGGCGGTGAAAAAGAGAATTGTTTAATGAGAAAAATAGGCAGACAGACAGACCACTGACTTACCTTGAGGAGGTGGCCAATGCTATTACCAAGGCTTGAAGCAGGCCTCTGATGTAAGTGAAAGGGTTTTTCCGAGTCAGGATGAAGTAGAAGAAGGGGAGGAGAATGAGGCCGTGGACAAAAAGCCCTGCCAGAACAGTGATGGCGTACCAACCCAGCTTCTTCCCAAGAGTAGATGGGTCCTGCATGTCCAAGATTTTTCCAGCTACGAGGAAAATGATCCCAAATGGAAAATACCTGTCCGGAAATGGAAAAAAGAAAGAACTGTGTTTCACTGTTGTTCAATAAAGACCTCCAATGACTGTCTATACAACCTACAGGTAACTACCAAAATAAAGGAAACACCAACATAAAGTGTCTTAATAGGGCGTTGGGCGACCATGCGCCAGAACTGCTTCAATGCACCTTAGCATAGATTCTACAAGTGCCTGGAACTGTATTGGAGGGATGCAGCACTATTCTTCCACAAGAAATTCCATAATTTGGTGTTTTGTTGATGGTGGTGGAAAAGGGTGTCCCAGGCGCTGCTAAAGAATCTCCCATAAGTGTTAATTTGGGTTAAGAGCTTGTGACAGAGACGGCCATGGCATATAGTTTATATAGTTTTAATGCTCACCAAACCATTCAGTGACCACCCGTGGCCTGTGGATGGGGGGAATGTCCCATCCTATGGGGTCATAGCCATGGTAGCCTAAATAATGGCCTGTAAAACATTTTTATACATTATATACACCCTAAGCATGAAGGGATGTTAATTGCTTTATTAACTCAGAAACCACACCTGTGTGGAAGCACCTGCATTCAATATATTTTGTATACCTCATTTACTCAAGTGTTTCCATTATTTTGTAGGTTAAATGTATTTTTCCTAATGAGCAGTTTACACCAAGTAAAACATAATCCATATAAATACATTTTCATTTAAATTAAGCCATGTATTGTGAAAACTGTATTCACAAAAAAGATGGCCGGGCCAGTTTCAGATAAATCTGAGCTGCATGCATGGTGCCTAATGACTGTAAATATATGTTTGGACAAAGCCATCGATCACATGACACCATTCACTCTTATGTGATGACTAAATAGCGCATTGAAGCCAAATGAAGTTGGTTAAGATGACGTCTCATGGAGACATAACATGGTTGTCACTAGTTACCTCAGACTCAAAGTCAAAACTGGCTATATCGTAAAAATGTATTACATTTTGTGCTTTTTGTTCCTAATTTAAGGTTAAGTATTGTGGTTTAGGTTAGGTTTAAGACATTTTAGAAATAGGCAGGGTTTAGCCATAGTTATGACTTTGTGGCTGTGATAACTAGTGACGGACACATAACATGCAACGTTTGAGCTACTCCAGGAAGTGACGACGCAGGCTAGCTTAGTGCTGCCCCCTCTCATTTAGCTACTCAAGTTGAAGGCCGTCCGGGATACTGCAGGCTGCCATTAGCAACTAAATTATCCTGTGTGCGATTTAAAAAAATGAATCGGTTCAACGACATACATCTGGTGTATTAGAATCAATTATTGGTACCATGTTTGTCTTAGATTTTATTTACACAAAGATTCACTATAATGGGGGAACCTGTTTTCTGCAAACAATGCCTGCAGTTCGGCGGTTGGCCTTGAACTTCCATGGCTTCAATGAGAGGAGACAGTCATTCTACCCTGGTAGTGCCAGAGGTCCCTGGGATAAGTCAATGTTGACCCTGAGCACAGAATGAGCTCCTTCTACTTGACTAATCCTCGGCAAGTGCAGTTCGCTGCTGGGTGGTACGAAGCAAGATGGTCGCCTGACGTCTCCACCACAAGACAATGACCCCATTCTCACCACATGCCCGTGTACAGGTCATAACCTCAGAAAGTCACACTGAACGGACATCACATCCACAAATCTGGTGTTGCCAATGCTCTGACCCACTGAGCCGGTGGGACCATGATCATTTAAACTATTTACAAAGCTGGTCCCCCACTTACCAAACAGCAGTGTTGATGATTTTCATGACACATTCGTTGATGCACTGACACAAGTTAACTAGTGGTGCTCCTCTCTCGCCTATTTTCCCCAGTAACAGCCCTGAAGGAGCAAAAATAAAATTAGTTTAGATAGAGATGGATAAATATAACATTGATAGAGAAAATAAGCCTTTACCCATGGTAGCAGAGAAGATGACGATCCCCAGCACGTTCATCTGTTGGCTGCTGCCAGCGCTGGTCTTGTAGTGAATCTCAGGGGGTGGAGTGAGCTCCAGGAACACCGTCCGACCAGTGGGGCTACTATCGTTAGGCATGACGTACACAAAGTTGGGCTGCACCATGACCCTGGGGACTTTCAGAATAGGGACCAGATCTGTTTTGTACTGGGGAATCAATAAGAACATTGCAGATGAGGAAGGTGATATAAACTACAATACCCATGAGATGTAGGTATTTGTCTTGATTTGTCTTCTATGTCTGGCATATTCGTTAAATAAACAATGGTACAGTGTTCATACCCCTTGACTTACTCCACATTTTATTGTGTTACAATCTGAATTCAAAATGGATTAAATATTTTATTTCTCACCCATCTACACACAATACCCCATAATGACAAAGAGAAAACCTGTTTTAAGAAATGTTTGCAAATTTATTGAAAATGAAATACAGAAATATCTCATTTACGTATTCACACCACTGAGTCAATACATGTTAGAATCCCCTCTGGCAGCGTTTACAGCTGTGAGTCATTCCGGGTAAGTCTCTAAGAGCTTTGCACACCTAGATTATTCTTCAAAAAATTCTTCAAGCTCTGTGAAGTTGGTTGTTGATCATTGCTAGACAGTCTTGCCATAGGCTTTCAAGACGATTTAAGTCAAAACTGTAACTAAGCCACTCAGGAACATTCAATGACGTCTTGGTAAGCAACTCCAGTGTATATTTGGCCTTGTATTTTAGGTTATTGTCCTGCTGAAAGGTGAATTTGTCTCCCAGTGTCTGTTGGAAAGCAGACTGAATCAGGTTTTCCTCTAGGATTTTGCCTGTGCTTAGCTCCATTTCTTTATTTTTATGCTAAAAATCTCCCTAGTTACAACACAACAAAATGTGGAAAAAGTCAAGGGGTGTGAATATTTCCTGAAGTCACTCTATATGTGTCATACTGTACATTAGCATTGGTCTGGTGTTACCTGTTGAAATGTCGCCTCAATCAGATTGGAAGGAACCATATTCCTGTAAAAAGATAATGTTATAATATAGCTTAGCATGTTGATATGTCGGTGCATACAGTAAGGGTAAAACGCATGGCCATTCATTCATGATCAGTATCAGTAAGGTCAAGTGTTATTATTATTATTATTATAAGAGGGAAACATAATGGTTATCATGAATAACATCCTTTTTCAACCTTTTGAATTGTTACAGTAATTTATGAGCCACTCATTCAAGGGTTTTTATTTGTACTATTTTCTACATTGTAGAATAATAGTGAAGACCTCAACACTATGAAATAACACATATGGAATCATGTAGTAAACAAAAAAGGGATTTGAGATTCTTCAAAGTAGCCACCCTTTGCCTTGTTGACAGCTTTGCACACTCTTGGCATTCTCTCAACCAGCTTTAATCATTCCAAACAGTAATCCAACCCTTTTGGATTACTAAAAATACCTTAATCACCCCTGTCATTTAACTGGATTGTGTGTGTGTTTGTGTCCCAACCTCCTGAGATAGTTGTTGCTACTGCGTAGGACTACCAGGCTTAGACAACAATAGGTAGTTGCATGCATACTAGGCCTAATAGTAGTGTACTTAACAGGACTGGAGTCAATATATCCTAATTTGATCAATTCACAAAATTCTGTCTTTAGAATAGTTTTTTTTACATCAGCAGATTTTTGACTGAAGCAGAGTTACATGTCTTCATGATATTTATTTATTTGTATTCATTTAATTTATTTAATTGAATAATTACCAGAAGTAGGTATTTTGACTGGAATACATGATTAACACGCAAACACTTTAAGACACAGGCTTGGAACTTTAGCATGTCTTCTATTACAGTTAAAAATCCCAATTGTTTTGTTTATTTCAGAACATTCTAAACCCACTGCGATTGGGACTGATATTAGATGTGAGTTTGATGTGAGATTCTGGTAAGTGATTGTTGTTAGACTGGATATACAGTATTGGCTGTTTCGAAACTACGGATACTTGTTTTTGCTTGAGAATGCTAGTTTCTGTGAGACTTGAGCTGTAGGTTGTAACTAAACTGAAGCCGCTATTCAAGCAATTATATGCAGTGGATTTCCGTTTAATGCTGTAAGAATTGTGTTGGATTTAACAATTGATATACAGTGAGCTCCAGAAGTATTGGGACAGTAACAATTGTGTTGTTGTTTTGGCTCTGAACTCAAGCACTTTGGATTTGAAATTATACAATGATACAAAGACTGAGGTTAAAGTGCAGACTGTCAGCTTTAATTTGAGGGTATATTCATCCATATCGGGTGAACAGTTAAGAAATTACAGTACTGTTTGTACATAGTCCCCCCCTATTTTAGGGGACCAAAAGTATTGAGCAAAATTCACGTATATATGTGTATTAAAGTAGTCAAAAGTTTAGTATTTGGTCCCATATTCCTAGGATGCAATGACTACATCAAGCTTGTGACTCTACCAACTTGGATGCATTTGCTGCATTTATGCCTCTGTAACTTTCTCACTCATCGTTATTCATGATTCATTCAGGATTATCCGTAATCATGGTAGCATCCACATTCATGTAGAAGTGGTTAGAAACATATTCTATTCTTGTTTATAATAAAAGTGACTTCAAAATGACACAGTACATATTTACCATTCATTTCTATTGGGCAAAAAAACATCTGAAACACAACCAGAACAAATAGCAAATGCATCTAACAAGCTTGATGTGTACTATGAATATGGTATCAAATACTTCAATTTTTACTACATTAATATACCTAAGTGAATTTGTCCCAATACTTTTGGTCCCCTAAAATTGGGGGGACTATGTACAAAAAGTGTTGTAATTTCTAAACGGTTCACCCGATATGGATGAAAATACTCTGAAATTACAGCTGACAGTCTCCACTTTAATCATGTAGTCATTATATAATTTCCAGTACAGAGCGCCAAAACAACAACAACACAATTGTCACTGTCCCAATACTTTTAGTGCTCACTGTAGAAATTGGCAGTCTGGATGTGGGTGCTAGATTTGTCGTCAGCGCTGAATGGGGCCACGCCATAGGACTGTCAGTTTCTAAATCTAATGTCAACTCCCTTCATCAAGGACACACTGTGTAACAAATCTAACTTACTCCTGAAAGCACTTTCTGGAAAATCGATATCTGCAGTCATAGCCGCTGGAAGATGTTTGGGGGCGAGTAAAGGCCGAGTGCACTACTTTAGTGAAAAAAAATTATAAAAAAAGATATACAGTGCCTTCAGAAAATATTCAGACCCCTTTACTTTTTCCACATTTGGTTAAGTTACAGCCTTACGTTACGTTACAAGTCTCCCAGTCCCTGCCGCTGAAAAACATCCACACAGCATGATGCTGTCACTACCATGCTTTACGGTAGGGATGGTGCCAGGCTTCTTCCAGACATGACGCTTGGTATTCAGGCCAAAGAGTTCAATCTTGGTTTTATCAGACCAGAGAATCTTGTTTCTCATGGTCTGAGAGTCTTTAGGTGTCTTTTGGCAAACTCCAAGCAGGCTGTCATGTGCCTTTTACTGATGAGTGGCTTCCGTCTGGCCACTACCATAAAGGCCTGATTGCTAGAGTGCTGCAGAGATGTTTGTCCTTCTGGAAGGTTCTCCCATCTCCACAGATGAACTCTAGAGCTCTGTCAGAATGACCATCAGGTTATTGGTCACCTCACTGACCAAGGCCCTTCTCCCCCAATTGCTCAGCTGCAGGAAGAGTCTTGGTGGTTCCAAACTTCTTTCATTTAAGAAAGATGGAGCCCACTGTGTTCTTGGGGACCTTCAATGGTGCAGAAATTGTTTGGTACCCTTCCCTAGATCTGTACCTCGACACAATCCTGTCTCGGAGCGCTACGGACAATTCCTTCGACCACATGACTTGGTTTTTGCTCTGACATGCACTGTCAACTGTGGGACCTTATATAGACAGAAGTGTACCTTCCAAATCATGTCCATTCAATTGAATTTACCACAGGTGGACTATAATCAAGTTGTAGAATCATCTCAAGGATGATCAATGGAAACAGGATGCACCTGAGCTAAATTTTGAGTCTCATAGCAAAAGGTCTAAATACTTATGTAAATAAGGTATATGTTTTTTATTTTAAAGAAATTAGCAAAAAATTCTAAAAACCTGTCATTATGGGTATTGTGTGTAGATTACTGAGGAATTTATTTTATATTATACATTTTAGAATAGGGCTGTAACGCAACAAAATGTGGAAAAAGTCAAAGGGTCTGAATAGCACTGTATATATTTTTTCAGGGGGTGCCGCAGCACCTTCAGCACCCCTACTTATGTCTGCAATTGATTGAATACTCTCTTAGGTTTTGCTTGCATTAAGTCTGAAGATGTTGTTTGTCCCTAGACTGAAGATACAGAAGTTGGGTCATTCCACGAATGAGTGCCTTTTGCGTCCCTTTGATGCTGTATTTTAACTAGAAATTGTGTGCCAATATATATTGTCTTTTCAAGCTTCAATTATGCCTCTGGTTTATGTTTATTGGTCACTCACCTAATGAGATCCAGCAAGGCATCAGCAGAGGTCATGACGGGCCCTCCTCCTAACCTTTTGCTGTCCATTTCAGTGCCCACTCCAGGCTTAATGATGATTACCAGCAGGATACCCACCACCACCGCAATGAAGGTGGTCCACAGGTAGTAGGTCACAGTGAGAACACCCATACGACAACAGGCTTTAGACTCCATAGACGACAGGCCTGACATTAAACTGTAGAAAAAAGACAGAGGATTGGTTAGGATCAAGACGAGAGGCACCTGAGCAATTATTAGGCCATTTTTAGTTCAATGTTTTCATTCTGGTCTTGACCCTCCTGTGGGGGGAGGTTCTCTTCTTCTTCTTCAACCAATCTGGTAAATGTGGAGGAGGAGTTAAGATTGTTTATATTTACCCTGAAACCGGAATATCTGACAGTTGTCAAATAACTGGAACGTTCCATATTATGTAGACCCTATGGAATCTATTGACATCTGGTTTCTAAAGTCTTGTTTTGTTGTAAGCTTTTAAGCCCTTTCAACTTGGATGAAGATGTGATATCATCGCCTGTCTGTAGCGGGTAGCTACTATCAATTGGGTGAGGTGTGAATAACAACATCAAAAGTCATCCTGCAGTCAGCATTCTCTCCAACTCATTTAACCCCTTGTCCAGCTATGCACTTCCTCAAAAGCATTTTCAAATGTGACTTTTGAGGCTGAATACTTTTTGTGGTGTGTGTGTATATTCAATCAACCATAGAGTAATTCACAGTAAACATCAAATTATTGATTGAATATGCGACCATATTACTGGACAGAAGTTGACGTTACATATGTTTACCTGGACGTGATGAGGGGAAGGATAAGCATTTTGAGCATTCTCATCAGAAGCTCTCCAGGGAACGAAAAATAAATCTTAGCCTGGAGGGGAAATCAGAAGAAACATTAATGTTAATGTAAGTAGGATGAAGCGCTCACTCCAAAGCAGTGGCGGCTGGTGAGGATGATTGTTGGAAGAAAAAAAAAACCTTGTCTCTTTCCACAGGAGACCCTTTACAATGGTTGGACAGATATTTTTGTTTCAAGCCAATCAGCACACACTTGGTGAATGTCAAAAGCCTTTTGCTTGATTCATCGTGTCCTCTCTCCTAGATTCCTTCTCAAACCATCAAAGGGAGGTCAGGAGAACACTGAAGAAGATCAAAGATTCCTTCTCCTCCAATGTTCCTTCTCCTTCAATGTTTTGAGAAGGGAAATTGAGGAAAGGTTTTTCAGATTCACGCCTTTGTGAAAAGGTGAAAGGTTGTTCTTGGTTTTAAAAATAGTGAAGAAATAACTGAAAAATTTAGTTTGGTTCGATCAGGTTCATAGGTATGGGCTATTACCTTTTGCATTACAAGATAGCACAACACTGCTTTACATCAGTCATTGGTGTTGACAAAAATTATAAATCAACGTGGTTTCACATTTTTGGATGGCATTGATAGGTCTCAGAGCCATATATGACTATAAGTGACTCAGATATGCTGAACGAAAATGTAAACGCAACATGCAACTATTTCTAATATATTTTCCTGAGTTGCAGTTCATATAAGGAAAACAGTCAATTGAAATAAATTGATTAGGCCCTAATCTATGCATTTCACATGACTGGGCTGGGGCGCCAATCAGAATCTGAGATCAAATAATCCCCTCTTCTCCTGACAGGACTGAGCTTGGATTGACCTAAACCATCTACTGTTCTGAACATCGTTTTCTTTTCGTCTTCATGTAAAAGTGGACAGGAAGGGTGTGATTTTGTGGTATCTATCCTTCCTAACCTTATGAGCACCATAGAAGGCCTGTAACTCTCTAGGTGTCTACTGTTGCTCTCAAAGAATATGCTGCAATACTTTTTCTGAAGCCAGTAATCGGTTCACCTTCTATAGTCTAGATTAGAATTTCTTCTGCCACAAAATGTGTTGAGACTGCTACATTTCCATCAGTGGAGAACTTTCCTCTCAGGAACTGAAACACGTTGCTGAGTTGAGGTCATTAACTCCTTCCCTAACAACCACTTGTTCAATCAAGGGGATGAATGCATGCTACAAGGGCTACTCTTCTAGCTGTGCACTGACTCTCTGTTTCTATAACAATTAATTAATTAAACTTTTCAGGTTCCAGTCCCATATTTTGCTGATGTTGTCATGCACTAGAAGCTTCTCTAGATGGTCCATTAAGTCTGGCGGTTGATGTTCTCCTACACTCTTAGAAGTAAAGGTGCTATCTATAACCTAAAACCTTCTAAGAGTGTATGATTTTCCACAAAACCCAACAATGAAATGCTCTGGTACATTAAGGCAATGTAACTAGACGCTCTACGAGCGTTTAAGCGAAACACTGTCGCGATCTGCCTCATCTGAAAAGAGGGAGAGATGGTCAAACACAGAAGTGCATGCACTGCTGAGGGAGACATACCGTATGTACCTGGCGGGCTGGCACATCAAATAATCAAGCAGCATTTTCACATGCATCTGACTGTGTGATGAAGAGCCACGTACCTGGGTAGAAAGATGGCTCTCTCTCAACATGAACCCCAGGAGACAGCCGGTCAACACGGCAAAAACCGAGAGTGTCAGCAAGCCGTTGCGCTTCAGATACCCCCTCAGCCACTGTTTCAAGTCAACAATGAAAGTCCCATGTAAGAATGTCTTGACACGTTCGTACATGGTTTTCCCCCCAGAGTCTCCTCTTGGAGAATACAAACTATTGTTGTACCATGTTTCCTCGCCATCTGTGGGTAATAGTAGCTCCTCCATAGTTCCAAGTCCTTCACTGGGAAGACAGTCAACTTCTTCTGGAGGGGATGATTCATTTAGCCTACGTGGGGATTAAGCCATCATGGCTTGTGCAGAGTGAACACCAGACAGCCAAAGCCCAGTCAGGGAGAATGTGGGACTAAGAGGCTTACAAGCGTGTTATAAAATCTAACAAGTCTTTGTTGTTAGGTAGCAGGCGGCCATGCTTTTATACTTCTTCATTGTTGATATCTTGTCATCTCAATCAATCATCCCAGCCCCTTTTACATCAGCAGCAAGTGCTATTACAGTAACCACAAAGAGCAAGTGGAAGCAGAAGCACAGTGGCCAGGAACCAGGCTAAGAACCGCGGTTTCATCCTATTCTAGCTGTACCGGGTAGTCTTCCCGGGTCATCTGCTAAAACCTTACTTTTCGCAAGGCCTTTAACTTTCTTGGATGAGTTATAGGCTCCTGAGGGTGAAGATTTAACATCCCATGAATCATGGATTTCATGTAGTAATAGTGTAAAAGGCTTCAAGGATGACATGAGTCTGTCCGGACTTGTCCAGAAACTTACCTGGTGGCAAGAAGTATAGAGCTGAGATTGGTCCATGGTTCTCACAACACTTTCCCCACCATCTGGCCTCTTTATTTTGCTGTTTGAACAGCCTTTATGTTGATGGCTCTCTAATGAACCTGCTATTCTTAGAATGCAGAAGGCTCCCATGCAGCGCTAACGTCACGGCTTAATGAGATTTCCCCTTGATTGCAAATGGCTCCTGCTCATCGTCATGGCTAGATTTACTTCAAAACAAGCCCAATGTTCTCTACTGTCATTGGTCAAATGTAATACTACTAGCCACCTAGAAATGTTATATAGTTAGCTTTAGCTAGCCCAGACAGGTTCCCAACCTCATAACCAACTACCAAGAAGCTGTTTCAGGCTATCAATCAAGTTAGAGTAGCTAGCTTGTCTAACTATCTTAGCTGGCATGCCTTCTGGCAAGGTTGGTAGACTTTAGAAAAGCAAGCAATAACTAAATGTACTGAATAAGACTCACATTTCTTTCAATCTTTTACCCAGATTTTAGCAAAGATTCAGAGAAGCATATTTAGTTTTTTTTTTTTTAAGAACCACCAGTCAGGAGGATACAGACAGCTCAAGAGCTTAAATATACTGAAAAATTCATTGGCTTAATGATTGGCTCTAGATCGCAGGAAAAAGCTGTTTCAGGTGTTAGGGTTAGGATGCTAAAATGCTAAATCACCAATTTTCAGTCGGGTGGCCTAGCCCCACTCCATCCTCACGCACTTTGTGCCCCCTCAGATATTTGGGGTGCGTGACACCCTTACTACCGTATGAGGTCCCTCATGGTTCCAGTCCTGCAGATTCAAAGTTGTCATTGTAGTAGCCTCTTATCACAGAAAACTAAATCTCACATTCACTGCCCAACTGAACTATTCTGTAATTTACCCACATCTACTGCTTTTAAGGAGCAGTAGATGAATATTTCTTAAGGTCAATCTCATAAGGTGTGATTTGATTTTGTTCTAGTTAACAAAACAAATGCATGGCTGCAATCCAGTCAAATCCTAACCCTGCACAGGCTATTAGAAGCTAGCTGCATTTGAGTGTTGAGTCTAATTGTCAGAGGTGAGAGAGAAGGGAAAGAAAATTACTGTGAGGAACATACATTTAGTGGGTCATACAGCATGATAAGACATGTAGGAGGAAAGGTCAGCCAACAGGCAAGTGGAAAAATAAGTGGCTCCCAAGTGGCACAGCGGTCTAAGGCACTGTATCTCAGTGCTAGAGGTGTCACTAGACACTTTGGTTCGATTCCAGGCTGTATCACAACCGGCCGTGATTGGGAGTCACATAGGGCTGGGCACAATTGGCCCAGCGTCATCCGAGTTTGTCCGGTGTAGGCCTTCATTGTAAATAAGAATTTGTTCTTAACTGACCTGCCGAGTTAAATAAAGTTTCATTAACATGCAACTGGTTTGAGAGGCCTGGAAAGTGGCTTTGTTACCTTTTCACCTAGATGTGTGGCAAAATGTCTTTCATTAATTCAAGGTCTTCTTAATGTGTCCCTGAATGTTCTCTGTGGATTTACAGTCGCCTATAAACGTCGACACAGCTCTTCAAGTATTTACATTCTGCTGCCTTAAATTTAAATCTAAAAAAGGGATTCAATTACATATTTTGTCCCCTAACGATCTACACATCCGGCTTAGCTCCCTTCATGTTTATTTTGAACCTGACAAACTTCCCAGTCCCTTCCCGTGACAAGCATACCCATAGCATGATGTTCCCACCACAATACTTTAAAATACAAAGGGATCAACAACATTGCATTTCCTTCACATTACTGGCCTGTATGACAAAGTGAAAAGAAGGAAGCCTGTGTTATGAAATCCACCATTCTGTTCGCAACAAGGCAGTTAAGTGATACTGCAAGATTACACAGCAAAGAAATCAACTTTGTCTAAATTAAAAACTACAGGTTTGGGTCAAATCCAATACAACAGAGTGAAACCCTCTGTATTTTCAAGTATTGTGGTGGCAGCATCATGTTATGGGTATGCTTGTCACCGGCAGGGACTGAGGAGTTTTTCCAAGATCAAAAGACACATGAAAGGTGCAAAGCCAAAAACAATGGATATGATAATATTCCCCTAAGAGTTGGTAGAATATTTTTTTTAAATGATTCAAAACTGGAATGCCTACCAAAGGTACTTCCACCAAGTAATAACACATACACAATAAAGAAATGTTTTGTGTGTAAACATTATTTGTAAATGATCCTACTGTAGTTAATTATCTAATTATCACAATCTGTTCATGTCTATTAATGTTCTGTAATATGTCATGTTTCACGTGGACCTCAGGAAGAGTAACTGTTGCTTTCGCAACAGCTAACGGGCAACCTAGTAAAATACCAAATACATAGGCTAGGTCCTGACATCTTACTTGGAAGAGCACCATTTGGAACAGGTTATTGAAGGTGTGAACGAAAATAATTAAGTTGCACTACAGGTTAGACGCAATAGTTTGGCCAGTAGCTAGTTCACCAACTGGAATGGAGGAAATCACATCTAAATATACACTGAGTTTACAAAACAGTAAGAACACCTGCTCTTTTCAAGAACCGCAATGCTGCTGGGTTTTTCACACTCAAAAGCTTCTTGTGTCTATCAAGAATGGTCCACCACCCAAAACACAGGGGGGGGGGGTTATTATGTTTTGTACACAGTGTATATGGGCATTTCCTTTCGAAAACAGAGCTAATTCTTGAAAATCACACCTAAGCCATCAAAGGTCAAAATTGTTAGTGGTACTGTTCATCTGATTGCAACATGTTTCCGAGAAATGAACCACATAGAAATCTTTGACTTTATTTTCTGGCCACGGTGTGAGCAAGACTTTCTTTAGTGCTCAATTCAATTAAAATGGAAACCCTCACCATTTATTGTCACAACATTGCAAACAGTTTTCATTGAAGGACTGCCATTTTATCTAATATAAATTATTTAACCATCACCTACCCTATGTTGTAATAGAAGTCATAACTTACTTGCATTTTACTGTTCATTATATAAAAGGAAATCTGGATGCTACTGAAATAAATTATTTTGAAAGACAGCATTAAAAATATATTCACAATAATGAAAGTTTCATTTTGTTTGAAGACCCTAAAAGCACAAATTAACACGGACACATTAAATATGTAAATGCCTTACTATACGTTTGAACAGCTGAATCTTATGTAGATTTTAGGGAGTAGAATAAGGTTTGAACTTTACAAAATGCACTAAAACATGTAAAGTACTCCACATTAACACTAGGAGCAAAACAGTTGGTACAAGCAAAAGTGTTTAGGTGAAAATTGAATTTCTCTAAGATGTGTAAAATGATCTGTCAAAGCTAACTGTGGCAAAGACAAATATATTTAAAAAAATAATACACAGACTCTACTGCTCATATTATATGTGTACCCCATAATTCATAAAAAGGAGACATGGGTCTCAGTGTGACTCCCTTATAACATAAACCCTGTTAAAATAAAATATTGAAAAGAAAACCATGGATATAAATCAACGTGACAATAGATATCAGGACAATACACCAGGCTACACAAATGGTTTCAAGTGAATTGATTCTTATTTGATTAGGGAGATAGGGTAATAAATTGTAAAAGGCTAAAGTATTAAAATAACACACTTAGAAAGGTATTCTGACTTGATCTTCGTGCCTAACTTAGATTTTCTCTGAAGTCTCCAATTGACTCAAATTAATGATTTAAGCAAAAGTATTGCACACATTTTTCACAACATTGCATTGTGCAATTAATTCTAGGGAGCACTTACACCCACAGACAATACAAAACGAACAAACATAAATAAATGTGTAAATATGAAAAGTGTACATTGAAATATGGACATATTTTAACACATAGCATACTGATCATGGAAACAGCAGGTACATAGACCAGACAGGGGACAATATGAACCACTTCATATTAACCACCATTATGTCCTTCAACCACAAAATTCAATATGTTTATATCAGTAACATATCACTGCAAGTAGCACCTTTTCTTCGATAAAGGTTTCCTTTACCTCACAAGTAGTTCACTTCACTGCCAATAAGACAGCATCTTTACTATAAACACTATGAAGTAGTTTCCCTGATATCTCCACATCAGTTTTAATCCAGTTTCTTGAAACGTATACTATCAACGTGACTTAGCTTTACCATTACTAATCAACGTCAGTAGTAACATAGCCTGACTTGCTAAGCAAACAAAAAAAATCTTACTTGATTTACTGTTCCCCCTTTAACAAATAAAACGTTCACTTTGGTAGTGCTGCTGCGCACACAATACAAAATTGTGGCCAGTGTGACAATCATAGATATAATTTAAAAAGACCTTGTCTGACCATCACCATTTGATGAACATTAGACCGGCTAGAACGCCATAGCCCAGTATGAGAAAGAGCACCTTCAGCAGTCTGTCATGTTTATCCTCAAACTCCCGAGACAGGATCTCAAAGAAGGTGACAAAGAGGAAAGTACCAGCAGCCAGGCCTTGGAGCACCACAGAGGCAACACTACCTGCCAGGTTCTGGGCACTGTTGATGCACATGCCCAGTCCGATGCCAAAGGGGATCATGAGGCTAACCGTCACACCCAGTTTGATGGCATACCTCACGGGCAAAGCAGCTTTGGCCACACTCACCCCCAGAGCCACGGCAGCCAGGGTCTCGTGGATGCCCACCCCTAGGAAGAGACTTCCGAGCTTGGCCCCGTCCTCCTGGAGGCCCAGGGCCAGCCCCTCGAACACTGAGTGGGCAGAGAGTGCCAGGACCAGGCTAGCCAGCCGCAGAGGCCCAGCTCTGGCCAGCTTGGTGGGGCTGAGGTGTCCATGGTGATGCCCATGGTGGTGGTGGCGGCCCGCAGGGGAGGCCCGGTTGGGGGAGATGAATGGAGTGTCATACTCAGAGTCGCTCCCAGCCTCAGAGCCCCCTGCGTTGAAAGTTTCCAGGTCAATGAAAGATGGCTTCTCCTTCTTGAAGGTGAGCACTGCCTGCTCCACAAAGACTGTGAGGAAGAAGCCCAGCATCATCATGGTCTCTGCCAGAGGATAGTCTGTGGTGATATTCACTTGCTTAAGGACCTCGGTCACCTAAGGAAGACACTCAACATCAGCATAAACATTCTGCTTCTATTCTAAAACAGCAAAAAGGTTGAGGCTTTGACGTATTGTCAGAGTACATTTTGGTGGCTTCTCAACAGGGCTTCGGTCTTCCAAACTAGTTCTGAGAGGATTATGATTATGGCAGAAGGCAACACAAAGATTATTTATAAACAAATCATCCTTTTCCTCTGCAAAAGTGAATATTTTCAAGACATAGCTACATACCTTGTCTCGTACAGCAGGCAAAAGAGCATTGAAGCAAGTGGCTAGAAATACACCCCCTCCGAAAGAATTGCAAAGTGCAAGAGCCTTCCTGTACCTCTGGGCTTTTTCATAGTCCACCTGAATCATGAGGCGCACTGGGACAAGAATCCCAGCCAACATGAGGGCAAACACCCCCAGAAGACAAAGGACCTTGGCCACTACAAGCTCCATGATGTCCAGATATGGTATTGCTCAGTAATATTAGTGGCACATAACCCTCAAAGCCTCTTCTCCTATTTTCTGTGAGGAACAGAGAGTAGTCTGGTCATCCTGGTCACAGAAGCAATTCCAGCTGTGACATCAGCTACAAATGATAAAAGTAACTGTTAAATATGTGCAAACTAACTAGGTCAACTGTGCGATGGATTTGTAGTGACAGTCAATTACAAACTAGAACAGATACCTAAGCGATGACCACCTTGACTGGTTTTAATTGATTTAAGCTCATCACTGCTGCGACAACGAGCTAGATGTACAATCTTGAATGTTGCAAAGCACAATCTTTAATATTGCACAACAAGCATAGATAATGTACATATCAGACGACATGTAGCATAATACAATCAAAACTGTGATATCTAGCACGCATGGCAACATAACCTTAGCTATTAACTATCTGAGCGACCCGTTGATAAAACACAGCTTTCTAAGTGGATGCTACAGTAGGTATCATTAATAATAATTTGGATCACATTGCAGGCAGCTAAATCGTACACGAGTAAATAATAATAATAATACAATGAATATAGCTAGTTATCGATCTTTTTGATGAGAAATATGAACTACCTCTGTAGTACACCTTCACAGCTTTTTTTCCTCGTTATTGTGACACTTCCTGTTCACACGAAGTAGACGAGCATGTCATTGAGGGATGACGTTTCGAGGAACGCGCTTTTGTAAACAGACGTCTCAATTTCAGTGAGTTCTCTGCTGTAAATTGATGCCATCTTCAGTCAATTCCAAAGAAGGAATTGAAATTCAATTGATGAATTGAAAATTCCATTTAGAAAATATATTCATGAATTGAATTTCAACTCACTTTTTGGAGTTGAAATAAACAAGCAAAAAGGTTTACAATCAAGCAAACATGTTAGGCTAAGTTACCAGTATGATTTAATCAAAGATTGGGAACAAAAACAGACAGCCACCCATGTTAGAAAACAACTATTTGACACTGACATTTCTCATGACAAAATAAGAACAAAGTGGACTGGAGGTGTAATCGTGTCACTCCTGGATTACAATAGACAACAACCATAAGGTCCTATTTGAAATGTTCCATTTAATACCCATAATGTTGACAGTACTCTACAAGTCATCTCTGCCTACCAGTATATATCTGTACAAATAGATGCTTCTCAAATTGAGGTGGCTGCTGAACTGTATCATCACATAATAATCTGTTGTTGTGTACTTGAAATGACAAACCTCAAGTGATGCAACTGCATTTTGTCCACTGAGAGGGGTAGTGATTCAGTTGACAACAGTTCACTGGCAAGGATTAATAACATGAAATAGTTAAACCAAGTGCTACACTGGTGTGACATTGCAGATTGGAGTACAACAGAGGTGACGATCCACTCAATCCAGAAACTTCACACTAGTTATGTGTTGACAACCGGTTGATCAAATTTGATCATTTCCGCAAAGTTTTACTGATCGGTTTCCATGGAGGGGTGCACATGCAATAATTACTCAGTGATGAAAAGCTTTTTGTCCCCGGAGTTGCGAGAATAATACAAATTATAAAAAAGGACAAAGGCAGTCTTCACTTTTCCACACACAAATCTTCCTGTCAGAAAACAAAGAGCAGACCGTTTTAGGATTAGCTACATGTGCAGTTTGTACAAAAGCAAAACAACTATGAACAACTCTACGATACATGGACCAACCCATAATCAAATGTCATTTTAAAATGTTAATCTTACCCGTCTGAGGGTCAAGGTTGCTCATCGTTGCTAGCGCTAGGCGGCCGGCTGCGAATTTGACTCCTCAGCTGTTCAATTAGCTCTGGGTTCTGCTGTTGCATCTGCTGTGCAAATTGTTGGCCCCTAAATGGACATGGTTACAGTGAGGTGATGGAATGGCAGTTACCAAGTAAAAGTCACAAAAGGAAATATAATCAATGTATTTTATTAATACTCATACATGTTAAATGCTTTCACGCAAGTATCACTGATGTAATTGGTATAACATACAATAATATAGCCTAATTTAATAACAAATAATACACAAGTAATATTTGGCACAGACTGAGTAAAGCTAGTGGTAGACTTACGCTTGGATGAGACCAGAGATGTCACCTGGACCCGCTCCCCCTACTCCAACTCCTGCTGCCGGTCCGGCTCCCAACCCTAACCCTGCTACAGTCCCTGGTCCTGCGCCTAAACCAGGCCCTGACCCTACTCCAGGCACTGCTGGAGGTCCCATTGGCCCGTAAGCACCTGACATCATTCCCGACATCCTGTACAGCACAAACAAGAAAGGTGGTATATTCTACATGCAACTCTTAAGCTACCTACATTTCACAAGCACTTATGCAATATCAGATTGCATTTACAAAGTCCTTGTGCTACATCTAAAAAGATAATGTATTTGATAGAAAATGTATGGTTAACTTACAGTTGCTGTACTTGTGGGTTGTTCATCAAACCAGATGCCTAGGATAAAGCAGCCGTAACAATTAATGTCAATATGATTTCTACTCTTTGGTAAACCTTTTCTGCATATGCTGTGTTCATGACATCTCGTAAATATGAGCATATGACTGGGAAAAATCCACTTGAATGCCCCTCCAACTCGTAACTACTAAAACATGAAAGCCCGTGGGAAACTTTTGTTTGTTTGGCTTCTTGCAGATCACCAAAAACACCTGCGGAGATACTATACGCTTCTATGATGATGCCCGAGTTTCCTACTTGTAATTCCGAGTTGGATGATCGTTCAAATCTATTTTTCCCACTTGGAGCTTGTTTTTTCACAGTTCCAAGTTGTCTTGAATGCAGCATGTTTCTTACTTGCGTGATGAATGCTTCATTATGGTGCGTTCATGACATCTCATACATTTGTAAATACGAGCACACAACTGGTAGAAATCCACTTGAACCCCCCTCCAACTCGTAATTACTAGTGGGAAACGTGTCTATCATACCTCCGACTTCTCCTACATGCTGAACTCTGACATCACCAATTAAGGAAATTAACTGGATAACAGCAATTTCAGCAGTTAATTCCAACAACAAATCATATTAAAAATAAAAAATAAAAAAATCTAATTCTATGGGTTTTGAACAATAATTTGTTTACTAGTATGATAGCTGTACTTTTGGTTTATGGTTGACGCAGCTTGTTTGCCATTAGCCAATCAGCATTCTCTACAAGTTCAAAGCACATAAATGCACACAACTTGTTTCCCCATTTGTCAAGAACACAGCATTATAGTTGTATACTGTATCAGCCTTGTTGTTCCTAGTATTTTCCATTTGAAAAGGGCCCGTTTTAGTTAATGGAACTCACCATGTTCATGAAACCAGGGTTACTGAGCAAACCAGCCAGATCAACTCCTCCCACTCCCCCTGTCTGAAGGAGATAAGAAAAGAACAACAATGATGTATTAAACATGTGTACAGCTGACATAGTGGTTGAGATGTTATCAACTTACTGGGCTTGGAGTCTCCATTTTCTGCTCTGCTATTTTCAGGTTGGATTTGTAGGTGTCGTTCTCTGGGTCCAACTCCAGGGCTTTCTTGTAATAACTTACAGCTTCTGTGTGTTTGTTTAAACTGGCTAGAGCCAAACTGGAAGCATGGGATGTTGAAGTCAATGTAAGTCAACCATCAGTCAATAACAAATCAGCAACACACTGGCCCATGTCCACGGTAATATTGAACACTAGTGTCTAACATACCCCATTCTTCCATATGCTTTGCTGTAGTTTGGGTCAATCCCAATGGCAAGTTCACAGTCCTGCACTGCTCCAGCATAGTTGCCTAGTTTGCTGTATGCAGCAGCCCTAGCAAAAGCAAACCATACAATTAGCAGTACCTCACATGAATATTAAATCACATTTTTGTTTTCATTGCTTGACGAAAACGTCATACATGCTTGAAAATCGACAGTGTACACTTGGACATACACAACGTGTAACTAATTGTCACATTATTCTCCAAGTTCAGGAGTTTGTTGGTCAATACCTGTTGCAGTAGTAAACTCCATTCCGGGGGTTTATGGCAATAGCCTTTGAGTAGAATTCCACAGCTGCCCCATAGTTCTCAACCTTCATTTGATCATTGCCTGCCATGAAAAATATATAAAATGATTAGCCAGAATGAAGTATAGGCCTATCAACAGCTCTTTACCATAGACATATTTGAAGAGAGCTGATAATGAAGACTGAGTAATGTACAAACTATTTACAGGGAAGGTCCTACCGTCAGTTTTGAGTTGCTCGGCCTCTGCTACTTCCTCCTCAGTGGGGGAATCTGCGGCCGTGTTTATTTTCACGTGGGGGGTGTTTGGATGCTGCAACAGACAGTCAACACATGAGACAAAAACCTATTGATCACATATTGACCTTCACATAGAGTGGATGTCTTAAGTTTACCTTCAGTGTCGCAGAGGCAAAAATCTCTGGTAACGTTTGAGTGACAGCTAAGGTCTGGTCGTCCGTCGAGACATCGAAGGCGGTCTCCAGACATTGGACTGCAACTGGGAAAGCATCAGATGTTGAGAAATGGCAATGACTGGACACAGTTGAGTCCCTGACCATCTTCCAACATAGGCTGAGAGCCCATCTCCTTGTACTGAATCTTGGCTTCCCAACTCAAACTTACCTTCTAAACTTTCCTGAGCATCTGACGATAGACTCCCAGAGCCCAGTTGATCATGAAGAAACTGAATGATGGAGAAGGCAAGACGCTTTGTGTCAGTCATTTTGGATTGAGGTCCAAACCTCTCAGTAGAACGTATATTGCGAGGGACCCTGAAGAAGAAAGATGATATAATGTTGTAGGCACATCTCCATTTCACTGGTTGGGATAGTTTGTAGGTAGTTATAACAGTAACATTAACTTAGAGACATACCGGTATTATAACAAATAAACCTATACGTTACCATGTCATCTGATTAGATAGCTTATCTTCTTAATCCTAGGCTAATAGCTAGCTAACTAGTAAGTTTGATAACTTGGCAAAATGTCGCCAGCTAGGTAGAATGTTCTAGCAAGTTGCTATGGACGGCTTCTTCTAGCTAATAAGGCTAATAGAGCTAACAGTTGGCCTACCATGTGAAAGCACTCCGTGTATTGCCAAATTAACAACAAGCTAACTGTCTAGTGTTGGTTATGTGCGAACTGATTAAGCTTAACGTGGCTATCTTGACCATCTATCTAGCGTGTAGCTAAATAACATTAGCTAGTTATCTAGCCAACTTAGTTTTAGATAACTCTACTGACATGACGCCAGTAACAAAATGTTTTGAGCATTTTAACCCGATTTACTCGGACTTCCGTTGACATTGACATGTGGTTTAACGAACGAAACGAGATGGCACACAACATAACAGACGATAGCAGTAATGTCAGCTAGTAAAAAAAAAAAGAAAAAAGATCCTTACCAGTTGCCTTTGATTCAGGTGTTCCTTGCAGTAGCTGGTGGTGCCAGATGTATCAGAAAGGTATCTCTGGTCTGGTGATGTTAGCGAAAAAAGGTTTGGACTTCCGTCGCAGGTGTTAGACGTCATAAGTGCGTGGCTGAAACACGCCCACTGCTCAGTCGCTGTATCGGCAAACAGACTGCGAAGCGCCCTGAACACGTTGCTACTCGGTTTTCTGAAAGATGGCACCGACCGGTGAGTACGAAATTCATCCATGTTACATTATTTTCTAACACTTCATTGCCGTGTGAGTACAAGCTCTCAAACGTTTGCATATTCATACGTCTGTGTTTGGCTTTCCAACGCGTTCTGGTTTTCTGAATGCTAGCTAGTAGCTAATGTTACCTGATTTTAGCAACGTTAGCTAGTATTTACACACTAGTTTTGCTATTAATTAGTTTACAAAATAACGGAATATTCCCCCTGAAGGCAAAAAAACATATACCAAAATGAATTTAAACAGACCTTGCAAACGTGGGTCTGTTGTAGACTTCCTCTCCCGCTCACTGTCAAAAGTTCAACGTCCTGCACTTGCGCCATACATGCAGGAAAAAAAGCAAGAACTTGTGGGGGACATTTATTTTGAAATGGGGTAAGCAGAGAGGAACTGACCTCTAAGGCACTGCATGGGTCTACAACAGACTCACGTTTGGAAGTTCTGTTTAATTAATTATACGTGCCATTAATAGGCAATAAACCAATCGCAGCACGTTTTTGGATTCATTCAGCAGTTTTTACCAGATTAAGTACAATACCATTGGAAATTAATGTTTAAAGTTCTATTTTATATTACTAAAACAGAAAGAAACAAAATTAGTCTGTCGCTGCTTCCTGTTGACAAGACATTTTGATAAATAGCTCAATGTCAAATCACAGTTAAAATGTCCTAACCAATATGCAGAAACAATTCGTGATTACTACTCATACATGTGCAACAATATTGTATATTTTTTCCAAAAAAGCACCTTATAAACTGCACACACACCAAATAAATCACTTATCCCCCCTAATCGATATATCAGATTGTAGGCCTATGTAGGCTTGATTACCAACAACGATGAGACAGCCTACAGGGAGGAGGTGAGGGCTCTGGGAGGAAAAATAACCTCTCACTCAACGTCAACAAAACTAAACAGCAGAGGGAACAAAAACGAGCTCCGACTGGGGGAAATTATTTTGAACGTTCATCCAGCTCGGAGTTCCAACTCGGGGACTATGGCCTCTTTCTAGAGCTCCGGCTTTCCAACCAGAAGATCACTGACGTCCTGATTTGACCTTGTATTTTTCTGAGTTCCCAGTTGTCTTAAACACCACAAGATGCTGATGCTGCAGCTCTACTCAAAGGCTCTGTTTCTGTAAGTGTGTGATAAATAAGATACATCTCAAACAGGGCCCGGTTTCCCAAAAGCATATTAAGTTCAACGTTAAATCTCCGAACCGTTTCCCAAAACCATTGTTATTAACGTTGCACTTGAAAACGCTCGTAATCGAAGACTTGTCTCAAACCTCGTAGTGCGTCGTTGGATGCTTTTTTTTTTGCCCTCCCGCGTCAGTTTATACACAGACGATGTCCGCTAAACATAGAATCACATGGTTTATCCATCTCTCTTTGACAGCAATAAATTCAAAGTTGACTGTGAATACAAAGTTGCCAATGTCTATAACCAAAATTACTGCATTAAAATATTAACTGTAGGCTATTGGCCTATTTCAATCAATTTAGTTATATTTTGCTACTGTCTGTAATTGTCTCAATATATTTAATCATATGTAGCCAAATGTGCGCATTGATGTGCCAAATCTGTAATTCAATGAATTTTTATTGAGTTAGCATTAAAATAAGCGGCCTCAATATAAACTGCCTTCATCAAAAGTATGTGGACACCTGCTTGTCGAACTTCTCATTCCGAAATCATGGGCATTAATATGGTGTTGGTCCCCCATTTTGCTGCTATAACAGCCTCCACTCTTCTGGGAAGGCTTTACACTAGATGTTGGAACATTGCTGCGGGGACTTGCTTCCATTCAGCCACAAGAGCATTAGTGAGGTCAGGCACTGATGTTGGGCGATTAGGCCTGGCTCCCAGTCAGTGTTCCAATTCATCCCAACAGGAAAGGGCGTCCCCAAACTGTTGCCACAAAGTTGGAAGCACAGAATCATCTAGAATGTCATTGTATGCTGTAGCGTTAAGATTTCCCTTCACTGGAACTAAGGGCCCTAGCCCAAACCGTGAAAAACAGCCCCAGACCATTATTCCTCCTCCACCAAACTTTACTGTTAGCACTATACATTGGGGCAGATGGCGTTCTCCTGGCGTCCGTCGGACTTCCAGATGGTGAAGCGTCACTCCAGAGAACGCGTGTCCAATGGCGGCGATTTTTACACCACTCCAGCCGGGCTTGGTATTGCGCACGGTGATCTTAGACTTGTGCGCGGCTTCTCGGCCCCAACGAGCAGTGCTTGTGCTGACGTTGCTTCCAGAGGCAGTTTGGAACTCGGTAATGAGTGTTGCAACCGAGGACAGACGATTTTTACACGCTTCAGCACTCGGCCAAAAACCCGTCTTCAACACATTGTACAGTGGTAGCGTTGGACCTCTTTATGCCCATCACTTGATCAGCTAGCTAATATGCACATCCACATAAAATAGTAGAAATGTGAACAATGTCAGTTATCATTTACAGACTGCCAATTGGTTGCTAGTGTTTAAACGGAACAGGGAAATGTTGCTAGTACTAGTATTTTCATGTAGTGTAAAAACTGTCACAGTAGTGTTGACTGTACATCTGATAGCTACAATATCTTCTAACCATGTGAACAATGCTGAAACTGGACTTTGTTCATAGCACGTGCCATTGAATGTCATGAATCATCCCCTGCATCGTGAAACAAAAAAAAAACATTTCCTCATTCTCTTCCTCACTGTTTAGAAGTAGGCCTTTTCCAAGACAAACCATCCAACTCATGACCAACCTTTCTTTCACACAACAGAAGAGTTGACATCTGGCAGTGGTGCGCCAGTGTGTGCTGACAACCGCCTGCGCTGGGACCTGACCCCCGAGCAAATCAATCAGCTCTCAGATGAGCTTATTGCCAAGACCAAAAAGGTGTATGACTGTGTCGGGGCCCTGGACCTGGCCAGTGTTTCCTATGAGAACACCCTGAAAGCTCTCGCTGATGTGGAGGTGGAGTACACAGGTGGGTGTGACGCCAAAATAGCATAATTTCAACAACAAAAAACTTTCCTGTATGACCACAGTGCATTGAAATGAATAGGTTATGATGTAGCTAAAGAGGGCTTGCATTTTGCCGGGAGCTGATGGGCAGGTTTCACTAAAACAAAACTTAACTGAACAGCCCATAGCAACCACACCTAGCATCTACTCCACTGCCATTGTAAGCGATTTGGAAAATGTCTGAGTTGGCACGAAAGAGGTATGCAGCGGTATAGACAAATCAGCACTTTTTACATAAAGACTAGCTGACCAGACTATGCTCCCTACAATAGTGTTTTTAGCATTGCTTTGAAGCCAGAGCACAGGCGGTGGACTGTACACGTTAAATCAGTCAGTTGTAGCCTTTTATAGACTCGGAACAGCAAAATATCTCATTCAAAATGTACAAAAGAGCTTGTTTTTATCATCGATTTGCATCATTTTAGCCCTTTAAGACTTTCACCCCAACGCACATTCCCCAAAACCTAAGCCTATGTTTTAAGCAGACAAGGGTCAGGTGTTAAAATCAGTTTAGAGTGATTTATAAACTAGTGGTGCGTGCTACACATTGGTAATGGATTGAGTCTCCCCACAGAAAAATCACAATATACAATCATCATGATACAGTGCATCACTTACAATGAAAATGACACTCATATTACCTGCTCACTTTTATTCCAGTTGAGCGCAACATGCTGGACTTCCCCCAGCACGTGTCCTCCTCCAAGGACTTGCGAACGGCCAGCACCGACGCCGACAAGAAGCTGTCGGAGTTTGATGTGGAGATGAGCATGAGGGAGGACGTCTACCAGAAGATCGTGGCACTGGAGGTGAGGACGGCCATATGAGATCAGGACAGAGGGTCCCAATAGATAAGAGGTGTCAATAGTCTATAGTGGCTTCCTCTTCTCATCTCCTTGTTCTTCATCTTTACTGATCTCAAAATACACTCAGTGGATGTGCTTTCGTCTTCCCACTTCATTAGATCAGTGCTAGAAAAGGGGAGCCACTTTGACCTATTGAGCCGTATCTAGGAAGATCTTTATAGGTGAGGCCTGTGTGTTTTTACATGCTATTGCCTCATGTTGTCTTTGGAATTATCCTATGGCTGCTTAACATATGGGTGGAGGGTCATTCTCATTGACTGAGTTCTGGTTTTAACCTCTCACAGGGGAAGGTTGACGATGACACGCTTACTCAGGAATCCAAGAGGTACATGGAGAAGCTGATCAAGCTGGGCCAAAGAAACGGCCTCCACCTGCCCAAAGAAACACAGGATGTAAGAGACTTTACCGTTTTTCAACGGAAGTGACCTTGATGGATATCACGACCGCTCTCTATTCCAAGTGGATCGTTCCATTTCATTTCAAATTTTAGCTCTGTGAAATTAAGCTAATCGATTGCACCCAAATTTCCCATTTCAATTTATAGGATTCATATAATATTCATTAGGAAATTTCCCCCCCGGGGGATCAATAAAGTCTCTCTCTCTCTCTCTCTCTCTCTCTCTCTCTCTCTCTCTCTCTCTCTCTCTCTCTCTCTCTCTCGACTCTCGAAGTATCCCCCAAAATATATAAAATAATTATTTCATGAACCCCCCCAAAAATTGGCCTTATTGCTATTAGCCCATACACACGCATTGAATAACAGATAGTACATGTGTTTAACCCCTTATTTTTGTCCTGAAACAGTCTCCATATATGCTGACCTTAAGATGAGTCTTGTGAGGTCTGTCGGCATCCTAGAGTGTTCGGACGCTACAGACAGAAGTAGGCAGATCAGCTGTACTGACTTGTGGAGGTCTTAGAGCAAAACGGAGAACACCATCGAGTTTGTGATCCATAGAGGGGTCATAATAGTTTGCAAGCCAAACCGTTCAGACTCTACAGATGATTTTGGGGATGTCTCATGGTCTGACAAACACTGCTCTAGCAATGTCACCTTTCACTGCAGATGCGGAAGTGCGACATAGGCGTGGATTGAGACACATCCAATGCAATCTCTTGCTTAAACTGACAGATTTTATGGGGATTTTTATATTATGCTAATTAGATTCCAGTGGGGCACGGACATCGACCTTAGAGGGTTAACAATGACGTGTTTTGGATGCGAGGAATCCAAATAAATGGTCCAAAGCCACCCACACCATTGGCCAGTATACAGTTTCAGTTCTCTATGTTTGACAGATAGTATGAATCTGCGGCTTGGAGGATTGTTTATTCATACTATGTAATGTATTCTCAGTGAATTTAGTGATGTTTTTTTTTCTCCCTGTTCAGAGAAATTAGCCATTTAAGTCTTGCATAAATGGTGAAAGTACCACTTTTGACAATTCGATGCAGCTGTTCCTGCTGTTTCTGCCACACCCTTTTGTCCATTCAGCTGGTTTCTTGTGTTTATTAAATGGCCCTTTTTGAAAAATGTTGGTATAAAACCAATAGCTTTTGCCCATGATGACAGTAAAAGGTTTGGTCATTCATACAATTCAAGCCAGTCCTCCATGAAAGCCATTCAAACACACACAAACTGTCCTTCTCTCTTAGGCTTAACCTGTGTCCAGGAAATGGCCCCTGTGTGTGTGTCGTTTATTCCCTTCCAAAAAGGTCTGGATTAGTTAGACCATTCCTGGTGAACAAGCAAACCAACAGCAGTTCTAAAGGTTTCAATGTTATTGTCTCTAATAGTAAAAGTCCCAAATACACACGGTATATTGTTTTGTAATGGTACATGTCACTAATCAAACTAAAGAGAAATATTTTCTAACCATTTCTTTGAAAAACATTAAGACTGCTATGCAATGGTTTATAATTGTATTATTTTATTAGGGTTTTCACATAATTTTAGTCACTAGCCCATTTCTCCGAGACATTGTTGGATTTATAGGAAAAGTCTTCATATGAGTATTGCGCGATAGGGATAACCCTCTGAGAGCGCTGCTATTTTTGGGGATTATTCGAGAGGAGTTGGGTTGAGGTGTGGTGTTGCTAAGAGAAGGACAAACTGAATTGTTTTCATGGAGGACTGGCTTGACTTGTGAGGATGACCAAACTATTTATTTTCTGCCCAAAGTTGCACAAGCATTTTTTAAAATCCATTTAATATACACGTGGGTGTCTTTTTTTTGTACAATTTATTTGGATTCCTCATGTCTTAATCATTTTTAAGAGGTTTGGTTTTGGTCCAAATCTGATGTTGGGTGCTATATTTATTGAATAGTATATGAATTCTAAAAAAAGATCTAGCCAATTTTGGGTGCAGTCGTTTAACTTACTTTCTCTCAGTTCAAATAATCTTTCAACAATATAATGTTTCAGGAATGCTAATCTTGTCTATTCCTAACAGAAATGATTTCAGAACAATCTGAGGTGGTGGGTGTCAATCTTCTTTCTTGTGCTTTTTGAGGTGGAACGACTCGTGTCGTACTCCTGATCTACAGTAGTTTCATTGTTGTCAACTTATTGACTTTACTTATCTAATCCAAACAGGAAGTCAAGAGGATCAAGAAGAAGCTGAGCAACCTGTGCATTGACTTCAACAAGCACCTGAACGAGGACACCACTAGTCTGGCTTTCACCAGAGAAGAGCTGGGTAAGTCCATGTTCACAGGGCCTAACGGTTCTGGTCTGAGACCCCATTTCTGTTGTTGGACCTTTGCTCATAGAAATAATTGGTACTATCCACTATTTGTAACTAAATAGTACTTAATAGTATTGGTATCAAAATATCTTCATAAAAAATGTCCCTCTGAATTGGAATTTCAACATACTATCTACTGAATTGACAAAGTGAACTGAAGGAACCAAGTTCAAATTCATCCTAACCTGGATCTTTACAAACTATAAGCTCCCAGGCACCTATCGAAGTCGTCACTGTTCTCTTGTAGTAGTCACGATCAAAACTATGCCAAAAACATAACTTTCACTGACAGTTGCTGTGCCGTTCAACCTTTAACTAATTCTGCAACATTAAGGGGAAGACAGTTAATGGAAACTTATGTTGAATTTCAATGTCTCATTCCTGGCTAAAATCTAGCGAGTTTTCAGGTTTGTAATTTGATTGCTTGAAAAAGAGAAGAATCAAAAAGCACTAACATCGAAAGTAAATCCATAAGTATGACTCCTGACATGTATGACGATGCACTTTAGGTGGTCTCCCTGAGGACTTCTTGAGCTCGCTGGAGAAGGACGGGGACAAGCTGAAGATCACCCTCAAGTACCCCCACTACTTCCCAACCATGAAGAAGTGCTTAATTCCCGAGACCCGTGAGAAGCTGGAGAAGGCCTTCAACTCGCGCTGCAAAGAGGTGAGCCGTTGTCTGTTCTGTGTGAGACAGAGATACTATCCTGTACTGGAAGAAAATTGACCAGAGAAAGTACTTGAAACAGGAAAATCGCTGAGAAACTCAGTCGAGCTGCTGCACGAAATGAACGCTTAAGTTTATTTCCGCCAAAATGTATAATGGACAACAAAGGCGGGGGCCCAAATGTTCATTTTTTTTTTTTCTCTGAGCACCAAGGATAACCTGTAAAGTTACTTAAAATAGTCCCCTGGAATGGATTTCAGCCCTCACCCTGTGTCATTCCCTCTACTGTAGAAGAACTCTGCCATCCTGAAGGAGCTGGTGCAGTTAAGAGCCCAGAAGAGCTCCCTGCTGGGCTTCACCACCCACGCTGACTTTGTCCTGGAGATGAACATGGCCAAGTCTGGCAATAAGGTGGCCGGCTTCCTAGGTGGGTGTTACTGATCGAAACGTGGTACAACTAACCGAAAGGTTGTTATGGTCTGTTGTTCCATTTTACAACTGACCAGAGTACATTTTACTAGTTGTTTTGTGATGAACTATTCTTAGTCAATTGTATCAGAAACAATGTAGTGCTTCAGCTGCTTCACTATACTGGCCGTAACAGCCCTGTTCCATTTTACTAAAAGTATTGATGTCATATTGTATTTGTTGAGGGCGTTGTTCACACTCTGCTATGCATTTAACAAACATAATTTCTACAACACAAAAGGGTTCACATTGCAAAAATGATTGACAGCAGTGCACACACAGGGTTTTTTTTTTTCTGCATAGAAAAGTCTTGCACCAGCCGCCCTGTGTTTTTATTTAATTTAAATGTTTCATAATTTTTAGGGTTGGAAAAATGTTTTCAGTGTAAACTCAAAACAACTAAAACCAGATATATAAAGTATGTAAAAAAAAAAAAAACATGATGGACCTAATATTTTTTTTAATAAGATAATCTTTTGAGAACTAACAATCAGCAAAATGATGCATTCATTGTTTTAGTTATGTTTGAGTCACTCCAATAGCATAAGAATACAGCATAAACCATAGCAAAAAGTTTAGAATTTCAGGAAATTACCTTTTTAAAACTGCATTATCTTCTCTCAGCCCCATGGCAAAATGTGTAGAATTGCAGGAAATTAGCTTTAAAGAGCCACTGAGCTTCCTTATTTGGCCTCGAATTGAAGCTTGGTCGTTAAGAAATTCTTAGCCACCATGACTGAAGCCAAACGAGAGTTGTCTTGGGGTGTGTGGTTTGATGTGTGTTTCATATCTTTGCCATTCAATCACAACAAACAAGTCCAGTAGTGAGTACAGCGAGGTAAGCTAAGCTAGTTTTGCTATGGAGAGAACAAAGTTTTGATGTAGAGGACTTCTCCCTTCCTGACAGACTCGCCATCTCAAGATGGTCTGCTAATTCAGTTCTATGTGTAGGCTAAAGCCTGCACTGACCTTGTGTTTAGCCAAGCTGACAGCAGCTAGCTAGCATAGCTTGGGGATAGGCTTGCCAGTTTAGTCATTCTCCTTATGTCTTTCCCAGGGGACGATTCCCAGAATGACTAATATCCCTACAGGTGTAGGCTACATGTGTGGACACGTGGAAACATCGCCCAGTTTGAGTGTAGATACATTTATCAACTAGAAATCGATGTTTGTTACAAAGGCAAAACTTTTTATGCTGTAAATACGATATTGATGTTCATATAAAGACAGTATGCCTACACATACACTACATGTCCTAAAGTATGTGGACACCTGCTCATCAAACATCTAGAGTTGGTCCTCCCTTTTCTGCTATAACAGCCTCTACTTTTCTGGGAAGGCTTTCCACCAGATGTTGGAACATTACTGCGGGGACTTGCTTCCGTTCAGTCATGAGCAATTGTGAGGTCGGTCACTGATGCTGGCTCGCAGTTGGAGGAAAAGGGCCTTCCCCAAACTGTTGCCACAAAGTTGGAAGCACAGAATCGTCTAGAATGTCATTGTATGCTGTAGTGTTAAGATTTCCCTTCACTGGAACTAAGGGGCCTAGCCCAAACCATTATTCCTCCTCCACCAAACTTTACAGTTAGCACTATGCGTTGGGGCATGTAGCGTTCTCCTGGCATCTACCAAACTCCGATTCGCCTGTCCGGCTACCAGATGGTGAAGCGTGATTCATCACTCCAGAGAACGCGGTTCCACTGCTCCAGAGTCCAATGGCGGCAAGCTTTACACCACTCCAGCCGGTGCTAGGCATTGTGCATGATGATTTTAGGCTTGTGTGCGGCTGCTTGGCAATGGAAACCTATTTCATGAAGCTCCCGACGGACAGTTCCTCTGCTGACGTTGCTTCGAGGTAGTTTGGAACTAGTGAGTGTTGAAACCGAGGACAGACTATTCTTTGAGCTTGTGTGGCCTACCACTACGTGGCTGAGCCGTTGTTGGTCCTAGACGTTTCCACTTCACAATAATAATAACTTACAGTTGACCAGGGCAGCTCTAGCAGGGCAGAAATTTGATGAACTGACTTGATGGAAAGGTGGCATCCTATGACTGTACCATGTTGAAAGTCGCTGAGCTCTTCAGTTTGGCCATTCTACTGCCAAAGTTTTTCTATGGAGATTGCATGGTGGGTGCTCGATTTTTACACACCTGTCAGCAACAGGTGTGGCTGAAATAGCTGATTCCACTAATTTGTAGCGGTATCCGCATACTTTTGTGTATATATAGTGTACCTAGCAAATAAAAATGAATTGTGTTTAGAGTATAACTTCAGCTATCTAACCAGAAGTAGAATGACATTCTATTTGGCCAAATGTAAGGATTTGGCTGTCTAACCACAAACTGACATGCACAGTTTTCTGGGTGTGGTTCTGTCTTCAAGTCTCCCGTGGGTGATGAAGTCCCTTCCATCTATCTAATGTATTACAGGTTATGGACAAGTGCAGTCAGAGAGCAGGAGGTGTGGAGTGCATGACACAGGGGGAGGGAGAGCGAGAAAGGCTGTCACCATACAGTTATGGAAGCCAACAGTAATACACATAGCCAATCAGAAATGCTAATTCACAAGGAACACGTGCCAGCGTGGCACTGACTGGTTGGCATTACTCACACGGGCCCCGGAGTAGTTCATTGGCACAGTGGAAAGGGGCAACTACTTACAACATACAAGACTCATATACACACAGCACTGATTACATTATCAATGGTGGTTAGGTGAATTCCAGGACAGCTATTTTGACCATTTACCAGATCAAATGTGACCAACCTTATTCAAGTGTCCTCCATTACTCTGAAGCGGGACTTGTCTGGCCACTGCCTCAGCCTTTTGTATCAGCTCCTGATATGGTAGAAATAATAATAGTTTTATTTTATATGAATGCTTTTCGTACAAGCAGAATCTCAAAGTTGCTTTAAAAAAACAAACCCAAAAACACATTTAAGGATCTGGCAGATTCTTGGGGGATTGGCTTCCACAGCTTCAGGTGAAAAGGGGTTGAGGCAGTTTGTATAGGCAGTAGCTTAAACGAGGGGAGCATGGATTGTATAGCCAAGGAGAAATGTCAGTCAGGCCAGGAGCTCGTCATCAGATACTCTCGAAAATGTAGCACCCACCTGGGTGATGCTTTGGTGGCTGTAAAAGCGCAAGAGAAGATCACCCCACCTTTGTAGTATCTGGAACATTCCCCGCCGAGGCGAGCCAGTAGCCTCTCATCCCTTCTGACCGCTTTCAACCTCCCTTCAGGAACTGGGGCAGGTGGACCATAAAAGCCAGTGCTATGCATCATTCAAATACTAGCTAGCTAGCCAAGCCACAAAAATGGACTTGCCATCGCCAGTCCTGCAACTCAATGGGTTACCACCAGAAATTTTAGCTCAACCCTCAACAAGTTATCAAAAACTAAAAAAGTTTATTTAAATTGTTTTTTTGTTTTTTTTAACAGTTAACTATATAAATATTTACAAATGTACAGGAGCTCTCTGCATAGGTGACCTCACAGCGCCATCTCATCCACGGAGTAGTAGTAGGGTGGTCCCCACAACGCTGCTGAACAACATTTCCACCAGGTTTTGTATGTAGCCTTTGAATTAAATAAAATCCCATCACTCAATTAACATATATAGTGAGAAATTACTTTCTCTAGTTTGGAAGTATATAATTTATATGCTAATAGGGGGACTGCAACTACAGAATAGATTCAAGCCAGTAACGCTGACGCCCTTACTATGCAACCAGCTGTGTACGTTGCTGACATGTTTTGCTCTTTACTGCCAGTGCCATAGTTAGACGAGTACCATTCTTCATTTATTTTGCCCTTGAAAATACAAAAACGTATGAGAAAAGGCATGTTGTTTTGGGTTAGCAGACGAAGCCCCCGAGTGCAAGGTAGCTAGCTTCCTACCATGTAATTTTTCATTTATTTCGCCCTATGGCCTATTTATTGTCTTACCTTACAAAATTTGCACGTTCTGTACATATATTTTCTATTGTATTATTGACTGTACATTTGTTTATTCTCATGTGTAACTCTGTTGTTTTTGTCGCACTGCTTTGCTTTGTCTTGGCCAGGTCGTAGTTGTAAATGAGAACTTGTTCTCAACTGGCCTACCTGGTGAAGTGAAATAAAATAAATAAATACCTTGTGAATCAGGGTTAGTTACAGTGCCTTAAAATATTCACACCAACTTTTTCCACATTTTGTTGTAATTGTGAATTTAAATTGAGATTTTTTTGGGGTCACTGGCCTACACACAATACCCCATGTCAAATTTGAATTATGTTTTTAGAAATGTTTACAAATGAATAAACAATGAAAAAGCTGAAGTGACTTAATAAGTATTCAACCCCTTTTGTTATGGAAAGCCTAAATAAGTTCAAATAAGCCTAAATGAGCTTAACAAGTCACATAATACATTGCATGGACTCACTCTGTGTGCAATAATAGTGTTTAACATAATTTCTGAAGACTACCTCATCTCTGTACCCCACACAAATAATTATCTGTAAGTTCGAGCAGTGAATTTCAAACACAGATTAAACCACACAGACCAGGGAGGTTTTCCAATGCCTCGCAAAGAAGGGCATGTATTGGTAGATGGGTTAAAAAAAGAAAAGCTGACCATTGAATATCCATTTGAGCATGGTGAAGCTAATTATTACACTTTGGATGGTGTATCAATACACCCAGTCACTACAAAGATACAGGCGTCCTTCCTTACTCAGTTACCGGAGAGGAAGAAAACCGTTCATGGATTTCACAGAGGCCACTGACTTTTTAAAACAGAGTTTAATGGCTGTGATATGAGAACTGTGGATGAATCCACAAGATTTTTGTTACTACACAATACTAACCTAATTGACAGAATACAAATATTCCAAAAAATGCATCCTGTTTGCAAACAAGGCACTAAAGTAATACTGCAATAAATGTGGCAAAGCAATAACTTTTTGTCCTGAATACAAAGTGTTATGTTTGGGGCAAATCCAATACAACACATTACTAACTACAACTCCATATTTTCAAACATAGTGGTGGCTGCATCATGTTATGGGTATGCTTGTAATTGGTAAGTACTGGGGAGTTTTTCAGGATAAAAAAAGAAGCACATTGGAGCTAAGCACAGGCAAAATCCTAGAAGAGAACCTGGTTCAGTCTGCTTTCCACCAGACACTGGGAGATGAAGTCACCTTTCAGCAGGACAAAAACCTAAAACACAAGGCCAAATATACACTGGAGTTGCTTACCAAGAAGACAGTGAATGTTCCTGAGTGGCCGAGTTACAGTTTTGACTTAAATCTACTTGACAATCTATGAAAACGGTTGACTGGCAATGATCAATAACCAATTCGACAGAGCTTTAAAAAATGATAAAGACTGGGTAAATGTTGCACAATCCAGGTGTCTAAAGCTCTTAGAGACTTACCTAGACAGACTCATAGCTGTATCTCTACCAAAGATGCTTCTACAAAAGTATTGACTCAGGGTTGTGAATACTTTATGTAAATTAGATTTCTGTATTTCATTTTCAGTACATTTGAAATTCCCCTTTCTGTGGTATTAAAGGTAGCCTGGCTTGCTAGCATTATAATGTTGTATAGACAAAAGTAACTAGTAGTTAGGTAGTACCAGCTATCTTGTACTTAGCTAACATACTCTACAACGGATGTAATCCATTCCTGGCCATCTGGCAATATTGTTGAAATGCATTGGAAGTTTGCACCAACTTTATGGAAGCCCATTTTCACTCCTATTTGTTGAGTGAAATGTGTGTGCGTTGCACCCATATGCAGACTTCACAACATTGTCCACTAACTCCACGTGGCAGCTGGGGGCAATTGGGCATCATTGGCAAAAGTGTGCATGTAAGTAACTCATACCCAACCCTCAAGTATGTGACGAACGAACTTACAAAACTATTTTGGACGTGACCGACTTTATGACCAGTTATCATATTTACACTTGCTAGTCAATTTTGACACTAGAATAAATGTTTCTGACTCATATTGATGCCACAAACTGGTATCCCCGAGTTCATCTGACTCTGGGGAAATGGATAAAAGGCCTCATTGCCAAAATCCTGACGCGGCCAAGAGGATGGCCTCTAAAAAAATGTTCAGTTGGTGACTGCGCCACTGACCACACACTGCTATGCCCCTATCACGCCCACAAGCATTTACCTACACCTGCAATAACATCTGCTAAACGCGTATGTGACCAATAAAACATTATTTGATTTGACCTAAACTCCATTTTGATTCAGAAAAAAACTGAACACACACACTGTTTCCACCCCTCACATCTCTGCTCGTGTGTGTGTGTGTGTGTCTCTTTGGGACGGATTTGGATAAAGCAGGTGACAAATTTCCTTTTGGATACATTTGACAATAAGGTAATCTTCCTTTTCTCCAGAGGAACTGGCCCGTAAACTGAAGCCCCTGGGGGAAGAGGAGCGCAAGGTCATCCTCAAGCTGAAGAAGGAGGAGTGCCAGAAGAGAGGCCTGCCCTTCAAGGGCGAGTTAAACGCCTGGGACACGCGCTACTTCATGACCCAGGTAGGCTATAGAGAAAAATGACAAAGATCTGCTCCTCCGTTATGCCGGGGACCAACAGTCATTTTTTTTAACACACACATAAATACATTGGCGTTGGGGGGGGTGTCAGAGTTGAAGAATGCAAAGGTTATTGTGCTGTTGTATTAAATAATTGCTATACCAGTATGTGCAAAGCCTATATTTATTAAAAACAAAAAAAGGTTTTATGTGAGAAGCAGGGATTTGTTCTGAAGCCAAAAAAAGAAAGGGAATTCTCATGAGCGTCACAATGCCTACATCCATACAAATACCATTAGGCTTGATCAAGTGAGCTTTTTTGCCTTGTTGCAATGTATGTGGTGCCTGCCTGTCAATCTTGAAACCTTTTTTTTTTTTTCAGCAATATACCCTGTGTGTTTGAGGAAAAAAAGAAATCATAACATCCTTTTTGGTTCGTAGGCGCTTAACATAACAACAGGTGGTGGTGTGTTGGACACAGTCTTATTTATTTATATATATATATATATATATATATATATTAGAGCCTTTCTACATTCCTGATTTCTGTAACCATTATCTAATCAGTGTAATATTGACAAACTAGGAACCACTTGTTTCAAACATGGTCTTGCTTTATCAATTGCTGTGCTGATCAATGGACAGTTCATTACCTCTGTGAATATGTAGCTTAAAGTTATCTTTGCATTAGTATATGTTTTTGTAATAACATGGTCACTACAATAAAACACATTTTACAATAGGCCTATATCTAAAAATGTATACAGCCATGATAAATACAGTGCCTTCAGAAAGTATTCATACCCCTTGACTTATTTCACATTTTGTTGCGTTAGACTGAATTCAAAATGTGTTAATAATTTCTCACCCATGTATACACAATACCTCATAATGACAAATTTGTTTTTAGAAATGTTATCAAATGTATTCAATTGAATACAGACATATCTAATTTACACAAGTATTCACACCCCTGAGGTAAAACATGTCAGAATCACCTTTTGGCAGCGATTCCTGGGTAAGTCTCTAAGAGCTTTGCACACCTGGATTGTACAATATTTGCACATTCTTTTTTTTTAATTCTTCAAGCTCTCACGTTGGTTGTTGATTATTGCTAGACAGCCATTTTCAAGTCTTACCATAGATTAAGGCGATTTCAGTTAAACTGTAACTAGGCCACTCGGGAACATTCAATGTCGTCTTGGTAAGCAACTACTGTCGCCTTGTGTTTTTAGGTTATTGTCCTGCTGAAAGGTGAATTTGTCTCTGTGTCTGTTGGAAAGCAGACTGCACCAGGTTTTCCTCTAGGATTGTCCCTGCGCTTAGCTCTATTCCATTTATTTCTATCCCCCAAAACTCCCATAGTCATTGCCGATGAACAAGCATACACATATGGTGCAGCCATGCTTGAAAATATGAAGTCGTACTCAGTGATGTGTTGTTGGATTTGCCCCAAACATAACATTTTGTATTTTTAGTGCCTTATTGCAAGCTTATGTGAATTTTCTTTCTTTTTCTGTATCAGACTAATCTCTACTTCTCAATTAAAATATATATATATATTTATATATTTTAATCATGGTTTACACAACATTTGTATTTATTTATTTTTTATATATTTTTTTTATTATTGTATGTATGTATGTATGTGTATATATGTGTCACATTTTAATGTTCTGCCGTGTTTAGAAGGTTGAATAGCTCAATTGATTGTGACAGACTTACATTGTGAAACAGGGAAACTCCAGCCTGATTGGTGTCACACATTTGTCCCAGCTAATACACCTGACTCCAATAAGTAACTAGTCCTGATATTCAGTTTAGAATGTAATGAGTTTAATCAGCTGTTTGGGAAAAAATGTGGCCCCCGAGGACTGGAGTTGCCCATGCCTGTTGTAAAATGACTCATAATTCCCATTGAAAGTAAAAGAAAAATAGTTTGAAGTCATTAAAGCTCAACGAGATCCCAATGGACACTAAAGCTGTGCCTTGTGCCTTTTACAACTTGGTTTTAGCCTAAAGCTTTGCAGAGTTATGCATCGTTATACCAGGTCAAATACTGCGACCATTTAGTCGCATTTTGCGACCCTTTGACTTGGCTGTGCAAGTAAAAAAAAACAAAAAAATAACACATTGGGATGTTCTCTTGATAAGTGTGTGAATTAGACAATTTTCCTGTCCTGCTAACCATTCAAAATGTAACGAGTACTTTTGGGTGTCAGGGAAAATGTATGGAGTTAAAAGTACATTATTTTCTTATTTTCAAAAAACTGCTTAAGCATTACTTTCAGGTATTTTTACTTAAGTACTTTATACCACTGGCTACTACATGCACTGTCAACTGTGGGACCTTATATAGACAGGTGTGTGCCTTTCCAAATCATGTCCAATCAATTGAATTTACAACAGGTGGACTTGTTGAAACATCTCAAGGATGATCAAAGGAAACCGGATGCATCGGAGCTCAATTTCGAGTCTCATAGCAAAGGATCTGAATAGTTATATAAATATTTCCGTTTTTTAATACATTTGAAAAAATTCCTAAAAACCTGTTTTTGCTTTCATTATGGGGTATTGTGTGTAGATTGAAGATTTGTATTTATTTAATACATTTTAGAACAAGGCTGTAACGTAACAAAGTGGAAAAAGTCAAGGGGTCTGAATACTTTCCGAATGCACTGTATAATGCAAAAAATATATAACATACAAATCATAGCTCTGTACTTTTCACTGCAGTGGTATATTTCCCCTGAAGGGATGAAGTGTTGAATTGAATCTGTCCTCTGCTCTGAACCCCTGTAGGTGGAGGAGACCCAATACGCAGTGGACCAGAACCAGCTGAAGGAGTACTTCCCCATGGAGGTTGTGACCCGGGGCCTGCTGGACATCTACCAGGAGCTGCTCAACCTCACCTTTGACCTGGTGGAGGGCGCCCCTGTGTGGCACGACGACGTCACTCTCTACTCCGTCAAGGACCGCACCACAGGCACGGTGGTGGGCCAGTTCTACCTGGACCTCTTCCCAAGGTGAATCGAAAGGAAAGCAGAGGAGATTGAAAAGGGCAGAGGATTTTTAAAGATGACCTCATACAATTAGTTATGTATGATGATGGTTTCGATTTTATAGTTTTCATAGCAATTTTATAGTTTTCATAGCAAAGGTGGGCTCTCCAGATCAATTGTCTACTGCAATTGAAACGGAGAAGAGCCAACCTTTGCTCCTCCATGTTATGAGGGAGACTGTAAAATACAAATGTTTAGCCAGTCATGTTGAACAGTCATGGTGACTGTGTGTAACCCCTCCCAGAGAGGGGAAGTACGGCCACGCGGCCTGCTTCGGCCTGCAGCCCGGCTGTCTGCTGTCGGATGGGACCCGCCAGATGGCGGTGGCGGCCATGGTGGCCAACTTCAGCAAGCCCACGGCCGACGCCCCCTCCCTGCTGCAGCACGACGAGGTGGAGACCTACTTCCACGAGTTTGGCCACGTCATGCACCAGCTCTGCGCTCAGGTGTGTGTGTGGTATCATTGCTAGTATACAGTAAACAATGTTGTTTAGTTCCTAAGCACTGAAATGAATGTTTGACTGAGGAAAAGTATTTTAGTGTGATGGCTAATATATTTCCTTCTCTCAAATGTCATTGGCTTATTTAATACCTGTAAAATAAACCTGAAAGCAATTACTTTTTTGCCCGTTTTAATGCCTGAGAGGGCAGTCTACTGACCATTCAGTATAAAATATATATTTGATATGTTATCAAACTTATATGAACACCAAAATGAAATGCCCCTCTCCTTTATTGTCCAGGATGTGGGGATTAACAGATGCATGTCTCTCCGCTCTCTGCTGCTCCCAGGCGGACTTTGCCATGTTCAGTGGGACACACGTGGAGCGGGACTTTGTAGAGGCGCCCTCCCAGATGCTGGAGAACTGGGTGTGGGAGAAGGAGCCCCTGCAACGCATGTCCAAACACTACAAGACGGGCGCCCCCATCCCTGACGACCTGCTGGACAAACTCATGAAGTCCCGCTTGGCCAACACGGGTGGGTCATCATGAAACAACGCCCTGGCTCTTTCATAGAACACCCCGCTTAATAACACCTTTTACACTAGTGCTTTAGTTTAGGTTATTGGGCAGTGGTCACCAACACAACTCCTGAAGAGCTACTGGGTTTAAAGGGATCCGTGTGTTAATGTGGCAACCCTCTCCCTCCCGTGCAGGTATGTTTAACCTGCGTCAGATCGTCCTGGCCAAGGTGGACCAGGCCCTACACACCAAGAATGGGCTAGACCCGGCCGAGGAGTATGCCCGGCTGAGCCTGGAGATCCTTGGCGTCCCTGCGTCCTCAGGTCAGAGACAACCTCAACCAATGGGACAGATCTGTTTGTGCCGTCTTGCCAACTCCTATCGTCATTGTCAGCTTTTTAAAACAAATCCTTTTTCTTCGCCGTTGTTGCCCATAGGAACAAACATGCCAGCCACATTTGGCCACCTGGCAGGTGGTTACGATGCCCAGTACTACGGTTACCTCTGGAGCGAGGTCTTCTCCATGGATATGTTCTACGCCCGCTTCAAGCAGGAGGGCATCATGAACCCAAAGGTTGGCACAGCTGAGCTAGTTATTTACTGTCTTAGCTGTTTACAATAGTGTTTTTACACTTGACCATCATCAGCTATTATCTAGGTTTTGGTGTCAGGCGTCATTGGTTATTGATGCTAGTGAGCAGTGACTGCCTGCAGCCCTCCAGAACTGGAGTCATGTAGTCTGACTTGTCTTTTTGAGCTCCAAATGATTTGATCGTGGCAGACATGTCGTTGTTGTCGGCTGAAATGGTCACCTGGTTGATGCTGATGAAGTATATTTCCATCTCTTCCTAGGTGGGGCTGGACTACAGAAACTGTATCCTAAAGCCTGGAGGCTCGGAGGACGCTGAAAGTATGCTCAAGAACTTCCTAGGGAGGGAGCCAAAGCAAGAAGCTTTCCTCCTGAGCAAAGGACTAACGGTAGAGCTGGAGGCAGGCACTCCATGTGCCTGTTGACCAATCGCAACCAGCTCAGCGTGAACGCCCCCCCCCCCCCCAACTAATCATACACTTAGGACACGGGCACAAGGGACCTACATGTTCTAGAAAAAATAGTGAAAACAAGAATTGATACATGCTATTTCACCCTTTTGTGCTGTGTTTTTTTTAGTTTGGAGATGTTTTAAACTACAAGCTGCGATTGTATGCAAGTAAGGTTGAACAAGATACATTAAAGAATTGACTTGGACCCATTTGTCGCCTTCTGTCAGCTTTTTAAAAGAAGTAGCTCTTCAGGGGGTTCAAACTTTTATTTAGCTAATTTTATTCCAAGACGATCACAGGCAGCATTAAAGCAGCTCCCTGGCTGCATTTGGCTCTCGGTCCGCATGTTTGAGGCCGCATTTGGCTCTTGGTCCGCATGTTTGAGGCCGCATTTGGCTCTCGGCCCGCATGTTTGAGGCCGCATTTGGCTCTCGGCCCGCATGTTTGAGGCCGCATTTGGCTCTCGGCCCGCATGTTTGAGGCCGCTTTTGGCTCTCGGTCCGCATGTTTGAGGCCGCATTTGGCTCTCGGTCCGCATGTTTGAGGCCGCATTTGGCTCTCGGCCCGCATGTTTGAGGCCGTGATATAGAGGCATGCAGCCAGTATCTCATACACATTCAGTATCCTTTCTGGTGATGCAAGGCATAATACTGTGTCTCGTTAGAATTACATAATACTAACTCCCCTGAGAAAAAGTGTAGTCTTGAAGTACACTCGCTGACGTAAAGCTGATACAAAACACTGTTGTAGAAATACAACTGTTACTGTATAATAACATATCTTTACGGATTGGTCACCGTCAAGTGTCACAACAGAGAAACCATTTATTTATTTTTTATTTTAGAATCTCTAACGCAGTCCTCATGGTTGTATAACACTAGTACATTCAAAGTGAAGTATAACCTTGTGTTGGAAAGGTTGCGGCCACAAATAGGTGTTTTGTTAGTGTTTTTCACTTGCACTACCAGGAATATTGTAGTAGATGTCGTAGCCAGAGGCAAACTCAGCCTTTACTCACTTTGTAAGCTCTGTAGTTAAATACCCTGATGATCAAATTAACTCCTGGGAGATTCCTGTCGCGTTCTCAGGGTTTCATTTGGTAAAATGGAGCCAGTGTCAAAACAGCTTAAGGGTAGTACAGTACTGGGGAACAAACATGATGTATGGTGGGTAATGAGCTGGAATGCCTAGTCCTTGTGCAAATTAAATACATAATACTATATCTCAGATCTCGAACTTATTCGAAAGACAGGTTATACTTCTGTATAAAGCTTTTCTGAAATATCTAATTAATATTAAGTACAAATAATGGGATATTTCAGAAAAGCTTCATAAAGCATCAAATAAATGTTACGCTTAAGTATAATCCAAAGCTACCATTGCTGCAGAACTTTAAGTGTCCCACTGTAAATAAAATATCTGTTTTGGAGATATCTGATAATTGATTTGTTTAGTGGCATCATGCCCATCCGCTCCTATAAGTGCTTGGTGAAAGCTACAGTCTGATAAGTTCAAACCGATGACTGTATATATTAAAACACTATTAGTCTCGCCCCTTCTCCCCTATGTCATTAAAGGTGAGCCTCAGCTGCAAGGCAACAGCCAACTCCCTTGTCTCATTTCCTTATCCTAAGGGACCTCCAGTCCCAGGAAGGCACCATTCGTAAACAAAGGCCCTGCTCCAATACTTTGAAAAGGCTTCCTACCTTCCTCCCCTCCTTAATGCAGTCACTAATCAGACTGGGTGGGGGGGGAAGCTATTTAAAAAAAAACCTTGGCCTTCACCTACCCACTAGTGTAACACCAGTGATGTACTCAAGGAAAATGGGAATGAAGGGTGCAATTTGAAAGTATTTGAACGGGGCCAGAGGTTGTCTTTGAGAGCTTGGTCTCTAAGGATATGACAAATAGGATTCAACAGGAGAGGGATGAAAAACATTCAGGTGTGCGTCTCCATCTAATTTCACTCTGCAACATGAAGCACAAAGAACGAGGGACAATATGATTGGATGCTTAAATCATTATCTAAAAACTGTCAGAGTAGATAAGTCTGCTCACATGCATCTCTGATTACTGCTGAGAAATTAGTGTGGGTCATTGTTATGAGAGGGAGGTTTTAGCCTGGAACAGTGATAGGTGAGGAGGACCATGGCATCGCCAAAAGGAGAACTCATTATGGAGGTGCTCAGAGGACAGTCAACTGAAGGACTGAAGCTCAGGTCCAATGTGGTCCGAGTCTTTGTCAGCTCCACATTTACAGGTAGGTGTATTTTCACGATGGCATGGGCTCAGTATTTTCATAATGGCATGGGCTCAGTATTTTCATAATGGCATGGGCTCAGTATTTGTATAATGGTATGGGCTCAGTATTTGTATAATGGTATGGGCTCAGTATTTGTATAATGGCATGGGCTCAGTATTTTCATAATGGCATGGGCTCAGTATTTTCATAATGGCATGGGCTCAGTATTTTCATAACGGCATGGGCTCAGTATTTGTATAATGGTATGGGCTCAGTGTTTTCATAATGGCATGGGCTCAGTATTTTCATAATGGCATGGGTTTCAGTATTTGCATAATGGTGTGGGTTCAGTGTTTTCATAATGGTATGGGTTCAGTATTTTCATAATGGCATGGGTTCAGTATTTTCTTGTAGCCATCAATGAGCGTGCTGCACCTTTCTACTGGCAATTTCCCCCACTTTTCAACAGCAAACTGCTCTAATTATTTCATATTCGCAGGGTACCCTCCACCAACTGCTGTTTTCAGCTCTTGCCATAATTTATGGACGTGATTCAGATCTGCACCCTTCACTGGCCACCCCAGAACAGTCCAGCATCTCTTTTTGAACCATTCCTGGGTGCTTTTTTATGTGTGCACCCTGGGAATGGTTCATTGTGAAACACTGGACTGCTCTGGAGTAGCCATGGAAGAGTACAGATCTGAATCACGTCCATAAATTATGGCAAGAGCTGAAAACAGCAGTTGATGGAGGGTACCCTGCGAATATGAAATAATTAGAGCAGTTTGCTGCTGAAAAGTGGGGTAAATATGCCAGTGGAAAGGTGCAGCTCATTGTTTGCTCCAAGAAGCATTTGTCTGCAGTTATCTTGGCCAAAGGCTGTGCAACCAAGTACTAGCTCCGGGGTGCCAATGACTTTTCCATGCATTTGTCTTTATTTTCTAAATTAAAATGGTAACATAAGTTTACAAAAGTACAATTGGTTCTGTAATGTTGAAAATCCAATAACGAAATGTGGAGACCACGTTTTTTTAAATGTCAACTTATTTTTTTGAAGAAATAGGGAATTATTTAAGAAAAGTGCAAGGGTGCCAATATATTTGGCCGCATCTGTATTTATCAGAGATGTGATTCTTCCTTATTCAGCTGATGTTACAAAGGCTACTGGGCCATTGTATTGATGATGTATCTGTTTTGAAAGAATTATATCCCTAATTTGTAATCTTTCAGTGAATAGCCTTGTGTTTAGTTTTGGGTAACATTGCAAACCGAATGTGTTTTCTGACCGGATGTGACCGTTGGCAGATATGAGCAGTGAGAGGAATGCCTTATTGGACAAAGCCTATCCTGAACTTCAAGCCTTTTGTCAAAGTCTGGGCTTAACGTTTGAGGTGAGTAGCAGTACGTTACGGGACGCCATTAGACAGAATACATGTCAATTAATTCTAATTTCATACGAATTCAGAGATCAATATTAGGAGAAGTGTGATGTTCGTGTTGTTGGAACTATTTACATTTCTGTATCCCTGAAGGTTGTGGACATGAGATGGGGTCTCCGGGATGCAATTGCTGGGGATCACATGACCACAGAACTGTGTCTTCAGGAAGTAGAGGCTTGCAAGAAATTATCCGTGGGACCAAGTTTCATTGTAAGTGTTGTTCAATATTGTTCCTCTAAAACAGGGGTCCAACTGTGATCCGGGAGAGCTACAGGATTTTTTTCTAACCGAGGACATTAAATGACTATTGGCCCAGACTGAAGACTGATCATTTGAAACCAGTATGCCAACGTCTGTTCCACGTTGGTTCAGTGTAATTTCATTGAAATTAAGTGGAAACAACATTGATTCAACCAGTGTGTCCCGTGGGATGTAAGTGCTGTCTGCTGTGCTGGATCAAAAGCATGCATACCCAGTAGCTCGCCAGGACAGGAGTTGGAGAACCCTGCACAAATGTTAATTGGTTCTTCTTTACCTTGAATTCAATGGTTCTTGAAATATATAACCCCTGTAGTGTTTTATGTGTTTTGATTTTAATTTGATTCGATTTGTCTCCTGATTCTCAAGGCTCTTTTGGGAAACCGATATGGCCACCGCCCTATCCCCCGTGTCCTCCCAGGAAAACAATTTGAGGTGCTGCTGTCCAAGCTACCACAGAACCAGGTGGGGCTTCTCCACCAATGGTTCAGGAAAGACACCAATGCCGTCCCGCCCGTCTACGTTCTTCAGCCAATCACAACTCTGTTGCCCAACTACAATGACCTTCGACCTGAGAGTGGGCCGCTGCAGGACGACAGTGTCAATTCCTGGCGCTACACAGAGGCTCGACTATTGCAGCTCTTACGCACTGCGGCCGTGCAGGCTGAGGAAGACGGGGACATCACTGCTGAACAAAAACACCAGTTCTTCAAATCTGGTCAGAGCTTTGCCAATATCTTAGACCAGTCATGTTAGAATAGGAGCGAGCTAAAAATGTGTTATGTTCTGCCTTGTGATGTGTAGACAAGTGTTGCTAGATTGAGTCTGTCATGGTGGCTTCCTAGTTACGTTTCCACTTAAACTACTATTTTTGGTAGCTTATTTGCTTATAAGCTGTAACTTATTGTAGAAAATCCACATTTGTGAAACCGATCAATCCATTTTCTGGTGTTCTCCCTCCTCCCTAGTGGCGGAGCATGAGATAGAGGAGGGTCTGCGAACGCCAGATGGAGACGAGAGCGAGCCCTCCGCCGTCGTTTTCATGCGGGAGCTACCTCACCTGCGCAAGAAGGACGGCCCGAAGCGGCTGGCCCAGTACATGGATGTGACGGCTGATGGCCTGCTGGATACCGAAGCTCAGGACCTCCTCTCTGACCTCAAGTCGCGTCTCTATGGCGCCTCACCGGGCATCCTCAACTTGCATTGTGTGGAGCTGTGCAAGGGAGCCATCGAGCCCAGCCGCAAGGAGCACGCCCAGTACCTGGAGAGCCTCTGCGAGCAGTTCGTGTCCCAGATGAAGGCCCGCATCGCCAGGAGGGTTGGTACTGGTTCCCCAGTGGAGGCTGGTGCAGTGAGAATGAATGGGGCAGGGGGAGGAGATGCAAGGCAGAGGGAGGGGGAAGAGGACAGAGGATGGCTGCTCCAGGAGCTTAGTCACCACATTGCTTTGAGCAACGGGAAGTGTTCAGGCATGTTACGCGGCAGAGAGGGGCTTCTGGGGAAGATCTGCCTGGCCATGTGGGAGCACACCAACGCCCACCACACGCCCCTGGTGGTGCATGGGCAACCAGGTGTGGGCAAGACAACACTGCTCTGCAAGCTGGCACAGGAGATGCGTGGCCTCCTGGACCCAAGGGCTGTGGTGGTGCTCAGGTTGCTGGGGACGTCAGCAGAGAGCTCCAACTTGGGCCGCGTCCTCCAAAGTGTCTGCTTCCAGATCTGCTCTGTGTTCAGTTTGCCGCCGCCCACTCCGATAATGGCACACACTCGCGAGGACCTGGTGAGGTTCTTCCATGGCCTTCTAGCTGAGGTGTCCGAACGAGGAGAAACACTTCTTCTAATACTAGACTCCCTGGACCAATTGTCTCCGGCTACCCAAGGCCAGAAACTACACTGGCTACCCAAAGACATCCCCCCCAATGTCCATTTGGTGGTGTCCACCGCCGATACAGGCTCTCCGGTTTTGGCTAACCTTCGGAGAACAATCGAGGTTCCGGGAAATTTCTTTGAAGTAGAACCCCTATCATGTGACCAGGGTAGAGAGATCATGGATGCCTACATGAGGGAAGCACAACGAAGCCTGACTCCAGAACAGTGTGAAGTGGTCCTGCGTAGCTTTCAGCTGAGTGGAAATCCTCTGCATCTGAAGCTACTGCTGGACATGGCCAGGCGATGGGCGTCCTATACCCCCGTGACTGACCTGGCTCTGAGCAGCAGTGCACAGGAAGTGATGTCACAGCTACTCCAGGCCCTTGAGGAGAGGCATGGGAAGAAACTGGTTGGCGCGGCCTTAGGTTACATCGTTTCTGCTAGGTGAGGTGTTAGTGTACACACATAGATGCACAGTCCAAAGGAGGCTGGTGAGGGGAGGACGGCTCATAATGGCTGGAACGGAGTAAATGGAATGGTATCAAACACATGGAAACATATGTTTGATGTTTCATTCCATTTCATTTATTCCGTTCCAGCCATTATGAGCCGTCCTCCCCTCACCAGCCTCCTGTGGACTGAGCCTGTCCTCCCCAATTAAGATGCCACCAGTCACCTGTGATGCACACACACCCAGACAGACCTGGTGCATTACCCAGACAATACAACATTGATATTTCAATCAATAGACCACTGGAATATCAAGCCAGAGTCATACTTTAACCTACAGACAATCCATATCAAAAATGTCCTGATCAAAATTTGCCTTATTTCCCCCCTAATCACAGGATCGTAAATTGGGGGTAGAAATGGTAATCCATCCAGTGGGGAGAACAAGTATTTGATACACTGCCGATTTTGCAGGTTTTCCCACTTACAAAGCATGTAGAAGTCTGTAATTTTTATCATAGGTACTCTTCAACTGTGAGTGACGGAATCTAAAACAAAAATCCAGAAAATCACATTGTATGATTTTTAAGTAATTCATTTGCATTTTATTGCACGACATAAGTATTTGATACATCAGAAAAGCAGAACTTAATATTTGGTACAGAAACCTTTGTTTGCAATTACAGAGATCATACGTTTCCTGTAGTTCTTGACCAGGTTCGCACACACTGCAGCAGGGATTTTGGCCCACTCCTCCATACAGATCCTTCAGGTTTCGGGGCTGTCGCTGGGCAATACGAACTTTCAGCTCCCTCCAAAGATTTTCCATTGGGTTCAGGTCTGGAGACTGGCTAGGCCACTCCAGGACCTTGAGATGCTTCTTACGGAGCCACTCCTTAGTTGCCCTGGCTGTGTGTTTCGGGTCGTTGTCATGCTTGAAGACCCAGCCACGACCCATCTTCAATGCTCTTACTGACGGAAGGAGGTTGTTGGCCAAGATCTCGCGAAACATGGCCCCATCCATCCTCCCCTCAATACGGTGCAGTCGTCCTGTCCCCTTTGCAGAAAAGCATCCCCAAAGAATGATGTTTCCACCTCCATGCTTCACGGTTGGGATGGTGTTCTTGGGGTTGTACTCATCCTTCTTCTTCCTCCAAACACGGCGAGTGGAGTTTAGACCAAAAAGCTCTATTTTTGTCTCATCAGACCACATGACCTTCTCCCATTCCTCCTCTGGATCATCCAGATGGTCATTGGAAAACTTCAGACGGGCCTGGACATGCGCTGGCTTGAGCAGGGGGACCTTGCGTGCACTGCAGGATTTTAATCCATGACGGCGTAGTGTGTTACTAATGGGTTTCTTTGAGACTGTGGTCCCAGCTCTCTTCAGGTCATTGACCAGGTCCTGCCGTGTAGTTCTGGGCTGATCCCTCACCTTCCTCATGATCATTGATGCCCCACGAGGTGAGATCTTGCATGGTGCCCCAGACCGAGGGAGATTGACCGTCATCTTGAACTTCTTCCATTTTCTAATAATTGCGCCAACAGTTGTTGCCTTCTCACCAAGCTGCTTGCCTTTTGTCCTGTAGCCCATCCCAGCCTTGTTCAGATCTACAATTTTATCCCTGATGTCCTTACACAGCTCTCTGGTCTTGGCCATTGTGGAGAGGTTGGAGTCTGTTTGATTGAGTGTGTGGACAGGTGTCTTTTATACAGGTAACGAGTTCAAACAGGTGCAGTTAATACAGGTAATGAGTGGAGAACAGGAGGGCTTCTTAAAGAAAAACTAACAGATCTGTGAGAGCCGGAATTCTTACTGGTTGGTAGGTGATCAAATACTTATGTCATGCAATAAAATGCAAATTAATTATTTAAAAATCATACAATGTGATTTTCTGGATTTTTGTTTTAGATTCCGTCTCTCACAGTTGAAGTGTACCTATGATAAAAATGACAGACCTCTACATGCTTTGTAAGTAGGAAAACCTGCAAAATCGGCAGTGTATCAAATACTTGTTCTCCCCACTGTATTTATAATGATTTATTTTCCCTATTATTACTCATTCTGTTCTCCAGGGGTAGTCTATCAGAGGCAGAGCTGCGTGATATCTTGTCCCTTGATGACAATGTCCTGGCTGAAGTCTACCAGTACTGGCTTCCCCCCAACCACTCCCTCATTCGCCTTCCCCCTCTACTGTGGGTGCGCCTCAGGCACGACTTGGGAGAACTCCTCGTGGAGGGACAGGCCAATGGCATCAGGGTGCTCGACTTCCACCACAAGTAAAGATCCTCTCAATATATCTCAGCCAAACGGGTTTAGGTGCTTGTGTCCCAAACCCAGATTAAGCCTATTCCATTGAGCATGCTTCCAGTCCAGGACTTAGCCTAATCCATGTCCGGAGGAAAATACTTCTTGTATCTACTTATGGCAGAACTTTGTTTTTGCAATGTCCAATCCTGTACTGTGTCTGTCTAATTTAATATGGTAATAGGCTGTTGACTGAAACAGTGCGAGAGAGGTACCAGAGGTCAGAGCAGCAGACTGACAGACACAGGGTCCTGGCTGAGTACTTCCTGGGTAGCTGGAGCCAAGGCCGATTCAAAGCTGTCCTTCTACCTCCACTGACGACCACATTGGACGCTGACCGCAAGGTAACAGAATGATGGGATTTCAGTTCAGTTCCTATGTTGACATAGAATGGCACCTCAAAGAACCCTTAGAAGTGTTTTCAATAAGAATTTGTGTACTTAGTTATTACAGTCGTAGTGTGGTACTGAAACACGATAACAAACCAGGGACCATTAAGTTTCAAGTTTCAACGCCACGTGAACAAGTACAGTGAAATGCCTTTCTTGCAAGCTCTAAACCCAACAACGCAGTAGTCAATGTCAATGTAGCACTAAAACAACACAAGGTAAAACGAAAACACAATAAATATAAATAAATAAGAACACAAAGTAAATAATCTATGTACAGGGTCAGTTTCAATACCATATTTACAATGTGCAGGGATACTGGAGTGATCAAGGTAGATATGTATAGGGGTAAGGTGACTAGGCGTCAGGATATTTGATAAACAGAGTAGCAGCAGCGTATACAGTATGATGTGAGTGAGTGAGTGAGTGAGTGTGTGGAGTCAGTATAAATGTGTGTGTGTGCATGTTATGTGTGTGTGAGCAAATTGAGTGTGTGTTGGAGTGTCAGTGAGTGTGTAGAGTCCTGTGAGTGTGCATAGAGACAGTGCAAAAATTAAATACAAGGGTCAACTCAGATAGCCCTTGTAGCCATTTTGCTAGCTATTTAGCAGACTTATGGCTTGGGGATAGAAGCTGTTCAGGAGCCTGTTGGTGTCAGACTTGATGCACCGGTACTGCTTGCCGAGCGGAAGCAGAGAGAATAGTCTATGGTTTGGGTGGCTGGAATCATTAACGATTTTCCTGGCCTTCCTTTTACACCACCTGATATAGAGGTCCTGGATGGCAGGGAGCTCGGCCCCAGTGGTGTACCAGGCTGTCCTCACCACCCTCTGTAGCGCCGTGCGATCAAGGCCTTAGCACCTCAACAGAGTGCCGGCCATGATTTGCAAACCAAATGCAAACCGATTCTACAGGTTGAATCACGTGAAATCACGCAGTCAGACGTCCACCGGGTGCTCTCGAAAACACACGGCACCCAACAAACGGCAGATCGACATTCAGTGCTGTGTGTGTGGTCCCTTAGATGTTTAGAAAGATAGTGGTCCATTTGAGCTGGATGAAAGTATCTTTTTAGAGAGAGCACAATACAACAACAAAAATCTCAGTAAATAAGAACTGGAACTAAGTAAGTCAAATGGATAGAGACGCACAAGAGGACATGTTTTCCACTTAATGAAATGGATGGTGCTTTTGATACTACCATGAAACTAACCGGATGTGTTTCCATAGTGAAAATGTTTCCTCTCTCCCCTGGCATGTTGCCAAGGTGCCCTCTCAGCCTCTGTGGTTCGCTAAAGGAGTGGCAAATGTCAAGAAGCTGCAGGAGCTGCCCTACCACCTCCTCCACGCAGGCCTCTGGGAGGAGCTGCGCCAGGAGGTCATTGGTAAGGCCAAAGGTCAAATGCCCCAAGGAAATGCAAGAGTCAATGGTGGGAAGAGCCAGACAGGCTGATTCTGTTATTGTTGATGTAAGGAAGTTGCCTTACTTTGTATGATGATGTCATATTACGAAGTTCACCTTTTAAGATGCGACTCTTTTCCCCACAGGCAGTAGTGAGTGGCTGTACTGTAAGACTCTGACCTGTGGCGTGGCCAGTGTCATTGAGGACCTGACCATCTGCACCGAGCTCATGGACTGTCCCGAGACGCAACTGATCCGAGACACTTTCATTCTCCTCAAGCCCACCCTGGACTTTCTAGATGGACAGATGGGTCAGTATCTATTTGATCAGTGGGGTGGTATCGTAGTCGTGTGTGACGTGTTCAATTAATGCGTGTTCTGTTGGGTTTAAATCTGTCCTGTTTCAGATAAAGTAGCTAGATCACTATTTCACATATTTACGAGCCATGCAAAAAAAAATATCTGATCAGAAGAGAATGAGTGCTAGCTGTAGGGTAGATCATGCTTTTAGTCCATCATACGTTCCTCTATGGCTTGGAACCAGAAACATTGAAATTATACTTATGATGGGTGGATGGATGGATGGATGATACTGTATCAGGAGAGCCTTCTCTTCACACAGTCTCACCAACCATCTCACTCCATTCTAATACTGTGTTTCCTCTCCAAAGACCCCTCCCTCTTCTACACAGAGGTCTTGGCCAGGCTCCACTCCTTCGCTGAGATGTACCCTTCACTGATAGGACAACTCTGCGTCCAGTGTCACGACTGGCTCTCGTGCTGTCCTGACCCCATCCTTGTCCCCAAGTGCACCTTCCTCCAGCCTCCAGGGGTGGCGCTAAAGGCAACACTTGCTGGTTTCCAGAAAGGTTTGTACACAGTGTAGGATTCGCCTGTTCATTGCAATTAAACCCAGGAGTAGGATGAAGTCGCCACCAGATGCTGATCTAAGGTCAGTCTGTATTTCACCTCTCCAATGGTTAAGGTTAGGATATTGGATGGGTAAGCTGATCCTACATCTGTGCTTAAGGACAACGTCTTATCTGTCTGTCTGAAGGGGTCACAGCTCTGGATATTTGTCAAGAGAAAGGGCTCCTGCTGGCAGGCTCAGAGGACGGGAAGGTGATCGCCTGGGACCTGAATGATCTAGAGGTCATCCAAACCCTAGTGGGACACACAGGTGAGGGCAAGTTGTGTGTGTGTGTGTGTTTGTAATGAATCACTGTCAGGCATATCCACATTCTGCTTATTCTTGCTAATTATTTTTCTGTGTGTTTACTTATTTTTGCTCTACAGCTAAGGTGCTATCAGTGAGAGTGATTGACAGCGGCGATCACTGTCTCTCATTGGCTGCTGATGGGACTCTGAGGAGGTGGAGCCTGCTGAGTGGCAGGCAGCTGTACTGTACCCAGGAGGCGGTGTCCATAAACTCCTCACCTTCCACCACATACATCCACGTGTCTGAGGAGAGGGCTCTTGTCTTCACTCACTCTGGAGGCCAAGTATGACATAGATGTGAAGGGGTTAAATGTCTTATTTCAAATATTTTTTTTTAATGAGGGGTTTTCCTTCAAATGCATCTTTTCAATCATCCCACCTTTTTTTATATTTACAGTATGGACCCCAAATTATTATAATCTACCCTTTAACCAACACTTCTGCTTTACCTGCAGGTGAAAGTATGGCATCTTAACACAACAGAACTACTCTTTCAAGTCAAAGATACCGGTGTCTCCATTATTCTTGGATTATTGAACGGAATGGTCGTCTCCCTCTCAGATGGAGGACTTGTCACATTTTCCCACCCATCCGCCGAGGCCAAGACAGCGCAGATACATTTGGAAAACTCTTCACATAGTTTGACCCTCACGGCAACCCTTACACTGCAAAAACATGGCCGACTACTTATAGCATCCAAGGAGGGCTTCCTCTATCAGGTACATACAGTATTGTTGAAACATGTCCAGGAGGAAGAAGACTGTATAATGGCATAATTGGTTTCCCATCTATCATTTGTAGGTTTCCAGCACTGTTCAGGGCAGACAGTCACAGTGGATTCTGAGACAGATAGTCATAGAGCTTCCAGTCTGTGCAAACTTCCTCTCCGCCTCAGATGACGAAAGGATACTTTTGGCAGGTAACAGAACTACAGTACAGGAGGACCTTAGTGGGAACCCCATGAATGGCATTGACACTGTGTAGCCTACCTCTGTGTCTTTATGGCTCAATGGGTTGGAATAGAGTTTCCTTCCCATAGGGGCCACATATAGCCTGGTCCTAGATCAGTTGATGCTCTTGCCGGCTTTTTGACCTCGGGAATTAGGAAGACACCACATATCAATCTGGGACCAGGCTAGGCCACGTACTGTATACTGAATGTGTTAACTCTAAATCTCCTAGGATAAAAGTGTCTGGCAAATTACTATTATATACAGTAATATTCATATCATTACAGGCTGTGAGAGGACGCTGGTCCTGTTCCATAGAGAGTCGGACTATGTCCAGAGCTTCCTGGATCTGCACCATGAGGACACAGTGTTGTGTGCCTGTGTTTCGAGCGACAGCAGAGTGGTCGTCTCGGGCTCTGAGGACCAGACGATACGGGTCAGTATTGGTTTATTGGTCCCCATGAAAAGTATGCACTTCGTTAAAACTTGCTTCTAGACTGTAATGTTGTTATTGTATAGATGGCAAGTCGCCTACTGGGCTTACTCAAAGAAGTCACTTGCTCCCAATAATGAACTTTGAACCAACTGTCTTAGCATGGTCCCTGTTTGTGTGTTCTTGCCAACTGCTATGGTCATTGGTTTAGCTATGGTATAACTTTGATGTAACGTCCCTAGATAATGTGGCCTTGTGATATCCTATGTTTCAAAAGTTTTGCCCCAATATACACTGAGTGTACAAAACATTCCTTAGATTGAGTTGCACCTCCCACATTTTCCCTCAGAACAGTCTCAATCCGTCGGGGCATGGCCTCTACAAGGTGTTGAAAGTGTTCCACAGGGATGCTGGCCCATGTTGACTCCAATGCTTCCCACAGTTCTCAAGTTGGCTGGATGTCCTTTGGGTTGTGGACCATTCTTGATCCACACGGGAAACTGTTGAGTGTGAAAAACACAGCAGCGTTGAAGTTCTTGGCACAAACCGGTGTGCCTGGCACCTACTACCATATCCTGTTCAAAAATACTTACATATTTTGTCTTGCCCATTCACCCTCTGTATGGCACATACACAGTACATGTCTCAATTGTCACAAGGCTTAACGATCCTTCTTTAACCTGTCTCCTCCTCTTCATTTACACTGATTGGAGTAGATTTAACAAGTGACATTAATAAGGGATCATAGCGTTCACCTGGATTCACCTGGTCAGTCTGTCATGAAAAGAGCAGGTGTTCTTAATGTTTTGTGCCCTCCGTGTATATTAGTAGACAACAGTGGTCCATGTAGTTCAGCTAGCCTCCAAAGATGTACAGTAGTAATGACAGACGTGAAATCCCTATGCTATCCACATTGACCTAGCGTTAGCCTGGCCCCAGATCTGTTTGTGCTGTCTTGCCGCTAGTTGGCAAGACAGCAGAAACAGATCTGGGACCAGGCTAACGTTGATCCACTCTGCTTTTTACAGGTGTGGTCTATAACCACGGGAAACCTCATTGACTCTTTCCTTGGGATGGATGCCCCTGTCACCACTCTGGCACTGTATGAGGGTACTGTCGTCTCAGCCTCCTCCTCAGCCTACTACCTGAAGCTGTGGCATCTGCCCTCACCCAACGACCCTCAGCAGAGACCCAAAGGCTGCATCCCAGCCGGATGCCCTCATGTTGCCCTCACTAAAGATGGCGACATGGTGTATTACGTTAGAAACGTAGGCCAGAAAGAAGTGAATACATGGAATTGTCACACAGGTAAAAATACATAAAAAGAATAAAACAAAGAACTATGTGAAGAAGGTGGAATAAAAATTGTTAAGCAAAAATTCATGTTACAAATGTAAGTGTATAATGTGAAGGACGTCTCATTGAATGTTGTCAATATCCACATGCAACATAATGGCTTGTATTTGACAATGGGGGTCCGTTAAAGAGAATCTCTCCTGTTTGTCTCAGGCTCTTCCACTGACACCATGGCTGTCTCTGCCGAGGTGTGCTGCCTGGAGCTGGCCCAGCACAAGAAACTCCTTTTCTGTGGCCTCAAGACTGGGACAGTCCTCATCTACCCTCTGGCCTTCCCCAAGGAGACCCTGTGCATCCCACCTCCTGAGACCCTGCCCACGGTGCGCTGCATGGCCATCGGCGGCCAGGAGAAGCACATGGCTGTGGCCTACGAGGACTCAGTGTGTCTGTTCGAGATCACGGCCAGGGACAGTTTCCCCAGCGTGGAGGGGCCCTGCGCGAGGTTCGCCCTCTCCCTGCTCCACTCGCCCGTCTCCTCCATGGCCCTGCTCCCAGACTGTAGGCTGCTGTACGGGACGGCCTGCGGGGAGGTCTGTAGCATGATTGGCCTACATTACCCATGTTCTGTAGGCTTACAACACATTTGGTTTTAACTTAGTAAAGATGTTGCTGAAGCTAACATTATGGTGTCCTGTCTCCTTACTAATATAAGGTCACCATGTACGACTTCAAGTCCACCTCAGCCGCCACCTTGGATGGCCACCGCAGCAGGGTCAACTGTGTGACAGCCAGCAACTGGGGGACGCACGCCCTGGTGGGCTCAGAGGACGCCGTGCAGAGGCTGTGGGGGCTGACCCCGCTGGTGCTGGATCACACCATGGAGTACAAGGTCAGAGGTTAAAGGTCAATGGTCTAGCCAGGGAGAATCCATTTTTCAGACACACTTCAGATTGACTCATTGACATAAATGTGTTTGTACCTTTTGAAATACAGGGGTTCTTGTTTGAAGGGGTTCTCTGTGCAGCTTTCTCTGAGAGTGACAAGTATGTCTTTACTGGATCCCAGGATAGAACTATTAAAGTCTGGGATGTTGCTAGTGGTACGTGCTTTACTACATTTCTCTATTTGAGTTTTTTGAGAATTGTACATTGTTTGAAAAAAAAAGTTGTTCGATACTATTTCAAACCATATATCAAACAAATTGGTAATGTGATATCCTTCCGTATTTTGTCCCAGGGTGTCTGTTATTCGTGCAGTACGTCTATGCTCCTGTCACCAAAATGATGACCTACAGGAATGGCTTCGTGGCTATCTCTCAGCTAGGCTACGTCATCAAGGAAGGATTCCACTGTCCGGATGCTGTCAGTCCGGAATACAACCCACTGCGGAACATCAAGGCACAGTACAGGGTCACGTCCCGGGAGAAGAGTGCAGACAGCCCTCACAGCGTCATCACAGAGATCCCCGAGTACAATCCTGCTCAGTTTAACTTCATGGCCTTGATGCTCAAGACCAAACCCTCTCACTCCTGCCAGCTGTTGTAAGGAAACGGACATACCGTAACAGACATAGTGTCAATTGTAGAGATCCAGCATTATATAAGGTTCTAAGGTGTGCTGGCACTGTATACAGTAAGTTGGGTTCCGTTTCCCACATAGAATTATAAGAAAATAGAGGCTATGTCTGTCAGCTCAATTTGCTTGCTTTAAATCAGCTATGCACATTACTTATTATAAAAGAATTCTGGGAAATGTAGGGTATTTGTATTAGGACATGTAATGAACGTTATCATCACGAAGCATGTAGAAATTACAAATATACAAACTGTTACAAAATGCCGTGATTATGTGTAAACTAGTTGCTGTACAAAGCGAGTGTACAAAACATTAGGTTCCTTCCTTCCATGATGTAGACTGAACAGGTTAATCCAGGTAAAAACTATGATCCCTTATTGATGTCACTTGTTAAATCCACTTGTTGTGGAAATTACCACTAGGGACACTTAAATCAGTATAGATGAAGGGTAGGAGACAGGTTAAATAAGGGTTTTTTAAGCATTGAGACAATTGAGACATGGATTGTGTATGTGTGCCATTCAGAGGGTGAATGGGCAAGACAAAAGATTTGTGCCTTTGAACGGGGTACGGTAGTAGGTGTCAATCACACTGGTGTGAGTGTGTCAAGAACTGTAACGCTGCTGGTTTTTTAATGCTCAACAGTTTCCTGTGTGTATCAAGAATGGTCCACTACCCAAAGGACATCCAGCCAACTTGACACAACTGTGGGAAGTATTGGTGTTAACATGGGCCAGCATCCCTGTGGAACGCTTTCGACACCTTGTAGAGGCCATGCCCCGACGAATTGAAGCTGTTCTGAGGGAAAATGTAGGAGGTGCAACTCAATATTAGGAAGGTGTTCCTAATGTTTTGTATACTCAGTGTAGAAATAAAGGTTCATATATTGTAGAATGCTAGGATAAAATAATCAGACATGAAATGGTGTATTTAATAGTTAAAACCTTTCCCTTCCGGCGACAATCAAACGTTTCATAACAGATACAAAAATCAAGGTTTACCACGCAGTGCTTTCTTGAACAACCTTTTGACATTAAAGTACATAGATTCACAGTGCGTACAGACTACTTCTGTTCAAAGTTGTTGCTAAACAACCCCAATTGGACCAAGAGGGCCCTCCCATTTGTTACTGAAGTCCCAGGAAGCAGGGTACCGAACATTGCTGTCTAGTCTTTCTCTAGTGAAGGAAGGCTCTCTTCCACCATCTGATTTGTCTCTCTGTTGGACCTTCTTTATGCGAGACACCTGGCAAGATGCCAAAGTAATCATATACCGCTGCAAGAAAAAGACAGAAACTTGGTAAGTTAAAAAAATGTATTTATATATATTGAACCTTTATTTAACTAGGCAAGTCAGTTAAGAACAAATTCTTATTTACAATGAAGGCCTACCTACAGGGTCAGCCCCTGGAGCAAATTAGGGTTAAGTGCCTTGCTCAAGGACACATCGACAGGTTTTTCACCTTGTCGGCTCGGGTATTCAAACCAGCGACCTTTCGGTTACTGGCCCAACGCTCTAACCGCTAGGCTACCTGCCGCCCTACGTGATGAGAACTAAGTATGGGCATTCTACAAACATGACTACAATCACTCATATTTTCAAGTCCTTTTCAAAAATCTGTCTTTTTTTGTATAGACAATTTATTAAAATGTTTTATCTTTAACATAAAACAACCAACATATTACATGAATACAAAACACAAATAAATACATACAGTACCAGTCAAGTTTGGACACACCTACTTTTTATTTATTTATTTAGATAGAGGAAATTTCTTCATCAAGCAGCTACGAATAATCACAGGGCAGGTGCAAAATGCCAGAACGAAAATACACAAAAGACAGATACACGGTACATGATACATAGAGCGGCAGTATGAAAAAGTATAAACATACAAGAAGTCTGGTGTGCAAAAAAGCTATAAAATGACATTGCATAGTATGGGTGGATGGACATTGTTACAGAGTACTGCAAGTTGATATAGATAAATAAGGAGTATTTGTATGGCTAACTATACTATACGGGTCGATGGCAGAGAAATACTTAAATAGCTAAAAGTGTGTATGATATAAGTGAGGGTAATAATAGTTTACTTAATATACAGATGGGTTAAATGAACAGGTGATTATTTTGCATGGTTACATTAACTGTTTTTTTACCTTTATTTTACTAGGCAAGTCAGTTAAGAACAAATTCTTATTTTCAATGACGGCCTAGGAACAGTGGGTTAACTGCCTTGTTCAGGGGCAGAACAACAGATTTTTACCTTGTCAGCTCGAGGATTCGATCCAGCAACCTTTCGGTTACAGGCCCAACACTCTAACCACTAGGCTACCTGGTTACCTGCTATTTAAGTGATACATAAATAGCTAAATGTGTGTTTGATGTAATTTAATTTAGGGTAATAATAGCAATTCCCTTAAAATACAGTTTAATTACAGATAAATGCACGTATTGCACATTCAATATACTAAAAGCAATGAAAAAAGATAACTGACAGGATACTAATATGCATTCCTGAGTGAATGACTACGTAAATTCAGTCCAAGAATTACTTACAATATTGCATGTGATATGATATAACAACTGTACATGAATATGTATATACAGACCTGAATGAATAAATAAGTCCTGAGTGAATGAGTGATTACAGACCAGTTACTCGTGGATTTTGTCAATTTTCTACATTGTAGAATAATGGTGAAGACATTAAAACTATGAAATAACACATATTGAATCATGTAATAACCAAAAAAGTGTTAAACAAATCAAAACAATTTATATTTAAGATTATTCAAAGTAGCCACCCTTTGCCTTGATGACAGCTTTGCACACTCTTGGCATTCTCTCAACCAGCTTCATGAGGTAGTCACCTGAAATGCATTTAAATCAACAGGTGTGCCTTGTTAAAAGTTAATTTGTGGAATTTCTTTCCTTCTTAATGCATTTGAGCCAATCAGTTGTGTTGTGACAAGATAGGGGTGGTATACAGAAGAAAGCCTTATTTGGTAAAATACCAAGTCCATATTATGGTAAGAACAGCTCAAATAAGCAAAGAAAAACGACGGTCCATCATTACTTTATGACTGACCTTCATGTCTATCTGGAAAATGTCAAGTGCAGTTGCAAAAACCATCAGTAGGAAAGGAAGGAAGACCCAGAGTTAACTCTGCTGAAGAGGATAAGTTCATTAGAGTTACCAGCCTCAGAAATTGCAGCCCAAATAAATGCTTTACAGAGTTCAAGTAACAGACACATCTCAACATCAACTGTTCAGAGGAGACTGCGTGAATCAGGCCTTCATGGTCAAATTGCTGCCAAGAAACCACTACTAAAGGACACCAATAAGAAGAAGAGACTTGCTCGGGCCAAGAAACAGGAGCAATGGACATTAGACCGGTGGAAATCTGTCCTTTGGTCTAAAGAGTCCAAATTTGAGATTTTTGGTTCCAACCGCCATGTCTTTGTGAGATGCAGAGTAGGTGAACGGATGATCTCCGTATGTGTGGTTCCCACCGTGAAGCATGGAGGAGGTGTGATGGTGTGGGGGTGATTTGCTGTTGACACTGTCTGCGATTTATTTAGAATTCAAGGCACACTTAACCAGAATGGCTACCACAGCATTCTGCAGCGATACGCCATCCCATCTGGGTTGCACTTAGTGGGATTATAATTTGTTTTTCAACAGGACAATGACCCAACACACCTCCTGGCTTTGTAAGGGCTATTTGACCAAGGAGAGTGATGGAGCACTGCATCAGATGACCTGGCGTCCTCAAAAACCCGACCTCAACCCAACTGAGATGGTTTGGGATGAGTTGGACCGCAAAGTGAAGGAAAAGCAGCCAACACATGCTCAGCATATGTGGGAAATCCTTCAAGACCGTTGGAAAATTATTTCAGGTAAAGCTGGTTGAGAGAATGCCAAGAGTGTGCAAAGCTGTCATCAAGGCAAAGGGTGGCTACTTTGAAGAATCTAAAATAATAATATAATCTACATTTTAAAATAATTTCTTTAACACTTTTGCTTACTACATGTGTTTTTTCATTGTTTTGATGTCTTCACTATTATTCTACAATGTAGAAAATAGTAAAAATAAAGAAAAACCCTTGAATGAGTAGGTGTGTCCAAACTTTTGACTGTATATAAATTACTATTTCATGGTCATATTATTTTATGTGCCCTTAAGTAAACACAAGAATCGTTCTCATGTCTTTTTGGAGTCTATTATTTTCTCCAGCTAACATGATTTCATACAATGTTGTTTTAATCAACATGTTCATCCACTCTGTGAACAGTAGCTCATTAGAGCTTTATTCAATGTAAAGCATTGCCTTCCTGTTCTCTGTGACGCGTGTAGCTTGTTCTCAACTGAACTTATACAGTATATCTTCAAATGTGAGTAAATATATTATTGGACTGGTAATCTAATTGTGTTATTTACGGCCCCTCTGTAGCTGACAATTCACTACAAATATACATTGTATACATTATACAATGTACATTATATAATTGTATAATATATTATACTAAACAGAACCTCTGCTTAGTGGGGGGTTACCGTTGGTCTGCTCTGCTTAGAGGTAAGACATGGCTCAGTAGTTACAATTTGAATTTGATTGGATAAAACCAGTAAGGACCAGTAAGAAGATGTACAAATATTGTATAATATTTGTACATCTTCTTACTGGTCCTGCATACAGTTGATTCCTAATGACTTGAAAAGTTTGTTGCCTTAACTGGGGCATAAAGATATCCAGAGCATGTACAAACAAATATATTTAAATTGGGACTGATTAATTATATTGTATTGCACCTGTCTGATCTGCACTCCTCCGGGATCGACTGTGTTTGGAATATCCAGACAAGCAAACTAAACAGGTTTTATCCAATCAAATTCAAATTGTAACTACTGAGCCATGTCTTACCTCTAAGCAGAGCAGACCAACGGTAACCCCCCACTAAGCAGAGGTTCTGTTTCCCCCACCACACAACCTTATACAAGCAGCAGGTTCTGTTTCCCCCACCACACAACCTTATACAAGCAGCAGGTTCTGTTTCCCCCACCACACTACCTTATACAAGCAGCAGGTTCTGTTTCCCCCACCACACAACCTTATACAAGCAGCAGGTTCTGTTTCCCCCACCACACTACCTTATACAAGCTGCCAGCGGTGTAGACGCTCGCCCCTACCGAACTCCGCTCCATACTCTGGGCCTCATAGCCACACATGGTGTTGAACACTGTCTGTGGGAATACAGTGGATATAACATTAGTAAGCATGACTGTTTGAGACATACACTGAAGTCCAGGGATGGGTGTGCAGGATTTTGTTCCGGCCTTGCTCTAAAACCCCTGATTATGATACAAAGCCAACTCAGTTATTAGAGTGAATAAACTTGATTTAAACTTTTTTTCCCCCCCAGTTTTAAATTGAGTTGCTTCACTGCAGTTCTGTCATTCTGTTCTAGGATAGTAGGTTGTGCTAGATTGCTTTTGGATTCTGCTAACACAGGAAGTATTTCAGCCGAGACTGCTGTCCATTCCCTCTCATTTCATTATCATAGCAAAGGTTGTTCCCATAGGTCATGTATATACTGCAATGCTTTATTCAAGCTGTGAAGGAAATAGTCATTAGTACATTATTAAGGATTAATGTGATACCCTCACCCCCCATTAATGGTAATGTTATAATACAGTAGTAATATTTTCATTTAGCAGACTCTTTTATCCAAAGACACCAATACTCTGTATGTGGCCCATAATGAAATCAAACCCACAATTCTAGTAATTACATGTATATGCCAACTGAACCATTGGAACTACATTGCCTGTGATTGTCAGTGTAATTAACCTTTTTCTGAACAAAGTCAAAGACATTTTTAAATTCCAAATCCTCTCTATTGCCTTTCTCATCAACTTTTCAGTCCTCTCCAAAACCTGCTAGAACAACAGAAAACATCTCAATGATGCATGATACCTACAAGCAAATTCATTTAATTTTGGTTAAACTTTTATTCTAAATGGTGGCATGCAGAGAATTGAATTCTGCTTTGGCTTTACAGGAGATATTCTGGCTTTCAGGGTCCTAACATTACCTTTTCAGTGAATAGGAATCCAAGCACTGCAGCTGCAATCTTCAGGAGGATTGCCACCAATATCCCTAAAAACTGACAACAGAAAGGATATTTAAATAGTGTAGGAATATTTCACTTTCTCTGGTCATAGAAACAACATGAATTTGTGCACGAGGCAGATGTGGTGCGATTCGAGTTTCGCCATCAGGTGGAACTTGAAGATGGTGTCCCCTCTCTCTAGTCACTCTCACCGGAGGACACGCTGAGGCGTGTGTTCAAAATAACTGGGAACTTCTGACTTCTGTGCTTTCAAGACAACTGGGAACTCTGGACTGGGGAAAAATAGTTTTGAATGGTCATCCAACTCGGAATTCCAAGTCGGAAACTCGAGGCATCTTTCTAGATAGATGCCGCGTTCAAAACACCTGTGACCTCAGTGATCTTCAGGTCGGAAAGTCGGAGGTCTAGAAAGAGGCCAGATTACCCGAGTTGGAATTCTGTGTTATATGACGGTACAAATCGAGTTTTCCCAGTCGACGCTAGTTTGTTCTGAGTTCGCAGTTGTTTTGAACACACTGTCGGAAGTCAGAGATTTTTTAGGTCAGAGTTCCGAGTTCTCTTGTCTTGAAATCTCCATGATCCACAGATGCGGTCCAGTAAAATAAAAAAGCAAATTATTTGCACATTTTAATTTATGCTCAACTGTGCCTCGCAGGTGCTACACCAACTGATGTATTTTGTTATCGAAGCTCGAGTTTTGAAATTTAATATGGTCGGAGAAGAACAATATTATCTTTCTGATGAGAAAATAAATACAAAAGTATATGCTAACTTGATAGGCTACACAAGGCATGGCTCTCCTAATAATATATTGTGGCGAGCTCGGCCAGAGACAGAGACAGAGACTAATTTACCAGAGAGTTCCTGTGCCCCATACACCGCACGACTCCAGGAACGTCACATTTTATTCACCTCCTTCAACTATTAACAATGAACACATACTCCGGCCATGCAAGGCTCGGTCACGGTATGCATTTTAACATTCCCCCTACCCCCATAACCTGAACTAAGACAACTTAAGGAAACATAAACACATAACATTAGCTTAACTACTAAAACGTAAAGACATAACACAACCGTTTTAATCATAGAACAACGACTACCCACAATCCCCTTGCACCCTTTAGTGGCTAGTGTATGCCGGATCGCTACAATATATTTTTTGTCATCTTACCCAAAAAATGTAACAGCAGAAGAATAAAGTGTATTTTTTAAAATTTCTTTCACAATTCTTCTGTATTAGGTGAGTTCTAGAAAGGTCGGGTGTGGTTGTTTTGAAATCGGCAGACATTACTGCAATTGGTTGTATTCCTGTTCCCCCTCTTGATTTTACTCTCAAGACATGCCTCATCTTGCATGCTTTCTAGGGACAACAAGATGCCTTATTTTACACTTGAGAGATAACTAACTGGGCGTCACCCCAAATGTGTTCCTAATTATTCATAGTGGGCAAGTTCATTTAAAGTTGAAGTTGACATTAGGCCCAGATCCAGGATAAGCGTACCTTCCCCTAAACGTAACAATTTGTGTGAACTGACCTTAGATAATTGTCTAAGGTCAACTTCATTCCATTCCTGGAGGGATCACTAGGAATGCGTACACTGACACCTGCTGGGTGACATAATAAATTCCACACAGCAGCACTTATTATTCCCGTTAGAAATATAGACAAATTATAGGCACACACCCATATAGTTATAGGCTGTTTTACCTGTTGAAATTAATACAGTGTAGCGGATGAACACCTGTTGGAATTTGGCACTATACAACTTCAGATAATTATAACCTGTATTTCTATTGGTTTCCTTCTAGCCAGTCATGATCCTTGACCATTCACTCTCCACCGCAAAATGACGCACGGAGGGACTCTCCAGCAAAGCGGATTGAGAGACGAAACCTGTCCTGTCAGCGGATTTGAACTCCACGAGGACTCAAGATTTCCACAGGGGAAATATAGTTTATTCTATTATTTCTATGTTTATTATTAGAATTTAACCTTAAGAAACTCCTAACCCTGTAACCCATCACCATGGGTATCTCAGAAGTACTTAACAAACTTCGAGATCGCGCAGATAAATTTCTAAATGAGAAAAACATGGTGACAGATTTCCTTGGGAAACTGGAGGAGAAAACGGGGATCAAGAAAAAAATTATTGTCGTAGGTATGTCATTTTTGTGTAGCCTATTCGGAGGACAAATGTATTGTCATGTTAATGTTATATGCATGTTTAAATACCTGGATACCTACATCGAAATACATGTCTCATTATGTCAATGATGGAAACCTGTAGGATATTAATTCATTGGAAACCTACATTCGTCGAATGCGCAGCACACTTCGGTTAATCCTTGCTGTGAACACGAAATGCAGCCAAATGGAAGGCCTATAAGTAGGTTATGCTATGACGCAGAGTTTGGTATTGACCAACAGGTGTGTTTCTTTAGACGCACGCTCTTCAGATGAACCTCTACCTACACTGTAATTATAAATTATACATATTAGACCTACCTAATAATATTGTAGTGAAACAAGCAGGGAGATTATTTGTTATTATGTTGGTATTAGCCTTAGACAGCACCACCATAGAGAGCCATGTGCTCTTGTGCCATGGGTTCAATTATGATGATGTAGTTACCCGTGCCTGGTGCCCAATGGCAACCACATACTTCAATTAACCCACAATTCCTTCCAGAAAATTCTCAATACTGTTTTATTCAACAAGGAATGAATAGGTGTAAGCATTACAAGGCTCTCTCTCTCTCTCTTTCTCTCTGTCTCTTTCTCTCTGTCTCTCCCCCTCTCTCTCCCTCTCTCTCTCTCTTTCTCTGTCTGTCTGTCTGTCTGTCTCTCTCTCTCTCTTTCTCTCTCTCTTTATCTCTCTCTTTCTCTCTCTCTCTCTCTCTCTCTCTATTAGCTCTGTAAATACTTTACTATCAGTCAATAGCTGCATTTGAGACTTTCGTAATTTCCCTAAGACTACTTACATTCTCAGGAAGTAGCAGTGTACTGCTTGATTAGGATCTTTGTGCAGTATAATGCTTGACCTCTCGTCGTGTCTCTTGTGTTATCAACAGGTGCAGTGTCTCTGACGGGACTGTATTTGGTATACGGCTATGGCGCCTCCCTCCTCTGTAACATGATTGGATTTGTGTATCCTGCATATTACTCGTAAGAACAGTAGCAAACTAGCTTTAAAGTTAAATGTTTAAGCCAGACTGTTTATGTGTTATGTAGTACCTTGCCTCAAGTAGGGCTATGTAATGTTGGTTACTGTTTCCACTCTTCCATGTAGAATCAAAGCCATCGAGAGCACAAACAAAGAAGATGACACAAAATGGCTGACCTATTGGGTGGTCTACGGAATCTTCAGTTTGGGGGAATTCTTCTCTGACATCTTCCTCTACTGGTTTCCTTTCTACTATGCTTTCAAGGTAAGGCGAGAATCAGATGTGTATCACACAGACAGACTATCTGTCTGCCTTATATTCCAACCTTTCAGTTACAATATAATTCAAGATCACTATAGGCTACGGAATATAGCAGCATATAACACATTAATAAGCGATTAATAAGCCATTATAAGCTTGCTATACATAAATTATCGGTATGCTATGAAATACCTGTGATCAAACACCCGTATTTATGCTTTATTAGGCTCATGGAGGAGTCATGCTTGGCTTTATATGGTTTACTACAGTATGTGCTCCCCTCCCTCTTTATATGGTTTACTACAGTATGTGCTCCCCTCCCTCTTTATATGGTTTACTACAGTATGTGCTCCCCTCCCTCTTTATATGGTTTACTACAGTATGTGCTCCCCTCCCTCTTTATATGGTTTACTACAGTATGTGCTCCCCTCCCTCTTTATATGGTTTACTACAGTATGTGCTCCCCTCCCTCTTTATATGGTTAACTACAGTATGTGCTCCCCTCCCTCTTTATGTGGTTTACTACAGTATGTGCTCCCCTCCCTCTTTATGTGGTTTACTACAGTATGTGCTCCCCTCCCTCTTTGCCAGTGCCTGTTCTTGTTGTGGTGCATGGCCCCAGTCACATGGAACGGCTCTCAGATCCTTTACAACCGGGTGGTGCGGCCCTTCTTCCTCAAGCATGAGGCCACCGTGGACAGCATGGTCAATGACCTCAGCGGGAAGGCCATGAACGCAGCTGAGTCCGTCACCAGAGAAGGTACAGACGTTCCCTAACGGCCCAGTCCAGAAACAGCTAGCTCCTAGCCCCATTGCATTTCACGTAGACCTTAAAGTGAAGTACTAGCTTATTTTCGACTACCCTGGGGTATTTTTATTAGGATCCCCATTAGCTGTAGCAAAAGCAGCAGCTACTTTTCCTCGGATCCACGTGAAACATGACATATTACAGAACATTAATTGACAAGAACAGAACTACATACATGTTTTGTTTATTAAAGGCACATGTAGCCTACATATCAATACATACACACAAACTATCTAGGTCAAATAGGGGAGAGGCAAAAATGGCTCTATATAATACTGAACGCTTTGGGGACTGTGAAAAGACCCCTGGTGTTGTCGTGTCCTCCCAAACTGTTTTAAAATATGTTAGCTGGTTATTTGTCATTTTGCGGTCAGTACATTCAAAAGCATGCCCAACAAATATTGTACCTGATTTAGCTACATAGCTAATTCCCCTCTGCAGTCCCTAAATGCCTTGGTATTTCACAGTATAAATCCTATTAGAGAGCTGCATGTAACACTGCACCCATATAGATGCGGTAAAGAGGTCAATGGAATGCAGGCCGTGGGGGGATAGAATAAGGAAGCCAGATTGGCGCAGATTCAACAAATCTGATCTAAAAAAGTGGATATTGGTCAAATCTGTCATGATTGATGCATTGTAACAGGCCCACAATGTGGTTACTAAAGTTTGATTAGGATATATTTCTCTATTTTCGCTGAATAACATTTAGAAGTTGTTCCTTTTCAGGTTTAGACTGCTAAATGCTAACTCCTGTTCGTATAAGCTGGTAGCATAACTAGCATACATAAATCGATGGTGGCAGTCAGTCGTTCTTAACTGTAATGCAGTTGATTGGTGACAATGACATGAACATGTATTGGGGTTGACATCCATACAAGCATTATACTTAGATTTTTACCTCAAAGTAGTTAGAAGTTTACATATAAACAATAGCCTAAATGTAGGCTAATTTTGCCTGGGGGGCAATGAGGAGATTCGGGATCTTCCCCCACGGTATCTTTCCCCCACACGTTTCCATGGCATTTCCATTGTTTTGGTCGAGTTCCTTTGACCTCTTTAGCGCATCTATTGAGAAAACAATGAGGATAGGTTTAATGTGCTGTAGGCTATGAGGTCACACCAGTGATGGATTTCATAAACTGGCAAATGGTCCAGCAGGGATTAATGATGTCAACTGAGGTCATAGACCGCTTACGACAGGTAGACGGAAGGGTGGCAGGAACCAGGTCATCTGATATAAATAGAGGTAGCTATTTTCAACTGTGAAAGAATGCATACTTACTGTCAGAATAATACAAGGTATACAGAATAAACAAATTAGCCTAAATATTGCTATCCATTTAAGTTTCTGTAAAAACCGAGGTGCATTGTTGTGTGTGTGTGTGTGTGTGTGTGTGTGTGTGTGTGTGTGTGTGTGTGTGTGTGTGTGTGTGTGTGTGTGCGCGTTCGTGTACATGCATGTTTGTGTGTGTGTGTGTGTTTCAGACTTGAGTGTTTGTATACATCCTTTCCAACTGCTTTTGCAATTTCACAGATCGCTTACTTCTTTCTGAAGGAACCTTAATGTCTATTTGTTTGCATGTGGCTTGTCTCTTTCTCTCTTCTCCTGTCTGGCCTCAGTCCTTCAAACACTGGTGAAAAGCAAGACTATAATACCAAAAGCATCAGGGGCCAAAGGTTTACCCAGCACATCAGATGCATCAGGGGCCAAAGCCTTACCCAGCACATCAGATGCATCAGGGGCCAAAGCCTTACCCAGCACATCAGATGCATCAGGGGCCAAAGGCTTTCTCAGCACATCAGAATCAGCTGTATGTAAAACAAACTCTTTATTTCTGTAACAAACTCTTTATTACTTGGTTTCCTTTGTCCTCAGTTACTCCCTTACACTGCTCCAGCTAAGCCAATATAGTCCCACTATTAGTTTGCATGTTAGCTGTGTGTTGTTTCCTTAGAGTAGGTGTTGTCTATACAGTGCCTTCAGGAAGTAGTCACACCCCTTGACTTATTCCACATTGAATTCAAAATGGATTAAATAGATTTTCTTTCTCACACAATACCCCATAATGACAAAGTGAACCCATTTTGCTAATGTATAGGAAATTTAATACACATGAGTCGATTCGTTTTACATTTTAGTCATTTAGCAGAGTGACTTACAGGAGCAATTAGGGTTAAGTGCCTTGCTCAAGTGCACATCGGCAGATGTTTAATCTAGTCGGCTCAGGAATTCGAACCAGAGACGTTTCGTTTACTGGCCCAACGCTCTTAACCTCTGGGCTACCTGCCGCCCCAATACTTTATAGAAGCACCTTTGGCATCGATTACAGCTGCGAGTCTTTCTGGGTATGTCTCCATAGCAGCGGGAAGATGTTTGGCGGTGGGGGTGTTCTGCTACAGACACCTATATCGGTCCTCTAATACAGGATAAATTATTTTTCAGTGGGATTGGCTTAATGCATTTGAGCCAATCAGTTGTGACAAGGTAGGCATGGTATACATATTATGGCAAGAACAGCTCAAATAAGCAAAGAGAAACGACAGACCATCATTACTTTAAGAGACTTCCTTGGGGCAAGAGACTTCCTTGGGGCAAGAAACACAAGCAATGGACATTAGACCGGTGGACCGGTCCTTTGGTCTGGAGTCCAAATTTGAGATATTTGGTTCCAACCGCCGTGTCTTGTGAGACGCAGAGTAGGTGAACGGATGATCTCTGAGGAGTTGTGATGGTGTGGGGTTGCATTGCTGGTGACACTGTCAGTGATCTATTTAGATTTCAAGGCACACTTAACCAGCATGGCTACCACAGCATTCTGCAGCGATACGCCATCCCATCTGGTTTGCACATAGTGGGACTATCATTTGTTTTTCAACAGGACAATGACCCAACACACCTCCTGGCTGTGTAAGGGATATTTGACCAAGACGGAGAGTGATGGAGTGCTGCAGCAGATGACTTGGCCTCCACAATCACCCGACCTCAACCCAATTGAGATGGTTTGGGATGAGTTGGACAGCAGAGTGAAGGAAAAGCAGCCAACAAGTGCTCAGCATATGTGGGAACTCCTTCAAGACTGTTGGAAAAGCATTCCAGGTGAAGCTGGTTGAAAGAATGCCAAGAGTGTGCAAATCTGTCATCAATGCAAAGGGTGGTGTCACGTCGCGAAGGCAAGGACACGAGGCGCAGAGCTATAATAGGTAGACATTCCTTTTTTTTGTACTCACAAAACAACAAAGGAGAGAAAGCAAAAATGAACCGATGTGCACCATGCACAAAACAAAGATCCACAACGCAGGTGGGAAACTCATGAACTTAAATAGAATTAATTAGAGACAACGTAAAGCAGCTGCCTCTAATTGGGGACCAACACACTGGAGGTACCGGGCTGGGAACCGGCACTGGTGGTACCGGGCAGGGGATCGACACCGGGACCCTGGTGCGAGGAGCCGGCACTGGATGTAGCGGACTGGGGACCCGCACTGGAGGTACTGGGTTGGGATCCGGCACAGGAGCCCTGGTGCGGGGGACCGGCACAGGAGGTACCTGGCTTGGGATCGACACCGGGACCCTGGTGCGAGGAGCCAGGGCTCTACCTGCACTGGAGGTACCGGGCTGGGACCCGGCACTGGAGGAACCTGGCTGGTTCCTGCCTTCTCCACCTTCTCTACGTCCGGGAAGAGAGCCGCCAGATGTTCCGTCCACATCCTCCTGCGGTCCTCAAACCCCTCGTCCTCCCTCTGGCTGGTTCCTGCTCCCGGGCTGGAAGGTCTCAGCTCCAGCCAAGCCCTCCACCACCTCCCCTGTTCCTCCAGGGGCTGGTTGAAAAACCCTCTGGGGGCCGCTGGTCCCCCAGTCGTACTCCCTCCTCAGCCGATCCCGGTTAAACTCTACTATTGCACTTATTATGTGACTTGTTAAGCACATTGTTACCACTGAAATTATAATAAAGGGTTTGAATACTTATTGACTCAAGACATTTCAGCTTTTAATTTTGTAAAAATGAATTTAGAAAAACATAATTCCACTTTGACATTATTCCACTTTAAATGTAATCAATTTTCATTTCAGGCTGTAACACAAGATAATGTGGAAAGGTCAAGGGGTGTGAATACTTTCTGAAGGCACTGTAACCCCTGTTGTAGCCTCTAAGAAAACCGCTCCTTTATTCTAGTTGCTAGTGTCAACTCTTAGTTTTGATATCTCATTTGATTGCTATTATTTGTCAGAAATAATTCAATGGTTTAATTGAACAACAGAAGTTCAAAGTGGCAACACTATCGAAATGCATGTCATCAAATTAGATTACAGATATGTATTTTATGGAGCATATTTCAAGCCTCTCACTCACACTGTGGACCATTATTTTCTCCCCTCTGGCTGGTAAATGTTGTTGGTGTGATCGTTCCTCAGCAGATTCTCTGTAGAGTCGTGTGAAAGTTAATGGGTGCTAACTAACTAATCCCACTGCAATCTGTAGACAAAATATACTGATAATGCTGCCATTAGTACCAAAGTTATTTTTCCACGTAGTCACTTTCTGCAAGCCTGGAATGTGGGTCTATTGTTTAATTTTTTGTTGGAAGAAATGCAGTAGAAAGCACAGCCTCAACACAAAATAAGCTTTCGAAAGGGTTTGTCAGAGCATTTAGCACAGCAACAGATGGCAACGTCTGCAGTTGAGGGCTCTCCTCACCAACTGTTTTCTGAAGAAGGGAAACGAGGACGTAAATCAGCAAATCCCACTTGTGAGAAGAACACATGCCTGGATTCTGCTAGGCTTCCTTCCTCAGGGTCTTATCTAGAACCACTACAGCAGCCATTACCTGAACTGTGAAAAGAGGTAGTCGACCATCAGCCGATTAGTCAAAGATTGTAAATATATGCTTCCCTTTCATAATATGGTTGTGAAAGTAATTCTTCCTCACTGTCTTGTGTCTGTTCCTATTCCATGTCTATTCATAAGATGATCAATGAGTTGATCTACACTGAACCCACTGTAGACTAATGGTAAGTCGCACTGTGTGTGTGTGTATACGGTATCACTCACTGTATACACCTGGTCAACCACAAGGTTTTTTTTGACAGTGGCTGGATCTGGTGGCGTAGATTACTAATTGCATTAGCCAAGTGCTATAACCTCTTAAAGGAATAGTTAATTACTTAAGTTTGTCAGATGTTTTTAGACTTCCAAATTTGTCTCACGTTGTATGAGTCCATGTCCCATGCCATCTGTTGTGTAGATCCAGCTGTGCCGTGTTCTAAAATGAATGAGAAAGATATACGCACCGTCTGCTATGTACACTCACCTCCATATGTATTTGGACAGGGAAGCTAACATGTACACTCCCCTCCATATGTGTTTGGACAGGGAAGCTAACATGTATACTCCCCTCCATATGTATTTGGACAGGGAAGCTAACATGTACAATCCCCTCCATATGTATTTGGACAGGGAAGCTAACATGTACACTCCCCTCCATATGTATTAGGACAGGGAAGCTAACATTTACAATCCCCTCCATATGTATTAGGACAGGGAAGCTAACATGTACACTCCCCTCTATATATATTTGGACAGGGAAGGTAACATGTACACTCCCCTCCATATGTATTAGGACAGGGAAGCTAACATTATACATTTTTTCAAGAATCAATGGGAACATATTATTAATTTATAAGTCCACAAATTGATGTAGGAACTGCAGATTGCCTTTTTATGTGAATTTGTCCAAATACTTATGACTTCCTCAACTGGGGGGGACTAGATACATGAAGTGCTTTCATTTCTAAACGGTAAAACAGGTACAGTTGAAGTCGGAAGTTTACATACACCTTAGCAAAATACATTTAAACTCAGTTTTTCACAATTCCTGACATTTAATCATAGTAGAAATTCCCTGTCTTGGGTCAGTTAGGATCACCACTTGATTTTAAGAAAGTGAAATGTCAGAATAATAGTAGAGAGAATGATTTATTTCAGCTTTTATTTCTTTCATCACATTCCCAGTGGGTCAGAAGTTTACATACACTCAATTAGTATTTGGTAGCATTGCCTTTAAATTGTTTAACTTGGGTCAAACGTTTCGGGTAGCCTTCCACAAGCTTCCCACAATAAGTTGGGTGAATTTCGGTCCATTACTCCTGGCAGAACTGGTGTAACTGAGTCAGGTTTGTAGGCCTCCTTGCTCACACACGCTTTTTCAGTTCTGCCCACAAATGTTCTATAGGATTGAGGTCAGGGCTTTGTAATGGCCACTCCAATACCTTGACTTTGTTGTCCTTAAGCTATTTTGCCACAACTTTGGAAGTATGCTTGGGGTCATTGTCCATTTGGAAGATCCATTTGCGACCAAGCTTTAACTTCCTGACTGATGTCTTGAGATGTTGCTTCAATATATCCACATTATTTTTCTTCCTCATGATGCCATCTATTTTGTGAAGTGCACCAGGCCCTCCTGCAGCAACGCACCCCCACAACATGATGCTGCCACCCCTGTGCTTCACGGTTGGGATGGTGTTCTTCGGCTTGCAAGCCTCCCCCTTTTTCCTCCAAACATAACGATGATCATTATGGCCAAACAGTTTTATTATTGTTTCCTCAGACCAGAGGACATTTCTCCAAAAAGTACGATCTTTGTCCCCATGTGCAGTTGCAAACCGTAGTCTGGCTTTTTTATGGCTGTTTTGGAGCAGTGGCTTCTTCCTTGCTTAGCGGCCTTTCAGGTTATGTCGATATAGGACTCATTTTACTGTGGATATAGATACTTTTGTACCTGTTTCCTCCAGCATCTTCACAAGGTCATTTGCTGTTGTTCTGGGATTGATTTGCACTTTTCGCACCAAAGTATGTTCATCTCTAGGAGACAGAACACGTCTCCTTCCTGAGCGGTATGACGGCTGCGTGGTCCCATGGTGTTTATACTTGCGTACTATTGTTTGTACAGATGAATGTGGTACCTTCAGGCGTTTGGAAATTGCTCCCAAGGATGAACCATATTTGTGGAGGTCTACAATTTCTTTTCTGAGGTCTTGGCTAATTTCTTTTGATTTTCCCATGATGTCGAGCAAAGAGGCACTGAGTTTGAAGGTAGGCCTTGAAATACATCCAAAAATACACCTCCAATTGACTCAAATTATGTAAATTAGCCTACCAGAAGCTTCTAAAGCCATGACATCATTTTCTGGAATTTTCCAAGCTGTTTAAATGCACAGTCAACTTAGTGTATGCAAACTTCTGACCCACTGGAATTGTGATATAGTGAATTATAAGTGAAATAATCTGTCTGTAAACAATTGTTGGAAGAATTACTTGTCATGCACAAAGTAGATGTCCTAACCGACTTGCCAAAACTAGTTTGTGAACATGAAATCTGTTGAGTGGTTGAAAAGTTTGTTTTAATGACTTCAACATAAGTGTATGTAAACTTCCAACTTCAACTGTATGTATCCTCAAATAAAAAGTGGCATTCTGTACTGTGGACTTGTGAAACATTTGATCTCAAATCCAAAATGTTGGAGTTTAGAACCCAATTTAAAAATTGTAGCTTCACTGTCCAAATACATATGGAACGGAGTGTATACTGTGACAATATTTCTCTTTCATTTGCCAATATTTCTCATGTCATTTTGACATAAGACTACTTTGAAAATGTCTTACAAAATTAGATTTTGTGAACTATGAGCAACTGCGAGTGAAATATGAGCAACTATGAGTGAACTATGAGCAACTGTATTTCATTATCTTTACAGAGCCACAGGTAGAGGCATCCAACCAAGACAAGTCTCAGTAATGGTACTGAAGACAACAAACCAAACCATGCCAGATTCACAGGAAGGACTTTGGTTTCCATGTTGACGTGCAAACTGCTGACCATAATACTTGATGTCTTATAATTGGAAAACAATGACACAAGTCTGACAGAAATTGGGATACCATTACACAGACAGATAAAGGGACAGGAAAAAACATAACCAACATAAAATTCTGCTTCATATCGACCCAAACCATTGCAGCTGAAAAACCAATCACATCTGCGAGGTTGTGTGTGGTTAGTTGACTGCTATGCAATGTCTGATATTTTGACCTTCTCATCACCTGATTAGAGTAACTGAATTGAACTGGTCTTGGGTTTACAATCAATGCAGTGTCCTTGTCTTCTGATGCAGGATAGTGTGGGCTCAACAATAGCCCACAGTTTTTTGGTCTAAGACTTCATTGCTTTATTTTTCACCTTTGTCCTTTGTTTTGGACATGTTTTTCTCTCTTTTTGTGTTGTAACAGTTTTGTATAATCGGATCTAGGCCATATGAAAATGAAATTGACACATACCTCTACTGTAAATTAGAAATGCATTGGGTCTTGGAATCCTAGTGATATTATTGTCCAATGGTAAATAATAGTACTGTTTATTTAACCAATCATTTAAGTTGAAGCAGAAATGGTATTATGTGGTACTAGTAGTCATGAGTTATGCAATTTAGTTATTTCAAAAACATTTATGTATTCCTTTATTATTATTGTACATGTACGGGTGTTGTACTCTCAAAAGGACATAAAGTAAAGTTGTACCTTGTGTATCAATAAAAGTGTCCTCTGTATTTTTTTTACTGGCCATGTTGCTTGTCATTATGACGATCACAGATTATTTGGCATGGTGCATAGGAAGTAATGCCTCGTTCAAAGAAACTGGGAACTCGGGAAAAATAGGTCAAATCATGACGTCAGTGATCTTCACGTCGGAAAGTCAGAGCTCTAGAAAGAGACCGAGATGAAATTCCGAGTTGGATGACCGTTCAAATGGATGTTTCCCAGTCGGAGCTCGTTTTTTCCGAGTTCCCAGTTGTTTTGTACGAACTGAAGTCGACAGTCGGAGAGGTCCCCGTTGTTTTGAATGCGGCATGTGCTAGTCAGAACTAGGAAATCGGAAATGTCAGACTTCATAACTGGATGTAGCTATACACGTGCCACGTTCAACGAATCAGCAAGTCGGCAATTTCCAAGTTTCCTAGTTCCGACTAGCATCTGAACTCGGCAAAAGCATTTGAGGAAAGAGTGCTCTCTAGTAAATACAATTTGATGTATTATTCAACAGAGTTTTTATTCTTGATAAAAATAAAGGATTAACAATACAGTGAACAAGGTGAAACGTTATATAAAATGTGAGCAATGACGTGTCTGTCTCACACGGATGACGTGTCAACTTTGTTCGCCTCTACCTTTGTAGCTAGATTGTTTTTGTCTAGTTATGTTGTATGTAGAGTTAGCGACGTTTGCCAGACAGCTTGGTGAAATTGCACCGTAGAAAGTCTTCAGTTAGTTACCAACAGAGAAGTGGTAAGTTTTGGTGACCCCGCAACACCATTGGCTTGCTTAGGAAAGCTTACGTGTCATGTCAAGTAGACAGACACCAACAGGACTCTGATGCAAACTGTTTCGTAGCTAGCTACATGTATAGACAGAATCGTCCACTGTGTCATTATTCCAGAGAGTACGCTCTGCAGAATGAATATCAGTCTGGGTGCTAAAAATAAGAAGCGCGTGGTACTTCCAAGTCGACCAGATCCGCCCACTGTGGAGCAAATTCTGGAGGACATCAACAGAGCCTTTTCGAATGATCCAGTCTTCAGCGTCCTGGAAGATGCCAACCAAGGTATGCGCCTTTGAATCAGGGGGGTTGTGTTCATTTGTGTGATTCCGTTGCACAACGTTTTTTCTGTTGCAAAACGTTTTGCAATGGAAACGGTTTACTCAGTGTATCGTTTTGCAAAGAAAACGAGTTTACATTGCACATATTCAGGTAGGTCACTCCGCGTTTCGTTCCGTTTGGTTCCTAGAGTAAACGGTAAAGAATCCGACTAATGAATACACCCAAGTACATCAGTCAAACAGATGTCAAGTCAATAAAGGTAGGCTCAGTGAAATGACGTTGCCACGAGCAGAACCCAAGAAACTGAGACGAGCGAGATGCAAGACGTTGCTCTCACACAGTCACACGCAGTATCTGCGCATGTGCACGGGTTTTCTTCACGCTGTTACAATGTCTAGCCAGGGCACCAAAACAGCGGAAAGTTTGAACCTCGCGCTTCTCAGTGGCGTAAATTGACCCACTATGCTGTTTACTTCCTGCATCTACATCATATCGCTGAGTCCACCTTTTAAGTAGCCTGTTCATTGAAATGATAGCCTGTCATATTACTAAGTGAATTCAAACAGACACTCACTTTATTTCACCTAATGACATTTTGAGTTTTCAGCAAATGGTCTACTTGATTAGGCAGCCTATATGTTTTAACAAACCTATAGAACTGAACTGGATTTTGTCCCTTTCCACAGATGCCAAGAGGGCGTCCTCAGACAATGAAGCGGAGACAAAGTACCTTCAGAGCCGCAGGTACTTGGAGATGAACGAGCGGCTTCAGGAGGTTAGAGGTGAACTTGTGCAGCGGAGGGAGGAACTGCAGGTGGCCAGAGAGCAGTTGGAGATCAGTGTGGCCGAGGTCAAAGGGAGAGCCCTCTGACCACAGTCTTCCCTCACACCTCAGGAATGGGGGAGCACATTACCTCGGCTTAAACAGATTCTTCAGGAACAAACTTGGCTTCCTCGAGTCATGCCACCTCAATCTCGCAGAGGAGGGTCTCATAGCTGAAAAATAGAAATGGGACACAACAGATTGTTGTTCCAAATGATTGCTGGAGTTTAAAATTGTCTCCATAAATTGTGACTTTTCAAGAAATGGTAAAGCAAATGAGTTGTGTATTGTCTAAATGTCAAAATGTTCTAGAATGAATGAATAAATAAATAATGATTTGTGAACAAATATAACTTTGTTTTTAATGTTCAGGAGTCAGGTTATGGGTCATAGGAATGTTATTATATTTTAACTTAAAGGTCATTGTGTAGTTAATGCAATAATTAAGTGTAGAGTATATTTGTTTAAATCATAATTAGCTCAGAAAACTGTCAGTTTATGTCCACATTTCATTGACGTGAGTGCATGTTTAGTCGATATAATTGAAAGCTCAAGCCGGGTAAATGAAACACGTCCACAATTTATTTGACGAGAATTTATTATGACTTTCATTCCTTGGCCTATATCACATGGTACCATTTGCCTATGGCCCTGTTCATACATGGCATGAGATTTATTTGACCCCATATCTGAGCTTTCCTTTCACCCCGTGGTCCAACTTAATTTAGCCTGTCTTCGTTGTAGCAAAGTGAGTAATATTAAAGTGACACCCGTCTCACAGGAAACCTAATTGCTAATACAGTATTCCAGTTCCAAGTCATGGCCGATCCAAATCGGCTTTCTATTCCACCTTGGGAGGTGATTTCACTAGACTCGTTCACAACCAGTTCCCAAATAATTCCGGTGCTTTCAAGCATTGAATCTAACTTTTACGTAATTTAATGCCAGGTATAAACAAGGCCTATGACATTCATGATGTACAACCTTGGATCTTTGAATCCAATTCGTAACATACAGTATACAACATTTCAGTTGTAAAGACCTTTACAAAATATTTCAAGAATACTGTCTTCATCTTTTTCAACTTTTCTATGTACTGCATTCTCACTACTAGTCTTTAAGGGCTGTTTATACATTATCAATGGCCATTGTGACAAAGGGGCTTGGTTCATTGCATTACTCAAATGCTTTGGAAATGTTACCTGACTCAATTTAACATTGCACATTAAATGAGAATAAACAGCTCTTAAATTCCATGGAGATCACGTCAGGTTAGTTTCATTTTTTTTTGTCGAGCACTTCTCTCAATCAAGTTATCTTGTTTGCACCTCTAAGAGAACATATGAACAGATGACGGCTACAGAGAATATGCATTTTTATTTCTAAGGTCTTTACGCTTGAGGTCTTTGACCTATCACTACTGACAGCAAGACGTCTAAGCGGATATTAACACATTTCTGTAAATATCCAGAAAAATTTCTGTACGATTACTCTTCTGTAGAATCCAACAGTTGCTTCTCTCTTAACGACCATCATCCACCTTCACAACATATTTTACCTGCCCTCTGATTACTTAACGTGATTCTAGAGGCAAACACAAATATGTCATAGCATTCAATAGACAAAGGCATTTACAGCTATTAAGTTTAAATAGAGTCATTCAGACTGTTCATCTACAATTAGAATCAATGAGCATGGGATCTCCTCATTGCCAATATATCCAGATTGCAGATGGACTAGAAATGCATGTTTGTTCCCATGGCTGGTTCTTTTTTGTTGGTCTTTTTAAATAATGAAGAATGCCACTGAGGATAACTTAATTTTAGTCCAACATCCACAATATTAACAGGTGTAATACAGATGTATTTTAGCATGCTTTAAAGAGCAACACAAATAGTTATTTTTGCTCACTGGGAAGCTTATAGAGTTCTACTGTATGTCTGCACCAATGTTCCCTCAAATGTTTTGGGGCTCTGAGCAAATTTTAGGTCTTGTGAGCGGAGACTTGAATGTCGTGAGAATTATGTGCAATTTCTGGTGCATGTTTACAGTGAACACTGAGGCTGTAGCCTTACAGTTTTAGACAGTAACCAATAATATGCTATTGTGGCGTTTTGAACATAATGTAGGCCTACCAACAAAACTATTGGAGCAAATCCCATAACATTTTCACAAGGAAATAGCTTTTGATTTCTATCATATACAGTCATGTGAAAAAGTAAGTACACCCCCTGGAAAGTACTCTACTCTATTCTTAATATTTTTTTTTTTTACATATTTGGACAGATGGATATGTAATCTTCACTTCAACACTATTGACAGATAAAGGTTACCCAATTTAACAAATCACACACAAAAAAATAAACTGGAATTGTTATGCAATTAAAATAAACATCATAAAATGTTAATTAGGTGTACCAAAACAAGTGCAAATGATTAGAAAACATTAGAGAGACACTTGGTCTGGTTTGGTCTTAACCATATGGGTGTGTGGTAACACATCATTAAAAGATCAAAAGACCTACCGAGGCCCTCAGAAGAAAGACTATTGATGCCCATGAGTCTGGGAGGGGGAGGGGTTACAAATCCGTTTCCAAGCAATTCGAAGTACATCATTCCACTGTCCGACGAAAATTCCAGACCACTGGTAAACTACCTAGGACAGGTCGTCCCACCAAAGTCAGCCAAAGAGCTGACCGAAAGATGCTCATAGAAGTCTCTAAGAACCCCAGGGTAACATCAAGGGATCTACAGGCCTCTCTTGCCACAATCAATGTCGAATTGCACGGGTACACCGTCAGAAAGAGACTGCACAAACTTGGCCTACATGGGAGGTCAGGAAGGAAGAAGCCTCTGCTCTCAAAAAAGAATATCAAGACACAACTGACTTTACCCAGTGTACCCATGCTCTATTCTATTCATTAAGACTGGATGCACTTCGACATTGATTGTGGCAAGAGAGGCCTGTAGATCACTTGATGTTACCCTGAGACTTCTATGAGCATCTTTCGGTCAGCTCTTTGGCTGACTTTGGTGGGACGACCTGTCCTAGGTAGTTTGCCAGTGGTCTGGAATTTTCGTCGGACAGTGGAATGATGTACTTCAAATTGCTTGGAAATGGATTTGTAACCCCTCCCAGACTCATGGGCATCAATAATCTTTCTTCTGAGGGCCTCAGGTAGGTCTTTTGATCTTTGAATGATGTGTTACCACACACTCATATGGTTAAGACCAAACCAGACTTTATGGAAGGCTGGACCCTCCTAAGTTTCTCTCTAATCATTTGCACTTGTTTCGGTACCTAATTCTAATTTTAGACATTTTATGTGATGGTAAAGGTAGGGGTGTATTAACTTTTTCCCCGTAAGGAAAAGGCATTTTTGTTTATTTTAATTGCATAACATTATCAAAGTTTTTTTGTGTGTGTGTGATTTGTTAAATTGGGTAACCTTTATCTGTCAGTAACGTTGAAGTGAAGATTACATATCCATCTGTCCAAATATGTAAAAAAAAAAAAAAAAAGAAGAGAACTTTCCAGGGGGTGTACTTACTTTTTCACATGACTGTAGCCTACATTGCATAGGACTTTAAAAAAAGTTTTTACATTATGAAGGGCTTGACATTAATTCATAATTTTTTACTTGGTCTGTAACACCATGGGTCAACCAGGTGACGGTAAATTGCATTGTATTGTGTTATATGATGCAAGAAACCATTTTACAAAATAAAATGATTACCATACAGAGAATTAGACAATGTAGGCTACTCCTCTGACTATTGGCTTGTTTGCATATTCAAACCTGTCTCAAAATACAACACTGCCGCTTTAATTAAGACATAAGCTTTTTACCTGACTGGCTTTTCAAAGACAGCTTGAATTATAGCCTACACGTTTTGTGCTCTTGTAAGAAGCAGTAACTCCCCATTGCGGACCTATACTTATCTATAACTGAGCTAATAACTCGTTAACTAGCAAAGAATATCAACAAATGTGCAAAGTCTGATATGAACTGATCTGAAAAGCGCATCCACTCGCGGGTGATTGAAAGACCGCTCGTGGCCTACCCCCACCATTATAATTCTACTCCGTTGAGCTCTGGCTCAGCCTACAACAAAATAACAGACTCAATCTTGCAAAGTTAGATTTGTTTTGGTTTGTTGCATTGAAAAGGAGCTGGTATAATGTTGATTTCATGACAGAAAATGTTGCTCTATATAGTGCAAACTAATGGGACGAACTCAGTGAATCTCTTGCATCCCTGAGCCGCATGACTTTTTTTCTGGGTGGCAGTCCTGAAAGGAGTCCGCGCATGCGCTCAGTTTAGAGGGAACATTGGTCTGCATCCATTTACAATAACGCTTTTAAGACAGAATACAGATAACATAGTGTTCCAGCAGTGCTGATTGTTTAACGTTAACTATTGGCAATAATAATTCCTGCAGTGGTTCTAAAGTGAAGGCTAATAGTGTGGTATCCTCAGTAGTAAGTAGTGTGGCGAAGGCGAAGCAGTAACATGTGGGTACATAAGAAATACCTTACATAATATTATGTCCATATTTTGATGTATTTCAACAGTCTTTTTCAAATTAGTATAGAGCCACAGTAGTACCTTTTAAAAAACACACAAGTCTTCCAGCTGGGTTTTCAGTCAATGATTTGCATATTGTTTTTCATTAATGGTTGTTCCTTCATTTTGATGATGGTGCTATATGTCTTGAAATCCACAGACAATTGTCTTTTTTGTATGTTGTCATGTCTACACTAATCTTCTAACAAGCATTGGTTTATATACAACTACAAAAAGTACAAAAAGGTGCATTTTGTATGAGATTAGGCTACTCCCCGTAACTCCTCTCTAAAGGATAGTGTTATTCTATCCAATGAAGTCCTGTCTTAATGCATACATCCAACTTGTATGAATGGCATGTGGGATCAGATGATTTAAAATGACAAGTGTTCTTTGTTGAAGACATATTTCTGATGCAGTGAGGAAAAAGAAGGTTCAATACCCGAGGTAAAAGGATTGATATACACAAGTGTTTGTGTTAGTTTCAATCAGGAACACATTAGGATTTTTCTAATCTCAAATGTACAGAATTATATACGGTACTACGTAGTAGGTACTAGGCTTCAGATTTTTCACATGACTTCTCATTCACTGTTGTTGCTTGGCTCTGTGCGTCTTGCAGGCAGCAGGCCATGGGGCTGGGTATGTAGTTGAATGGGGTGACCCTAACTGCCTTGCTGGGGGAGCTCTGACGGAAATGGCCGACGCCGCCTGTGTGAGTTTCCACAGAGTGAGCGTTTCCAGAGGATGCTGTGCTGTAGCTCTTTAGGGATCCATCAGAGTCTCCATCTTGGCCGGAGCCAATGCTGATCTTTCTAAGGAGGGCTAGTCTCGCTGCCTCCTCTGAGATGATTGGAGCTGTCTCAACAGTTGGAGAGGTGCTTGAGTTGGTCTTGTTGGACGAGAAATCCTCAGTTTGAACTGTAGCGTCACTCGTCTTTCTTGACTTAAGTAAAATGGTCGGCAGTTTCCTTGGCAGTGCTGGTGGTTTTGGTTTTGGCCCTTCAGGAACAGGCAACAGAGGCAATGCAGTAGATGGCAGAGTGCTCTTCAAGATTTGAGGCACATCCTCATCCCGAATCCTCCTCCAGGTGACTCTGTCATTGAGGCGTGATCCAGTTCTCTGCTGCTTCTTCTTTGTATCGTCCTCACTCTTGGCTCTCCCGCTTGAGTCGGAGGACGAGGAGCGGAGGGAGGAACGGCTGGTTACTCTGCTCAGTGTGTTTATGCTGGGCGATGAGGAATGGCGCTTGATGATGTCTTTTTCCTGCTGCTTGGTTGCAGAGACGTTTCTCTGAGGCACCCTGCAGGGACTCTCTGAACTGGTTCTCCTGGCTGGATGCCTCGTTGAGAGGTCTCGGTCACTAGAGCAGGCTCTGGACAGAGTCACAGTCTGCCTTTGAAGCCCCTGTCTTGGTTCTTTCCTTTGCCCGGCCCCCGTTCCTTGCAACCTTCTAGGTCCCTGAGCAACTGCCTTTAGCTCTTGGCATCGAGATGAGCATAGGAAGACTGCAGGAGCACCTGGAATTGCTCTTCTGGGCGATGCGTGCTGAGAGGTAGGCACAGAGCGTGAGGACGAAATGTCACGTCTCATCATTGTCTTTGATTCCTTGATAAAGGTCAATTGCCTCAGAAACCCATTGCGGTCAGACTCGCTGCTACTTGAATGGGCAGATGTCATGCGGACTAAGTCAAATCGATTGGCAGGAGGGATTATTTTTCCAGTCACCTGACTGTTTTGTCTGCTGATAGTTGTGGGTTGGTTGGTTACCAATGGCGATAGAGTTCTGGACTGTCTTGCAGCATTCTGCATGAAGGGTATTCGGACGGGTGACTTCTGTGTTTTGTGTCCTGGAGATTTTGGGCTCTGATTTGAAGGTACAGTGGAACGTCCCTTCCTTTCAGGTGGACTACTCACTGGTGTGGTATCTTTTTGGGGAACAGATTTACTTGTTTGTGAGGGGGAGGTTATTTTCTTCCGTGGCTGTCTCGATGGAGTAGAGCTTTGCGATGATCCAGAGGATGAGCTCTTTGGTATCCTCGGAGGTGGGGTTGAGCTTCTCTTCGGCAAACACCACTGTGTGGAGTCCAGGGGTTGTCCCAAACGGTGGAGACTCCTTGACCTCTGTTGAGCAAGGTTTGGATTCTTTGGAGCATCTGTCTTGGGTGACTCTTTATTAGGAGGTGGCCTTTGTGAAAGATTGGTCTCTTTCTTAGGCGTGTATGTCACTGTTCTACCTCTGAAGACCACTGGCAGATTTGGAACTGGCTTACGTTGGTTAAAGTCCAGTGGTTTGTTTGCTTTTTTGTCTTTAAAGATCTTCTTTTCTTTAGGCGTAAAGCTAGATCCAGACATAAATGAGAGGACAGATTCAGTCTCTTCAGAGGAATGTTCTTGAGACTTTGATGCTTGCAACCTTGTGACGACAGAATTAGCTCCTTCTTGTATTGCTCTCCATTCAACACTGTTGAGGTCTGAGTCTTTGTCAGATGCTATATCGTCACTGTCAAAGTCTTGTTCATTGTTCCATCCACCGGACACTTTCTGCATGTCGTTTCTTTGTTTCTGCTTCTTCTCTGCTTTCTTTCTGGCAGAGAGCTTCTTCCTCTGCTTGGGCATTGCAGATGTTATGCATTTCTGCAGAAGATCATCCTCTGAATCCATACTGACTGAGCTTGGTGAGCTTTGTTCCTCATACTGATTGTGAATGTGCATTGGTCTTGTTTGTTGGACCTGGTTAGATATCTTGTTGTGTTTGTTTTTCACCCATACTTGCTGGGATTTTGATTGGTGTTCCTCAAATTCTGCATCACTCAAAGAGCTAAGAGATGAACTAAGAGAGTAACATGGGGTTGTTTCCTCCATGATTAGTTTGTGCTTGATCCTATTAAAGCCTTTGGGTCTTGTCTGGGAATTGTCAATCCGACCAATATTAGTCATACTTCGGGAGAGAGTGTTTCTGCTGGACTCTCTCATCTGTTTTCTCCCTGTCCTTTTCATCACTCCCTCCCCTTTGTCTGTCTGGTCATCATATAAGCAGTAAATGGCTTCCTCTGTAGGCTTCCTCTCTAGTGCTCTCTGATTTTGGTTCGCTTCTGTGTTTGGCTTTATGATAGGTAGATCCAGTTTCCTTGTCAGGACCTGTCCCTGCTTTTGTCTTAGTTGATTGGGTGATTGATCACGGTTTCTCTGATTAGCCACTCTATCAGCCACCTCTTTGCTCTGCATCAGTATTCTTTGAGTAGGAATGACATGCTTGATTGACCTGCTCATTTGATTGACCGGTATGTCAGGCTGACTGGTCATTTTAGTGGGCTTGTGGAAGTGCGAGAAAACCCGAAGGTCTTCAATTCTCTTTGCCTCTTGATCCAACAATTCCTGTTTGTTCATCTTTCTAACCCTCCAATCCTTTGCCCCCTCGTCTCTCACTGGGAACTGAAGTGTTTCGTCACTTAACGATGTTGTGCTGGAAAAGTTGACAGGGGTGCCCTCAGCAGAATCAGTGTTTGATGAATCATCAAGACATAAGTCCTTTCGTTGCATCACAATCCTTCTCCCTGAGCACATTTGATTGGCATTGTTAGGAACCATCATATAAACAGGTATAGGTTTTCTGGTTTGGGAGTTTAGAACATGGGTGGGAATGGTGGAGATCAGGGAGGGCCTTACTTTCTTGAACTTGGAGGGCATTGCTGAGTTGATGCATTCTTTGAGAATTTCTATATCATCATCTGAATTGCCCTCACTATATCTTTCCCCTTGGTCCATAAAAGAAGGATGCACATTGTCATGTCTATCTCCATGCGCCCTTGGGAATGTTGGATTGTTGTCCTTCTGCTGGAGTAAGGGAGTCAATTTCAGTTCCACATCCTTCTGAATGTAGTGCTCGTGTAGAGGTAGAGCACTCAAGCTAGAGGCGCATGAAAAGTTCTCTGTGGGCTTTTCCACTGTAAAGTAGATCATGGTGTCCAAATCTGGAGCCAAGTTTAACCTTTCCTTAAAGTCTGCAATTTCCATGAACTTGCGCAAGCTGCTTTCCCACTGCCCTGTTGTCCCAGCATTTTGGGTTTCTGGTCCATTTGATTCAGCAAAGCATGGGGTTTTGCTTCGACTGGGGGGCATGGTTTGCCCTGGACTGTCAGGAAGATCGCTTGGACTTATGGTTCCACTGATCATTCCACTGCATGGATCACTAAGTATGGAGCTGGCAATTGAGTGAGACTCAAAGCTACCCAGTGAGCTGACCGAGCTACAACGGCTCATCACAAGTGGGGTCTCATGGATGTAGTTCTCTGACGAACTTGAAGGTGATCTGTCCTCAAGTATGCCTGGTGATACACCCCTGAAGAACACCTTTTCACGTTTGGTGGGGCAGGGAATTTCAATAGGATCAGACCCAATGCTCAGACAGGTTTTTGAATCAGTGACTAGCAGTTGGCTATCACTTAGATCCTCCAGGGTCTCGTTCTCCTTCTCCCTCTTTACCAGATCCCCATCTTCCATTTCAATGATCTCAAGTGATGAGTCACTCTCCAACTCATTTTCACTTTGACTCTGTCCATCAAGAACTCCATCACCTGAGGACAGGGAGGACAGGGAACTGCAACGGGAGAAACAGATTGGTGTGTTCTCCACTGAATACTTCTGTAGTGTCTCCATTGGTCCAATGGTTGGACTTCTAGCAGAACTCATTGGAGAAAACTTGGTTAAACTCCCCCCAGTCATCAAAGTCGGGGCCCAGGCCTGTCTCCTCATTGCTTGAGCTGCCTGCACATTGATGGCACTGTTTGCAACACCGAACTTGGTGACACTTTGAATTAGAGGGACATGTTGGTAGGAAGGGGACAGCTTTATGGAAGTCATGCTGACATCAGAAGAGAGTTTAGTTGATGCACTAGCTGGTGTTTGCGGGGGCATCTCTTGGCTCTTCTCTGTTTCTGTGCTATTTAGTTCAGGCAATTTAACCTCTTTGTTGTCCACAGAATCTCTCTCTGGCACATCGATCTGACTTGTCTCATTGAGGACATGATCTCTGTTAAGATATTCTTCATTGGCTACCTTAAGATCAAGCTTGTTAGGCCGTCTTTGAGTTGTTGCTGATCTCGCCGAGGGTCTAATCTGGTCCTTGCTACCACAATAGCCATCACTGGTACTGCCACTGTTGAGACTGTCAGTGGACAAACTTGCATGGGTGGTTTTGAGACGTAAGAGAGCATGGGCTCTGTTTAGACGTTCTCTGTGTGCAAAGCTGCTGGTATCAGAGAGGCGGCAGGGGGAGCATGACTTGGCCCGGGCCTCATGGAGTTCATCTGATCCGTAGGGCCAGTCTGCGAAATGGTCCTCTGAGCTAAGGCTGAAGCTGTCCTCTGAAGATGTATGCATGGTAATGTCCTCCACAAGTTTATCAATCTTGGCCACAGTGTTGGCGATCTTCTTTGCTAATTTTTCTGCTGCAACAGACACCTCGTCTTCTGGAGGTGCTGGCCTCAGCCTCTTATCCTCTGTCTGTGGTGGCTCCACGTCTCTCTCCGGTTCACTGTCCTTCTTGCGAGGCTGGTTTTGAAGAAAGTTGGAATTGGTCAGGAACATGGAGAGCATGGAGAAACTCCCTGTGTCCAGACTACTGGAGACATTAGGGGCTTCATCGTCATCAAAGCAGCCTGAGTCAGATGCATAATCCTTTGCCAGGCTCTCGATATGCCGCAGCGGCTTGTTAATGCTTGGATGCTTGGGGCTGCTTTGTTTTTCAATGGAATCAAATGTTTCAGCCAGGTGCTTTGCATCTAGCTCAGCCTCCAGTGCTTTCTGCTTCCTCATGTAGAGTGAGGGCATGCAGGAACCAGGGGATATGACCGCAGCATCCTTATACTTGAGGGGCCGGTTCGTGAGCAGGTTCCGTAGAGCTGCGGCACTTCCCATGGCTATCATTTTGTGCTTAGAGTGGATAAGGTTGCGTAGCATGCTGACTGCTCCCAGGTCCCACAGCAGCTCCTGGTCCTTAGGACTGCGGGCAGAGAGGTTCCAGAGGGTCCCACAAGCGTTGCTCACAATGGTCAGGCTGTGAGATCGTAGGTGCTGAAGCAGCGTTTGTAGGCAGTTGTGGTCCCTAAGGATTTGCCTGAATTGAAAGAAGGGGAAAAAAGACTTAGTATTCAAGCATATTATAAAGATTTTTGTGGATATTTATGGCAATAATTATTGAACAGTTGCGCTAGAATTCAGTAGATATACAGTATAATTAAATTCAAGTAAATACAGTACCTGTAATCATCCCGTGTGGCCACAAGACTGGAAACATTGCGCAGGATGCCACCCCCACTCTCGATGATTGCCAGTGAGTTGGTCTGACATCTGTAGGTGAGGGTGCTGACCAAGAAACCCAGAGCCCCATCTACTGAGCAAATGGCCACCTTGTTCTCAGGACTGTGTGCTGACAGGTTCCACAGAGCGCTGAGGAGGCTCTTCAAGGTGGATTCCTAAAATGGGATTTTGCATTAACATTGCATTAGAGATTAGAATTTTGCAGATATTTTGCTTTGATTATTGGTTTGTTTACAATTGCCAGCATGCATTGATTACATAATCTCGGTGTGATCTTACCTTTGTGGCTTGAAGAGCACATGTTATCAATCCTGTTACACTCCCTACGTCTCTAAGGACCCTCTTGCTGTTGATGTCTGCACGCCATGACAGATTTCTCAGAATACTCGACACTACCTGTGAGGGAAAAATAGACATAACCTCTTTAGTCATGTGGTACTGGAAACATTTACTTAAGCCAACTGAAAATAGTAATTTCTCGTGGTCCTGAAATGTTGACAGAAATAATACACTCTCAAGTAGTTAGGATAGCAGTAACAATCTTGTACCTGATGTAGTTCCTCACTATCAGATGCAAGTTGGGCAACAATGGCCTGCAGGCAGCTCTTCTTTGTGCAGAGAGTGGCCTGTGTGAAAGAGAGGCCAGACATGAGTCATTTATCTTCAATGACACATATCCTTACAATTCAGATAAATATGTATCACTCTCAGTTTCTTCAATACTTTTCTCATGATACCTCACCTTGTTGACAACATCTCCGAAAGTGAGGTTTGTCAGCGCCATGCCCGCGTAGCGTCGAAGCGCCATGTTGACTGGATCGTTCTTCGTTCCGTACAGCTCCTGGTCCAAGTGCATCAGCTCTGCAACTACCTGCAACCCCCCTAAATAGAGACACACCAGCCATGCACATCACAAACTGAACAATCAATTCATTCACATATAATATTTGTCAGTAAGGTTATACTCTAGCCTATTTTTTTGGAAGTATATTTCCCATTGACGTGTTGTTCACTAACCTAGTTCATTCATGGCCCGTCGGTACTCCTCCTCAAAGGAGAGCTTCATGACAGCACACATGGCCTGGCAGATCTGGGGCTCCAATGGCTCAGCGATGTCTGGATACAACACAGACAAGTACATCTGGAATTACTTTTACATTCACAGTATAACCCACAGTGTGCTATAGAGATGGCATTAATCAGCTAAAATTATCCTTCTTCCCTCCACTACTAAGCTGTGGTTGAAGTACCTCCGGGGGAGGGCCTCCCCTCGTGGCTCTCGATCCAGTCCCAGCCACTGTCACAGTGCGAGCGGATCTGCTCCAGCACGTGCAGCACCCTCATCTCCCGCCGGGCTTGGCCCTCGTCTGGCTGGGAGTACACTATGTTGTGCAGGGCAGCGCTGGCTCTGGATCGGGCCTCCCGGCTGCTCCCTGTACTCCCGGCCGCCTCTCCGTCGCCCCCTGGGCCATCGTGAAGGATCTGCACTAGCAGGGGGACACAGCCTGACTTGCGCATGGCGATGCAGCTGTCTTGGGAGCTGGACATGGTCAGCAGAGTGCGGGACATCTCCTCCCTGTCCCGGTTGGCCAGCATGGAGAGCAGCCAGAACACCATCTCCATCTAATCCGGATAAAATACAAAATGGCTGTGGTGAGTATGTAGTTAATTCACCTTTACTTTTGTATTTTATATATTTGTATTTTAATTTTACAACAACCACTTGAGAAAAAAATGTGTTATTATAACATTGACATGCATGACCAACAAATTGGAAAATGGTGGTTGGATAGTATCATATGCATGTAAGCTCTACTTTTGCTACACATGCCTGGGCAATGGGACAATTATTGTCCACATAAACAATTATTCATCTAAATAATGTAAAGCCAGTAATGCAAACTGCATTGTACACCTGGACCGACATTTATCATACTAAATATGTAATTGGTGCCCTTACTTTGCTTCCATCTCCTTGTGCATCAAGAGCAGAAGATGACGATGCATTTTCTGTTTCACAGCTTGAGATCTGCAAATAAAGAAAGGGACAGGAAATGGCATGGTTTTAAGATTCTTCATGTCAATGAGGGTCAAGTGACATGGCATTATTTCTTGTTTTGCAGCATGAAAGTCAATAGAAGGCTGTTTGTGACCTTGAGAAAATGTATTCTGTTATTAACAGTAAGTTAGAAGAAAATCTTTGTAGATAAATTATTCTATAATTTCCATTTGTGGATGTGTCTTTGGTTTAACAGACTTAATTTGGAAATAATGCCATTTGAATGGAAAGATTGATACATTATTTATTTACAATATGTTAGCTAGTATCTCAATAAGTATGTTCCTGTGTAGCTCAGTTGGTAGAGCATGTCTCTTGCAATGCCAGGGTTGTGGGTTCGATTCCCACAGGGGTCGCTCTGGATAAGAGCTTCTGCTAAATTAATAAAATGTAAATGTAAATTAATTGTTGTACAAATATAATTATACCTGATAGGTAGGCCTAAATAAATAAGAAATGTATCCAGCCACTGGCATTTGTAGATCATTGGAATTTCATTCAAGTTAAAAAACAAATGATGTCCTAAATTTGCTGTTTAATCCTAAGTATTTAGTAGTCAGCATCAAAACCCCCTGAAGTGAACAGCAGAGTGAGACGTTATTGTCAACAAACCAGTAACAGCCTTCAGAAAGTATTCATACCCCTTTGACTTATTCCACATTTTGTTGTTACAACCTGAATTTAAAAATGATCAAATACTCACCCATCTACACACAATACCCCATAATAAAACATTTATTGAAAATTAAATACTGAAATATCTCATTTACATAAATATTCACACCCCTGAGTCAATACTTTGTAGAAGCACATTTGGCAGTGATTACAGCTGTAATTATTTCTGGGTAAGTCACTAAGAGCTTTCCACACATGGATTGTGCAACATTTGCCCATTATTATTTTCAAAATTCTTCAAACTGTAAAATTGGTTGTTGATCATTGCTAAACAACCATTTTCAGGTCTTGGCATAGATTTTCAAGCAGATTTAAGTCAAAACTGTAACTCGGCCACTCAGGAACATTAACTGTCTTCTTAATAAGCAACTCCAGTGTAGATTTGGCCTTGTGTTTTAGGTTATTGTCCTGCTGAAAGATGGATTAATTTCCCAGTGTCTGGTGGAAAGCAGACTGAACCAGATTTTCCTGTAGGATTTTACCTGTGCTTAGCGTTATTCCTTCTCCCCAGTCCTTAATGATTACAAACATACCCATAACTTGATGCAGCCACCACTATGCTTGAAAATATGGAAAGTGGTACTCAAAAAGTTGTATTGGATTTGCCCCAAACATATTCAGGGCAAAAAGTGAATTGATTCGCCACATTTATTGCAATATTACTTTAGTGCAGGGATCCCAAACTAAGGGGTGCACGTTTTGATTTTTGCCCTAGCACTACACAGCTGATTCAAACAATCAGCTAATAATCAAGCTTTGATTATTTGAATCCGCTGTGTAGTCTTAGGACAAAAAACTAATCGTGCACCCCTTGGGGTCCAGAGGACCGAGTTTGTGCCTGGTTGCAAACAGAATACAGGCTTCAATCTTTTCACTCAGTCAATTAGGTTATTATTGTGGAGTAACTACAATATTAAACTCTTTAACTGTTTTAAAGTCACCATTGGCCTCATGGTGAAATCCCTGAGCTGTTTCCTTCCTCTCCGGCAACTGAGTTAGGAAGGACACCGGTATCTTTGTAGTGATGGAAACTATTGATACACCATCCAAAGTGTAATTAATAACTTCACCATGCTCATATGGATATTCAATATCGTTTTTTCTTCTTAATTTCTACCCATCTACCAATAGGTGCCTTTCTTTACGATTATCGGAAAACCTCGCTAGTCTTTGTGGTTGAATCTGTGTTTAACATTCACTGCTCGACCGAGGGACTTTACAGATAATTGTATGTGTGGGGTACAGAGATGAGGTAGTCATTAAAAAATCATGTTAAACACTATTATTGCACACAGTAAGTCCATGCAACTTATTATGTGACTTGTTAAGCTCATTTTTACTCCTGAACTTATTTAGGCTTGCCGTAATAAAGGAGTTTTATACTTTTCATTTTTAATTTGTAAAAATGTAAAGAAAAATGTGTGTAGGCCAGTGAAAAATCTAAATGTAATACATTTTAAATTCAGGCTGTAACACAACAAGATGTGGAAAAAGGGGTATGAATACTTTCTGAAGGCACTGTATAAATACATTTAATTTCAGATCACGAATCTTAATCTTGGCCCTGCAGACAGACACACTCTTTTCTCATCACGTACCAGCTGCACACTCCAAGCATATAGGCACACTCCATTTGCATTCGACATACCAATTGGCTCCATCACAAATCTTCAGAGAGTATCTATCAACTCTTTTATCCCCCCAGCCCATCACCATGGTAACCCATGGTGCTGCAGGGTGTGTGTGTGTGAGCCTGTGCCTGATCACACCAAAGACTCACTCTCAGACAAAGGGGGAGGGCTATAGACATATGCTTGTCTGAATAGCTCCATGTTGTAAGCAATGAAGTGTTATCTTTCCCGATAACAAAACAAACATGCTAAATGTGTCTGTGTTTTGATGGATTGAATCTGCAGTAGTTTTTACTCCATTAATTGTCGTAGCTTACAATGTAAGGACCAGGAACCTGCTGTGTGCTGCAAGATGGATGACAATAGCCCTGAAAAACATGGAACAATATGTCTATTGTAGACCCTTTTTTTCTAATTCTCCCTGCATCCTGGTACTATAGAGCTCGTTGCTATTCTCCTACAGAGCACCAGCAGACAGAAACATAGACGGGCCAGTCTGGGACCCAGTTAACGTTTGTTTTAGGCAATCGAAACAAACCTCCCTCCTTTGCCATACTTGCAGTGCCTAAGCAACTCTAACCTTTCTAGGAGTAGCGACCAATTGGAGCCGAGCTAAACAGGGGCAAAGCCTGCGTTTTGCATAGCAACACGACAGCGCTAGAGAGCACAGCCAGGGAGCGACACAAGGTGAGGGGGGATAGAGAGAGAGAGAGGGGGATAGAGTGAGAGAGGGGATAGAGAGAGAGAGGGGATAGAGAGAGAGAGAGAGAAAGAAAGAGAGAGAGAGACGCGGCAGTGCAGCAGCTCAGCTCAGTCAGCTCAAGGTTAATATACAGTATGTTACAGGATAACAGCGTTCCACACTCTACAGGATTAGATTAGATCCTACTGTATAACAGGTACTTCTGTATACAGTCACAATGCACTATTATAACAATCATATGTTCAAGAATCAACCGCTCATAAAAACCATATAGGATGGAATTAACATAATTGGCCTATACAGTAAATATTAATTAAATATTCTGCTTATGTAAAACAGGTTATTCTGTGTTACAATTTTAGTTTGAACTGTGTTATGATAAGAGAATAGTATTAAGGCCCAATCAAACTGTCACTTCAAAAAGTGTATAATATGTTGTCTAACCAATAGATCTTTTTTGTTTACCCCTGCTTTTCTAGGCCAAAGGTTTGCCCAGGTTGATTCTGATAAATGATGAAAGGGCCTCAATCAAATTGTCTACGATGATTTATTCAAACTAGTTCATAATTAATTAACCCTAAGTGGAACACCCTCAAGTAAAATTACAAATAACTGATTATGTGAATCAATATATGAAGATGGAATATATGAACCTGAAAATGTCCAAACCTGGTATAACCAGTTAATTACCGTTTTCAAATTCACAATTATCGAGTGTTGCTTTTCAAACAAACAAAAAAAGTGTGTTTCTCATCAATATTAAATTAACTGGAGCAGCTTGTGGTTTTCCAGATGTAAGATTGAGCAAAAAAATATATAATATACATACAGTACCGGTCAAAAGTTTGGACACACCCACTCATTCCAGGGTTTTTCTTTATTTTTAATATTTTATAAATTGTAGAATAAGTAGTGAAGACTTTAAAACTATAAAATAACACATATGGAATCATGTAGTAACCAAAAAAATCAAAACATATTTTATATTTGGGATTCTTCAAAGTAGCCACCCTTTTCCTTGATGACAGCTTTGCAAACTTTTGTCATTCACTCAACCAGCTTCACCTGGAATGCTTTTCCAACAGTCTTGAAGGAGTTACCACATATGCTGAGCACTTGTTGGCTGCTTTTCCTTCACTCTGCGGTCCAACTCATCCCAAACCATCTCAATTGGGTTGAGGTCGGATGATTGTGGACGCCAGGTCATCTGACGCAGTTCTCCATCACTCTCCTTCTTGGTCAAATAGCCCTTACACAGCCTGGAGGTGTGTTGGGTCATTCAAATGATAGTACCACTAAGCGCAAACCAGATGGGATGGCGTATCGCTGCAGAATGCTGTGGTAGCCATGCTGGTTAAGTGTGCCTTGAATTCTAAATAAATCCCAGACAGTGTCACCAGCAAAGCACCCCCATACCATCACACCCCCTCCTCCATGCTTCACGGTGTGAACCACACATACGGAGGTCATCCGTTCACCTACTCTGCGTCTCACAAAGACACGGCGGTTGGAACCAAAAGTCAAAGGACAGATTTCCACCAGTCTAATGTATATTGCTCGTGTTTCCTGGCCCAAGCAAGTCTTTTCTTCTTATTGGTGTCCTTTAGTAGTGGTTTCTTTGCAGCAATTTGACCATGAAGGCCTGATTCACACAGTCTCCTCTGAACAGTTGATGTTGAGATGTGTCTGCTACTTGAACTCTGTGAAGCATTTATTTGGGTTGCAATTTCTGAGGCTGGTAACTCTAATGAACTTATCCTCTGCAGCAGAGGTAACTCTTCCTTTTCTGTGGCGGTCCTCATAAGAGCCAGTTTCATCATAGCGCTTTATGGTTTTTGCAACTGCACTTGAAGAAATGTTCAAAGTTCTTGACATGTTCCGGTTTGACTGACCTTCATGTCTTAAAGTAATGATGCAACCCAAATAAATGCTTATTTGAGCTGTTCTTGCCATAATATGGGCTATCTTCTGTATACCATGCCTACCTTATCACAACACAACTGATTAGGTCAAACGCACAAATTAACTTTTAACAAGGCACACCTGTTATATGAAATGCATTCCAGGTGACTACCTCATGAAGCTGGTTGAGAGAATGTAAAGAGTGTGCAAAGCTGTCATCAAGAGAAAGGGTGGCTACTTTGAAGAATCTCAAATATAAAATGTATTTTGATTTGTTTAACAGTATTTTGGTTACTACATGATTCCATATGTGTTATTTCATAGTTTTGATGTCTTCACTATTATTCTACAATGTAAAAAATCTTAAAAATAAAGAAAAAGCCTTGGATGAGTAGGTGTGTCCAAACTTTGACTGGTACTGTATCATTTTTATTAAATTTTTATTATTTAATTGTCAGTGTTCCTAATGGGACATTATTTGTCTTTACTTGACTTGCACAGTACTTGACTTAGGCAGGGGCTCACCGGAACTGAGTACCGGCACCTCAACATTTCTTCTGCTTGAGTTCCTGCACCTCCTATAGAATATTAGCTCAAAAGTATTGAGGAGTTTCTGCACCTAAATATAAACTGTATTTATAATAAGGGGTAGGCCTACAAGTAGCCTACCCCTTATTATACAGTATATGAAAATAGGCAAATGCATGAAACAATATTTAAGCCTAACATAAAAATCCTATAATTTTTTTAAATTTCCTTGGAAATAAAACTTTGCCCTGTGCTTCTCCGCCTATGCACTATATTGTAGGCTATTGATAATTTCACTGACGTCAACCAATACATTGTAGGCGCACTTCATTTCCCGCGTCCAGCAGAGAATTGCACTCTGCTTGCATTTTGACTCATCTATGGGGATCTATGTTATGAAAAGGATGGTGACCACTGTTTTAGTCTATATAGGCTATGGACTATTATTAGGTGTATTTCCACAACATTAGCATACTGTTAGGCTATAATTTAAGTCTCCTTTGACGATGTCTAATGCAAACCGGATCTTCTTTGATTGGCCTCCGTGCCAGTGATTAACACTAGACCGACCTCGTTGGACGCCCCCTTCGGGCCAATGACGTGTCTTTTGAAAGTCAACGTTCTAACAGTCTAATAAATATATTTCATAAACGCTATTAGAAGAATAATCATTTTGGTTGTGTTTATGAAGGTCTTAGGTAACATTAGAATACAAAAAAAAAATGTCAAAGAACACAATAGCATTTTCATTAGTATTATGTAACTATATTATATATACAAAAGAAAAGGCTAACTATTATTATGTGTGAAATTAGTTCTGATATAGTTAGATGTAGTTTCGATGGGCCATCATCAGCTGCACAGGCCTGATGGGCAGAAACTTTTAACACAAATTATGTTTGTGATATTAAGATTTTAACAACGATAGTGTGTTAGATAGACTTATTTAGGAAAATTCAAGGACGGGGGGAGGAGGGACATAACTTAAAAAATGGCAAAGCAATTTAAAAAAGTACATTTGTTTTGAGTAAATATGACGCTCTCGGCTCTCCTAGTGTTAAATGTTTACATGTGTGGACACCTAGCCTAGCCTAGCCTATCCTAGCCTAGCCTAGCCTAGCCTAGCCTACTATCTCCTGGGATCTGAGCCAGTGAGAGGTTGCCAAGCCATTTGTAATTATTACTATTAGACCAGGGCATTATGTTATATTTTCATTGTCTATTAGTTATATGTCTATGGTTATTTATATGCCGACGTGTAGGTCTATGTGAGTCTCATGTTAAATGCAAGAGTCATGGATTTATGTAGGCCTACAAGACTATTTGGTCTGTAATGCGAAATCACATGTTATATGGTTTGTTGTGTGCGATCGATTACAGTAAGGTATAGGTTAGGCTATGCTTTTATGATACATTTAATGATGATTTAAGTGTCCAATTTTGCCATCAACAGATTCCTGCCTGTGCCACTGCATAGCATTGCATATTTATTGTAAATCGAATATGGTGGTGTATTCCCACTTATCAGTAAAGGTGCTGCTTGAAGGCACATCAAACATCGCGCAGTTTCAGCATGTGTCGGTGTTGAAGGCAGCGGTGTGGCACTGCGCCTGTTTGTGTACAGGCCCCCTCGTGATCTCAAAGCCTCAATATTTCAAAGCATCTATAAAACAGTCAGCGCAGTGAGAGGAAGTAGAGAGGGAAATATTAAACCAGCCACAGGATGAGGAAAACAATATGACAATATGATCTAAATTCACAGACAGCTGCTGAGGCGAGGGACAATGTGAAACAAATCACATTGGAGAGAAAATAATCCTTGTCATTTTTCATGTTTTACAGTACAAAATAATTTTGTGAAAACAGAACACAGGATTATCTAGCTTGTCTCAATCTTTGTGTGTAGCCATTGTTCATAACGGTCTCTGCAGTTGAAGTCATATGTATCCACTTCAGAAAACCAATTCATCTGTGCTGCCTCTGTTGGACAGTCAACTCAAGGCCGCTATGTTTTGCCTGTGTCTCAAGTGTGTGTGTGTGTTTAAAATTTCACCTCACACAGGCTCTTCTCCTGGGTGCCTCTGGACTCCTGGGCCTCCTGTAACTCTTTCTCCAGCTGTTCCAGACGAGCCACACGGATCTGTGAGTGGAGACAGAGAGAGAGGGTGAGCAAGTGAGAGAGTGAGCTTTTAGTCGCCACAGACATTTTGTGAGGTGACAAACATTGTACAACACCCTCCATAACAGAACAGTTTTAATTCCTTTGGTACACGTTAACTGTGTGTGGATACAAGGCAAACTGGGCCATCTGTTGCATCCCAAACCGGTTTCAGAATGAAGTACCACACTCAATAATGTAAGTGAATGCTTTGACAACAGCTGCCAAATGTCACTGTCTGTGTTGCCAGTCCAGAGAGTCGTTGTCCTTACCTGTGTCCTCTGGACCATTTCATCGCTGGTTCCGAAGCGTTCCTCCATGACAGAACGCAACTGCTGCGCCTCGAACTCCAGCTGCTGGCGAATGAGGTCCATCTGTATGGAGAACTATGAAGAGAAGGAAGAGGTGGTTAGTTTCCACACAACACAAGAATCCATTTTGAAACAAAATGGTTGCTAGCTTCTCTGCCGAAGAGTTTTAATCTCCCCTGCGCACCTGTTTAAATAATAATACGTTGATATCATGACAATGAGCAACCAAAAAAAGCAGTAAGAATACATTTTGTGTCTATCTATGTAAACCAGGGGTGTCAAACTCATTTTGCCCCGGGGGCATTCGGTCTTCAACGAGGTCCGGAGGGCCGCACCGAAAATGTGTTATTTTTCCTTGTCGTCCAATTTTTTTAAAAGTAGTCCTCTATCCATCAGTTTTGGAATTCAAAATGGTTTTAGGCATTTTAAAGTATATTGAGTTTGCTCTCACTGTGTCGATGCGTGGCAGTTGGTTCAGCCGCTGAGACAGGACCTGGAGCTGACTGTAGTACCAGTGACGCTCCCGCTCCTCCTTGTCTATCTCACTCACCAGCATAGTCCTGGAACACACACAGCCACACAAACCTTTAACACAAAGACTACCATCCGCAACATCACTGGGGATTCATAGTACCCTCATCTTTTTGGGGGGAGCGACTAGAGATTTGTAGTGAATACATGCATCTGATTGAACAATGGCAAGGATCTTACCTCTCTTTGTAGAGGTCTTCCAGATGCTGGGCAGTGATGCGTCCGTCTCCCAGCATGGCTTTGGCCAGGGCTCCATCCATGAGGTGGGGGTGTCCAGGATGCACGGCCGTGCCCTCCCCTGACAGAGAGGAGCTCTGGCGGGATGAAGGCCGCAGGGGGCTCCTGGCTCTGGAGGAGGAGGGAGGCAAGCAGGCCAGACGATCGTCCATGTCACTCGACTGAGCTGCCAGATTGGCTAGACTGTCTGGGAGGACGTGCAGATTGTGCGGCTGGTACTTCAACTCATAGTAGTTGGTCAGGTCCATGTGCAACTCTGAGAGAGAGAGAGAGAGAGAGAGCGAGAGAGAGATTATATACACTACCGTTCAAAAGTTTGGGGTCACTTAGAAATGTCCTTGTTTTTTAAAGAAAAGCACATATTTTGGCTATTAAAATAACATCAAATTGATCAGAAATACAGTGTAGACATTGTTAATGTTGTAAATGACTATTGTAGCTGGAAACGGCTGATTTTCTAATGTAATTTCTACATAGGTGTACAGAGGCCCATTATCAGCAACCATCACTCCTGTGTTCCAATGGCACGTTGTGTTAGCTTTTCATTTTAAAAGGCTAATTGATCATTAGAAACCCCTTTTGCAATTATGTTAGCACAGCTCCTCTTGCTCAGTTGTGCACCGGGGCCTCCCACTCCTCTGGACAAAACAAAAATGTCTAAGTGACCCCAAACTTTTGAACGGTAGTGTATTTTTTAAAAGAACCATTGAAATGGCCTATTATTGAATGAATCAATTACCTGTGTACAATATCAGTTTAATGCAAGACAGCCATTAAAAGGTGAGAAAATAGACAGAAAACTACATCAGACGTACCTTTGAGCTGGTCCAGCACATCAGTCCTCCCTGAGGAGGCCAAAGTGCCAGCCTCCAGCTCCAGTTTATTCTGCAGACCCTTCAATACCCCCTAGAGTGGAGAAGGCAATTCATAATCACTGTCTGTGTCAACTTGAAATTGTTGTTGTGGCCACAGTAAAACCAAGAACGAGTCACGGTCTCTTGTGTTTCTGATGAACTAGAGATGAAATAAACCAAGCAATGAAAATATATGCCTGCTATTCCCTCTCCTTTGAATCCACTTATAAGATGTCATATCATAGTAGCTTTCCTGACTTCAAAATCCAAGCCTTTTCTTCTAATAGGTGTCCTCTTACTGGAAAATATACATGTTCTTTCTTGTTTTTTTTTTTAGATGGACGGTTAGGTCTGTTTGCCATCAGTATCCGGCAGTGTGAGCTCTCTACAGAGCTCTTGGTCTTGGTTTTCGGCGGATAGCTCAAGCCGACCTCAGGAATATAAAGGCTTTAGCTGGGGATTATCCAGCTGTGCACATGTGCCAGAGGAGTAACAGGGTGAACCCATGTGCGGTTGGGGGTGGCACCTACGATTGCAGCTTAAGGTGGAGGCCTATCAAGACTATGATTGATGTTGCCGGCTGCAGCTATGGAATGGAGAAATTGTTTTTCCTTTCATAAATTCTGATTAAAATATTTCATTATGAAAGAAGGATGAGTTGGCTTTTTTAATAACCAGATTATGTTATGTGTTTTGACCTCTCTGCTCATGCCTCTCAGAATCAGGTACACCGTACACAGAATTTAGGCTAAAGTCACTCTAAAGCACATTGGAAACCCTGATTCCACCCCTCAAGGGTTGGTCCCTAATTCTGCCAGTAATCCAAACTCCCCTGACATTGAGAGTGTCTATTGGGTCAGAAGCAGCACGAAAAAGCGATCAAATGGGCCAAGGATTCTTCTCTCCATTTTCAAATGATGGCACATCGTTGGTAAAACAAATCTCTATTCAGAGCCAGTAGAGAACCAATAGGTTCCTGTGAATAAAATATGCCAAGGTAGAAGTCCTTACTATCCCTTCCATCGGCTTTCCTCTCTGTCTTTTGAAGAAGGAAATGATTTTCCAAATAACACAGTTTTATTTAGGTAAAAGTGACAAGAGCTGGGTGATTATGCAGGATCAAGCTGATTTATTCCTGAGGTAACGCAAAGACTCTGCAATGTTCTACAGGAGATAAAATGGTACACACTGAGAGCCGGGGTGTGTCATTTAATCTCCAACTGATCCAGATCATATGAATCCACACAGATATCATATTATGATGCATGTCTATGAAGGCCAACCGTTTCGTCGATAAACAGATGGATACCAAACAGTAAACCAGCATTGCAATGACACATGGTGTGACAGAGAGGAGTCTATTAACAGAAACTTGAAGCGGATTCTTTCCTGGAATCCAGGGAGAGGCTTGACCACAGAGAGAAAAAAAGGACTATCCTGCCTGACAAGCAGGGATTTCAAACAGCAAAAAATCTATAATGAGAAAATGTCTTAGCGGGCTGAATGGTCTAATGGTTTCCTTCTTCCTCGGCAAATTGTCTCAATCCCTGCTGGCATCATTACTGTAACAAGGACAACTGGATGGATCCGTGCAGAAAGAGGAATGATTAAAGTGTAGCCCAGTGCCTTGTCGATCTAGACTAAGGATGCTAGCCATGAAGCATTAGCGTCTCCAGCCACTCAGGAGAGAAACTGGGTCACTAGTGAAGGAGTTACATGAAGTCTACAGCATCCTCCAGAATTGGGGCTGAACTCTATCTATCTCAGAAAGAACTGAGTGGATTTTGAATAGGAATATGTTCTATCTGTATCTCAATCATGCTATTAGCCACGACTTGACAAAATGGAGGGAAGGATCCTACAGATGTAGGATCTTAATTTGAGCCTGTTTGCTACAGCAGGAAAATAATCCTGCAGCAACAGGAAATGTTAATTATTATGTGGATTATAATTAATGGACATTTTTGTAGGGGTTGATACATTTTTCGTAAGGGAGAATCGTCTTAAATTTCAATGTGGAAATTACATACTTTAGAAACCTTTTTAAAACCTCAAATAGACTACAGGTTTTACATGTCCTGCATTGCAGGAAAGCACCTGTATTGCAGGAAATCACCTGTATTGCAGGAAAGCTCCTGCAAGATGGTGATCAAATTAAGATCCTACATCTGTAGGCGTAGAGAAATTCAAAAATGAAAACATTTTCTTTTAGAAACCAAAGCAACACTTAATTATCTGTGTCTGAAACGTTTTTAAAATCTTTGGTCCATATGCAGAGAAATAACAAACTATAAAGGTCAATACAATGTCATTGAATCAACACTCTAATCTTATCCTATTCTTATTTCTCCCTTAGCCCTGGGGTCGTCCCTCTAACCTCTCTCACCTTCATGTCGGTGGTCTCATTCTCGAGCTTAGACAGGTGGTTGGAGTTGTCCTCCAGCTCTCTACGCAGATGGGAGTTCTCCTGGCGGAGTGCTTCCACCTGGTAGACCAGCTGGTCATAGGAAGCCGTGGAGTTCTCCATCTTCAGGCAGTGTTGTGGACCCTGCATGGAAGGAGAAACAAGTGAGATTGGAGGTTAGAGTGGTGTGGAGGTTAGCTTCATGGCAAACTACGGTATATTATGCATTGCTTATTATAAGGTTATTCCATTGTGTCTTTGCTGAATCACTTATAGGAAAACTGCCAGTCTTATTTCCCAAATGATACTATGTGCATCATTTGTGAATACATCACATTTTAACTCATACATTTTGTCTTTGTAAATTGAACAGTATTTTCACAGCAACGTAATCCTGCAGTAACAGGATTTGAACGTTTCTCAAATCAAATCAAATCATATTTTATTTGTCATATGCGCCGTGAAATGCTTACTTACAACCCCTTAACCAACAATGCAGTTTTAAGAAAATAGAGTTAAGAAAATATTTACTAAATAAACTAAAGTAAAAAATAAAATACAAAAGTAATACAATAAAATAACATTTGATTATTTGTTCAGCAGTCTTATGGCTTGGGGGTTGAAGATGTTTTCGACCTAGACATGGCGCTCCGGTACCGTTTGCCGTGTGGTAGCAGAGAGAACAGTCTATGACTTGGGTGACTGTCCTTGACAATTTTTTGGGCCTTCCTCTGACACCGCCTAGTATATAGGTCCTGGATGGCTGGAAGCTTGGCCCCAGTGATCTACTGGGCCTTACGCACTACCCTCTGCAGCGCCTTACGGTCAGATGCCGAGCAGTTGCCATACCAGGCGGTGATGCAACCAGCCAGGATGCTCTCGATGGTGCAGCTGTTGATGTTTTTGAGGATCTGGGGACCCATGCCAAATCTTTTCAGTCTCCTGAAGGGGAAAAGGTGTTGTCGTGCCCCCTTCATGACTGTCTTGGTGTGTTTGGACCATGATAGTTTGTTGGTGATGTGGACACCAAGGAACTTGAAACTCTCGACCCGCTCCACTACAACCCTGTCGATGTGAATGGGTGCGTGTTCGGCCCTCCTTTTCCTGTAGCTTCTTTGTCTTGCTTATGTTGTGGGAGAGGTTGTTGTCTTGGCACCACACTGCCAGGTCTCTGACCTCATCTCTATAGGCTGTCTCATCGTTGTCGGTGATCAGGCCTACCACCATTGTGTTGTCAGGAAACTTAATGATGGTGTTGGAATCGTGCCTGTACAGGGAGTACAGGAGGGGACTAAGCACTCGGTCAGGGAGAGGTTGAAAATGTGACTAGTTTCCGGAAACTACTGTAGGCGTGTGTTGCGGGTCACTACTTCACAGGTGAACCATTTGAACGTAAACTTTTTTTTAAAAATCAAAATGCGTTTTTTGGCAGAAATGCCTTCTGGAACATATGAACTTTTATGTGCCTTAATAACAAACTTGTATGCCATCTGTAGTACAGAACGCTCGGACCAAACCTTAAAGAGATGGGAGGGGCTAAAACTTAAGAGGGTGTGAACGATGCTTCATGGGTGTAGACAAAGAAGAGCTCTCCAGTAGGTACCAAAACATTCAAAGTGAGGTTACAAGTTTATCAACTTTCAAAGCAGAATTACTAGCTCTGTGTCTCTGATTTTATCCAATGTAAAAAAAACACAATTTCAAATTTTGCTACATAAGACCGAATCAACGCGGTCGGTCAGTGCATGTTCTGAGTACACGTCCTGGTAATCCGTCTGGCCCCCCGGCCTTGTGAATGTTTACCTGTTTAAAGGTCTTACTCACATCGGCTACAGAGGGCGTGATCACACAGTCGTCCATAACAGCTGGTGCTCTCATGCATGCTTCAGTGTTGCTTGCCTCAAATTTACCATAAAAGGCATTTAGCCCGTCTGGTAGGTTCGTGTCACTGGGCAGCTCGCGGCTGGGTTTCCCTTTACAGTCCATAATAGTTTGCAAGCCCTGCCACATCCGACGAGCGTCAGAGCCAGTGTAGTATGATTCTGTCTTAGTCCTGTATTGACGTTTTGCCTGTTTGGTGGTTCATCTGAGGGCATAGCAGGATTTCTTATAAGCGTCCAGATTAGTGTCCCGCTCCTTGAAAGCGGCAGCTCTAGACTTTAGCTCGGTGCGGATGTTGCCTGTAATCCATTGCTTCTGGTTGGTATATGTACATATGGTCACTGTGGGGACGACGTCTTCGATGCACTTATTGATGAAGCTGGTGACAGAGGTGGTTTACTCCTCAATGCCATTGGATGAATCCCGGAACATATTCCAGTCTGTGCTAGCAAAACAATTCTGTAGCGTAGCATCCGCATCATCTGACCACTTCCGTATTGAGCGAGTCACTGGTACTTCCTGCTTTCGTTTTTGTTTGTAAGCAGGAATCAGGAGGATAGAATTTTGGTCAGATTTGCCAAATGGGGAGCGAGGGAGAGCTTTGTACGCATCTCTGTGTGTGGATTAAAGGTGGTCTAGAGTTTTTTTTCTCCTCTGGTTGCACATGCTGGTAGAATTCAGGTAAAACGGATTTAGGTTTGCCTGCATTAAAGTCCCCGGCCACTAGGAGCGCCGCTTCTGGTTGAGCATTTTCTTGTTTGCTTATGGCCTCTTATACAGCTGGTTGAGTGCGGTCTTAGTGCCAGCATTGGTTTATGGTGGTAAATAGACGGCTACGAATGATATAGATGAGAACTCTCTTGGTACAGTAGATAGTGTGGTCTACAGCTTATCATGAGGTACTCTACCTCAGGCGAGCAATAGCTCGAGACTTCCTTAATATTAGACATAGCTCACCAGATGTTATTGACAAATAGACACACAACACCACCCCTCATCTTACGAGATGTAGCTATTCTGTCCTACGGATACCCGGAAAACCTAGCCAGCTGTATATTATCTGTGTCGTCGTTCAGCCACGACTCGATAAAACATAAGATATCACAGTTTTTATTGTCCCGTTGGTAGGATAGTCTCGAACGGAGCTCATCCAGTTTATTCTTCAGTGATTGCACGTTGGCCAATAGTACGGGTTATGTTACGTGATCAGTGGTTAGGCTATTAGTTGACCAAAATTAGGGTACATGAAAGTGCAATACTGTCAATATAACCGTGTGTTAGTGTGGGTTTTCAGTGAAATTATGTAAATCCTGAAGCTTATCTGCATTCCCTGTGGTGCAGGACATTTTCAGCAACAAAAGAGTGATCAAATTAAGATCCTACAACTGAACATGTTATTTGATAATTTGGAACTCTTTTTACTACATAAGAAATGTTGTCAGTGAGGAAAAACAATGCAGCCATTTTGTTAAATGGGCTGCAGGGAGCCATTTTGTAATGTTTGAAGGAGTGGAAGTGTATCATAAATATATGGTACAATAAATCGAATTTGACTCCAATCTCACTACTGGTGGCTTTGATGCAATTATATAGAAGCAAATCAAATTCACAATTTCAACCCTAGCCACCTTGACATCAATGAAACCAAATGAAGCCAGTGCACATTTGTGCATAATGCCTGAAGCAGTCATTCCCTCTGCTTTTTATGGAGACTCAGACGGCAGTGACAGATTTGCATTATTAACGCCTTCCTGCTCTTCATGACTGGTGATGACAACAATTGCAACAGTGATTCTCCTAGGTCTGTAATTTGACACATTATTTTTATGTGTAAGACTTGCATGGCAAGTGGTGTGAAATGTTAAATATTTGAGGATGTTTCATTTTCAGAGAGAACAAGTGCGATCATCTGCTCTATTATGGAATTACAATGATTGCTATTTTTAACAAAGAAATTTAAGATAACCCAGCATTGAAATGCATACATTTTTGTATTCAGTAGTTAGAAATATTACTTGTTGAATAATTACTTATCATCAAATCCCCATACGAATACAAAACCCGAGACATACAAAAAAGATTAGTCTTATTCAACGAATTTCAATGGATTTTGATGACTCTTCATTTCAACTGAACAGACATTCATTCCTGCACAGTGCCGCCATCTGAATTGCTAAAGGGCCTCGGACAGTCTTTGTTGGCCTTAGTGATGAGATTCCCTTCTCGCAGCAGTAGCGTTGATAAGGGGGAGGTGCTCTCCAGACATCAGAGGCATTTCTGCACACGCCAGCACAATCCAGCCCACTTCAATATTACCGGTGAGGGCGTCTACGGCTCTGGCGCGTCACAAAGGTCAGGCTATGGACCACGGTGCTCTGGGGGCAGACAGGCAATGTCAGTGCGGCAAACGCTCTGCTGGAATAGTGCTGCATTTCATTACTGTGTGTCTGTCTTTCACCCCTTAGGGAATTCACAGTGGAACAAAATAGAGGACATACGGCTGATGTATTATTGGATTGTACGTGTTGAAATGTTTTATAGTATAAAATAGGGGGCCGGTATATACTCAAGCCTCTTTCACTGGAGTTCAATCAGATTTGCATTGAGAAAAACAAAATTGCATCATCAATGCATATTTTTCTGTGATTCATTGTACAATATTTATTGGTGAAACCAAAAAAAGCTACAATTGTATTGCAACTTTAGCTGTGCAAAAGCTAGAGGATTTTTTCCACAGTGTGGGTTTGATTGAATTCGGTCCATTCTTTTGTTGTCCTGTCTGTGTACTCTGTTGCCTTATTCCGCTAAAGTCAAATCACATAATCTCTCTCTCAACAAGCAAACTGCGCAATTACATAATGAACAGATGGTTGTTCATTTAAAGTGAATGTCAGGCCAGAGTTTGTTATGCAAAGGACTTCCACAAGCTTGGAAAAATCTATGTGATTCAAATATAGACTCATAAATCAATGCTGAAAACCCAATGGTGGTATTTTTCCAAATGTTTTCATCATTCTCTCACACATTGTTATCTGTGTCCACATGTACTGATAAGCAACGCAATATGTTACTGCAATTAGGTAGGTGATAATATGCATCCAGCATACACAAAGCAGCCTTAGCATGTCTATCTAATGGCTGTGGACATATGGGGACACATCAATGCCCATGCCTTGAACACACAGCTCTTTATCATTTCAAAGTGGGGGACATGAAACACATTCATTATTTTGCCGGACAGCATTGAAGGCAGTGTGACAGTCTGTTGTTGAAGGCCAGCCACTGATGATTGAACAATGCTGGATAGGATTGTGTTGTGGTCCTAAGGGAATTCAATACAGCTGGTTGATTTTTCCAATAAGATTTCTTCCATCAAAGGAATATATTCATGAGCTGGCTCACGGTCCAATGTTATCGCAACGTCCTTCCATCTTAATTGCCCTTGTGGCAAAAGCATTAATTGCACCGACATATTTATGTCAGGTGATGGCTATTTATCTATTTTTTCCTGTCCCTCTTTTTATCCCCAACATGGCTCTTTCTGTTGTGTCCTATTTGCTGCTGTTGGGGGCGCAATGCGTGATGGGTAATCTGTGAGGAATTCGCACCCCCAGAGGAATATAATTCAGACGGAGCCGTGTGAGTGTTAGCGAGCCTGCCAATGGAGTGCTCGAGACTGTTTCTATGGAAACAGCCAATCCCCTTTTCACGCTCTGGAAAATGTGGTAAAAGTGAGGATGAGATGAATAAAGGCAAGCCAAGCAGAAGGGGTAATGGGGGTCGGGGTAACCAATGTCGCTAATCAACTCTATGTTATATTCTCTATTCTGTTGATGCTGTGCGTACTTCACAACTGGTTTGTGCAGTTTCCATTCAGAACCACAATCTGACGTTGAATGACTGTTTATTTCTATCAGTGAGTGGCTAAAACACTACATCATCAAAGGTATGTGGACACCTGCTTGTGGAACATCTCATTCCAAAATCATGGGCATTAATATGGAGTTGGTCCCCCCTTTGCTGCTATAGCAACCACCACTCTTCTGGGAAGGCTTTCCACTAGTTGTTCCATTCAGCTATCAGAGCATTAGTGAGTTCGGGCACTGATGTTGGCTGATTAGGCCTGGCTCGCAGTCTGCGTTTCAATTCATCCCAAAGGTGTTCGATGGGGTTGAGGTCAGGGTTCTGTGCAGGACAGTCAAATTCTTCCCCACCGATCTCTACAAATCATTTCTGTATGGACCTCGCTTTGTGCACGGGGGCATTGTCATGCTGAAACAGGAAAGGGCCTTCTCCAAACAAAGGCAAAGTTGGAAGCACTGAATCGTCTAGAATGTCATTGTATGCTGTAGCATCAAGATTTCCCTTCACTGGACCTAAGGGGCCTAGATCAAACTATGAAAAACAGCCCCAGACCATTATTCCTCCTCCTCCAAACTTTACAGTTGGCACTATGAATTGGGGCAGATAGCGTTCTCCTGGCATCCGCCAAACCCAGATTAATCCGTCGGACTGCCAGATGGTGAAGCGTGATTCATCACTCCAGAGAATGTGTTTCCACTGTTCCAGTCCAACGGCGGCGAGTTTAACAAGACTCCAGCCAATGCTTGGCATTGCGCATGGTGATCTTAGGCTCGGCCATGGAAACCCATTTTCATGAAGCTCCCGACGAACAGTTATTGTGCTGACGTTGCTTCCAGAGGTAATTTGGAACTTGGTAGAGTGTTGCAACCAGCTCTAGACAATTTTTTACACGCTACACGCTTCAGCACTCAGCCCTGTTCTGTGAGGTTTTGTGGCCCACTTTGCGGGTGAGCTGCTGTTGCTCCTAGACATTTCCACTTTACAATAACAACACTTACAGTTGAAGGGGCAGCTCTAGCAGGGCAGAAATTTGAGGAACTGACTTGTTTGAAAGGTGGCATGCTATGACGGTGGCACGTTGAAAGTCACTGAGCTCTTCAGTAAGGCCATTCTACTACCAATGTCTGTCTATCGAGATTGCATGGCTGGCTGTGTGCTTGATTTTATACCCCTGTCAGCAACTGGTGTGGCTGAAATTGCAGAATCCACTAATTTGACGGGGTGTCCACATTCTTTTGTATAGTGTACTGTATATGCAGTAACCAGAGCTTACACAACCATTGGCCTGGGAGGCTATCCTCTACTTCTCCACTGTGAGTAACACACTACACACCTACACTTTATAGAGAAATGTGTCAAGATGAACCCAAACTGATTTATGCACATTTTCGGACTTTGTAATAACCATGCTTAGGATTAGGTAATAATCAATGAACAATGTAAACAAACAAAGTGCAAACAAAGCCTTGTTCCATGCCTATAAGGTCAGGCTGAACATTAGCCATGCTAGAGCATAGATGCCCTTCAGCATCAGTGGGGACGAGCCTGCTGTGATTAGCTAGTCAGCTCTGTACTGCAGGCTCTCTCTCTCTCTCTCTCTCTCTCTCTCTCTCTCTCTCTCTCTCTCTCTCTCTCTCTCTCTCTCTCTCTCTCTCTCTCTCTCTCTCTCTCTCTCTCTCTCTCTCTCTCTCTCTCTCTCTCTCTCTCTCTCTCCTCTCTCTCTCTCTCTCTCTCTCTCTCTCTCTCTCTCTCTCTCCTCTCTCTCTCTCTCTCTCTCTCTCTCTCTCTCTCTCTCTCTCTCTCTCTCTCTCTCTCTCTCTCTCTCTCTCTTCTCTCTCTCTCTCTCTCTCTCTCTCTCTCTCTCTCTCTCTCTCTCTCTCTCTCTCTCTCTCTCTCTCTCTCTCTCTCTCTCTCTCTCTCTCTCTCTCTCTCTCTCTCTCTCTCTCTCTCCAGTCATGCAAACACAATAGGAGCCAAAGGTCTGAACCACATCCACTGACTGCAACAAAAAGGCTCATCAAGAGCACTGTCCCCTGACAATGGACGATGACTCAAAGGCTGTGTGTGTATAAAAGGGAATCTGGGTTAGACAAGAAACAAGCAGATGTCATGGTTTCTGAGTGTTGTCTTGTTGTGTTGAAACATGCCCAGAGGTCCATGAGGGTTTGTAGCTTTTTCTCATCGCCCATCTTCTTTGTCCTAATTATGGTAAATTTGTTTCAATAATAATAATAATAGCAAGGATTCTGTAGTAATAATACTAATGCTAATACTAATGCATTGTCATGATCATCATATAAGTTTATTTTTACCCTATCATTATGTCACCATTACATTGTTTAGAGGGTGAGTCATAACCGATACAGTCCAACTGTCCACAGCTCATTCTGTACAGTGAAAGTAGGCCATGAATGGCTACGCAGAGTGTGAGGCCAGAACAAAGAACGCGCGTAGCATACAGCTAGGATTCTCTGCTGCATTATTTTTTCCTCCACCACCCTTTCACGCCGAGACTGTCTGGTTACCACGGCAACGGCACCTGCCAGGGAAGATGTCGAGCCTGAGGATCTCTCGCTCCTCAACCAGACTGTCTTGTCCTTGTGCACTATTGAGTGGAATCAATCTTATTGTACTGTAGTAGGTGTAGGTGAAAAAACGTACAATGCTCACACAGTAGGGCAGTAGCTCAGGTGCATTCAAGGTGTTGATAAATGCCTAAACCGTTGCTAAGTATTTTTCTAGTATAAAATGCAGTGAAATAACATAGTCTACGGATCAACAATGCCGAAGTGTTGAATGAAAGTGAGTTCCTAAACGTATGACACAGTATCAAAGGGCATTTCCCATCTCATGTGAAATGCGTCACCACTTCCGTAGATTGAGCATGGGGTCAGACCAGCCCATACTGACAGTGACAGAGCTTATGGGGTCAATAGGCCAGGTAATATACTGTCATACCAATACACCTAGAGTAAGCCATGTAGGAGGAGCATCTACACACTGATCCAAAATGAAATCCAGAACATGAATTATTGAGATATTGTGAACGGGGGAGGAAGTCATGCAATCTGATCAAAATGTCATTTCAAGTTTTGAAATGACACAGATATTTTTCTTCTTTCAAATAAGCGTATTTCATGGCAATTGGACACATCCTAAGCTTGCAGAAGGATTGTCCATGCATGGGCAAATACGACAGAGCAGCGTGTTATTTTTTGATTTATATAGAGTTTTCTGGGTCTAGCACGTAGCTAACACATAGTCAATAGACCTACCTAGCTAGCTCATGGCTAACATTACAGCTAATGCTAACAGCACAAATCATTGCTAGTCTGGAACTGAATGGCCATTCCAGCCTAGGGACTGGACTGTGAGAGCTAGAGTTTTCCATCAGCTTGTCACAGCTGGGACGAACTCTTTTGTACATGCTCATTAAGTAAGGAATCAATACGGTGTTAGCATTGGCATTGACTAGAATTCACTTGCCAAAAAGCCTATCAGCGACAGTCTTCGACTGTGTCGAAGTTCTCAAATGACCCAGACACAAAACGATCTGTCTCTCTGGGGACACGTCCTTCAAAAGTGACCGCAACATTTTGTTTTCATCAATTACGTGCATGCTAGATATAAAGGGTGATATGCGCGTGGTAAAAACAACTCAAGAAGTCTGCATAATTAGTGAGCTGCCCTTGGCCCTTTGTTTGTACAAGCTTACATCAAGAAGGGAAAGGCTTTCGCTAGCTATAGCTGTCTACAGGTTCTAAACCATAAATGGGTCCCAATGTCAGACAACTGATAGACTAATGCTATAGTCTTTAACCTAAGTGGGTCTCCCATAGCAAATAATACAGTAACGATGAGTCAAGAGAGGAGGTTAGCAATGTACAATGTAAAGAGGTGGTAGGCTTCCATAGGTAGAATGGAGGACATTTCCCATTGTTTAAGTGACAGAGGTCAACAACATCCCACTATATCCTCTGTGGATAAGAGGTCTTCTGTTTGTACTCTGAGTGACGTGCATTTAAATGGTTAGCAAGGCAAGCCTTTGTTCACTTCAGCTAATTCTGTCAATAACTTTGGCTTGGAGCTGAAAGGCGCTGCCTCCGAGATTTCATCTGAAGCAGCGATAACAGCAGCAGCATCTCAGCATCCATTAGAGGAAAGAAGGCTTTCAGTGATAATGGAAATAAGGCCCTTAACTGTAGGAGAGACGAAGCAGGAAAGCCACACAGTAGAAAAACAAATAAATGATTGTCCTTCCTCCCATTGGAAGTGTCTATTGCAGTAGGCTATTTGTTTTTAAAAGGAAACTGGCAAACACTTGTCAAACGCATATCTATATGGTTGTTTCCTCAATGTAGTTGACAGGGATTCTTCCCTATCAGTGACATTGAAGAGAGAGCCATAAACGTGCATTTGATCTGAGTTTCTGTAACCAACTGTCAAAATAGTCTGAAACTAGAAATGTCTTTGATTAGGTGGTATACATTTGTAATCTGACGACATTCCTAAATTTGGACATTCTCTTGAGCATATCAGGATAAACACATCATTAGGAAAACACATATCACGGCTACACTAGACTGGCAAATGCTTCCCTCAATAACAAAGAAAAATAATGACAATTCGTCATACTTATTCTCTGGGTTTGGTTGACCATGTCTATTCACATAGGCCGCTCAGAAAGGGCTCAAGATGGCTCTACTGTATATCTTAATCTCCCTTCAAATATGATGTCAAATGCTTTGGCCCTGTCAGTAAAGCCCTTCTCCCTTCTTCTCAGGACTAGACTAGATGATGTGAAGTTATTGGAGGCAAGCCCGTTAACGCTCTCTTGGTTAAAAGCTAATTGATTTGTCAACCTAATCTCAATTCAAGGCTTGTCGTTGTCCGTAGACATCCAGACACAGAATAAATAGAGACGCCAACGACAGCAGGGTTCCGCTGTTTTCCTCCACAAAATCTGGCGTGTCAGTTAGTAGCCCATCCCTTCCCTAAAAAAACCATGACATTATGTAATATTACGTAAGCGCTTTACATTTTGCTGGGCTTTTCGGGCCTGGGGATTTCATTTGCATTTTAGTCATTTAGCAGACACTGTTATCCAGTGCAACTTACAGGAGCAATTAGAGTTAAGTGCCTTGCTCCAGGGCACATTGGCAGATGTTTCGCCTAGTTGGCTCTGGGATTCGAACCAGCGACCTTTCGGTTACTGGCCCAAAGCTCTTGGAAGATTCCAGGCTGAAGATTCCAGACCTGGCAGTTCTCTCTGTGGTCCAGTTCAGTTCCCCTATTCAGTTTGTGCCCAGACAGATCAGAACATCATGACATACAGCGCTGTCGGTGAAAACTGTGAGGGAAATAGTAATATTGGATTCCTGGATGTTGGTGTGAATACCTGATATGAGACATAGGCCTACACAGATGGTAAAATACCTAATAGGGCACAGCCACACCCCATAGTTGTATGATTGAAGCCACTCACAGTATAATCAAAGCCATGGGCACAGTGAGTGGCCAGTCCCTAAGAGACTCATTAGAGCAGGATCTGCACTGGTTACCATTGCTGTGTGTGTGTGTGTGTATGTGTGTGTGCAAATAAGATCAATTATGCTATAAAACAGATTAAAAGCTTTAAAAGCTTATTTTCTTCTCTGCTGCTGGGTTTAATCCCCATGTTTCATGTGTTAAATGAAGCCTGTAGTATTTAGCTGTATGTGTCTATTGTCTTCCTTCTTCACATACGATATCTACTTTTCTTACGAGGTGGGATATTTTGCCCAGAAATGTCACAATCATTTATATATTACCCTCATGAGATTCAGGTGATTGAAAACCTTGTGTATGCAAGCATTCTAATGTAAATTCGATACATTTTGTAATCCATAGACAAAAAATAATGAAGCCTCCTTCTCATCAACCAGTATTGGGTTTATACATGTCTATCCACTACTGCTCAGCCAGACAACTTTACAAAAAAAGGCTCCAAATAGAAATATGGAATATAAACTGCATTTGTGAAGGACATCACACAACAACGATGGTCTCGTTTTCTTCCATTGACGACGTCAATGATTCACCCTCCAAATAGGCCACCATCGCCAAAATGCGCCAAAATGCACGAATCAATTTCAATGCTAAATATGTCCACGATTTATTGACATCAAATGGAGAGTTGGTTATCTGTTTGATAAATAGCCTGCCACTTACCCTTTAGAATAAACCTTCAAATTAGGTTACCTGGATAAGCCTACCTATTTCAATCGACCTTGCCTACTACAACGCCATACATTTTCAGGTATTAGTCTACTAACCTATAGCCTACACTATCCAAATACATTGGACAATTGAGGCTCCAGAATATTTTTTTGGGGCTCCAAAAGATTGAACATAAAATTCATTCAAGGATAAAAGCGTCAAGTATATCTTGAACAAACCCACTTTCATGCATTTGCCTGTTTAACATTCTATTCACATCAGGACCACTCTCCTCGCGCACTCGCGAAGCAACCAATCCAGTATGCAGCATCGTAAGAAAGCGTTATAATAATAATAATAATAATAACAATAATCGTAGCTTTAAAATGTTGGCATGTAAGACAATTCAAAATTGTTGGCATGCTTTACAATTGTGTTGAATTCTTACCTCATTTCCAAAGCCGTGTTGATTTCAATAGGGCGTGGAATGAGAGAGCGGACTCTGTGCGATGGATGCTGAATTCACGACTAGCTGCGTGCTGTGACGCTGTAGTCTGATGTCACATACCACAGCCCCCCCCCCCCCCCCCTCTCAATTTCACACAAAAAAAAGCTATTTATCTCTCTTGGCAGGCAAATGTTGAATATAGAAAGTATTATAACTATTTTTGAAATACGTTTGACCTCTAGCTAATAGATAGATAGATCGATAGATAGGTACTTTATTGATCCCCAAGGGGAAATTTATTTGACAAGCAGCTACGAAAAAAACACAGGGCAGGTGCAAAATGTCAGAACGAAAATACACATGATACATGATACATAGAGCAGCAGTATGAAAAAGTATCAAAATACAAGAAGTCTGGAGTGCAAAAAAGCTATAAAAGACATTGCATAGTATGGGTGGATGGCTGAATATGTACACTATACATTGGTGGATGGTGCATGGTTAACTATACTATACAGGTCGATGGCAGAGAAATACAGTGGGGAGAACAAGTATTTGATACACTGCCGATTTTGCAGGTTTCCTACTTACAAAGCATGTAGAGGTCTGTAATTTTTATCATAGGTACTCTTCAACTGTGAGAGACGGAATCTAAAACAAAAATCCAGAAAATCACATTGTATGATTTTTAAATAATCAATTTGCATTTTACTGCATGACATAAGTATTTGATCACCTACCAACCAGTAAGAATTCCGGCTCTCACAGACCTGTTAGTTTTTCTTTAAGAAGCCCTCCTGTTCTCCACTCATTACCTGTATTAACTGCACCTGTTTGAACTCGTTACCTGTATAAAAGACACCTGTCCAGACACTCAATCAAACAGACTCCAACCTCTCCACAATGGCCAAGACCAGAGAGCTGTGTAAGGCCATCAGGGATAAAATTGTAGACCTGCACAAGGCTGGGATGGGCTACAGGACAATAGGCAAACAGCTTGGTGAGAAGGCAACAACTGTTGGCGCAATTATTAGAAAATGGAAGAAGTTCAAGGTGACGGTCAATCTCCCTCGGTCTGGGGCACCATGCAAGATCTCACCTCGTGGGGCATCAATGATCATGAGGAAGGTGAGGGATCAGCCCAGAACTACACGGCAGGACCTGGTCAATGACCTGAAGAGAGCTGGGACCACTGTCTCAAAGAAAACAATTAGTAACACACTACGCCGTCATGGATTAAAATCCTGCAGCGCACGCAAGGTCCCCCTGCTCAAGCCAGCGCATGTCCAGGCCCGTCTGAAGTTTGCCAATGACCATCTGGATGATCCAGAGGAGGAATGGCAGAAGGTCATGTGGTCTGATGAGACAAAAATAGAGCTTTTTGGTCTAAACTCCACTCGCCGTGTTTGGAGGAAGAAAAAGGATGAGCACATCCCCAAGAACACCATCCCAACCGTGAAGCATGGAGGTGGAAACATCATTCTTTGGGGATGCTTTTCTGCAAAGGGGACTATCACAACTCAGACAGAGACCCAAATGCAGACGCAGGAGGCAGGTAGAATGTCAAGTATGTATTTACTTTACAAAATCGGAAGGCTATATCTCGTTGTCGTAGGCAGGCAAATGATTTGGTACACAGGCGTTCAGAGGTACAGAGACGGCAGGCAGGAATCAGGTTGTGTAAACAGGCAGGGGTACGGTAACAGGAGAACTAAACAGACAGCAGGTATTACTAGGAATGCGGGCACGACCTGGTGAAACACACAAGACGAACTGGCAACCAGACCAATGAACAGATACAGATTAAATACACAAGGAATAAGGGAACATAGGAAACACCTGGTAGAGGAGGAGCCAGGGAGAACAGGTGAACGGAATTAGGGTATGACAGGGACAGGACGACTGCACAGTATTGAGGGGAGGATGGATGGGGCCATGTATCGCGAGATCTTGGCCAACAACCTCCTTCCCTCAGTAAGAGCATTGAAGATGGGTCGTGGCTGGGTCTTCCAGCATGACAATGACCCAAAACACTCAGCCAGGGCAACTAAGGAGTGGTAAGAAGCATCTCAAGGTCCTGGAGTGGCCTAGCCAGTCTCCAGACCTGAACCCAATAGAAAATCTTTGGAGGGAGCTGAAAGTCCGTATTGCCCAGCGACAGCCCCGAAACCTGAAGGATCTGGAGAAGGTCTGTATGGAGGAGTAGGCCAAAATCCCTGCTGCAGTGTGTGCAAACCTGGTCAAGAACTACAGGAAACGTATGATCTCTGTAATTGCAAACAAAGGTTTCTGTACCAAATATTAAGTTCTGCTTTTCTGATGTATCAAATACTTATGTCATGCAATAAAATGCAAATTAATTACTTAAAAATCATACAATGTGATTTTCTGGATTTTTGTTTTAGATTCCATCACTCACAGTTGAAGAGTACCTATGATAAAAATTACAGACTTCTACATGCTTTGTAAGTAGGAAAACCTGCAAAATCGGCAGTGTATCAAATACTTGTTCTCCCCACTGTACTTAAATAGCTAAAAGTGCGTATGATATAAGTGAGGGTAATAATAGTTTACTTAAAATACAGACTGGTTAAATGAACAGGTAAGTGAATATTTTGCATGGTTAAATTAACTGTACAGGTAAATATACAGTTAAATGGATGCATAATTGTTAACCCTGGTGAGGCATTAAATAGTCTAATAGCTGCCGGCAGGAAGGACCTCCTGTAGCACTCTCTGGCACTGTGGTGGGATTAGTCTGTGACTGAAGGTGCTCCTCTGTGTCATAACCATGGCATGCAGAGGGTGGGTGACGTTGTCCATGATGGCCAGCAGTTTGGCCAGGATCCGTCTCTCCGACACCTCGTCTAGAGTGTCCAGGCTCATCCCCAGAACAGAGCTAGCCTTCCTGATCATCTTATTTACCCGAGAAGCATCATCGGCTTTTATGTTGGTGCCCCAGCACACCACTGCAAAAAAGATGGCACTGGCCACCACAGACTGGTAGAAGGTATAAAGTTGTTTACTGCACACGTTGAAGGACCTGAGCTTCCTCAGAAAGTAGAGTCGGCTCTGGCCCTTTTTGTACAGAGCCCCGGTGTTACCAGCCCATTCCAGCCTGTTGTCCATATGGACTCCCAGGAACTTGTATGACCCAACCATTTCCACATCCATCCCCTGTATAGGGACTGCAGTCTCTATAACGGGTAACAGCTCACTGTCCGGGCTACAAAACTCTTCCTTAAGAGTAATATGGCTCGGATTAAACCATCTGTTGTTAACTAATAAAGCCAGCCCCCCTCCCTTACCCTTACCGGAAGAAACGCTATCCCTGTCCGCTCTGATGGTCTGAAACCGCCGATTGTCACGTTCTCTATGGGGATGTTATCATTCAGCCAAGTCTCAGAAAAACACAATAGGCTCGCTTCCCGGTATTCTCTTTGTCCATGAACCAGACCCTGAAGATCGTCCGTCTTGTTATGCAGCGGTCTCACGTTGCCCATAACGATAGACGTATAGCCGGTTTGTACTTCCTTAGCTTTGCCTTACACTTCAATCCCGCCCTGTGTCCACGCCGTCGCCTTTTCAACTCGTCCGGAACATCAAACTTTTCCCCGGGGTGCAGCAGCGCTGCATGTGCTAAATCCAGGAGCTGGGCTCTGTTGTAAATAATTGTGGATGTAATGTTTATTTGTTTAAGTATTGCATCAGCTGCATTCAATGAAAACTTTAGAAACTCTATAAAGCGCCAAAGCACAAATGCAATAAACGTAGGCCTATGGGTTGGAAGGATTTAGTTCAGACTCTCGGGTGTAAAGAATTATCAGCAAAGCCTAAACTTTAACTTGAACTTAAAACGTGTATATGGACGTGCAGGACAAACAAACAGACATCATATTTTGTACCCACCTATAATTTGTGCATCTGTGAATTATCATAATGTTAAGACTTTTATTAAGTCAAGGCTTAGTCCTTTTGACGTGTTCTGCTACAGGCTTGCCATGGGCTGTTGTCCAGGGTGCTGAACAGGTGGAAGGTGCTGCTGCCTTTTCAGAGGTTGCTGTCCAGGGTGGCGAGGTGCTGAACGGACAGATCCCCATGGTACTTTGCCTCCCAGGTATTGTTCATTCTTATCCATTCACCTGACCGAACACAATGAAGAAAACCATTAAAGAAGTGCACTTGACCCCATTCATCATTGGTTGCCATGGGCAATTGTTATGGAGGTGGGTGTTGTCTCTTTCTCTTGTAGTTTCTCAGTTTGTCACTGGAGCGAGACAAAAGGCTAATCTATAGTGTCCAGCTGCACCAAAGAAAAACTGTCTGGGAAGTGGGAATGCCGTTTGTGTGAACATTTCTGATGGCCAGACAGTGGCGCCATTACCCTCCTGACACCAATGTGGCACATTTCTGTGAAGTCCATGACGTACCTCACAATAGGGCTTATAGTGGCTCTTATATCTTGCTAACAAAGTTGGGGAAGTATTGACATGGTAAAAAAGTAATATTCTTTTGACATTTCACGTGTGAATTTGATTTTGAAACACGGGGTAAAAACTAAAAATGAGGTGAAGCCCTAGGATACATGACATGCCACATATAGCCTACAGTAGGTCTACACAGGTTCAAGAAGCTATATGGACTAGCACGCCGGGGAGCTGTCCCTTCAGCACCACGCCATTCTGGAGCCCCTATGCTATCAGGCAGAAATTTGCGTCTGCTCAATGACACGACTGATGTAAGCCTAAAGCACCGCATGTTACACTATATTACATTTAACCCGATCTAATCAAAGGCAATTATATATTTTGATTGACATGATACTATTTGAGCTTCACTCCAAAATAAACGGATTGGTTTCACAAACAGGCTATAACCTAATAATCGATTAGTGAGAGAGAGAAAAAAAACTATCGAAAATAACCCAAAGGATTAAACCATGCAATCATATTAGGTGTTGAAAATAATAATTGAAAAAAATAATCAAGATAAAGACGGAGCCGAATGAGAGGCGTATCTCAGATGCGTAGCTGAATGATGGAGGGAGGGAGCGCAAACATCTTCAGCAAAAGCAGGATAAGGAGAGTCAAAAGCGCAAGGTTTCTGGAACTGCCCATTCGCTTGCGTCAGTATTCGATGAGCGACTAAATAGAAAGGAAAGCATCTCCTATCTTTGGAATCAAGGGGTTTAAATCAGAAAAACAGAGAGAGAGAGAGAGAAAGAGAGCGCGAGAGAGAGCGAGAGAGCTGCAGTGAAAAGGGGAGGACCTGGCTACAACAACACCACGTATACTGTAAAATGTTATTGCTATAGAAGGACTAGCGTCAATGTATTTACTTACTTGTGTTACATGCGGGCATATTTAAATTCGCGTCATCACAACGGATCTGTGAAAGTAAACTTGAGGTAAGTTTGATTAATTTCAACTCAACACGTTCATCCGTTCATTCCCTCACTCAACTAGCCTACTGACTCATTCAATGTTCTCTCCATTGTTCAGTATCTGGTGGAAATGTTTATTTTGTATTCGGTTACATTTTACATCAATAATAGTGAGGCCAGTCCTTTACTGTGTGATAACAGCCTACCTGGCCATAGGATGAGACACTGTAGTGACGCTTTCAAGAGAAGTGTGGGTCAACATCCCATCGATATGAATAAAAAAATACTCAGATGCGTCTGATTAGGGTTTGACCGATAACTACTTTTGGTTTCAAATGTGTGTTTGTGATATACAGGGATCGAAACCCTACATTTCTCTCTCAAAGTTAACGTCACAATAAACTTTGAACAGATAATCTTATTTTCTTTATAGGGTTTGGAATGATATCTAATTTCTGATTTACCACAGTTTACCATTGGATTAATGTGCTGTTATATAGTCATATCGCTGCTATAATATGATATGGTCATCCATATGGGATATGCTACAATGCGGAGTGTGTGTTTGCGTAGCCTAAAAGCGTGTGTGGGACTCAGGAGGGAGGGCTATCAATGTTTCGTTCATTCATTAAACAGTGTGGATGTCGCCGCCAAGCATTATGCCAGGGAATGAGTGATTGATGCTTTGATTTAATGCCGTTAAGTCGGTACCGCGGGCCCGTTAAGTCAAATTCCTGTGTGATTATCCAAGACGTGTGGTTGCAATTATGTCAGTCTTCTAAAAAGCCGTGGGAGACTGACACTTCGTTATTTGCGTGGGCATGGCATAGAAGGGGGTAAGCCTGAGCAATGCTGCTTTGACGTAAGCTACTCTGTAGTATACCCACGTCTTTGTTGTATAAGAATATTGTGACGTCCATGATACGTTTATGTTTGTGGGCTATAATGTCTGCACTGATTTACAGTGCCTTCAGAAAGCATTCACACACCTTGACTTTTTCAAAATGTTGTTATGTTACAGCCTGTATTTATTTAAAAATAAAAAGCTGAAATGTTTTGAGTCAATAAGTATTCAACCCCTTTGTTATGGCAAGCCTAAATAAGTTCAGAGGTAATATGTGTTTAGCAAGTCACATAATAAATTCTATGGCTGTGATTGGAGAAAACTGAGAATGGTTAAACAACATTGTAGTTTCTCCACAATACTAACCTAAATGACAGAGTGAAAAGAAGGAAACCTGTACAGAATAAAAATATTTTTAAAAAATAGCCTTGTTTGCAACAAGGCACAAAAGTAATACTGCAAAAAATGTGGCAAAGTAATTCACTTTTTGTCCTGAATACAAAATGTTATGTCTGGGGCAAATCCAATACAACACATTACTGAGTACCGCTCTCCATATTTGCAAGCATGGTGGTGGCTGCATCATGTTATGGGTATGCTTGTAATCATTAAGTACTGGGGAAACGGAATGGAGCTAAGCACAGGCAAAATCCTAGAGGAGAACCTGGTTCAGTCTGCTTTCCACCAGACACTGGGAGATGAATTCACATTTTAGCAGGACAATAACCCAAAACACAAGGCCAAATCTACACTGGTTGCTTACCAAGAAGACAGTGAATGTTCCTGAGTGGCCGAGTTACAGTTTTGACTTAAATCTGCTTGAAAATCTATGGCAAAACCTTAGAATTGTTGTCTAGCTATGATCAACAAACAATTTGACAAAGCATAAAGAATTCTGAAAATAATAATGGGCAAATGTTGCACAATCCATGTCTGGAAAGCTCTTAGAGACTTACCCAGAAAGGCTCACAGCTGAGAATTTTCCAACCACTTTGAAGTCACAGAGTATTTTGTGTAGATCGTTGACAAAAAAAAGTACAATTAAAATACATTTTAATCCCACGTTGTAACACAGCAAAATGTGGAAAAAGTCAATTGGTGTGAATATTTTCTGAAGGCATTCAAGGTTCCCTGAGAAAATCCATGCACATAAACACAAAGGAAAAGAATGCAGCATGGAGGCTGAGGAATTGTAATAGTTGTTTCTGCAACGGACACCTGTGTTGCATTGGGACAGAACTCATTCTAGCAAATCAAACTGTTTTTTAAAAAAAACTGTTTTTTCAAAGTAATACTATCATTTCTTATTCTTACTCAAAGAAAGTATCCAAATACAGGTAGGTTGTTTTCTTTACTCATTGATAGTTTTGAAACACTGGTATAATTACAAAACAAAAAGGTTCTAAAGTTCTTCAAGGGTTCAGCAGGGGAACCTTTTTCATCTGAGGACGTTCAAAAGACAGGGTTCTAAAAGAGTTCTTTGTGAGTGAAAAGGTTCTTACCTGGAAACAAGGGCTGTTCTGCAGGTTCAAGCCAAATAATCCTTTATGGTTCTAGGTAGTGAATATAGGCTACAACATTATAGACCACTCCAGAGATGTAGCCAATACTGCTAGAACTACAATCAATCATTTCAACTTGGACATTTTACATTGGAAATCAATGTCATTATTATTGTCAAGGCAACCATGTCTACATTCCAACCTACACCCGAGATCCACAGTAATAGTAATGGTATACAATATAATGCAGAATGTCACGTCGGTATTATCTTTATTATTTTATTAATTTTTTTTTTTTTTAACCTTTATTTAACTAGGCAAGTCAGAAAAGAACAAATTCTTGTTTACAATGACAGCCTAGGGACAGTGGATTAACTGCCTTGTTCAGGGGCAGAACGACAGATTTTTACCTTGTCAGCTCAGAGATTCAATCCAGCAACCTTTCAGTTACGGGCCCAACATTCTAACCACTCAGCTACCTGTAATTAGTAGATTGTCACGGCATGGGATGTGGAGAGACCAAGACGCAGCGCACTCAGAGTTCGTCATTGTTTTATTTTCTATATATAGATAGATAGATAGATAGATAGATAGATAGATAGATAGATAGATAGATAGATAGATAGATAGATAGATAGATAGATAGATAGATAGATAGATAGGTACTTTATTGATCCCCGGGGGGGAAATTTCATTGTCAAGCAGCTACAACAAAACATAGGGCAGGTGCAAAATGCCACAACGAAAGTACACAAAAGACAGATACACGGTACAATACAACGATACATATACTATATATAATAGTAAAACAATCCAAAAGCACGAACTCAAACAAACACTACAATACAAAAAACGTCACGTTCACCTAAACACGAAATGAAACGGACGTAACAAAAGGCACACTTACTTTTCACTGTGACTGCGACATATACCGATAACATCAACAATATGTAACGATAACAACCCACACCAAAGTGAAAGACAGACTTGACATATATTGGATCCCTAATTAGAGACAATGCCGTGCAGCTGCCTCTAATTAGGGATCCAACCTAAACCCCACACAGAAACAGAAAAGAACGACACTGTCAGACTCTGACCATAGCTACATAGAGAAGATATTTGGCTTCTCTATGGCCAGAGCCTGACATAGATTGAGAGATATTGTTAATATTAATTTCCATCAAAGAGTAACTACCCCCATATCAAACTGATGTGTGCGTGTGTGTGTGCTGCCATGGTTTGGCAGTTTTTCCTTGCTGAAATGCACAGGAATCAAGAGATTATTTATTATTTCCTAATTGTCACGACAATTCGAAATCCCCCTCGCTAATGTTGTTAATCAGACATTTTGGTCTGTCTACTACCCTCCACACACCATTCTGGAAATACTGGTATGTACGGCACTGAATGTCTCTTATAGATCTGAGTGTGTGTGTGTGTTCGTGTAGATGGCCCATCCCCAAATGTGCCAAATGTTTCAATGGTCTTCTGGGATTAACCAACATACAGTAGTGCATGCTAATTCAAAGTCCTCCTTTATTCAAGCCTACAGATGCCTTCAGCTGAGACTGAATGTGGCAAGTTGTCAAGAAACAACAAACATAGGAATGACCAAACTGTCAATGTCAGAAAGCTGTTAGTCAGGAAGAGTTTGACGTAAATCCATGACATTTTCCTGTTGTGTTGTTGACCTCTCTGAAAAAGGATATGACATAGAAGGGTGTGGGCAGGTAACCATGGCAATCGAGTGCTGACATGTTTATGACCCCCATCCCCAAATACACAAGTCATTACCCCCTCCCCTCTCTTTGTTTATCTCCCTTATGTATGGGCACCCACCCACCCACGCAACACACACACACACACACACACACACACACACACACACACACACACACACACACACACACACACACACACTCTCTCTCTCTTCCTCTGTCATAGATTTTCCTCTGGGCCCTGTTGCCACAGTAACCAGAGAACTCCCAGAGATATATAGAAAAAAACACAACGGAGAAATCCCAGGGCTGCAGAGGGAGGGAAGACGCATGCACACACACACGTACACACGCGCGCACACACACACACAACACACACCTATACATAATAGCAAGATACACCAACACAGCAAGAACACCTGCCCATCCGGCTAGTCTGCTGTCGTCAAGACCAGTGGTTTACAGTTGTCAACGAGGGAGAGCATACATGGACCAAATCCGGGGACTAGATCGATTACCAGAACCTTCAATAAGTCACTCTTCTAAATCTGTCCCTCACTGTGGGAAAATAACTGATGTCAAACATGAGCGACAAAAACTCCTTCTGGAAATGTTACATTGTGTGAAATTACTTTGAAAGCTCTGTTCATACAGTAAATCAATATAACTAGAATCACAAACACTCTCCCTTTAAGACCAGAGGGATTTATTTGATTTCTTTTGTAAGGTATTTATATTTTAAAAAACACGAAGCGCGTGTCAGGGAGACAATATTAGTCTAGCTGGAACAACAAGCTACGTGGTTAGTTTCCCATATATATCAATGTGACAAATGATAATGTAGCCATAGGTCCACATGCCAGAAGAGGGGTTTTCAACGAAAATCACGGAAGTGGGGTACTCGCCAATATTTCCCCGTTGAAAGCAGTTCAACCAAGCCTAAATTCAAGCAATAACGACACACATAGATAAAAACTAATTGAATTATAACCGGATTATAGCTACCGTCCAAATGTTGAACAGTGGACTCCTGAGTCTATATGATCTGACAATCACCCTGTTACTTGAAATGGCTACCAGACATGCAGGTCGGGGGCAGCCCTGAGCAGCAGTGTCTAGGATGTCACTACGCATGATATCACAGGCATATAGATGGGGGTGGAAGTATGGAAAAGACCCAATCTCTCCACTGCTCTATAGAGCCCTCATAACCAACCCAGCAGCCTCTGGGGGAACTGACAGTGGTAGTGAAATAACTCAAACCCTAGGAGTTACCCAGCACCATTTCATTATGTAGCAAACCTGACATAAACAAAAAATGTGGAGTTGTTTTTGATGTTTATACAGGACATTAACATAGTTCTGTAAGCAAGAACCAATGCTTTGTGTCAGACACAGTCTGCAAAAAGACACTAAAACACCTTCCACTTCAGCCCATACGCATCGTGTTAAAGACTTGCACAAGTGAATCTGTCGCCGTGAGAGGCATCACTGAGGTCACAGTTCAGTTAAATGGACAAACTGAAAAGCTGCCACTCTACGTGGTAAAAGGAGACTAACCATCACTACTGGGACATTCGTGGCTGTACAAAATCACACTGGACTGGCCATCAGTGCATACAATGACACATGGAGACACAGGCCTACCTACCATCTTAAAGAAGCATGTCTTTATTGGAGAACTGGGTAGCGAGAAAGACATAATAGTGAAGCTTAGCATTATGCCAGACAGCAAACCAAAGTTTCCGAAAGCACGACCCGTACCTTATGCTATAAGACCAAAAGTTGAGACTGACTTGGACGCTTTAGTCAAGAACAAAGTATTGGAGCCGGTCAGCGTGAGTGAATGGGCGACAACCATCTTACCAGTCCTTAAAGGAAAACCAAAATGTTTTGCTTGTCATCAAGTTTTCAAGATATGCAAAATGCATCATACAGGGATGATATCTGTATTTTGAAAGTTACATATCTTGAAAACGTGATTGCTGACAAGTAAAACATTTTTGGACTATGTCAACAATGGACTAATGAAACAAATACCAAAAGATAGTTTTGGGGGGGTATTCTCTTTAAGAAGGATGGTGGAATCAGGATATATGGGAATTTTAAAGTCACGGTAAACCTTGTGTTGTCTGCTGAGCAGTATCTGCTACCAAACATCGACAACCTTTTCGCGGAATCGACTTCTACCAAGCCAACCTGCAGATGCACGTGGATGAAAACTCAAAGGAGCTGCTGACCATCGTGACATACAAGGGACTCTTCAGGTACTGCCATCTACCGTTCCAGAGGACGATGGACCACATCTTGAGTGGATTGCCAGCAGTACAATGCTACCTGGATGACATCTTTGTTACTGGGAAGGACGAAGGACCACAAGTGCGGAGAAACACCAGCAATGACACAGTATTATCTGAAGTGATGGGCATCATCATCAAAGGTAAAGCCGCAGGAGATGCTGTGAAACTAAAACCTTACCTTTCCAGGAGAACTGAGCTGTCAGTACAGTCTGGTTGTCTGCTGTGGGGAGGTGAGTTATCATTCCGCCTTCACTGAGGAAACCAGTATTGCACTCAGGTCATTGTGGAATGCTTCGCATGAAAGAGATTGCACAAAGCTATTTCTGGTGGCCTGAACTGGATGGAAGCATTGAAGGGAAAGCAAAAACATGTTCCTAATGTCAGAAGGTTCCTCAAACTTGTACCTCTTCATCCGTGGGATTGGCCGAAAGAAGCGTGGCAACGCAGACACCTCGACTTCGCAGGTCCATTCGATGACAGAAGGTTTCTCGTGGTCATGGATGCTCATAGCAAGTGGCCAGAGGTTGCCATCATGAGGTCTATTTCTGAAGAGAAGACCATTGAGAAGCTTGGAGAAGCTTAGTCGGTTCGCCAATCCGTCTTGTTTGCGATAACAGACTGCAGCTAGTGTCCCAAGAAATGGCTACATTCCTACAGATGAATGGCATACAACACATCAGGTCCGCACCGTATCATCCATCTACCAACAGGCTAGCAGAGAGGTTCGTTCAGACCATGAAACATGTCTTAAAAGTGTCTCGGGCTCAAGGGACACTGCACCAACTCTTGAAAAGCTTCCTGCTATCCTACAGGAACACTCCTCATGCAACCACCAAAGCTTTGCCTGCATCGCTACTCATGAAGAGAGAGCTACGCACAAGCTATGACCTACTCAAACCTCTGAATGCAAAGGAGACAGAGCGACGTCAACAGGAGAGTCAAGTCAAACGTTGTGAACTGAGAGCAAAGGACAGCGCTTTCAATCCTGGAGAAACTGTCTTAGCTAGGAACTACCTCAAAGGGTTCCGGCTACAGTCATTGCTAAGACTCGTCCTGTGTCCTACACTGTCCACACTGCAGAGGACGTTGTCTGGAAAAGGCACAAAGATCAGTTACTGTTGAGTAAAGCAACACAGACAGAACCACCAGTCGTGAGTGGTCCAGAACTGTTACTGGATGACTGACCCTAGAGGCTCACAGTCACCTTCTCAGGACTGTTATTCATAATTGGGACAATTTATGTAGGAGGGGAGGATTTATTGTGTATTGGGGTTGTGCGGCAGAGCATCATTGGGTTGTATGTGTTGAGATGATCACGTTTTGGATAAATGGTTGAACTGAATTCCTGTCTCCCGTATCATCATCATTTAATTGTTATAAAGACGTGGTTATGAAACCCACGAGACATGACAATGTACTCATACGTGTTTTATGATAGCCAAGTATATTTGACCCAGTAAGGCAGTGGAGAGCTCAGTAGCTACTGTATGGACTCCCTTTCTACTCAAACATGAATGAATCAGAGTGTTGTTTGATATGTTTGACAGGACCAGGTGTTGGTGGGAAGTATTGGCAGCTCCTCAGAGGACAATACATTCATCACATAGCTGTGTGGTGTACTTATCAAAGCCCAACTTCCGATAGAGAGAGAGAGAGAGAGAGAAAGGAAGAGAATGATAGAGGGAATGTGTGAGAGAGAGACAGAGAGAGGAAGAGAGAGAGAAATCAACAGCACTTTTATATGAACACAGAGAGGTGTCTGCTCTTACTGCGGAAACACCAAGGGCTCCCACATACTTCAAACAGAATACTCTGCATGGAGCCCCACAGGAGTCTTACTCTAGAGACTAACGCCAGAACTCCAGTTAGTATCTGTCTGGTCCATGTAGGAGACACATGGGGAAATGTGTCTCCTGCTGCTCGATGATCTGAAAGCACTGATTAGGTGGGAACAACATGGCAGGGTCTTGTAGTACAGTACATTCGAGTGATAGTTTGCTTGAAAAATCCAAGTTGCTCAGATGTTTTCAGACCTCAAATGTGGTCCAATGTCGAGATGAGCCTGTCACACACCCACCTTCTGAAGATAGAGTAGACTATCCCTTTAATATAAAGGGTAATGGGTTTCACGATATCGTTTCTACCTGCCCAGACTTATTCAAGATAAATACTCACAAGATAAGCAGTGCATAGAACTCTTCATTCACAATGAATTCACAATGGACTTATGGCTGATTTATGACGCGTTGACCCTGAAGGCTTTCTGGCGGGTTAACATGGAAACTGCAGTAATACACAGGTAACTACCAAAATAAAGGAAACACTTGAGTAAATGTGGGTTCTGGTGGCTCAGTTATCGTGTGGGGTGCATTTTCCTGGCATGGTTTAGGTCCATGCAACCCCTAGAGGGCAAGGTAAATGCCAATAAATACACAGCCATTCTGATTCATAACCTTCAACCTATGATGAAGAATTTCTATCCTGATGAGAGTGGTCTGTTCCCGGAAGACAATATCCCCATCCACAGGGCACGAGTGGTCACCGAATGGTTTGATGAGCATAAAAACGATGTAAACCATATGCCATAGCCGTCTCAGTCACCAGATTTCAACCCAATTGAACACTTATGGGAGATTCTGGAGCGGCACTTGAGACAGCATTTTCCACAACCATCAACAAAACACCAAATGATGGGATTTCTTGTGGAAGAATAGTGTCGCATCCCTCCAATAGAGTTCCAGACACGTGTAGAATCTATGCCAAGGCGCAATGAAGCTGTTCCGGCGGCTCATGGTGGCCCAACACCCTATTAACACACTTTATGTGTTTTCTTTATTATGGAAGTTAGCTGTACTTAAAGTGATTTTTAGCAGTTATTTAATATTGATGCTTTGAGTGTTTTTAAGGACACATACAGTCAATAGAACTGATACCGATCACTTGATTAAGTGACAGATAGCTGGCAAAATGCTTTTTTTGACCATGTCTCAGCAAATCCCCCAACCAAAACCTTGAATTGGTCATTTTGACTCTAGATCCGGACTGTTCTTCCTCTTAGTCTCTCACTCAGTCATCTTCTCATTTAGTGGCAATCTGTCAGCCCTCCCCAGGCTTAGCCCACTTCCATTACACCTTCTTTCTCCACCAGCTCCATACCCACAGCAAGATGAATGACTCCCTAATACAATCTGACTATAGTGTTGATGGCAGATGACACACAATCTCTCTCTCTCTCACACACACACACACACACACACACACACACACACACACACACACACACACACACACACACACACACACACACACACACACACACACACACACTCACACTCACACTCACACGTGCAATTCTTATTTGCATGTCTGAACGTGTTCTCATGTGACTGTTTGGGTATTGAACCTAGGTTATCTGTCGCCTCAGGATTGTGTTAGCCCACTGAGCTAAAGCCTAGGGAAGGTTATTCATCATGCAAGTCTAGCTTACTGAACCACCTCCATTACATTAATTGTCATGCACCTGAGCTCACATAACACCCCAACTGTGAAGCTACAGTATTGCTTTTCCTAACATCCATTTTATTCATTACCAATGAGCATGAAGATCAATGGTACATGTAATACATTTTCAGTGGCTATTTGTGTCAATGTTTTCCATACCTTTCCATTCTCTGGCATTATTGCAAGGCAGTCCTCATGTAACATTGGACCCCACAAACACTAGCCTAGTCCGAGATATGTTTTTTTGCCAACAAAAAGTATTGCCAACAGTCATTGCTTGCCGTGACAATCTACATAGGAGTTGGCGAGATAGCCCAAACAGATGTGGACCCAGGTTACACAAACACACCTTTGAAGACAACGTGCTTGGCCTCTGCTTCCCACTGCACTGTGCTTTCATAGATCTGAGAACCCATCAATTAACTGCCTCTCCTGTGTCTTGTTCAGATTAAAATCAAATCAAATCAAATCACATTTATTTATAAAGCCCTTTTTACATCAGCCGATGTCACAAAGTGCTAAACGGAAACCCAGCCTAAAACCCCAAACAGCAAGCAATGCAGATGTAGAAGCACGGTGGCTAGGAAAAACTCCCTAGAAAGGCAAAACCTAGGAAGAAACCTAGAGAGGAACCAGGCTCTGAGGGGTGGCCAGTCCTCTTCTGGCTGTGCCGGGTGGAGATTATAACAATTCATGGCCATTAAGGCCAGTTCTTTCTCCAAGATGTTCAAATGTTCATAGATGACCAGCAGGGTCAAATAATAATAAAAGTAGTTGTGGAGGTTGCAACAGGTAAATACATCAGGAGTGAATGTCACTTGGCTTTTCAGTGCAATAGAGCGCAGGTGCGGTAGAGCGAGAGTGAGATGAAAACAGCAGGTCTGGGACAAGGTGGCACGTCCAATGAACAGGTCAGGGTTCCATAACCGCAGGCAGAAGAGTTGAAACCGGTGCAGCAGCAGGACCAGGTGGACTGGGGACAGCTAGGAGTCATCAGGGCAGGGGGTCCTGAAGCATGGTCCTCCGGGTAGGCTCAGGTCCTCCGGGAGGGGAGTCTATGCCTGGCTTGCCATCATAGAGTGTATGAGAGTGTATGATCTCACTCTGATGTTATTGTAGTGGGGATATTTCGTTTGCCTTGTCCCAGCTGGCAAAAGTGGTTGAAATTACATAATGTCAACCAGCTTTGCCCACTGGGGTAGCGTCAACACCAAGGCAAATTCCAATCAACATAGTTGAATGGCGTTCATGTTTTTCCTTATACTGATTCTGATCAAATCCTTTGATTACCATTCCTTCTCTTCCTTCTCTCTCACTCAGGTCTTAGAAAAACATATAACACAAGGGATCCCAACCCGCACCCCCCGCCCCCCCAACATGCCAGAGCAGAGCAACGACTACCGTGTTGTGGTGTTTGGGGCCGGCGGTGTGGGCAAGAGCTCCTTGGTCCTTCGCTTTGTCAAGGGAACCTTCCGGGACACCTACATCCCCACCGTGGAGGACACCTACCGCCAGGTGATCAGCTGTGACAAGAGCGTATGCACCCTCCAGATCACTGACACCACAGGGAGCCACCAGTTCCCCGCCATGCAGCGCCTGTCCATCTCCAAGGGCCACGCCTTCATCCTGGTCTACTCTGTCACAAGCCGCCAGTCCCTGGAGGAGCTCAAACCCATCTACCAGCAGTTGCTGGCCATCAAGGGCAGCGTGGACGCCATCCCCGTCATGCTGGTGGGCAACAAGAGCGACGAGACCCAGCGTGAGGTGGAAACCAAGGAGGGTGAGGTGCAGGCGGCAGCGTGGAAGTGTGCCTTCATGGAAACCTCAGCCAAGATGAACTACAACGTCAAGGAGCTCTTCCAGGAGCTGCTCACCCTGGAGAAGAAGAGGAACATGAGTCTGAGCATCGACGGCAAGCGCTCCGGCAAGCAGAAGCATGCCGACAAGCTCAAGGGCAAGTGCAGCATCATGTAGGGAGGGGATGTGATGCCTGACCCCTAGGAGGAACGATCGAGGTTGGGAAGGATGGTGATCGTGGTGGTGGTGGTGGTGGAAAGGGTGGGAATTCTTGAAGAGACTCACTTCGAGGAATGGAGGGAAGGTTGGGGTGGGATGGGGGTCTTCTGAGTGGCATTTTGTTATCCCGAATGAGGTGACCCCCCCCTTACTTCATACCACAACCCCCCATCTCCACCTTTCCCCAACTCTGCTCATACCATTAACAAGGAATCGCCCCTAGGGCACAGTCAACCCGTCTGTCTCATTGGTTTTGATTTGGAGGTTTGCCTCCATCAAAAAATGTATGCCACTGAATAGAAACGTTTGGGACACGAGAGTCAAGTTCTAAGAGAAGGTCAAGTATTGATGGAACTCTACTGTGATGGAGAAAAAGGAAAGAATATGGAGCCCTGACAATTCATATCCTCTCATGTTCAGGGTATAACCGCTAAGAAGGGGGAACTCCCTACTCAGTGCCCATTTCAATATTATTCACTCCACATACTCCCTCTTTTCCCTATAGCTGTCTCTCTCCTGCTAATATGAGATAGCCACTTGACTCTTATGATTGAGAAAGGTAATAGGGTGGATTTGCGGGAGATGAGAGGGTATTAAGTTTAATGTGTTAGTATTGGAAACAGGACTTTCATCAATTCAAGTACATTTCCATAAGCACAAGGTTGGACTTTCGCCTTCAGTCTCTCCGTATTTACCTGGTAACTGGATGGGAGTTGAGAACTAGACATAGTCATCAATAAAGGGCTCTATTCGATCCGTAACGCGGACGTTCAGCGTTACAGCGTCATTGAAATTTAAAGGCAATGTTCTCGCTTTAGCGGAGACTGCATTCACGGTAAACGCTGCTTATGTCGGCTCAATCGGAAATTACCTTTAAATTTCTATCGCGCAATCTGTAATGACTCAGCGACGCAGATTGAAGAGAGCCCAAAGTTGTTGATTGAATGTTATTGATACATTATATATTACAGGCACAGATTAGGCCTATCAAAAGGTTGCTAATTAACGGTAGCATGTGTAGTAATAAAAAGATAGGAAAGAATGCTACATGTGGTCTTTGCATTTTGCTGTACATTTTGAAATGCCTTTCGTACCAGTTCACTTGACATGTAATTTCAACATCTATTCGAGCTTTAGCTAAACAAAGCACAAACAGAACAAATAACGAAAGCAACAAGCAGACAAAGCACGTTTGAAATGTAAATGTTTTTGAAGAAATTTAAGTAATCTCTATAGCACAAATATTTGGACCCTCATATCATTAATTTAGGTGTCTATGTCAATGTTGATCACATTATATGCGTATCTTCTGTTCATATACTGTTAATATACTGTATAATATACTGTAAATAATATATTTTATGCTCCAAATGCTCATATCATCTTGCTTTGCCTCTCCTCCCCATTGAATATTTGTTGCAATCCAAAAATCACATACCCTTGCTTTAGCAATATGACATGACAGCACTTTGAGGATTTGGAGCACAGTGACATTTGATCTTTTGGTAAACCCTTTGACGTGCTCTGGTTGAATAATTTCACTTGAGGATATTTCGCAATTTGAATCATGTGAAGGAACTGCTAAATAAACACAACTAAATGTACATATAATTGGTAATTGGTCAATACACATACACACTGTTAAATGCAATGTCTAAAGCAGTGATGTAGTGGCAATAAAATATGAAGGTAAACTTTGTTGCCGGTTGCAGTGAGAAAAGTAACTCTCCCTATATTTTTTTTCTATGCATTTTTCCCCAAAAGGTGGGCAAACTATTGTGCAAAAAAAGTGGGTAAACTGCATTTACTTGCGAGTCCTGCAGGAGGAAGTACATGATCACTTTATTAAGAGAAATAGTTGTTCTTAGGTGTGCTGCACCATTTCATTCATTGCCTAATATGAATAGAACATTCATCCAACACTAACCCCTCATCCCAATAGATACTATTTTCAACAGCCTGACTTCCACTGTTTTGTATTCAGTTAGTTCCCAGAAATGAAATGATATCTGTCATTCCTGTTCACCGTTTCCTCACAGACAGTGTTGCTATAACAACAGCATGTTATTCTACTCCACCTGAGTAGTGACCCGTCGTGTCATGCGTTATTGAAGCAGAGGGAGGTTCTGTGTAGCAGCTGCAGTTGGGTGGATGATGGCTACCGAACAAGCTGTCTTCTTCATTGATTCGCTAGCGGCGGAAAATAAAAAGAAGCCCACAAGTCTGGCGGTTGGAAGGAGCTGGCTGAAATCAACGGGGGGGGGGTATTTGCTCGGAGGGATTGGACAGGTCACAGGGCGACAGTGTTTTATCACTGCAGAGAATGAGCACGAGCTGCCATCGGGATGCTTACTAAGTAGAGGGAAGGAGAGAGATAGAGGAAGAAGCACACATATGTAGCGGGCCAACAGTCCGCTATAATGGGATTACACAGGACCAAGGGGCCATAGCAAGGCAATGTGTACACTACAGTATACAGGGTTACTGAGGGTCACTGTTTGACTGACAGATACAGATTCAAGGCTGTTGGCAACACATGACTGACTCCAATGTGCTCTGACTGGGGAAGGGTCAAGAAGAGATGTTCCCCATGACAGTTTTCAGTGTCACTTTATATTAGAACCATCATCCAGAGATAAGATATTATGGACAGAGGAGCAACACCTAAATGTAGCTACCTCTGTATTTGTTTTGATTTGATCAGATGATCAGATCTTTTTCAGGGCATGACAAAAATAGCGTTCTTCTTGGCATGCGAGAGAGTCCTTTTTGTACATATCAGAGAGAGGCATGTTTGTTCTAGGTAGCATATATCTGAACGTGCCCGTTTTTCTGGGTGAGAATGACACCACATCCAGGTCACACACTACACAGGATCAGGAGTGACTAATGCTTTCAAAATCTTACAATCTCTTTTTTTTCTATCATAATATCTTTTAGGATGCTTGACACCTTTTCAATATTATCGATTTTTCCACTATAGAACAAGGTGCTTAATTTATCAACTCATTTAGTCATGCTTGGCAGCCATTTTGTTACTGTCTCACTATTTTGGGGGGGAGATGTCTCCCATTTGCATGATCCCTCATTAAACCCTCGCCTAAAAATGAGTAATCCTTAAATTCCTGCTGACAAATAACTATTCAGTGGCTATAACAGAATGAAACAGTGGCACAAAATATGGTTATGTTATGACTCCTTCAGGTTACCATAAAAAAAAGCGGGAAAACGCTTCCCATCTGTGGTAGGCTAAGTGAATAACGTGATATGCCTCCGGGCGGGGTCAAGTTTGTCATTGAAGCTGCTTCGCTCAACTCTGCCTCACGCCCCACCACTAGAGTTTAGTTAGCTTCTTAGCTATCTGTAAAAAAGGGTTAGTGTTATTAGCCTTAGCCAATTAAGCTAGCTCGAACCAGCTAATCTGCCTCTTCCACGATGGATATCAGAAATTGGCTTCGCCAAAGTACCCAAACAAAGCCAAAGGAGAAGGAGAGCGATTAGCAAGAGCAGCATCAAACCACAGAGGCCGCCGCCAAGCCCAGCAGAGATGACGCTGCCAAACTCCAGCTAGCAGAGTTTACCCACTCTTCCACAAGCGCTGCCAGAATAATGGCTCCACAACCCCTTCCACCTCCAACTATTCCTGACGATCTTGGAACAGAGGAGCCAGCCCAGGTTAGCCTAGAATCCTAACCTAGCCACAGGTTTTCTGTTAAGAAACGTACATTTAATAGCAACTGGTTAATAGGAAGAGAGTGGCTAGAATACTCGGTTACTGCAGAGGTGGCATTTTGTTTCCCATGTTGAAAGTTCTGTGTTGGGTCCAATGCTAATGCAGACAAGGCCTTTACCAAAAGCTGGGTATTCTAACTTGAAGCATGCTATTGAAAGTACCAAAGGATTCGCTAGGCACGCATCAAGCAAAGAACATTTGATATGCAAACCAGCAACCATTGAGGGGAACATTAGATGCAAAAGAGTTAAGAGGGGATGGGGCAGTGTAATTTTTCTTTCTGTGATGGAATATACTCTTAGAAAAGACAAGGAACTTGCCAAGGTGTTTAGCACCATACCTCGCAATGCCACATACGCATCACACAATATTAAAAATGAAATCAAAGGGCTTTACAGGTAGATGCATGTCTGATCCAGGGGGTGAGCTCTATTCCTGGCAGGCTGATCAGATTCAATAGCAGCCTCAGAAGCTAATATCTACAGCACCCAGTGTCACAGGAAGGCCAAGAAGTTCATCAAGGACCTCATCCACCCAGCCTGTCCACCCCGCTACCATCCAGAAGGTGAGGTCAGTACAGGTGGATCAAAGCTAGGACTAAGTGACTGAAAAACAGCTTCTATCTCAAGGCCATCAGACTGTTAAATAGTTACCACTAGCCGGCCTCCACCCAGTACCCTGCCCTGAACTTACAGTAGTTACTGTCACTAGTTGGTTACCACCTGGTTACTCTACCATGCACCTTAGAGGCTGCTGCCCTTTATACATAGTCACGGAACACTGGTCACTTTAATAATGTTGACATACTGTTCCATTGAGAGGAAACTTCTTCAAAGGGAAGCTTTTTGGATCCACAGGCTCAACACACAGTGTCCTCTTGGCCTTAAAGAGGAGTTTGACTTGAAACCGTTTTTTATAGTTTATAGTATGTCCAAATTGTGTTTTTAAAAAATCCTAATTTAAAAAATCCTAATTGAATATTGTATGAATATGGTATGTGCATATATTACTGCAAATATGATCAAATTCATTGTATTTGACCATATATGCTGATACATTGAATGTTTATATTGTGAACCTATATTATACATTTTTTGACCTCCTTTTTCAGGAAGTGATGTCACTGAGTACTGCCCCTATATATAGGACCTTCCACCCCCACCTGGGATATGGATGCCTGATGAAGTCCTAAGGGTCGAAACGTTGTAATTAATAAATATCACCTGGGAGCATGAGTGTGCAGTGTTTTCCTTTCGGTTTTTCACATACTGTTTTACCCACTTCATATGTATATACTGTATTCTAGTCAAGGCCTATCCTACTGAACAATTGCTGTACATTTACTATTCTTCAGATATACTACATATTCTATCCATATACTGTCCATATTGTCTATACATCCCATCATACAGTGGGGAGAACAAGTATTTGATACACTGCCGATTCTGCAGGTTTTCCTACTTACAAAGCATGTAGAGGTCTGTAATTTTTATCATAGGTACACTTCAACTGTGAGAGACGGAATCTAAAACAAAAATCCAGAAAATCACATTGTATGATTTTTAATTAGCATTTTATTGCATGACATAAGTATTTGATCACCTACCAACCAGTAAGAATTCCGGCTCTCACAGACCTGTTAGTTTTTCTTTAAGAAGCCCTCCTGTTCTCCACTCATTACCTGTATTAACTGCACCTGGTTGAACTCGTTACCTGTATAAAAGACACCTGTCCACACACTCAATCAAACAGACTCCAACCTCTCCACAATGGCCAAGACCAGAGAGCTGTGTAAGGACATCAGGGATAAAATTGTAGACCTGCACAAGGCTGGGATGGGCTACAGGACAATAGGCAAGCAGCTTGGTGAGAAGGCAACAACTGTTGGCGCAATTATTAGAAAATGGAAGAAGTTCAAGATGACGGTCAATCTCCCTCGGTCTGGGGCACCATGCAAGATCTCACCTCGTGGGGCATCAATGATCATGAGGAAGGTGAGGGATCAGCCCAGAACTACACGGCAGGACCTGGTCAATGACCTGAAGAGAGCTGGGACCACAGACTCAAAGAAAACCATTAGTAACACACTACGCCGTCATGGATTAAAATCCTGCAGCGCACGCAAGGTCCCCCTGCTCAAGCCAGCGCATGTCCAGGCCCGTCTGAAGTTTGCCAATGACCATCTGGATGATCCAGAGGAGGATTGGAGTGGCTCCGTAAGAAGCATCTCAAGGTCCTGGAGTGGCCTAGCCAGTCTCCAGACCTGAACCCAATAGAAAATCTTTGGAGGGAGCTGAAAGTCCGTATTGCCCAGCGACAGCCCCGAAACCTGAAGGATCTGGTTTCAAATTAATTACTTAAAAATCAGACAATGTGATTTTCTGGATTTTTCAAAGTAGCCACCCTTTGCCTTGATGACAGCTTTGCACACTCTTGGCATTCTCTCAACCAGCTTCATGAGGTAGTCACCTGGAATGCATTTAAATGAACAGGTGTGCCTTCTTAAAAGTTAATTTGTGGAATTTAATTTCGTTCTTAATGTGTTAGAGCCAATCCTAATTAGTTATAAAACGGGTTGTTTGGATCCTGGATGCTGATTAGTTGAAATGCTGGACTCCCGCAAAATACCATGTCATAATTCCACTGTCCCGCAGCCCATGCTGGAAATTCATCAACTTCATCTCCCTCTGGAAAAAAGCATCTACACATTATTTTTACATGTTACTATTTGGATGCAACAGTTGGGGGTTGTATAAAACTACCTGTCTGCTTCTACAACCTGCACAACAATGTATCATTTTACAAATAAATCTCTCCTGTGCCAGTAGGCAAGCTAGCCCAAAAATTAACATGAAACTAATAATTCACCATTGAAATAATAATTTAACAAAATAACCTTAAGGTTCATGTAAGAACCTATACTTTGCCATCAGTTTGTTTTTTAACCTTTGTAGACTTAAAGCGCACTTTTACCCTTTTCAAAAGAGGGGTTTGAGTAAAGGGCGCTCATGAGTAAAGGGCGCTCGTGAGTAAAGGGCGCTCGTGAGTAAAGGGCGCTCGTGAGTAAAGGGCGCTCGTGAGTAAAGGGCGCTCGTGAGTAAAGGGCGCTCGTGAGTAAAGGGCGCTCGTGAGTAAAGGGCGCTCGTGAGTAAAGGGCGCTCGTGAGTAAAGGGCGCTCGTGAGTAAAGGGCGCTCGTGAGTAAAGGGCGCTCGTGAGTAAAGGGCGCTCGTGAGTAAAGGGCGCTCGTGCATATAATTCAAATTGAGAACGTTGGTTAAAAGAAGCACTAGATTAATTATTAAGAAATGTTCATTTAAACCCATGATACAGTACATTCTCACCATCTACCTTGAGGCCCTGTCCAGTTAAGTTAGTAGCTAACTAGAGTGTGGGTGCTGTGAGAAACTCAGCCTCCACAAGCAGGTGAGTGTGAGTGTGAGTGTGAGTGTGAGTGAGAGAGAGAGAGAGAGAGAGATGACCCAATGTAGGTTATTTAACTAGACCATGTCTTTCAGGCTGATGTTGGGTCGGCATGCTTTGATAGAGAAACTCAACCTCAACAAACAGGTAAGATACACGCTCACACGGAGACACAGATGACCCAATCTGGGTTATGTTAAACTTGCAACCCAGGATACTGGGTTGTAAAGTTGACAACAAGATTTAAACCCATGATACACTTTCTCTCTTTCCATTCTCCTCCCTTTAGTACCTGTCTCATCCTGCCACTGTCCAGTTAAGTGGTGGAGAACTTGGGAGTTGTGATAGAGAAATGTATCAAACTCCACAAACAGGTAAGACACAAGAACACAGAGATGATCCAATATAGGTTATGTTAAACTTGACAAAAATAAGAATAAATAAAACAGATCAGAAAAGTATTTGGATGTAAAGTCTTTGAAGTGTGATTATAGTGTGTTCTGTGTTGTTTCTTTTGTCTTTTCAAATACTAACTTCCTCCTGTCCCTGTCCTCTATACTCTCCCTCTCCATACTGTCTTGTCATAATCACTGCAGCTGATAGCAGAGCACATACTCAACTTTTACTTGATGATAATCAACGCCATCAATATACTTTGTATTATAAACATAATTTTTTACTCTAAATGTTATCTTGGATTTTTCTCTTTTGTTTTAGGTACCCCACTACCCAGCAATACATGGATGTGTGCACAGCGCTCATTCAGAAGTACTCCTCGTTGAGAGACCACACGAGGAATGGATATGTAAGTATTCTTCAATTTTCCGACTCTTAATTAATTCACACATTAATTCCCCTTTTTACACCATTGTACCCAGACCATAATATGCTGGCTTGGATATTTTCTTCTCACATTGTATATTCCTGTCAGGCTCTGGCCATAGAGAAGCTTTGCTTCCCTATAGTTCTATGGTCAGAGTCTGGCAGATCTATTATTTCTACGTCTGTGTGGTGTTGTGTGTGGGATCCCTAATTAGAGGCAGCTGCTAGGCATTACCTCTAATTAGGGATCTTACTTATATGTCTATGTTCCACTCCCTTGGCGTGGTTCATTGTTATGTTATATGTTGTCCCGTGTTCGTGCGTTATACTTTCATTTGCATATTTGTTATTTTGTATAGTTCGATGTCCAGTATAGTTTATTTATAAAATAAACGATGTCGAACTATCGCTACGCTGCGCCTACGTCTCTCTACACACCCGAACGTGACAATTCCATCACATTTTTTCAGCATTAACAAAAATACCATCTCTAGTTATGTAATTGACTAGGTCTGCTCCTCTGACCTCGGTCCCAATAATCCGTCATCACATTTCTCATGAACCCTCTACAGAATATACAGCTTTTCTAATTCTGTTGATTCTAATCTAGCATTTTTATTACACACCCTCCAGTTCACGGCAGCCATTTTGCTCCTCCCCTACCTCCTCAAAGAAGATCCAAGTGGGCTGTACGTCACAGACAGGTTATTCATTTTCCAGCAGACTAATAAACAAATGCAAAGTTAGAAGTAATACTGTGTAAGGTGTACTCAGTTGTTAGCTTGCTGTTTTGAAATGTGACTTGAGTAACCTCAAAACGTATTTAATTGTTTTACTTCTTACAGTGTGTAAAGTTCCCAACACCTGCCATGAGAATAGAAAGGAATGCCTTTGCGGATGAGAGCCACGTTCAAGTCTTCCTGGATGAAGAGGAGCTACACACTGAAGAGCCAGAGGATATCTCCATGGGGTTGGGAGTGACAATGGGGGTCCATTTACTTTTTAATGCATTCGGAAAGTATTCAGACCACTTCTGTTGTTAAGTTACAGCCTTATTCTAAAATTGATTAAATTCATGTTTTTCCCTCATCAACATACACACAATACCCCATGATGACAAAGTGAAAACTGGTTTTTATAGATTTTTGCAAATAAAGTAAATAACAGAAATACCTTATTTTCATAAATATTCAGATCCTTTGCTACGAGACTCTAAATTGAGCTCAGGTGCATCCTGTTTCCATTGATCATCCTTGAGATGTTTCTACAACTTGATTGGAGTCCACCTGTGGTAAATTCAATTGATTGGACATGATTTGAAAAGGCACACATCTGACTATATAAGGTCCCATAGTTGACAGTGTATATCAGAGAAAAACCAAGCCATTAAGTTGAAGGAATTGTCCGTAGAGCTCTGAGACAGGATTGTGTCGAGTCACAGATCTGGGGAAGGGAACCAAAACATTTCTGCAGCATTGAAGGTCCCCAAGAACACAGTGGCCTCCATCATTCTTAAATGGAAGAAGTTTGGAACCACCAAGACTCTTCCTATAGCTGGCCACCCAGCCAAAATGAGAAATCGGGGGAGAAGGGCCTTGTTCAGGGAGGTGACCAAGAACCTGATGGTCAATCTGACAGAGCTCCAGAGTTCCTCTGTGGAGATGGGAGAACCTTCCAGAAGGACAACCATCTCTGCAGCACTCCACCAATCAGGCCTTTATGATAGTGGCCAGACAGAAGCCACTCCTCGGTAAAAGGTATGACAGCCCACTTGGAGTTTGCCAAAAGTAGGGAGAAAAACACAATTTAATCAATTTTAGAATAAGGTGGTAACGGTACAACGTGGAAAAAGTGAAGGGGTCTGATAAAGGAATTTGTATGTTCAATGTTAATGACTAAGATGTTTCACCCTGAAACTGTGTAATGTGTGAAATGTATTAGGATTACAAGATTATGATTCTAAGAATGTGCGAACATAGACAATGTTCAGACCAGGTTAGAATGTTACTATTTGGTAAATGAGTCAGGATGTAGTTCTTAGGCTAGCAGGAGGTTAGCCATAAAAGTTTACCACCCTCATCTATCAGAGTGGGGGTCTTGTCCCTGAGGTGTAAACATTAGCCACTGAGGGATGCCTTTGAGGGGAGTGACCTGAGATAACAGGACAGTGTTTTTGAAGGCAGATCCTGAGAACTTGCAGGCCATAAAACAGGGTGGGGGCTTGACTGTGAATGGATGGTATAAAAGTGTTTTGTGTTTTCCTTTCGGCAGAGCTCTCTGAATAAACGACTGATCTGTTGCAGACTGAGACTTTGCTTAATTCTTTATTAACCAGAATCTTACAACCTCTGGGAATTAATCAAAGCTAGAGTGATAGTTCATTTAGAACATTGAGACAGAAATTCTCGTGACAGGGTCTGAATAGTTTCCGAATGCGCTGTAGTATTGCAGCATTAGTGAAAAGTACTGCTTTGCATTCATACATGTGTTGATGAGTAATTACCAACAAATGTTGAATGGCAAACATTTGCTTCAAAGAGGGAAACTAGAGCACAAAGTAATGCTAGTCCGTTGTAACAGACAAATTACTCAAATTAGAAACCACTGAGAAAGCTGTTATTCAATGTGCTTATGCTTTGTTAGTGTCTTTACATGCCTATGAGTTTTATTATTGACCTGTATAATATCTTTCATGTATCTAAACATTTTTATCAGTAAGATGGGGTCTTTTGACTGGTGTAGTTGATGGCAATAATTAGTATTGTGTTTTTAGTATAGACTTCTATCTTGTTGTTGATACACATCAAATATGAACGTTCATCAACGTTTGACTTTATTTATTGATTGCATATTTGGATTTCTGTAACTTTCAAAATCAATAAAATTAATTTGTGACTACAAGTTTGCCACTCAATGTTATTTGTATTATTATTGTTAAGTATTATTATTAATATAATGCATGGGACATAAAAGGTTCCTATAGGAACCTTAAAACCCTAGAAGATTATTTGAGGAGAAGGTTCCTGGAGGCACCTTTGGGGGTTCCGATGGTGTTGCAATATGCTTCTAGAATACTCTGTGCTTATGTAGTAGTACATTTCTCAACACCATTGATGTGTAATGTTAGATTTTCTACTTCTTTCTACTTAATTTTTTTCACTGTTGACCGATATCGTTTTTGGGATGAAAATGGAATTGAATGGCCTCTAAAGGCACATTTTAAAGGCATCCCATACAATAAGTGGGTCCGCTGAACCTGTCTTGTGCAAGAAAAGGTATCTTATGAATTCCTTCGTTTTTGTTAAGTACTCAGAGTCCATAAACCCTGTATAAATGTCCAATATCCCGTCCTTGTGGAGAGTCTGTTATAGTTATATGGAGGGATATAAGTTAATGATCCTCATTCTCAATCAATAGTTTTTTCACATTTGGCACCATAGAAAAGGACAATAGCTATATTAAGCCTCCTCTAAATGCAGTAATAGGTTATCATACGTGTTCCGGGTTTTTAAGCCTCCAAATATCAAATTGATTTTTAATAGGATCATAACACCTTTTGAAATCATTAGCCCTTGACAGAAAAAGATTTTAACAACCCACTCTTTTTCCCAGGCCACTTGGTCAGAATATGTTGAACGAGTTTCCTGTAAACAAATATGGTAATCCTTCTCCTTTAGTCAAGTAAAAACTATTCTTCTTTTACTATTTTCAGCCAAACCATTGGCATTATAATTCACCAACTACCATGATGTGGTACAGTTTGAGATATTTACCACTATGCTTGCCATTTCTTTGTATTTTTTTCTCCCTTCTCCCCAATTTCGTGATATCATATCCAATTGGTAGTTAGGGTCTTGTCTCATCGCTGAAACTCCATTTGCTTGCCATTATTTTGAGATACTTATCCATACCTAGCAGTACCACCAGAATCAATAGCTGTACCATAATAGATGCCCTGCTAAACACACTGTAGCTCCAACAGTTTGAGCCTTAAATGAAAAACTATTTTTACTCACATCTAGTCAATAATTTCATAGGCATGTTGTAAATCCAATGCCACAAAACAAATACATATTATTAACAGAATTATATTATTTTTCTGTTTAAGTTTTCCTGTTATAAATGTATAAACATTTTACAATTATTTAACCTTTATTTAACTAGGCAAGTCAGTTAAGAACAAATTCTTATTTACAATGACGGCCTACACCCGCCAAACCCGACAACGCTGGGCCAATTGTGCGCCGCCCTACAGGACTCCCAATCACGGCCGGGTTTGTAAACAGTTTAGGCTACAACTTGAGGCTTTCCCCTAGTTTATAATTTTACTATATAAATTACTATGGTTGAATTACTATTGAATTCATACACTATCAATCAATCAAATCAATCAATCAATCAACTTGATTTATGAAGCCCTTTTTACATCAGCCGATGTCACGAAGTGCTATACAGAAACCCAGCCTAAAACCCCAAACAGCAAGCAATGCAGATGTAGAAGCACGGTGGCTAGGAAAAAAACTCCCTAGAAAGGCAAAAACCTAGGAAGAAACATAGAGAGGAACCAGGACCTTACCGTGAAATGCTTACTTCAGAGCCCTTAACCAACAATGCAGGGTTTTAGAGTTCTCCATAGTTAGTCTTGGGATGAATAACACTTATGGCTAAAAGTAACCTTAATAATTGAGGTGACCATAAAAGTAATAGACATGTTGATCAATGTCTTCCTGTCTTTTTTACTCACATTCTGTCTGCATTCCCCTCATCTCCCTTATACACTACACCTTATTAAAATGTTACAATTCGACTTGTTGGTGAGATCTTGTTGACCTGTTAGGCTTTTGTCTCTGAAATATGTTAATTAAGTGTGAGAAAAGATCTCTCTGCCTTTGCATCTAGGGCTTTCATCAAAATATATTACCATAGATTTATCTTTCTTTAGATTCTGTAAGAGCTTTTTTATTATAGTGGCTGGTCCTTTGAGTTGATACATTCAGAGCTCCTTCCCCTTTCACATTATTTGTTGTGTAAATGAGGAATCCAAATTGCCTCTTACCAGGTGTGATTGGATATGGCCCACAAAAATATCTGTAATCCAAAATATTTGAGAAATCAAGACATACTTTCACCTTCTCTCTCTCTTTTCTCTGTTATCCTTGACCATTGAGGGTTACTGTCGAGTTGAAGTTTCGGGGGTTTTCTGTCAGGTGTTTGATGGCTTTTTGCCGAAACCCCTGGGAAGTGAACTGATGTTTAACGCATGTAACATGTTTACTGAGAAGATAATACGGCAACAATACAGGTCATGCATCTAATCTGCCGTATTGTCGAGGTGATAAGAGATGCTGTCCTTGAGTGTCTTATTCAGAGTGCCAACACATCTGTGGAGAGAGAGAACAAATATGTAGCCTACAACATCAGGATATTTGAACTCTTCTTAAGGGCAAAATGTTGATGCTCTCTATTTACCAGTAAAGTTTTCACTAAAGTAACCAGCTATCCCGTAATTGATTTACTACCGTGTATGTTCTCAAATATATTGAACTAGAACTTGTTATGTGATGAGAAATGTCTGAATAAAACCCCAGTACACAATACTTAAGCCAAATCCTAACTGTCAATAGTGCCTAGAAAGCTTGCAGAGTTGTGTAGTTGGCATTAGTTCACATAGTCAGTTTAATCACATAGGACAAGGGGTTTTGCAAATTAAATGATTGGGTTCCAATATGGAATAAAGGCTGCCTTTTCCTGTACAGTCGTGGCCAAAAGTTGAGAATGACACAAGTATTGGTCTCCACAAAGTTTGCTGCCTCAGTGTTGATGATGGCAATTTGCATATACTCCAGAATGTCTTGAAGAGTGATCAGATGAATTGCAATTAATTGCAAAGTCCCTCTTTGCCATGGAAATGAACTTAATCCCCCAAAAACATTTCCACTGCATTTCAGCCCTGCCACAAAAGGACCAGCTGCCATCATGTCAGTGATTGTCTCGTTAACACAGGTGAGGCTGGAGATCACTCTGTCATGCTGATTGAGTCAGAATAACAGACTGGAAGCTTTAAAAGGAGGGTGGTGCTTGAAATCATTGTTCTTCCTCTGTCAACCATGGTTACCTGTAAGTAAACACGTGCCATCATCATTGCTTTGCACAAAAAAGGCTTCACAGGCAAGGATATTGCTGCTGGTAAGATTGCACCTAAATCAACCATTTATCGGGTCATTAAGAACTTCAAGGAGAGAGGTTAAATAGTTGTGAAGGAGGCGTCAGAGCGTCCAATAAAGTCCAGCAAGCACCAGAACCGTCTCCTAAAGTTGATTCAGCTGCGGGATCGGGGCACCACCAGTGCAGAGCTTGCTCAGGAATGGCAGCAGGCAGGTGTGAGTGCATCTGCACGGACAGTGAGGCGAAGACTTTTGGAGGATGGCATGGTGTCAAGAAGGGCAGCAAAGAAGCCACTTCTCTCCAGGAAAAACATCAGGGACAGACTGATATTCTGCAAAAGGTACAGGGATTGGACTGCTGAGGACTGGAGTAGAGTCATTTTCTCTGATGAATCCCCTTTCCGATTGTTTGGGCCATCCGGAAAACACCTTGTCCGGAGAAGACAAGGTGAGCGCTACCATCAGTCCTGTGTCATGCCAACAGTAAAGCATCCTCAGACCATTCATGTGTGGGGTTGCTTCTCAGCCAAGGGAGTGGGCTCACTCACAGTTTTGCCTAAGAACACAGCTATGAATAAATAATGGTACCAACACATCCTCCGAGAGCAACTTCTCCCAACCATCCAAGAACAGTTTGGTGACGACCAATGCCTTTTCCAGCATGATGGAGCACCTTGCCATAAGGCAAAAGTGATAACTAAGTGGCTTGGGGAACAAAACATCAACATTTTGGGTCCATGGCCAGGAAACTCCCCAGACCTTAATCCCATTGAGAACTTGTGGTCGATCCTCAAGAGGCGGGTGGACAAACAAAAACCCACAACTTCTGACAAACTTCAAGCATTGATTATGCAAGAATGGCCTGCCATCAGTCAGGATGTGGCCCAGAAGTGAATTGACAACATGCCAGGGCGGATTGCAGATGTCTTGAAAATGAAGGGTCAACACTGCAAATATTGACTCTTTGCATAAACTGAATGTCATTGTCCATGAAAGCCTTTGACACTTATGGAATACTTGTAATTATACTTCAGTGTACCATAGTAACTACTGACATAAAGATCTAAGAACACTGAAGCAGCTAACTTTGTGGAGACCAATACTTGTGTCATTCTCAAAACATTTGGCCACGACTGTACACTTGCAGGGCAAGGGGCGAGGGAGGAAGGAATTATTTTTAAATGGACAACACTTGCCCGGAAATTCGTCACTCCTACATCCTGCGATGACTATGTTTTCAGCCAACGGTAACTTGCTACAGTGTGTGTGCTACAGTCAATTATGATTGCATATTTATTTACATTAACTTATGTAAATTATTAATATACGCCTACTGTGTGATAGCTAATTAATTTGCTAGCTAACTAACGTTAGACTGCATAGCTGGAACTCTGAAAAGGAAAATATTTTACTTCCAAAAACGAACCAAACAAAACATCATTACATTTATGAGAGGTGTTTGTGCCGCCATGTGCATTAGTAGCACATTTTCTAACTTATTTGAATTAGTTTTTACTTACACTTGTATGTTGACTTCTCCATTGATGTTGTTTTTAAGTTTTCGACTTTTCTTAGCTGATATACAATCATCACAAATTGAATTATGGGGAGTTTCATGCCCGGGAGGGAACATAATTGTACACTCGCAAAATCGACTAAAAACGAGGGCTGAGGGGCTTACGTTGCAAACTTCCCTTGCTTGGCTAATCATTTGGAGCGCACACCAGATGGCGACGGGGATTCCCCCAAGGGCATAATGCGAGGGTAAGTGGACGAGGGTGTGTTTGGACCTTAACCCCAGAGTCTGCAGCACCATTAAGCAAGGGGCACCACCAAGCATTTTTATTTCGTGTTTGTTTCACAATAAGTGTTAGGCATGTCGATTTTAATTCCAGGATGTAAGGCAACAAAATAGGAAAAATGACAAGGGGGTGAATACTTTCGCAAGCCACTACATGTATGTAATGGGGAATTGATAAAAAAAAATAAACAAAGCGCAAACAATTCACACAATGAAACAATGAATGTGGCAACATTTTAAATTATTTTATAACACACATTATCTTCACGCCTATTTTAGATGCTTTTCACTGACAGCCGCAACTCAATCAGCTAGACACATTGCTATTCACGCTGCCCAAATTGCGGGAGTCATGCGCTTTGGTGAAGTATTTAGATTTTTTTTCTTTAGACAGTAATTATATAATTTTGGCAAAACATCAGTTTACTTAAGGGGAATATATTATCCTATCAGTGCGCTGTGCACCTGACAAATGTCCTTGCTAATGCTAAATGCTAATGTTTCCGCACTGACAATGGGGGGAGTCGTCCAAAAGGCGGGCGACACGTTTAGGTCTGAATATTATGCCCAAGGAAACGCATTGGGCTAATTATGGACACATTTTGGCTTGAGTGAGCCCTCTCTCTTCGCCTCTTCCTCTCTTCTGAAACTCTCTCACCGGAGAAAGCATCCCAGTGAGCGAAACAGCACTCATCTGTCTTACTACATGTAGCCCATGTATCTGATGCTCTCAGGTCAGAAACAGTATGACATGCCATAGCCTACTCTTCTGTTCCAGACAGAATCAGATACATAGTTTACACCAGTGGTCACCAACCAGTCGATCGCGAACCCAATGATAAAGCCTTGTGTTCCTATTTATTGTATTAGTCTCGGGCTGTTGGCGGTTAGTTGCACCCGATTCATTTCATGTGTCTGAAGGTAGCTGAATCGGGTAGGGGAGAAAAATCAAGTGCACTACAGGCCTTCCGCTGGCCAATCGTATGGCTCAGATTACCATGTCTGCAGTAAATTACAGGCATAAAAGAAAGCTACAACAAAGTTGATACTGTGAGATTTCAAAACGTTTAAAACCATGACTAGAGAGAGACTGTCAACCTACAGCAAAGAGCTGCTGTTTATGAGTGAGTTCATGTTGAAGTTCTTACTCAGCTCTGTCAACACTTTGTATTCAACAAATGCGTGTTTTTCGTATTTCCATTTAGCGCTACAAGAAGCACTGCAGCAGTAATTAACGAGTAGGACAGTGTAGCGATTGGCTTGTGTTGTTATTAATTCAATTAAGCAGCTTGGGTCTTTTTTAATTGGAATATTTCACTTTCTCTGTTCATAAGACTAACAAAATGAATGTGTGCATGAGGCAGAAATAATGCGGTGCGGTCGACCCAAGCCCTTTTCGGTCAGTGTCAGTGGAGGAAAGGGAGCGGAGGTATGTTGAGAGGCGGACCTATCAGTCTGCTGCTCTATCCCTCCGCTGAGACTGACCATCAGACGCAGGTACCATCAGCCCCGTAAAATAAAAATTAATAGCAAATCATTTAAATGTATAGTCGCTCAGCTGTGCCTTGCAAATAATATAACAACGGTTCTATTACCGGTAAAGCCTACCTCAAATTGTTAAATATATATTTTTTAAATGACCCAAACAACAATGCATTGGCAGGGCAATTTAAGCAAAGCCTATATGAGGCGATAATGTATTGGTTCTATAGCTTACTGCACAAACCTCATTGCTATAGTACATTTTTTTGCAAATGGTTACGTTTTTTCAAGTCATGTTAAAAAAAAATCATAGTGGTAGATCTCGGTTTGACTCAGAATGTGATCTTGACTCAAAGGTTGGTGACCACTGAGATAGAGGATAGAGAGAGAGGGACTGGTCTACACAATACTGAGGGAGAGAGGGACTGATCTACACAATACTGAGGGAGAGAGGGACTGATCTACACAATACTGAGGGAGAGAGGGACTGATCTACACAATACTGAGGGAGAGAGGGACTGGTCTACACAATACTGAGGGAGAGAGGGACTGGTCTACACAATACTGAGGGAGAGAGGGACTGGTCTACACAATACTGAGGGAGAGAGGAACTGATCTACACAATACTGAGGGAGAGAGAGGGGCTGGTCTACACAATACTGAGGGAGAGAGGGACTGATCTACACAATACTGAGGGAGAGAGGGACTGATCTACACAATACTGAGGGAGAGAGGGACTGGTCTACACAATACTGAGGGAGAGAGGGACTGGTCTACACAATACTGAGGGAGAGAGGGACTGATCTACACAATACTGAGGGAGAGAGAGGGACTGGTCTACACAATACTGAGGGAGAGAGAGGGACTGGTCTACACAATACTGAGGGAGAGAGGGACTGATCTACACAATACTGAGGGAGAGAGGAACTGATCTACACAATACTGAGGGAGAGAGAGGGACTGGTCTACACAATACTGAGAGAGAGAGAGGGACTGATCTACACAATACTGAGGGAGAGAGGGACTGATCTACACAATACTGAGGGAGAGAGGGACTGATCTACACAATACTGAGGGAGAGAGGGACTGATCTACACAATACTGAGGGAGAGAGGGACTGATCTACACAATACTGAGGGAGAGAGGAACTGGTCTACACAATAGAGGGAGAGAGGGACTGATCTACACAATACTGAGGGAGAGAGGGACTGATCTACACAATACTGAGGGAGAGAGGGACTGATCTACACAATACTGAGGGAGAGAGGGACTGATCTACACAATACTGAGGGAGAGAGGGACTGATCTACACAATACTGAGAGAGAGAGAGGGACTGATCTACACAATAGAGGGAGAGAGGGACTGATCTACACAATACTGAGGGAGAGAGGGACTGATCTACACAATACTGAGAGAGAGAGAGGGACTGATCTACACAATACTGAGGGAGAGAGGGACTGATCTACACAATACTGAGGGAGAGAGGGACTGATCTACACAATACTGAGGGAGAGAGGGACTGATCTACACAATACTGAGAGAGAGAGAGGGACTGATCTACACAATAGAGGGAGAGAGGGACTGATCTACACAATACTGAGAGAGAGAGGGACTGATCTACACAATACTGAGGGAGAGAGGGACTGATCTACACAATACTGAGGGAGAGAGGGACTGATCTACACAATACTGAGGGAGAGAGGGACTGATCTACACAATACTGAGGGAGAGAGGGACTGATCTACACAATACTGAGGGAGAGAGGGACTGATCTACACAATACTGAGGGAGAGAGGGACTGATCTACACAATACTGAGAGAGAGAGAGGGACTGATCTACACAATAGAGGGAGAGAGGGACTGATCTACACAATACTGAGAGAGAGAGGGACTGATCTACACAATACTGAGGGAGAGAGGGACTGATCTACACAATACTGAGGGAGAGAGGGACTGATCTACACAATACTGAGGGAGAGAGGGACTGATCTACACAATACTGAGGGAGAGAGGGACTGATCTACACAATACTGAGGGAGAGAGGGACTGATCTACACAATACTGAGAGAGAGAGAGGGACTGATCTACACAATACTGAGGGAGAGAGGGGCGCTGTTTCGATCGCTTGGATGCTTTATCTGAGATTGATGTCTTTCTGTCTGCGCGAGTCTCGGTCATATAAATGATCAATATTTCAATGTTATTTGGACGGGAAAAGTAGGCAGGCACTCTAAGGCCCTCCCTGAACAGGGAAGAAAGCGTTTAACTTTCAAGCAGCTCAATACATAAGTGAATCCACGTAAATAGCCTTATATCGATATAGATAAATCAAATACACGATTTTAGCCTCTAAAGTTGATGAACATGTGATATCCGCTACAGCAAGATGTGCACAAATGTAGCCTATGTTTAGTAGACTTGGCTATTCGCTCTTCATGAGCAGTCTCAACAGTCGTTTGTGGGAATATAACAAGTCAAGAAAGTCGAAACAGATTTGTTTTGCACTACAATGTCTCTCATGCCCATGACCGCGTTTAGACCCAATTGTTTTAGGCTTTTTATGCTTTTTAGTTTAGATATAGGGATGAATAGCCGATTTAAACTCAACTCCACGATTTACGATGGAGTTGAGGGGCAACTAGCGTTGGCGGACTGGAGCGCTGACATCACATCAAAAATCAAATGTTAAAAAAATACATTAATTAATTAATATTTAAGCCCCCAAAGAATAGCCCGCAAGTACACATGACAGTGTGAAACATTTTATTTCACTCTTTTCTTTTTTAATTATTTCAGTAAACCTTGTTAAAGTTTGTAATGTGTGCCCTCATACTGCTCATGTCACGTGTTATGTGACCTGCTATCCATAAATGGATATATGCTAATAAAGAGAGGGGTTCCGGTTCAACAGAATACTGAGTGATGTCAGTGTGTTTTTCCTCCGTATAATTTACTAAAATAACCGGTTATAATTCACGAAAATGGCTGCGCCAACAACCCTATCTGACACTAGGAACATTCGTTCCAGAACTTTGATCCTAGAAAAGGTGCCTGGACATTGTTGTATGTCAGAAGCCAGAAATTGGTGTGACCATCAGTCAGTGATAAGCCAGGGATTTTGGGCCCCATGAAAATATACTCAGCAAAAAAAGAAACGTCCCTTTTTCAGGACCCTGTCTTTCAAAGATACTTTGTAAAAATCCAAATAACTTCACAGATCTTCCTTGTAAAGGGGTTAAACACTGTTTCCCATGCTTGTTCAATGAACCATACACCATTAATAAACATGCACTTCTGGAACGATCATTAAGACACTAACAGCTTACAGACGGTAGGCAATTAAGGTCACAGTTATGAAAACTTAGGACACTAAAGAGGCATTTCTACTGACTCTGAAAAACACCAAAAGAAAGATGCCCAGGGTCCCTGCTCCTCTGTGTGAACGTGCATGGACTGCAGATGTGGCCAGGGCAATAAATTGCAATGTCCGTACTGTGAGACGCCTAAGACAGCGCTACAGGGAGACAGGACGGACAGCTGATCGTCCTCGCAGTGGCAGACCACGTGTAACAACACCTGCACAGGATCGGTACATCCGAACATCACACCTGCGGGACAGGTACAGGATGGCAACAACAACTGCCCGAGTTACACCAGGAACACACAATCCCTCCATTAGTGCTCACTGCAAGAACAGGCAAATCTGGTGCAGTCCATGAGGAGGAGATGCACTGCAGTACTTAATGCAGCTGGTGGCCACACCAGATACTGACTGTTACTTTTGATTTTGACCCCCCCTTTGTTCAGGGACACATTATTCAATTTCTGTTAGACACATGTCTGTGGAACTTGTTCAGTTTATGTCTCAGTTGTTGAATCTTGTTATGTTCATACAAATGTTTACACATGTTAAGTTTGCAGAATTGTTTTTATTTTTTCCCTGTTTTGCATGTTATTGTTTTGGCCTTAATACGTGTCACATATCAGTTTGCAAACAATGTAAAAAAATATATATAATTGACTTAATAAAGCCACATACAAACATGGCCTCTTTTTTTGCTTTCTGGCAGCTCCAAAATGCAGGTGTTTCAGCCTAGCTAAGTGCTTTCTGTGGTGGTGGGGCAGCCAGCGGAAAATACGTAGGATAAACGTTGATAATGTTCTCTAGTTGCGCCGTGATCGGCTCAGCGTTCTGTCACTCATGGGGACCCTACGCCACCGTGCAATTTATGGGGAGAGTTCTAAAATTCAAGCCCCTTGGGTGCTGCCATAGAGTTACATTAGAAGTGCCCATCTGGCCTCCCGAGTGGCGCAGCGGTCTAAGGCACTGCATCGCAGTATTGCGGCGTCACTACAGCCTGGGGTTCAATCCAGCTTCCGGGTTAAGTGAGCGGGTGTTAAGAAGCGCGGCTTGGCGGGCCATGTTTCGGACGACGCATGACTTGACCTTCGCCTCTCCCAAGCCCGTTGGGGAGTTGCAGCGATGAGAAAATATCTCAATTAAGTGTCACGAAATTGTGGAGAAAAAGGGTGTGAAATTACACACAAAAAAAAGTGCCCATCCAAGAAGGCTTAAGGCCATTGGCCACAGATAAAATGATGTCAAATCACGTTATATCTACTGCACCTTTGAAAATCGTATCTAGCAAGCTAGACAAGCAGTCATCATCAGGAATCACATGGACAATATACTGGCAAATCCTTGTCATATGAAAATAAATTATAGATAAAACATATTGGTGCTCATCGGCCATTGGACATAAACATTACACAACAAGTTGGAAATAGCAAATTCAACAATGAGTGGTTTGGAAGGAATCAGTGGCTAACTGCAAGAGTTGCAAAGCAATCACTAGCCTGCTATTCGGTGGAGTGGGTGTGTGGTCCAAGGGTTTATTTTCCAAGCTTAAAAGTATAAACATTCACATGCCATGGACCAGAAAAAGTTGAATACATTGGCCATGCTGTCAATTCAGCATGACTTCTGCCGCGTTCAAAACAACTGGAAACTCAGAACTGGGAAATATCAGACTTCAGTGAAAATACGTTTTGAACGGTCATCGAACTCGGAATTCCAAGTCGGGAACTCTGGCCTCTTTCTAGAGCTCCGGCTTGAAGATCACTGAGGTCATAATTCAACCTTGTTTTTTCCAAGTTCCCAGTTGTCTTGAAAGCACATACAGACTTTAATGACAAAGTTTGATGACAAAATATTTGAGTCCTGTGTAGCTCAGATGGTAAAGCATGGTGCTTGCAATGGCAGCGTTGTGGGTTTGATTCCCACAGGGGGCCAGTATGAACATGTATGCACTAACTAACTGTTAGTCACAGTGTCTGCTAAATAACTAAAATGTAACTGCCTCGCCACCTTCCTGTTCAAGTGAGCACGGAACAACGAGGTGAGTCCAAAAATGTATTGTATGCTGCTGCATAAATTATGTAATATGCCTGGGAGATATGTATACTGTAGCTAAGAAATTAATACTAAGTGTATGTTGTGTTAGTAGCCCATGTGCCTCACCCTAATAATTTGGTCCCTTTCCCTCTCATACTGTTCTGACTGGGTGGTGCACATGTAGCTTATAGTCTGTTTTTAGAGAAAAAACATAATCATTGAATACTGTAAGAGCTTTCATTGTCTGCTTATATGCCCCCTTTATTTATCCTACCGGTTCTGACTTGGTGTACAGGGAGAATACTGTAAGAACGGCCCATGTTCTGAATTCTGTCGCTGTACATTTTAAAAGTGCTGAACAAATAGTTATATTGACTACGTACGTCCGTCCGTCCGTCCGTCCTAGCTCGCTCATGAATTACTTATCCGCTCGTCGTCCCCTTATGCCATAGTTTGTACATCTTAATTTTCAATAGCAACCACTTTGTTTAAGCAAGTCAGCCATATCAGCTATGTTTTTTTAAAAGGCAGTAAATGAGGCTGAATGAACTGTTTCGCTACCAGACAAGGCTCCGCTGATAGCCAGGTGTAGCGGTGGTAAGGATTCACTCCATGGTGCTGAAAAGAAAGCTCTGCTGTTGGGACAGCTTTATGTAGGACCTAACAGTTAGTGGGTACCATTTGTCACCATTATAGTGCAGATAATGTATTATTTAGTGTTGTGTTGTGTTGTGGCTTTGCTGGCATGCATCTTAATTTTGGGGGGAGTTTGCCCCACCAAGATTTACATGCTAAAATTGACTCTGTAAGCAATAAATAATTGTTCAAATACAAAAGATGCAGGCTACTGTAGACAGTTTGTTACATTCTATTTGGACTAATGAATACACCCTTGGGTTGTCGAGAGCTAGGTCATCAATCATGGTGGCCCACAGCCAAGCACCACTGGCTGTGGAGTTTTGGGCTAGGCATAAGACCTGAATTTGTCCAATAATAGTCATGTTGATTTGGGCAGTGCCCTTGTAGTTCCAGACCCGGGCTTTCTGGGATTTAGATCCGAATGATTTTGTCTCAGCTCCGAGTGTTTTGCCCTGCTAGGATGGTGTAAAATAAACTAGGTTACACTGCACATTGCAGTGAATACTCCAAACGTGAGCCCCGGCTTGCCCTGCCTTTTTAGTGCTGCCTTTCTGTTTACTGTGGCACTTTAGGAGGCGGAGTCAAAGTGGTTTTCAAAGTCATTTTGGATTTGTCCAAAATAAATAAAAAATTGGCGTGCGAGGGCAACTGTTTTTATTTCTCTGAGGGCGAGAGCTCAAAGATGAGAACGAGAACCGGATGTAAACTTTGTTCGCATGAAGAACCGGATGTAAACTTTGTTCGCATGAAGAACCGGATGTAAACTTTGTTCGCATGAAGAACCGGATGTAAACTTTGTTCGCATGATACTACTACAGCTAATTTTGTTAGCCCATGATGAGGCTACTGAGAGTCATTGGCCTTACAGTAAACCAGATTCGAGTAATTTATATCATTGACGTCACCATGCACTCTGGCTTCTATTTCTGGTCAATAGTGCAGCCCTACTATTAAACACTGATTTTTCCCATCTGTGCTGCATGTATATGTGATTTAGATGTTCAAGTGTAATTTATGATTGTGGCTGGGGTTAACTCACAACTGCACGTGTTTAACTGTAGTATCCTGTCTGCCTTCCCCATAACACACTTTTTCTGTCCAATGATGGATTATATCCTGTTGCCATGGTGCACTGTGCCGCGTTGGATTCAGCAGAAAAAGGGAAGGATGTTCAATATGTGCTGCTGCTGCTGCTGACCCAGTCCTGCTCAAACCACTGTGTGCGTTGCAGTTTTGTTTATGTGGGGATAGACAACTGGACAAGGGACTACTGTAGTTTAATCTAGTAATCTCTCTGGATTACCAATAATTGACAGGGAATATTTCTCTGCTCAGCTTTATTTTTCCATCAGGCTTGTTGATGAAGTCCCCTATAAATTCTATCAGGGCCCTTTGTAATAATAATTACAGCTAGACTTGCTCAGAGCACTAATTGTTGGTGTCAGTCACTTCACTTAAGACAGAGGAGCTGTAATTACATCCAAAGCTTTTATGGCTTCTTGTGGGCCATGTAAAATGCATGGGAGATATAGGCTGAGAAAATGTTCTAATGAAACGACAGACTTGCTGTTTGTTTAGCGCTATCAATGCAAGTCCAATAACTTGACATTAACAACTTACTTTATGGCAACACTTTTCTATGGTTCAACTTCTTAGGACCCATGCTTTGTATTTGATATGTCACCTATTATTCAATCTTAGTTCAAATATATCTGGTTGTACAGAAGCACATACTATAAATTGGACTAAAGATATAAGGAAAGGAACTACACACCAAACAGGAGGGATACTTGTTCAGGTTAGGAGTCCGATGACTGTTCACATGCTTCTCAATACTGTTTGATCTAGCTAGCACCAGGATCCAGGATGTTGATGTGCCATGCCATATAACCTATATCAGTGCAGAACAACTCTGAGTAGGAATAACACTACATGATGATATTGTGGTTTGCATCTATACTCTCTTCAGCATGGTTTACTTTGTGTTATATTTCATAACAGGTTGGAGCCATCAGTCACGATTACCTTGTTTTCAGGCCAGAATACTGTATTGTTGCGATTAGGCGCCACCTGGTGGAAATGTTTTGCGATGCAGCTAATCTTTCTGTCACATTTCCACTTTCACATTATTGTGCTGTTTGATTTTTAAAATGTAACCTTTTATTTAACTAGGCAAGTCAGTTAAGAACAAATTCTTATTTACAATGACGGCCTACCTACAGGGTCAGCCCCAGGAGCAAACATTTGTGCTCAAGGACACATCGACAGGTTTTTCACCATGTCGACTCGGGTATTCAAACCAGCGACCTTTCGCTTACTGGCCCAACGCTCTAACTGCTAGGCTACCTTCCGCTCAATCTCTTATTAATCTCTGGATTTGTGGTACTAGCCTTATAATTCTTGCCTTATTGTTGTAAAACTTGCCCAGCAAGGCCTTTACTGTAGTAGTATAGTAACATTGTACTAACAAGCATCATTCACTTGTCGTGTTTTGTCCTAGTTAAATAAAGGTTTAAAAAAAAGATAGAATAATAAATCCTGAGAGTTGAGAGTTTATTCTGAATCTGAAATGAAGATTCAGATTAGTCTACCTTGAAGTGGAGGGTTTAATAAGACATTTAATTACTTATGTGATCCTCCAATTCTTCCTCTGTGCTTGTGCCCTTAGGAAAGTGCATCAAGAAGATGTACAGTGGCAAGAAAAAGTATGTGAACCCTTTAGAATTACCTGGATTTCTGCATACATTGGTCATAACATTTGATCTGATCTTCATCTAGGTCACAACAATAGACAGCAGTGTGCTTAAACTGATAACACACAGATTATTGTATTTTTCTTGTCTATATGGAATACATAATTTAAACATTCACAGTGTAGGTTGGAAAAAGTATGTGAACCCCAAGGCTAATGACTTCTCCAAAAGCTAATTGGAGTCAGGAGTCAGCTAACCTGGAATCCAATCAATGAGACGAGATTGGAGATGTTGGTTAGAGCTGCCCTGCCCTGTAAAAAACACTCACAAAATGTAAGTTTGCTATTCACAAGATGCATTGCCTGATGTGAACCATGCCTCGAACAAAAGAGATCTCAGAAGACCTAAGATTAAGAATTTGACTTGCAAAAAGCTGGAAAGGGTTACAAAAGTATCTCTAAAAGCCTTGATGTTCATCAGTCCACAGTAAAGTTCAGCACTGTTGCTACTCTCCCTAGGAGTGTCCGTCCACATATTACTGCAAGAGCACAGCGCAGAATGCTCCATGAGGTTAAGAAGAATACTAGTGTCAGCTAAAGACTTACAGAAATCTCTGGAACATGCTAACATCTCTGTTGACGAGTCTATGATACGTTAAACACTAAACAAGAATGGTGTTCATGGGACGACACCACGGAAGAAGCCACTGCTGTCCAAAAAAAACATTGTTGCACTGAAGTTCACAAAAGAGCACCTGGATGTTTCACAACACTACTGGCAAAATATTCTGAATGTAAGGCTATCTGTCGACTTTTGAAGCTCAACAGAAGTTGGGTGATGCAACAGGACAACGACCCAAAACACAGAAGTAAATCAACAACAGAATGGCTTCAACAGAAGAAAATACGCCTTCTGGAGTGGCCCAGTCAGAGTCCTGACCTCAACCCGATTGAGATGGTGTGGCATGACCTCAAAAGAGCGGTTCACACCAGACATCCCAAGAATATTGTTGAACTGAAACAGTTTTGTAAAGAGGAATGGTCCAAAATTCCTTCTGACCGTTGTGCAGGTCTGATCCGCAACTACAAAAAACATTTGGTTGAGTTTATTGCTGCCAAAGGAGGGTCAACCAGTTATTAGTTTTCCCACCCTGTACTGTGAATGTTTACACAGTGTGTTCAATAAAGACATGAAAATGTATCATTGTTTGTGTGTTATTAGTTTAAGCAGACTGTGTTTGTCTATTGTTGTGACCTAGATGAAGTCAGATCAAATTTTATTACCAATTTATGCAGAAATCCAGGTCATTCCAAAGGGTTCACATACATTTTCTTGCCACTGTATCCTACAGAGTCAGACTGACCCCTGTCCTGTGGTATCTGCTTCTCATGTAAGCGTGTATTCCAGTTGTTAAAAACTAGCTTCTGTTAGCTTGCAAGTTGCAAGCTTACATACAGAACCTGTACCCTTGCTCTTGATTTGTCTATATTTCTTTAGGGAAAGAAATGCTTGCATGATACATTACTGCAAAATCTTTGCGCTCTCCTTTAGGACATAAAATAAGTAGGGATTGTTTTATGATCTTAAATACTGTATGTCTTGGTGAACAAAATATGACTTGCTTTTGAAAACGATTTGTGATGCAAATTGATGGTAGACATCTTGCAGTAAAAACATATCGCTATTGTCATTTTGAATCTATTCTGTTGTCTACTTGTGCTGTAGAGTACCACTGTTCTGTTGTGTTTGACTACATCTGAGTCAGGTACTGTATGCCTTGCTGATGTGACCATTGTTTTACGATGTAGCAGGCTTAGGATCAAGACACTAAATAATGGACTTTAGCAATTACCCGATGAATTCAATTGCATTAGGTATGGAATAGATCCATATGTAGCCTAGTCTTCTGACAGGGGGGCTGTGCATGGTAAACGTGGCATGACGATGACACAGCATTATCTGGCACACAGTCAGAGTAATGGGATTATTTCTGTTCTGTTCCCGTGCGACGCTACGTAAATCTCCCCTCGGTCTATGATTAATAACAGATTTAGCCTCTCTGCACACAGCCTCAAGCTTCTTAATTTCATAACCTCTCCTGGTTCACGGCATCAGTCACATCTCACTCTCTGGTGATTAGTGTGTTAGTAGTTTGGCCTATTGACCTCGGCCAGGTGACTATATCCCTGTGTGTGTCAGTACGTGTGTGTGTAAGTGAGAGCAGAGGAGTGTGCAGCAGAGGAGAGGGTAATGCCCCATGCCCAGTGCTTTGTCCCTAGCCCATGTGATCGCATCATGTCATCACTACAGGGGCCCCGCTTGTTTTCAGAGCTCCTTCAAAACAACACAGACATCCGGACGGATGTCTCTGTTAGCGCCCGGCTAAGTGGCTAACCAGCTACCAGCCATCTCAGAACCAGGGCTGTTGCATACAGTCTTCCAGGTCCAGCTGACGCATCCCACAACACCTGGTATCATGGTGCCGGTGGGCAACAAAGGCCCAGTGGGCTCTCAGGAAGAGAGGAGTAATTGCCTAACTCACACACACCTGGGCCAATCAGCAGTTGAAACAATAAAAAAGCGTGTCCCCGCCCACTGTTTCAGTAAAAAGCTTAGGGATGGGACTGGAGAAATGTAATCACTCTCAAATGTATAGACCGCTATGGATGCAAGGACTGACCATCCATTCTATCAAAATGTATAGTTTTGAACATGTTTTGAGGGAATACAGTGTTTGTTCACATTTAAATTGTTTACAAACATTGGAGTAAAACAAGCTTACAGTTGAAGTCGGAAGTTTACGTACACCTTAGCCAAATACATTTAAACTCAGTTTTTCACAATTCCTGACATTTAATCCTAGTAAAAATTCCCTGTCTTAGGTCAGTTAGGATCACCACTTTATTTTAAGAATGTGAAATGTCAGAATAATAGTAGAGAGCTTGATTTATTTCAGCTTTTATTTCTTTCAAGTTTACATACACTCAGTTAGAATTCGGTAGCATTGCCTTTAAATTGTTTAACTTGGGTCAAACGTTTCCGGTAGCCTACCACAAGCTTCCCACAATAAGTTGGATTCATTTTGGCCAATTCCTCCTGACAGAACTGGTGTAACTGAGTCAGGTTTGTAGGCCTCCTTGCTCGCACATGCCTTTTCAGTTCTTCCCAAAAATGTTCTATAGGGTTGAGGTCAGGGCTTTGTGATGGCCACTCCAATACCTTGACTTTGTTGTCCTTAAGCATTTTTGCCACAACTTTGGAAGTATGCTTGGGGTCATTGTCCATTTGGAAGACCCATTTGCGACAAAGCTTTAACTTCCTGACTGATGTCTTGAGATAATGTTTCAATATATCCACATAATTTTCCTCATGATGCCATCTATTTTGTGAAGTGCACCAGTCCCTCCTGCAGTAAAGCACCCCCACAACATGATGCTGCCACCCCCGTTCTTCACGGTTGGGATGGTGTTCTTCGGCTTGCAAGCGTCCCCCTTTTTCCTCCAAACATAACGATGGTCATTATGGCCAAACAGTTCTATTTTTGTTTCATCAGACCAGATTACATTTCTCCAAAAAGTACAATCTTTGTCCCCATGTGCAGTTGCAAACCGTAGTCTGGCTTTTTTATGGCAGTTTTGGAGCAGTGGCTTCTTCCTTGCTGAGCGGCCTTTCAGGTAATGTCGATATAGGACTCCGTTTACTGTGGATATAAATACTTTTGTACTTATTTCCTCCAGCATCTTCACAAGGTCCTTTGCTGTTGTTCTGGGATTGATTTGCACTTTTCGCACCAAAGTACGTTAATCTCTAGGAGACAGAACACGTCTCCTTCCTGAGCGGGATGACGGCTGCGTGGTCCCATGGTGTTTATACTTGCGTACTATTGTTTGTACAGATTAACGTGGTACCTTCAGGCGTTTGGAAATTGCACCCAAGGATGAACCAGACTTGTGGAGGTCTACAATTATTTTTCTGAGGTCTTGGCTGATTTATTTAGATTTTCCCATGATGTCGAGCAAAGAGGCACTGTGTTTGAAGGTAGGCCTTGAAATACATCCACAGGTACACCTCCAATTGACTCAAATGATGTCAGATGCTTCTATAGCCATGACATCATTTTCTGTAATTTTCCATACTGTTTAAAGGCACAGTCAACTTAGTGTATGTAAACTTCTGACCCACTGGAATTGTGATATAGTGAATTATAAGTGAAATAATCTGTAAACAATTGTTGGAAGAATTACTTGTGTCATGCACAAAGTAGATGTCCTAACCGACGAGTTTGGTTGAGTGGTTGAAAAATGAGTTTTAATGACTTCAACCTAAGTGTATGTAAACTTCCAACTTCAACTCTATATTTTGGGTTCTGCTGGGGTATGACAGTTAAACTAAGCTCATTTTAAATTATATCTTCAAGAATCAATGGGTACATAGCATTCATGTATAAGTCCCAAAATGGATGTAGCAACTGCTGATTGCCCCTTTAAGCATGCAGACACACACACACACACACACACACACACACGTCCAATTTTGTGGTGTAGCTTCTTATCTCCTGTTGTGTTGAAGGATCATTTCATTTTATTGAGGATGTGGTAATGACTAAAGATGAAGAGTTCCTATGTGTGTGTTGATGCTGAGCTTAAGGGAGGACACGGTGACTCAGGCTCTTTCAGAGAGGCGTGTGTATGCAATGGCTTGTAGGTAATGAACACTTACGCACACATGCTTTGCTCGGAAGGAAGACAGGTTGGAATAAAAATTGCCCTCTATCACAGATCTAGGATCAGCTGACCCTCTACTCAGTTCAACGTTAACTAGTATGTTAAACGGACCTCAACCCTGCTAGTGCATACGGTTTCAGCTTACCAGATCATTTACATTTTCGACAGGCCCACTAAGATAAAAATGGACCAGCCCATATGGCATTTGCCCAAAATGCTAGATGGCCAGTCCATGCCTGTTTGTCAACATCTAGTCTTGGAAATCCCAGACTTTATGGGCAACAGCACTACGTAGGCATGTATGCAGCACTGTGCATGTCGGAACATTGTTAATGTGGGAGGCAACCCGTCTTCCTAGGAAGACTAGTCAACATCCTGCATTGGGGAACGGTCAGGGCCCTCTACGCCCTCAGAGAGGGCCTAAGGATAGATACAAATCTGTATATATTTTTATATATTATCATTTGTAATTTAAATCATTGATTTAATCTTTTTTTGTCTTAATTGTAATGATCTTCCTATTGAATTTCTTCAGTTTTTGTTGAAAAAAGAAGGGTTAATGTCCAAGAGAAAAACTTTTCTTTGATAGTCTCTTGGTAGAAATAATGCCCAAAATGTTGTGTATAAACCTTGGATGCTTGGTACAGTTTGTGCTGATTTGAGGGAAAGCTCAAGGTTTGGTCTCCTGTGAATGGTTTATGGTGAAAAAGATACAGAAAGCAGTAAGAACAAGCACAGCTCAGGGAAGCACTGTATATCCACAGAATAGTCCTTCGGTAGATAATGATTACTGTAAACGCTGAACTGAAGCATTAGGGTTTAGTTGCCCGTACATGGTTCTCACAAGTGCGTTAAGGCTATGATTGGAAATACAAGAAGTGAGAGAGCCTCATTAACAACAGTTTTACGTCGTTGACCGTTAACTTTGTGGTCTGTTTTCGTTTCAGTTTGCCCTACCATTCGTTGTAACCAATAATTGAATGACATTAGGTGACGTTAATATTGTTTCAGTGTTGTGTTGTTACAATACTTCAATGTTGAATATTGTGCCTTAATGCATTCATCACAATACCTATAGCAACTCTAGTAGGGTCAAATGTATTACTCATAACCATTGCATTGCCTTAGCCCCATGCAACTGTCTTGATGTGATCTATATCCTTCCCCTGCACATACTGTATGCGGTGGCTAGTTGTGAACAAGATGAACTAAGAGGAGTGAGTGACGTGCTTACAATCACTGTTCTCAGACGTTTTGGCACAAGTCTACAGTACGTGCCCTTCCACTGGACCTACTTTTTCTACTAAAAGATAGGGTTAGCCCATAGGGTTAGGGTTAGCCCACAAGTCTTCAGTACGTGCCCCTCCACTGGCCCTACTTTTTCTACTAAACGAGCCTCCCGCCACTCGGACTGTAAGTTTGCCAGAAGGAGATTGAGTAATGGTATGTGTTTGTTTATCTCCCTGTCATGTTCATTACATAAAGCATAAAAACATGGCTTCAGTCCACAGCCAGTTCCATAAAGCATAAAAACATTGCTCCAGTCCACAGCCAGTTCCATAAAGCATAAAAACATTGCTCCAGTCCACAGCCAGTTCCATAAAGCATAAAAACATTGCTCCAGTCCACAGCCAGTTCCATAAAGCATAAAAACATGGCTCCAGTCCACAGCCAGTTCCATAAAGCATAAAAACATGGCTCCAGTCCACAGCCAGTTCCATAAAGCATAAAAACATGGCTCCAGTCCACAGCCAGTTCCTAGGGAAAGGACAGTTTGAGTAAATATGAAGGCTTCAAGTGGCTTTATTTTCCTCAGATGTTTCTCCTCATGAACTATAACTGTTGTTGCAGCTCAATACAAGCACGGTTACGTGGGTGACAGTAGGGTAGCACGGTTGATGGTAGTATGACGCAGGTGATGCAAGGACACGTCATACAGACAAGGCTGGCTGTTCTGTCAGAGGACAAAACAACAAGTGCCTGATCCCCCATCGGTACAGGCGCTCGCTATCTATCACACAGACTGGAAAAAATACTACAGACAGAAATACGCAGGCCATAAACATTCTCAAGAAGTGCAGCTACTAAACTCAACATGTCTGGAACATGCATTGGGTAATTATACATAAAGTAAACAATATCGCCAATGTATTCAGCATACAAGTGGAGTGGATAAATGGGCCAGTGTTGAGGAAGCTACTATGAAAATATAGTTTACCAAGCTACCAATTACTTCACACTGGAAGAAGTTAACCTACACTAAAGCAACCCTTTTAAAAAAAATGGTTTACTTAACCAAAGTTACTTTTCAGAAGTAGTTCACTACATCCAAACTACCTTGCGATAAATGATCTAAATCTGAAATGTCATAGACTACAAATTGCAGATCAGATCAGTCAGATGTTAACACAGTGTGTAATTTAGCTTTTAAAACACACAAACAATATGTTTCAAGTGAGAATTAGGCAGGTCTGAAATGATTGCCTACTTCACTGCATAAAGTAGTTAACTACTGAAAAGATGTATATTTAGTTAAACTACCACCAAGCTACTGCAAAATGTCGTTAAATTACTAGTTGAACGACATGTAGTTCACTACACCCCAACACTGAAATGGGCAATGATGCCACTCTGTGTCTATCTGTGTGTGCCTTAGAATTTATAGCATAGGTTCTCTTTTTCCATACCAGGAGGGCTTTGCATTGTGGGAGTCTGGGAGACACATCTGCATCATAGCAGTGCAACAAAGAAAAATCCACGACCCATAATTGTTTCTCCATTTGTGAGAGCAGGCTTTGTGTGTCAGCAGGGTGAGAAAGGAGCTACTCTGCGTCGCACATACAGTCTTGTGTGTGTGTGTGTGTGTGTGTGTGTGTGTGTGTGTGTGTCCCCTGTTTTGGAGTTGGTGATTACCCACATCTCTGAGCCATCAGGGGCCAGGCACAGTGGAACGGCAGGGAGGCCAAGCCAGAGAAATGGAAGCCAGCTGTTCTATTAGCCACCCTGGGTGTATGTTTGCTCACTGCTTATGTGTGTCTGTGTGAAAGTGTGTATCTGGATGAGATGACCTCACTACCTTTGCTCAGCATTACAATTACAGCCTGATGGGTTCCAGTCCCACTCAGACTGAGGGCTAGGCTGCGTTCCAAACGTCCTCTGAAAAGGCCCCTTCTCCTCTCCTCAGTGGGTTTCAAAGGGCTAACTAGGTGAAGGAAACTCCTTTCTTTTGCACTGCTCTTATGGTCAACTCTAAATAAAAGGAATAAGGATAGGAAGCTACAGAAAGTATTTGAAAGTATAAGGACGGAGATGCAAATCAACCAAACCACATGTTTCTTAGAGCTTGGTGAGAGCATTGTTGTCCTATGGTTATTTTGAAATGGGGTCTGTTTGAATAGACTAAAATGAACAGCTTTGTATGAGTTTTTTTTTTTAAACATGGCGTGCTAGCTCCATCCTGGTGGTGCAGTGGATTCATTCCGTGGATAGAGAACAGAAGATCATAGGTTTGAATCTCACTGATGCCGTGCCATAATAAAAAAGATGTGTTTACATGATTAATGCCTAAGCAAATTAATGTCCATAGTCTTATAGAAACATGTTCTCAGAACTTTATTTAACCTCCAAATAACCTATAATTTCAGGAAAACTTTCAGAGAACCATAGTAAAACATTCTTAGAAACTCCCTGCAACCTAAAAATGTATGTTCCCAGAACAAGCAAAATTCTCTCTTCCGTTCTCAGAACGTTTAAAAACCTTTCGGTTTTACCAGTCAGGAAACGTATGGCTTTGTTCCCAGAACCAATGGGAAACCAAAAACGTAAGTTCCCACAACTTCCAAGGAACCAAATGTGCTAGCTGGTAACGATCCAAGCTTGGAAGTGGACACTGAGTGGGCTCTTGTCTTGCCCTTCCCTATCTATAACAGAGTTTCTTGACCTTTACTGACCTTTACAACCTTTTAATGGGGAGTGTCCAACCCTCCTCAAGGACAGCAACCCGGTGTGCAGGATTTTGTTCCATTCCTGCTCTGATTCTACTAATCAGCCACTTAGACCTCGATTAGCAGAATTGGGTGTGTTAGTGGATGGCTGGAATAGAAACCTGCACATCCAGTAGCTTTCTGTAACATGTTTTGAGCTTGAAACAGGCCTTGATGAAGATTACGTACGTAACTCGTGAGAGAGAGGCCTGTCATTTGAGTTGTTGTGCGCACGCTGGTTGTCACACAGGGGGAGGGAACCAGGAAATGTATGGAGGATGATGTCAAAGGTGGAGGCCTGGAGCATGTCAGCCTCTCTTTCTCGTTCGTTCTTTCTCTCTCTCGCTCTCTCTCTTGGCAGTTGGGAACTTGCTGAGGTAACCTTGAGCAAGAGCCTAGCAGGCTTTCTGATGTGTTGTCGAGTGTCCTGTGTCCTTGTAGTGACACAATGCACAGCGTGTTAATGAATCAGTGCTGAGTCATGGAGACAGACAGACCAGACAGAGAGACGGACGGACAGAAACAGACATCCATGTTTGTTTATTTGTTTGTGATGATTGGCTTTTAGTGTAAGTAATCTAAGCTGGTGTTCTGGAGTGTTCTTGCTTTGATGTGTTTGTAATATGTATAAACATAATAGTTTATTTTGATACATTTTTATGGAGCACAAGGTCAGTATGTATGGGAGTGATAAAACACTGGCCGATAACAACTTGGTCATAAATGGTAGCAAAGAGCTGGTTGTCTGTCCTCAGAAGAATTGACCATTAGGTACATGATGTGTTTTTCCATTTCCTCCTTGACCTGGACCGACGCCAGTATGGCTGATTCTGCCTGGTCAGATAACTCTGAACATAAAACATACACACACACACACACACATACCCCTGGCACTCGTGCCTAGAAGCCTCAGGGTCACAATACACACTCGCTGTCGCTGGCCAGAAGTCGCAGCAGGGCATCAACTGGCACCTACACGAGCCAAGAGACGAGACACTAACGAGGGGCAGATATGAGTGTGACACACACAGCCATCCTGTTTTAACGCCCCCCTGCATCCCTCCCAATGCCCAGACAAACGACTCATCCCATGTAGGGGGTGTTCTGGTGGGGTGTTTCACTATTCCCAGAAATGTACTTAGCAAACTGGGGTTGCTTCCAAAAAAGGGCTTTTGCTGAGGAAAAAGTGTAGCATTTTTGGTCATGATTGGAATATGGCTGTCCCCTGACAATGCAGGTCAGTTTTACTGTGTGCAAAATGAGTCATACCACCAACCAGAGATTACCTCTTGTGGAGAGTTCAGTGTGGAGGAAACTCTTAAAAGGTTTTTGTGTCATTTTGGGAGACCACTGCAAACCCTGCGAATGAGTTTGTTGTTGCTTTCGCCATGGAAACCCCAATGTGTGGCAAGGTATTTCTGTCAGAGAAATTGTTTATTGTGGGTTTTTCCCACTAAAATATTTGTGGGAGGCTCTGGGATTAAGCCAACCACGTAAGGCTACTGTATAGGCCTAGGTGCCCCTTTTTCAAAATGTGTTGGTATCATGGCAACAGCACCTCTGTCTTATTGCATAACTGGTATTTACTGAGCTTTAAACTAGCAGGCTGTTCAAACCCCACATGTTATGTGACACTATCAGAGACTAGTCTAGAAAACAGCAGAAAAATTTTAAGTTTCAATCTCTACTAAAATCCAGTTATTAAGAATGCATTCCATTGATTAATGTAGAAATAATCACTTGTCCCCAACACTAACGTTTTATAATTGTTAGAAACAATTCTCAGTAGGTTCTCCATTCTACTATAGAAATAGCAATAGAACATTACACATTCTGAATAAACCTGTGATAGCCAATGATAGTCCACAAAAACAACAGAGGGGTGGGGATGGAAAAACCTAATATACACACCCCAAATTAACCTTTATTTAACTAGGCAAGTCCGTTAAGAACAAATTCTTATTTACAATGACTGCCTACCTACAGGGTCAGCACCTGGAGCAAATTGTGGTTAAAGTGCCTTGCTCAAGAACATATCGGCAGATTTTTCACTTTGCCAGCTTGGGAATTTGAACCAGCAACCTTTCACTTACTGGCCCAATGCACTAACCTCTAGGCTACCTTGCACCCCCTTCTATGTCTCTTTCTCACAAAGTAAGTGCTCTCCTGCCCTGTCGGTTGGCGGCCCGCTGTCCTCACTCTTTTTTCCTGAGGTGGGTTGGTGTGGTCAGGGGTGGGAGAGGCTACAGTTGAAGTTGGAAGTTTACATACACTTAGGTTGAAGTCATTAAAACTCATTTTTCAACCACTCCACAAATTTCATGTTAACAAACTATAGTTTTGGCAAGTCGGTTAGGACATTTACTTTGTGCATGACACAAGTAATTATTCCAACGATTGTTTACAGACAGATTATTCATTTATAATTCACTATATCACAATTCCAGGTGGTCAGAAGTTGGAGGAAAAAGGGGGAGGCTTGCAAGCCGAAGGGGTGGCAGCATCATGTTGTGGGGGTGCTTCACCCAACTTATTGTGGGAAGTTTGTGGAAGGCTACCCAAAACGTTTGACCCCAGTTAAACTATTTAAGGGCAATGCTACCAAATACTAATTGAGTGTGTGTAAACTTCTGAGCCACTGCGAATGTGATGAAAGAAATAAAAGCTGAAATAAATCATTCTCTCTACTATTATTCTGACATTTCACATTCTTAAAATAAAGTGGTGATCCTAACTGACCTAAGACAGGGAATTTTTACTAAGATTAAATGTCAAGAATTGTGAAAAACTGAGTTTAAATGTATTTGGCTAAGGTGTATGTAAACTTCAACTGTATATACCAGGCTCTTTATTCTGGAGCCCCACCTGTAAAAGGGCAGCCCACTGGCTTTGTGTACACATGCTGGAGTTGACTACACCGCAACACCATTTCCATCAAAATGGCCCGGGCCAGTTTTCCAATGCATTGCACTGTTGTATTAGGCCTAAGAATTGTCCAAACGTCCGATTTATGTTTACACGTTTGTTTGTAACCTTAGTTGAGGGCAATTTGATAAAAATTCAACCATTTCAATCTTTTAAAAGTGCATTTATCTATTCACGAGGATTTCACCCCTCATTTTCATTTGTCATTTGACACCAACCCAAATTTGTGAGCACATGGACTGTTCTTTCTGTCCTCAGTCAGTGAAACCCTCATTTGCCCAACTCTTCCTGAATTCCAGCCCACCAGTGCTTTGTAATGTAGTACTTTCCTCTGTTGGTATGTTTGGCAGAGGCTGACTTTTATTTACTGTAACAGCTAGGCCTCTCGCGTGTTTTGGTCCTGTTTCATGTGGATTTGACCCACAGAACAAGGTGATGTCCCTACTAGTACTGGAACAGAAAACACAAACAAGACTGAGAACAGTGCCTTCCCACATGCACACCTACACAAACATACCTACGTAGTACACACACACACACACACACACACACACACACACACACACACACACACACACACACACACACACACACACGTACACACACACTGGCCCATACACAGATATTGATCCTTCACCTCAAAACACACACACCGCCTCTGCAGAAAACACAGAATTCTCGTCAGTAACTGCCAAGTGACATTAATAACCGGAAAAAACTCCTCACATCTCTGCACCCTCTCCAATTTGGATTCTATCGGCTGCTCTCTGATTGGTTGTGCATTACGAAACCCTGCACAGGGATTGGCGAGCCACAAGATGGGTCCATCCTATCAGCTTACTCCACTATGGTGCACTCCAATCTCCTGTGATGCTGCAATTGTATTGCCGGGAAGAATGTGAGGAAATGCCGGCATCGTAACCCTCCCTTCTCCCTCGCCTGACAACTCTGAGTTTCCAGGAAGTGTGTGTGTGCACTGTGCATGTGGGTGTGGGTTATTCCTCTTCCAGTAGGTTAGCTGAAAGGTGTTAACGAAAGCATTACCTGGGGATGCTCTGTTCCAGTCAGATGCTGCAGGATAATAGTCACAGTGACTCATCAGAATGCAAAGCTACTGACATTAACTGACTGTTTACACAGGCCTTTTAAAGGTCTTTAGAGATAATTAAGGAGTGATGGAGGGTGGTTTATTGTGGGTTTTGACTTGCAAGTCAAATGTTACTGTAAATACTGTCAGATATGCATAACCACAATGGGGGTATATATCTGTATTTCTATAGTATGGATCTGTGTCCTTATGATTGGTGATTTTCATTGGACTGTTTTATGATTACTTACTTGAGTTTTCCACCTGTTTTTGCAAGAACTGACGTCATCTAACGGAATACACCTAGCAGTCACAGGGGGGCGATATAAGACCACAAAATGGCCACCGCCTGGCCTGGCTTGTTTTCCAGACTATTGTTTTCCACCCCAGGCTGAGGGAGCGGGCCAGGCTGTCTAGACTGGCGGTGTATGGGCCGGATTCCTGCCCTGTTACATCAGTTCACCCGTAGACTGTGACTCAACGGGAGCAACTAGTAGAAGGTTTGGGGTCCCGTCTTGAATCCCACCACAGGAAACAATGCCCCCCCAGAGAGAGAGAGAGTGAAGGATGCGCCTGGTTAGTGATGAGGCTTTAGATACCCAGCAAGGAAGTTGTGGGATTGTATGTTTTTGGTTTCCCATTGGTTCTGAGAACTAAGCCATATGTTTCCTTACTATGGTTCCCCAAAAGTTTTCCTAGGAGGTTTTCTTAACGTTCTGAGAATGGAAATTATAGGTTGGTGAAGGTAATTAAATAACGTTCTGAGAAGTGTAAATAAATGTTGTGAATTTTTGGAATGAAATGTAAAGGTTATTTTGAGGTTTTTTAATAACTTCCTTAAAACTTTCACTGAATGTTTCAATAAGACTTCTTCTTGACGAAGAAATTTCCCCTCGGGGATCAATAACGTATCTATCTATCTATCTATCTATCTATCTATCTATCTATCTATCTATCTATCTATCTATCTATCTATCTATCTATCTATCTATCTATCTATCTATCTATCTATCTATCTATCTATCTATTTATAACTGTTTTGAACTCCAAGCACAGATAGGACACATGGAAATTAATTTGCTTAGTCATTAATCATGCAAACAAGTATTTTTTATTAGGGCATGGCATCAGTGAGATTCAGACCTATGATATTCTGTTTCCTATCCATGGAATTAGGCCACTGCACCAACAGGATGGAGCTAGCGTGCCATGTTTTTTAACTCATACAAAAAGCTGTTTATTTTATTCTAATCAAACAGACTCCATTTCAAAGGGAAAAGCACTCATTAAGCTCAGGTGTGGCCAATTAGTGGGTGTGGCCAAACACACCTGAAGACACTTAACAAGATAGAGGATAGAGATAGTTTTGTTAACACTGAGAACGAATTGTATATGTTTTTAAATAACATTTGTAGAATGTTCTTTGAACATTAATGTTTTCTTGTGGTTTTTATGGACATTTCTGAGAACATGACTTTAAATAGAACCATGAGTATACCTGTAGGAAACGTTATGCAAAAGTACTGAAATTCCCACAGAAGAACATTCGGAACTATTTGAGAACATTCCCAATGTCAAACCAGTTGAAGAACGTTCCTAGAACATTACCAACATTTTAATTAATTGTAACCATTTTTGAACTTATACAATACAACTAAGCTCTAAGAAAGCTCTTGCAACGCCAGTGTTGTGGGTTTGATTCCCACGGGGAATCCAGTACAAAAACAAAGTATGAAGTATCACTACTGTAAGTCACTCTGGATAAGAGCGTCTGCTAAATGACTAAAATGTACGCTATACATACAAAAGTATCTCATAATATACACAACGTGCCAAAAGTATGTGGACACCCCTTCAAATTAGTGGATTTGGATATTTCAACCACATATCTTGCTGACAGGTGTATAAAATCAAGCACACAGCCACGCAATCGCCATAGAAAAACATTGGCAGTAGAATGGCCTTACTGAAGAGCTCAGTGACTTTCAACGTGGCACCGTCATAGGATGCCACCTTTCCAACAAGTCAGTTTGTCAAATTTCTGCCCTGCTAGAGCTGCCCCGGTCAACTGTAAGTGCTGTTATTGTGAACTGGAAACGTCTAGGACCAACAACAGCTCGGCTGCAAAGTGGTAGGCCACACAAGCTCACAGAACGGGACCGCTGAAGTGTGCAGCGCGTAAAAATCCTCACTGTCGAGTTCCAAACTGCCTCTGTTTTCTAAGGGCACGCTAGCTGCAACAGGGTGTATACCCCCGTATCACCTCTTCTTGGAAACACATTCCCCCAGGAGAGAGGGAGAGACAGAGCGAGCGAGACATCCTTTCAACAGCCTTCTTTTTCATTTTAACCACTCGCTCAGGTTAAACAAACAAAAGCAGCGGCACACAAACATTAACAGAGAGAGAATTAAAAAGAATGAAGGCTGCACAGTCACATTACCAAGGGAAAGATCGAGAAAAGTTATCTCGCTCTCTCTCGAGGGGGAAAACCTATTGCTCTCCTGTGTGGTTAAGTGAGAATCCCCTCCCATTCATTTGCTAGCTGTTGCTGAGGGCAGATTCTGGTGCATTGCACTTGAGTTGCCTCATAGTCTGGGTAACGGTAGTATCAGGGTTGTTTACCTTGGTATGCCCTGACCTATATCAGCTTCCTCCCCACACGGTGAGGAGATGACTTCACTACTTTAAGTTGAACATTCTGCTCTGCTTGGTTATATGTTGGCAGAATTTTCCCACATCATCACAAAATATATCAAATCAAATCAAAGTGTATTGGGTGCGTACACAGATTTGCAGGTGTTATCGCAGGTGCAGAGCAATGCTTATGTCTCAAGCTCCAGCAGTGCAGTGATATCTTGCCAAGACAATAACCCCAAAAAAATAAGAAATAGTCAGAGTCCGGAATATATACAGTACCAGTCAAAGGTTCATTCCAGGGTTTTAAATAATTTTTTACTATTTTCTACATTGTAGTGAAGACATCAAAACTACTAAATAGCACATATGGAATCATGTAGTAACCAAAAAAGTGTTAAACAAATCTAAATGTATTTTATATTTGAGATTCTTCAAAGCAGCCACCCTTTGCCTTGATGACAGCTTTGCACATCCTCAGCCTGCTGAGGTCGAAGAGGCGCTGTTGCAACTTCTTTACCACAATGCCAGTGTGGAGGGACCGTTTCAGGTCCTCAGTGTTCTCTCTACTATCAGTCAAGGTCTTTGTTTTTATTCGACATGCTGTAACAGATGCACAGCACACTTTCCACCCTCCTTCACCTTTTGGTGTTTAAAACTTGTGTTTTATACTGGATAAAGATGGATTAATAACACAGGAGTACAAGATGCTGCAGCAGATACTTTCTCCTCTCTCCCTACTACTGTCATTCTCTGCAGTGGCTTCTACTCCTCCCCTCTGCCCTTTACGTGGTTCTCTCTGTTCTCTGCTCGCACACCCACACTTCCACCCACGCTTGTGTCAGTCAGTGTTGTGTCAGTTGTGTTTGAGAAAGAGAGGCAGGCAACATGTGTAATCTAACCTTTCGTTATTTAAAAACAATGTTACCACACGCTCACACACACACACCTACACGCGCACTCCCTCACACACAAACTCTTACACAACCACTCACACTCTGGCATTCTGAAGATGGTAGTAGAGGCTGAATGATTATTTGTCTGAACCTTGCGCATCGACAGGTAGAGAGTCATACATGTTAGACATCTGCTGAGCCAGATGATGCATCCCTGCAGAACACACACACACACACCACGCTCACAGGGAACCTCTTCCCGGTTCTACTCTATTGTAGGGTAATTGCATTGGTTATTTCAATGTAGTTACTCTGATATAAAATGCAAATACAAAAGCCAGAGTTTGTTTTTCCTCATACAGCTGAATTTTTCCCTCAGCAGCTGAAACTGACTGGGATGCAAAACAATTATATTCTTGTGCAACAACACTCCAGTAAACAGTTGCAGTTCCTGGTAGTACACCCTTCCTTCTACAGAAGGCATTGCACTATTAGCTTTACTGTAAGATGATTGTGTGTCCAAGTACATCAACATAAACTATTCCTGAGAATGTCATTTGCTTCCTGCTGCACTTATCAGCTCCAGTTTCTTTTCTGAGCTACAAGCCATAACTGTTAGTTAGCATGCTAACCTTTTGCATCGTCATCCTTTATGAGGAAGACAGTTCACCTTGATACGGGGCTAACTCCGTTTTCAGTGCAACGTATCCAATCCCAATTAAATCCAATCCCAATTAAGACAAACACATGCAGCTTTTACTTGCTTTGCATATCTACAGTATATACTTTCATTTATAATTTATAACAATCTCAATCCATTTGCATGTAAATATTCATCCTGATATTGATGAGTATGTAACCCTACTTAGCTGTATCTTTGACTACATATCCATAACACATTCATTACACAGCTATAATATGTTATAACCGGTCCCAACCAAATTATTAAAAGGTTAATGAAATATATCCATAGCATATCTATAGCACATTCATGTCATGCTATTAAAGAGCTCATATTTAGGTATGTTAATAGATGAATCATTATTACAATTACAGTGTAGTGTCTTCATTATGGCTGTTCTTTAAAGTGGCCAAAAGGCCAAGCCACGTTTAGAAAATTATGCTGATATATAGCCTGTGCGAGCGCCATTTCGTTATAGGCCCGTGACTTAACTTCTTCTTCTTCTTCTCACTGAGGTCAATGGTGCAAGAAGATCCCCACAGGGTTGAATCCTTTTACGAATCAAATCATGTAATTGAGGGTCATAAGTGGTGCATTGGTCTAAGACACTGCATCTTAGTGCTAGAGGCGTCACTACAGACAACCTGGTTGGAATCCAGACTGTATCACAACCGGCCCAGCGTCGTCCGAGTTTGGCTGGTGTAGGCCGTCATTGTAAATAAGAAACTGTTCTTAACTGACTTGCCTAGTTAAATAAAGGTGAATTAATAAAAAAAAGAAAAAAAAAAAAAGAAAAAAAAAAAAAAATATATATATATATATATCATAACTCTTTCGTAACTCCTTAACAGCCCTCCTCCACATCACAATTGAGTCGGTCATACTGGTCTATTACGCACACATGAAGGGTCTATGTATGAATTATATGCAGTCAATGTAAAGTAAAATCTATTTTCCCATTCATAAAGCATTTATGGCTAAGCACTTTAAGGTAATTAACTGTGCAGTTTTCCACTTTGACCTATAACACCAACGTTAAAGATGTATGTATGAATTATTTGCAGTCAATGTAGTCATTTATAGTTTCCCATTCATAAAGCATTTATAAACATGCAACACAGAATGTTAAATATTAACATTTTATTTCAAATGTCAATGTAGCTAGCACCAAAAACAATTGCTGAGGGCTACGCCGAAGAATCCTACTGTTTACGTTTTTCAGTTGGACTTTTCTTAAATAGATTTGACAAAGATTCATATTCAAACCATTCCAAATTAAATTCTACATTCAGACTCATAGCAATATATACATACAGTGAGCACCATAATTAATTGGATAGTGACAATTGTTTTGTTATTTTGGTTCTGTACTCTAGCACTTTGAGTTTGAAAGGATACAACGAGGTTGAAGTGCAGACTGTCAGCTTTAATTTGATGGGAATTTTCATACATATCGGATGAACTGTTTATAAATGACAGCACCTTGTGTTCATGGTCCCCCCATTTTAAGGTACTACAAGTATTTGTTGAATTGGCTTCACAGATGTGTGTCGTTAGGCAGGTGTATTCATTTGTGTTGTTAGTGAATTCAGGAGAGCTGTTGATGAATAGTATTGGTTCTAGACTTTGCTATCGCCTTTGGAGGTTGTTGTTGGGGAGTGCGAACACGAGGAAGACAGCAGTGTCGATGCAAATGAAGCTGGCCGTCATAAGGCTCAGAATTGAAAATCAATCAATCAGGAACATTGCGAAAAACCCTGGTTCACTACAAGATGCAAACCACTGATAAGCCTGAAGAACAGAAAGGCGAGATTACAGTTTGCTAAAAAGTACCTAAAAGAGCCCCAAGAGTTCTGGAAAAAACGTATTGTGGACATATGAGACAAAGATCAGCATGTACCAGAGTGATGGAAAGAGGAAAGTGTGGAGTAAAAAACAAATCCCATGATCCAAAGCATACCACCTCATCCGTGAAACATGGTGGAGGGGGTGTTATGGCTTGGGCCTGCATGGCTGCCAGTGGAACAGGCTCACTTGTCTTCATCGATGATGTGACTGCAGACAGAAGTAGAACAATGAATTCTGAAGTCTACAGAAATATTTTATCTGCTCAGATAAAATCAAATGCCTCCTAACTCATTGGACGGCACTTCATCATACAACAAGACAATGACCCTAAACATACTGCTAGAGCAACGAAGGGGTTTTTGATGGCCAAAAATAAAATCCATTACTGGCCGAGTCAATCATCGTATCTGAATCCAATTGAACATGCATTTTACATGCTGAAGAGGAGACTGAAGGCAATAAGTCCCCGAAACAAGCAGGAAGTGAAGATGGCTGCAGTACAGGCCTGGCAGAGCATCACCAGGGAAGATACCCAGCGTCTGGTGATGTCGATGCATCGCAGACTTCAAGCAGTCATTGCATGCAAAGGATATGCAACCAAAAAGGGATTATGTACAAAAGGTTCTATAATTTTTAAACGGTTAATCTGATATGTATGAAAATACCCTCAAATTAAAGCTGACAGTCTGCACTTCAACCTCATTGTCATTGTATCCTTTCAAACTCAAAATGTACTGAACCAAAATAACAAAGAAATTGTCACTGTCCAATGAATTATGGTGCTCACTGTATATACTGTATATATAAATATACAGTGGGGAGAACAAGTATTTGATACACTGCCGATTTTGCAGGTTTTCCCACTTACAAAGCATGTAGAAGTCTGTAATTTTTATCATAGGTACTCTTCAGCTGTGAGTGACGGAATCTAAAACAAAAATCCAGAAAATCATATTGTATGATTTTTAAGTAATTAATTTGCATTTTATTGCATGACATAAGTATTTGATACATCAGAAAAGCAGAACTTAATATTTGGTACAGAAACCTTTGTTTGCAATTACAGAGATCAAACGTTTCCTGTAGTTCTTGACCAGGTTTGCACACACTGCAGCAGGGATTTTGGCCCACTCCTCCATACAGATCCTTCAGGTTTCGGGGCTGTCGCTGGGCAATACGGACTTTCAGCTCCCATCAAAGATTTTCTATTGGGTTCAGGTCTGGAGACTGGCTAGGCCACTCCAGAACCTTGAGATGCTTCTTTCGGAGCCACTCCTTAATTGCCCTGGCTGTGTGTTTCGGGTCGTTGTCATGCTGGAAGACCCAGCCACGACCCATCTTCAATGCTCTTACTGAGGGAAGGAGGTTGTTGGCCAAGATCTCGCGATACATGGCCCCATCCATCCTCCCCTCAATATGGTGCAGTCGTCCTGTCCCCTTTGCAGAAAAGCATCCCCAAAGAATGATGTTTCCACCTCCATGCTTCACGGTTGGGATGGTGTTCTTGGGGTTGTACTCATCCTTCTTCTTCCTCCAAACACGGCGAGTGGAGTTTAGACCAAAAAGCTCTATTTTTGTCTCATCAGACCACATTATCTTCTCCCATTCCTCCTCTGGATCATCCAGATGGTCATTGGCAAACATCAGACGGGCCTGGACATGCGCTGGCTTGAGCAGGGGGACCTTGCGTGCGCTGCAGGATTTTAATCCATGACGGCATAGTGTGTTACTAATGGTTTTCTTTGAGACTGTGGTCCCAGCTCTCTTCAGGTCATTGACCAGGTCCTGCCGTGTAGTTCTGGGCTGATCACTCACCTTCCTCATGATCATTGATGCCCCACGAGGTGAGATCTTGCATGGTGCCCCAGACCGAGGGAGATTGACCGTCATCTTGAACTTCTTCCACTTTCTAATAATTGAGCCAACAGTTGTTGCCTTCTCACCAAGCTGCTTGCCTATTGTCCTGTAGCCCATCCCAGCCTTGTGCAGGTCTACAATTTTATCCCTGATGTCCTTACACAGCTCTCTGGTCTTAGCCATTGTGGAGAGGTTGGAGTCTGTTTGATTGAGTGTGTGGACAGGTGTCTTTTATACAGGTATCGAGTTCAAACAGGTGCAGTTAATACAGGTAATGAGTGGAGAACAGGAGGGCTTCTTAAAGAAAAACTAACAGGTCTGTGAGAGCCGGAATTCTTACTGGTTGGTAGGTGATCAAATACTTATGTCATGCAATAAAATGCTAATTAATTATTTAAAAATCATACAATGTGATTTTCTGGATTTTTGTTTTAGATTCAGTCTCTCACAGTTGAAGTGTACCTATGATAAAAATTACAGACCTCTACATGCTTTGTAAGTAGGAAAACCTGCAAAATCGGCAGTGTATCAAATACTTGTTCTCCCCACTGTATAGAGAGAGATTTTTTTTTTATGTGTACATTTGGAAAATAAGCATCTGTCATACATAGATTTGATCTGAAAATGTTTGTCTAAGCATGTCCTCTCTGGTATGCTGATATTTGCCCAGAATGTGTCACATTGCATGTGTGTGGGGTCTAACCCCTGAGAACCATAACTTTCACACTGTCACCAGTTGTTTAAGTGCATGGCAGTAAACTAGCTTTTATTGATAGCATTAGTTCTAGCCAATGCTACAACTGGCAGTAAAATAGCTGAGCTAAGGCTAAGCCAAGCAAACATTTTAGTGTGTTGACATGAATCGGCTAGACTCAGTTGAGCCAGTGCTCTCGTCTAATTTATGACAGTTACATCCAGAAACTAAACTAAGCTCATACTACCCTGTGTAACATTAGCATAGCGGTTAGACTAAGGCTAGTTCCCTCAGCTCCAGTGCTTGGAATGGCTTTGACGCTGGTTGAGCTAACCTGCAAAGCCTGGCTCTACCCTGGGACTAGATGGAGACAGGAGCTGACTTAGACAGACCACCTGGCAAAGACACAGAGCTTCCACATATTCTCCCTGCCAACTGGGCTTTAGTGGGAATGCCTCCCATTTTCACTAGTCATAGTGGCTAACTATTTATAGATGTCTCTTTCCACATGCTACTGCTACCAACCATGTGGTGTTATTGACCATATGCAGGTCTAGTATGAACCATGACTTAATCCATCTGATCCTCCACAAACAAATACACACAGACACACACATCAAAAAAGACATTGAGACATTAGAGAGTATTACCAGGAAAAGTACACTTAACCACAATGTATACGCACAGGATTCATTACAACCCATTTGCAAAGAGTGACTGAACGGTGAAAATGGCATTCTAATAGCTCTGTGTGTATCTGGAAGTTAAATCTCTGGGAAATCTCTTGAGACAGGACCCTATTAAAGATTGTAATGCATGCCAGTCATTACTGTTAAATACATTAGCAAAATGACTGTGTATATCCCTGCTCTAGGCACTGTCGCTTGGATGGTGCCATTTTATTACTGTTTGTTTTTATACTGTTTTTTTCGATTTTTCAGGGGGTTCTGAAGCACCTTCAGCATCCTTATTTCCCACGGCTATGTGCCATGGTGGTGGTGGTTTCCAATGAAGCGGGTGTGTTGACAACAGTGGAGGCTCCTCAGAGAAAGAAGGGGAGGACCATCCTCCTCAGTGAATTTCATTTAAAAAAAAGTGAAACATTAATTTATTTTTATATTTTTAGATAAAACTATACTAAATATATTCCCATCACCAAATAATGTATTACATTATTGTTTTGCAATTAAGGTCTACAGTAGCCATAACAGCACTCTCTGTGGTAGCACCATGGTGTAGCAGTAGTATCTCCAGAATCAATTTAAAATCTACAGTGTTTAAATTAAAAAAAAAAAATATTGGTAGCACTGGTACTCTGTCCCAGCTTTGATGCACCTGTACTGTCTCCACCTTCTCATGGTAGCGGGGTGAACAGGCCATGGCTCGGGTGGTCCTTGATCTTATTGGCCTTCCTGTGACACTGGGTGTTGTAGATGTCCTGGAGGGCAGGCAGTGTGCCCCTGGTGATGTGTTGCCGTACCAGCCCGACAGAATGCACGCTGAGGAACTTGAAGCTTTTGACTCTCTCCATTGCTGACCCGTCGATGTGGATGGGGGCGTGCTCTCTCTGCTGTCTCCTATAGTCCACAGTCAGCTCCTTCATTTTGTTGATGTTGAGGGAGAGGTTATTTTCCTTGCACCTCCTCTCTGTAGGCTGGCTCATCATTGTTGGTAATCAGGGCTACCACTGTTGTGTCTTCAGCAAACTTAATCTTTGCGTTGAAGACGTGCATAGCCACACAGTCATGGGTGAACAGGGGGGCCCCCGTGTTGAGGATCAGCGTGGAGGAGGTGTTGTTGCCTGCCTTCACCACCTAGGGTTGGCCCGTCAGGAAGTCTAGGGAGGTGTTCAGACCCAGCACCCTGAGCTTAGTGATGACCTTGGAGGGCACTATGGTGTTGAAGGCTGAGCTGTAGTTGATGAACAGCATTTTCACATTGGTATTCCTCTTGTCCAGGTGGGAGAGGGCAGTGTGCAGTGCAATGGTGATTGCGTCCTTTGTGGATCTGTTGGGGCGGTATGCAAATTGGGGTGGGTCCAAGGTGGAGGTGATATGATCCTTAACTAGGCTCTCAAAGCACTCGATGATGACCGAGGTGAGTGCTATGGGGTCAATAGTCATTTAGTTCAGTTACCTTCACTTTTATGCCTACAGGAACAATAGCGGACATCTTGAAGCAAGTGGGGACAACAGACTGGGATAGGGAGAGATGGAATATGTCCGTAAACACTCCAGCTTGCAGGTTTGCACCTGCTTTGAGAACGCGGCTTTAGGGGGGGAGTGGGCCTCTGCCATACCATTGTTAATATGCCAAAAGGCCAAACCACGATGTTAAATTATGCTGATATATAGGCTGTACCAGACACATTTGGACTTTTCTTCGTCTTCTTCTTCTTGAGGTCAATGGAGCATGAAGATTCCCACAGGGTTGAATCCTCAAGGTCAGGGGTGGGAAGAGTACTGAAATATCCTACTCAAGTAGAAGTACTGTTACTTTAATGAAAATATACTAAAGTAGAAGTAAAACTACTGGTGTAAAAAACTAATCAAGTAAAAAGTAGCTCATTTGAAGAGTACTCAGAGTAAAAACATTGACCTTATAACTACACTGAACAAAAATATATACGCATTATGCAACCATGTCAGACATTTCACTGAGTTACATTTTACTGAGTTTTCAATAAGGAAATCCGTCAATTGAAATAAATTAATTAGGCCCTAATCTATGGATTTCACATGACTGGGAATACAGATATGCATCTGTTGGTCACAGATACCTTTAAAAAAAAAAAAGGTAGGAGCGTGGATCAGAGAACCAGTCAGTGTGACCACCATTTTCCTCATGCAGCGTGACACATCTGCTTCGCATAGAGTTGATCAGGCTGTTGATTGTGGGCTGTGGAATGTTGTCCCACTCCTCTTCAATGGCAGTGCGAAGTTGCTGGATATTGGCGAGAACTGAAACATGCTGTCGTACACGTCGATCCAGAGCATCCCCCAAACATGCTCAATGGGTGACATGTCTGGTGAGTATGCAGACCATGGAAGAACTGGGACATTGTCAGCTTCCAGGAATTGTGTACAGATCCTTGCAACATGGGGCCGTGCATTATCATGCTGAAACATGAGGTGATGGTGGCGGATGAATTGCACGACAATGGGCCTCAGGATATCGTCACGGTATCTCTGTGCATTCAAATTGCTATCAATAAAATGCTATTGTGTTCGTTGTCCGTATCTTATGACTGCCCATACCATATCCCCAGCTCCACCATAGGGCACTCTGTTCACAATGTTGACATCAGCAAACGACTCGCCCACATGATCCCATACACGCCGTCTGCCATCTGCCCGGTACAGTTGAAACTGGGATTCATCCGTGAAGAGAACACTTCTCTAGCGTGCCAGTGGCCATCGAAGGTGAGCATTTGCCTACTGAAATCGGTTACGATGTCGAACTGTAGTCAGGTCAAGACCCTGGTGAGGATGACGACATGAGCTTCCCTGAGTTGGTTTCTGACAAATTGTGCAGAAATCCTTCGGTTGTGCAAACCCAGAGTTTCATCAGCTGTCCGGTTGGCTGGTCTCAGACGATCCTGCAGGTGAGGAAGCTAGCCGGCTGGCGGGGTTACACGTCATCTGCGGTTGTGAGGCCGGTTGGACGTACTGCCAAATTCTCTAAAACATTTTATGGTAGAGGAATTAACATTAAATTCTCACTCAACAGCTCTGGTTGAAATTCCTGAAGTCAGCATGCCAATTGCATGTTCCCTCAAAACTGTGGGATTGTGTTGTGTGACAAAAGTGCACATTTTATAATGGCCTTTTATTGTCCCCAGCACAAGGTGCACCTGTGTAATGATTATGCTGTTTAATCAGCTTCTTCATATGCCACACCTGTCAGGTGGATGGATTATCTTGGCAAAGGAGAAATGTTCACTAACAGGGATGTAAACAAATTTCTTCAATAAATGTGAGAGAAATAAGCTTTTTGTATGTATGGAAAATTTCTGGGAAATGTTTTGTTTATAATTTTGTTTACAATACAAGCTGAAAAAGTTTCAGAGGGTTTATCTACACTTGCCTCGTTCGATTTTAACTTATATTATTCTGGCTAACATTAGTTGTTGATCTTAGAGAGGGAGAGAGCCTACCCGTTCATTGTTGTTTGATCAATAGGACTATAAGTTCCCAAATGTAAGAGGACTCCCGTGGTATTTATATATTTGCAGAAATCCATTCAGGTGCATTTTGTGGCTTTTGGCGAATGCTTTCTAATGGTCTAAAGTCACGCTGTTGCTACTGCCTCTAAACACAAAGTCCAGGTCAAAGTGCATGATGGCAAGGTCCTTGTGGCAAATGGCTTATTTGCATATAGGCCTACAGTAGCTCTGATTGGCTATGTCGCACCGGTCTGTGTAGCGTCTGGTCCTGGACAAGACTGACATGTATGTATTAGGTTTTATTTACTGCAGTGTCTATTAATTGTCTAAACGCACAGCTGCTTTCCCACTCTATATTGATATAGAACTTTCCCACTCTATATTGATATAGAACTTTCCCACTCTATATGCCTTACTATACGTAATTCCAAAACATTCTATAAAAAAAAAGACCATATAAAAAAGACATCATTCTTCCTGGGAGTGTATATGAACAAATAAACTGTTCTACTTTAAATCTCTAGAGACATGACCCTATTTAAGAATGGCTTGCATTCCAGCCATTATTGTTAAATGCATCAGCAAAAGGACTGTGTGTTCCTGCTCCAGGCACTATCATTTGGATTGTGCCATGGCGGTAGTTTCCAATTAAGCGAGTCTGTTGACAAGCCCTGGGTCCACACAGGCAGTGTGTGTGCATTCCTAGTATTCCATTGGCATGAATGTGAGGGCGTTGTGAGCCAGAGGGTGCCAGGCAGGCTGCATTCACATCCTCTCCCCAGCCGCTTCAGGCTACACTTGTTTCTTTTCTTTCTCTCTCTTTCACTCTTTCCTCATGCCACGTGTGGAGCCGTATTCTGAACAGAACGCTTACCTGGCTCCCACAGATGGTGAGGCTGGTTGAACTTGGTCTGTGCATGCCTCTCCTATGTACTCAGCCTCCCCTGTGGTTTGGGTGAAAAAGTACACCTTATGCACTTCCAAGCAGTAGAGTTCCACCAATCTATGGTAGGCAGTCTAGGGACTTGAACCTGCCATCATAGTGTTGTCATTGCAGGATTAGTCTATATACTGTACTTTGGGGTTAGTCCATAACCATACTGAAAACCCAGCATCAGCTATCATGCCTGCTTATAATGTCTGTTATGTCAAGTGATTGTCCATCTAAGGAAAAATATGTATGGAAGAAATGTCACTACATCCATACAAACTCTGAGAGTAGTTACATTATACTGCATTATGTAAATGATGTTGGTTGACATAGAGTAGACAGTAGAGTATCTGCTTTGCTAACCTAAAGGACAGTATGGTTGTAGAGGCTGTCAAGCAGCCATACTGTTTTCAATTCAGTTCGCTATCTTGCATACCTAGCAAAGGTTTGAATAGCATGGCAGTGATACGCAGTGAAAGCAAGCCTTCTGGAACTAAAGGACACATTACCAGCATTCCCCACTCACATGACCTGGCATACCAAGGAAGCAACGATATTTAGCCTGTGCTATTAGCAACATGTGACATGATGTAACTGACACAGAGTAATGTTGTTGGAATGAAAAAGACAAAGACAGTCAGTCACCTTTAAAAAAAGACTGTATTGTCTTATTCAGCTACAAGCCAACTTGTTTTGAGCTGTGTGAATTGTCTAATGAGAATGGAATGCGACCACCTCCTGTTCAGGGAATTGCTGCTGCATTGGACTGAAAATAGTTGTAAGTTAAATATTTCAGGAAAGAATGTATGGTAGCTAGCCAAACTAGTATGTAGTAGGCTAGATAAAAGCACTGATCCAGTAGTCAGATTTGGGGGACAGGAGGTAGAGAGATTACTGGAAATAGCAGTCAAGAATCAACCCTGGCTGGAGAGACATTTCTAGAGGCAAATGTCATTATGCTGTATGACATTTCATTGAAATGTATTTGGAAGAGTGCAGATTTGACAATGCGTGGCATTTCCCATGTCATAGCAAGTGAAATCTCTTTTTGACTATATGATAACATTCCCCTGAGCAGAAGACTGAGGTCTTGTGGTTTGTGACTTGTGTTTTGTATCTGATAACTTCTGTCAGGCAGGCTTTACTTATTTTGTTCTTTCTCAGGCATGGCTTTGAACTTTAACAAGCGTGGCCTTCCTGATAATTATATTAACGGTGGAGATGTATAGCCTCTTGGCTCCACTTGCACTCTCCCCTCCTGTCATTCATTCCTGTCTCGTTCCAAACGTCCGTTCGGCCGGCGCGGCCAACAACGTGAGCGGTTAGAGACTGACAGGAAACCTTATACTAGAGCTCCAGGAGCGGGAAAGACGCGGGAAGTCCAGAGCAGCGTATCACTGCCAGCTAAGGCAAGGTCTGCTGGGACTGGGCGGGCAGCGAGGGAGGGAAAGGGGGGAGAGAGGTGGTGGGAGGAAAAGAGAGCTGGGACTGGAGGGATAGTTGGAAAAGGAAGTTTCAGTGTGAGAAGAATTCCAGTAGTTATTACTCATTATTATTTATTTTGTCACTCAACTTCCCTACTGAGTCTGTCTGTCTGTCTGTCTGTCTGTCTGTCTGTCTGTCTGTCTGTCTGTCTGTCTGTCTGTCTGTCTGTCTGTCTGTCTGTCTGTCTGTCTGTCTGTCTGTCTGTCTGTCTGTCTGTCTGTCTGTCTGTCTGTCTGTCTGTCTGTCTGTCTGTCTGTCTGTCTGTCTGTGTCTGTCCAGCCTGATCTTATAGATTAGATGTAAAATAGTAAATGTAAATCACTCAAATTAGTATGATCTGTTACGTTTGGCTAAATGGTTAAATAAGACAGAAGGTTTCTTAAGGCAAAACAAAAGTAGGGTGGTTGGTTGGGGTCGATGTGTGGCAAACGTCTAGCAACCCAAAGGTTAGCATTTGAGCTAATTAGCAACTTTTTAGCTACTGTACTTTGCAACTACTTAGCATGTTAGTTAACCCTAATCCTTTAACCTAACCCCTAACCTTAACCCTAACCTTAACACCTAACTCTAACCCCTAACCTAGCTAACCTTAGCCACCTAGCTAATGTTAGCATTAGCCACCTAGCTAATGTTAGCATTAGCTACCTAACTGATGTTAGCTACAACAAGTTGGAATTCGTAACAAATCATGCATTTTGTAAATTCGTAACATATTGTATGAAATGGATGATGGACACCTACAAATAAATACGAAACATAACATATTATACTAATTGGCATTTTTTCTAATATTATTTTGCTATATTATGTATTATGTATTATTTTGCTATATTGGGCGGCAGGTAGCCTAGTGGTTAGAGTGTTGGGCCCGTAACTGAAAGGTTGCTGGATTGAATCCCCGAGCTGACAAGGTAAAACACACCCACACCCACAGTCACATAGGCTCGTATCAGGTGCTGCTCTATCTGGGAGCCTTTATAAGAACATTCTGTACAAGGTGTGTGTGTGTCTTTGACTTTCTTCCCACCCTTTCTCTTGGTACATTCAAGCAAACAGAAAATGTCACCCAGAGACACCCTAAACTTCTATAATCTACATCAGTGAGCTTGGGAAAAACCCTTAGTAGCTTGAACCTGCTGTGTCTCCGTGAACCTCTCTCTGTTTGTCTGAGATTGATGAGAAGGCCAGGGGTCCTTCCCAGCCAAGCCCAGTCAAGCCTGTCCAGCCCCACCTGCTCATAAATCCGTCTACCAGCCTTAATAGCCTCTATCAGCTAGATCAACAAGAAGCCGTGTCTCTTCTCAGGCCTCCGTGTCAAGCTTCATCCCCCTCTTTCGAGGGGTGCTGGTTCCCACACTTCAACCCTCTCCACCTCCTGGGGCCCCCTGACCCCCTTCTCCCATCATTAGCAGAATATCCCCCCTTGTATCCCTCTCCTCTCCCTTCCTTCCTTCTTCCTTCTCTCCTCCTACATTCCCTCCATCATTTAATTCCGCGTTTGCTCTTCCTTGGCACCCACTCGCCTCCCTCCTTTATGATTCAGGTCAGGTTAGTGCACTTAATTTCTCTTCTCTTGCAGGCCCTGGTTAGTTCCTGATGTAACGGTGTTCTGTAGTGTTCCCCTGGCTCTCCCATGACCCAGAGCTGGTGGTGTGAAACCCTGAGGGGTCCGCTCCCTGGAGGCAGGGTGGCCTCTGGCTGGTTGATTTTGACGCCCTCAAGCCAGGGTGCAGGCACTTTTCCCAGGACTGACCTCAGGGAGGACACACCTCCCCCATCCTCTATGGTGATCTCTGGGTGCGCTGACCTTACTTGCTGAAAACATGGTTCCCCTGCAGACCAGGTGGTGTGTGTGTGTGTGGGGTGTGTGTGTGTGGGTGGGTGCTAAATCCCTGATGTTGTTCAACTGTGTCTTTAAGTTTCAGTTCATTCAGCTTTTTTCTGATCTCTACTGACACTCAATTGACTTTGGTGGCCCAGATAAGTGTAATTGTAGTGTTGTTAACTTCCTTCATGTTTGTGTACCTGTACGTGTCCCCATCAATCGACAATGGAACAGAGCTGTTTTTCCCCAAGCATTGACCTCACTCCCAGATGACACATTAGCTAACATAGTGTTCTCTGTCCTTATTTACACACACTCACTCTCTCCCCCATACACAAACACATATTTACCGCTCCCCTGTGGCACGGGTACATGTACAAGCACATACACGCAAACACACACACTAGCGGGTAGGTATACACTACCGTTCAAAAGTTTGGGGTCACTTAGAAATGTCCTTGTTTTTAAAAGAAAAGCACATTTGTTGTCCATTAAAATAACATAATATTGATCAGAAGTACAGTGTAGACATTGTTAATGTTGTAAATGACTATTGTAGCTGGAAACGGCTGATTTTTAATGGAATATCTACATAGGCGTACAGAGGCCCATTATCAGCAACCCTCACTCCTGTGTTCCAATGGCACGTTGTGTTAGCTATTCCAAGAGTATCACTTTAAAAGGCTAATTGATCATTAGAAAACCCTTTTGCAATTATGTTAGCACAGCTGACTGTTGTGCTGATTAAAGAAGCAATAAAACTATAATAAGCCTTCTTTAGACTAGTTCAGTATTGGCAGCAACAGCATTTGTGGGGTCGATTACAGGCTCAAAATGGCCAGAAACAAATAACTTTCTTCTTAAACTCGTCAGTCTATTCTTGTTCTGAGAAATGAAGGCTATTCCATGCGAGAAATTGACAAGAATCTGAAGATCTTGTACAACGCTTTGTACTACTCCCTTCACAGAACAGAGCAAACTAACCAGAATAGAAAGAGGAGTGGGAGGCCCCGGTGCACAACTGAGCAAGAGGACAAGAACATTAGTGTCTAGTTTGAGAAACAGACGCCTCACAAGTCCTCAACTGGCAGCTTAGTACCTGCAAAACACCAGTCTCAACGTCAACAGTGAGGAGGTGACTCCGACATGCTGGCCTTCTAGGCAGAGTTGCATAGAAAAAGCCATATCTCAGACTGGCCAATAAAAATAAAAAATTAAAGGCAAAAGAACACAGATAGAGGAAGATTCTTTGCAACTCTGCCTAGAAGGCCAGCATGCCGGAGTCACCTCCTCACTGTTGACGTTGAGATTGTAATCTAACCCACAAATGCTGATGCTCCAGATTCTCAACTAGTTTAAAGAAGGCCAGTTTTATTGCTTCTTTAATCAGCATAACAGTTTTCAGCTGTGCTAAGATAATTGCAAAATGGTTTTCTAATGATCAATTAGCCTTTTAAAATGATAAACTTGGATTCGCTAACACAACGTGGTATTGGAACACAGGAGCCAGCGTTGCTGAAAATGGGCCTCTGTACACCTATGTAGATATTCCATAAAAAATCTGCCGTTTCCAGCTACAATAGTCATTTACAACATGAACAATGTCTACACTGTATTTCTGATCAATTTGATGCTTTTTTAATGGACAACAAATGTGCTATTCTTTCAAAAACAAGGACATTTCTAAGAGACCCCAATCTTTTGAACGGTAGTGTAGGTAACAGTGCCTGTGTGTGTGTGTGTGTGTGTGTGTGTGTGTGTGTGTGTGTGTGTGTGTGTGTGTGTGTGTGTGTGTGTGTGTGTGTGTGTGTGTGTGTGTGTGTGTGTGTGTGTGTGTGTGTGTGTGTGTGTGTGTGTGTGTGTGTGTGTGTGTGTGTGTGTGTGTGTGTGTGTGTGTGTGTGTGTGTGTGTGTGTGTGTGTGTGTGTGGTACTGCCTGCTCCATGCCCTAATTAAACAGGAGTGAAAGAGGGGAGGGTAAAATCTCACACGGAAACATTTACAGTTTGATAAAACTCCAGCTACTACTACAATGCCTGAGGTTTAAGACTGTGCCATGAAACATTCAGCGCTGTCATTTATACTGTAGATCACTCTTCAAACTTGCAGCTGGAAACTGGCAGAGCGGACTTCACCCGGATGCGAATATGGTTGCAAGTCAGTAGGCCTTGTCACTAGCCTGTCGTGTGTGTGTGAGTAAATATAGTGCCGCATTTGACATCTGCCTGCCTGACTGTTGTCGTCTTTGGGGTTAGCCAATAATGGTGCTGTCTGTGCATCACTGTCCTGCGGGCTCCAGGGTTTCCAGACAGACTGGTATTTGTACAGTGGAGTCGCCAGAGGCTTTGCTCTGATATTTAAAGCATGGCCTTTCATGGCCTCCCATTAGTGGTGGAGGTGGTCGGTGTATAGATTCATATTTTTGGAACTTCTTATTCTCGAAATGGCACTTTTTACGTTATCCAAAGACCGCTTCAAAGTTAGTATCCAAATGATATCTTAATCTACAAGGATTCTTATTTTGTCATGTTGAACTCTGAAAGTCCTTTAATCTACACGGATTCTTATTTTGTCATGTTGAACTCTGAAAGTCTTTTAATCTACACAGATTCTTATTTTATCATGTTGAACTCTGAAAGTCCTTTAATCTACACAGATTCTTATTTTATCATGTTGAACTATGAAAGTCCTATATTTTTTATCGCCCTGTCTTCTGTGAAATCTTTTCTCACAAATTTGAACAAACATGTTGTGTGTCGAGGACTAATACTCTAGGTTCAAGGCTTGTGCAGAAACTCAAAGGGTGTCTATGTGTGTTCAAGGCCCCTCAAGTTTCCCTATGTACGAGATGTTCTTACAAAAGATCTCCAAAAGAAAACAAACAAAAGAAAGACTTCAGAAAAGTGGTAGACCTGAGAGACCTGAGAGAGTTTAAGTGTTTATCTCCCCAGAAAGATATTTCAAAGATGCCTGAACTCTGCATGAACTTTTTTCACTGCCTCTAAATTAAATAAATACAGTAGATCAACACAACCTTTATCTTTAGGCTTCTCCTTGTGGAAAGTTTTCAGTGAACCTATTGCATAAAGTGTCCTTGTTTGTTTGCATAAACATGGGAACTGATGGCGATTTACTCCCTCGCCTACGAATCCTAACAAGGCACCCCGACCTTCTCCCTCTATCTCCGCCTTTTCTTCGGGCAAATGACGGGCATTTCGGCCTGTTCTCCCGATAGCAGTATATCCTTCGGGTCGGATTCATTAAAATGTAATTTTTTCTCCACTTCAAGGTGAGTAATCGCTGTTCTGATGTCCAGAAGCTATTTTTGGTCATAAGAGACAGTAGCAGCAACTTAATGTACAAAATAAGTTACAAACAATGTGAAAAAACTAACATAATAGCACAGTTAGGTTAGGAGCCTGTAAAAAGGCAGCCATCCCCTCCAGCGCCATCTTGGTGTCACTTCTGGCATAGATGAATGGAGGTTTAATGCATAGGAATATGCATTCTTATGCATTCATGGGAACATTGCTTACATCCGGCTCATTGTACACCCTCCCTCCCAAAAGCCTGCGACAAATGAGAGACTTAAAGCTACCAAGAAAAGCTAGCTAAGAATAGGCCATATTAATATATGTAGCCTTAGAAATCGAATGAAATCGAAGTTTATTGGTTGCGTTCACAGTTTAGCAGACAACCTGGTTCAAATCCAGACTGTATCACAACCAGCCGCGATTGGGAGTCCCATAGGGCGGCGCACAACTGGCCCAGCGTCGTCCGAGTTTGGCCGGTGTAGGCCGTCATTGTAAATAAGAATTTGTTCTTAACTGACTTGCCTAGTTAAATAAAGGTTAAGACACCTGTACTATGTCAGATATAGAGTTAAGATGTATTACATTTTTTGTTTGCATCCCAATATTACACTAATATATATACATAACAGAAGACAAAAATATAACAAAACCCTTTGAAATACAGTACCAGTCAAAAGTTTGGACATACCTACTCCTTCCAGGGTTTTTCTTTATTTTTACTATTTTCTACATTGTATAATAATAGTGAAAACATCAAAACATTGAAATAACACATATGGAATCATGTAGTAACCAAAAAAGTGTTAAAAAAATGTAAATATATTTTATATTTGAGATTCTTCAAAGTAGCCACCCTTTGCCTTGATGACAGCTTTGCACGCTCAAACACTGGATTTTCGTTGTTTCAAAATAAAAATAATAATGTGTATGAATTATGAAATTATGAAAAATATTAATATTCCACCCATGAGGCCACTAGGGGGCAATTTGGTAATTTTACTGCAGGAAAGGGCGGTAAAAATGTCAGACAAGTACACAAATAATAATCAAAACTAGAAACAAGAAATCTCAAATGTCAGGATGAATCCAACAACCCAAATAACACCGTATCAGTCATCCAAATGCAATCTATGTCTCAGGGCCTGACTGAGGCCAGGTCTTTCGCTCCCTCTATTGGGGCATAGCCCCTACAAGCATCGGAGCCCAAGGGGAGAAAGGACCGGCCGTGGGCAGCCCCGAAGGACCCCCATATAAACTGTGTGGGGGGGGGGGTTGTGGGATCCCTGGGACGTGAGGGATAAGGAAGAGGAGGAGCGTTTGAGGAGATATTTCATGTGGGCCGAGGAGGACGATGAGAAGGTGCGTTTAGTTTCCGGCCCCAGCACCAGATCTCCAGTGCGCTTCAGGCCAATCTGTCCAGTGCGCCTCCCCGGCCCGGTACGGCCAGCGACGGCTTCCCGCACCCGACATCCAGTGCGTGTGCCCAGCCCGGTGCCTCCTGTGCCGGCCCACAATCCGGTAGAACAGCGCCGACCACTTCAGCCTCCGACGGCGGAGAACCGGAAGACACCGGAGGGGTTCGGCCGAAGGATGAACAGGCGAAGTGGTGGAGAGCCTGGGTGGCCCTACCTCCCGCTGCCGAGGATGGAGGAGGAGTAGATCTTTGAAGCCCGACTGGCAATTTGGAAGGAGCGCCTGGCTGTCCTCTTTCACGAACAGGAGAAGGAGGAGGTCACTGAGCCGGAGCTCCTCGCCACGCCGGTGCCCAGTCTGGGACAAGTAGCCAGCCCGGCTAAACAGCTGGAGCCCTCATCTGCGCCGATGCCTAGGCTGGGCACACCGTCCAGTTCTGCTCCAGCACTCGAGCCGTCCAGCCCGACGCCTCCAGTACCGACGCGCCCTGAAGTGCGTGTCACCAGCCCTGTGCTGGCTCCGCGCACCAGGCGTCTCCAGAGTCCAGTACGACTGGTGCCGGCTCCCCGCACCTGACCTCCAGTGCGTGTGTCCATCCCCACTCGAGAGCCGGAGCGCTTCGACATGCCAGTGCCCAGTCTGGGGCCGGCAGCCAGCCCGGCTACATGGATGGAGCCCTCTGCGCCGGTGTCTAGTGTAGGCACGGCGTTCAGTCCTGCTCCAGCACCTGAGCTCTCCGCTGGGCCGAAACCCAGTCCAGGCATGGCGTCCAGCGATGCTCCAGAGCCGGAGCTCTTCACCGCGCCAGTGCCCAGTCCGGGACCGGCAGCCAGTGCTGCCACACGCCTGGATTACTCCTTGGCGCTGGTGCCCAGTATAAGCACCGCGCTCAGTCCTGCCCCAGTACCGGAGAAGTCCTCTGTGCGGGTGTCTAGCCCGACGCCTCCAGTACCAACACCCCGCACTAGCCCTGAAGTGCGTGTCACCAGGCATAGTCTGGTACCACCTGTGCCAGCTCCATGCACCAGGCCTCCAGGGTGTCTTTCTAGTCCGGTAAGACCTGTGCCCAGTGCGTGTGTCCAGCCCCACTCCTCCAGAGCCGGAGCTCCTCGCAACGTTGATGCCCAGTCCGGGGCCGGCTACACGGAAGGAGCCCTCTGCGCTGGTGCTCAGGATGGGCACGGCGTTCAGTCCGACTCCAGAGTTGGAGCTCCTCTCCGTGCCGGGACCCAGTCCGGGACCGGCAGCCAGCCCGGCTACACGGCTGGAGCTCTCCTCTGCGCCGGTGCCCAGGATGGGCATGGCGTTCATCCTGCTCTGGAGCCGGAGCTCCTCACCACGCCGGTGTCCAGTCCGGAACCGGCAACCAGCCCGGCTGCACTGCTGGAGTCATCCTACACACTGGCTGGCAGCCAGCCCGGCTACATGTCTGGAGCTCTCCTCTGCGTCGGTGCCCAGGTTGGGCACGGCGTCCAGTCCGCCTCCAGTGTCGGAGCTCCTCGCCCGGAACAGGTGGCTAGCCCGGCTACAGGGTCGGAGCTCCTCGCCACACCAGTGCCCAGCCTGGGACCAGTCGTCAGCCCCTCTCCAGTGTCGGAGCCGTCCACTCCACCGGTGCCCAGACTTGGTGCCTCGAGGGACTCCAGAGCAGGGCGAGGGAGGAGCTCCCACCAGAGCCTGCGCCGGAGCCCCCACCAACAACCTCCCCAGTACTCCACTCTGGAGCCCGCGCCTTGGGGGGTGGGGTACTGTCAGGGCCTGACTGAGGCCAGGTCTCTGGCTCCCTCTATTGGGAGTCGTATGGCCACAGTCAGGACAATAGGATTCTGGGAGTCCTTTTTTGAATTTGGTTAATCCCCAATTAGAGGCAGCTGTCTTGAGTTGTCTCTAATTGGGGATTCTATTTAATTGGGACATGTTTATTTATTTATTTAAATAAACATGTCTGCACGTACCTCCCGCTCTGTGCCTCTATGGGTATATACCCCAAAAAATATATACTAAGAATGATATGTACTGATATGTAAGTATAATGCGTGTCTAATGGCGTTGTTATTTTAGACCATGGTGCAGTGTGTAGTAGTGTATTGTTAAATGCTCAACCTGACTTTGAGGTAGTATTCAGTGTCAATCCCCTTTAATTAATGAAGAGGTGTTGATACTAACGGCATAGCTTTAGTATTTTTACATAGTGATACATTTTTCAAAACACAATAACCCCCCGCAATGACTGGTCTGGCTACTCTCCTCACTTCTTGTTAGCTAACACCTGGGCCTTGTAGCATAGCTAGCGTACCATCTTCGAGGCTCTATTGTATTTCTATTCTCTTTATCTTTCGTGGATTCAAGGGTGTCAGAGTCATCTATATATCATCACCTAATGAGAATATTAATGCTAATGCTAATTAGTGCTAATGCTAATTAGCTAGTTGTTTCCTCCAAGCTAATCCACATATACGCCCCGGCTGGGCAGACAAACTTGGATGCCTAATGTTGAATTTACTTCCTGTGTTAATCACTTGTCCATTCTAAAATGTGTTTGATGTATTTAGCCAATGCACTAATGAGCACTGCACAAGAGCTACTGCTAAATGCCTAACATACAAAATGTAATGAGGCATTGAGATTATTTCAGTTAGTCACTTTTCTTTCAAGTTGTTGTTTCAGGCAATATTGTTTTGCCTTTTTAAGTTCAGTTAAACTACAGTTGGGTTTTTGCAGGCAGAGTAAAAAGTAATGTCTCCCCTGGTAAATTCTTCAGCGAGGGAAGAGGTGCAAAATGTTTACACCTGGGCAGCTAGTGGGGGAGGTAGCCAGAGAGGTCAGAGTAGGGGCTCAGGGAGAAGGAGATTAGAAGGGGGTTGGCTGTGGTGTGTGAACGGGTATATTGGCCTGTTCCAGGGCAGAGGTGTGAAAACCCCTCAGACTAAATGATGGTGAAAAAAACTTCTAAAAGTGTGAGAAACGCTGGTCTGTCTTGATGCGAGTTGCAGACTCTTCTGTTGAAAAACCTTATGCTGTCTTCTGAGAGACTTGTTGTGTGTGGTGGTACGGAGTGCCCAATTGAATGGTGATGCTAATTTTGAAATTATAATTGTGCTTATTATCTGTAAGTGCAGTGAGTAATTAATATAGTTAACCTGTGATTCCCTGTCCTCTTTATACCACTAAGCAATTTCACTCTCTCTTCCTTATTCATCATTGAGTTATGTTGCTTAAAGTAGCTGTGATACAGACACTGGTTGGTTTGACATATTTAGCTATTTTCAAAACAATCTATCTCATAGGTCTCCAAGCTAATTTGTCTTTAATGGATTGATAATTAGCATTTATCACTGTCTCCTGTTATAGGCTACTGAGAGCAAACAATCCAGGAAGTAGAATGAAGTCATTGCCTCCATCATTGCCTACATCAATGACACTTAGGTCCTAATGCACAGAGTAGAAACAGAAACTGGTTCAGGTACAGAGTAGGCCACAGATTATTGCTCTTAGTCACAACTGAAGCTGGTGTTGAAGGGGAATAAAACACATTATAAACTGGGTGGTTCGAGCCCTGAATGCTGATTGTCTGACAGCCGTGGTACCACGGGTATGACAACATTTATTTTTACTGCTCTAATTATGTTGGTAACCAGTATATAATAGCAAAAAGCACCTCGGGGGTTTGTGGTATATTGCCAATATACCACGGCTAAGGGCCGTGTCCAGGCACTCCTCTTTGCGTTGTGCCTAAGAACAGCCCTTAGCCGTGGCATATTGGCCATATACCACACCTCCTCTGGCCTTATTGCTTAAGTAACCCATCCCTAACCTTGATGAGAAGGACATCTCATTGGACTACACGTCTTGCATTCACATAGCAAGGAAGAAAGAAAGAAAGAAAGAAAGAAAGAAAGAAAGAAAGAAAGAAAGAAAGAAAGAAAGAAAGAAAGAAAGAAAGAAAGAAAGAAAGAAAGAAAGAAAGAAAGGGCAGTGTGGGTCGAGGAAAGGGGGAGAGGAAGGATAGAGAGAATAATGTGGAGTGAAAGGGCAAGAGAGGGTGAAAGGGGATTGCAAGGGGGCGAAAGAGGTAGAGAGTGTGCGTGTGTGCGTGTGTGCGTGTGTGCGTGTGTGCGTGTGTGTGTGTGTAAGCACTCGTATACAGTCAGTGATGATGTGTAAAGGACAACACCCATCTCTGGCAGTGTGATTCATGTGCTCTTTGCAGAGAGCCAGGGTGAAAAAGAGAGGAGGGGTTTCAGCAATTGTATAGGGGAGAGAGGGGGAGGAGAGGAGGAGTGAACTGTGTCATACAACTCTACTGTAGCCAACAATATTAGCCAGTATGGATTGCGTGCCCAGTTTAAAGGTCTCCCGTTGGAACAATGAGTCAATACCTACCCACAGTTGCCAATTCCATAGAGCAAGGACAAGATGGCACGATCCCTCTTGATCTTTTTTGTGTGCTAGTTTTGCCCACTGCACTGTTAGATATTTAACTCTTAAGAACATTATGCACATCTGCAATATATACTTCTTATCTTAACAAGGTTCTGATCCTGATGAAGAGCTAAGGATTAGAATATTGTTTAGAATAAAGACAATCTGGTGTATATTCCGCGGTCTTCCTATTTTTGCGGAGGCATTCAACTCTTACAATGAATGTGTTTTTGATTCATACAACTTGACACAGTTGAGTGTGTGTGTGGAAGGAGGCTGGGATTTTCTTCTTGCACCATCCTAGCTGTGGGGTTAAGTGCCTTTCTCAAGGGCACAGTGGCACAGCAGTGGATTGTACCTGAATGCTTAACAAAATGCTTACTTGCAGGTTCACCTCTGGACACTGTAACAACAATAGAAATGTAATTCAACATGCAGTCCGGGTTGTTACTAATTGGATTCGTAACGTATCTTGCAAATTGCACCCCCACAAAAAAAAACGCCAAAACATATACGAATTGGATGATGTAGTACACACAAAACGAGGAGCACACCCAAACTCTCGAGCACCACTTTCTTTCACTACTGTCTGAAATTATACAAAAGTTATGGAGCATCACCTCAAAGAGGACAGAAAAATAAAAGCTCAATTAATAAAAACAAGATACAAATTTAGCTAAAATATTACAGAAGAAGCCACTCAAAATAATTGAAGTAGGATATTAGATGGATGGATGGATAGATAGATACTTTATTGATTTAATTGTCAAGCAGTTACAAAAAAAATACAGGGCAAGTGCAAAATGCCAGAATGAAAATACACAAAAGACAGATACACGATACATGATACATAGAGCGGCAGTATGAAAAGTATAAAAATACAAGAAGTCTGGAGTGCAAAAAAGCTATAAAAAGACATTGCATAGTATGGGTGGATGGCTGAATATGTACACTATACATTGGTGGATGGTGCATGGTTAACTATGCTATACAGGTAGATGGCAGAGAAATACTTAATACTATAAGTGAGGGTTATGAGTGAGGGTTTCCTTAATATACAGACTGGTTAAATGAACAGGTAAGTGAATCTTTTGCATGGTTAAATTAACTGTACAGGTAAATATACAGATACATTTACAGGTAAGTGAATATTTGCATGGTTACATTAACTGTACAGGTAAATGACAGGAAGAGATACTTAAATAGCTAAATGTGTGTACGATATAATTTAGGGTAATAATAGTAATTCCCTTAAAATACAGTGCGCAGGGTTTAATTACAGATAAATGCACGTATTGCACATTCGATATACTAAAAGCAATGAAAAAATATACAACTGACAGGATACTAATATGCATTCCTGAGTGAATGACTACGTAAGTTAGGTCCAAGAATTACTTACAATATTGCACGTGATATGATATAACAACTGTACATGAATATGTATATACAGACCTGAAATGAATAAACATGTACTGCGTGAATGAGTGATTACAGACCAGAGTTACTCAAGGATGGATGCATAATTGTTAAACTAGGTCCTAACATTCAAACAGTTCCAGGTCTATGTTGTCGACGGCACGGCACCACGGTGAGGCATTAAATAATCTAATAGCTTCACTTGGTTGGTGGTGAAAGCCAGCCCAGGTGGGGAGGTGGGGGGAAAGGGGGTGTTGAGGATCAGTCCAGAGGGAGCAGGGGCGGAAGTGGGGTCGCTGATTGTGTCAACAGAGATGTTTTGAGCAAAGTGGGTTGATATAGTCCGTTATGCAGTCAGTAAGTCCATCGATGTCCTCCCCATGAGCCTCACAGAGCACATCCCAGTCTGTTGTTTCAAAGCAGTCCTGTATTGTTCACACATGTACCGGGGAATTTTGCAATAGATTGTGAAATAATAGTCCAGTTGCAGAAGTCATGGAGTGTGTGTGTGTAAATAGGATTGTATCTGGTCCACCTAACCTACAACTTATAGTCCTTTAATAACGCTAACTGCAACAGAAGTCTCTTGCTCTGTTTCCGCACCTATCAATCATCATCTCGTGGGTGTTCTTGTAGCCCTGACCTTTTGCACTCTGCTTTAAGAAATTTCCCCCTCGGGGATCAATAAAGTACCTATCTTTGGAAAAATAAAGAACATTATTTCCTTTGTAAGGCCATCAAATGAGTAATTACCTCAATCATGTATTTTCTGCTATCTTCTTCAATCACTGAGTTGGAAGGGTAGGAGTCCTACCGTAAGGCACATAGATACGGAAGTTGCTGAGCGAAACAATCAACTGAAGCATTTCTGCACCTTTGTTGACAAGCTTGGACGGATGCAATCACCCCACTGTAAGGTGTTTGATGGAGCTTATATCAAACGGCTCATTCAGTTCGTTACCGTTGTCATCCTGCTCACTGTACTCCGTTTTGAAGAGCCCTCCAAAGCCTCTTGTGATTGGATAATTTAATGAATACAATCTCTGTAAACCAGAATCTGGATCATCATTTAGATAGTCGTTAGGTCACGTTGAGCCACAAGTGCTGCTGTAAATCCTAAATTGTGGTTCCTTTTGCGCCAAACAGGGTCATTTTAATATGTCAAAGTGTAGGCTTATGGTATGAAAGGTCTTGAGAAATGCGTACAGTGCATTAGGATGTGACCACCTCAAACAGATTGTTGTTGTTTTCTAGGATACATTTACAGTGTTTTGAAGATATCCTTTTAGGGGGGAGGGGGAGATTCCAGTAAATGGCATGGGGACTTTAAGTAACTCTCCATTTTTGACTCATAAACATCTTTCCAGTTCTACTCACCCTTCTTTTCAAATAAACAACTTGCACCTTGAGCCTGAGGGGATTTTCGTGGTCTGTTGGCTGGAAATCACTCTGTCTTGGTCTGACAGAAACAGAAAGGGGATAGAGTTTTTTTCTCTGTGTGCAATAAATCAATGAGAGCCTCATTTCAGGGGAGCTAAATAATGCACATTTCACCATTCTCCTATTTGTTTAAAATGCAGTGGTAAATATTTTTTGCAGGGTAACTACCAATTTGTCTCAGTCACTCTCTCCATCTTCCTCTCTCTCTCCGTCTCTCTCTCCCTCTTCCTCTCTCTCTCCGTCTCTCTCTCCCTTCCCGCCAGTTCAGAGCGGCAGAAAAGACACACAGTCTTCAACCTTTTCCCTCCACAATCCCCCCCTCCTTCTCTTTCTCCCTCCCTCCCTCTCTCCCTCCCTCCCTCCCTCTCTCCCCATCTTAAGTGCTCAACGTCTATTACTAACCAGTGTCCATACAGTCCACTCCCTCAGATCATGACAAGTCAATATCGCTGCTTCAGTGCCTCCTCTCAAGCCTGAAGACACACTCAAATGTCCACTGTGTCTGTTCTATTGCTGTTGAATCACTCTGTGCCCACAATGTGGGGGTATAATAGATTCCTCGCTCCTCGCTCCAATGCAGTTGTACTATCGGTGATTCAGGGCCACAATTTTGCCGATAGGAATTTACTTGCACCCGCTGACGTCTTTTCAGACTCTAGTGCACAGTGATTCAACTAAGAGAAAGCCTTAAAGGTCCCAGCTGACCAGCAGTGAGCCATAGTATTATTGTGTTGTAGCATACTGATCTTTCCACATATTAACTGATATTATCGGATGGCACTTTTTCACGTTTGGGCTCATTCTTTCATCATGAATGCTAGTTACAATGAAATTCTGAACAGTTTATCATCCTGCCAAATGGAATTCTACCAGTCTGTAAAACAAAGTATTTGCTAGTGGCATTTCCTGAAAATACAACTAAAATGAGACATCAACCGTTTCATGAAACTCACATCCATACCAGTTTCATGGTGTCAAGAGCATCACACAAAATACTGCAACATACTCATTTGAATGTCAATGTCAGCACAGTGTTATTGAGTTTGTTGTACTAAAGCAGTTAAGATAATACAGTACTGATGGTGGCTAGCACGTGAGCTGGACAGAGAGGGAGTGTGTGTGTGTGTGTGTGTGTGTGTGTGTGTGTGTGTGTGTGTGTGTGTGTGTGTGTGTGTGTGTGTGTATACATGCGTGCCTGTGTGTCCATTAAAGTTGCGTGTGTTTGTGCGTCCATATTGATGACATCAGAGAGGGACTTTGGGTCGGAGCTGCTGACATCATCCTCCACTCACTTTTATACTCTGAGAAGAGGAGGTGGGCGGTGTGTTTGTGTGAAAGAGAGAGCGAGAGAGTCACTCCTGGGGCAGAGAGAGATACCGATTTGAGTAAGATGGAGAGGGAGATGCAGAAAGCAGGGAAGAGAAAAAGTGATAGAAAAACAATGCGAGAGAATGAGGATGCCAAGTATCTCCAGGCCACGCATGTCTCCTACTCCTACAGTCAGTTCAAATTACCATTGACTTCTGTGACCTGCTGGGCCCCTGGGGTAAGACTGATCTGTGGTCAGTATGGATGAGCAGCCAGTGTTAACCTAGACGTCTACCGGTTCATATGAACCAGGAAAAGGAATGGATATGAATGGGAAACAATTTGAATTCAGTTAGTGGCTTTAAACACCCCTCCACTATACCAGAGAGAGAGTGTGTTCTGGGCAGGTTAGAGTTGTTGCCCTGGCAACAAACCTCTCTGCCTATCCAATGCATTTTAATAAGTTCCTAATGTGTGTGTCTACACACACACAGACACCAGCCCCTGTCACGATCGGAATATGAGACAGGACCCGAAGCTCAGAGCTGTGGTGAGAATACATTCCTTTATTCCTGTGAGGTAATCCAAAATACTGAACAAAGGAGAGACAGCGACCATGAACTGGCGTGGACAAAAAGAAACACACACAAAACCCACAAACACAGGTGGGAAAAACTGAACATAAATAGGCTTCCCCAATTAGAGGCAATGCGGAGCAGCTGCCTTCCACCAGATGACTTTTATTTTGTTTGTATTACCCGTTAGTATCCATTCATTTCTTTGGACCGTGCACGACTCGTACGCTGCACAAGATTTAGCTGTCAAGCTAATTAGCATCTGTGAATCCTGGGTATGAATTGGATTTGGACTGATAGATTGTTAATGTATTGGTAAATGATTAGCATGCTCCCTTTGGGTGCTGGGTTGCAAATGCATATCATAAGGAAAAATCATAATGTATTTAGGTTGCTGCTTTTAATAAATGAATAGTGTTTCTACTACAGGAACTACTGTAGAATCACACCATGATTTCAACATTGATAACACAATGGTATTCGGCATAGCCTGTGTTGTGTGTGTGCCTGTGTGTGTGTCATCCTTACACCCCTGCACGCCTGTGTGCGTCAAAGACAACAATCGACGGGGGTGGGAGTGTGAAGGGGGTGTCTATAATCTCAAAAAGTGATACAGCAACACTGCAGGCCCCTTACGAGTGGGGGAACGAGGGAGAGCAAAGATATAGAGAAAGACACTGTGTGAGTGTGTCTGTGGGTGTGGGTGTATGTGTGTGTGTGTGTGTGTGTGTGTGTGTGTGTGTGTGTGTGTGTGTGTGTGTGTGTGTGTGTGTGTGTGTGTGTGTGTGTGTGTGTGTGTGTGTGTGTGTGTGTGTGTGTGTGTGTGTGGTTGACTACAGCTACACTGTAGAGGAAGATTCTTGCGCGGTCTGTGAGTGACGCTGTGAGTGGGCTTTGCCTGCCGGCTCATCTCTGAATATGACCTCAAATGTGATGATATTTCACCCATGCAGCACCGAAAAATGGGATTCCATGAGGTTAGGAGGTTTACTTTTGTGACTCGACTTGAGGTCGACCGATGTGGATTATTTAAAAGGTCACCTTTTGAAGATCAATGTTGCTCTTTCTGTCTGGTTTACTTACAATGATGCTGGCAAAGCAACCCCCACACACCATGCCTGAGCATATGTATATACACCTACACACACATGGACACATAGCAGATACCACCTTGCAAAACTGTACTGGATGCCCTATTTAATACAATTAAAGTGTAAGAAATAAGCATAGTTTAATATCAATTAAATTGTGTCAATATATTTTGGTTGATTTAATCAATTCAAATGTAGGGCTACATTCTCACACCATGATTCGAGGGCTGTGTCTGCCTCAGAAATGCAGCCAACCAGTCAGCAGCCAGTCGCTTGCACTGGGCTTTTTGGAATACAACACAAGCCCCCCCCTCTGAGGAACAAACTGTGGCATTACACAACCCTGATTCCTGCCATCTTTACTGTAACATTCAGCAGAACGGACATTTCACGTCCACATCGGCAACGCCCATTGAAGGACAGGATATGCTCTATTCACTTCAACTCTGTAATTCAGGGAATGGATGAATGGGAAATTCAATGCACCAAAAAAAAATCCTCTTTCAAAAACATAGTTAACCCTTCTGCAAAATACGGATAATGAACCCCAAATCACCCCCCCCCCCCCACCCCCCCCCCCGCCCGCCCATGTTGTATTCAGTCTAAATACATTTCTTGAATTGTTGCGATTTAGAACTATGCCTAAGCCTGAATAAAGGGTTGTGTCTGAATGAATGACAGCCAGTAATGTAGCCCTTGATATAAGACTAAAACAGGAAGGGATACTGAACTGGTAGTGTCCCATTACAGCCAGTGAACCCTGGGCCATCTAGTATTATAATCTACTGCATATCCGTCTCAAGGTATGCTGCATGGAGTCAGTGCTGGAGCAGGGACAGGCGGGGTGGCTGGGTGCTTAACCGTGGTGCGTTGACTCTGGGCTTGGAGACGTCAGTGGCTGCCTTGACTGGTCTGTGTCATCTCTGTATGCACATGGTGTCTATAGAGCCCAGCCCAGCAACGCTGGCCCCCTGCTATGTTCCAGCCAAACCACGGACAGACCAAGCCAGGCATACAGTATGTGCCTGGCTCTGTATACACATTTATGCATGTACACGTGCAGATAGACACGCACATACAGTATGCACTTGCCCACAGACAGACAGACTGCCAGACAGACAGGCACACACACACACGTCATGGTGTGAGCGTTACAATTATCGCGGACATTGTACATCATGGCAGTACAATTAAGATTGCAACACAGTGTCATTATTGGGAATGCACTTATTAACCTGAATGATTGCCCAAACGGTTGTCCAAGGTTGAGGGCAGGAAACACCACACCTGGCTTTCCTCATTTCCCCACCGTTTTGTGCAATGTTTTTATTGGCAGTCTAAAGCTATGTGTGGTGTTCAAATGCAGTTATTTGCTGTGTGTGTTTGTGTGTGTGTGTGTGTGTGTGTGTGTGTGTGTGTGTTTGTCGGCCCATGTTTGTCAGTAACCACAGATTACTGGAAACCACGTGGCTCCACACAAACAGGACTTCCCACTTCCTGGTCTAGTTTCCTACTCTCTCCTTATATGGTTGCACCGGTCTCTGGGCCACGCACTTCAACTGACAGTGTCACAGCAGTGTGGAGTGAATGTGGTTTGTCTCTCTCTCTCTCGCTCTCTCTCACACACACACACACACACACAACACACACACACACACACACACACACACACACACACACACACACACACACACTTTAGGACACTTGGCTGAACATTGACACTCAATCACACAGCCAACAATATACTGTCGTAACAGTGCAGAACTAGATATCCTGTTCTGTTTTTGTCCTTTTTGTTTTTAAAGTTACTCACATGTGAAGGTTTCATAATAATACTTAACCTGTAATCATATAACACCTATATAATACGGAGGTGAGGTCATGCACATGGCATGCAACTGCATATTGAAATCCTATGCATAACAAAATATTTTGCTGCACTAAATAACGTTGTTCTCTCAGTTTCTCCTTCTTGGCAAACACATAACAAATCAGGAATTAAATGGATTTAAATGGCTGGCACGTACAGTATATTCACAAAGAAACGGACACTCCTGAAATGTATTCAGTTATTTGTCTGCATTCAGCTGGTAAGGAATTGCATTTGCTGTATTTTATAAATACAGAACACTGTTGCCTTGTTCCCCTAGGCACCAGTTTGAGCTGCCCTGTGTGTTGCATCAGAGGTATGTTGCTAGGTCTTTATTAGGTACTTTATGTCTGCTCAGATCCTTTTCCCACCTCCTCTTCTCTCCCTTCTTTCTTCTCTCCTTCCCTGGGCTTTCCTAGAACGTGACCTCCATCCAGCCTCCATTATGTCTCTCTCTCTCTCACACACACACACACACACACACACACACACACACACACACGGTTATCACAGCCAGCCTCTCTGCAGCTGTTGGCACTACTTGGCAGAGATATCGCTTTGTAAAACCCCTTTGCCAAACACCCACACCCACCCATGTGTTGCCAGCTAACTGTCCTTGGTTCCTAAAAAGGTTTCTGGTAGGTTTTAAAGGTTACGAATTAGGGTCACCGTAACATTCATTTGTTCTATTTTCTAGGGGGTGGGGGGGGGGGGGGCGTTCTGGTATATTATTCTGTGAACACTTTAGGATGAAATGAATTGAATGATTCGTAAAAAAAAAAAAAAAAAAAGCAATAGTCTTGCATGGAAAAATATCTAGTTTGTGCCACATGAAATGACTACTGAACAGAATCACAGTTGTGAGCTGTTTCTGTATGCCGTCATTAGTGTTCTGCCTGGCTGTATCCCAAATGGCACCCTATTCCCTGGTCAAAAGCAGTGCACTACAGAGGGAATATGGGTGCCGTTTGGGATATAGCCAGGCAGAAACTAGATATTTCTTCCATGCAAGTCTACAAGTGCAGCTTGTTTGAATGCGCCAATGCATCATCGTGGCTCTGCTGTGTGCCTGCTCATTAAGTCTCTGTTGCAAAATCACCATCCCTGCTTAATAATCATCCCTCCTCCTTCTTTCTCTCTCATTTCCCCCTCCTCCTCCTCCACCATGTGTGGGCGAGAGCAGTAGTCGGTGATTAATCAGTAAGCGGATGCTTCCATTAGGTTCTGCGCTTTGTTCTGCTGCTGTGGAGGAGAGAAGGGACTCAGCGAGTCTACCACACGCTCCACTCCAGTCCTCCTTGACATTTTCAATGCCGTTATATGTCTCTTGTCCACAGACGGTCGCGCAAGGTTTTGAAGAGCCAATGGCTAATGAAGTAATTTTTGGATATTTCTATATGATCATAAATAATCTAGACCTACTTGCAACAGTTTCTGAAAATTATTTCACATGATTTGCCAAATAACCTACATCATGTTATTTCAAGTTATCCCTAAGCTACCAATAATTTAACAAAGTTACCGGAATCTTCAGTAATTTTGGTAACTAATACTTTAATGACTTTCTTTTATAAAATGTATTCATTCAGAGGTAATGGTAATTACATACAACTGTGATGATCTGAAGTACCCTGAAGGGCCACTAGATGTCTCGTGATAGATTACATCAAATCCGTGAAAGATACCAAAATTCTGGTAGTTTACCGGTAATGTTTCCAGTAACCCTATGCGCAGTATCACGTTGTTAAAAATATGCTTAAATTGGGCATGCCCAGTAAGTTGTGCAATTGAAGGCATCTAGGGCCAATGTTAACTTTGATTGTGTTCGATGAAAATGATGGACCTTTCAATCATTTTATGCAACATTATCAGCAAGTGATCTTGTACCAAAGCGATTTAGAGTTGTTAAACGGGAGTGACGAGTGTGTTGATATAACAGTATAATGATAAAAATTCCATTTTTTTTAAAAGGTTATGCATGCCAACATATTAGCCAAGAATTAAGAGTAGGTAAATTGATTAGGGTAAATTGTTTTATCATTGCAAACTTTGAAGTGTGCACAGCGATGCCTCATTTAGATTGGTTATTCCCCATCATTTGCAACAATGTCAATAGGTACCATCACCATAACTTGCGTTACCTCAAACTGTCGTGATTCCCAGCTGAGAAACTTTTATGAGTGGATTTTACTCATGGCTCAGTCTTTGTTGTTTTAACAGGATTCTTAGCTCCCTTTCATAGGTGCTTTGTGGGTACGGACCCTGAGCTGTTTCCCAAAACTTCAGGTTACTTGTGTAACCCCGGTTGTCTGATATTATGAGTGAGATATTTCACATGTGGGATTCACCAGAATCTCTGGTGAACCAATTAGAACCAATTATACAAGTCTGTCGGAGACAGACAGGTCGAGTGGTAAATGAGGGAGCCCCTCCCCTCATACTAAACAGTCACTCTCCTGCCCTTTGATCATTCTTGAGCATGCTGAACTTCCTCACACTCTTGTAGGGGAATGTGGTGAGATATCTCACTCAAGGACCAGGATATATCAAGGACCAGGGTTACGTTTCTTGCGATGCAAAGAGATCTATGGATGCTTGACCGTATCTCTCCCAGATCTGTTTCACTACTTGGGAAAGGAGTCTCCAGTCCGCGTTATGAGGATTCCCTCTGGACAAAAAGTCAGCTTCTACGTTCAGTACGCCTGGGACATGAGTCTCACATAGGGACAGTAGGTGTGCTCTGCTCCACAGAAAAATGCTGATGGATAGTTTGTGTAAGCACAGGGAGCGAGTGCCACCACGGTTATATTGTCCGTTCTTATCAAGATGTGACAATTCCAAAGGGAGGGTCGAAAGTGTTTCAGTGAAAGCAACACTGTCAGCAATTCAAGGTAATTTATGTGAGCCATTCCAAGTTGTCGTGTCCATACTCCGTTTATTGCATTTCTCTCGTGAACTGCGCCCCAGCCCGTGAGTCACCACTTTCCTCGTGGCAACTACCCCTAGAGGAGTGCCAAGAACGAAGATTGAGAGACTCTTCCAGTGACGGAGAGCCAAGAGACATGCGGAGGTCACCTTTATCTGACGATTGAGGTGACGCCGGGTACACAGACGTTGGGCAAACACCCATCGCTGGAAGTCTCTCATCCATAGTAGGCCGGAGGTACTCTGAGATGGTAGATGCCATCAACCCCAGCACTTGGAGGCACATCTAGAACGTGATTGAGCGCCCCCTGTGTAACAGAGAGAGGCACTATCGGAATGACAGTGCCTCTCTCTGTTGTCCGTTACGCCTAGTTATTCTATTTTCTGTGTTGGCACCAAATAGCTCTTTTTCTGATTGATCTTGAAGCCTAGCTCAGATAGGTGGGTTACAAGGGAAGTTGTGAAAAGCAAACCTTAAAAACATCCTGTGTGCTGGCAGAATGCTTATGTGAAAATAAGTGTCCTGCAGGTCGACTGAGGTGAACAGGGTCACTCCGATGAATAGAGCAAGACAGCATGTTGAACGTAAGCATACGGAAACAGGAACTGTTGAGGACCCATAGGGCTGGACTGCACATGGGCTGGATCTTTCCCAAACATTGGACTACTGTTCAGGCTCTTCCTTTTATTTATTTTCACCTCTCCATTTCACAGCTTTTCTCTTATTGAATTAAACTCCAACATTTTCCTTTTTGCCTCAGTGGATTTGGCAATTGTTGTGTATTTGCACAAACGCCAGATAAAAATAATGAAAGAAAAACCTAAATGTACCCTATAAATATAATGCACATGAATTATACATTTATGCATTTTTAATGCATTGTTTTCTTTTTATTCAAACTATCCACCACCCACCTGCCCTTTATCCACAAACTATTTCATGACCCTAAACCCGCCCCGTGGATATAACCGTGGGTACTGCGAGTTATGGGTCAACCCGCACATCTCTACCTCCTAGTCCAATTCCTCCTCCTCTGCCTGGAAGTCAGTCATACCCTCGCCATCATCTTCATCAATGATGAGGTCCCCTTCCCCCTCATCCGGGGCCAAGCCCTGGAAACGTGGGTCAAGGTCCTTGGGATAGCCGCCCATGAGGGCTGGGTCTGCGAGGCAGTCTCCCCATTCAAGGGCAGAGCGGGAGACAAACTACGTTAGGCTGCTCTGGACACTCTCCGGTGAAGGGTGTTAGCAGAGAAAAAAACACAATGGATGCATGACTGGGGGTCGTCGAAAGCTGGTTCCGCGTGTTCGAGACCAATGGAGGTGGGAGTGCGTGTCCTTGCCTGATATGGTTGCCCTGCATAGGCACAGATGTGCCGGTGCTGAGGTAAGGACTTGGGCCTTACTCTGTAGAAAGGGTTGAGCTAGCTGGCTCCATGGCTACAAAAGCTAATCCGAGAACAAAGTGAAACATAGCTAGCGTTCGCCATTTGGGCTAGTAGACTAGCTAGTTAACACAAAGTTAGCCAAAGGAAGCTAGCGCTATGTTGGTCTTGCGACGAACAAAATCATGGCTCTTGACCGATAAACAGTGAAGCTAGGACATTCAGTCTAGTCAACGCGACATGGTAGTGGGTTGAACTAAACAAGAGAGCGAGCTAGTAATTCTACCCTTACAGGTAGAAAAGCTAGTCGGTAGGATAGCAAGCCTTGCGGCAAGCTAGCAAGGTTAGCTAAGCCTTGCAGCTAAGCTAGCCAAGTTTCAGCAACTAGCCGTGGGACGCTAGCTACAACAGTAGACGAAGGAAGAAAAGAGGTGAAGCTAATTCTTACCATAAGCGAAAGCGTGTGGTTCATGAGGTATTTAAGCAATTAACATCCCATCATGCTTAGGGTCATGTATAATAATGCTGGGCAGACCATTATTTTGGTTACCATGGCTATGCCCCAATAGGATGACGATGCCCACATCCACAGGGCATGAGTGATCACTGAATGGTTTGATGAGCATTTAAACGATGTAATCCATATGCCATGGCCGTCTCAGTCACCAGATCTCAACCCAATTGAACACTTATGCGAGATTCTGGAGTGGCACCTTTTCCACCATCATCAACATTCTTGCTCGTGGTGGCCCAACTCCCTATTAAGACACTTTATGTTGGTGTTTTTCTTTATTTTGGTAGTTACCTGTAGGTTGTATAGACAGTCTTTGGAGGTGTTTATTGAACAACAGTGAAACACAGTTCTTCCTTTTTCCATTTCTGGACAGGTATTTTCCATTTGGGATCATGCAGGACTCTTGGGAAGAAGCTGGGCTGGTACACCATCACTGTTCTGGCTGGGCTTTTTGTCCACGGCCTTATCCTCCATCCCTTCTTTTACCTTATCCTGACTCGGAAAAACCCTTTCACTTACATCAGAGGCCTGCTTCAGGTAGAGCTCTTCTGTGAGGAAGAGAGGTGAGAATGATCAGGGCGGGCAATTGGGCTCCGTCATTCGCCACTGTTTCCGACAGACGTATGATTGGTTCTTCAAGCTAATTCTGGTGAATATCACTTGTGAGATATCGAAACAAATAATTAAAAGAGAACCATCATTGCTAAAGTTACATTTGAAAATGCTCGTTATTAACCGACTGCCTCAGATCGTAGAACAGCTATGTAAACCATATGCCCTCTCATGTCACTTTATACACAGAAGATCTCCGCTATACATAGAATCAAGATATTTATCTGTCTCTCTTTGACCTCCGATAACTTCAGAACAAAGTTTACTACAAATCCAAAGTTGCCAATGTCTTTGCAATTGTTACAAACAAGAGAAGGATACTGAGATGACTACATTAAAATATAAATACAGTAGGCTACATAGACCTATATATTTCAATCAAGTTAATTCAATTGAGTTCTATTTTGCTAATTGCAGCCTACTGTCAGATTTATTTCCTTAATATACACCACATGTCCAAAAGTATGAGGACAACTCATTCCAAAATCATGGGCATTAAAATAGTTGGTCCCCCTTTGCTGCTATAACAGCCTCCACTCTTCTGGGAAGGCTTTCCACTAGATGTTGGAACATTGCTGCGGGGATTTGATTCCATTCAGCCACAAGAGCATTAGTGTGGTCGGGCACGGATGTTGGGCGATTAGGCCTGGCTCGCAGTCCGCGTTCCAATTCATCCCTAAGGTGTTCAATGGGGTTGAGGTCAGGACTCTGTGCAGGCCAGTCAAGTTCTTCACACCAATCTTTTATTTTTTTATTTCACCTTTATTTAACCAGGTAGATCTCGACAAACCATTTCTGTATGGACCTTATTTTGTGTACGGGGGCATTGTCATGCTGAAACAGGAAATGGCCTTCGTTGCCACAAAGTTGGAAACAGATAATCATCTAGAATGTCATTGTATGCTGTAGCATTAAGATTTCCCTGACTGGGCAAGACAAAAGATTTAAGTGCCTTTTGAAAGGGGTATGGTAGTAGGTGCCAGGTGCACTGTTTTGTGTCAAGAACTGCAACGCTGTTGGGTTTTTCACGCTCAACAGTTTCCCGTGTGTATCAAGAATGGTCCACGACCCAAAGGACATCCAGCCAACTTGACACAACTGTGGGAAGCATTGGAGTCAACATGGGCCAGCATCCCTGTTGAGCACTTTCGACACCTTGTAGAGACCATGTCCTGAAGAATTGAGGCTGTTCTGAGGGCAAAATGGGGGGGTACAACTCAATACTAGGAAGATGTTCTTAGTGTTTTTTACAATTAGTGTATAATGTTAAGGTAAGATGTGAACGGAGAAAGCTGATCTGAGAGCAGTGCTACCTTTCTTTCAATACTATCAGTAGCCTATCGACACGTTCTCCAACGACGCACTTAGCGAACGTTCTTTCTGTGTGGTGTATTGGGAAACGCATGTTACATCTTCGGCTGTTGTAGGAACAATGCATTGTAAGCCTAAGTTCCACCGGTATTGGGAAACCGGGGCCCATGTCATTATTTCCCTCAGAATCCCATGATGACTCAGGAAACAGCTTCATAGACAGACGCCCATTGTATCTTCTCTGCTCAAGAACTGCAAAAATTCACACAAAAAAAGAGAAAGAAAGAAAGAAAGAAATCTCTTTCCAGAGCTGTTGAGTGTCTATTAGAGGAAGTGTACCATCGCTGGTAAAGGGCAAGAGAGGAACAGAGACTAAACGGTCTCTTTTTCCCACAGTTTTGGTTGTATAAACCCAAAGCCAGAGGGAACACGGTATTCCCCTCTTTGTACAAGAGAATACTTCATAACCCCAGCTCCACCATGCAGGCTTATTCTATCTTATTCAAGCAGTGTTTGTTGGTCCGTCAAAATATGCTTTTCTATTTGAATGCTGTGTTTTGATCCATGACAGATGCATTGTGATGCTGAAAAGAAGGTGCTAGGTGGTAAATGGATGAACTTACCTTTTTTCTGCTTTTGTCTGTCTGTGTTTTTACAGGAACTGTTTGAAACAAAGAAATAGAAAGGTAAGACGGTATGAACATTGTGACCTTTGTCGTTATCTTGCAACATGCGTCAGCGTGCCTTGCTTTGTGAGTGTACCTGTTAGCCTAGCTTTCCCATGTGCTAATGTAAACAGTGTTAATCTGCAATTTTCTGCTGAATTAAGAAACGTAGCCGTAGGTCTAACAGGGTAATGACCAGCATGTATTGAAAACACAGGAACAGTTTATAGTCCAACAGATATTTTATTGATAGTATGACAAATCCGGACTATCCAAATAAAGTAGATAGATAGAAAAAGTATAAAAATACAAATAGTCTGGAGTGCAAAAAAGCTATAAAAAGACATTGCATAGTATGTTTGGATGGCTGAATATGTACACTATACATTGGTGGATGGTTCATGGTTAACTATACTATACAGGTCGAAAGCAGAGAAGTACTTCAATAGCTAAAAGTGCGTATGATATAAGTGAGGGTAATAATAGTTTACTTAATATACAGACTGGTTAAATGAACAGGTAAGTGAATATTTTGCATGGTTACATTAACTGTACAGGTAAATATACAGTTAAATCTATGCATAATTTGCATACACCACGATATGTACGATATAATTTAGGGTAATATTAGTAATTCCCTTAAAATACAGTCCTTAGTGCGCAGGGTTTACTTACAGATAAATGCACGTATTGCACATTCAATATACTAAAAGCAATGAAAAAAAGATACAACTGACAGGATACTAATATGCATTCCTGAGTGAATGACTACGTAAGTTAAGTCCAAGAATTACTTACAGTATTGCACGTGATATGATATAACAACTGTACATGAATAGGTATATACAGACCTGAATGAATAAATAAGTCCTGATTGAATGAGTGATTACAGACCAGAGTTACTCACGGATGGATGCATAATTGTTAAACTAGGTCCTAACATTCCAACAGTTCCAGGTCTATGTTGACGACGGCACGGCACCCCGGTGAGGCATTAAATAGTCTAATAGCCGCCAGCAGGAAGGACCTCCTGTAGCGCTCTGGCACACCGTGGTGGGATCAGTCTGTGACTGAAGGTGCTCCTCTGCGTCATAACCATGGCATGCAGAGGGTGGGTGACGTTGTCCATAATGGCCAGCAGTTTGGCCAGGATCCGTCTCTCCGCCACTTCCTCTAGAGTGTCCAGGCTCATCCCCAGGACAGAGCTAGCCTTCCTGATCAGCTTATTTACCCGAGAAGCATCACCGGCTTTTATGTTGGCAGCCCAGCACACCACTGCAAAAAAGATGGCACATAAAAAATGAAAAGCTGAAATGTCTTGAGTCAATAAGTATTCATACCGTTTGTTATGGCAAGCCTAAGTAAGTTCAGGAGTAGAACATTGGTAGATAAGTAAAAAATTAAACAAAGCAGACATTGAATATCCCTTTGAGCATGGAGAAGTTATTAATTACACTTTGGATGGTGTATCAATACACCCAGTCACTACAAAGATGCAGGCGTCCTTCCTAACTCAATTGCCGGAGAGGAAAGCAACCACTCAAGGATTTCACCATGAGGCCAATGGTGACTTTACTTTAAAAAAAATCACCTTTATTTAACCAGGTAAGGCCAGTTGAGAACAAGTTCTCATTTATAACTGCGACCTGGCCAAGACAAAGCAGAGCAGTGCGACAAAAAACAACACAGAGTTACACATGAGAATAAACAAACATACAGTCAATAACACAATAGAAAATATATGTACAGTGTGTGCAAATGTAGTAAGATGTCAGGCTCTGGCCATAGAGAAGCAAATAGGCTTCTCTATGTAGTTATGGTCAGAGTCTGACAGTGTCGTTCTTTTCTGGTTCTGTGTGGGGTTTGGGTTGGATCCCTAATTAGAGGCAGCTGCCCGCATTGTCTCTAATTAGGGATCCCATATATGTTGAGTCTGTCCTTCACTCTGGTGTGGGTCGTTATCGATGTATGTCGCAGTCACGGTGAAGTAAGTGCTATTCTTTACGTCCATTCATTTGGTGTGTTTTTTTGAACGTGACGTTCGTTAGTCTGTTGGTTTTGTGTCATTTTAGTTCGTCATTTTTTGGTGTTGATTATACATAGTATATACATATTTGAATATACATAGTATAAAGAAATAAAGAATGTCGAACTACTATCCCTGCGCTGCGTCTTGGTCTCTCCACATCCCATCTCGTGACATAAGATTAGGAAGGTAGGGCAATAAATAGTGGCGAAATAATTACAAATTAGCATTAACACTGGACTGATAGATGTGCAGATGATGATGTGCAAATAGAGATACTGGGGTGCAAATGAGCAAAAAATAATAAATATGGGGATGAAGTAGTAGGGTGGGCTATTTACAGATGGGCTGTGTACAGGTGCAGTGATCGGTAAGCTGCTCTGACAGCTGATGCTTAAAGTTATTGAGGGAGATGGTAATCTCCAGCTTCAATGATTTTTGCAATTCGTTCCAGTCATTGGCAGCAGAGAACTGGAAGGAATGGCGGCCTTAAAACAGTTACTCTTTAAAACAGTTACAGAGTTTAATGGCTGGATGGGAGAAAACTGCGGATGGAACAAAATTGTAGTTTTTCACAATACTAACCTAACTGACAGAGTGAAAAGAAGGAAGCCTGTACATAATAACAATATTCCAAAACATGCATCCTGTTTGTAATAAGGCACTAAAGTAAAACTACAAAAAATGTGGCAAAGAAAGTTACTTTGTGTCCTGAATACAAAGCATTATGTTTGGGGCAAATCCATCACAACACATCAGTGGAGTACCACTCTCCATATTTCCAAGCATGGTGGTTGGCTGCATCATGTCATGGGTATGCTTCTCATGGAATAGAGCTAAACAAAAATAGGCAGGTTTCTCGACTCATACCCTGACGTTGAGAAGAGATTGCGTGACTACCCTGTGACGCAGCATTACAATGTGAATGCGATTGGTCGTCAGGAATACCATTGGGCTATGAATGGAAACTATCTTCTTCCTCTATCACTGGACCGGCACGGGATATTTTAACAATTTCGGAGGTGAGCAGGACGATTATGAGATGGAGTTGCGTCGGGATACCAAAGTTGTGAGAAGAGGAATATTGGGACAGGGACACAGAAAGGAGGATTTCTGAGGAGGAATGGAGGGGAAGAAGAGGCCAAAAAAGAACGAGGAAAGCAGAGGTTGGATTTGAATTTGAGGAAGATGGCAATAAAAATGGAGATGGGCTGTTGAAGAAGATTGGTGTCGAGTGCAAACAGAGTGAGCTCTGCGTCAGACTGAGTTCTGGAGGTGAAATGAAAGTGAATGAGGGCGAGTTGGGTGAGGAGGAAGGAGTGGTGTAGCGCTCGGAACCCAAGCTTGGCATCAATGGACATGATAAAGAAGATTCTGGTCTAGTAGGAGTGACATTTTTTGGGAGAAAGTGGTTCCTTGCCTTTTGGCGGATCCATTTGTGGTTTCAGGGTGGGTGAGAAAGGAGTTGGATGCTGTTGAATCTGTGAAGGTAACCTGTAGTGGAATCAGTGAAGGTAACCTGTAGTTGAATCAGTGAAGGTAACCTGCAGTGGAATCAGTGAAGGTAACCTGTAGTTGAATCAGTGAAGGTAACCTGTAGTTGAATCAGTGAATGTAACCTGTAGTGGAGGTAACCTGTAGTGGAGGTAACCGGTAGTGAATGTAACCTGTAGTGGAGGTAACCTGTAGTGAAGGTAACCTGTAGTGGAGGTAACCTGTAGTGATTGTAACCTGTAGTGGAGGTAACCTGTAGTGGAGGTAACCTGTAGTGGAGGTAACCTGTAGTGAAGGTAACCTGTAATGAATGTAACCTGTAGTGGAGGTAACCATTAGTGAATGTAACCTGTAGTGGAGGTAACCTGTAGTGAAGGTAACCTGTAATGAATGTAACCTGTAGTGGAGGTAACCATTAGTGAATGTAACCATTAGTGGAGGTAACCTGTAGTGGAGGTAACCTGTAGTGAAGGTAACCTGTAGTGAAGGTAACCTGTAGTGAAGGTAACCTGCAGTGGAGGTAACCTGCAGTGGAGGTAACCTGTAGTGAAGGTAACCTGTAGTGGAGGTAACCTGTAGTGGAGGTAACCTGTAGTTACTTGTGATATTGGTTTGTGTTTCTTCTGAATAGAGGGACCGGACGCTCCGTGTAACTTGGGTCAAGATCTGTTTCTTGCTTTACTCTTTGAAAGGAGTGATTTCTGGGATAGCGTGTGTGGAGGTGAAGCAATTGTAGATTCCTGTTGTTTGTGATGCCCAACGTTTTGTGCGATGCAGATCTGGTGGTGAGTGTGGTGAAACAGAGGAGTCACTATCAGTCCTTTTGCGCTTTTTCAGGTGTAATGTTTATGGTCATGTCGCAGCAGTGTATAGGAGGGAGATTCCAAGATGTGGGAAGTGTGCAGGAGAGCATGGGACAGAGGATTGTGTAATTTCGGTGGATAAAGTTGTGTGTCAACTGTAGGGGTGCACATGTTGCTGGGGATCGAAAGTGTCCGGAGCGAAAGAGGCAGGATGAGATGGCTAGAGTCAGAGTAGTGCAGGTGTCGTATGCTGAGGCAGTGAATAAAGTAGAGGATGATGGGACAAGGGTGAAGGATTCTGAGAGGACCCCTGTGAATAGTGCCAGCACAGAGGGATATGCCAGTAAGTGATATATGCTTCAGTGGCGTTTATACCATACCGCAGAAATAGAACACAAATCACAGAAAATAGATGTTGTGGTGGCAGCTGCGGAGAAGTACTTTGGGGTACAAGATTTGACTTCAGAAGAGTTACAACGTGGAAGCAACGTCAGCATAAGAGCCCTGACCTCAACCCCATCGAACACCTTTGGGATGAATTGGAATGCCGACTGCGAGCCAGGCCTAATCACCCAACTTCAGTGCCTGACCTCACTAATGCTCTTGTGGCTGAATATAAATGCCCATGATTTTGGAATGAGATGTTCGACGAGCAGGTGTCCACATACTTTTGGTCATATAGTGTATTTTTTATTTTTTTTTAACCCTACCACCCCTCCCCTAATTGGTGTAAACTAATGGAAAACAACACTTAGGCTTCTACTTACAGCTTATACATACTATATACATTTGACAGAAACAGTATATTTTACAATAGTTATCTTTTGTTAGTTTTATAGTCCCAGCCTTCAGCTACCCACAACCCTTGCCATCTACAGTGGGGAGAACAAGTATTTGATACACTGCCGATTTTGCAGGTTTTTCCACTTACAAAGCATGTAGAAGTCTGTCATTTTTATCATAGGTACTCTTCAACTGTGAGTGACGGAATCTAAAACAAATATCCTGAAAATCACATTGTATGATTTTTAAGTAATTGATTTGCATTTTATTGCATGACATAAGTATTTGATACATCAGAAAAGCAGAACTTAATATTTGGTACAGAATCCTTTGTTTGCAATTACAGAGATCATACGTTTCCTGTAGTTCTTGACCAGGTTTGCACACACTGCAGCAGGGATTTTGGCCCACTCCTCCATACAGACCTTCTCCAGATCCTTCAGGTTTCGGGGCTGTCGCTGGGCAATACGGACTTTCAGCTCCCTCCAAAGATTGTCTATTGGGTTCAGGTCTGGAGACTGGCTAGGCCACTCCAGGACCTTGAGATTCTTCTGACGGAGCCACTCCTTAGTTGCCCTGGCTGTGTGTTTCGGGTTGTTGTCATGCTGGAAGATCCAGCCACGACCCATCTTCAATGCACTTACTGAGGGAAGGAGGTTGTTGGCCAAGATCTCGCGATTATATGGCTCCATCCATCCTCCCCTCAATACGGTGCAGTCGTCCTGTACCCTTTGCAGAAAAGCATCTCCAAAGAATGATGTTTCCACCTCCATGCTTCACGGTTGGGATGGTGTTCTTGGGGTTGTACTCATCCTTCTACTACCTCCAAACACGGCGAGTGGAGTTTAGACCCAAAAACTATATTTTTGTCTCATCAGCCCACATGACCTTCTCCCATTCCTCCTCTGGATCATCCAGATGGTCATTGGCAAACTTCAGACGGGCCTGGACATGCGCTGGCTTGAGCAGGGGGACCTTGCTTGCGCTGCAGGATTTTAATCCATGACGGCGTAGTGTGTTACTAATTTTCTTTGAGACTGTGGTCCCAGCTCTCTTCAGGTCATTGACCAGGTCCTGCCGTGTAGTTATGGGCTGATCCCTCACCTTCCTCATGATCATTGATGTCCCACGAGGTGAGATCTTGCATGGTGCCCCAGACCGAGGGAGATTGACCGTCATCTTAAACTTCTTCCATTTTCTAATAATTGCGCCAACAGTTGTTGCCTTCTCACCAAGCTGCTTGCCTATTGTCCTGTAGCCCATCCCAGCCTTGTGCAGGTCTACAATTTTATCCCTGATGTCCTTACACAGCTCTCTGGTCTTGGCCATTGTGGAGAGGTTGGAGTCTGTTTGATTGAGTGTGTGGACAGGTGTCTTTTATACAGGTAACGAGTTCAAACAGATGCAGTTAATACAGGTAATGAGTGGAGAACGGGAGGGCTTCTTAAAGAAAAACTAACAGGTCTGTGAGAGACGGAATTCTTGCTAGTTGGTAGGTGATCAAATACTTATGTCATGCAATAAAATGCAAATTAATTATTAAAAAATCATACAATGTGATTTTCTGGATTTTTGTTTTAGATTCCGTCTCTCACAGTTGAAGTGTACCTATGATAAAAATTACAGACCTCTACATGCTTTGTAAGTAGGAAAACCTGCAAAATCAGCAGTGTATCAAATACTTGTTCTCCCCACTGTATCTGAAAACTATCCAGTTTTGATTTCTAGCTCTCATATTTGTTTTACTGTGCCGTGCTGTGGTGTTTTACAAAAGTTCTGAACCTTTGTACTCTCATATTTTCTACAGATTGTAAATTAAAGATACACATTTTTGCTAACATTCACTATGACTTTTCAAATCACCCAGCAGTGCTATTTGCAGAGTAAACCAAAAACAAGCTACATATGATCAGTACCAAAACAAGTGATCTAATGATTCTGTCTCTTCGCAGCAAAATCTGCAGAGCTGGGACATTAGAAGAGTTACAGGATATGTTGAGTGGTGGTGTCCCTTCCTTTTAGGCTGTTGGCCTGAGGTACACTGTAGGACTAGATAGGTTTGAATAGTGGAGTAGGGTGATGGTAGGGTTTTGGAAGGGGGTTTTCTCCCTTTTTTTCAAGCAAAATATAAGAATATATATATAATATATAATATAAAATATATATAATATAATATAATAAACACTGACGATTTTGCAGGTTATCCTACTTACAAAGCATGTAAAGGTCTGTAATTTTTATCATAGGTACACTTCAACTGTGAGAGACAAAAATCCAGAAAGTCACATTGTATGATTTTTAAATAATGAATTTGCATTTTATTGCATGACATAAGTATTTGATCACCTACCAACCAGTAAGAATTCCGGCTCTCACAGACCTGTTAGTTTTTCTTTAAGAAGCCCTCCTGTTCTCCACTCATTACCTGTATTAACTGTACCTGTTTGAACTCGTTACCTGTATAAAAGACACCTGTCCACACACTCAATCAAACAGACTCCAACCTCTCCACAAATGGCCAAGACCAGAGAGCTGTGTAAGGAAATCAGGGATAAAATTGTAGACCTGCACAAGGCTGGGATGGGCTACAGGACAATAGGCAAGCAGCTTGGTGAGAAGGCAACAACTGTTGGCGCAATTATTAGAAAATGGAAGAAGTTCAAGATGACGGTCAATCTCCCTCGGTCTGGGGCACCATGCAAGATCTCACCTCGTGGGGCATCAATGATCATTAGGAAGGTGAGGGATCAGCCCAGAACTACACGGCAGGACCTGGTCAATGACCTGAAGAGAGCTGGGACCACAGTCTCAAAGAAAACCATTAGTAACACACTACGCCGTCATGGATTAAAATCCTGCAGCTCACGCAAGGTCCCCCTGCTCAAGCCAGCGCATGTCCAGGCCCGTCTGAAGTTTGCCAATTACCATCTGGATGATCCAGAGGAGGAATGGGAGAAGGTCATGTGGTCTGATGAGACAAAAATAGAGCTTTTTGGTCTAAACTCCACTCGCCGTGTTTGGAGGAAGAAGAAGGATGAGTACAACCCCAAGAACACCATCCCAACCGTGAAGCATGGAGGTGGAAACATCATTCTTTGGGGATGCTTTTCTGCAAAGGGGACAGGACGACTGCACCGTATTGAGGGGAGGATGGATGGGGCCATGTATCGCGAGATCTTGGCCAACAACCTCCTTCCCTCAGTAAGAGCATTGAAGATGGGTCGTGGCTGGGTCTTCCAGCATGACAACGACCCAAAACACACAGCCAGGGCAACTAAGGAGTGGCTCCGTAAGAAGCATCTCAAGGTCCTGGAGTGGCCTTGCCAGTCTCCAGACCTGACCCCAATAGAAAATCTTTGGAGGGAGCTGAAAGTCCGTATTGCCCAGTGACAGCCCCGAAACCTGAAGGATCTGGAGAAGGTCTGTATGGAGGAATGGGCCAAAATCACTGCTGCAGTGTGTGCAAACCTGGTCAAGAACTACAGGAAACGTATGATCTCTGTAATTGCAAACAAAGGTTTCTGTACCAAATATTAAGTTCTGCTTTTCTGATGTATCAAATACTTATGTCATGCAATAAAATGCAAATTAATTACTTAAAAATCATACAATGTGATTTTCTGGATTTTTGTTTTAGATTCCGTCACTCACAGTTGAAGAGTACCTATGATAAAAATTACAGACCTCTACATGCTTTGTAAGTGGGAAAACCTGCAAAATCGGCAGTGTATCAAATACTTGTTCTCCCCACTGTATATGTAAATGTAAGGTAGTAGCCTGGAGTAGGCCACTAGTTGTTACTGTTGCAATGACTTTCAAAAGAAAAATAGAGCCATTTGAGTTTTTGTCCTATACAAGACAGTAGTTTTTGGTGTCTTCATTTTTCATTTTATCATTTATTTTTATGTTGCCAATTTATTATTTTTGGGATGCTGTTGTATAATTTTAAAATTATGTTTTCTTGAGCCTGTAGAATATGATAGGTGGGCAGGACATCTCTGCAGCACAACAATAATGTAAAATGGTATTTTGACTGATTTCTATAACAAACTCACCTCTGCTGCAATCCTTTCACGGTCTTCTGTACTGAGCGCCCGGCGCCTCTTTGTTGGCCGAGAACCACTGCTTTGCTCACCAATGGAATGGAGAGAGTTTCTGCAAAGGACAAAGATAATTTATTATAATATTGGCAAAAGAGAAAGAGAGTTAATAATGAAAGAGAAAGCAAATAATGATCATGTAACAGGAATACAGTTACCTGATCTTTTGTATTACCTGTTGGAACTGTTGGATGCTCACTTTGATATGGACCGAATCAATGTTCTTCTTCTGGAACTTCGCATAGAGGAAGTCTACATGTGGCATGATGTGGTGATAAAGTTCCAGAAATAACTTAAAATCCTGATCCTCCAGTAGCATGGCCAGGGCTCCTGCTTCTCTGACAGTATTGTGGTCAAAGTCAAAGTCACCTGAGTCTTGTATGCTCTCAAAACAGTGAATGAGATCCTCTCTGTGCTCAAAAACAGTATTGATGGCACGGCTATGAAAGTTCCATCTGACGTTGCTGGATCTTGGCACTCTATGGGCAACCACTTTATCCAGAAAACATGTCCGCTTGGGTGACTTGGAAAAAAAGCAGGCAAATCCACCAATGCTAGAAAAAAGAATTCTCGCCTTGGATATGTGAGAGGTGGCCTGCTGCATTATCAGGTTGAGCTGATGTGCGTAGCAGTGGATGTAGTGGGCATTTGGGTATCACATCTTGTATTTTCCTCTGAACACCTGCATTTGCGCCCCTCATCACGCTGGCCCCATCATATGCCTGCAGATGAGCTTACTTTTCTGATCCTCAGGAAGGATAGAAGTAAGACGCTCTTTTAGTGCAGTAGCAATGGACTCAGCTGTAGCTGACTGCAGAGGGATGAATCTCAAATCTTTCCTGCACGTTATTTTTGTCGTCGATGTAGCGCAGCACAAGCTCAAGTTGGGACTGTGTGGCAATATCTGTGGTTTCATCTGCCTGGATTGATAAAAAATCACTTGTCTGGACTTCTTTTGATGATTTTTTTTCTCTTGTAACAGACAACATACAGTCCAGTAGCTCGTTCTGTATAGTTTTTGACGTTCCCTTAAATACAGTAGCACTGTCAAGGTGCTCTTTCAATGCTCCATCAAGAGAGGCAACAAAATCCACCAATCCGCGAAATATACCGGGGTTATCTGAGCTCTCACTCTCATCATGGCCACGTAAAGCCAACTCGATCTCAAAGGCTCCACAACATTTCACACAGTCTATTATCCTGGACAGTATGTGTCGATTTTTGTCACCTCTTCGTTGTGCCTTCTAATGCCAATCCTGTAGCCTTCATCTAGTTGTTCAGCAATGCTAACTCTGCCCAAAAACGTTAGTTTCATGCTATTATCAAGATGGCTGCGGCTACTGTCATGACGTTTGCATTTTTCAGATAGATGTTTGAGGTCTCTTACCCCCGTTGTTGTCCACAAAACTTCAGTGCCGACACTTTGACATAAAAGACAGGGAAAGCAAAAAAGGGCATTGCTAACATCACATCCAGCCAGCCACCTCCGTTTCTCATAACAAGCGCGGGTGAAGCTCCGGGTGTAGCTTCGTCCTCTGTCACTGGCCTGCTGCTGGATTTGTAAATCGGGTTGGTCCGGTCCGAGATCCTTTATCCTTTTTTTTTCTTCCAGCGAACGCCTTGTGAAAGGATTTTTTTGTAAATTAATTACAGAATTTGGTTTAACTGCTGCCATCTATCTCTACGAAAGTGATCAGCCTAGCAAGGTTTTGGCGGACTCGGACATGTATCCAATTCTGATTCACCAGGGACGCAGCGACCTGCGTCCGGAGGAGAATCTTTAAGAAACCAAGTAGAGACCAGCTTCAGGTCACATGCTGCCCAAAGATTTATGGACTCAGATAGACATCCATTTGTCCGGCGTCCCTCGCCCATGAAACCGCATGAAACAGATTGAAAAACATATAAAATACTAAATAGTTAACCGATTAAAGATAGTTTTTATTAAATGCTGAGGCTCTTACTACCAGCCGGCACGTCGTATGAGTAATCTATTTTATTTTTTATATTTATTACATTTTTATATCATTTTTGTATACATTTAAATTTCTGGAATTTAGATGGGGCCGCTACTGCATGACACTCCTTTAGATAATCATTTATGTACTTTACCTAGGAATTCTTGGCGACACCAAGCTCAAAGGAGCATACTTCGGTACCCCATAGTCTTTAGTATGTTCTTTGAAGTTAATAATGGCTGGGAAAAGAATTTGCCCGGACTCGATACTGAGCCATGCGGTATACCCACCACACAACACATCCTGTCTCTTTATTGTCTTGTCGGAAGTCTTGGCTGTGGGAGAAAAGCTTTCGACAGCTTCCTCATTCAGACTTTCTGGGAGAATGCCCAGGGTTGTAGCCCAAAGCTGAGTACTCTCTAATCTCTCTTTCTCTTTCTTCTTATCTCCCTCCCTTTCTCCCTTTGTGTGACCTTCCCTCTCTCGGTCTGTCCTGCTGTACCTGTCTCTCTCGCGCCACACCTGGTTCAACAGGTTTCTGCTCCCAAACATATTTCCATTGAGAAGGGAAGGAGTCTTACCTTTCCTTCGCTCCCTCCCTCCCTCCCTCCCTCCCTCCCTCCCTCCCTCCCTCCCTCCCTCCCTCCCTCCATTCTCCCTTCCATTTCTCTGCCTGCTCCGGCTCTCTGCAAATGACTTAGGAAGATTTTCTTTACCTGTCTTGCCCCCCTGTTACTTCTCCGATGGTATCTTTTGAAGAACTTGCGGTAACTTTGCAAACACTCATACATTTTTAGGTGCAATATGGTAATTGCTACACTTTAAACACTTTCATATGGTGACTGCATTTTGCTAGGTTTCTGTTTTTGAGCCAGACTATAATCTGTAAATACTTTAGGTTCTCTTGTTCATGGTCTGCCTTCGATGCTGGTGCTTGTTCAAGGCTACGCAATATTAAGGTTTCTCCTTTGCCTGTCCTTTTAAACTCCATGCCATGGTCTGTGCCCGCATAACTCTGGTGTGGACTTCTTATTGGGTGCTGATGGGCATCTAGACTACTAAACTACTGTAACACCCATTGAGCTTTGATGGAACAAAGAGTGTATCAAAGAGAACGCCACGCAGGCAAATTGTGGTGACTGGGAGTAACTCGCACACACACACACACACACACACACACACACACACACACACACACACACACACACACACACACACACACACACACACACACACACATGCGCACTAGATATGAATTAGGGTGTGCTGATAAGTCCAATAGGGAAACTCCAACGGAACCGTGAAGAGTAGGAAGGAGGGAGGGGGGAGGGGGGAGAGGGGGATTGGAGCTGCATGGCCTGGGGGTAGGATGGAGACTGGTAGGGTGAAAGGAGCAGAGGAGATGGGATCTAAAGTAGAGGCCCTCTTTCACTGTGCCTCTTTCACTGTGCCTCTTTCACTGTGCCTCTTTCACTGTGCCTAATGCGAGCCAGATTGCCTCCATGTGTGTGTGTACAAGACCTGCCTGACACTGCTGAACATGTTTTGGGCTTCCTGCCACACACACACAGAAACAAACACACACACACATATCCCTGTATCCTCCTGCGTCCGTGCTTATGTGTGTGTCTGGACTCCTTTGTGCTCTGCTTCCCAGAAAGATACAGCCAGAGAGCAGGAAGCATAGGACCACCTATGCTTCCTGCTTGAATAGGACCACCTCTATCTGTCACGATAAACCAGTCTTCATCACGTTGGAGCTTTAATATGAAGGATGGCCTACCTGAATACCACCTCCACCTTTCAATTAAAGCTGCAAAAAGTAACTTTTTGAGCGACCTGACCAAATGTACATAGAAATGTTAGTTATAGATCTGTCTTTCTCATTGAAAGCAAGTCTAAGAAGCGGTAGATCTGTTCTATGTGCGCTATTTCTATGCTTACTGGTCTTAAGTTTCATTTTTGCGTCTTTTACTTTTGGTTTTGTACACCAGCTTTCAACAGCTGAAAATACAATATTTTTGGTTATTGAAAATATATTTCACAGCGGTTTAGTTGTTAAAAGTGAGTGATTTTTGCAAAGTGCATCTTTAAATTCAATCCAAAAACATGAGAAAGCAAATCAGCTTCACCAACTCAAAACATCTGCAACCTTGACTGTAGCATTGTAGACCTCTGTAAGTGGGGATTCCACACAGGGTGTCAAGTCAGTCATGCAAAACAAGTCTTCCTAATGTTATAAGGGGGGAACTTCAGTGCTGGCTACGACGGGAAAACAAATAGTCATATCTCATGAGAGATAGATTATCTATTTTTCCTGACTGTCGAAAAAAAAACACTCTTTCGGGATTAAATTCCAGAGTTTCCCAAAAACAGCCTGCAGGAGTGTGTGCTCGCAAAGTGTGTGTTGAGCAGGCAGGGTGCCCAGTATCACTGGGAGCTGTGAGAAAGAGATGAGGAAAAAGGGAGTCAGTCAGGGAGAGGCCTGGGAAAGTGGCGGCCCAAAACCAAGCCTATTTACACGGGAGTCGCCCCCGTGTTAAATAGCGGAGGTATTATCTCAGGCATTTGATGGGATGCCTAAGAACCGCTGAGGCACTTCTGGCTGCAACTCCATCTGTGTGTTGTTGTTGGTTGAAAAAGTCACTCTTTGAATTGATGATCTTGTTCATTTACGTCATGAAGCCATTGCAGAAAGTATGATTTTGTTGATTTCTGTGGTTACCACATTCTGTTTTTCTCTTGTAGCCTGTGAATGTTTCCCACAAATCGAGTACAGGCTTAACTGAATTACATTTTATTAAATAGTTTGGGGAACGGCCTCTTCTCCGAGGGAAGATCCTCACAGCCAGATGATGTGATGGCAGGTAGCCCTATGCGGTGCTGCTGGCATAGAAACCTCCCGCTGGGGGAGAGTAGTTCCAATGGCGGGCCTTAAGGTTATTAAAGCTGGTGGTTGTGGGGAGGTGGATGGTTGTCTCAAACCGTTGCCAAAAAGCAGAAATTGAGAGAACAAGGATAAGTTGACATATAAACGCAGCTTTACGCCCATTGGTTGAGAGAGAAAAAGGTGATAATTGTGAGAGTGAGCCCATAGGTTAAACAGCTAGCGTGAGGAATGTGCACTATTGTGCCATGCTAATAGGCTATAAGGTAAATAGGTGAATGACAGGAAAGAGGAGAAGAAGCAGGAAGCTATGCTGATGACGATACGTTTGTATCTAGTCCCACTATGCCTGTAGAATAGGAGTGTGATATGTGGTTGTCCCACCTAGCTATATTAAGATGAATACACTAACTGTAAGTTGCTACATTAATAAGGTTAAACGACCATTGAGACCAGACTTCCTGATTGAACTTTCGTCAACTACATGTGTTCTTATCTTAGCTTTGTGTCCCAGGACAACCTGAGCCTGCCGGCTCAGCTTTTCAATGGGGAAGAAACATCTCCTTTCTGAAAAGCACAAAGGATGCTTGAAAGATTGCTGTTAACATGGGAAACACCATGTTAGCTCACGGAGGGAGCAGTCACGGTCTTTTCCGTGTTGAAATATTGACCTTTGAGACCTGAATACTAACTTGAGATAGGTGCATGTAACTCAGACTTGCATGTGAATCTGGCGTTGGTTCATATCAATGGGATATTTCAGAAAAAGTTACACACGCGTATGTCAATTTAACATTCATCCCTATGGGCGGTTTGATCCATTTCATTGCATTCCTTCTTTCCTTTTAGCTTGGTCTCAGATCTGTTTGTGATGTATTGCCAAAACCTGTAGTTGACAATGGCAAGACCGCTCAAACAGATCTAGGACCTTCTTCCCTTGCCTTAGAGGCTTAAAACACTTATTTGACTACAGAACAGGACAATGAGGGGTTGAACTAGACAACTACTCTGATTGTTGGAAGGCTGCAGGATGTTGTCTGTCTGCCACTTTATCGCTTTGGCTGCTTGAAGAGAGGAAGTCAAATCAGCCATTTGGGTTGCTGTGTCTGAAAGGTGCCTAGTATAGTGTTAGGGACCAGGGAGACAGTTACCCCTCAGGGCTTAAGATGTGTCTTGTTGTAGTGGAGGAGTCAGTGGGACAATGCTCTTTTGTCTGTAAACTGTATCTTTACTGTAGCCTACCTCAGTTTCTGTGGTTCTGAGGAAGTGTTTATGGCTAAAACTTCAGGCAGACATACCACCTCCCCCCGAATCATTCCCTTTCTGGATTCACATAAATTGAACCATGTGAATTAAAAAAAAAAGTTAAGTTGACTGAGAACATTCTCATTTACAGCAATGACCTGGATAGTAGTTACAAGGCAGATGAGTGAGCTGTTTGGAAGCTGGGAATTTAGCCAGGACTTCAGAGTTAACACCCCTACAATAAGTGCCATGGGATCTTTAGTGAGTCAGGACCCCGGGGGGGGGGTACCAGAGGAAAGAGTGCCTCCTACTGGCCCTCCAACACCACTTCCAGCAACATCTGGTGTCCCATCCAGGGACTGACCAGGATGAACCCTGTTTAGCTTCAGAAGCAAGCCAGCAGTTGGATGCAGGATGGTATGCTGCTGGCCAAGACACGCACCCTGTGACTCTACTCACACACTGTCCTTAACATGCCACTTGAACAACACCTGTTGCCATGTTGTCACATAATTTTGTTGATGTCATGTCTTTGGATCTTTAGGGTTTAGTCCATATCGTCTATCCTAGAGGCTATATTGGCAGAAAGATCCTAGACAGTAGCTAAATCTAGTCAGCGACTGAGAATCGGCCATTCTTTTCCAATCATCTGCACAGACTTCATTGTAAATACGTTTTTGTTCTTAACTGACTTGCCTAAATAAAAATGAATACAATTCCTTGGCCACTTTACCCCTCTCTATTCTAACTTCTGTCTGTCTGTCTGTCTGTCTGTCTCTAGCCGTCTAGACATGACACTAAATGGCAAGTCTTTGGAAGAAGTCAGGAAGTTTGCCTGTTGAAGTCAGGTACTTTCTTGTGTTCCTCTGTCTGTCTGTGCGTGTGGAAAACATGTTTGTCTGTCTGTGTCTGTGTACATGCTTGGTTGCTCACTCTCTAGTTCCCTGGCTCAACCTAACTTGTCCCTGTCGGCCAGAAATGCAAAGCTACTTACCACAGGCCAACCCAACAGTCTGGCTATTAATAAAAGCATTCATACGTCTCTCTCCCTGCTGCTCTCTTTATATAGAACATCCAGCCTCAAAATAAGTCTTACTAAACGTCACAAAGAAACAATTACAGTCATCTTCCAGACTTTCAAATATCACAGTGCACATTTGCGTGAAATACTAAACTGAGTTAAAAGTTAAAGGTGCAGTCCGTAAAATATCCCGCCGCTAATTGTTAATTTTACCTCCTTAATTGTATCCCTCAAATGTGTGGAATAAGATTCATGAAGCACTGGAAACTCCGACAACACGATAAGCACAAGCGTGAACATTTTTCAATGACTTACAGTTTGGAATCAGGGCGTAGAATGGATGTGATATAATAGAGTGGATGCGCCCAATCACTTTAGTTTAGAACAGGAAATCTTACCTTTAAATATAAAGATAAACTAAATAACATCTAAACCTGTGACATGAAGGACTGTGTATTAGTCATAGTCATCACAGTCCCAGAATAATAACAAGTAGCCATGGTCAGATCAGCTGGGATGACATCATCAGACGAGATGATGTCATGGGGTCCAGCTTTAGTCATCCTCCAGTCTCTGGTTTCACACTCTATTTAATGCAATGAACATTCATTGATTACTCTCAGATGGTAGTAAATAAATTATGTTTTGTATCGTTTAGTGTTCTACCTTTTCGTTGCTGACAAAGTGACTTTTGAGTAGAGGTTGGTGTTTGTACACTCCGATACAGAGCTGTCATGTGCAGGGCATCCGAAGCTCTGCACATGACAGCCTCAAGTCACAAGACCCTATGTCTTTCCCAGCATCATACTGAGTCAGCAAAATAGAGGGAGTCGTATTGCAACTGATGTAATGGAGGTAACAGTATCGCTGAGTGGTTTAGACACTACTTGTAGTGTTGAGGGTTTCAATAGCCGCTCCCCTTGCTTCTATTGTCTTCTCTCCATCTCCCATAGCCACTGGCCTGGCAGTGACAAAGCCTTTATGTCTATGTGTACAAGAGATTGTTGTGGCCACTATGCCACGACACTGTTGTGTCAACACAAGTGAGACAGAGAAAGACTTTGATTGACTTCTCGAACGGGAGGCTGTGGATGAGGTGGTTTCCCACACAAGCTGATCTTGTGCTGATTTCTTTCATCCACGAGGTGCTCAAAGAGTGACCACATCGTCACCACGCAGGGATGACCCAATCACCCACTCACCCACCCTTCCCTTTCTCATTCTCACTCCATCCCCTTCCTCTTCCTCCCATTGGCCCGTTCAGCCCGGCACCCTCCCTGCTTAATCCAATGGCAGCGCTCATTGATTTACCAAGAATTCCCCCCTCCCTCCATCCCTCCCTTTGCTCTTTCTCTACTTCCCTCCCTCTGCTCTCGTTTGCCCTTCCTCTCCTTTCTCCGAGTGCCCCAGATTCCCGGGAAGAGCTCAGCTGAGTGAGAGAGAACGAGAAAGAGAGAGAGAGAGCGAGAGAGAGGAGTGTGTGTAAGGTGCAGAGCGTAGAGCACATGCATGTGTGGATTGTCGGAGCTTCCCCACTGATGTCAGACTATATTTCCCAGCACTGAGCTCAGCGAGCAAGAGAGAGATATGTTGCTCTGTGAAGAAAAGAGGGGGGGGGGGGCCCCACGACTGGTTTTATGTAGTGTCTGTGTGTGTGTGTGTGTGGTGTTTTGGGGGAACGTGACTTTAGCCCAGCTCTGTGAAAGGGATAGTTCTTCGACATCCCTCACTTGTTTGGCCAGTGCAGCCCTTATTGTCAAAACAACACTCACTGCATCCATCACATGAGTTACTGTTCTTCCTTATATGGTGAAAGCATAGTGAGAGAGAAATCTGAGAGAGGGAGGGAGAAAAAAACAAAAACTAGTTCCAGTGATGAGCAGTGAGTGGAGTGGTGTGAGCTATCATTAGGGTCTTTGGTGCTCACAGTGTCTTAGCCGGCTAAGACAAATAACAATTGTGTCCTTGGAGACGGCTGGGGAGGGAGGTCACTGATGTGATGTGGAGCCGGTGGGTTCCAGTCATGAGGGTTTGTTTCTTGGTGGAGACCGAAGGTCCTGCCAGCTGGTTTCTCGTGCAGAAGCGTGCGCACACACACACACACACACACACACAAACACCCACACACCCACACACACACACACACACACACACACACACACACACACACACACACACACACACACACACACACACACACACACACACACACACACACACACACACACAGAAAAAGTGCTGTTTTTGTTATTTGACAGATGTTGTTGACTCTGGGCCACTGAGTTGCTGTCATCCAGCCCAGTTCGTCACACACAGAGCTGCAAACGTCATTGGCCAGAAAAACTCCCACTACAGCGCAAAACAGCCCTGACTTAGAAGGGTTATCTGGCATGGGAATGGTCGTTTTTCACCAGAAACAGTTTGGTCTTGGACGAGCCTCCATAGTGGAGCAGTACAGTCCAAGTGGGATGAATTGAACACAACTGAAGGGGTTGGAAATCCAGCCTTTTCAGCGTTCAAGTTCCTTGGGTTATTGGAGCTCACAGATCAACATATGAATAAGTAGTATTTATGCATGTTGTATTTATTTTTAGGATGCATTTTGGGGTCTCTCCCCTCTCTTACATCATCTTCCCTCTGTTCGTTTTATTCAAGTAGTTTTGTTAAGCAAACCATTTGTTTCTCTGCTATCTTACTCACGTGTTGCACTCTTTTGCACATTTACGTCCTGCAATTTCAATAATACAATGTGTATTTTGAGTGTAGAGATTCTTTAGGCAGTGTGTAGACTGACCCCCTCTCCTTGCTCCATGTTATGATGACAGACAACACGTAGAACCATCAAAATACCTTTCCTCTGAACTTCCATTTTCAGAGAAAGCCTGTCTTTTTTATTTATTTGTATCTTTCTTAGAGCTTTCATTTCCTGTTTCTACAAACTGAGTTGTCAGCTGCAAGGAAACACCCACACATATTCGGACGCATGCACGCACTCACACCATTCCCCATATGACATAAAGCATGACATTGACACAAGAGACACACTCTTACTGGTCAGGGTGACTTTGCAGCTTCCACAGTGGGTGTGCCAATAATCTCTTTCTCTCTCACTCCATCTGTCTCTCTCTCGCTCTCTGAAAAATTCACAACTATAAAACAAGCACCAGGTTACATACTTTTGTTTAAATATTGCATTGTTTAGAATTGTAAGAAGGCAATATGTATTCGAATCCTATTTGAGGCCCCCCAACCTCCCAGTAGTAAATTACACACTGGCCGTGTCCGAATACCCATAATAGCGTACTACATACTTAAACTGGGTACTATTAACTCATCGTCATATACTATTTAGCACATACTGTTTAGTAAAACGTATCCAGTATGCCACGGCCGCAACACAGTAGCAGCTCATGATCGGCTGAGTAGGTGGGGCGGGTCCAAGTACGAGTGGATTAACATGCATCACATTAACCAGCCTGATAATAGCTCATTTCCAACTGTATTAATTTCTCTAAACTCTGAATAGAATAGGAATGGAGTTATATTCCTGCTCAGGCTGGTTTTAGGCAGACTATCACATTCGACCAATACCATAGTAGACCATAAAGCCAATCTATCCTATTTAAAAAAGACACAAACAGATAATTTGGTTCCATTTCAAAATATTTGTTAGTGAAACCAAAGTGCTGTAACATATATACATTAAATCAAATAGCCTAGTACATAAAAAAAACTTTTCAAATGTTCAAATCAAAAGGCTATTGCACAGAAAGACGTGGACAGTTGGGTGCGTCGCAAATTCAGAACTTCTGGACAGCAACATAATAAACTAATCCACTGATTATTAATGCGTCCCGAGTGATTGAGTTGTTTCTCACTATTCGTTGATTTCGGAAGCGCATCCCCATATCTAATTGATCAGCTGTTGTCAAAGGCAAAATTAGTATGTGATTAGCTTTCAGATAATGCAAAATCATGGTGCAGGTTTGATATGTTGATTCCAATGTGAAGTTGATAGTCTTATATAATTGACAGCACAGTCTCTGCACTGTGTGTTCAGAGCTGACCCAACACAGACTGTCTGCACCCCACCACTGCATTCCTCAATGTTTACCAGTAGGATGAGGGGAACCCCACAAAGGCAGGGTCTGCACACAGTCAGCCCCATGCATACTATTACATACGAATGGAGAATGCATGGCACCAGAACACTAAAGCCCCTCTATTGAGATTCTATTATGATAGTGGGTCAAAGGCTCCAGCAATGAAGCACTGTCAAGTAGGGAGGGGAGGGGAGGGTACATGTTCCCTAGAGTGGTTTTAAGTCACTCTGAAGTGGGGTGTGAAGTGCTGTGAAGTGGGGTGGACCAGGGAGCGTGTGTGTGTGTGTGTGTGTGCACGCGCTCGTGCGAGCATGCACGTGTGTGTTTGTGTTAGAGTATCACTCAGTGCTAATTGCAGGAAACCCCTATTTTTTCCAAATTCCCCTCTCTGCTGAAGGAGACGCCTGTTAAACAGACGGGCTCCACACAGCACAGCATGGTGTGTGGGTGTGGTGCCATTACACACATATTTCCTATCTTAAACAGGGCGGAGGGGAGGTATGTCAATGTTCACAGTGCGGATAAGTGAGGGTGGAGGGTAACTAATTAAAACAGTGTAACCCCCTGTCTTTCCTACACACATGCCCTCCTCCCACTCTTCCACTGGGAATGGTATGGGAGGGAGCGTATGTGTGTGTGTGTTAACTACCAAAATTACATTCAAGGAAAAATTCTAACCGCTGTATTCCCAGGAGAGCAGGAATGCCCGTGTGTGGCGCCACAGGACCCTGTTTTCCCCTCTCTGTCTCTCTCTCTCTCTTTCGCGCTCTTTCTCTCTCTCACTCTTTTTGCACTGTCTATGCACACTCACAGGGCCCCTATACACTCACAGGGCCCCTACACACTCACAGGGCCCCAAAAAACACTCACGCACACAAACACTCACTTCATAATTTTCTCACACATACAGTGGGGAGAACAAGTATTTGATACACTGCCGATTTTGCAGGTTTTCCTACTTACAAAGCATGTAGAGGTCTGTAATTTTTATCATAGGTACACTTCAACTGTGAGAGACAAAAATCCAGAAAATCACATTGTATGATTTTTAAGTAATTAATTTGCATTTTATTGCATGACATAAGTATTTGATACATCAGAAAAGCAGAACTTAATATTTGGTGCAATTACAGAGATCATACGTTTCCTGTAGTTCTATACCAGGTTTGCACACACTGCAGCAGGGATTTTGGCCCACTCCTCCATACAGATCCTTCGGGGTTTCGGGGCTGTCGCTGGGCAATACGGATTTTCAGCTCCCTCCAAAGATTTTCTATTGGGTTCAGGTCTGGAGACTGGCTAGGCCACTTGAGATGCTTCTTACGGAGCCACTCCTTAGTTGCCCTGGCTGTGTGTTTCGGGTCATTGTCATGCTGGAAGACCCAGCCACGACCCATCTTCAATGCTCTTAATGAGGGAAGGAGGTTGTTGGCCAAGATCTCGCAATACATGGCCCCATCCATCCTCCCCTCAATACGGTGCAGTCGTCCTGTCCCCTTTGCAGAAAAGCATCCCCAAAGAATGTTTCCACCTCCATGCTTCACGGTTGGGATGGTGTTCTTGGGGTTGTACTCATCCTTCTTCTTCCTCCAAACACGGCGAGTGGAGTTTAGACCAAAAAACTATATTTTTGTCTCATCAGACCACATGACCTTCTCCCATTGCTCCTCTGGATCATCCAGATGGTCATTGGCAAACTTCAGACGGGCCTGGACATGCGCTGGCTTGAGCAGGGGGACCTTGCGTGCGCTGCAGGATTTTAATCCATGACGGCATAGTGTGTTACTAATGGTTTTCTTTGAGACTGTGGTCCCAGCTCTCTTCAGGTCCTGCCGTGTAGTTCTGGGCTGATCCCTCACCTTCCTCATGATCATTGATGCCCCACGAGGTGAGATCTTGCATGGTTCCCTAGACCGAGGGAGATTGACCGTCATCTTGAACTTCTTCCATTTTCTAATAATTGCGCCAACAGTTGTTGCCTTCTCACCAAGCTGCTTGCCTATTGTCCTGTAGCCCATCCCAGCCTTGTGCAGGTCTACAATTTTATCCCTGATGTCCTTACACAGCTCTCTGGTCTTGGCCATTGTGGAGAGGTTGGAGTCTGTTTGATTGAGTGTGTGGACGGGTGTCTTTTATACAGGTAACAAGTTCAAACAGATGCAGTTAATACAGGTAATGAGTGGAGAACAGGAGGGCTTCTTAAAGAAAAACTAACAGGTCTGTGAGAGCCGGAATTCTTACTGGTTGGTAGGTGATCAAATACTTATGTCATGCAATAAAATGCAAATTAATTATTGAAAAATCATACAATGTGTTTATCATATATCCTGATGCCTAGTCACCTTACCCCTAAACATATCTAGCCAGTATCCCTGCACATTGTAAACATGGTACAGGAACTGACTGACCCTGTATATAGCTTCCTTTCCTGTGTGTTTTTGTTCTATCTCAATTGTTTTAGTGCTACATTGATATTGGCATTGTTGGTTTTAGAGTTTGCAAGAAAGGCATTTCACTGTACTTGTTCACGTGGCGTTGAAACTTGAAACTGTCCTTTGTGTTGCTTCTGCTGGAGACCTAAGGCTGTCTTCTGAGGAGAAATGACAAGTCCGGATGCTCAGCTATTGATCTTAAAATCCACACACACTCCCTCACATACAGAATATGCACGCCATGCAAGCAAGCACACACATGCGTTACACTGTTGTCTTTTTAAACTGTGAGCAGAGGCACTTTGTTTTGTTTTGTTTTTGTTGAGTGATTGACATTTTTTTGTCACATAAATTGCAGAGGGCTCAAATAGACAAGAGTGTGCTTGATTCTAAGGAAGTTTGGAAAACTGTTGGTGTGAATATGCTAATTTCAGCATTGTACTGTATACCAGAGAAATGTCACAATATGTTTTCCTTCCAGCTCAGTACTCTAGAGTTCGCATGAAACTTTTCTTGGCCAGAATATGGAAACATCCTGACCTGTTGTTTGCCTTATCACTACGTTATGACTTATCACCACCTCCTATTGATTAGTGGCATGTTTTCCTGTATCAGCCCCCGTCACACCCCACCCCTCTACCAACCCTATCAAAGAGAAACTCAATGACATGAGAGGAGGGCACCTCCCCGTGCGGCTCCTGGACGCACCCAGGTACAGTCATTACCCAGGTACAGTCCTTACCCATGTACAGTCCTTACCCACTTACCCAGGTACAGTCCTTACCCAGGTACAGTCCTTACCCAGGTACAGTCCTTACCCAGGTACAGTCCTTACCCAGGTACAGTCCTTACCCAGAATAGCAGCTCTAATCTCATCTCGGAACGCCTGCTGCCGTGGAATGCAATCTTTTTTTTCTAGTCTTGGCACAGGGGGCAGTGTTCTCTCTCTCTCTCTCTCATTGTGCCTCTGAAAGAAAGGGGAGTAGTAGGGGGTTTCTGAATGGGCTTTGGCAAGAGCATGCCAGTCCCCTTTGACAAACAGGTGAGGTTTGACATTGGCCTGTGAAATTAAGGGGGCCTGGGTTATTGTGTCTCCCTCAGGGCCTCAGTAGTCCCTAGGCAAGGTAGTAGGGGCAACACTTGTTTTAACTGCCATTCTCATCTGCTGCTTTGGGCTATAAGAGAGGCAGTGGTTTTGCATACTATTCTACACCCACCCACTCACAAAGACATGCACATACGTGCATGCATACACACGCACTTGATTTGATGTGGCACAAACACACACACCAGAAACCAATGCACACCCATGAATTGTTCTGTGCAATGGGCTTCTTATTTAATGACAGAGAAGAATTTATTTACTGTATGCACCATGTGACCGCCTGTGTAATAAGAGAAGGCCATTAGGGACTGCCAGCATGCGTCATGTAAAATAAAGGGCCTTAATGACCGATAGACATTTATGACACTGACATTGAGGCTCAGGACACAGGTTTGGGGTCGAATTCAAAGTCAGTTCATGAAGTGAATTTAAATCCTAATATACTTTAATGTATACTTATAGCCTGCATATATAATGCATTGTAATGCGGTTATAATACGCTATGTATTGTATGTAAATGTAATGTCATGTAACTGAATGTAATGTAAATGTCATGTAACTGAATGTAATATTAATGTCATGTACATGAATGTAATGTGAATGTAATGTAATGTAAATGTTATGCATATTCTGAACAGAGAACAATCTGACCCCCAAACCTAATGTTCTCCCAACAAGACCTTGGCCAAGAGAGTGCAATCAAGCTGTGTGTGTGTGTGTGTGTGTGTGTGTGTGTGTGTGTGTGTGTGTGTGTGTGTGTGTGTGTCCTTGAGTACACACTATCAACTATTATGGTATAATACAGGGAGCAATAACCAATTACCTAACTACATATCAATACTGTACCATGTTTGGGAACAGCAAGACCTTCAAGATGATAACCTTGAAGGTCCTGCCCCGCCCTCCATCTCTCCACCTCTTTTCTCATCCCCTCACTCCCTCTTCCCTGCATGATTACACACTCACACACTTTTTATTGCTCCTCATAGATTAGATTAGCTAACAGAAAGAGGATGCTTGCAAAGTGGAGCTGGTGTCGGAATGAGTAGGTGTGTCCAAACTTTTGACTGGTAATGTGTATATATATTAATTTATTTACAAATCGATACTTGGAGTAAAAGTATCTATACAATATCGTCCAAAATATGATATATTTGTTTACCCATCACTGACTATAAGCCCCGTCTGCACTGCCCAGGTCTCATTCGAGGAAGCCTGCAGACTCTAACCTTTGGAGGGCCCAAAACTTGAATACATCTGAAGACAAATGCCAGGCATTGAGAGGGATCGTCTTGGCATACTTTCTAGGAAAAGCTTTGGAAAGCGGGTGAGGGTTTCGGAGAGGGGATGAGGGGGAGAGGGGGAGAGGAAAGGGAAAAAAAGAGGGGGAGCACGGTGTCTCCTTGCATTTAGCAAAGTTTTGACAGTTGGGCCTTTGTGTGTGTGTGTGTGTGTGTGTGTGTGTGTGTGTGCGTGCGTGTGTGTTTGTGTAATGCAGCTACCTATACTGTGACTATAACAGTTGCTCCTTAGAGGAGGACGGAGAGAACCATCCTACTCAGTGAATTTCAGAAATGTTAAAATAGTAAAACATTAAAGTTATCCTTTTTTAGATAAAACTATACAAAATATGTTAATGTGACCAAATAACTGATTAAAAATGGTTTTGCTATGAAGGTCTACAGTAGCCTCAACAGCCCCCTCTAGGATGTCCTCCTCTGGTTACATTGACGTCAATACATAACCCAGGAGGCTCACAGTTCTCACCCCCTTCCATAGACTTACACAGTATTACGACGACCTCCGGAGGAAATTCTCTTGCAGCATGAACTAACATCTTGTCCATCCAATCAAAGGATCAGAGAATACATCTAGTACTGAAAGCATAAGCTACAGCTAGCTAGCACTGCAGTGGATAACATGTGGTGAGTAGTTGACTCAAAGAGAGAGAAAGACAATAGTTTAATAGTTAACAAATTAATTTCTTCAAAAATGAAGAAGCGAGAGAGAGCTAGCAATATTTTGTTGTATTTTTTTCACTTTCACTTACTTAGCTAGCAAATGCCGCTAGCTACTGTAGTTTAGCCTAATCAAACACCCGACTCAAACAGAGAGGGATGCTATGTCAGCTAGCAGGCTATGGCTATCCAACACTGTAACTTTTCCAAGTCAAGGTAAGCTTTTGGTTTTATAAATATAACTGCTAAACAACTTGCTAACTGTACTGCATGATTGTAGCGGGTTTACTAACGCGTTAGTTCTAGTAGCATTATTGACTATGACGTTAGCTAATATGGTAACAATGATGTAGGCTGTGTGTATCGGTTATGATATGAAGGTTTGGCTTGGAAAGGTTTTTTTGCCTGGTCACAGACAGCTGATGTGTTGTGCATTGAAGTCCACAAGCACAGGGAAAAGGTAAGAGGAGGAGATTGCGTAGATGCGAGAAGGAATTATACGACTAGTAAAGTGATGATTCTGTCCGTATGTGGCTGCTATGAAAGTGAACTGTGTGTGCGGGTGATCAGGGGTTTATTCATTCCGCCGATTCTGTTGCAAAACGTTTCTTAAACGAAAGCAAACGAAACGTGGAAGGACCTAGCTGAATTTGTCCAATATAAACTGTAGTTTTTCCGTTTTGCAACTCTTTGGACTAATGATTACACCCCAGATCAGCTAGATGCAGGCAAGAGTGTGCAAGAGGATATTGAATGTGTCACTGTCTGTCACCTTGATTACTCCAATTTGTCTCTCAACCTGTGCACCTGCATTACAAACTTGTAGGCTAGCTTGTAGCAACCTCATGATGGGTATAGGTCATACTTCAGTATCATGCAGTAGCCTAAACCTATTGATATTACATTGAGCTGGGTGAATGGAATATGAATGACAGTCATCCAATATGCTGTAATAGAAATAAGGCCATGCGCATAAAAATGTTTTGTCCACCCTAATCTTGAACGCCACTAACCACCACTGAACTATAAATAGGGCTGGGATACTGCAATTGTATTGTGATTTGATGTTCCAAACATATTGCTGACTATACTGTATGTCTGCTGCAGAGAGCGAAGAGAGCATGAGAAAATGAGTTTTGATCTGTTATGGAAATAAAAGTGCTGTTGGCTCACTATTTAAAAACAAGATGGAGAATAACCTAGCCAAAGTATCGATATAATATCGTACAAAATAATATTGCGATATGTAACTGTATCGATTTTTTTACCCCCATCACAAACTATAGCCCCCGTCTGCACAACCCAAGTCTCATTCCAGGAAGCCTGCAGACTCTAACCTTGGGAAGGCCCAAGCTTGTGTACATGTGAAGACAAAGGCCAGGCATTGAGAGGGATCGCTTTGACAGACTTTCTAGGAAAAGGGGATGAGGGAGGAGGGGGAGAGGGGGAGCACGGTGTCTCCTTGCATTTAGCAAAGTTTTGACAGTTGGGCCCTTGTAAGCCCTCGTGGTTCTGTGTGTGTGTGTGTGAATGCAATACCCATAGTATTGCATTCCTATCCTTTTAAACTATGTGTTACCTTTTGCTTTGTTATTGACTAAAGATCAATGCAATGCTTTTGAAGCGTTCTGTCTTTGGCTGTATACTGTATAATAACTGAATCCTCTGCTCTGGTGCTAATTTATTTCAGGTCATGTTTCAGACAAGAATTTGATGAATTTGCAGGAGCCTCTCACGTTTCCATATCTGGAGCCTCTCAAAATGTCCAGGATTAAACTGGGCATTTCCCAAGGGGTGGGGGTTGATGAATACTCTGGACACACGCAGACACATGCACAAACACACACATGCATACGCACGTACCAACCTGCATGAGCGCACGCACGCGCGCACACCCTGGGAGTAGCCGTAGCTTTCTACATCTGTGCCTGAGTACCAGAGTAAAGATTAATCATCACTATGAAGATTAGCTGTCATGATGCTGCATAGTCTCTTTTACTGTCTAGTGAAGACCCATGTGCTGGGAGGGATGAGGGGAGGCATGCTTCTTAATCCAGCAGTATGCTTAATCTGTGTCCGGGAAACTGGCCCTATGTGTATCAGGCTTAAGCAGAGGAAACAGAGTGGAGTGCTGGGTGGTATTGCAAGGGTATGTTTGATGATGATATAGGTAGATGGATGTGCTTCATGATATAAGCAGTTACTGTTACGATGGTGAATGACAATTCAAGTTACTATCGGCCTGGTACAAGTAGTTCATTGCAGCTGTCGATAGAGGCAGAGGTCCATTGTACAACAAGCTCTCACAGTCTCACTGCAGAATTAGACGTTTTTCCAAACGTAACATTTTGAAGTTGATCTAAACGTCAAATTTAGAAGATTAAGGTTTTGGATAGGGTTTAAACATTACATTTAGGCACTCATGGTAATAATGCTCACTGTTGCCACTAGGTTCCAGTTTTGAAGGGATTTTCCTCAGAACATGGATAGACGTCCAATTTCAAAGTCACTCTTGAGCAATCTGCCTGCTATTGTAGTGGTCTGTACATTCATAGTCTAGGGCTCCAGTGTCTGTACTCACACTCTGTTCTCTCTGTACAGCACTGAAGATACTGTCCCCTTGTAAAATTGGACTGCACACACAAATCAAATCAAGGTTTATTGGTTGCGCACACACTTTAGCAGATGTTATAACGAGTGTTGCGAAATGCTTGTGTTACTAAGGTCCTAACAGTGCAGTAAAAATGTCAAACAAATAATAATCAAAAACTAGAAACAATAAATCACGAATGTCCGAACAAATCCAGTTAACAAGATTGTATCAGTCATCCAAAAGCAATATACGCATACACTGAGTGCACAAAACAGTAAGAACACCTGCTCTTTCCATGACATAGGTGATTCCAGGTGAACACTATGGTCCCTTATTGATGTCACTTGTTAAATCCACTTCAATCAGTGTAGATGAAGGGGAGGAGACAGGTTAAAGAAGGATTTTTAAGCCTTGAGACAATTCAGACATGGATTGTGTATGTGTGCCATTCAGAGGGTGAATGGGCAAGACAAAATATTTAAGTGCCTTTGAACGGGGTATGGTAGTAGGTGCCAGGTGCACCGGTTTGTGTCAAGAACTGCAACTCTGCAGCGACTTTCACGCTCAACAGTTTCCCGTGTGTATCAAGAATGGTCCACAACCCAAAGGACATCCAGACAACTTGACACAACTGTGGGAAGCATTGGAGTCAACAAGATCCAGCATCCCTGTGGAGTCCATGTCCCGACGAATTGAGGCTGTTCTGAGGGCATATACTAAGAATGATAAGTACAGTAGATATATTACAGTAAGCTATGTCAAGAATCCAGTGTACAAATAAACAGTGTAACAAAATACAATGCACAGTAATATATATATATATATATATATATATATATATATATATATATATATATATATATATATATATATATATATATATACTGTATTAGAATGAGCTATGTGAAGAATACAGTGTATGAATACAGGGTGAAAAACAGTACAAAAGAAACAGTCCAGAATTGAATGTCTCTATATACATGGGACGTTGGCTGTGAATGAGTGTTTGTGTTTGTGAGTATGGGCATATGTGTGTGTGTGTGTGTGTGTGTGTGTGTGTGTGTGTGTGTGTGTGTGTGTGTGTGTGTGTGTGTGAGAGTGTATCTTTGCCTATTACTACAAGAGCTGGTGCGACGGCTGTTCAACAATCTGATGCCCTAGAGATAGAAGAGATAGAAGAGACGTTTTTTTTTCAGTCTTTCTTTTCCATCTGTACCGTCTCAGTCTGCTAGACGGTGATGAACAGACCGTGACTTGGGTAGTGACCTTTTATAATCTCCTTGACCTTGCTTTGACTACGAGTGCTGTGAATGTCCTGGAGGGCAGGCGGTGTAACACTGGTGATGTATTTAGCTGACCGCACCACGATAATGCAAGCAATGCTTCATTGGTCAATTGTGAGCTGCCAAAAATAAATGAATCCCTTTATAATAAGGCATTGCATGCATTATCATCACTTTGCGTGCTGGCAGAGCTTTAGAGTAGACTAGGTGTGTGGAGATATTGTAGAATATGAAGAGGGAATTATAGTCCTATACAAGCTTTCCAGTTTCACAATGCTGTTCGCTGAATAGGCCTATTTGGAAGTTGATAGCAGAGGCCAGGAGTATTCAACTCTTACCCTATGAGGTCCGGAGCCTGCTGGTTTTCTGTTCTACCTGATAATTAATTGCAAACATCTGGTGTCCCAGGTCTAAATCCGTCCCTGATTAGAGGGGAACAATAAGAAAATGCAGTGGAACTGGCTTTGATGTCCAAAGTTGAGTTTTGAGGGAGGAGCCATTTGCAATGCTGGAGAGATGACCTTTGCAGGCTCATGTCTACCAGAGCAGAGAGAGGGAGAGAGATCATAGGTTATATGAGAGATACAGGCACGCTTCTCTCTCTCAACACAGCAATGGCCATGCGTTGCTCACAATGGCCGCATGTTGACTACAATGTTGCACAAACTCGGGCCGACCCAACACAAATCAATTCTTAGAATATCAGGCACGTTACAGAGGAGGCGACTTGAATGAACTGATTGCTTTTATTAAAATGTTTACATTGCAAACAGTAAAAATGAGAAGTACCGGATCCTGGCAAAGGGGTTCTAGATCGAAACAGTCCAAAACTGAGAGGTGCTGGATCCTGTTCCGACAGGAACACTCACACACACACACACTTTCACATGCAAGGCAATACAAGGTGACAGAGGGTCCATTATAACCTGTTCAAACAGAAAGTAGTGCCTAGGAATGAACAGAGACAACCCCTTTACTCAGCCAACACCCTGCCCAGGCAGCCAAGCAGGCAGGTAAGCAGGCATGGAGGCTTACATACAGACTGCAAATCATATTGTGCACGTGTGCTTTTACGGGTGTGAGTGATCTGGACTGGTTCAGTTCCATTAGTAAACAGCAAAGGAACGTTTTCTGTTTTCAAACTTCTTGCAATGGCCTCCAGCACCTGTTAACAGTGGGAGAGAGATGGAGGGAGTGGGGGGCACGCAGGAGGGGATGTGAGAGGCTAAATAGTGGTGGTCTGGTCTGGTGTGAGGTCATTCAAGGTCATTTATAACACTCGCTAACAGGTGCTGTACAGAGTACCTATCCTGAATGCAACTAGCACTGGCATTCAGCTCCTGATTTGAATATTACACTGACTGTATAATTGACTATGGGAATGCATTCAAAGTCAAACCGGTTTCATGTACTTGAGAGTGGACCAACTTTGCTGCTAGAATGTTGTTGTTTTTGTTGTTGCCTGCTTATTCTTATAGACACAGCCTGGTGTTGTTCAATGCGACCATAAGCTTTGGTCTCTAGCGGCCACACACACACACACACACACACACACACACCTTCCTTCTTTGTTGCCTTGGGGAGAGGCAGTCACAACACATTTTGATTCTGATCCACACCCCCTGAGCAGCACACAGGGCTTCCCTCTGTAGAAACCTGTGTTGCTGGATGCCACAGCTGTTTTGTGACACTCACGGAGCGATATCATCTCACTACTTCGTTCCAGACACACTCACCCACACGCTCTTTACTCACCCTTCACTTTCTCTCCCCGCTCCGTTCCAGATGTTGATGATGATCTCACCCCGGTAGGACTTTCTCCTGCTTAACAAGAGGGGAGAATGAATCATCACACACACACACACACACACACACACAGCTATGTCTTACTATACTTGTGAGGACTTTTTGGGGACCAACAATTGATTCCAATTCAAAATCCTATTTTCCCTAACCCCTAACCCTAAACCTAACCTTAACCCCTAACGCTTAACCTTAAACCTAACCCCTAACTATAATTTGAACCCTAACCCTAACCCTAACCCCTAAGCCTAAAATAGCCTTTTTACAAGCGAGGATGGGCAAAATGTCCTCACTTCTCGATATTTTTGTTGGTTTACTATTCTTGTGAAGACTACAAGTACAGTAAAACGTGTACACAACACACACACACACACACACATACAAGTACACATAGCCTTGTATGGTGCACGTTTCCCTCATCATCATGTGTCTGAGAGGAGTTCTGATGACTATGCTGTCCAGGATTTATTTTGAAAGCAAAGCTTTATTGTTTTTGATTGTACAGCTCTCCTCTTTATTGTCTGTGATCTTTCAGTTTGAAACATTTCCCATTTTAAAATGTACTTCTGGATTACAAAAACTGTTGGATGAACTTCTCAGGTTCTGTGTTGGCTATTTTCATTTATATTTTTGCCATTCCATAATTATTGGATGTTATACTGTATATCCTTGTTATTATCAATTTAACATACTGGTAACTGGACCAAATGTATCCAACTAATGAATCATTGATAGAACAAATAGTCCCTAGTGTTGTCCCTGTGTATTTGTTGTTAATATTCTGTGCCTGAGACGGTTACTCACTGATTTGAGAGAGTTGATAGCCTTGGCCTGGCTTGTTGATTGGATGTTGAGCGTAACCAGGCAACAGGACGACCTCCCTTGATTACAGCTCTTCCATGACACACTCTTCCATGAGTTTTGGAGTAGTTCCCTTGAGCCACTGATCTAAGGTCCGTTTGTGTTCCTCCTGCTAATAGAGGTTAGGACTTAGAGAGGGTAATCTGGACTCAGGGGTAGACGTAGCATAGTATAAGTACATCTCCCTACCTCCTGATATGTTACGTTTTGTATGGTATGTATTCATTTGTGGATGTCCATCACCCATTTCATGTGATATGTTACGAATTACAGTTTGTATGATTATGTCATGAGTTGCAATTCGTACAATATGTTACAAATCTGCAATACATATCATATGTTATGAATTCTAATTTGTTGTGTCTAATGTTAGCTAGGTGGCATCTAACTAAGTTGTTTGGTGCAGTATTTCTCAAGTGAAATTTTGGGCATGAAAACAATTAGTCTCTTGTTGAATGGCAACAAACACTTCATTGAAGAATCAATACTGTTGACCAATCACCGACGAAGGGGCGTAGACTTTGGCTATTGACTTTGGCTACAGACTTCGGCTTTCCTCAAGAAAAAATGTTATGTGCACGAACAGCCGGAAACATCCTTGACCAAGACCAAAATGAAGGAAAACATAAAAAAAGGTCATCATAATATATGCACGAATTGTTCCGAACTGTTTTGGATGGGAAGCGTTCAGAAGCTTTTAGGGTTAGGGGTTAAGGTTAAGGTTAGGGGAATGGTTAGTTAACATGCTAAGTAGTTGCAAAGTAGCAAAAAATGTGTAAGTTGTTGCATAGTTGATAATTAACTAAAATGCTGAAGTTGTCTGTGATGTGATTCGAACAAGCAACTTTTGGGTTGCTAGACGTTCACGTTATACACCTTCCCAACCATCCTCCCTACTTCAGTTTTTGGCCTAATTAATATTATTATATTTATATATTTTTTGGCCTAAGTAACCTTCTGTCTTATGTAACCATACCAAACATAACATATCATACTAATTGGAGGGTCACAAATGTACTGTTTACTATGTTACGTCTAGTCCTTGAGGCCAGGCTGGCCTGAGGACAACTGTTACCCAGAGTAGCAGTGTTTGCCTACATAAAGAGTTTATTGATGAGCATGCGCTACAGAGCTACCAGCTAAGAGCTAACAGTGGTTTGTTTTGGGTTTGTTACGAACCCAGTCCAGAGAATGGCTTATTCATAGGGCTAACAGTCACTGGCCTGTTGATGACAATAACAACTCCACCACACTTCAAGTCAGTTATGTAAAATGACACTTGTTTTCACACGAGACCTGCTGACATTTTCATTTGAGATATGGGATTGCAGTATAATATAAGTGGCTTGTTTCTTTTTATCTGATTACAAAGGTCCTTGAGTGACTTGACATGAGGGGTTATGAGTTAGTTTTATGCCTATACTGATTATATATTCAATACTCTATTTCTTTCAGTCTTTCATTACATTTAATGGTCTTTGCAATTAATATAAACCATTTAACAACGTTGTTAATCCCTCTCTCTCTCCGTCTTTCTCTCTCTCCTTCACTCCCTCAGTGTTTTTTTCTCTAAGTGCTGTGTGAACCGATGGCAGAGAATAATATCGACCAATAACATCTCCCTGGCCAGGAAGCTGGTGGAACAGCTCCGCATAGAGGCGTGGATCGAACGCATCAAGGCGGGTTTGGCAACATATTTAGGGCCCTGATTTTTTCCATGGTTAGGTCACATGGCCTCTCCCCCTCTCTCGCTCTCTCTCTCCCTCACTCTCACTCTCTCTCTTCTGCTTCCCCCTCAGGTATCTAAGGCAGCAGCAGAGCTGATGTGAGATGCACTCACACAGCGATCCTCTGCTAGTGGGCTTGCCCACCTCCGGGAACCCCTTCAAGGACAAGAAGCCCTGCATCCTCCTATAGCCCTGCGCCCATCCCATCCCGTCCCTGGCCTGTCAATCACTACCTTTGACCTTCTGACCTCAGAAGACTGTGGGATGCTCGTGAAACCCTGACCTCAAAGAGACTTTGAAGGATAGAAAGGAGATGTCACTCTGAGGTGCTCACACATATCTGAATATATACTATACATACAGTTTGAAATACAATATATGTCCCTATATATTTATGATTGTGTGCTGGAAGGTGAAAATCAGATGAATGTGAGTCATCGGTGGAACATATGGTTAGGCAGAAAAAGTGATGTTGGGACGCATGGGAAAACAGGAAAGTTACCAGATGATACTGCAAGAGGAGCAGTGAAACACGTAATTGGCAGATACAAATTAAGGAACTACAAGCACAAGGCTGTTAGCTTTGTGTTCATCCAAACACATTTTCTGTCATTCAGGATGTACTGTAACATTGTCTGGCTAGAGAGCAAACCCAGCTAGCACATTTGGTTCCATGAAAGTGGTGGGACTGTACGTTTTTGGTTTCCCATTGTTGCTGGGAACTGATTTGTTTTCTACTTTCTGAGAACGGAAGTGAACATTTTGCCTATTCTGGGAATGTACATTTTTAGGTTGCAGGGAGGTTCTTTTTTAAAAGCTTTATTTAACTAGGCAAGTCAATTAAGAACAAATTCTTATTTACAATGACAGCCTACCCCGGCCAAATCCTCCCCTAACCCGGACGACCCTGGGCCAATTGTGCGCCGCCCTATGGGACTCACGATCATGGCCGGTTGTGATACAGCCCGTGATCAAACCCAGGTCTGTAGTGACGCCTCTAGTACTGCGATGTAGTGCCTTTTACAGCTGCACCACTCAGGATCCCGGAACGTTCTGAGAACGTTTTACTATGGTTCCCTGAAAGTTTTCCTGGGAGGTTTTATTAACGTTTTGAGAAAGAAATGTATATTTATTTGAAACTAATTAAATAACGTTCTGAGAACATGTTTCAATAAGACAGGTAATAACACTGCTATCTTAGTTTAACTGTTTTGAAATCCAAGCACAGATAGGACACATGGGAATTTATTTGCTTGGGCATTAACCATGCAACCGCATGTTTTTTTTTATTGTGGCAGTGTCAATGAGATTCAAACCTATGATCTTCTGTTCCTTATACTAGTCCGTGTAGCTCATTTGGTAGAGCATGGCACTTGCAACACCAAGGTTGTGGGTTTGATTCCCATGGGGGACCAGTATTAAAATGTATGCATTCACTACTGTAAGTTGCTCTGGATAAGAGCGTCTGCTAAATGTTCTGTTCTCTATCCATGGAATTAGTCCACTGCTCCACCGAGAAGGAGCTAGCATGCAACTCATAAAAAGCTGTTATTTTTTGTCTATTCAAACAGACCCCGTTTCAAAGGAAACAAGCACTCATTAAGATCAGGTGTGGCCAATTAGTGGGTGCGGCCAACACACCTGAACATACTTAAAAAGATAAATAAATGACATGAGGAAACCTGCAGAAAACATTATGTTTAAGTATTGAAATTCACACAGAAGAACGTTGTTACGTAACTTTCTCGGAACAATTTGAGAACATGACTTTGGCCTGCTTGTGGTTTTATTTGGCCCCCCAAGTTTTCAGAGCAAAAATAAATTGAAATTTCATTGTTGGATGTAAAAACACCAGGAAATCAGCTAAAAGTGATTTTAATTTACGAAATCTGTTCCCAAGTATTCCCACGGATATTAGAGAGACACATGGTCGTATACAAATGTAAGCAAGGTTTGAAATTATTATGTTTTAGTCAAACATAACATCTATTTGGACTTTGGACGTTCAATTTGCAGTCTACAAATTATTTGTAGTTGATGTTCCCTGCTTTAAATAGAGGAAACCTGTAGGAAATGTTATGAAGTACTGATATTCCCACTTAAGAAACATATGGTTCTCCGAATGTTATGTGCTAGCTGGGTAAGGTCAACAACAAAAAAATGAAATTGTGTAGATATACAGTACCAGTCAAAAGTTTGGACACAGCTATTCATTCAAGGGTTTTTCTTTATTTTTACTATTTTCTACATTGTACAATAGTGAAGACATCAAAACGATGAAATAACACATATGGAATCATGTAGTAACCAAACAAGTGTTAAACAAATCAAAATACTGTATATTTTAGATTTTAGATTCTTCAAAGTAGCCACACTTTGCCTTAATGACAGATTTGTACACTCTTGGCATTCTCTCAACCACCTGGAATGCTTTTTCAACGGTCTTGAAGGAGTTCCCACATATGCTGAGAATGTTTGGCTGCTTTTCCTTCACTCTGCAATTACTCTCCTTTCCAAATCATGTCCAATCAGTTGAATTTACACAGGTAGACTTCAATCAAGGTGTAGAAACATCTCATGGATGGTCAATAGAAACAGGATGCACCTGAGCTCAATTTGGAGTCTCATAGCAAAGTGTCTGAATACTTATGTAAATAAGGTATTTCTGTTTTTTTTTTATAAATGTGCAAAAATGTCTAAACAAATGTTTTCGCATTGTCATTATGGGGTTACAGTAGCCTCCATCATTCTGAAATGGAAGAAGTTTGGAACAACCAAGACTCTTCCTAGAGCTGGCCACCCAGACCAAGAACCCGATGGTTACTCTGATAGAGCTCCAGAGATGGTTATCTTTTTGGAAGGTTCTCCCATCACTGCAGCACTCCACCAATCAGGCCTTTATGGTAAAGTGGCCAGAGAGAAGCAACTCCTCAGTAAAAGGCACATGACAGCCCACTTGGAGTTTACCAAAATATTATTTGGTCTGATGAAACCAAGATTGAACTCTTTGGCCTGAATGCCAAGTGTCACGTCTGGAGGAAACCTGGCAACATCCCTACGGTGAAGCATGGTGGTGGCAGCATCATGCTGTGGGGATGGTTTTTTCAGCGGCATGGACTGGGAGACTAGTCAGGATTGAGGGAAAGATTAACGTAGCAAATTACAGAAAGATCCTTGATGAAAACCTGCTCCCTAAGCACACAGCCAAGACAATGCAGTAGTGGCTTCGGGACAAGTCTCTGAATGTCCTTGAGTGGCCCAGTCAGAACCCGGACTTGAACCCGATTGAACATCTCTGGAGAGACCTAAAAATAGCTGTGCAGTGATGCTCCCCATCCAACCTAACAGAGCTTTAGAGGATCGGCAGAGAAGAATGGGAGAAACTCCCCAAATACAGGTGTACCAAGCTTGTAGCATCATAGCCAAGAAGACTTGAGGCTGTAATCGCTGCCAAAGGTGCTTCAACAAAGTACTGAGTAAAGGGTCTGAATACTTATGTAAATGTTTTTATTTTTAATACATTTGAAAAAAAATCTAAAAACCTGGTTTTTGCTTTGTCATTATGTGTTATTGTGTGTAGATTGATGAGGGAAAAAACGATCTAATCCATTTCAGAATAAAGCTGTAACGTAACAAATTGTGGAAAAAGTCAAGGGGTCTGAATACTTTCCGGATGCACGCTACTTGTGATGGTTCACAGCAGCATTAAGCCATCATAGTGGTTCCAATAAGATATTGTGAAGTAGCATGTGCATCAAATAGTAACAGTAATACAGTATATAGTGCTGTAGTTGAACATACTCGGCCCGCAGTTCACCTGGTCGTTGTTTCTCTCAAAAGGCACCAGGTAAATGTGTTTCATAGAGACCTGGTGTCTCTTCAAAAGGCAGGCGATTGTTGGTAGGCTGATGGATACCATTTCCACCATTGTCCACTGCTGCTGGTCGGTCAGCACACGGCCACCACCATGGGTAGAACACAGTATACTGTTAATAGATCATACTGTAAGAATACAAACATGTTTTATGAATTTACATGTATTACTATATGTCATTTCCTGTAAATGTAATGGTAAAGCATAGTGCATATCCTGCAGACTTCTTGGCGAAATGTTCTCATGATCGAATTGACAGTTGATCTTTTCAGATTGGATTGAGCTAATCTGGCAGGCTTTGCCATGGCAAGGCCTCTGTTTATAGTACCACCCTCATTCAGGCCATAGATGAGATGGAATCAACCGAGACCAATTTCAGGCTTTGATTCGCCATGCCAAAAGGTTTTCCCTCAGGTGCAAGGACAATGACGATATTTACTGCAATTTCGATGAGAGCCTCTGGCCAAATGCTCAAGACAGGCTTGATGCAAACTAGTGTCTGCTAAACATCATGTTTCTTTCATTTCTTTCATTAGATTACATTGTGAAAGATGTCTTCAATGATCACACCTTTGATCACACATAGGATAGAAATTATGGAAATTAGATGCGCAATCAACTTTAATGGGTATTACCTAATGTGAAAACAGTGTAATGTCCTGTAAATTACAGTACTGTAGCATACTACATTCAAAGGGCCGTTTTGAAACATGTATCTTACATTTTTTGCTATTGGATTAACTGGTTGTTAAAATAACAAAATTGAGAAGATATCGTTATGTTGTTTTTCGGTGATTAAACCAAAGTACTCATTATATTTCACAGTAAACTTTTTGGATCAATGGTTGTGTGGTGAAAGATGTCTACAAGCAAAATTAATACACAATGACAGGTTTTGAAGGTAAGACCGGCTGCGTTACAAGTGTTACCAGTTTGGAGTTTTGTACTAAGAGTTTTGAAAATTCACCACATGTGAAAATAGTACCAAAGTGATAAAAAAAGTTTTTTAACATGATGCTACTTTTGCACTACATTTTGCACTCTGTATATAGATTTTCTATTGTGTTTTTGACTATGTTTGTTTACTGTGTAACTCTGTGTTGTTGTTTTTGTCGCACTGCTTTGCTTTGTCTTGGCCAGGTCGCAGTTGCAAATGAGAACTTGTTCTCAACTGACCTACCTGGTAAAATAAAGGTGAAATAAAAAAAATAGTTTCAGGAGGTTTTGTTGCAGGTACTGTACTGTATTGAGGGGCTAAGGGAGCTAGTAAACCAAAGATCCAATATGTCTTACTGAATAGCTCTTAAAATAGCTTTTTTTAACGTTTTCTCAATAACCAGTAACTTACTGTAATATTCATTGTACACTTTCACGAGACTCCATGAATAGTGCTGTCAGTCGCAGGAGAAAGGAGGGCAATACATTTTGGGGGCATGACCTGCGTGAGGCTAATTTAGAGATTTTATTTTTGCCCAGAAACGATACAACTAGTACAATTGAGCGAGTCAACAGACGTGATGGCCCATTATGCAACTGGCATGTGAATGTTTTAGTCACTTGAGTGTCACATGAGGGTTGACTGGTAAATGCCCAAGCAGTCGGCACAGTATGAATGTGTGTGTGTGTTGTTTAAGCGACTGGCCCCCCCAAAAAAAATCACATAATTTACCCCAATATAGCTATTTATCTTGCGTTAAAAATAGAACAAAGAAATGAAAGATAGAAGAGTTGTACAATAGAAGGCCTTGGATGTGTCGCAGAGAGCGACAAGGGGACTATGTCATTGAGGCCCCGTGCCCATAACACCATAAAAGCCCTTTATTGGTGACTAAGTCTTAGGAGAAGTCACAAGAGTCAGACTCGAGAAAATTACGGCTGGCTCATTGCTCCTGTCACGATAGCACAAAGGCTGGTTGGACAACATGAAAATTCATAGTGAATTGAACAGGCTTTTCTTTGTAGCTACTCTCCGTCACTCTGGCTGTATCCCAAATGGTAACCTATTCCCTGTACAGTGCACTACTTTTGGGTGTCTGGTCAAAATAAGTCCACTATAGGATGCAGCCTCGTTCACATGTTGGTGCCAAATACTGCTGTTGTGGCATCTAGTCCCCTGTCAGACTGACTTGAAACCAGCTGCAAAAAACAACTAATATGGGGTCAGGTTAGACAGAGAGAGAGAGAGATGCGCACACACACACACACACTTGAATATGTTTAACATGTTCACATATCAAGTGTCACCAGAAATGAAAGGCAGCGAAACGTGAAGTTCGATATTATTTAGAATTATATGTCAAGATGTCGTTAATTGATGGCTGTTGTGCAAAAACATAAAAAGACAAGCTAGTCATCAGCTAAAAGAAACTGAGAGTCGTTCCTAAGTCACTCGTAAGTCACTCAAAATAAGTCACTTAATGACCTTTTTAACCTCTTAGGTACTGACAAAAAATTGGGATTAAATGAGACTCTCAGACAGCATAGCCAAACAATCAGAGGGAGGGAGTGGGGGTTGGTCAATAGTTGTTTTAGGTCCCGCACACTCATCCTATTTCCGAAGTAAAAATAACCTTTCAATGACCAACACGTCATCCATAATATTGTTACGCAATTAAAATGCTCCGAATGGAAGAAATGTTACCTTTTTCTCTCAGGAAGCCTGAAAGAACAGGCTGAGTGGGCGGGGAGCTTATATTCATGAGCTCGCCTTGACTGACAGCTCTTTGAAACATCCTTGTGGTCGTTGCCAGGTAACAAGTTAAACGATCGGCCACATGACATTGATGACCAGGTAAACAGTGGGCCACGTCATTCCGAGCCAAAATAGTATGTCTCAACACATTTTCTCTGCAAAATGCTCTCATGGTCAACAGAGCTGATCATGGACTGTTGGATATCAGACAAAACAGCAGCAATACACAATTGCAATTCTATTATTTTGTAACTTATTACAGTTCACTGATACACTTCTTCACAAGAATTAGTAAAGCCTGAGTCACCTTAGAAGCTTAGACGTAAGGGAATGTGTACGTATGGATCAGATCATCTATTTGACAATTTACAATAGGCCGGTTTTACCGAAATATTGATAAACATGAATACTCATGAGACATTAAGACATGACTAAGAGTCATAAGCCTAATATGGTAAGTGATTTACCCTTTAAGTAATTTCCCCTCGGGGATCAATAAAGTATCTATCTATCTATCTATCTATCTATCTATCTATCTATCTATCTATCTATCTATCTATCTATCTATCTATCTATCTATCTATCTATCTATCTATCTATCTATCTATCTATCTATCTATCTATCTATCTATCTATCTATCTATCTATCTATCTATCTATCTATCTATCTATCTATCTATCTATCTATCTATTCATATCACGTGATTTACAAGTGAATTACTTATACTTTAGGAAATGCGACCAACTACAGAGATTGATGGGGAGGGGAGCGGGAGAGGTGGGGGACCCATGTACCCTGCTTCAATCAAGCAGTCACCCACTTGGCTTCAGTCACCCCCAAGATTGAAGCGGGAGACAAATCTAACTATGGCCTCTTCCTTGTCAGGCCTCTCATACTGGGCAGACAGGGGTCCTGGGATGGACCCCTGTCTGCCCAGTATACCCCACATACGGTGCTGGATCAAGGGTGACCTCGTTAAAGAGGAGATCCAGGAGCCTGACTACGTAGCCTGTAATGTTTTTAAAAAGGGTCATGTTTATTAAATGGGTAGTGAATTTCATTTCCTTTTATTTACTGTTAGGAATTATGATGCTATCACTTCGTTGATGTAGTGTTCTTCTCATTCTACAATGTGTTTTCTGGTGTTTTTGAAGTACTTAATTTGAAGTATGCAATATTTGGTTGTGCACTTTTTTGTAAAACTCTGACCATGCACACAGCGTTTTATGGTTTACCTCGGGGCAAGAATACCTCCAACTATTGAGGCCCACTCACCTGTAAGCAGCACCCCCTGCAAGGAACAAGGAGCAGTGTCTCTTAGTTAACTCTTAGTCAAATACAATAAATAAAGATGTTATTTGTAGGTCCATGAGTAGAAAATACTTAAGAAATGTCCCTCCCCCTCTCCCCTCGGTTGTTAGGGGGAACTACCTCTTCTGTCCTGAATCAACAGCCGACGACTTCACCGCAAGCCATGGGAATCCCAAACACTGAGCATTGCTATGGGAAGCATCAGTGGATATCGCCCTAGCAATGCAAACACTCGTCCACTGGTCTCTGTTTCACTCGGGGCAAGCTGCCTAGAGGATGCATGTAATACTGTAGCTCTTAAAACAGGAGCCAGTGCAGGCCAGGGGTAAGATGATTAGTGTAGAGGAAGGAAAGACTGAAACTTTATGGACCTTTAATGCAATAGAGTATCACATGGTCACAATTTAAGTGTCTACTTCCTGCATTATAGCCAATCCTAAGCTGCACTGTAAGAAGTTATTATTATATTTTCACATTAAAGGCACAATCCATAAATTAGACTTTCAATAAGATGGGCCCCCCGCCCCGAGGAGCTTAGCATTGTTAACTGTTTTCTAAGCTTACATTGTCTAAAGATCCTGCTTGCATTGATAGCTACATTGTATCTGTTGGGTCGCATCCTGTTAAATTGTTTGCAAAGTCTGTCTGTTTTTTGTTTTTTTACAACTGCACCAGTGATGTCAGTCGGTGCTGTCAGTCGGTGCTGTCTGTCGGTGCTGCCGGTGCTGTCTGTATGTCTGTCTGTCTGTCTGTCTGTCTGTCTGTCTGTCTGTCTGTCTGTCTGTCTGTCTGTGCGTGCAGCCAAAGCCCACCTAAGTTAACATGCTGTTATTTCACTGGAACATGTTACTGTCCTTCCTACCCCTTCCAAGACTGAAAAGTTCACGCCCAGTTTGTAGTCTCTCTCTCGTGCTCTCTCTCTCTCTCTCTCTCTCTCATTCTCTCTCACGTGCTCTCTCTCTCTCTCTCTCTCTCTCTCTCTCTCTCTCGTGCTCTCTCTCTCTCTCTCTCGTGCTCTCTCTCTCTCGTGCTCTCTCTCTCTCGTGCTCTCTCGTGCTCTCTCTCACTCGTGCTCTCTCTCTCGTGCTGTCTCTCTCTCTCTCTCTCTCTCTCTCTCTCTCTCTCGCTCTCTCTCGTGCTCTCTCTCTCTCTCTCTCTCTCTCTCTCGCTCTCTCTCTCGTGCTCTCTCGTGCTCTCTCTCTCTCTCTCTCTCGTGCTGTCTCTCTCTCTCTCTCTCGCTCTCTCTCTCGTGCTCTCTCTCTCTCTCTCTCTCTCTCGTGCTCTCACTGCGCGCGAAAGTGGCAAGTGCATGTTCTGGAGAGCTTTACTGGAAACAGAGAGCTCAGTAAGAGAAGGACATCAAAGGAAGCTCAGGGACTTCCAAACTCCTGGAATGTGAGGAATGGAAAAAATCTCTTCTGTGGAATGGCTTCCTTGCAGGACTTTCCGTAAACTACACGTGAATCACTGAGTAAGGGATGTCTAGGGGGTTTCAGTCTATTTTTCTCACAATCCTTTCCCCTCCCACCTCTTCCCATCTGTGTCCCCTGGGCCTTACCACATACATACAAAAAGGGAAACAGAGTAGGAGTTGAATAGGAGGCGTGGGGATTTAAAAATAGCCTACACATGCACATACACATACCCCAAAAACATTTACATACTCTCTCTCACTTTCTCACTTTCTCTCTCATTCTCACTCACTTTCTACCCCCCTCTCTCACTCCCTCTCTCACTCCCTCTCTCACTCACTCTCCCTCACTCTCACTTACTCTCTCTCTCTCAGCACAAGAACTGTTCATCGGGAGCTTAATGAAATGGGTTTCCATGGCCAAGCAGCTGCACACATGCATAACATCACCATGTGCAATGCCAAGCGTCGGCTGGAGTGGTGTAAAGCTCACCGCCATTGGACTCCGGAGCAGTGGAAACGTGTTCTCTGGAGTGATGACATGCTTCACCATCTGGCAGTCCAACGGACTAATCTGGGTTTGGCGGATGCCAGGAAAGAGCTAATCTGGCAGTCCGACGGCCAAATCTGGGTTTGGCGGGTGCCAGGAGAAAGCTACCTGCCCCAATACATATTGCCAAGTGTAAAGTTTGGTGGATGGCTGTTTTTCATTTTTCGGGCTAGGCCCCTTAGTTCCAGTGAAGGGAAATCTTAACGCTACTGCATACAATGACATTCTAGAGATTTTGTGCTTTGTGGCAACAGTTTGGGGAAGGCCCTTTCCTGTTTCAGCATGACAATGCCCCCATGCACAAAGCGAGGTCCGTACAAAAATGGTTTGTCGAGATCGTTGTGGAAGAACTTGACTGGCCTGCACAGAGCCCTGACCTCAACCCCATTGAACACCTTTGGGATGAATTGGAACGCGGCCTGCGAGCCAGGCCTAATCGCCCACACACAAAGCCTTGCGTCAATGATAAACTTCTCTTACTCTCTCCTTGAGGCCCACCCAACTAGCAGCTGACTTCATATCTCACGCCAATCCCTCTCCTTTCCTAATATTCATAGGCAGAGTATTTCTCAGACATTGTGAGACATTGTGTCGTGCATCATGCTCTGTTGTTGTTTCTCTCAGTGCGAAGCCTGACAGACAATTGACTGTTTGGCTTTGAGGAAACGTGATGACTCAGCTTTCCCTATAAACATTACACAGGTGTGCTTCTGTCTGGTTCTTTCATGTTGTCCCCCACCCTCTTGCTTTGCAGAAAATACTGTCTGAGAGGCTGATAGGGCTTTCAAAGCAGGGGCACACTCAGCTTACAGTAATAGACTCTTAGTCATGTTCTCATAACGGGTCATGGCAATTAACATAACACTGTCCTGAAGCTTGAACCTCAAATGTGTTCGTAATTTCATGTGTCGTAATGGGTTGATATCAGTCTGAATTACCTGCAGAATGCAGAGTGATAATAGAGGCCTAGCGGGCAGCTCATTTTGATATATTTAGTTAGTGTATTTTAGTCAGTCTGTGTATGTGTGTGCATGCCTGCGTGTGCACGCACCTTCCTCTCTCTCTTTGAATGTGTGTGTGTGCGTACGTTCACCCACCTGTGTGTGTGCATGTGTGTGTGAAGGCTTATTCTACATGGACTCAGCCAACCAGGCTCAGCAGCCAAGTCCTTGGTGTAATGCAGTACAGTATGTCTCTTTGTGGAAGCCAGGAAAATGTTCTACTACCAGCCAGCGAGCCAGGAGCATTTCCATGTTCGGGACCTGACTAAACTGTAGAGGGTAACTGTGTTAAAGGCCAGCCACATTGCAAGCAGGCCATAATGACCTGACTGAGGTGGGTTTCCCAAAGATCAAAGCCTTAAAGGAAAGATTGGTAGATTGTTTTTGTCCATCTCTGAGCGGTGTTCTATCGACATGAAACATTTCATGTTTTCGATACGTATCTAAACTATTGCGGTTCAAGCAGGCAGAAATTCAGCCGGTATGACGTAGCATTGCGATAAAGCTGCTCTCACTACACTGGAAGTTAATAGGAATACAACTTTTAGATTGCGAAAACGTCCATCATGCATGTCAGATTTCAATACTGGCCAATGTCATAACGCGGAAGGTTGTCTTCTCTCGAAAAATGTAATTTAACAGTGGGTTCACTACATTTCTCCTACTTGTCTGCCTCTTCAGTCCAGGGTGCATTGCATGGTGCAGTTGCATGGCCGTTGCGATTGTCAGACTCCACTCTGCGTGGCACATCGATATGCAGGTTGAACATGGAGATTGTAGACTCCTACTGTCACGTTCGGGTGTGTAGAGAGACCAAGGCGCAGCGTAGCGATAGTTCGACATCGTTTATTAATGAATAAACTATACAGGATGCGAACTATTCAAAATAACAAATGCAATATAATATAAGGAACACACGTAGCACGAACACAGGACATACAACATAACATAACAATGAACCACACCAACGGAGTGGAACACAGACATATAAGTAAGATCCCTAATTAGAGGTAATGCCTAGCAGCTGCCTCTAATTAGGGATCCCACACACAACACCACACAGACGTAGAAATAATAGATCTGCCAGACTCTGACCATAGAACTATAGGGAAGCAAAGCTTCTCTATGGCCAGAGCCTGACAGTACCCCCCCCCCCAAAGGCGCGGACTCCCGGCCGCAAGAAAAACAAACACAAAAACATGAGGGAAGGGTCAGGGAGGGAAAAACATCAAACAATAACCATCGCCGGTGGCGGTTCCGGCCCCGGCGAAGTGGATGTCTTCCTCCTCATTTCTACTGGGCCCGGACTGGGCCCCGGTGTGGCTGGCGATTCAGGCCATTTAAAGGGGCAACCCACCGGTCCTAGAAATGACCATGGTGGGGCAAAAGGCTCAGGCCATGGAGCGGGGCACATAACCGGGCCAGGACTGGGCACCGGTGTGGCAGGCGACTCCGGCCATGTAAATGGGCAACCCACTGGTCCTGGAAACAACAATGGTGGGGCAAAAAGTTCAGGCCATGGAGCGGGGCAAATAACCGGGCCAGGACTGAGCACCGGTGTGGCAGGCGACTCCGGCCTTCTTCACGGGAGGCTCCGGGCTGTCGAGCGTCACGGGAGGCTCCGGGCTGTCGAGCGTCACGGGAGGCTCCGGGCTGTCGAGCGTCACGGGAGGCTCCGGGCTGTCGAGCGTCACGGGAGGCTCCGGGCTGTCGAGCGTCACGGGAGGCTCCGGGCTGTCGAGCGTCACGGGAGGCTCCGGGCTGTCGAGCGTCACGGGAGGCTCCGGGCTGTCGAGCGTCACGGGAGGCTCCGGGCTGTCGAGCGTCACGGGAGGCTCCGGGCTGTCGAGCGTCACGGGAGGCTCCGGGCTGTCGACCGTCACGGGAGGCTCCGGGCTGTCGAGCGTCACGGGAGGCTCCGGGCTGTCGAGCGTCACGGGAGGCTCCGGGCTGTCGAGCGTCACGGGAGGCTCCGGGCTGTCGACCGTCACGGGAGGCTCCGGGCTGTCGACCATCACGGGAGGCTCCGGGCTGATGAGGCGCAACGACGGTCTGATGCGTGGAGCCGGCACTGGAGGTACCTGGCTGGGCACACGCACTGGAGGTCGAGTGCGGGGAGTCGGCACGGGACGTACCGGACTGGAGAGGCGCACTGGAGGCCTGGTGCATGGAGCCGGCACTGGAGGAACCTGGCTGGGCACACGCACTGGAGGTCGAGTGCGGGGAGTCGGCACGGGACGTACCGGACTGGAGAGGCGCACTGGAGGCCTGGTGCGTGGAGCCGGCACTGGAGGAACCTGGCTGGGCACACGCACCTCAGGGCGAGTGCGGGGAGCAGGCACAGGACGTACCTGACTGGAGACGCGCACTGGAAGCCTGGTGCGTGGAGTCGGCACTGGTGGCACTGGACTAATAACATGCACCTCAGGGCGAGTGCGGGGAGCAGGCACAGGACGTACCTGACTGGAGACGCGCACTGGAAGCCTGGTGCGTGGAGTCGGCACTGGTGGCACTGGACTAATAACACGCACCTCAGGGCGAGTGCGGGGAGCAGGCACAGGATGTACCTGACTGGAGAGGCGCACTGGAGTGTAGCAGACGGCCAGACCCGACTGGGTACCGGTGGAGCGGACTGCTCTGACACTGGAGTGTAGCAGACGGCCTGACCCAGACTGGGCACCGGTGGAGCGGACTGCTCTGACACTGGAGTGTAGCAGACGGCCGGACCCAGACTGGGCACCGGTGGAACGGACTGCTCTGTCACTGGAGTGTAGCAGACGGCCGGACCCGGACTGGGCACCGATGGAACGGATTGCTCTGGCACTGGAGTTCTCGCACGTGAAACCGGCATAGGTTGTACCGGACTGGTGATGCGCATTTCAGCGCGCATACAGGAAGCCGGCATGGAACATACTGGAGTGGGGATGCACACTGGAGACTCGGCGCGGGATGTGGGCATCGAACGACCCGGACTGGGAATGCACACCGTGGGCACCTTTAGCTCCAGCTCCTTCCGCTCGTTCTCACACTCCTCCCAATTTCGCCTACACAGTTCCATAATGCTACTATAGACCCCCTTCAGGTATTCCTCTTCCTCCACCGTATTCCACATGGAGAGTGGTACTGGCGCGTCCTCCTCGTAGCCAGACCATCCCCATAGCCCCCCCCCCGACATTTTCTTGGGGTTGCCTACGGGCTCCGTTACCTCCGTTTACTCGATTATACCGTTTTCCTCTCTTCTCCTTTGCACCAGATTTTCGCTGCTTGGTCGGGTGGTGGTTCATTCTGTCACGTTCGGGTGTGTAGAGAGACCAAGGCGCAGCGTAGCGATAGTTCGACATCGTTTATTAATGAATAAACTATACAGGATGCGAACTATTCAAAATAACAAATGCAATATAATATAAGGAACACACGTAGCACGAACACGGGACATACAACATAACATAACAATGAACCACACCAACGGAGTGGAACACAGACATATAAGTAAGATCCCTAATTAGAGGTAATGCCTAGCAGCTGCCTCTAATTAGGGATCCCACACACAACACCACACAGACGTAGAAATAATAGATCTGCCAGACTCTGACCATAGAACTATAGGGAAGCAAAGCTTCTCTATGGCCAGAGCCTGACACCTACATTGATAGCACAGTTAGTTTAGGTGATTTTACAGCTAACTAACTACTTCACATGCTGATATTAATTTTGGTATTATTGTGTGTAACTACGTTTGCTAGCTAGCCAGCCCATAGAGAGAGCATTGCATTATGGGTTTTGTAGTCGACTTGAGCTGCAACAGATTTCCACAACGATTTTGTTCTCATATATTAGTGTTATTTAACACTGTAAATGATAAGAATTAGTGGTTTTGGATGGATTTTTCCTTTAAGTTACCACTTAAGTAGCTTCAATTCATTATTTCGGGAAGCTTAGACTACTGCATTGGAATTTCTGTTATTATTTTGCACTGTATGCCATTGCAATCACCCTCACTGCTTTAAGGGATGCCTTCACTCAAGTGAGGAACTGTCTGAATATTTTGTCTTATCTATGGCTTGAGGTGTCTGTAACTCTGTCTCACGAGAGACACTGAGCCTAGAGATTGCGAAAGTTCAAACTTGAAATAGCTCAAACACAAGAACAGTACCTCAAAAAACCCTAAAGGACAAGCAGTTCTTATGTAACAACAGAACATACTGTAGCTTGAAAGACCCTTTGGCTGTTGTCCTGAAACGAACTGTTTGAAACGTATCTCATCTTCATATTTTTTTTATAAATATTCTATTACTATTAACTACATTAGATGCTTGAAAGACCCTTTGGCTGTTATTTGGAAACTAGCTGTTTGTTTTTTTCCTCACCCTGTGGTCTTGATAACAAGGGGACTGTACACAGTGCAACGCCTTGTCAGTCATTCCATCATACTGCTAACTCAATAACATCTCAGTGAGTGTGACACAATCGCTGGGTGTTTTTGTCCTCTCTGTTGATATCCTGGGTTTAGTCAGGCTCAAATTGGCTTTGTTTGTATTATCCTTCATTCTCCCCCTTAATTCTCCCCCTCTTTCTCCCCCTCTTTCTCCCCGTCTTTCTCTCTTCCTTTCTTTCTCCCCGTAACACAATGCATAATTGCCAAAATGTGCAGAAAGACGTTTGATTGACCACTTTGTTGATCCAGCAAAAAAAAAAAAAAAATTAAACAATACCATCTTTTTCTTTCGTGGCTTATTCTTCCGCCTGTGATTATATTATAGACGTCTGGAGGAGTGAGAGAAGAGAGAGAGAGAAGAGAGAGAGAGAGAGAGTACCCCTGGCCCATTAAGTATATGTTGAAGCTGCCTGACAGACTAGTGATTTATATCACAGCCACAAACCTGTATTAGTAAGTTGGCAACAATATTTCCTTCCCCCATTGCTGTACTTTGGACAGCTATTTTCTACTCTACCAGTAAAAGCAGTGCAAACAGCCAGTATGAATGCAGGCAGTATGAATGCAGCCAGTATGAAGCAGCCAGTATGAATACAGCCAGTATGAATACATCCAGTATGAATGCAGTCAGTATGAATACAGCCAGTATGAATGCAGCCAGTATGAATGCAGCCAGTATAAATGCAGCCAGTATGAATACAGCCAGTATGAATACAGCCAGTATGAATGCAGCCAGTATGAATACAGCCAGTATGAATACAGCCAGTATGAATGCAGCCAGTATGAATGGAGCCAGTATGAATGCAGCCAGTATGAATACAGCCAGTATGACTACTGCCAGTATGAATACAGCCGGTATGAATACAGCCGGCATGAATACAGCCGGCATGAATACAGCCGGCATGAATACAGGCGGTATGAATGCAGCCAGTATGAATGGAGCCAGTATGAATGCAGCCAGTATGAATACAGCCAGTATGACTACTGCCAGTATGAATACAGCCGGTATGAATACAGCCGGTATGAATACAGCCGGCATGAATACAGGCGGTATGAATGCAGCCGGTATGAATACAGCCGGTATGAATGCAGCCGGCATGAATACAGCCGGCATGAATACAGCCGGCATGAATACAGCCGGCATGAATACAGGCGTATGAATGCAGCCAGTATGAATGGAGCCAGTATGAATGCAGCCAGTATGAATACAGCCAGTATGACTACTGCCAGTATGAATACAGCCGGCATGAATACAGCCGGCATTAATACAGCCGGCATGAATACAGGCGGTATGAATGCAGCCGGTATGAATACAGCCGGTATGAATGCAGCCGGTATGAATACAGCCGGTATGAATACAGCCAGTATGAATGCAGCCGGTATGAATACAGCCAGTATGAATGCAGCCAGTATGAATACAGCCAGTATGAATGCAGCCAGTATGAATGCAGCCAGTATGAATGCAGCCAGTATGAATCCAGGCAGTATGAATACAGCCAGTATGAATGCAGCCGGTATGAATACAGCCGATATGAATGCAGCCAGTATGAATGCAGCCAGTATGAATACAGGCAGTATGAATACAGCCAGTATGAATTCAGCCAGTATGAATACAGGCAGTATGAATACAGCCAGTATGAATGCAACCAGTATGAATACAGCCCGTATGAATGCAGCCAGTATGAATACAGCCAGTATGAGTCCTCGGTGATGTGAATTTAAACTGCTGATGTGGATCGGGGCGTGTTCCCTCCTGTGCTACCTGAAGTCAACAATCAACTATCAACAAGCAGCTACTGTGCGGTGTATAAGGGTCTGCTGGTGGACATGATGAGTAAGCAAGCAGTGGGGATGCTTATTAGTGCACTGTGTAATATTCATACCTGCTGACAGGCACTTTGCCGCTGTTACTCAGGCATTGGTCCCGGTCTTTGCAGAGACTAAGATTATAAGTCTTGGGGAATCACGCACAATTTGTCCAATTTTGAATTTGATAAGGGTAGAATTCTGTTGCATTGCATGCATCGACATAATGTCCTATGTGAGGCCAGTTTGTAATTGCTGTAAGGGGCCAACAAAGTTCCTGCGCTCATATAATGCATGATAAATAAGTCTGTGTGCATGCATGTTGCCTCTGTTTATGCAATTCATAGGGTGTGTCTTTGTATGTAAGTCTTTGCAAGTATGCTGCACAGTCATGTGATCTGCACACTGCAGACCAGAAATACATCGTACCTTCCTTTAAATAATGTACAACTCTTTTGAAGGGAAGAGATGAAGGAGGGAGGGTGTGTGTGTGTGTTTGTGTGTGTTGTTGGCATCTACCTGCCCTTGTGACTGACTGCTGGCGTCTGGTAACCCCAGTGTGCTGTGAGTGGAGGCATGAGGCTGGAGCAGAGAGACAGAATGTCCCCGGGTAATTCTGGAGCTTATTTACAAGCTTGGGAAGAGGGAGGAAGGGGATTGGAAGGGGGGAGGGAGAGAGCAGCCAGGAAAGGAGAGAGAAAGAGGGTGCAGTGCAGGCTCAGGCTGTGGCTGTTTGAAGTTATTTTGCATAGTTTGAACAGTTCCTGGGCTGATACTATTTTCTGTGGCCTTGTACAATGGGACGTTTTTTTTTTTTACATGGCCAGATGTAGCCAAGTTTACCCTACATTGCATATACTGAACTCTCACTCTGCAAAGAGAACTTGCACAATTTTATCCACAGTTTTTGTAGCATATCACATAACTGTCCTGCAAGGATCAAGGCAATGGAAAGTTAACACTAAATCTCTTGTCAGAAAAAGAAGTGAAACCCTGTGCACAGCTGTGTCTAGATCCTAGGAATCCAAAACAACACCTTGACTTCATTCTTAATTTAAATGTTTCATTACAGAGGGCACGATAATAAGGAACAAACTGAATATTTCGTATGTAGCTTTGTCAGTTTCATTTCAACTAAAAGTCCTGTGTTCGAATCTAGTGATTGCTTGATGCAGACAGAGAGAGATGCCAGATAGCAATGTTCAAAACCTGTTCTTGGTTTTACTGTGTAGAAATGCAAAGGGACAAACAAGAGATGTGGGGTCAGGGTGACGTTTCCACGTGTCCTTGTCTCTCTCTCTCTCTCTCTCTCTCTCTCTCTCTCCTCTCTCTCTCCTTCTCTCTCTCTCTCTCCTTCTCTCTCTCTCTCTCTCTCTCTCTCTCCTTCTCTCTCTCTCTCTCTCTCTCTCTCTCTCTCTCTCCTTCTCTCTCTCTCTCTCTCTCTCTCTCTCTCCTCTCTCTCTCTCTCTCTCTCTCTCTCTCTCTCTCTCTTCTCTCTCTCTCTCTCTCTCTCTCTCTCCTTCTCCTTCTCTCTCTCTCTCTCTCTCTCCTTCTCTCTCTCTCTCTCTCTCTCTCTTTTTACACTGCACAACAACCAGCTTACAAGACAAAGGACAAAGGTGACAGTGGTAGGAGCTTATTAGGCCCCCTACCACACATGCATATTTTCGTTTTCACCCCTTCCCTATTCTCAGTCAATGCATGACCCTAAAAAGTGAACAAAATACATGTGGTTTTCGGACATATGTATGAACACACGTAAAAGGGCGGGGGGTCACGAGTAAGATGTGGTTTTCGGACACGTGTCGAGTTTCACATGGATTTTCACATGTTCACAGCGATTACTGACCTCGAACTGGAATGTTTTTTCTTTAACGAGTCCGATGCAAAGGATATTCGGCTTTCTCGGGAACGGGCCCAAACCCGTCATCTTCATGAAGAAAAGATGGAGAAAAAGGGGGGCGGAGGTCGGCCTGCCTTCTGAGAATTCGCAAGCGAGTGAGTAAACCCCCACTACCATCTGTTCTATTGGCCAACGTGCAATCATTGGAAAATAAAATGGATGATCTACGATCAAGGATATCCTACCAACGGGACATTAAAAACTGTAATATCTTATGCTTCACCAAGTCGTGGCTGAATGACGACATGGATAATATAGAGCTGGCGGGGGGGGGAGTTTCTATTTGTCAATAACAGCTGGTGTGCGATGTCTAATATTAAAGAAGTCTCAAGTTATTGCTCACCTTAGGTAGAGTACCTTATGATAAGCTGTAGACCACACTATCTACAGTACCAAGAGAGTTCTCATCTATATCATTCGTAGCCGTCTATTTACCACCATAAACCGATGCTGGCACTAAGACCGCACTCAACCAGCTGTATAAGGCCATAAGCAAACAAGAAAATGCTCATCCAGAAGCGGTGCTCCTAGTGGCCGGGGACTTTAATGCAGGCAAACTTAAATCAGTTTTACCTAATTTCCACCAGCATGTCTCATGTGAAACCAAACTCTAGACCACCTTTACTCCACACACAGAGATGCATACAAAGCTCTCCCTCGGCCCCCATTTGGCAAATCTGACCATCATTCTATCCTCCTGATTCCTGCTTTTCAAGCAAAAACTAAAGCAGGAAGTACCAGTGACTCGATATATACAGAAGTGGTCAGATTACGCGGATGCTACGCTACAGGACTGTTTTGCTAGCACAGACTGGAATATGTTCCGGGATTCATCCAATAGCATTGAGGAGTAAACCCCCTCAGTCATCGACTTCATCAGTAAATGCATTGACGACGTCATCCCCACAGTGACCATACATACATGTATCAACCAGAAGCCATGGATTACAGGCAACATAAGCATCGAGCTAAAGGCTAGAGCTGCCGCTTTCAAGGAGCTGGACACTAATCCGGACGCTTATGAGAAATCCCGCTACGCTCTCAGACAAACCATCAAACAGGCAAAGCATCAATACAGGATTAAGATTGAGTCCTACTACACGTCTGATGTGGCAGGGCTCACATTGAGGGAAACCCAGCCGCAAGCTGCCCAGTGACGTGAGCCTACCAGACGAGCTAAATGCCTTTTATGCTTGCTTCAAGGCAAGCAACACTGAAGCATGCATGAGAGCACCAGCTGTTCCAGACGACTGTGCGATAACACTCTCGGTAGCCGATGTGAGCAAGACCTTTAAACAGGTCAACATTCACAAAGCCGCAGGGCCAGATGGATTACCAGGATGTGTACTCAAAGCACGCACGGACCAACTGGCAAGTGTCTTCACTGACATTTTCAACCTCTCCCTGACCGAGTCTGTAATACTTAGTTGAAGTCAGAAGTTTACATACACCTTAGCCAAATACATTTAAACTCAGTTTTTCACAATTCCTGACATTTAATCCTAGTAAGAATTCCCTATCTTAGGTCAGTTAGAATCACCACTTTATTTTAAGAATGTCAAATAGTAGAGAGAATGATTTATTTCAGCTTTTTTATCACATTCCCAGTGGGTCAGAAGTTTACATACACTCAATTAGTATTTGGTAGCATTGCCTTTAAATTGTTTAACTTGGGTTAAATGTTTCGGGTAGCCTTCCCACAGTAAGTTGGGTGAATTTTGGCCTATTCCTCATGACAGAACTGGTGTAACTGAGTCAGGTTTGTAGGCCTCCTTGCTCACGCTCACTTTTTCAGTTCTGCCCACAAATGTTCTATAGGATTGAGGTCAGGGCCTTGTGATGGCCACTCCAGTACCTTGACTTTGTTGTCCTTAGGCCATTTTGCAACAACTTTGGAAGTATGCTTGGGGTCATTGTCCAGTTGGAAGACTCATTTGTGACCAAGCTTTAACTTCCTGACTGATGTCTTGAGATGTTGCTTAAATATATCCACATAATTTTCCTTCCTCATGATGCCATCTGTTTTGTGAAGTGCACCAGTCGCTCCTGCAGCAAAGCACCCCCACAACATGATGCTTCCACCGCCGTGCTTCATGGTTGAGATGGTGTTCTTCGGCTTGCAAGCCTCCCCCTTTTTCCTCCAAACATAACGATGGTCGTTATGGCCAAACAGTTCTATTTTTGTTTCATCAGACCAGAGGACATTTCTCCAAAAAGTAGGATCTTTGTCCCCATGTGCAATTGCACTTTTCGCACCAAAGTACGTTCATCTCTAGGAGACAGAACGTGTCTCCTTCCTGAGCGGTATGAAGGCTGCGTGGTCCCATGGTGTTTATACTTGCGTACAATTGTTTGTACAGATGAACGTGGTACCTTCAGACGTTTGGAAATTGCTCCCAATGATGAACCAGACTTGTGGAGGTCTACGATTTTTTTTCTGAGGTCTTGGCTGATTTCTTTAGATTTTTCCATGATGTCGAGCAAAGAGGCACTGAATTTGAAGGTAGGCCTTAAAATACACAGGTGCACCTCCAATTGACTCAAATGATGCCAATTACCCTATCAGAAGCTTCTAAAGCCATGGTGTCATTTTCTGGAATTTTCCAAGCTGTTTAAAGGCACAGTCCACTTAGTGTATGTTAACTTCTGACCCAGTGGAATTGTGATATGGTGAATTATAAGTGAAATAATCTGTCTGTAAACAATTGTTGGAAGAATTACTTGTGTCATGCACAAAGTAGATGTCCTAACCGACTTGCCATAACTCTGCCATATCTCTGGAATGGTTGAAAAATTAGTTTTAATGACTTCAACCTAAATGTATATAAACTTCCGATTACCGCCCCGTAGCGATGAAGTGGTAGCCATGAAGTGCTTTGAAAGGCTGGTCATTTTTCAGACTCCAGTCACCCAAGTCATAGACTGTTCTCTCTGCTACTGCACGGCAAGCAGTAACCGGAGCGCCAAGTCTAGGACCAAAAGGCTTCTTAACAGCTTCTACCCCCAAGCTACAATTAATCAAATGGCCACCCGGATTATTTACATACAGGCTTCCTTCTTTTCCCTCTGTCGTTTAGGTTAGTATTGTGGAGTAACTACAATGTTGTTGAACCGTCCTCTGTATCACAGCCATTAAACTCCATTGGCCTCGTGGTGAAATCCCTGAGCAGTTTCCTTCCTCTCCGGCAACTGTGTTAGGAAAGACACCTGTTTCTTTGTAGTGACTCCCAAGTGGAGCAGTGGTCTAAGGCACTGCATCACAGTGCTAGAGGCGTCACTACAGTCTACCTGGTTCGCACAATTGGCCCAGCGCCGTTTGGCCGGTGTAGGCCGTCATTGTAAATACGTTTGTTCTTAACTGACTTGCCTAGTAAAATAAAGGTTAAATTAAAAAATGGACTGCTTGAGTGAGGGACCTAACAGATAATTGTATGTGTGGGGTACAGAGATGAGGTATAGTCATTCAAAGCTCATGTCAAACACTATTATCGCTGAGAGTCAATGCTACTTTTTTTTGTTTCTTGTTTAAACAGATTTTTACTCCTGAACTTACTTAGACTTGCCATAACAAAGCGGTTGAATACTTATTGACTTAAGACATTTCAGCTTTTCATTTTTGTTCATTTGTAAAAATGTCTAAAAACATAATTCCACTTTGACATTATGGGGTATTGTGTGTAGGCAAGTGACACAAAATCTAAATTTAATACATGTTAAATTCAGGCTGTAACGCAACAAAATGTTCTTGTAAAAATGCAAATGTGATTGTCTCATGTAAAGTTGAAATTTCAAACGTGAACGGGATTTTCACATGTAAAACTGCAAATGTCACGTTCTCTTTTGTAAGGGGAGTGCCTGCTCTTTGGCCCTTAGAGTAGCCAATACTTTATGCAACCAACACGCAATGAAATTCAAATCACTTAAACTAGACGACTGTCGTTAATGTCAAACTGTAGGACCCCAGCTAAATTAATGTTAGCTATAAGCACTAGAGAGACCTTGTGACTGTTAAGTAACAGTCCAGCCAGATCATGTGCACACAGAGGCATGCGAGGCACAGTGTTGCAGCCAAGTGTTGCAGTAGTGACTGCCCGTCTGGCCTCGACGGGCTTCTGTGCTAGTGACGGTTGATGGTTACATTTTCATCTCACTTGTTTTTCCTCCACTCTCGAATGGGAGTCTCCGTCTTAAAAATATTTTTTCTTCTTAGAGTGTGTGTGTACATTAGTGGCCCTGTTTGATTACTTAAAGGCATGGGTCCTTCCTTCAATAAAGTGATCACGGATCTGAGAGGTCGTTGGGTTGAAGGGTGGGAACTTTTCTTTCACTTATCCGATTTTGTACAGATCAGTTATACCCCAAGGAAGAACGGATTCGAGTATTCAAACAGGGCTTGTGTTGTTTTGAGGACAGCTTACTGCTTGAAGTTGTTTGGATGCTGCAGGTATCACTGCAGGGAACTGGCAAAGCCGTATCTGAGCTGTCTCTTAGTCTCTCTCTCCCTCTGGTACATGTCTCTTACACACCTTTATATGGACTCTCCCCTGTTTACTTCAAGACTTTAGGCAAAAAGTTAGGCTGCTCTTTCCTAGTCAAACATAGTCAATGCATTATGACATTACATTCCTCCACACTTTTATTTCACCTTACAATGTTTGCAATGTTTGGCGCTAGTTACCAAGAGGTTAAGTTTGGATAGGTTACCAAGTTTTAATGGGGACCTTAGTGGGGGCATTTCTAAATAAAACTCTAGTCAAAAACGAATTAGGTTGGAATTTAGTTATCGGCATAGCCTGCCCTACCCCCATCAAAGGCCAGTTACTATGAGAAGAACATTTCGTATGTTTGCAATTTGTCCACAATAATTCGGTTTGATATGGACTGCTCGCTTTACAAAGCATTCAAGAGATTAAGATATCCATGCAAATTACAGTATTATAGGCCTCCACATGCTGATGTTTTTCATTCACTGTAAAAGTCTGCACACCCAGCGAAACGGCTGTACTGTAATTACAGACCAACAGAGGATGGGAAAATCTCAAACGCACACTAGGGCAAGTCCCTATGGCAGCAGATGCAGAAGCGCCGTCGACTTGATTGGCCTGGGAAAATCCGCGGCTGCTGTGCTCTGTGCTGACGCTGTATTGCGCGACTCACCCATCTGTCTGTCCAACTCTCCAGAGCCAGGGTGCCGCGCAGCAAATGAGGTGCCAGCTGGTCTGGCGAGACCGAAAACGGGCACTATTACCCGGGGGAGTGTCAGTGTTTCTTATCTGGGACCAACTCCAGTATAACAATCGTTATAATGGATTTTTAATGAAGCCATCAGGATATTTTGTTTAAGACAATTTAGGACCGTTTGCAGGGGTCACGTGGAAATATTGAGCCATAAATTGTCAACGTGAAAGTCTCTTTCGTAAAGATTAGGTATTAAATCAGTGCAGATTGTCTAGACTATTGTTAGATAAAAAGTTATACATTTAATACTAGGCATGGTCTAGGGCTATTTGAGAAAGGAATTAGATAAATCAATTACCCCTGGCATGGTGCACAAATCTGATTAGTTTTCACAATGACCTACTATAAAATATTTTGATTTAATCGATCGTTTGAGCAAAAATAAAATCATGTTGATAAGCAGTGATATATTCTCGTAAGAACAAGATGCAACAACTTGAATGTGACACGTTCTTATGGTAAAACAAAAAGTTATTGCTTTGAATTTGCCTCCATTTGCAGTAGGCTACACAATGCTCTGCTCGTGCTTTAAGTGCGATCTGGGCGTATTGACGCCTAAATGAGTCGTTTCATCAACAGAATGCCTTGTGCCCTGGCTTGAAGATCCCATTCAATGTGTTCTCCGATTTAATTATTATAACAAAATTTTAAGGCTCAGTGGTCCCGGAGTATTGAAAACAGGGGTGCCAATAACTTCGACACCTATCTTTTTCAAATTGTGTTTTATTACTTGTTAAAAATGATATATTTATATGAGCCATTGTATTAGTATCTAATGTAATACACATTTCAATTTTTTTCCTCCATACAATATATTTCAGTATTTGTAGTTTTCATTTTTGCTCTTCTTTATCAAGGGTGCCAATAATTTGGGAGGTGACTGTACATGACAGACCCTACTATATACCGTGTGAGTCCAAAGTTCTAGTCAGTGGAATGGTGATAGACAAAGATAGTTCAACGTGGTTTGCAATGGCTTTAACTGAACATGACCAATTGAGTGAGGAGTCGAATAACAGTTCACTCTTAATTCTTGTTCTCTCTGTAGGCTTCTCGTTCTGCAATGAGGATGCATACCTTATTTCAAGCATTTCCATTATCAACTGTGCTGGTTTCAGCATAGCTATTATCTTACAAGCCATTCCTCCATAAAGAATCTTTCCAGATCCTTAATATCCTTCGGTCTGCCCTCTTCAATTCAAACCAAAGGTTTTCAATGGGGTTCAAGTCCGGAGACTGAGATTGCCATTGTAAAATGTTGATTTTGTGGTCAATTAACCATGTCTTTGTGGATATTGTGTGCTTGGGTTTATTGTCTTGCTGGAAGATCCACTAGCGGCCAAGTTTCAGCCTCCTGTCAGAGGCAACCAGGTTTTTGGCTAAAGTGTCCTGTCACTTGTTAGAGTTCATTATGCCGATGACCTTAACAAGGTCCGCAGACCAGTGGAAGCAAAGCAGCCTATCATCAAAGATCCACCACCATATTTTACAGTAGGTATGGGGGTTCTTTTCAGCATATGCATCCTTTTTTTTGATGGATGCCAAAGAGCACTATTTTCGTGTTACTGGTTCCAATCCAAGTGTCAATGCAGTTTAGCAAACTTTGCCTCCTGAACCATCTTCCTCACTGTGTTTGGGGACAAGATACACTTGCATCTAATACCAAGCCAGTTTACCACTGTTACAGTGGTTTTAAACTTTTTAATTGTTGCCCTACTAGTGGTACATGTAGGTGGTATATTTGTTTTTTAGGCAATTTTTTTGTACCCATTGCCTGATTTATGAAGGTCAACAACCATGTCTCTTTTCGTTTGTGAGTTCTTTTCCCATGATGGATGACCAAGGGATTTTACGTGCATGTTAACTCCTTTTTATACCCCGCTGAAACAGGAAGTCATGGAAGGCCACGATACAGTTCCTTAAGCAGAGATTAACTTAAAAAAATAACGTTAATGCAGATTTGATTTTGTTCAATTTCATTTATACCAAATCTTTTGGGGTGCCAATCATTTCTACACATATCTTTTTGAGAGATAAAAAATGATTACTTTTCAAACAAAATCTCTCTCTTGAGTATTTGCTATAAAATTATATAATTTTACCATATCGCTCAGCACTTTATCAAGGGTGCCAGTCATTTTGGAGGTGACTGTAGCCTCTCCTATATAATCATAAACATTGCACATTTTCTATTTGCGTAAGGTAAGATGAACAAATGTCTTCCAATCAGTTCTGTTGTTGTAGCTAGTCACTTATTTATATCCCCCATCAGTCACGCCAATCTCATTGGGACAGAATGTTATCTCTCTCTGCAGAAGTATGTCATGTGACCCCTGGTGCTTGATATCCTCATCAGGTCATCAGGGGTTATATAAGTCCCCAGGGATGGGGGTGGGGGACACACCACAGTGTATCCCAGTGTACACTTCTCCCCTTTTCCCCTCCACTCTGAACCTTACTTTGGGTACAGCACATCCCTACGTAAGAGGCCAGGCTGCCTGGAAAGTGGATGGCATTTGCCTCACACCTCGCTAATGCTGTCCATCTTCTACTGTGTGACTCTGTACAAGCTTAATGCTATCTGCAGGCAATTGATTTTGTTTTCATTGCTCACCATGGCAGGCAGGATGTGTACTAGGCAGCTTTTGACCTGTTAATATTGTAGGTTATCCGAGTGAGTGCATGTGGACGGATGCAGTGCAGCAGTATCAGTGCATTTCTATCTGTGTAAACCTGACCTATGCAGTAAATACTGGCATTCATCACCCACCGACAGCCATTACTGTAACACCGGGACCATGCTGGCTTTTTTTATTTCTTCCTCTGTTTGTGACTCTTTGTAACTCTTTGTGACTCTTTGTGACGGTGCAGCGTGAACCCTGAGAACGACGGCGAGAGAGAGACCCATCTTCCTGCAGGATGAGGAGAGACAATGAGAGAGGTCACCTTAGTGGAGGACGAGTAGCCTAACCTAGATTCTGTTCGGTTCTTTCTGCTTTTTTTCCTCCCCTTCTCTTTGGCCCCCGTGTTGAATGTTGTCCCTGTGATGTGAATGCCTGCTCTGCCTGGACATTCCCTAATGTCTTACCCACTGTTATCACCGGCAGCTCTGCACAATACCCCTTTGTGGTCACTTCCGCTCACAGACCTCTCCCCTGAGATGCAGAATGCTGTATCTGTAATGAGGACAATGGACTACAAATTGCGATTGGTAATTGTTTTATATGACTAAATCAAACAGTTAATTCTATCTTAGTAGATGTTATTTCATTGTTTAAATAGATTTAATAGACTTTCTGGAATGCTGTCTGGGGGAATATGCGCCGTAAAATGCATGGAATGCAAAGTCTAACTAACTGTGGATTGCATATTTTGCACTACTTGAAATCATAATGCCTTTTTATCTCATCTCCCATGAGCACATTCTGCGTGTAGACTGAGACAATCCTTCTGCGAGGGTGGGGACTATGTTTTTGCCAGAACTCTCAATTTCTGTCACATATTTCTAGGCAAGTCAGTTAAGAACAAATTCTTATTTACAATGACGGCCTTCCCCGGCCAAACCCTCCCCTACCTTAGACAACACTGGGCCAATTGTGCACCGTCCTATGGGACTCACGATCACAGCCAGTTGTCATACAGCCCGGGATCGAACCAGGGTCTGCAGTGACGCCTCTAGCACTGAAATGCAGTGCCTTAGAACACTGGTCCACTCAGGAGCCACGTATAATCACACAGCTGACCAAATTACATGAGATTTTACTTCTGGGTTAACAGAGATTACTTTTTATCTAATCAAAGCTGTGCATACCAAAATCGATTACTTTCCGTGCCACAAAAGCATCTAAGCATCTTATGTATCTCGTCTCGAGTGATATTTGAATATCATAAGACAGGGTATCATTTAGCCTGCTCCATCCCAGCCTGTTCCAGTTTAAAGGACATTCCCCTAGTGCTTTTTTTACAGAGGTTGGTTTTCTAGGAAATGAGGCCCTGTTGGCTTACAGCCCTTCTCTCCCTCACTCTCTGGCTCTAGACCGTATGCCTGGAGAGAGACAGAAAGCTTAGACAGAGCTGGAGCGGACAGATGAGCTTGTTTACATCTTTCTCCCGCTGGTAGAGCCTTAATTGGTTTGCGAGAACTGCAGTACATCTTCACTTGTTAGACACTGTCTTAAAGCAACAATCTGTGAGTTTTCCAGCTGCTCATTGGTCATTCCCTCTTCAAAATATACCCCCTTGATTTTTGAAGATTCTAACTTGATTATAAATACTACAAAATGCCAGACCTTGTTCTTTCTCCACGCGATATCAGTGTCCTGAGGCAAACTCATCAATCAAGTGGCCATTGATGCTAGTGGACGTCTACCTTGTGCTTGTGCCAGTCATGTGCTGGTCAGCAGACAAGAACGTTCCCACTGAGATGAGGAGGGGAGAGGGGGGGGGGGGGGTTCAGTTTTGTCGTTTTTCTGTTTACTCCTTTACTCAGAACGTGCGCACCTCGAACACCCTGCCCTGCCCCCTTAAGGAAAAGGATCAGGGAAAGGGACAGGAAAGGGGATACCTAGTCAGTTGTACAACTGAAAGCATTCAACTGAAATGTGTCTTCCTGTCTGAATCAGAGAGGTGCGGGAGGCTGCCTTAATCGACATTCACATCACCGGCGCCCGGGGAGCAGTTGTTGTTGGGGGTTAACTGCCTTGCTCAGGGGCGGAATTAGGGTTATGTAGCCGTTGAGAACTAAATTGAGCTCCTGGGAAATATACTCACTTTCAAATGGATTTCAATTGAACTCTATTGAAGTTTGAATAACCTCTCTTATTGCACTTTTGGCACTTGTATTTAAAAATCTAATCCAAAAACATCCTGTTGTATATTGTGTTAAAACAAACTGTCCTTAGAGCATCCAGTAGATGATTAATGTGCAAGGCTGTGTGTATATATTTCAGTTAGTTCTCATCGGACAGCTTCTCATTTTTGTTCCCAGTTCCTTTTGGGATAATCCTGTCTCTTCGCACAAGTCTTTGATAGAGACCTTGAAATGGTGGGAATGGAGAAAGGGAGGGGACTGTCTCCCTGGTTTATGGGATTTATTTCTGTGGGAATTTTCTGCTTTTTCAGGAAATAGGGTTTGCATAGCCACACAAAGAGAGAGAGAGAGAGAGAGAGAGAGAGACCTACAGAGAGATGAACGTGGAGAAGAGTCCCCTAAGCAAGCTGGTCCTGGCGCTCTGTTCACAGACCCCACAGAGCCCCAAGACAACAACACAATTAGACCCAACCAAATCATGAGAAAACAAAGTTGACACATTGGAAAGAACTAACAAAAAAACAGAGCAAACTAGAATGCTAAATACAACCCATATTTATGTTTATTTATTTTCCCATTTATACTTTAACTATTTGCATATTGTTAAAACACTGTATATATACATAATATGACATTTGAAATGTCTTTATTCTTTTGGAACTTCTACTTTGGCAATGTTAACATATGACAATACAGCCCTTAAAATGTAAAGAGAGAGAGAGAGGTAGAGAGAGAGGTAGAGAGAGAGGTAGAGAGAGAGAGGTAGAGAGAGATGTAGAGAGAGAGTTAGAGAGAGAGAGGAACAAGTTGGTCTGGATGAGGGTGGGAGCGAAACTGGGAAAATGAGAGAGGAAAAGGGGTAAGATTCGGGGTTAACCAAACACACCCTTAGGGTACAGTATTCAAAACACTCACTGTAGAAGCCAACTGTGGTAATAGCACATGTAACATATCTTACTTCAAGTGTGGTAACAGCACATTATGATTAGATTCAAACATGCCGTCCATCTGCAATATTCAGTTTAAAATGCTTTAGTTCAAATATTTTTTATATTAGTTCAAGTATTGGCAAAATTACCCTTGCTTCCAAAGAGCACCCTTTCAACCAGATTCTAACATTGGGAGTTTGGACACAGTTTTCTCTGAGCACCATCCAGAATGGGAATTACACGAGTGCATTTGAGGCCAAGACCTCAATGTCCCCACAAATGTGTTGTTCTTTTGATTCGCTACAGTGTGCAAAAACACATCATTTCAAATGTTCAAACACACAAGGTCCTGTGTCGAAGAGTACGTGCTTTGAGTACAATACGTACAGTCAATACTTACAGTCTCTTAATAAAGACCAGACTGTGGACAGGGGGACCCTGTTTTACCTCACGTAACCGCACCCTATCCAACCCACAGTTGACACACACACATACAGTCTTCCTATTGAAGCTGCCTAGACATTTGAGAGCAGCCTTAATCTTCCTTTTCAGTGGTAAGTCTCAACCACCGTTGAGAATAAGATTACTTAGCTCACCTTATAGAGCCTTCGACTGCAAACAGCTGAAACATGCACAGGGTAGAGGGACCTTATTTATTCTCTACCTTTTGTCAGAGGCCAGGTTTTCTGTATTTGAAGTCTTATGTGCTTATTGTATGAGGCCATGATATGCTAATGATATTGGTCTACCGAGTAAAGTGGCTGTTTTGAGTTCATATGAGGAGGGGCCAGTAAGATTCAGTGACAATCGTTATACGCATAAACCTGTGTCCAATGCTGTATTTGTTCAGTACCAGGCAAGTAGAACAACCACATGAATAACTGTTGTGTGTTAAACTTGTCAGCTTTCAAAGAATTAGCATGTGTTCTTCAATTTAACTAGACTGGCTGGCTAGGGTGTAGGAACGAGTGGGCTTGGGTCGGCACAAAAAAAAACATGATTTTTTAAATAGTAATTATGCTCTACTTTCCAGTGTTCCAAAACTTACTGTCACTGGCCTAAACATGCATACACCATCATAGCAAGCAGTAGGGAGGGGGTGTGACAACAAAAGGGATGTAAACATTAAGAACACCTTCCTAGTTTTGAGTTGCTCTCAGAACAGCCCTTAATTCGGGGCATAGACTCTACAAGGTGTCTAAAGTCTTCCACAGGGATGCTGGCCCATGTTGACTCCAATACTCTGAAGAAGGCACAGTGATGCCGAAATGTTGGTGATTTACCCACCCGTTCAACTGTACTTCAATCTTTTGTTTTGCCCATTCACCCTCTGAATGGCACACATAATCAATTGTCTCAAGGCTTAAAAATGCTTCTTTAACCTGTCTCCTCCCCTTCATCTTCACTGATTGAAGTGGATTTAACAAGTGACATCAATAAGGGATCATAGCTTTCACCTGGATTCACCTGGTCAAATCTATGTCATGGAAAGAGCAGGTGTTCTTAATGTTTTGTACACTCAGTGGGAATAATAATAATAAAAATAATAATAATACATTTTATTTGGCAGATGCCTTTCATGACACTCAGGGAAATCTTACATATAATTTAATTTAGGCCTATGTAATGAATTTGAATGATGCTTGATTGTTTACCAGGAAAAAAGTAATTGTAAAAAAAAAAAAATGATCAGCTTATCAATTTCAAAATAATGGGTGGGTTCTGGCACGTGTCACTTCACACTGATACCATGTGCAGTAAACAGTAGCTATCGTTGTGTAGGCTAGCTAGCTAAGACTCACTGGCCAACTAGGCTTGCAAAAACAAGTAAAAACAACTTGGCCAGCAAAGTTCACTGTTCAATTTTTTCAAGAGACCATATCTAGAAGAGGATGTTGGAGAATTTAAAAAAGAAACGTAATGGAGCTAAGCACAGTTAAAATCCTAGAGGGAAACCTGGTTCAGTCTGCTTTCCACCAGACTCTGAGAGATGAATTCACCTTTCAGCAGGACAATAACCTAAAACACAAGGCCAAATCTACGCTGGAGTTTCTTACCAAGATAATGGTGTTCTTGAGTGGTGTTGTGATGTTGCGAGTGGTGATGGCGAAAAAGGAGGCGAAAAATTGCAAAATAAAAAAACAAAAGGCTCTTTAATGAAAACGAACAGCAACACACCGACAGCCAAGTGAAAGCAATAACACGTGAGGGGAAACACAATACACACAGAACTTAAGGAGAACATAATGAGCTAACACAAAACATGTGTGGATGATAAGGGTGTTGCTGCCATCGTCCCACTGTCGCCGGTTAGAACACCGGCGAGGAGGAGCGCCGGAGAGGAGGAGGTCCCGCAGCTCTACGCGGGGCATTCGTTACAGTTGTAGTTACAGTTTTGACTTAAATCTACTTGAAAACCATCTATTGCAAAACCTGAAAACGGTTGTCTAGCAATGATCAACAAAAAATGTTGAGCTTGAAGAATTTTGAAAAGAATAATGGGCAAATGTTGCACATTCCAGGCGTGGAAAGCTCTTAGAGACTTACCCAGAAAGACTCACAGCTGTAATCTCTGCCAGGTACTTCAAGGTGCTTCTACAAAGTATATACTCAAAGGTGTGAATACTTACGTAAATAAGATATTTCGGAATTTAATTTTCAATAAATTTGCAAATTCAGGCAAAAATGAATACATTATGAAGGTACTGTATAATAGAGGGTAGGCATACATGAAAATAGGCAAATTATGAAACAATATTTATTTCCAGTCAATGTAAATGGCCTATCATCCTATGCTTTAGGCCCTATAAGCTATTGATCATTTAATTGATACCACACAATGCATTGTAGGCGCACTTGACCTCCCAGCAGAGAATTGACTAAGAAAAGGTTGGTGACCACTGTTATATAGGCTATGGTTGCCTGTTGTGATTATTACTGTTATATCAGGGCATTATGTTCTAGCCTCATAGTCTATTTATTATGGTTTATTATGTGTAGGTCTATGTGAGTCACATGTTAAATGCAAGTCATGGATTTATGTAGGCCTACAAGACTATTTGGTCTGTAATGCGAAATCACATATTAGATGGTTTGTTGTGTGCGATCGATTACAGTAAGGTATAGGTTAGGCTATGCTTTTATGATACATTTTAGCTGGCCCTGCCATCAACGGATTTCTACCTACGCAGCTGTAACTGGCATTAGCATTTCAGACCCTATCGTAGTCACAACATCCTTGTAATGCTAGGCTAGCTACTTGCATCAAAAGCCATCTGGTAGCAGCTTGTAGATTTCCTGTTTGCCTTGTACCGTTTGCTTAAGGATTAAAGCACAAATTATGGTAAATTAGCGTTAGCGAAGTTCCCAGAATGGACTGTTTGTCTTGAAAGAATCTATCAAACAGTGGTGAAAGTCGCAGCCATTAAGGAAAGCCCTCCCCGGATATTTTTAGCTCACCGCTAAAAGTAGCAACTGACTCCTCACCTCACGCTTAGCTTATCCTAGCCTAACGCTGATAAGCTGGTGTGGCTCAAGTGTTTGTCGTTTGTCCCACTGTTATAGTATCTTCTTTCTGCTGCAACTGGGCGCATTCAACTATTTTCCCACAGGCGTTTTTTTCCCCCACATCTCTGAAGTTAGCTAGGGAAGTTATTTATTGGAGTTGCACAAGGTTGGACTGCTGACAGCTTACTGTTGCAGTGCCTCAGCCAAACCCCTTTACATATGGCAGCTGGAAGCAGAGTGTGTGTGTGTGTGTGTGTGTGTGTGTGTGTGTGTGTGTGTGTGTGTGTGTGTGTGTGTGTGTGTGTGTGTGTGTGTGTGTGTGTGTGTGTGTGTGTGTGTGTGTGTGTGTGTGTGTGTGTGTGTGTGTGTGTGTGTGTGTGAGTGCTTGTGTAGGAGAGTTGCTTGGGTGTGTCTATGAACAGATGAAAGTGGGAAAGTGGACACACAGCGTTCCCCAATATCATATCTTCCTTCCCATGTCACTTTGCAGACAACCACCTATGTTAACTCAACACAAATGACTCATCATCGTTCAGAGTTATCGATGAGCAATGCTTGTGTCTTAGACTCATTAAAGTCTCATTGAGTCACTTCAACTTCCTGTGAACCTCTCCTGGTAAATGACTGTACCTCTATTGCTTCCTTTGCACCTTTTCCAAACAGTGCCAAGTACTGAGCCACTCCACACGCTTGGCTCTGCCTGCTCTGAAGTACCTCAACACATGTCTGTCCACCATTTTGAGCTGCCCACTCAAGTGTTTCCCATAGGGTCACCCAGGGGTGACAAGTGCTGCTTCGTGACCCGCATAGAACTTGTCTCACTACTCACTTCCTGTGCCAGTGCAGAGGGGGGAGGGAGGGTTAGGGAGAGGAGGGAGAGGGTCATATAGGGATGGAGGGAAGAGAGGGTTACAGGGTGGGAGAAAAGATAATGTAAAGAAAACATCCTGTTCACTGCCCACTGTCTGTGTGTTCCTGTCCGGCTTAATGGCATTTCATGTTATGGTGGGTGTTAGATCTAGGGTTAGATTCAATCAGTTCTGCCTTAACCTGCGATAACAGATAACTGTTTTTGTTTAGGCGATGTCAGAGGTGTAACTAAGTTGGAGCCGTCAAATCAGCAATCGTCTCTCTGCATTATACCTATTGCGGACATTGTCATGGATGCGCCAAATTGCATAATTTCTTTCCGAATGTGTGTTGCAATCTACACCTCGATTAGCCTTAAATACATCCTTATTATTTTGTTGAATGATTTTCAATTTAAGTGTCATTATTTCTATACTGAATCAAAATATTAACACAACATGTAAAGTGTTGGTCCCATGATTCATGAGCTGAAATGAAAGATCCCAGAATTTTTGCATATGCACAAAAAGCTTATTTCTCTCACATCTTTGCCACAAATTTGTTTACATCCCTGTTAGTGAACATTTCTCCTTTGCCAAGAGAATCCATCCACCTGACAGGTGTGGCATATCAAGAAGCTGATTAAACGGCATGATCATTACACAGGTGCACCTTGTGCTGGGGACAATAAAATGTGCAGTTTTGTCACACAACACAATGCCACAGTTTTGAGGGAGCGTGCAATTGGGATGCTGACTGCAGGAATGTCCACCAGAATTGAATGTTAATTTCTCTACCACAAGCCTCCTCCAACGTTGTTTTAGAGAATTTGGCAGTACGTCCAACCGGCCTCACAACCACAGACTACGTGTAACCACGCCAGCCCAGGACCTCCACATCCGGTTTCTTCACCTACAGGGATCATTTGAGTCCAGCCACCCGGACAGCTGATGAAACTGAGGAGTATTTCTGTCTCTAATAAAGCCCTTTTGTGGGGATAAACTCATTCTGATTGGCTGGGCCTGGCTCCCAAGTGGGTAGGCCTATGCCCTCACAGGCCCACCCATGGCTGTGTCCCTGACCAGTCATGTGAAATCCATATATTAGGGCCTAATGAACTTATTTAAATTGACTGATTTTCCTTATATGAACTGTAACTCAGCAAAATCAGTGAAATTTTGGCATGTTGCGTTTCTGGTTCTGAACGTCTTACACGAGTGGGACCGGTGTAACTTGTAACTTGACAATGACCACACTAGCAGCTGTTCAAATATTTAGTAACACCTCCGAAACCTCCAAAACACCAGACACTATGCAGCTGTCGGATATCGCCAGTTAACGCTTGATCTGAATGAATCTAGGCCCTAGTATGTGTGTTCATGTATCTTTGTATTGGCTGGTGATTGATTTCGATAGACTCACAACAGTTGGATTTACTTTCCCTTATGTGAGTTATGGATCTGCCAGCTAGGAGATATGTAACTTTCCCCAGACTGTCTACAGATTCTGCAGGTGCCTCATGACTCCCCCTCATAAAATCTGAATAACATGTCTGCTGCCACACGATTGGTCAGCCAGCCGATTTCACTCAGTAGATAGACGTAGCCTTTTCCTGCAGTCAAATGACCTAGTGACCTCATGGATGTAATGTTATTCATATTTGTCATAATTTCATAATTAATAAACATTATTTCAAAAACTCGCTAGAAATCTGGTGTTTCTATGTCAAACGGTTTTGTTATATTTCAGGCTTCTGTGATGTATATAAAGTGTCATGTTGGGATGCAAACTCAAAATGGAATACACTTCAACTCTGTATCTGACATGGTACAAGTGACTTCTACAAGACCGTAACCATGTGTGTGAGGTGTATACGTTTGTTTCAAAGTAGATTTGTTAAAGACTAGCAAGAAGCACTCCGTGTGACCCTAATTTAGCCCACTGCAGTAAAAGGTTAACAACCATTTATTGCACCCTCTATTAACCCTTTCAGTATCTCATCCGTCTCCCCAGCCCTAAATATTTCTCATAGTTGGAGCTTGACAACGTAGTTGATACGATACAGGCTGTGCCACCTTGGTTTCTGCTCTTTGAAACCCACATTCCTTCTGCTGTTGTTGTTCAGGGATAGCTGTTGTTGATCAGGGATTGTTGTTGTTGATCAGGGATTGTTGTTGTTGATCAGGGATTGTTGTTGTTGATCAGGGATTGTTGGTGTTGATCAGGGATTGTTGGTGTTGATCAGGGATTGTTGTTGTTGATCAGGGATTGTTGTTGTTGATCAGGGATTGTTGGTGTTGATCAGGGATTGTTGGTGTTGATCAGGGATTGTTGGTGTTGATCAGGGATTGTTGTTGTTGATCAGGGATTGTTGTTGTTGATCAGGGATTGTTGTGCGACATTGGGTTGAAGAGGTTTGTTGTGTTCTGAGGCAGTGCTGGTGTGGATGTATGTGTGTGTCCCAACCAAAGGTGCGCTGCTGCGCTGGTTGATCCTGTGGCTACTCCCATGAATCCAGGCGACATGATTCATTGAGAGGAACATTAAGTCAATAAACGCATCAAAGTATGTGTCCTCCTCATGCACACACCCACACTCCGGCACGCATGGAACACGTGCAAAACTCGCTACTGCAGGATATTACCACTGTTGACACAGTCGGCTCTGGCATTTGTCCTAAAAGAGAGACAACATTGTATTAGCATTACCGTGTGTGCATATGGGAAATGTTTTGCATGCATTTGCATCAGAGGTTTCCTTGATGCAGTTTAGAGCATGCTATACTGTATGACAAGCTGACACTTAATATTCCCATGACATGAACGACTGAAGTGTTTCACATCAGCATCAATATCAATAGACGTCTTTCTTTACTAACGAATAACCATGCAGGGCAGCATGACAAAGTTTAGATGTGGAAAATTACTTTTCATTGTTTTGTCACGGCATGACGTTGTTTGATTTGAAATTATACATTGCAGACAATGGCATTTGGACTTCACTTGGTTGAAGATTCGACAATGAAAATAATACCATTTGTTGAGCTGCATTTGTATTCTGGTCAGGGGTACAAAGTACTGCCGTTCCAAAGTGGGTGAAGTGAAGCATGGTGGGTGTTTCAGACACAGGACGTGGCTTTGTCTCATGCTTTGGCCCAGTTAGATATAAGCAGGAAGTGTGCCGCTATCTCTCCCGTGTTTTGTTCCGTCTCTCCCTCTGTCTGTCTATCACTCTCTCTCTTTTTTCTTTCTTTTTTTACCCTGTCTCACTTACTATCTCTCACTTTGTCAATTATTTATCTCTTTCTACCTCTTTTTCTTCCCCCCCTTGGTCTGTCCTAATGCTAGTTTATTCAGGGTGAGAGTGAGTGAGTGAGATGTGCATGTGTGAGTGCATCTGGCGCTCATGCCCATCATGTGTGAACATGTGTGTAAGAGTGTCAGTGAACACAAAGCACTGTCCTGGATTGTGTTCACTGGTCATCCATCAAGTCGTCCATAGAAAAGTAGTCAGCTGTGGGACCAATGCATTTAAGTAGTATTAAAGTAGTATTAAAGTAGTAGGAGTAGGAGTTACTGTCACCATGGCTGTATTAATAGAAAAAAACCTCCTTCATAAGACAAACTAAGTATATTACCGAAACTTGGGTGGTTGTGGTTGTGGTTGTTATAGCAGTATTAGTAACAGTAGTAGTAGTAGGAATAGTGGTTGTGGTTGTTATAGCAGTATTAGTAACAGTAGTAGGAATACTGGTTGTGGTTGTTATAGCAGTATTAGTAACAGTAGTAGTAATAGTGGTTGTGGTTGTGGTTGTTATAGCAGTATTAGTAACAGTAGTAGTAGTAGGAATAGTGGTTGTAATAGTGGTAGCAGTTGTTGTTGTTCTTGTAGTATTTCTATTATTTTCACAGTGGTATCAGTAGTCGGACCGGTAGTGTTAGAATGGAGTGTTGGCACAGTGTTTTTCTTTTTTTGCCATGTCTAGTCATTCCATCGCGTGTGTAGAACGGCCTAACCAAAGCACACCTTGGCATTTGGAGAGAAAACAAAGCACACCTCCTCGTGTGTTTGAGTTGCAGCTCACGCCAACCTTTGGCTAACAGCCTACAATAGCATGTTCTCTGGTTACAGTTGTCATTGTGCTAATGTTCACGGAAGAATCGTGGTTTAGAGTGAATTGAAGAATGGAAAGGGGAGTTTCTATTAGTGCTTGTTGCGTAGGGAGATATATTAGCCGCCCATGCCCCTCATGCTCCCTGATACCACCCTAACTGGTTATTCATCAAAGGGACTCTTTGACTATTCAAACGAGAGATTCCTATTGAGAAGCTGAGACCCAGCAGAAGATAGCTTGTCTTTGATAGTTCAAACACTGTCCCAAACATCATGGTATGGGTTGCTTTTAGCAGGTACTGTAGGTTATTTTCATAAGTCAATGATCCATAACATAATACTTACGGGTTCATTACACAGCCAATTACCCAGACCCAAAGCTCTATTCAATTTGTATCGCAGAAGTTCAGCGTTACAGCGTGATTGATATTTAAAGGCAATGTTCCCGCGTTAGTGGAGACTGAATTCAAGGTAAGCGCTGCATGTGTCAATGGGAAATTACCTTTATATTTCTATTGTGCAATGTGTACTGCTTCAGCGACACAGATTGGATAGAGCCCCCAGTCTCTTAGAGTTAGTAAATGATGTGTTTACTAGTAGGGCACCTGCACTGTGGTTCTGTGTGTGAATGCATGTACAAGCATGTGTGTGTGACGCAGCGACGGACATTACTTATTAATCATCATGAAACAAGTATAGTCATCATTCTAGCCAACGTGTTTGTAACCTTGTGCCGTACTATAGATGTTGGATCTTAATTTGATCACTCTTTTGTTGCAGATAATTTTCCTGCACAGCAGGAGATGCCAAACTTGCAGTGTAATCAAGATTTAAAAAGGCTTCTAAAATTTGTAATGTCCAAAAAAATGACCATTAATTATAATCGACATATTAATTTAAAATTCCTGATACTGTAGGATTCTTTTTATGCTGTAGCAAACTGGCTCAAAGATCCTACATCTGTATTTTATTTTCAGAGTGCTTTTGATTGTGCATACATGCAGGAAATGCAAAATACAATGACAAAATACCATAAAGATTAATATATTTAAAAAAATACAAAATACTTAATTTACACGCATTTTGTATTTTACGAACAGCAACAACATTCTCAGTAACGGTTACAGAAACATTTTACTTTCTATGACTGTGATATGTTGTTATTTATCTACCTTAGTTGACTGTGATATGTTGTTATTTATCTACCTTAGTTGAGTGTGATATGTTGTTATCTATCTACCTTAGTTGACTGTGATATGTTGTTATTTATCTACCTTTGTTGACTGTGATATGTTGTTATTTATCTACCTTAGTTGACTGTGATATGTTGTTATTTATCTACCTTAGTTGACTGTGATATGTTGTTATTTATCTACCTTAGTTGACTGTGATATGTTGTTATTTATCTACTTTAGTTGACTGTGATATGTTGTTATTTATCTACCTTAGTTGAGTGTGATATGTTGTTATTTATCTACTTTAGTTGACTGTGATATGTTGTTATTTATCTACCTTAGTTGAGTGTACTGACTGTAAGTCACTGGATAAGAGTGTCTGCTATCCCAGACCAGAATTTAAATGTGTATGTGAAAATGTGCATACCAAAATAAACTGAAAAGCACACTTGGTATTCACAGTTTGCTCTGTTGTATTGTAAAGTGAAATGTGGGCGATAGGAAAGGTCAAGCATGAAAGAACCTTCTTATAATCTCAAGTGCAATATTTGCATGGATGGTTGGTTTACTGTACATGGATGGAATGCTCTGGACCAGGGAGAAAGGGAGTGAAGTCTCTCTCTCTCTCTCTCTCTCTCTCTATCTCTCTCTCTCTCTCTCTCTCAGCCTATCCGTCTAACTGTCTAACTGTCTTTTTTTCTATCCATACATCATTGTCTTAATCATGTGAGCCTCTTGACTTGTGACTGATTGAATGTGATAGTAGAGATGCCCCAGGCTATAAAGTCAGAGGGGTTTTGGGGTCACAGGGATAAATGGGCCACAAGACTTTATAATGGGGACTGTCCTCCTCTGAACCCTCTCTTGCACACACAAATGCGTGCACACACACAGACACAAACACATACACACACACACATACACACACCCTCAAGGAACACACAAATGGACACAGACACAGAGACACACAGAGACACACAGAGACAGAGACACACAGACGCACACAGACGCACACAGACACACAGACGCACACAGACACACACAGACACACACAGACACACACAGAGACAGAGACACACAGAAACACACGGACATAGAGACACACAGAGACAGAGACACACAGACACCCATGTGATCTGTTCCGAAGGCAAAAAAAAAAAGGAAGGAAGATGAGTTTGCTGACACAAGATGCCACTTATCCAATTCCAGTAAGTTGGCAGCAATGTGTGCTGATGTGCAGAGTACAGACTATGATGAGTTTATCTGTGTCTGCATCTGAGTCGGTGTGTGTCTTCATATGTCTGTGGTGTGTCTGTGCACATATTGTATGTGTGTGAGCAGCGGATCTGGCAGAGTATTTCAAGCAAGGCCAGTGTGTGTGCATGTGTGTTTGACTGGTTTCTTAGCCTAAGGGGGCCTTAATTCCCCCTCGTACTCTGGAGAGCAGTTCAGTGAAGATTGAGACAGTTCAACCTCTGAGTGGGGACAGAGGAAGCACAGTGGGGACACGGGGACGTATGTTGGTGTTGACTATTATACTAGGCACAGTAAACCATTGTCTCACACTAGCATGACTTGTGCCATTCGTTAGTCAAATCAATTCAACACTTCATTGTCTCACCAGAAAGACGGGCATGTGCTTCGAGAAGGGGAAGTTGTTGTCGCACTATCGTACATGAACGTTTCTTCATGAGACCTGAGTTGTTACACACTCTTCACACATGCCTTGTTATGTGTTCTAAACACGTTTTTTAGGAATTATATTAGTTGAAATGTCTAGAAATCTTACAGGCTGTGTCTGAGTAAGTGCCATTAATTTGTCTGAAACTTGGAGCGTACCATCCCACGTGCAGCTACAATTACGGGTGATTTATTTTTTTACAGTAAGTAAGCCAAAACAGTTGTTTCAAGTGAGTCCACAGTTTTCACATCTTGTGGTTGAATCAACCACTAAAAAGCTTCCTCTTTAAAGTATTTTTTACTCTCCGGCCCATAAATGATTAATGCTGTTGTCTGGAAATGGGTACATTGTGCGTCTTCTGTCTGAGTCAGTCAACCTCTTGGGGTTGTGAGTCGTTTTTAGGGACCTCTCATCCTAGATCTTTCGTACGACCCGCCCGTTCAAGCAACATCCAAACCTTTGTGTATCATCATTGCAGCCGAACTGTTTAAGATGGCTGGGGATGGTGGCTATGAGTCGTACTCCATGGGAGGGCTGGAGCAATACGAGAAGAGAAGTTCAAAAGCGTGCATAACAAGTTGATAAGGAAATATGTTTGCTTGTGATGCTTCATGTCTGGGTTGAGGTTAAAGACGGTGGGCTTGGATTCACTTTATAAATGCAGGCAGACAGGAACACACACACACACACACACACACACCTACACACACACACACACACACACACACACCTACACACACACACACACACACACACACACACACACACACACACACACACACACACACACACACACACACACACCTACACACACACACACACCTACACACACGCACGCACACACACACACACACACACACACACACACACACACACACACACACACACCTACACACACACACACACACACCTACACACACACACACACACACACACACCTACACACACCTACACACACACACACACACACACACACACACACCTACACACACACACACACACACACACACACCTACACACACGCACGCACACACACACACACACACACACACACACACACCTACACACACACACACACACACACACACCTACACACACACACACACACACACACACACACACACACACACACACACCTACACACACACACACACACACACACACACACACACACACACACCTACACGCACGCACACACACACACCTACACACACACACACACACACACACACACACACACACACACACACACACCTACACACACACACACACACACGCACGCACGCACGCACGTACGCACACACCTACACACACACACACACGCACACACGCACGCACACACACACACACACACACACACACACACACACCTACACACACACACACGCACACACACCTACACACACACACGCACACACGCCTACACACACACACACACACCTACACCTACACACACACACGCACACACACCTACACACACACACACACACCTACACACCTACACACACACACACACACACACGCACACACACCTACACACGCACACACACACCTACACACACACACACACACACACACACACACACACACACACGCACACACACCTACACACACACACACACACCTACACACACACACACACACACACACACACACACACACACACACACACACACACACACACACCGCTACTTGAATGAGGATGAAAACATTACATTTTAGGTAATCCCATCTCCGATTTCACTTAGTGCCATTGTGGACATGAGTGCTATTTTTACACAGTTTGAGGCGATTATTGTAGCATTCATTTTTTTTGCCCATGACGATAACATCGCATAGCCGACATGAATCATTAGTCCACAAGGCATTGCATTGCATAATATCTACCGCTAATTGAGAAAATAAAATGTCAGTTTGTTGAAAATCTAATGATTCTTTTCACTGCTCATGATTCAGCCATTTGCCGTGGGATTGACTCATTCTCTTGAAATTTAACGTCATCAAACAAAGACTAGAGAAACTGCCAGATCTCATTTTTATTTTATTTTATCTGCAGGGCTTTTAAAGGAGCTAGCTTCATGATAGTCACCTGATATGACACAGCTAGACAGTATTCAGACCCTGCAGTCTGCTGCTTGATATACCTCTGTTCTGTACCTTTGAACAGTAGTAGAAGTTGCAGGGTAAAAAATTGTCAGTTAAGAAATTGTGCTGTATTGCTTGGGTATAAACTGTGTAGCTGAAGAGAGTATACAAGATGCTCTTTGAACAGGGTTGAAGGCACTTGTTCAATTTGTCCAGTTCTTGCATGGTTTATACAGATAAAGCTACATATTAAATCATTCCTATATTGGTTATAAGAGCGCAATCAGTCGCCAGAATGTCAGAAATTAGTTTAGAGTCCTTTTCCCAAGTACAAAATATGGCATGGCCTGGAAAGAAATATGAAGTGTCTCTCAGTGTCAGACTCTTAGAACTTGCTGTCTCTTTGGGCAAGATTGAGTCATACTGTCTAGTCTGTAAAAGTCTGTCTGTCTGTCTGTCTGTCTGTCTGTCTGTCTGTCTGTAGTCTTGAGACTGCTCTCTCTCTCTCTCTCTCTCTCTCTCCCGACCTCTTTTGGCACATGTATCTGGGTTTTCCCTCCATGACTCAGAACTACTCCAGCCTCCCTACCTCCTTTCCCAACATTTTTTTCCCTCTCCAAGCAGACTGAGACTGGGGCGTGCCATCATGGAACGGGCCAGAAAGTGGGAGGGAGTGAGAGAAATGAGACAGGGAGGCAGGAAGACAGTACTGACTAAGCACAAATTTGAACCTGGGACAAACAGAGGGAAACAGACAGGGGGGAGAAGAGGGGGAGGAGGGAGAAGAGGGGGAGGGGGAAGAAGAGGGGGGAGGGGGGAGTAGAGGGGGGAGGAACTAGGGGTCAGGTACCAACATGTCTAATGTACTGTATATTATTTTCTATGCAAAGTCATGCAAAAATGTGCAAATAGCTAGATTAGTGACATTATTGCATACCTGAATGCTTTTTGTTTAATCTGAAAGGGTTTTTACCCCAACATAGATTATTTGAATTGGGGAACCTGGCTGCATGCAGACGTGCTACAACCTGACCTTACAGTCAACCACTATGCTTTTTAGTCAGGAACAACACGCTCTCTCTTTTAAAAAACATTCCTTCCTACTCAACCACTTCAAGCTTACAGTGAACTATAAGCTGTTAGCTTCTCATTTGTTTTACTCTAGACGTCAACCGAACGTTAAACATTTTTAACGGAACAGATCACGTCATTAGGTTTGGAATCAGTAAGTCATCAAACGAACACAGGCTATAAATGGACTTTGCTTTTATCTAAGTGCCCTAGCAACATCACATGCAGCTGGTGCAAAGGCCATGAAACGTTTTCTGGGTGTTGCCTGCAGTCCCACATATCTGTCATTACCACTGACATTGGAATGTATAGTATGCAGGCAAGAATGTGATAATACCAACCGTTTTGCAATTCCTCATCAATGTTTTCCAGTCTGCATTCAGTAGAACTCTAACCAACACATTTCTGACATTATGACTGTGGAATCCTGTATATGATCTGTTCTCTTCTCACTAAGCCTGTGTCTTGGTTGTGGACATCCAGAAGAGTGTATTGGCCTTGTTGTTTGAGACACAGGGAGGGAGGGAGTTTTCCATCTCTCCTACACTTATAGGTGTGCCTAGCCTGCTCACATACACTCATATTCAGCTTTACTGAGGCATGGAAGATTAACGTAACATAGCAGGTAACTGACGTGGACGACAACGTTTTCTCTCTCTTAGTCTGAGAAGGACAATGTTTACTAATGAGGTGCACCAACGAATTTGAAAAGGATATGGCAAGTGTATCTACTATGCATGTCACACATTTGTCATGGTAGCATCAAATTGTTCCAACTATATGTTTTAAAATGCATATTATTTGGGATGATAAATTGTTACCCTAATTGAAAGTATGTTCAAATTGTGTGGAATTGGGATCATTTTGAAGATAAATCCACTGTATTTCCCTGAGAATCTGAATTAGGCCATGACACTCACGCTGTGCTTAGCAGGAGTTCTCCTGGGCATGACGACAATTTGGTTTTTGAATTTTACCCCCCAATAACTCGTTTCTTTCACAATGTTTCTTTGAGTACGTCATCGGCTTGAATCAAATTGAAAGGACCGTACAATTGAAGGGAAGGAGAGGCAAATAAACTGTACTTTGTGAGGAAACCAGGGCAGACAAGCAAGTTGTTGTTGAAGTAGGTCGCCTGCAAGCTAACATTGCCTAGCAACTGGAGTGGTCTGGGTTGGAGGGTGGGGGTGTGGGGACAGGGACATTTGTTTAATTAAAACTGTAGCCCCTGTCCCCAACTCCCAACCCACCAGCTGTGTCAGCGCGTATGTTGGTGTGCGTCTGAGCGACTGTGAACCCGAGCAGTAGGTTCCCCAACACACACGCAAACACACACACTGAGCCAGAGGCAGCGTCTGTGTGTGAGAGTTACTGGGCCGCTCCCAGCGCTGTGAAAGCTGGCGGAATCAGGTCAGATCACCATCATTTTATATATGTTTGAATAAACAACTTTTGCAACAAATCTCCACGCTGACTTACAGTACATGTTTCACATTGCACATGTAGGAATATGCAATGTATGCACAGACTGCCACCAGTGTTCAATCCCCCAAACATAGATGAAAAATGTGGACATAATTGAAATATTCTGAAAAAAAGACACAAGGGACTATAGTACAAAGACATAGCAATGATACACAGAAATGAGACACAGCAATGCCTCTGCTGGGGCTGGGATATGGATCTTTACAGTGCCCAGTGTTGGGGAGTAGTGAAATACATGTAGTTCAACTAGTAATTTAACAGTAGCTTGGTGGTAGTTGAACTAAATTAAAATCTTTGTAGTGTTTTCAGTAGTTAATTAAGTTAAACTTTTTCAAAATAACTTTAGTTAAGTCAACTATATTTTTAATAAGGGTAGCTTTAGTCTAGCTTAACTTCTTTCACTGTGAAGTAATTGGTAGCTTGGTAAACTATATTTTCAGAGTAGCTTCCTCAACACTCGGGGCACCACATGTAGGCTCCCATTATGCCGTGCTTATTAACCCTTGTCACCGCCTGACAGCCAGGGCCACAGCGAAGGCCTTGACACAAACTAGTCCCCTTTGCCCCCGTGGAACTATCCTGCTGTAGAATGGGAGCAAGTGGGTCCGGCGTTAGAGTGACAGTAGTGGTAAACGACAACCGTCTGTTCAGCAAGGTGGGGGTGGGGTCTGGGGAACATGACCTCGCATAAAAAAAACCTCTCATTACTCCTAAACCCTAGGTCACAGTGTGATTAGTCAGGCAAGAGGATCCTCCTGGTTGAGCCAAAAGCTTTATCAAATCAAATCAAATTGTCTTTGTCACATGATTCGTAAAACAACAGGTGTAGACTAACGTTGAAATGCTTACTTTTACCGAAAATACAGCGTTATTGATAAAAATATATACTTGAAATAGTAGCACAAGGAATAAATACACAGTAAATAATGAATAATAATGAATAACAAATAAAAATAACATGGCTATATATATATATGGGTGTACCAGTACTGAGTCGATGTGCAGGGGTACGATGTAACTGATGTAACTGAGGTAGCTGAGGTAACTGAGGTAACTGAGGTAGCTGAGGTAACTGAGGTAGCTGAGGTAACTGAGGTAACTGAGGTAACTGAGGTAGCTGAGGTAGCTGAGGTAACTGAGGTAACTGAGGTAACTGAGGTAACTGAGGTAGCTGAGGTAACTGAGGTAGCTGAGGTAACTGAGGTAGCAGAGGTAACAGAGGTAACAGAGGTAACAGAGGTAACTGAGGTAACTGAGGTAACTGAGGTAACTGAGGTAACAGAGCTAGCTCTGTATATAAAGGCAGGAGTAAAGTGACTAGCAACAGGATATATAATAGACAGCAGTGTATGTGGTGAGTGTGAAAGTGTGTGTGAGTGTGTGTGTGCACGCTTGTGTGTGTGTGTGTGTGTGTGTGTGTGTGTGTGTGTGTGTGTGTGTGTGTGTGTGTGTGTGTGTGTGTGTGTGTGTGTGTGTGTGTGTGTGTGTGTGTGTGTGTGTGTGTGTGTGTGTGTGTGTGTGGCGTTAGTATGCATGTTTGCACGTGTGTGTGTGTGTGTGTGTGTGTGTGTGTGTGTGTGTGTGTGTGTGTGTGTGTGTGTGTGTGTGCGTGTGTGTGCGTGTGTGTGCGTGCGTGTGTGTGTGCGTGTGTGCGTGTGCGCGTGTGCGCGTGGGCGTATGTGGGCGTATGTAGTGTGTGGGTAGAGTCCAGTGTATGTGGGTAGAGTGCAAGAGAGTTAGTTTAAAAAAGGTTAAATGCAGGAAGTCCGGGTAGTCATTTGATTAGCTATTTATCAGTCTTGTTTAGCAGTCATGGCTTGTGGGTTAGAATTTTAGGGATTAAATGTTTTTGATGATCTGAGAAGCAAGTGTAACCCTTTCACCAGACTCAGATCAGCATGGGAACAACGGCAGAAAGGACATGAAGTAAATGATCTCGCTAGGGGAAAAACGAGAGGCTAGGGATATTACTAATAGATACAGTGCCTTCAGAAAGTATTCACACCGCTAGATGAATTCACCTTTCAGCAGGTCAATAACCTAAAACACAAGGCCAAATCTACACTGGTTGCTTATTAAGAAGACAGTGGATGTTCCTGAGTAGCCAAATTACAGTTTTGACTTAAATCTACTTGAAAATCTATGGCAAGACCTGAAAATGGTTGTCTAGCAATGATCAACAACCAATTTGAATTCTGAAAAGAATAATGGGCAAATGTTGCACAGTCCAGGTGTGGAAAGCTCTTAGAGCTTGATTCTAACATGTATTGACTCAGGGGGTTGAATACTTATCTAATCAAGATATATTAGCGTTTTATTTTTCATAATTTGTTTTACAAATGTTAGAATTTTTCTACCACTTTGACATAACAGAGTATTTTGTTTAGATCGTTGACAAGAATTTGCGAGAATTTTCTCCCATGCAATAAGAATAAACACAGTGACTCCATGAAATACAACCACACACAATACAATCAATTACAGCGTATAGCAATAAAAATAGAAAAATAAAAATAGAAAAACCCTGGGTATTAAAATGCACTCTTTTAAAACTTAGTCATTGACAATGTTCGACCTTGCAAGCTTGCAGGCTAAAGTTAGCATTGGAGCTCAAATGAAGGTATGACGAATGATTCAACAAAATTGAATAATGGTAACCCGAGCAACAGTCAGTTTTTTTATTAAATGCAATTCGTAATCTCTTCCGATGTAAAAGTTTTAAACTCAACAACAAATGCCGTCATCTCTCTTCTCCTTACATCTCGAGCAGAATCATCACTTGCAGTGCCTCCAAAGTCCCGTGCTACAGCAAACCCACAGTTCACGCGATTGGCCCAAAAACGTAACAAGGCTTCTAACTGGCTAAACCAAACCAGGTTACTTTAGTTCACATCAACGCAATCAATCACAATATATGGAAATAATGAAGTGGATGGTACATCCAAGAACTCAACAAACGTGTTTCAAGTGTTTCTTAAATTATTAACATGACGCTCCTCTGCAGTTTAAACATGAAAGCAACACAATTGTTTGAAATCCAATCAAATTTTATTGGTCACATACACGTGTTTAGCAGTTGTTATTCCGGCTGTAGCGAAATGCTTGATGTAATGCATTCCAAAACAGGCTAAAACGTAGTGTTTCTAAGACATGATTTAAAAGGGTATTACACAAGTGATGTGAGCACTAGTGTGGGCCACATTATATCAGGTGGTGGGCCGAAAATGGCCTCCTGGCCTCATGTTTCAGACCTTTGGCTTAGGGTATCTTCTTAGTTGAGCTCATAGGTTCATAGTAGTGGTAGCTAACTAATAGCATTAATTGATCAATTCGACTAAAAGAGAGTGAAAATATAATACTATTTCACTGCGACACAGTTTGTCAATGTTTGTTATACACAGGCAAAACGTGCTGTTTCCACACTGTCTCGAAGATTTTTCTCCCACGCATATAACTATCATGTCGAATTGCTAGGTTCGCTACTGCAGGGGCGGCTAAACTCACCAATCCCCTATTTTCTATTACCTGGTAGCAAGACATTGTGCAACAATGCATTTTGTCTTTGACCCTGACATTCAACGCGCGCACAGAAGTGCTAGATATTTCGGCTGCATAACTAAGACCCGCGGCAAAAGCACCAACGCCTGGAACTTTGGATTTCTTCTTGTGGTTTGACGTTTGTGTAGAGATTATGAAGGAGACTCTCTTTCCCAACAGCCTTCATGACATTTGGACAAAAGCTATTTATACCAACCCAGAGGAAGCTGAGGAGGGGAGTCGGGGTGGGTTTGTGATGTGAGATAACCATGAGTAAGAGCGTTGGCTTTGTGAGCAACGCTGTGGGGCGGCTGTATGTGGGACGTTTGGCTTGTTATGTTGACCCTTGAGGGAATTGTCTCACATTTGAGCTCTCGGCTTTCCTGGCATTTATTTCTAAAATGTTACTCTTGTTAGCGTGTGTGTGTGTGTGTGTGTGTGTGTGTGTGTGTGTGTCTGTGCATGCATGCATGCATATGTTTGTGTGTCTGTGTCTATGTCTGTATCTCTGTGTGTAGTCTCAGCCCATCAATGAGCAGGGGGAGTGTGGGGAGACAGTGGGGAGAGTCAGAGGGATCAGACGTCTCACTGACTGGCTGACTGGCCTGGTGGGTGGGTGTCTACTCTGGGACTCTGTGTGGAGTTGTTTGGCTCATGTGGCCTGCTCAATCATCGTTATTATTACGGGGTGGAGCGCTGGCTTTCCAGACACTTTCAGGCTGGGCCTGTCTCCCCGCCTGTGGTGGGGATGAGTCAGAGTGCACTCAAATCCTGCTATGAGACCATAGATTGTGTACATCTAGGATGTCTGTTTCAACTCCTTGTCCAGTTCCTTTAGAGTTTGACTTGATTCATTCCACAAAGTACCTTTAGTGCTTGCATGCGCTAAACAAACAAACGAGCAAGCAAATGCAGTAGCGATCGATACAAACAATCAACTTCTGTGCGATTTACATGCAACAACCGCAGACCTTGTGCCGGCAATTGATACATTTACTATAAAAGCCTGGAGAGGTTTCACTCAACCAACGCTCATCATAGTAGCATGAGTTCAGTTCCAAGTGCAAAATCCCTCACCACCCCGCTCCGCCTTTGTTGGCTAGAAAATGGTAACAGCATGGAGAGGGTGTTGACTGGGGAGAAGGGGGAGGAGGTGAGTGAGACAGGGTCAGGGCGCGAAGGGTGGGTGTCTATTTTTAGGGACTGGGCCAGCCTTGCGGCCAGGCCGGCGGACGGGAGGAGGGGGATACGTTGGGGTTGCTGGGACTTTGTGATGTAAATAGTGGCACATGCTGCTGTGCAGATTAGAGGCGAGTGGTGGTGCCAGGGGGAGATGGCATTGTTTAGGTTGGCATTGTTCTCTCCAAAGTGCCAAATTAGTCTTTTATGAAGAGATTTCACCCTTGACCTCTGGCGCTGCCATGCTTTCCTTTCCTGCTGCACACTGATACCATTCAAGGGATTTAGGCTACTCAGAAAGTCAATGTATACTCTGAACACATAAACAACCAAATGTATTAGCATAGTTTGGACATGCACACAGTGTGTACAGAGTGTGGGTAGGGACAGTTTTGATAGTATGATGCAGATTGTTGCATTCATCCCTGATATATTCACAAGCCTTGTGAGAAGCCAGCGCAAGCTGTCTCAGTCCACTCACGTCTGGCATGTTCCTCACATTCATCTGCAACTGTACATTTTGTTTTCCCTTTGCATGAAACATTGCTTTTCATGCAAAGTCATTCCATTAACTCAGCGAGTTACCAACCAATTAGCTAACAGATCACACCCCATCTCAAGCAATAAAAACAAGTAAAATCCTCTTTCCATTGTGCTACTCTTGTCCATAGTATAATGACTGAACACTGTTAGGAGTTAGGAGTGTGGAGTAGTTTAGTTTCATTGTTGTTTGTACACCATGAAGGCCATGGAAAGATGGGAGCGTGCTGGTGAATAGGACCAACCCTGACCCCCTGACACCCATACGCATGAGGGAGGGCAGCTGCAGCACACGTCGCCCTGGGACAAAGCAGGTGTCAGCCCAGCTGGGTAGGCCGGCCCTCGGCCACCGTCAACAAACCCAACACAGAGACCTCGTCCCCCTTAGTCTCTCTCTTTGTTCAGGACAACAGAGGAAGGGCCGTTGACAGTCTGGTGATTTAAGAATCAGAATAGGGAACCTTTGGCTGCGAGAGCGTTGTTTGGAAAACCCGTAACCAACAGGTTAGTGGTTAGTGCGGCACTATGTCATTATACCAGGATTGAGGAAGAAAGCTCTAGTTGAGGGTTTGACATGTCACTCCAGACAGTGTCTGAGGCATGTTGTAGCCCAGGTAACCTTACCAACGGCTGAGGTTTATACTCCTGAAGGTGTACAGAGTTACATCTGGCATCTACAGTCAATGGTGGCCCTCACAGTCGCACTAATGATACAGTAGCACTAGTTGTCCAGTTTCGCAGCATTTATGATGGTTGGGTCTTAGAGAATAGGTCAAATAGTTCAGGAGACACCTTGAGTTCCTCTGTAGACACCTGGCCTAGTGAGATGTCTTTGTTGGAGGACAAAGGCTAATGAATAAGGACGCAACCAGTACTAGGCAATAGACCACTCTTCACTTGTTTTACATCACCTGCCATCACATAGTTGGAGAGTGACTTATCCAATAGAACTCAGATAGTATTATTCAATGGAAGCTTCTCTAACATCAGATACTGTATGTACAGTGCGGCATCCCTCAGGGCAGTTGCCTTGGGCCGTTACTCTCCTCTATTTTTACAAATGATGTGCCACTTACAAGAAGCTAAAATTACTATGTACGCTGATGATTGCACCTGCAGCCAGTGAGCTCACGGAGTTCAAGGAGTTACAGTCAGTGTCAGAATGGGTAATTAACAATAAACTGCCCAAAACCATTGTATTTGGTTCCAAAACATTCTGTTAGACCTAAACCTTAACAGGAGTTGTGCATAAAGGGTGTGGCCATTGAACAAGTTGAAGAAGCTGAACTCCTAGGAGTAACATTGGACGGTCAGTTATCATGGCCAAGTCATATTGACAAAGTTGTTGTGGAGATGGGAAGAGGTATGTCTGTTTATGAAAAGATGTTGTGCGTTCTTGACACAAAGAACTGTACTAGTGGTTCAGGCTCTGATCTTGTCCCATCTTGATTACTGTCCTGTAATATGGTCAGCTGCAGCAAAGAAAGACCTATTAAAGCTGCAGCTGGCTCTAAACAAAGCAGCATGTGTTGCTCTTAAATACAAATACAATAAAAAAATACAAAAAAAATGGGTAGACATTTGGTTAGCTCTTTAGCAGTCTTATGGCTTGGGGGTACAAGCTGTTAAGAAGCTTTTGGACAGAGACTTGGCACTCCGGTACCACTTGCAGTGCGGTAACAGAGAGAACAGTCTACGACTAGAGTGGCTGGAGTCTTTGGCAATTATTAGGGCCTTCCTCTGACACCGCCTGGTATAGAGGTCCTGGATGGCAGGAAGATTGGCCCCAGGGATGTACTGGGCTCCCGAGTGGTGCAGTGGTCTAAGGCACTGCATCTCAGTGCAAGAGGTGTCACTGCAGTCCCTGGTTCAAATTGTAAATAAGAATTTGTTCTTAACTGACTTGCCTAGTTAAATTATGGTTAAATAAAAAAAACTGGGACGTACGCACTACCCTCTGTAGCACCTTGCAGTCGGAGGCCAAGCAGTTGCCACACCAGGTGGTGATGCAACCAGTCAGGATGCTCTCGATGGTGCAGCTGTACAACTTTTTGAGGACCCATGCCAAATCTTTTCAGTCTCCTGATGGGGAATACGCGTTGTTGTGCCCTTGTGCACACATAGAACTAACATCAACAACATGCATGATAGTCTTTCATGGTTGAGGGTTGAGGAGAAATTGACTCAACATTTGTGTGTTGAAAATGCCTCACCATAATCAATTTACTTCAAACAGACATACAGTTGAAGTCGGAAGTTTACATACACCTTAGCCAAATACACTTTCACAATTCCTGACATTTAATCCTAGTAAAAAATTCCCTGTTTTAGGTCAGTTAGGATCGCCACTTTATTTTAAGAACGTGAAATGTCAGAATAATCTTAGAGAATGATTTATTTCAGCTTTTATTTCTTTCATCACTTTCCCAGTGTGTCAGAAGTTTACATACATTCAGTTAGTATTTGGTAGATTGTTTAACTTGTTTCGGGTAGCCTTCCACAAGCTTCCCACAATAAATTGGGTGAATTTTGGCCCATTCCTCCTGACAGAACTGGTGTAACTGAGTCAGGTTTGTAGGCCTCCCTGCTAGCACACACTTTTTCAGTTCTGGCCACAAATGTTCTATAGGATTGAGGTCAGGGCTTTGTATACACACTGGGGGCCAAAAGTTTGGAATATTACTCTTTCAAGGGTTTTTCTTTATTTGCACTATTTTTTACATTGTAGAATAAAAGTGAAGACATCAAAACTATGATAACTATGTAGTAACCAAAAAAGTGTTAAACAAATCAAAATATATTTTATTTTTGAGATTCTTCAAATAGCCAACTTTGCATTGATGACAGCTTTGCACACTCTTGGCATTCTCTCAACCAGCTTAACCTGGAATGCTTTTCCATCAGTCTTGAAGGAGTTCCCACATATTCTGAGCACTTGTTGGCTGCTTTTCCTTCACTGCGGTCCGACTCATCCCAAACCATCTACATTTGGTTGAGGATGGAACCAAAAATCTCAAATTTGGACTCCAGACCAAAGGATAAATTTCCACCTGTCTAATGTCCATTGCTCGTGTTTCTTGGCCCAAGCAAGTCTCTTCTTGTTATTGGTGTCCTTAGTAGTGGTTTCTTTGCAGCAATTCGACCATGAAGGCCTGATTCACACAGTCTCCTCTGAACATTTGATGTTGAGATGTGTCTTATACTTCAACTCTGTGAAGAATTTATTTGGGCTGCAATCTGAGGCTGGTAACTCTAATGAAGTTATCCTCTGCAGCAGAGGTATTTCTGGGTCTTCCATTCGTGTGGCGGTCCTCATGAAGCTGGTTGAGAGAATGCCATGAGTGTGCAAAACTGTTTTCACATTGTCATTATGGGGTATTGTTTGTAGATTGATGTAAAATATAAAATATATTTTATCAATTTTAGAATAAGGCTGTAATTTAAGAAAATGTGGGAAATGTAAAAGGGTCTGAATACTTTCCGATTGCACTGTATATACAGTATATATAGAGTACCAGTCAAACGTACAGAGCTTTTTTCTGTTGACCCCAGGAAGAGTAGCTGCTGCATGTACAGTATCTAACGGAGATCCTAATGAACTAAACTAAACGTGTGGTGTGTGTGTGTGTTCGCGCGCGCGTGTCACACTAAATATGTAACCACAGTGCAAAGGTCAAGGCCAAGAGGAAGGCCATGCATTTCATCTTTTACCAGGTTCTCCTTACGAACACTAAATGGCCTTGAATCGATCATTTACCCGAAGAGGAAACCAACCAGAGCCATCCACTACTTCACAAAGGCACCGCTACGAACAAATTATTCAAGGATTTAGAACTGGGAAGTAAAGCTGTAAATTGTATTATTATCTGACTCACACACTATAATGTCAGGTCACGTGATAAAGGCATGAGGGCACATTGACTAATGGCTGCCTTCTAAAGGCATGAAAGTCCTCCATGTAAGGGCAAACCACTGATATCAGAAGGAATGTTCCAGCGCTTTTATCTGCGATCAAAATGAATTACTGCATCTAGATTAGAACACATTTGCAAATGAGAAGAGCACGTATTTTTGATATAGTGAAGCAGTACGGGATACATGATGTTCTTTTGGTCACTCTTTTCGTCACTCTTTTGGTCACTCTTTTGGTCACTCTTTTGGTCACTCTCCAGTTCTCAGGATTTGATCCCACAGCTCAGACAGTTTGTGCCTTCTCTATGGTGAGACAGTATCTTGGACTGTGTACAGTATGCATGTGTGAGTGCTTTGGGGCTCATTGGGAGGAGAGGCATATTGGAAGCATATTTTCTCTTCTTCACGCACATTTCAACGACAGAGCTGCAGAAGTGTGTACATTATGTGGTTAGTCACACTGTTCCTTCTCTCCACCCTCTCTCTCTACTCTCTCTCTCTCCACCCTCTCTCTCTACTCTCTCCACCCTCTCTCTCCACTCTCTCTCTACTCTCTCTCTCCACCCTCTCTCTCTACTCTCTCTCTCCACTCTCTCTCTCCACCCTCTCTCTCTACTCTCTCTCTCCACCCTCTCTCTACTCTCTCTCTCCACTCTCTCTCCACCCTCTCTCCACCCTCTCTCTCCACCCTCTCTCTACACTCTCTCTCTACACTCTCTCTCTCCACCCTCTCTCTCTACTCTCTCTCTACACTCTCTCTCTCCACCCTCTCTCTCTACTCTCTCTCTCCACTCTCTCTCTCCACCCTCTCTCTCTACTCTCTCTCTCCTCTCTCTCTCCACCCTCTCTCTCCACCCTCTCTCTCCACCCTCTCTCTCTACTCTCTCTCTCCACCCTCTCTCTCTCCACCCCCTCTCTCTCCACCCTCCCTCTCTCCACCCTCCCTCTCTCCACCCTCCCTCTCTCCACCCTCCCTCTCTCCACCCTCTCTCTCCACCCTCTCTCTCTACTCTCTCTCTCTACTCTCTCTCTCTACTCTCTCTCTACTCTCTCTCTCTCCACCCTCTCTCTCCACCCTCTCTCTCTACTCTCTCTCTCTACTCTCTCTCTCCACCCTCTCTCTCTACTCTCTCTCTCTACTCTCTCTCTACTCTCTCTCTCTCCACCCTCTCTCTCTACTCTCTCCACCCTCTCTCCACCCTCTCTCTCTACTCTCTCCACCCTCTCTCTCCACCCTCTCTCCACCCTCTCTCTCTACCCTCTCTCGCTACCCTCTCTCTCCACCCTCTCTCTCCACCCTCTCTCTATCCACCCTCTCTCTCTACTCTCTCTCTCCTCTCTCTCTCCACCCTCTCTCTCTCTCTACACTCTCTCTCCACCCTCTCTCTCTCTACACTCTCTCTCTCTCCACCCTCTCTCTCTACACTCTCTCTCTCCACTCTCTCTCTCCACACTCTCTCCACTCTCTCTCCACCCTCTCTCTCTACTCTCTCTCTCCACCCTCTCTCCACTCTCTCTCTCCACCCTCTCTCCACTCTCTTTCTCCACCCTCTCTCTCTCTACTCTCTCTCTCCACCCTCTCTCTCCACCCTCCCTCTCTACTCTCTCTCTCTACTCTCTCTCTCCACCCTCTCTCTCTACTCTCTCTCTCTCTCTCCACCCTCTCTCTCTCCACCCTCTCTCTCTACTCTCTCTCTCTCCACCCTCTCTCTCTACTCTCTCTCTCTCCACCCTCTCTCCACTCTCTCTCCAACCTCTCTCCACCCTCTCTCCACTCTCTCTCCAACCTCTCTCCACCCTCTCTCCACCCTCTCTCCACTCTCTCTCCAACCTCTCTCCACCCTCTCTCCACCCTCTCTCCACTCTCTCTCCAACCTCTCTCTCGCTCATTTGTTCTCATTCTTTGAAATATACAAAAGCAAGGTCACACAAGCACATAAACAAATGACGACACTGATGCTAATGAGAAATCTATACCTGAATTCAGAGCCATGTGGCACTGCCTGAAACCACTTGGCCAACTTGGCCTCTTTCACATTACTCATGTCCTTTTGCATTTTCTTTCCAGCTACAACGCTAATCCTTACACACACTACTCCCTCTCCAAGCCTGGCCTGGCTGCCTCTGTATCACTCCACCCAACCCCACCCTGCCCATCTCTATCCCACTACCACAAACCCACTACACCCCCACCACACCACACCCCACCAACTCCTGATTATGGCTACATGGGAGAGAGAGAGAGAGAGAAAGAGAAGAGTTGGCCTCACTTGAGGTCTCTTTCAACTCCACTCTGATTCGGAGGACCCAAACAAAGCCTTGATTCTCACTGAAACCTCGGCTAATGGGCGATCAGACCAGCACTCCTCATGGCTTTGTGGGCTCCCCTTGGTTTTACTGGTGCCTTTCAATTAGGCAGCCATTTTAGACAATGGAAAGGACAATGCAAACCATGGCCTAGCTTCAGTCGCAGAGGCCTGAGGTTGAGGTCAACTGGATTCCAGTGACTTCTGCACCCCACCAGTAACAGCTTATTTTGAGTGTCACCTCAACTCCATTCTCTGGAGTTACAGGACAAAAGCACAACCAAAACAGCATTCATCTATTTTCATTGTTGTTGTTTTTTTTTAGCATGCCATGTCCTGCCCATCTCCTGCAAAATTGCAGTTGAATGTAGTTCTCAAAATGGCCTTATGATTAGAATACAGAGGAACAATATGAGGAAATGGTTCCAACTGTGAGAACCAATGACAATCCAACAATTCACACATAATGCAGAGTGTGCCAAAGAGTAGGCAATCACAAGGGGGCTTCTGCACTAAGCTTCCTGTTGCTAGGGAAAGAAACCTATCATAACACACCATGCCAGTTTATGTTCATGACTTTTTTCAAATCCAATGTATTTTCTTTGCACAGTAGATTCCACGTCACAATACGTTGACAAATGATGTTGAAACAATTCGACCAGTGGGAAGGGTGTATGCTTTCTATTCGTTTTTTATAACATTCTTCCCTATATAACTGGCGCCCTAAACGGTAAAGTAGCATATGTTTACGGGATGGTGCGGTCATAAAAGGGCTACAGCATTTTTTGCAGGTGAGCGATACGTAGCCATTCAACTCATTTCCTATTGGGTGTAGCAATAGGCTATATTTTCATTGACCAGACTCTCTTATCCAGAGTGACTTACAGTAGCGAGTGCATACATTTTCATACAGGTCCCCCGTGGGAATCAAACCCACAACCCTGGCATTGCAAGAGCCATGCGTTTTAAACTGAGCCACACAGGACCAGGACCAGTATGATTTTCCCCTCTTGCAGCAGCTTATTTTAATAATTGATTAGGAGCCAAGAATAAACACAAAACATTTTTCTGGGCAATAAGCCAGTTACAGTACATCGCACTTAACGAGACCACCCAAGATATTACTGAGCTAAATTACATTTTTAACAGCCATTTATAAACAGTATGATACAGTGTACACACACAACCACAAAGCATTTTGGGTATTTTCTGATTACAATGGTTAAATGGGGATTTATTCAAATTCTATATGCAAACAAGGTCTGATTTGTTTGTTCTTATGCGGTGGCAGGTAGCTAAGTGGTTAGAGCGTCGGGCCTGTCACTGAAAGGTTGCTTGATCGAATCCCTGCGCTGACAATGTAAAAAATATGTAATTCTGCCCCTGAACAAAGCAGTTAACCCACTGTTCCTAGGCTGTCATTGTAAATAAGAATTTGATCTTAACTTACTTGCCTAGTTAAATAAAGGTAAAATTAGTTTGCCTAATGATACCTTCCCCCACTGTAAAATGCCTGTTGGGGTATTCATTAGGGAGATGCTGCTTTCAGCCTGGAACAACTGATTCCAGTTCAGTTCATGGTTCCCTAGTCCTACCTTTAACCATCATGAGCTACACAACCCAAACTGATCCAGGACAGACCATTGGTTTGACTATAACGTCCCTTTTGTTCATTTTAATTAAAAAGCTTATGGTTTTATAGTAAATAAGTGATAGGATCCCTATGGGTGTGTGAGAGGGCATGAGGTTAGATACTCTTTACTCTTTATAGAACATGAAAGTCCCACAGACAACTCCCATCGGATACCGTTGTTAATCTCAGCTTTGTATCTCAGTGAATATGCAAAGCGCTTTCTGTAACAGGGTTTACCTACATGGACAACCAGGGCATCCCCCATGTGTTGAGGGGTTCCCCGAGGCCCCATGGGCCGAAAAACTCCCCTTGACTTGGGATTTCACTCAACTCAAGTAATTCAGGGTGACTAGGTCATGAGATGCAAATACCCAGCCTAGGCTGCAACATGACTTCTCCATTTGAGAACTGAAACTTCAATCTGTTGGTTGAAATATTATTATCTTATTATTATCTGTCACGATCGGGTGTGGATAGAGACCAAGGCGCAGCGTAGCGATAGTTCGACATCGTTTATTTGAATAAACTATACTTTATGGGAACTATACAAAATAATAAATGCAACATATAAATGGAAATGAAACACACGTACTTACGATACGAGACATAGGACAATGAACCACGCCATGGGAGTGGAACACACACATAAAAGTAGGATCCCTAATTAGATGTAATGCAATGCAGCTGCCTCTAATTAGGGATCCTACACTCACAACACCACACAGACGTAGAATAGCTAGAACTACCAGACTCTGATCATAGAAATATAGAGAAGCAAAGCTTCTCTATGACCAGAGCCTGACATTATCTTATAATCATCACAAATGATTGACAGTCACAGAAAGGACTCACACAATGACTGCAAGGTTCACCTCACAAAGTAGACCAGTTAAGTTATTCTTCTGATTAAAGAGAGGTTGGGTGGGTGGGTGGGTGGGTGGGGAGGGATTGGGTTAAGGAGTGGGGTGGAGGTGTTGGGGCCCCTAAAGTTGGTCTGTAATTAAGAGCCACTGCTCTACACTGGCCAAGCCACCTCACAGGCACTGAGTCCCCACTTGGCACTCGCCAACTCACAGAAGACTCTTTACATTTCTCTGCAGCCATTTGAGGTGAAGGGGGGTGGGGTTGGTGGGTGGGGGGGATTTGGTTTAACCTTGAGCGGAGGATTTCATTTCTTCTAAAAAAGGAAGAGACAATTGAAAAATCACTCTGGTCTAAAAAGGCCCAGTCTAAAGAGGGGACCACTCCCTTTACATTTAAATATAGCCTGAGCCTTCTAAAAATAATCCTCTCAGCCCGCTATTTATAACTGGAGTCTTGCAGATTTAATTCTGTCAGCAACTTTAAATGGGGCAGAGCAAGGCTTCGCTGGAAAGAAAAGGGCTCCTGTTCCTGTCGTTTTTCTTTTTTTTGACTGGCTGGCTTGACGTCAGCTGGGCTCAGCGTGCGCGGCTCCAGACTGCAGCCGCCCTGTCTTGCAGTGGAGCCTGCGTGCAGAGACCATGAACACAGCTATTGTGCTTTTCGGTGTGTTGGCCGGGAGCCCTCAGGGCAGCTCCTAAAACATTTTCAACCGTTTTTGCAGAGTGGCTGTTGGAACTTGAAACACACAGCAAGGCATTGTCTCTCGGTGCGAGAAGCGTTTGTCACACAATAGGTCCTATTATCGCAGGGTTCACACACTCGCACTCTACATTGACGCTATGGGTTACCTTTGCTGTTTTTATGGCTTTGGGGTTGAAACACTTCAAAAAAATCACCTTCAAAACAATAATAGCACTTAATTTCACTGTTGGCACTTGGCAAGGTAGCCAGCCCACGATTCATCGGCACTGATGCTTCAGACACAGTGAGGGAGGTAGGGTTTTTTGAGTGCCAAGAAGCCTAGATGTGAGAGCATCGAAAGGTCAGGTCAAACAGGGTCATTTGGAGACCTCATTGGAAGGAGGTCACATGTCCAAAGCCAATTCCACGACTCTAAAGTGACAAAAGGTCGCTGCTCTCATGAGTTACCATAGGATGATCACTCTGCCACCATGCAGTAACGCTTAACATATATAATCTTACCGTGTTTAAAAGCTTGAGGTCATTTGACCTCAAGTACCCAGCCCAGTTGACAATAACGTGTTTGTTCTGTGGTTTTGCTCTTGCACTTGCATTGCTGCTTAGTCATGGTTCATTATCATTATGCTTAGCTCTTTTATCAGTGAGGGACTATGGGACTTAACTATACCTATGGTTTAACAACGGAAAGTCAAACAACATGCTTATTGACTGTTTGGTGTGCTGTTGGCGTAGTTGCTATGGGACCTGCCCTAGACAGCAAAACACTATCCACTCACCCTTACAGCCTCTGTATCTTGAGTCAACTTGATTCAGAGGTTGGTTCCAGACGCAGTCAGTCTGTCAGTTCAACAATGCACCACATTATAATCGCCCCACGTGGTACCTTGCTACACGTTCAGGGGGAATACTGGACCGAAATAACCTCTCTCATTGTTTCTCCATTTCCTGACACTTCAGTCTCAACCCCATTCTCTTGAGTACTGATATGACAGCCATGCAGCAGTGGCAGAGAGAAAACTCTGTTAACTGACATCTGCTGTGAACCTCCTTTCAGTGGGTAATTGAGGCCCAGTTTAGCGCTGCTCTGCTACAGTTTATAATGTTGAAACAAAGCATTGATCCCAGTCAGATTAAAGTGTTGAAACTGGTGATAGTAAAACAAATAGGATTTATTGGCAGCTCCTGTTTGATTTGGTCTAGATTGCAGTATGGCATGGGTCGTAAAACACGCCTGGTGTCTTTTAATTTCTGTTTATATGCAGTTTTGCTGGGACCTCAGACTCCTAGTCTGGCGCTAGACTAGGTTAGCGGTGCCATAGGCTGCGCTGGCTCTTAGGATCTTAATTTGATCACTCTGTTGCAGGAGAACAATTTTAAACGTGTCATTTCCACTTAGAAATGTCAGACTTGATTTTCCCTTACGAAAGTGTATCAACCCCTACAAAAATGTCCATTAATTATAATCCACATTATAATCCACATTTCCTGTTGCTGGAGGATTCTTTTCCTGCTGTAGCAAACTGGCTCAAATTAAGATCCTACATCTGTAGCTGTGGGTGGTGATGGGGCTATGACACTCTGGGGTTATGCACAAACGACAGACATTCTGTACCTGCCGACCTCCCCCGACAGACTAGCAGGCAGACAGACACAGTGGTAGGGTGGGTGGCAACCATCCCAGCTGCACACACAGATCAAGCCTTTATGTGTTGTGTGAGTTAGCATGAAAAAAAAATCAGAAAAACTGGGCGTTAGGCTATGCTAGAGTATGTCTCCAACTCTGCCTGTCTGTCTGTGTCGAGAGAAAACCAAACTTCTCTTTTTAGCTGTTTACCTTTGTAAGTCTCCTGCCAGTCTCTCCCATCCTACACATTTTAGAATGGTCTGACTCTACTTTTCTGCACTCAGAACCTAAAATATGTTTCATGGAAGGACTGCTATATTAAGCAACCTTAAAGCACTCATGCAGACATTCTATTTTTAAATCATCCCTTTATGTCTAAGAAATCACTGTTGGTGTGAATGTTTAAAATAATAATATTATTATTTATTTCCCTGAGCCTCTTTGGGCCACTGAAACGCTCAGTCCGACTGTGGATACATTTACAGCCCTGATTGGCTGATAGAATTGTCTAGAGACTACCCACTTACCCCTTCAAAAAACAGTTGGAGCTGAGGCCTACACCATGAATCAGGTTTGAGGAGTTAGCGAGGTAACTCTGGATAACCGGTACCACGAAACTGGCTCACCTTTTAGCCAGGTACATTCTCAGGCTAACTCAGGGCTAACTCAATTTACCCTGAATGAAGTGTCTGAGCTGCAGGTTGAGGACCAATTAAATCAGATACCCATCATAGCCTGCCTCTCTCAAAGATTGTGTCATCATTCCCTTCATTTAAGGAAGACGGCTGATTCAATATTTTAATAATCAAATGGTTTTTTTTGTGTAAATAAATTATGTCTATTACATTACACATTTAGTAATGACAGTATTTGCTTTCCAAACAAATGCGTTTTCCACATGAATGTATTTTGACAGGCAAACTGACAGCTGCAACCAACCAAAGACATATAATTCATAGATGGCAGTTCCCACTAAAAGACTGGCAACCGAACCATTGCTACTGTACCAATGAGTAGTTTAACACTCAAATTGCCAGGTTTAGAGGTTCCAAACCCCTTCTATTGATTATATGTCTATGGCCACAACGCAACAAGCTGTTACACAGATGGAAGAAGGGGTGAAATGAGTGGGAATAAGGTGCTTTTGAGAGAGAGAGAGAGAGAGAGAGAGAGAGAGAGAGAGAGAGAGAGAGAGAGAGAGAGAGAGAGAGAGAGAGAGAGAGAGAGAGAGAGAGAGAGAGAGAGAGAGAGAGAGCAATATTCTCTCGTCTCAACGTTTGCAATAATATTGATTGTCATTTTGTGGACACCATTATTACAGACAGAATTGAATCCCCCTTCTAGCTATTAAGATGTATTGGAATACATGAGGCAAGCACATGAGACACTGTATATGTCTCGTTCTGTAGACATGTAAGATGGGGATTTTGTAGAAAGCAACCATATTAGCTCGGGTAAATCTTAAAATAGAGTTCTATGCATTCCTTAAATAGAAGGCATATTTTTAGTTTCAGAGACACAGGGCAATTTTAGAGGTCCTCATTCTCATAGCATCATGCCCAGATCTATTTCTGCTCTGCTCTAACAGAGTGGGCTGGCCACATACACACAACATGGCTCCTTAAAGCCTGCATCACGTTGCCATAGAAACGGTAAGGGGTAGCCAGAGCATCTTTGCTGGCTCTGTATCAGTGTTTCTAGTCTTTGTCTTTGTTAATGAGTACAACCTGAACCAATCACATTTGGTTACTGTTGTGCATTCCACCACGTTTAGGGTAACCTCTGAATTTGTTATTGCTAGGGCCCTGTATTTTGGTAAATCTGGATCTTAATCTTCATTTAAAGCGTTTTCATCAAACTGTCCCCTTTTATTTTTATGTCAGATGGTCCAGTACCATCCTCAGACAATTAAATACATTTTTGGTCTAATTATCATTTATGGAAAAGGCTTAAAAATTGTAAGATCCAGGTCATGTGACATAAAAACAAAGGGCCCTAGTTTAATTTCCCATGTAAGGGTGGATATGAGACACTGAATGCTGCATGCAGTGTCCCAGTCAGCATCACAGTCACATTTCTGCATCTGCTGCTCATGCATCCATGGTGCTGAGAAATGTGTCTGGGTTTAGAATAAATAAATAAAAATCACGACAATTGTATCCCAGAACATTATAATACTGTATATTACTAGAAGTCACTCAGGACAGGGAAAACACTCGTTATTTGCTCTAATGTCACATATTTGTTATTGTTGTTTAGTTACATAATCACAACGATACTCGTGAAAAAACGAGAATTACCCACGGTTTCCGCCTTGGTTCTGAGTCGTGCGCGTCGTGCTTAGGCAACAGCCCCGCTGGAATGCAAGGAATGCGGACGGAGTGGCGCGCCTTGACTGGAAATGCGCACGAGTATCTTTTTCAAACGGTTCAATTGGCCGATGTGGCGCTCTTTTCCAGCGCGAATTTGGGTAGGCATGCAAAACACACACACACACACACACACACACACACACACACACACACACACACGTTCACTTTTGCACATACAATGGAGCTAAATAAAATATAACACGCCAAAGCATACCAAAGACAGCATTATCAATAAGTAAGAAAATAAAGACCAGGGGTTGGGTCTTTATTTCACACCATAGCCTGATGAACTTGCAAGATAACTTTGCTTTCATTTTTATTTCAGCACAAATGAAACTGTGGCATTGACTAGCTATGTGCAACATATTACAAGCCTCCTAGAGTTGGGGGCTGTCTGATGAGCAGTATCCACAGTCTTAGTACGGATGAAGCTTGACCTGGAATGTGAAGCTAACTGAAGCTGGCTAGCTTTATAAAAGCCTGTGTAGATTTAGCTTGCTTCGTAGACACTGAACGCTGACATTTTAGTAGACGCTCTTATCCAGAGTGACTTACACTAGTGAGTGAATATATTTTCATACTGGTCCCCCGTGGGAATCGAAACCCACCACCCCGGCAACGCAATCGCCATGCTCTACCAACTGAGCCGCACTGGACCCCTACTACTTAGGGCTCCTTTTCATGGTATCATTGGTTACATGTAACTCCTGCCAACATGTACAATGCGCTGCAGGGATGAATGACACAGCCTATTCTAAAGCCTTATCACACCAACCACTGACCTGTGGTTGCCATAGTGACCTAATTATAGCGTGCGTGTGTTTGTGTGTGTGTGTGTGTGCGTGCGTGTGTGTGTGTGTGTGTGTGTGTGCGTGCGTGTGTGTGTGTGTGTGTGTGTGTGTGTGTGTGTGTGTGTGTGTGTGTGTGTGACCAATGACCCTGCACACCTAATACTAGGGCTTCTTTCACGATTTGTTTTCTCTTCCTGTCTATCCTCTTCTATTTTCACTCCTGTTGATAGAAACCTGCAAGTGCAGTGACAGTGGTTGTAGTTTAGGTTATGCTCATTGTTTGGACATACTGTATATACAGTACCAGTCAAAGGTTTGGACACACCTACTCATTCAAGGGTTTTTTCTTTATTTTTTACTATTTTCTACAAGACATCAAAACTATGAAATAACACATATGGAATCCTGTAGTAACCAAAAAAGTATTAAACAAATCTAAATATATTCTATATTTGAGATTATTCAAAGTAGCCACCCTTTGCCTTGATGACAGCTTTGCACACTCTTGGCATTCTCTCAACCAGCTTCATGAGGTAGTCACCTGGAATGCATTTCAATTAACAGGTGTGCCTTTGTTAAAAGTTAATTTGTGTAATTTATTTCCTTCTTAATGCATTTGAGCCAATCAGTTGTGTTGTGACAAGGTATACAGAAGATAGCCCTATTTGGTAAAGACCAAGTCCAAATTTTGTCAAGAACCACTCAAATAAGCAAAGAAAAACGACAGTCCATCATTACTTTAAAACATGAAGGTCAGTCAATACGGAACATTTCAAGAACTTTGAACGTTTCTTCAAGTGCAGTCGCAAAAACCATCAAGCGCTATGATGAAACTGTCTCTCATGAGGACCGCCACAGGAAAGGAAGACCCAGAGTTACCTCTGCTGCAGAGGATAAGTTTATTAGAGTTACCAGCTTCAGAAACTGCAGCCCAAATAAATGCTTCACAGAGTTCAAGTAACAAACACATCTCAACATCAACTGTGTTCAGAGGAGACTGTGTGAATCAGGCCTTCATGGTCGAATTACTGCAAAGAAACCACTACTAAAGGACACCAATAATAAGAAGAGACTTGCTTTGGCCAAGAAACATGAGCAATGGACATTAGACCGGTGGAAATCTGTCCTTTGCTCTGATGAGTCCAAATTTGCGATTTTTGGTTCCAACCGCCGTGTCTTTGTGAGACTGTCTGTAATTTATTTAGAATTCAAGGCACACTTAACCAGCATGGCTACCACAGCATTCTGCAGAAATACGCCATCCCATCTGGTTTGCACTTAGTTGGACTATCATTTGTTTTTCTACAGGACAATGACCCAACACACCTCCAGGCTGTGTAAGGGCTATTTGACCAAGGAGAGTGATGGAGTGCTACATCAGATGACCTGGCTTCCACAATCAACCGACCTCAACCCAATTGAGACGGTTTGGGATGAGTTGGACTGCAGAGTGAAGGAAAAGCAGCCAACAAGTGCTCAGCATATGTGGGAACTGCTTCAAGACTGTTGGAAAAGCATTCCAGGTGAAGCTGGTTGAGAGAATGCCAAGAGTGTGCAAAGCTGTCATCAAGGCAAAGGGTGGCTACTTTGAAGAATCTAAAATCTAAAATATATTTTGATTTGTTTAACACTTTTTTTGGTTACTACATGATTCCATATGTGCTATTTCATAGTTTTGATGTCTTCACTATTATTCTACTATGTAGAAAAACCCATGAATGAGTAGGTATGTCCAAACCTTTGACTGGTATTGTATGTTATATGTACTGTATAATGAATGGTGAATCAGACGACATACACTGAGTGTACAAAACATTAGGAACATCTGCTCTTTCCATGATAGACTGACCAGGTGAATCCAGGCGAAAGCTATGATCCCATATTGATGTCACTTGTTAAATCCACTTCAATCAGTGTAGATGAAGGGGAGGAGACAGGTTAAATAATAATTTTCAAGCCCTGAGACAATTGAGACATTTATGCCATTCAGAGGGTGAATGGTTAAGACAAAAATATTTAAGTGCCTTTGTATGGGGTAATGTATGGGGTATGGTAGTCCACAATCTCAGCAAATAATTGCACGCCCCCTTTCCCATAGGATAAAGCACTCAGAGAATTCAATTTTAGTTCAATAATTTATTCAAATAAGTTTAACATTGTATTCAGCAATGCACTTCACTGTTATATATTACTATGTTCAACTTAAATAATAACAATAATTGTGTCAATGTCAAATAAATGAATACATTGTTACATTGTGGCAATGTTTTGACCTTCTTAACAGACAGCCACCTGGCTATGAGTGTAGCCAGAATACCCTACCAATATCTTTTACACAAAAACAATTCATAAGCATTGTTGCTCTGAAGACTTCTTCATTGCACTGTTACTCATAACATCCAACTGTAGAGCACTCCGGTCATTCACATTGCATTTAATCATAAACACACTGACTTCCACTTCAGAAAGCATAGGGTTGAACCCAGTTTCAAGTCTGTATTTTCATTGATGCAGTTGCTTTGTTCCTCCTCTCAAATACCGAAACTGCAAGTCCGTTCTCACGCTATGCTGCCGCCCCCGGTTGCTCCAACATGGCTGGGCAAACAGCAGCGAGACTTCTCTACAGTTCGTTCCTACGCCCCACTCCGGCCGACACTGTTCCTTTCCGCGGAGGAAGAGAACGGGGTCAGATGCGTCATGGTTGCATGCGCATTGTCCCTAGGAACCTTCGCACGCCTCAGCTCCGTCACTGGATAGCGGCCCAGGGCAGGCAGACACAGGCCTGTCGACAATGCCCCTTCTTGAACGCCTTTCTCATTCTTGAAGAATGACGACTTGTTTAATTATTGTAATCGCTTTTACGTTTCTCAGCGAGGGTCATTAGTTCAGCGCTCATGCAGGACCAGGTAAGGTACCCATTGGTTCTTGCAGCGGCTCTCCTCACAGTAGTTGCCGACATCCTGCAACGCTTGGCATTTCAGAGATTGGCACTGGGTGTTCTGTAGGCAAAAGGGGAGAGATATCGTCAGGAATGTCTTGAATGAGGAAATTGTGACGATATTAGATCATTTCGATGATGAACAATCACGCACAAGATTAACAATTACGCACAAGAAGATAGAAGGATGTACTTACAGTGACAAGGATACAGTGCAGATCATTGGGCTCGTTGCCTTTGCTGTCAGCTGTGCTTGGCTCACCAAGAACCTGAGCGAGGCGCCTCATGCCGTAGACGCGCAGTATGTTGATGTCGTTGTCGCAACAGAAGGCTTGGATGAGCGTGAAGTGAATCTGCAGTGCAATGTCATCCTCGTCCTCCTCGTCAGTCGCCAGGACACACAACACAACACTGTCAGGATCACTGAGGAAAGAAAGGGAATAGTACATTAATGATCTGTTCTGTATAGCAAATATGGAAAAATATGGTGACAAAAGACTTGCGCAAAGCGCATCACGCTTGCAGCTATGTTACATTGACTCGTATTATGGAATGGTCAATCATAGGATAGAATGGTCAATAATATACTTACACATTCATCAGCTTTGCAGACTCATAGACTCCCACAGTCAGACAGTCTTGTTGCTGCGCTGCAACCAGCAGCTCTTCTAGTGCTTGATTCACGGTCTCCATCCTTCAAGAAAAAATAATGATGTTAGTTATGCACCACAATTGAGAATATGTTACTTACAACTGGCGAACTGAGCAGAATTCAGAGTGAGGCTATTTGTGCTTCACTGTACACTGCTATCTATTCTCAATGCACACTATGTTACAACAAGCTGTAGGCTATTCTGAGCGACAACTGTACATGGAACTTACTTTTTCTCGGTGATATTGCATCCAACGAGTTCTTCCAGAGTCATATTGAAGTCCGTAATTGTATAATCCACAATGACATCCAGTATAATGTCCAATGAGTATATTCCCGAATCGAGGTTTGCAGAACGTCCTTGTCAATTAATAATCCAATATGGTATAGGTTCACTTGCAGTGTTTCAGCGTAAACTCGCTCGTTGTTTAATTGCAAAATCCTTGTAATAGTTATCCTTTCTGAGGCTCAGTGGTTTCTGACACAACTGTGCGAATCTCAAGGTATATATTCGCTCCCTCGTCGTGGGCGCGGTGTTACTCAGTCGCTACTTCCTTGATTGGTCCATTGGCGTACATAGAATCCCCACTCTTTTCAACCATTGGCTGTTTACGCCAACGCATTTCGGGGACCCACGTGGGCTGTTTTAGATAATCCCGCACCTTGCTCGCTCAGTATCAATTTGTTTACCTCTACAGAGTGCCATCGAATTATCGAATTAATTTCCTTAGCTTCTACATTGCTGCGTATGTTTTCATATTGGGGTCGTCACTGTGATAATGTATATGAAAGTGTGTTTGATTAAAAATAATAAACTATATTCGTCCATTACATTTTCCAATACAAAACTTTTGAATGCCAAAAATAAAATTGAGACAAGGTCAGATGAGTTTGCAGAGAGGGAAACATTGTTACCATCCATGTTTGTTACCATAGCACCCGACCCCCCTCGTGTAAAACCACGTGCAACAAGCAGCCCATATTACTTTATTGTGTAACCAAGATGAGTCCAGACAGTTAAACATTTTCTTAGGGTATCCACTCCCCTGCCCTTTTTTCTGAAAGTCGTCTATCTTCTAGAATGCGGCCGAAGTTCTGCAGTAAACTCGGCTACCTGGAACTTTCATCACCTATCCCTAGGTTCTAGTTCCACCGTGGCAAATTGTATCCGCAGTCACCGGATCAGTGGTGTTTACAAGCTAATAGTAGATCGTTTTATGCTATCTTTTACGAAATCTCACTTTACATTAAACTAGGCTACTCCATTCGTTTAAATTATAACTTCTTCCATCCATATATTGCATGATACTGAAGGCCTATTGATGATGAACGCTTATTACCTTATTATTCTATATTCATTGGCCTATAGCATTTTCCATTACTATATTAGCCAATACTCTTGGAATAGTTTGCAATTATATATGTTTAAGGCATGTTCTATACAGTATGATGATTGTAAGAAAGAATATTGGGTTTTCACATCAGATTGTTAAACATGAGTCGCCCCTCAGTGGACTCTGTGCTGCATCGCAAGCGAATCTGCAAGTTGGAACATGTTGTAACAAGTTGCAACTCTTATTGTCCCCCTTATGCCCCCTGCTGAATTGTGTTGTGAGACCAAGACCAAGCTCTCACATTTCTGCAGATAATGCAGATACTCTACAGATTAAATCAATATGGATGAATTTGACTGTTTACTAATTTGCGGCTAAGGCACTTCATTTTAGTGCTAGAGGCGTCACTACATACCCTGGTTCGATTACAGATGGTATCACAACCGGCCGTGATTGCGAGTCCCATAGCGTCGTCCGGGATTGGCCGGGGTAGGCCGTCATTGTAAATAAGAATTTGTTCTTAACTGACTTACCTAGTTAAATAAAGGTTCAATAGAAACATTCATATATATATATAAGTTTTCAATAAACCTCATGTTATTGTTCAGTTTCAAGGGCTACATATTTGAATAGTCATATTTGCTCAAAACTTTAATTGCTTGCTTAACCATGTACATAACGAAAGTGCTAGAACAGTGATCAGAAAGCCGTATATACAGTGAAGCTATAAAAAAACGTTATTCTTCTTAGTGTGGCGCGCCATTTAGTGGCCAATTGAATATCTACACGCAGACTGATATTGATAGAGCCTAGTCGCGCTTTACACAATATCAAGTGTGGCCCGGTGTGGATACATGCATTGATTTGTTCCCTAATCTGCTCTCAATTCGGAAATCACGCGTTTCACACTAAATGAATGTGAACCACATAGACAATGGGGACAAGTAGCAACCAATACTTGATACTGCAGTAGTGCAGTTCATGTTTGATAGACCTATATCATAACTTGTCAAGCGACTGGAAAGGCTTATCTTGAACTGTCAATGGTTGTGATTAAATCAGATTAAGTCCTCAGTAGGCTATCGATACCGCCTGTAATCATTTTGATAGATACAATAGATGGTTCATCTTTTGGTGACCATGTCATGCATTGACCACTTTGTAACAGTTGATCAATTCCTTGATAAATCGGCGGATTATGTTTTGGACAAATAGAGGTGACTGCTTAGCCTACGTGATCATTGGTATTTCTGGGCCCCGGGTTTATGGACTCATATCTGTGTGAAACTCTAGTGACAGATGAAAGGGGAACTTTCTAATCTTTGCCATAGTCCATTCCGAAGGGTATCTGTTTATGAGGGGGGGGGGGGTCCCAAATTGGTTGTGTGGAAAGACGACAGGGGGAACTCACTGTGGTTATCCTAACATAATTAATATATTGAGGGCCAACTAGAGCTCTGACTTTCCGAACTGGAGATCACTGACGTCATGATTTGACCTCGTATTTTTCCGATTTCCCAGTTATTTTGAACGCACCATTAACGTAGCCCAAGGGTGTTTTCAAGATAACTGGGAACTCGGGAGAAAACGTGGTCAAATCATGATCACATTAATCTTCAAGTCGGAGCTCTAGAAAGATGCCAGAGTTGACCGTTCAAAATATTTTTCAACCAGAGCTTGCTTTTCACAAGTTTCCAGTGGTCTTAAACACACTGAAGTCGGGGATTCTGAACTAGGCATAATCAAACGTTTGCTACTAAATTTGAAAACTATAACAAGTCAACGCGTGTGTTTAATTCAACTAGCTAGTTATGGATGAATATCATGAAAGTATTGTTTTCCGAAGTGAAGTAGTCGAGGTAAGGGCTTTAGCGCATAACGTTACTATCTAACTAGTGTTAGAGTAACTATTTCCACCTAGCTGATGAGACTAACCACTGAGAAAGTTAATAGCTAACCCGACCAACGTCCATTAGTAGCTATCTAGCTACTTTCTTATTATTATGAAATGAAAATATAAAAAGTATGTTGTTTCTGTTTTGATCTAGGATAAAGGGTCATTATCTGTGGCTACTGGCGACTCGGCACTGGTAAAGGCCTATGGAGAAGCCCTCAAAACATTTCGGGTAAAGTTTGACAAGTAAATTCCTTTGGTGTAGTGCAGAGCCATGCATTTTATTCTATTAAATACATGGCCCTGGTGTAGTGTTAGCTAGCATAGGCCTACTTCAACTAATTTTTTTGGGGGTTCCTCATTAGCTGCTGCTACTCTTCATCTAAGTCACAACAATAGACAAACACTGTCTGCTTTAACTAATAACACACAAACAATTATACATTATGTCTTTGTTGAACAAACCCTGTAAACAATTATAGTGCAGGGTTTAAAAAGTATGTGAACCCTTGGATTTAATAACTGGTTGACCCTCCTTTGGCAGTAATAAACGCAACCAAATGTTTTTTGTAGTTGCGGATCAGACCTGCACAACGGTCAGGAGGAATTTTGGACCAATCCTCTTTACAAAACTGTTTCAGTTTAGCAATATTCTTGGGATGTCTGGTGTGAACTGCTCTTTTGAGGTCATGCCACAGCATCTCAATCGGGTTGAGGTCAGGACTCTGACTGGGCTACTCCAGAAGGCGTATTTTCTTCTGTTGAAGCCATTTTGTTGTTGATTTACTTCTGTTTAGGGCGTTGATTTGTTCACCCAACTTCTGTTGAGCTTCAATTGGCGGACAGATAGCCTTACATTCTCCTGCAAAATGTCTTGATAAACTTGGGAATTAATCTTTCCATCGATGATAGTAAGCTGTCCAGGTCCTGAGGCAGCAAAGCAGCCCCAAACCATGATGCTCCCTCCACCATAATTTACAGTGAGGTTTTGATGTTGGTGTGCTGTGCCGTTTTTTCTCCGCACATCGTGTTCCTTCCAAACAACTCAACTTTAGTTTCATCTGTCCACAGAATATTTTGCCAGTAGCAAAATATTGGGGTGTCCTCCCATGAACACCATTCTTGTTTAGTGTTTAACGTATTGTAGACTCGTCAACAGAGATGTTAGCATGTTCCAGAGATTTATGTAAGCCTTTAGCTGACACTTCAATTTTCGCCTAGAATTACATACCCAAATCCAACTGCCTGTAGCTCAGGACCTGAAGCAAGGATATTCATGTTCTTGATACCATTTGAAAGGAAACACTTTGAAGTTTGTGGAAATGTGAAATTAATGTAGGGGAATATAATACATTAGATTTGGTTAAAGATAATACAAGGGAAAAAAAAGTGTTTTTTGGGGGGAGGGTTTTGTCACATCTTTGAAATGCAAGAGAAAGGTCATAATATTACTTAGGCGTGCAGGCACAATTTAGATTTTGTCCACTAGATGGCAGCAGTGTATGTGCAAAATTTTAGACTGATCCAATAAACCATTGCATTACTGTTCAAAATGTTATCAAGACTACCCAAATGTGCTTCTTGGTTTATTGACACATTTTCAAGTACAAAACTGTGCACTCTCCTCAAACAATAGCATGGTATTCTTTCACTGTAATAGCTACTGTAAATTGTTCTTGTTACAACGTCATTCTAATCACATTAGTGCACATTAACTCAGCTGTCCCGAGGGTGGGACGCTATCCTGTAGAGGTTAACCTCAATGAGCATTCTGCGCTGTGCTCTTGCAGTCATCTTTGCAGGACGGCCACTCCTATTGAGAGTAGCAATAGTGCTGAACTTTCTCCATTTCGAGACAATTTGTCTTACAGCGGACTGATGAACATCAAGGCTTTTAGAAATACTTTTGAAACCCAATTCTTAATCTTAGGTCTTCTGAGGTCTCTTTTGTTCGTGGCATGGTTCACATCAGGGAATGCATCTTGTGAATAGAAAACTCAAATTTTGTGAGTGTTTTTTATTGGGCAGGGCAGCTCTAACCAACAACTCCAATCTCGTCTCATTGATTGGACTCCAGATTACCTGACTCTTGACTCCAATTAGCTTTTGGAGAAGTCATTAGCCTAGGTTTTTCTTAAAAACTTTTTCCAACCTACACTGTGAATGTTTAAATTATGTATTCAATATAGACAAGAAACAATACAACAATTGGTGTGTTATTAGTTTAAGCAGACTGTATTTGTCTATTGTTGTGACCTAGATGAAGTCAGATCAAATGTTATGACCAATTTATACAGAAATCCAGGTAATTCCAAAAGGTTACTTTTTCTTGCCACTGTATATATATAATATACCCCTAAGACAATGATCCAATAACAATGATCCAATAACCTGCCTTTTCTCCTGTATATTTGTTTAATCTTTTAGAGCTGTAATGATGAAAAAGAGAGCAAAGAGAAGCTTGGAAACAACCCATCGAAACTGACAGACTCAAAACTCCCCAAATCGTATGTGCTGAGTAAGGAGCCGGTTGACTCAAAGGTAATCAGTTAGGCTATATATTGAAAAAGAACATTTTTGAAATCTATAGACTTGAAGCTTTTCCTCAATGCACTTTCTGTGATTCTTTCAATAGTGGGAGGTAGGGTCCCACTGCAAGGCTGTGTGGTCAGAAGATGGCTTGGTTTACCCTGCCACCCTGGTTTGGTTGGAGGGGGAGCGCTGCAAGGTGAAGTTTGACAACTACGGAAACGAGGAAGAGCTGAACCAGAGTTCCCTGCTACCTGAAGCATCTGACCAGCCCAGGAGGGAGAAACGGGTGAGCCATGGGCAACAGGAGACTTGGGGTGTATTTACTAGGAGCCAAACAGATGGAAATGGAACGAAACGGGGAGGGACGTACCTGTGTTTGTCCAGTAGAAACACGATTCATCCCTTGAGAATCGATGATGGGAGGCCTATGTTAAAACAAAAACAGCATGAATGTCTCTTCCATGTCTTAGTGTGGTGTATGTTCTTGCAGCGACACAGTAATTTGTGTGTTTTTTTGTTATGTTTTAAAGTTGCGATCCACATCCCATCAACCCCATTTTCAGTGGTATTAAATCTGATAGCTAGCAATGAGGCAAATAGCAGTACTTTGGCTGTTAGTTTTAATCATTTTGTTTTTGTGAAACGCACCAAAACAAGCTATCGACCTAACCCTCAATGGGGTATAGCGAGGCGTAACCGCGGATGTCATAGACAAGATGTCCTGCTTAATCTCTGACCCGTTGCTGCAAGTCTACACTACAATGGAATACCACAATCGACGTGCTCTCAGGAAAAGGCATCTAAACCAAGGAAGCATGGCATTGGATGAGGGGAGAAAAAAAACAGCCCTACACAATACCTCTGAGACCCGACAATCCTGCCTGATCTGTCTATCTGAAACCTGGCTTACGGAACAGGATCCCGACTTTAGAATGGACCGAAAAACATCAACTCTGGTGAGGGAAAAGGTGGAGGAGTTTGTGCATTCATCAATGAGAAATACTGCAATTCTGCCCATATTTACAACTCAGCACCAGGTCTGTACTAAAGACATTGAACTCCTTGCTCTTAACCTACAGCCATGCTACCCTACCACAGGAAATAAATCCGATCAGACCATTTATTGTTTACATAGCCCCCCTCTGCTGACACCCAAATAGCTGCCGACTTGAGCCATGACCTTGTATCCCAGGCTGAGACAGTCACCTGAAGCAGTAAAGCTAATAATGGGAGTCTTTAACATGTGCAGTCTATCTGAACGTTTACCATCATACCGGCAATATGTTACATGTCCTAACCAAAATGAAGTCTGTCTGGATCTCTGTTATGGTAACATCCCAGGCGATTATTTTTACAAGGCACTACCCAATCTCGGGGGTTCGGATCATTACATGGTTCAGTACATCCCAGTCTACAAACCGTGACTGCAGCGAGAGAAGGCTAAAAAGGTGGAGATTAAAAGCTGGACTCCTGAAGCCCTCCAGGACTGTTTTGAGTCCACTGACTGGGCAGCCCTGACAGACAGCGCTGATGACCTGGAACAGGCAGCAGATACTGTCTCTGAGTATCATCCGTTTCAGTGAGGATCTCGTTATTCCCAAAAAGAAAGTTAACATCTTCCCCAATAATAAACTGTGGGTAACTCCAGAATTAAGAGTTCCTCAACAAGAGTAGACAAGTGTTTTAAATCAGATGGCAGTAAAGAGGCAGAATACGAATTAGATTTTTTTTAAGGACAGTAGGAAAGCCTGGCAAGGGCTACAAAACAAAGAGCCATTTTATGGACTGTCAAACGTTTTGACAGTCCAAACGTTTTGAGCAGTTTCTATTGTAGGTTTGACGTGTGATTTTTACATCGCAGCAGAAAGTGGCACTGAACAGTATAGACAGCATACCAGCTGTTGATAAATAGATCTCTGTGAATGACGTCAAGCAATACTTTCAACGTGAAATCATACGGTCCAGACGGCGTCAGCAGCAAGGCACTTCAGGCATGCGCAGACCAGCTGGCATTACCGTTACAGAAGCTGTTCCAGCTGGCACTGGACAGTGGGGTAATTCCAGACGCTGATTGTCCCAGTACTTAAAAAACAACAAAGCAAAAGAAAATAACGATTTGTGCCCTGTAGCCCTGACATCTGTAACTATGAAAAATAATTCAAAAACAAACTACACTACACTGAACAAAAATATAAATGCAACGTGTAAAGTTGTGGTCCCATAATTCATGAACTGAAATAAAAGATCCCAGAAATGTTCCATACACACAAAAACCTTATTTCTCTTAAATGTTGTGCACAAAGTTGTTGAAATACCTAATGAGCATTTCTCCTTTGCCAAGATAATCCATCCACCTGACAGGTGTGGCATATCAAGAAGCTGATTAAACAGCATGATCATTACCAGGGTTGGGGAGTAACAGATTACACGTAATCCGTTACATGGAAGGGATTACCAAAAAAACGGTAACTGTAATCCGTTACCAGCTAAAATATTGTAATCAGATTACAGATACTTTTGAAAAACTAGATGATTACTTTTACATTCAGAAAGGACGTTAGCGGAAAAAAATATTTGACACTTCTGTTTTCTCAATGCCATTCAAATCAGCATTGAAAAAAGGGGCACATTTTAAGTTTGTTCCACCTGAGAATGTCTGACCAAAACTCAGAGACCAATATGATGACACACCAAATGATGACCACAAATCAGAGACCACTATGATGACACACCAAATGATGACCACAAATCAGAGACCACTATGATGACACACCAAATGATGACCACCAATCAGAGACCACTATGATGACACACCAAATGTGTTTGATGGATCGCAGGAAAAGAGCAGGAATAGGCTTTTGTAGGCTACAGTCCAAGTTATGTCTTCCAATGGTGCATCCAAAGATTATCCAACTTGAATAAACGGTTGGAGTTAAGGATGACAGCAGTGGTGTAGTCTACGGCAATGTGGATATCACTTACTATTGATATCTACTTAACGCATTGATGTGAATCACACTGCTACTTTCTCATTTAGCTATTTGCGCCTTACGGATTGTGGTTGTTGTGGATGGCTGATCACAAATCTAAATGTGTATTTGAACCCAATAATGGTTGAATTCAAGAAGTTTAAGCTGCCTATCAATCATTGTTTTTGAAACCAGTGGACAGCCAGTGAAAAAAGCGCTCTTGCAACAGCTGCGTAGTGCGGATCCAAGCCTTTGGAATAAAAGTGGGGCTTTTATTGCTCAAACTAATTCATGCTGATTTTTAAAACATCCTTAGGACTAATGGACACATGCTCAAACCTGCACACTTTTGATTGACTTAAAGTGGCAATCTGTAGTTGCTACATACATTTTTGGACTTTGGATAAATTATACTATTTTTTACATTGTAGAATAATAGTGAAGACATCAAAACTATGAAATAACACATAAGGAATCATGTAGTAACCAAAAAAGTGTTAAACAAATCAAAATATATTTTAGATTCTTTAAAGTAGCCAGCTTTGCACACTCTTGGCAAAGAATGTCATTCCATGAGCGCAGCATTTATTTTTCAACTCAATCAGTCCTCCATGACAACAAAATCATAAACAACAGAGTAGGGCTGGCTAATAAGTCCTTAGTTTTGGGGTCATGGTCAGGTAAAAAACAATTTGGCTAATGTATACTTCCATATTTTCAAATACTATTATTGAAGATCAAGAGGTATAACATTTATTGGAATGACTGGAATTCTGATAGACTTTGGATTTTAATGTAAATATATTTTTTAATCGTATTATTATATGTAGCCGAAAGTGATGGGTTAGAAGAAGCCTACATAACCAAACCATAAAGTATAATTTAACATCCATATATGGCCAGCTATGTAACTTTTTACATTGATTTATACTGCGATAGATGTCGTTCAATTGGTAACATACATTGTTGTCTTCTTCTGATGCCTCTTAAGGGGAAAGTAGTTTAAAAGTAACAGAATGTGATCAAAAGTTACATTACTGATTACAATTTTAGAAAGTAACCTACCCAACCATGATCATTACACAGGTGCACCTTGTGCTGGGGACAATAAAACACCACTCTAAAATGTGCCGTTTTGTCACAACACAATGCCACAGATGTTTTGAGGGAGCGTGCAATTGGCATGCTGACTGAAGGAATATCCAACATATCCTCCAACCGGCCTCACAACCACAGACAACGTGTATGACATTGTGTGGGCGAGCAGTTTTCCAATGTCAGTGTTGTGAACATAGTGCCTCAACGCACAGAGATGCGTGACGAGATCTTGAGGCCCATGTCGCAAGGATCTGTACACAATTCCTGGAAGCTGAAAATGTCTCAGTTCTTCCATGGCCATGCCCCTATCTTTTTTTTAAGGTATCTGTGACCAACCGATGCATATATGTATTCCCAGTCATGTAAAATCCATTAATCAGGGCCTAATTAATTTATTTCAATTGACTGATTTTACTTAGAGAGAGAGAGAGAGAGAGAGAGAGAGAGAGAGAGAGAGAGAGAGAGAGAGAGAGAGAGAGAGAGAGAGAGAGAGAGAGAGAGAGAGAGAGAGAGAGAGAGAGAGAGAGAGAGAGAGAGAGAGAGAGAGAGAGAGAGAGAGAGAGAGAGAGAGAGAGAGAGAGAGAGAGAGAGAGAGAGAGAGAGAGAGAGTTTGTTGTATGTTTTCTTATACTTTCTCTCTGTGTGTGTGTGTGTGTGTGTGTCTCTGTCTCAGGGAAAAGCCTATGCTAAAAGCAGCTATGACTTTGGAAAGGAGCATGGGGATAAGAAGAAACCAAGTAGTTGGAGAGAGGAACCAAGTAGATGGAGAGAGGAACCAAGTAGCTTTAGAGAGGAACCAAGTGGCCAGAGAGAGGAACCAAACAATCACCCCTTTTCCTTCTTTCCTCCAGTGCCACCGCCAAAGGACTCTTTGGTGAGGCTGTTTGCTGTGTGTGTTCCTTCAACCTGTGTGAGACTGGCTACCTCCAGCCAGTACATCCAACAAGAATAATGTTATTCAATGTCTGTGGTATTATGTTGTGGGTGTGCAGTAAATTGAGTTAGAAATAAGAGATACTCAGTTTGTATTCCACATTTTGTTAGGTTACAGCCTTATTCTAAAATCGATTAAATAGTTTTTTCCCCTCTTCAATCTACACACAATACCCCATAATGACAAAGAAAAAACAGGTTTTTAGAAAATGTATCAAACTTAAATAAAAACTGAAATCACATTTACATAAGTATTCAGACCCTTTACGCAGTACTTTGTTGAAGCACCTTTGGCAGCGACTACAGCCTTGAGTCTCCTTGGGTATGAAGCTAAAAGCTTGGCTTACCTGTATTTGGGGAGTTTCTCCCATTCTTCTCTGCAGATCCTCTCAAGCTCTGTCAGGTTGGATGTGTCGCTGCACAGCTATTTTCAGGTCTCTCCAGAGATATTCGATCGGGTTCAAGTCCGGGATCTGGCTGGGCCACTCAAGGACATTCAGAGACTTGTCCCGAAGCCATTCCTGCGTTGTCTTGGCTGTGTGCTGAGATCCTGAGCGCTCTGCAGCAGATTTTCATTAAGGATCTCGCTGTACTTTGCTCCGTTCATCTTTGCCTCGATCCTGACTAGTCTCCCAGTCCCCGCCGCTGAAAAACATCCCCACAGCATGATGCTTCCACCACCATGCTTCACCGTAGGGATGGTGCCAGGTTTCCTCCAGACGTGACACTTGGCATTCAGGCCAAAGAGGTCAATATTGGTTTCATCAGACGAGAGAATCTTATTTCTCATGGCCTGAGAGTCTTTAGGTGCCTTTTGGCAAACTCCAAGCGGGCTGTCATGTGCCTTTTACTGAGGAGTGGCTTCCGTCTGGTCACTACAATAAAGGCCTGATTGATGGAGTGCTGCAGAGATGGTTGTCCTTCTGGAAGGTTCTTTCATCTCCATAGAGGAACTCTGGAGCTCTGTCAGATTGACCAATCGGGTTCTTGGTCACCTCACTGACCAAGGCCCCTTCTCTCCCGATTTTTCAGTTTGTCGAGGTGGACAGCTCTAGGAAGGGTCTTGGTGGTTGAAAACGTATTCCATTTAAGAATGATGGAGGCCACTGTGTTCTTGGGGACCTTCAATGCTGCAGAAATGTTTCTGTACCCTTCCCCAGACCTGTGCCTTGACACAATCCTGTCTCGGAGCTCTACGGACAATTCCTTCGACCTCATGGCTTGGTTTTTGCTCTGACATGCCCTGTCAACAGTGGGACCTTTATATTTACAGGTGTGTGCCTTTGCAAATCATGTCCAATCAATTGAATTTACCACAGGTGGACTCAAATGAAGTTGTAGAAACATCTCAAGGATGATCAATGGAAACAGGAAGCACCTGAGCTCAATTTCGAGTCTCATTTTTAAATGTATTAGTGTTCTGAACTTGTTTTCGCTTTGTTATTATGGGGTATTGTGTGTAGATTGCTGAGGATTTTTTATTTTATTTAATCCACAAAATGTGGAAAAAGTCATGGGGTCTGAATACTTTTAGAAGGCACTCTAGGTGTAATAATGATATCTTCTCCTTCAGGACTCCCTGCCAATCCTGCCTCCTCCTCCACCTCCACCTTGTGTGTGGCCCCCCCGAGCAGTGCTGACCGACGCTGGCGATGGGCTAGACTCAGCTGTGACAGACTTATCCAGCATGCTCCTGTCCTGGTACCTGTGTGGCTACCACACTGGCTGCTCCATGGTTAGCAAGAACCTCTTCCATTTCTAGAACATGCATTCCTATTGACAGAAACACTGCCATGTTCATACAGTGCATTCGGAAAGTATTCAGACCAATTGACTTATTCTAAAATGTATTAAATATAAACATATCAATCCACACACAATTCCCCATAATGACAAAGTTACATTTTAGCAAATTGGTTACAAATAAAAAACAGATACCTTATTTACATAAGTATTCAAACCTTTTGCTATGAGACTCGAAATTTAGCTCAGGTGCATCCTGTTTCCATTGATCATCCTTGAGATGTTTCTACAACTTGATTGGATTCCACCTGTTGTAAATTAAATTGATTGGACATGATTTGGAAAGGCACCCACCTGTCTATATAAGGTCCCACAGTTGACAGTGCATGTCAGAGCAAAAAACAAGCCATGAGGTCAAAGGTATTGTCCGTAGAGCTCCGAGAAAGGATTGTGTCGAAGCACAGATTTGGGGAAGGGTACCAAAACATTTCTGCAGAATTGAAGGTCCCCAAGAACACAGTGGCCTCCATCATTCTTAAATGGAAGACGTTTGCAACCACCAAGAATCTTCCTAGAGCTGGCCACTCGGCCAAACTGAGCAATCGTGGGAGAAGGACCTTGGTCAGGGAGGTGACCAAGAATCTGATGGTCACTCAGACAGAGCTCCAGAGTTTCTCTGTTGAGATAGGAGAACCTTCCAGAAGGACAGCCATCTCTGTAGCACTCCACCAATCAGGCCTTTATGGTAGAGTGGCCAGACGGAAACCACTCCTCAGTAAAAGGCACTTAAAGGACTCTCAGACCATATGAAAGATTATCTGGAGGAAACCTGGCACCATCCCTACGGTGAAGCATGGTGGTGGTAGGGACTGCCTGGGAGACTAGTCAGGATTGAGGGAAAGATGAACGGAGCAAAGTACAGAGAGATCCTTGATGAAAACCTGCTCCAGAGCGCTCAGGACCTCGGACTGGGGCAAAGGTTCACCTTCCAACAGAACAACGACCCTAAGCACACAGCCAAGACAAGTCTCAATGTCTTTGAGTGGCCCAGACTTGAACCCAATCAAACATCTCTGGAGAGACCTGAAAATAGCTGTGCAGTGACACTCCCCATCCAACCTGACAGAGCTTGAGAGGAACTCCCCTAATACAGGTGTGCCAAACATTTAGAATTATACCAAAGAAGATTAGAGGCCGTAATCGCTACCGATGGTGCTTCAACAAAGTACTGAGTAAAGGGTCTGAATATGTATGTAAATGTGTATTTATTTATTTTTTGGGGCAAAGATTTGTTTTTTTTACATTTTTGCTTTGTCATTATGGGGTATTGTGTGTAGATTGAAGGGAAAACAGCTATTTAATCAATTTTAGAATAAGGCTGTAACCTAACAAAACGTGGAAAAAGTCAAGGGGTCTGAATACTTTCCGAATGCACTGTAGGTTTCTATGTCAATGTCAATACTCTCCATTAACATTTCAGGATCTCATATGGGGTATGACATGATTACTTATTTTTCATGTCAACCTTACATTTAAATCTCCTTGATATCCTTCTGTCAGATTGTGATTTTGCACTAAAACTGCTTTGTAGTGATTCCATAAAGATATATGGAACTTTTTGGTGCTTAGGCAATGCAACAGACAAACGCAAGTCGCAAGAGGGCTGATAAAGAGAAACATGCTGAGGAATAAGGTAAAATTATCTACCTTCATGCGGTTTCAATTCCAACTCCACTGCTTTAATCAAAGGATACTAGAAATATTTGAATTGGGAGATGGGATGGCATTGACACTATCTATATCAATCGATTATAACTGTAGGTCTATTTGGACTTTACAAAAGTAAAGCCTTAAGTTTTGCAGTCAAGGAAGATTGCAGGCTGAGTAATTATCGTATGAGAATATATTAGGACCTAAGATACCACCCTGAGGAATTCCACAGGTAGGCTATGTACTTTTAAGTTCTCATAACTGCCTGCCTTTTCCCTTTCAGGTTGGTTTAAGAAAGAGCTGTCCTGTTGAAACAGGACAAGAGTTCCAAAGACTGAATGTTCTTGTACTACACAGAGTTGGGGCTCTGTGTGATGCATCACAGTTGGCAGGTTTTTTCTTCTTACTGAAAATGTGTGTTGTGACGAAGGTGATCTGGATAAGCAGTTATAGGTATGTTGACCCTAGCTCATCATGGCGTTAACTCAACACTTGAAGAGGCTTTTTTGGAAGGCCATCTTTACTTTGATGTTTTTGGGCACTTTTCCCTTTTTACTGTTTGGAAAAAGCTTTGCCAAGGTTCGTTTTTAGGGTAAAGAGAAAATAATGGGATGCTAGTTTATGGTGAAGTGGAAACAATTAGAATGAATTGTCGATCCCTCAGCTGTTGTCAGAAAATGTTCGATTCAGTTCATTTGGGGAATTTATTGTACTGCAGTACATTTCAAATATACTGAACAAAAATATTAACGCAACATGCAACAATTTACACAATTTTACTGAGTTACAGTTCATAAGGAAATCAGTCAATTTAAATTAATTAATTAGGCCCTAATCTCTGGATTTCACATGACGGCAGGGGTGCAGCCATGGGTGGGCCTGAGAGGACATAGGTCCGCCCACTTGGGAGCCAGGCCCAGCCAATCAGAATTAGTTTTACCCCACAAAAGGGCTTTATTACAAACAGAAATACTCTTCAGTTTCATCAGCTATCCGGGTGGCTAGTCTCAGACTATCCTGCAGGTTTAGAAGCCAGATGTGGAGGTCCTGGGCTGGCGTGGTTACACGTTGTGAGGCCACTTGGACGTACTGCCAAATTCTCTAAAACAGCTTATGGTAGAACATTAAATTCTCTGGCAACAGCTCTGGTGGACATTCCTGCAGTCAGCATGCCAATTGCATGTCAGCTGTGACATTGTTGTGTGACAAAACGGCACATTTTAGATTGGCCTTAGATTGGCCGTTTGGAAAATTTCTGGGATCTTTTATTTCAGCTCATTAAACAAGGGACCAACACTTTACATGTTGCGTTTTATATTTTAGTTCAGTACAATCGGGTTGCTGTTCCCTCTGTTTCAGGACGTCTGGAATACATTGTTGACCAATGATCATTGTTTACTGATAAGGAAGTTTGCATTCAATTATTTCAGACTTGTCACTTCCTTTTTTTTGTCAAGAGAAAAGGAATACGACCAAATCACATGCCTTGGCATTTTGTTATGCATGTTTTATTTAGATGCAATTGAATAGTAATTGTTTAAAAGGATAGCAACATGATAAACATTGTGGTAAACCACCCACGCAGGGTTTACTGTGGTTTAAATTATAATTTTAATCTTAAATGACACAAACCCTCACCAGTCACCACAAAATGTCACTTTTAATAAGTCTATGATCTATGTGGATGACGCAGTGTTCCGGATATAACACTGTGGATCAATTGGAACGAATCCTAGGTCAAGGATGAGGTTCTGCACACAAGGAGATGGGAAGCAGATGTGGTTTGATGTAGATGGTCAAAAGATCAGATGACATGTAGACTTTGAATACTGAAGTTAAGATACAGACTATTTTATGTAAAGGGTTCTTAGCAGAAACGCTGAAAGATTTGTTAGTTTTACCCCTTTTTCGTCATTATCCAATTGGTAGTTAGTCTTTTCCCATCGCTGCAACTCCCGTACGGACACGGGAGAGGCGAAGGTCGAGAGCCGTGCATCCTCCGAAACACAAAACTATGAAATAACACATATGGAATCACGTTGTAACCTAAAAAGTGTTAAACAAATCAAAATATATTTGACATTCTTCAAAGTAGCCACCCTTTGCCTTGAAGACAGCTTTGCACACTCTTGGCATTCTCTCAACCAGCTTCACCTGGAATGCTTTTCCAACAGTTCCCACATATGCTGAGCACTTGTTGGCTGCTTTTCCTTCACTCTGCGGTCCAACTCATCCCAAACCATCTCAATTGGGTTCAGGTCAGCAAAGCACCATCACACCTCTTCCCATGCTTCACAAAGACATGGCAGTGGGAACCAAAAATCTCACATTTGGACTATTTCATCAGACCAAAGGACAGATTTCCACCGGTCTAATGTCCATTGCTTCCATTGTGTATCTTGGCCCAAGTAAATATCTTCTTCTTATTGGTGTCCTTTAGTAGTGGTTTATTTGCAGCAATTCAACCTTGAAGGCCTGATTCACAGTCTCCTCTGAACAGTTGATGTTGAGATGTGTCTGTTACTTGAACTCTGTGAAGCATTTATTTGGCCTGCAGTTTTCTGAGGCTGGTAGCTCTAATGAACTTATCCTCTGCAGCAGAGGTAAATCTGGGTCTTCCTTTCCTGTGGCGGTCCTCATGAGTGCAAGTTTCATCATAGCGCTTGATGGTTTTTACAACTGCACTTGAAGTTCTTGAAATGTTCCGTATTGACTGACCTTCATGTCTTAAAGTAATGATGGACTGTCGTTTCTCTTTGCATATTTGAGCTGCTCTTTCCATAGGCTATCTTCTGTATACCACCCCTATCTTGTCACAACACAACTGATTGGCTCAAACGCATTAAGAAATAAAGAAATTCCACAAATGAACTTTTAACAAGGCACACCTGTTAATTGAAAAGCATTCCAGGTGACTACCTCATGAAGCTGGTTGAGAGAATGCCAAGAGTGTGCAAAGCTGTCATCAAGGCAAAGGGTGGCTACTTTGAAGCCACTAAAAATATTTGTTTAACACTTTTTTTGGTTACTACATGATTCTGTGTGTTATTTTATAGTTTTGATGTCTTCGCTATTATTCTACAATTGGGCAAATAGTAAAAATAAAGAAAAACCCTGGAATGAGTAGGTGTGTCCAAACTATTGACTGGTACTGTATGTATATATACTTTTTCTTTTGTTCAGGTTATTAACAGCTATTATTTGGTGTAGCGTGGGCATTTCATGTGGACAGAAAGAAGCCAGCAAAAAAACTCACTTTTCTATTTCGATGTTTACATTGAAACCTCCTCAATCCTTTATTTTGGGGCTTCAACTCTAGAACTCTTAATTCCCTGGAGGGAAGAATTTGTTGGAAATGCCAGTTTTCCAGACAAAATGCCAGAGTTTGAGTTGAATAAGTCCCCTTTAAAAATAGCAAAAGCATAAGCACACATATACAAACTAACTAAAGCAACACCTCATGGCACGTCTCTCTCTCATGTGAACTACTTGTGTGTGTATGTACTGACATTTATGCGTAACTGATAGATGCAAACACACATTACATATTGTTTTTAAATGTATGTATATTGTCAAGTTTTTTTCCGTTATGTGTCGGACCCCAGTAAGACTAGCTGTCACCATTGTCGCGGCTAATGGGGACCCTATTAAATCAAATGTATAGGCTATTTGAACACATTTTACTCCGAATGTCACCTGTCAAATCATTTCATAATTTCAGTGTTCTGATTGAGTGTTCTTCAGAGGAGCGTGTTTCCAGAAAGTCGTGGGCGCCAACACAGAACAGGTAGCGCTGAGGGGCAGTAGTAATCAATTTTTACTACTGAACTTATTTAGGCTTGCCATAAAAAAAAAGAGTTTGAATGCTTATTGACTCAAGACATTTCATTTTTATCAATTTGTAAAGAATTTCGAAAAAACAATTCCATACTCATTATGGGGTATTCTGTGTAGGTCGGTGACAAAAATAATCTCAATTTAATCCATTTTAAATTCAGGCTGTAACACAACAAAATGTGGAAAATGGCTCAATGGGTGTGAATACTTTTGAGGCACTGTATACACTAGATGAGTGATAGGTCTTCCTTCTTGGCACTCCCCCACCATTATAAAACATGTTTTGGAAGCTGTAGAAATGCATTTATTCATGTCTACATTCATTTTTGCAACATTTGTTATATTACAGACACCTTAATGCACAATTAAATTATATTATGTGAGCTAAACAAAAAATAAAATAAAATCCACAGAGTAGTGTTATCAACCCGGCCTGTTTGTCATTTGTATTTCAGATTTTTATTTTCAATACTGATGCAGTTCGCATGTGACAAACATTTTCACAATATGGCCGAGCCTAATCGAAAGGCAAACCCTTTTAAATGATTGAGAGGAAACGTGCTTCGGCTATTGTTTACATAGTGCATCACATGCAATGCATCAACAGAATGAAAATAAAAGCAACAGAACCTACCCGTGCCACAAAATGTTGGGTAAACACCGCTTCCCTGTGGATACACTATCTCACCTCCTACCACCAAAAGGACCAACAGCATGTACAACCGGTAAATTGTAAATATAATTTTAATCAGCATTCTGCCTTGAAGAGACTCTTTTTAACAACTTCTTTCAGACTGATATTCATGGAGTAAGCATAGTCACAGTCTAATGTTTAAGCAACTGGGGAGTGCCAATATGGCCGAACAGTGGCTTCACAGCCTTAAAAAAAAAAAAAAGTACATGGGTTGAACACAAGTATAAAAATAATATACAGTACAAAGGACAATATCACATTACACAAGGACCTTAAGAGACACACAAATTCAGAATACTAACAGCTTTTTTGTTGGTAGAGTATTTAATAGTCTTAAAATATAGTTCAATTTTTTTTGTAAGGTAAGAAAATGTGTTTTGTTTGTAAATGTACATTTGTGAATTTGACATTAGGCCAAAAGTATAATTAAATGAATTACATAAAATTGTTTCAACTTATTTATTTAGTAGGTAAAGAATCCAAGCAGTACATCTCTCCATAATAGTGTAAAATCTTCATAAATGTGTTCAATTGCAAATCTACTGATGACTTGCCACAGATTCCTTACACGAATACAATACCAAAAAAGATAAAACTGTTTCTGGGTGGTCATTATAAAAGGTACACTTTGAATTGATGTTTTTCTTAAACTTCTTCATATAGTGGTTGGCAGGATAATATTTAAGAATACTTTCCTTAATTTTGTTAATAAGTAGGTATGTGTGGTAACATCCAAACGTTATTTCCAACAGATATTATCAATAAAACCATTCCAATAAGGCATGACACAAGGTATAGATACAACATCCTGCTGAAACAAGGTTTGTATATCTCCAATGTTGTTGATTGGACAACATTTAGAAAAGGTCTTGACACATTCCTGAATAATAAAGCAACACCTGAGAGAATGGCAAGTAAAACAGGGATCTTATAAAGTGATAATAATTCCTTATAAAACTAAGTAAAAGATTTAGTTACAAGTTATGAATAGCACAAAGATTCCAAAAAATTATAGTAATATAAAAATGGTAAAGGTAACTAACTAGGTAATTAGGTAAAATGTTAGACAAGAATACACACAAGAAACACTATCAATTATTATTTCAATTATTTAGAAAGGCTATACAATCTACTTTCTAGGTTACTTGCTACTTGTTGATGACTTTGCATGGAGACGTGCCTTTAGGGTTGTCAAAGCTTGTGACAAGATGTCTAGTTATACGATAGCCACTTAAGGGGCTAATTAGCATTCCATTTTTTTGGAGGGGGGGGGGGGGTTACATTCAAATATATTGATAAAAGTTACCTTGGCCAAGAGAGAATTGCACGGTTATCTAAATGTCACGCCGGGGTAAGCCTACACGAAACACAGACCTTATATTAAGTCATTCTAAATTCCCTGACGGAAAAATGAATGGTGAAAACACGATTGGAACCATTTCCGGGTCCTACCACTAGGTTTTATGGGTATTATGACTGATATTGTGGTACTCATGCCACGTTCAAAACAACTGGGAACTCGGAAAAATACGACGTCAAATCATGACGCCTGTGATCTTCAGGTCGCATAGGCCTGGTGCTCTGGAAAGAGGCCCGAGTTTCCGAGTTGGATGATTTTTACGAGTACATAGTTTTTTGAACGCACTGAAGTCTGATATTTCCGAGTTCCCAGTTGTTGTGAACGTAGCAACAATGACATATGCATATTATTAGCAATACAGGGTTTATATACATCATTGGTTAATTTACGTTATCGTTAAACCTGGCCCCAGGGATTCGGTTGGTCTTGGGAAGTGTCAATCTACAGATGTTCCGCCCTATACATAAAGTAGGGGCGTCTCTGAATGACATCATTTGCCAAACTTTTCAACATGGCGACACGACAAACTGAAGAGATCGAAGAAATGGAAAATGCGAACCGAACTTTGCATCCTGGCTTCAGCAACGACAAGTATTCTCTGCTCGTCATTGTCGGTGAACATAGTCGGACTGGATTTGTGGACTACGTGGTTGCGGAGATAAAGAGAGGTAATGTGGCACAATGTTGATAGAATTAGCGCCAGCCCGCGCTTCCACCTCCTGGTTTGTCTCGAGTTAGCGCCGTTAGTACAGGTGACGTCGCACACTGATCTACTGCACTTTCAAGTATATTCCGTCAACAAATGGTACTAATTGTAAATCAACACAAATCAGCCAATTGGCAATTAAATATACCTCTAGTGTCGTGAACGTATGCAAGTATTTTCCACGACGAGGTACAACGTCAAAGATGATGCCACATGCAACCCCCGTTTGTAGTAGACATTAAAGAGAAAGATAAGGAAGGAAAAAGCCATCGAGGGATATAATAGAAACAATATTGTTGGATCTCCTGACAGATCGTTAGCAGAGGGCATCTGTATGGTGTGTTAGTGTAAATACACAAAACAAAAAATGGCAATATCAGTAACGTGGTATGGTTGAATTAATCATATTAACAATATGTAAATATTATAGTGTATACATTTAGTCTACACAGATAGTTATTTTACTTCGAATCTGATTTACCAGCCTTGTAGACTCTGCTGTTACATTTATGCTGTTTTGTTACCAATATATTAAGTTTGGGCAGCTAAGCTGAATTTTGTCTTCTCTTCTCTGTCTGTACACCATCAAAGATTGCTATTGCAAGTGCCTCTGGATGAATTAAGGTAACTGTTCACTTCTAACACGAGTCACATTTATTTCAGTGTCCGGTAGTGGGCTGCTGCTTCAGTTTGTGTGTGCATTGGAATTGCTTGGCTGGTAGTGTTGAGAAATCCAATAGCTGTCATTAGTTGAGGGAAGCTGTTTTATGCTGATCTCATCTTCTACAAACTAGCACTACTAGCCACACTGCAGATCGCTCTTTCATCCCGTGGCAACAAGCCAATGGAAGGGCTCAACATTTGTACCCTCCGCTCTAAGGAGCCAAATAGCTTTTGCCTCACTTTCCAAGGACATTGCTCCAGAGAAAGGTGGGTATGTTTGTTTTAGTAAACACGGCGGTAAACACATTGAGCAGGCGAAAACGTTTTAGATTTCATTTAGCCTACGTTGTATCTTGCTCATCCCTTTAAGGCGGCCTGCCTGCACTGATTGCTCCAGAGTCAAGACAAGGGATCATTGTAAAGGTCTGGCCTCTCGAGTCCACTCAAGACCTCGGGGTCCTCTAGTCTCACACAAAATCATCATAGTGTGTGAGAGTGCACAGAGCAGCACGGAAAGGGTGGGCTTTTTCCCCAAGCTTGTAAGGGGTTTTTGTAAGGGTTCGTTCTTACTGTTTGTTTTAGTCTAGTTACTCAAATACAGTGCTGTGCATCTATCAGGGTGTTGCCTTAATAGCTCTGACTAGTAGAAAGAAACAGTTTACAGTGAGCTTCAAACACTCCCAAGGCTAGTATCATTCACAAAGCTTGTTTGTCACTTGCTCGTAGCTTAATTTCTTCCCACTCATGCTTCAATGAATAGCAGGAAGTGATATTTCCAAACAACAACATCCTGATTTGTGTGTCACCTCTGTGTAGCGTTACATGGTTAATGGAAGCGTATGAGATTTTTTTCACCTCTGGCTACTTAGAAAATTAATAACAAATCAAATAGTGATGAGTGATTCCTCACGAAACACAGACATGAAATGTATTCCATAGAATAGTCCTTTAAAGGAAGGATTGTTGACATATACAATGCATTTGGAAAGTATTCAGACCCCTTTTTTTCCAGATTTTGTAATGTTACAGCCATATTCTAAAATGTTACAGCCTTATTCCCCTCATCAATCTACACACAATACCCCATAATGACAAAGTGAAAACATTTTTTTTTTTTTTACTTATTTACATTGGCATAGGTTTGTAGACTGCTGCTACATTTAGCATGTTCTCTTTCAGATAGTTTCCCCATGCTCACAAACATTACTTGATTCCCATCAATTCATGCAAATTGGCAACTTGTGTACCATAACAAGAATTGACAAGAATTGTCAATTAATAGTTTTGGCCTCAAATTATGCAATTGTCATGCATGCGTCAGTGCGCCTTGGCAGCGTTCGGTGTGATGGAATGGTGAAGTCTCTTTCGACTCCCAGCGCTGGGCCTGAAGAAGCCAGCAGCCTGGAGAGCCCAGCCACGCTGCAGAGCATAAATAATGCAACCCATTTACTTCAGCTTGGCTTCACCAGAGTGTCAGAGAATGGAAGTGTCTCTTTTGTCAGGACGTACAAGTTATTTTCTCCGTTACCTCTTTTAGCATTAGGCTATTCAGAGTTACCTTATCACCGTCCAGACAGACTCCAACAACCGTGCAATTCAGAGGCGTGTTGTGGATGTACCACCCAGAATACCCTGGTTCGCTAGGAGAGCATTGTCCTTAAATGCAGAGGTTGGGTAAGTTGGTAGTCACATTCAATGTTGTCTGCCATTTCTATCTGGTTCAGCTTGGGCTGGGGAGGGTACTAGGGATGATGCAGCTGTGTGTCTGAGTGCGCAAATACTGGACTCTGGCTGCATCCTGTTGAGAGCTTGTACCTCCATAAGGAGCCTGAGTGTGTAAAGTTCAGTCATTAGCAGTGTTTCCCCTAGGTTTTTTTTCTTCCAGCAATGGCAAAGTTAGCCGTGTGCGGGGGGGGGGGGGGGTCAGTCTTTGCTGCGGGGATCCTGGTGCATTTTTTGTAGAATGACTGTGAGGATGTTACTTCTGGTGACTTTTTAAAAACACATTCTATTCCAAAATACATGGAACATTGAATTCTGTTGATACCATCTGAAATATAACTGATCTGCGCCACTGTACTGTAGGGAGATGATGAGGAGCAAGCGGTGGCTGTGCTCTAGTGGCTCTCATTTGTGCCACTGCTCGCTCTGTACTACAAATATACGTTGAAACTTGTCACTCCGATCTTAAAGGGATAGTGCGAGATTAAGTCCTTTTTCAACTCGCCCATAGACTTCCAGTCATTGCGCTAATGCTAGTTAGCAACTTCCTCCAAACTGCATTCAGAGACATATACATTTTTCCCATGAGTTCATCTGACTCTAGGTGAGTAGAAATGGGGCATAATTGCCAACATCTTGCACTATCCCTTTAAAAGCACATCTCGGCAGAAATATATAAAAAATATGCATATTTTTTGGAGTGGAGGCCATGATTTAGCAGCGGCAGGCCCCACTGCTAATTGAATATAGGAGAAAACTGATTTAAATTTTTGTTCAAGGTAACGGCTGAAGTGAGTTTTACCAGTTGGCATACTGTTATGTTAAGGTCAGAACTGTTTTCTTTGTATTTCTGTTGTCTGGTGGTCAAACCAAGTGTGTTGAAGGGATATTTTGGCATTGAGGCCCTTTATCTACACTGAGTATACCAAACATTACGAATACCTTCCTAATATTGAGTTGCACCCCCCCCCCCCCCCCCCACTAAGGCACTTGAATCTTTTGTCTAGCCCATTCACCCTCTCAATCTCACACATGCACAATCAATCAATCTCAATTGTCTCAAGGCTTAAACATCCTTCTTTAACCTGTCTCCTCCCCTTCATCTACACTGAGTTGAAGTGGTTTTAACAAGTGACGTGAATAAGGGATCATAGCTTTCAACTGGATTGACCTGTTCATCTTAGTCATGGAAAGAGCAGGTGTTCTTAATGTTTTGAGTACTCTGTGTACTTCCCTAGATTCAGATGAACTTGTGGATAACATTTTTATGTCTCTGTGTCTAGTATAAAGGAATGTAGAGTTAGTTTTCGCAAGCTTGCAAGCAGATAACCATAGACTTCCAGTCATTGCCCCAACACTAGTTAGCAGTTAGCAACTTCCTTCAAACTGCATGCCGAGACATAAAAATGGTATCTCTCTCTCTCTCTCTCTCTCTCGCTCTCTCTCTTTCTCTTTCTTTCCATTTAATGTAACCTCTCCCAGCTCCTACTGACAAATACACGAGCCCCCTCTCTTGCATCCTCACCCACTGAAACCCGACTGACACCGGACGTCCGTGAATTTTGAAAAGTAGTTGAAATTTGGTCAGTCCACCCTGGCCTTGATGTTAACGTCCACAGACAGAGCGGACTGGACAAAATCGGAGCCATATCATAGACGTATGATTAACAACTTTTGATAGTACAGTACAGTGAGTAGAGCGTAGTCGATTACAGTACAATACAATAGTTGTACAATGCAATACTGTAAAGAATAGCAGGGTACAGTGTACTGTACTGAACTATACTCTACTGTACTGAACGCTGTATTGCACTGCGCTGTGCTGCACTGTGATGTCCAAAGGAGAATGACATTCATATCCATAGTTATGCATTTCTGTGTAGTACACATCAGGGACCCATGCTGTAATCCCATTACTGTAATTCCCTTACCGTGTGTAACTCTACTTCACTTACTGTAGTTTTTCAAACTCAAGGTGCCATGTCATCGCTGACATACCATTCTTTCTGCAGACATCTTTGAATCTTAATTCGGAGCAGATATTTAAGAGTTTTTGGAAAACCTGGTTGCATAAAAAACTGAGGGATTCTATTTCCAAAGTTTGCATCTTCACAGTTCTTCCACAAAATCCGTTTTTGCAATTATTTTCATGGAAATTGTTTAAAGTGGTCCTTGTTCATAGAGTTGTATGGTTTGTTAAACTTTTAAATCAATGCTTTTGTGTTTGGCATTCATTTTAAAGTGAAAAAAACTGTCTTAATGCGTAATTCTGTTACCGTGGATTTGCCCATAATTATCTGTCTGTATTGAGAGGCCATGTGACTGATGTCACAAACACTTCCTCTGTGTGTGACACTGCTCACCATTTCCTTCCCTGTCAGTGATGGAGGCAGGCAATTTGTTAATGATTTGGTTTGGAGAACAAAAAAGCCTTAAGAAACGTTCTTGTGTTGACATGATTAAAAGTCTTGGGTGATGACTGTCAATGTCAAGAGTTTTTAGATGGGAATGCAGCCCCTGAATACTGTATCCCTCCTACATGGTCAACATTATTTTTTTATTTTTTTATTTTTATTTTAACCTTTATTTTACTAGGCAAGTCAGTTAAGAACAAATTCTTATTTACAATGACGGCCTAGGAACAGTGGGTTAACTGCCTTGTTCAGGGGCAGAACGACAGATTTTTACCTTGTCAGCTCGGGGATTCGATCCTGCAACCTTCCAGTTACGGGCCTAACACTCTAACCACTAGGCTACCTGCCGCCCCATGCTTGTGATTGCTGGCAAAGTGCAAATAGAAGAGGGGGACCTATTGAGAGAACAACGCTGTGCAGATGGTCTGCCCGTTGGTTCAGCTGTGCTGGTTCTTATGTGTTGTTGTAATGTGCTGATGGACGGCCTGGAAAAGATAACAGACATTTTGACCTGCTGGGGTATCCTTTGCTCCAACCCAACGGTGGGTCAAGCCAGACCTAGTCCAGCCCAGGCACGCATTTAGATCAAGTCTCCTCTTGTTATTGTAGGTCTGAGACTTAGCAGCTGCCTCTGTGTACTCTAGAACCCTCTCAGAACCCCTCAGCCCCATTTCCCATCTGCTACCACCAGTGTCCAGTGTGCTCCCTCTTGAGTGTCTGTGTTGTACGTGCCACTGGTTTAACACTAGAACCGCTAAAGCAGTCATTTTGACTGCTCATGAATAGGGCTGTGGCGGTCACGAAATGTCGTCAGCCAGTGATTGTCAAGCAAATAACTGTTGATCTCACTATAATTGACCGTTAATGAACATAAACACAATTAGCATCTCCTGGCTTCCACACACAGCCTACAAGCCATTTTAGAAGGTCTAATAAATCCATGTAATATAGCCTACACTTTCACAATAAATCCATAATTTATTTTAGACTGGTCTAAATAAGCATGATATGAAGAAAATGTAGTCTCTTTCCGAAGAAAATAATAGCATTCTCTGAGTTGTCCTGATGTGGCTATGCTAAATGGCTGTGGGCTACACTAGTTCATTTAGCAGACAAGATTTCCTTATCAAGCCGTGGCATTATTTTTAATTATTTTATAGTATGAAGAATACAATTGAACAAAGCTGAATAAAATATAAATATTTTGTTCAAACTATTTGAGGGAGTGCGCACATGCGGCTATTCTGTGTTGAGCGGTTAACAAAGAAATGTAGAGTTATTAATGTAACTTTAGTTGTTCTACAATTGTTGGGCTATCTTTTTTAAAATACATTTTAAAATACATTTTTAAATACATTTTAAGGCTGCATGATGACTCTAATGATGATTTGAAAGAAGTCGCTTGAAAGGCATGAGCTCTGCTTTGTATTTTGCGCAGGCTGTACACACTCCAATAGTCTCTCCTTCACAATTTGACAAGCACTTGATATAATGCTTCGAATTTCACAGCGGCATCCCCTTTGTGGCCCTAATGCACCCTAAAGAAATCCATGCCTTTTATGTCCCGGAGTGCTGTGTTGTGCCCGTCTTCCTGAGTGTGCTGCACAATCCGAAGCTCACATGGCTCTCCTTCAAGTGATTGGGTCTTTTTCACAGGCTACAAGTGAAGACAGACACATCGGGGACGCAACTGCGAACGTTCTTATCCAATTCCGAGGTGCACATTGAAGATATTGGAAGAACTGTCCAAATTTACTTTTCATCAGCCAACAAGATGAGTAGGCCTAACGAACAGCAAAAGCACTAGCCTATGTCAATCTACTATCCCCCGTAGTACAAAAGTCGACCTATTCTATTCTGGGCGAGAAATACATTTTCCAAACATAGTCTGAGACAGTTTTGGGATGCGATAGATCCCAAATTAATACAAAAAATGTTTTTATGCAATGTCTGACGCAACAGATCAGAACGTTTAGCTTAAAATGTTGATAAACTATTAGGCTATTTCTTCACGTTATAAGCGCAGCAATGCGCACATGGTAGTAGGCTATAAGCGTAAATGTTCCGTTAGCGGAAAACACCATTATAAAAAGTGACCGCAAATGCGATTATGCATGTAATGCTTTTATTATAAAGGTGCATTTTATGGTGAAAATGGTCTTCCCAAACTCACGTGCTGTTTATAGATGCCAGTTAGGCTCTACGCCCCTTTTAAATCAGATTCATGTGTTATTATTTGGCCGTGTTAGTTGTGATACAAACCTTATCAAAACATATAGACCTATGGGCTAGGCTACATGAGGTGTGCGACTATATGATTAGAAAAAGTTGCAAAAAAAATCAAAAATATATAATTCACAAGTTAATATTAGGCTAATATTGTCACCCATCAGACTATTCTTGATTTCATCTTGTCTTTACATATACTAAATAGATAGATATAGATGGGTACTTTATTGATCCCCGAGGGGAAATTTCTTAATATGTGTGACATCATTGGGGAAAAATATGCACTTAAATAGTGAATGAAGGATGCTTTTCCACGTGGTTTATTTTCATATACTCCTGTTGTAAATATAAGCAATGTGCTTAATATTAGGAGAGTTGAGAAATAAATATATTAGGTCTAGCCTATAGAAAGCTGACGGGATCCTCATCTTTTTATTAGAGGCCATCACTCTGTTTTCTCACACAATTGCATAGCCTGTAGAAATGTTGCACAACATGACCTCACGGGCTCTCATGAAGTGTTTGATTAGATTTTTGGACACATTTACATTGATGTCAGTGATTAGAGGGACAATAGAGTGCTGAGTACCAGGCAGTTATCAAGTTTGGTAGGCTACTAATGACCATCAGCAGCATCAGAGCTTTGAGAAGTCTAAATACCGGGACTAAACGGTCACGTGGAATTTGACTACCTTTCATGTCTCGGGACCACCGGTGTGGCGGTAATACGGTCACCGCAACAGCCCTACTCATTAATATATTTTTATTATTCTACCATTTTTAAATTCATGCCTCCTTGACTTAAGTCTATATAACACACTGCCGTTGTTAGAATCGTAATATCACAAACAGAACTGGAGTTATAACCAATTTAAGGAGGGCGTGTCATTATTTGATGGTTAACCCATAGGCTGTTGGTCGGCCAATAATTTTTTTGTTGAGCATGTAGAAGTAGGACTAGTCTACCTGGCCTGCGCGCAAATGTAGGCCTATAAATGTGCCCATTTGTCACCATCAATGTGGAGCTTCTTAAAAGTAATTCTGTTTTTCCATCCGTTGTCTGTTTTTCTATTGAGAATGACAATAGTTCCTCAACGTAGCCTATATGAAGAATATTTCCAGCTCTCTCCTTTTCCGATTAACACTAGGCATGAAAGGGGGAAATAAATGTTCTGATCCGGTGGAAACGTCCTAAAATAGGCCTCCCTGATTTCTTCTTATCCCTTGCGAAAAAACAGCCTACATCTGTGTCTGTCTGTCCGGAGCTCACTAGCGCTGGAAACTCTGAGGGCCCAAAATATTTTATGCAATGTTTGCTAGCATGAGCTTCGGCAGGACCAAGTTAATACAATAGTTGATAGAATGTTTCAAGTGCAGACAGGCCATCCATAGCCAATGTGATTTATATGATATTTCTTTTATCAGGATACTTTCTACCTTTGGGCTGCAATTTGTTGGCTTTATGTAGGCTATTTTTACATATTGCCAATGTCAATCATTTTCATTTAGATATAATTTTGATTAACCACATGACATTGATTTTGAGTTATGAAGATATGAAATAAAACTGTTCCACGAAAATGTGCATATGAAAATCAGAACTGGCACGCAGATCAGTAGAAATTGGATGATAACTTAGCACTCCAAATGAAAAAACTTGCTGACCGCTGGTGTTGCCTATTACTGGCAGCTTGCATAATCTGCAAAGGCCAGCATCAGCGGGAGGAGGGCGGTCGGGAACAGGTTTTTCTTCTGGTTAGGCTTTATTGATCTCTGGCTCTTTCTTTAGTAATTTGTGTGTCTTCATTTTTAAACATAGTGCTTAAAGCATCAGACAAGCTCAGTAGCCTACATATAGTTGATTTTATTCAAACATAGGATTATAATATTTAGACCAATCGATTGGTTGAAAGAACAGAAGATTCTTGGTCTACCCCAAAAAATTTTTAGCCTGGAACAGCCCTAGTAACAGAGAGGAAGAGGCGAAGCGAGAGGTTTCACTCTCGCCAAAATCTTTACAAAATAAGCCCAATGCGTTTCAATGGGTTTATTTTGGACCTGAGCTTGTCCCCAGCCTTCCCGCCTTTGGGACAACAACTCCCATTATTAGGATGATCATCTTGTCATTATATACAGATCTCTGGTGTAAATGGGAAGGTGCACATAGCACAGAAGGAGTGAAGGAGACGAGACCAAAAAGACAGCATGAGAACAAGCGGACATAAACACTCATAGAAAGAAAATAAACAAAAAAACCTTGATGCAGACATTTGGAATATCATGCAAAAACATGAATTTGACTTCATTCAATATATCGTCCAGCCCTAGTTTGAGTGTCTGTGTAGTGTGTGTGTGGGTAAGTTCCAGTGAGTGTGCATAGAGCCAGTGCAAGAATGTCAAAAAAAAAATAGGGTCTTAATGCAAATAGTCAGGGTCTCCATTTGATTAACTGTTCAGCAGTCTTATGGCTTGGGGGTAGAAGCTGTTCAGGAGCCTTTTGGTCCCAGAGTTTTGGTCGCTCCGGTACCGCTTGCTTTGCGGTAACAGAGAGGACAGTCTATGACTTGGCTGCTGGAGTCCCCATTTATTTTTTTATTTGTAGGGCTTTTCTCTGACACCGCCTGGTACAGAGGTCCTGGATGGCAGGATGTACTGGGTGATGTACCCACTACCCTCTAGCGCCTTGCGGTCGGATGCCAAGCAGTTGCCATACTAAGAGGTGATACAGCCAGATGCTCTCAATGGTGCAGCTGTAGAACTTTTAGAGGATCTGAGGGCCCATGACAAATCTTTTCAGCTTCCTGAGTGGGAAGAGACAACTGTGTTGGTGTGTTTGGACCATGATATGTTAGGTCTGGGGACTATATACCGGTATTGATGCACGGAGCGGTTTGGGTTTTGGGGTTTTTACTTTACCTTCTATTACGGTATTTTAATGTTTTGGTTTATTAAATGTGATACGCTGTGTGTTCCTAAATCTTGTTAGCCGCTAATGCTAATCGCTAGCTAGCTAATAAATGTACTGAGTAAGAGCAAGTGTAATTAGCTAAATCAGTATGTTTGTGAAACAGTATCTTCTAAATTAAAGAGGAATACGCAAAGCAAGAATATGTTAGTTACATGAAGTAGCTAAGAGAAAACATTCAATGTAGCCAAAGATTATAGTGTCCCCTAGGAAACGCCTATCAACACTTTAGTTCCTACCCTGTCACAATAACTCCTCCCTGGCATTTTCATTCGTTGTCATGTCAAACAAAACTGTATTCAAAGTGCCAACTATTATATTCTATGTATAGAATTAGAATAGTCATTCTATTTCCATGATTCCAACATTTCACCCAAGTGTTTTGCTCTAAATCACAAGTCCAATTGAAACATTTGGTAAAACAATTTTTTTATTTAACTAGGCAAATTTTTATTTACAATGACGGCCTATACCGGCCAAACTTGGACGACGCTGGGCCAATTGTGCCCTGCCCTATGGGACTCCCAATGACAGCCTGGATTCAAACCAGGTTGTCTGTAGTGATGCCTCTAGCACTGAGATGTGTCTTAGACCACTGCGCCACTTGGGAGCCCAAAAAATAAGACCCAGACTGCTTGCCCATATCGTTCAGCCCTACGTGGCAGTGTGGAAAGGATCTCAAATGCACAAATGTATGAAAATTATGACTTTTTTTGGGTTGAAGTTGAATTGAACAGTATAAAACAATCAGAATGGAGAAATAAATCATTTAGAATGTATATGTTGCCACCCGAGGGTCACTCACTACTCATAAAGCAAATTTAGAACTTTTATTATTCCAAAACATAAAATACCATTTATAAAAAAAAAAATGTGGACCCGCTCCACTACAGCCCTGTTAATGTTAATGGGGGCGTGCTCGGCCCTCTGTTTCCTGTAGTCCACAATTAAGTAATTTGTCTTGCTGTTGTTGAAGGAGAAGTTGTTGTCCTGGCACTACCCTGCCAGGTCGCTGAGCTCCTCCCTGTAGGCTGTCTCATCATCGTCAGTGATTAGGCTTACCACCGTCGTGCCGTTTGCAAACTTAATGATGGTGTTGGAGTTGTGCCAGGCCACATAGTCGTGGGTGAACAGGGAGTACAGGAGGGGACTAAGCACGCACCTCTGTGGGGTGGGGACCCTGTGTTGAGGGTCAGCGTGGCAGATTTGTGCTTGCCTACCCTCACCACCTGGGGGTAGCCCGTCAGGAAGTCCAGGATCCAGTTGCAGAGGGAGGTGTTCAGTCCCAGGATCCTTAGCTTAGTGATGAGCTTTGAGGGCACTATGGTATTGAACACTGAGCTGTAGTCAATGAATAGCATTCTCACATAGGTGTTTCTTTTGCCCTGGTGGGAAAGGGCAGTGTGGAGTGCAATTGAGATTGCGTCATCTGTGAATCAGTTGGGGCGGTATGCAGGCTTGGTCGGTAAGTATACCGGGGTATTTGGAAAAAGCCACGGGACGTTTTTTTCAATACCGTCAAAATGATTTCTTGGAAGTTTTTCAATTAATTTGAATATTTGTAGCAACATTTTAAGTTAGCACCTGCAGTCAACTTGTGCAATATGTTACGCGATAAAGCAGATTGCGTTCTTCATTTCACCTGTCACATTATTTGACATGATGAAACTTACCGTAGTTCCCCAGAACAGTTGAGACACTCACGTGTTTGTTGAAAAGAGCACAGCAAGAGAAAGCGGGAGCTGTTAAGTCCAGTACGACATTTTAGTACTGTTTTCCTTTTGAATCAATTAATTTCACTCAGAATATGCAAATCAGGACAAATAGTTAGATCTTTTCAATGCAGTTTCCAAATCACTGCCAGACGAAGATGTTTGCGTTGTTGAGGTGTATACGGAAGTAACATGATGCCCAAGTCCATGTTCTTCTTGGTTAGCCTGGGTGCCATTCTGAGACATTTGCTTCAGTCTTTTTATTATAAATGTTTTTTATTTAACCAGGTAGGCAAGTTGAGAACTAGTTCTCGTTTACAACTGCGACCTGGCCAAGACAAAGCGAAGCAGTGCGACAAAAACAACAACACAGAGTTACTCATTGGATAAACAAACGTACAGTCAATGACACTATAGAAGATCTATATACAGTGCAGATGTAGTTAGATGAGGGAAGTAGGACAATAAATAGGCCATAGTGGCGAAATAGTTACAGTCTAGAAACTCTGTCATAGGAGTTGTACATACATACACTTGGGCAGTATGTATGTATTCCCAACAGCATATACGTATATATATACTACCGTTCAAAAGTTTGTGGTCACTTAGAAATGTCCATGTTTTCCATGAAAACATACATGAAATTAGTTGCAAAATGAATAGGATATATAGTCAAGACATTGACAAGGTTATCCCGGAGTCGCCTCTCCACTGTTGGCGTTAAGACTGGTGTTTTGCGGATACTATATAATGAAGCTGCCAGTTGAGGACTCCCACTCCTCTTTCTATTCTGGTCAGAGCCAGTTTGCGCTGTTCTGTGAAGGGAGTAGTACACAGCGTTGTACGAGATCTTCAGTTTCTTGGCAATTTCTCGCATGGAATAGCCTTAATTTCTCTAGTATTATTCTGTTTCATGTTCTTAAAATAAAGTGGTGATCCTAACTGACCTAAGACTTTGTATTAGGATTAAATGTCAGGAATTGTGAAAAATTTAGTTTAAATGTATTTGCCTAAAGTGTATGTAAACTTCTGACTTCAACTGTATGTGTGTGTGTGTGTGTGTGTGTGTGTGTGTGTCAAAGGTTTTACAACACCTACTCATTCACAACACAACTGATTGACTCAAATGCATTAAGAAGGAAAGACATTCCACAAATGAACTTTTAACATGGCACACCTGTTAATTGAAATGCATTCCAGGTGACTACCTCATAAAGCTGGTTGAGAGAATGCCAAGAGTGTGCAAAGCTGTCATTAAGGCAAAGGGTGGCTACTTTGAAGAATCTTAAATATAAAATATATTTAGCACTCTTTTAGTTACTACATGATTCCATATGTGTTATTTCATAGTTTTTATGTAAAAAAAAAAGAAAATTGTCAAAATAAAGAAAAAACATTGAATGAGTAGGAGTTCTAAAACTTTTGACCGGTAGTGTATATAGGATTCTAAAACAGTGCGCTTGGCTAAATCATTGTGACAAACGTATGACCTTGTGATTTGAAGATAGCAGTAGACTACTGTAGCATTACTTCAGAAAAATGTAAACTGAATTTTACATGATTGAGAAATCATATCAACACTATCTGTAGTGGCAGTTCAGTATAGAAACTCAGAAAAGGGGTGGCATACCTAGTCAGTTGTACAACTGAATGCATTCAACTGAAATGTGTCTTCCGTCTTAATCGACATCCATGGAATGGCTGATCGTAATTCCCAACAGTTCCGAATGGAATGCCTGACCTCAGAGATCAGAAAACGCACATTCATTCAGCAGAACACACATTCATAATTTTTTAAATAATAATTACATCTCAAATGACAGCATCTTTCTGTATAATGTGCTAATTGTTAAACGCCGTTCAGCAGTAGCCTAACAATAGTGTCACAGAGTATAATTAATTTTATAGAAATCATCCCTACTTAATTTAGTAGTTCCAGAATGAGATTAAACAACCTTTGGTTTGCCCCCAGGCCTGTGGTCTCTCACCTTTTTGTTAAATTGTTTACGACAGGAACTGAGCGATGAATAAAATTGGTTGAGCAGATACTTGGAGACGAGTGGCCTGCCTTGCACAAAGCGTTTTTTATACCTTCTACTGTTAGTTCAACCTTTTTTCTCTGTTTTTGGTGAAGTAGGCATATCTCATTTAAAAACAACATATGCCGATGAGGTCAGTGCTAAATTTGTTCCAGACAGACAGAAGGTGAGGCTGCTTCCTCTTGCTTTGTCTTCATTCCTCTTGATCTTTACTATGGGAAATGAATTCAAAATCAGATCTTCTCTGCAAACATTTGGAGTGAAGATTCATCATACATACAGTAGTATAGGCAGGGAATTAGTATTTTGCCTTTTGTGTTCAAATAAACCTACAGTATGTTTTCATTAAGATATTTAAAATATTAAATGATGAGTCTCAATACATTTCCTTTGCTGTTTAGCGTTGATTTACTTTTTGTAGTAGAGTTTAATCTGATATCGCCCTCCCACTGTTAATTATGTCATTACCACATGCAATGCTTAAGCCCTCAAATTGCCAATCCCTTTACTGCAGTGATCTTTCTTGGCAGTGTAGCTCTCTTGTCATGCAGGGCTCGTCATGTGGACCATATGAATTCTGTGCCCTCCCGTTTGAATTTTACACTGCGTCCTTGTACCGCATTAGACATGACGGACCTACTCTTTGTATACATTTGTCATGCAGTGGAGGTCCCCATTTTAACCTATGCTACACAGCCGATAGCTTAATTTCAGCAAAAATTGTAGATTAAATGTGTACATTATATTCTATCTAATTATCCATTTGTCATACTCTTAGTTCTTGTCTTGGTAATTTTATTGTATTTTGTCAATTTTTACATAGAATGTTATTGTACCTCTGTTATGTCATCGATGCTAGGAATTTGAGGTCTCCGTTCACTTATCAGCTGCATGGTATTTATAGCATGCTGACATTCCATTATGGCGGAGCCTATTATAATTATAATATTTACTGTATGTAAGTTACTTATTAAAGGGGCAAGGTGCAGAAATCTCTTCGCCTTTTCCTGGGTGCTAAAATTTGAAGTTTGACTAAACAAGCAGTCATTGTGTTGATAATCGTTGTACCATCTAAACCTCTGTGAAATATATTTTACATAACCAAAATATTGTATTTTCAGCTGTTTGAAGTAGGTGTAGTAAAAGAGACATTGCAGCTTTAACCCAAAATACATTTGTCGTTTCATTACCAGTACACAAGTAGCATTGTCGGTGTTATCTGTGAATGAGTCTCTCAGCCCATCCCTGAAGTCTAGGCTTTGCATTCCCAGCTGTAGTTTCACTCTGACTCCTTCCCTGTTCTCCTCTAAAAACAATCCCTTAGCCTGACCGACATTAACACAAACCTCAACAATATAGTTAAACTACGCTGTGTCGTCCAATAATATGGTTTTAAAATTACAGAGAGCTTGTCTGTGTATGTTCATATGAAGCAACTCTGAGCCTGGGCACGTTCTACTTCCAGCTCTGGCTAATTACATATAGGTCTGTGTGGCTTCTGTCAGGGTGCAGCTAAGCTCCACTTTGCTCCTCTTGTTGCATCCTTTGTTTACATTTTGCTTTGTTATAGCTAAAATAGCCTTTTGTTACGAGAATGGGATATTATATTTCTATGTCAAATGAAGGATGCTTGACTTTCCTCGTAAGTCCTTTTGGAATCTCACTTTGTAGTCTCTGATAAGTAAAAAGTGCCTGTCACGTTAAGAAGTGAATTTTTGGTTTGAATAATTAAACATGCTGTTGACCTGAGTATTGAGTGTGCTCCTAACCACGCTGGTGTGTGTGTGTGTTTTCACAGGCATCCGCTCATGGGACGTGGACCTTACATTCTGTAACCTGGACGAGCAGCTCAAGCTCTTTGTTTCTCGACACTCTGCCTTCTTCTCTGAAGAAATTAAAGGTAAGGAGCTTTTTCCATCCGTCTAGCCTTCTGGGTAAAATTTCGCCCTGTTAGCCCTCATTATTAAAAGTCTCTTGGTCTCGATGCGATGGTGCTAATGGCAAGGGTTCAGTCGTTGTCCTTGATCGGCCCGGTTTCGACTGCATGTCTTTATCCGTTTCAGCACAGAACATGACTTCTCAATGGTTGCTGTTGTGGCTGGTATAGTGAGGACCAGCTGCATTAACTTTGTCTCCTCGGGGACAGTCTGTCAGGTCATTCTGGAACAAAAAGCTGAGGAGCTGTCCAGGTGATTCGTGTCGTACCATTTGTGAACTGTACAATCCGTCCAGTCTAACGAAATCAAAGTACTTGACCTGTTTTGACAGGATCTTGTTTGCTGGTGTCACATTCTTTGCAGTCCACTGAGCCAAGGCAATTAAGTTCACCAAAGTGGTCAAACCTAGCTCTCTTCTGAACATTGATATAGTCCAATATGTTGTAGTAGATTTGACCCCTCTATACTCCTGTTACTACGAGTTTCACTTTTTGCCAGGCCCAGTTAATCACATTTCTGCTCGAACCGCTCATAGAAACTATGTCTTGCCGCTGCCGTTCCAGTGCTTTCATAGTGTCGCTGATACGGTGGAAAATTCCATCAAAGGTCATGGGCAAAAAGCAAACATGGTCGCGGTCTCTAAATGGGTTGCTAAATGTTCATTTTTTTTCAGCAAAGGCATGTAACAGTCTGACATAGTTGCCCTGGGCCTGTTTAATGAGCTGGCACTCATCGTTACCACGAAACACCAACTCCTGTTTACCTAGGTAGTATGATTTAGCTAGGTCTTTCAACTCCTGTTTACCTAGGTAGCATGATGTAGCATGATTTAGCTAGTTCTTTCAACTCCTGTTTACCTAGGTAGCATGATGTAGCATGAATTAGCTAGGTCTTAAGAAATCTCACAGTTCTCTTTTACCTTTGCGTTGTGAATACTGATGTTCAATCTCCGTTGTTCATTCAATGCCAGATCTATCCGTGAGCTGACAAATGTCTTAAGCGCTATCTAAACAATGCCATTATTTTCCTATTGACACATACTTATACGCCTGCTATTATTTTAATTATGTTGTCCGGCTCCTTATCAAAGTTCATTCAATGAGTTACATTGAATATCTGTGAGCATGCTGTTTGACCCACTTTTCAAACTCGAGAGATGTGAAATTGAGAAAACACACATGATGAAAAGCAAAAAAAAAAGCATTACTCATTTTCTGTGAAACACATTGTTACATCTCATAAAAGTGAGGAGTTGCTTTGAATGAGAATATCCATGCTCCAACAAACGGAGCCATTGGAACCTGATAACATTACTCTATAGCTTACAGTCCCATTCACATCCTATTATTGACCCCTGTTAGGTGTGTGTGTCTGGGCTCCCTCTTTGCTGTTGGCATGCTGGGCTACAGTGGTTAGCAACAAGGTGGTACGCTGGGACTATGGGTTTGCGTGCAGAGAGGTTGTGGCAGCAGTTAGCTGGGGGCTGCAGACCGCTCGCGGATTAGAAAGTTTGACTTGCTCGGCTGGTCAGGGTCTGCTCAGTCAGGCAAACACCAGCGAGTTTACTCATGCCCAGTCTCTTCACACTCGAGTGGAGATGGAGCTTGCTTCCCCTCAAGAGATTTTATCTCCCATGATAACTCTATCTATTATATCTGTTTGCTCTGCTTTCAGATGAGTGGGCTATTTATATTCAAATGTATATTTTTTATTTTTTACATTTGAATATATGTAGTATATTGTCAAATGTTACATTTATTAAGATTTTAGTTTCTCAGGCTAGTCCTGATTTCTTTGTTTTATCTGAAACTTGGTTATTAAGGAATTCTAATGATGCAGATATTGCACTGGATGGGTACAATGATTTTAGAGCTGACAGGATGAGTAGAGGGGGAGGAGTGTCTATCTATGTTAAAAATTACCTCTCCATTGCACTAATTAAGTCTGTCTCCATTCCAAAATCAATTTGAAGTGTTCGTGCTAAGTCTTACATTAGGTAACAACTGTAAACGTACAATTGTTGGAGTATATATCGCCCACCTTCTGCTAGTTAGAATATGCTTAGCCATTTAACAGAATTATTAGCCACTTGTATATCAACTGAAGTAATTTTCCTAGGAGATTTTAACTTTGATTGGAAAACACACTCAGACAGTTTTTTTTAAAGACTTTTGTACTGAGGTAAATCTCACACAATTAATCACTGAGTCAACAAGGCCAAATCTTAAAGTGCCTACAAAGTCCTCATTGCTTGATTATATACTAACAAATGCACCTGATAAATATAGAGCTAGAGGAGTATTTCCACTAGGTGTCAGTGATGTCACAATTCATCGGGCCGAACCTTGTATTATCACAAAAATTAATTACAGAAACTTTAGTGAACAAGCTTTCTTACAGGATCTTTCCCATAGTAATCTTGAATCTATTTGTAATATACATGGAGCCAAGTTGGCATTAGAAAAATGTAGTAGTGTTTTTATTTCCGTTGCCGATAAACCCGCTCCATACACTAAGGTTAGAGTAAAGAATGGATCAAACCCATGGTTTAATTCGGACATTTCTGATGCTATTTGTAAAAGAGATGTAGCATGGGCTAAGGCTAGAGAAACTTCTTCTAGCTCTGACTGGCTGACCTTTAGGCAGCTGAGAAACCTGTGCACCAGACTTGTTATGAGAACAAAATCGGATTACTATGTGACTAGTTTAAATGACTGTTATAGGAATCCAGCCAAATTCTGGAAAGTAGTTAAAACATTAAAGATCAATATGCACTCCACACTCCCAAATCACTTGGGCTCCCAAGTGACGCAGTGGTCTAAGACACTGCATCTCAGTGCTAGAGTCGTCACTACAGACAACCTGGTTAGAATCCAGGCTTTATCACAACCGGCCGTGATTGGGAGTCCCACAGGGCGGCGCACAATTGGCCCAGCGTCGTCCGAGTTTGGCCGGTGTAGGCCGTCATTGTAAATAAGAATTTGTTCTTAACTGACTTGCCTAGTTAAATAAATAAAATAAAAAAGATAGGGTTGTATACTGGACTCATTACTAATAAGAACGCCATTGCTAATGCCTTCAACAATCACTTCATTGCAGCAGGCAATCTTTTTGAGAGAATGTCGACCACAAATGATGGAAGAAAAGATACATATAAAGGGATTATACCTGAGTATGCTAATGCTGATGGTCTGGGTGAGGAGAAAGTTAGTCATAGACACTAAGAAAGCAACAGGGGCTGACAGGGTTGCTGGCTAGAGCTGCACCACTTATCTCTGGTGCCCTTATTCATATATTTATCCTCATGTTGACCTCTGGGGCCATACCTAAGATTTGGAAAACTGCCTATGTGCTGCCTCTGCACAAAGGTGGGGATACTGGTGACCTTGATAATTATCGATCTCTAAGCTGTCTTGTCTCGCAAAAATGTTAGTCATTGGTAAATGTACAGCTGCGCTCTTTCTTGTCTGACAACTGCATACTGAACAAATTTCAGTCTGGTTTTAGACCGGGGCACAGTACTATCACAGCCACCACACTGGTTGTAAATGATATTGTAAGAGCCTTGGCTAAGAAGTTGAACTGTGTTGCTTTGTTTGTTGACCTGTCGATACAGTTGATCATCCTCTTCTGCTGAAGAGACTGACCTCATAGGGGTTGGCCTCAGATACATCGTTTGGTTTCAGAGTTATCGCAGTGATAGATCTCAGGCTATTATTGCAGATGGGGTAAAATCTGATTTTGTCACTGTTCACAAAGGAGTCCCACAAGGTTCAACTTTAGGTCCTTTATTATTCACTATATACATACATGATATCTAACTCAGTGAAGAAATGCAACTTTAATTTCTATGCTGATGGCACAGTACTATATGCCACAGCCCCATCACTCTCTCAAGCGTTTACATTCCTGCAGTCTGACTTTCAATTGCTTCAAGATGCACTTGTAGATCTTAGGCTGGTGCTTAATTCAAGTAAAACTAAGTATATGGTGTTTTCACGATCCAAAAGTATACAACTGGAAAATCTGAACATTGCTACCCATGATGGCTCTCTTTTGGAACGTGTTCCCACCTAAAAATACCTTGGAATTTGGTTAGACGATCATCTCTCTTTTAAAACTCATAAATTAGCTAGTAAAGAAGCTGAAATTAAGAATTAGATTTTTTTTATAGAAATTGTACAGGCCATTTCTACGTCAGTGCTTGATTATGGTGATGTTTTAAATATGCACAGATCAGCATCAGTACTGAAGAAATTGGATGCAGTGTATCATGCAGTGTATCATGCAGTGTATCATGCAGTGTATCATGCAGTGTATCATGCAGTGTATCATGCAGCGTTGCGCTTTGTTACTGGTGCAAACTTTTGCATACATCATTGCCGTTTATACACTTCGGTTGGCTGGGACTCCCTGACTTTTAGAAGGTCCAGACATTGGTTGATATTTGTTTTATAAAGCTGTCTTACAGAAACTTCCTAACTATCTTAACTTAAAAATACAGTGGTCGAACAGTATTTATCAGACTCTGTCACAGGACATGCTATTATACCCCAGATTCACTCTAGTTAGGCAAAACGGCATTTGAATATCATGCTCCACACTCATGGAATGAACTGCAGAGAGAACTCTAGTTAATGTTTTGGTGCCTATAAGACTGTTTAAATGCACATTACATTAACTTTTTATTATAAACTGTGATTGCTTTTTGTAATGTGTGGTTTTCTTATAGAAGTATATCTATTTTAATCTTTTTAATCTCCATCTTGTACTTTTGTTTTAATTTTGTTTGGTTTTAAATTCTTATTAATTGCTGTGTTGGTTTTATTGTTGTATCACAGGGCACAACCGTAAAAGAGACTCTGTCTCAGCTTGTTTCCCCTGTTTAATTAAAGGTTAATAATACATTTATTGATCTATCATCCAGACAATACGTTGAGAAAAATAATTGTTTTGCAGTCAAACATCTACTTGAGAAATCTAGCAGAGTATCACCAGCCTTGGTCGGAGGTCAAGGTAGAAAGCGTGTGCCCTTCTGGGTCATCTTCCCATGATAGACGAGTCAATGTTGTATTTGACTGCCTGGGAGTGTGTATGCAATGCCATGGGTGGTACTGGGTGCTGCCAGCGGGCTGCATGTCAGGTCAGTTGATAGTTTGAGCTAAGCAATGTTTTCCAAAGCCCAGATAGCAACCAGCCTAAATTATAGCAGGAGTTGTCTTGCATAGCCAGATGTCGTATTCTCATGTTCGCTCTGTATGCTGACGCCTGGAAATGTAAGGTTTCTCAGGGTGAGATAACACTCCTGTGAGATCCAGAGGCCAACAAGCAACCTCTTTTGATCTAGTTGTAGAATAACTTAAAAGCCACGCACACAAGCCTATAGCAGTAGAAATATTGCAATTAAATCTGTACTCTGGAGAAAATCTTATTGGGCCTCAAGTTATTTTTCCTTTATACCTCAACAATACAACTTCAGCAGAGTAGCTCCTTCGGACCGTTATTTGTATCTTTGCAGTGTAGTGATGATGTTTGTGGGTAGAGACAGGTGGTGATGAGACAGGTGGTTGACGGAAAGCAGAGAGAGAAATGCCAGGGAGAGTGGGAGGAGGAGAGTGAGTTTGTGACTTCACAGCTGAAGATAGTTGGCCACACCTTCCTCGCCCTGAAGCCCATCTTCTCTCAGTCACCAGAACCTTTATTTCTCCTCGGTATAACTTTCTCCTCAAGTATCAAGAACTACCTCGCCCCACCTTCAGGCCTCACCCGTTCACAATCCGTGTGTCACACCCCAACACCCACAATACAACTACACACGCGCGCACTCTCATGCTAGCTTGCTAGGTCAGGCTATCGAGACTCTGTAGAAGTACTACTACTACGTATATTACTGCAGTGCTCCACTATGGGGTCTGTACTGCTGAGCCTCTTCCGGGCAGCAGGCTGACTAATGGCAGGCCAGCTGTTGAGGAATGTGTGGCGTCAGAGCCTGTATGTGTGTGTGTTTACACTAGTGGAGTGCTACTGGGCAGGGTGGTGCAGGACGCGTTGGGAGCATGATAGTCATCAGGGGTCACATGGTATGCCACACAGTGCCTTCCTTGGTCTCATTTCATAGGCCTACAGTAAAACCTTATCCTGAATGGGCTAATTCATGACAAATACCTAATACAAATAAGTTAGAATATACAGTATATTGGAGGAAAGTTACCCAACAGAGTGATGACACAGTTTTAGTAATTAGACTACTCTATAGCTATAAGCTAATGGTTATGATACTTATAGATATCGGTTTTTGGATAAGGGGACTTTTACCCCTGTAAGGCTGACTGTCTCCTGTTACAGTGGGCAGGGCTCCAGACTAACATTTTCCCCTTGTGGCACTGGTGCCGCTAACTTTTTCAGTTGGTGGCATCAGTACATGATTTGGTCGTAACCCCCTAAAAATGTTTGAATTTGAGGTAACGGTAATTGGCCAGGCCAGTGTACACAGTCACCGACATAACCATTGGGGGCGGGGACACATGGCTTTTCTCTGCAACGTTACTATTATCATTACACTTCGTTAATGCCAGTAGCATTTAATTAATTATTATTAATTAATTAATTATTATTAGTGAACATTAGTCTAGTATACAGATTGGAGATTTTGATGCACTAAACCATTCACACCAAGTCTAATGCGTTTTACAAGGTATATTGAAAGCTGGTGCTTCCACACAGGTGTGGTTCCTGCGTTAATTAAGCAATTAACATCCCATCATGCTTAGTCATGTATAAAAATGCCCAGTTGCCCATTATTTAGCTACCAGGCTAGAAGAAGAGATGTCAGTGACTTTGAAGGGTTTCACATGAGAATTGGTGTGTGTGTGTGTGTGTGTGTGTGTGTGTGTGTGTGTGTGTGTGTGTGTGTGTGTGTGTGTGTGTGTGTGTGTGTCACAAGATCTCAACTCGGTTGATGTGATCACATTGGCTAAATTCATACCTTTCTGCACTGATGGCATTTCAAATGTAAAAAACAGGCATAGAGAAATTAATTAATTGACACAATGAAACCACATACCTCTCAGTGGCAGTGTGCGGCCTGTCAGTGGCAGTGTCCCAGATAACAATTTCTACAGCTTATTTTCGCTGTATAACCTGTTCCGGATAAATAATTGACAGATTGTGGCAGGATGATATTTCGCAATTGGTGTGAATGGTGTCATAAACAAGAGCAAGGGTCTTTACTGAAAATAGGCATTTTACAAGATCAAATCATGACAGGAGCATTTGATTCTTTTTAAAGAGATCGAGCCCAGACAAGCTACTTTAGAATCAGCAAACTCACACACCCCCGTAAAAGGACGAGTCAATCATATGTCAGACACAAGCAAATATTTATCCTTTCCATAAAACGTATAAAGACAGTAGGCCTATCTTAGATAGTGAATTGACAAGGAAAGTATGAAGGGGAGCGAGAGAGCTGTGTCCATAGCCTATTTATCAGCGTTGATTAGTCTATAAATTATACCATGCCAGGTTGGAGAAGATTGGCACATTATCCGTTTGACACAACATTAGCACATTATAGGCCTCAGAGCCAGAACAACCTTGTTGACTGCTGTTGAATAATGAATGAATGAATGAATGAATGAATGAATAGTCAGACACGGCCAACCTTTTTTAAAAGACTGATTTATTTATTTACTAGCAAGCAATGAAAAGAAAGTCCAAGCTATTTTTGTACTGAAGTGCCATAGCCTATAGGCTAGCGCTTCTACTCCACTGCGTACCTAGCAGATTAGCTGCTGGAGCATCAAACGAGAGTTGGAAAGAGGTAGACAGACTAAGTTGGCAAACAAATTGCTTATAATCATTAGTAAAAACTCCAGCATAAACTCCCGCTATTAGGTAAAGTTAATCTGCATGAAAATAAAGTGAATCAAAAATGTATGTAGGCCTATTTAAGCTGTTTTGACGGTTAATTTGTTTTCATGGCGGTCTTCATCCATAACCGTCAGGTACACGGTTATTCAATTACCGTCCCAGTCTTAGTCACAGCGTCACACAATAATACAAACAGGAGTAATCATCTTATAAAGTCCTGCACAAAGTCCTTCATGTTCGCAGCATTGTCTGTCACCAGTGCAAATACCTTCTGTGGTCCAAGGTCATTGACTGCCTGTCCCTTGTGTCTGTGCTCTTGTAGAATACTAGTTGAGGGGTGGAGATGATCTAGTTAATTATTCCTTGCCCACGAACATTTGACCACCCATCAGAGATGATTGCAATACAGTCTGCTTTCTCTATGATTCGACTTGACCTTCACTTGAAATCTGCATCCAGCAAATTAGTAGATAAAGCATGTCTGGTTGGAGGTGTGTATGCTAAGTGAAGAACATTCAGAAATCTCTTCCAGTACACATTGCCTGTGAGCATCAGAGGTGAACCAGTTGCATACACAGCTCGAGCAAGACATTCATCAGCATTTCTCTGACTACGTTCCTCCATTGAGTAAAAATAAATGTCTGATTCCAGGAGGACCATGAGCTGTTGCTGTCGATAAGGTGACACTTTGCTGTAGGCTACTATTTACTAGTTAACAAAGAATAATGTATGTCATATAAAATATATTCACCCCACCCAGTATTGTAATCAAAACTTACAAGAAAGCATGTAGTCCTTGGCTCAGACAGTGTAGTCGTGTGGGCTCAATAGCATCTCATTAGTGTGCAAGATTTTGAGAATCAGCTGTAGGCCTACATGTGATGGAAGAGTGCACTGCACATTTGATGGAAGAATGCACTGTGCATGCAGAGGGTTGCAATTCCATTGAATCGGGGATAGTTTAACCAAAATATGCCACAAGACTTAGAATTGCCTTATGTGAATCCCACAAAAAATGTTCACTGTTATAAGCTAACTGTTTTGATGAATTTAAGCAAAGTTCCCCAAATTCCAGGGCTTAACTTCCCATGGAAAGTTTCTGGAAAGTTTCAGAATCTTTGCATCCCTAGTTACAACAAATACTCCATCTCGTTTCCTATGAGATTTTAGGATGGTTAGCTGAATAGTCCCCAAAAAGTATAATGCGGCCAAAACTCAACCGCGTGTGCACACTAGACAGAATCTGCTTTGATTTAAACCAAATACAGGAAGGCATTATAGTTAACACCAGCTGCTCTAATTTGCTCACCAAAAATCTAAATGCATATTCAACCAGACACAAAGCACGTGGAGAAAAGGGCTGAGGTAGTCTTGAGAACCTTGGTAGCCATGTAGTCATGGAGCCTGTTGTTAATATCTGTTCTCTGAGAGATTCACACTGATGGACCATTATATACACAATGTGGTCATGGGCCTTGTTGAATCATTCCAAAATAGAATTAAGATAATTTGTGTAAAAACGTCATTCTTTGCTTCCTTGTGCTATTGTGTTCTCTGGCTGTGTCTGGGGAATAGCCTTGCAGCTGTTGCCATAGCACCTTCCTAGCTCGACTAGCTGACAGGAAGGAAGTGCTTCCTCGTGTTGGGTTTTGTTTCTACACAAGGGTCAAGGTTGGAGCTGGGGCCCTCTCTTTGAGTCTCTTTTACACATGTTCTGGTGACTGGAAAGAATACATCCTGTTCTCTCAGCACAGCAAATAGGGTTAATGAGAAGGGTGGGAAGTCGATACGCTAATGACATCGGTTTCTCAACGCTGTTCTCTGAACCTCAGTGATGTTCAAGGGACTGGTGATAATCAATGACCGACTTATCTTCTTCGTGTTATGAAGCAATCATGTACAGTACTCAGGGGGCGGGCATTACCAGACAGTGGTCAATGACTGGTTCACTGGATAATCTAGTGACTGAGCACTATGATCTCCAGGTTCCAAGATACCATAGTTACTTCCCTAATGGGGTCGTAATACAATAAGAGGCTCAATGCCTGCTAGCACATATGACTACAGCAAGCAACAATTACATTCTAAATCTCAGTTCTTGGCTGGCTGGGCCATCCACACCAACAACCTGACCTAGGATGAATTTTTGGGTATAACTGCCCACTCACTTTTGGATCTACTGAGCTTCTGGTTAATGTGCATTTCAGCTTCATATGGCAGACATAATGTGCTTAATTTGTAAATCGGGAGATCCCAGAACACGTATTGGGGGTGGGTACTTTTATTTAATTTATTATTTGTATATTGATTAACCTTCATTTAACTAGGCAAGTAGGTTAAGAACAAATTCTTATTTACAATGACGACCTACACCGCCCTACGGGACTCAATTATGTCTGGTTGTTATACAGTCTGGATTCGAACCAGGTTGTCTGTAGTGACGCCTCTAGCACTGAGATGCAGTGTCTTAGACCACTGCACCACTTGGGAGCCCCAAGGTACCGGAACACATTGAGAGAAAGAAAAGTATCAAACACGATGTAGCAGAGCAGCAGATAGAGTAAACAGCCAAGTAGCTTACTATCTATGGTGGTGAAACAGACAGCACTCTCCAAGGCATTTTAGACGTCACTGCAGTATGGCCACATACTTGAGTATAGCTGCAGGGCCAGAATTTCATATAATTTTCAAGACATCAATGTAGCAGTAGAACAAATATAACTTCAAATAAAATAAATAAATCTAGGCTACAGCAGAACACTCATATGAGAGTATATAGGCCTCCTGACTCTGTGATAATATGAAGCACATATTCAGATTAACTTCACAGTACAGAACAAGTTTGCAAAAAAAATGAGAACAATAATAAATCCTACCTTTTTAGTTTTCAAAACCCCCCACAATGACTCTTCCCTGTGTCAAGTCCATTTAACTCCTGAGAGTCAATTTCTTGCTCAAAGCCATGAGCGGGCCTGTGGCTGTGTCGTTTAGCCTCCTAAGGCTGTTCGGAAGACTGGCTGTAGAGTCTATGTTTTCATTTAGAGTGTTAACTATAACCTGGGTGTCTCTTCAGCCTGGTCTACAAGGCTTGCTGCCACCAAATTTGGGCTCTTTGTTGTTGTTTTTTAACGTCAGTCACAGGATGTTAACTTACTGTACATTCAACCCACTCTTTTACTAGTTTCATCCCTCCAGTCGTTTCTAGACCCAAGCTCTCTACCTTTTGTCTGTTGTACAGCCCAGCTTTGAATTCTGCATGACAAGCCAGGGGTTATACGTCTGCTTGTTCTTGAACTGCAAATTGCACCTGCTTCGAGCACTTCGTTGGTGGATGATGCACTGCCCCCCTCCTCCCCAGCTCTCCCCCGTCTCCCTCTCCCGCTGAGTCTGACTCGCTAGTGGAGGTGCCGGCGTTGATGCTGAACTGGCGGGATTAGCAGCACTGCAAGCTAAGGCATCGCCATCAGGAACAGTTTGCCCCTCACTCCTCTCCTCCGGCACTGACAGTTCTCTGGCTCATTCTGGGTTCGATTCACCATCTTTCTCTGGATTTTTGGACTTGAAAAATGTTATCAAACTCGATTTCCTTTTTTTTATCTATTTGTTATTTGGCTTTCCCATATTTCAAATTCAGTAGGAAGATGACTAGCGTAGGCTATGTGACGTGGTTAAGTAGGGACCTCTTCACTAGCTGACCACCACTACCAAGACCTGTGTCAAGATCAGTTACTTACGCCACCGGCCTTCCCCGTAACCTCTATGTACATAAGAGAGCAGGTCTGGGATCAGTGTGTCAGGATAGGAGGATTACACAGAAGGATCACTGCACTTTTACATGATGGTCTTTCTGGGGGGCGGGAGAAATAACCAGGAGGCAACTGGATTTAACGATAAATCATGCCGCGAGAGGTACTGGATCCGGGCAAATGAAGCACTGGTAGTAAGTGACAGAACTTTCCAGCTTTTTTTTGTGTATTTCCCCTTATCTCACTGGCAGTCATTTCTCTCGCTCCTACAGACTTTTAGCCATACAGTGTGTGTTACCTATCGAACCCATAAATACCACATTGTCCTTGCTTTCTGCCGGCCTTCCATTATTATTTTACCTTTAGAGCATGTAGCCCCACTGCCACAGTCATAAAACTGTTTCTTGCAAGCGCCATGCTCTACCAACTGAGCTACACGGGACTACCTTGTCTGATTTCAGTCATTTTTTTAAAAACTATTTTCTCTTCAGACCTGCAATAAAAGTTAGTCAAACTGCTGGCCCAGGGTTTATCTTTAGGCTGTGCAAAGCTCTGTGCCTTAATGTAGTCAGCTGTCAAACTGTGCACAGGGGTCGACATTAACGGTTGTCTTATTGTCCGGGACAAGTAAAAATCTATTGTTGGACAAGAAGAATATAGAATATTAAGTTGTTCAAAGTAAAAAAATATCAAACACAAATCACAGTATTAAACAATTACTCTGACCAGAATTGGATCAGAGAAGCCAACATTGGAATAATATTCAAATCTATTTTTCATGTACATAAATAAAAAAAGCCTACATGTCAGTGTAGGTCATATGCATATTGTCCAAACCGATGTTGGCATGAGGGAGACGCCAGAAAATGTAGCCAAACTTTGAGATTTGTAATGACATAAATATCGGCTAAACGCCAGTCATGTTTGACAAATATAATTAACATTAACGTCTAAAGGCTTGATTATTTTGACGTACTCGAGGCACGGTTCATTTAGATCAAATGGTCACAAGACCAGAGTGAAGGACAGTGCCTGTTGCGCACCGCACATCACCCACCTTGAATCTTAATGGAGGCGGTCAACATTTTGAAACTATTTAACCATAAACTTAATTGTTACAACCCTGGACGTTTTATGTCATTTTATGAAGCATGTCTTTAACTTCTTTCAAAGTAACCTAGCCTAGCCAAAATACAACCATAGAAATGTTGCAGGTATTATTTTATAAACACTTAATATGCCATTGAAACCAGCATTGTTCTCATGTTATATTGTTATATATATATATATATATATATATATTTTTTTTTATTGTCCAGGCATAATCCTAGTCATATTAGTAACCCATGCTAGTTGTTGCATCTTTAGATCTCCCCTCTTTCTTAATTTCGAACTGATATTTTCATCTGTCACATGAAACCACTTGTCTGTGTGGAGAACAGTGTTTTGACGCTAATTGCATTTTGGAACATTTGTGTGTAACCTACAGCCTTGTGCGCAGCCTTAAAGGTTCAGTGTAGTATTTTGAGACAGGCTTGAATATGCAAAGAAGTCAATAGGCAGAGTGTAGCCTACATTTTGGTCTGATTCTCTATGGTAAAAAAGATAGTAATGAGTTTTATATTTTAAGTGGTTCCTTGCATCATACAATCGTGTAAAATTGGTTTTTAAAAAAAAGTGAATATCAAGCCCTGCTCTCTCTTTACAGAGGCATTCCATTCTATGTTTCTGATGTTTACAGGCCTCTCTATGGCTATGCTCAAGACTAACTGTGAGCTGATATGCACAACCTTTTGAACCTTTTATAGTGAATGCAGGGTCTGTTATTCCCAAACTATCCACATATAGCATACTGCCATTGGCCTATGTGGACGGTTTCATTCCAACCATCAGTCTCTAGTGTAGTCCCTAAACAATCCATAGACTATTGCCCAGTACCCCTTGTTGTTGTCAGGTCTAAAGGAACAGGCTAGGTTCCTTTTTAACCCCTACTTTCCTGGAGCCTTTTCCCTCATCCTCACTTCCAGATTTCTGACCACTATGTCCCTCCTTCCCTCAAGGCCAGAGGACACTGCAGCACAGTGGAGACGTTCTGGACACCAAGGTGGTGGGGAACCCATCCCATGAGTTGGTCTGCTCAGAGGTGAGACTTAATTAGGATGCATCTATCACTGTGAATGTCAGACCTTGGTGTTGAAGTCTTTAATTCAGCTTCAAGGCATGTTGTGGGTAGTCTAAATTCATTTAAAAATACTGGAAAATAAACTATGTTCAGAATGACAACAGGAATTTTACTAAGGTTTGATCTGCTTTGCATAGCTATTGCTTTGTCCTGAGATTTGTCCTGAGATGGAAAGGATCCAATTGCTCAGATGACATCTGCACTACACACTGCCATTACATTACACGGTTCTTTGCCCTGCCATCTGGCTCTCATTTCATACTGGAAATCATATCCTGTTGTTGCTGTAATGAAATATAACCTTCCTCATTGGGACCAACATAATCTACTTTAGCCTGTGCTTGTCAGCTAATGCTTATTATGTTTAATGCACCAATGATATTTCAGAATGCATTCAATATTAGGGGAAATAATCTCTTGCGTTCTCATTCTGTATGAGCATATCTGCTGGTAAATTCAGGTATTTTGTTTTCGATGTCATGGCTGAACAACGTTTGTAGTAGGTTTAGTACTGTAAATAGAATATGTCAACAGTAATTCCTGAAATATTTTCTCTGGGAAAAGACGGGAGTGGGGGGATGAGGAATTTTTGAATTTGAGATTATTTTTGCACCAGTAACAGTAGAATATTACGATGGAGAGTTTGAGGGGCTGCCTTTGTATCATGAAAATGTTAACTTATATGATCCTTTTTTATTGATCACTAAATAACATTGTATGTATTGAAATCAGCATCTGGGTTGATTGTGGCCTTTGGCACCAAAACAAACCTCTATACATTGTGTGGAGCCTTTTTATAGCCGATCTGGCTAGTATGCATGTAATTTAGATCAAAATTAAGAAAGTTTTATCTTGCCAAAACATAATTCTATGTTCCCTTTTTATCATATCATAGACTGTAAACATTAAAACAACGTAATGACGGGCCTTGTTTCTCTGTATTTTCAGTGACACAAAACACACATCTAAACTATTGCCATATATGGAATTGTATAGGCTACTAAATGGAGCTTAATTTCATGACTACTTTTCCTTCCATTTCACTAGGTGCGCCGGCTTATATCTGATGTGTCTCGCCACAAGTTGTTGGTTCTTGCTGGACAATGTGTTGAAGAGGCAGGAGACCTGGTCTTACAAACAGGATGTTTCTCTCTCAGTGACTTCATTCAGATATTTGCTGATGAAGAGGTGAGTTCATATTTTTACTGTAATATACACACCAGACATTAGCAATGTTGCAGTTCTTGACACAAACCGGTGCGCCTGGCTCTTACTACCATATCCCGTTCAAAGGCACTTAAAACTTTTGTCTAGTCCATTCACTCTCTGAATGGCACACATACATAATCCATGTCTCAAGGCCTAAAAATCCTTCTTTAACCAGTCTCCTCCCCTTCATCTACACTGATTTGAAGTGGATTTAATAAGTGATCATAGCTTTCATTTGGATTCAACTGGTCAGTTTGTCATAGAAATACAGTGGGTGAAATAAGTATTGAACACGTCACCATTTTTCTCAGTAAATACATTTCCAAAGGTGCTATTGACATGAAAGTTTCACCAGATGTTGGTAACAACCCAAGTAATCCATACATAATCGATACATACAAAGAAACCAAAACAAATAAGTTCAGAAATTAAGTTATGTGTAATAATGTGAAATGACACAGGGAAAAAGTATTGAACACATGAAGAAAGGGAGATTCAAAAAGGCATGGAAAGCCAAGACAACAGCTGAAAACTATCAGTAATTAAAAAGCAATCCAGCCCCCTGTCAGTGCAAATTAATATCAGCTGGTTCAGTCCCAACTGATGGCCTACAAAAAGGTCTCATTGCCAAGGTGTCACACAAGACACATCTCATGATGGGTAAAAGCAAAGAGCTGTCTCAAGACCTTCGCAACCTAATTGTTACATTGGTTATAGGCTCATTTCTAAGCTTCTGAATGTTCCAGTGAGCACTGTTGGGGCCATAATACGGATGTGGAAAGACAATCATTTCACCATAAATTTGCCTCGACCAGGTGCTCCTCGTAAATTTGCCCATTCATCCTTCCTTCAATTATGTGAAGTTTGCCAGTACCATTTGCTGAAAAGCAGCCCCACACCATGATGTTCCCACCTCCAAACTTCACTGTTGGTATGGTGTTTTTAGGGTGATGTGCAGTGCCATTTCTCCTCCAAACATGGTGTGTATTATGACATCCAAACAGTTCAATTTTGCTCTCATCTGACCACACTATATTCTCCCAGTATTTCACTGGCTTTTCCAAATGTTGTGCAGCAAACTTTAAACAAGCTTCGACATGCTTTTTTTTCAGCAATGGAGTCTTGCGTGGTGAGCGTGCATACAGGCCATGGTGGTGGAGTACATTACTTAATGTTTTCTTTGAGACAACAGTACCTGAAGCTTTCCACAAGTGGTCCTTGGCTCTTGGAGAACTCTTATGATTATTCTTTTCACTCCCCTATTATGGCCCCAACAGTGCTCACTGGAACATTCAGAAGCTTAGAAATGCGCCTATAACCAATGCCATCATTATGTTTTGCAACAATTAGGTTGCGAAGGTCTTGAGACAGCTCTTTGCTTTTACCCATCATGAGATGTGTCTTGTGTGACACCTTGGCAATGAGACCTTTTTGTAGGCCATCAGTTGGGACTGAACCAGCTGATATTAATTTGCACTGACAGGGGGCTGGATTGCTTTTTAATTACTGATAGTTTTCAGCTGTTGTCTTGGCTTTCCATGCCTTTTTGAACCTCCCTTTCTTCATGTGTTCAATACTTTTTCCCTGTGTCATTTCACATTATTACACATAACTTAATTTCTGAACTTATTTGTTTTGGTTTCTTTGTATGTATGGATTACTTGGGTTGTTACCAACATCTGGTGAAACTTTCATGTCAATAGCACCTTTGGAAATATATTTACTGAGAAAAATGGTGACGTGTTCAATACTTATTTCACCCGCTGTAGCATTGTTCTTAATAAGTAGGTGTTCTTAAAGTTTTGTACAATCAGTGTATATTCTAAGTTACAGATTCATCTAAATTCAAAAGCATTATTATAAGCTGGTGATGTGATTTTACATCAAACCATTCTATCTTTTTGAATAGATTGGAGAGTTGTTGAGCTCTGCAGACCCCACACAAAAAGCTAGCCTCACGCTGAGTTGTCCCAACTCTGGGGTGTGGAAGAACTCAGTGTTGGAGAAGCACAACCTACAAGACTTCATTGACATCAAAACAAACCCTCCATCAGTGCTACCTGAAATGGAAGGTCTGCAAGAGTTCACAGAATACCTCTCAGAGTCCCTGGAGCCACAGTCTTCATTTGAGCTGCTGGAGCCCCCCAGTACTGTGGGCTTCCTCAAACTCTCCCGCCCCTGCTGCTATGTATTTCCAGGTGGGAGAGGAGACTCTGCCTTCTTTGCTGTTAACGGTTTCAACATCCTAGTCAACGGTGGGTCCGATCCACGCTCCTGTTTCTGGAAACTGGTTAGACATCTGGACAGAGTTGACTCCCTGCTCCTCACCCACATCGGTACTGACAATCTTCCAGGGGTGAACAGTCTTCTCCAAAGGAAAGCGGTAGAACTGGAGGATGAACAGTCTGCCGAATCTCAGATCAATGAGGACTGGATGAAAAATCTAATTTCCCCTGAGATTGGGATAGTTTTCCTTAATGCTCCAGAGAGATTGAAGTCATTCCGTGGTGATCCCAAAGAACTGCGGAGCTGCGATCAGGTGGCACTCACGTTGCAGCACCTTGAAAGGCTAACAATCGATCCAGAGCCTCTTAGTCGCTCAAATGGACCCACCATTGAGCCTGTTATACTTTTCCAGAAGATGGGAGTCGGTCGTCTAGAGCTGTATGTTCTTAACCCAGTCAAAGGCAGTAAAGAGCTTGAGGCTTTGATGAAGAGCTGGCCCGGCAATGGATCTCTCATGAAAGGCTCAGAGATACCCCTGCCTTGCCTTGTCTCCATCTGTGCTCTATTGGTGTGGCATCCTGCCAGTCCTCAAGAGAAGATCATTCGAGTTCTCTTCCCTGGGTGTACTCCGCAGGCCAAGATTCTTGAAGGACTTGACAAAGTAAAGCATCTAGAATTCCTGAAACACCCCGCAGTGAGCCTCAGGGACCTTGAAGCATCCAAATCAGATAAACAACCAAAACGTGCAGAGAGTCGGGAGAGCCTTAAGTCCCTTCCCAAGGATTCAAGACCTAGCAGTGCCTTGCTAAAGGACAAACTTGGACGTGGGGACATTAAGAAACAAGACGTGAAGACCAAGTCCAAGGGCCCAAGTGACATTGCTCCTAAAGAAAAGAAGGAAGGGGATGAGAAGTCGAAATTGAAGGATGGGGATGCTAAACAAAGACCTACAAAGCCTGAAAAGCTTATGACAAAGAAAGAACCTTTAAAGGATGAGAAAAAAGAAGTCAAAAAGAGGGATGAGAAAGCCTCTGCGGGTGTTGCCAAAAAGGATGAGAATGTGGAGAAAAAGAAAGAACCTCTTGGTCTAAAACCAAAGAAAGACGTCAAACCTGATCCAAAGAAAGAGATCAAGAAGGAGGTAAAGCCGGAGGAGAAAAAACCAACAAAATCTCTCAGCAAGGATGTCAAAAAAGTGACAGCTGGACCTTCATTAGGAAACACAGAGGCAAAAAAGCCCTTAGGCAAGAATGGAACTTTGAAGAAGGATGCAATCCACAAGAAAGAGGGGGCAAAGTCAAAGACGGGTAAAAAGCCAGAGAATCAAAAAGCTTCGGCTTCTGAAGGTGATGCTGATCGTTCCAAGATGTCAACGCCTGAAGACATGACAGCGGAATTCGAGAAGCTCAGAGCAGACAATGGAGAGTCAGAGAAAAAGACTGCTGTTGGAGTGAGCACTATAGCTAACAATGAAGGAATGGAGCAACCTGCAACAGAGAATGGATCAAGAGAAAATGCAGAGAAGGGGGACATCTTGGAAAGTCCAGAAAAGTTCCGCTGCATGGAGACACTCCCAAATCCAGAGAAGGCCCTGGGAACCACTTCACCTCTTTCCAAAACTCCTAAAAGTGACCGCAGTGTGAACTTTGATCTCACACCAACTGAATACAGGCTTCTTGATGGGGCCCTGAGAAATGGACAAGAAGATGCATGTGCCAGCTCAGATGAGAAGACTTTAGAGTTGGTCTCCCCTGCTGACTCAGCCCCTAATAGCGCTGGGCATACACCTTTCCACAAATCATCTGAAGAGGATGCTCAGGGCTCTGGTGAGGACAGTAGTCTCGGGGGAAGGGTGCCTAGCCTTGGGTTTGAAGACTGCCACGTCATGGGTTCTTGCCGGAACTCTGAGGTAGGCTCCTTGAGGGGGAACCTAGAGAACTCTACATCGTCCCAGGACAAGCAATCAAGCCTTTTGACACTGAGTCCCTTCATGCTGCCTGACTCTGTCTCCCCCAATATTACCTCTATGCCTGCTGAAATCGGTTCCCCACACTCAACAGAAGTTGATGAGTCTCTTTCCGTGTCTTTTGAACAGGTGCTCCCATCTATTGATGAGTCACCCAAGGGAGACCATATGAACAGGTCCTACTCAAATGGGCATTTTGCTGATCCTGACCCCAAAATGGGGATGTCCTTACCTTTGAAGACATGTCATAACATGCGTCCGCCAGGGGACGGCTCAGAGGAACGCCTTACTGGACTTCAGGGTCATCTCCCTGACATTCCCCATGACGTTGACCTCTGCCTGGTCTCACCCTGTGAATTCCAGCACCCAAAGTCCCCAGAGAACCAACAACAGCATCTGTCTCCGGGGCTAGCCACAGGTAGCCCGCAAGAACTCTCAGAAAACAGCGACCACTCCCAGGAGCTAGCTAAGCCACAAAGCGTCATTAATAGTGATCGACATTCGCCACAAGGCCAGGAGACTCCACCCACATCTGCTAGTGAGTCCCTCAACACAGCCACAGATTCAGACGTACCCCCAGGAACTGAAGACTGCCCCTCCATCACTGCAGACATGGACTCTGATGAGGATTCTGGGAGTTTCCCACCCCACCATCCACACGACCATCCCAGCTCTCACTCCTCAAACAGGGGAGCTCAACATTCCTCTCAGGACCCTCCCCCAGCCCCAATGAAGGACCTGCCACCCTTGCCGCCCCAGCCCGGTGCCTGCATGGCTGACCCTGAGGCTGATGCTCCAAGCAAGACCTCAAAGAGCACCGCCACAAAAACAAAGAAATCAGCCGTGGTCACACAGAGGTTAATGTCAGCCACCAGTACAACTCTAAACAGCAAGACCAAGACTGGCAACACAACTGGTACATTGAAGACCACCTCAAGTCTTGACACAAGGCCTTCATCCCGCAATACCACTAATGGCTCCAGACCTGGGACTACAAGGTCAACTTCTTACGGTAGGGACAGTGTTTTTACACTTAAAACAATTACGTTTGATTATCTTTTATAATTTGCTTTCTAAAATAATTTTACAAAGCCTTAGGGACACCTTCCAGATATTGAGTTGCCCCCCCCCCCCCTTTTGCCCTCAGAACAGCCTCAATTTGTCAGGGTATGGACTCTACAAATTGTCAAAAGCGTTCCACAGGGATGCTGGCCCATGTTGTCGCCAATTTTTCCCACAGTTGGTTGGATGTCATTTGGGTGGTTGACCATTGTTGATACACACAGGAAACAGTTGAGTGTGAAAAACCCAGCAGCGTTGCAGTTCTTGACACAAACCGGTGCTTATATCTTTTGTCTTGCCCATTCACCCTCTGAATGGCACACACACAATCCATGTCTCAATTGTCTCAATCCTTCTTTAACCTGTATCTTCCTCATCATCTACAGTTGTGGCCAAAAGTTTTGAGTATGACACAAGTATTGGTCTCCACAAAGTTTGATGCTTCAGTGTTCTTAGATCTTTGTCAGTAGTTACTATGGTACAGTGAAGTATAATTACAAGTATTCCATAAGCGTCAAAGGCTTTCATTGACAATGACATTCAGTTTATGCAAAGAGTCAATATTTGCAGTGTTGACCCTTCTTTTTCCAGACCTCTGCAATCTGCCCTGGCATGCTGTCAATTAACTTCTGGGCCACATCCTGACTGATGGCAGGCCAATCTTGCATAATCAATGCTTGGAGTTTGTCAGAAGTTGTGGGTTTTTGTTTGTCCACCCGCCTCTTGAGGATTGACCACAAGTTCTCAATGGGATTAAGGTCTGGGGAGTTTCCTGGCCATGGACCCAAAATGTCGATGTTTTGTTCCCCGAGCCACTTAGTTATCACTTTTGCCTTATGGCAAGGTGCTCCATCATGCTGGAAAAGGCATTGGTCGTCACCAAACTGTTCTTGGATGGTTGGGAGAAGTTGCTCTCGGAGGATGTGTTGGTATGATTCTTTATTTATGGCTGTGTTCTTAGGCAAAATTGTGAGTAAGCCCACTCCCTTGGCTGAGAAGCAACCCCACACATGAATGGTCTCAGGATGCTTTACTGTTGGCATGACACAGGACTGATGGTAGCGCTCACCTTGTCTTCTCCGGACAAGGTGTTTTCCGGATGGCCCAAACAATCGGAAAGGGGATTCATCAGAGAAAATGACTCTACCCCAGTCCTCAGCAGTCCAATCCCTGTTCCTTTTGCAGAATATCAGTCTGTCCCTGATGTTTTTCCTAGAGAGAAGTGGCTTCTTTGCTGCCCTTCTTGACACCAGGCCATCCTCCAAAAGTCTTCGCCTCACTGTGCGTGCAGATGCACTCACACCTGCCTGCTGCCATTCCTGAGCAAGCTCTGCACTGGTGGTGCCCCGATCCCGCAGCTGAATCAACTTTAGGAGACGGTCCTGGCGCTTGCTGGACTTTCTTGGGCGCCCTGACGCCTTCTTCACAACAATTGAACCTCTCTCCTTGAAGTTCTTTATGATCCGATAAATAGTTTATTTAGGCGCAATCTTACCAGCAGCAATAGCCTTGCCTGTGAAGCCCTTTTTGTGCAAAGCAATGATGACGGCACGTGTTTCCTTGCAGGTAACCATGGTTGACAGAGGAAGAACAATGATTTCAAGCACCACCCTCCTTTTTAAAGCTTCCAGTCTGTTATTATGACTCAATCAGCATGACAGAGTGATCTCCAGCCTTGTCCTCGTCAACACTCTCACCTGTGTTAACGAGACAATCACTGACATGATCCTTTTGTGGCAGGGCTGAAATGCAGTGGAAATGTTTTTGGGGGATTAAGTTCATTTTCATGGCAAAGAGGGACTTTGCAATTAATTCCAATTCATCTGATAACTCTTCATGACTTTCTGGAGTATATGCAAATTGCCATCATCAACACTGAGGCAGCAAACTTTGTGGAGACCAATACTTGTGTCATTCTCAAAACATTTGGCCACGACGGATTGAAGTGGATTTAACGAGTGACATCAATAAGGGATCATAGCTTTCACCTGGATTCACCTGGTCAGTCTGTCATGGAAAGAGCAGGTGTCCCTAATGTTTTGTCCACTATGTGTACATTGTGTCTTCTTATGCCTAACTCTGCTTTGTGTCCTGCAGGTTCTGTGGGCAGTAAGGCCAGTGCAGCTGGAGGGGCCCACGTTTATTTGGACCTGGCTTATCTCCCATCTGGTTGTGCCTCTACCACCATTGACGTGGACTTCTTCCGACGCCTGCGCTCCTCCTGCTACATCGTCAGTGGCAACGAGCCCCTGAAGGAGTCTGTCATGAGACCCATTCTTGACGCCCTACTGGAGGGGAAGACCGCCTGGCCCGATGTGCAGGTCACTCCTCTTGTTTCACTTTTAGTTTTTCTGTATTAGTAGAACGTCAGCAAAAAATGTTTTGTCTACTTCTATGTACTCATGCTCTCATTTTTATTTGCCCTTTCCATTCTCAGGTGACCCTGATCCCCACTTTTGACTCGCTGACGATGCACGAGTGGTACCAGGAGACCCACGAGAGGCAAGGGGAGCTGGGCATCACCGTGCTGGGCAGCAACAGCACTGTGGCCATGCAGGAGGAGACCTTCCCTGCCTGTAAAGTGGAGTTCTGAGAGAGCGAGAACTAGACAAATCTACAGATCCCTGCACTCTCACCTACCAACGTATCTCACCCACTTTTATCTTCTCTTAAATTGTGATGGACTCATTTCCCCCCTCTAAACCTGACAATTTCCCACCCCAGCATGCATCTAGTATTGCCTGGTGGATTAAAAGGCTTTGCGCCTCCTTTCAATCTTATCAATATAACGAGAACTCCAGCAAACACTCCCATCTTTGCCTGGGTATGTCTATACCATGGAAATGAAGGCAGAACATGAAGATGTCCTAGAGTCTTTGGTCTACAAACATGAAGAAAGGTTGGTCATTATGAATGCTAGGTAAGGTGGACTTAGAAGACTGGCTATGCTAATCGAAGGTCCTCACATTTCTTATCAGCAGCCAGGTAGTTGTGATCCAAATCATTAACAGCTCAGAGGAAACTAGTCGACAGCTGTAGGAAAGCCACTGCACTCCAGAGTTCTTCCTTCATCGATTTAGTAATTTCATCCGTATAGAATTCCGTATATTTAGCCCTGCACCCATTTGCACAGTTATCAATTTCCACAGACGAGGACCGCAGTGAGAGAAGTGTTGCAATAGAATATGATTTCCGTCAAAGGCTATAAAAGGCAGAGGGTGTGTGTGAGGAGGGGTAGATGTAACCTGGTGCACATGCAGAGACCTCTGCACTGAAGGACGACGACATGTCTCTACATCCCCATTTGAGTTTCATAGATGGTCTATGAACATTATAAGGAGATAGCCAATGTCTTTGAAGGTAATGGTATGCATGTGAACAGTATGATTACTCTGACATTGGCCAAATAATGAAGTACCATGTTTCAAGAAATCATGAAATGTGCAGCATTTTTGTGTGACATTCATATGTCAGTCACTTTAGCCCTTTATCTAGAGCACATACTGTGGAATACGCTTTTGACAGTGTCTTTTTAAATTAGATAAATTCTAGGTAATAATTCATACAAAAGAAATACTCGTAAGTAGTGATAGATGGAAGGCAATAGACAATTTAGTCATTTATGTACCAACTCGCATGACTGAATTACAGTTTTAGTACTGAGTAGTTATTTCATTAAAAAATGCACTTTGAATAAAGTGTTAATAGTACAATATATTTCCACACTAATAAACCAGCTTTTTATCAACTGTATCCAAACCTCTATTTGAGTCCCTGCTCAAGACCAGATTTTTTTTTATCGTAGAGAAGCTGCATGACATCACCATCCTCTTAATTTTAATTGTAAACTGGGTGAGTTGAGCCCTGAATGCAGATTTTTCTGAAAAGCCAAATATATTTTCAGACCATATGCCACTGGTATGACTAATATAGCTGTATCCAGGCACTCGTTGTATTTCGTTGTGCATAAGAACAGCCCTTAGCCGTGGTATATTGGCCATATACCACAACTCCTCTGGCCTTATTTCTTAAATATGCCATATCAATGGGACCACTGTATGTCGCATGCGCCATAGAGGGTAAGCTTCACTGAAGAAGTATTACACAAAATGAGATATGCTAATAGGGAAGTCATGAGCAATACTTTGCAGGACAGTACATTACATTTTATCACAAAGAGTGATACTAATGTTCTGAACAAGTTCTATCAGCAATCGCCTATGTGTATCCGGTTAATTGCAGTAGAATGTAAATGGCGTTGTCTGTGAATGTTGACGCTTTTAGCCTCTATCAAAGCGGATTGAGTCCAAATGCATGGCAGCACTGCTTGCACTACCATGCCCGCCACTTTGCTTGCAGACCAAGCACTCGTAGTGTTATATTGCTCTTTTATGCGAAGGATATTTTCACTTTATTCAAGGAGAAGGAATATGAAAGGATTTTAAGCTTTCTTCTTTCTCTTCACATGGGTTAAATAAACTGTTATTCTTAGAGAAATTTACTTTTTTTTTTTTTTTTTTTTACTACGCTTGAAATTATATTTTTGGGGCATGCCGAGTTGTACAAGCATGCAGGTTTCACATAGTTTTTTCATAGTTTATAAGTTTGAAGTTAATGTGATATCACGTCTGGCATTAAGCAAAGTACCATGGCTCTGAGAGCACAGTGTACATTTGAAAACGGCATCATGTGGAAAAGGGCCTGTGCCGCCAGCAACATCTTGGCAGATCATAGAATTCCAATTCTTTCATAGAGCGAAATGTAATGTCATCTGTTTTTCTTTTCTTTTCTTATCAATCAATTCATTATCGATTCTATTTATTTGTTTTCCCCCTAAATTTAGTTTTTACGTATCTTTGTATATCAATAATGTGGTGTGGCTATTTTATCACTTCCTATCATTTGGTTAGCAATAGGCTGCACACATGATGTCATTAGCCAGTGGCAGGAGAAAGAAAAGCAGAACCGAGCTCACATAGTCCTCTGGAAGAGTCTGAAATGGCAGCATGTTTTTTTGGTACTAGCTATAAGTCTGAGCTAAAATAATTGTAAATGGATGTAATTACATCGGTCACTTATTTGGATAGCTATTTCACACTAGTGGAGTTATGTAATATATCTCACACTAACCTTAACATTTTACAATCCATCATGTCTGTATGTGTGTGCACCATATATCACAACATTCTATATATCAGATTCTGGACTTTGTTTGAACATTGTGTGTCTCTTACACTCTGCTGTTAATAATGTCTTGGCTTTGTTCTCAAAGCTGTTTCCCAGAATGTCTACTACCAACTATTGATTCTCCTTCCTGTTCAGTGGTATATTTGGAACCATAAAGAATTTCCAGTGTTTCTTCGTTTCCATCCCTGCCCCATTTATAATAAAACTATTCGAATTAGATGCCTCTTGTCTAAATCTGAGGGCACTCCTGTGCTTCATTCACAATAAAAGTGACCGTAGCAGTTTGCATGGACATAGGTGTTCATATCTGTAAATCACGCCGCAACATAACTAAACCCATTGAGATGAATATGCTCTATTGCTCTTTGGCAACCAAATGGAACAGTACATTTTGGGAGATGGTATATAATTTCTTTAAAGCCTTCTGTTTTTGGTGTTATATTTTTCATACTTATAGACACCTTTTCCCTTGCACTTATACAGTTGAAGTCGGAAGTTTACATACACTTAGGTTGAAGTCATTAAATCTCATTTTTCAATCACTCCACAGATTTCATATTAACAAACTATAGTTTTGGCAAGTCGGTTAGGACATCTACGTTGTGCATGACACAAGTAATTTTTCCAACAATTGTTTACAGCCAGATTATTTCACTTATAATATCACAATTCCAGTGGGTCAGACGTTTACATACACTAAGTTGACTGCCTTTAAACAGCTTGGAAAATTCCAGAAAATTATGTCATGGCTTTAGAAGCTTCTGAGTCAATTGGAGGTGTACCTGTGGATGTATTTCAAGGACTACCTTCAAACACAGTGCCTCTTTGCTCGACATCATGGGAAAATCAAAATAAATCAGCCAAGACCTCAAAAAAGAAATTGTAGACCTCCACAAGTCTGGTTCATCCTTGGGAGAAATTTCCAAATGCCTGAAGGTACCACGTTCATCTGTACAAACAATAGTACGCAAGTATAAACACCATGGGACCGTCATCCCGCTCAGGAAGGAGACGCGTTCTGTCTCCTAGAGATGAACGTACTTTGGTGCGAAAAGTGCAAATCAATAAATCAATCCCAGAACAGCAAAGGACCTTGTGAAGATGCTGGAGGAAACAGGTACAAAAGTATCTATATCCACCGTAAAACGAGTCCTATATCGACATAACCTGAATGGCCGCTCAGCAAGGAAGAAGCCACTGCTCCAAAACCGCCATAAAAAAGCCACACTACGGTTTGCAACTGCACATGGGGACAAAGATTGTACTTTTTGGAGAAATGTCCTCTGGTCTGATTAAACAAAAATAGAACTGTTTAGCCATAATGATCATCGTTATGTTTGGAGGAAAAAGGGGGAGGCTTGCAAGCCGAAGAACACCATCCCAACCGTGAAGCACAGGGGTGGCAGCATCATGTTGTGGGGGTGCTTTGCTGCAGGAGGGAATGGTGCACTTCACAAAATAGATGGCATCATGAGAAAGGAAATTTATGTGGATATATTGAAGCAACATCTCAAGACATCAGTCAGGAAGTTAAATTGTGGTCGCCAATGGGTCTTCCAAATGGACAATGATCCCAAGCATACTTAAAAAGTTGTGGCAAAATGGCTTAAGGACAGCAAAGTCAAGGTATTGGAGTGGCCATCACAAAGCCCTGACCTCAATCCTATAGAAAATGTGTGGGCAGAACTAAAAAAGCGTGTGCGAGCAAGGAGGCCTACAAACCTGGCCCAGTTACACCAGTTCTGTCAGGAGGAATTGTCCAAAATTCACCCAACTTATTGTAGGAAGCTTGTGGAAGGCTACCCGAAACGTTTGAACCAAGTTACACAATTTAAAGGCAATGCTATCAAATACTAATTTAGTGTATTTAAAATTCTGACCCATTGGGAATGTGATGCTGAAATAAAAGTTGAAATAATTCATTGTTTCTACTATTATTCTGACATTTCACATTCTTAATATAAAGTGGTGATCCTAACAGACCTAAAACAGGGAATTATTACTAGGATTAAATGTCAGGAATTGTGATACTGAGTTTAAATGTATTTGGCTAAGGTGTATGTAAACTTCCGACTTCAACTGTAAATCTATGTTTGTCTATTTCCATAATCTGTTGGTGGTTCACACATCACTTGCAAGTGTCTGGAATTCACCCAGGAAATGCTATGAATGTCTGTAAAATGTTCATTATACTGTTTCTGCAGTGTCAAGTGAGTGTGGTGGTTAGTTGAATAATGACAGGATGGATTGATTCAGAAACACTAATTAAATGTTTTTCTCTTTTTCAATACATTTACCCCTTTTATAAATCTGTGTGCTTAATTTTTTTTGTAGATTAGAAATGTGATTATTTATGTTGGAAAACAAAACCTGCATTGGGATTTGAACTGGTGACCTTGTCTGTCATAACCTTTGTTTAATGTCTGTCATAACCTTTGTTTAATGCCCTCCATCCAGCATCAACCTGCCTTTTCATTTTTATTTTTATTTTACTCTCCCCTGTAAACTCCACCCACTGACCTGTTGCTCTGCCCACTGAGCTTTCATCCAACCAATCACATTTGTTCTGCCAGTGCCCTGGAGGCGGAGCTGCCCTCAGAACACGTTTGACGACAGTGTACAGTCGTGGCCAAAAGTTTTGAGAATGACACAAGTATTGGTCTCCACAAAGTTTTCTGCCTCAGTGTTGATGATGGCAATTTGCATATACTCCAGAATGTCATGAAGAGTGATCAGATGAATTGCAATTAATTGCAAAGTCCCTCTTTGCCATGAAAATGAACTTAATCCCCCAAAAACATTTCCACTGCCACAAAAGGACCAGCTGCCATCATGTCAGTGATGTGTTGACGAGGACATGGCTGGAGATCACTCTGTCATACTGATTAAGTCAGAATAACAGACTGGAAGCTTTTAAAAGGAGGGTGGTGCTTGAAATCATTGTTCTTCCTCCTTTTGGAGGATGGCCTGGTGTCAAGAAGGGCAGCAAAGAAGCCACTTCTCTCCAGGAAAAATATCAGGGACAGACTGATATTCTGCAAAAGGTACAGCGATTGGACTGCTGAGGACTGGGGTAGAGTCATTTTCTCTGATGAATCCCCTTTCCGATTGTTTGGGTCATCCGGAAAGCGCTACCATCAGTCCTGTGTCATGCCAACAGTAAAGCATGCTCAGACCATTCATGTGTGGGGTTGTTTCTCAGCCAAGGGAGTGGGCTCACTAACAATCTTACTTAAGAAAACAGCCATGAATAAAGAATGGTACCAACACATCCTCCGAGAGGAACTTCTCCCAACCATGCAAGAACAGTTTGGTGACGACCAATGCCTTTTCCAGCATGATGGAGCACCTTGCCAGAAGGCAAAAGTGATAACTAAGTGGCTCGGGGAATAAAACATCAACATTTTGGGTCCATGGCCAGGAAATCCCCCAGACCTTAATCCCATTGAGAACTTGTGGTCGATCCTCAAGAGGCAGGTGGACAAACAAAAACCCACAACTTCTGACGAACTCCAAGCATTGATTATGCAAGAATGGCCTGCCATCAGTCAGGATGTGGCCCAGAAGTTAATTGACAGCATGCCAGGGCGGATTGCAGAGGTCTTGAAAAAGAAGGGTCAACACTGTAAATATTGACTCTTTGCATGAACTGAATGTCATTGTCAATGAAAGCCTTTGACACTTATGGAATACTTGTAATTATACTTCAGTGTACCATAGTAACTACTGACATTAAGAACACTGAAGCAGCAAACTTTGTGGAGACCAATACTTGTGTCATTCTCAAAACTTTTGGCCACGACTGTAGGGACTGATGGTTTCTACAGTTGTGGCTAGCAAGATGAAGTACAGCTCCATCTAGTTGTCATGTTGGGGATAACAGTTCAAATCTTACAGTGAAAAGGCTTACTTAAAAGCCCTTAACTGGGTTGCATTTGATTAGCTGTTCAGTAGTCTTATGGCTTGGGGATAAAAGCTGTTAAGAAGCCTTTTGGACCTAGACTAAAGCAGAGACAACAGTCTATGACTACGGTGGCTGGAGTATTTGACCATTTTTAGGGCCTTCCTCTGACGCCGCCTGGTATAGAGGTCATGGATGGCAGGAAGCTTGGCCCCAGTGATGTTCTGGTCCGTACGCACTACCCTCTGTAGTGCCTTGCGGTCGGAGGCCGAGCAGTTACCATACCAGGCGGTGATGCAACCAGTCAGGATGCTCTCGATGGTGCAGCTGTAGAACTTTTTGACCATCTGAGGACCCATGCCAAATCTTTCAGTCTCCTGAGGGGGAATAGGCTTTCTCCTGCCTTCTTCACGACTGTCTTGGTGTGTTTAGACCATGATAGTTTGTTGGTGATGTGGACACCAAGGAACTTGAAGCTTTCAACCTGCTCCACTACAGCCCCGTCGATGAGAATGGGGGCGTGCTCGGTCCTCATTTTCCTGTAGTCCATAATCTCCTTTGTCTTGATCACGTTGAGGGAGAGGTTATTATCCTGGCACCACACAGCCAAGGCTAAGGCCTCTGACCTCCTGAGGGACCCCCGTGTTGAGGAACAGCGCGCCAGATGTGTTGTTACTACCCTTACCACCTGGGGGCTGCCTGTCAGGAAGTCCAGGATCCAGTTGCAGAGGGAGGTGTTTAGTCCCAGGGTCCTTAGCTTAGTGATGAGCTTTGAGGGCACTATGGTGTTGAGCACTGAGCTGTAGTCAATGAAGATGTTCCTTTTGTCCAGGTGGGAAAGGGCAGTGTGGAGTGCAATAAAGATTGCATCATCTGTGGATTGTTGGAGCGGTATGAAAATTGGAGTGGGTCTGGTGTTTCTGGGATAATGATGTTGATGTGAGCCAATACAAGCACTTCATGGCTACAGACGTGAGTGCTACGGGTCGGTAGTCATTTAGGAAGGTTACCTTAGTGTTCTTGGGCACAGGGACTATGGTGGTCTGCTTGAAACGTTGGTATTACAGACTCAGTCAGGGTCAGGTTGAAAATGTCGGTGAAGACACTTGCCAGTTAGTCAGTGCATGCTCGGAGTACACATCCTGGTAATCCGTCTGGCCCTGCAGCCGTGTGAATGTTGACCTGTAATTCAGCTCATCTGGTAGGCTCGTGTCACTGGGCAGCTTGCGTCTGTGCTTCCCTTTCTAGTCTGTAATAGTTTGCAAGCCCTGCCACATCCGACAAGCATTGGAGCCGGTGTAGTACGATTCAATCTTTGTCCTGTATTGACGCATATTCCAGTCTGTGCTAGCAAAACTGTCCTGTAGCTTAGCATCTGCGTCATCTGACCACTTTTGTATTGAGCAAGTCACTGGTACTTCCTGCTTACAAGTTTTTGCTTGTAAGCAGGAATCAGGAGGATATAATTATGGTAAGATTTGCCAACTGGAGGGCGAGGGAGAGCTTTGCACGTGTCTCTGTGTGTGGAGTATAGGTGGTCTATTTTTCCTCTGGTTGCACATTTAACATGCTGGTAGAAATGAGGTCAAATTGATTTACGTTTCCCTGCATTAAAGTTCCCGGCCACTAGGAGCGCCGCTTCTGGATGAGCATTGCTTATGGCCTTATACAGCTGGTTGAGTGTGGTCTTAGTGTCAGCATCGGTTTTTGGTGGTAAATAGACAGCTAAGAAAAATATAGATGAAAACTCTCTGTGGTATACAGCTTATCATGAGAGAGTCTACCTTAGGGCTCCCAAGTGGTGCAGTGGTCTAAGACACTGCATCTCAGTGCTAGAGGCGTCACTACATACAACCTGGTTCGAATCCAGACTATCACAACTGGCCGTGATTGGGAGCGTCGTCAGAGTTTGGCCGGTGTAGGCCGTCATTGTAAATAACTGACTTGCCTAGTTAAAACAATTTTTTAAATAGGCGAGCTAATGAGGCATTTGAGTTATATTCTTTAAGAATCAACATATTAATTTACAAGTCCAAAAATGTATGTAGCAACTGCTGATTGCCCCTTTAAAAGAGTGTTCGAGAGCATCAAAACCGTGATGTATCATTGGTTAATTATGACTGACTGATATTGAGTTGTTTATGACGCAAGGTGATGCGACTTGCTTTTAAAGTGTCGAACAATGTCATTCTTCCTCAATTCTTTGTGTCCTCACATTTTTCTCAAAATGCATTGGAGGGAAACATCCAAGTGAAAGGGGCTTGGATCTTTTCATCCAGACCTCCTCCTCAGACCTTCCCCCTCCCATAGTCAAGTATCATTCCTGCATTAGTCAAGTTTTACCCCTCAACCCTTACCCCTGCATTGGTCAATTATCACCCCAGATCTAGTCAAGCCTCACTTCTCCTTCTCACCCTTGCACTCTTTTATTCACAATAATTAGATTTTCCATTGGCCGAAATACATACTTAGAGACCGGAAGAAATCGTTGTATTTCTAAGGACCCAAAAAAACTGAGGCATTTGGAAAATGCGTTACTGTAAGTAAATGTATTTTATTAGCTACAGTACCCACAGGTAGGCCACTGGGTATGAACAGCTTGCTAGCTAGCTAACTTTACTGTATAGCTAAGTGAATCAAATATCAATATCTAACTTCTTATTAGCTAGCTATCTTATTAGCTAGCTATCTTGATGTAAATTAAAAACAAGCTCCAAATGCATTTTTAGATAACAGCCATTGGAGGGGTAAAAGGACTGCAGCTCCAGCTGTCAGAAAATGGAGAGAGTAGCCTAGATAGGGCAGGTTATTTTGTGGTAGGAAATTATGAAAATATACTCCATGATTACGGATTACGAAATATAGCTACCATGATTACGGATTATCCTGAACGAATTGTGAATAATGATGAGTGAGAAAGTTAGATGCACATAGACCACGCCCCCAAGAAATGCTAACGTCTCACCATTACCAATAACATTGCACTCCTTTTTTGCCGATTGAATATCATTCAAAAAGCCTACTAAAGTCCAAAAACGACTAGGCTACTTCATTTTAGGCTACTTCCTACAAAATGACGCATCACTTTAATACTGTATTGCTGGGCTGGAAAAGAAGTCTGCTCACCCAGTACATCAGGAATCAGTGACGCAAGGTTGGCCAACGCTACTTTTTTTGGTCCACTTGAAATGATGCTTCAGTAATCATAGCCTACTTGTTACTACTCAGTTATCTATTGTTGTATTGGTTGTAATGTTTTATATCAATGGTGACCCAACCATCCTCCAGGAGAGCTACTGGGTGTGCAGGCTTTTGTTCCAGCCACTCTCTTAACACATCACAATCAAAAACTCAGCTGCTCAACAGGACATTGATAAGCAGACTCAGTTGTGTTTAAGGGTACATGAAATCAGAGAGCTTCCTCCCTGTGTTAATACCACATTTATGCTTAGTTTTCCATGTATACAGAGACACCACCAAATATTGTTAATGGAAATTTGGTGATAAACCATGAAATTCCATCTGTCAAAATGTGTGTGAACCCTGATCTATATACTGTCTTGACTCCTTTTCAGAGAAAGTAATGCATCCAGAGGTGGATGTGAAAACCTTGAGGGAGGCTAGCTGTCAGAGATTAACTTTCAAACGAAAGAACTGCTTGGCAGGGAAAAAAACACATAAATAATAATATCAAGGGCTTTATTCAATCATATCTGTTTTAAGACGATTGAATGCCAATTTATGCTTGCTCTGGCAATGCGATCCGGAGGCGCCGTATGGAGGTTGTGACGCAATTGTGGAGCCTCTGGAGGCCAATCAAGCTCCGTACCGCATCACTGTGAGCCTCCCAAATTTTGTATCAATGCTGAGGGCTCCGTATACCCATGATTGGTTGATGGCTGTATGGCCAATGCAGACGCCAGAATGACCATAAATCGGCTCCCAGCATTATAGGATGAATCGGGACGTGCTGGCGTGGCTAGTAACTGTGCTTCAGAGCGAAAAAGTTGTGAGTCTCGACTGTTGACCAATGTCCAGTCATCAGCATTGGAACACAAAGGTGGGCACACATACCCAGATAGCGCACGTTTAATTTTCTCTGGTTTTGCCTGGCAAAAACATAGTAGCCTACCTACTTTAATATTATCCATATAAAATACTGTACCATTTAGAAAACTGCTACGGCCACATCTTTGCCTCTGGATAAGAGCGTTTGCTAAATGACAATAGGCTACACCTGGTGATTTCATTGATAATTTTCACATTTCAGATACGCAGTTTGGGTGGGTTGTAAACCTCAGTTGTGGTACTGCATATGTCTAAAGATAGCTGTAACATCGCACTACCTTCAATACTTATGGGAAGAAGATGGAGAATTGATTACGATATTTGTAAAGAAGGAAAAGACTAAAGACAGATCCATCTGATCCTGCAACCTCCGCTGCATAGGCCTAAAGGTAGGCCGTATGATCCTGCTTGCGCTGGACTCCAGAAAAGTGAGACATATCGCCAACCTGGTCTCAGAGCATTTTTGTATTATTCTGTACGTAAATCTGACACTCCATTTAGTATGATATGTTACATTTGGTATGGTTACATAAGACAGATGGTTACTTAAAGAAAACATTTAAGTAGGGTGGATGGGTGGCTGCGAGTTAAAATCTCATCAAGGGCAACTTTTCAATGACCTACTACTTTATACTTAGCTTGCAACTCTTTAAGCTAACCCTAACCCTTTCCCTCACCCTAACCATAACTCTTTAACCTAAACGTAACCCTAACCTAGCTAAAGTTAGCCAGCTACCTAATGAGGGCTGTGATTATGCCAAATCGTCCAAACAGAGAAACATCAGCCATCTCTCCTCTGTCTTTTCTAGTATTTCAAAAATGGTTTCACTTTCAAATGTACCTCTAATATAACAAATTACTGTACTTTACATGGATTATTATTGTAACAAATGCACTGATGTGTTCAAATGATATAGCATGTCAAGATGTTGTATTTCCATTGTGAATTCATGCAATGAAATGTAAAAATTATTAAATTATTGCGGTCACATTTTCAACATGCTATACATTTTCCCCATTCTATGTGTGACAAGCATTTCTCTTATTCCACCACTTTGCACTGTGCACACGCATGGTCATGGCTGTGGGTAAATGTATGCACACTCAAGCCAACATTCATGTCTCACACTTTGCATGGAAATAATCCCACACATGGTTTACGCCCCAAATTTGTGCACACACATGATTGATAAGAGGCGCCAGGTGTGCAAAGCTTAGACTTAACCAGAAAGACTCCAAAGGTGATTCTAACATGTATTGACTGGTGGTTGAATACATATCTAATCAAGATATATTCGTGTTTTATTTACAACTTTAACATTACATAGTATTTTGTGTAGATTGACAGAACATTTATCCCACTAACACAACATGTGGAAAAAGTCAAGGGGTGTGAATACTTTCTGAAGGCATTGTATAATATAACACTATATGCCATGTAGCAGAGACTTTTATCCAAAGTGACTTATGTATTAGTAAAGCATAATTTCAGGTGAAGCAAAGAAAGTCCATACCAGCATTGGTCAACCTTGCTTCACTGATCCTGGATCTACTGGGTTAGAAGACTTCTATTCCAGCCCAGCAATAGAACACTTTTATCAATTGAATCAGGTGTGTTAGTGCTGTACTGGGATAGAAGCCAGCAGACCTCCAGGAGCAGGGTTGGCCTAATCCAGTTGTAATAGGGCTATACATTTTCAATGTTTAACTGTATACAACATTGGCTAATAGGTACACATATAACCCGTGGTATACAAGGATATACCCTTAAGTCTCTTGGGACATTCACTGGGACCTCTTCATCTGCGGACAGGATTTCACAGCTCTGTATCTGACAAATAAATTTAAAAAATAACAGAATTAGACAGCACTGAATATTATTTTGCTATTATCACTCTGCCCTAATAATTTTCCTTACTAGGGTCTGGAACGGGAGAATATTTTAATAATATCCTCCCACAAAATTACCTGCCCTATCCAGCCCTACTCACACTCTTTTCCGAAAGCTGGAGCTGCAGTCCTTACTCTCTCTTCAGTGGTTATCTACAAATACATTTGGAGCTTGTGTTTTCAATTTACAATAATAAAAATCAGTAAAATAAATATATACATAGTCACATTCGCTATTGACTTTATGATATATGAAGCGTTTTCCAAAAACACTATTGTGTTATACAGTTTTAAACATGTTTTGTATACAGAGGAAGGAGACACGAACCTGCTCTCAGAATATCTCTCTCGGACTGAGGAGCAGACCAACTTCCCAAATAGGGGAGAAGCACTCAAAACCCATTAGTTGTTTTTTCAAATAAAATAGTACAAACATGGTAAGTCCGACAACCTCTCATATTACCAACCTTACTACAATGGCAGCAAATATTCTTATGAATTCAGTAACACATAATGAAAGGAAACTGTATTTATATCAACCCTTTTTTTTAAGTGAATGGTTTCACCCACTACATACCGCGAACTGCGGCGTTCTTTGAGATCTACATAGCGCGTGAGGTTGATGGTAACTCTACATTTTCACTTTGTCACACTAGCTAATAAGTTAGCTAGCTGATGATATTCGCTAGCTAGCAGCTCATTTAACTGGTTATGTAACGTTATATTTTGATAATCTAGCAAAGCAGGCTAGCTAGCTACAGACTAGCTCAGCGTTTCCCAAACTCAACCCTACCCCGTGCACGTTTTTGGTTTTTTTCCCCTAGCCCTACACAACTGATTAAAATAACCATCTCAAGCTTTGATTATTTTAAATCAGCTGTATAGTGCTGGGGCAAAAACCAAAACACGGGGTCCAGGACCGATCTGGTTAGGGTTAGAATCACATTTTAAGATATTGGAGAAATAGCTGGCCGTCTGACTTTGTGGCTGTGGTAACTAGTGATGACCTAGAATTAGCTTGTCCCGAGTTACTGCCCAATGACACAGATGACTTCATCAACAACAGTAATGTGTTGTACTATAAAAAAAATACCCGGTTTAATAAACTAGTAGGTTAATTACCCAGCAAAGCAGTAGTCATTTTGGTTGTGAAGTGCATTATCAAAAATCTTTGTCCTTTATAACAAAATGTAATTCACCACTTGGCTGTCTATTGTATCACCCTGTCACGGGGCCTCTACACTACCTCATAAAATGAGGAAGCACATTGTTCAGGAGGATTTGCTGCTGCAGTTGTTTTAAAGATGTCCAGTTTGCAGCTGAACATGCAACATAGAGAAGACCAGCAAGGGGACCCTCAGCACCAAGAGCTGATCTACCCTGCCATGCCCATTAATGGGGCGCTGGCAATGACCTTACCTCCAGCCTCACCTTTTGCCTGCTCAGAATCGGTCGACAATGAAGACCAGAATTTGGTAGGTTTAGGCTGACCTGTTGAAACTCCAACATGCCTTTAGAAAGTATTCACACCCCTTGACGTTTTCCGAATTAAATTGAGATTTTTTTTGTCACTGGTCTACACACAATACCCCACAATGTGTTTTTGACATTTTTACAAATACATTTTTAATGAATTAATATGCCGAAAGTCACGGCGCTCTTCAGTACATTATACTGCCAATGTTTGTCTATGGAGATTTTATGGCTGCATGCTCGATCGTATACACCTGTCAAAAATGGATGTGGCTGAAATAGCTGAATCCACAAATTTGAAGGTGTGTCCACATAGCTTGGGCCATACGTTTGTAGTTTCAACATTACAGTTAAATTCAAATCCCCTACAATCATTTCGTGTCGGCCCAGCAGATGGCAATGTCTTACTCCATTTTAATCCGTTTGAGAGTCTTATTTGATAAACAATCTACAGTGCATCCGATTTGACATCGCCGCTCGTTTAAGCAGTGGATCCCACCGCTGCCGCCAAATGTATCGGAATTTAATCTATTATCACATCTGCATTCCCTGGGCTATTCTCAACATTATGTCTTACCATAGTCTCTCCATCAAAACCCAGATATTGTCACGTTGCGAACAGTCAGGGTTAGAGTGTGATTCAAATTGTTTGTCATTGAACTTTTTAGTAATTTAACAGACCCTCTTATCAAGGCACTTAATTAGGGTTAAGTGCCTTGTTCAAGGGCATATCGCCAGATTCTGTCACCTAGTCTGTTCGAAGATTCAAACCATGGACCGTTTGATTACTGGCCCAAGGCTCTTAACTGCTAGGCTACATTCATATACGTAGCACATTACCTAAGAAAGGCAATAATTACATAAGAACCTGGCGGGTTTATGTAACAAGTCTTACACACATTTCTGCTCTCAAAGCACATTCAAGTCAAATAAGAACACAAACATACTGGTATCAGCTGTAGCTGTAACTCTTTATTAGATATTATTTCATATTAATTAGACAAAAGTTAACATTTCTTGACGGTACTGCAAGTGCTTCATTGGACTGGATATTGGTTTGGAAATGTTTACTTTATTAAATACATAATGGATATCCGATGATGGTTTCTTGCTTGTTTTTGCTTTGCGAAGCACAACTGACAAGACAGAAATAGATCCCTCACTCATTTTCTATGCATCATTTTGAGGGCAGATGGGCCAGATCAAAGCTACCTAGCAGTGACTGCCAGACTTAAAAATAACTCATTCCAAAACAAGGCAATGCCTTCTAAGCAGGCGCAGAACTCCTAAAAATTCCATTACGTTTACAATCCACCATTTGGACAATTTTCTGCCTCAGCTAAAACCGGTCCCGTCTGGTCTTGATTATTATTTTTCCAGTTCCCTTGTCTTTCTCTTATAAATCCATGGAAGGGTACCTGCTCTAGTCGGGGCAACGCTCAGGTGGCAGATGTTGATGGACGGGGGGGTTTATCACAAAGTGGACTAATCATTAGTTCAGCCAGTTGGCGTGTAGACAGAGTATATTCATATGTGCTGAGATGGGAAAACTTCCCTAAAATGCCTGTGTTGTTCATTTCTCTTTCCCACCCTCTCTCACCATGCCCTCCAGTGGAGAGGGCTGGTGGACTCATTGGCCGTCCTCGTTGGTGTAGTCGCCAGCCTCCCAGCGCAGTGCCCGCTTGTTTTTGTGCCTGGTGACGCGGGTCGCCTCCAAGACCTGCAATGGAAGAAATAGCAACATCATATTGGAAAGGGACAGGGAAAGGTGGATACTAGTCAGTTGTTCAACTGAATGCATTCAACTGAAATGTGTCTTCCGCATTTAACCCAACCCCTCTGAATCAGAGAGTTGCGGGTGGGGGGCTGCCTTAAATCGACATCCACGTCTTCGGAGCCCGCTGTGATAAAAGGCCTTCTCGGAGACAAATTACAAGTGATTCAATGCATATCAGCATAGAGAAGAGCAACCTCTTACCTCATTGTTCACATCGTCAGTAGGCTGAATTCCTGCATACTAGAGGTAACAGAAAAGAAAATGTCCAATTTAGCAATTAGCACTCATTGTAGGATATAAAACCTATGAATTGAGAAATCTCACAAGATGTACATGGTTTCTCCAACATTATCAGTACTCTTTTCTAGGCATATTGCATTGCTGTATTTCTTTCCAAACTGTGCCTAAATGTTGTCTTATGCGTGTCTATAATGGATGTTCAATGTATGTAGACAACATCAATAACTCCCTCTATGTCCAACTACAGTCTTTCCTCACAGCATTCTCTTCCAGCTTCAGTTTGACTCTCCTCTCCTCAAAGTCCTCTAGCAGGGTATCTGTCAGGCCTTTTTGCTTGGGGGTCCCAGGAGAGCCAACCATCTCTGCCCACGGGCTAGCAGGCAACAGGGGGGCAACCCTGCTCACCACAGGGGAGGTGGGCCGTGGGGAGCCCCATGGCTGGGCAGTCACTATGGAAAAGGAGGGAAGACGGGTGGAAAAGGGAGACGCGTTGTCCGCTTTATCGGGGAAATAGATGGAGAGAGAAACATTGAGTTAACGCATACATGCTTGTAATTGTGTTGAGTACATTTGAAATGTAAATTGAATGCAACTAGAAAAACTACATTGCCTTCAGAAAGTATTCACACCCCTTGACATTTTCCACGCGTTACAGCCTGAATTTAAAATGGATTCAATTGAGATGTGTCACTGGCCTCTACACAAACACACACTATCCCATAATGTCAAAGTGGAATTGTTATTTTTAATATGGTGCAAATTCATCACGTCAAATATATATTTAGCCAGTTCCCCAGACACCAAATATTATCTAGTGTCCTCTTGGTACCCACTCACATCCCACAGCTCTACCACCACCTAACCCTCCCCATCCCACGTACATACACAATGGTTTATTATAGTGAAGGTAAAACTACAACCAAAAAGACTGAAAGAGCAGAAAAGTCAAAGGTAAGAGGGGGAAGAAGAAAAAATAAATAAAATGAAAGTAAAAAACCAAAACATTGTTAAAAAAGTCAAAAACAAGAGACCAGACAGGTCGGAACAGTACAAGATAAGACAGGACCAGACAAAATTATATAATTTATTTTCAGCAGAATATTCATTTGAATTGTATTGATACGACCGGTAAGGGACAATGGAAGAGTTCCATCTTTCAAGATCTTCTTTGACCGATATCAATAGTTTGCAGAAATGATATTCAAACAAATTTACCTAGAGTTTGTGGTACTTGTACTCCAAAAAATGTAATGCCTCGAGATGACCATCTGAAGGGGAGAGTTTGGGCTGGAGAGTCCCTGATTTGTCCCAGTTAATCTTATATCCTGATATACTGCCGAATATGTTGATTGTCTAGAGCACGTGTTCTGTTGTTAGATCGGGTTCTTGTACGAACATCAGAATATCAGTATAAAGATTTATTCTGTTTAGTTATTTTAGTGGATCGGATGCCTATAATTAAAAACTGTTTTGGCAAACGACAGCAGCCAGGGGTTCTAGAATTGTTTTTAAAACAACCTTTCATAAAACCAGTTTGATCAGAATGTATTATTTTGTGAATGTATTATTTTGTGAAGAACCGTTTCTAATCTGTTGGCTATCGCTCTGCTAATTATTTTTAAATCCATATTAAAATCAATGAAATCGGACAGTAGTTACTGCAGTCTGTAGAGTCCTTTTTCTTTTTTGACTAGGATAATGATTAAGGCGGTGTTCATAGTATGCCGAAGGTTATTCACTGACATTATGGGGTGTTCTATGTAGATTTAATATTTTTGGAATTCAGGCTGTAACAACAACGTGGAATAAGTCAAGGGGTATGAATACTTTCTGAAGGCACTGTACATAATGATAGGCGAATTGTAGTCATACCATGGTACACACTTGACTTGATGAAAATGGACACTGGTAGACATTTTTGATTATCATACCATAACACTAGTTTTAAAAAAGTGCAGTCAAAAATTCAGTTTTTCCTGTGTTTTGTATCAGCTGATGAAACTACACCTCATCTCATTCCAAAATCATGGGCATTAATATGAGTTGGTCCCCCTTTGCTGCTATAACAGTCTCCATTCTTCTGGGAAGGCATTCCATTAGAATTTGGAACATTGCTGCTGGGACTTGCTTCCATTCAGCCACAAGAGTATTAGCGAGGTCGGGCACTGCAGTCGCAGTTCCAATTCATCCCAAAGGTGTTCGTTGGGGTTAAGGTCAAGGCTCTGTGCAAGCCAGTCAAGTTCTTCCACAACAATCTTGACAAATAATTTCTGTACAGACCTCACTTTGTGCAAGGGCCTTCCCCAAACTGTTGCAATAAAGTTGGAATCACAGAATCGTCTAGAATGTCATTGTATGCTGTAGTGTTAAGATTTCCCGTCACTGGAACTAAGGGGCCTAGCCCGACCCAATGAAAAACAACCCCAGACCATTATTCCTCCTCCACCAAACTTTACAGTTAGCACTATGAATTCGGGCAGGTAGCGTTCTCCTGTTATCCGCCAAACCCAGATTCAGAATGCCAAATGGTGAAGTGTGATTCATCACTCCAGAGAAAGCATTTCCACTGCTCCAATGGCGGCAAGCTTTACACCACTCCAGCCAACACTTGGCATTGCACATGGTGATCTTACACTTGTGTGAAGCTGCTTTGCCATGTAAACACATTTCATGAAGCTCCCGACAAACAGTTACAGACGTTGCTTCCAGAGAAAGTTTGGAACTGTCATGAGTGTTGCAACCAAGGACATGTGATTTTTACATGCTACGCGCTTCAGCACTCGGCGGTCCCGTTCTGTGAGCTTGTGTGGCCTACCACTTCACGGCTGAGACGTTTCCACTCCACATTAACAGCACTTACAGTTGACAGTGCAGCTCTAGCAGGGCAGAGCTCTTCAGTAAGGCCATTTTACTGCCAATGTTTGTCTATGGAGATTGCATGGCTGTGCACTCCATTTCATACACTTGTCAGCAACGGGTGTGGCTAAAATAGCCAAATCTACTAATTTGAAGGAGTGTCCACATACTTTTGTATAGAAAAGTGTACAAAAAAAAATATGATCAGTGTTATATCCTCATAGATGCCGTTTGAAAATACAATCTACACAGGACCTTCTAATCATCAGGTTTTGCATGAGTGGAGTTTTGATTTGCCTGGTGACGTCACCAGGCAGTATAAGTTTTGATAGAGCAATGACAAAGAGTTCCAAACATCTCTGCCAATAACATCTAGTTTTCCTCTCCCCACTCCCAGGTAGTCCTAGCTAAAGTCTTGATTGAGAAGGTTTCTTTTTAACACATTTTATGGAAAACTATTACAGTAAGGTACTGTTTGATATTGAGATAAAAACAGCTGCATTGGGCCTTTAATGTGACTGGCTGTAGAGTGATCTTAAAAAAAGGTCCAGTGCAGCCGTTTTTCATCTCACAATCAAATAATTTCTGGGTAATAATTCATAACTGTGATTGTTTTCAATTAAAATGGTCAAAAACCAAACAGAAATAGCTTCTTAGCTAAAGAACAATTTCTCAGGCAATAATTTGTATTCCAACCTCAATGTGGAAATATGTATAAAACACAGGAAAATCTCGTTTTTGACCACACTGGGCCTTCAACCACTACATTTCAGTGCATCAACTCCAAGGAAAAGCAGCAATGTAGGAAGAAGAAATTATTCAACAACCTCAGTGTTCTGTTTTTCTGTCTTATTTTAGCCTTTTTGATGCAAAGTAACATCCTTCATGTCAATGATTAATCATGGCTGGTAACACAGCATTGGTTCCTCTGCCCATATATGACCAAAGTTCATGTTCTAATTAAGTTTGTCTTGTCTTCCAGTCTAAGAAAGCCAGCAGTAAACAAGAATGGTATGTAACATCCATTTAAAGCTAGAATTGTGAGGACATTTGACAATTGGTGCATGTAGACATTTGCTTAAATCAAGTAGAAGATATTGCCATCATGAATAATTCCTCTGTTACATAGTCTTGTAATTGTATAGATTTGTATGGATAAATGGACTGAACCATCCTACCTAACATTGATACGGGAGTGATAGAGGAGTAGGACCGTCTGGCCAAGCTCGTCTGCCCTACTGGAAGTGAAGGGCTCTCAGAGAAGACAGACTCTTCCTCTTCCACAATGACCCTTTGTAGGCTTTGCGATTGATAGGAGTCTTTAGCGTCTCGTTCTACACAATCCAAGTTTCCTTCCATAGAGGCGGACAGGACACTGGATTCCCGCAGTACCCGGAGCTCCTCCTCACGTTTCAGATCCTGCTCAATCTCCTTCTGGATAATATTTGGAGCGTTTGGTCTTCGATGCAGGCCGCCAGAATCCAGGTGCACCCTCCAGGTTGGAATAGGCTTATCACTCGGTTCAGACCCCTGCACTACAAAAGCAGTGGGTGTAGGGGTGGGGAGCGAGGATGAGGAGGACGAAGAGGCTTCTTTAGCCGAGGATCCTCTGGCTGGAACTAGCTTATTTTTTTCCACTAACCACGATGGGTAATTTACTATTTCGCTTGTACTCGTCTTCACCACCAGTGTGACTTGAGAGTTCGCCACCTTTCTGGTCTCATGGCCTTTCAACATGATGCTCTCCTCTGGGAAGCTACTTGGCAGTACTCTGGTGAGGTCTTGGGACTCTGAACCTAAGCCTTTGGTGGTGGTATTGATGCTTGGAGTGGTGTTCATGCTGCTAATGTACAACTCGGTCTCTTCTGAGTGCCGGTGAGGGCAGCAAGGGGAAGGGTAGCCTTCTGGATCTGAGCTGCTACTCCTCACAATGACCCCAGGTGATGACCAAGCCCTTTTCCTGTTCTCCACCTCGGCTCCAGATTGGTCTCCCAGTTCAAAGATCTTCTTCCTATCCTCCAGTTCCGGAAGAGTTCCCCGGTCATACAGACCTGGGACTCTCCCCTGGTGCAGCAAGTCCTCTTCCCTCTGGCTGTCCTTTTCGATCTCGCGCTGGATGAAGAAGCTCACCCGGTTCTTATCTTTTGCCTTGACAGGCATCAGTTGCGGTGTAGGCTGGGAGAGCAGAGACTTGATCTCCACCATCTCCTGGACGTCGGTGTGCTTGATGCCCCGCAATCGGCGAAGACTCTCTTCTCTCTCCTGAGCGATACGAATCTCCCTCTCGATGGGCGTCTCTCTGTAACCACTTGCTGATTGGGTGCCCTTGCTTTCTGGCTGAGGGTTGTCATTGGACGTGCTTCCATCACTTGTGTAGCCAACACTTGGGTCCCCCGATAGATCCTCCAGTCCAGAGTCAAGGTCGTCAAACAAGTTACTCTGCCTCTTGGTCACCCTCTCCTCTGTGTGGTACAATGTCATCTTTCTGCCAGCGACAACTTCCCCTTTGTCCTCACGTTTCGCTGGGGTCAGACTTTGGTTAAACCATTCCGCAGAGTGGTAGTCTTTTTTCTCACTCCTTGGTGATAGCAAGCTGTCTTCTGACTGCCACAGTCTTCTTTGGGGTTTTAGAGAGCAGGGACTCTGCAGGAAGGGGTTGAGACTCGACTGTTCCATCATTAGGAACTGCTCCCGTGCTGCACGGAAGTTGATCTGCTCGTTGTCGATGGTGCCTGTCTCGGCTGCTGTTGTGGACTCAGATTTGGTGCTGCTTGGCCCGTAGTACAAGCTGAACCCTTCAAGCAACTTGTTGGGTGACTTGCTGAGATCCAGAGTTTCCAGTCCACTCCACTGCTCCCTGAATGTGCCAATCTTTTTGGGGGCTTGACCATGTATGATCTCCTGCCTAAGCTGCTTCTCCTCCTCCTCTGTCTTCAATTGGGCATCGTTGCTAGTGTTCACCTGGTAGCAGTAGTCCTCGTCCTCCTCGAACAGACTCCCTGGCTTCTTCCCACCGGTGTACGTCTGCAGTTTGAAGCTGCTTTCCTCTTTCAGGGTAGCCAACTTGGCTTGTCTCTCTGGGGACACCATCCAGGCTTCGTTCATCTCCGCCTCGTGGCTCGCAGGATCGTCCACAAAGGAGTAGAAGCCACGTTGGGAGCCCGTGCTGCCCGGACTGCTAGGGCTGCTGGGACTGCTGGGATGCCAGTCTTTGCTGGTGTTGCCACCATCTTCCTCTGACACCGCCACCTGCCTGGCCTGCACCACTACATCCCGGGATGATACCTTCTGCTGGGAGGATACGATAACCGTGGACTGGGTGCGGGTCACGGAGATGCTGTCAAAACTGAAAGCTGAAGAGTTGCCATTCCGGTTGTAGATCCAGCTCTGGTCCAGTCTAAAGGGCTCATCGGTGGTGGGGCTGAGCATGGTGCGAAGGTCTACTGCCAGCTCCAGTTTGGGTGACATAGGCTGAAGCACCCACTTTCTGGGTGTGCTTTCCATAGTTCCTTGGAATGTGGTGTCTTCCCGTGTAGACGGTGAGATTTCTGAGGCAGAAAGCTGGTGAGATTGGCACACTATCTGGTCTCCCTCCTCCTTGGTCAACACATCGTCAGGTGCAGCAACTGAGAGTCTCTGCAACCAATAAAAAAAAAAATATATATGCCAATGGGTCAACACTTAAGCAACATGATAATTAAGTAAGATTAATGGTCTAGTGGCAACTGGATCAGCTTTCCTAACAATTTATCATAATTACAATCCAAGATTTTATTGAAGGCACTTGGAGTAGCTCCATCTTTGCATACGGTGACAATGGTTGTTATTCCCACTTCACATACATTACCGAATACAGCTTGTGCCACCCAAATGCAATTAGTTGCATAACACTAAGGTTTACGGGAAATAAAAAAATTGTGCTGAGATTTGCTTTGATAATGCCAATATCGTCACCGTAGCTCTGTGCATTCAAATGTCCGTAGATAAAATGCAATTGTGTTCATGGTCTGTAGCTTATGCCTGACCATACCATAACCCCACCGCCACCATGGGGAGCTCTGTTCACAATGGCGACATCATTAAACCGCTCGCCCACACAACGCCATACACGTGGTCTGCGGTTCCGAGGCCGTGTTGGACATACTGCCAAATTCTCTAAAACGTTGTTGGAGGCGGCTTATGGTAGAGCAATTAACATAAAATGATCTGGCGACAGCTCTGGTGGACATTCCTGTAGTTAGCACGCCAATTTCACGCTCCCTCAAAACTTGAGACATCTGTGTCATTGTGTTGTGTGACAACTGCACATTTTGAGTGGCCTTTTATTGTCCCCAGCACAAGGTGCACCTGTGTAATGATCATGCCATTTAATCAGCTTCTTTATTTGCCACATTTTTCAGGTGGATTATCTTGGCAAATGAGAAATGCTCACTAACAGGGATGTAAACACGCTTTTTGTGCATATGGAAAATTTCTGGGATCTTTTTATTTCAGCTCATGAAACACGGTACCACCACTTTACATGTTGCGTTTGTATTTTTGGTTAGTGTAGTTATTGATTATCAACTTATCAATTTATTCAAGCAATGGATTAATCTTAACCTGCAACCAGTGTTCTCCAACCCTGTTCCTGGAGAGCTACCGTCCTGTAGGTTGAGCGCATCCGATTCTAATAATTAGCTGATTAATTTTATCAATCAGGTTAGTTACAACTGGGGTTGGAGGGAAAACCAACAGGAGGGGAGCTCTCCAGGAACAAGGTTGGAGAACCCTGACATAGAGTGTGCAGCTACAGTTTCTTTTCAAAGTGCCTAGTTAACAGAAGATATATGAAGAACCATGAGGGAGTGAGAGAGGAATGTGTTCACTCCTTTCTCATACAACTCATCTAGAGGTGGGAGTACTGACACTAGATATTAGATACTCTTGGCCAATGAAAACAGTTAAGTTCCTCTTCATTCAACTGATGTAGAACTAACTACACTGAAGGCTGGGCGCAATGACGGGTTGACTTGTCAATCATTTTAAATATGCCACACAAAAGGATTAAAAGGAAAATATTTAATGGCAACTAGCAATCACTTAGAATCTCTATAGCACTTTTGGCATAACCGCATACTATAGCATAAAATGCTCACTGCTATTCGAGCATGTTGGCTAATGAGTAAAACCTATAGTCCCTGGAAGCTTCCACTCCATTCAACATTCTGTCATTTAAACTGACATCGACAGAACAATCCTGCGTTTCACGATTCTCATTGTAACCCTGCTGACACATAAATTATTAACTAATCATGTCAGATGCACAACAGTAGACCAAGTCTTAACCTTTCCTGAGATGCCAAGACTTTTGGCTGACCCCAGAATACGCTCTTCAGCAAATATACGGCCATTTTAAGTTAAAAAGTAACTTTATGGGTACGGCATACCATCTTAAAAGTACAGAGAGCAGATGTGAGAGATGTTAACTGCTAAAATAACCAAGATATGTAACTTCTCGTGTGTGCATTACGTACTATCCCAAGAGTTCTAAGGCAGCCTGCAGTGTGTGTGTATGCGAGCGTGTGACCACGTGTGTGACAGCAGACTGTGTACCCCTGATAAGCGCTTTTCAGCGCCACTTCCTGGAATTGGCTCCTCTGCCCTTTGCTCATTGGCTGAGAGAGGAGAGGAGCGATCTGTGGGGGACAGGAGATACACATGTCTCCTCGCACCCACTAATTTATTACCTCACTCTGGTGTGTGTGTGTGTGTATGTATGTATGTATGTATGTACACAAAACGCTCATTAGTCCCTGTCAACAAAGTGCCTATTGTGGCATAGCTCAACTAAGGCCAGTCAAGTTGCATATAGCACACAAGATAATACAACATATTAGGGCAATGACGATTCCGCCACAGATAAGTCATATCATAACCTTAGACTTATTCAAGGCTAATACATTTACTCATCGACAGTCTGAAATAAATGCCGAAATACATGTTGTCATACCCTACAGCTTATGTTGGTCGACCATACAGATCTCAAACGAGTTTTCGTGTCTTGGAAGGACAATAATGCCAACTGCTCATTAAAGTTCTACTACTACTACTACTAATAATAAAAAAGATAACATTTTGCAAATAAACAATGTGTTAGAGTGGTTTCACAGAGACTGGGGTATGCAAGGTGCTCTTCAAATAGGGTAGGCTGTAGCATTTGGAGAAACATGGAGAACAGCCACCAATAGATAAACAAAAAAAGTGTATAGAGAAATTTACTTATATTAGGCTTACTTCCCTCTGTCAAGGCACAAGGGTTTAATCAACTTTTGAAAAGAAAGAGATCATTATCAAGTAATGTAGACAGTGTGACGAGATGGCAAATCCAATCATAGTGTCTCTTCTAGACTAATGCACCAGCTCACCCAACTGCCACTGAACCAAAGTGCTTACAATTCATAGATAATGTAAGTAGCGATAATGCTGTTGAAATGCATTTGGATCAGAAGTACAGCTCATCCTTTGGGAAAATTAAGTAATGAACCCTACCTTAATTAGTATACCGCATACAAGACAAATGTTTATCTCTGTTGTCTTGTGTCTCCCGCTCTGTCTATTGAGCACTCTACAGCACAGGCAAAGTTCAGCCAATATCATGTCAGTTATTGAAGCCACACCCACTTACCGAACAGGGAAAAGTGCATGAGACTGACAGAGCGCTATAACAAGGTAGGGAGAGAAGAGAAACCCATTCACATTGCCAAGGCAAATCTATCAAACAAGATGATTATTACGGAAGACTATTTGTAACCGGTCAGTGAGTGCTGCGCTGAAACAAAAGCTTGCTCACCCAGTAACTCTCCAGGACTGGAGTTGGAGAACCCTGACCTAAGGGAATGAGTTGGCTAATTTCCTGGTGATAATCATTTTGTGTCCCAGTGCAGAAGCTTCTTTCTTCTCTAACATGACTTGATAAACTTATCATTGGTCTTTTTAAGGAAACAAGAACAGAAAATAACCCTTTATAAGGACTGAGAATAATCTTCCTTTGTGGTTGAAGTTCACCTGAGAGGATGTCACTGCTACAGCTAGTCAAGTGGAAGAGCTTGAATCATCATGACCTAAAATGTTCATTTTTTTATATATATATATATATATATATATATATATATATATATATATATATATATATATATATATATATATATATATATATATATATATATATATATATATAATTTTACATAAAATTAAGCATAATGACTATGGTTCTAGATTGCAGGAAAAAGCAGCATGACATTTTTTTAATTCTCCAACTTCCACCCCCCAGCCATCCTCACGTACTTGGTGTCCCCTAAGATTTTTGGGGTGCAAGACACCCCTGATAGAGGGCATTCCATTTAAGAGGGAGGTTTAAGGTTCACACTGAACATTGCTTTACTGCTCTCTAGTGACTACCTTGTGCATGTACACCAATCAGAGTGTTTCAATCAAATTTGACACTCTGAATAACGACTTGAAAGGGTCATGACAAAAGTATAATATGGATCTAAGTTTAGCTTACTAATGCAAAGGAATGTTTGTGATTGTACAGGTGTATCTACTTTACACCACTATGGTCTTACATCTAGGAATCAAATGCATGACAGATGAAACATGTCATGGACATTAAAGTATTGAGATGTATTTGTCAAAAAATTACTTTTAAAATCAAGGAACCCCATATATATTTTTTTAAATCAAGATCATGGAAACCATAAGAAGAATCTAGGCTGCAATGGCTGTGGTACAAACATTAACAATACAGATCCAACTGTGTGGAATGTTGATTGTTGGTAAATGAGTGAAAGAAATCAAGAATGAGGTCAAAACAAAACCAATTGTTAGCCTACAATCAGGATCCCTTTAAAATTGTTGCAACTACACCTGTCATTTTGCATTTTGTGGTAAGGGTTGTCTTACCTTGGCCTCATGCTCCATGCTGTTACACAGCACCTGCCAAGGTGGAGTGTACTTGAACATCCTGCTGTGTGAGTGTATGTCTGTCTGTGTAAGTGAGAGCTTGTGTGTGTTACAGCGTGTTGGTGAATGTGTTCGGCAGCTCTCTGTGTGACAGGATTCAAGGCTAGGTGCAGGGGGGCAATCAACATCAACTCAGGCCAGGTGTGCTCATTCTGAGACGAGAAGAGAGACAGAGGGAGAGAGAGGGAGTGGGGTCAACAACTGGAAAGACAGTGTATTGTATTTGATTTATACGTTTTGGGGTCAGACAGAACAGAACTTAATCAATATAACATTGAATAAACTAACATTTTGGTGAACCTTCCAGTTGCTTTTTTTGGTTGATTCACCTTGCAATTAAAAATGACTGTACACTTTCCACAAATGTCCATATTTGAGTACACTAGGAATATTTATGTTGCCAAACCATAATAGTTTACTTATATTTTTTGGTCATGATCATTGCAAACATTCTTTGAACACATCTCAATGTCAAGTCTCCATGCACATTTTCAAAGTGAAAATGAATGTATCATAATCCCTGAAGTAATCCTTCATGGAGCATCAGTCTCTTCTTACATTATAGGCTTGTAGTAAAAAACAACAACTAGATTACACGGATGTATGTCCATATGAAGATTTCAATAAGAACTTACACTCTATACCTCAGTATCTTAATCAAAGACCCCGCCCCCCTCGCCCCATCCCTTAACTCACCTCTCGGTTCTAGACCTGCCCTCATAGACGTCTGGGTTCTCCAGCAGGTGTTCTGCATTCCACCCCGGGCTCGCCTCAGATGATCTAGCACCGTCTGGATCTGTGCCCCCTCGTATCCCCTACTGTGTTAAGCCTAACAGCTGGCTCTCCGGGCTCCGCTGGTGTTTTGGTCTGGGGTTTGGCCCTGACCAGACCCCTCCCTGTTACCCCCCCATAACCCCCCCACCCTATATCTGTCACTCGCTCCTCTCCATCCTCCCCCCAACCCCCTGTCCATCAAAGCTGCTAGTCCAGAGATATTGACTGGTTGTGGTGGGGGAGAGGGTGAAGAGGGAGTGAGAGTGTAAGGGGCGGGGGGGGGTCCAGGACACAAAGCGTTGGGTGGCGTGACTGCTCCCTTGTTTTTTCCAGCGGCCACCATGTGTGTTGCCGAGGGAATTGTACTGGAATGCTGCTGACCATCACAAAGTGCCGGACAAAAGAGGAGCCATCCGCGCACACAAAGTCCCGCCTCTGCCAACAGTGACTGTGTAGCCAGGTCACTGTGTCAATGACTATGGCTGTGACAATGGTGCAGCAGGTCTTAGATTAGCAGTGTAAAAACATTGCATTGTGGTGGATAAGTGGACAGGACCTTGGTTCATAGGAAATGACTGTGAGGGAGGCAGGCCTTCGAGAGGGAGATTTCAATTTTAGTCTAAGACACACACACACACACACACACACACTCAAGTACAACCGCACACACTTTCACAAATCTGTACTGACTGAGGTGAAAACAATTTTCAAGATGGAGGGAGGAACACGAAAAGAAAACAGAGATCGAGAGAGACCTTTGAAGCACATTACATTTTTATTTGTCTTTTCAAACACTTTCCTCTACAGCACCTTCCAGTTTGTAAGAAAGCAAACCTTCACAACTAACAAAGCATTAAGAAAGCAGCAGTGTATGGGCCCACTCTATTACCTGGGCCCTCCACTGACTGACCGCCATGAGCGCAGAGTCACTGGGGAAGGAATGGGGATCTAGGAGTCTACACTGGAGGACGAAAGAGCGACACATATTTTGTTTTGCCCAAGGCCATTTATATGTAGATATTTATATATGCATTTACAAAAGATATGCCTGGCCGGGGCCAGACTACAAGGCATTGGGGGTGTGTAGAGAGAGAGAAAGTCAGAACTGGAATGTAAATATTGAAATATTGATAAGTACCAACAGGGGGCGCTGCTGCAGAGTCATGAGGTAACCATGGTGCAGGCAGTGCAGAGAGTGGGCGGGCCTGGAGTTGCCAGGGGCGAGAAGCCTCACTGCCTGCACCAAGCTCAGCAAGAGGGAGGGGCCGAGGAAGGAGGGGTATTGGGTATTCAACTGGAGCTTGAGGTAGAAGTTACCCTTCACCTCAGCTCTAGGATCAGATTACCCTATACCCCTATCCTAACCTTAGACATTAGGGATGGAAAAATATTTGACCCTGCATCAGTTGTTAGGAAAAACGTCCTGCTACTGCTCAGTGAGGGCACTTCAAGTGGAGGTTACCCTTGATAAGAACGACATTGACATTTTTGTTAACCTTGAAGCTCAAAGTTGTTGATGAAGCAAAATGTACTGTGTCAATAGAGCAAATACGGTTAACACAGTGTCATCTTGTTCTCCAAAGTGCCAAGTAATTCTTTCCTCTAACAAAATATTAGGAAGACATTATGCATGTCCTCTTCAACTTAAGCGTCACCATATTTCATTGTAAAGTGGATGGACAAATTTGATTTTGAATAAGCTCACCAATGTTCTCTCTGACTCTAATAATATGGGCAAATTCTTAGACCAGGAACGTCATGGGTTTCAGTTTGACCACCCGAAGTGCATTTGTACAGTTCATGTTTTTCCATTTTGAGATGAATGTTGTAAATGAACACATAGTTTCAAATAATCTTGGAATTTAAACAATTAAAACACTTCCTTGTTGAGGTGTCTAGCAAATGACTCTTGCTACCGTTTCCTATTGCAAATAGAAATAGCTCCGATTTTCTTGAAACACAAGTTGCAGAAAAATAACATCTCAAATAATATCTATAACTTCAGCAGTCAGATATGACAGTATCAATGATTTAGCACCACAGAAACACACCACCCACATTTTAGCCATCCCAAATAAAAAGGCATAATCTTATAAACACATACAAAGGAAGGGATGGGCCATGGCTCAATGCTTGGCCCTTAAGATAATTGTTTGTGTGATAATACTGATTAACTAAAAGGCTCTTATCTGTTGCCGTAGCTGATGATTCGTTAGCATGGGAGTTCTTGCATAGGTTTGGATCCAGCAGTGTGGGAATATTACTCGACGCTGACCGGTTGTCAGTGATGCCTGAGTGGATCGAAGGCAGTGTTTGCCGGACACCTTCTAGACCAACACCCATACTAACAGCGTGACTGTCCTATAGAGTAACGCACATGTCTGTACCCTCGTCATGACCAGCACTCACTCACAGAGACGAAAGAGCAGTCTACAGGAGTCAGGCCGTGTCACATGTGGCGCAGGTTACTGTACACTGAGTCGGCTTTTTCTACTCCTTCCTCCTTGCTGGATGCTGAGCAGCATATTGGAGAACGTATCGGCATATCAATGATTGCCCTGCCCATTTGAACGCGCAGGGGGAGGTGGGATTGAAGGGGATTGGCAAAATAGATAATTTAATTATATATTTTACGTGATGAAATTGAAATTAATAGATGTTCCATTTGGGGTTTTTCTACAATGCACTGGATTCACCAGCATCATTCTGACAAGGCTTATCAGACCTTGTTATCTGATTTATTGTTCATTGTTTTATTTATGTCCATTCTGTTCTTGATTTGAACCCTCACAAAGACATGCACCATTAAAATAACCCATAGAGCTCTATAAATATCAATGGATAGGTACAAATACACATGGAACAATATTACATGAGGATTAGACAAGCATTGCACTAGGTCGGTCAACCTATTGCTAGAGAGAGCTCACTTTCTTTGACTCACTTCAAGATAACGCAGACCATCTACTACTCAGCCATCTTTGAAAATAAAATGTTTGTTTTATTCCGGATGCGAATAATACATGGACCACGATTACATAAGAGCGTGTCAGTGCATTGGTTGAAAAGATCTGGCTCCAAGCTTGACCAATCCAATTCAACTGACTCAACTCACCACTGGAAAAATACACTCAGCTGGAAATTTTGCTCCAAGATGGCAAAAATAAGTAAGAAGTGAAATATTCTATAGCTACAGGCACTCGTAACGCAGCAAAAACGCACACAAAAGTAAAATACAGCTGTTCAAATGTAGCTACACTGCAAAAACATCTATTATTCTCTGTAAAGAAAATAAAAAATAATTGCAACATTGAATTTGGAGCGAAATTTACCACTCGTGGTGTGAAAGGATTCTGACAACTTCTTGGACTGTAAAAACGTTGAAATTCCCTGCTTTTCGCCTCACGTCTAGCATGTTGATAGATATATACACTGAATGAAAAATAGGCCTACTTCAACTTTTGTTTGGTTTTGTTTGACAAAACCAGGGCCTAACAGTAGAGGTCAAACAGGAAAACAGGAAACCAAATGCTCTTAAAGTGAAGCTCCTCCCACACCAACTCTGAGGGCAACATATGACCCCCAACCCCCTCCAAATGGCACTCATCCTAAAAGTCTGAATGGAGCAACTTCTTACAGTATTTGCAACACAGTTTAGTATATGCGCTGCCGTGCCAAGGTTGAAAACAACAGACTATGCTCTATGCACCAATTCCAAAGTAATTGTTATCCAGCTGAAAATCTTTGGGACATTGGAAGGGCCTGTCCAGGCCGACCATCATATCAAAACACAGCTGTTGGTAGCTACGTCATCACATCAGGAGACAGAGCTTGAATTATGTCATTGAGTTAAATGAAAAGTAATTAATACTGTTATGACAAAGGCAGCGGTAAGCAACATTATTTATTTTAAAGGGGTAGTGGTATTCTGGGTAATGTAGTTAAGTAGGGGTGAACCAAAAAAACATCAATGCTTACACAGGGGCATTAATTTAATCAGTCTCAAGCTTCAGTATGAAAGACCTTCACGCATATTACTCAATTCATTACTAGTGTTGTCGAACTAGTGCAGTTGATTGTGTTGCAGGAAAATGACAAAAATTAAGCAAGATTTTTCTTCCAGAAAGAAAATAGGTGAATGGGATTGTGGGTAGTGTAGTGTAGGATGATATAAGGACCAATGAGGCCATTGTAATCCAACACACACACACACACATTCAAACACACATCCATGCATGCTCATACTCACACGCACGGACACCCATACACACACACAGTACTTTGATGTCATCAATATCACATCTCGTTGCATGTCACTTCAAAATAGCAGAGCGGTTGTTGTCTGTCTCAGAAATTCCAAAGTCACGTTTCTTTTTCTTTCTTTCTGGAAAACAAAATCCAAGAGAATTCTCTAACAGCTTTATCAGTCATAAATATTTCCCTGTGTTTTATCTAAAATGCACTAGCGGAGGACAGAAAGCACGATGTATAACATGCTTCTGTCAGGCCTTTTTCAAAAAATGTAAAATTCAAATAAATATACCTTTAAAAACAAAACAAAACAAAACAAACAAACAAACAAAAAAAAAAATATATATATATATATATATATAGATATAGATATATAGATATATATATAGGTAGATATATAAAGAGATATATCCGTCCTTCATACAGAAGGTTAAGATGATCAAACTCATGACGGTGTATAAGAGATGCTTGTTGGACAATGTTGGGTGTGTGAATGAAACCCATTCCTCTATCTTCCTTTTCTATCTCCACTCTCCCTCAGAAATCTCAAAGTGTGAAAACACAGGGATTGCTCACCTTTGGCAGCATCCGTTTTAGTCACAACAAAACCCGAAATAATACAGAAGTTAAAAGAATGAAAGGAGATAGAAAAATGAACTAAAAAAATATAAAACGGAGATGAAAATGAAGTTGGGAAACAACAGCCGGCTATCAAAAGATGCAGAACATTTATGTATTTTTTTGTTGGGAGGGGGGACGGGGAAAGGGGTGAGTTTTTGTTGGTTTTCTTGACGTTACGGTTGTTGTTGGTTTGTCATATATCCTTGAAAAGTCAAGTCCCGGGGGGGATGCGGCCACACTACGGTGGCTCACATGATGGTGCAGCACTTGCAGCGCTGCTTCTCCTTGTTGTTGAGCTCAGTGGCGCCCCCCTCTGGCTCGCTCCCTTTCTCCCCCGCGGGGGCTGTCTCCTGGGGGGTCTTAACCGGGTCGGCGGCACTGCCGTTGGGCGGGGGCAACTGCTCTTCCTTGGCGCCTCCCTCGGTGACGGTCACGGTGGCGGGGGTGGGCCCCACCGTCACGTTCTTGCCCTCGCCGTCCTCGATGACCACCAGTTCGGCCTTGACGGTGCCCTCCAGGCCCAGCACCTTGTTGGTTTCTGCCTGGTCCTCCACGCTTTGGTAGCCCATAAACACCATGGTGACGGGGTTCTCGGCACTGGCCTCCACCTCGCCTCCACCTGGCTGGGGACTGGCGCCGCCCGCCTTGGCCTCCATGCCAGTGATCTCCTTCTGTGGTGTCGTCTGCTGCTCTGCGGCTAACTCCGCATCGACGGGGGCGGTGGAGGTGGCACCGGCGGTGGTGGCGTCGCTCATCATGGACTCGTCAGCTTTGTGGATGAGCTCGTCCACCTCATTGGCGCTGAGCTGGTGGACCCCGTTTTCCCCGTTCACCTCGTGTACCACTATGAGAGAGAAAGAGAAAGAGACAGATGAGTCATTAACAGAAGAGACCCAGAGCATTCCTCATGAGAGCATTGAGAACTAGGCCCTGTTTAAATTCTTTAAAAATACATCCTTCCTTGAAGCAATCATCACTGATCTGATACGACTGGACTGACCAAAGCCACACCTATGGCTTACACCTATCCAATCGTGTTAGATGCTCGAGAAACAAGGAGAGGGAGGCTATTTAACGCTATTTAACCTTTTTCCCACAAACCTCCACTCACAGTACAGTGACGTGCTCTGAAGCTGACCAGTGATGGCAGTCACAGTCAAATCACAGGGAAGCAGGGGAACAAGAAAAGCAGACAAGGAGTGCAAGGAGAGGAGAGCAGCTGAAAGAGAGCAGGGGAAACAAAGCAAATGCCACAGCTGCTGCGTCACGAGCCCAGTGCTTGTGGTGTGTGTCAGGGAGCAAAATCCATAAAAAGAGGTGAGAGAGTAGAACTATATAGGATATATTGGGTGTGGGGTGTATGGAAGGGTCCAATGCCAATACCAGCAGGTGAACTAAAACAGGTGCTACAGAGAGAGCAAAGGGACCATTTCAAATCAGTTCTGAATGTACTGACTGTGTTTTGTGCCAATACATAATAGCCCAAGTTCACATTCACAAATATAACTATTCAAGTAGTTGGACCTGGTTTAAAACCAGGTCTATAAGTAGGGTTGGATTTATTGGTCACCCTGCAACGCTGTGTCATGCTATGCTTAACTATTCCTTTAACTTTACGAGAAGTGGTAATATCAAGGTAATAATATCTAGCGTCAATAAGTGGATTCAAGCCAATCATTATATGAGACAAGAGTATAAGCTTATTTGGCCAGTGAAAATGCATTATCAAGCTTATTTAGCCACAATGTGTATGTCTTTCAATGGCTATGATCAGACAAGTAATGTCTGTAATACCTATTATTTTAGGTAGACATCTCAGATTATATATTATTGTTTTTGTTGAAAACTTTGACCTGCTTCTGATATTACTATTATACAGTGCCTTCAGAAAGTATTCATACACCTTGACTTATTCCACATTTTGTTGTGTTACAGCATGAATTCAAAATGGATTACATTTATTTTTCTCTCTCACCCATTTACACACAATACACCATAATGACAAAGTGAAAACATGTTTTTAGAGATGTTTGCAAATGTATAAAAAAAATCAACACAGAAATGTCTAATTGACATAACTATTCACACCCCTGAGTCAATACTTTGTAGAAGCACATTTGGCAGCAATTACAGCTGTGAGTCTTTCTGGGAAAGTCACTAAGAGCTTTCCAAACCTGGATTGTGCAACATTTGCCCATTATTATTTTCAAAATTATTCAAGCTCTGTCAAATTGGTTGTTGACCATTGCTAGACAACCATTTTCAGGTTTTCCCATAGATTTCCAAGTAGATTTAAGTCAAAACTGTCACACAGCCACTCAGAAACGTTCACTGTCTTCTTGGCAAGCAACTCCAGTGTAGATTTGGCCTTGTGTTTTAGGTTATTGTCCTGCTGAAAGGTGAATTCATCTCCCAAATAAAATCAAATAAAATGTTATTGGTCACATACACGTGGTTAGCAGATGTTATTGCGGGTGTAGCGAAATCCCAGTGAAATCCCAGTGTCTGGTGGAAAGCAGACTGACCCAGGTTTTCCTCTAGGATTTTGCCTGTGCTTAGCTCCATTCCGTTTCTTTTTATCCTGAAAGACTCCCCAGTCCTTAACGATTACAAGCAAACCCATAACAGGATGCAGCCACCACTATGCTTGAAAATATGGAGAGTGGTACTCAGTAATGTGTTGTACTGGATTTACCCCAAACATAACACTTCGTATTCAGGACAAAAAGTAAATTGCTTTGCCACATTTTTTGTAGTATTACTTTTTTAATGCCTTGCTGCAAACAGGATGCATGTTTTGGAATAGTTTTATTCTGTACAGACTTCTTTTCTTTTCACTCTGTCAGTTAGGTTAGTAACTACAATGTTGTTGATCCATCCTCAGATTTCTCCTATCACAGCCATTAAACTGTTTTAAAGTCATTGGCCTCATGGTGAAATCCCTGAGAGGTTTCCTTCCTCTCTGGCAACTGAGTTAGGAAGGACGCCTGTATCTTTGTAGTGACTGGGTGTATTGATACACCATCCAAAGTGTAATTAAAAACTTCACAAATTTCGAAAAAAACATGACATTATGGTGTATTGTTTGTAGGCCAGTGACAATTTAATACATTTTAAATTCAGGCTGTAACACAACAAAATGTGGAAAAAGTCAATGGGTGTGAATACTTTCTGAAGGCACTGTAAATGTATTCTTGTTAATAAAACCATAACACATATCTAGCTCTTATCATAACTGTTAACACTTCTCATAAAGCAAGTTTCAGCCAAGTGTTTAGTTTTGCTGTTGAAATCATGTTGGGAAATCACCTTTCTGGTAATCCTCATACACCTTGACCCCTTGCCCAGAGAGGTTAATGGGCAGTAGGGTGTTGGTGGACAACACCTTAGTCTCGCCCGTGACATTGTCCCTCTCAATGGTGATCTCTACTGAGTACATTGCTGGGTGCATGGGGTGTCAACAAGAGGAGACGTTAGGGGCCTGCAGAGGTGTCCTATCTCTCTCTCGCTCTCTCTCGCTCTCTTGCTCTCTCTCGCTCTCTCTCTCTTACCACATATCCATGGAACACCGGAATTCTCTCACTTTCTCACTTTCTCGCACCACAGGGCACTTTCCCAAGCCATATTATCAATCACTCAACAAGACTAGAGACATACCAGTTCCACTCAACCATATTTCATTATTATAAATAACCATGCAGCCTTGCCACAATATACGTATATAATAATACCAGCCAAAACCAGACAACCACTCTAAACAACCACCATATTGCACCAACAAATATACCACTTAGTTACAGCCCATGTAACACACATCACTATACTCAAACTCAATCTTATGAAGAAGACAGTCAACTAGGATTCATGACATTCCTTTGACTGGGTATCTAGGCAAGTCAAATGACTGTATGCTTGTTAAGGAAGCATGTCTTTGGAGAATGGTCAATAACTTGGCTACAATATTTGGCTACATACACTATAAATAAGATAAACTTGAACATTTGTCATCAGTAGGCCTACACTATGTGAGTCTAATGCTGCCATGTTGACGGATAGAGAAATTATACTTTTTAGCAGAGCTGTGTTGCCTTGGCAACATCGCATCATCTGATAAAGACTATATATAGGGTATCCCCACGCAACAGATATACTGTGAAAACTGGATACTCAGTATACCATCAAGGCCAACTATATACAAACATTCCATTCTACTTGTTTTAACACCTTTAGCCACAAACCACAGTGAATATCCACAAGAGTCATTGTAAATAAGAATTTGTTCTTAACTGACTTGCCTAGTTAAATAAAGGACCGTCCACAAAAACAGACCAATATGCAGACAGACAGTCAGACAGACAGACAGTCAGTTAGTCAGACAGACAGACAGTCAGACAGACAGACGGAAGACAAATGTTAGGAGAAAAAATACAGCACAGAAACATGGACACAATGTTATAGTGACATCAAATAGAGGACGTGAAATATACACTTCAGAGAATTAGAACTTTACTATAAATATACCAAAAACACTTCAGAGAATGCGACATGTTCAATGGCATTTACATTGCTTGTTGTGTTCTCCTAAAGGTGACATGAAAGTACAGTAATTAGCAATGACGAAATACCCTAGTGGTCCATCATTTAAATAGTTCCTCCCACACGACTCTGTGCAGGGAACATCGTTTTACCTTCCCACCCACACATTCACCAGTAAAACAGGCACTGCACCACATCCTATTACACAGCATGGAACTGGTAGATGTATACGCCATATAAAAGTCTCCTTCTATTGATCCCCCCATAACAGTCCCTCTCTACTGTATTCTGTGCCCCATCAACTAATCTAGCTTCTAGATATCTATAGTTGATCTATTATTTGTTTATGTACAGCGTATAGAAACCATATTGTGTTACTTTCTTAGTTTCTGGTTATTTAGCTCCTATCTGACGTTCATCCAGGAAAGCGTTGGCAATGAGAATTTGACCATAGCAGGTCTTGATGAAACCAAACATTAAGCAGCCTCTCTGCTCAGCAAGGGTCCTCTTGATAAGATGTATGGGGGGGACGGAGCATCAAGAGATAAAACGATGTAGTCACTCGCCCGCTCTCCTTCTCCCCTCTCGCTATCTCACACACTGTGGAGAATAGCCCTTCAGTGCAATCCCTCTCTCTCCGTTCAGAGCTGTGAGGCTGATGAAAGCACATTTTTGATTAAAGGGGACAGAGGCCCACATGTGAGAAGGAGGAAGGTGGAGACCCCTTGATACTGCTGATAAGACCCCTTGCTGAGGAGATGAAGTCGTCCCCAGACACTGCTTGTGTTTACAATATGCTGAGCTATACTGAGGTGTTGTATATGAGTGGGGTGAATGACCAACTATTTACAGTAAATATCCTTAAGCTGTCCTTCAATGAAAGCTCCACTCAAATTTAGATTAGATAAAGTGTTAGATTAACACTTTTGAGGAGCAACTGCCGGGCCATTCAAACTGGTTGTGTTTACATAATGAGTCCCACTGAGGAGTTAGATATTGAACTGGTTGTGTTTACATAATGAGTCCCACTGAGGAGTTAGATATTGAACTGGTTGTGTTTACATAATGAGTCCCACTGAGGAGTTAGATATTGAACTGGTTGTGTTTACATAATTAGTCCCACTGAGGAGTTAGATATTGAACTGGTTGTGTTTACATAATGAGTTCCACTGAGGAGTTAGATATTAAACTGGTTGTGTTTACATAATGAGTCCCACTGAGGAGTTAGATATTGAACTGGTTGTGTTTACATAATGAGTCCCACTGAGGAGTTAGATATTGAACTGGTTGTGTTTACATAATGAGTCCCACTGAGGAGTTAGATATTGAACTGGTTGTGTTTACATAATGAGTCCCACTGAGGAGTTAGATATTGAACTGGTTGTGTTTACATAATGAGTCCCACTGAGGAGTTAGATATTGAACTGGTTGTGTTTACATAATGAGTTCCACTGAGGAGTTAGATATTAAACTGGTTGTGTTTACATAATGAGTTCCACTGAGGAGTTAGATATTAAACTGGTTGTGTTTACATAATGAGTCCCACTGAGGAGTTAGATATTGAACTGGTTGTGTTTACATAATGAGTTCCACTGAGGAGTTAGATATTGAAGTTATAGATTTTTTCATGTATTATATACCTAATCCAGTTACCCAGGATGCTAATGCCAGTAGCAGATGCCAGAGTGGGTGAACAGGATACCACAAAACAATTTTGGTTAGGGGTTAATATTCGATTTTCTTATACTGTAATGCCTATTAATACCTATTGCATATTTGTTAATGACTGATTAATGAATAAAACAGTGTTATTTATTTATGAAAATTATCAAAGTAAGTCAATTGTATCAAATAAACTAACATCAGATGTAGTATTCAGCCAACTATGTAAAGAGGCAAGCAGATTTTCTCTAAGATGTCTCTCTACAGTGTGTCTCAGTCAGTGAGCTGCAGGGCACCGAGACTCACCTGCTCTCATCATATCCGAGGCACCTCCGGACATGTCCAGACGAGGGCTGTTGTGCACATTGACTACTTCCTTGACCTCTAGAACTTCCTTGACCTCTTTAAGCGGTCAAGGAAGTGGGGTGAGAAAGAGAGAGGGAGGGAGGGAGAGAGAAAGAGCGACCAACACAGAAGATATGTAAAAGAGAAGGAAGAAGAGAGGGACGAGGAAGAAGGTCTGACTGAAGATGTATTACCTTGCACAGTGCCTGCCGGAGCCTGTGAGAGAGGGAGAGAGACAAAGAGAGAAAATGGCATTTTAACCCACGTATCATTACAGCATTAAACTCCGAAACTCCTGTGTCTAACCCATCAAATACATTACCACCACACACGTGTAAAAGGGAAAGCAAAAAAGGGGGGGGGGGGGATACCTAGTCAGTTGTACAACTGAATGCATTCAACTGAAATGAGTCTTCCGCATTTAACCCAACCTCTCTGAATCAGAGAGTTGCGGGGGGGCTGCCTTAATCTCCACTTCTTCAAGGTGGTTTTTTTCTGCGATATGAATCATTAGGATCATTGTGCCAACGCAGCCGCACAGTCAAATAGCATCCATTTCTAGAAATACTATGGCAGATTGAGTGAAACGGTTCTACTGACAACCCACAGCTATGAGGGAATAGATTTGTTTCTTGAAGAGACACTCTTATTCAAAAGCATAGCTACATTATGAATGAACATTATGTCACATACAGTATTTCACAAATTTCATTGAAAACCTAGTTTGAGGGAAGGAACATACAGTATTTCCCACTGAGGTATGCCACAAAAAACATGGCGGACAAGGAAGCAAGAAAAACGATTGAGGTAGAAACAGATGCCACATTAAATAAGCACTTTCCCTTTGAATAAAGTGGTGCCAGGATGGATAGGTTGAGGAAGTGGATATTGACTTGTGGAGGAAAGAGCAAAAAGGGCCAACGAGTTCAAGAGGGAAAAACGAAGAGACAGAGCATCTTTTCTAGCCGTTGCTATGAAACCCCCATGTTAAAAGCTGCTCAGCGTGTGCTGTCAATATGAACTTCCCCTTTGGGCAAGAGCCTCCCTCCCGTAAACAACTGTTCCCCATACACTGCTTTTCAGACCCAGTGTGTGACTCTCCAGGCCCATCCGGACTGTCACTAATGATATTACTGATGGCACAATATTGAGATGTCATTTGCTCAAGTGGAGATGTCACTGTCAGTTTGTCACAAGGGCAGTTACTGTACACATGGCTTTTTTGCTTTCAGATGTGCCCCAAGGCTTGCTTCGACCTCCTAAACTTCCTCCTCCCGTGTGATTCCTCCATCTCCTAATCCCCTACTTCAAACGTTCGCCCCCAACAAACACACATATGCACGTACACACACTCCCCACTCCTGTCAGTGTGTGTGTGTGTGTGTCCGGTGGACCTGCTGTGTCCAGCTGCCCCCGGTGGGGTAGGAGGGGAGGGAGACTCACTTTGTTGTCTGCTGTCTTGGCTTCCTCCTCCATGGCTGTCAGGCTCTCCTTGGTGGAGGTCGCCGACACGCCCGTCTCCAGCTCCTCCAGTTCCTGCTCCATTCTGCAGAACAGAGAGAGATGTGATCATTCACACACACAGACATGGTCAGTGACACACACAAACAGTGTGAGAATAATTGGCACGTCATGCACATCATGCAATCACGAGCCGTGGAATTACAAAGCAGTTTGGGCTTTCTGTGTTGTCTATTTAAAATGTTTAAACTCTTTAAGTGTCCTCATTTTGTTAAATATGAAAACAACCTCACTGTCCTTCCTCACTATGGCCTATCTAACAGAATTAAGCGCCTATTTGGGATATGGACAAAAGCTTCTCCTTAGCTTTCTCCAATTCCGCCTTTTCCCTAGCTCCGGCAATTGTTCGCTTGCGTTGCTCATTGGGTGCCAGTTTAGTGCCAATGTAGCCCCAGTCTGAGCCCCAACAGCCAGCCAAGAGGAATTTAATTAGCGAATTGGATTGCCAGGGGAAGAAGATTGATGCCACTGTTTTGCTATGAGTGGGAAAGAAAATGGTTGGAGCAAGGAGGGAGGGGGGAGGGGTGGTCTGTTATGGGCTACTGGGTCTCCTTTCTGTACCCGAGCCGACAAGGTGAAAAATCTGTCGATGTGCCCTTGAGAAAGGCACTTAACCCGAATTGCTCCAGGGTTGCCGTTGAATGACAGACCCTCGCTGTGATCCAGTTCTCTGAGGGTGTCTCAGGGAGAGGGGATATGCAAAAAACACATTTAGAATATTAATACACACTTCTACATGTGTGAAATAGGACAATTCTTATTATCTGATAGGCTTATACAGATGTAGGATCTTAATTTGAGCCAGTTTGCTACAGCAGGAAAATAATCCTGCAGCAACAGGAAATGTGAATATTATGAGGATTATAATTAATGGACATCTTTTGTAGGGTTTGATACATTTTTCGGTAGGGCAAATCAAGTCAAATCAAGGCAAATCAAGTCTGACATTTTAAAGTGGGAATTACAAACTGTAGAAGACTTTTTAAACTTCGAATACACGACAGGTTTGCATTTCCTGCTGTACAGGAAAGTTCTCTGCAACAAAATAGTGATCAAATTAAGAGGTGTATGTAAACTTCTAACTTCAACTGTATATAGGCAGTAGGTACCAGTGGAGGCTCCGAGGAGGAGGAAGAGGAGGACCATCATACTCAGTAAATTTCTTTTTTTTTTTTTTATAGTGAAACTTTTAGATAAAACTATACTAAATATATTAATTCATGTCACCATATAATTGATTAAACTGTTTTTCAATGGTCTACAGTAGCCTTAGCAGCACTCTGTAGGGTAGCACCAAGGTGTAACCGGAGGACAGCTAGCTTCTGTCCTCCTCTGGGTACATTGACTTCAATACAAAACCCAGGAGGCTCATGGTTCTCACCCCCTTCCATAGACATACACAGTAATTAGGACAAGTTACGGAGGACGTCCTCCAACCTATCAGAGCTCTTGTAGCATGTACTGACATGTTGTCCACCCAATCAAAGGATTAGAGAATTAATCTAGTACTGAAAGCATAAGCTACAGCTAGCTAGCACTTCAGTGCATACAATGTTGTGAGTAGTTGACTCAAAGAGAGAGAAAGACAATAGTTGAATAGAGAGTGCTAGCTATATTTGGTAGATTGTTTTGCCCCTTTAACTTTCACTTAGCTAGCGAAAGCAGCTAGCTAGTTTAGCCTACATAAACACCCGGGATAAACATACCTGAATTTGTCCAATAGAAACTCTTGCAACTGTTGGCCCAACGATTACAGCCTAGATCAGCTAGATGCAGACGAGAGTGTGCAAGGCGGTACTGAATGTGTCACTGTCTGTCACCTTGATTACTCAAAATTCTCTCGACCTGTGCACCTACGTTGTAAACTTTCATTCATAGGCTAGGTTGTAAGAACCTCATGACGGGTACAGGGAAGATTTGAGTATCATGCAGTAGCCTAAACCTATCGATGTTGCATTGAGCTGGGTGAATGGAATATGAATGACAGTCATCCAATATGCTGTAATAGAAATAAGGCCCTGCTCATTAAAAAAAAAGAATCATCCTCCCTCATCTTAAACGTGATTGATCGCCACTGGTAGGTACACCAGTGTTTCAGGGTTGTAGACGTACCTAATGATGTTCTCCTCCATCCCCTTGAGCTTGGCCTCGTCCTCTGCCAGCTGTTTCTTGGCCTCGTCCTGCTCCGAGCCAGCAGCTCCATCCAGCAGCCATCTTTCCCTCAGGGACTTTTGCTGGGCAGGACAGAAGAACATAGGAACATCAATCACTGATTATTGATATCAATACAGTGGGTCTCATAATTATTCACCCCCCCCCACCCCTGGATTTCACATTTTGTTGCCTGACAAAGTGGGATTGAAATGGATTTAGTTGTGATATTTTTTATTGATCTACAAAAAAATACTACATAATGTCAAAGTGAAAAGAACATTCTACAAATGTTAAAATATTTATCAAAATTAAATAACTCAAATATAGTTGTTGTAAATGTCAGGCTCTGGCCATAGAGAAGCCTATTGCTTCTCTATAATTCTATGGTCAGAGTCTGACAGTTCTATGAGTTCTATTTCTGTGCTGTGTTTCGTGTTGGATCCCTAATTAGAGGCAGCTGCATTGCATTGTCTCTAATTAGGCATCCTACTTTAGTTTGTATGTCCCACACCATTGTGTGGTTCATTGTCGAATGTCATCGATGTAAGTAGTGTTCCCGTTTGTCTGTACGTTGTTGTTTATGTAGTTCACATTGAGTTGATTTAATATAAATACAATGTCGAACTATCCCTGCGCTGCGCCTTGGTCTATTCCTACACCCGATCGTGACAGTAAAAGTATTCACACCTTTTGTTTTGGCAAGCCTAAATTAGTTCAGGAGTAACATTTGGTTTGACAAATCACATAAGTTACAATAGCGGTTGATATTTTTGAATGACTACCCCTTCCTCTGTCCCGTATGCATACAACATCTGTATGGTCACTCAATCAAGTATTGAATTTCAAGCACAGACTCAGCTACAAAGACCTGGGAGCTTTTCGAAAGCCTTATAAAGAAGGGCAGTGATTGGTAGATGGGCAACGATAACAAATCAGACATTGGAATATCTCTTTAAGCATATTTATGCTGTGGATGATGTATTAAACCACCCAGACAAAACAAAGACACAGTCATCTTTCTGAACTGAGCTGCAGGACAGGAAGGAAACTGATCAGTGATGTTACCATGAGGTCACTGGTGATTTTAAAACAGAGTTCATTGGCTGTGATGGGAGAGAACTGAGGATGGATCAACAACATTGTAGTGACTCTACAATAATGACCTAAATGACAGAGTGAAAAGAAGAATACAAATATACCAAAACACGCAACAAGGCACTAAAGTAAAACTGCAATTAAAAAAAACACGGCAAAGGAATACACTTTTTGGCCTAAAATGCAAAGCCTTATGTACGGGGAAAATCCAACACTACAAATCACTGAGTCGCTGCCTCCTTATTTTCAAGCATGGTGGTGGCTCTATCATGGTATGGGTGTGCTTAACAAAGACTGAGCTTGAAGGGCAAATGTTGAACAATCCAGGTGTGCAAAGCTCTTAGAGACTTACCCAAGAAGACCCACAGCTGTAACCGCTGCCAAATGTGTTTCTAACATGTATCGACTCGGGGGTGATTACTTATCTAATCAAGGTATATTGGTGTTTTCTTTATTTTTTAAATAATTTTTATAACTCTTTACAGAAATGTTGCAGCAGCCTAAGCAATATGTGCAATATAACATGTGCAATATAACATGCTGTATGGCTTTTCAGTCTGATCAACTGTAGGCTACTAACAGCAGCTGCATACTGCCTATGCACTCTGTCCATCTGGTCAGGGTAAACAAATTGGTAAAGTTATGTATTTATAGTCCACGTGTTTGTGTCAGGAGAAAATGTTATAACATTTGGTTTATATTCCAACTTGGGCTGACTAGGCTGCCTAGACCTTTTAGAGACAAAATGATTAACTGGAATTAGCCACTCTAGTAATTTAATAAGATCTATATCACAAACAAAGAAAAACAGAGCATTGTCTCCATTGGTAATAGCCATGTCATCCTCAAAGATAGATCATGTGCTTAGGCTGATAAAATCAAAGTTTGTGTCCAGAAAAAGTGCTGTCCAGTAAAGTGAAGGATTTCCTGGCATGATACAATAGTCAGCTCCAGTGGCGTGTATTCATGGATGCCAAGGGAAGCCAGGCCCCCCCCCCAAAAAAAAACATTATTTATCATAAAAAAATATTGAAACAACGTATCTTTTCTCTCTGTGTTTCATACATTTCCTTCAATTTCGTGAGAGGCTGAATGTATCTCACCGGAGAAAGCTACGGAGCTAAACAGCACCTTTCTGAGAGGATAGAAGTTCAATATGTAGCTAGATGTAGTATGCTAATGTTAATTAGCTTGCGCATCGTTGCCCATGAAAGGAAGTTAGGCTAGCGAGCAAGCATTTTAGCCAGGTAGCCTAGGACAACAAAAACTAAAAGCGTGTACTGTATGACAGAGTCGTAGAATGTTTCGTCAACATGAAAGGGAGGAGGATGGCATTGGCATTTCTCTACAAGTAGGGGGTTAGTCAACATGTTTTTTCTACTTGCACGAACGAACACACACACACACACACAGAAATTAGAACCATAGATAGCCACATAATATTTAGCTTACGTTGATTGGACTAAATCGTTTTTAGTATCTTTTAGTTAGCACTGTATTAGACTAAGCATAGGTAAAATTATGAAGTTGAAATAGTGTTGGAACAGTGGAGGCAGCAGTAACTCTCTGTGGTTCTAAATCAGTAGTTGTTTAGTAGTCCGAAAATGTTTTGCTGTAGATCGTAACTGTTTGTTACATGTAATATACTTCGTAGACCTCAACGGACAGAGAAATAAACTGACACAGACACTGGTCATATTCACATATACCATATATACACTGCATTCTAAAAGTATTCAGACCCCTTTACTTTTTCCACATTTTGTTACGTTAAAGCCTTATTCTAAAATTGCTTAAATAGTTTTTTCCCCCTCATGAATCTACACACAATACCCCATAATGACAAAGCATACAAATATACAACTGAAATGTCACATTTACATAAGTATTCAGACCCTTTACTCAGTACTTTGTTGAAGCACCTTTGGCATCTATTACAGCCTTGAGTCTACAAGCTTGGCACACCTGTATTTGGGGAGTTTCTCCCATTCTTCTCTGCAGATCCTCTCAAGCTCTGTTAGGTTGGATGGGGAGCGTCGCTGAACAGCTATTTTCAGGTCTCTACAGAGATGTTCGAACGGGTTCAAGTCCGGGCTCTGGCTAGGCCACTCAAGGACATTCAGAGACTTGTTCTGAAGCCACACTTGCGTTGTCTTGGTTGTGTGCTTAGGGTCGTTGTCCTGTTGGAAGGTGAACCTTCGCCCCAGTCTGAGGTTCTGAGCGCTTTGGAGCAGATTTTCATCAAGGATCTCTCTATACCTTGCTCCGTTCATCTTTCCCTCAAACCTGACTAGTCTCCCAGTACCTGCTGCTGAAAAACATCCCCACAGCATGATGCTGCCACCCCCATGCTTTACCATAGGGATGGTGCCAGGTTTCCTCCAGACGTGAAGCTTGGCATTCAGGCCAAAGAGTACAATCTTGGTTTCATCAGACCAGAGAATCTTGTTTCTCATGGTCTGAGTTTTTAGGTGCCTTTTGGTAAACTCCAAGCAGGCTGTCATGTGTCTTTTACTGAGGGGTGGTTTCTGTCTGGCCACTCTACCATAAAGGCCTGATTGGTGGAGTGCTGCAGAGATGGTTGTCCTTTTTTGGAAGGTTCTCCCATCTCCACAGAGAAACTCTGGAGCTCTAACAGAGTGACCATCGGGTTCTTGGTCACCACACTGACCAAGGCCCTTCTCCCACAATTGCTTAGTTTGGCCGAGAGGCCAGCTCTAGAAAGAGTCTTGGTGGTTCCAAACTTCTTCCATTTAAGAATGATGGAGGCCACTGTGTTCTTGGGGACCTTCAATGCTGCAGACATTTTTGAGTACCCTTTCCCAGATCTGTGCCTCGACACAATCTTGTTACGGAGCTCTACAGACAACTCCTTCGACCTCATGGCTTGGTTTTTGCTCTGACAAGCACTGTCAACTGTGGGACCCACCACGGTGTGCCAGAGAGCGCTACAGGAGGTCCTTCCTGCCGGCGGCTATGAGACTATATAATGCCTCACCGGGGTGCCGTGCCGTCGGCAACATAGATCTGGAACTGTTGGGGTGCTAGGACCTAGTTTAACAATTATGCATCCATCCGTGAGTAACTCTGGTCCGTCAGCACTCATCCACTCAGGACCTATTTATTCATACAGGTCTGTATATACATACTCATGTACAGTTGTTATATTATATCACATGCAATATTGTAAGTAAATATTGGACGTAGGCATTCACTCAGGAATGCATATTAGTATCCTGCCAGTTGCACCTTTTCTCATTGCTTTTAGTATATCGAATGTGCAATAAGTGCAGTTGTCTGTAATTAAACCCTGCGCACTAAGGACTGTATTTTAAGGGAATTACTATTATTACCCCAAATGATATCATACACACATTTAGCTATTAAAGTATCTCTTCCTGTCATTTACCTGTACAGTTTGTGTAAACATGCAAGTATTCACTTATCTGTAAATATAATTGTATACCTAACTGTACAGCTAATTTAACTAATTTAACCATGCAAAATTTTCACTTACCTGTTAATTTACCCAGTCTGTCTATTAAGTAAACTATTATTACCCTCGCTCATATCATACGCATTTTTAGCTACTGAAGTATTTCTCTGCCATCGACCTGTATAGTATAGTTAACCATCCAACATCCACCAATGTATAGTGTACATATTCAGCCAACCACTCATACTATGCAATGTCCTTTTATAGCTTTTTTTTTTTTTTTTTTTTTTTTTTGCACTCCAGATATCTTGTATTTCTATACTTTTCCATACTGCCGCTCTATGTATCATGTACCGTGTATCTGTCTTTTGTGTACTTTTCGTTGTGGCATTTTGCACCTGCCCTGTGTTTTGTTGTAGCTGCTTGACAATGAAATTTCCCCCCCGGGGGAGCAATAAAGTACCTATCTATCATCTATCTATCTATCTTATATAGACAGGTGAGTGCTTATCCAAATCATGTCCAATCAATTTAATTTACCACAGGTGGAGTCCAATCAATTTGTAGAAACATCTCAAGGAGGATTAATGGAAACAGGATGCACCTGAGCTCAATTTCGAGTCTCATAGCAAAGGGTCTGAATACTTACAGTGGGGAGAACAAGTATTTGATACACTGCCGATTTTGCAGGTTTTCCTACTTACAAAGCATGTAGAGGTCTGTAATTTTTAACATAGGTACTCTTCAACTGTGAGTGACAGAAAAATCCAGAAAATCACATTGTATGATTTTTAAGTAATTAATTTGCATTTTATTGCATGACATAAGTATTTGATACATCAGAAAAGCAGAACTTAATATTTGGTACAATTCATATTTGGTGCAATTACATACGTTTCCTGTAGTTCTATACCAGGTTTGCACACACTGCAGCAGGGATTTTGGCCCACTCCTCCATACAGTTCCTTCAGGTTTCGGGGCTGTCGCTGGGCAATACGGATTTTCAGCTCCCTCCAAAGATTTTCTATTGGGTTCAGGTCTGGAGACTGGCTAGGCCTCTCCAGGACCTTGAGATGCTTCTTACGGAGCCACTCCTTAGTTGCCCTGGCTGTGTGTTTCGGGTCGTTGTCATGCTGGAAGACCCAGCCACGACCCATCTTCAATGCTCTTACTGAGGGAAGGAGGTTGTTGGCCAAGATCTCGCAATACATGGCCCCATCCATCCTCCACTCAATACGGTGCAGTCGTCCTGTCCCCTTTGCAGAAAAGCATCCCCAAAGAATGATGTTTCCACCTCCATGCTTCACGGTTGGGATGGTGTTCTTGGGGTTGTACTCATCCTTCTTCTTCCTCCAAACACGGCGAGTGGAGTTTAGACCAAAAAGCTCTATTTTTGTCTCATCAGACCACATGACCTTCTACCATTCCTCCTCTGGATCATCCAGATGGTCATTGGCAAACTTCAGACGGGCCTGGACATGCGCTGGCTTGAGCAGGGGGACCTTGCGTGCGCTGCAGGATTTTAATCCATGACGGCATAGTGTGTTACTAATGGTTTTCTTTGAGACTGTGGTCCCAGCTCTCTTCAGGTCATTGACCAGGTCCTGCCATGTAGTTCTGGGCTGATCCCTCACCTTCCTCATGATCATTGATGCCCCACGAGGTGAGATCTTGCATGGTGCCCCAGACCGAGGGAGATTGACCGTCATCTTGAACTTCTTCCATTTTCTAATAATTGCGCCAACAGTTGTTGCCTTCTCACCAAGCTGCTTGCCTATTGTCCTGTAGCCCATCCCAGCCTTGTGCAGGTCTACAATTGTATCCCTGATGCCCTTACACAGCTCTCTGGTTTTGGCCATTGTGGAGAGGTTGGAGTCTGTTTGATTGAGTGTGTGGACAGGTGTCTTTTATACAGGTAACGAGTTCAAATAGGTGCAGTTAATACAGGTAATGAGTGGAGAACAGGAGGGCTTCTTAAAGAAAAACTAACAGGTCTGTGAGAGCCGGAATTCTTACTGGTTGGTAGGTGATCAAATTCTTATGTCATGCAATAAAATGCAAATTAATTACTTAAAAATCATACAATGTGATTTTCTGGATTTTTGTTTTAGATTCCGTCTCTCACAGTTGAAGTGTACCTATGATAAAAATTACAGACCTCTACATGCTTTGTAAGTAGGAAAACCTGCAAAATCGGCAGTGTATCAAATACTTGTTCTCCCCACTGTATGTAAATTAGGTATTTCCGTTTTTTTATACATTTGCAAAATGTCAAAAAAAATGTTTTTGCTTTGTCATTATGGGGTATTGTGTGTAGATTGATGAGAAAAAACATTAATTTAATAAATGTTTAGAATAAGGCTGTAACTTAACAAAATGTGGAAAAAGTAAAGTGGTCTGAATACAACAGCTTCTTCAGCCATCTATACTGTATAAAAACATAAACGCAATATGAAACAATTTTGCATCGATTTTACTGAGTTACAGTTCATATAAGGAAACTAGTCAATTGACATAAATTAATTAGGCCCTAATCTATGGATTTCACATGACTGGGCAGGGGTGCCACCCACGTGGCAGCTATGCCCACCCACTGGGGAGCCAGGTCCAGCCAATCAGAAGTTTTTCGACACAAAAGGGCTTTATTACAGACAGAAATACAGTGGCAAGGCATGTGAACTAACAGGTTATTGAGCAAACAACACAATTATCACAACACATAGGTTTTAATATGCCTTTTTGTTTTGGCTTGGCTTCCTCAGTGATTTAATGTACAGCAGTAATCCTATTTTCCCTAATCCTAATCCTAACCTGTACCCTAACCTTAACCCTAAACCTAAAACTAACCCTAGCTCCTAACCCTAACACAAATTCTAAATGTAACACTAAACCACCTGGAAATAGCATTTGACCTTGTGAGGACTAACAAAATGTCCCCACAAGCATAGTTAAACACGTCCACGCGCACACACACAGTTATTCAAACTGTAGACGGGATTCATGTCATGCATTAATATTGTGTATGTTAACTTTCGACTTATTTCAAATGTAATGTGAATGCAAATTCATTGCCATGAACAGCATTCACTTAGGAATGGGTTGAAATCAGCTAAATGCAGCATGATGGATTTGCATAGTTTTCCCTTGGCAGAGAGGTTAATTTAGGGGATAGGTTCATAGGAACCCAATCTCTTTCAAAAGCAGGAAAATGTGGGTAAAGGTTATTTTTGCAGCAATGAGAGAGTCTCATGCCCCGCCAGTGTATCCAGCATAGAATAATATCACTATTCATGAATTCAACCCCAGACAGGACAAATCCATCTAACCCGACTATCTCATGACCCAACCATCTCTCTCTTATCAATAAGATGGTTTGTGTGTCTCTCTCTCTCTCTCTTCCTCTACAGCTCCCCCCTCTCTCCTTCCCTCCTCTCTCCTCTACAGCTCCCCCCTCCCTCTCTCTCTCTCTCTCTCTCTCCTTCCCTCCTCTCTCCTCTCCCTTTCACACTCTCTCTCTCTCTCTCTCTCTCTCTCTCTCTCTCTCCTATGCATATGCTCTCCCTGCCTTTTCCCTGGTGGGCTCTATGATTGGGTGACATCATCACCTGTTCACGCCCTTCCACACACACACACACACACACACCGTCACCCCGTCAGATGCAAGAGGACAAAGCCACAGCAGCTCCCGCACATGTACTCTGTGTTTGATCCATTGTTCTTGGGGAGCACAATGCCCCATAAATAAACACACACACACACACAAACACACAGATGTGCACACACTACATGCATACTGACAGGCACACACACACATACGGTACACACACTCTCACACACCAACTGGGCATTTCACTCATTTGTAGAAGATCAGGGACAAAGAACGTTAGCTTCACATTATTCTTCTACTGAAAATCAAACATGATCAGACAAGCAATGTTATGTAATAAATGCTACTCAATATACTTGTCATATTTCTTTACTGACTCTATTGGGAAATACGATAAAGCAGGAGCTGTACTGAATCTATATTTGCAGAATAACTATAACAATAACAGACAAGCTGCATATTGTGGTACTGAGTCCCAAACTGACTTACTGTTCTACTTCTTCCTGTGACCATCATAAGCTCTTAGAGAAAAGGGTTCCAAAATGGTTCTTCGGCTGTCCTAATAGGCAAACCCTTTTTGGTTCCAGGCAAAACCCTTTTTGGTTCCAGGTAGAACCATTTTGGGTTCCATGTAGAACCCTCTGTGTAAAGAGAAAGGTGTAACGTGTAACCCAGAAAGGTTCTACTTGGAACCAAAAGGGTTCTACATGGAACTAATAAGGGTTCTTTAAACGGTTCTCCTCTGGGGACAGCCGAAGAACCCTTTAAGGTTCTAGATAGCACCTTTTTTTCAACTCAGGAAATGTACTGAAATTCAATTAAGAAATCTAAATAATCTTTATAGACAATAACAGCACAATACCAATTGACGAGTTGGATTTCAGAACAATTCCTTGATTTATTGTGTTTCGGGAGGGCATTGACCTTTCGCAGTCCCAAGGACCAATAGCCAATAATGTCTAAATCACAACACCAATCACCTCACTGTCTCTGCTGAGAGACAGTGAGGTGAAAAAGCTGACTGCTACTGGTCTGTATTCACCCACCATCCAGCTTCCTGCTTCTCCCACTCTCTCTCCCCTCTGTTTCGATTTCTACTTTTGTCTCTCTCTCTTTCTCTCTCTCTCTCATCTCTGTTTCTCTTTCTTTCTCTCTCTGTTTCTCTCTCTCTCTCTCTCTCTCTCTCTCTCTCTCTCTCTCTCTCTCTCTCTCTCTCTCTCTCTCTCTCTCTCTCTCTCTCTCTCTCTCTCATCTCTGTTTCTCTTTCTTTCTCTCTCTCATCTCTGTTTCTCTTTCTTTCTCCCTCTCTTTCTCTCTCTCTCTCTCTCTCTCTCCTCTCTCTCTCTCCCTCCCTCATCTCTGTTTCTCTCCCTCCCATTCTCTCTCGCTCTCTCTCCCTCTCTCTCTCTCTGTTCAGTGTGTCTGCTGACTGGACAGTTGAGCTCCATGGAAACTGCTAATGAGTCCAGTTTTTGGATCTTATCTCCCTCTGGCTGACAGGCTCTCTCTCTGCTTGCATTGGGCTAGCTGTATTAGCTGCTTCATTGATAACTATGGATACATTCCAAATGGCACCCTATTCCCTATAAAGTGCACTACTTTTGACCAGAGTGCTATGGGCCCTGGTCAAAAGTAGTGCACTATGTAGGAAATAGGTTGCCATTTGGGACAAGACCTACAGTACCAGCCAAAAGTTTGGACACACCTACTCATTCAAGGGTTTTTAGAATAAACTATGAAATAACACATATGGAATCATGTAGTAACCAAAAAAGTGTTATAAACAAATCAAAATATATTTAATATTTTAAATTCTTCAAAGTAGCCACCCTTTGCAATGATGACAGCTTTGCACACTCTTGACCCTCTCTCAACCAGCTTCATGAGGAATGTTTTTCCAACAGTCTTGAAGGAGTTCCCACATATGCTGAGCACTTGTTGGCTGCTTTTTCTTCACTCTGCAGTCCAACTCATCCCAAACCATCTCAATTGGGTTGAGGTCGGGTGATTGTGGAGGCCAGGTCATCTGATGCGGCACCCCATCACTCTCCTTCGTGGTCAAATAGCCCTTACACAGCCTGGAGGTGTGTTGGGTCATTGTCCTGTTGAAAAACAAATGATAGTCCCACTAAGCACAAACCAGATGGGATGGCGTATCGCTGCAGAATGCTGTGGTAGCCATGCTGGTTAAGTGTGCCTTGAATTCTAAATAAATCACTGACAGTGTCACCAGCAAAGCACCCACACATCATCACACCCCCCAATCCATGCTATATGGTGGGAACCACACATGTGGAGATCATCCGTTCACCTACTCTGCGTCTCACAAAGACACAGCGGTTGGAAGTCTCTTCTTCTTATTGGTGTCCTTTAGTAGTGGTTTCTTTGCAGTAATGCGACCATGAAGGCCTGATTCACACAGTCTCCTCTGAACAGTTGATGTTGAGATGTGTCTGTTACTTGAACTCTGTGAAGCATTTATTTGGGCTGCAATTTCTGAGGCTGGTAACTCTAATTAACTTATCCTCTGCAGCAGAGGTAACTCTGGGTCTTCCATTCCTGAGGCGGTCCTCATGAGAGCCAGCCTACCTCAGGAATCTGGTCGAGTTAATGCCAAGAGTGTGCAGAGCTGTCATCAAGGCAAAGGGTGGCTTCTTTGATGAATCTCAAATATAAAATATATGTTGATTTTGTTTAACACTTTTTTGGTTACTACATGATTCCATATGCGTTATTTCATAGTTTTGATGTCTTCACTATTATTCTACAATGTAGAAAATAGTAAAAATAAAGATAAACCCTTGAATGAGTAGTTGTGTCCAAACATTTGACTGGTACTGTCTGTGGAGACCTGATCACTGTCCATTGGTTCAACAAACAGAGGAAATAGAAGTCAAATAATTAAATATGGAGATTGTAAACCTTTTATTATATTGAAAATATTGTAATTTTACTCTTGTTGTTTCGAAAAGTGAATCATAACTGATGATGAAAGCTTGTTTTAGAGAAACCGTAATAAAAGCAAAAATCCATGCAACCAAAAGCAACAACGCCAAACTCACTTTCCACAACACAAGAATGCAGCTAGCTGAAAGTAAACCAGGGCAAGACAATGCACTGCATATTTAGCAGGGGAAGTGTGTTTTTTTCTTGCCCCAAAACAGGATGCCTTTTAAAGCCAAACTTTTACAGGGTTTTTTTTCAGAGGGATTCTTCTTATTTTGCTGTCTGAGCATAGGGCCTCCTCTGTCCAGCCATGTGCCTTCAGGACCCTTGAACACACACACACACACACACACACACACACACACACACACACACACACACACACACACACACACACACACACATGTGCATGTACATACTAACACACACACACCCTTTACTGATGACCAGCGCAGGAGTTCAATTCTACGAGCCCCAGCCAAGTCCTGCTGTGCCCATTCCATAGAGAGGCCCCTCTACTCCTCTAGACTTTAGGAGTTGGTGCCCAGTTCCTTGCACACCCACTGCCAAGCCTTACTGGCACAGTTAACTACCCCCCCAAAAACTGATTTGTCAATGCTGCACTCATAAATAAACATGATATAAAAAGGAAAGGGCATAGGAAACCATCATACTCAAGCCACCACACCACTCCTTGGAAGTTATGGGAACATACGATTTTGGTTTCTCATTGGTTCTGGGAATGAAGCCATACGTTTCCTGTCCGGTAAAACTGAGCGTTTTTTAAACGTTCTGAGAACGGAAGTGAACATTTAGCCTGTTCTGGGAACTTTTTAGGTTGCAGGGAGGTTCTGAGAATGTTTTACTATGGTTCCCTGAAAAACTTCCAGGGAGGTTTTATTAATGTACTGAGAACTGAAATTATAGGTTATTTGAAGGTAAATAAATCGCGTTCTGAGAACATTCTCTAAATGTTGTAAATGTTTTGAATGAAATGTAAAGGCTATTTTGAGGATTTTTTTATAACTTCCTTAAAACTTTCACTGAACTAAACAGACTTCTAATAACACTGCTAGCTTAGTTTAACTGCTTTGAACTCCAAGCAGAGATAAGACACATGGACATTTCTTTACTTAGGCATTAATCATGCAAACAGACACATTTTTTTATTTTGTCACGGCATCAGTGAGATTCAAACCTATGATCTTCTGTTGTTTATCCATGGATGTAGTCCACCGGGCCACCATGTTTTTTTAAACTCATACAAAGCTGTTCATTTTAGTCTATTCAAACAGACCTCATTTCAAAGGAAACAAGCACTCATTAAAATCAGGTGTGGCCAATTAGTGAACACACCTGAACACACTTAACAAGATAGAGCAGTGGTCACCAACCATTCAATCGCAAAACATTTCTGTAAAAAAATACAACGATAAAGTCTTGTGCCCAATTTGTTTTTATTTGTTTAGCTCTGTTGGTGGTAGGTGCACTTGACTCAGCAGCCCCAATTTTGAACCATTTAATGTGTCTGAAGGTAGAACTCTGCCTACCCGGTAGACCCAGAGTGAAAATCAAGTGCACTTATATGCCTACCGCTGGCCAATCAGATAGCTCAGATCACCGTGTCTGCATAGTTTCCTTGAGCCATCGACTGTAAAAAGTTGATACTGTGAGATTTAAAACTTTTAAAACCATGACTAGAGAGAGACTCAAAGAATACAGCAAAGAGCTACTGTTTTTATGAGTAAGTTAATGTTTAAGTTGTTATTCAGCACTGTCAACACTTTGTTCAACACTCCTATTAGCCATAAAATGCATGCTCTCCCTACTTTCACTGACACTACAACCAGCACTGCAGCTGCAATGAATGAGTATAGCAAAGTGTGTCGATAAGTTTGCATTGTTATTATTAGTGGCTTGTGTCTTTTCAATATCGTCTTTTTTTCACTTTCGCTGGTCGTAGGAATAACAACATGAATTGATGCACAAGGCAGAAAAAATGCAGTCGGTCACAGCTGGCTGTGACACAACCTGGGATCGAACCCGGGTCTGTATTGAAGCCTCAAGGTACTGCAAAACAGTTCCTTAGACTGCTGCACCACTCGAGAGGCCCCCAACAAAACTGTTTTTAATTGGTTAATGTTGCATAGGCTTACGTATTTTTTAAGTCATGATTTAAAAAAAATCTGAGCGGTAGATTTCGGCTTGCATTTTGACTCAGAAAGTAATCTTGACTCAGAAAAGGTTGGTGACCACTGAGATAGAGGATAGAGAGAGTTTTGTTGACAATGAGAACAAAATGTATATGTTTTTAAATAACATTCTTAGAACTTTCTTTGAATGTTACTAACTTTTTCTTGTGATTTTTTCATGGAAAGTTTTCTTAATGTTCTGAGAACATGACTTTAAAGAGAACCATGAGGAAACCTGTAGGAAACGTTATGCTGAAATACTGAAATTCCCACAGAAGAACATTGTTTCTTAATGTTCTCTGAACATTCTGAGAACATGACTTTAAATAGAATCACGAGGAAACCTGTGGAAAACTTTATGTTGAAGTATTGAAATTCGCACAGAAGAACGTTGTTTCTTAACATTCTCTGAACTATTTGAGAACATTCCCAATGTCAAACCAGTTGAAGAATGTTCATAGAACATTACTAATTAAATGTAAACATGTTTGAAGTTTTAGGAAACGTTCTGTTAAAGTAATGAAATCCCAAGAAAATAAGGTCTTTTTGTTAAGTTCCTTAAATGTGCTGAGAATGTTCCAAAGCCAAGCAACTATCATGCACCATTCCCAGATAATTGTGGGAAGGTTGTATGCAAAATAACCATAGAACAACCACACTCGCACCAAGCTCTAAGAAACATATGGTTCTCTGAACGTTATGTGCTAGCTAGGTGGATCTTGAGCTCCCTTAAAAAACACCAACTACATACAAAATGTCTGAGATTAAAGTGATATAAGAGGTAGAGATTCATTTTCCAAATTCTCTGAGGGGTTGCCGTGACAACATTGGCACTACTGCACTCTTCAAAGTGAAAGTTATTTGTACTTTCCAACGCTCTTGCACCCAATCCTGTTGTACTGTGAAACCAAAATAACTGTACCCAACAACTGAATGCCCAGTGTCCCATCCACCCCTCAGTGTTCCCCCAGTGTCCCATCCACCCCTCAGTGTTCTCCCAGTGTCCCATCCTGTGAAAGTTATCTTACCTTGAGGTGAGAGAGCTGTCTCCTGTCATCTTCCAGCTGCCTCTTCTTATTCTCAATCTCTGTCTGCCTCTTCCTCTTCTCCTGTTGGAGCATAGGGAAACAATGTCAGTATGTGGGGAGAAGACATTCAATGCAAACTAACAGTAAAGAGTATGGATGAACGGATTATGGAACCCTGTAGGTTCCTATGCAAGGTGTAGCATAGTGCTAGCAACAATGGGATGGTGGGTTTGATTCCTGCATGGGCCAAATATGCTGGATTGCATCTGCACTGACATCCCAATCCCTTAGATTGCCTTTATTGTGGCCTCTAACGGATGTACTGTATCCACATCCCGTTTAGCATGTGTGAAAGCCCTTTATGGTGTATATGGAGGTACTTGTCTGCTGAATGACCATAATGTATCCTTATCAGTTGGATGTTTGGAACAACTGTAATTTAGTCTTTGTAAGTTGTTTGTACAGAAATACGTGCAACTGGGTCCTGGACTTCCTGACGGGCCGCCCCCCAGGTGGTGAAGGTAACACCTCCACTTCCCTGATCCTCAACACAGGGGCCCCACAAGGGTGTGTGCTCAGCCCCTCCTGTACTCCCTGTTCACCCATGACTGCGTGGCAATGCAGGACTCCAACTCAATCATCAAGTTTGCAGACAACACAACAGTAGTAGGCCTGATTACCAACAATGACGAGACAGCCTACAGGGAGGAGGTGAGGGCCCTGGCAGAGTGGTGCCAGAAAAATAACCTCTCGCTCAACGTCAACAAAACAAAGGAGCTGATCGTGGACTTCAGGAAACAGCAGAGGGAGCATGCCCCTATCCACATCGACGGGACCGCAGGGGAGAAAGTGAAAAGCTTCAAGGTCCTCGGAGGACACATCACTGACAATCTGAAATGGTCCACCAACACAGACAGTGTAGTGAAGAAGGCGCAACAGTGGAGGCTGAAGAGATGTTCCTTGGCCCCTCACAAACATCAACAGATGCGCAATTGAGAGCATGCTGTCGGGCTGTATCACCGCCTGGAATGGCTACTGCACCATCCGAAACTGCAGGGCTTTCCACATACAGCACCCAATGTCACAGGAAGGCCAAAGAGATCATCAAGGACATCAACCACCCGAGCCAGGGCCTGTTCACCCCGCTATCATCCAGAAAGGGAGGTCGGTACAGGTGCATCAAAGCTGGGTCCAAAAGACTGAAAAACTGCTTCTATCTCAAGGCCATCAGACTGTTAAATAGCCATCACTAGCCGGCTACCACCTGGTTACTCAACCCTGCAGCTTAGAGGCTGCTGCCCCATATAAAGTTGAAGTCGGAAGTTTACATACACCTTAGCCAAATACATTTAAACTCAGTTTTTCACAATTCCTGACATTTAATCCTGGTAAAAATCTATTTTAAGAATGTGAAATGTCAGAATAATAGTAGAGAGAATGATTTATTTCAGCTTTTATTTCTTTCATCCTAGTGGGTCAGAAGTTTACATACACTCAATTAGTATTTCGTAGCATTGCCTTTCAAATTTTTAACTTGGTTCAAACATTTTGGGTAGCCTTCCACAAGCTTCCCACAATAAGTTGGGTGAATTTTGGCCCATTCCTCCTGAGAGAACTGGTTTAGCTGAATCAGGTTTGTAGGCCTCCTTGCTCGCACACGCTTTTCAATTCTGCCCACAAATTTTCTATAGGATTGAGGTCATGGCTTTGTGATGGCCACTCCAATACCTTGACTTTGTTGTCCTTAAGCCATTTTGCCACAACTTTGGAAGTATGCTTGGGGTCATTGTCCATTTGGCAGACCCATTTACGACCAAGCTTTAACTTCCTGAATGATGTCTTGAGATGTTGCTTCAATATATCCACATACATTTCCTTCCTCATGATGCCATCTATTTGTGAAGTGCACCAGTCCCTCCTGCAGCAAAGCATCCCCACAACATGATGCTGCCACCCCCGTGCTTCACGGTTGGGATGGTGTTCTTCGGATTGCAAGCCTCCCCCTTTTTCCTCCAAACATAACGATGGTCATTATGGCCAAACAGTTATATTTGTGTTTCATCAGACCAGAGGACATTTCTCCAAAAAGTATGTTCTTTGTCCCCATGTGCAGTTGCAAACCGTTGTCTGGCTTTTTTATGGTGGTTTTGGAGCAGTGGCTTCTTCCTTGCTGAGCAGCCTTTCAGGTTATGTCAATATAGGACTTGTTTTACTGTGGATATAGATACTTTTGTACCTGTTTCCTCAAGCATCTTCACAAGGTCCTTTGCTGTTGTTCTGGGATTGATTTGCACTTTTCGAACCAAAGTACGCTCATCTCTAGGAGACAGAACACGTCTCCTTCCTGAGCGGTATGAAGGCTGCGTGGTCCGATGGTGTTTATACTTGCGTACTATTGTTTGTACAGATTAACGTGGTACCTTCAGGCGTTTGGAAATTGCTACCAAGGATGAACCAGACTTATGGAAGTCATTTTTTTCTGAGGTCTTGGCTGATTTCATTTGATTTTCCCATGATGTCGAGCAAAGAGGCACTGAGTTTGAAGGTGGCCTTGAAATACATCCACAGGTACACCTCCAATTGACTCAAATTATGTCAATTAGCCTATCAGAAGCTTCTAAAGCCATGACATAATTTTCTGGAATTTTCCAAGCTGTTTAAAGGCACAGTCAACTAAGTGTATGTAAACTTCTGACCCACTGGAATTGTGATATAGTGAATTATTCGTGAAATAATCTGTCTGTACACAATTGTTGGAAGAATTACTTGTGTCATGCACAAAGTAGATGTCCTAACCAACTTGCCAAAACTATAGTTTGTTAACATGAAATCTGTGGAGTGGTTGAACAATTAGTTTTAATAACTTCAACCTAAGTGTATGTAAACTTCCAACTTCAACTGTACATAGACATGGAATCACTGGTCACTTTAATAATGAAACACTAGTCACTTTAATAATGTTTACATACTGCTTTACTAATTTCATATGTATATACTAGATTCTATTCTACTGTATTTTAGTCAATTCCACTCCGACGTTGCTCGTCCTGATATTGATATATTTCTTAATTCCATTATTTTAATTTAGATTTGTGTGTATTGTTGTGAATTGTTAGATACTAATGCATCTACACCCGCAACAACATCTACTAAATATGTGTATGTGACCAATAAAATATGATTTGATTAGATTTTTGTCAGATCCCCTCCTTCAGGCTTGGCATTTGGATATGAGTTGTAGCAAAGGACATTCTAGGCAAACTTCATATAGCGTTAATATAAATCAATATGTGCTCTAAGTTGAGAACAGAGAAGGTTTATAGGAATGGTTGATTTGAGGTTATAGGAACACATGGTGTGAATTATCTGTCCTCTCTTATGCTCTAACATGACTTGGACTTCATATTCAACCTCCCAAACATGCAAACACACATAAACACAATGGGCCGTGCATTTTTCATTGTGCCAGGGTATTATGTTTAAAAGGTCCGGCCATACTGGGCATGACTTCCTCTCTGCCCTGCCTCTCAGAGACGCCAGCTCCACAGAAATACAATACACAAACCTGTCAACTAGAGCCCAATCTAAGAGAATCCACTCGCCCCTAAACCCAGGCCTTTGTCGGGGCATAGTGGTAGGGGCTAGGGGTTGATTTGGGATTGTTCTCTTTCTATGCTGTAAAAGCAATCACCATAGTCGGTTTAGCCTAGCGGCCTAGCGGTTAAGAGTGTTGGGCCAGTAACCGAAAGGTCTCTAGTTCGAATATCCGAGCCGACAAGGTGAAAAAACTTGTTGATGTACCCTTGAGCAAGGCACTTAACCCTAATTTGCTCCAGGGGCGCTGTACTACTATGGCTATCCCTGTAGGTAGGCCGTCATTAAAAATAAGAATTTGTTCTTAACTGACTTGCCTAGTTAAATAAAGGTTAAAAAAAGAAGAAGAAAAAGTTGGCTGAGGGCCACATCCCTCCGTTTATCCCAAAAAACCTTTACTTCACTATTTGTGGCCCTATGAGAAGACCTGCAGACACAAACACATGCATACACACACACTGTCGCCTGGCTCCAACATGGTACATGGGAGAGAGTATATCTGCCACTTCAGCACAAGCTTAATCTGAAAGCAGTGGAGCGTGGTGAAGCGGAGAGAATGATATGGCCTGTCCCAACAATAGAAGAGGAAACCAAGGGCACAAGGAAGATGGCTGGCCCGGTTTCTCAGTTGGTTAAAGCACACAGCTCACAACCCTTCAGCTGTGGGTTGATTACCACTTGGGCAGAATAACTGTGTTCAGTTGCTTTAGACTTTTTTAGCATTATGTAAGAGATAGGGCTGATACAAAGAGAATAAGGAAGGAAGGAAAGGAGGGAAGTGTATTAGAAGTGAGTGTTTGTTCTCATTGACCCTTGTTCTAAGTGCCCATTTAAAATGGCCTTGGCTAAGTCTTCTGTAGGTTTTGCTCATTCTTGAAAAGGGACAGAATGAAATAGAAAGACTGAGAGGAGAGAAAGAAAGAGAGATTGAGAAGAGAGAGAAAGAGAGATTGAGAGGTGAGAGTGAAAGAGAGATTGAGAGGTGAGAGTGAAAGAGAGATTGAGAAGAGAGAGAAAGAGAGATTGAGAGGTGAGAGTGAAAGAGAGATTGAGAGGAGAGAGAGAAAGGGAGATTGAGAGGAGAGAGAAAGAGAGATTGAGAGGAGAGAGAGAAAGAGAGATTGAGATAAAGACAGGATAGAGAGTTAAGGCAAAGAAAATAAATGAGGCAGAATCTTTAAAGATCGATTGATGTGTGTGTGTGTGTGTGTGTGTGTGTGCGCGCGCGTGCGTGCGCGTGTGTGTGTGTGTGTGTGTGTGTGCACGTGCGCGTGTGTGCATCGATTGGTGCATTAGAGACTGCATTACCCCTCTCTGTGGCTTACTTAAACCAAAAGACAAAATAACCAAATGGTGGGAAGTTTGAGTGTATGTGTGACAGGGTGGGTGGGTGGGTGGGTGGGTGTGGGTGTGTGGGTGTGGGTGTGGGTGCAATAAAGATATAGAGAGAGAGGAAGGCGAGAGAGAGAAGAGAGAGGGGAGAGAGAGAGTTGGGGAGGAAGACGCTGAAAGAAATGGGCTCAGGGATCAAAGGTTTTATTTCTCCTTCCTAGTCGGTTGGCATTAATGATTAAAGCCGCTAAAGAGGAAAGCTCAGGATACGCTCATGGAAGGGTCGAGACGGAAATTAAAATGGAGCAGGAAATCTCCCATCAAACCCACCTAACCAAAACCAGTCCATCTACTACTCTATATAAGCATATTAGTGGGAATCGTTTCTCTGCTCGGTAATGTCGGAGTGTGTTGTGTGGATTATACTGTATAGTAAGTGTGTTGGCAGTGAGAGTGTAACGGTAGTGTGCCACACGTGGCAGGAGGATCTCATCACTTACCGCTATAGCCTGGAGTCTCTCCTGCTGTGACAGCCCCTCAGACATCCTACCAGAGCGAGAGAGGGAGAGAGGGGGAGGAAGAGAGGTAGGGATCGGGTAAGAAAGGGAGGGAGAGAGAGAGAGAGAGAGATAGAGATAGAGAGAAGAAATAGTTAACTTGTCTAACAAGAAACCCACAAGACAATTGGCTGTGAAGACATCATTCTAAAGACATAGCCAGTCCTATAGGTTTGTGGTCTTGGGTACTACGGGTCTCTTTGCATTTGAAACATGTTGGTATGCATGGGAAAGGCCAAGTTGCATTCCTTCCACCCCTGGTTACCTTAATTACAAACTATTAACTTCATTTCACAAACAGGCATTAACAAACATCTCCCTCCCTCTCATTCTCTCTCCATTGAATTCAAATGCACTGAGGTAACCCAATGTCGCAAAAGCATTGATTCAAATTAATACTAGACAGTAAAACCTAATAAATCGAAAGAACAAGCAATTCATGATACACACACTGCAGAAAGGTATTTAGGATATCATCTTTTTTTCACTGTACTTGTGAATTTGACAAATAAAACGTGAAACTTGAAAAACACGCACACCTACAGTGAGAGAGATCTGGATTTCATCCTCCAGTCTGATTGACAGTTGTAATATCTAATTCCTGCCTGTCAAGCATTTTACTAGAGAGGAAACATATGTATGCCTCTATGCTTTCATACCTGAGGAATTCAGAGCATTTGCAGATCAGCTTACTTACACACGTTTTTTCCTGGATAGACTCCTAGTCATATATGCAATACTGTATGTGTATGGTTCATTGCTGGACTATAGCTGAATTAGTGCCATTCGAATTAGTTCACATCACTGACCCCTGACTAAAAAACAAATACTGTAGAAAAGAAGGTAACACCTTGTGCATAGGACTCAATAGGTGGAATGAAGCCGAAAAATGACGAACACAAATCGCTGATTCATTGGCAACGGCGCGACTTATCACTACCCACACAAGTTCTTTGACTTAAGAAAAACATAAAATATATGACCAACACCTTAAAGAAAGTACTGACTTATCATCAAATAGATACCATGGATAATTATGTAGAACGTCCACCTCATATTTTCTTATTTTGATATCTTTGTGGGGAAATGAGGATGCACATGAATAGTCACCAATCACCACACGAGAGAATTCCATATATTTTATGAAACAGGAAGAAAGAAATTAGAACAAGGGTCATTGAACAAAGAAAATATTGATGTCCTGCAATAATATGCTGTAGGCATATGTTGACAAGGTTTCTCAATCGCATGCCTGGCTAATTGATTCCAGATATTCAGGCCACAAGAATGTACTGCCACATTTTCACACAGTCATACACAATAAAACACATTAACACACAGTTAATGCCATATGGTCCCACTTCACATGAAGTGCCCAAAAACCTACACTACCGTTCAAAAGTTTGGGGTCACTTCGAAATTTCCTTAATTTGGAAAGAAACACAATTTTTTTGTCCATTAATATAACATCAAATTGATCAGAAATACAGTGTAGACATTGTTGTAAATGACTATTGTAGCTGGAAACGGCTGATTTTTTATGGAATATCTACATAGGCGTACAGAGGCCCATTATCAGCAACCATCACTCCTGTGTTCTAATGGCATGCTGTGTTAGCTAATCCAAGTTTATAATTTTAAAAGGCTAATAGATCATTAGAAAACCCTTTTGCAATTATGTTAGCACTGCTGAAAACTGTTGTGCTGATTAAAGAAGCAAGAAAACTGGCCTTCTATAGACTAGTTGGCTATTTATCTGGTACTGTAGCTACATAGGTAGGTATAGTGTAATTACAGTGTAAGTAGGCTACAACTGTTGTCCTGTCTGCAGTTTGTGTTATTAGACAGATATGAATCCTTATATGCATTATATTTGTAACTAAACTCAAATTAATTGTGGCCAAGTCTACCCTTACATCAGAGCTATTGTTGAAGATTATTATAGATTATTATAGATTATTATTATAGATTATAGATTATTGTTGAAGAAATTAAATCCAGAATTTGGCTTCCTATTTCGCAACAAAGCCTCCTTCACTCATGCTGCCAAACATGCCCTTGTAAAACTGACTATCCTACCGATCCTTGATTTCGGCGATGTCATTTACAAACTAGCCTCCAACACTCTACTTAGCAAATTGGATGTAGTCTATCACAGTGCCATCCGTTTTGTTACCAAAGCCCCATACACTACCCACCACTGCGACCTGTATGCTCTCGTTGGCTGGCCTTCATTATATATTCGTCGCCAAATCCACTGGCTCCAGGTCATCTATAAGTCATTACTAGGTAAATCCCCGCCCTATCTCAGCTCACTGGTCACTATAGCAACACCCACCCGTAGCATGCGCTCCAGCAGGTATATCTCACTGGTCACCCCCAAAGCCAACACCTCCTTTGGCCGCCATTCCTTCCAGTTCGCTGCTGCCAATGACTGGAACGAATTGCAAAAATCACTGAAGCTAGAGGTTCCTATCTCCCTCACTAACTTTAAGCGTCAGCTGTCAAAGCTGCTTATCGATCACTGCACCTGTATATAGCCCTTCTGTAAATAGCCCACACTACTACCTCATCCCCATATTTATTTTTGTTATTTTTCACAAATCTTGCACTCCAGTATCTCTATTTGCACATCATAATTTGCACATCCTTCATTCCTGTGTTAATGATGATAATCTGTAATTTGTCTCACCACTATGGTCTATTTATTGTCCTACCTCTTAACCTTACTGCATTTTGCACTACATTTTGCACTCTGTATATAGACTTTCCATTGTGTTTTTGACCATGTTTGTTTACTGTGTAACTCTGTGTTGTTTTTGTCGCACTGCTTTGCTTTGTCTTGGCCAGGTCGCAGTTGCAAATGAGAACTTGTTCTCAACTGACCTACCTGGTTAAATAAAGGTGAAATAAAAAAAAAATAAAAAAAGATTGCCAAACCATACAGTGTGGATATCACACCAGGGCTATTTCATCAGGATAGTCAGCATTGGATTCATTTGGCTCCTCCAGGTTCCATAGGATTGATCTGCCAAGCCTATTGTGCAGCAGCCCTTATCTCTACACTCCAGATCTCATCTCTGATAGGTCAGTGTAAGAATGCAGGAAGGACAGCCTCTCCTTGACCTTTCAACCCCAGAGAAAACATAACAAAAGGGCAATCTAGCCTCAAGCAGCAATGGCCAGTAGCTTAGTAGTAGAGGCAAGGACCAAGTTGAGTGAGTGCACTACTCAAGAGCCCTCATCTAAAAGAACGATCGACAATCGCAGTAATGCGTTGTCACTCTGGGTTTAGTGTGCTAGCCAAGATGTCCAACACTGTAATGACATAATTATATAAATAACAGTAAGACAAGTTGAGCGTGAAATAAGGCGAGAGACAAGCTGAGACTCAAGCTGGCTCAATATAATATTTTTTCACAATTGTTTTTTTTGGGGGAGGGTGAAAATGTAGGAATTCTTTCCTGGAGGAGACTGCAGGGGAACAGTGTCAAGAAAGAGAGAGCATCCAGCAAGAACTCAGGATGCAAGGCTCCCAATGCTTCCCCTCGTTTTCTCCACAGGCAGGTTGCAAAAGCCCCCTGAAAAACTGCCAGACTTCCAATACCAAAATATGACATCAAAACCAGTGGATCATTTGTTATAAAGTCACGGTAGGGAAAACCTCAAGCTGCACACAGTGTCTCTCTCTCTACAGTGACTATTCATGTGCACTTACAATGGCTCACACGCCATAATGACCGAGCACACGTCTCCTGGAAGGTCACAAGACAGAGCATGCTCCGATGGGAGAAGAGAGGGACAGGTATGCATCCCAAACAAAGACACCACCACCACTACCAGTACCACTAGCACCATTCCACCCAGACTGGGGGTGTGATGGTCGGGACCAGCCCCCCTCTGATAGCCCCGTTTGAAAGATGAGACACACGGCATGCCATGAGGGAACGCAGGAATGCCTGGCCTCCGCTACGGCCCTACCCCGCCGGCCCCGACAACCCCTGCCGCCCCAACATGTGTTTCCCATCCCCCAGGACTCCACTCCCCCCCTCCACTATATAACACACACCACCTGTAAAAATATAATGCGTTTTTCGGGGCTCCTAAGTGAAATATCCTTGGCTGCTTGCCTTACAGAGGAGAATGGTGTGAGAAGCTGAGGGGGGAAGCAGAGTTTGTAAGTTAAGTGTAAGCAGAGAAAGATGAGAGCGGGTGGTTATAATCCACAACCAGGGCCTTAAGGTCAGCCAGCAGAACTCAGCCTAGGACCATGTCTACCAGACATTTGCAATCGCGTAGATCAGGCCTGGGCAAAGGCCGGCCCGGGGGCCGTATGCGGCCACGACCTGATTCAATACAGCCCGCAAAATCATGCTCAGGTCACATAAAGAATTTGGGATAGTAATGTTTTGAAAAACGTATTTGTTATTCAAATTAAAAACCCAATGAATACTCACCTTTGTGTAATGATTAAACTTCCACCACTTGTGGGACATTTACTTTGAAGGAACGTATAAATAACAACTGTACGAGGACAGACAGTGACTGACAGGCTGACACACACGTCACAGTTACAAATAGTAGCTCGCTAGAAACTGCAAAAAAAAGAGTTTTTCAAAGATTTCAAAGAAAAGGAAAGTAGACAATGAACGTAGGGTGTTCCAGCAAGAGTGGACATCGAAATATTTATTTATTGAGGTATCAGGGAAAGCTCTGTGCTTAGTGTGCAAAGAGAGCATCCCTGTCTTGAAAGACTACAACATGTTCCTACACTTCCAGACGAAGCATGCAGAGAAATATAGGAATATGTCTTCTGAGCAGAGGGGAAGTGCATCGAAAGAGTTGCTTTCCCAGTTGCAAAAGCATCAAGGACTTTTCACAAAACTGCATTCAGAAAGCGACGGAATTGCGAGAGCTAGCTATGTACTGTCCCACAAAATTGCTAAACATAGCAAGCCATTCGCTGAGGGCGAATTCATTAAAGAATGTTTAAATGACCACCAATGCAGCAATACTTTGCCCCGACAAGAAAGAGCTGTTTGAAAATGTTTCCCTGTCAAGACGAACAGTGACACGGCGTGTTGAGGACATCGCAGAGAATATGGAACAACAGTTGAAAGACAAGGTAAAGGATTTCACCTATTTCTCCTTGGCCCTGGATGAGAGCAGTGATGCACGTGACACGGCACAGTTGTTGATATTCTTACGAGACTTAACCCCGGACTTTTGAAAGTCAAGGCACAGATCATCTCTTACTGACTCTCACCTCTCAGCAATCCTGCGCATAGCGACGTCAGAAATGATACCTGACTTCATTGCTCAATTGAAATGACGCTGGTGGAGATGGCTGCCGTTCTACAGGCACCTAACCAATTGTGCTACTATGTGTGATAATGTTTTTTGCATTATTTGTAACTTATTTTGTACATAATGTTTCTGCCACCGTCTCTTACGACCGAAAAGAGCTTCTGGATATCAGGACAGCGTTTAAGATTTTCTTCAACGAGTTGGAAGGAAAGGATGTATTTCAAACACCCGACAAGGCCGAAACCGTGTTTCGCAAGAGGTCGGGGTGCCTTGAAAGGATCCGAAGGAGATCTAGATCTGCCTTTACCATCAGTATTACTAGCCAACGTACAATCATTGGAAAATAAATTAGACGAGGTACAATCACGAATATCCTAACAACGGGACATAAAAAATTGTAATATCTTATGTTTCACAGAGTCGTGGCTGAACGAACATGAATAACATTCAGCTGGCGGGTTTTAAGCTTTTCGGCAGGATAGAACAGCGGCCTCTGGTAAGACAAGGGGTGGCGGTTTATGTACATTTGTAAACAATAGTGTGGTCTACAGCTGGTGCACGAAATCTAAGGAAGTCTCGAGGTTTTGCTCACCTGAGGTAGAGTATCTCATGATAAGCTGTAGACCACACTATTTACCAAGAGAGTTTTCATCTATATTTTTCATAGCTGTCTATATACCACCACAAACCGATACTGGCACTAAAACCACACTCAATGAGTTGTATACGGCCATAAACAAACAAGAAAATGCTCATCCAGCGGCGGCACTCCTATTGGCCGGGGACTTTAATGCAGAGAAACTCAAATCCGTTTTACCTGCTGATGTATTTACCTGTTGCAACCTCCACAACTACTTTTATTATTATTTGACCCTGCTGGTCATCTATGAACATTTGAACATCTTGGAGAAAGAACTGGCCTTAATGGCCATAAATTGTTTTAATCTCCACCCGGCACAGCCAGAAGAGGACTGGCCACCCCTCAGAGCCTGGTTCCTCTCTAGGTTTCTTCCTAGGTTTTGCCTTTCTAGGGAGTTTTTCCTAGCCACCGTGCTTCTACATCTGCATTGCTTGCTGTTTGGGGTTTTAGGCTGGGTTTCTGTATAGCACTTTGTGACATCGGCTGATGTAAAAAGCGCTTTATAAATACATTTTGATTGATTGATTGATTGATAGACTGTTCTCTCTGCTACCGCATGGCAAGTGGTACCTGAGCACCAAGTCAAGGTCCAAAAGGCTTCTTAACAGCTTCTACCCCCAAGCCATCAGACTCCTGAACAGCTAATCAAAGGGCCACCAGACACCTCTTTTACGCTGCTGCTACTCTCTGTTTATTATCTATGCATAGTCACTTTAACTCTACCTACATGTACATGTTACCTCAATTACCTCGACTAACCGGAGCCCCCACACATTGACTCTGTACCGGTACCCCTGTATATAGCCTCACTATTGTTATTTTACTGTTTAATTATTTGTTACTTTCATTTTATATATTTTTCTTGGTTAAGGGTTTGTAGGTTAGCATTTCACTGTAAGGTCTATACCTGTGGTATTCGGCGCATGTGACAAATACCATTTGATTTGATTTGATAGTCAATGCCTATCAGAGACTTCACTCCTCACACTGATTGAGTAGTTTAAATGTAATGTTGAGCTCTCTCTCTTTCTTGTGTTTTTATGCATACCCGTTAACAAGAGTTCTGTCCGTGGTGCTGAATTCACAGTGTACTTTTCCCTCAGTGTAGTTCATTGCATGTTTAATAATGAAAATACCTACCAAAAGGAGAACATGGATCTGGTTTATTTCTGTGCATGTTAAAAAAATAAAATAAGTAGTATATCTGGACGTGATTTACAGTAGATATACTGTATCTGTCAACACAGTCATACACATGATGTATAATCCTGTAATATGATTCTGGCCCGCGATGGCAAAAATATACTCTAATGTGGCCCTCCATGGAAAATAATTGGCCAGGACTGGCATAGATAATATGTCTCAGGGGCAAAATGCTATTTGTGTGGCTCATCTTAGATGCTACGCTAGGCTAATGCTAATGCTATGTGTGGCTGTGACTACTGGGCCCGAGTATGCAGAGTTCAGCAGAGCTGCATCATGTATGGGCTATTGTCTGGGGGAAACGCCTGCTTGCTGCTGTGTGCCCAGTCAGCAGCTTTTGGCTGACAGGTCAGAGAGGAGAGAGAGGGACAGGACAGGACAAAGCCATGTGCTGGCCACCATCGCTGCTGACTTATCTAAATGCTACATATAGCACCATCTAGGACACTGCATAAACAACGCTAGCCTACACACAGCGACACATGCTTTACGCCTCAGCCCCAGCTAGGCCAAATCCAAATCTGTCTAACCTATACACATATAAGTAAAGGCTATCCACTAATAAGTAAAGGCTATCCACCAATAAGTAAAGGCTATCCACTAATAAGTAAAGGCTATCCACCAATAAGTAAAGGCTATCCACCAATAAGTAAAGGCTATCCACTAATAAGTAAAGGCTATCCACCAATAAGTAAAGGCTATCCACCAATAAGTAAAGGCTATCCACTAATAAGTAAAGGCTATCCACCAATAAGTAAAGGCTATCCACCAATAAGTAAAGGCTATCCACCAATAAGTAAAGGCTATCCACCAATAAGTAAAGGCTATCCACCAATAAGTAAAGGCTATCCACCAATAAGTAAAGGCTATCCACCAATAAGTAAAGGCTATCCACTAATAAGTAAAGGCTATCCACTAATAAGTAAAGGCTATCCACCAATAAGTAAAGGCTATCCACCAATAAGTAAAGGCTATCCACCAATAAGTAAAGGCTATCCACCAATAAGTAAAGGCTATCCACCAATAAGTAAAGGCTATCCACCAATAAGTAAAGGCTATCCACCAATAAGTAAAGGCTATCCACCAATAAGTAAAGGCTATCCACCAATAAGTAAAGGCTATCCACCAATAAGTAAAGGCTATCCACCAATAAGTAAAGGCTATCCACTAATAAGTAAAGGCTATCCACTAATAAGTAAAGGCTATCCACCAATAAGTAAAGGCTATCCACTAATAAGTAAAGGCTATCCACCAATAAGTAAAGGCTATCCACCAATAAGTAAAGGCTATCCACCAATAAGTAAAGGCTATCCACTAATAAGTAAAGGCTATCCACTAATAAGTAAAGGCTATCCACCAATAAGTAAAGGCTATCCACTAATAAGTAAAGGCTATCCACCAATAAGTAAAGGCTATCCACCAATAAGTATAAGCTATCCACCAATCTGTACCGGCTATGCTCAGAGGTTTGATGGAGGCTCTTGGAGTGGCAACATCAGGTGATTAACTAATCAATCTGTGCAGAAACATTTAGACGGTTACTAGTGGGTCAAACAGTCATGGTGAATCTATTACACAACCGTGCATTATTCACATGAAAAAAACACAATCTAGCCAGTATTTTTTTTCTCAGCTGCTGTACTGAGTCAGTGCATGCTTTGAATGCTCGGAATTCTCCAAGATGAAGATCATATGTCTCTGAGCGTTCACACGCTAATTCTCTCACTGTCACGTGCGCATTTTAACGATGCGCAAACAACGGCAGGGGGGTTTGGTTAGGCCTCAAAGAAGAGCTTGTTCCCCTTCCACAGACACTGCTTGGTTTTCATGAAAAATGTCCCGTTATAAATATTTCATAAATGCATAAATTGTTACGCTGCAGAATATTAGCCCTTGAAGCTTTTTGTCATTAGAGATAGGATGGTACAATTATCAATATGGGGCCAGACAAAATGGCCGTGGTAAATCTCTGTGGGAATGTTAAGACTTCCAGAATCAACACATTTGGCTCTAATTCCTCTGGGGGTATTGCAGAGTACTGGCCCATTTCACTCATGAATACTGACCATAAGCTGATACATCATGCCCAGCCCTTTTCATTACACATTTTTTATTTATTTAAATGTTAATATTTTTTACACTTGAACATTTAATTGGAAGTGAATCTGAGGGATGCTATGAACTGGTGGTCAGAGAGGACACTGAGGGTTTGAACAGTAAGCTGGGAGATCAAATGGATCTTTTCCCAACACACAGCTGTGGGATAAGATAAGAGGTGGTGTGTGTGAGCGTGTGTGTGAGCGTGTGAGTGAGTGAGTAAATGTTTTACATACAGATCTCATATTACTATGTTGATTCATTGATGTCACAAATGTATCATTTGTACAGTTCTTTATAAAACAAATGTTATTTGTTACATTTCACTGTTGTAACAGTACTACTTCGTCGGGGCATGAACTATACAAGATGTTTCACAGGGATGCTGGCCCATGTTGACTCCACTGACTGAAGTGGATTTAACAGGTAACATCAATAAGGGATCATATCGTTCACCTGGATTCACCTGGTCAGTCTATGTCATGGAATATACACTCAACTACTCTGGTTCCACATACAGTATATTGTGAAATTCTTATGTGGTATTAGATCTTAGTCATACTTCAGTTGGAGGTGTGGTAGTGTTGCCTGTTGTATCGTTATTGTTAATGCTTAGACCAATGCTATCACCCTCCATGCCATCTCCTCTCCGGCCCCTGGACGTTTGGCATTCCAGGATGCATTCCACATCCCGTAATTCTACTCCTTGGGAAAACTGCAGTCTTTTCAAGGATTCTAATTACTATTGTGTATCCTACTCAGTTCTGAGAGCGGGAAAGAAAAAAGAAAAGTGAAATATGCTTGATTAGATTAGGCAGGTAAAAAGTTTAAGGGAGATTAGGAAATTAGTGAGCGCAGGTGCCGAGTCACTACTAATACTGAGAAATGTGTTCCGCATTGTTGATTTGGTCTGGGGATTTGGAGTTCGCTTGGTGCTTATTCTGAGAAGAATATTAGCCCTTAATAACAACTCAGAAACCAACACTTAAACCAAACAGTTTCCTCAACAAGATATTTAGCAAAATATGAGTTTAAGGGAAATATAATGTAACTCTTAGAGTAAATGCAGAAACCTAGGCTCACTAGAGATGTAATAATATACAGCAATTTAGCCATGTAGCCTAACCCTACTATTTTCCACTTTTATCTGAATTCAGAAATTGAATAACTATAATTAATATTCCTTTTGACATTAAATTTGTCGGTTTAAGATGGATCGAGCCCATCTTAAACCGATCACCATTTCTTTGACACAATGTATCCTTACTTGTAAAATCAATGAGAATATGGAATCTGAGACATCTATTCTGTATTCCCAAAGAAATTACATCACGCACAAAAATGAACTGCAGCAGATGTTTTTCCTCTCAAGCGGAGAGAATGTCTAGATGGGCCAGCCTATTTTACTCTCCTACTTTTACCACTGTTACAGATGTTGAATCTTAATTTGAGGCTGTTCGCTACAGCAGGAAATCAATTTATGGACATTTTTGTAGGGATTGAAACAATCTTTGTAAGTGGAAATCAAGTCTGATTCAAAGTGGAAATTAAGAATTTAAGAAGCCTTTTTCAACCGCAAATACACAACGTTTTAGATAGATAGATAGATAGATAGGTAGGTAGGTAGGTAGGTAGGTAGGTAGGTAGGTAGGTAGGTAGGTAGGTAGGTAGGTAGATAGATAGATAGATAGATAGATAGATAGATAGATAGATAGGTACTTTATTGATCCCAGAGGGGAAAATTTCTTTGTCAAGCAGCTACAACAAATCACAGGGCAGGTGCAAAATGCCACAACGAAAGTACACAAAAGACAGATACACGGTACATGATACATAGAGCGGCAGTATGAAAAAGTATAGAAATACAAGATATCTGGAGTGCAAAAAAAGCTATAAAAAGACATTGCATAGTATGGGTGGTTGGCTGAATATGTACACTATACATTGGTGGATGTTTGATGGTTATACTATATAGGTCGATGGCAGAGAAATACTTCAATAGCTAAAAATGCATATGATATGAGCGAGGGTAATAATAGTTTACTTAATAGACAGACTGGCTAAATGAACAGGTAAGTGAATATTTTGCATGGTTAAATTAGCTGTACAGGTAAATATACCGTTATATTTACAGATCAGTGAATACTTGCATGGTTACATAAACTGTACAGGTAAATGACAGGAAGAGATACTTAAATAGCTAAATGTGTGTATGACATAATTTGGGGTAATAATAGTAATTCCCTTAAAATACAGTCCTTAGTGCGCAGGGTTTAATTACAGACAACTGCACGTATTGCACATTCGATATACTAAAAGCAATGAGAAAAGGTGCAACTGACAGGATACTAATATGCATTCCTGAGTGAATGACTACGTAAGTTAGGTCCAATAATTACTTGCAATATTGCACGTGATTTGATATAACAACTGTACATGAGCATGTATATACAGACCTGGATGAATAAATAGGTCCTGAGTGAATGAGTGATTACGGACCAGAGTTACTCACGGATAGATGCATAATTGTTAAACTAGGTCCTAGCACCCCAACAGTTCCAGATCTATGTTGCTGACGGCACGGCACCCCGGTGAGGCATTATATACAGTCGTATGCAAAAGTTTGGGCACCCCTCTGAGGCTGCATAATAATTTACTCTGTCGTCACAGAAAATGATCACAGTGGCATGCCATTCATTTTCTAATTAAAGCTGAGTACTGGGGTATTGTCCAGACAAAGATTTTTAGTGTAGCAATATTAAGTTGTATGAAATTAAATCAGATGTGAAAAATAGGCTATGCAAAAATTTGGGCACCCTTGTCATTCTGTTGATTTGAATACCTGTAACTACTTAGCACTGATTAATTGGAACACACAATTGGTTTGGTGAGCTCATTAAGCCTTGAACTTCATAGACAAGTGCATCCAATCATGAGAAAAGGTATTTAAGGTGGCCAATTGCAAGTTGTTGTTCTCTTTGACTCTCCTCTGAAGAGTGGCAACATGGGGGCCTCAAAACAACTCTCAAATGACCTGAAAACAAAGATTGTTCAACATTATGGTTTAGGGGAAGGCTACAAAAAGCTATCGCAGAGATGTAAGCTGTCAATGTCCACTGTGAGGAACATAGTGAGGAAATGGAAGACCACAGGCACAGTTCTTGTTAAGGCCAGAAGTGGCAGGCCAAGTAAAATATCGGAGAGGCAAAGGCAAAGGATGGTGAGAACGGTCAAAAACAGCCCACAGACCACCTCCAAAGACCTACAACATAATCTTGCTGCAGATGGTGTCACTGTGCATCGTTCAACAATTCAGCGCACTTTGCACAAGGAGAACCTGTACGGGAGAGTGATGCGGAAGAAGCCTTTTCTGCACACACGCCACAAACGCACATTTGGACAAGCCAGCTTAATTTTGGAATAAGGTGCTGTGGACTGATGAAACAAAGATTTAGTTATTTGGTCATAACAAGGGGCATTATGCATGACGGCAAAAGAACACAGCGTTCCAAGAAAAACACTTGCTACCCACAGTAAAATTTGGTGGGGATTCCATCATGCTGTGGGGCTGTGTGGCCAGTGCCGGTACTGGGAATCTTGTTAAAGTTGAGGGTTGCATGGATTCCACTCAATATCAGCAGATTCTTGGGAATAATGTTGAAGAATCCGTCACAAAGTTGAAGTTACGCCGGGGCTGGATATTTCAACAAGACAACGACCCAAAACACTGCTCAAAATCTACCCGGGCATTTATGCAGAGGAACAAGTACAATGTTCTGGAATGGCCATCCCAGTCCCCAGACCTGAATATCATTGAGAATCTGTGGGATGATTTGAAGCGGGCTGTCCATGCTCGGCAACCATCAAACCTAACTGAACTGGAGAAGTTTTGTAAGGAGGAATGGTCCAAAATACCTTCATCCAGAATCCATACACTCATTAGAGGCTATAGGAAGCATCTAGACGCTGTTATTTTAGCAAAAGGAGGCTCTAATAAATATTGATGTGATTTTTCTGTTGGGCTGCCCAAATTTATGCACCTGTCTAATTTCGTTTTGATGCATATTGCACATTTTCTGTTAATCCAATAAACCTAATTTCACTACTGAAAAATTACTGTGTCCATCAGTTATTTGAAAAATGAAATTGCTGATCCAAACACCCAATTATTTATAAATGGTTATCCTGGAAATTGTCAGGGGTGCCCAAACTTTTGCATACGACTGTAGTCAGGCAGGAAGGACCTCCTGTAGTGCTCTCTGGCACACCGTGGTGGGATCAGTCTGTGACTGAAGGTGCTCCTCTGCGTCATAACCATAGCGTGCAGAGGGTGGGTGACGTTGTCCATGATGGCCAGCAGTTTGGCCAGGATCCGTCTCTCCGCCACCTCCTCTAGAGTGTCAAGGCTCATCCCCAGGACAGAGCTAGCCTTCCTGATCAGCTTATTTACCCGAGAAGCATCACCGGCTTTAATGTTGGCTCCCCAGCACACCACTGCAAACAAGAGGGCACTGGCCACCACAGACTGGCAGAAGGTATGCAGTAGTTTACTGCACACGTTGAAGGACCTGAGCCTCCTCAGAAAGTAGAGTCGGTTCTGGCCCTTTTTGTACAGGGCCCCGGTGTTACCACTCCATTCCAGCCTGTTGTCCATATGGACTCCCAGGAACTTGTATGACCCAACCATTTCCACATCCATCCCCTGTATAGGGACTGCAGTCAGTTGTGCCTTGGTTCTCCTGAAGTCCACCACCATCTCCTTTGTTTTGCTGATGTTGAGCTGAAGGTGGTTCTGCTCACACCACAACACAAAGTCACTGATTGTGCTCCTGTACTCCTCCTCCTGCCCACCCCTGATTTACATTTCCTGCATAAGACCCTACATCTGTAAGTCATTTCATACTCTTCACTTCTAGGCCATACACACTTAGAAAAAAAGGTTCCAAAAGGCTTATTTGCGGAGGGATAGGGTTTTTACCAAAAAACATATTCATCTAAGGACACTTTTTGTAAGACGAGGGTTCTTTGTATAATTCTTTGGAAGGCAAGAAGGGTTCCACATAGAAACCTTCTGAATCTGAATAAGCTTTTTATTGTACTTAAAAAAGAAATGTATATCGACTGGGCATTAGTGTTTACCTCAGTGTTCAAACTTTAACATCAGGAGTTTGAGTAATCTGATAAGTTTAAAAAGATAGGTGTGAGAATGTTTTAAACTGTAGCTACATGTATATGGGAATATTTTGTATCTGGTATTACCTTAATCATTTTACTTATACAGAACTGACATAGTTGATATCTTTGTCATGATTTCCGTCTTTCAAATTAGTATTTTCTGTGATTTTATTGAGCAGAGAGTAGGAGAATAGAAGGGACTATGAGTGAACCAGCAGTGTATTTTACGGTACACAGCACATTAGCCTGTTTTACAGTGTTGATTTTTCAGTGTAACATTTCTAGAGTTGATTTAGGACTTATGGTCTAAATAACTCAACTGGCTAGTTTGCCTGTCTGTATAGAGAAGGGCGGGCTGTATGTTGATCCTGCTGCTCTGATTGGATAGAGCAAAGCTGTATCCTCTCGCTTAGCTTCATAATTTCACCAAAACCCACCTCTAAAATAAGACATCTCAGCCCTTGCACTTGTCTTTTTCCTACCAGCATTGACTTTGCTGATTTACTTACTACGACTGTGATATGTGGTTGTCTCACCTAGCTATCTTAAGATGATCCTCATCCATCAATCATCACTACCCTGGCAGTCATTCTGAATGCAGGTTACTGGTGATTAAAAGTTCCAATTGTTGGATATCCTCACTCTGGCTGGATTCCAAAAGGAATTGCAAGCGAGGATAATGTGACTTGCAGGCCTGATGTGGAGTTTTGTATCACCACTGTGTTATGTTATTACTAGGCCCTGATGATATACACTATATATAAAAAAAAGTATGTGGACACCCCTTAACATTTTTGCTGACGTATAAATGTATAAAATAGAGCACACAGCCATGTAATCTCCATAGACAGAGCTCAGTGACTTTCAACGTGGCACCGTCATAGGATGCCACCTTTCCAACAAGTCCGTTCATCAAATTTCTGCAAAGTGGTAGACCACACAAGCTCACAGAATGGAACAGCCGAGTGCTGAAGCGCGTAGCACGTAGAAAACGTCTGTCTTTGGTTGCAACAATCAATACCAAGTTCCAAACTGTCTCTGGAAGCAACATCAGCATAAGAACTGTTCGTCGGGAGCTTCATGAAATGGGTTCCCATGGCCGAGCAGCCGCACACAAGCCTAAGATCACCATGCGCAAATGCCAAACATCGGCTGGAGTGGTGTAAAGCTCACCGCCATTGGACTCTGGAGCAGTGGAAACACGTTCTCTGGAGGGATGAATCACGCTTCACCATCTGGCAGTCCAATGGACGGATCTAGCGTTTGGCGAATGCCAGGAGAACGCCACCTGCCCCAATGCATAGTGCCAACTGTAAACGTTTGGTGGAGGAAGACTAATGCTCTGGGGCTGTTTTTCATGGTTCGGGCCCCTTAGTTTCAGTGAAGGGAAATCTCAACGCTACAGCATACAATGACATTCTAGACGATTCAAAGCGAGGTCCATACAGAAATGGTTTGTCGAGATCGGTGTGGAAGAATTTGACTCAACCCCATCGAACACCTTTGGGATTAATTAAAACACAGACTACGAGCCAGGCCTAATTGCCCAACATCAGTGCCCGACCTCACTAATGCTCGTGGCTGAATGGAAGCAAGTCCCCGCAGCAATGTTCCAACATCTAGTGGAAAGCCTTCCCAGAAGAGTGGAGGCTGTTATAGCAGCAAAAGGGGGGACTAGCTCCATATTAATGTCCATGATTTTTGGAATGAGATGTTTGATGAGCAGGTGTCCACATACTTATACATATGTAGTGTATGTAAAGTATTGTCATAAATAGTTCATTTTAAAGGGTAAATAAGACTGGTGGAACCATTCATAGAGGGTTCTAGGAAATCCCTTCAAAGATAAAAGCGTTCTTTAGTAGAGCAGTGGTTCTCAACTGGTTTTGGCTTGGGACCAAAATAGAAAAAATAAATCACCCACTGCTTTAGAGGATAAAGGTGTTTTAGGCAGAACCCTTCACATGGGGTTCTACCTAGCACCAAAAAGGATCCCCAATGGGAACAAACCGAAAAAGCCTATATGGTTCTACTTAGTGTACACTTCATTGGCCAGACGTTCTGTTGTCAGAGCAGGGCTGAGTATGTCTTACCGATGATGTCAAGCCCAAAAAAACAAAACAAAACAAAACATGCAGACGACAAAGAACAGCTTTGAGGCTTCATGTTCGACACTGCTGTCCGTCGCAATGACAGGAATTATTCTGCAGAGTCGGCAAAGGGCAGCTCTAGAGAGCCTGATTCGTCCAGAGCACTAGTCTGCAGTGTAATGCGATTGAGGCCAACGGGCATCCTGTCACTCATCACATGGAGTGTGGGACACAGACACAGTGACAGACTGGGTGGGGTCACATCATACAGACCGACAACAAGCCAGTAAAGAAGAAGAGCTTGGGGTTTTTTCTATCCCCAAACACAACATTGTGGCACTTCCTCCAACACCCTCTACAAGCAGCAAAAGAAGGGAGAGCATGGAGTCAGACCACCATTAGTCTCAGAAAATAGGCTGGGGTACTTGCACTGAATACTCATAAATCTACTCTATATTTGCGTTGGCAATATAACACATTTTAGTGTCCTTTTGACTTATTACAGCTTATCTGGTCCTACACAATCACAGTCACCTAACAATAACATTGAAAGAAGAGAAACCGAGACAGACGGTGATGTAACACCATTTATTAGCCTCATGGGGAAGGTGTGTTGCGGTGTTGTGGCTGCCACTGTCTGTGCACTCTGTACCCTACACTTAGAAAAAAAGGTGCTATCTAGAACCTAAAAGGATTATTTCGCTGTCCCCATAGGATAACCCTTTTTGGTTCCAGGGAGAAACCTTTTGGATTCCATGTAGGACCCTTTCCAGAGAGGGTTCTATATGGAACTCAAAAGGGTTCTACGTGGAACCAAAAAGGGTTCTCCCTGGAACCAAAAAGGATTCTCCTATGGGGACAGCTGAAGAACCCTTTTGGAACCCTTTTTTTCTAAGAGTGTAGGCTAGGGTTGCAAAATTCTTGAAAGTTCCAAGGTTTTTCATAAATCCCAGTTGGAGGATTCTGAAAATCAGTAGTGAATAAACAGTAAAATAATCCTTCAATTGGGAATAATTCTTTTCGGATTTTTGAAAAAACAAGGAACTTTCGGAACGTTTTCAGAATTTTGCAACCCTATCCCAGGCTGGCCTGCCTTCCTCCCCTAGCCCGACCGCCATCTCCCCTGGACAATGGAGGCTCCAAACCCTCACCAGGCTAATGGGGCGAGCCCTGATAAGGTCCACACAGATACATTATCCCAGTCCAATAAAACCATGAGGAAATGTCACCGCTGACAAGTTCAGGGCTCAGGGATGATTATCTTAACCTTTTAGCATGAAGACCAAGGAGGGGAAAAGACCAATAAAAGATCTCAAAGCTTATGCTGATGAATGAATCTGCAGCCTGGCTGTGAGCAGATTACAGGGTGCATTTTGTAAACAGAAAGGGTTGCCTTGAAAGCCCTACACTCCCACAATATTTTATGTTTTACTATTGTGTATTTCTAAATGAAATTCTAACCATTCCAAAATGCTCTTGAATGCCTTTGTCTAGAAATAGTAACAATTGTTTGTTTAGGAAGAGTTTCTCCTCCGCTTGTTATTTAATCTCAAACTTTGGCGATCAATGAATCCGTGCTTATGTGTGGGTTTCCTTGGTCTCATCCTGTTTGGACAACAGGATGGGGTGAGACACTGTGAGCCATTAAAGTCGACAATAAAAGTCCATTTGCAGCCACATACATGAGTGAGAAACACACAGGAAACAGCCTTCTGAGTGTGACAAATGCATATAAATGTAACGTGAATGAATGAATATAACAAAAATGTAATACTGTAACATGTACTGTATGATAAAATAGAAGAACGTTAGACAGATATAGCAACAATAAGGGCACAAATCCACACTACATACTAAACACATGCATATCAACCATTATCATACGATCACATAGGGATCCTCAGATTAACTATGCATATTTTTGTATTCATAATCTGACAAAGCCTGAGTCCTATAATTTGGGAATTGACACAAAATGTGTCTATATGTAAACATATTCAGTCGGTTATAAACTATTAATGACTTCACAGTAAAACACTGTAAATACAGTAGATATACAAAATTGACCGAATCTAAACTGAAACTTTATACACAAAAAAAAAATCTATAATCTATTTCCTCTTAATTCCTAAAGACTTGGTCTAAACTAATCAAGGCTATTGTTCATAATAGTACTTTGCCTAACTGCTTTGTACATTTCCATGGCCATGGAAGTAATGTCCAATGTCTTAAGACAAACATCTCTTGAATGTTTCTCATTCCTTGTGCCCCAAAGGAACGGTGATGCTCACATGACACCTTTCACTGCTTTTTTTCCCCCTCAGAGAATGTCTTATTTAGCAGGAAAGCAAGCTGACTGAATACATGATGAACTTTCACGGAGCAACGAGGGCTAACAGTGAATAGACTTTTAATCACTTCCACCATTGTATTTGTATCATTGTCGTCATCATACACTAAACGTGCCCAGGGGGGCTGTCCCAACATTTCGTAAGGATTGAATGAAATGGTGCTTAAAACGAGACGACAAAGGCCATTACACGTCCGTATTCAGTCTGCTCAGTTGACCGTGCGACGCGCAAACAATGAGAAACTATATATCTACCACTGATCTCATGGGCTTTGGTATTTAAGTCTAGCGCTGAGGCCTTACATGGGGCACGGCCCACTATCTCCCTTAGTCATGATTTAGAAGAGCATTCAAGGGGCCGCTAAGAAGCAATGTGACCTTGCCTGCAGGAGTACCAATGAGAGTCTGTGGCTCTGTGGCTCCTGCCGCGCCATTATGTTACCCTGGGGCAAAGAAGACCTGACTGGGATTAGGAGTAAGAGTCGGAGTATAGCAGACTTAATAAGATCAGTTGTGTTTGGTTATAAGCGAATGCCTGATTGGCAGACCACAGGGGCCCTAAGGCAATCATGCCCTTCACAAAGCACTGTACACTGGATACTCAGGACAGGGTCAAAGTGACATGAATTAGCAGAAAGCAGGAGTGACAAAGATCCTTCCTCAAAACAGGCCGATGATCATGTCAGACTATCACAATCTGTTTTTAGCGACCAGGCAAAGAACACTCAACTCACCCTTGCAAGTGTTCAATGCTTAATTTACACAACACTTACTGTACTTCTATCTGAAGTCTCATGAGAGAAATGGAGTCTTTAAAGATCTCCAAGTCAAACTGACACAAGTGATATTCCAGTCAGACAAATTCTTGAACTTGGGTATTATTGTTGCTTCAGCACCAAATGTGTAAGTAAATCTCATTAGCGTCATATTGTATAATGTTCAAGTAAATGAGAGTGAATCAAAGTGCTTAAAGGGCTGGTTCAGGTTTTTTTATCATGAAAAAAGCTGAACCATCCCTTCAAAAGTTAGATAGTGACATTTATGGCGGAGACGAAGAAGAAACAACCAATAGCTGCACTTTAGTTGAATCACTGAATGTAGATATAAATTATCTAAATGTATCAAAGCCTTGTTTGCTGACATTGTCTATCTCTGTTTTCAGAGGCCATGCCTTCCTCCAGAGGTGTCGGCCACGTAAAGCAATATTTTATTTAACTAGACAAGTCAGTTAAGAATAAATTCTTATTTACAACGAAGGCCTACCCCGGCCAAACCCTCCTCTAACCCGGACGACGCTGGGTCAATTGTGCGCCGCCCTATGGGACTCCCGATCACGGCCGGTTGTGATACAGCCTGGGATCAAACCGGGTCTGTAGTGACGCCTCTAGCACTGCAATGCAGTGACTTAGGCCGCTGCGCCATCCGGTCCTATGCTGAGATCAACAACTTTTTGTGTGTTTCTGTTAAGCTGTTATTCAAAGGACTCAAAACAAAACTGAAAGAATGCATGACTTCTATGGAGACTTCCCCTGTGAAAAAATTATCCGGGGGGACTAGTTTCTGTGCTGGGAAAACACGAACAGCAACACAAAGTCAATCTATACTCCTCCTGCCTGATTCCTGAACCCTTTGAGTTGTTACCAGTGAAAACCAGTGGAAGCAGAAGTACAGAATATGTTGCACAGTATGTTGAAACATGTTTACCACAATGTGTTAAAAAACAACCTGAAAAGGCTAGTGAAGCCTGTTTAGTAGCTTTGTATCTATGTACCAGATATGCAGCTACTGTATGTATCTATGGCTAAACACCACTCTTTGAAGTGAGCTCAAAACGCCCTGAAGTGTCACGCCACCACCAGTGACACTTGTGGCACGCATCAGCACATGACAGGGAGGGCGGGAACCAGACCAGACGACTCTAGTCTAGGACCTCCTATAGAGGCCTACCACTGGCACATTAAACATTAGCTGCTGGGCTAACTGCCCTGGGCTGTGTAAGCTGGGCCTGCTCATTAGCCTCAAATCTGTCTGTGCACTAACCCTCGACGACATGACCCACACCACACTGCCACACTCCCCTCCGCTGCACGAGGTCTGCCCCCAAGGCTACGTTTGAATGTGTGTCACTGTGACTGGAGAATGACAGAAGGGTACAGTGGGACACCACTGGCTGGCTTGATGATTACCCTTGTGGGCTGACTGGGTGTCACGTTCGGGTGTGTAGAGAGTAGACCATGGCGCAGCGTAGCGATAGTTCGACATCGTTTATTGAATGAATAAACTAGATTCGACGTCAACTATACAAAATAACAATGCTATGGATAACTGAAAGGAAACACACTTACATCGATACGAGACATACGACAATGAACCACGCCTAAGCAGTGGAACCAACACATATAAGTAGGATCCCTAATTAGAGGTAATGCATAGCAGCTGCCTCTAATTAGAGATCCCACACACAACACCACACAGACATAGAACGACTAGAACTGCCAGACTCTGATCATAGAGCCTGACAGTACCCCCCTCAAAGGCGCGGACTCCCGGCCGCAAGAAACCAAACACAAAACAAGAGGGGAGGGTCAGAGAGGGAAAAACAACAAACAATAACGATTGCAGGTGGCGGTTCCGGACCCGGCGAAGTGGATATCTTCCTCCCTTGTTCTACTGGGCCCGGACTGGGCACCGGTGTGGCGAACGACTCCGGCCATGGAGTGGGGTAAACCACCGATCCAGGAAATGGCACTGGTGGGGCAAAAGACTCAGGCCTTGGAGCGGGGCAAATAACCGGGCCAGGACTGGGCACCGGTGTGACAGGCGACTCCGGCCTTTCAAATGGGTAAACAACCGGTCCTGGAAATGGCACCGGTGGGGAAAAAGACTCAGGCCATGGAGCGTGGCAAATAACCGGGCCAGGACTGGGCACCGGTGTGGCAGGCGACTCCGGCCTGTGGACCACCACGGGAGGCTCCGGACTGTGGACCATCACGGGAGGCTCCGGGCTGTCGACCGTCACGGGAGGCTCCGGGCTGTCGACCGTCGCTGGAGGCTCCGGGCTGTCGACCGTCACTGGAGTCTCCGGGCTGTCGACCGTCGCTGGAGTCTCCGGGCTGTCGACCGTCGCTGGAGTCTCCGGACTGTCGACAGTCGTTGGAGGCTCCGTGCGAGGAACAGGTACGGGATGTACCGGACTGGGGAGGCGCAACGGCGGTTGGGTGCATGGAGCCGGCACAGGAGGCACCTGGCTGGGCACACGCACTGGAGGTCGGGTGCGGGGAGCCGGCACGGGACGTACCGGACTGGAGAGGCGCACTGGAGGCCTGGTGCGTGGAGCCGGCACTGGAGGCACCTGGCTGGGCACGCACTGGAGGTCGGGTGCGGGGAGCCGGCACAGGACGTACCGGACTGGAGAGGCGCACTGGAGGCCTGGTGCGTGGAGTCGGCACTGGTGGCACCGGACTAATGACACGCACCTCAGGGCGAGTGCGGGGAGCAGGCACTGGACGTACCGGACTGGAGAGACGCACTGGAAGCCTGGTGCGTGGAGCCGGCACAGGTGGCACCGGACTGGTAACACGCACTTCAGGGCGAGTGCAGGGAGCAGGCACTGGACGAACCGGACTGGAGATGCGCACTGGAGTGTAGCAGACGGCCTGACCCAGACTGGGCACCGGTGGAGCGGACTGCTCTGGCACTGGAGTGTGGCGGCCGGACCCGGACTGGGCACCGGTGGAGCGGACTGTTCTGGCATTGGAGTAGAGCAGTCGACCGGACCCCGACTGGGCACCGGTGGAGCGGACTGCTCTTTCACAGGAGTGGAGTAGGCGACTGGACCCGGACTGTTCCATTCCGACATTTCCTTTTCTACCTCCTCCGCTATCTCCCACATTTCCTCATATTCCACATGGAGAGTGGTACTGGCGCGTCCTCTTCATAGCCAGACCACCCCCATAGCCCCCCCCCCCAAAATTTTCTTGGGGTTGACTACGGGCTCCGTTCCCCCGATTACGCCGCTGTCCTCTCTTCTTCTCCTTTGCTCCCGTATTACGCTGCTTGGTCGGGTGGTGGTTCATTCTGTCACGTTCGGGTGTGTAGAGAGTAGACCAAGGCGCAGCGTAGCGATAGTTCGACATCGTTTATTGAATGAATAATCTAGATTCGACGTGAACTATACAAAATAACAACGCTATGGATAACTGAAAGGAAACACACTTACATCGATACGAGACATGAACCACGCCTAAGCAGTGGAACCAACACATATAAGTAGGATCCCTAATTAGAGGTAATGCATAGCAGCTGCCTCTAATTAGGGATCCCACACACAACACCACACAGACATAGAACGACTAGAACTGCCAGACTCTGATCATAGAGCCTGACAGTACCCCCCTCAAAGGCGCGGACTCCCGGCCGCAAGAAACCAAACACAAAACAAGAGGGGAGGGTCAGAGAGGGAAAAACAACAAACAATAACGATTGCAGGTGGCGGTTCCGGACCCGGCGAAGTGGATATCTTCCTCCCTTGTTCTACTGGGCCCGGACTGGGCACCGGTGTGGCGAACGACTCCGGCCATGGAGTGGGGTAAACCACCGATCCAGGAAATGGCACTGGTGGGGCAAAAGACTCAGGCCTTGGAGCGGGGCAAATAACCGGGCCAGGACTGGGCACCGGTGTGACAGGCGACTCCGGCCTTTCAAATGGGTAAACAACCGGTCCTGGAAATGGCACCGGTGGGGAAAAAGACTCAGGCCATGGAGCGTGGCAAATAACCGGGCCAGGACTGGGCACCGGTGTGGCAGGCGACTCCGGCCTGTGGACCACCACGGGAGGCTCCGGACTGTGGACCATCACGGGAGGCTCCGGGCTATCGACCGTCACGGGAGGCTCCGGGCTGTCGACCGTCGCTGGAGGCTCCGGGCTGTCGACCGTCACTGGAGTCTCCGGGCTGTCGACCGTCGCTGGAGTCTCCGGGCTGTCGACCGTCGCTGGAGTCTCCGGACTGTCGACAGTCGTTGGAGGCTCCGTGCGAGGAACAGGTACGGGATGTACCGGACTGGGGAGGCGCAACGGCGGTTGGGTGCATGGAGCCGGCACAGGAGGCACCTGGCTGGGCACACGCACTGGAGGTCGGGTGCGGGGAGCCGGCACGGGACGTACCGGACTGGAGAGGCGCACTGGAGGCCTGGTGCGTGGAGCCGGCACTGGAGGCACCTGGCTGGGCACGCACTGGAGGTCGGGTGCGGGGAGCCGGCACAGGACGTACCGGACTGGAGAGGCGCACTGGAGGCCTGGTGCGTGGAGTCGGCACTGGTGGCACCGGACTAATGACACGCACCTCAGGGCGAGTGCGGGGAGCAGGCACTGGACGTACCGGACTGGAGAGACGCACTGGAAGCCTGGTGCGTGGAGCCGGCACAGGTGGCACCGGACTGGTAACACGCACTTCAGGGCGAGTGCAGGGAGCAGGCACTGGACGAACCGGACTGGAGATGCGCACTGGAGTGTAGCAGACGGCCTGACCCAGACTGGGCACCGGTGGAGCGGACTGCTCTGGCACTGGAGTGTGGCGGCCGGACCCGGACTGGGCACCGGTGGAGCGGACTGTTCTGGCATTGGAGTAGAGCAGTCGACCGGACCCCGACTGGGCACCGGTGGAGCGGACTGCTCTTTCACAGGAGTGGAGTAGGCGACTGGACCCGGACTGTTCCATTCCGACATTTCCTTTTCTACCTCCTCCGCTATCTCCCACATTTCCTCATATTCCACATGGAGAGTGGTACTGGCGCGTCCTCTTCATAGCCAGACCACCCCCATAGCCCCCCCCCCCCGAAATTTTCTTGGGGTTGACTACGGGCTCCGTTCCCCCGATTACGCCGCTGTCCTCTCTTCTTCTCCTTTGCTCCCGTATTACGCTGCTTGGTCGGGTGGTGGTTCATTCTGTCACGTTCGGGTGTGTAGAGAGTAGACCAAGGCGCAGCGTAGCGATAGTTCGACATCGTTTATTGAATGAATAATCTAGATTCGACGTGAACTATACAAAATAACAACGCTATGGATAACTGAAAGGAAACACACTTACATCGATACGAGACATGAACCACGCCTAAGCAGTGGAACCAACACATATAAGTAGGATCCCTAATTAGAGGTAATGCATAGCAGCTGCCTCTAATTAGGGATCCCACACACAACACCACACAGACATAGAACGACTAGAACTGCCAGACTCTGATCATAGAAATATAGAGAAGCAAAGCTTCTCTATGACCAGAGCCTGACACTGGGATGAGACAACTCCTATTGTCCTTCTTTTAAGAGGGTCAGAATATTGCATAATACTGTAAATGTTATATTGTATATACTGTATCTAATCATATGTTTATACGATGGATGTTGAGAGAAAGAAAAGAGAGGATGAACAACGAAGAGTGGAGAGATGGCAGGGAGCGGATCAGTCTTCATAACTGGAATGTGAGAGAGTTAGAGCCTGAGACAAAGGCTGATGCAGAGAGGGGCTGAATAAAATAAGAGCACTATCTCAGCCTCTCTGCTCTCCCAACAGTTGCTCCATGGAATCTCAATACTGGAAGTTCCGGCCCATATTAAATGGCACACGGTTGGCCATTAGCAGTGGGATTTATTCTGTCTGAGAACTGGACAGAACAATTTGTGTTGTTTAGATTTTTTTTGTTTATCAACGGTCCAGTAAAGAAAATATTAATCAGATGTCGAATAATTGCAAACTAAATTAGGGATGTGTTTTTGAATATTCAAGTATTTCAATATCCGAACGGGCGTTAGTATTCTAATACTTGTGTGAATACTCATTTTTGCACTGAAAAGGCTTTTTCTAAATGAAATTAAAATATCCATGTGACATTAATACATACAATGTGTAGCAAGGGGAGTGGGAGTTCACTAACGCAATGCAATAAAATGTTAAGTTAGCTAAATGAGAAGTAGGCTACAACAAGCAACCAACAGGTAGGTTGTTGTTTTAGACTAGCTAACTATAGCTGGCTGATTTAGCTAGCCTAGCTAGCTTCTCTAAGCTACTCCAGTCAAGACAGGCATTGTTATATGGGATGATAAATAACATTGTGGCTGCCACAAGTTGGCTAGTCTTGGCTGTAGTCGAGTTGCCTTGGCACTCTCTCTCTCTCTTCCTCCATCTGCTCGCTCCCATCTCACACACACCATCACAAGTGATTCATGCCAGAATTAAGCCTAGTGAAGCTACTGATACCTCTCACCACGTCACCTAACGTCTTCCTAGCGCCATAAGATCTCAATGGAGACAAAAAAAAATGATAGGTGTCAACCTGCCTACACGTTCATGTCACGTGACACACTCACGTCATGTAGACTGTGTTCACATCATGTACACATGACACTTACACGGCACATGTCAGTTTACGTGTACGTTTTTATTAAAGATCTCACCATGAATGCCTTACAAATGTCTACATGATGTCTAGATGTACATGCTTTAAAAAATACTTTTAATTGGCAGTTGTAATCTAATCAATTTAACTTGTAGCTAAAATAGGCCTATCACCTCTATTAGGCTAGTTGATTTTCAGCCAGCCACCATTACTGTGTAGATAGATAGCCTATAGGTGATAGAGGGCTATTTCTCAAATAAATATGGACATGTCCGGAGGGCTTTGTTGGAGCCCTATTCAGAAATAAGAGGTAGGTTTACCATGCAATCACTGTCACCATGCACTCCTTGGGCTATTTGCCATTAATTTCTGTGGAGGGCTTGATGTGTTATGGTTAAAAGCAGGCCTTGAATTGGAGGGGTATGTGAGGATATAGCCTAACTCTTGTTACAGATAAAGAGCAAAAAGCATAGGCTACCTGTGAGACAAAACAACGGTTAAGATTATATAAAAAGTGATCTAGGCTATAACAACGATTAACGCCACAATGCTTTCTGCATAGTTTACTAGCCTATCGAAGGTCTTGCTCAGCCTCAACATGGGTTCAACCTATCAAAATTGTAAATACAAAGCAAGTATCCTTATCCCACGGAAAATGTGGTTGTTTTAAATGCTCCGGAATTCAGAATATTAGTGGTAGGCTATGCCTATAGAAACATACCAAAAAGATAGTAGCGGTATGGGTCTATCCATAGACCAAAAAGCTTAACAGATAAAATATTTTTTTATTCAGGAGAATCACATTGAATCAGGCCATTCATTTCAGTGCTGTTACGTTCTTACGCATAACCTCAGCCTAGACGGAACTGAAAACACCCCGCCTATTTTGATTACAGATCATGGCAAAGCCTGAAAAGTTTGGCTATTTTTATCATTCATTTAGCCCACAACGACATGGATCTAGGATCCTTTGACTTCTCCCCGCGCCTCCAATTAGGCTAAATGTAGGAAATTCATTAGCGCCTAACCTATGGATTTCATATGACTGGGAATACAGAGATGCATCTGTTGGTAGGGGCGTGGATCTGGTGTAACCACCATTTGCCTCATGCAGTGCGACCCATCTCCTTTGCATGGAGTTGAGCAGGCTGTGGAATGTTGTCCCACTCCTCCTTCAATGGCTGTGCAAAGTTGCTGGATATTGGCTGGAACTGGAACACACTGTCGTACACGTCAATCCAGAGCATCCCAAACATGCTCAATGGGTGACATGTCTAGTGAGTATGCAGGCCACGAACTCTGACAATTTCAGCTTCCAGGAAGTGTACAGATCCTTGCAACATGGGGTCATTCATTATCATGCTGAAACATGAGGTGATGGCGGCAGATTAATGGCACAACAATGGGCCTCAGGATTTCATCACGGTAGCTTATGACTGCCATAACATAAACCCTCCGCCAACATGGGGCACTCTGTTCACCATGTTGACATCAGCAAACCGCTCGCCCACACAGAGTGCCCAATGGTGGCGGTGGGTTTATGGTATGTCCCTGCCGCTGATAAACATCCCCACAGGATGATTCTGCCACCACCATGCTTCAACGTAGTGATGGTGCCAAGTTTCCTCCAGACGTTACATTTGGCATTCAGGCCAAACAGTTCAATGTTGGTTTCACCAGACCAGAGAATCTTGTTTCTCATGGTTTGAGAGTCTTGAGATGTCTTTTTGTCCCTCGACACAATCCTACTTGGCCAAGCTTTTGATACGGTAGACCATTCCATTCTTGTGGGCCGGCTAAGGAGTTTTGGTGTCTCTGAGGGGTCTTTGGTCTGGTTTGCTAACTACCTCTCTCAAAGAGTGTAATGTATAAAGTCAGAAAATCTTCTGTCTCAACCACTGCCTGTCACCAAGGGAGTACCCCAAGGCTCAATCCTAGGCCCCACACTCTTCTCAATTTACATCAACAACATAGCTCAGGCAGCAGGAAGCTCTCTCATCCATTTATATGCAGATGATACAGTCTTATACTCAGTTGGTCCCTCCCCGGTTCTCGTGTTAAATGCTCTACAACAAAACTTTCTCAGTGTCCAACAAGCTTTCTCTACCCTTAACCTTGTTCTGAACACCTCCAAAACAAAGGTAATGTGGTTTGGTAAGAAGAATGCCCCTCTCCCCACAGGTGTGATTACTACCTCTGAGGGTTAAGAGCTTGAGGTAGTCACCTCATACAAGTACTTGAGAGTATGGCTAGAGGGTACACTGTCCTTCTCTCAGCACATATCAAAGCTGCAGGCTAAGGTTAAATCTAGACTTGGTTTCCTCTATCGTAATCGCTCCTCTTTCACCCCAGCTGCCAAACTAACCCTGATTCAGATGACCATCCTACCCATGCTAGATTATGGAGACATAATTTATAGATCGGCAGGTAAGGGTGTTCTCGAGCGGCTAGATGTTCTTTACCATTCGGCCATCAGATTTGCCACCAATGCTCCTTACAGGACACATCACTGCACTCTATACTCCTCTGTAAACTGGTCATCTCTGTATACCCGTCGCAAGACCCACTGGCTGATTCTTATTTAGAAAACCCTCTTAGGCCTCACTCCCCCTTATCTGAGATATCTACTGCAGCCCTCATCCTTCACATACAACACCCGTTCTGCCAGTCACATTCTGTTAAAGGTCCCCAAAGCACACACATCCCTGGGTCGCTCGTCTTTTCAGTTCGCTGCAGCTAGCGACTGGAACGAGCTGCAACAAACACTCAAGCTGGACAGTTTTATCTCAATCTCTTCATTCAAAGACTCAATCATGGACACTCTTACTGACAGTTGTGGCTGCTTTGCGTGATGTATTGTCATCTCTACCTTCTTGCCCTTTGTACTGTTGTCTGTGCCCAATAATGTTTGTACCATGTTTTCTGCTGCTACCATGTTGTGTTGCTACCATGTTGTTGTCATGTTACGTTGCTACCATGCTGTGTTGTCATGTGTTGCTGCCTTGCTATGTTGTTGTCTTAGATATCTATTTTGGTAGTGTTGTGTTGTCTCTCTTGTCGTGATGTGTGTTTGGTCCTATATTTATATTTTATTTATTTCTATTTTTAATCCCAGCCCCCGTCCCCGCAGGCGGTCTTTTGCCTTTTGGTAGGCAGTCTACGGACAATTCCTTCAACCTCATGGCTTGGTTTTTGCTCTGACATGCACTGTCAACACTGTCACAACAGGTGTATTCCAATCAAGTTGTAGACATCTCAAGGATGATCAATGGAAACAGGATGCACCTGAGCTCAATTTAGAGTCTCAACACTGAGCACCGAAGACAGGACAAATAAAAGCGATGCAAGGGTCTGAATACTTATGTAAATAATACATTTTATTTGTAATAAATTTGCTAAATTTGTCATTACGGGGTATTGTGTGTAAATTGATGAGGAAATATTTGTATTTAATCAATTTTAGAATAAGGCTGTAACGTAACAAAATGTGTAAAGAGTCAAGGGGTATGAATACTTTCCGAATGCACTGTATAGGCTACTCGTTTAAGAACTAAAGAGAGGGGAAAGAGATAGTTGCCAACGGATATGCGTGAATTCCAAGAAGGGAACAGTGAAATATCCACTGGAGTTTAGGCTACACTATCAAAAAGTGGTCTCACTCAAGGCCTAGTGTCAACATAACTAAAGTGGATCAATGGCTGATAGGCTATGGACAGGTTGCGTGCAATTGTTTCTATTTGGTTCTCAATTTCGTCTCCATATAGTTGTCTCTATATCTTCCCTTTAATTTATATGATAGGCTACATTGTTTTAGCGTTATACTGTAATGCAGACTCATTTGATATCCTACAAAAGGTTTTTTGGGGGGGGGTTTGCTTTTGTGTCTGAGTAAGATGGCTGCAGGCAGCTTTGACTGCTGTGTCCTTTTAGGTGGGCGGGTGTGCGTGTACTAGTTTGCTAGTTTGCTAATTCTCTCTATGTCCATTCAGGAAGTTTACTAAAATAGGCCTAGCCTGTCTGGCCTTCATCTCTTTAATCAAAACTCTGACCTTGCGGGGGTCCAGAGAAACAGTGCATGCCAGTGATGCTGGGGTAATAATTACATAACCATAGTTCTAGTAGGTATAAAAGTCGGTTTCGAATAGGGCTCATGACACGAATATGACACGAATATCTCTATAAGCAGGCTATAACCACTTGATCAATCGATTCAAGTGAAACCTTCAATAACATAATGATGAAGACGTTGATTTGAGGAGGGAGAAAGATCCCAGCTATATATAGGCTAGATGTATAGGCTAGATGTATAGGCTAGATGTATAGGCTAGATGTATAGGCTAGATGTATAGGCTAGATGTATAGGCAAGATGATGACACACACGTGAATTTTGTGTTGTAGATATGTGGTAGTGGCGTATGGGCCTGAGGGCACACACTTAGTGTGTTGTGAATTCTGTAATGAATGTATTGTCATGTTTTTTAAATTGCATTACCGCCTTCATTTTGCCGGATCCCAGGAAGAGTAGCTGTTGCCTTAGCAGCAGCTAATAGGGATCCATAATAAATACAAATAAAAATGCTAGATAGGCCTACAGTGGATTGATGCATGTTGCATGTGATTACCATTGGCGTGCATAATTGCCATGGTGTTTACTTCAAATGCAACATGTCCCCCCAAAAAATAGGCTGCAGTTGCCAGCAGTAGGCCTACCATGTAAAAAGAAGACAGCTTCTTTTGAACCTAAAATAAAAAATATATATATAATAGAAATTCTATGAGTAGACCCTCCCGCAGTTGAGAGGCTTACGCTATTATAATAGGCTGCAGATGAACAATATTGCTCAATGCTATTTTTAACCCAAAATAGACCAGAGCCTATCATGGGCAGAACAAGCAAGGAGGTGGGCAGAGCCAAGCACGAGCTAGCGAGATCCTATTTGCGCGTTCTAGCATTTATTTGCATATTTCCGTTAGGGAACGCCTACTCTGTGAAGTGTGAGAGCGCAATAACAAAATTCGCCCTTGCACTCCTGCTAAACAATGGATTTTTTTTTTTTTACTTTTGCAAAGGGTCAAGTCTACAAAATGTAGTCCACTCTGTTTGTTACAGATTCTAGTTTTGGAAACAGAAAACTGTATTGAGATCAAATGTTTAATCTAGGAGAAAATTAGCAGAATGTCGGCCAAAATCCAAATCGCTCCATCTTCCCCCACTGCCGGCCACTGGGATTCCTTTCATCACTGTATTTGGTAGTGAGTGGAAACGCCAACTGGATGCTTCACATTATACATTCAGTGAAATATTTGTCTCATTGTTCTATCTCTGAGTGTAGTGTTTGTAACGCAAGATGGAGGAGAGCCTGTCTCTTGTAGGAGAGTCAAAGGATTTGTTTATTAGGCCTAGTCCCAAAACATCCACTTGCTCGTGGACTAGCCTATAACCTATGTTCTGTTCAGTTTGAGGATTAGAAGGAGGTCAACTTTGATAACTTGCTACTACTATAACTGATTTTTATTAAGAACAATGTGTCTTGCCCATGATGGTTGAAATGTATTATGCATACTCGAATTTGCCTACTTTCAGCATCATGAGCTGTCCATTTCCAATTGATTGTGCCCCACAGCTGCTGCTTCAAGTTTCTCTAATTCTGGTCAATAACTCTGATAAACACATCTTCATTTTAATTAGACTTTACTAACAACAAGAGGGCTTTGTGTTGGAGCCTATTTCTTTCTATTTAAGAAATAAGAAGTAGGCTTACTTGTTTGACAGATGAAATTAGGCTTTAGGCTGGTAGGCCTCATTTTTTAACCTATCATCCTCAGATTCCTAATGACTTCTCAGATTTAATTATTTGCAAACAAGGACAGTTTCATTGCAAACAAGACACACTGACTTGGTATTGGAGAAATATGACAAGATGAACATGTAGGCTTATCTCTCTGTCCATTATTACTTTTGGTAATTTTGTGTGGTATTAAAAAAGATTCTGCTAATATGTAAAATGATGTAGCATTGTATTAAATGTTTATTAAAGGGAATTTGTTCTCGGACCTGCAAATAAAATGATAGATTCATGCAATGCTTTTACTATATAGGAGACCTTTCCACCCTTATTCTTGTCCACGGTGGTCTGCGAACCCACAACCTTCTGTCCCGCAGCCCTGTGTACTATCAAAATTCCTGCATTGCTATGTAATGCTTACAGGATGAAGAATCGTTTCTAAAACTGCATTTCTAAGGCTCTGGTCTGTCCAAGAAGTGAGGGTAAACGGTAGGCATGCTCTCTGCTATCCACTTACTTTGTTTTAATTATTATACTGGGCATAGAGGAGGGTGTTTTTCAAGCGTTCAGGGAGGGTTTGGATTAAAACCATTTTGCTGAAGGGAGTGCCATCCATTTTCATTTCAGAGAGGTCCGATTTTCTCCATGTAACCCTTAATATAAATAACGTTCACTCCCTTAATCAGCCATTTTGACAAAGGAATGACATGTTTCCTAGAACACCTTTCTGTGTCTATGTAAACTACACTAAAGCAACCGCATCAGCTCACTCAGCCATGTTGGAACAGCCCATTTCTGTCAACACGGGAGAAAATGAAAACCCGGCTCCTACACACGCCTGCACGCCCACCGCTCACACAATTAAAGCAGGCACGTCTGGCCGGTACCGTTATCTCCCGCTCCCTCGTATTTCCATTGAGCACGACATTTACACCACTGGACTATATGACATTCAAGATCCCACATATGCGGCGCACTATTCAGGAACATGCGCAGCTTGCATCACACATTCCCCATATTGATCCCCAAATAAGACAAATTGAGCCTAAATCGATAGGTAATTTACGCATAGTCTTTATGGTTGACCATTCAAATCCACGATAGACTAATTACACATGTGTAAATATAGTCTGGAGTGGTTATTCTGGACAAATGTTTTATTTCACATGAATCCCCAGCTGTTGCTAGATGATATCCCGTACATAGGCTGCCGATTGACCATGCGGCTTTGCCCAGTCTAGATATAGGTCCAGTCTTTTACAGCATAGGCGCACACAGGCTATTTAAAAATCCTTGATCTCTTGCTCAACACTGAGCACCGAAGAGAGGACAAATAAAAGCGATGCAAGTTGAAATGAACAATATGACATTATCTTTTGTCTGCCTATTGGCGATGTTCTAATGTTGCCTATAATACAAATATGAACTTTGCCTAATAACATCCTTTCTTCATTGTTTCCCAAAAATAAATCCCACAGTTCAACCCCCCAAAAAGGCCTACAGTGCAATTAGCTCGCCTACATATGTATTTCCCGTTTTGCAGGTGTGGCAACCAGGGGGAAATCGTTCAAATTGAGCCTGAACATTATCAGTGCATAAAATATCCTAGCCTATACAATAATAGAATACATGCAGTTAAGTCAAACGTCTACTTACTCCATGTTTCACCACCGTCCCGTTTCACCAACTCTGCTGTATTCGACTGAAATGTGTATTTTGCCTTTAATATCAAGGGTAGTCTTCCTCAGTAGCCCACTACCATCAATTTCGGTCTACGGACCCCCTCCCCTTCATTCAGAGATGCAAAGTCGAGAAATCGTCAGTCCCTCCCCTGTAGCTGGCTTTGGTGCGGAGCAACGCGCTTACCGACAATTTGGCAACACACTAACCTTTAAATCAGGCACAAATTATTATTTGCCTTTGCTAATGCGTTCAAAATAACTTCTATAATTTCCACATCCCTGCTCCCACAATTCCTTTTTTTACGAGGATGTCTTTTGTTCCGTTTCTGAGCTTATACGCGCAATGCTGTATCATTTCTTCGCAGCGCGCGCGAGTTAAGTGAGGCGATACGCCCCCGCATGGACAGAACACAAGAAAATATACAGTGTAGGCATATCATCGATTTGGCTCTCCTATATTATTTAGGAGACTAGTGTTATTTAATGAGAGTAATAGGGTATCAACTTCTACAGGCCATATTTCCATGCTCTCTGCAGATACCTAAGTCTGTGTATCAGTCTTTTTCGCTATGACACTCCTTGCCACTCCTGTAATTTGCCAAAGACTTTGGCAAATGTGTTCCACTCCTGACAGGCAAATGACATGAGTGGCAAGGAGTGGAATGTAATAGCTGAAATAGAGAAGGCATGACAACTGTTAAACATACTTCATGCAACCTATGATGTGTATCCTAGGCTGCTTACCTGTTAGCCCACAGCATTTAAAGTAGGCCCTAACAGCAAACTAAGGAATGGTACCATCATTGAGTGGGCTATTAAGAGCTTTTCTTTACCTTAGTGTGAAATGTACTTAAAATAACGTTTGATTTGAGACGATTGTGCATTATAAATAGATATGTGTATGTATGTTAAGCCACAACTACATTCAAATGTGGCCTTGGTCTACATGCACTGCTAAAAGATGATCATATCCATAACTGCAAATGATTTGCCACAATGAGGACATTCAAGTTTTTTTTCTCTAATCTAATAACCACGGGGAACCACCATGAATACAGTCAGTTGTTGCTGTGGTATAACAAATACATTGCAACTGGAGAATCATCCATTCAAACTTTCTGAAGGACTTTGGAGATAGACATTATTAGCTCCAGTCAAGAGGTTCCCAAACATTGTTCCATCAACTTCTTCAGACCAATGGTGATCTGCCAGGTCCAGGGGTCTAAGTCTGTGTAACCACTTTCAATTACTTTCATTGCAATTATATTAGCTAGAGTCTGTGATTATAATGGAAACTAGCGTCTCTTAATATGACCATTGCTGTCCTATGACACTTTAGGCCTACCATTGCTATTGTTTATGGTGCAACACTCTGTGACACTGATTTCAGCGATTGAAGAATCAATAACTGGACTCCAGCATACTATGTGTGTTCAGTAGCAGAAATAGGTCACCTAGCCTGCCACTGGTCATACATGTTGAATGATCGCTAGGCCAAATCAATGTGGCGGGAAATTGGTTTGAAACCATTAAGGAGGTCAGTGTTGTTTTAGGTCATTATTTACAATAGCACCCACTATTAAAGGGATAGTTCACTCAAACTGTATTTTGGTATTTTGTTAATAGATAGTTTTGAGTGAACTATCCCTTTAATACAGGTTTCTCTCAAATGATAAATAAAGAGATATTTGGAAGGGCGGAATTAAGCATCACTAATTATTATTAGCTGGCGTAACATGGTACCTATCTATCTATCTATCTATCTATCTATCTATCTATCTATCTATCTATCTATCTATCTATCTATCTATCTATCTATCTATCTATCTGTCTGTCTGTCTGTCTGTCTGTCTGTCTGTCTGTCTGTCTGTCTGTCTGTCTGTCTGTCTGTCTGTCTGTCTGTCTGTCTGTCTGTCTGTCTGTCTGTCTGTCTGTCTGTCTGTCTGTCTGTCTGTCTGTCTGTCTGTCTGTCTGTCTGTCTGTCTGTCTGTCTGTCTGTCTGTCTGTCTATCTATCTATTTACTATCTATCTATTTACTTGTAAATTATCTGAAAAGTCAGCTAATGAGAAATTGATGTCTTTTTTACACATAGATGTGTAATCACAACAAAGAAAGAGAACTCTTGAAACAATGAAATCAATTGAATATACAGTATTTAGTCCAGAAACAATTATGACTGCATCCTACATTTCATTGGCCTGGAAATATTTGTGAAATAAGGAAAATAAACAGAAACTCTGATTTAACTCAGCTTCATTCAATTTCCCAAATTCAATTTTCAGACATGACGTGCATCATGTCACACATTACACATTGAGGTTACACTGGTTCTTACAGGCTCTTACAGGATTAGACAGGATGATCCTCTCTTCTCTAATGCAATACTGTACTGACTGTTACTGCAGTGACCATCAATCAACCAAGACATTTCATTTAGTGGAAGAGTCTGCCACCTACTGTAGATTTGTAGCACCATCTAAAACACGGGCTTCTACAGAGTTATATACACAGAGTTTACATAACATTAGGCACACCTTCCTATTATTGAGTTGCACACCCTTTTCCCCTCAGAACAGCCTCAACGCTGGCCCATGTTGACTTCAATGCTTCCCACAGTTGTGTCAATTTGTCTCGATGTCCTTTGGGTGGTGGACCATTCTTGATACACACAGGAAACTGTTGAGCATGAAAGACCCAGCAGCGTTGCAGTTCTTGACACAAACCGGTGTCCTGGTACTTACTACCATACCCCGTTCAAAGGCACTTAAATCTTTTGTCTTGCCCATTCACCCTCTGAATGGCACACATACACAATCCATGTCTCAATTGTCTCAAGGCTTACAAATCCTTCTATAACCTGTCTCCTCCCCTTCATCTACACTGATTGGAGTGGATTTAACAAGTGACATCAATATCGGATCATAGCGTTCACCTGGATTCACCTGGTCGGTCTATGTCATGGAAAGTGTTTTGCACACTGAGTGTACAGTACAGGGTGTGCAAATCTTTGTACCAACCCAACTCTAACACACCCAGTTCTAGTAATTAGCTGCTCCTTAGGGCCTTGATTAGCTGAATCAGGTGTGTTAGTGCAGGGCTGGAACAAAATCCTTTTCAGGAGTAGGGTTGTCCTAATGATACAGTCGTATAAAAAAGTTTGGGCACCCCTGATTTCCATGATTTCCATTTATAAATAATTGGGTGTTTGGATCAGCAATTTCATTTTGATCTATCAAATAACTGATGGACACAGTAATATTTCAGTAGTGAAATGAGGTTTATTGGATTAACAGAAAATGTGCAATATGCATCAAAACGAAATTAGACAGGTGCATACATTTGGGCAGCCCAACAGAAAAATCACATCAATATTTAGTAGAGCCTCCTTTTGCTAAAATAACAGCCTCTAGACGCTTCCTATAGCCTCTAATGAGTGTCTGGATTCTGAATGAAGGTATTTTGGACCATTCCTCCTTACAAAACATCTCCAGTTCAGTTAGGTTTGATGGTTGCCGAGCATGGACAGCCCGCTTCAAATCATCCCACAGATTCTCAATGATATTCAGGTCTGGGGACAGGGATGGCCATTCCAGAACATTGTACTTGTTCCTCTGCATAAATGCCCGAGTAGATTTTGAGCAGTGTTTTGGGTCGTTGTCTTGTTGGAATATCCAGCCCCGGCGTAACATCAACTTTGTGACTGATTCTTCAACATTATTCCCAAGAATCTGCTGATATTGAGTGGAATCCATGCGACCCTCAACTTTAACACGATTCCCTTCTTTGTTTCATCAGTCCACAGCACCTTATTCCAAAATGAAGCTGGCTTGTCCAAATGTGCGTTTGCATACCTCACGTTTGTGGCGTGTGTGCAGAAAAGGCTTCTTCCGCATCACTCTCCCGTACAGCTTCTCCTTGTGCAAAGTGCACTGAATTGTTGAACGATGCACAGTGACATCGTTCAACACCATCTGCAGCAAGATGATGTTGTAGGTCTTTGGAGGTGGTCTGTGGGCTGTTTTTGACCGTTCTCACCATCCTTCTCCTTTGCCTCTCCGATATTTTACTTGGCCTGCCACTTCTGGCCTTAACAAGAACTGTGCCTGTGGTCTTCCATTTCCTCACTATGTTCCTCACAGTGGACACTGACAGCTTACATCTCTGCGATAGCTTTTTGTAGCCTTCCACTGAACCATAATGTTGAACAATCTTTGTTTTCAGGTCATTTGAGAGTTGTTTTGAGGCCCCCATGTTGCCACTCTTCAGAGGAGAGTCAAAGAGAACAACAACTTGCAATTGGCCACCTTAAATACCTTTTCTCAGGATGCACTTGTCTATGAAGTTCAAGGCTTGATGAGCTCACCAAACCAATTGTGTGTTCCAATTAATCAGTGCTTAAGTAGTTACAGGTATTCAAATCAACAGAATGACAAGGGTGCCCACATTTTTGCATAGCCTATTTTTCACATCTGATTTAATTTCATACAACTTAATATTGCTACACAAAAAATCTTTGTCTGGACAATACCCCAGTACTCAGCTTTTATTAGAAAATGAATGGCATGCCACTGTGATCCTTTTCTGTGACGACAGAGTAAATTATTATGCAGCCTCAGAGGGGTGCCCAAACATTTTCATACAACTGTATATTGATATTCAGTTAGTATATTGATGAACTTATTGTGCCTCCAGGTGGCGTAAGAGCCCAAATCCTGCTATGTGGAAACATCTTACTGTAAAACAGACTTGCACACAGACACCGTCTTAAAATGATTTTTACCCAAGCATGAACCACAAATAGGAGAATACTCTTGCTTTAGTGGTAAAAATTATCCTTATGCGTCAAATTGAAGGAGTATGTCAAAGTGTTAGTGGTTAAAAGCTTAAAAGAGAACGCATACCCTATCTGTAAAATCTGTGAGTTCATGGATCCTTTTCAGCCAGCACTGCTGTAAAGCACTAATAGCCATGTTATTAATACGTCATTTTGTTTAGGCTCTAGTCTTCCCAAATATATACACCAATGCAGCCCTTTGAGAACCACTTGTCTACTGCAGTGGTAAGCTACTGCCTGCTGCATGCTGCATCCATCTGACACTGCAACACCAATGATCCCATCAAAGGATGGGACAGAAAGCGGCTTTACATGCTGTGGTGACTGTCTGGCTGGTCACTGGGGACAGCCCATACAGAGGATCAGATACAGGGCCGGCCCTAGACATAAGCGGCATAGTTCGACCGCTTAGGGCTGTTTTCTTTCTCAACTGACTGTTGCGAGTTAAATAGTAGAATACACAAGGTGCAATTTCGAAATTTGGTTGTACATCAGCTGTTTTTATCTTGTTATGTCAGTCACTGACAGTCACTCAATTAGCCCATGTCAGCTTAAAATGGTTAAACTGAACAAAAATATAAACGCAACATGTTAAGTGCTGGTCCCATGTTTCATGAGCTGAAATAAAAGATCCCAGACCTGGTTCGAACCCAGTCAGTCGCAAGATTAAATAGGGAGCGGATAGGCTATCCTTAAAAGGGCTATGACGGGGCTATTCAACTGCATTCTTACGGGGGGCAATTTGTCCTTTCATCATCATTCCCTTCCCTTTCCCTTCATAGAGGGGAACAGAAGGCACATCCATATTCCTGAGTCTCGGCTTTCAGGAACTAAAATATAAACGCATCACGTCAAGTGTAGGTCTCATTTTATAAAATGTATTTAAGAAATAAAACATTCCAGAGATGTTCCATACACACAAAAAGCTCATTTCTGTGCACAAATGTGTTTACATCCCTGTTAGTGAACATTTCTCCTTTGCCAAGATAATCCATCCACCTGACAGGTGTGGCATATCAAGAAGCTGATTAAACATCATAATCTTTACACAGGTGCACCTTGTGCTGTGGACAATAAACATTTGCAGTTTTGTCACACAACACAATGCCACAGATGTCTCAAGTTGAGGGAGCGTACAATTGGCATGCTGACTGCAGGAATGTCCACCAGAGCTGTTGCCAGATAATTTAATGTTTATTTCTCTGCCATACGCAGCCTCCAATGTCGTTTTAGAGAATTTGTCAGTACGTCCATCCGGCCTCGCAACCGCAGATCGCGTTTATGTCATTGTGTGGGCGAGCGGTTTGCTGATGTCTGTCAGGCTCTGGCCATAGGGAGCTCTTTGGCTCCTCTAGATAGCCAGGGTCAGAGGCTGACAGATCTAGTAGACCTAGATCTATGTTTTCTTTTTGTGCTGAATCCCCAATTAGAGACAGCTGCGAGACGTCTCTGATTGGGGATTCTATTTAAGTTGCCTTTCCCCACACCTTTTGTGTGGGTCATTGTTAGATGTTTGTACGTTTCATGTCACAGCCAAGTGAGTGTTTCAGTTTCATTGCTACGTTGTTTTGTTTTGTATAGTTCGTAACATTTAAAGTTTATAGTTAAAATAAACATGTCGAACTATCGCTGCGCTTCGCCTTGGTCTCTCTCTACACCCACTCGTGACAATGTCAACATTGTGAACAGAGTGATCCGTGGTGGAGGTGGGGTTATGGTATGGGCTTGCATAAGCTGCATTTTATCGATGGCAATTTGAATGCACAGAGATTCTGTGACGAGATCCTCAGGCCCATTGTTGTGCTATTAATCCGCAGCCATCACCTCATGTGTCAGCATGATAATGCACAGCTCCATGTCACAAGAAGCTGAAAATGTCCCAGTTCTTCCATGGCCTGCATACTCACTAGACATGTCACCCATTGAGCATGTTTGGGATGCTCTGGATCGACGTGTATGACAGCCTGTTCCAGTTCCCGGCAATATCCAGTAACTTCGCAAAGTCATTGAAGAGGAGTGGGACAACATTCCACAGGCCACAATCAACAGCCTGATCAACTCTAAGGAGATGTGTTGAGCTGCATGAGGCGGTCACACCAGATACTGAATGGTTTTCTGATGGCAAAATGTGTAGAATTGCAGGAAATTAACTCTAAAACATATTAATTTATTTTCTCTCCGAGATCAAGAGGAGGCCCTCTCTCTCGCTCTTTTTCTCTCCCTGTCTGCCTCTCCCTCTCCCTCTCTTCATTGGCCCCCCGCCCTTCTTCCCAACTCCCAGATTCTCCAACAGCTTGCGAGCTCCCTCTGAGTCGGCATGGTAGTTGCCGTGGTAACTCGACACGTCTCCATTTGCTCTGATCAATGGGAAGGTTTTCGTGCAAGCCCCTGGAAGCCCCTCAGCTCCAAGGGAATGGAGAAGGAGCGGTGTGTGTGTGAGAGTGTGTGTGTGTGTGTGTGTGTGTGTTTGTGTTTGTGTTTGTGTGTGAGAGAGAGAGAGAGAGAGAGAGAGAGAGAGAGAGTGTGTGTGCATGCCTGCCTGCGTGCATGTGTGTAAGCATGTATGTGTCTGTATGTGTGTGTGTGGTTTTGTGCTAAACTGAGAGGATGCCAAAAGGAGAAGGGTGTGTGTGTGTTGGGGGTGGGGGGGGGGCTGTTGCTCCAATGCCCAAGGGTTGCGTGAAGGGTTTGCCCCTCTCTCCTGCTCAATTTTGACACTTCAATTCTCTTTGCAAGGAAGGTATCTCATTGTTGCGCATGGGAATCAATGAGGGATTTCATTGTTGCCCAGTGCAATCAATGACTATCGGTAGTTGCTAACTGATGGGTTCACATTGAGCGTCAAGAGGCACCACAAGCACACTGCAAGATGCAATATGAGGCAATTCTCAACAGGAAAGGTAAGGCTTGCAGGATGGCAAACACAGAAGTATAAAATACATGTCAATTGAATTCTATTGTATAGGATTTTTCCTTCACATGTTGGGACTGAATGGCCTACATACATGTAAATAAACAAGAGAGAGGGAGGGGGAAAGTCTGCAGTGTCAAACTGTCTTCCTCCAAATGAGGTTTCCTCTTATCTGACTGAAAAAGTGGAAAGAGAGCAAGTGGGAGGAAGAGGTTTAAGGGAGAATTCATCAGGGAAGAATCGTCAAATAGACATTGGAGACCCGAGAGGCAAAGTGTGGAAAGTAATTGACATCAACTGTAAATAGAAGATACTGCAGAGTAGCAGTAATGAAAGACGACTCCAAGCAGGTCCAGGGAGAGAATGAGAGGCAGAGAGAGAGAGAGAGAGAGAGAGAGAGAGAAAGAGAGAGAGAGAGAGAGAGAGAGAGAGAGAGAGAGAGAGAGACCTGGAGATTGGAAACCAACCAAGCAAAAAGTAACCAAGGAAGAAATAAACCTGTAGAGAAGAAGAAAGAGAAGGAGAAAGCTTCAGCAGGGAAACTTCCAGAGGAATCTTGAATAACACAATATTAACGCAGGCAGGAAAAACATGACAAGATTTAAGATACAGAAAATAACAGAAATTAAGCAAAGTGTTACCGAAATGGTCATATGACAAGTAAATGTTTTACGCACATAGAATTTGGCACAGGAGCTTTGTCTATGGTTCATAGATGTTTACAGCCAGCAACTCATTTAGTAATTTGGATCCTTTGTTGCCGGTGGTGAAGATTATAATGGTTGTACTGCAAGCTTGATTAATCCATGCTGTTGCAAATTAAGAGACCTGGCCATTTTACTGAGTGGGTATTTCTGCAAGCAGGGCGAGATAAATGTTTCCTCTCAGTTTCTTTTCCCTGTCACCCAGCAGCCATTAAATCCTTACGATAATACCCACAGCCTGCAAGGTTTATGTTCAGAGAGGTCTCTGGAAACCTTTATGGTTTTCAGGTTTGGTGTCCAGAGACCTCTCTGGAAATCTCTATGTTTCAGTTTTGGAATTGGTCCCCAATTAGAGGCAGATGCGCCGTATTGCCTCTAATTGGGGGGCCTATTTATGTTCAGCATTCACACCTGTGATTGGGGGATTTTGTGTGTGTTCCTTTTTTGTGTTCACGCCGGTTCATGGTCGCTGTCTCTCCTTGTTTGTTTTGTGGATTAAGTAACGGAATAAAGAAATGTCTATACACTACACCTCTGCGCCTCGGGTCCTGTATCCAAGTGATCGTGAAAGAAAAACCCACCACCATGGGACCAAGCAGGGCTGGACAGAGGAGGAACTTCCCGGAGGTATGGAAGTTATGGAAGTTCCTCCACTGTTTAGCTCTGGGACAAGGCTGGGTCCCAGAGCAGCAAGGATGTTGACGGGGGGCCACGTCGGCGATCGAAGAGGCAGGCCCAGGCTAGACCCCCGAAGAACCCCCATGTCAGAGAATGAAGAGGAGGAGCCCCGGCCACTACACTCATGGGGGCTCATGGAGGAGTCCCTACAGCCATGCGAGCAGGAGTACGCCCAGGGGTCGGACGATGACGACGAGGTGCTCCTGTTTCCCAACACGTGGGGGCTCATGGGTGAGCCCTTGTCGAGCCGGGATCGGCGGAGGAGGGAGGACGACTGGGGGAGTCTGCGACCTCTCACAGCGGAGGACCGGCGTCAGGGGGTGTGCCCAGCTTGGTAGCGCCAGTACCGGTTCCTAGCCCGGTGGCGCCAGTGCCGGTTCCTAGCCCGGTAGCTCCAGTGCGTGTCCCCAGCTTGGTAGCGCCAGTACCGGTTCCTAGCCCGGTGGCGCCAGTGCGTGTCCTCAGCTAGGTAGCGCCAGTACTGGTTCCTAGCCGGTGGCGCCAGTGCGTGTACCCAGCGCGGTAGCGTTAGTGCCGGTTCTGAGCCCGGTAGCTCCAGTGCCGGAGCAGTCCGCTCCACTTGTGCCCAGTCCGGGACCGGTTGTTAGCCCCGCTTCAGTACCGGAGCAGTCCGCTCCACCGGTTCCCAGTCCGGGACCAGTAGTCAGCCCCGCTCCAGTGCCATAGCAGTCCGCAGCCATTAAATCCTTACGATAATAACCACAGCCATTAAATCCTTACGATAATAACCACAGCCATTAAATCCTTACGATAATAACCACAGCCATTAAATCCTTAAGATAATAACCACAGCCATTAAATCCTTACGATAATAACCACAGCCATTAAATCCTTACGATAATAACCACAGCCATTAAATCCTTACGATAATAACCACAGCCATTAAATCCTTAAGATAATACCCACAGCCATTGAATCCTTACAATAAGGTTACGTACAGCACTCGCTGTAGCTAATATAAGCAAGGTTTGCAAGTTAGCTTTTAAGATTAAATTCAATTCCCACGCATGCATATTGCATTCCACAATTCACATTATATACAGATTTGGTTAATGAAAATAAGTATCCTTTGGTACCATTTGTAATCAATTCTGCCCAGAGTGGCACAAAATCAGAGGAATGGTCATCCCACTGCAGTGCACCAAAGGGAGCAGACACACTTAAAGACCACTGACATGCGAGTACACAGATGCTGAATGTAGGCTGCACTGACACACAGACACAGGCAGACAGGCAAGAACGTCCCTCTGGCTCGCTCTCTCACACATATGCACACGCACGCACACTCACACTCAGAGTGAGTGCCGTTATCTCGTCTGGTGCAGAGACAGATACAGGGGATTGGTAATGATGGGAAATGAAAGGAAAGGACCAGAGGGAGAAAAGCCACAAATGACCAGGAAGCTGAGCGGCGCTACATTAGTGGAGAACATTGAGAATATGATATGTGTGGGCTTTGGAAATGCTTGACCTGGAATACAAGATGGAGTCAGTGTTTAGAGTCAAAAATCTAGTTGAAAAGGGTACATTCAGCCACCAACTTGGTACTATCAGATTTGTGTAATTACCTGGTATAGGGCAAGGTGAAACTAGTATAACCAGGTAAATCTTCTACCACTTCAGTTGTTGGCTTAGCATAGTTGCCTGTTTTGAAATGGCAATACATGGCAACAACTGTACTTTTAATTATTGGTGTTTCATAATCCCTTTTACGAAGTGTTGGTGTTTGGAGTGGCACGTTGGTCATCCTCAATACGAGGAGCTTTGCACATATCCGCTTGCGGAGGCTTGACACATTCAGTGAGGCTTTCGCACCTGCAGATCAAACACACCCAATTAAAGCTCCTGAAATTTTAATCGTGGTGAACGAACTGCCACTGAGTAGGAGGAAAAAAAAAAAAAAAGAGAGAGGAGAGAAGGTGCGGAAAACGAGGTAACCCAATGAGCGCATCGTGCCTTCGAGAGGCAATTCGCTCTCGCTGTGCTTTGCAGCACTCAGCATCACAACCACAGGGTTCATTTAGGCCACACAAACAACTGTGAAGGGAGGCACTATGTTTGCTAATTGCTGATATTGTCCCAACCTAGTTATGGTTGTGTCTATTTGACAGCCATTCCGGAGGGACTCTGTCAGCTGCAGTGCAGTGGTTATAGCCTTGTCAGTTGTCATACAAACATTGCGTTAACAGTTTCCACGGTGTGCCGTTCTGAGGGCAAACTTGTCATTGCTCAAGCTATATGTACAGTGCATAGCTACACCACCATAGCACCATAATGACAGACACGGTTTGGAGTGACAGAAAACAGCTAAGATACAGATTGGACTGGATATGTGTTTGCCAAGTGGTCAGAAGGGACCCACTGGTGGGGCATGACCCATTTCTAATCATGACTGAATGTTGGATTGTGACAGGAAACATAAGCCCTGTCCAGAAACAAGCTCTAATCCCTACTTCCCAGGATATTAACAAGTTGGCGCAAAAATGTAACTAAGTGTATTAGAGTGTAAGGTGGAGTTACTACCATAATTATTTCTGATCTACCCAAGTGTCTAGGCTTAGAGGGGTAGGGCTTGTTTCTGGACAGGGCCATCGTTTTAACCAATCGGGACAGAGAGCTACAGGAAAATGCTTTTAGGAGGTTCACACTCAGCAAACACAAGAAACATTTGGGAGACTGGTGTGAATGGGCTAAAGAGTGGTACCTGACAGGGCTGCCGTCTGTCTCCGAAGGGCTTTTGCTTCATATGATTGAAGCTGACATCCACACTTCAACTACCTTCTCCACTGAGTCAGAGAGCTGAAGAGGAGTCGTGATCTTGTAGAATAACTCATGCCAACAGGCAGACAGGCACACCAAAGCTCTTCGATGCTAAAGTAATCTGAGTAGGAGGCAAAGAGTAGACAGAGGATCAATGCAAAAAAATGTACTCACTCTTAAGCCCAGGTAAAGCAAAATGAATGGAAGGATTTTAGGTTGAAAAATCTGTAATCACTTTCTCCGTTGATAGGTGGGTCACGAAGCAGTGAGGATAGCGATAATTGCATGTCAAAGTCATCCATCATGGATGCGTGTTAGAGACAGAGAGAAAGCCAGGCAGGGCGAAAAAAAATATACAGCATTCATGTAATGTTTTACTGTTTGATTAAAGCCATGACAGGTTTCCCCATTTAAAAACATTTAGATACTGTATGTACAAATCTTTTCATAGCATCTACATAAAGGTAAGTGCCAAAATAATGTAAACACCAACATAAAGTGTCTTAGTAAGGCATTGGCCCACCACGAGCTGCCGGAAGAGCTTCAATGTAACTTGACATTGATTCTACAAGTGGCTGGAAGTCTATTGGAGGGATGTGACACCATTCTTTCATGAGATATTCCATCATTTGGTGTGTTGTTGATGCTGGTGGAAAACACTTTCTCCCATATGTTCAACTGGGTTAAGATCTGGTGACTGAGACACACAAAAACACACACACACTCACACACATACACACACACACACACACACACACACACACACACACACACACACACACACACACACACACACACACACACACACACACACACACACACACACACACACACACACACACACACACACACACACACACACACACACACACACACACTTTAAACCCCCTATGCAATTGGGCATTTTTATACATGACCCTAAGCATGATGGGATGTTAATTGTTTAATTAACTCAGGAACCACACTTGTGTGGAAGCATCTGCTTTCAGTGTACTTTGTATCCCTCATTTCCACAAGTGTTTCCTTTATTTTGGCAGTTACCTGTATCTTTTTCTACAGCTCCTGTGGGTATTATGATATTCCCACACAAGAAAACAATGGGAGGTAGTGAAGGAAATAATAGACAAGGCCAAAATAGATAAACTACCGCGCATAATTTTAAAAAACAATGCCATATTATATTTTCCTCTGAAAACATTTGCTTACACTCAAGTTTTTTGTGGTATACTGTGTCTGTTCAATTATTAATAGTTTGCTCGCAGTGTTTTTAAATTAGATATTCACATTCCATTGCTTCACACTTTCTTCACATTGACTTGCATTCTAATCTGGAAGGAGATAGTTCTTTCCATTGGGTATACTATACCTCCTCTCATGCACACAGCAGTTAATTGCCTTGTGATCAGGAGGACATTGAAAAGATCAAAGCAGAGTTTCATTGGTAAAGAATGTATACTACCGGGCAAAAGTTTTAGAACACCTACTCATTCAAGGGTTTCTCTTTATTTGTACTATTTTCTACATTGTAGAATATTGGTAAAAGTACTTGGTAAAAGACCAAGTCCATATTATGGCAAGAACAGCTCAAATAAGCAAAGAGAAACGGCAGTCCATCATTGCTTCAAGACATGAAGGTCAGTCAATACGGAAAATTTAAAGAGCTTTGAATGTTTCTTCAAGTGCAGTCGCAAAAACCATCAAGCGCTATGATGAAACTGTCTTTCATGAGGATCGCCACAGGAATGTAAGACCCAGAGTTACCTCTGCTGCAGAGGATACGTTTATTAGAGTTACCAGCCTCCGAAATTGCAGCCGAATTAAATGCTTCACAGAGTTCCAGTAACAGACACATCTCAACATCAACTGTTCAGAGGAGACTGCGTGAATCAGGCCTTCATGGTCTCATGAAGCTGCAAAGAAACCACATCTAAAGGACATCAATAAGAAGAAGACAATTGCTTGGGCCAAGAAACACAAGCAATGGACATTAGACCGGTGGAAATTTGTCCTTTGGTCTGGAGTCCAAATTTGAGATTTTTGGTACCAACCGCCGTGTCTTTGTGAGATGAGGTGTGTATTTCCCACCGTAAAGCATGGAGGAGGAGGTGTTATGGTGTGGGGGAGCTTTGCTGGTGTCACTGTTTGTGATTGATTTAGAATTCAAGGCACACTTAACCAGCATGGCTACCACAGCATTCTGCAGTGATACGCCATCCCATCTGGTTTGGGCTTATTGGGACTATCATTTGTTTTTCAACAGGACAATGACCCAACACACCTCCAAGCTGTGTAAGGGCTAATTGACCAAGTAGGAGAATTATTGAGTGCTGCCTCAGATGACCTGGCCTCTACAATCCCTCAACCTCAACCAAATTGAGATGGTTTGGGATGAGTCGGATCGCAGAGTGAAGGAAAAGCATCCAACAAGTGCTCAGCATATGTGGGAACTCCTTCAAGACTGTTGAAAAAGCATTCCAGGTGTAGCTGGTTGAGAGAATGCCAAGAGTGTGCAAAGCTGTCATCAAGGCAAAAGATGGTTATTTGAAGAATCTCACATTTTAAATAGAATTTGTTTAGTTTACTATTTTGACTTTTTTGGTTACTACATGATTCCATATGTGTTATTTCATAGTTGTGATGTCTTCACTCTTATTCTTCAATGTAGAAAATATTAAAAATAAAGAAAAACCCTTAAATGAGTATGTGTTCTAAAACTTTTGACCCATAGTGTACGTTCCAGTTTTACAAACTGACAGAAATCCTGAACATTTCAAAACTTTGCTTCTAGACCTGCCCAGCCTCCAGTATAGAGCGATTTCAGTGTCAACCGAAAATGCATTTGAATTCCATAATATTGAATTTGAAACAGGATATTGAATTTTATATTTCTGAATTTGTAATGCACAAATTGAATCCATAAATTAGACTTGTATTTCATGATTTGAAACTGAATTGAATGAATATTGCATTAAGTTTAAAAATTCAATTGAATATTCAAATTCAATATTTATATATTCAGTTTCAAGATGGTAGATATGGCATTCATTGTTTGTGTATCAAGTTAACAAACTGTCATTTAAAGTTGATCAAGGTTTCATATATGCAACTTCTCAGAGGCATTCAGATTCAGTTTCCAAATTTAAAACCAGAGAAAACATCCACGTACTTTGCCAGCCAGCAAAAGCAGATGAGAACAGATAGACAGTAAATAGAAGCTTCTGGCTGGATTCTGAAGCTAATGTGGCATGTTGAATTTATTTTCTATAAATTTAAATAAATAACTATGTTGAACAAAAATATGAATGTAACATGCAGTTACAGTTCATAGAAGGAAATCAGTAAATTTAAATAAATAAATTAGCCCCTAGTCTATGGATTTCACATGACTGGGCAGGGGAGCAGCCATGGGTTGGCCTAGGAGGGAATAGGCCCACCCACTTGGGAGCCAGGTCCACCCACTGGGGAGCCAGGCCCAGCCAATCCGAATACATTTTTCCCCACAAAAGGGCTTCATTACAGACAGAAATTCTCCTCAGTTTCATCAGCTGTCCGGATGGCTGGTCTCAGACAATCCCGCAGGTGAAGAAGCCGGATGTGGAGGTCCTGGGTTGACGTGGTTACACGTGGTCTGCGGTTGTGAGGCCGGTTGGATGTACTGCCAAATTCTTTAAAACAACGTTGGAGGCGACTTCAATTATATGTCAACAGCTCTGTTGGACATTCCTGTAGTCCGTTCGTCATCCGGTCCTCTCGCCTCAGATGCGGCGGTAGTGGCGTGGCAGCGGCACAACCTGTGACACCTGTCCTCTCCTGTTGCTGGCTTGAATCTCTGCGGAACATTGTCCGAGCGCTGCCTTTGTGCAGGAGCAACTCATTAACACCAATACTGTACTCCTCACCTGTGGTGGGTGTGGCTCAGGTCCCTAATTAACAAACTCATTAACACAACGAGACAAGCACTCAAAAGGGGTTAACCAATTCAAAGGAAAGGAAGTCACTCAAATTAGTAAATAAGAAGTAAACCGTAACACAGCACATGCTAGGAATAAATAAATATGAGAGCACTTCTAAGTAAATCAATCCAAAATAAAGCATGTGGTAAGCAGAAAAAATACTAACTAGAACCATAGGCACATGGGACATTAGTCTCCTGTGTGCCAGACAATGCAACTTTTCAGGTCTCAGACATGTTACTGGTCACCGAGCCACCTGTGTTAGACCTCCCTTTGAGCTCCTCCTTGAAGAGGCCCATCCAAGTCACAGGACCAATGCCTAGGCTTTAGCTCAACCCAGTCAGTCACATGTTAACCTTATAATGACAACCCTTGCCAGAAACTTGAAACTAACATGTCTAACACAAACCATTTACAATTTCAACTTCAATGGGGTAGGGACGTCCCAATGATCGCGGATAGCATGGACCATTCCGTTAACCACAGTGAGCGTTTGATTCTATCAGTTCTCTTCTACCTTTCCTGGCTGGCAAAGTACCAGGATGTGGTCTGGTTTTGAATCTGAATTTGAAAACTGAATCTGAATGCAGCTGAAAAGTTGAATATATGAAACTGATAAACTTGAAATTATATTTTGTAAACTTGATGCACAGACAATGAAGGCAATATTTACCATATTGAAACGGAATATATAAATATTCAATTTGAATATTCAATTACATTGATAAAAAAAAAAATACAATATTCATTCAATTCAGTCTAAAATCATGAAATACAAGTTCAATTTATGAATTCAATTATTCAATGTGTGCATTACAAATTCAAAAACATTACATTCAAATTCAATATCCTAATACAAATAAAAGATTATGGAATTCAAATACAATTTCCCTTGGCACTGAAATCGCTCCATACTCCTGCCCTGCCTCTCTTCCTTCCTTCCTTGTAGTCCTGCCCTGCCTCGCTTCCTTCCTTCCTTGTAGTCCTGTCCTGCCTACAGTACTGTCCTGCGCTGTTTGTTTAACACATCTACCAAACATATTACTAACAAAAGGTACTATATATTGATGTGATCTCAGATCAGATCACATCAATACTCACCTTATTGATGTGCAAACCACTCAAAACGTGTAACGTTATTAAGATTTTGATGAAGGTCAGTGTATTCAGAAGCACAGACAAGGCGAGAGATTCCATATGAAGTCTTTCATGAAATGCCTGAAAAATCGAATGAATTGAATGCCTGTCTCATGTGCACCTTTTGACCCATCCTCTGCTGCCTCCCCTTCCCCTCTCTCTCGCTGTGTCTCTCTCTCTCTCTCTCTCTCTCTCTCTCTCACACACACACACACTCACACAGTACGCACACACTTCTCATTAAAATTATTAATTGATTCACACTTGAAGCGCACATTGCCGAGCCCCTGTCACCATAGCAACAGCCTGGGCTCTGCTCGCCTCCAGGAAATAAAGAAATAAACAAATAAATGTATATCACGGGCTGCTGAAAGCCGTCTATGCCCCTTGCGGTGTGTGTGTGTGTGTGTGTGTGTGTGTGTGTGTGTGTGTGTGTGTGTGTGTGCGTGAGTGTGTAGGTGGGATGTTGACACTACCAAAAGTTCAGTGCAAAGCAGATGAGAAAAAAGGTACTGGATGTAGGGACTGAACTCAAGTCCCTTTTTGTGTCTGAGTCTGGTTATTTAAAGAGACACACCTCTCGTTAACAGATGGCTGATGTTACACACATTTTTCATCATCCTCAGGCTTCGGCTGTTGACTCCTACATCGAATAAATCATCATTGCCTGCTACTTTGCTCATGTTCATGGCTTGGATTAAATGACACTGTGCCAGGTCTCACAATGCCTTTGCGATTACATATTTTAATAGTGTGTGTCTATCTACTCTGGCTTTTAATCAGACGGCATAGGAAGCCTCTGTTTTGTTCGGATATTGCTGGATGAAACTGTTAGAGATAAGGGTTTTTGTATCAGATGATCTGAAACATTCAAGCACTGAGGATATTAATATTCATTGAAGCTCAAAGCTGGAATTTATCTATCCTAAAGAAAAAGCTTACAAATGCAAGTCTGAATTCACATTACAATGCAGTGTACAGAAACATCCACTTTGCACTGAAAATCCACAGCAAGTTCCTATCTGTCTGGCAGCAAAATCAAATCAAACGGTCGACACCAAGTGGATGCTGACCCCAGGTGTACATGAATGCAGAATTATGCTGATCTGAAATTGACTGGTAGTAGGCCTGTCTCCAGTCTCCTCTGTGTGTGTGTGTGTGAGTGTGTGTGGTCTGTGTGTGTGTGTGTGTGTGTGTGTGTGTGTGTGTGTGTGTGTGTGTGTGTGTGTGTGTGTGTGTGTGTGTGTGTGTGTGTGTGTTTGTGTGTGTGTGTGTGTGTGTGTGTGTGTTTGTGTTTGTGTGTGTGTGTGTTTGTGTGTGTGTGTGTGAGATGAAAGACAGAGGGAGAAAGATAGAGAGATAAAGAGAAGGATAGTAGGAGGAAGACGGGAGAGGGGAGTGTGTTTCTCCTACACGTTGCCCTGGTAACTGCATAATAAGGCCCCAGGTGTGGGACATAATGTTCCGTGTGCATCGTCAAGGATACCATCGGGGCACAGACGCTGTTTAACCACCCGACAGGGCAACTATTCTGTCCAGATCTATACTTAATCTTTCCACGGCAACAAAGACAACTCACAAAAAAAGCACAAAAAACGGCTAACTCCCCTCCTCAATCACTGAGCATGTATTATTAACACAATCAATTAAAGGGCCTCTCTGTGGGTTGAGATAACCTGTTTTGGTGTAGCATGTGTTCAACAGGCAGGGTTTTTAAAATCTCCAATCGAATTGATACACGTTTAGATGTGGATAGCAGGCAATTTCTGGGGGGGTTGAAATCTCTACCCTTGAGACCATCTAGGATTCCACAGTTCCTGTTTGTTAACGTCTCTGGATCCCTTTAATCACCCTTTAATTGGCGAGTTTAACCAGCCACCTCATGGGGCATGCAGATCTCTCTTCCAGGCGCCTCAGTTTAAGAGCATTGTTTGAACTGTGTATGAGAGAAGAAGTTAACAGAGTAACAGAGAATGATTAGCAAAAGTAATGAGTGGGAGACTACGCAATTTGCCCTTTTAATTGGCTCATTAAAATGGTTGCAAAACATTGTTTAGCTCAATTTGTTGAACAGGGAAGATGCAATGCTGCGTTTTGTAATGATCCCATATGGTAAATGAAGTGAATTTCAGTACTACTGTGTGTAGCTATGCATGTGTGCCTTTGTGAGTGGAGACATTCGTGAGTAAGTGTGTGTGTGTGTGTGTGTGTGTGTGTGTGTGTGTGTGTGTGTGTGTGTGTGTGTGTGTGTGTGTGTGTGTGTGTGTGAGCGTACATGCCTGTGTGTGTGTTTAGTATATTCCTTGGTAATAAATCAGTCAGTGTATGCCCGCAGGCGTTTTGGACCCACAGTGGTCGTGGACACTATCCACAGCAATCTGTTCAGTGCCTGGGGCTCCCCTCACCCTCTCTCTCCCTGACACCAGCCTGATCCCCTCTCCCTCTCTCTCCCTGACACCAGCCTGATCCCCTCTCCCTCTCTCTCCCTGACACCAGCCTGATCCCCTCTCCCTCTCTCTCCCTGACACCAGCCTGATCGCCACGCTAACCTAGCTAGCGAACCGCAACTCGCACGGTAATGCAGCAGATGAGAGCCTCTCCAACGTGCATCTGTTGTTTAGCCGGTTGTGTAGTATGTTGTGCATTTGAGTGTGTTTAGGATAAACTACTGTAATTAAACAAAGACAAAACAATGTGTCTACTTTCTAGAGGAAATAGTAGTCTATTTTGTATTTAATTAACTACTTATGGTAGCCTATAGTGTAATGAGGATCAATGTGTATCATGTTGGCTGAGAGTTTTAGAACGAGGAAAGTAGATGTCCTTTGAAGAGCTTTATACCCCACACAGCCAATACTCTTTCTGACTCATCTCCTATTGGATAACGATGCATGCATGATTCATGAGTACAGTGTTACGGTAGGCCAACTCTAGGAAGACAGACTGTGTGACCTAATCATTCTAGTCGAAGATATTGTTGTATTTTTAGGGGACAACTCAGGGTCCTACTCAAACCAGTATCCCCAGCCAACACATTGCTGACTGTAGAATGGGTCCGTTTGGGTCATAATTTTCTGCCAGGATTCAACCCGAAATGCATTGACAACAAATTTATTGCACTTGTTTAGGCGGTGTCGGAAGGTCCTTTTAAATGTAATTTACGTTTGAGCAGACAGCCGCAGCATTTATCATGAATGTGATACTCCTTGAACAGTGGGTAAATTCCTTTTTTTTTTGCCTTATTCTAAAATGTATTAAATATTTTTCCCCCTCATCAATCTACACACAATACCCCATGAAGACAAAGCAAAAACAGTTTTTTTGACATTTATGCTAAATGTGACACACCACATTGACATAAGTATTCAGACCCTTTACTCAGTACTTTGTTGAAGCACCTTTGGCAGTGATTACAGCCTCAAGTCTTCTTGGGTGTGACACTACTTGGTACACCTGTATTTGGGGAGATTCTCCCATTCTTCTCTGCAGATCCTCTCAAGCTCTGTCAGGTTGGATGGGGAGCGTTGCTGCACAGCTACTTTCAGGTCTCTTCAGAGATGTTCAATCTGGTTCAAGTCCGGGCTCTGGCTGGGCCACTCAAGGACATTTAGAGACTTGTCCCTAAGCCACTCCTTTGTGCTTAGGGTTGTTGTCCTGTTGCCCCAGTCTGAGGTCCTGAGCGCTCTGGAGCAGGTTTTCATCAAGGATCTCTTTGTACTGACTAGTCTCCCAGTCCCTGACACTGAAAAATATACCCACAGCATTATGCTGCCACCACCATGCTTCACAGTAGCGATGGTGCTAGGTTTCCTACAGATGTGACGCTTGGCATTCAAGAAAAATCTTGGTTTCATCAGACCAGAGAATCTTGTTTCTCATGGTCTGAGAATCTTTAGGGGCCTTTTGGTAAACTCCAAGCAGGCTGTCATGTGCCTTTTACTGAGGAGTGGTTTACGTCTGGCCACTATACCATAACGGCCTAATTGGTAGAGTGCTGCAGAGATGGTTATCCTTCTGGAAGGTTCTCCCATCTCCACAGAGGAACTCTAGAGCTCTGTCAGAGTGACCATCAGGTTCTTGGTCATCTCCCTGACCAAGGCCCTTCTCCTCCGATTGCTCAGTTTGGCCGGGCGGCCAGCTCTAGGAAGAGTCCTGGTGGTTCCAAACATCTTCCATTTACGAATGATGGAGGCTACTGTGTCCTTGGAGACCTTCAATGCTGCAGAAATGTTTTGGTACCCTTCCCCAGATCTGTGCCTCAACACAATCCTGTCTCGGAGCTCTATGGACAATTTCTTCGACCTCATGGCTTGGTTTTTGCGCTGACATATAGCCTTTCCAAATCATGTCCAATCAATTGAATTTACCAAAGGTGGACTCCAATCAAGTTGTAGAAACATCTCAAGAATGATCAATGGAAACAGGATGCACCTGAGCTCAATTTTGAGTCTCATAGCAAAGGGTCTGAATACTTATGTAAATAAGGTATTTCATTTTTTTTATTTATACATTTGCTAAAATGTCTAAAAGCCTGTTTTCACTTTGTCATTATGGGGTATCATGTGTAGATTGCTGAGGAGAAAAATGTATTTAATCCATTTTAGAATAAGGCTGTAACGTAACGTAATGTGGAAAAAGTAAAAGGGTCTGAATACTTTCAGAAGGCACTGTGTATATATATATATAAAATTGAAGTCGGACGTTTACATACACCTTAGCCAAATACGTTTAAACTCAGTTTTTCACAATTCCTGACATTTAATTCTAGTAAAAATGTAATGTCTTAGGTCAGTTAGGATCACCACTTTATTTAAAGAATGTGAAATGTCAGAATAATAGTAGAGAGAATTATTTCTTTCAGCTTTTATTTCTTTCATCACATTCCCAGTGAGTCAGAAGTTTACATACACTCAATTAGTATTTCGTAGCATTGCCTTTAACTTGGGTCAAACATTTTGGGTAGCCTTCCACAAGCTTCACACAATAAGTTGGGTGAATTTTGGACCCATTACTCCTAACAGAACTGGTGTAACTGAGTCAGGTTTATAAGCCTCCTTGATAGCACATGCTTTTTCAGTTCTGCCCACACATATTTTATAGGATTGAGGTCAGGGCTTTGTGATGGCCACTCCAATACCTTGAATGTGTTGTCCTTAAGCCATTTTGCCACAACTTTGGAAGTATGCTTGGGGTCATTGTCCATTTGGAAGACCCATTTGCAACCAAGCTTTAACTTCCTGACTGATGTCTTGAGATGTTGCTTCAATATATCCACATCATTTTCCTTCGTCATGATGCCATCTTTTGTGAAGTGCACCAGTCCCTCCTGCAGTAAAGCACCCCCACAACATGATGCTGCCACCCCCGTGCTTCACGGTTGGGATTGTGTTCTTCGGCATTGCAAGCCTCCCCCTTTTTCCTCCAAATATAACGATGGTCATTATGGCCAAACAGTTGTATTTTTTTTTCATCAGACCAGAAGACATTTCTCCAAAAAGTACGATCTTTGTCCCCATGTGCAGTTGCAAACCGTAGTCTGGCTTTTTATGGCAGTTTTGGAGCAGTGGCTTCTTCCTTGCTGAGCGGCCTTTCAGGTCATGTCGATATAGGACTCGTTTTACTGTGGATATACAGTGGGGAGAACAAGTATTTGATACACTGCCGATTTTGCAGGTTTTCCTACTTACAAAGCATGTAGAGGTCTGTAATTGTTATCATAGGTACACTTCAACTGTGAGAGACGGAATCTAAAACAAAAATCCAGAAAATCACATTGTATGATTTTTAAAGAATTAATTAGCATTTTGTTGCATGACATAAGTATTTGATCACCTACCAAACAGTAAGAATTCCGGCTCTCACAGACCTGTTAGTTTTTATTTAAGAAGCCCTCCTGTTCTCCACTCATTACCTGCACCTGTTTGAACTCGTTACCTGTATAAAAGACACCTGTCCACACACTCAATCAAACAGACTCCAACCTCTCCACAATGGCCAAGACCAGAGAGCTGTGTAAGGACATCAGGGATAAAATTGTAGACCTGCACAAGGCTGGGATGGGCTACAGGACAATAGGCAAGCAGCTTGGTGAGAAGGCAACAACTGTTGCCGCAATTATTAGAAAATGGAAGAAGTTCAAGATGACGGTCAATCTCCCTCGGTCTGGGGCACCATGCAAGATCTCACCTCGTGGGGCATCAATGATCATGAGGAAGGTGAGGGATCAGCCCAGAACTACACGGCAGGACCTGGTCAATGACCTGAATAGAGCTGGGACCACAGTCTCAAAGAAAACCATTAGTAACACACTATGCCGGCATGGATTAAAATCCTGCAGCGCACGCAAGGTCCCCCTGCTCAAGCCAGCGCATGTCCAGGCCCGTCTGAAGTTTGCCAATGACCATCTGGATGATCCAGAGGAGGAATGGGAGAAGGTCATGTGGTCTGATGAGACAAAAATAGAGCTTTTTGGTCTAAACTCCACTCGCCGTGTTTGGAGGAAGAAGAAGGATGAGTACAACCCCAAGAACACCATCCCAACCGTGAAGCATGGAGGTGGAAACATCAATCTTTGGGGATGCTTTTCTGCAAAGGGGACAGGACGACTGCACCGTATTGAGGGGAGGATGGATGGGGCCATGTATCGCGAGATCTTGGCCAAAACCTCCTTCCCTCAGTAAGAGCATTAAAGATGGGTCGTGGCTGGGTCTTCCAGCATGACAACGACCTGAAACACACAGCCAAGGCAACTAAGGAGTGGCTCCGTAAGAAGCATCTCAAGGTCCTGGAGTGGCCTAGCCAGTCTCCAGACCTGAACCCAATAGAAAATCTTTGGAGGGAGCTGAAAGTCCGTATTGCCCAGCGACAGCCCCGAAACCTGAAGGATCTGGATGGAGGAGTGGGCCAAAATCCCTGCTGCAGTGTGTGCAAACCTGGTCAAGAACTACAGGAAACATATGATCTCTGTAATTGCAAACAAAGGTTTCTGTAACAAATATTAAGTTCTGCTTTTCTGATGTATCAAATACTTATGTCATGCAATAAAATGCAAATTAATTACTTAAAAATCATACAATGTGATTTTCTGGATTTTTGTTTTAGATTCCGTCACTCCCAGTTGACGAGTACCTATGATAAAAATTACAGACTTCTACATGCTTTGTAAGTGGGAAAACCTGCAAAATCGGCAGTGTATCAAATACTTGTTCTCCCCACTGTAGATACTTTGTACCTGCTTCCTCCAGCATCTTCACAAGGTCCTTTGCTGTTGTTCTGGGATTGATTTGCATAATTGATTTTGCTCCCAAGGATGAACTAGACTTGTGGAGGTCTACAATTTTTGTCTGAGGTCTTGGCTGATTTATTTTGATTTTCCCATGATGTCGAGCAAAGAGGCACTGAGTTTGAAGGTAGGCCTTGAAATACATCCACAGGTACACCTCCAATTGACTCAAATTATGTCAATTAGCCTATTAGAAGCATAATTTTCTGGAATTTTCCAAGCTGTTTAAAAGCACAGTCAACATAGTGTATGTAAACTTCTGACCCACTGGAATTGTGATATAGTGAATTATAAGTGAAATAATCTGTCTGTAAACAATTGTTGGAAGAATTACTTGTGTCATACAAAAAGTAGATGTCCTAACCGACTTGCCAAAACTATAGTTTGTTAACATGAAATCTGTGGAGTTGAACCTAAGTGTATGTAAACTTCCGACTTCAACTGTATACATACACACACACACACACACACACACACACACACACACACACACACACACACACACACACACACACACACACACACACACACACACACACACACACACACACACACACACACACACACACACACACACACACACACACACACATACATACATATCTTTAAAAAATATATTTTCCTTTATTATTTTCCACTAACCCTACCACCCCTCCCCTAATTGGAGTAAACTAATGGACAACAACTTTGAATGAAGCCAAAATACAGCACATACTAAAGATGTTGTGAGGAATTGATGCATCCATAAAACTTCTGATTGTAAGTTGAAGGGCTTTGGTGGAGAATAAAGTCCAAACTTATCTCAGATATACAACATTTGCCACACTAGAACTTCACAGTTCAGTTACTAATGACAACATTTAATTTAATTTTTTTTGTTCTTGTTTACTGACAAAGTAGTATTTCCTGACAGCCACGTACATAACATGCAGTAGTCCATCCACAGGAGTATGCTGATTTGTATACATGTTCACTTCGAGGCTTTCAACGATCAGCAAAAGGAAACCGTCAAAGTAACCCATTCTATTTTACACGTACTGCCTCTATTGCTTTGATAAAATGACTGATGTCACTTTTCTTATTGTAGTTTTGTTCTCGTATGACATGTCGAGCCAGAAATACACACGGTTAATGCTTTAAGTCAAGAGGTACTCCCGTTGCTCTCTCAAAAGTAACATCCATATGGAAACGTTGAAATTGAAAAGCACTCCTTTGCATGACTTCCAGCCATTCAGTCCTGTTGGTATTCTCCATCAAAAGAAGGAAGTTCAGGATACATTTTTTGTCGTCCTTCAGTTTTAGAGTTAAGGTTAAGGTCTGAACTTTGTTGAGAATCGACACCATCAAGGGCCTTCGAACATTCTGCTGAATACTGCGGGAATAACGTTTTTTTTTTAAAGCATACTGTGCTTCTTCAACACATACACACACACCCGTACACACTCACGCACAAGCACCTGACCCACTGACCCAAACACACAAAAACACCCAGACATACATGCTCAGAATCTACACATTAGCAATCAAGTATTAACAACGGAAAGGCCACAACATACAGTAGATGCCATTCCAACACTAGACAATCAGCCCATCGAATGTTCATAACAGGAGTAACATTGAAAGGAAGATGGAGTCAATAAAGATGTCGGAAATGTAACAAAACTGCCTGGTTCGGCTCAGTAGATGGAGCTTTAATACGTTGTCCTTTTTTGGTTTGTGTTGCGTGGTGGTGTGCTTCTGATTTGAACCTTTGTGCTCCTGAAAATACCTCAGATGTTTCCTTCCATCAACCATACATCACAGTAGGATATAGCTCCTTTGATAATATCACACAAAGTCCGAGAGATGCATAGCAGCAGACCCCAGCTTGTCAGTCAAGGTTTTGTGCTGTTTTGTGGTTTGACTGTAAGGCTTATTAGTTAGTTAGTGACTACTCCTTATACCTCCGGCCACCTTGTATTTTTTTATAGTAGTTCTCCTGCTCACTCTTGTTATGAAATTGAATGTCCCTCTCCTGGAGGACTAGCACAGTCTTGCGTCGTAAAGTGGACTCCCGGCTTCTCCCGTCATGGGGGACCTCGCCATGAGGGAGGGGCGGAGGGGGAAGCATCTCTGGGTCTCCGTCGCCGGTGGAGGAGCATGGCGAGATGGTCTGGTGCGGCCGGAAGCTGCCAGTGCTGCCGCGAGCACTGCCGCTGTCGCCGCGGTTCAGGTCGTTGAGCTCGTAGGAGTCACGAGGGTTGCTGCCATTGGACGCGCCCCTCCACTCCCAGGGGTTCCCGTTGCCCGAGGTGGGGGACGGGCCACCATGCACCACGGGGTGGTGGGGGGCATGGGCATCTACGGTGATGATGGCCGAATCACGCTGGGCCTCTGAGGGCGGGCGGTAGTGGGGCGAGTCGACGCTGGCCGTAGAGGAGGAGCAGGAGGAGGTGGAGGTGGTCTCGGAGGACTTTGGCGTGCCCCCCGAGGAGGAGGAAGTGAGGAGGCCCTGCTGCTTGGACATGGCGATTACCTGCATGATGCGCGGCTGGTTGGGTGCCCCGCGAATCGACCCGCCGCCACTGCTCTTCTCCGTGATGGACAGCCACTTGGCACGGGTTAGTGCGCTTTTAGGCGACACTGGCGGGGGACCCGCCTCGGGGATGTGGGGGGGTCTAGGGGTTGCCACCACCCTGGCACTCCCTGGAGGCCCCACACTGACGGGGATTGGACTGGCGGAAGCTCCCCTGTTGGACTGCACCGTAGATGGATACAGCGAGGCCTGTGGCCCCCCGTCCTCGGACCCTTCCTCCCCCCCTTCGGAGCCCTCCTCACTGGCCTCCCGCTCAGCCTCATCCCTAAGGCTCAGACCTCGCATCTCCATGGACTTCTGCTTCCACTCCGTCACCAACTGCTGTGAACGCATGGGGTCCATGGGCACCTGCACAGCCTTGAGCCTCCTCTGCACGGGCTGAGTAGGCTGCATCATGGGCTCCTCTGGGCCCCCGTTAGCACCCAGGCCCCCGTTAGCGTTCATGCTAGATCTGGGCAGCGTGTTGCTGAAGGTCACCATGGTCTGCTGGCCCATTGGGCTGCGGGGTGCCAGGAGCTCCACGTCCACGCTGGCCCTCTTCAAGCTCCCGATGGAGGCCTTCTCGCGCTGCAGCGGCCGCCCCATGCCCTCAAGCCGGTCCAGGGAGGGCGGCGCCGCAATCTCGTCGGCGCTTTCCGATGCTGAGGCGACACCTTTGTTGTAGACCGAGTCGTGGCCCCGCTGGGTCAGCGCTCGCAGGGCATCCTCCTTCTGGGGGGGCGGAGCTGGCTTGAGGATGATGTCGTCAGAGGATCTGAAGTTACCAACAGCGTGGAAAGCCTGGAAGAGAAGAAGAGAAGGCCTTGGTCACCTGAAATCCCTCCACAGTCCTGTGGAAAGTCATTATCATTCACTATCATTTGTCTGCCTGGTTATTGCCCTGCGCTTCGCACTCCAGAGGAGGCCGACTTAAACAAAACAGAAGAGAGGGAGGGAGAGAGAGAGAGAGAGAGAAAGAGAGAGAGAGAGAGAGAGAGAGAGAGAGAGAGAGATAGAGCGAGAGTGAGAGAGTGAGAGAGAGAGAGAGAGAGCGAGAGATAAAGAGAGAGAGAGAGAGAGAGAGAGAGAGAGAGAGAGAGAGAGAGAGAGAGAGAGAGAGAGAGAGAGAGAGAGAGAGAGAGAGAGAGAGAGAGAGAGAGAGAGAAATGATGGGCATGAAAGTGTACTCCCTGAGGACAGATAGTCGTATGAAAGCGGAAAGCAAATGAGAGAGGGAGGCGTGTGAGAAACTTCAATAAGAGCAGCAATCTGGAGATATCAAAGAGCCTAGTGCTAAATTGCAGGTAAGCCGTTTAAGTGAGGGATCGAGAGCTGGTATGTAGTACAGTTTGATCAGCTGAAATCCTACATCACTGTCTGGTAAATAACAGGCTATTACAGGAAGTAGTAAGTAGACTCCCCTCACATATTCCTTTAAGAAATGTATGTGTGCACGAATAGCCCTTTATAAATCAGCTTTGATAGAATCCTTAAATGTCATGTTCCTTAATGTTTAAATCACCTGTCAATCCTGCAGGTCTTACCAGGTAGGCAGCGATGCCGGCCCCTATGAGGAAGCCCACGTAGACGTCGATGGGGTGGCTGCGGTACTGGGTGATCTGGGTGAGGCCGGTTAGCGTCGCCACGATGGCAAACGCAAACACCAACACTGGCTTCAGCAGCTTGGTGCTGTCTGAGATTGTCGAGTTGAAGTACATCTGCAAGAAGAGAGAAATTGAGAAAATACATGGTGAGATATTATAACAGAAAAATTCAAATACTGTCAGGCTCTGGCCATAGAGAGGCCTATTTGCTTCTCTATGTAGCTATGGTCAGAGTCTGACAGTGTCTTTCTTTTCTATTTCTGTGTGGGTGTTGGGTTGGATCCCTAATTAGAGGCAGCTGCACCGCATTGTCTCTAATTAGGGATCCTATATAATTTTGTCTGTCCTTCACTCTGGTGTGGGTCGTTGTACGTTTGATGTCACAGGCAAGTAAGTGTGTTCCATTTCATTGTTTTGTTTGTAGTTCGTCATTGTGTGAAGTTATACATAGTATAATAAAATGTCGAACTATACCTACGCTGCGCCTTGGTCATTCCCAAACCCACATTGTGACAAATACATTCCATTCATCTATGAATATGATGCATTTTATTTTCTACTTAGAAACTGGTTCTAAACCATTATGTTTATTAGCTATTTATAAACCAAATATGCCTTATACTAGTTTTCCCTTATTTCAATCCTTATATTTTAAGCGGTTTTAAGAAAACATTTAAGAGTTACCAAATATATATATGGAGGAAAAGCCAGTTTAGCACAATACGTTAAGCTCTTCCTTAAAATAAATAGTCGGGACATATTTGCTTTGTGCATTGAGAATCTGGTGTGAATATAGGGATCGATGCTTGGCTGCCGTTCGATAAATACAAATAATCTTGTTCTTTTGACCATAATAATGTCCTCATGTACTGTAGATAGCCTAACTGGAGTACTCGCACTGTATCTGTGAGCTGTTGGCTTGAGCGGATGTGTCAAGACCAGAGTGGGTACACTCGCTATACAGCGCAAAACATTTTTGTGACAAAACCATCAGTATAGTTGAAAATGCGATGGAAATACATGGGAATCGCAAAATAAATAATTATATGCACTACGTCATCACACACAGCCTGCAACAAGTCAATTTGATGGAAACATCTCTGGTGGGAAAATGCACATATTGTTTTTGTGCAGATTTTGAATATTCACGTGAACATTTGTCGCCAATGGATGTAAACCTAGCTAGTGGCAGTTCATACTGTGCATTTGTCGTACAAGGTGTACTTACTGATATGTACACAGCAGCAAAGGCAGACAGGGTTGCGTGCTGGGAGGGAAAGGTTTTCCTGACGAGAAAGAGAAAACGTGTTTGTGGAGAGATGAAATGCTTGAGAAGCAGACAGACAGACACCATATGTCACACAGCTTTGATCACAATGTGAAAGGGGAGAGGACAGAACAGTGCTAGTATGGAATAAAGATCACACGTGCACATTGCTACAATGCGGGTTAGTGTTGTGGTGTTGTTGTCAAGGTGTGCTGTATCTGTACAGCCTTGTTTATCTGTCTCTGACTCATCTGTGAATCTGTGTTGAAATACCCCAAAATGGCTTCCTTACTAACATCACTTAGTATATATCTAAGACTGGATGAGATTGATTATCTGAAAGCAAAATGGTGGAACAGAACTTCTCATGGGTTTCACCTAGCGAGTCGGTTCAGATCAGTGGTCCAGAGAGGAAGAAAACAAGAAAAGGAAGCATTTCATGAGTATTGAGACTCATCCTCTGTCAGAGGATATAAGATGTTCTGTCCAAGGCTGTATTCCAATACTTAGTACATCATGTCCTTGAAAACCCATTCAATTAATATTTATCCTTCATTTTTTCCCGATACAATTTTTTCCCTTACAGTGTTTATTGTGCCTCAGTGAAAATCTTTGAAACACTCTGTCTTTTTGATTGGGACTTCCGGTATGAGTGATGTACAGAGACGAGGACAGACAAGAGCTATGTTCCACCATCCATAGTAGCATACTATGAACAATGCATGCCAAAAGAAAATGCTTCATTCAAACCAGTATTCTAGTATGGATACTGTCACAGAACCTTAATTCTTCCTGGTTCAAGTGGTTACGTTATGTAATGTAGCTACCTGGCAGAGACGATGGCGTGCTGGTCGTTTCCGGAGCAGATGTCCTTGGTGATGTAGGGGTTTTTATCACAGGCCACCCCTGGCTGACTGTAGTTGGGCTTGCACACAGTCAGGAAGAAAGGTGTGTGATATCCTGTGGCCAATTGAATCACATCAGTCATTAGAGCCGTGGCACATAACCCAAACACATGGACACCTGGAGAGACAGAGGGAGAGAGAGAGAGAAAGGGGGTGAAAAGAGAGGATGGTGAATGAGCGGAAAAGAGAGGGAGGAAGGGGAAGAGGGAGAGAGAAATACAGAGTGAGAGATGGGTGGCGATGTGGGAGGGGACGAGAAAGAGGAGGGAGGGAGCGAGGAGTGACAATAGGAGAAAGAAAGAGCAAGAGTGAGTCATTGTCACACTGGACATATCCCTGAACAGGCGACATCCATTTGACACAGAGTGGAACCATACCTACGAAGCGCACCGTTCGCCGTAGGAAGGAGTTGAAGTTGCACCCACCGGCGTTGATGCTGCCCTCCACCCCAGGTCGGATCTTAAGGCGTGACTGCATGAAGTAAACCAGACCTTCCCCCATCATGATCTGACCAGACGACAAGATCACACAATCAAAGATACAGCAGCACTAATCAATGCATTTGGACTTGATAATTGTATTGAACACCATCTCAGAGACTGGGCTATTTGAGAAAACTCAATTTTTGGTACGTGGTATGTGTGAACTTGGTCTGATTTTAATGTAAGCCTATATATTTGACAACTATACTTTGGTTTGAGTGAATTCAACGTATTCATACATTATGCATTATTGTCTGAATGTTTTTACCATGAGTTCATATAGTTTGAGTGTATAATGGCTCAACTATACATCGAGTGTATCACATAGGCCATACGTTGGTGTTTTTCTATGGGTACTCATGCAGACAGAGCAGCATTGTGTGTGTGTGTGTGTTTGTGTGTGTATGTGTGTGTACTCACCGAGGCGGCCGGCCCAGCGAAGGCCAGGCTGAGCAGCATGAGTAGAGGGATGAGCTCGTCTCCACCGTCCACGTAAGGCATGCTCAGCATGCGATCATGGCAACGGAAGCCTACCTGGGCCGGCTGGAGCAGGTCCGTCAGCTCCAGGAAGTAGAGCGACACCATAGAAGAAGCCACAATGGGCAGCTGGGAAACAGGAAACAGGAAGTGCAAGTGTAGGTCAAAAGTTGTTGTCAGACTTGTCACTAAACGTACTACCACTAACTATGACCTGAAAGATAATTATAAATACGTTTTGCATCTGGGGGTGCTCTTGAACCAGAAGGGGTTCCCTAAATAGACTAAGTAGATACTTGAATAAATGAGGTTCAGATCGTTTAATAATGCCATGTGAGCGGAAAAGATAGGAAAGCAGATCATCCTCAGCTGCAGCGTATTGATCCAAACGTACCCATGACAACGAAAAAAACAAAAGACACAGAGAGAAATGCAGAGCGCCAGACAAATATATTCTTATGGAGTCAATAAATATGTGTTTGTTAGTTTATTTGTTTTGTTTTTTTAGTTAATTCGTTCAGTCAATCAGATACAACGAAAGATTATCATTATAACATGCTGTTACATTTCGAATTCCCCCCCCTTTTTTGTTGTATCATAACGCTGATATTTCTACCCACCTCTACAAAATAGAAGCATGGCAACAGAGTCAAGCTATCTTTCGGCGGTTTCTTCTTGGGCTTTGGGTCTCTTGGAGTCATCATTGTGACGTCTGATTTGGACAAACCTGAAAGATTTGTCCACATAGTTGAAGGTTAACAAAAAAAAACATAGTACTGAATGAGCTCAGGGTCATTTCTTAGCTATTTTAATAGACTATATTAAAATTGATTCACTTTAAATAATTCATTTTATTTATTCCAGTAAAATTAATAAGAGATGGTCCTGAGCTCTGAATGCCATGTAGTCAAATGCAATGGTAAAACACGTAGCTGTCCATGATAATGAATGACATTTTAAAACTCCTGGGGAGCACAACTCAGGCCCTCAAGTTCCACAGTATTGCTGGTTTTCGTTTCTCTTTGGCATTTAATTGATAAATGAATGTTACTGGTTTCCTGGAGAGTGCACACACCTTGTTCCAAGTAGAAATCAGTCACAGGTTAAAAGCCAAAAACCAGCAAGACAACCAGCGGCTTTCGAGGACCAAAACTGCACCCCTAACCTAGACACTAATCTATTTTCCTGTTTCCATTGCTTGAGCATATGGCTTACAGGCACGGTAGGCCAACTTGTGTAAGCCAAATCTGTCAGTGAGTGGACACACATTGAAAGTGGTTCCTTCATTATTATAGCCCACACATACAGTACCTTGATAGGCCTATTCTGGCACTGAAAACCCATACCTATGGAGAGGATGATGCCGAAGTAACTAACTAGTGCTGACTTTGGCCGACGAGCATACAGGTGAGAAGCCAAGCCTGGAACAGACTCTCTCCATGGGTACTGTAGCCCTAACGGTTAACCTTCTCTGCTAGCAGATAATTATGCTAACCTGCAGGCGATGAGATCAGGTGCTAGATGTTTTTGGAAAGGTATTATTAGCCATCTTAATGTAGGTACTGAAGAAAAGCTCAATTGTCATAGTGAGGTTCTCATTTTCTCATCTTGTTTTGCCAAGAGAATGCTCACAAAAAATGTGCAATACATTCAATGAAGGGATAATGGGCACCAATATTGAAATTTATCAGAGGTATTTATACTTCAACCGCGGTGTAATGTGGCGATGAGTCCATTCCCCACACCATCTGTTGTGCAGATTGATATTTTTAGCTGCATCTACCCAATATATGGCATGGGACATGGAGTTATCTTAACATTAGACCGATATGAATGACTGTTTCATAACACTATGCAATGTACAAACATTTACAACCGCTTATGTCAGCTTATGTCAACATCCACAGGTTGAAATAGGGTATGCAGTGATACAAACTTGCAATTGACATAGTGTAGCATTAACGCAGCAGTTATGTATGGTGTATAAATTTATTATGTAGTCCCTTGAAAGAAAGTGCTTCTCTGAGCATATATAGATGCTCATTTGCTTGCTGTTTGTGTAGGGAAAATTCAAGTGCCAAGATACTTGACAAGACAACCCTAGAGTGAGGGAGGTAAAATGCCAACAGAGTGCTCGGGGAAAAGACGTTTATCTAGAATCTAGAGGAGACAGAGTTTCCTTAAAAGAGAGAGAGAGAGCGAGCGAGACTGGGGGGGGGGGGGGGGGCGGGGGTGTGTCTGTGGTCAGAGAACCAGCTTGACAGCCATCAAGAGGGGTTTGAATGGGGAGTCTTTTAATTAAACAAGATGGATTAGAAAATGGCAGATCATAGCCGTCCTCACTGGGGCTAATGTTGCACTCAAGTGAGTCAAGATGGTCCCTCAGTCTAAGACAAAAATAAAGTCATTTTTACACACGTCCTCCACAATGTCTGTGTGGATTGTTGTGGGCAATGCAGTACTTGCTCCAGAGAAAAACAGTATTCTATACAAAGTTGGGGACTCCTTTTGGAGGAGGCCGAAATCAGGTGTTCCATCTTATTAGGCAGGCAGGAAAAAAATTCATGATGTTTGATTTTAAAGTATTGTTAAAAAATATATTTTGGGGACAGTTCCACCACCTACAACATAACAGTTGGTTGAAGTACCCTGTAACTCCCCAATTTGACCCTTGGTTTAATCCCAGCAAACTGGGGACATCCTGAGGACATTCAACAATGTTTACATCAGGTCCCTTAAGGGTTTCGGTGCGACGTTATCCCTCTGAGGTTCTGAGAACATTCTAAAAACATTGCATGATGGTCCCAAGGGAACGTTCTCCAGGGGATCTTTTTCTAGTTCCCTTTAAGTTCCCAGGACATCACTGAGGACCATGTCAGGACATTTTTAAGACGTTCTCAGGACATTCATTTTACTAGTCCTTAGGACGTTGCATGATGGTCCCAAGGGGGACATTTTTCTAGTTTCCAGTTTGTCCCTGGGACGTCCCAGAGGAAGTTGTGGACGTTGTGTCACGGTCCCCTGGAGGCTTTGTCTAGTTCCCGGTCTGTCTTGTGGACGTTTTTAGGACATTCTTGGGACGTTGTGTCATTGTTCCCTTGTCGGTTTTGTCTTCTTCCTGGTTGGTCCCAGGGACATCCCAAGGACGTTCTCCGGATGTTATGTCATGGTCTCCTGAAGCTCTTTTGATTGTCCCAAACCATTATAAGTAAAGTAATTAAATGGTATCAGAGTTTTAAGATAAAATGGTACGCTGTTCAGGTAAAATAGTGTAAAAATCTTTAATCAATGACAATATGATTACAATATTGACATGATCATGCATTAGGAAAGTATTCAGACCCTTTGACTTTTACCACATTTTGTTACGTTACAGCCTTATTCTAAAATGGATTAAACCCCAAGCGGGCTGTCATGTGCCTTTTACTGAGGTCTGATTGGTGGAGTGCTGCAGAGATGGTTGTCCTTCTAGAAGGTTCTCCCATCTCCACAGAGAAACTCAGGAGCCCTGTCAGAGTGACTATCGGGTACTTGGTCACCTCCCTGACAATGCCCTTTTCCCCCGATTGCTTAGTTTGGCCAGGGACAGCCAGCTCTAGGAAGAGTCCTGGTGGTTCCAAGCCTCTTCCATTCAAGAATGATGGAGGCCACTGTGTTCTTGGGGAACTTCAATGCTGCAGACCTTTTTTGGTACTCTTCCCCAGATCTGTGCCTCGACACAATTCTGTCTCGGTGCTCTAGGGACAATTCCTTTGAGCTCATGGCTTGGTTTTTGCTCTGACATGCAATGTCAACTGTGGGACCTTATATAGAGAGGTGTGTGCCTTTCCAAATCCAATCAATTTACCACAGGTGGACTCCAATCAAGTTGTAGAAACATCTCAAGGATGATCAATGGAAACAGGATGCACCTGAGCTCAATTTCGAGTGTTTTCACTTTGTTATTATGGGGTATTGTGTGTAGATTGATGAGGGAAACAAATATTTAATCAATTTTAGAATAAGGTTGTAACGTAACAAAATGTGGAAAAACTCAAAAATGTCTGAATACTTTGCGAATGCACTGTATACTACATCTCTGCACTTAACAAAAGAGTGCCATCTGCACTGCTATTTTTATATCAGTTAATCTGACTATTCTCTCATTGATTTAATTGACTTATTTCAGAAATGTGACTTTGGGTTTTTAGTATAGTCTAATGTTGGTGAGGCATATTATTCCATTTTAATGTTACTCCTGAATAGCTCTGATAAATATAACAGTTTTTCTTGAGTGTATTTTCATCAGAGCTGAGATTTACTATGAAATACAAAGTGTAGGAATAGGCCTACAGGTGAAATCAATCACTGATACACACATGGTGGAGTAGCAGGAAGATCGGAATGCTGTGAACCAAACCAAGAGATTGTAAGTTCAATTCCCAGGTGAGGACAGGTTAAATAATAATTACTGTATGAATAAAAATACACAATGCTGCTGTTTATTTGAGACCATCAGGTGACGTCCCCAGGACAAACCTGGTAACTAGACAAAAACCTCCAGAGCACCATGACACAACGTCCTTGGGACGTCCCCGGGACAAACCGGGAACAAGACAAAACCTCCAGGAGACCATGACACAACCTCCCAAGAACATCCTCGGAACAAACATGGAGCTAGACAAAATCTCCAGGGGACCATAACACAATGTACCAAGAACGTCAAAAAAATTTCCTTGGGGATGTCCCCGGACAAACCGGGAACTGGACAAAATCTCCAGGAGATAATTACACAACGTCCAAAGAACGTGACAAACCATGACACAACGTCCTGACGACTTTAGGCGACCATTTCGTGACATCTCATTATTGATTGCAGGGATAAGAGTGGCAGTGTATAACTAAGGCAGGATTAGACTGATAAAGAGGATTAAGCTAGTTCAATATTACAAAACAAACTAATAATGCACTACGGTAATACAACTTAATTAACTTAGCTATTCAACTATGGCATGTACTGTAGGTAGGTAGATACAGACACACACACACACAGGCAGACAAGAACATAATTGGCGCAACAATAAAACACATTTCATTATTGGTGTATAGTCATTAGCTCCTAGGTGTGCAGCTGCCATATAACGTGTGGTGCTTATCAATTGAGAAAAACCCAGAGATAAAACTGCTGCATTGATTTTTATCTTTTAATGTATGCAAATTGTCAGGCCACCAAGAAATTACCGACTGTTACATGGCACAACGACAGAACGTGCTGTCTGGTGAGTGAGGCAATAGCCTATACCTCAAATCACATTTTATATGAATCACTAAGGCAGGCAACATATATGACTACTAACAGCACATGGTTGAATATATAATGGTCATGGATGATGGTTGCTTGACATGCACACAGTGAGAGAGCTATAATTAATTCGATCAATTAGCCCTATGCATATCAGATATATAAAGTAAAATACATTTAAAGCATCAAATCCTTGTAAGAGAATTATAAAGGACAAAACTCACCTAGGCTATATGTAGCTTAAATACAAATAATAAATAGAGAATCAGCGAAAGTTAATTGATTACAAATATACCACGAGGAATAGATGTGATGGTAAGACTAGGCTACTACTGCCGCTGTTCCCCCTTTACGCACCGCAAGTGGAAATACCGTCAACGTTTCTCACAGCAACTCAGTCCATTTCACTTTCTTCTTTCTGCTCACGTTTCACACCGAGCGATCCCGAAGAAAGCGTTTAGTGGGTGCAGCTTCGGTGGAGTGAAAATGCACTATTTCCCCGGCCTCGGGGGGCTTTTGAATTGGGCAACACTGGCGATTCAGCGAGAAATGCCTTGCACTGCTCCCGGTTCAAAAGGTTGCCTCTGATACTGTGGTCTCGCTCCTGACCTTGGCTAGATAGATGATAGATAATAATTGATAACCTGTCTATTGACAACCCTGGCATTCCGTCATGAGGGAACGGGGGTTTGTCAATGATGCATCCTAGGCTACTGCAAAAAAGACTGAGAGCAGCAGAAGCGGGGAGGGGTGTGGGTCTGTGTGTAGCCTTTTGTGTAGTGCGTAGCCTTTTGTATAGTGCGTGTGTGTGTATGCTGCAGCCAACGTGAGAGAAAGGCGGTTTCTTCCCCCACCATAATTTTAGGGACACATGGTGTCCGTCTGCCCTCATATGCATACTCTCTCTCTCTCTCTCTCTCTCTCTCTCTCTCTCTCTCTCGTGCTTTACACCAGAATAACTTCAAGGAGACCTCGAACAGGCATCAATGCAGCACGTCCATTTTTAGAAATTCTCTCACTAATCAGGTAATTGCCGCAGACACTCACTCACTACCTTTCAATGAAAACGACCCTCCTGAAGAGGAATCTGCACCGCACGCATGCTACACAGCAGTGTCCACACGAGAGTAGGCTGTGCTTGCCTTAGACCTACGGTTCTTGCCTCGGTCTTGCAGGATTTTCTGTGGGTTTTATTTTGGGACAATGATATACCCGCATTCCAGCCTATACACTGTCCGTTCCTGCAACACAACCCCCATAGTTTAGCTCCATAGTCCTTATTATAGGCTACAGCTATTATAAAAGGTATTCCTTTTTTTGACTACTATCTCTGTAGTCAATCACTTCACATGCAAAGAATAATCAGTAGGCTATACAATTGGAGCACACCTATCTATCGTTATTAACGTAACTTCTGCGCACATTTGACCCTGGCAAGCTTAGCATTCCTACAGGAGCGAGCAGATGGAGTCTCACGGTCATAAATGACTAATAATATACATGTCGGAAACTCAGCATAACACAGTGCTACATGAGCAAGTATTTAGACCCAGCAGCAACGGCACCACATTGTAAGCAACTGTGTGAGCAGGACCCCAAAACGGATCCAAATGTCACGTCGGGTGGTGTGATCCACTGCATCACTCCACTCTGCCTGCCTGCCAGTGTGAAAAGCCTCATATCCTAACTGACACCCACGCTCAACGCAGGCGGAAATGTGTCACAGTGCAGTGGGGAATGGAGGTGGTGTTTGAGTGTCATCATTCCAAGCCAGAGGATCTCGGCTCACTTAATGAAGGGGATTTGTCATTGATAAAGGGGATGCAGTCCAGGCGGCACACTAGCTCTGGGCTCCCAATCATATGTATTTATAAAGCCCTTTTTACATCAGCCAATGTCACAAAGTGCTATACAGAAACCCAGCCTAAAACCCCAAACAGCAAGCAATGCAGATGTAGAAGCACGGTGGCTAGGGAAAACTCCCTAGAAAGGCAAAAACCTAGGAAGAAACCTAGAGAGGAACCAGACTCTGAGGGGTGGCCAGTCCTCTTCTGGCTGTGCCGGGTGGAGATTATAACAATTCATGGCCATTAAGGCCAGTTCTTTCTCCAAGATGTTCAAATGTTCACAGATGACCAGCAGGGTAAAATAATAATCATAGTACTTGTAGAGGTTGCAACAGGTAAATACATCAGGAGTGAATGTCACTTGGCTTTAGATGCGGTAGAGCGCAGGTGTGGTAGAGAGAGAGCGAGAGAGAGAGAGAGAGAGAGAGAGAGAGAGAGATGAAAACAGCAGGTCTGGGACACAGTGGCACGTCTAATGAACAGGTCAGGGTTCCATAACCGCAGGCAGAAGAGTTGAAACCGGTGCAGCAGCACGACTAGGTGGACTGGGGACAGCTAGGAGTCATCAAGGCAGGTGGTCCTGAAGCATGGTCCTAAGGCTCAGGTCCTCCGGGAGGGGAGGTAGAGTGGGAGAGAGAGAGAATTAGAGGGAGCATACTTAAATTCACACAAGACACCAGATACTAACATCAGATTTAACAAACTGACCCTGGCCCCCTGGCACATAGACTATTGCAGCATAGATACTGGAGGCTGAGACAGGGGGGGTCAGGAGACACTGTGGCCCCTTCCGACAATACCCCCGGACAGGGCCAACCAGGCAGGATATAACCTCATCCACTCTGCCAAAGCACAGCCCCTACACCAATAGAGGGATATCAACAACCACCAACTTACTACCCTGAGACAAGGCTGAGTATAACCCACGAAAGATCTCCTCCACTGCACAAGCCTGAGGGGGCGACAAACCGGACAGGAAGTGACGCACCCCTCCTAGGGATGGCATGGAAAGCACCAGTAAGCCAGTGACTCAGCCCCCGTAATAGGGTCAGATGCAGATAATCCCAATGGAGAGACGGGAACCGGCCAGGCAGAGACAGCAAGGGTGGTTCGTCGCTCCAGTGCCTTGCCGTTCACCCTTGCACCCCTGGGCCAGACTACACTCAATCATAGGACATACTGAAGAGATGAGTCTTCAGTAAAGACTTAAAGGTCGAGACAGAGTCTGCATCTCTCACATGGATAGGCAGACCATTCCATACAAATTTAGCTCTATAGGAGAAAGCCCTGCCTCCAGCTGTTTGCTTAGACATTCTAGGGACAATAAGGAGGCCTGCGTCTACACGTACCGGAGCGTACGTGTAGGTATGTACGGCAGGACTAAATCTGAGAGATAAGTAGGAGCAAGCCCATGTAATGCTCTGTAGGTTAGCAGTAAAACCTTGAAATCAGCCCTATCCTTAACAGGAAGCCAGTGTAGAGAGGCTAGCACGGGAGTAATATGATCACTTTTTTGGTTCTAGTCAGGATTCTAGCAGTCGTGTTTAGCACTAATTGAAGTTTATTCAGTGCTTTATCCGGGTAGCCGGAGAGTAGAGCATTGCAGTAATCTAATCTAGAAGTGACAAAAGCATGGGTTACCTTTTCTGCATCATTTTTGGACAATTTCTTTTGAAAAAAGCTGTCCTTGAAATATTCTTGATATGTTCGTTAAAGCTAGATCAGGGTCCGGAGTAACGCAGAGGTCCTTCACAGCTTTTTGGGGGACGACTGTATAACCATCAAGATTAATTGTCAGATCCTCTCTCGATTTCTCTCTGGGTAATGATGATTGAGGTCGTGGTCGGGCCACATTCGAGGTCTCTATGTAACTGGTTGGTCGTGGTGGACCCCCAAGGAAACACTCTCACAGTCAGACTCGCAACATACATACATGCACGCAGGCACACACATGAACACACATGTGCACGTACGCACCCATAAACACACACACACACACACGTATCCACTGTATACCCCCGCACAGACACACACACACACACACATCAGGGCCAGCTGTGAGGCAGACAGCTAATGAATGAGCTCCATCCAGCCATTAAGTCTCATCCACCCAAACACTGGACCATTTACTACTGCTGCTAGTAGCCAGGCTGGGCTAGCCCCCTTACTCTCCACACCAGATACATACTCTATTTATATTTCGTTTATTTATTATTTAGAACTTTGCAAGAGCACTACACAGAGACTACCGGCAGTTGTTGGCTTAAGCATTTATGTTTAAATATAGGTAGAAAGGTGCTATGAATTGTTTATGAATGTGTTCTGTCATCCTTATTTTGGGCGGTTGTACCAAAGTGTCACCCAGAATACAACATAGGGCGTAGTTTGAGAGAGAGAGAGACTGTATAAAGTGCTACACTTTTTATGAAGAAAGAAAGAAAATGAGAAAAGGGCTTCTGTTATTGTCCTCTCCATTCCTCCCTGATGAAATTGTGTCAAGGCTGAAGTTCCTGAGGGCCTTTGTTACAACAATATACCGTACATTGGTTTTAATGAGGGACCACTGTGACACTGGCCAGGAAAACCTAGTGGGAATTTGTCCACGTCATATGGCACGCTGTTACTGAATGCGTGTATGCTGCTGTTTTGGCCTTCCTTGATAAAAAAAAAGGGATTCTGAACCTCAATGGATTTCATCCTTAATTCCGACTGAATCTCAATTTAAATTAATAGACTAGATGAAAATACAGTCATCCACATGGTATAAAAAAGGCAGCTCAACTCAACATAACACTGTCTGTTTATTTGAGAATACAGTAAAGCCTAGGTTGCGCGGATGCCTCGATACTTATTCTTTAGTTATCAGGTAGTACACAAAACGCTTGCGTTCTTTCAGTACAGCGCATTGCCAATTTCTACCCTTTGTATTCCCACATGACTGAAAAGGGAAGAACCCCCAAAGGACCCCCGTCTCTTGAGCTGATAAAAAAAACGATGCGGTGCACTCCCCTTCGCCATCTCTCTCAGTGTTTATGGTCCTACATTGACTGATTGCATTGTGATTGATTTTTCCGTCTCTTCCTCCTTCTCTTTCCATGGGCTCGCTCGCGCTGCAGAGCCGTTCCGCTAAATTGCGCGGATGCCTCGACAGAGGGCGAGAAGAAACAGCTGCCTCGCATAAACTTACACTCGACGACTCACCAGTCGCCACTGCCTGTGCCATTGGCTGCTCTGCTCTGCTCAGTCAGTGGAATCATTCTGTTCTGTTGGTATCTTCTCTCCTCTCAGAGGACTCCTCGGGAAGGCAGACCAACAGGAGGCATGGCTACATGCAGTCCCATTGTTTTCTTGTCTTCTGATCTGAAAGGACTTGGTAGAGAAGAGGAATGTGAGGGTTTCCAATTTCTATTGTTCAATTTCTATGTTGTGTACAAAATGCAGCCCTTTGCCTATGAGTGCATGGTCACAGATCACGTCCTTTTCTTGTCTCCTTTTCACTAAGAGTGTTGGGATAAAACAGCCTGAATGTTGGGCCTAATCTCCACCCTCAGAAGGACTGGTTAAGAGCCTTCCCACCCAGAGCCTATAAGTGCTCTCAAGTCTCGCCAGCATTCACTTCAATCAAGACTAATTAAATCAAACGTCTATTATGCAACCAACATTTACAGCACTTCAAGACTGGCGTTTCAAAACTCTGATTTTAAAGGGCTCTTGATTCAGGTCGTTCGGTGTGCGACGTGGGAGGATTATGCGCTGGTGGGCAAATGGAATGGCTCCAAAAATGCACACCAGGCGAGCTAAATCCCATATTGAGAAAGAGTCATTGTGGCAACCAGATTGCCCTGGCCTGAGGAGACCAAGAAGATGATTCCAAATCTGTTCAGTTTAACCTATCATTCCTACACGGTCCCCAGGAAACTGTCTGAAGATATAAGTATCAGTACCTGCTACAACATCAAATATACTGTAGCTCTCAATTAATGCTGTTTGACAGTATCTTTTGGTAACATTGCAGAAGCTGAGAGTAACTGTCAAATGGGATGAGTGGATCCCCTTAGGCTAGTGGAATAGAAGTCAAAGCCCTTCTGTGCTGGGTCTTTTGAGTACATGGAGCAGAGGAGTAGACATAAAGGGTATTACCTCACAGTTCAGACTGTATGGAGAGGCTGGTCTCCAGATGTGAGATGGATAACCATGTGTCGTACCCCTTCGACATCCAGTTAAACCTGCCCTGTACAAGAGATGTATTCAAATGTTCAAAATGTTGCAGATCGAAATAGAATAAATTAAGTTGACCCAATGTCCTACTTTACAACATGAAAGCTTCATATATGTTCTACAGAATACATACAGTATCTCGCTGAACATTCTGTAACGTTACACCCTGCTGTAGGCCCATGATACCCATTTAACCCTGAAAATCCCATGGATACTATCTACTGTAGATATACACTTCTCTTTTCTTTATACCACCTAATACCAGACGCCCACTTAGTGTGGCAAGAAAAAGTATGTGAACCCTTTAGAATGACCTGGATTTCTGCATAAATTGGTCATACAATTGTATCTGGTCTTCATCTAAATCACCTCAATAGACACAGTGTGCTTAAACTGATAACACACAGATTATTGTATTTTTCTTGTCTATATTGAATACATAATTTAAACATTCACAGTGTAGGTTGGAAAAAGTATGTGAACCCCTAGGCTAATGACTTCTCCAAAAGCTAATTGGAGTCAGGAGTCAGCTAACCTGTAAGGGCCTGACTGAGGCCAGGCCTCTGACTCCCTCTAGAGGGAGTGGGATGGCCACAGTCAGGTCCTGACAATCACAGGGTTGGCGTTGGGTTTTGGGTGATCCCCAATTAGAGGCAGCTGTCTTGAGTTGTCTACTGTGTTCCACCTGGGTGTGGATTCTTGTGTCTTGTTCTGTGTTCACGCCAGTTACCGCTACTGCGCCTATGTTTTCTGTTTCTGTTTATATTCTAGAAAATAAAGGAATGTCTTTTCACACCAGCTCTGCGCCTCGTTCCGTATCCATGCACCGTGACATAACCTGGAGTCCAATCAATGAGACGAGATTGGAGATGTTGGTTAGAGCTGCCCTGCTCTATAAAAAACACTCACAAAATTTGAGTTTTCTATTCACAAGAAGCATTGCTTGATGTGAATCGTGCCTCAAACAAAAGAGATCTCAGAAGACCTAAGATGAAGAATGGTTGACTTGCATAAAGCTGGAAAGGGTTACAAAAGTATCTCTAAAAGCCTTGATGTTCATCAGTCCACGGTAAGACAAATTGTCTATTAATGGAGAAAGTTCAGCACTGTTGCTACTCTCAATAGGAGTGGCCGTCCTGCAAAGATTTACTGCAAGAGCACTGCGCAGAATGCTCCATGAGGTTAAGAAGAACACTGGAGTATCAGCTAAAGACTTACAGAAATCTCTGGAACACGCTAACATCTCTTTTGACGAGTCTACGATACGTAAAACACTAAACAAGAATGGTGTTCATGGGAGGACACCACGGAATGAGCCACTGCTGTCCAAAAAAAACAGTTTGTAAAAGAGCACCTGGATGTTTCACAGCGCTACTGGCAAAATATTCTGTGGACAGATTAAACTAAAGTTGAGTTGTTTGGAAGGAACACACAACACTATGTGTGGAGAAAAAAAGGCACAGCTCACCAACGAAAACCTCATCCCAACTGTAAAGTATGGTGGAGGGAGCATCATGGTTTGGGGCTGCCTCAGGGCCTGGACAGCTTACTCTCATCGATGGAAAAATGAGATCCCAAGTTTATCAAGACATTTTGTAGGAGAATGTAAGGCTATCTGTCCGCCAATTGAAGCTCAACAGAAGTTGGGTGATGCAACAGGACAACGACCCAAAACACAGAAGTAAATCAACAACAGAATGTCTTCAACCCGATTGAGATGCTGTGGCATGACCTCGAGAGAGCGGTTCACACCAGACATCCCAAGAATATTGCTGAACTGAAAGAGTTTTGTAAAAAGGAATGGTCCAAAACTAGTTTAAGCAGACTGTGTTTGTCTATTGTAGTGACTTAGATGAAGATCAGATACCAATTTATGCAGAAATCGAGGTAATTCCAAAGGGTTCACATACTTTCTCTTGCCACTGTATCCCCATTATTAGCTCCACTAAGTCACTCAGGTCATTCATTTCTCTAAGAGATATATTGAATACAACTTTATTGTCCCAACAGGAAATGGAAACGATAAATTGGCCTTTTGGCTACACCTCAGAAAGATGGCCCCATCAAGGTGACCTGATCGTGTGGAGACCGCCTGAGTAGATGGCAAGCAGCCAACCACAACGAAGCGAAAGACAGGAGGGCACAGAGTTCACCTGAAGGGGTTTGGTTGAGGTGGGCAGTGTGCCAATGGTTGAAGGAGGCACTATTTGTGGCTGAAAGTAGAGGAGAGTTCGACTAATTCATTTTTTTGTTTTATGGGGTGAACCAAGCGGTTCTTCCTATATTATGCAAAGCAGTTGTCCATAGGAAGTATTCATTTGAGTGAAAATTGCTTTGACTTTATACTATTGGGAAATAGACAGGCAGTTCTCTCTTGTAAAATTGATTCCGAGACATTCCCTGGTTAAGTCAATCTTATTTCACTTGGACCTGGTTGTAAATTGTTTTTGAAAATGATATAGATGAAAGAACATTTTAAGTCATGCTTTGATTTTATTTATTTTTTTAAATCTTGTGGTAAATTTAAATAAAAACCATCTCTTTACCCTGAATTGGCAAGACTAGATCTTTTGAAGTTGTCCAGACTAGACAGTCAATTTCATTCCAGCTATTTCAGGGACAGAGATAAGACTTCAAAGAAAGTGTTTTTTATTAAACAGAACCTCTTCTGGGAGTGGGAAGTAAACCCTTCATTTTGATATAAAACCATCTTCAGTTAATTCCACTCATTATAAGTTCCTTCATCTAATCCCTGGTGCACATGACAGCACTAAAACCTGATTAGGCTCTATGCACATTAGACGTCTAGAGCCCCCCTGTGGCGCTACTTCCAACTACATCTAACACACTAAACCGCCAAGGGACAAATCCTAATTATTACACAAATCTCCCGTTGACATCAATGCACAATTTCCATGAAAATATGAGCAAACGTGTCCAAATAGGATTCAAAAAGAAAAGTCACACCTCTCAACCGTAAGGTCCTCAAGAAGCTTTATTTTCTTGACACGCGTTTGAATATAAAAAGAGACATAAAAATCATGTGGGTCCTATTTACAGGTAGAAAACAATGAATGCATGATCACAGCCTTTCCAAATGGAGATATGTGCAATACAACTGCATTGATATCCAATACTTGACTGTCCTTTAATGATATCTGCTAGGAGGCAGTAGCGCTGTGAAAGCTACTGTCCAAACTCCAAAGGCTGATCTAAAGTCAGGGTTTGTGGTGGTGATGGGCTTGTCCGAGTCAATAGTTGTCTGTTGACTGATCTCAGGACAGTGTGGAAGGGATCCTTCTCCAGAGGCCTCCGCACAGGCAGTTCTTGATCCAGCGTTGCTCCCACTGCTTCATGGCGTTGGTCTTGTTGGGCGAGCGGAGCATGGTCACACAGCCACACCTGAGATGGAGAGAGAGAGAGAGATGAAGAGAGAAAAGAGGGAGAGCGAGTGAATAAATACTGAAAAAGCAGGGTCGGGAAAAGACAATCCTCAAATTGTTGCTTGGACCAACAAAAAGGTTCTTAAAAAAAGTTAAGTTACCTGGTATAATGATGTTATGGTATAATGTTAAGGTAAAGAATAGAGGAAAGATGAAAGTGCTAGGGAGTGGGTGAAAGTGCTAGGGAGTGGGTGAAAGTGCTAGGGAGTGGGTGAAAGTGCTAGGGAGTGGGTGAAAGTGCTAGGGAGTGTCTGACCGGGTGCAGGCTTTGCTCTCCTCTGTGGGACAGACTCCCATGTGGAGACAGCGTAGATTATCCATCCTCTGGGCCCCTGGGCTCCTGGAAACACACGTTCACACCCACACATTTTAGCAAATGGGCTGTTAATTTTTCAACTTTACTGCAGTTTGAGCTTCATCTGACCTTTTGACCACAAACAGTGATCCAATGACAACTGTGTGTAGTGGGCTTTGAGTTTTTCGCCTCAACATAGTACAGTGCCACTGCCTTGGTCACTATACCCAATTGTAACCCTAAAAAGTCTACCAGGTACCCTAAAATCCCCTTTCCTAAATGCCAGCTAGCCTCTCACCTAGAGAATATCTCCACCTGGGCGGTGGAGTTGAGACCCGGCAGGCTGTAAGGCTTGCCAAACTGCAGTCTCAGCGGGTGCTTGCCCTGAAGCTTGCAGATGATGCCGTCGTTGACGGGCAGCCAGTCCATGCTGGGCACCAGCAGCTGGCTGGGCAGCAGGCAGCACTCGTCTATCAGCGGCTCATCAGGCTCCTGGGGGTGGCCCTCGTCCCGAGCTGGAGACATACAGTACATGGGTGAAGGCCAGGCACACATACAGTGAGGTCCAAAAGTATTTGGACAGCAACACGTTTTGTTTTGGCGTTGTACTCCAGCACCCTAGATTTGAAATGATACAATGACTATGAGCCTGTCACGTGCAGACTGTCCACTTTAATTTGAGGGTATTTCTATCCATATCGGGGGAACCGTTTAGAAATTACAGCGCTTTTTGGGGAACCAAAAGTATTTGGACAAATTCACTTACAGTATGTGTATTAAAGTAGTGAGTAGCATTTGGTCCCATATTCTTCGCACACAATGACTACATGAAGCGTGTGACTCTACAAACTTGTTGGGTGCATTTGCATTGCAAATGAATGGTAAATAATGTATTGTATCATTTTGTAGTAATTTCTATTGTAAATAAGAACATACACGTTTCTGAACACGTCTACAGTACATTAATGTGGATGCTACCATGATTACGGATAATCCTGAATGAATATTGAATAATAATGAGTGAGGAAGTTACAGAAGCACAAAGATCATATCATCAAGACATGCTAACCTCTCACCATTACCAATAACGGGAGGTTAGCATTTTTTGGGGGGTATGATATAACTTTCTCACTCATCATTATTCACAATTCATTCATGATGATCTGTAATCCACATTAATGTAGTACATGAGTCTAGCCAACTTGGATCTATTTGCTAGCTAACAAAGCAGAACAGTTGAATTGTTATGAACACACCCTTCTGTCCGTCTCCAACTGTTTGAACAGCATGCTAGTCTGTCCACTTTGTTCAGATGTTGAAATCAATTGGCCTACCTTATTTCTCAGAAGGAGATCGAGTTGCCAATACCTTATATAATTATATTGCATGCTCATTGCACTTTCATAAAACACAGACTAGATGGCTAGTATTAGAGCCTGTGGCTAAAATGCTACTAACGGTATGTAGTACCGCAATGCTGCGCACAGCAGAAACTGAACATTCATTTTCCAGAATCAATGTTAATAGTAGCCCTTGATCATGACTCTCAGTTCCATTACACTACACTTAGGAGTCATTGGGAAAAAAAGCGTCTTCTGTAGGAGGGTAGTTTTGTTAAGAGCCCAGTTGCTCAATCTAAACATTAACACGCGTCACTTGCGGTACGGTTTTGGAAGCATAAGGACCTTATCTTTCAAATATATATATAGAGTTAAATTGATACACACCTTGATAGGGTTCCCACACGGCCATATCGCCATGTTACAGCACTTGCTTGCCGAAGACAAGAGGCGAGCACCTGCGCTAATTAGCCATCTAGCTGCTCCGAACACCTGTGTGCAAGCGTAACTTGGGAAGTGTAGCGGAAGTGTAGTTTAGTCGGATGGAGGCACTGATATCTGTATGGATCTGTGCAAAACTGCTACAGTAAGTGTATCTTTTTTATTTAAAGGATTCTTTCTCGCTGATGAAAGAGAAGGGCCATATGTATCGAAAGCCGTATGGCAAGCAATGATTATTGACGTTTCTAAACGTTAAAACCCAGCGTCGGGATTGTAGTTCACGAGGTAGTCGTGGTCAAACGCTAATGGCTGAAAACAGAAGGCAGAATGGTGCCTAGAGTTTTTGAGAGCGAAGTTCATTGATACTCCTGTTTTAGTAGGGTCTGTTCTTCACGCCATTTTAGAAGTTGAAACATACAAAGGGTCGGCAGGTAGCCTAGCGGTTAGAGCGTTGGGCCAGTAACCGAATGGTCGCTGGTTTGAATACTCGAGCCAACAAGGTGAAAAACCTGTCAATGTGCCCTTGAGCAAGGCACTTAATCCTAATTTGCTCCAGGGGTGCTGTACTACTATGGCTGACCATGTAGAACAATGTAGGCTGTCATTGTAAGTAAGAATTTGTTCTTAACTGACTTGCATAGTTAAATAAAGGTGTAAAAAAAAAAAAAAAAAAAGGGGGTTCGATCCTGTGCCACAACCGGCTGTGACCGTGAGCCCCATAGGACGCCGCACAATTGGCCCAGCGCCCCTTGCCTCATCGTGCTATAGTGACTCGTTGTGACAGGGCTGGGACCCTGCAAGCTGATTTCGGTTGTTGGTCAAATTATGTTTTCTCCGAAACATTGGTGCGGCTGACATCCGGGTTAAGCGAGCAGTGTGATAAGAAGTAGGCGGCCATGTTTCGGAGGACGCAAGACTCAACCTTCGCCTCTCCCAAACCTGTTGCAGAGATGAGCCAAGGGACCTAATTCAGGAAGAAAACAGGGTACAAAACTATGCTTGTGGCCATACCACTGAACACTAGTTCAGGGTCGTTTTTAAATTCATTTCCTGCAATTCTACACATTTTGCCATGGGGCGTAGAGAAAATGTTGCAGTTTTAAAGCAAATTTGCTGGAATTCTACATATTTTTCCATAGGGTAGAGAGAAATGTTTAGTTTTTAATATGATATCTGAGTGAGAGTGACTAACAAAATCAATGGGGTTCCCCCCGGTCAGTAATTCGACCATGATTACTACAATTTTACATAGCTGGCCGCTAGACTAACTTATCAATACATTTTTTTTTTTTTTTTTAGACATGGGCTAATTTAGTGACTGTCAGTGACTGACATAAGATAACTGCTGATGCACAAGCAAATTTCCAAATTGCACCTTGAGTATTCTACTATTTAACTCACAACAGTAAGTTGAGTCCCCAACTGAGTTCCTAAATAAAATAATAGTATGTGTGTGGGTGTGTATGTATGTATGTATGTATGTATGTATGTATGTATGTATGTATGTATGTATGTATGTATGTATGTGTGTATATATATATATATATATATATATATATATATATATATATATATATATATATATATATATATATATATATATATATATATATCCACAGACCTACAAAAGGGGGGCCCATGAGTAGACCGACAGAGATAACCGATGATACTGTTATAACCAAAAGAATCTCTGGCACATTTAACCCCACATACATCCACATAATCAGCTACACATGTCCGCCCCATCCTTACAGCAGAGCCAGAGCTTGGTGAGCAGGCGGAAGAGCAGAGACATGCTGTCTTGGTTGTCCGAGGTTGCCGTGTAGATGGGCAGGCAGCCAGGCTTCAGCAGGCCCCAGATCCGGATCATCACCATCATTTCACGCAGCATGCCCAGGGACGAGCCGTCACGCAGGAACCCAAAGCCAGGACGCACGATGGAGCCCTGAGAGGATGCAGATTAATACAGACAGACGGACACACACTCTATACTAGCACCAACTCTACATACGATAGAACACTACATTCTTTCAATGCAATATCATATCTTTAATATAAAATGTGGTAAGCATTGGTTTCTGGAGCAATGCACAATTTTTCAGCATTTTGTGAAAAGGCCTACACTGTAAATCCACACATAAATGGTGGTGCACTGGAGACCCACCTGATTGGGTAGGTTAGCCATCAGGTAGAGCACAAAGTCTCCCACCCATTGGATGAGCTGCTGCAGAGACTGGAGCGGGGGGCCGTCCAGCACAAACTCCTCTGTCTTCAGGTTGATCATCACCTTATCGATATCTACGGAGAGATATCTCAACCATAATCACTGAAGTCTTGAAATAAAACAGCCCATAACTGTAGCTACAAGCTAGCAGATAGGAGGGCCAGCAACACATCCTTAAGTCTACAATTTCTGTCTGTTCACCAATAACAACAAGTCACTATGTATACAACTCCAGCTCGGTTACAAACTGAAAAGAGTTCCAGCCTCACATTAAAGCTGCCATATGTAACTTTTTGAGCGACCAGACCAAATTCACATAGAAATGTCAGTTATAGATCTGTCTTTCTCATTGAAAGCAAGTCTAAGAAGTGGTTGATCTGTTCTATGTCTGCTATTTCTATGCTCCCCGTTTTTAAGTTTAGTTTTTGCGTCTTTTACTTTCGGTTTTAATTTCTGCACATTGCACCTTTTTAAGTGAAATTGGTGTACGAAGTAGGATCCGTCTATTCATTGATTATACAGGTATAAAAAGGTAGTGATGCTACTCCTCCCACCTGTGTCAGTATTTTTGGCGCATATCTCTGCCAGCCTATCCCCGGGGCTCTTGTCTGGCGTGTTGAGGACGTGGGGCCGCAGCAGGGACTTGAGGGTGGCACTAATGGCGATAAGGAGGAGCTTGGCGTGGAAGTCACAGGCTCGCGCCGCCGTAGCCGCCGACAGCTTACAGAGGGAGGCCTTCACTGCTACGATGCGCGTCGAGAGCACCTACCACTCACACACAGACACTGTATATTAGAAAAACAAACACTTTCAACCCTTCATTGTCATATTTCAGTCTTTGTGTTTCGAAATGTCAACTAATATCCAAATTTGAACATACATTACATGACCGAAAGTATGTGGACACCTGCTCGTCAAACATCTCATTCCAAACTGATGGGCATTAATATGGAGTTGGCCCCCTCTTTGCTGATATAACAGCCTCCACTCTTCTGGGAAGGCTTTCCACTAGATGTTGGAACATTGCTGCGGGGACTTGCTTCCATTCAGCCACAAGAGCATTAGTGAGGTCGGGCAATTAGGCCTGGCTCGCAGTCAACGTTCCAATTCATCCAAAAGGTGTTTGATGGGGTTGAGGTCCGGGCTCTGTGCAGGCCAGTCAAGTTCTTCCACACCAATCTCAGCAAACCATATGGACCTTGCTTTGTGCACAGGGGCATTGCCATGCTGAAACAGGAAAGGGCCTTCCCCAAACTGTTGCCACAAAGTTGGAAGCACAAAATCATCTAGAATGTCATTGTATGCTGTAGCATTAAGATTTCCCTTCACTGGAACTAAGGGGCCTAGCCTGAACCATGAAAAACAGCCCCAGACAATTATTCCACGCTCGAGCTTCAGCACTCGGCAGTCCCGTTCGGTGAGCTTGTGTGGCTGAGCCGTTGTTGCTCCTAGACGTCTCCACTTCAGAAGAACAGCACTTACAGTTGACGAAGCAGCTCTAGCAGGGCAGAAATTTGACGAACTGACTTGTTGGAAAGGTGGCATCCTATGACGGTGCCAGGTTGAAAGTCACTGACCTCTTCAGTAAGGCCATTCTACTGCCAATGTTTGTCTATGGAGATTGCATGGCTGTGTGCTCGATTTTATACACCCGTCAGCAACGGGTATGGCTGATAAAGCCAAATCCACTCATTTGAAGGGGTGTCCACATACTATAGTGTATATTTCAATTTCCCGTTGCATAACATTTCACTGCGGTGTGCCCTACTGAACACGACCCTGGTCCACATACCTGCTGCAGGGCTTGATTCTGTCTCATGTACTCCTCATGGAGCTTCTCCACCAGGTTATGGACCATGCCCGATTGCACGTGGAGCAGCACATCCCACCAATCGTAGCCTGTTACCATGCAGTACTCCAGCAGGAACAGCAGGTGGCGCAGCAGTGTGTTCATGTCCAGCATCTGGCCCATGGAGGGAGACACGCGGATCATGTGCAGCTGAGGGTGGAAGAAGAGCCAAAAGGGAGATCGAAAATATGGCTGGAGTTTTTTTTTTTTTTTTTGCAGTGTGGGGACTCGCCTGGGATGATTACCAGAATTAAGTCAGTTATTGTTGTAAGAGAGGAAAAGTTATTGGAGTTTTTATTTTGCCTTTAGACCATACACTGCTGTAAGTTTTAACACCAATGGCTGGTCGACATTCAAAGGACATTGAAGGTTAAAAATGATCTATTTTGCCTTTTTCAAAAACGTAAGCCATCTAAGCTACACAACATCTACGTAGATAAAAGGATGATGTGCTGTGTGGGACATTTTAAGGTCATTGCACAGTCAACGGATCTGAACGCATTGACAAGCGATTGACGTGCTCCAACTAGCTATCCCGTGCTACCTGCGCTCACCTTGCCGTGGTTGTCCACTCCGGCCAGGGCCAGCGAGGTCCAGGAGAACTGCAGAGCCTTGAAGTGGACGGTGGGGCCGCCGGGACGCTGCCGCTTGATGGCCGGCTCGTCCCCGGGCCGCTGGGAGGAGCCCGAGGAGGAGCCGTAGAACACGCCCATGGTGTGTAGGGACAGCCGGTGGAGGATCTGGATGCTGCCATCGTGGAAGGCTAGGGCCAGGCCTGGGAGGAACCACCAGACAGAATCACATCAAATGTAATTAACTTTATTGCTCTCCAGAGGTCAACATTGAGATTGACACCAGCAGTACACACAGACAGGGGCAACACAGTGAGTGTATAACATCACACTCACCACTTTCTCTGCCATTATACATCAATCTGTCCTGATACAACTATGTTGTATGGGACACATTCAATGTAGCTACCACTTCCCGACCATGTTTCTTGAGCATAGAATGACTTCTTCTTTGGTTGGTTTAATAGTACTGCAAACCAACATTCTGTAAAGGTGTATGCTGCCACCTAAAGTAATCAAGAGTAGATATGGTGGGTTGATGATGGGCTATTAGGTACTTACCGAGGCCTGGGCAGAACTTAGTGTCCGACGCCACCTTTAAGTCAGGGTTGGAGATGGAGATGGGCAGCTTGGGCAGAGCAATGGCCGACACACGGTCCAGGTCATTGGTGGCTGAGAGGATGCGCCATTTCAGGATCATCGGCTGTTTCTCACCCACTGTGGGGATGGAGAGGAGAAAGGCTGAGTAAGGGTTGTGTGTGTGTGTCTTTATGGGTGCATCTCAATTGTGGAATCATTAACTGGTCTCCTTTCCTTTAACTGTAATGATCTGAAAACACAATGGAGGATGCCTAAAGAGAATTTACTGTCACCTGTTCAGTTCTTTAAAGAAAGTGGACAATTGGAAACAACTAAACTACTGAGATTTTCCATTAGGGTACTTCCTGGTTTTTGTTGTTCTCCTCCTTACCTACTGGTGAGCGATGCTGGAATATGTTATTAACAGGGAGGCCTTCTTTTCGCAGTGACCAGCACTCTACGATGCTGCCCGTCTGACTGGAGGCACACAGCAGCACCTAAAAGAGTTCTAGCTTTTAGGCTTTATTTAAGTTTTATTTATTTACACCAAAGAAAAGAAGTGAAAGACAAAACAGTTAAAAACGGTGTGCAGGAAGCAAAAAGATAAAATATATATATTTTTTAATTATAACAAATGAAAAGAAGCACATTTCCACCTCCTGACTGAATGTGTTGCTGCTGCAGGGAGGAGGTGTTGTCTAAGCAACCAAAGATTTGTTAGCTACAACACCTGACTTGTTTCAGCAAGGAGCAACAAAGTTTCAGTCCATGCTACTGGAGAGTCCATGCTACTGGAGAGTCCATGCTACTGGAGAGTCCATGCTACTGGAGAGTCCATGCTACTGGAGAGTCCATGCTACTGGAGAGTCCATGTTGCAGCATAAACTGACTCAACCACACGAATGCCCGTCTTCCTGTCTTCAGTCAGCTTTTCATTTATTTTTTTACAGTTATGGTGATTTTATTTTCATGATGGTCTTCATCCATAACCATCCATTACACGGTTATACGGTAATTGTGCCAGGCTTAATTAAAAGTATGCTCTAAACTGTTTGAATACATATGTTGTACTGGTAAGTGATAAAGCTGGAAAGAACTCACAATAAAAGGACACTTGGAAAGACAATGTGTCCACAGTGTGTGTCTGTCACCTGCTCGGAGTTCTCCCTGGTGAGGAACTTGAGGTGTGTGACGGCAGGGTACTTGTCCCTCCTGACCGGGTCTGTTGTGCAGCGCATGAAGAGCGAGGGCAGCAGCTCCGTATCGATGCGACACTTCTCGTTGACCACGCTCACGCACACCTTGAGTTAGGATGACAATGGACATTTCGAAATCAAACTTCATATTATAGTACAGTAAACTCTCTTTACAAGAAAAGAACCTTAGCATTTGTACAGTTAGACACGGCGACTGGCTAGCACTTCTGGTGTTGGCCAGTAATGATAAAAAATAATTATGAAATATCATTGCTAGCTAATACCTTGTAGAACTGCACAGGTGAAGAGCTACTGCCGTCTGTCGCCGCCACCACGATGTTGCCCCCGCCGGTGAAGGCGATGTCCGCCAGGGCAACACGGCCCCTCAGGCGACACAGGCTCTCGCTGGCTGTAAGCAGCTGACCGTTGGGCTTCAGCAAGGACACAGTGACCAGGCCGCTCACAGTCACTCCCAGCCAGCCCTCCATGGGCTTACCCCCGAACAGCGTGAGCGATGGCGAGAACTTGACTCGTGAAAACTTCTCCCCGAAGTTGGTGGAGCCCGACTGGGGGCGGAAGGTTGGAGGAGAGGTTGAGAGATTAGGGTGTAGCACATTTCAACAAACTAAGTGGCAAACTACAGTTATATGTCTGCATATGCTGTTTTATGAAGTGCTCCACAGAGAGTGTACAGCAGCCCCTGCCAAATAATTATACATCTCAAGAGCTTGAACCCCTTACACTCGTGGGAATGGGCCTATATGGATAGGGTTGAATTTAAATGTTTCTAACAGAAGAAATATGGAAAGCATTTTCATAACCATTGTAGAAATTTTAAAAAAGGAACAATTTGGAGATTATGGGAAAATTATTAGGGTAAGGACACAACAGTTCACCTGACAAGACTGAATTCAAACATTACACTGTTGATTTTATGTTCATTTTAAATGTATTGTACTTCTCGCAGCATTTGTTGATAACGAAATCTGAAAATACTCTGTATACGTTCAGTAATATAATAAGAGTATTCTTGGAAAATGTGGGTTTAGGTGCAACATAAAATAAAAAATAAAAAATGAGGACTAACTGGTGTTTCCGAGTGGCCACACACCTCTCTAAAGTGTGCACAGTTCCTAAGTAATTGTAATGCACTTTTATGACAAAAAGAGTCTTCAACTATAAGGTGCATTTTTTTTTTAGCTCTCCTAGCTGTGCCATTGGGGAACTAGAGCAAGCACACTTGAAGTTGTTTTGATATGAACCCAGCCCTGCATTCCCGCCTCTACAAAATTACTGTTGTTGCTTGCACAATCCAAAAATTAAATTATAAATCACAATCTGGGTCAGTTGGGCATCATTTGAAAGCTTGAAAGATTTTACAGTGTTAGGCTTTCATAAGGCAATTCAGAGAAGCAGATCGCAATTTTGGTGCACATAGAATTGAGTCATGAGTGCATTCTGATACGTGGTGCTTGGCAAATCTTCTTCGAAATACAACAAACATATGCTCATTCTGTTCAGGACAACCCAGGGTGTAACGCCCCAGTAACTGTACATCAAACAGTGTTCATAAATGTTGACACTGTATATTACATGCGTTTTATGATATGGAAATGTGAAGTGCACATTTGGACTCGCAGGATTTTGCCTTGCTTGTATGACATAACATCTGTATTTATTATAACGTCTCATCTTTTAAAATACATAGAGTCTTCGTAATTTACAGCATTTCCCTCACTCAGACAACAAAACATTTGAAAAAGTTTTGGGAGGGGGGGTAGCTTCTTGTCGCGCGCGGTGCTCAAGTTCACAGCGGCTGCCAGTCAAAACCCACACAGAGCTGTAGAGGGGAGACCCTGAGCTCTGACGTCATGTATGGCATGTTACTGTACAGCCACTGCGTTCCAATTTAGGCATTTTCAACCCGTATACAGGTATGAGTGTAAAGGGTTAAACTTGTCTATAAAACACTAAGTAATAAATCATAAGGTCCACACAGACAGTTGAGAAGAGCTGGTAGACTATGTGAATATGAGAACATACTGGTCCATTACCATCTCCACATGCAGAGCCAGCTTGACTCCATTGTGCAGCCAGGACAGAGCTACGATGGGGTCTCCGTCCACTGCACACCCTAGTGAACTCTCCCAGCTGTTCACCAGGTGATCTGCCATCGCCCAGCACTTGATCTGCCCGTCTCCATCAGCAGACAGCAACCTGGAACCTGGAACACACAGACACATGAACGGATGCAATCGAGCGTGCGCGCACACACGCACACACACACACGCACACACAACCTTTTAACTCAATACACTAGGGACACTTCCTGGCATTCTATTGAGTTCCACATCAGTCTATCTGGACTGATAGGGCAGTTGCACCATCAAAGGAATAATCCACTCAAAGTACTTTTACTTTTAGTCCACTGTTGATTCAGTCCAAAAATGTTTTGCTTCAAGTTTTCAATAACTTGCCACATCATCATGATGATAGAAAATGCATCATATGATGCAAAGCATATCCTCGTGATTATTTGGCAAGTTAAAATTTGCTTTTTGAAACACCTATATCTTGAAAACTTGATTGCTGAATGCAAAACATTTTGGGACTGTATCAACAGTGGACTAATTAAATAAATACCAAAGGATAGTTTTTGAGTGGATTATTCTTTTAAAGGTGGATTTGGTGTTGCTATTATGTTGACCCACCTGATTGGTCCCACTCCAGACAGGATATGACTTCGGCATGTCCAGAGTTAATTGAGTACACATCCCATGGGTGCTCTGTGTCAATGATGTGGACCATATGACTGACTTCTGAAATAAAGCAAATCACTGTAGTGCATGTTCGGATAATCAAGTCACTAGGTGTTGAATTACATATGCAAAATTATATACGGATATAGGATCAAAACTGATACTGGCAATGGGATTGATTTGATTTCAAATTCCTACTGAGCTTTGCTATGCACAACAACATCAAATCTTTCAGAAGATCAGTACCAAGTACAGTTGTGTACCTTTCTCGTCTTCTTCATTTTTCAGGTCTGTGGTAAAGGCAACTAGGTTCCTGCAGGACCAGGCACACACCAGTGGGATGGATGGACAGTGGTTGCTCTTGGGTCTCTTCTCCCACTCACAAACATAGGCCACCTCCATCATTCAACCATACACTTGTCCACTGATTGAGCAAGTGTTTTCAGCCCTTGTCCAATCAGAGAAATGTATGTTTAATCAGTTCCTTTGCATGGCTTCATTGGGCTACTTTGCAGGTATACCACAAGCAAGACACACAATTCTAGCTGGCTGCATGTCAAATGTACTTGCATCACCTTCTTTGTAATCGTATTCTTCTAACATCGTCACTTATTAGTTAGTTAAGTTACTTTAGTTAGCGAACCGTTATATGCTCCTGTAGGTCACTCTGGATAAGAGCGTCTGCTAAATAACTAAAGTGTAAATATATGTTGTAATAAAGCTGGCTAGCTAATATGCATTAGCTGCTAGCTAGCTGCTTGCATAAACTAGCTGGTTTATAGCAATAATTGTCCTGATTAGCAAGCTAGCATTAGCTAGATAGCATATAGCAATCGTAAAATGTAGAGAACTTGACTACATTAGACGAACTTCTAATAAAATAGTAATAATCTAGCTAAATGTACATCTCATTCATGTAATATGTATTTCCTTACCATCTAGCACTGTGCATTAAATCAGGGTTGTATTAATAAGTCTGATCCTGTTGCAAAACGTTTTGCTCCAAACGTAAAACGTTTTGCAACGGAAACTATTGGATAAATTGTCTAAAGTCCCTCCCCGTTCCGTTAGCCAGTTTGGTTTCTAGAGTAACAGTTTTAAACGATGTCCGTTGCAAAACGTTTTGCAACGGAATACAACTAACATACACCCCTACAAACAAAACATGGGCCATGGCTAGAAGAGATACAGCTTTTGTCAAATTAACATCAGATGCCACTTTTCATAGCAGATTAGGAGAACTTTAGGCAGCAGATTATGATAATTAGGTTAAGGTTAGGAAAAAAATTGGCTAACATGCAACAAAATAAAATGTTGTACGTAAATTTGACAAAATACGGATAACTTCTAGCCATGAACACAAATGGTACGGTAGGACCCCTGACGGTGATTTTCGAAGTATTTTCAGTTGCCTGCAGCATAATTTTTTTCATCCTAAATTGCGTTTTCCTTTCATCGAAAATGAATCACAGTTTAATGTGTCAATTTGTATTTACACAATGAGTGAATATATATATATTATTTTTTTTTATGATCACTTTATCAAAAACTGTATGGACGTTGCGTCAGACTCTTGACTTGCCTTGTTTTCCAGGCTAAATGGTTGATGCTAAGGAATCGTTGACATCTGGTTGAGAGCATTGCAGACGCTAGAATAAAACAAACAAACAAACGGGATTCATACTCATAATCTCCATCTAACAAATCAAACTGAGATGATCGACATTCTGGGGTCGAACTCTTAATCTGAAAAGTAACATACGGGTTATCGCCGTAGAACTTGAACGTGAGCGACGTTAGCAGGGTAGTGCTAGTTAACTTGATAAACGTTTTATTTTATTGGACGTTTCTGGTGAATTGTAGTGAGACAAATGCACAACAGCTAAATTGGCGTACTCTATTAGGACTATACATCGAGACATCACCATAATCGTCAAATGTTTTTGCCGAGGAAGGTTGCGTACTAGAAGTGCTAGCTAGCAATGGTATGTTTTAGGTAGTTAGCTAGCAGGGGTTTGAATGTTGCCTGACGCTTAGTTATAAGGCCCAAAAAGGATTGTGGAAAACTGTAAAGGCGATTTTTAACATTCCTTTATGCGCCATTGTAAGGTTAATACAATCTTTGTTCGGTTGCTACGGTAGTTAGAGTTGTTAACTCGTTAGTTAGTGGGGAAGCTCTGGGAGTTTAGCCAGAATGCCAGATGCACAACGACCATGTCGGAAAATTTGATGTAACGCACAGCACTTCTAGACATCAAATCTGTCACCTCCAGCAATAGTGACCGTTGTAGGTAAACTGACAACTGCATTATTGCATGAAGTTAATACAGTTTTGCACCATCCTACAGTTTGAGTTTTTGGTGCCAGTACGGTTAAATTGCGTACATAGATCCACGTTTGAACTGGACTGAGCAAATCACCATCAATCGTCTTGACAAACATAAAATGTCAGAAAACCAGGGCAACGTGAACAATAACGTCCCGCTAAATAACAATGGCGGGGCGAACAGATTACGAAACCCTAATATCAACCAGAACCCACTCATAAATGTTCGAGACAGACTTTTCCATGCCCTATTCTTCAAGATGGCAGTTACCTATGCCAGATTGTTTCCACCATCGTTTAGAAGAATCTTCGAGTTCTTTGTACTATTGAAGGTAAGACTTCCCTCACACTATTTTACCTCAATGTAGGATACAATGTCAAGAATAGACTTATCAAAGACGGTAGGCTAATTTTAATTGGTTTTGTACATGTGTGATCTCTGCTTTTCACATAGGTTAACTTCCAATGATTACAGAAAATATAGGTGCTTTTAGTGTTACATGCACCACTAGCATTGCTTTCAAATGTATTAGGTTGCACAAAAAGTTAGGGGGAAGACAGACCCAGTTAATCTCTGTTTACCTCATGTCAAAATAAAAGTCCCCCACAAGTTATTCCTTTTTGTCCACATGGTGCCACGTGCAGGACTTTTATTCTTACATTAAGTGACCAACCGACCTGTGAGTTAAAAATGAAAGTGTATTTAATTTCTGGCTTTCCACGTACTGTTTTTATGCTACTCACTAAGAGTATTTATTTCTACAGTGTGTGTAAATACACCTGCGTTGCTAAAGGCACCTACGGAAAATGGTAAACCGTAAAGGTGTGCATGGAGTACAACACAACTTCCCCAAAAATGCACACCCTGGCCAACTTCAAGTTGACATGATGTCAATGGAAGTAGACTACTTCTCTTAACTCAGTTTATAATGAGTACACCTAAACAATACCACAAAGAGAAACCATCTTTGTGTATTAAGAGGGGGTTGAAATGGCTGGTTAGTTTCTCACCCAAATATCATGTAGTTTGTTGAACCTCAACTTGACCTGCCAAAAGTGGGAAGTGAATGGTTCTATGCAGCCTGCCCTCGCCATTTTTTTACATACTGTGATCACACCACAGTCCAAATACCTCATTTGTTTGGAGTGGTTCTGCTACTAATGCTGCTGCTTCTGTTTTAATGTGTGAATTAGTGTGGGTCTTAGATCTTACAGTTGGATTGAACATAAGTAATCAACCTCCACGATTGCCGCTTGATTGCATTAGGGTGGAGCACAATTGGCCCAGCGTCTTCCGAGTTTGGCCAGTGTAGGCCGTCATTGTAAATAATAATTTGTTCTCAAGACTTGCCTACTTAAATAAAGCTTTAAAAAATATATATATATACAATTTAAAAAATATATATAATTCAGTGGTTCCCAACTATTCTGACCAAATAAACCAATCATGTATGTATTTAGCTCTGTGGCTCACCACACTGGCGCATGGGAATGTGGAACAGTTAGGCATACCGTGTGGTTTGATTTAGCACAACAGTAACCAAGAAAAACCTTAGCATTAGGTGGGAAGGTTGTACATGTCTAAAGTATTTGTTCTAGCAACTAGCCACATCGTCGTCAACAAAGTTGATTGACACATCTATTCTACACAATTTATTTTTATAGCCAGTAATTAGCTTTGAGTTTCATCATTGCCGTAAGGCCGGCCTTTCCCAACTGTGAATAGGCTTAATCCCGAGAAAGCCTTTGCTGGTGCAACTCGGGGCATAAAGGAACACATTGACTAAAATGCACACTCATCCTCATCAGCTCTGCATGATGGTTGCAGGCAGAATAACACCAAAGACAGGCATTTTCAGAGGGTTATAATACACCCTCAACTCAAGGTCTAGTGAGTCATCTTATCAGGCATCACATTAGAGCTCTCCTGTCCTAGCTTTTTTCCTTACGTGTGTGTGTGTGGATAAAAACCTGTGACGGAACTCAGAATTGTTGACTTTGTTTTTATGCCGTCAAGGTGTGTGTGCATGCAAACATTAAGAACACCTGCTCACTAAAATGGCTGCGGGAGTCAGGGCAGTCATTTGACGGGCGCCTAACCAATTGTGCTATTAACGTTATTTGTAACTTATTTTGTATGTAATGTTTCTGCCATCGTATCTTATGGTAAAAAGGAGCTTCTGGATATCAGGACAGCGATCACTAACCTCTGATTAGATGATGATGATGACTTTTTCAATAAACGGGACGCACATGATATACTGCAGAGACCCGACAAGGCCCAGATCCCCGTCATCTGCAGGAGGAGGAGACGCAGGTATAGGGGACTCAGAGCGGGCTGCCTCGTAAGGATCGGGGTGCCTCGTAAGGATCCGCCGACAGCGAGTGGGATCTCTGCCCTTACCATCAGTACTGCTAACCAACGTACAATAATTGGACAATAAATTAGACGAGATACAATCATGAATATCCTACCAACGGGACATCAAAAACTTTAATATATTATGTTTCACCGAGTCGTGGTAGAACGACGACATGCGTACCATTCAGCTGGCGGGATACACGCTGCACCGGCTAGATAGAACCGCAGATTCCGGTAAGACGGGGGGGGGGGGGGGGCTGTGTATATTTCTAAACAACAGCTGGTGCACGGAATCTAAGGAAGTCTCTATATTCTGCTCTCATGAAGTAGAGTATAAGCTGTAGACCACACGATTTGCCGAGAAAGTTTTCAACTATATTTTCGTGGCTGTTTATTTACCACCACAGACAGATGCTGGCACTAAGACCGCACTGTCAGCTGTATAAGGCAATAAGCAAACAGGAAAACCCCCATCCAGAGGCAGCGCTCCTAGTGGCCGGCGACTTTAATGCAGAGAAACTTAAATCAGTCTTGCCAAATTATCAGCATGTTAAATGTGCAACCAGAGGGAAAAAAATTCTATACTACCATTGCACCACACACAGAGACGCATACAAAGCTCTCCCTCGCTCCTCCATTCTGCAAATCTGACAATAATTCCATCCTCCTGATTCCTGCTTCAAGCAAAAACTAAAGCAGGAAGTACCAGTGACTCGGGTCAGTAAAGAAGTGGTCAGATGATGCAGATGATAAGCTACAGGACTGTTTTGCTAGCACAGATTGGAATATGTTCCGGGATTCTTCGATGGCATTGAGGAGTACACCACATCAGTCAGTGGCTTCATTAATAAGTGCATCGACGACGTCGTCCCCACAGTGACTGTACGTACGTACCCCAACCAGAAACCATGGATTACAGGCAACATCCACACTGAACTAAAGGGTAGAGCTGCGGTAGTAGATGCCAGGCGCACTGATTTGAGTGTCAAGAACTAACGCTGCAGGGTTTTTCACCCTCGACAGTTTCCAGCGTGTAACAAGAATGGTCCACCACCCAAAGGACATCCTGTCAACTTGACACAACTGTGGGAAGCATTTGAGTCAACGTGGGCCACCATCCCTGTGGAAAGCTTTCGACACCTTGTAGAGTCCATGCCCTGAAGAATTGAGGCTGTTCTGAGGGGAGAACTCAATATTAGGAGGGGGTTCTTAATGTTTGTACACTCCAGTGTGTGTGTACATTGCGTGCATGTGTACACACATTGTGAGCAGGTGTACCAGGCCTGCACACTAACAATCCCATACCGCCCTAGACGATCTGTCATAATTTAATGCCCGCCACCCTCTCTCACGCTCTTCCTCCACCAGGCCCTGTTTGTGCTCTTCATCCTGGCCTACATCCACATCGCTTTCTCCCGCTCGCCCATCAACTGCCTAGAGCATGTGCGGGAGAAGTGGCCGCGCGACGGCATCCTGCGCGTGGAGATCCAGCGCAACTCGTCGCGTGCGCCCATCTTCCTGCAGTTCTACGACACGGACGGCTTCCAGGGCCTGGTCAAGGAACCGGAGGGGGAGGGAGGGCTGGGCCTGGCTGCGCTGCACCACGAGGAGGAGGAGGACGACGAGGAGGAGATGACCCTGGAGATGTTTGACAACAGCTCTGTGCAGGTGAGGGTGAGGCGCTGCTACTGGGGTGCAGGGAGGGAGGGAAGCAGAGACTGGGGTTGAGAGGAAGAGGGTAAAGGCAGAGACAGACCAATAATCCTGCTACAGAGAACCCCTGACCAGAATAATGACCATGTAATGACCTTGCATTGTTCATACAGTGCCTTCAGAAAGTATTCAGACCCCTTGACTTATTCCACATTGTATTGCGTTACAGCCTGAATTCTAAATGGATTAAATGTCATTTCTCACCCATCGACACACAATATCCCATAATGACTAATGAAAACATGTTTTTAGAAATGTTTGCAAATTTATTGAAAATAAAATATAGAAATGTCTCATTCACTTAAATATTCACACCCGAGTCAATACATGTTAGCATCACCTTTGACAGCGATTACAGCTGTGAGTTTTTCTGGGTAAGTCTCTAAGCGCTTTGCACACCAGGATTGTACAATATTTGCACATTTATTATTTAATTAATTCTTCAATCTCTGTCAAGTTAGTTGTTGATCATTGCTAAACAGACATTTTCAAGTCTGGCCATAGATTTTCAAGCCGGTTTAAGTCAAAACTGTAACTAGGCAACATGATGCAGCATCATGGTACTCAGTGATGTTTTGGATTTGCCCCAAACATAACGCTTTGTATTCAGGACATAAAGCACATTTTTAGCAGTTTTACTTTAGTGCCTTATTACAAACAGGATGCATGTTTTGGAATATTTTTATTATGTACAGACTTCCTTATTTTCACTCTGTCATTTAGGTTCGTATTGTGGAGTAACTTCAATGTTGATCCATCCTCAGTTTTCTCCTATCACATCCATTAAACTTTTTTGGTGAAATTCCTGAGCTGTTTCCTTCCTCTCCGACAACTGAGTTAGAAAGGACGCCTGTATCTTTGTAGTGACTGGGTGGATTGATACACCATCCAAAGTTTAACTAATAACTTCACCATGCTCAAAGGGATATTCAATTTCTGCTTTTTTTATTAACCTAGCTACCAATAGGTGTCCTTTGTGGGGCATTGGAAAACCTCCTTGGTCTTTGTGGTTGACTGTTTGAAATTCACTGCTCGACTGAGGGACCATACAGATAATTGTATGTGTGGGGCACAGAGATGAGGTAGTCATTAAAAACACGATTGCACACACAATTAGTCCATGCAACTTATGTGACTTGTTAAGCAATTTTTTACTGATCTTTAGGCATGACATAACAAAGGTTGACTATTGACTCAAGACATTTCAGCTTTTAATATTTTGTAAAAATGTCTTATAACATAATCCCACTTTGACATTATGGGTTATTATGTGTAGGCCAGTAACACATCTGTTTAATCCATTTTAAATTCAAGCTGTAACAATTTTATTTTTTTTAAGTCAAGGGGTGTGAATACTCACTGTCTTTCTCTCTCTCCTTTTTCTCCTTACTCTGTCAGTTTGAGCTAGACATCGAGCCGCGGTTGAAGCCCTCGCTGAGTGGCATCGGCCTTGGGGGAGGGGGCCTCAACGACAGCCAGGACCTCTCCTTCAGCCAGTCGCACACTAAAGGTATGCAGCCGCTGAGAGAGACAGTCTCCGAGATTGAGATGCTAACACGAGCAGGTAAACTCAACCCCCCCAGCCCTACCTACCTACCTACCTGTCTACACCCCCAGTGAGTGAGAATCCTCAATCCCCTCCTCTCACCGCTCCTTTTTCCCCCTCTTCACCTCTTCCTGCTAGCTAGCTCCCTTATCGCCCCTTCCAGCCATCTTCTTGTCCTTGGTAACCCCCCTTTCTGGCATGATTCCATTCCAAAAATGTGTTCCCTTGTCTTCTGCCCCTCAACGACTTCCTGTAGCTGTTGTTGTGAAGGATCAGACTGTGTGGCCATGATGCCATCGCATCTTCAGTGGGTCCTGGCTGTGACCGGACAAAAACTGTGTGTTGAGCTGACATTTTGCAGCTCGTTCCAGCAGCCGAGAGCCAGGAATCCAGACTTTAGTCTGTTTGTCCTTGCATTGGTTCTAACAATTCTAAATGGCCTAAATGTTTTTTTTTTATGTGCTATGTATGCATGGTTTGTGTTTTATTGCTGTAAGTCTGACTCCTTTCCTTAATTTGCGTTTAAATCAGAATTTTGTCAATGTGTTTCCGTCAATGCTTTGCCGTTTTAGGTGGGTTCTAACTAGTTTAAATATCAGTACTGGTGCAATGCAAGAGTGTGTGTGTGTGTGTGTGCAGTGGGGTTGGTGGGTTGCTGTGTGTTTTTCTGTGTTGGCGGGGTGTGGTAAGCTGCACTGCTTACCTGTGAGTGTGTCTCTCTCTGTCTCTGTGTTCAGTGTGGCCTCAGGAGGAGTACATAGTGGAGTACTCTCTGGAGTATGGCTTCCTCCGCTTGTCCCAGACCACCCGGCAACGCCTCAACATCCCCGTCATGGTCGTCACGCTGGGTAAGCGGTTATAAAGCCTACTTAACACTGTCATAAGCATGACATAACACAGGATCGAGATGACATGAACGGTCTTAGCTAGATGAGCAGTGTTATTAAGCCTGTCTAACACTCTCTCATAAGCATGACATAGCAGGTGTCATACATATTAATATCTGTGTAAGCCCTGTCATAAAGTCTACTATAAACACTCACAAGCATGACATAGCATGTGTCATGAACAGTGATTGGAACTAATGTTGCTGAAGTGAACTATGACCACTGACTTGCAATTTAGCTTGCCAATGATTAGTTGGTTAGATCAGCAGTTACCAATGAGCAGTAGTTGGTTTGATCAGCAGTTACCAATGAGCAGTAGTTGGTTTGATCAGCAGTTACCAATGAGCAGTAGTTGGTTAGATCAGCAGTTACCAATGAGCAGTAGTTGGTTAGATCAGCAGTTACCAATGAGCAGTAGTTGGTTTGATCAGCAGTTACCAATGAGCAGTAGTTGGTTAGATCAGCAGTTACCAATGAGCAGTAGTTGGTTAGATCAGCAGTTACCAATGAGCAGTAGTTGGTTAGATCAGCAGTTACCAATGAGCAGTAGTTGGTTAGATCAGCCGTTACCAATGAGCAGTAGTTGGTTAGATCAGCCGTTACCAATGAGCAGTAGTTGGTTAGATCAGCCGTTACCAATGAGCAGTAGAAAAAAACAGAAATATATCAGTATTTGGGACGTAGGTCATATTGGCCAACACACAATGGTGCTTTGTTAAGCACTCATATTAACGAAACTCGAAGCTAAAGTGCTCAGACCACCCTTTGTCGAGTGCCCGCGGCTAACTCTCACATTAGCATTTTACCAGACGCTCTTCTCCAGAGCTTAAAGGCAAGTGCAATAAAAGTACCGCCAGCAAAACACTTCAAGACACATAGTCAGCGTAAAAAGCCGGGCAGAAGTAGCACAGACAGTGTTTGAGGTGCTGCACTGCGGCTGCGTATCCTAATCCTGTGTGTGTGTGTGTGTAGACCCCATGAAGGACCAGTGCTTTGGGGACGGCTTCAGCCGCTTCCTCCTGGATGAGTTCCTGGGCTACGATGACATCCTGATGTCCAGCGTCAAGGCCCTGGCCGAGAACGAGGAGGACAAAGGTATAATGGGTGGTGTACGTCCGTGTTTCCCCTGCGTCAGTCTTTCCTTGGTGGTGTGCAACAGCTGTGTGATCGGCGCTCTGTGTGTGTGAACAGGCTTCCTCAGGAACGTGGTGTCAGGGGAGCACTACCGATTCGTCAGTATGTGGATGGCTCGCACCTCTTACCTGGCTGCCTTTGTCATCATGGTAATATTCGTAAGTATCAGTCTCCACGCCATTTGTCAAAGGTGTTAAAAGGTCCTACGTTTAAAACATCCCAGGTGTTCAATTTAGCCCACGAGAAGTCTTTTATTCGGGTTCCTTATCTAAAGTTTTATTTGTATGATAACACTACACTCTCTCTGGGTTAGTCATGTCAAGAAGAAAGACAAGGTAAGCTTTTGTCCGTTTCCACAGAAATGTGCTTTGCCTCTAAAAAAGGGAAAGGGAAAAGTAAGAATGAGGGATTCTATCAAATGTTTGTTTTTTGTTTTTCCTCTGCAGACCCTGTCAGTGTCCATGCTGCTGCGCTACTCCCACCACCAGATCTTCGTCTTCATTGGTGAGGACACACACACACACACACACACACACACACACACACACACACACACACCCCTCTAGGGTGCTGCACATCTCTTTGGCCCTATGCCAAACTCTCACCTTTTCAACACTTTCTTCTCCGTCTCAACAGTGGATCTGCTGCAGATGTTGGAGATGAACATGACCATCGCCTTCCCAGCAGCCCCTCTGCTCACCGTCATCCTGGCTCTCGTGGGTAAGATGGTCTCACTGTTTGAGCTACAATGTCTACAGTTAACTGGGTCTTGGTTAGTTTTTTTGTTGTTTTTTTCACAAATGAACAGTGAGTAAGAAGAAACCTCTCCTCCCTCCCAGGTATGGAGGCCATCATGTCGGAGTTCTTCAACGACACCACCACCGCCTTCTACATCATCCTCATCGTGTGGTTGGCCGACCAGTACGACGCCATCTGCTGCCACACCAACACCAGCAAACGTCATTGGCTGAGGTGAGTCCAACCCCAGCAAATACCATTGGCTGAGGTAAGCTGTGCATACCCTCCACTCTCTCAAAAAATGCGAATGGGTCGAGAGAAAGGGTCCCTGGAACTTTTTTGGCAGTTCCAGGCAGTCTTTCCATTCCACGGTCAGTCAGTCCAGTGTAATGCTGTTATTTTGTCTATGTCTCTCCTGCAGGTTCTTCTATCTTTATCACTTCGCGTTCTACGCCTACCACTACCGCTTCAACGGCCAGTACAGCAGCCTGGCTCTGGTCACCTCCTGGCTCTTCATACAGGTGAGACACGGCAGGGAAGGAAAGGAAGGTTTGGATGGGAATAAAAGTAGTGAAAATGTTCAAATAAACTGGAGAGAAGACACTCCCAAACTGTAGTGTGATTTCAAACTGTGTGTGTTTACTAAAGCCCACACAGTCCTCCTGCGTTTTGAATACGAAACACTAGAGGCTTTGCCTTTGTTCACACACTTAATTTATTCAGTACACTGAGCTGGAAAGTGCTTTATTATGTTAGTGTGCTGTTATACTGGTTAATTATTATTCATTAAACGTTACGGTAAACTAAGAAACATAGAAGAACTTAATTTATTTTTGTGAATAGCAATGAAAGTCATATTGGGTTGGAGTGGCTTTTTAAACCCAATTTTTAAATGTCCTAAATAAATCAATGTCTCTATAGTAGTGACTGTGCATGATGCTAATGGTTTAGCCCTAATGCTAGTTTCCCAAAGAAGGCTACATTTTAGCCAATGTAGCGCCTGTTATTTGAGATCAGACCACTGAAGTCATGCCAGCCACAGCTCTTGATTGGGTTTGTTTGTAGCCCTCCAGCCTCTCTAGGCCCTGTTTCTAACTCCATTACTTAAAAACAGACCCTATAGCTCTCTTCTTCATCCCTTCATCTCTAGCACTCCATGATCTACTTCTTCCACCACTACGAGCTTCCGGCCATCCTGCAGCAGATCCGCATCCAGGAGATGCTGCTGCAGAACCAGCAGGGGGGCAACCAGACGGCCCTGCAGGACAACCTCAACAACAACAACATCACCGCAGCAGCAGCAGCAGCAGCTCCAGCCCGGGGGGGGGCAGCTAACGGCCAGGTCCGACTGCCAGACGAGCTCCAGGCTTCTTCGGCGGCCCAGGCCCAAGGTACAGCGACCCAGGCTTCCCAGTCTAACAGCCTGGCCGGCAGCGCCACGTCAGAACGGGCCGCAGGAGAGTTGACGATGGCGACGGAGCTGGACTGGATGGCGGAGACGGCGGCCATCATCACGGAGGCCCTGTCCTCCTCCTTGGCCCCCCAGCTGGGGGGGTCTTTGCTGGAGAGCACAGAAGGGGGGTTGCTGGGGGAGGCCGGAGAGGTGGGGGGGGTCATGGTTTCTGAGGCAGGCCTCAGCGTGGTGGCGGAGATTCGAATGGGGGGAGGGGGTGAGGGTGGAGGAGGAGAGAGCACAGATGGCGCCAGTCCCGGCTTGGTTGCCGTGGAAATCAAAACCATAGGGGCCTGCAGCAGCAGTGTAGCGGGCTCAGGCACGCCTCTTCCTCCCTCTCCTCCAATGGGAGGAATTCAGGAAGCAGAGACTAGCCTCTCTAGTGTCAGTCCCTTCCTTCTCCCTCCTCCTCGTCCTCCTCCACCACACACAGACTGCAGTGGGGCAGGGGCTGGGGAGCCAGAAAGCCCTGGGCAGAGCCCCACAGACTGGGAGCCCAAGACAGAGGAACCCCCCAGCCCAACTCCATCTTGAGCCCCCCCCTTCTTCAACTCACTCACATACATACACATGCTCCCACACGCAGAGGCAACGTCTTCTTCTCCCCCTCTCAATTCCTAATCCAACACTGCAAGATGACCGCCGGTGGCTTTATTACTGTAATCTCATTCTTACAATACCAAGGTGAAGAGAGGGATGGAAAGCTGAGAAAAAGAAAAGTTGCCCCTCCCCCTCCCCTCTCCTCTAGGATCTCTGCTACGGAAATGTTTTGTTTAGCTTTTAGTTTCCCCGTCATTAGTGGGACAGTGACCTTTTTCCATCCGTCGCAGAGTTCTCTCTCGAATTATGTGTCAGACGCACCAACTTTGCTGCGAAGGTGTGGAATCGTTCGGGAAAGGCGACCCTGACATTTTGCCATGTGATTATTATTTTTGTTTATGATTGAAAATTGATTTGTGTAATAGAGAGGCGGCAATCCTATTGCATTGATGTACAATTCCTTACAAGGATCTTACTGTTGGTTAGGTGTCTCGACAGGCTTTGGAAATGACAGTGTACTGTGTGCGTTTCCTTTTGAGAGCACAGTGGACTGCCATACCAGTCATCAGAAGGCAACACATATTGACTCATCCTATTGATTCATTCCATTTGGTCCTCGAACCCAGAAAAAAAACAAAAGAATACAACCCTGTGTTTCTGAGTTGCTTTAGTGTCTGAGTTGGTCATTTTAAAACAGGCTACTAACGTTGCTGTGGTTTGTGTAGATACTTAGTCACACGCTACTTTTCACAGGCTCTCAACTCCTCCAGTTTGAAGGTTGTAGTCGTAACTGGCAACCGGCTCCACAAGTTAGTGCTAGCCCCGAGTGGAGAATCATGGGAAATGGAGTTTACATCCACTGTTCGGAGTATTAAGTAGACCTGCTTGCTCTTGCTCAGATTTCTTCCCAGTCCACTTCTCTTACTATCATTGGTAATTGGCAGTTTCTCCCTGTACTTCTTGAGCTGCCATCACTGCGGTTTCTCTCATCTTAACCCCGTTTGAGTGAAACTGCATCATTGCTTCTCTCTGGGAGCTTTTCTGTGTGTCAGGAGACTAGGCCCATTCTCTCATCAACATGTTTTTGTGTTTGTCTTTCAAATTAGAATCGCTTCACTAGTCATGTGCAAATGAAACAGAATCAACTTGAAGGCTCGATCGTTGCCTTAAACACCTGTTTCATGGTCTTCAAACTAAATTATTTACGTCAATATTTGTCCCCATGGCCTCTTAGACTACAACCTGTATTCCAAAAGAGCAGCATGTGGCAGTAAGAAGGAAATACGTTTTATCACAAGGAAGTTTTATGGTTCATGGTGTCAGCGGACTGAGGCCCACTCTCCAAGCTCATAACACACACAGGTCTTTGCCCCAGACTGGCAGAAGACAATACCAGGCGTTGTTGAACAGCTCCATGGTAAAGCCACTGTACCCAGCCAATCCATCTCCATTACGTGTGTCATTGAGATCTACCATTCAGCTGCCCAACTGGATAGTTGTGATAAGGCATATATTGGACCCTGGGGGGGAGGGCATTTTAATTTGGGAAAAATATATTTAGAATTAATATTTAATCTTTCATAAATGTTCTTGCTTCAAAACCTCCAGAAGATGATTATAAAGCTGCACTACCTTGAAAACCTTACCAGACTATTGTGGCCACTGCTCTGTTCGATAGCTCACGAGAGACTAAATAACTGGACTCCGAAGGCTTGTAAAATGCTACTGTGATGCTAGTTGTATTTGTAAAGACAAACTTTGTTTTCTTTTACCTGTAATCCGATGCATCATGCTTCCCCTTTCTTGAACTAGCTGAACACGGTACTAACATGGACAGGGTGTAACACAAGTCGAGAGGTTTTGACATTGTAACTCCATAGACATAGAAACTGGCAGGGAATGAACAGTAGTCAATCATGACAGGTGTGTTCGATGTCTTCGTCCTCAGCTGTTTGAACTGAGAACAGTCTTCTGACCAGAGAGATTTATTTCGATGATACCTTTTTATATGATTCCAAATGAGATATTAGTGCAAGTTGAGATTCCCTTGGTGGTCTCATATCAGTGGAAAATGTGTTATATTTCAACAGAAGGATGATAATCAAGGGACATTTTGCAAAATATAATTGTTTTGAGTTCTATTGAGACTAAAATGTTGTGCTCAGTGAATTGGGTGGAGATGTAGTCAAGGCTATGCAATGGGCAGGACAGAGGACGTGGGAGAGGACAGGACAGAGGACGTGGGCTTGGGATGAAACGGTTAGCCAAATTGTGCAATATGAAAAGTCGTATTAAAGATGTTTTGAGTTCATTCTAGGGGATGCTTTTAGCGATACAACTTAAATATGCTCCCATCAATGAGGTTTAATGATCATTTTTGTTTCTTTATCTGTGCCTATATTCCGTTCTGTGAGCGAAAGCGGGATGATTGTAGCCTTGCAACAGTTGCTATCCATTTGTAGTTCATTTTAGACAATGTAAAATGAATCCTTCGATCTGTGATGGACAAGATTCCTCTCATTCAAATGTATTTAACTGTTCAGTAAACCAAGTGCAGTAGAAGCATTCTTTGCACAAATTGCTGTTGGTGTAGTTATTTCTGTTTGTGTGTCCTAGTATTGGTCATGGAAATCCTAGACAAAGTATGTTATCTATCTATCTATCTATAAGTTTACATACACCTTAGCCAAATACATATAAACTCAGTATTTCACAATTCCTGACATTTAATCCTAGTAAGAATTCCCTGTTTTAGGTCAGTTAGGATTAACACTTTATTTTAAGAATGTGAAATGTCAGAATAATAGTAGAGAATTTTTTATTTCTTTTATCACATTCCCAGTGGGTCAGAAGTTTACATACACTCAATTAGTATTTGGTAGCATTGCCTTTAAATTGTTTAACTTGGGTCAACCGTTTCGGGTAGCCTTCCACAAGCTTCCACAATAAGTTGGGTGAATTTTGGCCAATTCCTCCTGACAGAACTGGTGTAACTTGAGTCGGGTTTGTAGGCCTCCTTGCTCGCACAAGCTTTTTCAGTTCTGCCCACAAATCATTTTCTATAGGATTGAGGTCAGGGCTTTGTGATGGCCACTCCAATACCTTGACTTTGTTGTCCTTAAGCCTTTGGAAGTATGCTTGGGGTCATTGTCCATTTTTGGAAAACCCATTTTCGACCAAGCTTTAACTTCCTGACTGACGTCTTGAGATGTTGCGTCAATATATCCACATAATTTTCCTTCCTCATGATGCCATCTATTTTGTGAAGTGCACCAGTCCCTCCTGCAGCAAAGCACCCCCACAACATGATGCTGCCACCCCCGTGCTTCACGGTTTGGATGGTGTTCTTCGGCTTGCAAGCCTCCCCCTTTTTCCTCCAAACTTTTTATTTTTGTTTCATAAGACCAGAGGACATTTCTCCAAAAAGTACGATCTTTGTCCCCATGTGCAGTTGCAAACTGTAGTCTGGCTTTTTTATGGCGGTTTTGTAGCAGTGGCTTCTTCCTTGCTGAGCGGCCTTTCAGGTTATGTCGATATAGGACTCGTTTTACTGTGGATATAGATACTTTTGTGCCTGTTTCCTCCAGCATCTTCACAAGGTCCTTTGCTGTTCTGGGATTGATTTGCACTTTTCACACCAAAGTACGTTCATCTCTAGGAGACAGAACATCCTTCCTGAGCGGTATGACGGCTGCGTGGTCCCTTGGTGTTTATACTTGCATACAATTGTTTGTACAGATGAATGTGGTACCTTCAGGCGTTTGGATATTGCTCCCAAAGATGAACCAGACATGTGGAGGTCTACAATTTTTTTGGCTGATTTCTATTGATTTTCGGATGATGTCAAGCAAAGAGGCACTGAGTTTGAAGGTAGGCCTTGAAATACATCCACAGGTACACCTCCAATTGACTCAAATGATGTCAGTTAGCTTCTAAGAAGCTTCTAAAGCCAAGGAATTTTCCAAGCTGTTTAAAGGCACAGTCAACTTATTGTATGTAAACTTCTGACCCACTGGAATTGTGATATAGTGAATTATAAGTGAAATAATCTGTAAACAATTGTTGGAAGAATTACTTTTGTCATGCACAAAGTAGACTTGCCAAAACTAGTTTGTGGTTGAAAAATGAGTTATAATTACTTAAACCTAAGTGTATGTAAACTTACTTGTTTAAATGTGAATACATGTTTAGAGTTAATTAATGTGTAATAGAGCTCGCCAGCTTGTAGTCCTAAAAAACGGAATTGAGTTACCTCTGGTTCGTTCAGCCATTCTTATGGGGAACGAATAGGGTTTTGGGGTAAATGCCGAAAATAAGGTTAACGCAGGCTTAGGAGATATTTGTTCTGAGATAATCAGTCAGTTAACATGACCTTTTATGAATTATGAAGCCTTTTTGTGCTTTTTTTTATTGAATAAATTCTTTAAAATTCACAGTGACGTTAGCTGATGGAGATTCTCATAGAACAAAACTGATAAGGTCTCCTAAGCCTGCGTTTACCACAGACCTTTATTCTGTGAGTTTATCAATTTTCCCATAGTGCCTACAAAAAGATGGCATTACTATTACTCTCTATACACTGCCAGACATTAAACATAAACATTAAACATTAAACAGACATTAAAATACTCCAGCAATTCTATGAGGTAAAACACCCCAATTTTCCCCTCAGTACCTGAGAGGTAAAATTACAGACCGCACAAAGTACACTTGACAAGGATTCACATTTCAACCTTCATCACAACCAACACTTCCTTCAGACTTTATTCTGGAAAAGCATGTAAATCAAGGCCAGTGAACAATATAGATTCGGATCTCAAAGGAAATAAACAAAACCACACCATAAACGCACCACTCCTGATTCCTCCGCAGAGTGTGAACTCCACGTAGCACAGATTGTTGTTTCAGATTTCCGTTGTGTTAATAAAATTCAGTTACCCCTCCCACACCGTTTATGAGCCCCACCACTAAAATCAACAGGCTGGAAAAAGGTTGCGGGTGGGTGGCAGCCATTTTGGGTCCTGTGGCAGAGGAGAGGAGAGCGCGCTAGAAAGTCAATGGTTCAGTTCACAGAACAGATGCAGCGCCAGTGGGGCTCAGTCTTGGGGGCATGCTGGTACCTCCAGCCCCAACACGTTGGTACGATATACTGTATTCAAGTAGGCCTGAGGTTGCACACATATTTTAACAGCCATATGAGGCAGTTGGGCAGCGTAGAGCACAAGGAATTCCCAGTGCCCTGGAAGCTCATCTCTCACCCAGTAGCAAAAGGTGGGTGTCCAGGGGAAGAGCTGCCATTGGGCTCACAGCAAGAGGATATATCCAAACCAAGGGAATCCAGCTGCTTTCAACAAACCCCTCCCCTTTTAACCCCCTACTACACCATTGATTGGTCTGTGTCCACACACCAGGCGGCATCACCTCATCTCACTGGTGTGTTTGGCGGGGGTGGTGCGGACTGTGGGCAGGGCCTTGAGGACAGGGTCTGTCATGGTGGTGGCACATCGGGTGGAGGGGAGGGACGAGGTGGTTTTGGTGGAGGTGGGGAGGGCTGCAGCAGCTAAAACCATGGAGGGCATTCCTGACACTATGTGTGCAGAGCATGCAGCCTTCTCCTTGGCCAGGGAAGTCTGCAGCTCAGCCCTCTTGGCCAGAGCCATCCTTAGCTGATCCCGGATCAGGTCGATCTTCTCCTGCAGCTCTTGTAGCTCTCCTGACATTGGAGGCATGCCCGAGGAGGAAGACGAAGAAGGGATGGATGATGGAGATGAGGAAGAGGGGAGCGAGAGCACCAGGCTGGCAAAGGAAGTCCCGAAGCCTCCATTGGCGCAGACACGTGTTGCCTGGTTAGCCCCGGGGATAGCTCCCCCTCCTCTCCCCCCTTCGGACTTGGCCACGGCCCGGGCTAGAAGGCGACGGCTGTTGAGGGTCTCCAGGTTGAAGTGGACACGCTTGTTGTCCTTAGCGGCTGCAGCGGCGGCGGCCCTGCTGTTCTCGTTGTTCCACTTGGCCGATGCCCCGGAGAGAGGGGGGTCAGGGGGAGGCTGGGGGTGCTGGTTCTTCTGGATGCTGCAGCTACTGGGAGATACAAGGCTTGTGTCAGTAAAGAAGGAAAGACATTGGTCTGGTGCGAAATCAACCCCTACTAATGTGTAAGCTCGCATTTGAATCTGTATCTCAGTTATACAACTGCTACCTGTCATGTCCTGTCAGATCCCTGATCATGGAGGAAAGGACAAGGAAAGTAAACACATTTTTTAAAAAAGGTCTCAATAATGGCAGCCATTTTGTCACCTTTTCTCTGTGTTGGTGCCCTGCTTCTTCTTCACGTCCTCATAGGTCTGGTTCAGGGCTCGGTGGATTTTCTGCAGAATAAATGAAGCTGTAGTTACACTGACAGCCAAGGGATATGGGTGGGGGGAGGGAGAAAAGCTCCACACTGTTTCATTCAAAACGTGCCGAATCGACACCATCTTAGAAATTGTAATTACTTTCCCCCTCTCGTTAATAATCCTTCATTGGGGAAGGAGCTTAGGAGACCTCCGGGTACTTAAGCCAGGCAGATTTGAATTGTCAGTCCTTTCATATACATTTTTTTGTCAGTCCTTTTAATACTCAACTTGGACTGGGCTTCCCAAATGGTGGTTCTCTAAGTCAACAGCAGATGGTGGTGTTGCCTTAATGTTTTCAAATGACAGTCAAGGTGATTTACAGTCCAAATGACAGTCTTTAGCCAAGAGCATGAGAAACCTACACCGTAAACAACCTTTTACAAGCAATAATGGTTTGTTAACATTGAAATCATGGTGAGTATGTGAAGTATAAGTGCTTTTAGATATAGAGTTCGTAAAACATGTGCCAGGCAGAGCCACAAAGTAAAAAAAAAAAAAAAAAAGAGCACTTTAAAAAGGCAAATGAAGTCTGAAGCCTGAGGCAGAAACAGGAGGAGGGTTCTTAAGGCACTGGCTTACTGTGAAAGGAAATTGTATTGATACAGACGTGCTGTCATTCAAACACACACTCACACTTTCTGTTTTTTTCACTCTTGCAAAAAAACGTACTGTACATGCACAGTCACACACACTCCCTCCATCCATCTCACCTGGCTGGTGTGGAGCCAGTATTTGTACTTTTGTCGTCGTCGGATGCGGGGCAGCACCATGTGGTAGAAGGCGTGCTCACCAGCCAGGGTGAGCAGCGACGTGGCCACGCCCACACACAACAGCACAAACAGCCCTGAGAAGTGACGGATGCCCATCTGGAGAGTCTGTATGTGGAGGGGGAGGGGGGTTACTTGGACAGGGTTAACACACACACACACACACACACACACGTAACACAGGGGTTAACAATATAGTGAATTGTTTGTCAACCACCGGTCCTTGGAATGATGCTGATCTGTCCCTGAGAACCATGTCATTAGATCTCAATCTAATCGATACTGAGTCTCACAATTTTTTTGTGATCCTGTATGGCTCAGTTGGTAGAGCATGGCACTTGCAACACTAGGGTTGTGGGTTCGATTCACGGGGCCACCCATACATAAAATGTATGCACATATGACTAAGTTGCTTAGAATAAAAGCGAAATGGCATATATATTATTCTGCACTGACACTCCCTGTTTTTGCCTCTAGGGGGGCAGTTTCTATTCATCTTGATTCCGACAGAGATTGTCCACAGACACAGAGCATAGATATAGAGTTCTGACATCAGGAGGCATCTGTCGGCCCCTAGAGTGGCCTGGAGGGACCTAATCAGAATGTAAAAAGCATGGCGGCTAGGGCTATTACGATTACCATATTACCGCTACACCGGCGGTCATGAGTCATGACTGCAGTCAAATTCTACGTGACCATCGAGTCACGGTACCTCCCAACTGGGCACACACTAGTTGAATCAACATTGTTTCCACATAATTTCAATAAAATTACATTGAACCAACATGGAATAGACATTGAATGGACGTCTGTGCCCAATGGGTAGGCCAACTCCAGAACTGCGCTCTGTAAATTAACGGCGATGATGGTCGTAAGTAGCCTACCAAACTTGCTAACGGCCCTCAAATCGCTAATGGCCTGTTACTCAGCGCTCTTTTGTCCCTCTAGTCACTCTGACATCAATGCAAATGCAATCGAAAATCAAACCAAACACTTCAAGATTGAATTTGAATATCCCCTGTCGCGCAGCGAGAGCCAGGTCCTCAAACAGCTTTTTGATGCGTGGAATAAACTAAGTGTTCCTATAAGCCCAGTCATTGAGTAACATTTCTATAGGCTATGCAATCGTGTGTAAAAACAGCATATTGATGGCGTCTATTAAAAGAGGATCCAAGCTTTCACTAATTGAAATAGATGATGCTGTGTTCCCTTTAGAAACCTGAGCAGTCAGCCCACTGAGCAACACATGCCTGATCTCTGTCCCATCGAGGTTTCCAACCTCCATACCATGGGCTGCTTTTTGAATTGCAGCAGTGCTTAGAGGGCATTTAGCCTAAAAGCCTATTTATGCTTGATCTGAACATGTGGTCAGAAATGGCATTTTTGTCCCCCCCAGTTGAATCATTGGAATGTGATACAAAAGGAGGCAACAGTGTGCTTTAGGACCATGCGGATGCATCAGAGCGGACGGATAGGCTGTTTGGAGGGTTTATCTGACAAAAAATAAAACTAAAGTTGTGCCCCTGATAAACACAAATACACTTCCTTGACAACTTCCTTCACAACAGCTCTACTCAACAGCTCTACTCAACAGCTCTACTCAACAGCTCTACTCAACAGCTATACTCAACAGCTCTGCGCTGCTCCGCGAAGTGCAAGAAGTATGAATGCCTGACTTCTGCATAGGCCGTATCACTGTAAGTGCTGCATGGCCAATGCAGACGTCGAATTGACCATGCAGCGCCTTTTAGTCAGGACAATGTGTGCCTGAGACAGTGTGAGCCTGAGACAGTGTGAGCCTGAGACAGTGTGAGCCTGAGACAGTGTGAGCCTGAGACAGTGTGTGCTTGAGACGTACAGTGTGAGCCTGAGACAGTGTGAGCCTGAGACACTGTATGCTTGAGACGTACAGTGTGAGCCTGAGACAGTGTGAGCCTGAGACAGTGTGAGCCTGAGACGTACAGTGTGAGCCTGAGACAGTGTGAGCCTGAGACGTACAGTGTGAGCAGTGAGCATCCTGTTTTAGTATTCACCTTGTGGTGGGCCTGCCTGCCAGACCATACAGCAATATAATATAGTAGTTGTTGGGGATGTGCTGTATATATACAGTATACACTGAGTGTACAAAACATTAGGAATACCTTCCTAGTATTGAGCACACCCCCCCCTTTTGCCCTCAGAACAGCCTCAATTCGTTGGGGCATGGACTCTACAAGGTGTCGAAAGCGTTCCACAGGGATGTTGGCCCATGTTGACTCCATGCTTCCCACAAGTTGGCTGGATGTCCTTTGGGTGGTGGACCATTCTTGATACACACAGGAAACTGTTGAGCATGCGTTGCAGTTCTTGACATAAACCGGTGAGCCTGGCATCTACTACCACACCCCGTTCAAAGGCACTTCTTTTGTCTTGCCCATTCACCCTCTGAATGGCACACATACACAATCCATGTCTGAATTGTCTCAAGGCTTAAAAATCCTTCTTTAACCTGTCTCCTCCCCTTCATCTACACTGATTGAAGTGAATTTAAGTGATAAAGGATCATAACCTTCTCCTGGATTCACCTGGTCAGTCTGTGTCATGGAAAGAGCAGGTGTTCTTAATGTTTATGCAGCCGCGTTGTCAAACACTGTTTGACACTTTTCCGAAAAGGAGAGAGAACTTTTCAGAGGAAATGTTCTAAACTGAATGCCGAACTCCTGCCTCTCTCTTTGAATTTATCTGTAGAGGTTTGGACGTAGGTGTGATGGAGGGAGGGAGGGAGGGAGGGAGAGGGAGAGAGAGAGATGGAGAGGGAGGGAGAGAGAGAAAGAAGATGGCAGGCTTGTTTCCGAAGTGCTGACACAGTGAACCCCAGGGGTGCAGTCAAGGCCCACCCCATCCCTCCTTCCATCCCTCCCTCACGCCATCCTTCACACCGTCACTCCTCCCATTTCATTCTGGGACTCGGCCAAGAAAGGGAGCTGCCAGCCTCAGCCTCGTGCCACTCTGCTCCCTCTTTCTCATTCCCTCTCTCTCCCTCCATCCTTCTCCCCCCTTCCTTCTCCCTCCCTCTCCCTCACCCTGATCCAGTAGTGTTTGGTATGCAGGGGAAATAACTCATCCTATTAGCACTTAGGGCCTGGGTATGGATGGTGTTAGCCTGTCGACTGTGTTTAAGAGTGGACCCATCCCCTGCCATATTGTTTTCTCCCCCTGTTCCCCTTCCCACTGCCCTGTCCCTCAGCCTTCCCCCTCCGAATCCGTGTGAGGGGAAGGATTGGGAATGGAAATTAGGAATAATCTGTATAATGCAGGCCACAGCCCTCCATCAAATTATAGTGAAACTGTGAAACACAAACGGTGAAAGATAAAGGAGAAACTGTGAAAGAATAAACTGTGAAAGATTAAACTGTGAAAGATTAAACTGTGAAAGATGTAAATTAAACTGTGAACAATATAGATGAAACTGAAAGATGAAACTATGAAAGAAGAAACTGTGAAATATATAAATTAAACTGTGAATGATATAGGGGAAACTGAAAGATATAGCCTAGATGTGTGGTTTTTAGTTTTTTTTTTTTAACTTGTGCTGCATTCACTCCTTGGAGTTTCTTACATAGATCCAAGGCAGCTTGAAAATTACAGTCTGCCTTGTGATTCTGTCAAAAACATTCCCAAATAAAAATTGTCCAGGTACACGATGATAAAAAAAAAGACTTCAAAGCGTATGACATCACAGTTCAAAGTGGCGTCGCCCGGGGCAAAGGGGAACAACCAAAACTCTATCCTTAGCCGTGCTAACAGAATAAAAGTCATTGTCAGTCGTGTCGTGTGCAGCTCACTCGAGACGAACCGTAGATGTTGTCATGTGGGAAACATCAGTGTTCTACCATCCAACCCTCAGTCACTCCCCAAAGTTAAACCGGGTGATAATTTGATAATTAGGTAGTGACAAGGCTGGGAATGACTTTGATGTTTCTGCACAGATAGCTGGGATCACTGCTCGTCACGCACACCGACAGGCAGGCACACACACACACGTACATACACACAATCTCACAGTCACACAAACACATATAACCTCACAGTCACACAAACACATATAACCTCACAGTCACACAAACACATATAACCTCAGTAACAGGGCAGCAACAATAAAAACACTAGCGTAATACTATTCAAACAACCAGTTCATGAGTCAGTAACAGCCAATGATGTATATAAACACGTCTATACTAACAGAGGCATTGGGCAAGGGCAGTTATACCAGCTAAGTAAGTAAGTAGCCTTGTGCAAGCCATAACAGCTCATAGGAGCAAGAGCCTATCTCCTGTTTCAGTGGCGTGAGGCAGCTTGATGTACAAGTGTACCCCCTGAACAGGGCGCTAGTCTATTGCAGGGCCTTACCCCCATATAGCTCAGGGCGGACACCTAACCACAAGGCATGAGTTGGTGTACAGTACTATACTAGCTAAGTGTTTGGGGTTAAAGGATAACTTTAGGATGACACACAATCCTGAGAGGATATCATAGACACACATCGAGGTCAAATCTAGCAATCAATATTTTTCCTAAACATCTGACACTGATGGATTCCAGACCGTCTGAGAAATGTCTGCAACCCAGACTTGCATAGCTTGTAGAATGCATGCCCAATACATTTCTTAATTCAAATGGTATGCTAGTGTGGATATTAGAACAGAGCCAAACATCCAGTTTGATGTATCATAATGGCCAAACCCATTGTCCATCAACTGTCTGCAACCCATGTGGTGTGCCTACAGCCACACTCTAGCCTGGTCCCTGATCTGCTGGTGTCTGTCTGCACAAACAGATCTGGGCCCAGGCTGACTTTGATGGTCAACAATGACTATAGAAGTTGACAAGATAGCCCAAACAGATCTGGGACCAGGCCACAGACAGGCAGACACTCACCTCGGTGACGGCAAACACCCTCTTCCCACAGGGCACCACCTTGTACCACTTGTCGTGCAGCATGTCCATGTAGCCATCTGACTTGTAGCGACTGATGAACTCTGACACATTGTTGGTCAGAGGGGAGTTCTGCGGTAGGCCTATTCCATAGCCTGTGGAAATAGAGGAAGAAAGCATAGTACAATAGTCCAATAGTAAAATAGTCCAATGGGTATAGTAGTTTATAGAAATTCATGAAAATAAATTAACTACTACAACCTTAGCAAAAAGGGTTGCTGCGGTACGCTACTGATCGATACCAAACCAAATCGGATGACCTTACCTTCAAAACCATTCAGAAAGGGAACACAGGGTTTTGGTTATTATTATAGCTAAACCAGAGTTCAGCCTCCATGTCGCTCCATAAAAATGGGATAATTCCTCCTCTACCTATACTGCTGATCATGTACTTTACTCCTTTGAAGTTTTTAATTACATTTTGTAAATTAGATTTTTGATATCGGATTCCTGGATTGCATGGGAGGATGGAAGGGAGAAAAAAAAATCCCTGTCTCGTGGTCGTCGATGGCAACAGGAGTTTGAGGAACGACGGATGGAGGAAGACAGAAACAGGACAACGAAAAAAAATTCCGCACATCCATTATCTAATGACAAGGAGTGTGTCTGTGTGTGTGTGTGTGTGTGTCTGTGTGTGTGTGTGTGTGTGTGTGGGCTTTGACAGCAGAATTAATTAATAATGAGGTTGTGGTGGGCTGGGGATAACAGAGCGTGAGGTTGTGGTGGCCTGGGGATAATAGAGCGTGAGGTTGTGGTGGGCTGGGGATAACAGAGCGTGAGGTTGTGGTGGGCTGGGGATAACAGAGCGTGAGGTTGTGGTGGGCTGGGGATAACAGAGCGTGAGGTTGTGGTGGGCTGTGGATAACAGAGCGTGAGGTTGTGGTGGGCTGGGGATAACAGAGCGTGAGGTTGTGGTGGGCTGGGGATAACAGGGCGTGAGGTTGTGGTGGGCTGTGGATAACAGAGCGTGAGGTTGTGGTGGGCTGTGGATAACAGAGCGTGAGGTTGTGGTGGGCTGTGGATAACAGAGCGTGAGGTTGTGGTGGGCTGGGGATAACAGAGCGTGAGGTTGTGGTGGGCTGGGGATAACAGAGCGTGAGGTTGTGGTGGGCTAGGGATAACAGAGCGTGAGGTTGTGGTGGGCTGGGGATAACAGAGCGTGAGGTTGTGGTGGGCTGGGGATAACAGAGCGTGAGGTTGTGGTGGGCTGGGGATAACAGAGCGTGAGGTTGTGGTGGGCTGGGGATAACAGAGCGTGAGGTTGTGGTGGGCTGTGGATAACAGAGCGTGAGGTTGTGGTGGGCTGTGGATAACAGAGCGTGAGGTTGTGGTGGGCTGTGGATAACAGAGCGTGAGGTTGTGGTGGGCTGGGGATAACAGAGCGTGAGGTTGTGGTGGGCTGGGGATAACAGAGCGTGAGGTTGTGGTGGGCTGGGGATAACAGAGCGTGAGGTTGTGGTGGGCTGTGGATAACAGAGCGTGAGGTTGTGGTGGGCTGGGGATAACAGAGCGTGAGGTTGTGGTGGGCTGTGGATAACAGAGCGTGAGGTTGTGGTGGGCTGTGGATAACAGAGCGTGAGGTTGTGGTGGGCTGTGGATAACAGAGCGTGAGGTTGTGGTGGGCTGTGGATAACAGAGCGTGAGGTTGTGGTGGGCTGGGGATAACAGAGCGTGAGGTTGTGGTGGGCTGGGGATAACAGAGCGTGAGGTTGTGGTGGGCTGGGGATAACAGAGCGTGAGGTTGTGGTGGGCTGGGGATAACAGAGCGTGAGGTTGTGGTGGGCTGGGGATAACAGAGCGTGAGGTTGTGGTGGGCTAGGGATAACAGAGCGTGAGGTTGTGGTGGGCTGGGGATAACAGAGCGTGAGGTTGTGGTGGGCTGGGGATAACAGAGCGTGAGGTTGTGGTGGGCTGGGGATAACAGAGCGTGAGGTTGTGGTGGGCTGGGGATAACAGAGCGTGAGGTTGTGGTGGGCTGGGGATAACAGAGCGTGAGGTTGTGGTGGGCTGGGGATAACAGAGCGTGAGGTTGTGGTGGCTGGGGATAACAGAGCGTGAGGTTGTGGTGGGCTGGGGATAACAGAGTGTGAGGTTGTGGTGGGCTGGGGATAACAGAGCGTGAGGTTGTGGTGGGCTGGGGATAACAGAGCGTGAGGTTGTGGTAGGCTGGGGATGTTGTTGTGTCATTGAGACACAACAACCCTCCTTCCATCTCTCCCTCCTCCCTTCTTCCCTCCCCTCCCTCCTCCTTTCCCTCCATCCCAAAAGGGGACTGGCAGAAATGTTATTTAATCAATGGAGGGATTTTACCTCTACCTATCCACCCCCCCCCATCCCTCATGGCTAATGTCTGTCAGTAAACTCCCTTTCCACCCACCCCCTCTCTCAATCACCCCTACCCCTCCCTCCCTTGGGCCAGTCAAGATGACAGATGCCAGACAAGCTCTGACATCAACACGTTTCATCAGAGCAAGACTGCCCGAGCACACACACACACACACACACACAGGATATGTGCATATGTGCATGTGTGTATGTGTTTATGTGTGCGTGCGGATCTATCTCTCTCTCTTAGCCTGTCTGTCTGTCTGTCTGTCTCGGTCTGTCTGCCTGTCTGTCTCGGTCTGTCTGCCTCTCAGCTCCAACAGGTAAAAACAGCTGAACTACTACATTGTGTAAAGCGTGTGCTTCACTCTAATATTTTCTTGATGAATGCATCTGAGATCCAATAAACGTCCCTTTGTTTCCCATAAAGACAACATAGTTGGCCCTCTGCTGGCACAGATGTCCTTGTAGCCCAGTGTTGATGAGGATGTTGTGCTTAATAAAGCCTGGGCTTGATTCACAGTCATTAAATACTGGGTGGCTTTAATCACCAAATCGTAATCCTGGCACCTTCCAGTTACACTGTCTGTAGCTACGACTCATTCCAAGAAACAGAGACAAATAAAACCCTGAAGAGAGATTCAGAAAGTCTTTTGAAAGAGTGGACACTGTTTAAAGCCATAGTTCATGGCCGTATTTGTGTAGATACATTGTTTAGTGCCTGGAAATGAGTAAACAGAGGACTAGCCGCCAACCAAAGAGTGTGTGTGTGTGTGTGTGTGTGTGTGTGTGTGTGTGTGTGTGTGTGTGTGTGTGTGATAAGATACTGGATGGAGTGATGAATACTGTGAAGAACCATGTAGATAAAGAGCAATGGAAGAGCGAGGGAAGGTAGTAAAATGCTATTAGCGGAGCGGAGAGATGAGCTAGCAGAGGTCCAATGGAGCAAAACCCAAATTACTGTTTTACTGTCTAGAGGTCAGGAACCAAAATGGAGGAATATTCCTCTCCTCAGCAACCAGGGAAAAAGAGCAGTATAATACTCCAGAAAAGAGAAGGTGTCAATCTGGTTGTTGTCTCTCCCTCCCCCAAATCCGAATAAAAACTCTTATCTTGTGAAATTACTCACCAGCAAGAGAAACTGGTTGATCAAGTAATCAAGGACTCACAAGGCTGTTTCATGAAATATTGTGATGTAAAGGAAGTGCTACCATTTTTTTGTAGGGGGAGGTTCTTTTCAGGACAGCAGTGAAACAGCTCGAGTCAAATGCAATTTGATTGCAAAAAAATATTCCTCCTATAATTTCTCCTCCTGTCGCCCTTCCAGAGTGGGTGACTTCGCCTCATGAAAGATATCTGGCAGACAAAATTACGAGTTTAAAATATTCAAATGAGACAAGGTGGCATCGGTCTTTCACACACACTTACATGCCAAAAATAGGTACTGTGCCATCGGAAAGTATTCAGACCCATTTACTTTATTCACATTTGTTACAGCCTTATTCTAAAATGGATGAAATAAAAACAATTCCTCAGCAATCTACACACAATCTAACGACAAAGTGAAAACGAGTATTCAGACCCTTTGCTATGAGACTTGAAATTGAGCTCAGGTGCATCCTGTTTCCATTGATCATCCTTGATATTTCTACAACATGATTGGAGTCCACCTGTGGTAAATTCAACTGATTTGACATGATTTGGAAAGTCAAACACCAGCCTATATAAGGTCTCACAGTTGACAGTCCATGTCAGAGTAAAAACCAAGCCATGAGGTCGAAGGAATAGAGACAGGATTGTGTCGAGGCACAGAACTGGGGAAGGGTAACACAAAATGTCTGCAGCATTGAAGGTCCCCAAGAACACACTGGCCTCCATCATTGTTTATTTACCTCCAATTGGTACTTACAGTCTTGTCCCATCGCTGCAACTCCCGTACGGATTTGGGAGAGGCGAAGGTTGAGAGCCGTGCCTCCTCCGAAACACGACCCCACCAAGCCGTACTGCTTCTTGACACAATGCTCGCTTAACCCAGAAGCCAGCAGCACCAATGTGTCGCAGGAAACACTGTACACCTGGAAACCATGTCAGTGTGCATGCGCCCGGCCTGCCACAGGAGTCGCTAGAGCGCGATGGGACATCCCGGCTGGCCAAACCCTCCCCTAACCCAGATGACACTGGGCCAATTGTGAGCCGCCTCATGGGTCTCCTGGTCGCAGCCTGCTGCGACATAGCCTGGGATCGAACCAGGATCTGTAGTGATACAGCTAGCACTGCAATGCAGTGCCTTAGACTACTGCGCCGCTCAAGCCTCCATATTCTTAAATGAAAGTAGTTTGGAACCACCAAGACTCTTCCTAGAGCTGGCCACCCGGCCAAACTGAGCAATCGGGGGAGAAGGGACTTGGGCAGGGAGGTGACTAAGAACCCGATGGTCACTCTGACAGAGCTATAGAGTTCCTCTGTGGAGATGGGAGAACCTTCCTGAAGGACAACCATCTCTGCAGCACTCCACCAATCAGGCCTTTATGGTAGAGTGACCAGACAGAAGCCACTACTCAGTAAAAGGTACATGACAGCCCGCTTGGAGTTTGCCAAAAGGCACCTAAAGAATCTGAGAAACAACTCTTTGGCCTGAATGCCAAGCGTCACGTCTGGAGGATACCTGGCACCATCCCTACGGTGAAGCATGGTGGTTGCAACATTATGCTGTGGGGATGTTTTTCAGCGGTAGGGACTGGGAGACTAGTCAGGATCAAGGCAAAGATTAACGGAGCAAAGTTCAGAGAGATCCTTGATGAAAAGCTCCTCCAGAGCACTCAGGACCTCAGACTGGGGCGAAGGTTCACCTTCCAACAGGACAACGACCCTAAGCACACAGCCAAGACAACGCAGGAGTGGCTTCGGGACAAGTCTCTGAATGTCCTTGAGTGGCCTAGCCAGAGCCCGGACTTGAACCTGATCGAACATCTTTGGCTTGCATTACTTACCATAAAGTAGTGAAAAGTACAAGGTTTTGACCATTAGATGCCTCTGTTCCTGCTATACCACCATTTATTTTATTCATTTTGCTGGTCTCTTGTATTTATTAAATAGATCACAACATTTCCTTTGCAACTTTGTGTAGAAAACCAATAGAATTGAAAACCAGTCTTCCATTAAAGCAATTCAGTTTGTGCTAATAGAAATTGAATGCTTCAACCCAACTCTCCTTGAATAGTCCGACAAGTTGCCGCTCTCTGAGAGGGCTATTCCTATGCAATTCTCATATGAAGACTTTTCCTACAAGCCCAAAACCTTGATGGTGAAATGGGCTAGAGACTAAAATGTCATGACAACCCTAATAAAATAATGAGTTGTGTTTCAATAAAATGATCAGGAAACTCTATATTTATTGTGATAAGTGACATTTACCATTAAACCCAAAGCAAGGTTCCTCTGTTTTCAGCGCTATCGTCCACTTGTGGGCATAATAAGCACACTTCCTTCCCCACATTCAGACAAACGGTTGTCAACCGTGGTGGATATGAAAACAAGCACACTTAGAAAAAAGGGTTCTTTGGCTGTCCCCATAGGAGAACCCTTTTGTATTCCATGCACAAACCCTCTGTGGAAAGGGTTAAACATGGAACTAAATAGGATTATTCAAAGGGTTCTCCTACGGGGACAGCCGAAGGACAAAAACATTTTTTCCACCCCCAGTCATCAGGGTGGAGCTCTGCTCCTTCAGGAGATAATGTATGGGAGACTGGCAGCGTGCTCCGTCCAGTGGCATCAGGGCATGTACAGTTTCACCATGGGTGATGAGGACGGTGACGAGAGGGTACGGTCTGCAGTTCGCTCTGCACCCTCCTCCTTTTCGTGGCGTCATTACGTCAATGGTCCCCGAGGTCCTAACACTTGAGAGAGGAGATTTCATCTCTTATTCAAAAGCAGGCTATTTGGGTGTTCCCCGTGTCAGAAATACAGAGCGGTTGGTACAGCCGGTATTTCTTAGTCCCTAAAGCAATGGAACGTTGCTTCCCATCATGGACTTGCGTATTTTAAGCTCAGTTCAAAATTCCCACACTATTCTAGTCTGTGCGTCCCAGCGATAGGTCCATAGAGCTGAAGGATGCGTATTTTCATGTGGCTATACATCCTCCCCACAGAAAGTTTCTGAGGTTTCATTTTGAGGGTGTGGCCTACAAGTTTCTGGTCCTGCCTTTTAACTTACTTTTACCACTGTCCGTCTTACTGAAGGACGGAAGCACTGGCTACACAAGCAGAGCAGAAATAGTGGGTTTTTAGCCAACACAAATTTTACACAAGCAAGGAAGCATTAGCTGATACTGTACACTGGTTGTTGGGGTGAGATTGGCATGGTTGTGGTGGGTCCGTGGTGGCTATTGTTTTTTGGCGGGATTTCCCATGTCTTACTCATTAATAAGACACGGGGCGGCAGGTAGCCCAGTGGTTAGAGTGTTGGGCCTGTAACCGAAAGGTTGCTGGATCGAATCCCCAAGCTGACAAGGTAAAAATCTGTTCTTCTGCCCCTGAACAAGGCAGTTAACCCACTGTTCCTAGGCCGTCATTGAAAATAAGAATTTGTTCTTAACTGACTTGCCTAGTAAAATAAAGGTAAAAAAGGAAAAGTTTTGGTCCAAATCGGATGTTAGGTACTATATTTATTGGACATGATCTGAATCTTATAAATTAAAATGGCCAATTTGGGTGCAATCAATTAGCTTAATTTCTCAGAGATACAATTTTATTTCAACAGAATAATGTTTAAGGACTGCCAATCTAATCTTAACTAAATAAACAATTCCAGAACAATCTGAGATGGTGGGTGTCATGGCTTGCTGAAATGACATTGAACAACCCTCACAGTTTTAACACTTCAGGAGGAAAAGGTAAAAAGCCAAACAGAAGTGTGTGTGTGTGTATCTGTGTGTGTGTGTGTGTGTGTGTGTGTGTGTGTGTGTGTGTGTGTGCATCCTACCCAGTGATTAATCTGAATACACAGCATGAGCTGACGTTCTACATAGCCAACACCGCAGGCCTACCCTTTCAGGCTAATAAAAACAGGGTACAGATGACAGCCTCTTCCATTACTGTTCCCCTTCTTTACCATCCCTCCTATTACCGCTCCCCACCTCTCAAATGAAAGTGAAGTGTCCTGTGGAAACTAAATAAGCCATATCAAGATCTTATGACAGCTAAAGTTTACAGCCCGGCTCCTTTCTTCTATGTCTCAGTATGTATGCAAGATTGGGGGAGTCAGGTTCAGGGAGGGATACTCTTCCATCCTGGTTGAAGTTGAGACCCACAGGGCGTGCTGGCTTTTATCATATCCCTGCACAAATACATCTGATACAGATAACCAAGTAATCATTAAGACCTTGGTGAACTGAATTAGGGTTTTGTTTCTAAGGCACACAAATTACGTTTTGTTCAAACTAGTTTCTTACTATTTCAGATACTAGTATTTCCATTTCATGCTGTTTCCTTCCGTTTCATGCAGGGTTGGAATAAAAGCCTGCACACCCTGTGAATCCCAGAACCCATTACTTACTGTTATAAAAAAAAAAGATTGACACTGAAAAGAGAACCTTAATGCGTTGACAATGTGGGAGCGGCAATGCAGAAAGACAAAATCAGAAATGCGAGGCGCAGGATTCTACTTCCACTTCGTCCTCATAGTCCTGCACCGGCTCTCAGAGACAGCGGTGTGATGTTGATTCAGACAAAATAACAGCAAATATTTTTGAATGATTACATATTCAAATCAAAAGAATGTGAATTTCATGCACACCTATCCATCAGGTGTCACGAGAGGGTGCATAGAGAGACCAAGGCGCAGAACGTCAAGTTACCAAACAAACACGAATGAAACAGACGTAATGAACGTGGCACACTTACTGTCACCGTGACTGCGAAATATATAGCGAAATATACAATGACCCACATCCCCGATGTGTAACATACAAACCTATGTAGGATCCCTAATTAGAGACGATGCACAGCAGCTGCCTCTAATTAGGGATCCAGCACAACTCACCACCAGAAACAGAAAGAATAGAACTGTCAGACTCTGACCATGGCTACATAGAGAAGCAAATAGGCTTCTCTATGGCCAGAGCCTGACATCAGGGCACTCAAGCAAACACACACTTGCACACACACATAAAAAGAGACTAACACTGTAACACACATACACATAAACATGCAGAGGCAGACAGACAGACAGACAGACGCACACACACTACAGCCGCCAAGTTTGAGGGCTATCAAAACAATACAGTGTTGGGGTGCACAGGGGTTTCTTACCTTCAATGGCGAAGGGTTTGCCCACGGTGAGCAGCTTGCAGTCTGCGTCAATGGACACCTCGTAGTCCAGCAGGGCCTTGTCCATGATGAAGGCATCAAGCTGAGGGGGATCTACCCTTCAACACACAGGGAGAAGGGGTTATAGACAGAGAACAGGGGACAATGGAACGCACCACAAAATGTATGACAACAAAGTAATGTCCCAAACGCTAGGCCTACACACCAAATAGGTCACGTCCCAATCACCACACACCAAACAGGCCAAGTTTGAAATAGATCATGACGCAATCCTACGGACCACACAGCAAACAGGCTATGTCCCTAACAAACCATTTACCAATCGCCACAAACACTCGTCTCTGTCCCTCATTCGTCCTTGGGGACATTTCCTCCCTCATTCCAGATTTAGCACATGACCCTCGTCACCATCATGATTATACTTCATGTCTCAGTGTAAATGGGGGACTCAGTCCGCTAGGGAAATTGGGCAGAATGAGAATGGTAAAGCAAAACCATTAATCGCCTGTCCGACCAAACAAGACTGGAATGAATGCAGGGTACACTGACTGAGGCAACGGCAAAATGGGAGAACACCCAAATCAGGCAACTTATTTTATGGCGTGACCCCTGACTAGGCACATTAGCTGAACCAGAGAGGTTTATGGGTCATGGGACCTATCATAATGGAGGCTCAAGATGTCATAACTGTTCATTATCATGGGTGTCAGCTTTTGAGTCCTCTGACTTCAATTGTAAAGACTGGATGACCTCTTGGGTAAGAAATCGACAGTGAATATTATTTGCAATTTTCTGGCACACAGAAAGAAGAGTTGAATTTAGTTATTTTGCAACTGATTAAGAACCTGGAACACAGGCTACAGGTCTTTGTAAACTCCTGCCTCAGACAAATCTTGCTCATATGGTTGCCTGAGCCGATCTCTAATATAGACCTGTGGAAAAAAAGCAACCAGAAGCCCGTTTCGAGCACCATCCAGGAGCGGAAGTGGAGACGGGTTGGTAACATGGTCCAGAGAGGCCCGAAGAACATTGCAAAACATGCCCAGGATTGGAATCCTCAAGGCAAGTGAAGAAGAGGACGTCCAACAATGACCTGGCTCAGGTGTCTAGAAGCAGAACTCAAGAAGATCCGCTAGTAATGGCCTGAGGCAAAGAATGCAGCCGAAAAATTGAAAACTTCAGTACAGGCCCTATGTTCCTCCAGGGACTAATAGGAGTAGCCCTTTACATGGCACATGTAAAAATTGCAGATTTGGACACTGATAATTGCCTAAATTGGAACGCAGTGGCTGTACAGTAACATGCCATACATGACGTCAGAGCTCAGGGTCTCCCCTCTACGGCTCTGTGTGGGTTTTGACTGGCAGCCGCTCTGAACTTGAACACCGCGCGCGACAAGAAGTTACCCCCATCCCTCTCGCTAATTGGGCAACTTTTTCATATGTTTTGTTGTCTGAGTGAGAGAAATGCTGTAAATTACGAAGACTCTATGTATTTTAGAAGATGAGACGTTGAGGATTATAACAAATACAGATGTGACGTCATACAAACAAGCCAAACACCCGTGAGTCCAAATGTGCACTTCACATTTCCATATCATAAAACGCATGTAATATATATATATATATAATATAACAGAATAAGCCTACGTTTTTTTTATTGTAAAGAAGATTTGCCGTGGACCACGCATCTGAATGCATTCATGACTCCATTCTATTACGATCTGCTTCTCCGAATTGCCTAGTAGAAGCCTAACACTGTAGAATTGTATTTTATAACTTAGCTAGTCATGTTGGCAATAGATCACGCTATCAAATTATGCTCACCTGACCCAGATTACAATTTATAATGCACCATTTTTTTTGAATTGCGTAAACAACAACAGTAATTGTGTGATGGCGGGGATACAGGGCTGCGTTCCAAACAAAACAACTACAAGTCTGATTGCTCTAGTTCCTCAACGGCTCAGCTAGGAGAGCTTTAAAAAAGCACCTTATAGTTGAAGACTTCTTAAGACTCATAAAAGTGCATTGAAATTACTTAGGAACTATGCACACTTTGGAGAGGTGTGGCCACATGGAGACACCAGTTAGTCCTTTCACTCACACTGTAATTTTTTTTGTCTTATGTTACACTTACAAACTTATCCAAAGATATTATTATCATGATAATGAATGTATCTAGAGTATTTTCAAAAACAAATGTGGCGAAAAGTAAAGTAAATGCACATAAAATCAACAGTGTAATGTTTGGATTCAGTCTTGTGTCAGTTGAACTGTTGTGTCCTCACCTTTAGTTTAATCATTGTCCCATGATCTCCAAACTGTTCCCTTTTAACTGCTACCATGGTTATGCATATGCTTCACGTATTTTCTTCTGTAAGAAACATTTAAATGTAGCCCTAACCATATAGGCCAACTCCCACAAGTGTGATTAAGAGTAAATCCATTTCAATTCAATTACTTTTTGACAGCATCCCTTTTGATTTAAACAAAACTTTACATGGAAGAAGTGGTCAGAAAGTGACTTTTTGGACCTGAACGCCAAAACATTGAGGAGATGAAGGTGCTCTAAATTGACCCATTTTCCAAACCCCACCACATCATGAGACATCCATGCATTCGTCACTGGAACATATAAATGATCGAGTTTGACATCATTTAAAAATGTACAAACAGGGTTGTAAAACTATTTTATAATTTCTTGAAAAAAATGTCATTTTTTTAACCTTCATGTTTGTATATGTTGTAGCTTAGAATCCATTTTTACATCATCTGAAGTTTTTGTGTTGTCCCCACCATCGGTTGAGACACAACATGCTCTTAAATACAGGGTAGGTGTCATTTCAGTCATAGAATGGACCTATTCCTTCAGAACACTGCAATTTAGCTGGTGAACTGACAGTATAATTTAAACCAACGGATAATCCCATTCAAGTCAATATTCTCTGATGTGAGTTCCTCAAAACATCCATTGAAATTTAAATCAAATTGAAATTGTAACTTCTAATTACTAGATGGCCACCGGTACACCCACTGTCGAATGTCAACTTAAATGGTCATGTATATTATATTATCTATATTTTTATGATTTCAATAGGTTTCTTATGGAGAATTGACAGTATAATTTAAACCAATGGATAATCCCATTTAAGTCAATATTCTCTGATGTGAGTTCCTCAAAACATCTTTGTGGTACCATTTTTAAAAAATGTATCAGCCAAAACATGACACACACCCTGTATTCAAGAACATGTTGTGTCTCAGCCGATGGCGGGCACAACACAAAAACCTCAGATGACGTATAATAGGGTCTAAGCTACAACATATGCAAGTATGAGTTTATGCGTTTTAGATAATTGACGTTTAAGGTAAAAATATTAAAATTACAAAATTGTTTGACGACCTTGTTTGTAAGCTTTTAATTGAGCTCAATCTCAACTGTTTATCTTTTCCAGTGATGATAGGGATGAATGTCTAATGGTATGGTGGGGTATGCAAAATAGGTCAACTTTGAGCACCGTCATCCCTTCAATGTTTTGGCATTCAGGTCCAAAAATGTACTTTCTAAGCACTTTTACAATGGACAAATACGTATGGAAGGTTTTGTTCAAATAAATAGGGTTGCTTTCAAAAAGTGATTAAATTCAAATGGATTTACCCTTTGGTAAGTATTTGCAACACAATACAAAAAAAAATATCTGTATGTGGCTACTGGCTAACATAGTCAAAATATCTAACAAAGCAAAGACAGGAGGATCCACAGTTGACACTGTCACACACACAAGCTCAAATGCCATCTGCCTTCTCTCTCCTCGTCTGAATTGAACTATAACCCTCTTTCATCCACCTCAATTTTGAAACCCTGTGTAGGGAGCCATTTTGTTTGTGTGTGCTCCCTTTCATATTTCATCTTGGTTTTGAAGCAATACCACTGGGCTATACTCTCCTTTACCTTTCTCTTGAGTCTGCCTGGATGACAGACCTAAGTCTGAGAACCACAACAAACACTTCTCCCGTAGGAGGGAGAGAGGAAGACAGAAATAATTCAACACTCTTTCTTGACAGAGCAGAAAGAGAAAGTATCTATCTACTCTCTGTTCTATTTTATCCACCTCAGGACAAATTACTTCAACAACACTGATAAACACTCACAAATTACTTCAACAACACTGGTAAACACTCACAAATTACTTCAACAACACTGAAACACTCACAAATAACTTCAACAACACTGATAAACACTCACAAATAACTTCAACAACACTGATAAACACTCACAAATAACTTCAACAACACTGATAAACACTCACAAATAACTTCAACAACACTGATAAACACTCACAAATAACTTCAACAACACTGATAAACACTCACAAATAACTTCAACAACACTGATAAACACTCACAAATTACTTCAACAACACTGATAAACACTCACAAATTACTTCAACAACACTGAAACACTCACAAATCACTTCAACAACACTGAAACACTCACAAATCACTTCAACAACACTGATAAACACTCACAAATTACTTCAACAACACTGATAAACACTCACAAATCACTTCAACAACACTGATAAACACTCACAAATTACTTCAACAACACTGATAAACACTCACAAATTACTTCAACAACACTGATAAACACTCACAAATTACTTCAACAACACTGAAACACTCACAAATTACTTCAACAACACTGATAAACACTCACAAATTACTTCAACAACACTGATAAACACTCACAAATTACTTCAACAACACTGATAAACACTCACAAATTACTTCAACAACACTGATAAACACTCACAAATTTCTTCAACAACACTGATAAACACTCACAAATTACTTCAACAACACTGATAAACACTCACAAATAACACTCACAAATGACGTGCATTTAAATTGCATTTCTATGGCTATAGAGCAGAGGTGGAGTGGACAATCCTACTCTTGGAAACCTACTTCAGAAGCAGCTGCTCATTAGGACCTTGATTGGCTAAATCGGGTATGTGAGTGTAGGCCTGGAACACACGCTGTAGCTCTCCAGGAGTAGGGTTGTATATGTTTTGATCCTCTTACTTGAGGGTGGACACTCCATCAGGTGTGGTGGGCTCATTGTAGCTCTTCATGTACTCGTGCATCTCTGGGAAACTCTTCTTCATGTACTCCTCTGCACTGCTCTCCCTCACCGTCCCAAACCTGAAACCATGGGACGGATGGTGGAGCTAGAGGGAGGGAGAGGGGGAAGGGAGGAAGTGAGAGGGGGAGAGAGGGAGATTGTGATGGGAGAGAGAGAGAGGAAAGAGTTAATAATCAAAACAAATAAATACAGACAACGTTAAAATAACCATTAAGTGTGGGTCTCACCTTGGCGTCGTGGATCCCAGAGAGCTCCTCGAAGGTCTTCTCGCCAACCATGACGGCGGCCAGGTTGGCTGTGTAGCTGGACAGCACCAGCAGGCAGAAGATGGCCCACAGGTTCATCAGAAACCGACCCGTCCAGCACTTGGGCGTCTTGCTGGAGACCGTGCGGCCGAACAGGATGGCGTAGCACAGGTTGAGCGCCGACGAATAGGAGAAGACTCGCAGGCGGTTGCGTCCGTGTGGCGTCATGCCAAACGGGCTTTTCCACTCGTAGAGGGTGAGGAAGAGGGCGGTGATGTGCAGCGCCACAAAGATGCCCACCCACATGGACCAGTGCAGGGGCCACATGAAGGCGCCGATGGGCGCCGCCGTGTCCTTACTGCGCACCAGGATGCCCAGCGAGGTGGAGAAGAAGGGCGAGGTGAAGTCGATGACGCGGCTACGCACCGAGTTAATGCTGAATGAGGTGACGGCCATGTCGGCCACGCCGTTGAGCAGGTCACCGACCAGCCCTGTCCAGCGGCCGCTCTTCGACGCGCCATACTTCCCGTCACCCACGATGTACAGGTCGTACTCGAAGCGCAAGTCCTCGGCCAGTTTCTCCAGCAGGTCAATGCAGTATCCGTAGCAACACTTGCTGTAGTCCGTGGGCAGGAAGGTAGAGTTTCCCGAGGCGCGCTCGCTGAAGTAGCGCTCCAGCATGTCCGAGCTGTTTGTCCCTGCGTCCAGGCAGTACTGTCCTGCCGGGCAGTTCCCGTCCTCATCCACTTCCCGCGTGAATACAAAGGGGTGCTCCACAAGGGTAACTACCCGCACCCGGCTGTCTGCCACAGGCATGCCTGCCTGCCACCGGCCCCCGCTCCCTTGGCCCTCCCCCCGGCCATGGCCCTTGCCATTGGGCCCCTGCCAGAGGCCCTGGTCCTCCACCTTCATGCGCCCCCCCTCCCAGCTGCCCACTGTCACCCAGGTGGGCTGGCCCACCGCATCCCGCCGCAGGCTCCAGATGTGGAAGCGCTGAGAGGTGAGAACCCGGGACAGGTTCCTCTGCACCGACACCGGTCCCGTCAGCCCTGAGAACGACGTGTTAGACAGGAATCTATGGGCCAGAGGAGATCACATTAGATTACAGGACTTCACTATCCTTCAAGCTATTTATTGCATGCATTTGTGAGAGTCCGAAGCCAGTGCATAATAAATCACCAGTGTTTCCCACAGATTATTTCTGATGGTGTGGTGGGAGGAGGGGCATGTATGGACTCCACAAGCTTCTTGCCAGAGGGATAGTCAGTCAGACTGTACAGTTTCAAACTTACTGTAGAAAATGGATGGACAGTGAACTGCATAGCAGACAGTGACACATCTGACCTGCAGCACAGTCTAGACAGGCACCGGTACTGTAGTACAACATGTCAAAACCAGGTGTGGCATCTATTGAAGCCAAACTAATCCACCCTGCACCTGCAGCAATGCCAACAGTGTATCATCACAGCCCTGACTGACAGCTACTTGTTTCCCCGTGGCTAGGATTAGCTATCTTTCTGACTGACACACTTTGGGCCTCCTCACAGACTGTAAACTCCAGGCTCTGCTTTGTCGAGAGAAAAGTAGTGTCCCACAGGGCACACCACGTCATTTCAACATGTACATTTGGTATTATTTGGTTGAGATTTCAGCCTTTATTCACCCACTCAAAATGACAGCCAGAAGTTTGTTGAGTTTCCAATGTGTTATCTGGCTTTCAACTATCTAAAAGCACAACAAAGTTGAAATGGGAAAACAATGTCTGATATTTTTTATTTATACAACAACTTTATGTGTTATCACTGTGCTTCATCTAATAGCAGAACCAAATGACCTGGATTGAAGTTGAGATTACATTAAAAGGGCAAGTGATCAACTCTGTTCCGAGATTCTGCACAGATTAGTATAGCAATTGTGAAGATCTCCACAGACCTGTGACATTTGCATGCTATATTGAACATGCAGGCTTTCTATGATTACATATGAAGACATTTATAGTTACATTAGGATAACCTCAAAATGTAGCCATGGATGTGTTTTAAGGTCGAATAAATACTGTTACATTAGTTTGTAAGATAGCCTTAACGTTAGGCTATTAATTGTGTTTGGTTGACAATGCAGGATAGATTAATCTGAGCCACTGGCTTAATCCTATTCTTTAACTTTTATTTTTGGTTTAGTTGGAGACGTAAATCCAACATATAATTTGTTAACTTGTCAATAGTGATATTGAATTTTGGTTGAAGATCTGACGTTGTTTCAAAGGTACAAATTCAACATATTATATACATGGTTTGTCTAAGTTGAAAATTGGATACAATGACAATCATGTGGTTGAAATGTTACCCTTTTTTATGATCCACGTAGATTCCACATCACAATACTCTGACAAATTACGTTGAAACAATGTTGAGTCAACCAGTTTGTGCCCAGTGGGTATTTCCATGTAAAAACCTGCCCCTGTTCGGATCCATGTTTAGCGAAACATTAGCCCCTAGTGGTTAGTCCTCCAATTAGATAGGGCATATGGTTTAGCTTCGCCTAGCGAAGGGGTCACTTCAGGAAAATCAGATCCACGGTGACTCCGTGTGACCTCCGCTGAACTCCTTCCATCGAAAAGAAAAAAGGGGGAGGGATGGAAGATTCAGAAAAAGGTAATTTGGCCCCAAACCTTAAGGTAATTCATTTCTGCCTTATCTCAGCCTATATAACCCCCCACCACCCCTCCTTCTCCTCAGCCCCACAAGAGGGAAAAGGAGCTGAATGCCATTACATCCTTACATTGAAAGGCTATGCATTTCTCTTTACCAGTAGATACAGGTTGTAATTACTTAAAAGCCCCCCCCCCCCCAACCTGTACCTTTGTGTTTCTCTCCACCGCTCCTCTCTTTATCATCCATCATGTATTTCTCTCCTATTCCGTTCCTTTCTCCCCCGAAGCCCTCTTCTCTCTAATAGCTGTTCTGTTATGTAGCTGTTATGTTATGTAGCTGTTCTGTGTCTAGGTGCCATTATGATTATGACACTTCATCATGGAGTTGTTCTTGAGCAAAACGCCATCGTTAGCACGACATTGTCGATCTTTACTAGGCACTAGGGCACCCGTTGCAATCCCATTAGTTTTATGGCCCTCTTAAATGACTTGGTAGAACTGAATGTAGTTATAATGTTTCTCATACACGGAGACGCCGTAATGTTGTAATCATTCTCCTCTGTGTTCAAGCCCCAGGCAACAAACTCTACTCCTGCAGCTTATTGCTTACTGCTCACACCACGGGGAAATGACTTGCCTTTTTCCACCAATGAATAAATGCGATACACCAGTGCTCCAGCACTCCAGCCCCCACCAGTTATTGTCTTGCATTATATCATTTTTTCCAACATGTTTTAGCCGAGTTGGTGTACAATTGGGCCCAATTGTAGCGCATCCTATTGTGTTTTTGTGCTGAGAAGCTGGCTGCATGGCTAGGTTGCGCGGCTGTTACTCTGGTCGGTGGCAGATACAGCGGGTGTAAAGCTGTGTGCTGCTGTCGCTCTGCTCTGAGCCACTGAGAGGTAAAAAGGGCTGTGGGCTCTTTTGATAAGAAAGCCTGCCTGCCTGGCTGGCTCGACTGTTGGAGAGGCAACTGACTGGAACTCATGAATAAAGCTTAAAGCTCTACCCTCCTCCACTGAATGTGTGTGTGTGTGTGTGTGTGTGTGTGTGTGTGTGTGTGTGTGTGTGTGTGTGTGTGTGTGTGTGTGTGTGTGTGTGTGTGTGTGTGTGTGTGTGTGTGTGTGTGTGTGTGTGTGTGTGTGTGTGTGTGTGTGAGAGAGAGAGGTAGAGAGAGAGTGGGTGAGTGTGTGTGTGTAACTGTTTGTGTGTATATGCGTGTGAGAGAGAGTATTAAGTGTGTGTGTGTGTGTGAGGGAGAGAGAAAGAGAGAGTGTTTGTGTGTGCATGTGTGTGAGTATCTGTCTATCTGTATGTGTATATGTACAGTACCAGTCAAAAGTTTGGACACACCTACTCATTCAAGGGTTTTTCTTTATTCTTTACTATTTTCTACATTGTAGAATAATAGCGAAGACATCAAAACTATGAAATAACACACATGGAATCATGTAGTAACAAATCAAAATCTATTTTATATTTGACATTCTTCAAAGTAGCCACCCTTTGCCTTGATGACAGCTTTGCACACTCTTGGCATTCTCTCAACCAGCTTCATGAGGTAGTCACCTGGAATGCATTTAAATGAACAGGTGTGCCTTGTTAAAAGTTCATTTGTGGAATTTCTTTCCTTCTTAATGCGTTTGAGCCAATCAGTTGTGTTGTGACAAGGTAGGGCTGGTATACAGAAGTTAGCCCTATTTGGTAAAAGACCAAGTCCATGTTATGGCAAGAACAGCTCAAATAAGCAAAGAAAAACGACAGTCCATCATTACTTTTAGACATGAAGGTCAGTCAATACAGAACATTTCTTCAAGTGCAGTTGCAAAAACCATCAAGCGCTATGATGAAACTGTCTCTCATGAGGACCGCCACAGGAAAGGAAGACCCAGAGTTACCTCTGCTGCAGAGGATAAGTTTATTAGAGTTACCAGCCTCAGAAATTGCAGCCCAAATAAATGCATCACGGAGTTCAAGTAACAGACACATCTCAACATCAACTGTGTTCAGAGGAGACTGTGTGAATCAGGCCTTCATGGTCGAATTACTGCAAAGAAACCACTACTAAAGGACACCAATAAGACGAAGAGACTTGCTTGGGCCAAGAAACACGAGCAATATACATTAGACTGGTGGAAATCTGTCCTTTGGTCTAAAGAGTCCACATTTGAGATTTTTGGTTCCAATCCCCTTGTCTTTATGAGACGCAGAGTAGGTGAATGGATGATCTCCACAACTGTTGTTTCCACCGTGAAGCATGGAGGAAGAGGCGTGATAGTGTGGGGGTGCTTTGCTGGTGACACTGTCAGTGATATATTTTGAATTCAAGGCACACTTAACCAGCATGGCTACCACAGCATTCTGCAGCGATACGCCATCCCATCTGGTTTGCGCTTAGTGGGACTATCATTTGTTTTTCAACAGGACAATGATCCAACACACCTCCAGGCTGTGTAAGGGCTATTTGACCATGAAGGAGAGTGATGGAGTGCTGCATCAGATGACCTGGCTTCCACAATCACCCGACCTCAACCCAATTAAGATGGTTTGGGATGAGTTGGACTGCAGAGTGAAGGAAAAGCAGCCAACAACTGCTCAGTATATGTGGGAACTCCTTCAAGACTGTTGGAAAAGCATTCCTCATGAAGCTGGTTGAGAGAATGCCAAGAGTGTGCAAAGCTGTCATCAAGGCAAAGGGTGGCTACTTTGAAGAATCTCAAATATAAAATACACATTTTTGGTTACTACATGATTCCATATGTGTTATTTCACAGTTTTGATGCCTTCACTATTCTACAATGTAGAAAATAGTCAAAATAAAGAAAACCCTTGAAATGAGTAGGTGTGTCCAAACTTTGGCTGGTACTGTATATACTGTATGTGTTTGTACAAACACACTCCAGCCGCTCTCCAAGCACAGGAGGCTGCATCTATCAATGTGTTTGGAGGAGCTGCTCTGTGGTTAGGGGTGACGAGCAGGAGGCTGCATCTATCAATGTGTTTGGAGGAGCTGCTCTGTGGTTAGGGCTGACGAACAGTCTGACCTCAACAAGAGGTAGGCCTATTTGCAGACTCATGCAAACACTGGGAAAGAACCACTACTCAACTGTCTATAGCACTTACTAAACAAGTCCCTTATAATAATATGGACCCGAAAACACTATTCAGACACAACTTGGATGAGATGTAAGAGTATGTATGTATGTATGTATGTATGTATGTATGTATGTATGTATGTATGTATGTATGTATGTATGTATGTATGTATGTATGTATGTATGTATGTATGTATGTATGTATGTATGTATGTATGTATGTATGTATGTACAGTATGTATGTATGTACAGTATGTATGTATGCGGCAGGTAGACTAGCGGTTAGAGAGGCGAGCCATCAACCGGTTGGAATCTGGGTTTGAAAGAAATCTGTCGGGAAGAGAGCTGGCAACCAGAGGGTTGCTGTTATTAAATCCTAGATGCCATTGCCTGCCGTTGTACCCTTGAGCGAGGCACCCCCACAACAACAGCTCTCTAGGCACCCAGTGTGGCAGCCCCCCGCACCTCTCCAAATCCTGTGAATGTATGTGTGTCTTTCGGAGGGGTTGGGTTAAAAGCGGAAGAACAATTTCAGTTGGACGTTGTGTGCAATTGACCAATAAAGTGATCTCAATCTTAATGCGAGTATGTGAGTACTTGTGTAAAATAATCCTTCAAACCTCCAGAGACTTTGTGAGTTAAAGGTTCAAAGTAAACCAGCTTTACCTGGCAAGATATTGTCCGGACGAGGGCATCTCGTGCTTGTTGGGCTTGTCGTAGCAGTTGACCATGTTCTGGATGAGAGCTAGGTCAGGACGCACCACTGTGGCTGCTGCCACTGCCCGGCCCACCAGCTGCAGCACGTCGCGGATGTAGAATTCCAGCGGCTTGCGCTCCACCTCACCGTAGGCTAGCAGCCCGAGGGGCAGGCCGATTGAGTGCAGGGCGTCGGGGCTCAGCGGGTAGCCCAGCACCCAGTGCACCGTGGGTAGCGTCAGCCCCAAGTCCTGGGCGCTCCGCAGCACCGCCGCTGCACACTCCGGGTCGTCCCCGAAAAGCAGCACCGCGGCCGGCGGCAGGATCTGACTTGGGCCCTGCCCCCGGAAGTGTTTCAAAAGGAAGTCCTGGATTTCGGATTCTGTGGGTCCGGCCCGGGTGAGATTGAGGAGGGCTCGGAGGTGCCAGCGGGTGGCGCCCGAGCCAAGGCGGCTCTGGAGATCCAGTAGTTCCAGCAGGCCAGCCTCCTCCCAGCCCTGGCACAGCACAGCCATGCCCTCCTGCCAGCCGCTCCTCTGGAGGATAGTCAGCAGCAGCTCTGACAGGCCTGACGGGGGGATCCGCGTAACCATCTGCAAGTGGAAGCGGTTCTGGGAGGAGATAGAGAGAGACGGAATAAGAAAGAGTGTCAGATCTAAAGAAAAGGACCGGAGTATGAGTCTCACAATTTCTATAATCAAAGATAGCATTGCTCGCCCTTTGTAAAGCACAGCATTGTCAGGGTACGACATAGTGGTTATGTTACATTTGGCAGAGCAACCTACATACAGTATGGACTTCACACTCTCTTCAGTATGACATTTGCTTATAAATAAGTTGTGAACCATCTATGTAGGGCTTATAAAAGGCATTATGAAGGCTTCATTTTCAAAAAGTAAAAAAAGATGAAGCCGGATCTAAGAACCAAAACAAATGATTGAGTGAAATATTTTCTGAGAGAATGCAACTCTACTCACTGACTCAAATTCAAACATGTTAAGAAATCATTTTATCTTTTCAAACGGTTATCTTTTAAATCCCTTTTTCATTAAACAAAACTTAGAGCTTATCCTCTCCTTAGTCACACTTTGACTCAAAAAGCAATATCACTGGATGAAAGTGCTGATTTCAATCCATCTGTTTCAAAGGCCTTGGTTTGATTACTGCTACATAGCCATTCAAAGTTGGGCTGCCTGTTTTCATAACCCTCCCTGACACGCTGCTAATTTGCTTCGCTGCAGCAAACACGACAGGAGAGATGGAAGCACAAATTCATAATTTGTCTCTTTGGGTTCCCCCTTGTGTGTGTGTCTCGTTAGTTTTCCCCTCTCTCTGACTCCTGCAACCTCAAACATTACATTTAGCAGATGCTATTATCCAGAGCGACTTACAATAGTGAGTGCATACATTGTCATACTTTTTCATGCTGGTCCCCCGTGGGAATCAAACCCACAACCCTGGCACTGCAAGTGCCATGCTCTACCAACTGAGCCACATGGAACCCAGTCACTGGGACCGGTGTGTCAAAGTTGAAAGATGAACTTTGATTCTTGTGCGTTTGCAGGCAGCGTCAACAAAGCATTTCAATGACACTCATCAAAAGTTTCAGTATTCTTCTGCTCCAGATAGAGAGATCAATGCTTGGTTTCTCCTGGAACTGAGGGAGAAGGAGCTTTCTAGTCAGCTCCTCCCTTGGCGTAGAGGAAGAATAGACTGATGTTGCCCCCTAGACCAGGGGTGGGAAACCCCCTAGGCAATGGTTGGGCAACTCCCTTTGACCAGAGGTGGGCAACTCCCTCCATTTCATGAGTTGCTGAAAACATATGCTCCACAAGCAAAGAGTGAACAAAAAGGTCATAACGCATCTGTAGTTCACTTTAAAGTGTACTGTGCACCTCATTTTTTAAAAATAAAACATACTAGTTCAAAGCATATGACTTTCTTTCTATCATCTCGACATCGCTTATCTTTTTGTGGGTTGTGTTGCCCCTTGGAATGGTGTGCAGATTTTCCACCATTCGATGAGATAAAGCTCAAAATCACAGCTTACTATCAACTAATGTGTCAGTTAGTCAGACTTGACAATGACATGGTACACAACCACAAATCCTGTCATCAAAGCATCTTACTTCTTATGAATACACATACATGTGAGGGGTTTTTATTATATAATTTATTATAACACCCAAACCAATCCTCTTAGTCGAAAAAGTATACGCGCACACTGGCTGTTGCCTCCAAATAAAAGGGAAGGATTATCGTTATGTGTGACACATCTCAACCTGAAGATCCAACTGGTGACAGATTTTCATGCGAATATTCTAACATCCGCACAAAAGCAATAGCTGCATGTTCCATCAAATTGACTTGTTGCAGATAAAAGGCTGTGCGTGATGACGTAGTGCACATGTACATAAAAGTACCTTTTGCTGTTAAATACCCATTTACCGAATAAAAAAATACAAGTTAAATAGGTTTCCATCGCATTTTCAACTCTCCACTCTGGTATCTGTGCGCTGTTGGCTAGAGTGCACGTATATAATGAGAGTATTGTGGACAAAAGAGCAAGGTTATATTTATTTGTCAAACGGCAGCCAAGCATCGATGAACATGTCACCAGGGTGAGACCCGCAATATTTATTGGAAAGGAGCATCAAGCTCATCACCTTGTACTTTCACCACCCTGTGAAGTTCATCAAAATGTATTTAATCTGTATTAATACACTGCATGCTTTCCTGACAACTCGTAGTGGGGCTCCAACTTTACTTCGATTTGATGGTTATTATATCAATATTTGCGCATAAAAGCGTTTCCACGTACATTTCTCGCATAATACATTTTAAAGACACAAAAAGACCCCGTCTTGTCTAGCGTATTTTGCGTGGCCACATTTGGAAAGTTTACCGACACATTTCTGTTTCCATCAGGCCTGTCATGAAATGTTTTATCCGACATGTACTTTACTTGCATAAAAAGAATGGAAAACTGGTTAGAGATTTAGAAAAATCTGGCACATTGGTTGATTAAATCAAATATCCTGCATTGTTTCTCACACCATGTGAAAAGGTTATTTACAATGTAATTATCCTTTTCACAGATGCATTAAAACCCAGTCCATCACCAATTCAATGAAAACCCTCAATAACATCTCATTGAGACCACAGGAGTATACCTTATGTGAGTTCTTCCTGTCTTGCAAAGCCGTTTGAAAATGACAATATAGAGGTGCATTATAGAGGTCAACAAGTGTAACTAATGACGCTGGTAACCTGGGGGAGGACAAAAGGACAAGGAGATTAATCTCAGAGTGTGTTTGATTGGAACATGGAACTACAGAGGGAGAATAAGAGAGAGAAGGGAAATAGTGGGTGACCACAGAATGACAGGATCCATTTAGAATCCAATCTCTCTTACTCCTGGAAATGGAAATAAACGGAAAAGGGAAATTGAGGGAATGGAGATTTTAAGATTCTGTCTCAATTCCTTCACCACACGGCAGCAGCCCAGAATCTCTCTCTAACACTTTACTTACAGACAGCGGGGCAGTCATAATTGTGACCCAAGGGGTTCTGGGTACCTCCATAACAAATCCGGACACCCCCATAAACATTAAGCATATGAAGGTGTGCATCCCCATAGGAGTTGAAAATTCTTATGTTGGTACAGCCAACTATTTCTAAAGCTGTGTAATTAATTATTATACTGACGATGACAGGGGGAGAATATAGTGAGTGGAAGGTAGACTAGAAGACACTGGTAAGTGTTTGCACCTAAGCAAAGTTTGCTCCCGTCTTTTTCAAAAGAGAATAAAAGACAAAGATAAAACCATGAAACTGTCTTTATCAACCCTCTCCTTTTAGATTTTATCCGACCCAGAATATCCTTTTTTTTTAACCTTCTGTTTTGTCCCCCCCCCCCACCTCAAATATATAAAATCTACCTTTGTTTACACTTTACCATCCGATCTTATCTGCCTCCCAACACTTACCCTTGGTTCAAACTGATATATTTTATAGCCTGTGGAATAGGAATCCAGCAGGCAGCAACTGTGCACTGGTGTGAAGGCTGAGTAAATCCAGCCCCAGGGAAAGGAACAAGTTCAGATAGATATGGAATAGATATGAGTGAGGTGGAGCACACAAGGTTTCATATTTATTCTCTGTCCTTTATTCTTTTTTTATACCGCAACCATTTTTTTATTTTTCATTTATTCGTGTTTGATAGAATCATACAGGGGGAGGTCGTTCAGAGGTGAGGCAGGAACCATAACGTCATGTCAGAAGGAGTATGATGCACTGATGTCACGTTGTATGAAAAGGATCGGGAGACAGGCGCAGGAATACGTAGTAGGGTTTTTTTTCATACACCACCCACACAATACAACAAGTATACATGTAACGGCACGGGGACGAAGCCCAAAACAAACACCTATACAAAACACAGGGTTGAAACCCAAACAAAAGAGCGAGGAGTACCTTGAATAACTACACGGGACGAGACCCGAAATAACTACACGGGACGAGACCCGAAATAACTACACGGGACGAGACCCGAAATAACTACACGGGACGAGACCCGAAATAACTACACTGGACGAGACCCGAAATAACTACACGGGACGAGACCCGAAATAGCCAAGGCACAATCATACACGTAATTACATTTGCACGCCAGTACACGGGACGAGACCCATATTACAACCAGTGCACAAAACACGCAGCACAAGAGCCAAAACAACAAGTCACAGGTACTCACAAGCCCAACGGACATTGGAACAATGGACATGGGAACAGTAATCGACCAGACAATGTTGAACAAAGGGCACAATTAAAAGTTGGGAATATTACTCATTCAAGGGTTTTACTTTATTTCCACTATTTTTTATTTTTTATTGTAGAATAGAAGTGAAGACATCAAAACTATGACATAACACATATGGAATCATGTAGTAACCAAAAAAGTGTTAAACAAATCAAAATATATTTTATATTTGAGATTCTTCAAATAACCACCCTTTGCCTTGATGACAGCTTTTTCACACTCTTGGCATTCCCTCAACCAGCTTCACCTGCAATGCTTTTCCATCAGTCTTGAAGGAGTTCCCACATATGCTGAGCACTTGTTGGCTGCTTTTCCTTCACTGCAGTCCGACTCATCCCAACCATCTAAATTTGGTTGAGGTTGGAACCAAAAATCTAAAATTTGTACTCCAGACCACAGGACAAATATTCACCGGTCTAATGTCCATTGCTTGTGTTTCTTGGCCCAAGCAAGTCTCTTCTTCTTATTGGTGTCCTTTAGTAGTGTTTTTTTAGCAGCAATTCGACCATGAAGGCCTGATTCACACAGTCTCCTCTGAACAGTTGATGTTGAGATGTGTCTGTTACTTGAACTCTGTGATGCATTTATTTGGGCTGCAATCTGAGGCTGGTAACTCTAATGAACTTCAGCAGAGGTATTTCTGGGTTTTCCATTCCTGTGGTGGTCCTCATGAAGCTGGTTGAGAGAATGCCATGAGTGTGCAAAGCTGTCATCAAGGAAAAGGGTGGCTATTTGAAGTATATAAAATATATATTGATTTGTTTAACACTTTTTTGGTGTTATGTCATAGTTTTGATGTCTTCACTTTTATTCTACAATGTAAAAAATAGTGCCAATAAAGAAAAACCCTTCAATGAGTAATATTCCAAACTTTTGGCCCCCCAGTGTAGGCCTACAATATGTAGCCAAAGAGCAAGCAGCGCATGACCCGTTCAGGAACGCTGACCTTGCTTTAGAGTCTTCAAACACATTTGACGTCAAATAAAATAAAGAGGTTCTGATAGAGAGGTTCTGATAGACAGCGGGCTTGTGTCTAATGCAGACTCCTCTACTCAGGTCAAATCTTAATTTATTCTACATTTCAAGTGACAGTGTTTATCTGCCTTACAATAGTTTAGACAAGTGCATTTTCAAGTTGAGGCCCATAGCTAAGAACTTCCACAATACTCTACAAATCACTCAAACCCAAGTGAGCGTGACCTGAATATGAAAAACAGGGAATATGCAACAGTAGAGATGAGAAATAAATAATTTATTTATTTATTTGGTTCTCATCTGAGTTTAGGCTTTATTAATTGGTTTCTTTATGAATGTTCACTCTTTTGAGACTGGAGTAATATCTCAGTTGGAATGTGCCTACATTGGCCTCCATATAGTAACTATGGCCAATCAAGTCATCGTTAACTACAGATGTAGAGGACATTTTTTACTCGTAGTGCATTTTAGGTTTAAAAAGGCTTTTGAAGATTTGTCCATTATTTATAATGCACATAATTCACATTTCGTGCTTCTGGAGGATACTTTTCCTGCTGTAGCAAACTGGCTCAAATTAAGATGCCACATCTGTACCACTACCATAAAAGCCATTTCAGGAGAGATGGCTCATCATGAGAAAGGTAGAGTTAGATCATGTTAGAGTAGTAACATCACGATAATGACATAGGAAAATTGATATTCCAGAGGGCTTGATCTGATGATTTTCTCATCAATGAAGGAATCAATAAAGAGGGATTTAAAACCAGTCATGTGTAATGTGATGAAAACTCACAAGTCATCTCTCTGGTATGAAATGCATTGAGCAGATTAGGCTAGACTCTATGGCATACAGACTAGCAGCTTGATTAGCATTTCTTAACCAAGCCTAGCTCAAAACTGTAGAACTGTTAAAAGGTGCTGGTTGTTCTTGAGGGTTGTTCTGAGACAGGCCCTGCATAGAAAATCTGATCTACAAATCACCTCAACCAGAAATACTACTGAGCTGCTTTTAGTCATCCTTATTGTGAAAAGGTTAGCAAATATGTGAAACACTTCGTTAAAGCCACGCCACAGATGAGGTGGCAGTTACCAATCAATCAACAAATGAATGAATTGGTTACCACCGAATTCAACAAACAGCGGCAGTTACGTTCGCCAAGACCCACCACTTAGTTTACAAACACAGGTTGCTGTGTGACTTGAAGGCCAGCCCTCATGAACAAGCAGGTGGTGAGAAAAAGCAATGGTACTTTCTCCAACATCACTGCTATTTTATGAAACAGTACAGTACATTAGTCTTCTGTAAATGAGAAGTAGCAGAGAGACAATGGGAAGGTTCAAACTTGACTGGAGCGAAGACAAAAGAGAAGACGGGTAGAACTGATGGACCTTGACGTCTTTGACAGGAAATAAAAATTGACAATAATGATGAGAGAAGAAAACCTCATGTGGAACATTGGAAGAGAACTGCAGTAAGCCTTTTACAGCTGAGGTAAAACTAGATTCATATAAAAGACAATAAAAAATTGGAATAAACCTATTTAGTATTGGCAGACCATGTTAAATCTTAGCAATGCACTAGTCTCTCGAGCCAGACTCAAAAATTTGCATTGGCTCAGGCTTCTGGCCATAGCGAGACTAGAAATGCACATACAATATTAAATGTTAGAAATGCAATATGAGAAAAAATGTCTTTCCCATCTCTTTCTTGGCCTCTTAGTTTGCGTATGCAACTCATTTCCAAACATGTATGATGTGCAACCAAAATGAGCCCACCTAAATACTAAAATAAACATAGTCTGAATTACAGTATATTTTCTGAATCTTACATGAGATTGACTGGTTAGGGAGTCATTTCTAGTCGAGGACGTTTCTTGCTGTACTGCTGTTATCCCCAAACATGACAATGAAAACCCCACAATGTATGCTGCTATGGGCACACATATACAGTATATATTTTTTTTCTCCCTCCGAAATTAAATAAGGTCCAATATTTTGACAGTTTCAGAGAACTGAGTAGACAAGTATGGGTTTTCTGAGAGGCAGTCTTGTCTACAGTGCCTTCAAAAAGTATTCATACTCCTTGACTTATTCCACATGTTGTTGTGTTACAGCCTGAACTGTGTCACCCATCTACACACAATACCCCATAATGACAAAGTGAAAACATGTTTTTAGACATTTTACCAAATGTATTGAAAATGAAATATAGTATCTCCTTCACAATCGCTGAGGCGCGTGACGAGGGAAGCAGGTGTGCGTAATGATGGTGGTAGGAGTGCGTAGAGCAGAGCAGCGGAGAGCAGGAGCATGTGAGATGGGGTAGTCGTTCAAAAACTACTATTATTGAACACGGAATCCATGCAACTTATTATGTGATTTGTTAGCCACATTTCTACTCCTGAACTTATTTAGGCTTGCCAATACTTTTCGACTCAAGACATTTTCAGCTTTTATTTCATTATTCATTTTATAAAATGTTCTACAAACCAAATTCCACTTTGACATTATGGGACACATCTCAATGTAATACATTTTAAATTGAGGTTGTAACACAACGAAATGTGTAAAAAGTAAAGGGGTCTGAATACTTTCTGAAGGCGCCGTAGCTGGTATTGCACTGAGCTATGAGCCCCTGATTGTACATGTAAATGACTGTGTTTATCTGTCCGATGGCAGAAAGTCATAGTGTAAGAACTGAAGCTGGAGTAGAGAAGCAGGTACGGGGAGTGAACATTTAATTTTACACAGACATGAAACAGGACAGCAACAGCGTCAGAACCGGGTAACATAACGACATACGACAATTAATGCTGAAGCCCGGAACACCAGAAAGGAACAGATATATACGGGGGGCGATCCACAACGTGAGGGAGTCCAGGTGAGTCCAATGAGCGCTGCTGCGCGTGACGAGGGTAACAGGTGTGCGTAATGATGGTGGCAGGAGTGTGTAGTGCTGGGCAGCAGGTGTGACACATAGGCAATATCTAGGCAGTGTGTTTTAAATTGGTTGCCATAGGGGATTAGTGGCGACTGGGACATTAGCAGGAGAGGGATGGCCATCCAGCTTCCATATTAAGCGAGACGCTCTGTTCAGAGAGGAGGTTATGAACATGTAATCCTGCGGTTATGGGGATACTATATAAAGGTCTTGGAGGCCCATGCCAAGCGGTCACACTTGAATCCATAAAATCATTACACTGCAAAATACAACAAGCTCTGAACACCTGACACCATAAGCATTGAGCATTTGCAAGAAGAAAACAAATTATACGAATTTGAACTTCTGCAAAATGTGCATGCATCTTTACATTACTATTCTTAAAGGTGCACTCTGCAATTTTTTCCACTATGGACACTAGGGGCCGTCAGCCCCTCAAGTGCCCCCTCAAAAAACAGACAGAGCAAATTCAATTTGAAATTCCAACCATGGTTTCTTTTGCAATAACATGGTGGTGTTGAAAATGGCTTACAGTAATCACTTTATGATATTAATCCGGAATCGGAAACAAACTGTCTCTGAGATTTAAAGAGATGTTGGTATTCCATGGTAATGGTATAATAACAAAATGAGATAATGTCAGCTAGTGTAGCCAAGTCATATACCCAAATCAAATCAAATCGTATTGGTCACATACACGTGCAGGGAAATGCTTGTGCTTCTACCTCCGACAATGCAGTAATATCTAACAATTACACAACATATACCCAATACACACAAATCTAAGTAAGGAATGAGTTATTGAGTGGGACAGAGGTAAAATAATATTCAGCAGGTGCTTCCCTCACTCACACACAACATGGAGGAGCGACCTTGCACACACTCAGAGAGAGACACTAAGCCCAAACATCCACATCTGTTTGCTAATGACATCTTGCCTATGTAACCGAAAGGACTAAAATCCAGGTCTCTGGCCAACCCAATGACCATAAAACTAAGAGGGCATTCTGAAGATCCGAGGGCAACATGATTCCAAATCCCCCCAATTGCCCTGAGAGAGTGCAGGCCATATTTCTTTATTCAGTAAAGTCTGTGTTCTTCATGGCCAAACCAAAAAGCACAATCATCCTGATGTTTACATCTCATGGCCCTCTCATTATGTTAAGCTGGGCTGAGGTCACATTGGGCGAAATAGTCAATACTCAACGTTTGTCCAATTGCGCAGCTTGCTGAGGAGATTTACAATGGCCAAGCAAACCTATCAGCATAGCCTGGGCAAACATGGAATTCAAACAAGCTTTTCACTTGCTACTAATAAATTAGCTACTAGCATAGGATGGGGGTAAGGTTCCTTGCATAGTAGAGAATTTAGATATTGGGGAAAGCCATTCAGAATGTTGACATTCATGTTGGACATGATGACACATGGAATAGAATACGATACGCATGTAAAGTGAATATGCATAGAAGGTGTGTCACAATCGCTAAATGTAACCACAACTGGAAACACCTCGTCATTTTTGGAGACAGGTGTTTGACACGAGAGCTGTGGTAGCTGGAAAAGGGTGTTAAAGACGTTTCTAACTCACCGTAAACAACTTTAGCTAGCTAGCTACAACTACACCAAGTATACATTTATTTTAAGCCCAAATCCTGGCCAACATAATTAAATCCACCATTCTAGGCCTGATGTTTGCATGTGGCAAGTTCTGCCTGTCATCACCAAATGGACAGGGACTAAGCCAAACACATGATGGATGGTCCAATATCACTCTCTACTGTATTAGAATTAATCATGTAATGCTGCTATAGAGTTTGCGTGGCATCAGGTCTGCAGCCACTACATCCAGCCGAAGTGAAGGCCTTTGGCAGTCTGATTTGTGTTGTTTTGCTTTCTTGGCAGCTGGAAGATCGATGGATGAACTTACTTATGCCAAATTACAATTTGTCACTCGGCATACATCTCTGTGATAAGGGCCAATAGAACACCTTTATGGGGAAATGAATTCAGGTCGTGAATCATAAACAAGCCCAACCCGCCCACGGAGGCTCGTAGATATTATGCGTTTGGCATGGGGTGCCTCTGTAAATAGGAACATTGAAAATGGAAATAAGGAATGATAATAACGACAGACTATTCCATCTATCCATTCAGCTATTGTCTCTGGTACATTGATTAGACAGCTCATGCATAGAAGCCCAAAGTGTCACAAATGTCCTGGCTTCCTAATACAATACATCCCCAATAGAAGCACAACTGTCTTATCTTGGTTCAAAATGCATGTTTGACTCATTTCAAGTTCATGCCTTCTGGTTTAAAGTTCCAATCCTGTAACCTTTCACACCAAAAATAGAGGTAGGGGAGCCCTAAGGGAGAGAAAGAGGTAAGGGAGTGAGACAGGGGGAGGGAGGGGTGAGGGTGAGGGTGATAGTTTGTGACATGGGTGGGAGAAAACCTCTCCCAGGGGTGGTCTGAGGGCTGACTGAGGGGGAGGCTGCTATGGTCTTTTTAGCCATAGACTCTGATTCAATCCCTCTGATCTCCAGGCCCTGCCTGTGTCCTCCTAGTCTCGTACGAACCATCATGATCTTGCAAGCTCACGAAACAGAATGTGATCTCCAGAGATCAAGATGGTTCGTACAAGGCTAGTGTCCTCTTGAGGTTACAAACTCCCAGAAAATAGGAATTCTGCTATTTTTTAGGACTCATGGAATGAAATATTGATCAGGGTTCGTATATTCTCTCTTTGTTCAACCATGGCGGCACTTGAATTTCTGTGAAAGTGAGTCGAGTTGCTGCTTTCTTGTCAAGTGCGACTCGCACAATTTCAGAATGGGTATGAGTGACAGGTGGAATCGTTTGTTATGAAATATGGCAGAAAGTGGAAAAAGCCCAAACAAAGAGGAATTATTGTGACAAATGCTGGGTTTCAAGCGAGGTGTTTCCGCATGTAACGGACACACACACACACACACACAAATGGTAAATTAGTGTTTGCTTATCCGAGCGCCTCAGAGAGAGGGAACAAATGGCTTCCTTTGTATTGTACTCCACAGTACAACATGTAATGCATGAATTGGAGTGAATGGTCGGTGATTTATTCCTTCTAGGGGTTTTAGGACTGTGTGTGTGTGTGTGTGTGTGTGTGTGTGTGTGTGTGTGGGGGGGGGGGGGGGTTATTGCAGTGTAAAAATAAGAGCTTAACCCTTTGAACAATCCTAAATTCATCAGGTCTGCCCATGTAATGGCTAATGACATTTCCATTCTAAACAGCTCTATACATCTACAGTAAATCCCATTTTAAAAATCTTTGCACCAAACACAAAACACAGCAACTTAGTTTCAAACTCAAAACAAGTTTTATTTTGTTTTGCTCACAGCCATTCGAAGCCTAGTAATAGCACCCTAACTCTCCTTCCACCAGACAATGATTACCACCTCCTGCTTGGCGACGTTCTAAAAACGACAAAGAGATCAATCTAGATTTCTAGTTTCCTGCTGGCCCTAAACATGTAATGAGGGTACATTTATAACCTTCATCAATCATAAGAAATGAAAATCCATTATAACCATCATCTATTCACATTTTGTCATTTAAGGTAATCACAACTTCACAGGATGGATGAGTAGATGAAGGCAGATGTTATAGACATTAGACTGTGTACATATTTAATGCTGCGGAATGAGCAGGAACAGTGGGAGTCCTCTCAGTCACTAGCAGTCTAAAGGGCAGGCCGATCACCAGAGCGCACCGACAGTCGGGAGCTCAAAGCCAGCCCCTGGCAGTTCCCCATCAAGCATGAACAGACACACTGTGCAAATGGAATTCTATATCCATTTAAATGCCATCAATCCTACTGGATTCATGAGGTATGCTCCTCCGTAAGGTACAGTGCCTTCAGAAAGTATTCATACCCCTTGACTTGTTCCACGTTTTGTTGTGTTACATAGATTTTTTTTTCTCTCAATCATATACATACAATACCCCATAATGACAAAGTGAAAACATGTTTTTTAGAAATGTTAGCCAATTTATTGAAAAAGAAATACCGAAATATCTAATTTACATACACTACATGACCAAAAAATGATGGACACCTGCTGTGGCATTAATATGGAGTTGGTCGCCCCTTTGTTGCTATAACAGCCTCCACTAGATGCTGGAACATTGCTGTGGGGACTTGCTTCTAGAGCATTAGTGAGGTCGGGCACTGATGTTGGGCGATTAGGCCTGGCTTGCAGTCGGCGTTCCAATTCATCCCAAAGATGAAAAGCTCTGTGCAGACCAGTCAAGTTCTTCCACACCGATCTCAACAAACCCTTTCTGTATGGACTGTATGCTGAAACAGGAAAGGGTCTTCCCCAAACTGCTCCAGAGTCCAACGGCAGCGAGATTAACAAGTCTCTCTCTCTCTCTCTCTCTCTCTCTCTCTCTTATATGTACAGCGGGTGAAATAAGTATTGAACACGTCACCATTTTTCTCAGTAAATATATTTCCAAATGTGCTATTGACATGAAATGTTCACCAGATGTTGGTAACCACCCAAGTAATCCATACATACAAAGAAACCAAAACAAATAAGTTCAGAAATTAAGTTATGTGTAATAATGTGAAATGACACAGGGAAAAAGTATTGAACGCATGAAGAAAGGGAGGTTCAAAAAGGCATGGAAAGCCAAGACAACAGCTGAAAACTATCAGTAATTAAAAAGCAATCCAGCCCCCTGTCAGTGCAAATTAATATCAGCTGGTTCAGTCCCAACTGATGGCCTACAAAAAGGTCTCATTGCCAAGGTGTCACACAAGACACATCTCATGATGGGTAAAAGCAAAGAGCTGTCTCAAGACATTCGCAACCTAATTGTTGCAAAACATAATGATGGCATTGGTTATAGGCGCATTTCTAATCTTCTGAATGTTCCAGTGAGCACTGTTGGGGCCATAATACGGAAGTGGAAAGACAATAATTTCACCATAAATTTGCCTCGACCAGGTGCTCCTCGTAAATTTGCCCATTCATCCTTCCTTCAATTATGTGAAGTTTGCCAGTACCGTTTGCTGAAAAGCAGCCCCACACCATGATGTTGCCACCTTCAAACTTCACTGTTGGTATGGTGTTTTTAGGGTGATGTGCAGTGCCATTTCTCCTCCAAACATGGTGTGTATTATGACATCCAAACAGTTCAATTTTGCTCTCATCTGACCATACTATATTCTCCCAGTATTTCACTGGCTTTTCCAAATGTTGTGCAGAAAACTTTAAACGAGCTTCAACATGCTTTTTTTTCAGCAATGGAGTCTTGCGTGGTGAGCGTGCATACAGGCCATGGCGGTGGAGTGCATTACTTAATGTTTTCTTTGAGACAACAGTATCTGCTAATTGCAGGTCTTTTTGAAGCTCTCCACAAGTGGTCCTTGGCTCTTGGACAACTCTTCTGATTATTCTTTTCACTCCTCTGTCAGAAATCTTGCGAGGAGCACCTGGTCGAGGCAAATTTATGGTGAAATGATTGTCTTTCCACTTCAGTATTATGGCCCCAACAGTGCTCACTGGAACATTCAGAAGCTTAGAAATGTGCCTATAACCAATGCCATCATTATGTTTTGCAACAATTAGGTTGCGAAGGTCTTGAGACAGCTCTTTGCTTTTACCCATCATGAGATGTGTCTTGTGTGACACCTTGGCAATGAGACCTTTTTGTAGGCCATCAGTTGGGACTGAACCAGCTGATATTAATTTGCACTGACAGGGGGCTGGATTGCTTTTTAATTACTGATAGTTTTCAGCTGTTGTCTTGGCTTTCCATGCCTTTTTGAACCTCCCTTTCTTCATGTGTTCAATACTTTTTCCCTGTGTCATTTCACATTATTACACATAACTTAATTTCTGAACTTATTTGTTTTGGTTTCTTTGTATGTATGGATTACTTGGGTGGTTACCAACATCTGGTGAACATTTCATGTCAATAGCACCTTTGGAAATATATCTACTGAGAAAAATGGTGACGTGTTCAATACTTATTTCACCCGCTGTATATATTTAAAGTCCATAAATAATGTTTTTTATCAATCAGTATATTTGAATTGTAACCAGCTTTGTATGGCTTGTTTAAGAAAGGATTTAATTTTCAATTGAGCAAGACTCTTGCATGCAGACACCTTTTGCAATGTGCGGGCCACTGCCTTTGCAGTTGACGTGCTGCTCATAGGCCAACGTAAGCTTGCTAACTGGGTTAGGCCAGTTAGGGAACCACTGAAGCATGACCATAATCTATTCTATTCCACCACATTAAGACAATACCCAGTCCAAAGGTTCAGACAGGGAGGCCATGCTTCTGTAGTCACCACTTGTTCTACTGTCAACTCATATTTACAAACCTTTGCATCACAATCAAAGACAGAAAAACGAGAGTATTCACATAACAGAGGTGTGTGTCGAATGTACGAAGCATTGAGTATGCCCAACCAATCTCCCCAACTCTGAGATGAATTTCATAAGACTGCTGTGGTGGAAAGAACCTGTTGCATGATCCGTCACAATTAAAGGAATGTGTCGGCTTGCGGCTCTTGATGTTCAGTGTGCAGGACAATGAGACCCCAGTTGTTTAATGCGTGAGTTCCGTGGGGAATGAGGCAGGAAAAGGCCCAAGGCAACACAGGCAGTAGTGTCAAGGCAGCCAAGTCGTTCCGTTAAAAGCAGTTAGCAAAGCACTGCAGCAGCATCCATTACTCCAATTCGAAACAATAACACAGCCATTATGACCATCTGGAGCTTCTGGAGAGTAAAGGATTTGCTCTAATACTCATATAGAAAATGATCCTTCACATATGGCTGCTATATGAATATTAAAGACTCCGGTGGCCCCAAATGACTAATTCAATAAAGCTATTTAGGGACACACAATTACAGATGATCCATTTTGGTAAATGACCTGCCCCTCCAACTGCAGTCAATGTATGGAGTATTCAGAGCACACAACACTATAGCCATTACCATTCTGCTGGTAAGATATATAGTATCACCTTTACATAAGTATTTACACCCCTGAGTCAATACGTTTGTAGAAGCACATAGTGTATGTTGGAAATATTCAAGCTGGAAAGCAAAGGCAATAATATGTTTAACTGAAGTTAAGGGTATTTGCCTCATACATTACCGTAATAGCTAGGAGGGGAAAAAGCTCTTTAGTCAGGAAAATGGTCTAACAAAAAGCAGCCCATACTATGGGGTGAATTCCAAATGTTATTGATGATGGGGACCAAAGACACTTAAGTCTATACATCATTTGGCTACTTTAGAGGGCAAAATAGCTAATATCACACATCAAAAAGTACTACTGTTTATTATAGAATTCTGTAGTATACTGTAAAATACTATACTCCCCGCTGTAGTATCTATAGATCAAGTATAGTACTTACTATATCATTTTTTAGTAAACTGTAGAAAAACTATACTACACACTGTAGTATCCCTCAATTGTGTAGTACAAACTATATCATTTTGTAGTAAACTGTAGTTTATTGTAGAATACTATACTGCACACTGTAGTATCCCTTGATCACGTGTAGTACTTATGATATAATTTTTAGTATACTGTAGAATACTATATTACACACTGTACTATCCCTCGTTCATCTGTATTACTTGCTATATAATTTTGTAGTATACTGTAAAGTATACTGTATTATACACAAAATAACACTATAGTTAAAATACTACAGTACTGTCCGCAAAAACACTACGGTCTTGTTATCTATATTAACGCTACAGTATTTAATTTCCCCTCCCCCATAGCCCCAAGTTGTGCCACCCATGAGTGAGAAACCTACATGCCAAGTATAGACCATATATTGTGATCCTACAGGTTATAGAAAAAAGCAGTAGCTTTGAGCTATTGGTTCAGATGACAGTCCTACTTTTTTAAAATTGTTTATTTACAGTAACCTCTATTTAACTAGGGAAGTCAGTTAATAACAAATTATTATTTGCAATGATGGCCTACCAAGAAGCAAAAGGCTTCTTGTGGGGACGGGGGCTGGGATTAAAAGAAAAAATATAATAAAAATGTAGGACAACACACAGATCACAACAAGAAAGACAACACTACATAAAGAGAGGCCTAAGAGAACAGCACAGCATGGAGCAAACACAACATGACAACAACACAGTAGAAACACAACATGGTAGCAGCACAACATGGTAGCAACACAACATGGTAGCAGCACAACATGGTAGCAGCACAAACATGGTACAAACATTATTGGGCACAGACAACAGCACAAAGGGCAGGAAGGTATAGATGACAATACATCACGCAATGCAGCCACAACTGTCAGTAAGAGTGTCCACGATTGAGTCTTTGAAAGTAGAGATGGAGATAAAACTGTCCAGATTAAGTGTTTTTTGCAGCTCGCTCCAGTCGCTAGCTGCAGCGAACTGAAAAGACGAGTGACCCAGGGATGTGTGTGCTTTGTGGACCTTAAACAGAATGTGACTGGCAGAACCGCTGTGCTTAATTTGAGACGGATCTGATCCGGCACCTCGCAAATTTGACTTTGTTTGTTCCAGCGCCTATTTTCCCGGATCCGGTAACTCACGATGATTTATTAATTGTTTCACGGTTCACACGGTAAACATTCTTAGAAATGTGATGAGGGTTAAATCCAGTTGCCTCCTGGTTATTTCTCCCGCCCCCCAGAAAGACCATCATGTAAAAGTGCAGTGATCCTTCTGTGTAATCATCCTATCCTGCCACACTGATCCCAGACCTGCTCTCTTATGAACATAGAGGTTACGGGGAAGGCCGGTGGCGTAAGTAACTGATCTTGACACAGGTCTTGGTAGTGGTGGTCAGCTAGTGAAGAGGTCCCTACTTAACCACGTCACATAGCCTACGCTAGTCATCTTCCTACTGAATTTGAATCGTGGAAAAAAAAAAGAAAAAATGTATAAGAAAAGGCAATCGAGTTTGATGACATTTTTCAAGTCCAAAAATCCAGAGAAAGATGGTGAATCGAACCCAGAATGAGCCAGAGAACTGTCAGTGCCGGAGGAGAGGAGTGAGGGGCAAACTGTTCCTGATGGCGATGCCTTAGCTTGCAGTGCTGCTAATCCCGCCAGTTCAGCATCAACGCCGGCACCTCCACTAGCGAGTCAGACTCAGCGGGAGAGGGAGACGGGGGAGAGCTGGGGAGGAGGGGGGCAGTGCATCATCCACCAACGAAGTGCTCGAAGCAGGTGCAATTTGCAGTTCAAGAACAAGCAGACGTATAACCCCTGGCTTGTCATGCAGAATTCAAAGCTGGGCTGTACAACAGACAAAAGGTAGAGAGCTTGGGTCTAGAAACGACTGGAGGGATGAAACTAGTAAAAGAGTGGGTTGAATGTACAGTAAGTTAACATCCTGTGACTCTGACGTTAAAAAACAACAACAAAGAGCCCAAATTTGGTGGCAGCAAGCCTTGTAGACCAGGCTGAAGAGACACCCAGGTTATAGTTAACACTCTAAATGAAAACTCTACAGCCAGTCTTCGGAACAGCCTTAGAAGGAGGCTAAACGACACAGCCACAGGCCCGCTCATGGCTTTGAGCAAGAAATTGACTCTCAGGAGTTAAATGGACTTGAAATGGGGAAGAGTCATTGTGGGAATATCTTTTCTTTACAAACTTGTTTTGTACTGTGAAGTTAATCTGAATATGTGCTTCATATTATCACAGAGTCAGGAGGCCTATATACTCTCATATGTGTGTTCTGCTGTAGCCTAGATTGATTTATTTTATTTGAAGTTATATTTGTTCTACTGCTACATTGATGTCTTGAAAATTATTTGAAATTCTGGTCTTGTAAGCCCCACAGCTGAGTATGTGTGCGTATGCATAGGCCGGTGTTCTGAAGTGAAATCTAAGAATTTTGCTGTACATTGAGGCTATAAGAAATTCGGACTTGTGTAAGTCCCGCAGCTATACTCAAGTATGTGAACATACTGCAGTGACGTCTAAAATGCCTTGGAGAGTGCTGTCTGTTTCACCACCATAGATAGTGAGCTTCTTGGCTGTTTACTCTGTCTGCTGCTCTGCTGCGTCGTGTTTGATACTTTTTTTCTCAATATGTTCCGGTACCTCAGAGCCCCCCAGATAACACCCCTCACGCTCACTATATGTTCTGGGACCTCCCGATTGACTAATTAAGCACTGCAAAACGGGTTTTGCATGTGGAGGATGAGGGTTGCAGTAGGTATCTCAGATAGGGGGGAGTGAGGATCAACCAGTGGGTCAACCAGTAGGTCTTGCGTCAGGTATACAGAGATGACCAGTTTACAGAGAAGTATAGTGCAGTGATGTGTCCTATAAGGAGCATTGGTGGCAAATCTGATGGCCGAGTGGTTAAGAACATTTAGCCGCTCAAGAGAACCCTTACCTGCCGATCTATAAATTACATCTCCGTAATCTAGCATGGGTAGGATGGTCACCTGAATCAGGGTTTGTTTGGCAGCTGGGGTGAAAGAGGAGCGAATACGATAGAGGAAACCAAGTCCAGATTTAACCCTAGTCTGCAGCTTGGATATGTGCCGAGAGGACAGTGTACCGTCTAGCCATACTCCCAAGTACTTGTATGAGGTGACTACCTCAAGCTCTAAATCGTCAGAGGTAGTAATCACACCGGTGGGGAGAGGGGCATTCTTCTTACCGAACCACATGACCTTTGTTTCAGAACAAGGTTAAGGGCAGAGAAAGCTTGTCGGTCACTAAGAAAGCTTTGTTGTAGAGCATTTAACACAAAATACTGGGAGAGTATAAGACGGTATCATCTGCATATAAATGGATGAGAGAGCTTCCTACTGCCTGAGCTATGTTGTTGATGTAAATTGTGAAGAGTGTGGGGCCTAGAATCGAGCCTTGGGGTACTCCATTGGTGACAGGCAGTGGGTGAGACAGCAGATGTTCTGACTTTATACACTGCACTCTTTGAGAGACTATGGAAACCTCTGAGAAGTTGTGCAAAAATTGCTCTTTAAGCATTCAAGCCCCTGCTTCTATGTCAAAGATAATAAAATCAAAACACGATAGGCATACTAGAGTAATGTCCGCAAAAACACTAAAGTAAATACTACAGTATACTACAGTAATGTTTGCAAAAACACTACAGTAAATTCTACAGTATCCTACAGTCATGTCCACAAAAACACTACAATGAATACTATAGTATATAAATAGTAATAGTACAGTATTTTGTCATGTGGGTACAGACATAAGCCTGTAATGTGTTTGTTCATTGCTTCAGTGTAATCTATTGTTAATTCCTTTGTGTATTTATCAAAACCCCAATTAAAACAAATAGATTCATGGGAATTGATGGGGTTTTCAATCTGACATTTAATCCTCTTGTCAAGAGATCATGTTCCAGGAATGAGGGGGAACAGTTGAACAGAGTATATCACCTTTGATGAAATCTGTTTTTATTGATGTCAAAGCATTAAACAAATCCATTTACCGGCTGACATTAATGCTGTGGCGTATTTCACCATTATGAAACAAGACATTTGTCAACATTATGTTTATCAACTGCCATTACGCAGAGATTACCTTTTGACAAACCTCATTTTGCACAAAGCTCTCTCACAGAAAGAGAAACAAATGTATTTAAAGTGCTTGGAGAAGACACAATAAAGCATCTATGTATTTCTCCCACAACAGCAGACTCATTTAATACTTCAACTCTAAGTAATATTACCGCTGTTTCCCAATTTCTTCCCAAAATACACTCACTTGAAGAGAAGAAACAAAGCATATCATACATAAAGGGTGAGAACGGCCAACTCAATAATGCCCAACACTACAGGTAACATCCATCTTCTTCTTCACCGTGTTTACAGCGCAGGTTGACGTTCATTGTTATGAATCTTACCTTGAAGGCAGAACTGAGCAATTTCCGCTAGATGGGAAAAGTCTAAATTGTCTGCATCGTAAAAATTCACAAAAACAAAAAAGTGTGGTCTTAATTTAAGGTTAGGGTTAGCAGTGTGGTTAAGGTAGGGTTAAGGTTAGGTTTAGTATCAGAGCTGCCTCCAGTAGAGGTGTGCTTAGTAGTCGGACAAAACAAGTATCTTAACGGATATGGGACATTTTCGGGATACGATTATGATTGGAGTATTTTTTGTAATTATCCATGATCGGAACAAAATATATTTTTGGGTGCCAACACGCATTTTTCTCATGTCAGTGAGTCAAGTGAGGTGCTACGTGGTCTAAATAAGTCAACTGGCTAGTTTGCTTGCCTGTAAAGAGAAAGGTGGGCTGTACGTTGATCCTGCTCCTCTGATTGGATAGAGGTAAGCTGTATTTCTCTGTCCACTCGATTCATCATTTCACCCGATCACTTTCACTTCTCTGTTTCGGTCTAATCATTCAGACTGCTGCTGCTTCGTGTTAGCCTGCTACTATGATAAATCAAATGGCAAGGATATTTGCTATCAAGCGATCAATGTGCATAATAGGGAAAAAAATGAAATGCAGACGTGCATTCTGACTGATAACAAACCTGTCTGCCCGGTGCAAACTGAGGACACAGACACAGGTCAGACACAGACACACGCACACACTCACACTCCGCGCCTCCTAATCTGCAACTTGTTTGGTCTATAAACCTGGAAGGAAATAGGTAGCCTATTTGCCCACTTACCTACTTAGCCATATTAAAACATTAAAACATTTTCCAATCACAAGTATCATCCAATCCGACTATCAACTGTCAATTTACGGATAAGATTACGAATGTGAGTATTAGTTTGGGGATGGGGGTGCTGCAATGCAGAAATGTTTTTTATGCCTGCACTACAGAGGCTATATCGGCCCACTAATACAGGACTAGTAAAGGCCCAGTGCACTACTTTTGTAAATATATATTTATTTTATAAAAACATTTCAGGGGGGTTCTGCAGCTATGCAAGTATGGCCATGTCGGCACACCCCTAGCCTCCAGTACATAAGTCATCCCAATAACAGTTTTTGACAGTTTGCACACCACCGGCTGTGAGGTGTTGTCAGATTTCAATTGATACCGGCACTGACGCAGCCGGGAGATCAGAGGTACAGAATCAGCTGTTGAGTACTGTATCAAGCTGAACACCTGCCTTCACTCGCACTGAACACTACGCTACAAAGCCCACAGCCTTAACGAAAATGGAGGTAGCTATATTACTGTATGCATGAAGCCCATGGGTATGGTAAGTCTTGGGGAAAAGAGGATATCCCTCTCTCCATTCCATGGTGATACTTCACACATGGGATCAAGCGGAGACAGACTTTGCACAAAGCCCAAATCCCAGTACACATGGATTACTGGGATTGAAAAACGGAGGGTAGGGACTGCCAAGATGAAACGTCAGTGGGGGAATTTATCTGGGAAGACAGGGAGCTCAAAGGAGGAGACCTAGGAACCGGTGAGAGAGAGTGGCTGATTTGTTGCTGGCAGGTGAGGTACTTAGGGCCCCTCTAGATCCTCACAAAGGTAATTACAGCCTGTCTCTCTCTGAATGGCTCGACATGTTCTTCCCATCATACACTGGAGGTCTAAGCAGACATTGTGTGCAATGTCATGACGCTAGTCCTTTCAGTGGAGGGAAGGGTGAGAATCAGTGGAGAATTAGACAATATTTATAATTTAGAGAATGTGTAAACGGTCGGCGAAGAAGTCAGCTACGACTTTGTTTCACCGTTTTGACACCAGGAAGGACAGTACAGCCACTTTAGTCTAACTCCGTCTATACCGGTTACTCAGTTGTGAGGCTTGCATCTGAATGTTGGATAAAATGTTTGACTAAGCATAAGAATACTTTTGAAAAGATTACAATGTGATTTAAGTCTTCTAAAATGAAATTTGTTTGTTGCCACGCCCAAGTGAACAGACATTGGTTGGAAATGATGAACCAACTCCTTTTCTAAAAGCCCCCGTAACGATCGTTACATTCAGGTCCAAGGATGTGCGGACTTGAGTCCACACGTTAAAATGGCAAATTCCATCTACAACCCTAAGTTCCAAATAACGGGAGGACTGTTGTCCCCACGTTTGAAAAGGGCAAATTTCAACTCTACAGGCCAGAAAACGAGAGAGCTTGCTCCCCACGTGTGATGGTATGAACTCTGAACTATTTCACTAAAGAAGAAGCGAATCCTAGATTATAGCCTAACAGACTGCAGAGTGGAAATGTGTGCAAATCGAGCAAGAACACTGACCGACGCGGAAGCGTCTACAGAGTGAGATGAACCTCTCACATGACGACCCAGAAGACTCTACAAGGACAATTGCGACATCGACTGTGCAAACCAGAGCCTCACATCACCAGTTCAGCTATCGAAGCCAGCTTCACGTAAATATGAATTACATTATTTTATCTGAACGGGCGATCGTTAGTGGCATACAGATTTATGTGAGAATAGCGTCCCATGTCAGAAAGAGGCCAAAATTCCTTTGTCTTCCTTCCCTTCCCTCCTTGAACTCTGAATCTATCTTGTTATAACCAAACTGTCATTCTTTAATAATCTGAAGTGTTAAAATCGGGAGATGTTACTCTATAAACAAACGTTCTTCCGTGGTGCCCCGACTTCCTAATTAATGAATGAATGTTTAGATGGTTAGTTTAACCACATAATCATTAAGCCTGGAGAATGGATTTGATAATATAACAGTCTTAACCTTTAATGACAAGTCAGAGACACGACAGCAACTAGGAGAGGTCTTTATGAGAAGACACCTCCAGAAGTGTTAACCTTTAACAGTAGTGACTATATATATATACAGTGGGGAGAACAAGTATTTGATACACTGCCGATTTTGTAAGTTTTCCTACTTACAAAGCATGTAGAGGTCTGTAATTTTTATCATAGGTACACTTCAACTGTGAGAGACAGAATCTAAAACAAAAATCCAGAAAATTACATTGTATGATTTTTAAATTATTAATTTGCATTTTATTGCATGACATAAGTATTTGATCACCTACCAACCAGTAAGAATTCTGGCTCTCACAGACCTGTTAGTTTTTCTTTAAGAAGCCCTCCTGTTCTCCACTCATTATCTGTATTAACTGCACCTGTTTGAACTCGTTACCTGTATAAAAGACACCTGTCCACACACTCAATCAAACAGACTCCAACCTCTCCACAATGGCCAAGACCAGGGAGCTGTGTAAGGACATCAGGGATAAAATCGTAGACCTGCACAAGGCTGGGATGGGCTACAGGACAATAGGCAAGCAGCTTGGTGAGAAGGCAACAACTGTTGGCGCAATTATTAGAAAATGGAAGAAGTTCAAGATGATGGTCAATCTACCTCGGTCTGGGGCACCATGCAAGATCTCACCTCGTGGGGCATCAATGATCATGAGGAAGGTGAGGGATCAGCCCAGAACTACACGGCAGGACCTGGTCAATGACCTGAAGAGAGCTGGGACCACAGTCTCAAAGAAAACCATTAATAACACACTACGCCGTCATGGATTAAAATCCTGCAGCGCACGCAAGGTCCCCCTGCTCAAGCCAGCGCATGTCCAGGCCCGTCTGAAGTTTGCCAATGGCCATCTGGATGATCCAGAGGAGGAATGGGAGAAGGTCATGTGGTCTGATGAGACAAAAATAGAGCTTTTTGGTCTAAACTCCACTCGCCGTGTTTGGAGGAAGAAGAAGGATGAGTACAACCCCAAGAACACCTTCCCAACCGTGAAGCATGGAGGTGGAAACATAATTCTTTGGGGATGCTTTTCTGCAAAGGGGACAGGACGACTGCACCGTATTGAGGGGAGGATGGATGGGGCCATGTATCGCGAGATCTTGGCCAACAACCTCCTTCCCTCAGTAAGAGCATTGAAGATGGGTCGTGGCTGGGTCTTCCAGCATGACAACGACCCGAAACACACAGCCAGGGCAACTAAGGAGTGGCTCCGTAAGAAGCATCTCAAGGTCCTGGAGTGGCCTAGCCAGTCTCCAGACCTGAACCCAATAGAAAATCTTTGGAGGGAGCTGAAAGTCTGTATTGCCCAGCGACAGCCCCGAAACCTGAAGGATCTGGAGAAGGTCTGTATGGAGGAGTGGGCCAAAGTCCCTGCTGCAGTGTGTGCAAACCTGGTCAAGAACTACAGGAAACGTATGATCTCTGTAATTGCAAACAAAGGTTTCTGTACCAAATATTAAGTTCTGCTTTTCTGATATATCAAATACTTATGTCATGCAATAAAATGCAAATTAATTAATTAAAAATCATACAATCATACAATGTGATTTTCTGGATTTTTGTTTTAGATTCCGTCACTCACAGTTGAAGAGTACCTATGATAAAAATTACAGACTTCTACATGCTTTGTAAGTGGGAAAACCTGCAAAATCGGCAGTGTATCAAATACTTGTTCTCCCCACTGTATGTATGTATGTATATATATATATATATTGTGGCGAGCTCGGCCAGAAGAAGATGGCAAGAGACAGAGATTGATTTTACCGGAGAGTTCCCGTGCCCCATACACCGCACGACTCCAGGAACGTCACCCTTTATTTCTCTACCTCCTTCAAATATCAACAATGAACACATCCTCCGGCCACGCAAGGCTCGGTCACGGTAGGCATTTTAACATTCCACCCTACTCCCATAACCTGAACCAAGACAACTTAAAGAAACATAAACACATAACATTAGCTTAACTACTAAAACGTAAAGACATAACACAACCATTTTAAAACCAAAACATGAGCTACCCACAATCCCCTTGCTCCCTTCAGTTACCACGCAACGTGTGGCTAGCATATGCCGGCCAGATCGCTACAATATATATATATATATATATATATATATTTTTTTTTTTTTATTTTTTTTATGTAACTAGGCAAGTCAGTTAAGAACAAATTCTTATTTACAATGACTGCCTACCTACAGGGTCAGCCCCTGGAGCAAATTAGGGTTAAGTGCCTTGCTCAAGGACACATAGACAGGTATTACTGGAACACAAAACACTGGTATGAAAAGGAATGGCTAAGTCCAGGCCTCATTCTGAATACATTCAGGGCTATTATACTTGGTAATAATTGTAATAAAAATTGAATCAATGTATTTGATGAATCTTGGACAGAATTCAGTGTATTTACTAAAGCAATTATCTGCTAGTCCTCAGTGTAGTCAGACAGAGAGAGAGAGAAGAGTGTGTTGGCATCATCATCTAGGTAGGTAGCTTCATTAGCACAGCAGACAGTGTCACTTTTCCAGTCACCAAAGAGGATAAGCTGTGAATCCTTTTTGCATTACAGACAGAGTGGAAACTCCTCCTGACACTCTGGGAATTGGGCCCCTGATTGGTCTGCTCCTCCTTGGCTCGCCAAGACAATGGCAGCCAGGCTGTACCACTCCATCAGCCCCCCTTCCCTTCATGGAGCTGAAGAGGGCCGATAATAAAAATGACGCTATTGCAGATGTCTTTAACAAGTCTTTGAAGACTCTGCCAGGGGGCCCGTTCACTTCAATTAAAGCCAGTTGCTGTGAAAAAGCAATTTGAGGGAAATGTATTCACCCCACCAGCAAAAGCCTGATGCACACTGTCCAGACATAGTCTGTAAAAGTAAATGCATACATATAAAAGGACCATTAAGGTTATAGGCATTGGGTAATTTTATTTATTTAACATTCCAGAAGAAGGACAATGAGAGGAATTGAAGAAATGTAATATTTGACTCCATTACAGGGAGTGTTAATTTGGGCCAGAGGGCCAGACTAAGACCAAGTAGCTCAAACCACTTCTAAAACCCTCAAGCATCCCCAGCATCTCAACAACTATTAACATCTTGATGAAAAAGTAATCATTAGTTAATTGATAATTTACTTTATTGACTGGTTGGTTGATTGCAACGCCAGGCACCACTGTTTGTTTATTCATTTTTACAACTTTTTCTCCCCAATTTCGTGGTATCCAATTGGTAGTTACAGTCTTGTCCCATACGGACTCGGGAGAGGCGAAGGTCGAGAGCCGCGCGTCCTCAGAAACACGACCCCACCAAGCCGCAGTGCTTCTTGACACAATGCTTGCTTAACCTGAAAGCCAGCTGCACCAATGTGTCGGAGGAAACACTGTACACGTGTCAGCATGCATGCGCCCGGCCTGCCACAGGAGTCGCTAGAGCGCGATGGGACTAGGACATCAACAGCCAAACCCTCCTCTAACCCAGACGACGCTGGGCCAATTGTGCGTTGCCTCATGGGTCTCAGCCTGGGATCGAACCGGGATCTGTAGTGACGCTGCGCCACTCGGGAGGCCCCACTGGATGCCCCACTGTTTGTTTATTTGCCGGTACTGAAATTCTAGGGCCAGGCAAAAATATCTGTAATTTTTTATTAATAACACATGACATGTCATTTTTCAGAGGATTTATTGCCTCAGCGTGATAAATTACAAATTAATAATTAACTAACTTCAAATGAACTGGGGATGGATTCATCTTGGAGGAAACCCCAGGTTGTCGTGGAGTGCTGTGGCTGACAAATTACCTGGGAGGTCAATGTGGACAAAACTCCCATCTATCTAAAATATAAAGATGCAGAAGGAATGTAAAATCAAGATGGCCCGTCACTGCTGAATGTAAAATCAAGATGGCCCGTCACTGCTGAATGTAAAATCAAGATGGCCCGTCACTGCTGAATGTGAAATCAAGATGGCCCGTCACTGCTGAATGTAAAATCAAGATGGCCCGTCACTGCTGAATGTAAAATCAAGATGGCCCGTCACTGCTGAATGTGTAATCAAGATGGCCCGTCACTGCTGAATGTGAAATCAAGATGGCCCGTCACTGCTGAATGTAAAATCAAGATGGCCCGTCACTGCTGAATGTAAAATCAAGATGGCCCGTCACTGCTGAATGTAAAATCAAGATGGCCCGTCACTGCTGAATGTAAAATCAAGATGGCCCGTCACTGCTGAATGTAAAATCAAGATGGCCCGTCACTGCTGAATGTAAAATCAAGATGGCCCGTCACTGCTGAATGTAAAATCAAGATGGCCCGTCACTGCTGAATGTAAAATCAAGATGGCCCGTCACTGCTGAATGTAAAATCAAGATGGCCCATCACTGCTGAATGTAAAATGAAGATGGCCCGTCACTGCTGAAAGTAAAATCAAGATGGCCCGTCACTGCTGAATGTAAAATCAAGATGGCCCGTCACTGCTGAATGTAAAATCAAGATGGCCCGTCACTGCTGAATGTAAAAGAGAGGAAGATTCCTAATCACAGTGGATCTTACAGTTATTATTACCATTGGCTGAAAGATGGGTAGAATAGAGAGCTCTGCATCTCTCTCCCTCCATCAACCCTCCAGCATAGGGGAAAGAGCCATGGGTTTTCAATACAATCGGCAGTCTCTGATAGGGCTCCTTTGTGAAGGCGGATTATATACCCGGCAGCCTTTTTCCAACGATACCCACAGTTTTTGGTTTACCATAGGTAGGTCACTGCTGATGTGGTAGGCCAATCATGTGTCAAGACTGGGCACATTTGAAAAGCATTAGCTGGGTGACAGCATTTACATCACTTGTGTATGTCGTGGCACCCTGATGGGAGATCACATTCAATCCCTCAACGGCGCTGCTATGCTTAAGCACTCTACACGTGCAGCGCTGTGTGGATATACAGGCCTTTACTTAGGGAAGAGACATCTTGAAGGATACATTCTAAATGACAAGTTAATGATCCAGTTTCCCTTTCTCCACTTACATAGGCATAGAGTAAGACCCTTGTACCAGCTGGGGAAATATGAAGAAAAAAATTACCACTGCTTACAGTAACTGTAGCTTCTCCCAAGTAAAGAAAAGCTGTTAATGTTGACGACAGATGTTGACAAGGTCTGTACGGATTCAAACAGCTTTCCCAAATAAAATCTTTATCACTGTCATTTTAAACTAGGTGTATTTGGGCATCTAAAATGGAGTACGATAGCAGTGGATGATATATTTTGACGTATTTGCCAAAATGTTTAATGTTCCCTTTCATGTCAAGCATAATAAATGACAGGTCGACCTCAAGTTCTGAAAGAAGTAGTCTATCCTCAAACAGGTGTGAGATTATGAAAGTCTTTGTAGGGGCTCTCCTGACATGTTATAAAATGAGAAAAACCTGAGTATGCTTAATCATGAAGTGCTTCGAGAGGCTGGTCATGGCCCACAGCATGCCAGGCACACTGGACCCACTCCAATTTGCCAACCTCTCCAACAGATCCACGGAAGATACCATTTCCATTGTTATTCACACAGCCATAACATATCTGGACAAGAGGAACACCTATGTGAGAATGCTGTTCATTGACTACAGTTCAGCATTCAACACTATTGTTCCCTCCATGCTCGACACCAAGCTCAGAGCCCTGGGTCTGGACACCACCCTCTGCAACTGGATCCTGGACTTCCTGACAGGCAGACCCCAGGCTCTGAGAATTGGCAACAACATCTCCTCCACACTTTCTTAACACATGGGCCCCCAGGGGTGTGTCCTCAGCCCTCCCTGTTCTCCCTGTTCACCCACAACTGCGTGGCTTTAAACGACACAAACTCCATCATCAAGTTTGCTGACGACACCACGGTTGTAACCAACAACTATGAGTCAGTCTGTAGGGAGGAGGTAAGTGAACTGGCATTGTATTGCCAGGACAACAACCTCTCCCTCAAAGTCAGCAAAACAAGGGATTTGATTGTTGACTTCAGGAAGCAGAGGAGGGAACATGCCCCGATCCACATCAATGGGACTACAGTAGAGAGAGTCAGACGTTTTAAGTCCCCCGGCATCCACATCACCGAGGACTTGACATGGACCAACAACACCACCACACTTGTCAAGAGAGCGCAACAGCATCTCTACTTCCTAAGGCGGCTGAAGAAATTTGGCATGCCACCCCAAGCAAAAAATAATGACTTAATTGGCAATTCAATTAAACATACATACTTGCAGCATGGTAAGAAGGTTGTTTTGCCTCATCCTGTGAACATCTAGACAGGTGTTTTCATCTCACTTGGCCCCTTGTACTACATCAACAGAACTACAAACTGTACATCAAAGGTCAAACTCAAGGTATAATAAAGGTTAAATTGAGTATACTTTATTTGGATAGTCCGAGATGCTCTACAGATGGTCATATTATCATCAAATCTAAGGTTACAGTTAGGGTTAGGTTTCGAATAAGGGTTAGGGTAACCTTTTAACCCTCAAAGGTTAAGTTGAGGGTTAAAACAAAGGTTGAGGTTAGGGTGAGTAGATAGTTAGTTGAAATGTTACTGATAGTCTGTAGAGCATCTACAGATGGAATATCCAAATAAAGTGTTACCAATCGCTGCCTTAACATACAGTAAACTGATAAAAGAGCTGATGTATTGATTGTTTATTTAGTCCTTCTAACTGTTCACTCAGGACGATATGAGTGAATCACTGGTAGCGTAGACATCTCCGAGTGTGATGTGAAAGGCGAGATACCCAGGGCAGTCTTATCAGGCTTGCTACAGACACTCCTGACAGATCTCATCTGGTCCTCACTCAGTCACTGTCACCCTGTGTTCCTAGGAAGCCACCAACAGGCCCTGGAGCTCCCTCTCTGTTTGATTTGAGTGAGAGAGGTGGATGAGCAGTGAGAAGGACACTATCCCTCTGTCAGTCTTGGTGGGGCTGACCGTCACAGAGCAGAGGGGGAACTTCTGGCAACACAGAAGTGAGGGGGGTGTGGGGAGTGGGGACAGCCACCAGTCAGCCATTGCGTTAACCCGATGTACCATTCAACTAGCACGGCCAATTCATTTGTCAATGTTGACTCTCTGTTGCAATTGTCTGTACTGCTCTGAGGCTATATGAAATGAAAAAGGTATTAAACAGCTTTACAACATAACCTTAAAGGTTCAGTCACAGTCTTCCAAAATGTCACTCTTTATGTTAGGGAACTCTTCTCACACTCATTGCATGTCTCTGTCAGGCTCTGGCCATAGAGAAGCCTTTTGCTTCTCTATATAGCCATGGTCAGAGTCTGACAGATCTATTATTTCTGTTTCTGGTGGCGGTTTGTGTTGGATCCCTAATTAGAGGCAGCTGCAGTGCATTGTCTCTAATTAGGGATCCTACATATGTTTGTATGTTCCACACTTGGGTGTGGGTCATTATATATTTCGCAAGTCACGGAGAACAGTGTGCTACGTTTTTCACGTTTGTTGTATCGTGTTTTGTTTTGTGTGGTAGTTTGCATTTTGTGTGTTGTTTATATTGAACTATAATCCTGCGCTGTGTCTTGGTCGCTCCATGCACCCAACCGTGACAGACCTTGGGCTGTGTACGCGCCCGGTCGTGACAGTCTCTCAGGTTGTAAACGCTGTATTGGTGGTGTTGACACATCCCTCAAAACTACTTCCTATGAGTCTATGTCCTCTCAGATCTCCCATAACATCAGAGGTGTTACCTGTTGGTGAGTTATTCTTAAAGTCAAGCAATGCCACAAAAGTATTGATTGTTTGGAGTTCCAATCAAGAAAAATGATTGAACTGACATTTGACATTGACATTTTGCCAACATGCGTCAAAAGGTGAGTCAGTTTAAACTGAGATGCCCTTGTATTTCACACCCATCTCAAGATAGACATAAGCTCCCATGTCCATCTCAGTTCTGCCACCAATTACATCCCAAAACTCTGAGTGGGACACTTCACATTCAATCTGTTTCAAGTGGACTTCATTTGATTGAGGGACTTAATTTGTTTGAGGGAGTGTATTAGGACGGACACTGACAATAAGGTTTCCAGCATTACCTCACTACTGCATGTTCATTAGTCAAGCCTGGGTGTCCAGGGAACTACTAGAGCTCAATTATTTGTTAGGATTATGTGGGGGAAAGTATGATAAGCACATCTGAGCTGCCGGGCAGTCTGAAATCGGTCAGATAAGGTATCAAAGGCATGCCACTGTCATGTTATCTTAGCTACCAGTGCACGTGGCTACCAGTCTGTAAATTCTACACTTGCCTAGAAAAGAAAGACAATACCCACATGAAAAAAATACTACAGTTGAATATAGAATGATACAGTACTTACTATAGAAGTCTGTAGTAAACTCTAGTATACTGTAGAATACTATACTACACACTGTAGTATCCATCGATCATTTGAAGTACTTACCATAGAATTTTGTAGTTTACTGTAAAATACTACAGTATACTACGGACCGCAAAAACACTACAGTAAATACTACAGTGATATCCGCAAAAGCACTACAGTAAATAAGTATATACTACACTATTTCATTTGCATATACCCTTCCCATTCCCCTCCCCCATATCCCAATTTGTGCCACCCATAAGTGTCTACCTACAGATTATGGAAAATGTGTTTTGTCCAGCAGGTTTCCTCAAGGAGAAAGCCACCACTGCTATTTCAATGATAATTAAACAAAAACACTATAGTGAATACCACAGTAATGTTTGCAAAAACACTACAGTAAATACTAAATTCGTGGTCAAAAGGTTTGAGAATGACACAAGTATTGGTCTCCACAAAGTTTGCTGCCTCAGTGTTGGTGATGGCAATTTGCATATACTCCAGAATGTCATGAAGAGTGATCAGATGAATTGCAATGAATTGCAATGTCCCTCTTTGCCATGAAAATGAACTTAAGCCCTGCCACAAAAGGACCAGCTGCCATCATGCCAGTGATTGTCTCGTTAACACAGGTGAGAGTGTTGACGAGGACAAGGCTGGAGATCACTCTGTCATGCTGATTGAGTCAGAATAACAGACTGGAAGCTTTAAAAGGAGGGTAGTGCTCTGTCAACCATGGTTACCTGCAAGGAAACACGTTCCGTCATCATTGCTTTGCACAAAAAGGGCTTCATAGGCAAGGATATTGCTGCTAGTAAGATTGCACCTAAATCAACCATTTATCGGATCATCAAGAACTTCAAGGAGAGAGGTCCAATTGTTGTGAAGAAGGCATCAGGGCGCCCAAGAAAGTCCAGCAAGCGCCAGGACCGTCTCCTAAAGTTGATTCAGCTGCTGGATCGGGGCACCACCAGTGCAGAGCTTGCTCAGGAATGGCAGCAGGCAGGTGTGAGTGCATCTGCACGCACAGTGAGGCGAAAACATTTGGAGGATGGCCTTGTGTCAAGAAGGGCAGCAAAGAAGCCACTTCTCTCCAGGAAAAACATCAGGGACAGACTGATATTCTGCAAAAGGTACAGGGATTGGACTGCTGAGGACTGGGGTAGAGTCCCCTTTCCGATTGTTTGGGCCATCCGGAAAACACCTTGTCCGGAGAAGACAAGGTGAGCGCTACCATCAGTCCTGTGTCATGCCAACAGTAAAGCATTCTCAGACCATTCATGTGCGGGGTTGCTTCTCAGCCAAGGGAGTGGGCTCACTCACAATTTTGCCTAAGAACACAGCCATGAATAAAGAATGGTACCAACACATCCTCCGAGAGCAACTTCTCCCAACCATCCAAGAACAGTTTGGTGACGACCAATGCCTTTTCCAGCATGATGGTGCACCTTGCCATAAAGCAAAAGTGATAACTAAGTGGCTCTGTGAACAAAACATCGACATTTTGGGTCCATGGCCAGGAAACTCCCCAGACCTTAATCCCATTGAGAACTTGTGGTCGATCCTCAAGAGGCGGGTGGACAAGCAAAAACCCACAACTTCCGACAAACTCCAAGCATTGATTATGCAAGAATGGCCTGCCATCAGTCAGGATGTGGCCCAGAAGTTAATTGACAGCATGCCAGTGCGGATTGCAGAGGTCTTGCATAAACTGAATGTCATTGTCAATGAAAGCCTTTGACACTTATGGAATACTTGTAATTATACTTCAGTGTAGCATAGTAACTACTGACATAAAGATCTAAGAACACTGAAGCAGCAAACTTTGTGTCATTCTCAAAACTTTTGACCACACTGTACAGTATTCTACATTCTGCAAAAACACAGTAATTACTATACTATACCCTACAGTTATTTACAACAATATTTACTATCAGTGTTTACTATAGTACACTGTAAGTACTACAGTATACTTCAGTTATGTCCACAACATGTCAGTAAATACTAAAGTAAAGTCAGCCAAAACACTCAAGTGAATACTATAGTATTTATACAATAGTATACTATAGTATTTTTATGCTCTGTCTTCTATGCTTCCAAATCGGTAATGATTCACTGCACTAAATGTGCTTATTTCTGGCATGAGTGTATGCACCATATGTGCCCCACAGACACAGGAAGTACTGTTTAATCTGCACTATGATGGTCAGATCATGGAAATATAATTCAACAATACTATAGCACATGTGGCTTGGAATTTGAATGAAGTTAGAGTATCCCATTAAATTTGTCATTGATACGATGGTTTCGAATTATATAATGCTTCTTGATATGGAGTTATGTATTTAAATCCATTAAAACCCCAATGTAGATCTTGTTTTGAGTGCCATTCGACATCCTTAGGCTGATGATCAGATACGTATTCTGATCTTGATAGGTAATGGACTTGCCTAATGTACAGTAATCCTATAGGATGCTAGCCGACTTAATGAGCATGCATACTTGCTTAACACATCAACTTCATCATCATCAGGCATTCTCTCTCTCTTTGAATTAGTGCAGGTGTAGGATCTTAATTTGACCAGTTTCTCACAGCAGGAAAATTATCCTGCAGCAACAGGAAATGTGAATTCTTGTGTAGATTATAATTAGTGGAGATTTTTGTAGGGGTTGATGCATTTTTTTGTTAGGGCAAATCAAGTCTGACATTTTAAAGTGGAAATTACAAACTTTAGAAGCGTTTGTAAATCTGGAATACACTACAAATTGCATTTCCTGCCCTGCAGGACATTTCCTGCAACAATATGGTGATCAAATTAAGATCCTACATCTGTACTTCGTAAGTTCTCCCTCCCCAATACATTTTAATTTGGGCTAGAATCATATTCCCCAAAGAGATTCTTTACTCCAAAGGAACATTGCATACAGTCGGTGAATACTGGGCACTAAACATTATAGTATTTTGCCCAATCTGGATAATACTAAGATGCTCTGTGTGATAACCGTGTTTATTTAATCTCAGTTATCCGTAGCTTTAGCGTAAAAATAAACGCAAAGAGACTCCATAAGCCCTTAATGGAGTCCAAATTCTGAGACTTAATGAGGGTCGTTGCTCTTGAGGGACGCCACAATCAAAACAAATTACACTTTCTGGGCCTCTCTCTGATTAGCCTGTCATGATTACACTTTCTGGGCCTCTCTCTGATTAGCCTGTCATGATTACACTTTCTGGGCCTCTCTCTGATTAGCCTGTCATGATTACACTTTCTGGGCCTCTCTCTGATTAGCCTGTCATGATTACACTTTCTGGGCCTCTCTCTGATTAGCCTGTCATGATTACACTTTGCATACTCTGCTCACCAAAGAGCCCGAGATTTCTTGAATAATGATCTAGGTCAAATATATTGTGATTACACAATGTGCTCTCTTCTTTCTCCTCGATTCCTTCTCAAAACCAATTGGATGAGAAACCCAGAGGTCCCTCCCCTCTGACCTTCTCCTCCAAAGGGATTTGAGAAAGAGGCGAGGAGAGAGAGGACACATGAGAGGAGTATGCAAATGAGATTCTCCTATAGCCCTCATAAGTCATGCCATGCGTTACCAGGGAGTTAGAGGCGAAGCGAGAGGGTTTACGCCGCCTAAAATCTGCCCACGTTAAGTAGATCATTCATTATTAAGCATGTGAGAAGTTTTTGTATGTGGGGGGGGGGGGGGTGGGGGCAATGAGAGCATGTCGAATTTAGTCAAGATAAAAATTATTTAATTATTTGCCATTTTGATATGTGGAGTTATTATCTAATACAAGTTTCGTAATGCTTAGGTTGTTACGAGACTACTGATATGTGTGATGCATGTGACTTCCTTAAAACTTTGAGAAAAAAAACACTCGGAGTTGTCCCTGTTTAAATTGGAGATGGTCTATGCATACTCATTAGGCTAGCATAACATCTCACCCTCCATTAAATACAGACGGTCAACACCACTCATCGAATATTCAAAAAAGTATTCAAATAACGAGATGTATGCCCCAATCCAAAGAGGGGAATAGGCAGGAGCTTGACAGCCGCCGTTCCGCTCTTTGAACAACGAATTCCATTGTTAAGGTGAAGACACAAGCATCTCGTCATTATATTCAGTATCTCTGGTCATTACGTTGGGGAGAAACAAGTACAGATCAATAGCGCTTTTGCCTTCATCAAAGCTTTAAAATCTGCAGTGAAGATGGTGTTTGCATACTGAAGGAGTCAGGGCTGGGCCTGGTCGTTCTGCCGCCCTAGGCGAGACAAGAAAATTGCCGTCCCTACTAGAATAGTCCCACCAAGCAAAATGAGGTTGAAAATATGAATTTTCCAGACGTTGAAGTTAGGTTCAATTTACACCCCCGGTCAAAAGTTTGGAATATTACTCATTCAAGGGTTTTTCTTTATTTGAAGACATAACACATATGGAATCATGTAGTAACCAAAAAATATAAATATATTTTATATTTGAGATTCTTCAAATAGCCACCCTTTGCCTTGATGACAGCTTTGCACACTCTTGGCATTCTCTCAACCAGCTTCACCTGGAATGCTTTTCCATCAGTTTTGAAGGAGTTCCCACATTTACTGGGCACTTGTTGGCTGCTTTTCCTTCACTGTGGTCCGACTCATCCCAAACCATCTAAATTTGGTTGAGGTTGGAACCAAAAATCCCAAATTTGGACTCCAGACCAAAGGACAAATTTCCACCGGTCTAATGTCCATTGCTCATGTTTCTTGGCCCAAGCAAGTCTCTTCTTCTTATTGGTGTCCTTTAGTAGTGGTTTCTTTGCAGCAATTCGACCATGAAGACCTGATTCACACAGTCTCCTCTGAACACAGTTTATGTTGAGATGTGTCTGTTACTTGAACTCTGTGAAGCATTTATTTGGGGTGCAATCTGAGGCTGGTAACTCTAATGAATTTATCCTCTGCAGAGGTATTTCTGGGTCTTCCATTCCTGTGGCAGTCCTCATGAAGCTGGTTGAGAGAATGCCATGAGTGTGCAAAGCTGTCATCAAGGCAAAGGGTGGCTACTTTGAAGAATCTCAAATATATTTTTATTTGTTTAACACTTTTTTGGTTACTACATGATTCCATATTTGTAATGTCATAGTTTTGATGTCTTCACTTTTATTCTACAATGTAAAAAATTGTGCAAATAAAGAAAAACCCTTGAATGAGTAATATGCCAAACTTTTGACCGAGTAGCAGTTGTGAGTAGCCTGATTAACCATTCCATATTGTCAATTTTACTTTGACCTGCCCTGTTTTCAGGATATGTTGTTTGTTAACATGTAAGTGCATTTTTTATTTTATTGGGAGCCATTTAGTTTATGGGCTATTTGATCGGAGAAACCTGCATGGTGTAAAACGTTTCCGTCTCATGACATTGTATCTTGCCCTGGAAATGGACAAGATACATATTTTGAGTCCATGCCTTTGACAAAGTGGGTACTGCTTATCACAGGGCGGCATATCAACGCTCACCTAAAAAGCCCATATGCCACTGGTTGAGAGAAACGGTCATTGTTTTTGGGAAGAATACGTTTTATGTGTTGTTGGAGGTGCGTTTTGGTCAGTTTAGCTCAGAAAATGCCGCCATTGTTGGGTTTACTGTAACGTGAATTGAGATGTTTAAATGCACTTTAGATAAAATGTGATTTAATTTATGGTCCAAAATGACTGCAATCGCTTTCAAGTCCAAATGCAAAGCTTATAAACAGGTAGGAGGCCTTCAGGAAGTTGATAAGTAAGAATGACATGTGGGGCTGGCAAATGTGACTCATTCAGAACTAAGACCTCTGATCTAAAACCACAGAGACACCACCTAGATGCCTGAGAACATGTTATATGGAGAAGATAATGAAAGCCATCTTTGAGCGGACTTGGACCAGTTCTTTCCTTCCTCTTTGCTGCATGCATCTCCAAGACTCAATTACATCCAAATGATATTTTACAGTATAAGATGGATGATTCATCTGGAGCAAATCAATGCAGGCTGTAAACCAGCTAATATCCATTCAAGATAAATGAACAACTTCCATTTGGCTTCGCTAATTAAGGTTAAATAAATCCAGAGGACCAGCGCTTCCATTTCTCTGTAAATTGCCTTTACCACAGCATAAGGCAAATCCACAAATAATGAATGATGACCTAGGCCATGTATTTATGCCATGACTCACCTTGGTGATGCTATTGCTCCATTTTATAGAACTAAGGCAGCAACTCATATAATCTGTAATATGTTTTCAGATTCAGACACAACTGTATCAGTTTCCACCTTGTGATTTGATTTAATAGGGTCCCCATTAGCCGACGCCGAAAGTGACAGCTAGTCTTACTGGGGTCCGACACGTAACGGGAAAAAAAAGACATAACAGACAAAATACTTTACAATTTACATACATTTTAATTGCAGCAGATTTAATACAAAACATAATCATTTTATTGCGTGTTCTTCAATGAATGTTAAATGGAAATCAAAACGCCCCAGAAGAAAAAAGGGATGACGAAAAAATATTTAAATATATTTCAAGTATTATGTTGGGGGAGATGAAAGATAGCTAGACAAAAGGGCAGGGTTGGGTTTGAATAGGAAATACGAACAAGTCAAGTTTGATACATTTTGAATAGTTCAAACTTTAACCAGATGATGTTCCTTCCAAATCACTCATGAGCCTTATCAGTCAAACTTGATTAAGCACATTTTCTCCATGTCCACAAGTGGTTGCTCTGAGTAAGGGAGTAATAATGAACTGCCATGCTTCATCAAACCCAACAACCAATCCTCAATGCCAGGCACCAAAGGTCCTGTGTCTGAAGGACCTTGTTAGCAGACCTTGTAGACGCCTGTCTAAATCATTCCACATTACTACTTTATTTATCCCACATAGCAGTCAAGTCTATTACTGAAATACATGAGGATTTACGAAGTTAAAATGCAATGTACAAATACACATAGGGCACAGATAATAAAACATGATAAAACAGGAAACTCAATATGAGACGGATAGAAGGATGTTAGGGAAATATCCGACTTCATAATCAAAGCTACAGCATTCTAGTTTGCCTGGAAGGAGTTCCGCTAATAACCTGGTCCCTGGATTTTTTTTCCTCTTCTTAATTGAAGACGGGGGAAACCACCGGCACTAACTTCACTTCCTCAGGAAAACCCTGACTGTTTACCTTGAATAACACCTTGGCCAACTGTTACTGTATGAAGGCATGATAGAGGCTGAGAGGAGTAAGTGGTGGGGAATTAAATTCATTAACCTCCAATCAAACACATATTGACAAACTGTTACTCCCCAGCCCTGTTGACAACCTTTAATGTGAACTCGAAAACACTTAACTATCTGCTGTAGTAACTGAGAAAACACTTTGCGAAAGTCATTGTAAGCCAAACCAAATACAAGGCTTGGGAAATGAAAACCGATTATAGTTGCTTTAGTGTATCGAGAGAAAGCGTCAACTTCTTTATACTTGGACCTGACTCAGCAAGTCTGCTTGACGTGTCCTCATCCTGCATTGTTTAACATGGCCAACAGAGTGTGGCCACAGTACAGTGGTTTTCTGTAGCTGGCAGCATTGAGAGTGCAGAACAGCATAGCACTGCCGAAGTCAAAACAAATACGTTTTTGCCTTTGGTGACGCCAAGGATATTTATGTGCAGGTATTCAATCCCTTTTCCGACACCCAGCCTGCTGCACTGTAACGCCAGCACCAAGATCATCGCCAGCACCAAGATTATCACTGCAGGCCCTTTTACCCATACTAAGGTGAGTCATTTTTCACCCACTCTCGTTGGATAGTAAAAAAAAATAAAAAATCACTGCTGATGGAATGATCAGATCTATTTAAGGTTCTATCACCGTCTGCTCCAGAATACATAGCTCAGACGTGTGAGTGCCTTTTTGAATTTTGCTCCAAAATAGTGAAACCAATGTTGAGAGCTTTTTTTCTGAGGGTTTGTGACTGTCCAGTGTCCATTATGGTCTGTGCCGAACAATACGAATGCAAATAGTAGTCATTAATTATAGTGACATTGTACCTGTCGATCAAAGGCAAAAATAATGGCGCCAACATAGACAACAATTTTTTTTTTTTTGAGTGGACATCAAATCAGTCAACTAGGGACAGCCCAAAACACAAAATATCCTAATTATAACATCATTCATAGGCTGCAGGTATGCAAGTCTTTGATGATTGACAGCTTATTCAATGAGCTGTTTCAACAGTTCTATCTCTATGGAGAGGCCCGAGGGTTGAGGGGAACCGAAGCTAAATGGCCTGAAGCACTGAGGGGAGCTACAAAGGGCTGCCATTCACAACCACTCTCATAGATCTCACCTGGGAGAAATATGAAACCCCCAAGACAAGACCCAAGTTCTTACCCCAACTGCCGTGCTATAAGCAGAAGGAAGGTGAGATCATTATCTTGTTTCATCTGACATACAGTGTGAGTTTCTCATTTATGTTCCTTTAACCAAATACTGTAAATCACTCTGGATGAGGGAACTATGTTTACTTTTCACTGCTCGTGCAACGATTGGAGTGATATGACTGGACTGGAGTGATATGCTCGTTTTATATTGATTAATTAAGTCCTGTTAATGATGTACCCAGGGTCCTAACATGAAATGTTGTGTGTGTCAGCACTGTCAGAACTGTCACAGCTGCAATCACATATGTATTGCATACAGCAGATTAGATTGATTGAACATCCTGATGGCATTTGATTTGTATAGGGATTGCCTATGTAACGTGCACAAGTACAGTGAAATGCCTTTCTTGCAAGCTCTTTCCCAACAATGCAGTAATCAATATCAGTAGTACTATGAAATAAAGTAGAACGAACCCATAAAGAAATAGAAAGACAATTAAATAATAAAGCTATCTGAAGGATCAGTTCCTACAAATAAGTGATGTGACTGCAGACTTAACTTAGCTGCATTGTTCTACTAGAAGTGAATCAGAAGAACAACACGATTGCCAAAGTTGGAGGTCAGGATATGGATTGTTGCCAATTTACACTGTTATTCGGCAAGTACATTTAGTTGTTTTACTGTTCTTCTAAAAGAGCCAGCTGAATGCAGATGGGCTTGCAGGAGTAAACTGCATTTCAATGATAAAGGGTTCAAAAGAAGATTTAGGTGAGAAATTGAAAGTCTTTTTCAAAGACATTCATTCAATTGTCAAGAGCTTTTCTTTCCTCGTCTCCACATCAATGCAGTTATTATGGCTCAATATGCAGAGTGCAGTAGCATGCTTTCATTAACAATATACAGTGCCTTGCAAAAGTATTCAGACCCCTTGGATGTCTTCACGTGAAAATTGCGATACAAAGTTAGATTAAAATGTAATGTCAAAGTGGAAGTCTATTATTAAATAACGGAAACGTAGTCGTTGCATAATTATTCAGTTCCCTGAGTCAATACATGTTAGAAACACCTTAGGCAGCGATTACAGCTATGAGTTTTCTTGGGTAAGTCTTTAAAAGCTTAGTTTGCACGCCTGGATTGTGCAATATTTGCCCATTAATCCTTTCCAAAATCTTCAAGTTTTGTCAAGATGTTGGGGATCATGGCCAGTCAGCAGTTTTCAAACTGTAACTTGGCCACTCAGGAACATTCACTGTCTTCTTGGTAAGCAACTCCAGTGTAGATTTGGCAGGGTATTCCCTTTGAGTCAGGAACCAAAACTCCTCCGTAGTGACCCGTGAATGTATTCGGTCACATGACAGCTCGATCAGCTGAGCCAGGATCACAGTCAAACGGATTGGGCAGTAGGTCCCAAAGTGCTCTTCTAAGCGTTGGAGGTGAGCAGTCATCACTCGTGTGGGGAAACCTACAATCAATAGTTTACAATCAAAGTTACCTGCTACAGTACATCTCCAAGTTCTGTGCTCAGCTCTTTTGCTGCCAGTTGCTCTCGGTGTATAATACAATGTATCCATATGGCACATTCATAAATAGAGTGCAGAGGCCTGCCCACCGTCCCGCCATAGATGGAGCTCCATCTGTGCAAAATCCCACCGTTCGAACCCATGGAATCTGTTTTTCGTCAATATAGCCACGCAGCACACTGAACATCCCCTGTACCCTTTCAGGCTCGGGAATCATGAGACAGAACAATATGTCCTCGTGAATTAGCATCCCCCGACGTGCATAGCGAACAAAAGTCAATACACAGCTAACGTCCATTTGGAGAGCATAAGCTGGGGAGTTTTTGAGTCATTCAGTCAGTTTCCTCTTGTTTGCTAGCAATAGTGTGAATTCTTTGTTTAACAGTGTTATCTGACAAAGGTAATGATGTGAGTTTCTGTGCCTCTGCCTCCCCACACATTGTTTTCACCATATCAATTGCGGCCGGTAATATCGAAGTCTTTGAAAATAGTGTGTGGTTTCATAGAGTAGCGGGCCTAGCCATTCACCGTGGGAATGATTTAAGTGCAACAGTCAAGTGCGACTTTTTCCCCAGGATCTAAGGGCGCTCTCTGGTTGAATTTTATCTTTGAAATTTTAATATTTTTCATTTAGATTTTTAAGGTTAACCACATTACAATGCTATTATTATATTTGTTTTAGTATATCTTTTTTTTGTAGGATTTCTGGAAATTCTCTGCGAACCCGTTTTCATATCAGACGACCCCACATAGGGTCGCAAACCCCTAGTTTGGTAGCTGATGCTTTAGTGCCTTGTTGCAGACAAGATGCATGTTTTGGAATATTTTTATTCTGTTTCTTTTATTATTCTTTTCACTCTGTCATTTAGGTCATTATTGTGGAGTCACTACAATGTTGTTGATCCATCCTCAGTTTTCTCCCATCACAGCCATTGAACTCTGTAGCTGTTTTAAAATTACATCCCTAAGCAGTTTCATTCCTGTCCTGCAGCTCAGTTCAGAAGGACGACTTTCTTTGATGTGTCTGGGTGGTTAAATACTTAATCCAGAGCATTATTATTAACTTGACCATGCTTAAAGAGATAATAAATGTCTGATTTGTGTGGCTCAGTTGGTAGAGCATGGCACGTGCAATGCCAAGGTTGTGGGTTGGATTACGATGGGGGACCAGTACGAATGAAAATGTACAGTATGTACTCACTACTGTAAGTCGCTCTGAATAAGAGCGTCTACTAAATGACTAAAATGTAAAAAAATTTTTAATAATGATACCCATCTACCAATCACTGCTCTTCTTTGATGCTTACAAAAAGCTCCCTGGTCTTTGTAGTTGAATCTGTGCTTGAAATTCAATACTTGACTGAGGGACCTTATGGATGGATGGATGGATGGATGGATGGATGGATGGATGGATGGATGGATGGATGGATGGATGTGGGACACAGGACGATAGTCATTCAAAATTCATGCCAACCCCAATTATTATTTCACACAGTCCATGTAACTTATTATGTGATTTGTTGAGCCACATTTTACTCCTGAACTACATTTTAGTTATTACATTTTTATTAATCTTTTGTTGACTTTTTTTTTTTTCTTCAATTAAATTAATTGAATCCCTCTTTTGTAACACAATCAAATGTGAACAAATCCAAGGGGCGTGAAAGACAGTCAATATCAATCATTGACAGGGTAAGAAACCAAAAATAAGTTCAGAAGCATAGAGGTGATGTTGCATAATGTTGAATGAAGGTATTTCTATTTCATACTTGAGCTATAGTAAACAATAGATTGAACTGTATAACCTCAGAGCATGCATCCCCACTTCACAAACACATAAATCCTGTTGAACATTCAATTTCACATTAAACCTATAGTTAATTATTAACACATAATTATACACATTTACAGACTCGTTATGAATCCCTTAATGTTGTAAGGAAAACATCACCCAAAAACTATATTTTGGCATTTCTTTCATTAGTCCATTGGTCCAAAATGTACAGTACAACCGGTATGATGCATTTTACATAATTTGATGCTGCGTTTTGTCCTTTTATGAGTGTGCATACTGTTAACTACTCAATGTCATGAATTCATACAAAACCACTAGGTTTACAACTGGAATATATAAATATCATACCTTATCTGCTAAATTAAATATTTCTGAAATCTATTTGAGGAGTATCCAAATTGACAGTAAAATATCATTAAATGATATTGGCACTTAAGATTGGGAACTGCCTGGCACAAAATGGCTGGATGAACTTTCAGGTTTATCAAATAATGAATCAGATTGGTGAAATCAAAGTATTGTATAAGAATAGAGTTTCCTTCATTGCTATGCCGTAGCATGAGCGAGGTGATGACTGCCACAGTTAGTAGTGCACAACCATTCCAAGCCTGGATTTGTTTGCCGAAGTTGTTTGCTCAATCAGATCCGGGCTTAAGTGCCTGGTCTATTTGAGAGAGCAGTGTTACAAGCTTAAGTGCCACATTTACAAAGACCCCCATTTTAGCATTGATGGGGCAAATTAGAAATATGGTTAATACACTGGACCTCGTGTCTGGACGACATTCAATTCAAGGGTTGTCAGGGAGGGTTGCTGCACAGCAAATTCTGCAATAAAATCACCAAAAGTGGGACTGTTTAGAATCAAGGGGAGGGCAAATGAGGCGGTGTCTATAAAATGGTGGTCGCAAAATTAACAAGAAGAGCTCAACAGAAGTAGAGATTGGATAATAACATGGGTGCAGAGGCAAGGCTGAAGGGTAGTCTTTGGCAGGCGAACGAGCCGAATGCAGAATTCAGGGAGCGGCAGGGCCTGCCAAAACGCTGTTTGCAGTCAGAGGGGAAGACAATGGATTAGCTCTGAAGTGAGATGCCAACACACTCCTTCCAGCCACGGTGCTGGTCTAGTCTCTCGCTCAATGTGCTGCTTCATCCAACAAAAAAAACAGTCAGCTGAATTCCTATGCAATGAGGCAGAGTGGAGGGCTTCTAAGAGTAATGATGGCTCATTAACCATGCTCTGTGAAATGTACTGTTTATGCTCACTCACTGAGCCATATTGGGGGTCATTCCACAGTCTGACCTGTCACTTTTGTTTCCTGCATTTGTTTATATGGTTGTAATCAAATAGCATCTTTGTGATCTATGCTGTCTCAAATGGTACAGAGACGTTCTCTCAGTGAAGTTGTGTAATTAATACAGTGATAACTAACTTTGTGATAAAAAAAAAAATAATCAACTGAGGGAACATTGGAATATGGGCAAATCAAATAGGCTTGTTTGGGACTGCGTTATACAGGTGTAGGAACTTAATTTGCTTAAGTTCTCCTGTTGCAGGATATTGCTGGAAATGTAAAACCTGTAGTGCATTTGAGTTTTACATTTTGGACTTAATTTTCTCTTACAAAAATGTTTATCAAGGAAAAGCTCAAAGTTCTTGCCCAAACAATAAAGAGATACGGTCTACCTCTAGTAAAAAGAAAAAAAAGAAAAGTTCACTAAACAAAAACAACCTCTGCATTTTCAAGCAATAACAAAAACCAACAGTAGTTATTCCAGAATGTCCCAGGGAAATTCTATGAATACATGCATAAGCCGCTCCGATGAATCTCTGTTTAGTTAGATCTGAGATAATGCAGCCCTAAGAACAACAAATGGGAGTATAGATGTTTTTGCCAAACAGTGGATACCATTCAGATCAAAACTACAACTACTAGGCTTGATTTCAAAGCCCTGATCCCAGTAAAAAAGGAACTTTCAGTACCATTCTCATAACCCTTACTCTGACACATGATTTATTTTTTATGCTTTATACAAGCAAAACAACTTTTATGGGCCCTATTTTCATATTGTTACTGCAGTGCATCAAATGTAATCACTCAAAAATACAATGTCTCTCAGTGTTAAAAATTCGCTGCAGTAGACTTGTAAGGTGTCAGCATACTTCACACTCGTTCGGTTCAGTCTGCTCGCATACTCCCTTAAAAGACCTTTGCTTGAAAAACGTGAAAAAACGGCAATAGTACTGTTTGTCCATGTTGACACGCCATAGCTAGTATACACTTCCTCAAAATAGTCAGAATAACTCTAAAATAACTCACTAAATCTTTTATTAATTTTGACATAGTCAAACAATTTTGCATCTGACTAGGATGTTTGGTGCAGTATTTCTCAAGTGAAAAAATGTGCATGAGGACGAGTCGTCTCTTGTTGAATGACGACAAGCACTTCATTGAAGAATTCCTATTGTTGACCAATCGCCGACGAGGGAACGTAGACTTCGGCTAGCGACTTAGACTTGCCTCGATAAAAAATAGAAAATGTTGTTTGCCCGAACAGCCGAAAAAACCCTTGCCGAAGTCCAAAACAAACAAAAACGTCACAAAAGGTTGTCATAATATATGCACAAGCTGTTCCGAACTGTTTTGTCTGGGAAGCATGTGGACACATTTTAGCACACCATCCCACAGCCCTCATAGTTTGTGTCTATGTAACTTTCTAACTTCTGTAGTAGGCTCCCCTCCACCATAGGAGCCAAGCAGGCCAGGTGGGTGGTGAACTGGCACTTCACATCTAGAGCCCTGGCCATGATTGGTTGCTAGTAGGGGTGTAACAGTACAAGTGTTCCTACCGTACCTTTAGGGGACCTCGGTTCGGTCCGCGCTGTGAACCAGAATGAATACATCCCCAAAAATGAGCAAGTTCAAAAACTATGCCCAAACTCCGGTAAGACAGTAAGGAAGAATTCAAATGCGGTGGCATTTGTTATTTGTTTGTTCACATAAAGTTTGGAGATATCCAACCCTTGTCAAATGATGGTGTAAAATCTCAAAGTAACATTTCGCTTGTTTGTAATGTATGCTGTGCCAAACATTGGGATGCTGGACACAAGCAGGGATGATAAGAGGCAATCTAGATGAGATAGTCGATGTGTCATCAGAGGGCACAGAAAATTACGATTGACTGTTTCAATCGGAGAGGACTTCACTTTATCCATGTGAACACAGAGCCTGCTGCCGAAAATAGAGGAATTAAAACTCCTCGCTTCTAACACCCGGGCTGCAGTAGTTGCTGTGACTGAGACATGGCTCGATGGCTTTTTCTTTGCAACTCTGCCTAGAAGGCCAGCATCCCGGAGTCGCCTCTTCACTCTTGAACTTGAGACTGGTGTTTTGCGGGTACTATTTAATGAAGCTGCCAGTTGAGGACTTGTGACACATCGGTTTCTTAAACTAGACACTAATGTACTTGTCCTCTTGCTCAGTTGTGCACCGGAGCCTCCCACTCCTCTTTCTATTCTGGTTAGAGACAGTTTGCGCTGTTCTGTGAAGGGAGTAGTACACAGCATTGTACGAGTTCTTTAGTTTCTTTGCAATTTCTCGCATGGAATAGCCTTCATTTCTCAGAACAAGAATAGACTGACAAGTTTCAGAAGAACGTTTTTTGTTTCTGGGCATTTTGAGCCTGTATTCGAACCCGCAAATGCTGATGCTCCACATACTCAACTAGTCTAAAGAAGGCCAATTTTATTGCTTCTTTAATCAGTACAACAGTTTTCAGCTGTGCTAACATAATTGCAAAAGGGCTTTCTAAAATTAGCTAACACAACGTGCCATTGGAACACAGGAGTGATGGTTGCTGGTAATGGGCCTGTGTAGATATGCCATTAAAATAGTCATTTACAACATTAACAATTTCTACACTGTATTTCTAATTAATTTTATGTTATTTTAATGGCCAAAATAATTAGCTTTTTGTTCAAGAAACAAGGAAACAACGGTTATATTAACTGTAGAAACCAGGCAAGATACAAAATGGATAAGGCCAAATCCCAACATTACATAGACGCTGTTAATGACACCTGTGGAACATTTTAAAGGACATTGGTTTAAAAACTCAGCATAAGGTAAAATCCTGTAGTATTGGCCTGGATATTGATGATGTTTTAGGCTATGACCAGGCAACGGTTATTGTATTGTAACACATGTTTTACCATTATAGCCTCATCTCTGGTTAAGAAGTTACTGACCTGCTCTGGACACTATGGCCAGTCTTTCATTATCAACTTTTACCATAGCAAAGGTATCACAAATTATTTGTTGGAGCTGTGCATGGTAACAGAGGACAAAGTTTACAATCTACTATGCTTAATGAGCACAAACAAAGCAACTGGGCTAGTTAACCTTCCTGCAAGATTCATAAAGGATAGTGCTTGTGTCACTGCTAAAATGTAAACCTTTCTATTTGTAGTGGTAAATTTCCCAATGATCTCAAAACAGCCCGGGTGGTTCCGCTCCACAAGAAGAGCGGTAAAACAAATGTAGGAAACTACAGACCTGTGTCTCGATCCTCAGCACCTTTTTTTTTTTTTACCTTTTATTTAACTAGGCAAGTCAGTTAAGAACAAATTCTTATTTACAATGACGGCCTACGCCGGCCAAACCCTCCCCTAACCCGGACGACGTTGGGCCAATTGTGCGTCGCCCTATGGGACTCCCAATCCCGGCCGGTTGTGATACAGTTCGGCATCGAACCAGGGTCTGTAGTGACGCCTCTAGCACTGAGATGTGTTACCTTAGACGTTTTTATTTTTTTTATTTCACCTTTATTTAACCAGGTAGGTCAGTTGAGAAAAAGTTCTCATTTGCAACTGCGACCTGGCCAAGACAAAGCAAAGCAGTGCGACAAATAACAACACAGAGTTACACATTAAACAAACAGTCAAAAACACAATAGAAAAATCTATATACAGAGTGCAAAATGTAGTGCAAAAATGCAGTAAGGTTAGGAGGTAGGACAATAAATAAGACTATAGTGGTGAAATAAATTACAGAATTATCATCATTAACACAGGAATGAAGGATGTGCAAATTATGATGTGCAAATAGAGATACTGGAGTGCAAGATTAGTGAAAATAAACAAAAATAAATATGGGGATGAGGTAGTAGTGTGGGCTATTTACAGAAGGGCTATATACAGGTGCAGTGATCGATAAGCAGCTTTGACAACTGATGCTTAAAGTTATTGAGGGAGATAGGAACCTCTAGCTTCAATGATTTTTGCAATTCGTTCCAGTCATTGGCAGCAGCGAACTGGAAGGAATGGCGACCAAAGGAGGTGTTGGCTTTGGGGGTGACCAGTGAGATATACCTGCTGGAGCGCATGCTACGTGTGGGTGTTGCTATAGTGACCAGTGAGCTGAGATAGGGCGGGGATTTACCTAATAAAGACTTATAGATGACCTGGAACCAGTGGGTTTGGCGACGAATATATAATGAAGGCCAGCCAACGAGAGCATACAGGTCGCAGTGGTGGGTAGTGTATGGGGCTTTGGTGACAAAACGGATGGCACTGTGATAGACTACATCCAATTTGCTAAGTAGAGTGTTGGAGGCTAGTTTGTAAATTACATCAAGGATCGGTAGGATAGTCAGTTTTACAAGGGCATGTTTGGCAGCATGAGTGAAGGAGGCTTTGTTGCGAAATAGGAAGCCAATTCTGGATTTAATTTTGGATTGGAGATGGTTGATGTGAGTCTGGAAGTTGAGTTTATAGTCTAACCAGATGCCTAGGTATTTGTAGGTGTCCACGTATTCTAATTCGGATCCATCGAGAGTAGTGATGATAGTCCGGTGGGCGGGTGCTGGCAGCGTTCGATAGAAAAGCATGCACTTAGTTTTACTAGCGTTTAAGAGCAGTTGGAGGCCACGGAAGGAGTGTTGTATGGCATTGAAGCTTGATTGAAGGTTAGTAAACACAGTATCCAAAGAGGGGCCAGATGTATACAGAATGGTGTCGTCTGCGTAGAGATTGATCAGAGAGTCACCAGCAGCGAGAGCGACATCGTTGATGTATATAGAGAAAAGGGTTGGCCCAAGAATTGAACCCTGTGGCACCCCCATAGAGACTGCCAGAGGATCGGACAATAGGCCCTCCGATTTGACACACTGAACTCTGTCTGCAAAGTAGTTAGCGAACCAGGCAAGGCAGTCACTTGAGAAACCAAGGCTGTTGAGTCTGCCAATAAGAATGCGGTGATTGACAGAGTCGAAAGCCTTGGCCAGGTCGATGAAAACGGCTGCACAGTACTGTCTTTTATCGATGGCGGTAATGATATCGTTCAGTACCTTGAGCGTAGCTGAGGTGCACCCATGACCAGCTCGGAAACCAGATTGCATAGCAGAGAAGGTACGGTGGGATTCGAAGTGGTCAGTTATCTGTTTGTTAACTTGGCTTTCGAAAACTTTAGAAAGGCAGGGCAGGATGGATATTGGTCTATAACAGTTTGGGTCTAGAGTGTCTCCTCCTTTGAAGAGGGGGATGACCGCGGCAGCTTTCCAATCTCTAGGGATCTCAGACGATACGAAAGAGAGGTTGAACAGGCTAGTGATAGGTGTTGCAACAATTTCGACTGCTCCAAAGTTGTTTAGAGATTCATTTTTAATCAAATTGAGGGATACCTTCTCGAGCACAAACTTCTTTATGAACTCCAATCTGGCTTTAGAGCAGCTCATTCCACTGATACTTGCCTTATCCACCTTTTTGTCCACATCAATCAGGAAAGTGAGAAGGGGAACTATGCAGGTATGGTCATGTTAAACTTGCAGAAAGCTTTTGACACTGTGGACCATGATTTTCTCCTGATGAAACTGAAATGCATGGTTCTAAATGATGTTGCGGTGAATTGGTTTAGGTATTATCTGACCAAAAGAACACAAGTATGTCATGTTGGTGATGTTCTGTCAAATAAATATCAAAGAAATATCCTGCGGGGTACCGCAGGGATCAATTTTAGGGTTTCTCTTATTTCTTATATACGTTAATGATATTCCAGATACAGTAAAGTGCAAACTCTTGCTGATGACTTAGCCATACTAGTATCAGGGAAGGATGCAGTTTATGTAGAGGAGACCCTGAGTAAGGAGTGGTACAGGAGACCCTGAGTAAGGAGTGGAACAGGAGACCCTGAGTAAGGAGTGGAACAGGAGACCCTGAGTAAGGAGTGGAACAGGAGACCCTGAGTAAGGAGTGGAACAGGAGACCCTGAGTAAGGAGTGGTACAAGAGTTCTGAGTAAGGAGTGGTACAGGAGTTCTGAGTAAGGAGTGGTACAGGAGTTCTGAGTAAGGAGTGGTACAGGATTTCTGAGTAAGGAGTGGTACGTTAACTAAGTCTAGAGTGGAACAACTTAAACTTGATCATATGTTTGACATCTTAAATGATTGTGCACCAGGTTATATGAAAAAACACATTGATATGGTTTAGAGCTAGTGTTAAGTCTTGTCCCAAGAGTAAACAATACTCAGGAGCAAGTTTTTCTATACATTCTATGCATTTGTCTATGGAATAGCGTCCCCTTGGAGATCAAGCAAATAAAAAGTAGAAATAGCTTTCAAAAGCAGAAAAAGGTTTTCATTTGGACAAGGTTGTCTAAGTAAGAGAAACTACTCCACTGCCCCTTGTGTCCCCTACTTCTGGTCAAGTGTATTTATTTGAATGATCGGTATGATGTGCAATGAATAGATAGTTTTTCAAATCAAAATACATTGTTCACATACACGTTTAGCCATGTAGCGAAATGCTTGTGTTCCTAGCTCCAACAGAGCAGTGGTATCTAACAGTTCACAACAATAAACACAAATCTAAAAGTAAAAGAATGGAATTGAGAAATATATAAATATTAGGACGAGCAATGTCAGAGTGGCATAGACTAAAATACAGTAGAATAGAATACAGTATATACATATGAGATGAGTAAAGCTGTTGCTCCTTCACCACACTGTCTGTGTGGGTGGACCATCGCCATTGATGTCTACGCCGAGGAACTTGAAGCTTTACACCTTCTCCACTGTGGTCCCTTCGATGTGGATACGGGTGTGCTCCCTCTGCTGATTCCTGAAGTCCACCATCAGCTCCTTTGTTTTGTTGACGTTGAGTGAGAGGTCATTTTCCTGGCACCACACTCCCAGGGCCCGTCATACATTAAAAATCATACAATGGGATTTTCTGGATTTTTGTTTTAGATTCCGTCTCTCACAGTTGAAGAGTACCTATGATAAAAATTACAGACCTCTACATGCTTTGTAAGTAGGAAAACCTGCAAAATCGGTATCGGTGTATCAAATACTTGTTCTCCCCACTGTATTTACAATTTGAGCTTGGCTTCGATAGATGGGTCGAAGACGGAAGACTCTGGTTCATACCAAGTTGCCATAATCAGCTCGTACTGTGTTCTGGCTAGTCTAGTCGAAATTCAAAATGTTAACCTGGCGATTGTCATCTCCAAGTTATAGTTCATGTAGTTTTTGTTAGATAGAGTTGTAGTTCAATTTAGCCCTTTTTAAACGTATGGACAAATGAGGAGGCACAAACTAATCACACAAGTCACAGTTCAACTTAAACTAAATGTTTATTTACTTATAAGTAAATAAATCTTGTCACACCAGAGAGCAAGTAACTGATGTGAGTGCTTTGCAATAAGGATGGCGGGTCAACACTACATTTTGACTGTCGGGTTGAGCGCCCCGACACATCACGACACAGACCTTTTTATAGCAAGGACACACCCCTTGAATGTTCATTACAAACAGATGTATGGAAAGTGTCACAAGGTTAACACTTGATAAATGAGAGAGGAATATCCCACACTATCTATCATTTTGCACCGACGGTCCCGAGTTCACCCTGAGGGCGAGACTCCACTCCGTGCCTGGTACCTCATCTCAACACAAACACACTCACTCCATGGCATCAATCACTTGTCAGTTCCAGATACCCCTGGGGAAGGAGGGAGTGATTAGCGCCCTGACCTGTAGAGCCAAGGAATTAACCCCTGGTGCCCAGACATTGTGGAGCCTCACCAATTCCCCCAGCAACAAGGACATGTGAGAGACAAGCCTGACTTCCAACACCAGAGTCCAAAAGGATACATTCTACATATAAGCATATTATGTAAAATAAGACATGTTGTCTATGTTGCCAATCTAATTCTGATTTCTCCCCAACACGTCATCGGGAACTGACGTTAACTTTCGTCAATGGGCTTTTGTACTGAGGGAGGAAAGGGCGTGTTTCATAGTTCTCAACCAATGTCTGTTCACCTGGGTGTGGCTACTGACTGATGTGAGTTTACTCATGAAATCACTTCTCTCATTTATAAGAGACTATAAAATGTTTGCACTGCGCTCATTAGCATTTAGTTAGAATTCTCTATGGGAATTTACATGTACTTGTTAGTATTGCTAACCTTCGGATTACAGAGACTGAGTGGGGTTTGAAAACAGCACTCCTTGTGTTTAGTGCCAGTATTACCAAATATCTAGGTATGGCACAAGGTCGGTATTAAGGTATGACAATCTGGATAACGCCCAAGCATAATAAACAATCCTGCGTTTACAGCAGTATCATTGCAAGATTATCTTTAAAATAAACACACTTTTCTGTCACAGACAGGGCCCCTAGTCCAGCCTTCACCTGCAGCTTGTCTTCTGCAGGCTGAAGGTATGTGCTGGATTTAACCCATTTATTTGACCAGGATGTCATCTTTCCTCATTAAGAGAATATGTATATTTTTTTGTTGCAAATGATATGCCTGAAAGTGAGATTTACTGTCATTTTTACAAATTGTCTCAAAAGGATCTTCTAATAGATTTAGCAAATCCAATGGAAGTAGTGACTTCCTTGAAGATTACAATCTATTGCATTTCACACAGGGCTTTTCACTAGTTCATAAACTAATTGATGTGCAGGTAACTCAATCCATTCACCACCAATATGTAGCACCCACCAGCACGCAGCAAATTTGTGGGGGAAAATAGCTAGCAAGGTCACCATGATGCCAACACATGCCATGAGATGATCAGAGATCACGCTTCTCAGTTTGACATCTCATCTAAAGGATAGGACCCTTTGCCGGGCAATGTACCCATTACTGCCCTGGGGTAATGGGGGTCTTCGTTCGAAGCAAAGGACGAGTGCCCTTCTTGGCCCCTCAAACACCTCTTCCAGCAGCAACCTGATTTTCCAGTCTCCCCTGGGTCTGTAACCATGGCCTTAGCCAGATCCTATCACTGCCTATCACTCTCCCCCACCTGTGAGCAATTACCAGTTATCTCCCTCCGGTATTTCACAACTCTCCCTGCACAGCTAGGAGAAGCAGACTGGAGCTGTTAGGACAGGGTTGCAATGGTCACCTAAGTGGAGTAACAGACTGCAATTAAGGTGAATCTACGTTTGCGTGACGAAGAGAGAGAAAAGAGAGATAAGGTGAAAAAGTGAAAGATTTCTATGGGGAACAGTATGTGTATTTACGTGCTTACTCCTGGAGCTACTGTATATGTCAGCATATTCTGAACCCCATTTCTCATGTTTGCCAACACCCGTCTAGGGTCTGTTCAGCCTCTTAGTACTATCAGCAACTTATCTTATTGGTGAGGCAAATATCAAACAGAAGTAGGTCAAAGTTCAGATTCTGCCTGAAATGGCAATGCGCCTCCTGAAGATTAATAGAAGAATCAGCGGTGTCAAACCAGGTCCCTTCTCTTTTAATAACCTTTGCTAGGCATTAGAACACCAAATCGCCTTTGATGAGTCATGTCTAGTTCTGCAAGTGGCAAAGTCTTGGGGAGGGGAGTTTAAATCGTTGCGCTCCCTGCCTTTTGTCCCTTGAGTGGTAAACTGGACCTGCGGTATGAAAGGCAGGCCTCTATCTTTGGTGCTCAGGAGTCTACTGACTCAGACCTTTTTCCGCTAATGCACTGGGCCTGCCTTGACTTCGACCACTGCAAGCCAAGCTTCTGCTGCTGACAGCAAAGCTCGGATTGGGTAGTAAAGAAACACATTAACAAAAAAGAGCTTTCACACCCAGACTTTTCCCCCTATTTAACAAAGCAGTCAAGAATCTCACTCAAGATAATCCTAATTAAATGTTATACTCGAGTAAGTTGCATAAGGAGGGAACCTCCTCTGAAAGTTGTGCCTTTGCCCTTTTAATGTTGGGACGGAGCAAGAGATCTTTTTGAACCCTCAAGCCAAAGCCATTTCTCTCCCATATGCATTTTTCTTCAAACTCATCTGTAAACATTTCTCTGGGACAGACCATTCATTAAATGTAATGACCTACTGAGAAAAAAAGCCCAGTGCTGAACCACTGAAAAATAACAATGAGATTCTAGGAATATAAAGAAAAAGGGGGCAAATTGTTGAATATTTCGGAGAATCAATCCACTTGGCCCGAATGAAGCATCAAAAAGGCACCATGAAAGTTAATGTCTCGAGAGTTCTCAAATGAGAACATGGTTTGATTACTTTTAATACTGTTTCCATTAGAAGTACATTACAGCTTGGTATTTTAATCTTAAATGAAGGAATTGGTACCTACTGTGTGGGTGTATTGGCTTAATCATTGTCCAGTATTACCAAATAATGTATTACCAACAACGTTAATTGCCTGTCACACTCACTAAGACCATTTCCATTGAGCAAATAATTAGGGGTTTAGCTCTAGTCAAGAGCGTCCACAGCCATGTCTGCTTGCCATAAGAAATACCGCTACTAATAACACAGTCGAACAACAGCAAATCTTCAAACAGATTACAGGGGTTTGATAGCGATTCAGCTGTCAAAGCTTCAAAAAAAAAAAAAAAAGGCTGCATCTCACATCTTAAGTGATGATCTGTTCTTTTATAGGCACAATTTCGTTACAGGCGCAGCCGGCGAACTCGCCCGGGAAAGCAAAGTATGACAACCTCAGTTTGCAAGACCTCGCCCTGCTTGTTAAAGCAAACATTTCACCAGAACAGCAGGGACCATCTTTCAGCTAAATCCCCTCACAGAGCCTGTAGTTTTATCTCAGTATCTGATCTAAAGTAGACTCAGCTCCAGGCACTAATATACATCTCAAAGGAGCTTGAAGCCAGCCAATCCTCCCTTTCTAAGGCATTGTGCTCTACAAGCCCTCTCTATTACTCCTGTTCATTAATTTTTTGTTACACAACATACGCCACAGTGCAGACGAATGAGAGCTTTTAGACTGATTGGCAGACTGAAGAAGGCGAGGGAAAGGGACTTCATTGTTCCTGTGAGATTCCTATCTCTGCTCTGCCCTCATGCATGTGATGCCATTCCCACATGCCACCATCACTTTTTACAGGATTAAAAGGCTATTTGTGTCACCTTTTTTATATTGTGGGAAAGACACAATGTATTACACACTGAATGCAGTATTATGACCTTCATGAAACTATGACGTGTAGACATTGAATAAATTACATCCTACCACAGGGATCATTCCTTTTCTTGAAGTCTGTTTGGAAGCAGAGTAAGACTTATGTCATAAATGGCTATGTCATGAACCATACATGACATAGCTTATTCCTATCCTTTTAGGGGACTCATAAGGACTTCAGATAACCCCTATATAGGACTTTGATTAACAAGAAAAGTCTCCTGCAATAATATTAATGTCAGTTCATGGCAAATTCCTAAATAATGTCATGACACATGCAGTGATTTACTGGGAGGTTGGCTTGTTGGCGAACCATTAAGGTGGTGGCCATGATTGTCCACCGCTGTGTGTCTGAATTGTCACAAATAATTCTGACACGTTTCATCCGCTGCTGATCATAGCATTATGAGGTGCTCCTGAGGAAGTCAAGTGAATTGGTACAAAACACTCCAGGTGGGCGGACTGTGTGTGTGTGTGTCCCGCCTCCCATCTCTTTCCCCATTCAGCCCAGTGATCATTTCACAGTCAGTTAAAGAACCCTCCAAAGCGATTTTAATGGGCAGACATTAAACAAGATAAATGTGTGCCCACCCTAAGATTTATAGTGTGATTTTTTTTTTTTTTTTTTCCCCTTTTAATTTGTTAAAGTACCTTGTGATGTAAGCGGTCTGAAACTGGAAAGGTCTGCCAAGTTCAATAGTACACAGACACACTGACGTAGCAACTATGCACATATCGGGACAGGCGTATCAACAGTGCACGCTATCACGTGGCCTACAACCACATCAACAAAAGACCAACACAAACTGACAAGGCACAGAGACATACAGCTAAAGGTGTTTTTCGATAACCTAAAGGGGCTTTCCCTCCTCTCCTTTATTTGCACTGATATGAAGACACAGGATAGGTTAACGCAATATGGAGGATGCATACTGTCCATGTGCGTACACAGCTGTCCAGTTCTTTCAGATTAGTGCCAGTAAGGAAAGAAGGGATGCACCCAGAGACAAATGAGGAAACAGAGATAGCAATAGAGAGAGACAGACAGAGAGAGAGAGAGAAAGACCGCTAGAGAACAACCACGGGAGAACCACAGCTAGAGACTCCTTCTGGAACTGCCAGAGTGAGCACTCAGACATCATGCTATGGCACGTTGCCTGCCTGGGGTGGCTCAGCTGGTACTGTGGAACTGGGATTATGATTCATCCAGTCCCTTAAACCTGGGACAGTTGCATTAGAGCAAGCATAGCATGACAGGCAGGGTAATATCTGAACTGAAGGGTCAGAAAGAAACTGCCCGTGCCCATGCAAACCCCCCGTCATCTCATGTAGTGCTGATCAAACTGCAGGCCTCTCTCTGAAAGCCATGGCAGGGCTGGAGGTTGTATACTGTCGGTTTAGCCATAGTTGTGATGGGATCTTTTTGATGGCAAAATGGAAAGGGGTCAAGGAATACAAAAGGTGTACGGATACTGTGACTGCACTTCCCACCTCTCTCTCTCGCTCTCTCCGATTTTAGGGACAGCTCTCCCCAAGAGTACCAAGCTTGCAGTGCTCAAACGGAATCTTCCAGCTGGCTATGATTTTTAAGATGTGCACGTCGTCTCCCTTGCATGTCAAGGGAAATAGCAATACCAAATCCACTGACACTGTGAAATCATACATCTTTCGAGAGACATTTTGAATGAAAGATGGTGAAATGTTCTCACAAGTACGTGGCCTTGTCCCTTACCAACAAGGTGAATGAGCAATGTCATGGTCCCTATGGAAGTTACCGATCTGCATAATTTTGAGCTATTTTGCCATGAAAGTAACGTTGCTTCACAATGATGTTATCTAATATACAGATGGAAGTGTGTGTGTGTGTGTGTGTGTGTGTGTGTGTGTGTGTGTGTGTGTGTGTGTGTGTGTGTGTGTGTGTGTGTGTGTGTGCAAAGCAGCCATTGTCATAGGTAATAATGTAAAAACACGACAACCGACAGGCATAAATAATATGAGCGTCTTGATGATGCGTCTTGTGTTGCTAATAGTATACTGATTAGCTGTAGCTCATTCCATGTCACCAAGAAGGCTCATATAGGTCAAATTAATAACCAGTTACCAGTGGTCTGCGGTGGCCAAAGGCATTTCACAATGAGCACATAATCCAGCCTGGTCTCATAGACTAGACGTACCATAGTAAAAGTAAATCTGGGACAATCAAATTAGTATGAGTTTGGTATGGTTACAGATTTCAAAAATAAAAGTAGGGTGGTTGGTTGAGGTGGATGGGTGAGCATGTAACGAGAACAACTAGCAACCTAAAATGTTGCGAGTTCGAATCTCATCACGAACAACCTAAGCATTTTTCTATTTACTACTTTTTAGCTACTTTGCAATTATTTAGCATGTTAGCTAACCCTTCCCCTAAAGGCATCAGTTCGGCTGGCAGCTAGCCGAAGTCGGCTAGGCGAACCGAGCGAGTGTGCTCACATACTCCCTCAAAAGACATTTGCTTGAAAAATGAGACAAAACAGCAACAGTATTGTTTTTCCATTTTGAGACGCCATAGCCAGCATACACTTCCTGAAAATAGTCACATTTTATCTAAGATCTTAGTCGCACAATTCTACATCTAACAAAGCGGTTTGGTGCAGTATTTCTCAATTTCATGAAAACGAGTTGTCTTTCGTTGAATGACAACAAATCATTTATTGAAGAATCTCTAATGTTGACCAATCACCAACAAAGGGGCATAGACTTCAGCTCCAAACTTCGGCTTGCCTCTAGAAAAACTGTTGTGTGCCCGAACAGAAGTCCCTCACGAACAAAAACATCACAAAATGTTGTCATAATATATGCACAAACTCTTCCGAACTGTTTCTGCTGGGAAGCATGCAGAAGCCTTAACCCTAACCTTAACCCTTTTAGCTAACCCTTCCAATAAACCTAACCTTAACCCTTTAACCTACCTCCTAAACTTAACCCTAACCACTAACCCTAACACCTAGCCTAGCTAACGTTAGCCACCTAGCTAGAATTCGTAACATATCATACTTTCCGCAAATTTGTAATATTTAGTAAATTTAGAAAATTCGTAACATATACGACAAACAAAAATATAAAACGCATCATGCAACAATTTCAAATATGTTACTGAGTTATAGTTCGTATATAGAAAACAAGCAATTTAAATAAATTAAATAGACCCTTATCTATAGATTTCACATGACTGGGAATACAGATGCCTATCGGCGGGAACTGGAACCAGCTGATGTACCCATCGATCCAGAGCATCCCAAACATGCTCAATGGGTGACATGTCTAGTGAGTATGCAGGCCATTGAAAAACTGGGACATTTTCAGCTTTCAGGAATTGTGTACAGATCCTTACGACATGGGACTGTGCATTATCATGCTGAAACATGAGGTGGTGGCGACGGATGAATGGCACAACAATGGGCCTCAAGATCACATCACGGTATCTCTATGCATTCAAATTGCCATCGATAAAATGTAATGTTCCTTGTCCGTAGCTTATGCCTGCCCATACTATAACCCCACCGCCACCATGGTACACTCTGTTAACAACGTTGACATCAGCAAGCCACTCACCCTCACAACGCCATACCCGGTATAGTTGAAACTGGGATTAATCTGTGAAGAGCACACTTCTCCAGCGTGCCAGTGGCCATCAAAGGTGAGCATTTGTCCAATGACGTCGGTTATAACGCCGAACTGCAGTCAGGTCAAGACCCTGGTGAGGACGACGAGCACGCAGATGAGCTTCTCTGAGACAGTTTCTGACAGTTTGTGCAGAAATTATTTGGTTGTGCAAACCCACAGTTTTATCAGGTGGCTGGTCTCAGACAATCCCATAGGTCAAGAAGCCGAATGTTGAGGTCATGGGCTTGCGTGGTTACACATGGTCTGCGGTTGTGAGGCTGCTTGGAAGTACTGGCTTATGGTAGAGAAGTTAACATTCAATTATCTGGCAACAGCTGTAGTGGACATTTCTACAGTCAGCATGCCAATTGCACGCTGCCTTAACTTGAGACATCTATGGCGTTGCGTGAAAAAAATGCACATTTTAGAAAGCCATTTTATTGTCCCCAGCACAAGGTGCACCTGTGTAATGATCATGCTGTTTAATCAGCTTCTTGATATGCCACACCTGTCAGGTAGATGGATTATCTTGGCAAAGGAGAAATGCTCACTAACATAGATGTAAACAAATGTGTGCACATTTGGAGAGAAATAATGGAGAGAAATAAGCTTTTTGTGCATAGGGAACATTTCTGGGATCATTTATTTTAGCTTTACATGTTGCATTTATATTTTTGTTCAGTATAATACGAATTGTAATTCCTAACAATTCCTAACACGAAATGGGTGATGGACATCCACAAATTAATACATAGACTACCATACTAAACCTACCATATCATACTAAATGGAGTGTTTCGGATTTATGTACAGAGCATTTATGAGACCAGGTTGCAGCACCATATTATGGCCCTAAAGCAAACATACACATTGACAATGTATTCTGCTAAATGAGAAATGAATCGGGATGGAAAGTCTGGCAGAAATCTTTTTTGGGATAAACAACCGGTGCGCTCTCGCGCAGCGTGCTACCGAGGCAGACCTTGTACGTGATCAGGTCAACAATTGCACCCTTTGAATGAAATCTCCATGAAAACAAAATATAATTTCGCAGGGAAAATGTAATACTACAAGGACCAAAACCCTGACACTGGGGATAGAAATCGAAAAAGGCAACAGTTGAGAGAGGCAAAAGAGTATAACAACTATACTGCAAACTATATTAATGTGCTCTATCCACAAATGTTTTATATACGCTATATATCCACAAAACCCTGTTGACTGCACATTCACCCCCTTGGTTTCTATTGGGTTTAGGGGAAAGCAGCGCTACACTTTCGCGCACAGTGGCATCTGAATTACCTAAGTTTTACTGCAGCGGCACAAACCATTTGCCTGAAAACAAACTACTACTTCAGCTGTGATTATAACAATGTAAATGTGTTACCTGTGTTTTCAGAGGCTCTCCGTGTTCAATGATGCTTATAAAAGGGATTTCCAAAAAAGAAGCCATAAATTCCACTTGTACGATCTCTTCCTGGGTCTGGGGGAAGGCGAGAACAGCGGAGACCCCCTGAACAACGATAGCCTGACAAACACACCTGAAAAGGGACTCCGGGTCTCCGTTGGCCGGCTCTCGAGGAACCACTTCCAGGCTCAGGTTGTAAGGTAGAAAGTTGTCCCCCGTTTGAACGAGACCGGTGAGGGCGCGGTTCAGGGCAGCCTGCACTCTGGCCGGCTGGCGGGTGGGCAGAAGGGCACCAAGGCGCACGGTGTGTCCTATCTGCGCCAGAATGTGGCACGGCTGGGGATGGAGGTGACAAGGGTCGATGAAGAACTGTAGAATAACTTGGAATCCGAAGTAAAAGTATGCCAAGAATCTTGAGAAGATTAAATTCATCCTGCTGCGCTCTCAAACTGAATGAGATATTGTCAGAAGATAGCATTGCTTGCCTTGTTTCTTTCTTCCCTTTTCTTTGATGTAAGGTGTTTTTTTTCTTCCGACGATTATATTACCTGTGATCTACAGATGTCTTTACGGTGAGAATGTGTGACTAGGAGAAGTGGAGGTGGTGCAGGATGGAAAGGCGGAGAAGCCGCTGGACTGTCATCCTCGGAGAACACTAGCGGAGCAGCAGTCGTGAGGCGGGAGTATTGGACCGGGTATTGACAAATGAACGAACACCTGCGTGTTGCCAACATGAAAATAATGATACCATTTGTTTATTTGGAACTTGCACTTTTTTTTTATACTTACTAGTTTTAGTAAAAAAAGTTACACAACGTCATTAAATAGCCGAACTCTTTTATCGCATGTTTTTTTTAACGTTATAACAGCCTTTGTGAAAAATGTTTGGGGTGGCATTCATTGGTTAAATCTCAACCTAAAAAAAAAAAAATCCTCTCAATTCCAAATGTATTTACATAAATACATCCGGCCATCAAAAGTCGTGCTGAGGAAAAAACATTGTCCAAAATGAGATGTGACACTCCTGAGAGTTAGCAAATGATTGGAGCAAGAAGCGGAATTGCGCCTGCGTCGGATGACTTGGCACAAGCACAGGACATGGGTAAATCTGCTATTAATTCCAGGATAAAATACCGTCTCAGCTAGAGGCCAAACTAACTTTGGGAAACTCCACTGAATCAACCTGGATAGTTTCTCTGCGTTTGTTTGATTTGTTATTACACATAACACAATTAGGCTATAACAGGTGTACTTATGTAATCACAATTAAGATGTTAAGTGTGACCTTTATAGTCAAAGTGCATGTGAAATAATGAAATGGACATACTCATTGTGTATCAGCAATAGACTTGATTTAAATTGGTTATTGATAAGCAGCATATATTTATGTGGATTGCTTTGTGGTGCGTTCTTTAAATGTAAAACAAAAGACTTGTCAATAAATCTTTAGTCAATAAGTATTCAACCCCTATGTTATGTAAAGCCTTAAATAAGTTCCGGAGTACAAATGTGCTTAACAAGTCACATAAGTTGCATGGACTCACTGTGTGCAGTAATAGTGTTTAACATGATTTTTGAATGTACCCCACACATACAATTATCTGTAAGGTCCCTCATTCGAGCAATTAATTTCAAACACAGATTTAACCACAAAAACTAGGGAGGTTTTCCAATGCCTCGCAAAGAAGGGCACCTATTGGTAGATGAAGAAGAAAGAAAAAATATATAGGAAAAAAAGCAGATATTGAATATTCCTTTGAGCATGGTGAAGTTATTCATTACACTTTGGATGGTGTATCAATACACCCAGTCACTACAAAGATACAGGCGTCCTTCCTAACTCAGTTGTCGGAGAGGAAGGAAACAGCTCAGGGATTTCACCATGAAGGTAATGGTGATTTTGAAACAGTTACAGAGTTGAATGGCTGTGATTGGAGAAAACTGAGGGTGATCAACAACATTATAGTTTCTCCACAATACTAACCTAACTGACAGAGTGAAAAGAAGGAATCCTGTACAGAATAACAATATTCCAAAACATGCATCCTGTTTGCAATAAGGCACTAAAGTAAAACTGAAAGAAATGTGGCAAAGAAAGTTACTTTGTGTCCTGAATACAAAGCATTATGTTTGGGGCAAATCCATCACAACACATCACTGAGTACCACTCTTCATATTTCCAAGCATGGTGGTGTCTGCATCAAGTTATGAGTTTGCTTTTCATCTGCAAGGACTAGCAAGTTTTTTTGTACGATAAAAATAAACGGAATAGAGCTAAGGACAGGCAAAACCCTAGAGGAGCACCTGGTTCAGTCTGCTTTCCAACAGACACTGGAAGACAAATTCACCTTTCAGCAGGACAATAACTTCAAACACAAGGCCAAATATACATGTATACTGGAGTTGCTTACCAAGACAACAATAAATGTGGCCCAGTTACAGTATTGACTTAAATCGTCTTGAAAATCTATGGCAAGACTTGAGAATGGCTGTCTAGCAATGATCAACAACCAACTTGACAGAGCTTGAAGAATTAAAAAATAATAAATGGGCAAATATTGTATGTTTGATGCCATATTATTGGTAGATTATTTTTACATTATTTGTTTTTCACCATTATATTTTCCAGACACAATCAACCAAAAAACGTGTTCTCTCTGTGGCATTAAAATATAATTTCATCAATGGAATTTGAATGTTTTTGTTTTTTTAGAAAGACTACAGCAATTAGGTGCAGTATGTTTGGAGGGCTTGCAAACATCGTTACACACGTTTGTATTGTCAAACTAATTGTTTTACCTTATAATACATCTGTCACTCAGGGCTTCAAAAATGTGTGCTTATAATTTTTTCCCCAACTGAGAGGAACAATTGACATTCCTTGCATTACTTAATGCTTAATTTACACAAGTGGCATGTTCATTAGTTTTTTTAAAATTCGAACACTGTACTGGGGAATACGTTCAAAAGCTTGTTAATAAGAGGAGTGACTGGTGAGGCTTCCCTCTGCTACACATGGGTAAACGTGTTGTGGGCGTCCCTCTTTCCGAGCAGTCAGTCTTCTGCCTTTCATTCACAACAGGAAGCCCCATGCCTTTTGTTGAGATGGGCATTTGTCGCTGCATTTAGACAGGTTGCTCAATTCTGATATTTTTCCCACTAATTGATCTTTTGACCAATCACATCAGATCTTTTTCACATCAGATCTTTTTCCGAGCTGATCTGATTGGTCTAAAAGACCAATTAGTGGATCAAATATCAGAACGGGGCTGCCTGTCTAAACGCAGTCTGTGAGGCAGAGATAATAAGTCTTTAGATATCGCTCTTATTACTTGAAACTCCCTCTACCGTGTTAAATAAAAAAGGAGCTGGAGTGTGAAATGTAGTTTTTGAGAACAAATCAAAAGTGCCCCATGTTTACATGGTTTAGAGAGAAGGGAATGTGGGGGGAAATATGTTGAACCTCAGGTAATCTCCTCAGGAAAAACGAGGTGGCCTATGCTTCTGTGTTAACCCTGAAGAAAAACAGTGGATCCGCTAGGCCAATTGGTCAATCTACCTGTAAATGTACGACATGGGCGAGTGTATTATGAAAGTCTCTCAATTGATAAAATATTGACTGAAGGAGCCCCTAATGACAACACATGGAGGAATCAGGAAAATGTATTCTTTACTATGACGGTAACTTTTACAGTGTGGTTATTGTATGCCAACAACAACAAAGGCCTTGATCTGGGAATCAGTGGCATTTCGGAGACATTTACCAGATGTTACGCAGAATCCAGTGTGGGCCCTGTAACACGTTTTGTGAGAAGCAAGTCAACTCTACAAATCCAAGACAGAAATTGGGCCTCTTGATATTACCCAAAACCAAATAATTCTGCTTAATCTACTTAAACCAAGGATTCAATCAAACCATGATCTGAAATTAAATCAAACAACGATTAAAGCCAACCCAGCCCCTGCACATTGATAGAGAATACGGTAAAATGTAGTAAAATAAGGAATATACAACTTCAGAGTAGATGATTATACACTCAGATCGAATGGTACCACATTGCTGCAAACCCTGAAGTCGTAAAGTACTTCTCTCTTGCAAGCATTGCCCTTTCCTTTGAACTTGCATTCCGATGTAATTTCTCCAATTTCGCAAGTCTCTCTGAGATTGACTGCAGAAGTTGGACATTAATCCCACAGCAGTGGAAGCCCAACACGTTTTCTGCTCGAGAACCACCAGGCGAAACTTCATCCATCTGCTAGAAACATGGCTAATTCCCCAAAGTGACATTGCACAACCACGCAGTCATTAAATCTTGTCTGCCAAATTACTCCTACCTGGGTGGAATGCATAACCAGGGAATCTTTCGTTTCGACTGCGGCCCCCACCCAGGAGATCGGAGAGGCAAACAGCGGTCAGACCCATTTAGAGTTACTGCTGCCACCTCTGTCAGTTAACCCCCCCCCCCCACACACACACCCCTCCACCCCATACAACTACCCACAGCCAATTCTCCTGAAGGTACTATTGATTATCACCCAAGTGCCTTGATCTACCATCTAACTTATTGTGATTCCTCCCTAGTTCATCTCAGATAAAATTATTTGCTTTACTCATTCATTGAGTGACAAAAAGAAGGTGTCTGAACATTGCAAATGGTTTTAAGTTGGGCTCAGTCATAAATCAGTCACCCCTCCTCTGGCATGTCACCCTTAAATTTGATACTATTGCTAAAAAAAAACTATTATTCCTGTATTTGAAAATACTTCAGATGTCATGATACCCATGATGGGGCTTCCAAGTGGTGCAGTGTTCTAAGACACTGCATCTCAGTGCTAAAGGCGTCACTACAGACAACCTGGTTCGAATCCAGACTGTATCACAGCCGGTCGTGATTGGGAGTCCCATAGGGCAGCGCACAATTGGCCCAGCGTCGTCCGAGTTTGGCCTGTGTAGGCCGTCACTGTAAATAAGAATTTGTTCTTAACTGACTTGCCTAATTAAATAAAGGTAAAATAAAAAAATAAAATGTCCAACTGCTGTTGAGTTGAATTGTGAATGTGTGCCTGCAAAGCCTTTTTAGCTCACTCAATGCTTCAACCCCCCCAAAAATTATCAGCAATACCTCACAATGAGTGCCATGCTATGCTCATAAGTCTAGGCTTGGGGAAAGGGTCATTGGTTTGTGAGGATTGGTGGCCATTTTAATTTTAAAGGTGTAACACAATGCCTTGCTTTTAAATGTCAGAGAGCTGTTTTAACATTCCATGAACATCCCCAGCACCACATGTGCGTGAAATGTAACAGGAGCGGTGAGGGGAGAGGGAGGGAGTGGGTGGGAAAGGTACTGCTTGAGATTCCCCTCCAGCCAGGTATATCGGAACACTAACTGGATTCTTGCACACCGGAATCCACACACAAGCATGTGCACACACTCACACACATGCACAATGGTCTTTTTAAAATGCCACAGTGTCCCAGTGAGTAGGGACATTTTAACAAGGCAATTATAGGTTGTAAATGTGAAAGTTATTTGAGCCTTTTTCCATGTAAATTTACCCCTAGGATGAGAATAGAAAACATTATACCGTCTCAATCCAATCTTGATTTTCTTGACCTCGTTGGTCGTTCTCAAGTGCACCACTATTGTGATATCATACCGCCTTACATTGAAAAACAAAAACGATACCAATTTAATTACATTATATAATTATTATTTAGTTACGGTAACACAGTAACTGGGTTATAGCAGTCACTACAGCTCAGGGAAACACATCTTTGCATGATCAAACGATTCAACAAATTCTGCACATGATTTCCCTTCATTTTGAGATGGAGATGGAGATGTAGATTTGTTTTCCCCTCGTCTGAAAAATATGAAGATTCCGGCAATTCTGTGCATCTGTTTGCAGCCTGCATTCCTAATAAACCATCTGTCAGATGATGGGATCACCGTAGGTATCCTCACATTGTAGCCACGGTATAACCAAATGCTTATTACCAATGGGACAGGTAACATATGTAAAAATCTGTCCACGGGAGGCTGACTGGCTTTGCTTGGAGTCATGAGGCAATGAAAACCCTTGTGGGCAGTATTACCCCAGTTCATATTTAGAGTTAAACAAAGTTATTTTCCATTCACAAAAACTACCTCTGAACATTAAATCCACACTTTGACAAACAAAAGTAAATCCTCCAATTGGGTAAGCTGCTTCTCTCCCCCTGGTGCCAGCCCCCTTGGTTAGAATAATTCTGGGTGATGTTTCTTTCTCTGTCAGGAATAAGAGAAAGCATATGGCAATAGAGCACCTAATCTAAAAAACAACTCCCGGGGAAACCCCTGCGAGAATGGACACAACTCCCGGGGAAACCCCTGCGAGAATGGACACAACTCCAAGGGAAACCCCTGCGAGAAAGGACACAACTCCCGGGGAAACCCCTGCGAGAATGGACACAACTCCCGGGGAAACCCCTGCGAGAATGGACACAACTCCCGGGGAAACCCCTGCGAGAATGGACACAACTCCCGGGGAAACCCCTGCGAGAATGGACACAACTCCCGGGGAAACCCCTGCGAGAATGGACACAACTCCCGGGGAAACCCCTGCGAGAATGGACACAACTCCCGGGGAAACCCCTGAGAGAAAGGACACAACTCCCGGGGAAACCCCTGCGAGAATGGACACAACTCCCGGGGAAACCCCTGCGAGAATGGACACAACTCCCGGGGAAACCCCTGCGAGAATGGACACAACTCCCGGGGAAACCCCTGCGAGAAAGGACACAAAGAAATTCAAAGGAGCAGAAACAAGTCAACGGTGTGTATATGTGACTCACCACCTGGATTTGGTCTTATGTAGCAAAATTTGAAATGCTGCATTTTTGAGGAACAATGAGAAAGTAATTCTGCTTTGAAAGTCGATAAACTTGTAAACTCACTTTTGAGAAAATGGCATTTTAAGGTTTTGGTATCTAGTGAAGAGCTCTTCTTTGTCTACACCCATTCAGCATCGTTCACACCCTCTTAAGCTTTAGCCCCCACCCATCTCGTTTCACTCTCGGAGCGTTCAAGGTGCACACTTGACGCTCTGGCCGATGATTTGTTTACCTCTGGATAACATGAAAACAGCCTAAACAACTCTGCTGGCAACAACTTCATTACGCTTTTTTGCCGACGTTTACTGACACCGGCCATATTCAATGGGTGTTGTACACTTTAGCTTAAGACATGTAGCTAGCTAGCTATGAACAATGAACCTAGCTAGGTAAACAACATGTAAGATCCCACACGTCACGTGAAGTTAGCTAACGAGCCAGCCAGCTAACGTTACCTAGTTCAACAACAATGAACAGTGCCAAATCTTGTCGTTACTACCCTGCATTAATCTGTTGGGAGCTAACCAACCAGGTTCAATGTTAGCTAGCTAACATTAGGCTCTAACTAGCAAAGCAAACGGATCTGGGATATGAATAATAATGTCATACACGTAACGTTATCTAGGAAGCCAGCCAGCTAACGTTAGCTAGCTAACAGTACACTTTAGCTTAAGACATGTAGCTAAACAATGAACCTAGCTAGGTAAACAACATGTAAGACCACACACGTCACGTAACGTTAGCTAGGGAGCCAGCCAGCTAATGTTAGCTAGCTAGCTAACAGTACAATTTAGCTTGAAATTAAACCACTTTCTGTCAAAATTAGAAATGTGTAATATCTGAAAATCTTACCCGTATACATCAACATGCATGATAGACGTGTCTCCCTGTCACGGATCCCATGCCATGGTTGCCCTTAGTTTGAAGATGTAATCCGGAGACAGGTGTTTTCGCAATCTCTTAAACTATCATACTCTAATTCCACTAATTTCAAAACTCGATCCTCCAGAAAGTGGAGAGCAACACTTATGCAGCTCCAATAGGCAATATATATTTTTTAAAGCTGCGTTCTAAAGGATTACCAACACAGACTGACCAGCTTAAATAGACAGAAGCCTTCTATATGGCAGACCAATCCTCTCTCCTCTCTCGGCATGTCCAGCCCACTCATTATCTCAGCCAATCATGGCTAGTGGGAAAGGTTGATGTCTTTTTCTGTGCCTTAACCAACAAGGCTCGTAATTTAATTATTTACAGATGGCATACAGGTTTGTTATTAAGGGACATGAAAGAGCACATGTTCCAGAAGGCATTTCTGCCAATAATTTAAAAAATAATTAAAATGGCTCTCCTGTGAAGTCGTGACGTGCGACATACTCCTAGTTTCCAGAAACGGGTCACATATCTGCCCTCTAACCTTTTGATACTCCTCCACTGACACATACATGACTACTAAGAGTGACAGTTTGGGAGTGCTGGGAGGCTGGGAAGCAAGTTCGGCCTTTACGGCACTGAAGACTCCATGGCTAGACAAGGTGTGATACACTCTCTACTGGAACTGGTTTTCCAAGAACAGGTGAAGTGTCCGAATGCAAGAGTGCATGTCCAACGGATGAAGGGGTGCAGAATGGAGGGGGAGGTAAAAGGGATCATACCTAATTCAGCTCCTTCAACTTATGAGAAACCTCCTTTCCCGCTGGAGTTGAATCTCTTCCTTTAGACTGCCACTGGGTAAGACTTGAGTCATTCACCCAGAGTTCAGTTCATGAGAATCTCTTGTTTTAGGTGCAACATGAGCGTACAATATAGCCACAGATAGAACAATGAGAATATCTTTGGTATAGCTCAATGTCTTTTCTTTCTTCTCTCTCTCTCCGCTGCACAATGCAGACTCTGGGTTTTGACACACTCTAAAACTAGCAAAAACAATCCAGTCTTCTCAGGTTTAAAAAAAAAAAAAAAAAAAAAAAAAAAAACCTGTTCCGTCTTCCTTGCTACCCAGAGTTCCCCCAGCTCCTTCCTTCTTCCCCCCTCCCTCCCTGCCTTCCTGCCTTCCTTCCCCAGCGAGGTTTTCAATGCTTGCTTCCCGTGGACTGGAGCTGCCAGAGCTCAAGGCTGTGTATTCACAGACGCGGATCCTCTACAGACGCTTCACTCCTGTTTTTTTTTTGCCTCATTACGTGAGCACCTCGCAGGGGAAGGACGCAGCAGAGGTATGCAGTGGATACACTCGGGGGGGACTTAAATGCTGCCATTAAACAAATCATCATATTGATTTATTTTCTAGCACTAAAAGCCACATGCTTGTTTGAACATGTTGTGATGCATCGTCATCATCATCAAATCGAGATGTTTAAAAGTTTGAATAATCAGTACATCGTTCAAAAGTTCTCCATACAATGTCATGGCAGTGGTGTCTCTTTTCTTATGGATAATTTATACCATACTAAAAGAGTACACAGCATTGCTCTCCAAAGCAGTGCCCTCAAAATGTCATAACAGACACCTGAAAACCTTTCATCAGGCAGACAACAATTATACCTTGTCAAACAATGTAGAAGTCAATAGTTTGTTTCCTTTACAGCATAAGTGCTTATGAACTTCTCACAAACCTAACATATCAATTCCTTACTAATGGGACCAGGACAGAAAGTATTGCCAAGGTCTGTCACACTTTTAGCCTCTCTTTTGTCATACGGTAACTGAATTACAATATTAATTGTCTTACATCAGTGGTCACCAACCTGTCGATCACGATCAAGGCATTCCTAGTCGATCACCAAACATTTCTGTAGAAAAGCCAACGATAAAGGCTGTAACAAAGGCTTGCGCTCCTTTTTTTATTCATGTTGATTCATGTTGATGATCGGTGCACTTGATTCAGAAGTCCTGCGCACCGGCTAAGCAAAGTGTTTCCATTTTGAACTATTTTTCTGAAAATACAAACTCCGCCTACCCGGCGGACTGCACTGGCCAATCGGATAGCTTAAACCACAGTGCCTACAGAGATTCCACAACCCAGGCCGCAGCAAAGTTTGATACTAGCCTATGAAAGATTGAATAACTTTTAAAGCCATGACCATAGAGAGACTGTCAAAGAATACAGCAAAAAGCTTTGTTTTTATGAGTGAGTTCATGTCTAAAAATGTATTCGGCACTGTCAACACTTTTTATTCAACACTATTACAAAACATAAAACGCACTTCTCCCTACTTCCACTCGTGCTCCAGCTGTGTATCGATAGCCCTGCATTTTTATTATTGTTATTAGCAGCTCGTCGTGTCTATTTTAATATCGAGGAATATTTTACATTCTCTGGTCATAGGAACAACATGAAATTGTGCATGAGGCAGATGCGGACTCGAGTTTCGCTATCAAGTGGAAGACAGTGTCCCCTCTCTCTGGTCAGTCTCACCAGAGGAAAAGAAGGAGAGAGCAGGGACCGTGAGAGGCAGACCCTCCTTCCGCTATGTGCCAATTTATGCTTGATCCCGAAAATATGGTCTGAGGCTCCGTATGGAGGGTGTGACGCAATTGCGAAGCCTCCAGAGGCATGCAGAGGCCAAATCGAGCTCCATACCACATCGCCGTATGCCTCTCATATTTTGTAACAACGCAGAGGGTAGCTTCACATTGACATGATTGGATTGGTTGACAGTAGGTGGGGGCGGTACATCCTGTATAAACACAAACTCTGCTCCGCTAGGCGCACAAAGTATGAAAGCCCTGGAGTCTGCGGAGGCTGCATTGCAGTAAATGCTGTACAGCCAGCTCAGAGGACGGATTGACCATGTAGAGTGTTTAATGCCGTGTTCAAAACAACTGGGAACTCAAAATCAAATTATATTTGTCACATACATGTGTTTAACAGATGGTATTGCGGGTGTAGTGAAATGCTTGCGTTTTTAGCTCCAAAAGTGCAGTAATATCTAACAAGAAATATCCAACAAATAAATTCACAACAATACACACAATAATTTGGACAAGCAATGTCAGAGTGGCATAGACTAAGATACAGTAGGATAGAATACAGTATATACAGTTGAATTCAGAAGTTTACATACACCTTAGACAAATACATTTAAAAGTTTTTCACAATTCCTGACATTTAATCCTAGTAAAAATTCCCTGTCTTAGGTCGGTTAGGATCACCACTTTATTTTAAGAATTTGAAATGTCTGAATAATAGTAGAGAGTGATTTATTTCAGCTTTTAGTTCTTTCATCACATTCCCAGTGGGTCAGAAGTTTACATACACTCAATTAGTATTTGGTAGCATGGCCTTTAAATTGTTAAACTTGGGTCAAACGTTTTCGGTAGCCTTCCACAAGCTTCTTTTGGCCCATTCCTCCTGACAGAACTGGTGTAACTGAGTCAGGTTTGAAGGCCTCCTTGCTCGCATACGCTTTTTCAGTTCTACCCACAAATTTTCTATAGGATTGAGGTCAGGGCTTTGTGATGGCCACTCCAATACCTTGACTTTGTTGTCCTTAAGCCATTTTGCCACAACTTTGGAAGTATGCTTGGGGTCATTGTCCATTTGGAAGACCCATTTGCGACCAAGCTTTAACTTCCTGACTGATGTCTTGAGCCTCAAGCCTCAATATATCCACATAATTTTCCTTCCTCATGATGCCATCCATTTTGTGAAGTGCACCAGTCCCGTTCTTCACGGTTGGGATGGTGTTCTTCGGCTTGCAAGCCTCCCCCTTTTTCCTCCAAACATAACGATGGTCATTATGGCCAAACAGTTCTATTTTTGTTTCATCAGACCAGAGGACATTTCTCAAAAAAGTACGATCTTTGTCCCAATGTGCAGTTGCAAACCGTAGTCTGGCTTTTTTATGGTGCTTTTGGAGCAGTGGCTTCTTCCTTGCTGAGTGGCCTTTCAGGTTATGTCGATATATGACTTGTTTTACTGTGGATATAGATACTTTTGTACCTGTTTCCTCCAGCATCTTCACAAGGTCCTTTGCTGTTGTTCTAGAATTGATTTTCACTTTTCGCACACCAAAGTACGTTCATCTCTAGGAGACAGAACGTGTCTCCTTCCTGAGCGGTATGACGGCTGCGTGGTCCCATGGTGTTTATACATGCGTACAATTGTTTGTACAGATGAACGTGGTACCTTCAGGCTTTTGGAAATTTGGCTGATTTCTTGGCTGATTTCTTTTGATTTTCCCATGATGTCGAGCAAAGAGGCACTGTGTTTGAAGGTAGGCCTTGAAATACATCCACAGGTACACCTCCAATTGACTCAAATGATGTCAATTAGCCTATCAGAAGCTTCTAAAGCCATGACATCATTTTCTGGAATTTTCCAAGCTGTTTAAAGGCACAGTCAACATAGTGTATGTAAACTTCTGTCCCACTGGAACTGTGATATAGTGAATTATAAGTGAAATAATCTGTCTGTAACCAATTGATGGAAGAATGACTTGTGTCATGCACAAAGTAGATGTCCTAACCGACTTGCCGAAACTATAGTTTGTTAACATGAAATCTGTGGAGTGGTTGAAAAACGAGTTTTAATGACTTCAACCTAAGTGTATGTAAACTTCTGACTTCAACTGTACATATGAGATGAGTAATGCAAAATATGTAAACATTATAAAAGTGACTAGTGTTCCATTATTAACGTGGCCTGTGATTTCTAGTCTATGTATATAGGGCAACAGACTCTAATGTGCTAGTGATGGCTATTTAACAGTCTGATGGCCTTGAGATAGAAGCTGTTTTTCAGTCTCTCGGTCCCAGCTTTGATGCACCTATACTGAGGGTTTTAGTTGCCAAGCCAAAATTATTCAGCATCCTGAGGTTGAAGAGGCGCTGTTGCACCTTCTTCACCACACTGTATGTGTGGGTGGACCATTTCAGTGTGTCAGTGATGCGTATGCCGAGGAACTTGAAGCTTTCCACCTTCTCCACTGCGGTGGGAACTGTGGGGGAAAAAAACTAGATCCGACTTGGAAAAATAGTTTTGAACGGTCATCCAACTCTAGACCTCCAACTTTCCAACCTGAAGATCACTGATGCCATGATTATAATATGGTCTGAGATTAACAATATTGGCAGGCCAGGCATATAGCCAATATGCTGTGATATTTATCACAGACTAAGAGTTATTTCAAAACTACTGCAGTAGGAAGTCAGTCGACAAAAGCTGGGAAACCCAACAGGCGTTTCCTTTTCCTGAGAGATGTTTTAATGAGGCCTTACACTTGGGAGGAATTACCCCTCAATTAAGTGAAACAGCACGAACGGCTTCGCTATAAACAGTTTGTTTAACCAAGTGTAAAGCAAGAGGAATCTTGTGCACAACAGTCCCAGAAGAAAGGCCTGTTTAGAACAGTGAGAAACACAGAATGATGTCCTGCTTAAAATGACACTTTTTCCAATGGTGAAACATAGTCTCAATAGCATCTGGCTAATGAATCTTTATTTATTCTCTAGGAACAGATTCTATTTTCCCTCATTTGTTTGTATACCTCCAAAGCTCGCTAAGTGCTAGCAGCTGGGGTTTGGTGAGTGCAGCCTTCGCAACACAGGAGGTCTTTAATTGCTGAAGTCTTCAGAGGATAAACAGTCACAAAGATGTCGTTTCAGTCAGACGTTTTTTTTGGGATCCGGTGTGATTTGCCCCAAAACGGGCATAATATCATTGCGATATCCCAATATATACATGTTAACGTTCCTGCGTTCTGTTGCTTGCCTCACAAATCCCATGGAGGACCATCCTTAAAAGTAAGGGGCGGGAACTGAGAATACGCGTGACAGCCCACTATTGAGGATCAGTGCATTGCTTCCAAGTGCAGCGTCCTCATTGCACCTCGTTCTGTTGTGCTCTATTCTTTGCCCCCTTTTTTTCCATTGGCGCCATCTCACTGGGATACTCCAGTGGCACAGATAAAAGGTAATGAGTTTCATCTCATTACATCCGCTCTTCTGCAGGAATATGGAGATTAAACAAGGTTAAAGAAGAGGGGGTAGATCCCTTCATTGGAGCCCTAAGAAAGGCCTCTCTCTGCCTCATTAGGTGGTTTTATATTCAATATATTCACTCTTCTGCTTTAGTTAGGTGGCAAGAATGGTAACTTTGTTATATTCTGCATAAGTAATGCACAGAAGCTTCACCATATAGGGACGTCCGTCCTTTAAATGCCAAAACATCCATTAGGCATTCACACGGCATACATGGGTTTGATTGCTTTACATAAAGGCTGAATTGGCTTTGCACTCCACAATCAATTTCATTTTTGTACCACGATGGCTAGATGTGTTAAGCTGGTGTGCACAAACACGCCCCCATAAAACAAGATAATGAAGTTCACTCCTCTGTTAGGTCAGGTGATATGGAACGCTTCTATTACAGCTAACGACCATCGACCCGAAGCAGCTTTACATTCTGCCGACCTCTCACCTCTCCAGAGGATTCAAAATAATAATTCCTTATTGATTTTCCCACAAATGGTCATTTGCACAGAATGGAATCGTCATTAAACATTGTTTTATCGTCCCTACTCCAATGTGAGAATCGATTAGAGAAAACCCACAGATTAGGGATTATTTTCAAATACCCCATTTTATTGTGATGGATATGAACAACTCAATCAAGAATGTATTTTCCATCATGTTCTACCAGCCTGACCAAGACAAGGATAAGGGTCGCTTGTGGCTGAGGTGCTAGCTAGACTCAGCCAAGCATGAAAGAGACTGGGAGGGAGGACTGATTGCAGAAATCAATAGTAAACAATAACAGCTGCCTCCAGCAGGCTCTACAGTGCTTTCAGAAAGTATTCATACCCCTTGACTTATTCCACATTTTGTTGTGTTACAGCCTGAATTCAAAACTGATTAGATAATTTTTCTCACCCATCTACAATACCACATAATGACAAAGTGAAAAAGTTTTTACAAATCTTTCCACTAGATTATGGAATATTGCTACAGCGACTTTAATGAGGTTGGGCACTGATGTTGGGCGATTAGGCCTGGCTCGCAGTTGCCGTTCCAATTCATCCCAAAGGGGTTTCATGGGGTTGAGGTCAGGGCTCTGTGCGGGCCAGACAAATCCACACCCATCTCGACAAACCATTTTCTGTATGGACCTCGCTTTGTGCACGGGGGCATTGTCATGCTGAAACAGGAAAGGGCCTTCTCCACAAAGTTGGAAGCACAGAATATTCTAGAATGTCATTGTATGCTGCAGCGTTAAGATTTCCCTTCACTAGAATTATGGGGCCTAGCCCGAACCATCAATAACAGCCACGGACCATTATTCCTCCACCGCCAAACTTTACAATAGGCACAATACATAGGGAAGGTAGCGATCTCCTGGCATCCGCCGAACCCAGATTCATCCACTGTTGCGCATGGTGATCTTAGGTTTGTGTGCGGCTCCTCGGCCATGGAAACCCATTTCATGAAGCTCCTGACAAACAGTTATTGTGTTGACGTTGCTTTCAGAGGCAGTTTGAACAGTAGTGTGTTGCAACCGAGGACAATTTTTACACGCTACACGTTTCAGCACTCGGAGGTCACGTTCTGTGAGCTTGTGTAGACCTACTGGCTGAGCTGTTGTTGCTCCTAGACGTTTCCTTACGTTTCCACTAATAGGGCTTACAGTTGACCGGGGCAGCTCGAGCAGGGCAGACATTTGACGAACTGACTTGTTGGAAAGGTGGCATCCTATGACGGTGCCACGTTGAAAGCCACTGAACTCTTCTGTAAGGCCATTCTACTGCCAATGTTTGTCTATGGAGATTGCATGACTGTGTGCTCGATTTTATACACTTGTCAGCAACGTGTGTGGCTGAAATAGCCAAATTCACTCATTTGAAGGGGTGTCCACATAGTTTTGTATATATCGTGTATGTGTGCGGTACAGAGATGAGCTAGTCATAATAAAATATGTTAAACACTATTATTGAATAAAGAGTGAGTCCATGCAACTTGTGACTTTTTTCCCCAATTTCGTGATATCAAATTGGTAGTTACAGTCTTGTCCCATCGCTGCAACTCCCGTACAGACTTGGGAGAGTTGAAGGTCGAGAGCCGCGCGTCCTCCGAAACACGAACCTGCCAAGCTGCACCGCTTCTTGACACAATGCTCGCTTAACCTGAAAGCCCGGCGCACCAATGTGTCGGAGAAAACACTGTACAACTGGCGACCGTGTCAGCGTGCATGCGCCCGGCCCGCCACAAGAGTCGCTAGAGCGCGATGGGACGACATCCCGGCCCGCCAAACCCTCCCCTAACCCGGACGACGCTGGGCCAATTGTGCGCCGCCTCATGGGTCTCCTGGTCGCGGCCGGCTGCAACACAGCCTGGGATCGAACCAGGATCTGTAGTGATGCAGTGCCTTAGACCGCTGTGCCACTCGGGAGGCCCAACTTGTGACTCCTGAACTTATTAGGATTGCCATAAAGGTTTTGAATACTTATTGACTCAAGACATTTCTGACATTTCAACAATATGTCTTTGAACATATTTCCACTTTGACATTATTGGGTATTGTGTGTAGGCCAGTGACACAATCACAATTTAATAAATGCTTATTTCAGGCTGTAACACAACAAAATGTGGAAAAGGTGAAGGGGTGTGAACACCTTGAAGGCACTAAATATTGTTTTCCAAAGAAAAAGAGCTGAATGTGCAAGTCTACATTTCCTCATCATATTTACTGACAGTTCTACTAGAAAAAAACAAATTGAATTACCTGGAGAAAGTCCTAGAAAACGAACCAATGTGGAGGCAGCAGAGCAGACAGTCAAGAGGGATGAGATTGGGAAATTAGACATTAGCAGGTGGGGATCGAGTTACACCAGATGGATTGGAATTCTTGTCCCATGTGCTACATGAAGGAAGCAGGTTCCATACACCACTAATCAAAACGTTTGGTCTTATGCCTGTCTCATGTATTGTTGTGTATCTGCAGAATTGGAATCTCCCAGAATCAGAAGTTACAGGAAAAGTCCATGGAAAAATCCAAGAAATTGGAGAGGTGGACCTTCCAGTAAAACAATTAAATAAAATAAAAGCACCAGGCAGAGGAATCTGTGCATTGGCTCATCAAATTCCAGTGCAGCACCTCTGTGATTACCACCAGCGCTAGCAGCAACAAGCTGGGAGGTCACAGCAATCAGCCTAATTTCACATCCCCAAAGCCCCTCATCGACTCAAATGGGAGTGTCACATGTAATCACGCAGAAAAGGCAGCTCAGAGTGGCCAAATGCTCATCTCCATTCTCAGTGGGTGAAATCCCCCTATATGTGGCACATTTTCAATGATTGGCCAAGCTTGCCTCAAGTGGTTTGATCTCTGTCAATTCAGGCAATGGACTATTATGTAAAAGAGCGCCACAAGGTCAAAGGGTAAAATTCAGTCTTTAACACAAAATTCAGGCTGTAATGCAACAAAATACTAAATTGAATTGCACATACAGTGCCTTCAGAAGTTATTCATACCACTTGACTTATTCCACATTTTGTTGTTACAACCTGAATTCAAAATGTATTCAATATTTTAAAAAGATCTCACATCTACACACAATACCCCAAAATGACAAAGTCAAAACATGTTTGTAGACATTTTTGAAAAATGTATTGTAAATGAAATGCAGTCATCTCATTTACATAAATATTCACATCCCTGAATCAATACATCACATTTGGCAGCCATTACAGCTGTGAGTCTAAGTGCGTTGCTCACCTGAACTGTTTGCCCATTTAATATTTTTTAAATTCTTCAAGTTGGTTGTTGATCATTGCTAGACAGACATTTTCAATTCTTGCCATAGACTTTCAAGCCGGTTTAAGTCAATACTGTAACTGGGCCACTAAGGAACATTCAAGGTCGTCTTGGTAAAGAACAACGTGTATATTTGCCCTTGTGTTTTAAGTTATTGTCCTGCTGAAAGGTGAATTTGTTTCACAGTGTCTGTTGGAAAGCAGACTGAACCAGGTTGTCCTCTGGGATTTTGCCTGCGCTTAGCTGTATTTATTTATTTTTTATTGTAAAAAAAAGTCCTAATCCTTGCTGATGACAAGCATATCCCTAACATGATGCAGCCACCGCCATGATTGAAATAAAGAGTGGTACTCAGTGATGTGTTGTGTTTGCCCCAAACATAATCTTTTGTATTCAGTACATAAATGTAATTTATTTTCCAATATTTTTTATTCTGTACAGGCTTCCTTTTCACTCCGTCAATTAGTTTAGTATTGTGGAGTAATAACTACAATGTTGTTGATCCATCTTCAGTTTTCTCCTATCACAACCATTATACTCTATACTCTTTTAAAGTCACCATTGGCGGTGTCCTTCCTCTCCGGCAACGTCGTTCGGAAGAACGCCTGTATCTTTGTTGTGACTGGGTGTTTTGATACATCATCCAAAGTGTAATTATTAATCACAAAGGGATATTTAATGTCTGCTTTTTAAAAATGTATACCCATCTACCAACAGCCCTTTGCGAGGTATTGGAAAACCTCCCTGGTTTTTGTGTTTGAAATTCAATGTGCGACCGATGGACCTTACAGATAATTGTATGTGTGGGGTACAGAGGTGAGGTAGTCATTAAAAAAGCATGTTAAGCACTATTATTGCACACAGAGTGAATCCATGCAACTTATTATGTGACTTGTTAATCACATTTTTACTTCAGAACTTATTAGGCTTGCCATAATTAAGTGGTTGAATACTTATTGACTCAAGACATTTCAGCTTTTAATTTAATTGTGTAAAAAATTCTAAAAATATAATTCAATTTTGACATGTGTAGGCCAGTGACACAATCTGGAAAAAGTCAAGGGGTGTGAATACTTTCTGAAGGCACTGGAGATAGGGAACTAGGAGTGAATGTATTAATTCTAATCTTGAGGTCATTTGTTTAACGGCCTTACTGGCTTTCTTTACTGCTGTGCTGTGTCCATGCTCCACCGGGAGTGTTAGGTACGCCTAACCTTCTGAAGGATGCTTATAGAATCAAGGGAAAAACCTTCATTTGCAAGAGGAAGGATAAAATACCTTTTATTTATTTCTTGAAATGGGGTTCTTTCTTCAGCTAGATGATTTCTTATTAGATTTTTCTATGCACTTGACAAAAATGAATATATATTCTTCAATTTTTTATGAAAATAAAGAACATTGAAAGATGTAATTTCAGGTCAAGGCTATTTCCATAGCTGTGTCCTTGTATTAAGCATACAGGAGTAATAGTTCCCCAATGTTTACTTCCCATGGTCTCAGAAAGGTACAAAAACACTTATCGTGGTGAATACACAACACATGCATACAAAAACAGTAAAAATCCAGTTGGTCCTTTCGTCTTTATTACAGGAACAAAATTAATCCCCCACACTGCACACTTCACTCTTTCAACCCTCAGAAGCTCCATCTCACTGGCCTGACCCCCCCACCCCCACAGTGAGTTAATTGGGTTCAATGTCGGGTTTTGTGTAAGTCGCTCTCCTCTGTGAACAGGGACAGAAATTCTATATATAAATATAAAAAAAGGTATAACAACTTTCATGTAATTCTACTCATTTTGCCATGGAGCAAATAGGTTACCACATAATATGGGCATATTGCTAATGGGAAAACATTTCTGTTTGAGAGAAGGTGAAGGGGACCTATGAACCATGGCGGCCATACATGTTTTGTGACTGAAATGAACACCAGCCTCATCGACGCTAAGCCAAACACACCTCGGTGCACAACATGTCCTTGTCTCACAAATCCATCTAATCCATTAGCTGGTTGAATGCTTTAGAATGTGTCCTAGCTGAGGTAAAAAAACAGAAGTAGCGGGTAATATGGGAATCTGATGTTAGCCAGATTACGAAAAAGACGAAAAAGGTCAGAGGGCAATAACTGGATCCTGTTACACCGTTTTTTTGGCTGATGGGATTTTTGGCCTTATAGGCAGTGATGATCAGTGTGAAGGAACAGGGCTGTGAATTGAGGAGGTCAAGGGACTTCTGTTAAGTCAATAAGGCGCTAAGATCAATGATGTCGCTCAGTCTGGCTGCACTAGACTACTGCAAGTAGCCTGTGGCTAACATTGAACATGTTGCACAAACAAGGTAAGCATGTTTTCTTCATGTCAATTTAAATTAAACCCTTTATCCAAAATATGGGGAGGGATCATGATACAGGCAATACAGTCCATGGCACAACCTTTACACCTGAAGTCCTGCTGAATGTACCTTCTCCCTCACAAAACAAACTATATGAATGACACACACTAACTTCTATTTCCCTAGCCTCCTAGTCTGCAGTGAGGTGGGCTTGCAGTGTCTCTCCCCCCCTACTAAAATCCCTGCTGGTGGGATGGGGGAGCCGTGGCATTGGCTATTCTCTAGTTGGGCTTGGTGAGGAGCTGTGTGGAGAAGTCGTACAGGTCCTTGTTGACCTTCTTCAGCGTTCTCACTTCCTCCTCCAGCTCCGACACACGCACCTTGGTGTTCTCACCATCACCAAACACACTCTGTAAACAAAGAGAAAGAAGAGAGATTGGAGCGAGAAGGAAAGTGAGTGTAAAATTATAGAGATACATTGGGGTTAAGCAAATAAATATATGTAGACACAGAACATTTCAATCTACCACCGCAGGTATAAGGTCCCAGCGGATTCTAAAACCGGGGACATATTTGCTTTTCTCTCATAGATCCACTTATCAAATCGACAAAAGGATGAAACCTCTCCAATATTTATGGTAATGTATTTGGAGTCAAAGGCTCCATTGTGTGCATTCATTTCTAGTGGTGGTACAATCTGGCAAAGAATAAACCAGGCTCCCCACGGAAAGCCCACTACCCATTTTGGGAGTTGGGAACTGGGGCGGAAGGCTTGGGTTGAGGGACATCAAATCTTGTTTGAAAAACCTCCCTAATCTCGCAGAGGCAAATATTGCCATTTCCCATTGTGGCCAAATCCGCAGCGCAGGCAGCCATTGGATGACAGCGATACATATTTTTCACATTTCCTCCCAAGATTAAAGAGTGGAGGGAAGAGGATAACTATTGCCCGTCTTCAGTTTATTTATTAGTTTGCTTTGCATGTGGGAGCGAGCGAGGGCTGTTCTCCCGTTTTGGACGGACGGAGACTAATCCATCCAAAAAATAAAAGGAACGCCAAAGCAAAAAAACTGAAAACAAATGTATTTATATGAATGCTGTAAGTACACACATTGTTTGCTCAGTTGGAAATGAATACTAGTCGGTGACAGCTGTGTAGACACCATGTCCTTTTCCTCTGATCTATGTTGAAGAACCAGATTTTCATTTGTAGTTAATTTGAAAAATATAATTCTTAAAAAAACATAATTCCCCTTTGACATTAATGGGCTATTGTGTGTAGGCCAGTGACAAAAAAAATCGAAATAGTATCAATTTAAAATTCAGGCTGTAACAACAAAATGTGGAAAATGTCAAGGGGTGTGAACACTTTCTGAAGGCACTGTAACATAACATTTACACAGCATTTACATTCATCTAACACCCTTAAAACATGACGTGGTTTATAATGACGAGTCACATGGCCCCCTGCAATGATGTTGACTTGCTCACTAACCTTAACAGGGAACTCATTAAAATGTTGACGATCGCACAGATAACATTTGAAATAACATCTATGCGGAACTGTATTGTGTAATGACGTGCATTTTGCATTGACCTGCCCACTTACCTTGTCTGTTACGGCACTCATGATGGAGTAGAGTTTGTCTGCTTTCTCCAAATAGGTCTCTTTTCGGGCCTAAAAGAGAGAGAACATACAGTCAAACAAGGTGCACAGGCCATCTCCAAAGCAAACCTTGAATGGAACTAATTTATACAGAATCTGGATAAATAAAGCAAGATTTTCATCAAACAAGTGCCTTTAGTTTCATCATGTGCACTGCTCTGTTTTAGTTAGTGTTTTTTCTCTATTAGGTCAAGGGAGCAGCACCTCTGTATCTTACATTCACAATTCCAGGCTGTTTTAGATTGAACTATTATCAAAATAGTTAAAAAACTTTTGTTTAATTTTCTTGTCTTTTAAATTGGGGCCTGTCATGCCAAATAGTGTACCCATCTGCGTCACAATGAGAGTCGATGAGTTCTAGCTTTTTTGCAAAATTCTGACCGGATTACGTAATGTCCCAAAGCGTCCATTGCTATACTGGGAGGATTTTATTCTATTTTCGGCACAACACCAGCAGTTCTATTATAACCTCAGAATTGCTCTCCAAGGAGGGTGTTTTTGACGGTGACAACCTGCTGCTTCAGAGGACCGAAAAGACTGGAAAGAGAACACTCTTCCTTTATAATACATTTTGTTTTTAGATTGACGTTGCTAGCTACTGTACTTATTTACCCTGCCTATTCACATAGCCAGCTACAGTAGCTAGCTAGGTAGCCAGACAGTTTTATTTAGCTATCTGGCTACTGTAACTGTTATTGTAGCGTTCTGTTTGTATAGGATATTTTATTTTATTTTAACAACCAGACAAAGTAACGTTACTATGAAGGCACCACTGATCTCGACAAGAGGCCTAACATTCAGAGAAATTCACAATTGGGTAACGTTAAGCATTTAAATTCTGTTATATAACTGTACGGATTTAGCTATGTACAACAATTTTTCAACAACCATTTCCCAATCTAGCTAGTTGGTCATCAACATGTTGCTAGCTATACATATAGTTTAGTGGAGGCTGCTGAGGGGAGGACAGCTCATAATAATGTCTGGAATGGAGTAAATGGAATCCATTCCAACCATTTATGAGCCGTCCTCCCCTCAGCAGCCTCCATTGATATAGTTAAACGTCTGTCATATTGAGGTATCTAGCTAAATGTAAGCAATTATGGTAACTCCAACTTGTTAGGATGGCCAGCCACACAGGAGGGTGATTTTCACTAAGTAGGAGAAGGAAGCCGTGCTGACATTTCAGGAGTGACGAGCATGATTGCCAAAATCAACCTACGCTTCTTCTGGCGTGGGATTCTCAAGGATGTGGACAGCTGAAATAACCTTTTGTTTATCAATCACATTATATTATATCTGAAATTATGACGATTTCAATGAATGTCATATCAGAGAGCACACGATCACTTTACCAAGTGGGTGGAGGCAATACCCATTAAGGTCAGTGAAGGAAGAGGACGTGCTTAACTCTAAATTCCCTTCTGTAAGCTATTAAAAAGGGTGACAGGCAGAACCTCCCACCCACACAGCAACCACCTCCTATATTCCACACAGCAACCACCTCCTATATTCCACACAGCAACCACCTCCTATATTCCACACAGCAACCGGCTCCTATATTCCACACAGCAACCGCCTCCTATATTCCACACAGCAACCGCCTCCTATATTCCACACAGCAACCGCCTCCTATATTCCACACAGCAACCGCCTCCTATATTCCACACAGCAACCGCCTCCTATATTCCGCACAGCAACCGCCTCCTATATTCCGCACAGCAACCGCCTCCTATATTCCGCACAGCAACCGCCTCCTATATTCCGCACAGCAACCACCTCCTATATTCCGCACAGCAACCACCTCCTATATTCCGCACAGCAACCACCTCCTATATTCCGCACAGCAACCACCTCCTATATTCCGCACAGCAACCACCTCCTATATTCCGCACAGCAACCACCTCCTATATTCCGCACAGCAACCACCTCCTATATTCCGCACAGCAACCACCTCCTATATTCCGCACAGCAACCACCTCCTATATTCCGCACAGCAACCACCTCCTATATTCCGCACAGCAACCACCTCCTATATTCCGCACAGCAACCACCTCCTATATTCCGCACAGCAACCACCTCCTATATTCCGCACAGCAACCACCTCCTATATTCCGCACAGCAACCACCTCCTATATTCCGCACAGCAACCACCTCCTATATTCCGCACAGCAACCACCTCCTATATTCCGCACAGCAACCACCTCCTATATTCCGCACAGCAACCATCTCCTATATTCCACACAGCAACCACCTCCTATATTCCACACAGCAACCACCTCCTATATTCCGCACAGCAACCACCTCCTATATTCCGCACAGCAACCATCTCCTATATTCCACACAGCAACCACCTCCTATATTCCACACAGCAACCACCTCCTATATTCCACACAGCAACCACCTCCTATATTCCACACAGCAACCACCTCCTATTTTCCACACAGCAACCAACTATATTTTATTCCATGATTTTTAGGCAAAAGATATCAAAGTTTATAAATTAAAATCTTAAATATTGGCAGGTGTTCATTATTGTAAGTTGTAAAGTATCTTTTGATGGTATTTATTAGTTCCACATTATTCATTGTTGTTCTAGGACCTACAATGGATACATACAGTACCGGTCAAAAGTTTGGACACACCTACTCATTCAAGGGTTTTTCTTTATGTTTACTACTTTTGTACATTGTAGAATAATTATGAAATAACACATATGGAATCATGTAGTAACCAAAAAAGTGTTAAACAAATCAAAATATATTTTATATTTAAGATCCTTCAAAGTAGCCACCCTTTGCCTTCATGGCAGCTTTGCACACTTTTCGCATTCTCTCAACACGCTTCAGCTGGAATGCTTTTCCAAACGTCTTAAAGGAGTTCCTACTTATGCTGAGCACTTGTTGGCTTTTTTTTCCCTTCACTCTGCGGTTTAACTTATCCCAAACCACCTCAATTGGGTTGAGGTTGGGTGATTGTGGAGGCCAGGTCATCTGACGCAAAACTCCATCACTCTCCTTCTTGGTCAAATAGCCCTTACACAGCCTGGAGGTGTGTTGGGTCATTGAGAGGAGATAAAACACTTCCAATCGCTATTTGCGTTATCTAGCGTTTCCTTAATCTTCCCATGAACCCAGTACCCTGCCTCCAACTGTTCAATTAGCCTTACATGGAGTTACCCCAACCCTACCCCCCACCGGAGGAGCCATCCCAGCATCTCTGTTCCAGAAGAACCCCCCCCCCCCCCGGAGAGTGACAGTCCCCCAGCACGGCTCCATCTCCCCCGCCTCCCCCTGACCCTCCACCCAAAGCAGCCAGCACACTAATGGGTTCTCGCGCTCTCTCTTCTCCGGCCTCTGGGTCATCTGAGGGCAAGCCACCGGCACCCACACGGTTGCTGAGCGATTAGTGCTTTTTGAATTCGGTTTTCGATGTTTAATTGTTTTGTTTTTGTTTACATTAAATGCACTATGCATTATGTGGCTAACCATAATTTATTCACATTACTAAGTTTTTCAGTTGTGTATATATTACATTTGTTTTATTTAATGACTTTATAATTTAATTCCAAGTCATCGTCACATCTCTATAGAGCTGCTGGCTGTGCAGTCTGATAATCAAAATTTTAGTAGTTCTTCTTTTATGACTGCTGAATACCAACTATCAAATCACTTAGATCATGTATTTTCAGGTAGAGATATCTCGAAGCAACTGCTCTCTATCCTGCATTCTTCTCTCCCTCTCTGTGTGCGCCCCACACTAACCTAGCATAGCAGGCGAAGAAGAAACACACAGGCCGGACAAGTAGGCACGCAATGGATTATGGTCATTGTAGTTAATTACCACGTTTTCTGCATTAAACTATGTAGAATATTGGCCTGTTGGAAACTACAACTCCTTACTACATCGCACAGTTTGGGCTTGATCTGATCCATCTCTATATAATCTGCGCAATATGTGTGCATTGAGTTTACAGATTTTTTTTTAAACCTTGGTCAATTAGTTGTTTAAAAACAAAAAAATTACAGAAATGTCAGTTAATCTCTCAGCACTAGTTACAGTGGAATGCCTTCTCCACTTTCTGCAGTGTAGCAGCACATTCGCACATACATTCACATGCAGGCACTCGAATGCACACACACACACACACACACACACAGACCCATGTACACACATGACAGAAGAAAGAAAATAACAAGGAAAACTAAAAAAGTAATAATTTGGAATTGTTTGCGGCGTAATTTGCACGCAGCACGGCGCACGATCAGAAAGAGTGTGTTGTGATGATGGGCATGCCCGGGGGCACAACGGCAATATTGTTTTTGGGAAATCCTATTAGTATTAATATTAAAAAAAAATCAAAAAAAAATCTGTTTCTTTGGCTTTCGGAGCACGGATGAAAAGCTCATTTCTCAACAGCGACAGTTATAAACCCAGCAGCTCCGAGATTAGCCATTATGGAAATAAGCGACCTCTGAGAGAAAGCGAGGGAAGGGGGGAGAGAGAGAGAGAGAGAGAGAGAGAGAGAGAGAGAGAGAGCGCGATAGGAGGGAAAGAACTGGGCCAGCACAGTGGTAAGCGAAGGGTAGAAACCCTGAGTGAGCAGGTGGTAGGTAATTCAAAGACCCCTCCATTACCATTTCATTTAGCTTTGTGTAATGGATTTTGACACTGCCAGGATTACAAACAGCTGTCTCGTCACCATATTGCAGCAGTTCATTGAGAGTGGGTGGTTACCGGGGAGAAGTAAAGTTACCTACAGTAAGCAAAAACAGATGCTTACAATTCTAATCCCCTCAAGGCATGGATTCATTGCAAGAGTTATTGACACCAGGTATGTAAATAAACTGCCAAGTCGTGCTCACGATTGTCCTGTGATATCAGTGATGGGGACAGCTGCTTATAAATAACAAAACGTTGAAAAAAAATCAGATTAAACACTTACCTTCTCATTCCCTCAGCTTTAAATGAAATCTTACATGTTAAGAGCACAAAGGCCCTAATAGCTTCATATGACTGACCTGGGTGGTGTACACGGGTACCTATGGGGTTGTGACCAATGTTCCCTCTCATTGTTTGGGGCACTGAGCAAATTTTAGATCTTGTGAGCGGAATCTTGAACATTGGGAGAATTTAATGCAGCTTCCGGAGTGTATTTACAGTTTTAGACAGTAACCAATAATATGCTATTGTGGCTATTTAAGCATAATGTAGGCCTACCAACAAAACTATTGGAGCAAATCGCATAACATTTTCACATGGAAATAGCTTTGGATTTCTATGATGTAGCCTACAGTAGCCTATATGTGGTGTTCAATGCAGGCCTACATTGCATGAGACCTTTAAAATAGTTTTTACATTATGAAGGGCTCGTCTATAACACCATGGGCCAAATAGGTGACTGTAAATTACATTGTATTGTGTTGTATAATGCAAGAAACCACTTTACAAAATACAAATAATCATTAACATACAAAGAATTAGATAATGTATTGATTTATTTGCATATTCAAGCCTCTCTCAAAATAAAACACTGCCCCTCTAATTAAGACATTTTACCTGAAATGTAGCCTACACGTTTTGTGTTCTTGTAGGAAGCAGTAACTCCATTGCTGACCTATAATTATCTATAACTGGCCTAATGACTCTAACTAGCAAAGAATATCAAAAGAATTTGCACACGCGCTCTGATATGAACTCATCTGAAAAGCCCATTCACTCGTGGGTGATTGAAAGACCACTCGTGGCCTACCCCCTGCCAATAGAATTCTACTCCGTTGACTGCCTACAACAAAATCACAGACTCAATCTTACAAAGTTAGATTTGTTTTCGTTTGTTGCATTGAAAAGGGTCTTATATAATGTTGATTCGATCAAAGAAAAAAAACGTTCATCTATATAGTGGAAACTAATGGATTGAACTTGCATTTCTTCTACGTGGCAGTCCTGGAGGCTGTGAGCAGCCTCACACGCGTGCAGCTTAGATGGAACATTGGTTGTGACTGACCTGGGTGGTGTACATGGGTACCTATGAGGCAGCGACTGACCTGGGTGGTGTACATGGGTACCTATGGGGCAGTGACTGACCTGTGTGTGGGGGGCCAGACGCAGGCACACTCCTCCGGTCTCCACGCCCTCGCCCTGCTCTGAGGGGTTGAGGTGGCGGCTGAAGCGGGGCAGGGGGATGCCCGGGCGGCTGTCAGGCAGGAACATGTTGGCAGGAGCAGGGATGATGAGGGCATTGGTGACTGGACCTGTGAGGGAGAGAGAGAAAGAGAGTGGTGTTACAGTAGTAGAAAGAGAGAGTGGTGTTACAGTAGTAGAAAGAGAGAGTGGTGTTACAGTAGTAGAAAGAGAGGTGTTACAGTAGTAGAAAGAGTGGTGTTACAGTAGTAGAGTGGTGTTACAGTAGTAGAGTGGTGTTACAGTAGTAGAGTGGTGTTACAGTAGTAGAGTGGTGTTACAGTAGTAGAAAGAGAGAGTGGTGTTACAGTAGTAGAAAGAGAGAGTGGTGTTACAGTAGTAGAGAGAGAGAGTGGTGTTACAGTAGTAGAGAGAGAGAGTGGTGTTACAGTAGTAGAGAAAGAGTGGTGTTACAGTAGTAGAGAAAGAGAGTGGTGTTACAGTAGTAGAAAGAGAGTGGTGTTACAGTAGTAGAAAGAGAGTGGTGTTACAGTAGTAGAAAGAGAGTGGTGTTACAGTAGTAGAAAGAGAGTGGGGCACAGAAAAAAAACAGGAGGGGGGTCGGAAAGAGGGAGAGGTGAGGAAGTAGAAAATGAGTGAGCGAGCGAGCGAGAGAGAGAGAAGTAGGAGTAAGGAGAGAGAGAGGGGCACAGGCAAAAGAAGGGAGATTGGGAAAGAGATGAACGTGAACACCCTCAGCCCCCCCCCCCCCCCCTGTAATTATCTAAGTGGGGAGAGGTTTTCTTTATGTGCTCCATCATCCCCCCATACAGTGTTCACATCCGCCATAACTGGGGAATGGTCAGGGTTTTACAAGAGACTTTGAACAGTGTCATTGACGCTGAGCATAACGAGACACCTGGAAAACACGGCTCTCGTTTCCCAATAAAAAGCTTAAGAGAACACTCCCGCTCTTCGCTTTGAGGAACACTCTTCGCTTTATTTTTTTAAACGCACCAAGGTCGAGGAGCACCCAGTCTTCTTACAGTGACGAAATAGATCCGAGCTTCTGTACGTCCTTTTGATGAGTTTGTGCTGTCAAGCGCTTTGGAAAGCAAGATTGAGCTGTTGTTTTTTTTTTACTACGTCCGTACAAACATCAAGCCATCTACATTGTGAACCTTCACACGAAAGTTGCTTCTAAGGGATCTCAGCGGCACTCTGCCAACCTGCAAACCTCACCTGCCTTAAGGGAATGTGGAGAGATGAAAGTGGAGAGAGTGGAATCGAGGACTTGAACTACTCGACCCACAAGCCTTTGGACCGGCCTTCCTTACTTATTAATTCATAGGCAGATCTTTATAAAACAGAAAGAATAACTTTCCGCCAAAAAGCCCAATTCCTGTCCATATTTCTTTTTTTACGATGCCAACACTTACATGAACTTTAGTGCTCTTAAACTCAAACGCGACAGAATCTTTTATTTGCCTATTACTGTCAGTCTTCCACGGGCGGCCATCAAATCATCCGAATTGCCCATCTGTCCGACAAAGTTAGAAACATCTTCCCCAGGGTACTGGCGGCTGGAAGGGGGGTTCAGCAGGGGCATCCAGGTATCTACTGCGTGCCCCTAATCGAGAACTAGTTCACAAGAAACTAATGGAGAGAATAAACATTTGATGGGGGCTCTGACACCGACTGTTTTTACACTGCTGCTACTCCCTGTTTATTATCTATGCATAGTCACAAAATTACCTCGACTAACCTGTACCCCCACACATTGACTGGGGTACAGGACCCTCTGTATATAGCCTTGTTATTGTTATGTAATTTACTTGTGTTACTTGTATTTAAAAAAAATAAAATAATCTTAACTCTACTTCTTGAACTGCATTGCTGGTTAAGGGCTTTTAAGTAAGCATTTAACGGTAAGGTCTACACCTGTTGTATTCGGTGCATGTGACAAATACAATTTTATCATTGCGCCACGGAGCTCCTACGGTGATGCCATTTTCACATTACCAAGAGAGTAAAAAAGGCCCAGGCTAAAATAGTTGCATAGCACTAAAGTCAGAATGGATCTAATGTATGATGAATATATTATTAAACACAAAAACGAATGTTTTAAGTGAGAAGTATGCAGGTCTGAAGCTGATAAAGGACATTAACATGAGCCCCACAAGGCCTACTCCACCTATGCTCTACCAAGGTTTTCCAGCACACAGCTTTGACCTACTACAGTTGCTATGTTGTTCTATTGTACTTCAAACAATGTGTAGGCAGGTTGCAAAGGATGCAAACATTTTCAAAAACAGCAAATTCATTCTCTTAGAGGAGGTGCTTCCACAATAATGAGATTTATACTGCATACAATATACTGTAGAGCTGGGCGATATGGACAAAAATCCATGTCGCAATAAATTGCCTGAATTGATGCGGTAACGATTAATAAAACCATAGGTTTATAACATTAATCTGCACTACAGTTTTTATTTAAATTCTCCTTTAAATTTCTATTACTAGTTTGATGCTTGTAGCCATCAACTGTCCCATTAACAAAATCACCCACATTAGCAAACTTATTTCATTTAAAAATGTCACATTGCTACTTATCGTAATGAACGACATCAGCAAAATGCTTGCGATAAGTGATCATTAAGGTCGGTGTCAATAATTTTGGGTTTATCACCAGTGTTTCCCCTATATTCATTTAGCAGCGGTGGGCTACCACAGCTAAATCGTCGCGGCTAAATATTTTTTTTTTTTAAAGAAAATAATCTTCATTTTCGGGATGGTAAAATGTTTTCAGTGTAAACTTAAACGACTAAAGTCAGATATAAAGTACAGTGGGGAGAACAAGTATTTGATACACTGCCGATTTTGCAGGTTTTCCTACTTACAAAGCATGTAGAGGTCTGTAATTTTTATCATAGGTACACTTCAACTGTGAGAGATGGAATCTAAAACAGAAAATCACATTGTATGATTTTTAAATAATTAATTTGCATTTTATTGCATGACAAGTATTTGATCACCTACCAACCAGTAAGAATTTTGGCTCTCACAGACCTGTTAGTTTTCTTTAAGAAGCCCTCCTGTTCTCCACGCATTACCTGTATTAACTGCACCTGTTTGAACTCGTTACCTGAATAAAAGACACCTGTCCACACACTCAATCAAACAGACTCCAACCTCTCCACAATGGCCAAGACCAGAGAGCTGTGTAAGGACATCAGGGATACAATTGTAGACCTGCACAAGGCTGGGATGGGCTACAGGACAATAGGCAAGCAGCTTGGTGAGAAGGCTACAACTGTTGGCGCAATTATTAGAAAATGGAAGAAGTTCAAGATCTCACCTCGTGGGGCATCAATGATCATGAGGAAGGTGAGGGATCAGCCCAGAACTACACAGCAGGACCTGGTCAATGACCTGAAGAGAGCTGGGACCACAGTCTCAAAGAAAACCATTAGTAACACACTACGCCGTCATGGATTAAAATCCTGCAGCGCACACAAGGTCCCCCTGCTCAAGCCAGCGCATGTCCAGGCCCGTCTGAAGTTTGCCAATGACCATCTGGATGATCCAGAGGAGGAATGGGAGAAGGTCATGTGGTCTGATGAGACAAAAATACAGCTTTTTGGTCTAAACTCCACTCGCAGTGTTTGGAGGAAGAAGAAGGATGAGTACAACCCCAAGAACACCATCCCAACCGTGAAGCATGGAGGTGGAAACATCATTCTTTGGGGAGGCTTTTCTGCAAAGGGGACAGGACGACTGCACCATATTGAGGGGAGGATGGATGGGGCCATGTATCGCGAGATCTTGGCCAACAACCTCCTTCCCTCAGTAAGAGCATTGAAGATGGGTCGTGGCTGGGTCTTCCAGCATGACAACGACCCGAAACACACAGCCAGGGCAACTAAGGAGTGGCTCCGTAAGAAGCATCTCAACGTCCTGGCCAGTCTCCAGACCTGAACCCAATAAAAAATCTTTGGAGGGAGCTGAAAGTCCGTATTGCCCAGCGACAGCCCCGAAACCTTGAAGGATCTGGGGAAGGTCTGTATGGAGGAGCGGGCCAAAATCCCTGCTGCAGTGTGTGCAAACCTGGTCAAGAACTACAGGAAACGTATGATCTCTGTAATTGCAAACAAAGGTTTCTGTACCAAATATTAAGTTCTGCTTTTCTGATATATCAAATACTTATGTCATGCAATAAAATGCAAATTAATTACTTAAAAATCATACAATGTGATTTTCTGGATTTTTGTTTTAGATTCCGTCACTCACAGTTGAAGAGTACCTATGATAAAAATTACAGACTTCTACATGCTTTGTAAGTGGGAAAACCTGCAAAATCTGCAGTGTATCAAATACTTGTTCTCCCCACTGTATGTAGAAAAGATAATGGAGCCATATCTTTTTTAAATAAGATCTTTGAGAACTAACAAGCACCAAAATAAAAACTAGACAGTCAGGGAGAATCTTAAATTCAAAAGACATCATGGCATGGGGCCCCCATTGATTTAATTGTGTGAGTCACTCAGATGGCATAAGAACACGGCATAAGCGATGTCAAAATGTGTAGAATTGCAGGAAATTAGCTTTAAAACAGTAACATTATATCTCAGTGAGGAAGGCCATGCCCACTACAATGGTATGATACAGCTGGTATGATATTAAGCCAAACTTTACAATCCCAGTTTAAAAGGAAAACAACTCACACCAAAGTAATAAACCAATAGATCTGAGTTTGAATATATACAGTAGTAGTCTCAATAACACTATAGATTTTAATACATTTTTTTGAATTTGTAATTTATTAGACGCTCTTATCGACGGCGACTTACAGAAGATTTTTCACTTTGTAGGCTCGGGGATTCAAACCAGCGACCTTTTGGTTACTGGCCCAACACTAACCACAATCTACTTGACTGGTCCTCGAAGGCATAGATATCTTTCTTATTTAGTCTATCCTAGCTGTCTGGACGCCAGCACTCAGTCGAGATTAGTCATTTCACAACGTCTGTTTTTCATTAGGACATCTATTTGGAACATCCCTCATCTCACTATTATGTAGACATTAATCAGCTCAGTATCTCACAGTGGAGTACGCCCTACGCACATCCATTTTGTCTCCGGTGCAGGGTAAGAAAAGGTAATCAGAGTAATCTGTCAAATTATGTGATTAAGTCTTTGGGTGTTGTAACCCAGGAGTAATCATACTTGACTGAAAATGGTCAAAACATTGTTAGCCATTCTAACTTGATAAGACTTGACTGCAGCTATCCTTCTATACATCACATCCTCATTTAATTCCCTGAGGTTAGAGAGAGGGGGAGAGAAAGAAGGAAAGAAAGAGAGGGTGAGTCATTCAACTGAACGTAGGATGTTGCATCAAACGTCATTGCATATGCAAATGCAAATTAACTTCCAGTCTCTTAACAAGTCGCTAAACACGGACCAAAAAAGTGCCTATTGGAACAAATTGGCGTAGTTGGCTGAGCTTCACTGTAAAATTGTTGCAGTCAAGAAGACAAATATCTCAATAAAAACAAAAAGGTTCCCTCAGTGTGCCCATGCAATCTAATTAACTGGCCCGCTTAGTTAGCATCATAGACTGAAAAATAAACACCAGTGGAAAAGATAAAGTATTCATGAGTAGAATATGGACATCTTGAGGGAGCGTGTACTGTACACAAGCTGGCGCTCATAATTGTAATCTATCGAGGGCTGATAAAACACCAAATGGAAAGCGCTCCAGGATTTATGCTACTCCTTAAAAGGGTGTATATAAAACATTTTAACAGGGCAAACTGTTACAAAACAACTCAACAACCGCCCAGTAGCCTATTCACAACCAATAGTAATCTAATTTCACCTCATTTTAAAACTACTTTTATGTGCATTTTCAGAGACATTATGAAACAAAGTCACTAGGGGAACCACTGAGTGGACTGGCCATAGATATAGAACATATCGGTGTTCTCTATGGCACTGGCACTGCAAACATTGCACACACGTTCAGCATTTTAGATAATATAGCTATCCTATGACATTATTTTGCAACAAAATGTTCTGACAATCAAATTACATGTCACAACATTTTCGATAATTTACATATATGTCCATGGCCATAGTGTGATAAATAGATAACAAGGTGATTTGCAAGGTATTGGCCTATTCATCACTGAAATGGGCCGATCATAAGAGCTGTAATATTATAATAATAACAGTAATTTTGTAAATATGAGAGGCAGGGATGGATTGATCAGAGCTTGTTCATTCAACAAACAACCCGTTAGATGTCGAACTCAATGCCTATCCAGGGGAGTAGTCTACCTAGGGCTGTGGCGGTCATGAAATGTCAGCTGGTGATTGTCATGCAAATAACTGCCAGTCTAATGGTAATTGCCCGTTAATTAAAATAAATATGTTTAGCATCTCCTGCTTCCACGCATAGCCTAAAAGCTACTGATGCGGACCTTTTGGAATATCTACATTTTAAAAAGTCTAATAAATCCATTTAGTAGCCTACACCATCACAATAAATCCATAATTTCTTTTAGGCAGGTCTAAAGAAACATTATGATGTGAAGAACATGTAGCCTATTTCAAAATAACATAATAACCTATTCTGAGTCCTTATGATAGGCCATATGGCTGTGGGCTACACTAGTTCATTTAGCAGGCAAGATTTGTTTATAATTTCTGTGGTATTATTTTATAGTAAGAACAATACAATTCAACATAGCTGAATAAAATTGAAAATATATTTTTCCCCAAACAATTTCCGAGGGAGTGTGCACATGCAGGTTTTCTGTGTTGAGCAGTAAAAGAAACAGGTCCTCCTATATGCTTAATTTAGAGTTATTTATGCAACTTAGTTGTGATACAAACCTAGAATGTATTAGAAAGCAAAACATATAGCCTAAGGCTGCATGATGCATGAAAAATTGCATGAAATGTTTCTTGCGCAGGTTGCACACACTTCATCAGTCTCTCATTTACAATTTGACAAGCACTTAATATTCAAAACTCTGTTTTTACACGTGATTGTGCAATGACTGGTCTTATAAGAACACATTTCACTAGGCTCTCTGTAGGCTATGGGCTTATAGGCTACGTTTGGAGCCATTTGGCCACTTTAGTTGTGATACAAACCTTATCAAAACATACAGTATATGGGCTAGCCTACATGATGCATGCAAATATGATTTACATTTTTTTTTTAAACTGTCTGTTTCATGCCTTAGACTACACTCTCAGGTCAACATTCACAAGTGATAATATTCTCACCGATCAGACTATTCTCAATTTAATCTTGTTTTTACATTGTGGCATACCGCAGGTTAGCCACCAGGGGAGACTCGTCGAGGCCTGGTGACAGAGTCTACATAACGCGGCGATGGCTTCCTCTGCTGGACGTGCCATGTCTCGATGTGCTCCCCTGCCAGGACTAATTGGGGCTGATTGTGGTTGGTAGTGTAATCAAGGGGCTGATTGCTCACCAGCTGGAAAAGTCCCATAAAGCTGCCAGAAGGGCAGCACACCTGGGTGGGGACTGGGTAAGAGCAGTTACTTCCATAGTCATGTTCAGTAACAGAGATAATGGAGGGAGCTCGGTTTTGTTACCCACAGGATACAGCAAGATCTCAGAGGTCGTCTCCTGGAGGAGACCTAATCTTTTCTCTTTGTTTATTATTTAAATAAACACCCTTGAAACAGAGCTAATACAATTCTGTCCGTGTCTGATATGTGTAAAGGTCTTGACCAAACCCCCTAGTCTGCCACAACATATACTAAATAATGTGTGATTTAGAAAGGTCCATTACCATGTACCAGTCGGAACAGGGAAAGGGTAAAAAAAGATAATCCGTATGCACTTCAATAGCGAATGGAAGACACCTTTTCCTGTGGTTCATTTTCCTGCCAGCCAGGAAGGCTACTCCGGTTGTAAAGCGAAGCAATGTGCTTAATATTAGGAAAGTTGAGAAATAAATATAGTAGGTCTAGCCTATAGAAAGCTGATAGGATCCTCCTCTTTTTAATAGAGGCCATGAAAAATTATGTTGTTTTCTCACGCAATTGCATAGCCTATAAATGTTGCGCAAAATGGGCTTATTGGAACACCCATTCAATTCCATGCATCAACCAACTATGAGGAGCTGTCTCTAGCTGCGCAACAGGTGATCCTACTCCCCTCAAACTCAATGCCAGGGCTCTCATGAAGTGTTTGATTTGATTTTTGATTGCACTTATGTGACGGTAATATGGTCACCGTAACAGCCGTAAGCCTACCCATACGTCCAAAAGACTACCGACTAAGAGCGTCATTGGACCATCTAGCCTATAATTCAAGACATTATTGGATGGACAGCACAGTGCACGAACAAAGCAGAGAGAGAGGGGTTAGCAGCCCACTGGACCACATGGCACACATTTTTCACCTCTCAAAACGTAGGGTGATTCTAATAAAGTTAACAAAGCACTCGCCAGTCTAGCTAGCTAGCTAGTGTAATGAATAGCCAGATGCAGATATGTCGATTACAAAAACTGTGCAAAGATGGGGGACATGGAAATCAAATGTGCCATTCTCCTGATTGATGGACCGGGTGCCGCCTGTAATAGACTTGAGTGCCCTCGTCTCTACATTTCAGCACCACAGCCAACTTTCAGTAACAAGGGTTACTGTAGACTAGGATACTTACTGTATTGTGGTCAAAGTAGGGCTGGGCAATATGGCCTAATAATAATCTCTCAGTTTTTGTTCAAACTTATGGACAATACGTACATACATACATACATACATACATACATACATACATTTTTCTCAGTAAATATATTTCCAAAGGTGCTATTGACGTGAAGGTTTCACCAGATGTTGGTAACAACCCAAGTAATCCATACATACAAAGAAACTAAAACAACTAAGTTCAGAAATTAAGTTGTGTAATAATGTGAAATGACACAGGGAAAAAGTATTGAACACATGAAGAAAGGGAGGTTCAAAAAGGCATGGAAAGCCAAGACAACAGCTGAAAACTATCAGTAATTAAAAAGCAATCCAGCCCCCTGTCAGTGCAAATTAATATCAGCTGGTTCAGTCCCAACTGATGGCCTACAAAAAGGTCTCATTGCCAAGGTGTCACACAAGACATCTCATGATGGTAAAAGCAAAGAGCTGTCTCAAGACCTTCGCAACCGAATTGTTGCAAAACATAATGATGGCATTGGTTATAGGCGCATTTCTAAGCTTCTGAATGTTCCAGTGAGCACTGTTGGGGCCATAATACGGAAGTGGAAAGACAATCATTTCACCATAAATTTGCCTCCAAACAGCATGGCTTATAAGCCTTCCACAGTCATAAGACCCACTAATAATTTAATTATGTTATCAAAATAATTGCTTTTTTGCAATAATCACTGATCTGTCTTTCAAGTCAGTCTATGAAAATGCCCTTTTTGTTACACATTTAAGCAGAACCATACATAAGGCGCATTCACTAATAATGACTAACTTCTTGTAGCAGGCATTATAGAAAATTAACACAGGTCTCAATCTCTCAAGCACAAGTGCTAGTGTGTAGTCAGCTAATCCTTATATTTAAAGTCTAGCCAACTTGGATCTATTTGCTAGCTAACAAGGCAGAACAGTTGAATTGTTATGAACACACCCTTCTGTCAGTCTCCAACAGTATACTAGTCTGTCCACTTTGTTCAGATGTTGAAATCAATTGGCCTAATTTATTTCTCAGAAGTTGCCAATTCCTTATATTATTGTGCTATTTGCTTATTGTACATTTATAAAACACAGACTAGACAGCTAGTTTAACAGTCTTTGGCCAAAATGCAGAGAGTGAAGGAAAAGCAGCCAACAAGTGCTCAGCATATGTGGGAACTCCTTCAAGGCTGTTGGAAAAGCATTCCAGGTGAAGCCGGTTTAGAGAATGCCAAGAGTGTGCAAAGCTGTCATCAAGGCAAAGGGTGGCTACTTTGAAGAATCTCAAATCTATTTTGATTTGTTTAACACTTTTTTTGTTACTACATGTTATTTCATAGTTTTGATGTCTTCACTATTATTCTACAATGTAGAAAATAGTAAAAAATAAAGAAAAGAAAAACCCTGGAATGAGTAGGTGTCCAAACTTTTGAGTGGTACTGTAGGTAAGGTTATGGCCGCCAACGTCACCCACCCTCTGCATGCCATGGTTATGACGCAGAGGAGCACCTTCAGTCACCAACTGATCCCACCACGGTGTGCCAGAGAGCGCTACAGGAGGTTTTTCCTGCCGGCGGCTATTAGACCATTTAATGCCTCACCGGGGTGCCGTGCTGTCGTCAACATAGATCTGGAACTGTCGGGGTGTTACGACCTAGTTTAACAATTATGCATCCATCCGTGAGTAACTCTGGTCTTTAATCACTCAGGACTTATTTATTCATTCAGTTCTGTATATACATATTCATGTACAGTTGTTATATCATATCATGTGCAATATTGCTAGTAATTCTTGGACCTAACCTACGTAGGCATTCACTCAGGAATGCATATTAGTATCCTGTCAGTTGTATCTTTTTTCATTGCTTTTAGTATATCGCATGTGTAATACGTGCATTTATCTGTAATTAAACCCTGCGCACTAAGGACTGTATTTTAAGGGAATTACTATTATTACCTCAAATTATATCATACACACATTAAGCTATTTAAGTATCTCTTCCTGTCATTTACCTGTACAGATAATGTAACCATGCAAATATTCACTTAACTGTAAATTTAACTGTATATATTTATCTGTACAGTTAATTTAACCATGCAAATATTCACTTACCTGTTCATTTAATCAGTCTATATATTAAGTAAACTATTATTACCCTCACTTATATCATATGCACATTTAAGTATTTCTCTGCCATCGACCTGTATACTATAGTTAACCATGCACCATCCACCAATGTATAGTGTACATATTCATATGCAATGTCTTTTTATAGCTTTTTTGCACTCCAGACTTCTTGTATTTTTATACTTTTCCCATACTGCCGCTCTATGTATCATGTATCATGTATCTGTCTTTTGTTTATTTTCGTTCTGGCATTTTGTACCTGCCCTGTGTTTTTTTCGTAGCTGCTTGACAAAGAAATGTCTCCTCTGGGATCAAAAAAGTACCTACCTACCTACCTACTGTCCTTTCAAAACGGTAGTTTCTGAATAGAGACTTTCTCTGGGCATGTCAAAACGATGCCACAATTTAGAATCAACCCTGACCCGCCCCTTCTGGTTGAAACTGCAATTATGAGTTTGTATGGAGAAGCAAACAAATCTTTGGCATATGTACTTAGATTCAAATGAATTGTGTGACAAAAATATGGCTTTTGTGCCATATGTAATTATGGCTGTTACACAATATTGACCGTCAACGAAACAGTAATCACCATTGAGATAGGCCACTATTGTTTTAACTCTACGGTAATCACACCATAACTACACCTCGGACAAGTTAGAGCACTTGCTCATCACCAGTACTAGAGAGGATCTGTAACAATGAAAAATCTAGTAGATGTCATGTCGGGGGAGTCAGTTTTTTCAGAGGAAATCAAAACACAAGACAACTAGACGGATGGCTGTCTATACCCTGCATTTATCAAAGTAACATCAAGGGACAGCGGAAAAGGAAGATCACGTTGGTCGATAGTAATCGGCAAATGCTAGGAGGAGCATCCGACAAATCGGAGTAGTGGATCAGGCCGAGGTCTTGTTCTCACCTGTATACAGTAAAAAAACTCCCCGATGAAGCCTTTGCCTCATCTGACTCGAATGCTTAGATCATGCCGTTCCTCCTGCACTGATGCGTTCCAGCACAAATCATCAGAGTACAGCCGCCATCGATTTGGGCCAGAAGGATTATTTCCCATATTGATTAAGATCAAGTCTCTTCAGAGAAGATAATTGTATTATTTTCCCTTCACTCTTCTGCTTTCTCGTTTGTTCTACAACCCCCCCCCCCCCAAAAATAGGATTAAGGCTATAAAACTGTTTAGTAAATTTATTTTCCTAATGAAAATCATTATGACCAACATTTCTGATTCATCATCATGAAGTCATCAGTTATCTGAGGACAGAGATGAGGAACAGTAGAGGGAGACCATAGGAACGTGTAATAAAGTACATAAAGGTAATAGGATAATCCTACATAAAGTACATTAAAAAAATACTTTTTCCACTTTTATTACGTTATAGCCTTATTTTAAGATGGATAAAACATATATTTTTTAAATGTCCTCAATCTACACACAATACCCCATAATGACAAAGCAAAAACAGGTTTCAGAAATGTTTGCACATTTATAAAAATACTGAAATATCATATTTACATAAGTATTCAGACCCTTTACTTTGTTGAAGCACCTTTGGCTGCGAATACAGCCTCAAGTCTTGTTGGGTAGGACACTACAAGGTTAACACACCTGTATTAGGGGAGTTTATTCCATTCCTTTCTGCAGATCCTCTCGAGCTAGGTCAAGTTGGATGGGGAGAGTCGCTGCACAGCTATTTTCAGGTCTCTATAGAGATGTTAGATCGGGCCCAAGCCCGGGCTCTGGCTGGGACATTCCGAGACTTGTCCAGAAACCATTCCTGCATTGTCTTGTCTGTGTGCTTAGGGTCATTGTCCTGTTGGATGGTGAACCTTCGCCCCAGTCTGAGGTCCTGAGCGCTCTGGAGCAGGTTTTCATTAAGGATCTCTCTGTATTTTTCTCCGTTCATCTTTCCCTCGATCCTGACTAGTCTCCCAGTCCCCGCCGCAGAAAAACATCCCCACAGCGTGATGCTGCCACCACCATGCTTCACCGTAGGGTTGGTGCCAGGTTTCCTCCAGACGTGACGCTTCGCATTCAGGCCAAAGAGTTTAATCTTGGTTTCATCAGACAAGAGAATCTTGTTTCTCATGTTCAGACTCCTTTATGTGCCTTTTGGCAAACGGAGGAGTGGCTTCCGTCCCCATTGGTGGAGTGCTGCAGAGATGGTTGTCCTTCTGGAACGTTCTAACATCTCCACATAGGAACTCCGGAGCTCTGTCATAGAGACTATTTGGTTCTTGGTCACATCCCTGACCAAGGCCCATCTTCCCTGATTGTTCAGCTTGGCTGGGCGGCCAACTCTAGGAAGTGTCTTGGTGGTATTCTTCTCCATTTAAGAATAATGGAGGCCACTGTGTTCTTGAGGACCTTCGATGCTGCAGACATTTTTTGATACCCTTCCCCAGATCTGTGCCTCGACCCAATCCTGTTTCAGAGCTTTTCCTTCGACCTCATGGCTTGTTTTTTGCTGTGACATGCACTATCAACTGTTAGCCCTTATATAGACAGGTGTATTTCCAAAACATGTCCAATCAATTGAATTTACCACAGGTGGACTCCAATCAAGTTGTAGAAACATCTCAAGGATGCTCAATGGAAACAGGATGCACCTGAGCTTAATTTTGAGTCTCATAGCAAAGGGTCTGAATACTTATGCAAATAATTTTATTTTTAATACATTTGCAAAAATGTCTAAAAACCTGTTATATATATTTAATGAATTTTCGACTAAAGGTGTTAAGTAACAACATTTGGATAAAGGGAAAGGTTCGGGGGGGGGGCACACACACACACACACACACACACACACACACACACACACACACACACACACACACACACACACACACACACACACACACACACACACACACACAGTGAGTCAGACATTGGCACAGCAATAATGTGCTACAGGGCTTGGCTAGTATAAACCGTATACCACTATGCCCAGTGCTTTTCTATTCAACATACCAATCTACTATGCCCAGTGCTTTTCTATTCAACATACCTATCTTTAAACCTTTTCAAAACAGATGACTCCGATGGTTATTAGATATGCAAAAACCTTTTTTTTTGTTGAAAATCTGATGCCTTACATACCATCTATCTGCAATGTCTAATTTATAAACTAAAGGTTGAAATGATTGATAGCCTTCAAACGCTTTTGGGTGATTCTACGCCTCCCTTTCGGCAAGGCGTCTCATGTTTTTTGTCTGATGTAGAACAGCACTGGGCGAAATTCTCAGTCTACTCACCTCTTACACTAGTAGACCAGCCACCCTGGACAAAATGCTTGCTTTTTCCCCCTTGTTACAGGCAGTCATCCTGTAAGTCTCTGGATATCATAGTGTCTGCTAAATGACAAATGCTAATAGAATAGTCACAGATTCTGGGCCTCCTGAGTGGCGCAGCGATCTAAGGCACTGCACCGCAGTGCTAGCTGCGTCACTACAGATCCTGGTTCGATCCCAGACCTGGCCTCCACAATCACCCGACCTCAACCCAATTGAGATGGTTTGGGATGGAAAAGCAGCCAAAAAGTGCTCAGCATTTGTGGAAACTCCTTCAAGGCTGTTGGAAAAGCATTCCTCATGAAGCTGGTTGAGAGAATTCCAAGCTGTCATCAAGGCAAAGAGTGGCTACTTTGAAGAATCAAATATAGTTTGATTTGGTTAACACTTTGGTTACTACATGATTCTAAGGACTGTAATTTTTTTATTTTTTATTTCACCTTTATTTAAACAGGTAGGTCAGTTGAGAACAAGTTCTCATTTGCAACTGCGACCTGGCCAAGACAAAGCAAAGCAGTGCGACAAAAACAACAGAGTAAACAAACATAGTCAAAAAATTACTATTATTACCCCAAATTATATCATACACACATTTAGCTATTTAAGTATGTCTTCCTGTCATTTACCTGTACAGTTTATGTAACCATGCAAGTATTCACATCTGTAAATATAACTGTATATTTACCTGTACAGCTAATTTAACCATACAAAATATTCACTTACCTGTTCATTTAGCCAGTCTGTCTATTAAGTAAACTATTATTACCCTCGCTCATATCATATGCATTTTTAGCTACTGAAGTATTTCTCTGCCATCGACCTGTATAGTATAGTTAACCATCCAACAATGTATAATGTACATATGCAGCCATCCACCATACTATGCAATGTCTTTTTATAGCTTTTTTGCACTCCAGATATCTTGTATTTCTATACTTTTTCATACTGCCGCTCTATGTATCATGTATCAGTCTTTTGTGTATTTTCGTTCTGGCATTTTGCACCTGCCCTATGTTTTATTGTAGCTGCTTGACAAAGAAATTTCCCCCGCAGGGATCTACCTACCTACCTACCTACCTACCTACCTACCTACCTACCTACCTACCTACCTACCTACCTACCTACCTACCTACCTACCTACCTACCTACCTACCTACCTACCTACCTACCTACCTACCTACCATTCCATGTGTTATTTCATAGTTTTGATGTCTTCACTATCTACAAATGTAGAGAATAGTAAAAATAAAGAAAAACCCTGGAATGAGTGGGTGTGTCTAAACCTTTGACTAAAAAAAATTGATCGCCATATCCAAATGTCTATGTTTGCTTTATGTACAAGTGCTTTGTTAAATATTCAATTAAAAAGCTAACGGATTTCCCTGCACAACAGACTTGTCTTGGATAAGGTGTTTTTATTATGACGTAAAGGGTGGCTAAATTCCCCACAGAGCACACGTCACCAAATGCTTTAGAAATTTGCACTGCACACACTGCTCTATCCCACCTGGACAAAATAAATATCTAATGTAAGAATGCTATTCATCAACTACAGATCAGCCTTCAATACCATAGTGCCCTCCAACCTCATCACTAAGCTGGTCTGAAGGGTCTACCTCTACCCAATTACCTCTACCCAATTACCTCTACCCAATTACCCGGGAATTCGACCCGGTATCTGACTGTGCCGGAACCAAAATTCTGAAGGTCGGATCACGCTCATTAGCCACGGACCTCGGATCGGTCTGAAAATATGTTAAATACCTACCAGATCCAAAATTATATTTGAAGAAAAGAAATTCTGATAATATTGCCTAAATATCTAAAAATAACTTTTGCTACAACATTGCAGAGTTGATTAAGTTTTTTTTCTCCAATATATTACATCTTTCTCATCCGCCTGACTGCCTCTGTCTGGCTTGAGCTCTCGCTATAGGGAACTTACAACATCGTTTCAACTGTCCAGCGTCGATGATGCGCTCAGGACTGACAGCTGTATTTCTGTTCAAGTAGCCTATTTTATGACGAGTTTCCACTGGAGATATAGGGTCAGAAAAATTGTGCTAATTCACACTGAGGCGCTATGGTTAGCTTGTTGGAAAGAGTTTTCAAATAGGTCTACAATGAGGAACTACTTGCAATGGATGTAAAACACTATTGACTTTCTGTATTGAGGTGAAGCTGCACGGCTCAAGTGGTAGTGAATTAAATCAGAATAACTATCAGATGTCACCAAATAGGCCTACATTTATTCACAGGCCAGGTACATCTATGTGTGCTCAAGCAAAGAATATATATAAAAAATAAACAATTCGCACAATTAAATAATTCATGAGCACAAATTAGTGGGAGACAGACGGCACATTCTGGAGAAAGACCGGCCTGCCACACACCCTATACCTTCTTCTTGTCTCGACATTTTAAATGAGTTAATTAATCATTTATGAAAATACTAAGCTGTAGTGTTGACAACAAATCGTTAACGTTCACTGCCAGACCATAAAATAATAATTGCTACCTTTCGTGGCAATAAAGCTACATTTATTTTTCGGATCCATTTGGGTTAGATACAGACCAGACCCAATTTGGATCTGATTCTGTCATCTTGGATATACAGTTCATGTCAGAAGTTTACATACACTTAGGTTGAAGTCATTAAAACTCATTTTTCATCCACTCCACAGATTTCATGTTAACAAACAATAGTTTGTCGGTTAGGACATCTACTTTGTGCATGACAAGTAATTCCTCCAACAATTGTTTACAGACAGATTATTTCACTTATAAATAAATGGGACCACACAGCCATCATACCGCTCAGGAACGAGACGCGTTCTGTCTCCTAGATATGAACGTACTTTGGTGCGAAAAGTGCAAATCAATCCCATCAAATCGACATAACCTGAAAGGCCGCTCAGCAAGGAAGAAACCACTGCTCCAAAAACGTCATAAAAAAAGCCAGACTTCTTTTTGCAACTGCACATTGGGACAAAGATCGTACTTTTTGAAGAAATGTCCTCTGGTCTGATGAAACAAAAATGGAACTGTTTGGCCATAATGACCATCGTTATGTTTGGAGGAAAAAGGAGGGCACTTGCAAGCCGAAGAACACCATCCCAACCGTGAAGCACATGGCAGCATCATATTGTGGGGGTGCTTTGCTGCAGGAGGGGGTGGTGCACTCCACAAAATAGATGACATCATGAGGAAGGAAAATTATGTGGATATATTGAAGCAACATCTCAAGACATCAGTCAGGAAGTTAAAGCTTGGCCGCAAATGGGTCTTCCAAATGGACAACTACCCCAAGCATACTTCCAAGGTTGTGGCAAAATGGCTTAAGGACAACAAAGTCAAGGTATAGACTTTGTTATAGAAAATGTGTTGACAGAACTGAAAAAGCGTTTGCGAGCGAAGAGGCCTACAAACCTGACTCGGTTACACCAGTTCTGTCAGGAGGAATGGGCCAAAATTCCCCCAACTTATTGTGGGAAGCATGTGGAAGGCTATCTGAAACGTTTGACCCAAGTTAAACAATTTAAAGACATTGCTACCAAATACTAATTGAGTGTATGTAAATGTCTGACCCACTGGGAATGTGATGAAAGAAATAAAAGCTTATATAAAAAATTCTCTACTATTATTCTGACATTTCACATTCTTAAAATAAAGTGGTGATCCTAACTGACCTAAAACAGGGAATTTTTACTAGGATTAAATGTCAGGAATTGTGAAAAACTGAGTTTAAATGTATTTGGCTAAGGTGTATGTAAACTTCCGACTTCGACTGTAGTATGTGGACACCCCTTCAAATGAGTGGATTCTGTTATTTCAGCCACACCCGTTAGTGACAGGTGTATAAAATCGAACACACAGCCATGCAATATCCATAGACAAACATTGGCAGTAGAATGGCCTTACTGAAGAGCTGTAGAATGGCCTTACTTTCAACATGGTACCATCATAGGATGTCACCTTTCCAACAAGTCTCTGCCCTGCTAGAGCTGCCCCGGTCAACTGTAACATCCAGGAGCAACAACGGCTCAGCCGCAAAGTGGTAGGCCACAGAAGATCACAGAATGGGACTGCCGAGTGCTGGAGAGAGTAGTGAGAAAATCCTATGTCCTTGGTTGCAACACTCCAAACTGCCTCTGGAAGCAATGCCAGATCAATAACTGTTTCCATGGACGAGCAGACGCACACAAGACTAAGATCACCATGCGCAATGGAGTGGTGTAAAGCTCGCCGCCATTGGACTCTGGAGCAGTGGACTGATGAATCATGCTTCACCATCTGGCAGTCCGACGGACGAATCTGGGTTTGGCGGATGCCAGGAGAACGATACCTGCCCAAATGCAGTGACATCTGTAAAGTTTTGTGGAGGAGGAATAATGGTCTGGGGCTGTTTTTCCATGGTTCGGGATAGGCCCTTTAGTTCCAGTGAAGGGAAATCTTAACGCTACAGCATACAATGAGATTCTAGACGATTCTGTGTTTCCAACTTTGTGGCAACAGTTTGGCAATGCCCCCGTGCAAAAAGCAAGGTCCATACAGAAATGGTTTGTCGAGATCGTTCATATTAGGCTCTATCGTTTATTTTGTTGTGTCGCAAATTACACTCTTTATGGCAATATTTTTTGTCAATTGGAGATTTCCAATTCAAGATCGTTGTGGAAAAACTTGACTGGCCTGCACAGAACCTTGACCTCAACCCCATCAAACACCTTTGGGATGAATTGGAACGCAGACTGCGAGCCAGGCCTAATCGCCCAACATCAGTGCCCAACCTCACGAATGCTTGTGGCTGAATGAAAGCAAGTCCCCGCAGCAATGTTCCAACTTCTAATGGAAAGCCTTCCAAGAGTGGAGGCTGTAAAAGCAGCAAAGGGGTGACCAACTCTATATTAATGCCCATGATTTTGGAATGAGATGTTTGACGAGCAAGTGTCCACATACTTTTGGTGAAGTCATGTCTTTTGGATCAGATCTAGTCCACCTCGGATCCAAATCAAAAGGTGGTGCAGTCAGCCCAATGAGTCAAAGAGGGCACGCTGCCTGCCCTCCAGGACATCTACGGTGTCACAGGAAGGCCAAGAAGATCATGGACCTCAGCCACACGAGCCACGGGCCTGTTCACCCCGCAAGGGCACTGTCTCTCTTGAAGGCAGAGACATTACAGGTGCATCAAAGCTGTGACCGAGAGACTGATAAACAGCTTGTATCACCAGGCCATCAGAATGTTAAACAGTCACCACTAGCCAAGTAGCCCAGTACCCTGCCCTGAACTTAGTCACGGTTATTGGCCAGCAACCACCCGGTACTCTACCCTGCACCTTAGGGACTGCTGCCCTATGTACAAAGAGTATTTTAACACTGGTCACTTTAATAATGTTTACACACTGCTTTAACCATTTTATATGTATACATGCCTTCGGAAAGTATTCAGACCCCTTGACTTTCCACATTGTTACGTTACAGCCTTATTCTAAAATTAATTAAATTGTTGTTTTTTTCCCTCAATCTACACATAATACCCCCTAATGACAAAGCAAAAACAGGTTTTTAGAAATGTTCGCTAATTTATATTTTAAAAAACCCAGAAATATCACACAGTTCATTTTTTTAATAAATTTGCTAACATTTATTGAAACCTGTTTTTGTTTTGTCATTACGGGGTATTGGGTGTAGAGAAAATATATTTAATCTATATTAAATTCAGGCAACATTTGGAATAGGTCAACTTTGAAAGAACCCACCAATGGTATTCACTAAGCTAATGGTTTCAATACTTTCAGAATGCACTGTATGAGTGTATTGTTTTGCTAGGTGTTACTGCAGTGTTGGAGCTATAAACAAGCATTTCACTGCACCTGCGATAACATCTACAAATCAGTATACGCGACAAATAAACTTAGATTTTAAATGTGTATGTGTGTGTCATAAGGAACAGTAGTCATCTATCAGTATACAGTATGTATGATATATATATATATATATATATATATAAATAAAAAGAAAAGATTTTAACCTTTATTTAACTAGGCAAGTCAGTTAAGAACAAATTCTTATTTACAATGACGGCCTACCTACAGGGATAGCCATAGTAGTACAGCGTCCCTGGAGCAAATTAGGGTTAAGTGCCTTGCTCAAGGACAGGTTTTCACCTTGCCGGCTCTGGGATTCGATCCAGTGACCTTTCAGTTACTGGCCCAACGCTCTGACCACTAGGATACCTGTTTCCCCTGATATATACAGTACCAGTTAAAAGTTTGTACACACCTACTCATTCAAGGGTTTTTCTTTATTTTTTACCATTTTCTACATTGTAGAATAATAGTGAAGACATCAACACCATGAAATAAAAAGTGTTAAACAAATCTAAATATATTTTATATTTGAGATTCTTCAAAGTAGCCACCCTTTGCCTTGATGACAGCTTTGCACACTCTTGGCATTCTCTCAACCAGCTTAATGAGGTAGTCACCTGGAATGCACTTAAATTAAACAGGTGTCCCTTGTTAAAAGTTAATTTGCATTAATGCGTTTGAGACAAACCAGTTGTGTTGTGACAAGGTAAGGGTGGCATACAGAAGAGAGCCCTATTTGGTAAAAGACCAACTCCATGCTGGTGACACTGTCAGTGATTTATTTAGAATTCACGGCACACATAACCAGCATGGCTACCACAGAATTCTGCAGCGATACGCCATCTCATCTGGTTTGCGCTTAGTGGGACAATAATTTGTTTGACAACAGGACAATGACCCAACACCTCCAGGCTGTGTAAGGGCTATTTGACCAAGGAGAGTGATGGAGTGCTGCATCAGATTACCTGGCCTCCACAAATCACCCGACCTCAACCCAATTGAGATGGTTTGGGATAGTTAGACCGCAGAGCGAAGGAAAAGCAGCCAACTAGTGCTCAGCATATGTGGGAACTCCTTCAAGACTGTTGGAAAAGTATTCTTCATGAAGCTGGTTGAGAGAATGCCAAGTGTGCAAAGCTTTCGTCAAGGCAAAGGGTGGCTACTATGAAGAATCTCAAATATCAAATATATTTTGATTTGTTTAACAGTTTTTTGGTTACTACATGATTCCATATGTGTTATATCATAGTTTTGATGTCTTCACTATTATTCTACAATGTAGAAAATATTAAAAAGAAAAGAAAAACCCTTGAATCAGTAGGGGTCCAAACTTTTGACTGGTATTGTATATACAGTCAAAAGTTTGGACCCCTACTTATTTGTTTTGGTTTCTTTGTATGTATGGATTACTTGGATTGTTACCAACATCTGGTGAAACTTTCATGTCAATAGCACCTTTGGAAATATATTTACTGAGAAAAATGGTGACGTGTTCAATACTTATTTCACCCGCTGTACATACATGTTATTGGTTTTATTCAGTGAATTTGGCAGAAATCTATCATTAACTAAAGAATGTCAAATTTGATTGCATTTACACTTCGCCCCTTAGTTCCAATATCTCTGCCCCAGAAAGTCAGATCCTCATAAGATAGTGCTTATTGTTCACAAATGTCTCTCAGTAGTTAGAGAGGATCCACACTGAGAAAGGTATTTCCATTCGCTAATGCCCAGGTTTCACCAAAATGATGGAAAATATGCTTGTGTATATGCATGACTTAAAGCAACTATAAATATGTTTATTCTCTAGACCAAGTACGTGTATGATTGGAAAAATCATACAGTAGTTCAAAAGTCTGTTTATATTGATATGTTCTGTTAACCTTTTCACAAACTGTGACTATCCCATTTGTATGCTCATACATTTTACCTACAGTTTCAATATCTCTGGCCCATAAAGTCACAATTTTATGAGGTTTAGTTTTCCTGGTTGAGTGGGGTCTCCCGCAGTTTTGTCAGTGGGTCTATGTCATCTGAGAATGGTCTTCGGTAGCACTGAAAAATTATTAATAATATTTTCTGTATATTTGCATGTCTTAAACCATAACTGTATGAAAAGTATTAATGCATCCATTCCATAGTCTAAATGTTTGTTTCATAATCCACTTAGTTTGTTAAAATTTCTAAATATTTGACCTAAATCTATTAAAAAAAAAAAAAAAAAATTATATATATATATACACACATATACACACACATACATACACACACACACACATACACACACACACACAACGCCAATCTTCACTAGATTTGACCTTTAACCCTTTGAAAATTGACTTAATCTAAATTTAACGTGACATCCAGACAAACTTCATCGCTTGATCTAGCATGGACTGCCTGTCTGTAACTAGCAAAAAAACATGCAAGCACTGTTTCCAGGTTGGCTAGTCTACTATACTGAGATTTTGTTATGTTACAATGTTCCAGTAGAGGGAAAAAGTGATAAAATCATACTTGATTCAGGACAAAGGGTCAACAAAAGAAATAACCTGAACAAATGAGAAAGTAGCGGAGAGGAAGGTAGGGAAATGTAGTGAATGGGCAGAGAAGAAGAGGGTGGGGGATGGAGTATGTTTGGCAATTCAGCCAGGCTTGTAGGACAAACATGCGCTAGTGAGACCGAGACCCCCTTTCATTCCAGCTACATGATTGAAAATACATTCAGGAAAGTCCACAAAGGAATTCTGAATGGGTACAGTAAATACCCACCAGTAGAACGCAGGTAAACACAAACATGTCCCAGTAACTCTCAGTTTTTGATAGACCTATGCAATTCACAAATAGCCTACGACACATCGCATTGCCATAACACTGAAACATGTAATTTATAGCAGTGTTTAGTTACTTTCCTCCACCAAAAATTATAGCGTGCTTACAATAGTGGAAGCAGGCCTTGGCAACATCTGTCGTCTCATCTTATCAGGGTTACACAGGAAGACAAGTGGAAAGTCACCAGTTTGTCAAAGCATTAATCTTTGCTCCCACTTTAAATCTTTACATCAACAGCTAAATTGCTGAAAGGAAGGGAGTAGAGCGGATTCCTCATCAGCACACCAAGATTGCTGCCAGAGTCATTTCACGCCAGGGGAGGGAGGTAAAAAAATAAAAGAACATGGTGGGTGTTGATTTATCGCTCCCCGACGTAGGCACAGAGCAGGCAACCTTTAACCGTTAAATCGCTTGGCATAGCAAATCCCCTCTCAAAGGAGAGTTTTGCTTAGGAAGTGCACAGCCATATACACTCGACAACTCTGCCTGGCATTTCACTCTGAAAGCGGAGACCCAAAACTATTCAGTTGAGCGCGTTTGACTCGGCCTGCTCCCCTCGTCTTTGGCCTGTCACTTTGAGGAGCTGCATTCAGACACATCTCCCTGGGCTCCTGAGATTAAATTCTATTGGCTAACCTCGGAGGTCAATCTCAGAGGCTGCATTACCGATTTGCTGATTGACAAACCACTTGGGATACAAAATAATTTGCTTCTATTTACGATTGAAGAGGCATCGCGTCAAAGTAATTAAAAGCAGTGTCCACATTTTCATAGTGTAAAAAAATAAAAAATAAACCTGTTACTGAGCAGTTACTGGGACTAAAATGTAAAGTCAAAGGCTTGAGACACGGCATCCATTGTTTAACAATCATAACACAAAGCTTGGACAGATATCTTCTTGGTAGTTGGGTTACATTTGTTTAGAATTCTGTTTGATTGAACATAAGATTGAGCGAGAGCGAGGTGAGGTAAACCGGCCAGAGTCTATATCCATCATAAGAAATTGTGGCATGGTTGACAACATTTTCTTGGCCGAGAACCACCTTTTCTGTGTCACACTTAGAGGGGCTGAACTCTTCTGATTTTGCCTAGACTTTTCTGCTGCTTAATCGTTTTTTTGTTTTTTTTTAACCGCTCTGGTGCAATTTTCACAAGTATGTTGAACACTTTCATAACTCCGTCCAAAACTTAAATCAGATCATCAAAAAGGCAGTTGTTTCAAAACGATAACCACATTTTCAATTGACTAAGTACACCAAAGAAAATCTGTCACTTTTTAACCAAACTTAAATCAGTTTCATCTAGTTTCACATGTTCATATAAAGTTATTGCCTTTCACAATGCAATGCGCACATTACTTTTGAAATGATTCTCCTCTTTTGTTAAGACATTTTAGTATTACTTAATCTGACTGCTCTTCACTGATGATCATTTAAATGTTTGGTAAATCTATAGATTTTGCACGTAAACTGGTTTGTCTTCTACAGATTGAGAACTACATAATGAAAATATGTCTGTAAAAAGTATTCGGAAACTATTCAGAGCCCTTGATTTTGTCCTCATTATTTTACGTTATTCTAAAATGGATTAAATGTGGAAAAAGTAAAGGGGTCTGAATACTTTCCGAATGCACTTCATACTCGAATGTACTATGATGAAGATTACTATGATTTACAGTATATTCACAGTATGTTCTTAGAAAATCAGATATTTACAAAATCAGAGAGTATGTATGTTAACAAATCAAAGTGTATTGGTCGCGTACACAGATCAGTAGATGTTACAGTAGGTGCAGCGAAATGCTTATGTTTCTAGCTCCAGCAGTGCAGTAATACAATATCAATATGCAAATAATCTTGTTAAACAAGAAAGAAATGCATCCCCCATAAAGCAAACGTGTCCAAAATGGATTTTGTTTTTTACACATGTTTACAATGTGAAAGATTGTTTAACTGGTTGTTAAAATAACTATATAAATTGAGAAGATACTGTATCGTTCTGTTTTGGGGATTTCACCAATGTACAAGGCCCTCCCGAGTGGAGCAGCGGTCTATGGCACTGCATCGCAGTGCTTGAGGCGTCACTACAGACCCGGGGTTCAATCCCAGGATGTGTCACAGCCGGCCGTGACGGGGAGACCAATGAGGCGGCACACAGTTGGCCCAGTCTCGTCTGGGTTAGGGGAGGGTTTGGGAGACGTCCTTGTCCCATCGCGCTCTAGCGACTCCTTGTGGCGGGCCGGGCGCCTGCAAGCTGACATCGGTCGCCAGTTGTACAGTGTTTCCTCCAACACATTGGTGCGGCTGGCTTCCGGGTTAAGTGAGCAGTGTGTCAAGAAGCAGTACGGCTTGGCAGCGTCGTGTTTCGAAGGATGCATGGCTCTTGACCTTTGCCTCTCCCGAGTTGCAGCGATGGGACAAGACTGTAACTACCAACTGGATATCACAAAATTGGGGAGAAAAAGGGGTAAAAGTACAAAAAAAGTTTTCACCACATACTTGTGAAAAAGTGTCTTTAGCCACCGTAGCAACAACATGCTACTGCTACTTCGCCATGAAAAAAGATACACATTCCGTTTTTGCAGAAGAGGCATTGGTCACACAATTTTACATCTAGCTAAGGTGTTTTGTGACTGAAATAGCAGTATTTCTGAATTTAAAATGTGCATGAAAACTTGTCAGTGCATACAATATCGAGTCTGCTGCTGCGGTTAGCTGACCCAACATTGCTTAGAAACATGCTGTTAGTATGGACTGATTTCTGAGAACATGTCTACAAATTCATCAGCAAACTGTCAAACTATCGTAAATAACGGACAAGCTACACGCTGTTTATCAGGGCCCAAAATCACTCGCTAGCTAAGTTCCATCTCTGTGTTTGTCAATGAAGCTAGCTAGTAAAGCTAGCTAGCAGGGAAGCTATATTGGCTATATCAGCTTATGAAGTCACCAGCAATATTTATAAGTGGCAAGTGTGCATCATCGCAATTGAATTCTCATTTAGCCTAAAACAATGGCAGACTAAGGTGATCACTGTCAAACATATCAGCAAGTGGCCACTCGATAAAAAGGGCTTAGGGGCCAAGTGTTCTTTAAACATAACATTGGCGACGTGTTGTCTTATGTAAACAAGTTAGAGGTGCTGCGCAATGGGCAGGTCTGTCTCACTGCCTAGGTTGATTCTGCTGCTACGATTGGATAGAGTGCAATCAGCCCTGTGGTTTCTATGTGCATGACAATTCTACCTAGCCGTTATCATTCCGTGTTATTGGGCATGACTGGGCATGATTGAAATCAAAAGGCAATCCTCAAATATCCAAAGATCTAAGAACGGCATAGTTTTGGAAGATACTGACCTTATGACCAAAATGATGCTATTTACAATTTTAGTACATTTTGACATTAGAATAAATGTTTGACTTATATCGATGCTACACAGGCCGTTTTCAACTAGAGCTGTTGTTTGGGTTCAGCTCCTCTTTAAAGTAAAAATTTAAAACACCTGCATGAGACAGGAAACCAAACTGCTTTCTCAACTAAATTGCCAGTTGGTAGGTATCTCCTTGTTCTGTCTTATCTGAGATTCAGCAGTCAAAATTAACCTTGTCATAATGTTCAGCCGGAAATAAGATGAATCTATGAGAGAATGAATATTGAATTACCAGAAGTCACTTGGACAGGCTCAGCCTTCTGCTGTACAAGCTTTAACATTTGATGTGGTGTGTTAAATTGACATGCTTATTGAGCATGAAAGCCCAGATAAAAAATACAATAAAATTAAACTGCGGCTACCTTCATGTTTGGAAGGAGCACAGCTTTCATGCTCAGAGAGAGACGGCGAGAGAGAGAGAGGGAGAGAGAGAAAGAGACGGCGAGAGAGAGAGAGACCGAGACACCGAGAGAGGGAGACCGAGAGAGGGAGACCGAGAGAGGGAGACCGAGAGAGGGAGACCGAGAGACAGAGAGAGAGAGAAAAGAAATGTCCTAAAAAGGAGAAAGACGGAGGAAGAAAAATAGTTATTTTAAAGCCATCTTTCACATTGTAAACACATTGCACTTAAAAAAAATTTTTTTTTAACAGGCATTCGTTTGCATCAAGCCTGTCTTGGTACGCTCATGTGGATGGCAATCATACATTTTTGCCCCTCCCCCCAATCAAAAAGCCTACAGCCCGGTGAGGCATTAAATAGTCTAATAGCCGCCGGCAGGAAGGACCTACTGTAGCACTCTCTGGCACAACGTGGGGGGATCAGTCTGTGACTGAAGGTGCTCCTCTGCGCCATAACCATGGCATGCAGAGGGTGGGTGACGTTGTCCATGATGGCCAGCAGTTTGGCCAGGATCCGTCTCTCCGCCACCTCCTCTAGTGTTAAGGCTAATCCCCAGAACAGAGCTAGCCTTCCTGATCATCTTATTTACCCGAGAACAATACACTTTGATTTGTTAACATACAGTACATCTGATTTTTTACGTACTGTGAATAGAAATCATAGTAGTCATCATCACAGTAGTACATTTGAGTATAAAGTGCAGAAATCACTGCAACAATCCATGGAGAAAGAACATGGAAAAGGAAGTAAGTGAGCTATACAAGACTTACCTGTATTTCACGACATCTAAGCATTGGGGACCGTTTAAAATGTAGTTTGTGTATGGGGTAACTGAGGAGAGTATATTTATTCCTTGTTGTGGTAATAAGGGCTGGCTAATTATCTCCCACTCAATTACAGATATCGATCCCCGGGACTTGGCTCCGACATGGAATTACACTAATGGTCCGGGCCCCTCCAACACACACTCATAAATTGTGCCTGCTGCAAAGCAGGGTCACAGTAGCAGGGGTGCAGAGACACGGGGAGGGGAGTGCGAGGCTCGAGCCCTGCCAAAACACTGCAGATACTCTGACGTGCATAATATCTATCGATACCCTAAGGCGGAAACCATACAATTAGGGTCCGGGCGCTTTTGGAGATAATCATAACAATTATCATGAAAGCGATAATGGAGATTGGATTGTATGTTGTACTTGCTTTAAGTCAAATTCCTGTGGTAGCGCATTCACTTGAAAACGTTTGCTCAAGTTTAGAGTACTATGAAATGTGATGCGGGTTAAAAGACTAGGCACCTGAGAACAGTGTTCGGATGTCGAGCACATTGATATTGGAAATACACAACATTTAGGCCATGAACTAGCTACATACACTAGCCAAGCAAGACGGCAACGACCAAACTAAAACAGAAAATCCTAATGGGATGATAGAATTTCATAGACGAATTTATTCTGCCCTTTAAGGTTCACAGATAGGATATTCAGCCACACCTGAGGACAATGGAAGTTAATTAAAGAAAATGCTCCTTTATTATTAAAAACCAATGCATTTCGGCGTGTAGCCTTCTTCAAAACCCTGTTTCAATTGTCCATTGTACACAAGAGTGGCCAAATCTTCAATTTGCTCCTCTATTCATGCATCTTAGTTGGGGACTAATGTAGGTAGCAGCAAGGTTCCTTTGCTTTGAGGTTGAGGTCTCATTGTCATCTATTTCTCACAACCAACAGAAATGTTCAGGAAACATGATTTTAACGCTTTGGTTAAAGGATACATTTTGTGTTTCCTGAGACAAACCATGCATTAAGAGAATCATTCCTTTCATAACCATCTAAGCTTGTGCCAATGAACTTTGGGGTGTCATTGTAATGCCAGGTCAAATGGTGGCTGAGTTAGTGCTCAATGGATTGGGGCAGTCTACTGCCAGAGAATTACTTTGACACAAGGCTCTTGTCCACTTCTATGCGGGATGTCCCCCTTTGGCACACTTTTGATGTGCCATTCTCAAAATCACTCTTTAAGCGGCATGTAACAAGAGCTGAGATGGAAAGTGCAGCAGATTATACCACGGCCATTTGTGGCAAAGTGGCAGGGAGATGTGAGAGGAGTACAGCACTGATTTTCTCTACAGGTCCTTGGCCGAAAGACCTTGTTAATGCACACTAGCAGTCACTCTAGTTTTCTACCCTAGAGCCGTTGTTGGGCAGTTGAGGTAGATCCTAATCTCTTTGGCATCTGATCTGAAGCTCCAGAATGCTTTGTAGAAGTTTTAAAAGTAAACAGCACATAACTTGATGCCATTTGTTTGGACTGTCATGGAGTCAAGGATCACCCTCTTCGCTTTGTTAACACAACGATGTCTCGATGCTAGCCAATAGGTTGCTGTGCTCGTCACCCTTCAGCAGCAGTAGTGTTTTAGAACCGCAAATTGACATTTGCAGCAGCAGTGCCTACAGTTTGTAGAGATAGTTCCTCCCCCAAAAAGGTTAAAACAATGTGAGGAACTTGTGACTCATACGATTACTCAGAGTTGATGACAGAATATTGTCAAAGAGCTTCCAATCAGGCCCAAAACTCACTTGGCTATCATTTTGTTAATACGATGCAAATCGTAACACCGGTAGGCTATTCTTGTCCATCCCCTTGACGTCGCCAAGTATGTCCATTTCACCACTTTTCCAGCCCACTCCTTTCTTGATCACTGGTGGTTGCAGAAGGAATAATAGATATTTGTCAGAGACAATAGCAGGCCAGTAATACTGAGCTCACAGAGACACTAAGGATTAGTGAAGTTGGCAGTTTAATCCACGCAGGAGGAGCAGTGCAGACAGCAGTGGGAGGGGGGTCGTTTGAAGTCGAAATACTGTCTCAATCAACGGTTCGCCTTGTACGCATAGCAACAGACGTTGGATTTAGTTAACCACAACGTAGAAAATGCCAGTCACGATCAGCTGTCAGTCTGTGGTGGTGGTGTGTGTGTGTGTGTGTGTGTGTGTGTGCGCATGTGCTATGTAAGTTCCCTTATTATTAATGAGAGTCCGATTTCTAGGCCAAGTCCTACATGGAGAGACCCTTCGCCTCAAGCTTACGTTCTGATTGAACATTTATGAACAGGGTTAAGAACCTAGGAAGTAAGTCATTATCTCTCACAAGTAGATGAATGGTTTTCATCCCCTCATTTACAAAACATGTCTAACCATTTGGCCCTCTCCTTATTTCCTCTGCTAGGCATGGTGCAAGTCAGTTTAAAGATACCACACTGCACTCTGTATAGGCCAGGAGATTATAAAGAGCAAGCAATGGTAGCCTACATTCTGTCCTCTGACCACTCATATCGAGTCTATCTTTTCCACCCAATGGTGCCAACATCAGACTAAAACTTTTTAAAATCGGGGACTGGTATGATCTCTCGGAAGTTAGTTTTACAGATATTGACCATACACCTAATTTCCAAAGCCACCATTCCTAAAACATCCGGTCGCTCGTGAGCGGTTCAGATTTTATGCCACTACTCTTCTGATTTGTGCCGGTCGAGCTGCGGAGCTTAGTGAAGATGGATAGAATGAGGCAGAGCGACGGGGCTATGAAAGGTTTTTCTAATTGCCTTCAGGATCACGCATGCCTTTAGAGAGGGCCAATAACCGCCTTTGCTCTCCCAGAACAGAGTTAGGGAAACCGGGCTAGAGCTCAGGAGATTTACTGTGGATGTGGAGGGGTGTCCGGGACCTTTTGACAACTCAATTACAGGCTGAACTCGCCCTCTCCGCTGCTCCTTGTGGAAGACAAGGTGGGGGATGGGGCTAGGAAGATGGCTGGAGACAGGTTGAGAGCCTCAGATTATAATGCAGCCCCATAATATTATGTCCTTTCTCTTGCATGTCAAAGATGTGACAAAAAAACAAAAACGCATGTTTTTTTCTTTGTATTATCTTTTGCCAGATCTAATGTATTATATTCTCCTACAATAATTTCACATTTCTACAAACTTCAAAGTGTTTCCTTACAAATGGTATCAAGAATATTCATATCATTGCGTCAGGTCCTGAGCTACAGGCAGTTAGATTTGGATATGTCATTTTAGGCGAAAATTGAAAAAAGGATCCTATGCTTAAGAGGTTAACAAATAAATTTCTGTCGTTTAACAGCGAGGCCTGTATTAAACACCCTCACAACAATGGCAGGCTAAAGCCCAACTCATTACCTTAATTCTCAAATTCCAATACTTGCCTGCAGCTTCTTGACTTGACATATTGCTTTAAGAGCTTTTCAGTGAAGAATGTATTACCTGAAAATAGGCCACTGAGATGGGCGTTTTCTGACAGCCCAATCATTTCAGTGGCAGAGCCATGTTGATTAGCTCAGAGGCTTTGCAGACGGTGGTCAGCAGTGGGGAGTGTGCATTTCCGGCTGTGTGAGAGAAATGTGTGTTTTTGTGTGTGTAACAGATAAACCCTGTAAAGTAAACCGTTGGTCAAGACCCAATAATACCATTAATACCGTTGAATTAAAAAAAAAAAAAAAAAAAAAAAATGTAAATGTTTGTAGCTACTTTTTAAGTAAATACTTGCAGTCAACTTGTGCAATACGTTTTTCATTTTATCTGTCACATAATTTTTCATTATGAAGCTTACTGGTTATCCCCAGTCACATGGTGTTTATTTCCACATAACTACTAGAGACCGGAGCGTTGTGAGTCACTCACTGTTGTGCTGCACGTGCCAGGTGATCTAGTTACAGTATGAAATTCACAACTAAATGTTTGCCTGCTAGATATCTTATAACTATTAAGTCTAAAATGTGCTAAATGCTCTGTAGTTGGTTAGCCATCTTTAGTAGCTAGTTAGCCATCTTTAGTAGCTAGTTAGCCATCTTTAGTAGCTAGTTAGCCATCTTTAGTAGCTAGTTAGCCATCTTTAGTAGCTAGTAAGCCATCTTTAGTAGCTAGTTAGCCATCTTTAGTAGCTAGTTAGCCATGTTACTGAATATCCAAGTAAGGCACAAGGTTGGTATGAAGGTATTACAATCTGGATACCGCCCAAGCCTACTGCGGAGGCCTTATAATGACCCTACAAATTGGACAGGGGTAAACAACACCAAGCTCTAACCCTGAAAACAAGATTACAATATCCCAAAAGGTCATGACAAGGCCATGGTGCGATGCTTACTTCTTCCACAGCCAGAAGACATTTTAATACAAGTGCTGCTGAACATCGTTACTTCCTCCATCCGGCCAAAACTGATAAGACAGCTAACCAGTCACAGTGGCTGAATAAACAGAAAAACAGCCTATTAAAACAAAATGAATTCACAACATGTCCAGTGATGCAATCAAATCCCGGTTCTCTAAAAGCACTAGATGAAAGAGACTCTACCGTCGCACTGAGTGGGTGCAGTGGCCCGTAGAAAGGTGACAGATGCCACAACTCTACATTCTGAGAGCTCATCTCCCTCGTAGTTATTAAATCAAATCTTACATATCATGAACCGATAATTATATTTTTCAGAAGATGATCAATGATAATACTTGCATTGGCAGCAATTATATGTTCAATTTGTTAGTTATTATTCTGTATAAAACATTCTCCTCGTACCTCTAACTATGAGCTGCCTTTGATACGTACACAGAGCATACCAAAACAATAGGAACAACCTTCATAATATTGAGTTGGGGTATGGACTCTACAAAAAGGTGTCAAAAGCGTTCTACAGGGATGCTGGCCCATATTGACGCCAATGCTTCCCACACACAGTTGTGTCAAGTTGGCTGGATGTCCTCTGGGGGGTGAAACACTCCTGATACACACAGGAAACTGTTGAGTGTGAGAAACCCAGCAGCGTTGCAGTTCTTGACTCAAACAGGTGCAATGGCACCTACTACCATACCCTGTTCAAAGGCACTTACAGTAGTCATTTTGTCTTGCCCATTCACCCTCTGAATAGCACACAAACAATCCACGTCTTAATTGTCTTTAACCTGTCTCCTCCCCTTCATTTACACTGAAGTAGATTTAACAAGTGACATCAATAAGGGATCATAGCTTTCAGCTGGATTCAGCTGGTCAGTCTATCATGGAAAGAGCAGGTCTCAATGTTTTATACACTCAGTTTATACAGTTGAAGTCAGAAGTTTACATACACCTTAGCCAAATACATTTAAACTCAGTTTTTCACAATTCCTGATATTTAATCCTAGTAAAAATTCCCTGTCTTAGGTCAGTTAGGATCACCACTTTATTTTAATAATGTGAAATGTCAGAATAATAGTAGAGAGAATGATTTATTTTAGCTTTTAGTTCTTTCATCACATTCCCAGTGGGTCAGAAGTTTACATGTACTCAATTAGTATTTGGTAGCATTGCCTTAAATTGTTTAACTTGGGTCAAACATTTCCGGTAGCCTACCACAAGCTTTCCACAATAAGTTGGGTGAATTTTGGCCCATTCCTCCTGACAGAACTGGTGTAACTGAGTCAGGGTTGTAGGCCTCTTCTCTCGCACACGTTTTTCAGTTCTGTCCACAAATTTTCTATAGGATTGAGGTCAGGGCTTTGTGATGGCACTTCAATACCTTGACTTTGTTGTCCTTAAGCCATTTTGCCACAATTTTGGAAGTAAGCTTGGGGTCATTGTCCATTTGGAAGACCCATTTGCGACCCAGCTTTAACTTCCTGACTGATGTCTTGAGATGTTGCTTCAATATATGCACATAATTTTCCTTCCTCATGCCATCTATTTTGTGAAGTGCACCAGTCCCTCCTGCAGCAAAGCACCCCAACAACATGCTGCTGCCACCCCCGTGCTTCACGAATGGGATGGTGTTCTTTGGCTTGCAAGCCTCCCCCATTTTCCTCCAAACATAAGTCATTATGACCAAACATTCCTACTTTTGTTTCATCAGACCAGAGGACATTTCTCCAAAAGGTACGATCTTTGTCCCCATGTGCAATTGCAAACCGTAGTCTGGCTTTTGTAATGGCGGTTTTGGAGCAGTGCCTTCTTCCTTGCTGAGCAGCCTTTCAGGTTATGTCGATATAGTACTCGTTTTACTGTGGATATACAGTGGGGAGAACAAGTATTTGATACACTGCCGATTTTGCAGGTTTTCCTACTTACAGACCTCTACATGCTTTGTAATTGTTATCATAGGTACACTTCAACTGTGAGAGACGGAATCGAAAATCACATTGTATGATTTTTAAATAATGAATTTGCATTTTATTGCATGCCATAAGTATTTGATCACCTACCAACCAGTAAGAATTCCGGCTCTCACAGACCTGTTAGTTTTTCTTTAAGAAGCCCTCCTGTTCTCCACTCATTACCTGTATTAACTGCACCTGTTTGAACTCGTTACCTGTATAAAAAGACACCTGTCCACACACTCAATCAAACAGACTCCAACCTCTCCACAATGGCCAAGGCCAGAGAGCTGTGTAAGGACATCAGGGATAAAATTGTAGACCTGCACAAGGCTGGGATGGGCTGGGCTACAGGACAATAGGCAAGCAGCTTGGTGAGAAGGCAACAACTGTTGGCGCAATTATTAGAAAATGGAAGAAGTTCAAGATGACGGTCAATGTCCCTCGGTCTGGGGCACCATGCAAGATCTCACCTCGTGGGGCATCAATGATCATGAGGAAGGTGAGGGATCAGCCCAGAACTACACGGCAGGACCTGGTCAATGACCTGAAGAGAACTGGGACCACAGTCTCAAAGAAAACCATTAGTAACACTACGCCGTCATGGATTAAAATCCTGCAGCGCACGCAAGGTCCCCTGCTCAAGCCAGCGCATGTCCAGGCCCGTCTGCAGTTTGCCAATGACCATCTGGATGATCCAGAGGAGGAATGGGAGAAGGTCATGTGGTCTGATGAGACAAAAATATAGCTTTTTGGTCTAAACTCCACTCGCCGTGTTTGGAGGAAGAAGAAGGATGAGTACAACCCCAAGAACACCATCCCAACCGTGAAGCATGGAAACATCATTCTTTGGGGATGCTTTTCTGCAAAGGGGACAGGACGACTGCACCGTATTGAGGGGAGGATGGATGGGGCCATGTATTGCGAGATCTTGGCCAACAACCTCCTTCCCTCAGTAAGAGCATTGAAGATGGGTCGTGGCTGGGTCTTCCAGCATGACAACGACCCGAAACACACAGCCAGGGCAACTAAGGAGTGGCTCCGTAAGAAGCATCTCAACGTCCTGGAGTGGCCTAGCCAGTCTCCAGACCTGAACCCAATAGAAAATCTTTGAAGGGAGCTGAAAGTCTGTATTGCCCAGCGACAGCCCCGAAACCTAAAGGATCTGGAGAAGGTCTGTATGGAGGAGTGGGCCAAAATCCCTGCTGCAGTGTGTGCAAACCTGGTCAAGAACTACAAGAAACATATGATCTCTGTAATTGCAAACAAAGGTTTCTGTACCAAATATTAAGTTCTGCTTTTCTGATGTATCAAATATTTATGTCATGCAATAAAATGCAAATTAATTACTTAAAAATCATACAATGTGATTTTCGGGATTTTTGTTTTAGATTCCGTCACTCACAGTTGAAGAGTACCTATGATAAAAATTACAGACTTCTACATGCTTTGTAAGTGGGAAAACCTGCAAAATCGTCAGTGTATCAAATACTTGTTCTCCCCACTGTAGATACTTTTGTACCCGTTTCCTCCAGCATCTTCAGTCCTTTGCTGTTGTTCTGGGATTCATTTGATACTTTTCGCACCAAAGTACAGTTATCCCGAGTGGTATGATGGCTGCGTGGTCCCATGGTGTTTATACTTGCGTACTATTGTTTGTACAGATGAACGTGGTACCTTAAGGCATTTGGAAACAGGTCTTGGCTGATTTCTTTTGATTTTCCCATGATGTCGAGCAAAGAGGCACTGAGTTTGAAGGTAGGCCTTGAAATTCATGAGAAAGCATGACATCATTTTCTGGAATTTTCCAAGCTGTTTAAAGACACAGTCAACTTAGTGTATGTAAACTTCTGACCCACTGGAATTGTGATATAGTGAAATAAACTGTTAACAATTGTTGGAAGTATTACTTCTGTCATGCACAAAGTAGATGTCCTAACAGACTTGCCAAAACTATAGGTTTGTTAACATGAAATCTGTGGAGTGGTTGAAAAATTAGTTTTAATGACTTCAACCTAAGTGCATGTAAACTTCTGACTTAAACTGTATCTGATACACAAACTAAGATGAAGTGCAAATGTAAATAAATGCGTTTGCTTGCCATTACTGACCAACCTAAGCTGAACCGAAAGCCCAGCGCAAGACAGGCATTAAGTATGCCGTCTGCTGTTGGCACCCAGTCAACCGATCACTTCACTGGAAACAACAGTAACAGAGACCGAGAGGGAAATAAATTGCACCTGGAGTATACTACAGGCCAAAAGGCATGCATGTCAAACCCTACACTCCATGACCTCAAGGAAGGGAAAACGTGAAAGGGTTTTCTAACACGGTCCGGGGGCAGGTTGATGTATGACTCTGGGAGAAATCAATGTCTCAGCGAGGCATTTGCTATGTCAGCGGCTGAACTGAAGAGATGGATTTGGGCCACTGAAGTGAGACTTGGGTTTGGTGAGGCGAGGGGTCATTCAAGCTTACCTTTGTGGTTGATGCTGCGGATGCTCTGCTTGCTCTGGATGTCCCACAGTCGTATGGTCTCGTCGTGGGAGCCCGAGAGGAGCAGAGTGCCGTCCATAGACACAGACAGACAGGTCACTAGGTTCCTGTTGAGGGATGAATGCAAAGGGAGATCACCACTTAGCTAATAATATAAGGTTTTCAAATATACAATGTTTGGGGATCAAGATTCATGTCTCAGCTTTTCCTTTATTAACTAAGTAAATAATGGAAGTAATCTACAGTCACAAAATATCTCAATTTCAACAAGTACATTATATCATATTCCATTTTTTTCCTGACAACTGATTTCTTCCGATTTCTTAAATGCCATTGTCAGTTTCCTTATATATCACATATTCATGCATCTCCTGTTTTCTTACAGCAGAGTTTCAACATTGTCATCTTGCTTGTTTCTGTTCACACATTACAGGCAACCTAATCACCATGTATGTGCCTTCCAGGAATAGAAACAAACTAGCAACATTTTCAGTACCAAACGAGTCAAAGGGGTAGAATTCTGATTGTGTCTCATTCCGCCCCCTGCTCTGCAGCTACAAAGTCTTCTAGTCTGGTTCTGCACACCTACTGTGTGCCTCTCCCATCAGTATGGTGGTGGCGTACATCTTGGCAGTCCCAGATACCATACGGTATGAGAGATTAGGACACCTGAACTTCTCTGGCTACTGGAACCTGGTTCGGCACAACTGTTGAGCATGAAAAACCCAGCAGCGTTGCAGTGCAAAAAGGCACTTACATTTTTTTGTTTTGCCTTTCACCTTCTGAATGGCACACAATCCATGTCTCCTCCCCTTAATCTACACTGATTGAAGTGGATTTAACAGGTGACATCAATAAGGGATCATAGCTTTCACCTGGATTCACCTAGTCAGCCTCATGGAAAGAGCAGGTGTTCCTAATGTTTTCTACACTCAGTGTATATTACATAGACGAGACCTTGAAGGCAGCCCACCTGTGTCCTTTGAAAACCTGGTTGCCCTCGTTGTCCGACTGGAACGTCTTATCCCGACTTAAGCTCTGCAGATCAGAAGAAGAAAGTCAACAAAAGTTCATCAGAGTAAGCAATCCTCAGTTTTTTTTCATACCCAGAGCTAATGAGCTTGCGTCTCAGGTACACTTACGAAGGTTAGTGAGAATGCTGTTCATTGACTGCAGCTCAGCGTTCAACACCATAGTTCCCTCCAAGCTCATCACTAAGCTAAGGACCCTGGGACTAAACACCTCCCTCTGCAACTGGATCCTGGACTTCCTGACTGGACGCCCCCAGATGGTGAGGGTAGGCAACAATACATCCACCACACTGACCCTCAACATGGGGGCCCCTCAGGGGTGCGTGCTTAGTCCCCTCCTGTACTGTTCACCCACGACTGCTTGGCCGCGCACAACTCCAACACCCTCATTAAGTTTTCCGACAACACAATGGTGGTAGGCCTAATCACCGACGATGATGAGACCACCTATGGGGAGGAGTTCAGAGACCAAGCAGTGTGGTGCCAGGACAACAATCTCTCCCTAAACGTGAGCAAGACAAAAAGGAGATGATCGTGGACTACAGGGAACAGAAGGACAAACATGCCCCCCATTCACATCGACAGGGTTGTAGTGGAGTGGGTCGAGAGCTTCAAGTTCCTCGGTGTCCACATCACTAAGGATCTATCATGGTCCAAAGACACCAACACGGTCCTGAAGAGGGCACAACAATGCTTCTACCACAGGAGGTTGAAAAATGTGTCCTCAAAAAGTTATATAGCTACACCATTGAGAGCATCTTGACTGGTTGCATCACCGCTTGGTGTGGCAACTGCTTAGCCTCCAACTACAAAGCGCTACCAAGGGTAGTGCGTATGGCCAAATACATCACTGGAGCCGAGCTCCCTGCCATCTAGGACCTCTATACCAGGCGGTGTCAGAGGAAGGACCTAAAAATGGTCAAAAGACTCCAGCCACCCAAGACTGTTCTCTCTGCTATCGCACGGAAAGCGGTACCGATGCACCAAGTCTGGAACCAACAAAGACCCTGAACAGCTTATACCCCCAAGCCATAAGACTGCTAAATCATTAGTTAAAAAGTTAACCAAATAGTTACCTCGACTATCTGCACTGACCCTTTTTGCATACACTTTGACTCGTCACATACGCTGCTGCTACTGATTATTATGTCACTTTATTCCTAGTTATATGTACATATCTACCTCAATTAACTCGTACCTTTGCACATCGACTCAGTACTGGCACCCCTTGTATAGAGACAAGTTATCGTTACTCATTGTGTATTTATTATGGGTTTTTTTTTCTATTATTTCTCTATTTTCTTGAAGGGCCCGTAAGTAAGAATCACTCTTAGTCCACATCTGTTGCTTATAAACATTTTTTAACATGTTCCTCTCTCTCTATTAAGTTGGCAGGGAATTTTTGACACTCTCCAGCCTCTAAATGGTTTGATCGATTTACTTAATTGCATTAATTAGGGATGGGGTTGCGTCAGACATGCAAGGGAGGGAGGACTGGATACCGCTGGATTTCACTATGACAGACTAATCATTACATCACGTCTATACTGCCCGTCTTGAGAGCACTCAATTAAACATGACAAGTGGACATAAAGGGATTTAGTTGAAGCTGTAGCTATTAACTCTATCGGTTTGTGTACAAGCCTGGCTTGGGCTGGATACTCAGCTGTACAAATGGCCAGATGACTGAAACGCAAATCATTAACGGAAGGTTTGAGGGAATCATCTTGTTTCATTTCACACCACTACAATAACTAAAACGGAGTGAAAAAACAGTAATTCACCATGATGAAGCACAGATTATTTTTCTTTAACATTAACCTGTTAAAATAAGTGAGCGATGTCCGGAACCATTTGGCAAGAACATTTTATTTTCGATAGCAAAAACTTCTTGGCAGGAATACATTTCTTAACTTTCATACGGCAGGAAACGGAAACGACTAGCTGCTGCTGCCTCCACCTCGCGTGGAGAAGGGAATGGTCAGATTTGTCTGTCTGTCACTAGGGCCTATTTATCCAAATGTGACAATTCTGGGCTCACGGTCTCATCTCCTGCTGAACAATTTCAACAAGGGTAGAACCAAACAGCACAACAAATGCAGCTCTCTCTGAATGCAACGCTCTTATCCCCACTGGCAGAGGTAATGCCTGCCATGCATTGAAACACTCATGACATAGAAACTTCTGCCCAGCTATGGTATGAAATCCCCTTTATTAAACAATGATCCACGGGCACATTCAGAGATAAGCTGTTTAGGAAATGAATAACACTTCTCCAAATCGGGTAAACAGCACAATTAAGGGAGCAGAAAGAGACGTGCTAGGGTAGCGTTAATGCTATTTGGATGCAGACTGTAGAGACGGCAGAGTCTCCATACTATACTCAGAAAATGTTTAAGCTGAATCATGAGATGGAAACAAAAACGTGGTTGTTGCTATAGGGAAATTATGGTTAATTTATGGGGTTGGTACAAGGTTCAAATACAGTATACAGGTAGTTTGAGGTGATCTCACTCTGTGTTAAAACTAAACTACAATATGTTCAGATTTGTAGCAACCCTATTGGATTCTGACAAATATTGTAAAAATGAATACCTACAATTTTAAATATTAAACATTTGTGATGGTTGGTTTGCAGCACAATATCCATTCTCAATCCCAACAAGGACAAACGAGTAACAGATTATCTGCAATCCCTTTAGAATGGATGACAGAGAAGGCATCGTAATGAGACTGATCATTATATCATGAGAGCTAGGGGGGAAGCCAGAGGGAAGAGGAAATGGTGCAGCTTTAAAAAAAAAAAAAAGCTGTGATTTCACTCACCAGCAAGTTCCAGCAGCTATGGAGGAACAAGGCAACAACGCAGAGCTTGGCTTTAAAACTTTGTTAAATCAAATACCTGTTTTAACAAACGACTTGTTCCTCTCTTTAAACAAAATATAATCAATTTTAGCTGTACTCAAACCCAGGGCTATAAAAGCTCTCTCTCCAATTACCTTAATTAACCAATTGATCGCTAAGATGATATGCCTAAATAATTAAGCGTCTAAAGTCTGCGTTTGGAAGTCAAAAGGCGTGCAAATCAATGGGGCAGCAGCAGCTTGGCTTTGAAAATCTTTAAAAGGCAAGTATTAGAGATCTGAAAAGAAAATATATGAGGAACGTTAGTACACTAATAACCTATGATTCCAGATACAGGACCAAGGTGAAAGGGGTCGGTAGGCATTAATAAGAACCTGAGCAACTTGTGTATCCAAACCTGGTCTTGACTTGGGGAATTTTCTCAATAATTGCAACAGGTCTTTTCAGCATACATGAAACACACTTCAATATGAATAAATGAGATGATATGCTCTCTCTCTCTCAGAAATCTTTTATCTTTCGTATAAATTCATATTTTATAACTTTGAGCCATTCTTCCTGAGGTCAAGTCACTCTACTACAACCTTCAAAGCAATTCTTGTGATACTTTCATGTCAAAAAGTTAACATAAAAGGGTTGCAGAAAACCCTGACCAATAGTAGAATGATCGTATTAAATGCAATAATCTGTCCTGTAGAAAAAAAAAAAGAAAAAAAAACTAAAAAAGGACCAGTCTATATGAGCGTTTCTGAATATTCTCATGTAATAAAGTACCTATCTATCTATCTATCTATCTATCTATCTATCTATCTATCTATCTATCTATCTATCTATCTATCTATCTATCTATCTATCTACCTATCTATCTATCTACCTATCTATCTACCTATCTATCTATGTAATCATGCTGCCACCAATAGCTCCCCTGTCCTTTACTGACTAACATTCACTTCACTAATATTCAGTGAGAGGACTGAACAATAACCATGCGTCAGTGTGTCAGTGAGAGGGGGCGAGGAGATGGAGAGTGGGAGAGGACATAAACAAGCACTTGGTTGGAGATAAATAGGGGAACTGCTGAAAAATGAGTCCTAACAGATAAAGATAGAGATAAAATACGTGGACACCTGAACATCTCAGTCTGCTATAACAGCCTCCACTCTTCTGGGAAGGCTTTGCACTAGATTATGGAACATTGCTGCAGGGACTTGCTTCCATTCAGCCACAATAGCATTAGTGAGGACGGGCACTGATGTTGGGCGATTAGGCCTGGCTCGCAGTCTGTGTTCCAATTCATCCAAAAGGTGTTCAAGGCTCTGTGCAGGCCAGTCAAGTTCTTCCACACCGATCGACAAACCATTTCTGTATGGACCTCGCTTCGTGCATGGGGGCATTTTCAAGCTGAAACAGGAAAGGGCCTTCCCCAAAATGTTGCCACAAAGTTGGAAGCACAGAATCGTCTAGAATGGCATTGTACGCTGTAGCGTTAAGATTTCCCTTCACTGGAACTAAGGGGCCTAGCCCGCCCAAACTATGAAAAACAACCAGAGACCATTGTTCCTCCTCCACCAAATTTTACAGTTGGCACTATACATTCGGGTAGCTAGCGTTCTCCTGGCATCCGCCAAAACCAGATTCATTCATTGGACTGCCAGATGGTGAAGAGTGATTCTTCACTCCAGAGAACGCGGTTCCACTGTTCTAGAGTCCAGTGGCGGCGAGCTTTACACCACTTCAGCCGAAGCTTGGCATTTGCGCATGGTGATCTTAGGCTTGTGTGCGGCTGCTCGGCCATAAAAACCCATTTCATGAAGCTCCCGACGAACACTTCTTGTGCTGACGTTGCTCGGTAGTGAGTGTTGCAGAGGACAGACAATTTTTATGCTTCAGCACTCGGCGGTCCCGTTCTGTGAGCTTGTGTGGCTGAGCTGTTGTTGCTCCTAGACGTTTCCACTTCACAATAACAGCAGAAATTTGACAAACTGACTTGTTGGAAAGGTGGCATCCTATGACAGTGCCACGTTGAAAGTCACTGAGCTCTGACGTAAGACTATTCTACTGCCATTGTTTGTCTATGGAGATTGCATGGCCATGTGCTCAATTTCATACACCTGTCAGCAACGGGTGTGGCAGAAATGGCCGAATGCACTAATTTGAAGGGGTGTCCACATACTTTTGTATATATAGTGTATTTGTTACCCATCTGTATCCATCCATCTGTATCCATCCGTATCACTCTTTCACAAAGGCAGGCTTTTCTCCACTCAAACCTGATGCCCCTGGGATATCGCTTATTTGGCCATACATACAAGAGCCCACCCACAACATTTCCATTGGCACTGATGGATTTTGGGAGAGGCTTTCACAATTAAAACTATGAGATCGAGTAAAGGAGGTTGAAAAAGCGAAATGTGTGAGTTTAATAATGGATACGTAAATGGAGCTGTGAGCAAGCCTTTACACAGACTGATTCCAAAGCCATGGAAGGCCTCCATCTGAACTTGCTTCAGGAGTGAGAGAGGAAGAGAAAAGGGCAGGATGTGTCTATCATGGGGGCGGGGGGGGGACAAGGGCCAGGATGAGGGAAATTAGGTTTCGAATAGAAGTGGGGTGGTCTAACAAGGGGAGGGGGATCCTTTCTTGTACAAAAATGTGCACATTCATTTCTGTCATGCTTAATTGGGTCTTTTATACAAGTTTCTTTGTGGTACCTGACATGAAACTCATGACGAGTAGAAAGAGAAGAGAGGACAAAGCTTGAAATTCAAATTGAACTACATCCATTCATGTCTTCTCTGATCTAGTTGGTTGCGTCGGTTACATACAAAATTTGGCTTAATTCGCTGCAGCTTGAAAAAGACATTTTTCTGCATGGAAATGTGACTAAGGGGTACAAAAGGAGCCCATCGTGCAAATAAACCATCAATCATGCCTAATACAGAAGTCCATCTTGTGTTTAATGTTCTGTCAAAGGCGAGGAAGACATCTCCTTTCTGAACCGGACATATCTCCTTTCTACTTGAAAAGAATCCCACTAGACGACACTCATGGGAATGTATAGAAACTGTGATATATGAGGGCAACCAGGAGCAACGTAGGGGGCAAAGAAATCCCTCATGAGGCATGGTATTAGACAATATACGCCAAGAAAGACCCCAGGTGATTTACACCCAAACACAGGCCTTGCCAGTGTACCCCCCTTTCTGCTTTCTATCACCTCTCCATCTCTCATGGCCAACAGCGTGGGGATTCACCCGTACAAGGATGGTACAATGTTAGAAAGTTCATGGAAAAGCAAGAGGAATCCCTTTAGAGAATTCCCAGATTCATGTGCAGAATTACAAATTGTGGCAGATGGTAGACTTCAGTTTTATTAATATTTTCCCTTTGAACTGAATAAGTCTTTCTCAGTGGCTTAAGCTGGAAATACCGGGGTGAGCCCAAGCAAAGATTCTGTAGGATGCTTTAGAGTTGTGTTCCGGAAATGCACTCCCAATCTCCCACTAGACAAAGCTTTGTGTAAGTGTAACGTGCCTTGACCTTCCCTGTGCACCAGAGAGATGTGGGCTGGTCCAAACATCAACTAACTTTAGCAGCTAAGTTCCAGGACAGCACTGAGGAGACACATCAAGGTGCTGTCAGCTGATCAGAGGGCCTCTCTTACGAAGTGTACTGTATTTTGGTGCTTCAAATGTACAGGACCAACTCAAAAGGGAATTCTGTCAAAGGTGTATTATACGGCAATTGACAGGCGGAGGGGGGATTATATTTGTAATGTTCTCAATTTATTAAGTTTGTCAGTTGTGTGTACTTGGTGAAGTGTCCCGCCTTCACTTGTGGAAATTAAATAGTTCTCAGTTTTAAATAATTAATAAATTGGGTAACAGGTTTGATGACAGTATATACAGTTGTAAGGTTATTTTCAAGGGCTTGAAATGAATGTGCTTATTTGCCTCAGGCTGCTCAGTCTTCAAAGTTCTATGAACTGGCAATGGTTTTACAGATGGATCCGTCAGTTCAAAGTCTCTCTCAGTTACGTCACTTGCCCTTGGTGCGTCGCCAGACTGTGACCCATTGTTCCCGCTGTATATATGCTTTCCAATTTGCCGTCACCCGGCTGAGCTCACCCCTGTACAGACACTTCTCTTCGTGGGAACTGTCCACAACGGGTTGGTTATTTATGGGAGGCCATTGATGAAGCCTTGATGTTATGAAACAAAAACTCCATGCCCGCGTGGGCAAGGTTGCACTTGACAGATGCTCCATTAAGAGAGACCCACAGTTTGTAATTTAAACGCGTTGTGAAGTTAATCGATGAAAGCTCAGGGGTAAACGGCGAAGGTGGCGAAGACAAAGAAAACAATATAGCTTACCTGACTACAGAGGGACACCTGAAATATGCCGCCGTCACTGCCACCGCAGAAGAGGTAGTACTCGCAGGGGTCAAGGGTCACTGACATGATGCCCACGTCAAAAAGAACAGACAGGAGCATCTCGCCGGAGGATAGCTCCCATAGCTAGAGTTTGAGAAAGACAGAGAGAAAGAGACAGATAAAAAAAAAGAAAAAAAAGAAGAGATGTATGGTTAATTTGATCCGAGTTGAGGACATTGTTTAACTTCAGCTTTAAAAGATACTGTATAATGTCACATTATCAGTTTGAGCACACACTGCAGGGTTGTTAGTCTAACCCTGTCCGTCTTAGAGGAGTGGGCTGTTTCAGAGTGCAGGGCACTAAAATACATCTTAGTCTGCAGAAACTCTGCAAATATCTGTTCCAACCTCAACTTAATGACTTGGATAGATCAAATCATTTAGTGCCTATGGACAATTACTTTTTTTTTTGCCAAGATCTTGATGGCCATTCATTGAGCTAATCCATTATTACAGCTAGCAGAGAAAAAAAGAAAAAAAAAAAAAAACTGCTGAGGAACAGATTTTGGAACTGAAAAGTATCTTACGTAAAGGGGTGTAGGTTTGGTGACTTGTGTTCAGCTACTTTTTAAATCGCACTAACTAATTGTCTAAACGGATGTCCCTGCTGTCTTCTCAGTGTTTGCAGACAGTTGTCATATCTCAATATTCATCCAGTGTTGGACATAGCTGGTGCATATTTCAGGTGTATGACCATGCCAACCAGATCAGCAGTTTAAAACATTTTGTTTAATGAGCCCTCATGGTGGGAAGTGGGATACATAAGCTCGACAAGTTCCGTATAAAAGATGGACGACTATACACGTGTGGCTATTTGACTTATGCGAGTTGAGCATCCTTCAGAAAAACAGTAAAACAGTCCTGATGGACAGCTTCAGCATGACCTCTGCATTGTCCCCGTCCTAGTTTTTTTTTTTAACTTTTAGTCTTTGTACAGATTAGGTTGGCATCAAAAAACACAATGGTCAGAGATAGGTATTTCGGATACTGAGACAGTGTCATTATACATCACAAGGATATACAGCTTTTTTTCCCCCCTCATCAATCTACACACAAGCAAAAACAGGTTTTTAGACATTTTTGCAAATGTGTAGACAGATTACTGATGACATGAAAAGTATATGTGCTCACTTTGGCAGAACTATAATCAAATCAAATTTCCATCGCACCATTTATTAAAAGAAAAAAACTTATCTAACGACTTGAAGAAAAACCCTGATGGCTCTCGGGAGAGAAAAACTTTAGCCAGGTCTGAACAAAACCAAATTCTAGGCATCTACACAACCCAGTCCTGAAATTACAAAATCAAGAGTACAGCAAACATTTAAAAAAAACACAAAAATATTTTAAATAATTCAGAACATCCCCACATCTCTCCTCCTCTGCTGCAAGACACTGCTGTACCCTGCTGAGTGGGAGTCTATACTAGAGGGAATGGTGGGGCACATCTATTTAGAGTCTGTCATAGGGGTAGGACGGGTGGGGGTACTGAAAGTTGTCTATAGCCCAAACTGCCTAGTGCTAACAAGCCCTGTTCTCTGGCATGCAGTCTCCTTCTCCTTCAGCCAACACGATCACGCCCTGTTATCGGACAGGGGGAATTATTTATCTGTGGAGACTGACAGCTTGGAATCTATAGAGCAGCTGATGATATTGAATATAAGGTATGGAGGGAAGATGTAATACAATTGCGCAAACGAGAAGCGAGACATGGCATCCAAGTTATATATTTTAATGAAGCACGTGTATGAAGGATATTCTCATCTGTTGAGACTCTTGAAAGTTGAGTCTTAAGTCGTTTCTTGTACCAAGTTAATTTACTGAAAATGGTAGATGTTATGAAAAGTAGCCCATTTGAATTATACTGTATACCACAATGGATGGTGTAGGAATACAAAAGTTAAATATATGTTCTGCATTTACAGTTTACTTCAGCATTTATTCTAATGGAAAAACTTTGCCAGCTATTCGTCGTGAAGGGACGCTATTGACTGAGCCAAAACATGCTACAATAAATCACTTTATAGAATTAGAGGGAAAATAACATTGACCCATGCAGAATATTTTAAGTTTGAACCTAAATATAAAGTAAAAATATTAGCCTAATAAAAAAGATGTTAGCCTACATCTTAAACATGTTCTGAAGCTGGTGGGCTGTTCCTCTTGCCACAGGGGAGATGAGACTTTCAAGATGAAAGAAGCAGAGAGATGGAAGAGACAACCCGCGCTTGTCAATTAAATATAAACCACTGGGAGAAAAAGGTGAGTCAGAATTATCAGCGCTCCACTCTGCAATTCATCCAGCTAAGGTTAAATACAATGTGGCCTAAATCACTTTACACTAAATTCCTTTCAAACTATGGAATATAATTTGCATGTTAAACAACTACGATGATTTTTGTTAAAAGAGCTGCAATTGCTCCACCTGAAAACATTGAGGTAGTGTTTCCATTTTGTTTTGCTGGTGTGGCTATTGGACATAAGCGACAAGCATTTACCTTGTTAGATTGCATGTGACCGAACTGCTGACTAAAATACTACACATGCTTTAAAAAAATACTATTGAACATGTCATTGGCAGGGACATTTTTCTAAATGATTTCCAGCTCGGAGCAGGTGCCTAATGTCTTTCACAGATCATTTGTAATACGACTCTTCGTCTTGAAGATACGGTGCATTTTGTTACGTTTGTTCTAAAATGTATTCAAAAAATGTTATCAAATCTACACACAATACCCCATAATGAAAACTGAAATATTACATAAGTATTCAGACCCTTTACTCAGTACTTTGTTGAAGCACCTTTGGCTACAATTACAGCCTTGAGTCTTCTTGGGTATGACGCTACAAGCTTGGCACACCTGTATTTGGGGAGTTTCTCCCCTTCTTTGCAAATCCTCTCAAGCTCTGTCAGGTTGGATGGGGACCGTCACTGCGCAGCTATTTTCATGTCTTTCCAAAGATGATAGATCAGGTTCAAGTCCGGGCTCTAGCTGGGCCACTCAAGGACATTCAGAGACTTGTCTCGAAGCCACCCCTGCGTTGTCTTGGCTGTGTGCTTAGGGTCGTTGTTCTGTTGGAAGGGGAACCTTCACCCCAGTCTGAGGTCCTGTGCACTCAACACGTTTTCATCAAGGATCTCTGCACTTTGCTCCGTTCATCCACCAAGACTCTTCCCAGAGGAACTCTGGAGCTCTGTCAGAGTGACCTTCTCCCCCCGATTGCTCAGTTTGGCAGGGTAGCCAACTCTAGGAAGAGTCTTGGTGGTTGCAAACTTCTTCCATTTAAGAATGGAGGCCACTGTGTTCTTGGTGACCCAGATGTGTGCCTCGACACAATCCTGTCCCAGAACTCTACGGACAATTCCTTTCAACTCATGGCTTGGTTTTTGCATTGTTCACCTTATATAAACTGGTGTGTGCCTTTCCAAATCAATTGAATTTACCACAGGTGGACTCAAATCAAGTTGTAGAAACATCTCAAAGATGATCAACGGAAACAGGATGCACCTGAGCTCAATTTTGAGTCTCATAGCAAAGGGTCTGAATACTTACGTAAATAAGGTATCCGTTTTTTAATTAGCAAACATTCCCCAAACATTTTTTTTGCTTTGTCATAAGGTATTCTGTGTAGATTGATGGATGTTTTTTTTTTTTACTTAAGCAATTTTAGAATAAGGCTGTAACGTCACACATGTGGGAAAAGGACGGAATACTTTAGAACAGCATAGACTATGTGAACCCTATCTGTATATTAGGATCAAATCTCATTAGGTATAGTTGGATACTGCTACTTTTTGCATGAATGATGGTGGGCTCAGTCAGAAGAAATAGCTTACAGGCAGGTAAATATAGTGTACATTGTTATTGTACTGATAGTTGACAATGTTGTCTGATACTAATAAACTCAATATGCGTTCTGTAGTGACTTAAACCACCCCAGATGGTGGTTTGACAAAGTGTTGTGTGTGGCTTAAAAATAATGAGGTAGTTTGTATACATTCCCCAATGTATTGAATGTATATTATCTTAATTGGATTTTGAGAGGGCTTGACCTAATTAACAGGAATGTATTCCAGAGATGAGAACACATGATTCACATCCAAGTCTGCATGCCATCATAACAACGGCAACCTTAGCAAAATATCACTTGTTAGTGCAAGGCTGTGCAACGGAACAAGTGCAGCACCAACATATCTGCAATCCCAATTATACTTGTAGCGTGTGAAGTCAGTGCAAAGGCCAATCAATGTTTTGGTCAACCAAAGCACTAGCTCTCGGCTTACTTCCAGGCTGCAGGGTGAGAATGCTGACAATTCAGATTTTTTATATTCAACATAACTTTGAGATTGTTTTGTTTTGATTTATTAGACGTTGAGAATGCTTACTCAATTGCCAAATCAACTGCTCTTACTTTAGGCCATAAAATAGAACACAAAACCCCGTAACCAGAGGTTCATTAAAAACGATGAAGGAACTTATCAGTTATCATTCTATTGATTACATAAAGAAAAGGCATAACTGTGCCAGTGGTCCTAAATATTGTATAGAAATATGATCTAGCCTACAGTAGACTAGACTGAAGCAGTAATAGACAAGAGGGTATGAGTTACTGTGATTATTGGCCTGACGTGATGCGGAGGCTAAGGTACGAGGGTTTAGCCGATAACCCACTACTCAATCTCCATTTTGAGAGCTCTAGTAAGTACCCCAAACACATGGGAGAAAGACCCTGCGGGAGCATGACTGATTAATCATATTGATCAGGGTTTAGATGTCGTCATCTTAATTAAATTCATAACCCAGTGGCATTCATTATTGATGCCTGGGTGCGGACCAGATCATTTTATTCACTTTAACAGGTTGATTTCCACTGTGGCTATAATGTCTTCCATTGTATTCCTGCCCACTTTAACACCAGAAGCCTCAAGAATTGTTGACTTATTTACAGCAGAGCTCCAATGCAATATATTGTCTAGAGACTATTTCTATTTGACCTCTACAAACATATGTTTTTCTATATTTGCAAAGGCGGCTTGCTGTTACAAATCAATAAGAACACTGGCTTGCTGACTAAATAAAAGCCTGGGAGTGATTACTCACTGAGCTGCTTGTAGTCAGTCAGTCACTCGGCACAGGAGTCAAAAAGCTAAATCAGAGTAGTTGATGCCCTGCGTCGGATACAAACACACACACACACACACACGCTCCAGTAGCTCATTCACACACTGGTGGTTGAAGGGAGAGGGGAGAGTGACTGACAAACACACGGAGCACCCGGGTCTGTGTTGCCTCTCTCCCTTTACACCGCTTCAGTTAATCACTTAATTAATATTTGCATTCCAGGCAGACTGGCATGCCTTTACTATGGGGACAAACTAGAAAATGGTTGGCACGGAAAACCCTCCTGTGGCAAGGATGCCCATTTGTCAGAAACAAATTAAAATGATCAGTGGCAGAACTGATAGGTTCTCTAAATTCACTTCAAACAAATGACGAAAGTAACAAACCACATTTCTATGATGGAGAGTAACGAGATTAATAATTGTTTCGTACAGAAGAAAATTGTTTGTGTTTAAACCATGGCATTGTTGAATACTTGATTCTGATTGCTCAGAAAGGGCATTCTAGAGCGGGCATTATTTCCACATTTTCTTTGCTTTTAAAAACACAAAAAGCCAAAACACGGAAACAACTTCCTCCGCGTTCCCGCATTCTCATAATTCATATGAACGCCCCTAGTAATACTCATTAGCATGTTTCTGTAAGCAGATACATCCAGAAAAAAAAATACACCATATTACTGGCTTGCTAATATGCCTGGACCTTGGAGGCTAAACTGCAAAGAAAGAAAAAACCATTACTGATGCAAATGGTTGCCCAATCAGGCTTTTGAGAGGTTATTCAAATGACATAGGCTAAGCAGTTCACAGCCTAGACTAGAGTTTGGTAGGCTACTCACTTGAAAACAATAACATTCATTACATTGTGTTGTTGTAGCCTAGGTAGGATACATTTCTTGTCACTAAAAAACTGAAACAATAAGGTTGTTTTTTTAAGCTGTGTACCCAATGGGGACTGGGATGGAGCGCACAGTGTAGGCTACCTACAGTTGAAGTCAGAAGTTTACATACACCTTAGCTAAATACATTTAAACTCAGTTTTTCACAATTCCTGACATTTAATCCCAGTAGAAATTCCCTGTCTTAGGTCAGTTAGGATCACCACTTTATTTTAAGAATGTGAAATGTCAGAATAATAGAGAGAATGATTTATTTCAGCTTTATATCTTTCATCACATTCCCAGTGGGTCAGAAGTTTACATACACTCAATTAGTATTTGGTAGCATTGCCTTTAAATTGTTTAACTTGGGTGAATTTTGGCCCATTCCTCCTGACAGAACTGGTGTAACTGAGTCAGGTTTGAAGGCCTCCTTGCTCGCACACGCTTTTTCAGTTCTGCCCACAAATCTTCTATAGGATTGAGGTCATGGCTTTGTGATGGCCACTCCAATACCTTGACTTTGTTGTCCTTAAGCCATTTTGCCACAACTTTGGAAGTATGCTTGGGGTCAAGTGTCCATTTGAAAGACCCATTTGCGACCCAGCTTTAACTTCCTGACTGATGTTGCTTCAATATATCCACATAAATTTTCCTTCCTCATGATGCCATCTATTTTCTGAATTTCACCAGTCCCTCCTAGAGCAAAGCACTCCCACAACATGATGCTACCACCCCCGTGCTCCACGGTTGGGATGGTGTTCTTCGGCTTGCAAGCTTCCCCCTTTTTCCTCCAAACATAACGATGGTCATTATGGCCAAACAGTTCTATTTTTATTTCATCAGACCAGAGGACATTTCTCAAAAAAGTACGATCTTTGTCCCCATGTGCAGTTGCAAAACGTAGTCTGGCTTTTTTATGGCGGTTTTGGAGCAGTGGCTTCTTCCTTGCTGAGCGGCCTTTCAGGTTATGTCGATATAGGACTAGTTTTAATGTGGATATAGATACTTATGTACCAGTTTCCTCCAGCATCTTCACAAGGTCCTTTGCGAAAAAGTGCAAATCAATCCCAGAACAACAGCAAAGAGGCTGTTGCTGATGACTGTGATGAGTGCAGAAGATTTCAGGAGCAGGACAACACATCCTCTTTTTGACTGATTACTGATGTAAGGGAATTTTACGCTATAGGCCTATCTGGCTTATATGATTATCATAACGCTTCTTGACAGTGTCATAAAGTGTATTTTCTTAGTCCAAATAAAGTGACACAGGAAGGTCATAATGCAGTATGCTACTGGAAGGGAGGACAGAGGCAGGAGAACAAACTGTGGTTTGTGACTACTACCATCATTTCCCATTATAGCCAATTCAATTGCAGTGATTCTGTTACTGATTTTTCAGTCATTCTGTTACTGATTTTTCAGTCATTCTGTTACTGATTGTGTAAGAGTGTATTTTCTACAAGTTGTTTAAAATATGATAAAAAACATGACTGTAAAGAATTAATTACATCAAAGGATTTGAGAACATTTTTCAAAAACAAAGGAAACTTCTTGGCAGGGAAAAACAAAAAAACATTTGAATAAATGTGGGTTGACACTTACGTAGGTATCATAACCAGCCATAAAATAACAATATGTCAACTGGTGTAAATATATGGATCATGACAAGTCATGTCGGCTGTTACGACATGGTTATGACACTGGGTGTAAAGTAAAGTGTTAACAAATTTTCGTGTTAACAAAAATGTAGGCCTGGCCAAGTTGAGCTTTGTGTGCCCAGGGACCACAGAGCGCAGCCTGAAGGAACACACTACAGATCTGCCATTTCATAATTTGTCAACTTTTTTCTTGCACTTGACTAGTAAATATTTAGCCTATAACCCTAATATTTTGCTAATGAACAGCCTAATATCTAGCTAATATTTAGTTTCTTACTTCGGCTACACATCACCAGCTTCTCTGTTCCAGTTGTTCTTGTGCACAACAGGCTATAGCAAGTGTAGGCAACCCTGGTCCTGGAGTGCCCTGGGCTACAGGCCACACAAGCCTCTCCGCAATAGGCCATTGCTCTTCTCATGAACTCCTAGGAAAAGCTATATCAAAGCGATGACATTTATTTGTATAATTTTTTATACTAGGCCTAATAGCATATTTTTGGAAAGAAGCAGGTTTGGTCTTCTAATTGCTAAATATAAATCCTACAGCATAGAAAATGCATGTCAGGGAATGTTGAGGAGAGAAAGTGCATTGGTGTGATCACTTTTGGCCAGTTCTGATTACATAGTTGCACAGGACAGGCAGAAAGATGAGCAGAGTGAAAAATAAAAAAAAGACTCAAAATAATTGACATCCATTAGGAAAAATGGAAACCACTTGAGAAACAAGGCAATGACATGCTGTAATAGATGTGCAGGCTAAACGGTGTTTGTTAAAATTGCTACATTTAAATAAAGAGTTATATTATTTTTCATAATATAGTTTCTCAGAAGTATTATTTGCAGTTGTCACTATGACAATGAACACACCCTGAAAGCACTGAATAGTCTGAACCAGTATCTGTGCATTGGAGACCTCATGAATGGTCTTGTGTTTACACCACCTTTATAAATAGGCAGCGTGCAGTAATATACGTTGATTGACAGGTGTAGGATTGCAGATCGATAAACGATCAACTTTCCTCTAGTGTGGATGCTCACCAATGTTTTATAGTTATGTAGCCCATAATTTATCATTATGGTTATCGCTTGGTGGATTGCCCGGGCCTTAACTCTGACAACATAACTAAGGTTATTTATCATAACAGGACTAGCCTACTAGTAGGTCTAGCTAACGTTAGTGAGCATGAAGAAATAAATATAAAATTACACTTATTTACTTGACTTTTATTCTTTATAAATGGACTACTTCAAGTAATATACTTTGGCAAGTTTGCCAGAGCATAAAGCTGGAACGGGTTACAAAAGTATCTCTAAAAGCCTTGTTCACCAGTCCACGGTAAGACAAATTGTCTAGAAATGCACTGTTGCTACTATCCCTAGGAGTGGCCGTCCTGCAGAGATAACTGCAAGAGCACAGCGCAGATGGAGGTTAAGAAGAATCCTAAAATGTCAGTTAATGAAATCTCTGGAACATACTAAAATCTCTGTTGACGAGTCGGCAATATGTTTAACGCTAAACAAGAATGGTGTTTATGGGAGGACACCACGGAACTGCACTGTGAATGTTTACACGGTGTGTTCAATAAAGACATGAAAACGTATAATTGTTTGTGTGTTATTAGTTTAAGCAGGCTGTTTGTCTATTGTTGTGACTCAAATGTTATGACCAATTTATGCAGAAATCCAGGTAGTGGCTTGCGAAGGTATTCACCCCCCTTGGCATTTATTTTGTTGCCTTACAACCTGGAATTAAAAATGGATTTTTTGGGGGTTTGTATCATTTGATTTACACAACATGCCTACCACTTTGAAGATGCAATTTTTATTTATTTATTGTGAAACAAACAAGAAATAAGACAAGAAAACAGAAAAACTTGAGCATGCATAACTATTCACCCCCCCCCAAAGTCAATACTTTGTAGAGCCACCTTTTGCAGCAATTACACCTGCAAGTCTTTTGGGGTATGTCTCTACAAGCTTGGCAGATCTAGACACTGGGATTTTTGCACCCATTCTTCAAGGCAAAACTGCTCCAGCTCCTTCAAGTTGGATGGTTCCGCTGGTGTACAGCAATCTTTAAGTCATACCACAGATTCGCAGATTGAGGTCTGGGCTTTGACTAGGCCATTCCAAGACATTTAAATGTTTCCCCTTAAACCACTTGAGTGTTGCTTCGGTCATTGTCCTGCTGGAAGGTGAACCTCCGTCCTAGTATCAAATCTCTGGGAGACTGAAATCAGTTTCCCTCAAATTTCCCTGTATTTAGCGCCATCCATCATTCCTTCAATTCTGTCCTTCAATTCTTACCAGTTGGACTATTGTGTCCATTACATGAAATCCAAATAAAAATCCATTTAAATTATAGGTTGTAATACAACAAAATAGGAAAAACGCCAAGGGAGATGAATGCTTTTGCAAGGCACTGTAATTCCAAAGGGTACACACATTTTTTCTTCCCACTGTATATCACACCCCCTCGGGTCTTATTGCTTAAATTAGCCATTTCATTATCTACTTCATTTTTGCCTAGTTAAATAAAAGGTAAAATAAATAAACTAAAATATCACTAACCCCTGAGGTGCCTTATTGCTATTATAAACTGGTTACCAACGTAATTACAGCAGTAAAAATAAATGTTTTATCATACCACTGCTGTCAGACAAAATCATTCAGGGCTCGACCCACCCAGTTTATAATCTGATTTATACCGTTGTTGAATACTCCTTTCTGATTGGCTTGAAGGGCATTCTAGAGCGTGCATTGTTCCCCTATAACGTACATTATATTTGCACAGTAGAATTCCATTGCTATAGTTAATTTTTACATGTTTTCTTTGAGCTGCTTTTGAACGCAAAAGTCAAATTGATAATAGCATTTGTATTGTTGAATTCAATTTTCATAATAGCAAACTAGGACTGATGGTTTGTTAGCTAAACAAGCAAGTCTGTTTGGTTACCACGGCAACTACTGTAGCTATCTAGTAAACTTGCTAGCTACTTCAGTGGATGAATGAAAAGGAGATACAAGTGACAGCTAAAACACAGTCTGCCCAGTGGCAATAAAGCCAATAACAATATGGATTAGTTTGAAGGCATGTATTACTGTGAGGCGTTAGGATTTGTGACAATATAACGGCAGGATTCATCAACGGGACAAGAGTGTGTGGAATAATGTTATTGACAGGTGTAAATAAGAATGTGTTCTTAATTGACTTGCCTAGTTAAATAAATAGTGATGCGAATGTTAAGTCTGCTCTCCCTTTTAGAAAAAACTAAACAATAAAACTACCCCTGAACTTGACCACACAACGACAACAAGGATGACACCCCCTTTGGTCGTATAGCTCATTCAACAAGCACTCACCCACCTCCTAAGTAAAGCACCGCCAGTCTTTCCTCCCCCAACTAGCATTATCCAACATGCCAGGTGAGGAGCCCCAGGGGGGGGTGGGGCCTGGAGGGAGCACAGAGGTTGGGGAGTCCAAGTGGAGTGACACTGAGCTCTCACCAGGGTTTCCGTTAGCCAGTAACAGCTTTTGTCCGATAAAAAAAAAAAAAAAAAAATTTGACACCGGCCAATTGTTCAGAAAATAAGAAAATATCCCATTGCGAAATAATGCTTTTCAAGTCAAGGTAAATACATTTGACTGGTCATGCTTATCGTAATTTGCATAATTTTGTGGAATTTTGTGGCTTGTGTGTACAGTAGATTTGTTATGTATCTAATTTATCACACTTATAGCATACAGATACAGAGCCTTTGAGTGGAAAATCATTCAGAAAGCGCAAGAGCTGCTGCTGCAGCTTCTTGTGGTGCTTTCAAGACAACTGGGAACTCGGACAAATATGAGGTCAAATCATGATCATTAGGTTGGAAAGTCGAAGCTCTAGAAAGAGGCCTGAGTTGGAATTCTGAGTTGAATAACCGTTCAAAACGATTTTTTCCCCCAGTCTGAACAATTCTTTTCCCTAGTTCCCAGTTGTCTTGAACGCACTTAAGTCAGAGATTTCCGAGTTGTCAGGTGTTTTGAACGCAGCATCAAAACTGCACAGGAAGGCAGGCTTCATCAGTGTGTCACATACCACTTGGCAATGAGCTGGAGGCAGTATATATTTTGAAAACATATACATAATTGTTTGAAACCGGAAATGTGTAAATACATGAGGCATGTCTTACCTTGCTTCAAAGTAGCCTATTAGATCCCCTCTTTCTACATTTCTAACCAATATTTTAATATCGGTCACATGAAACCGCTCGCATGTGCTGTGCCCGTTTGACAATTATGTTTTCCTGACAATTGGATTATGGAACGAACACAGACACCTAGGTATTTGTAGGTGTCCACGTATTCTAAGTCAGACCCGTCGAGAGAAGTGATGATAGTCCGGTGGGTGGGTGCGGGCAACGTTCGATTGAAAAGCATGCATTTAGTCTTACTAGCATTTAAGAGCAGTTGGAGGCCACGGAAGGAGTGTTGTATGGCATTGAAGCTTGTTTGAAGGTTAGTTAACACAGTGTCCGAAGAGGGGCCAGATGTATACAGAATGGTGTCGTCTGCGTAGAGATGGATCAGAGAGTCACCAGCAGCGAGAGCGACATTGTTGATGTATATAGAGAATAGGGTTGGCCCAAGAATTGAACCCTGTGGCACCCCCATAGAGACTGCCAGGGGACCGGACAGCAGGCCCTCCGATTTTACACACTGAACTCTGTCTGAGAAGTAGTTGGAGAACCAGGCGAGGCAGTCACTTGAGAAACCAAGGCTGTTGAGTCTGCCAATAAGAATGCAGTGATTGACAGAGTCGAAAGCCTTGGCCAGGTCGATGAAGACGGCTGCACAGTACCGTCTTCAATCGATGGCGGTTATGATATCGTTAAGTACTTTGAGCGTAGCTGAGGTGCACCCATTACCAGCTCGGAAACCAGATTGCATAGCAGGGAAGGTACGGTGGGATTCGAAGTAGTCAGTGATCTGTTTATTATCTTGGCTTTCGAAGACTTTAGAAAGACAGGGCAGGATGGATATAGGTCTATAACAGTTTGGGTCTAGAGTGTCTCCCCCTTTGAAGAGGGGGATGACCGCGGCAGCTTTCCAATCTATAGGGATCTCAGACGATACAAAAGAGAGGTTGAACAGGCTGGTAATAGGGGTTGCAACAAATTCGGCTGATAATTTTAGGAAGAAAGGGTCCAGATTGTCTAGCCCAGCAGATTTGTAGGGGTCCAGATTTAGCAGCTCTTTCCGAACATGGATTTGGGTGGCCGGGGTAGAGGTAGCCAGGTGGAAAGCATGGTCAGACGTTGCAAAATGTTCGATTATCATTAATTTAATAGGTGGTGACAGTGTTTCCTATCCTCAATGCAGTGGGCAACTGGGAGGAGATGATCTTATTCTCCATAGACTTTACAGTGTCCCAGAACTTTTTGGAATTAGTACTACAGAATGCAAATTTCTGTTTGAAAAAGCTGCCCTTTGCTTTTCTAACTGACTGTGTATATTTGTTCCTGGTTTCCCTGAAAAGTTGCATATCGCGGGGGCTATTTGATGCTAATGCAGTGCGCCACAGGATGTTTTTGTGTTGGTCAAGGGCAGTCAAGTCTGGGGTGAACCAAGGGCTATATCTATTCTTAGTTCTAAGTTTTTTGAAAGGGGCATGCTTATTTAGGATGGTGAGGAAAGCACTTTTAAAGAACAACCAGGCATCATCTACTGACGGGATGAGGTCAATATCCTTCCAGGATACACAGGCCAGATTGATTAGAAAGGCCTGCTCGCAGAAGTGTTTTAGGGAGTGTTTGACAGTGATAAGGGGTGGTCGTTTGACCGCGGACCCATTACGAACGCAGGCAATGAGTCAGTGATCGCTGAGATCCTGGTTGAAAACAGAGGTGGTGTATTTGGAGGGCAAGTTAGTCAGAATATCTATGATGGTACCCATGTTTACGGATTTAGGGTTGTACCTGGTGGGTTCCTTGATAATTTGTGTGAGATTGAGGGCATCTATCTTAGATTGAAGGACAGCCGGGGCGTTAAGCATATCCCAGTTTAAATCACCTAACAGTACAAACTCTGAAGATAGATGGGGGGCAATCAATTCACATATGGTGTCCAGGGCACAGCTGGGGGCTGAGGGGGGTCTGTAAGAGGCAGCAACAGTGAGAGACATTTCTGGAAAGGTGGATTTTTAAGAGTAGAAGCTCAAACTGTTTGGGCACAGACCTGGACAGTATGACAGAGCTCTGCAGGTTCTCTCTGCAGTAGATTGCAACTCCACCTCCTTTGGCAGTTCCATCTTGACGGGAAATATTAGTTGGGGATGGAAATTTCAGAATTTTTGGTGGCCTTCCTGAGCCAGGATTCAGACACCGATAGGACATCAGGGTTGGCGGAATGTGCTAAAGCAGTGAATAAATCAAACTTAGGGAGGAGGCTTCTGATGTTAACATGCAAGAAACCAAGGCTTTTACGGTTACAGAAGTCAACAAATGAGAGCGCCTGGGGAATAGGTGTAATGCTGGGAGCTACAGGACCTGGGTTTACCTCTACATCACCAGAGGAACAGAGGAGGAGTAGGATAAGTGTACGGCTAAGGACTTTAAGAACTGTTCGTCTAGTACGTTTGGTACATAGAATAAAAAGGAGCAGATTTCTGGGCGTGGTGGAATAGATTGAGGGCATAATGTATAGACAAGGGTATAGTAGGATGTGAGTTCAGTGGAGGTAAACCTAGGCGTTGGGTAATGAAGAGAGAGGTTGCATCTCTGGAGACACCAGTTAAACCAGGTGAGGTCTCCGCATGTGTGGGGGGTGAGACAAAGGAGCTATCTGAGGCATGTTGACCTGGACTGAGGGCTCTACAGTGAAATAAAACAATAATAGCTAACCTAAACAGCAGCAGACAAGGCATATTGAAATAAGAAAGAGGCATAAAAACAAACAGTTAATCAAGAGAGCTAAGACAACGACGGGTAATGGCGATGTATGGACAAAGAGAGGCAGATAGAGAAATGTGATGTGCTACACACAGGACCTGGAGCCTAGCCGATAAACAGAATGAAATACCATATAACCGAACAGTCCCGCAGGCATCAGCTGTGAAACCGAGTAATAATAAGATCCGATGAGCAGCAAAGAAGTGAGCTAGGGAGCAGTTTAATGGGCACTGCACTAGGCGAGCAGGAGGCACGGCGTTCAGAATTGAAACTTTGGCGACGTCGCAGAGGAAAAGCCTATTGAGACCACGTCGGACAATTACGTCGGCAGACCAGTCGTGGTGGCTCGGCGGGCTTCATGTCGACAGTAGAAGGTCCAGGCAGGTTGACAAGGTACTCTAGCCCGGGGGATTAGCTAGTACATGTCGGCTGTCCGGGAGATGGGCCTAGCTCGAGGTTGGCTCATGGTAGCATATGGACAATGGTGTTAGCCGAATCAACAACAGCCACTCGATTGTAGCTAGCTAGCTGCGATGATGCGGTGTGATGGCCCTGAGATATCTGTAGAATCCGGTGAAGTGGAAGGGAATGAAATCCGATATGCGCTGGGTTGGTAGCGCGCTGTGCAGACTGGCCGATATTGTCCGAACTAAAGCTGACTGATGCAGGCAGAGCAGTGGTGAGGACCGCTAGCAGTGGTTAGCAATGGCTAGTAGCTAGTTTTCAAGCTAGCTTCTGACGGCGGTTCAGTTAAATAATGAAAAGTAAAGAAATAAAGATATTAGATCCGTTTCACGTTGGGTGAGGCGGGTTGCAGGAGAAGTATATCGGAAACAATAAAAAAAATATATATGGAAAGACATATACGGGACATGAGACGGGACAAACAAAAACACGTCCGCACTGTTACGCCATCTTGGAACACGTTCAGTTACATGTTCAGTGGGTAGAAATGGCTGGCATAACTGTTTGGAGGAAATTAAGCAATGGCAGGAGCATCAATGACTGATATGGGATTAATGGATGTTGAATCCAGACAGTCGGTTGTTATTCAGTTCCTTGGATAATCCCCCTTGTTGTTTTTCCTTCAGACTTTGCCCCTCTTCGCGCAACACTGCTGTGGCCTCCAAACACAGCATAACACTTTTTACAGCCTGGCAGTGTGGTATTGATTTTGTTTCTCAAGTTGAATGGAATAAAGGAGGGAAGATATGGAGGCTAATGCTACAACCTCACAACAGGTTCCCTTCTGGTAATATCTGTTATCATTTTTACCCTGGCTGGTGGAGGTGAGAAATGTACCATACATGGAATCTGTGCTACACAAGCAGTGTGAATCATTCCACTGTGGTGTTTGTTGCACAATGCCAGGTCTAGATAGTGTGGTGGGGACCTACCTGCGACTGCCATTACACTCCAAATAAGATTGTACTGTACATACACATTCCATTTGGAGACTCCTTACCTCGTTTCACATAAAAAAAAATGTGATCATGGTCTGTTTAATGGTTAACAGCGGCCTTAAAAATATGATTTGCATTAATTAGCTAAAAGGAGGAAATAGCATTCACTTTAGAGGCACAATACAAGATTTATATGTTTTAAAAATTGGACAAAAGATTTTATCAATTCATATGAAAGTGCAACAGGAAATAAGGAAGGTTTTAGCAATTATCTTTAAAGGGCCAGTTTGGTCAAAATTGTGTTTTCCTATGTTTTGTGTCATATTTGTACTACAGCTGATGAAACTAGCACTGTAAATGTGTGAAAAAAAAGTATCAGTATTATTTCCTGATTGTTGCTGGTGCACACCGGATCTTCTAAAAATCTGTAGATTTTGCTATTAACAGCTAGTTCAGGTTACATGTCTCTCCCATTAGGCCCTTCCAAGTAGGTCCCTAACTAAGACCACTCCCAGACAGTCCTAACTAAATTCTTGCTTGAGAATTATTTTTTATTTTTGAGCAAATGTAAATTATAATATTTGATAGGGAGATTAAAAAGGCTGCATTGGGCCTTTAACTAATACAATGGGATAGAGTTATTGTCAAATCTTCTGCATGTCTAAAATTGCAGATCTTGTTTTGTGTACTTTCATGCGATTAGAAAGAATTTCCTATTTTGGGACTTGAGCCACGAAACATTAAGGCTTGTTAGCAAGTTAAATGAGTAACAAATAAAATTATACTTAAGACCCAACAGGGATTCATGTCTTTGAGGTATCCTTTCATTAATATTCATGTTTTTTTCCCACAATTCTGCTTCGATATTCTGACTGGTCGATATGTCTGCATGCAAATTACCTGTAAACTAGGCTACCTCCCTCTAACTTCAGTTCCAGTAAACACAAATCCCAACAGCGCTAAGGCTAATTTAGCACATAAAATACTATTGCAAGACACTTAAAATTCCACTCTGAGACAAAGGCCTTTGAATCGAAACAGAGTATCAAAAAAACTAATTGAGGATTTTAATTAACATTGCAATGGTATAACATTTGTGCTCCTGAAGAAATACTAATTCAAAAAAAATAAAAAATAATAATAATTTAAATAATAAACTGGTAGGCCCATAGGTATCCATTTAGAATACAGATACATACAACAACAGGTGGAAGACGTCAAATACACATTTGTAAGCCCACAATCATTCGCAAATTTCAGATTGCATTGTGCTCATCCACAACAGCTTGAGGCATGGAAAGAGTTTTTTTTTTTTCCTCATCGGAAGGAAATGTACCATTAACATACACAAGCCCAAATTTCATAGACAGTCTCAGTTCACAACAATTCCCCATTGGATAAGCATAGTAAGGAGGTAAGGAAAAAGCCCACCTTAACTGTCTGGTCCAGGGATGCAGTAGCTACTCGAGCCTGGGGTCCCATCAGGCCACAGTGGATGTCGGTGATGGGGAGAGAGTGACGGGACAGGACATGACGAGGCTCAGGGGTGTGTGACGGATCCAGCTGCACCACACTAAGACACAGAGGGAGGGTTTGGTCATTTATTTATATGTACGCATAAAAAATGGTGGTGGAATTTCATGTTAAAACAGTGAATGTGATTAGCATTGATCTCAAACTAACCTCAAAACACCAATACAGATCCATTACAACAATGATCCAATAGTTATTTTAAAGTAAACCAAAAACATGTATTCCCTTCATATTTGCAACATTTTGACCATTTAAAAACTTGAATCTCACTATTATTTTTTGTGAGATTATTAGTGGGAAAAACAAAATTATATTTTGCTGTATTCCTATAGCCAGAGAATTTGGGCCAAAAATGCAATTACAGCTTTCTGAGTATATACTGTAGCTCTGAGCATCACTGGTTCCGGCTCAGTCGAGACAACATACCAGAGCAGGCCAGAAGGCGAGACGGAGGCCTATAGGTGGATAAACAGAGAGAGAGCGAGGATAGAAAGCCTCCTGATTATCTGAGCGGGACCCAGGCCCCATTCTGTCAGCAAGAGGCGCTCCCTGGCAGGATCTCAGGATGTCTGCAGTAACATCTGTGACAAACATCACTCGTACAGGAAAACACTGCGGCGTGTGCTCAGAAAAAAAGGGAGGATAGAAGCAGCCTGGGGCATATTGATGAATATAAAACCACTAAACAGACTTCCAGTTCCAATACTCCCTTTTGAGGCATTTTCGGATCTATTCCAAAGTTTCTCAGGGTGTATCACAGAGATATTAGTGGGGGCTTTGGCCACGCCCGCTCATTACGTCCCTCTGGGATGGGGTTGATGCAAACTACTTAATGTTGGTGTGTGGGCCCAACCCAGGCCATTCTTCACAGGTGAAAGGTGCATTACCCGATGAAGGCCGGTGGCCATTTGCACTCTGTTCTTTATATGCTACATTGAGTTTCACATTGTCCATTCAAAAGGCGAAGGTCAGAGAAAGTAGCAAATACTGGACTCGTGTTCTTCAAACTTTAATTGAGAATTAAAGTCAGTCTGACGAAGAGATATGTTTGTGATATACAGTCGAAGCTTCAGTCATGTCAATAAACTGTTGGAGATGAATGATTGTTGGCCCTATACACCAATACTTAATGAACATGCTGACACATTGATGTCTGATGAAATGGAGAGAATTGACGCGGGAGTAGGGCTGGCACAATTACAGCATAACTAAGACTGTCGTGAAAATAAAATAACCGCCATAACCGTTTTAAAAAAAAATGTATTTTTTTTTGTGGAACGAACAGCTGACTGAAGACGGGACGCCAAACATTTGTGTGGTTGAGTCCGTGTCGGCCTTAATGTGATTAAACTTTGTTGCACCTTGCTGAAACAAGCAAAGAGTCGTGGGTTGCCTGGACAGACCAACGCATAATGCAGAAGCAGCACACATAGAAATAGATTGGGCTTGGAACCTCTAACACTGGCCATAGATGCGGTAAAGGAGGTCAATCGAACTCAACCTAAACAATGGAATTGAAGCATCTATTGCCACCAACGATTTCTGTATGCTAGCCATGTTAACCAGCGTACATGAACAGGAGTTAGTATTAAGCAGTTATTTCTTCTAAACCTGAAAAGGGACAGCTTGTAAATGTTATTAATCCCCCCCCCCCCAAAAGCCCAAATATATCCAAATCGGACAGTGCATTCGGAAAGCACTCTGAACAGTTCACTTTTACCACATTTTGTTACATTTGTGACAGCCCCTCCCTGCTCTGTCTACTGGGTTTTGCTGTGCTTACTTTCTGCAGGAGATTGGTGGGCGGGGTAGGAGAAGTGGGCGGAGCTGTGAGGGTCATCAGTGCTGATGGGGCTCGCCTGTGAAAGCTCAGCAGCGGCATAAAGACAGTTTTCCCATTCAGCAAGAGATTCCTCTCTCCATGCATACCTTTGGTTGTTTCGGTGTGGTTTTGGCAGTTGACGCTTAATCTACTGACCTCCCTGCCGCATCGGATTATTGTTGTGAGTGTTTACCTTATTTACAGAATAAATTAATTTTGTTATTCCTTTAACAAAAGGTTCCCCATTGTTTGTTACAATCTTGGGCCAGGATGTAACAAGTGGGGGCTCGTCCAGGATCTCTGGAGTTACTCCCTGGAAGTGCATTTGTTTGGTAGTATTTTCTAACTGTTTAAGGTGGTAATTGTGATTTATTGTTTGGCTAACCCTTCTGTCTATGGGGTTATGTTGTGGGCACAGAGGTACACGTACAAAGTATGTGACATTTGGATACTGTCTGTTGCTACTTTCTTTGGTTACACGCCTGTGGTTGGTGTTGGTGTGGAAGTAGAGTTGGTTTGTGTTGCAGTGGAGAGAGGACCACAGTTTAATCTCCATCCCGTGTTCCGGTTGGAGATTCTGCTTTGCTCATTGTTGGGACATCAGGTTAGTGTTTGTGCGGTGTTAGCCATGAGAGATTGTTGGGGTAGCGTGGACTGGCTACCTGGACTTGACTTCTCTCCTGGTAGGTTTAGTGACGTGTGTCCCTTACGACACACATTAAACAGTGTTAGCTCTTTATTTTTTTGTGTGGTGACCTTGGCTGGAGTAGTTGTCTCAGGAGCACATCCGTGGCTCAGGGGTAACCAGCTTGTTGGGAGCTTTTTCTGCAGCATTGAAGGTCCCCAAGAACACGGTGGACTCAATCATTCTTAAATGGAAGAAGTATGGAACCACAAACTCATCCTAGAGCTGGCAGCTCGGCCAAACTGAGCAATCGGGGGAGAAGGGCCCAAGAACCTGATGGTCACTGACAGAGCTCCAGTGTTCTCTGTGGAGATGGGAGAACCTTCCAGAAGGACAACCATCTCTGCAGCACTCCACCAATCAGGCCTTTATTGTAGTGGCCAGACGGAAGCCACTTCTCCATAAAAGGCACATGACAGCCTGCTTGGAGTTTGCCAAAAAAAGGTACCTAAAGGACTATCATACCATGAGAAACAAAGATTGAACTCTGGTGGCAGCATCATTCTGTGGGGATGTTTTTCAGCTGCATGGACTGGGAGCTTGTAGCGTCATACCCAAGAAGACTCGAGGCTACAATCGCTGCCAAAAGGTGAATCAACAATGTTATTGTCTGGATCCTCTCGTGTAGAAAAAGGCCACTTTCACAAAGCCCCATGTTCTGGAATAGGCGCAAACTTTATATCTGCGGAAAGAGGGGATTGAGCTGCAGCAAGAAACAAAGTCTCTAGCATAAACACACAGGGAGCTATTCAATATTCTAAATGACGTCACCGTGACGCAGTGTCTCAAATCGGCTCTAGGGGGTTAACATTCAGCTACATTTCACACCTGAGAATCACTGTCCGCTTCTTCTGCCATAAGCAAAGCACCCTCCTTTGTCGACAAGAGACCGTTCCCTTGGTGCACTTACGGATATTTCAAAGCGTGATATAGAAATCTTTATTCCCAGATAAGAGTATGATTTCTTGTGCCCGACTGACAAAAGACTTCATAAGATATCAATATTGCTAAGAATTTCACAAGCATTTTACATTTCAAAGTATGGTGACATAAGCCTGTTGTAACTATTTGAAGAAGCACATGTTAACCCGTGAGCCCAACAAATGTGCGATTCCAAATAAATCTATTTTTCAGGACCACGGCAAGCGACCACTCTCACAGAGTTCAGCAACATGCCAGTTGAGTGACACTCTGCAACTGGGCGGCGCGGCGCGGCGCCCCCCCCCCCCTAGAGATCTCAATGAGCAGATTAGACAACTGTGTGGCTACATAATCTGTTTGGTATTACAAGAGCAGACCTGCAAGGTTGAAAGAAGGCAGTTGATTTTGATTAATTGTTCCACTTCCCCTTTTCCCAAAATAAAATAAAACAGATTTATTTTCAACTGCAAGTACTGCTTTAGTACTCTTGATTATACACCACAAAGCCTCTGCTTTGAGGGGGAAATGGTCGCAACAACAAAAAAAAAAAAAGGTAGTGTGTTGTAATCAGAAGGACCTTTCATACGAACTTTGATACATCAAAAGCTAGAGTTGAGTTCTAATGCGCCGCCTGATGTTGACTGTTGATCAAGGAAAGTCCCATTTCAAACTGTATACCGGGCCATACGGTTGACACCATTGCTTTAGTATAATGTAATACTTTTTTGCTGCCTCCCTTGGCAACATAACATGCTCTACTAGAAAAAGAGAAGGTATTACTTTGGAAAGGAGACAGTCATAGTAAATCCAAAGAATCACATATTGTTTTCACTGACAGGTAGATAGGCAGCCTTCCTCAGTGTAAATCTTACCAATTCCATTTCAATTAGCAAACTTTATTTCTGAGGGTAAGGGAAAATGTTAAACAGGTTTACATTTGCTATCTTGTTTACCACAACCTGTAAAATGTAAATTTCCCTTTAGTGCTGACAGGCACTGGAAGTCTCCCATTGCCACCTACTGGAGAAGAGTTAGACTTACTTCCCCATCATTCAACCCCAGAGGAAATGTAGTGAAGTTACCTGACTGATCGACAAATAATAATGAGTCGTTTTTAGGCTTTAGGAAGCAAGGTTATTTGTAAATCTGCCCGTCTGTGATGTCAGTATGATCAGTATAGATGTTGTCCAACACTGCCATAAACATAGGTTGGACATTGGTCCAGTGCTATAATTTCATGGAAAGACCTATCCATTCCCTGTAAACACAGCTTTTTGGGGGGTTGATGAACATAATTCAATGCCATCTTTATTCACCAACTAATTAAAATAAGTTTATAAACAATTGAAAGAGGTGGCACATTACTAAAAGTTAGCACAATTCAACTCACATACAGTCTGTTCAATTTGTTCTCTCAAAATAGTTAAGCCTTTTATTCCTCCGATGATAATCGAGGGGAGTAGCTGTCAGTGTTTCATAGCTCTACACGTCTTCTTGATTAAATACTCAAACTCAGTAAACCACTTTATTGCTCTCCCTGCCAATTATCAAAGCACTAATCCAATTTTTCACTGAGATTAAGAAATCAGAAGCGCCTCATAAATATTCAGATCCTAAGGCGGGGCTTGTTCTAAAAATGACAATTGGGTTTTGGTCCCGTTTTTTGTTGAAGGTTCAGAGAAAGCCGTGGGACCTATTTTACGTTCTCTTGCCTTGGCAAGCACAAAATTGGATCATGTCGCAGCGGATAACGTAGCATGAAATACAGCAGTGTAACAGTGTCACTGTTAAACGCCTAACCAAACGTTACCTGTCACTTCAAAGCCAGGTGCGTCAGTGTAATGTAGTAATAACTACATTGAGAGAACAATTCCATTTGCCCCCAGTTACTTGATGACCAGTGTTCACTCTGCTTAAAGACACCAATTTTGGCAGAGGTAAGAAAGGATTTCTGGCAGCTGTTTAGATTTTTGAAAAGTATTATTCTACCGAGAAGTGCTTTTAAGATCAGTGACAACAAGTTACAGTCTCATCAGATCGTCCAAGGTAACTAATTAGCTAGCTTTTTAATCCTCAAAGTGTAGACATCTAATAATAGATGTTAAGATACACTAACGTTACGCTAGCTAAATCATTTTAGGGGTTAATATAGAATTGGCCAGTGATGTCATTGAAACCAAGAGATAAAATTTAAATTCATGCATTTTGGAGTAGAAAGTCCTTTTTAAAAAGGTCACCAGAAGTCACCTTCAACAAAAATAAAAACATCTCCCCAGGAAGACCCCACCCACCTTGCGAAGTCTTACGTGCTCTAAAGTGGTGTGACATCCCTGTGGTTCCTTCCAGACGCTTCTTTTTGTTAAGACAGACACGACTGAAATACAACTTCTGTTATAGAACAAAACAGAGCGCTTGGGCGGTATACCGTAAACCGGGGTAATTGTAAAAAGCAACTGAATGGTTTTACAATACCGTCCAAACTATTTCACTTAAGTTTTTTTAATAAATGTGAATATTTGTAGCTACTGTAAATACCTGCAGTAAACTTGAGCAATACATTAGGAGATAAAGAACATTTAAAAGGGTTTGTCATTTACTTACAGTAGTGAGTGCATACATTCTTACTTTTCATTCATTGCATTCTTCATTTCACCTGTCATTATTATGTATCTTACGGTACTCCCCAGTCACGTTTGTTTACAAGCACACAACGACAAGCCTTGTGAGTCACTCATTAGAATTTAGTTAGCATTGTCTATGGGTTTTTACATGTACTTGTTAGCATTGCTAACCTTCAGATTACAGAGTATCAGTGGGGTTTCAAACAGTGGCCCTTGTGTTCAGTGCCGGTATTACTGAATATCCCAGTATGGCACAAGGTCGGTATGAAGGTATGACAATCTGGATACCGCCCAAGACTACTCAACAGCGTTTGGAGTAAACGGTATCAGCATAATTAATACACCCCAGTCTAAGAGTTGTTTGTACCTGGCTAGACTCCAGACCAGTGCCAGGTTGTCTTTGCCTCCTGAGATGAAATGGCTGCTGTCGTCAGTGAAGCGCAGGCAGGTCAGGTCTTGGTAATGGCGACTCAAGATGGCCAGCAAATTCCCAGAGGAAACCTAGAATGACAATTTCATTAACATCAAATGCCACTTAGTTTAGATATAGAATTAACTTATCACTGTATGAACATCTATTTCACTAACCAATGAAGTATCGCCTTATGAAAGTCATGCTGTTATAATTGAATTTTAGATAATGAGAAACCCCACTTTCGCTTAGGAAAGCGGGGGGAAAAAACAACTTTGCTATAACTTGTTTGTTTATTGATGCGTTAAACACAGATGGCTAGGAAATCAAACAGCAAATTAAGTGTTTAGTCATTAAATATGTGATTAAAATTAAGTTTCATGAGAGTAATCTTCTCGCATCTCATCATTATAAAACAGGCCATAAAGTAGTTTGGAACTGGTGAGGCAAAGATGACCTGTTTGCTGATACTAACAACATCAACAGCAGATACTTAGGTCAAACGTTAGGCCTAGCTGTAGCTTCCTCACAACTCCAGTCCAGGCCCGATAACGTTATCCTCATAGTAGTACAGAGGCATTGAGGAGAAGATTATACATGTCAGCTATAGTGTAGTCATCCCATTCACATTACACAACTTAAAGTCAAATGTGAATTTGAATAGCTATGACATTCCTTCTGCTGATGTTCTACATGTGACTCGTTTCAGGAAACTAGGCGTATGGTCGCATGTCACTACTTCACAGGAGAGGCATTTGAATGTAGAATTTTTTTTATGAAAATACATTTTTTGGCAGAAATGCCTTCTGGAACATGTCAACTTTCATCTGCATCAATAACAAAATTGTATACCATCCGTAAATACAAATAAAATTGTTAAATTATGAGCCTAGTTGAGCCACGGAAAAAAAACAGGAACCTTCCCGCTAGCCATGATTGGCTGAGATAATGGATGGGTTGAACATGCCGGAAGATGAGTTTGGATGGGTCAGCAACGTAGCATGCTTCTGTATATTACGTGAGCTGTTCAGTATGTGTTCATAGTCCTTTCTACCACACCGTTTTTTTTAAATACAGCTGAAGTCGGTAGTTTACATACACCTTAGACAAATACATTTAAACTCAGTTTCACAATTCCTGACATTTAATCCTTGTAGAAATCCCCTGTCTTAGGTCAGTTAGGATAACCACTTTATTTTAAGAACATGAAATGTCAGAATAGAGAGAATGATTTTTTTCAGCTTTTAGTTCTTTCATCACATTCCCAGTAGGTCAGAAGTTTACATGCACTCAATTAGTATTTGGTAGCATTGCCTTTAAATTGTTTAACTTGGGTCAAACGTTTTGGGTAGCCTTCCACAAGCTTCCCACAATAAGTTGGGTGAATTTTGGCCCATTACACCTGACAGTGTAACTGAGTCAGATTTGTAGGCCTCCTTGCTCGCACACACCTTTTCAGTTCTGCCGACAAATGTTCTATAGGTTTGAGGTCAGGGCTTTGTGATGGCCACTCCACTTGGTTGTCCTTAAGCCATAACTTTGGAAGTATGCTTGGGGTCATTGTCCTTTTGGAAGACCCATTTGCGACCAACTTCCTGACTGATGTCTTGAGATGTTGCCTCAATATATCCACATAATTTTCCTTCCTCATGATGCCATCTATTTTGTGAAGTGCACCAGTCCCTCCTGCACCAAAGCACCCCCACAACATGATGCTGCCACCCCCATGCTTCACGGTTGGGATGGTGTTCTTCGTCTAGCAAGCCTCCCCCTTTTCCTCCAAACATAACGATGGTCATTATGGCCAAACAGTTCTATTTTATCAGACCAGGGGACATTTCTCCAAAAAGTACGATCTTCGTCCCCATGTGCAGTTGCAAACCGTAGTCTGGCTTTTGGAGCCGTGGCTTCTTCCTTGCTGAGCGGCCTTTCAAGTTATGTCGGTATAGGACTCGTTTTACTGTGGATATAGATACCTTTGTACCTGTTTCCTCCAGCATCTTCACAAGGTCCTTTGCTGTTGTTCTGGAATTTATTTACACTCTCCTTCCTGAGTGTTATGATGGCTGCGTGGTCTCATGGTGTTTATACTTGCGTACTATTGTTTGTACAGATGAACGTGGTACCTTCAGGCATTTGGAAATTGCTCCCAAGGATGAACCAGACTTGTGGAGGTCTACAATTATTTTCCCAGAGGTCTTGGATTTATTTTGATTTTCCCATGATGTCGAGCAAAGAGGCACTGAGTTTGAAGGTAGGCCTTGAATACATCCACAGGTACACCCCCAATTGACTAAAGCCATGACATAATTTTCTGGAATTTTCCAAGCTGTTTAAAGGCACAGTCAACTTAGTGTATGTAAACTTCTGACCCACTGGAATTGTGATTTAGTGGATTAATGGGAAATTATCTGTCTGTAAACAATTGTTGGAAGAATTACTTGTGTCATGCACAAAGTAGCATGTAACCAACTTCCCTAAACTATAGTTTGTTAACATGAAATCTGTGGAGTGGTTGAAAAATGTGTTAAATGACGTCAACCTAAGTGTATGTAAACTTCCGACTTTAACTGTATATAATGTTAGCCATCGGGAACTGCAAAAGTTTTGCAACATTTTTCAACAACATTGATGCCCCGAATTTAGCAGGCGCAATCGACAGATCAGTTGGAAGATGTAATTTTCTACTTTCTGCACACGCCACAGACCGGAGTGGCTTGACACAACGCTGGCCAAACAAGATGTGGCTACAAACAAAGCGTAATTAAATCCATTTGCATTCTTAGTTATAGCCTAATTTTAGCTAGCTAACATTGAACCTGGTTGGTTGGCTTTAGCTACCTGCAGATTCATACTACAGCTATGACAATGTTTGTATTGGATGGTAGTACTATGAGTTGGGATTATGCCGGTTCATTGTTTAGCTAGCTAGTCATGTCTAAACAAAACAATTCACCAGATGATTACATGACCCATCAAGTTAGCCAGGTGTGTCTGGGGGTGATTATGGCCATCTATTGTATTTCATGAACATGTGTATATGTCTAAACAATAGTGACCCATCCACTTAGCTAGATGTGGCTGGGGGTTGGTTATAGCATTTCCTTCACATGACCCATCAATTTAGACAAGTGTGTCAGGTAAGCGTTGTCTAATAATTAAATATTTTTTATCTGGGCACTTTCTGTTTTTGATATTGCTACTATGCAAGTAACCATTTCACTGTACTGTTTACACCTTCTGTATCCTGTGCATGTGACAAATCAACTTTTTATTTGACTTGATATAGTGTGTTTTCCAGACTAGGATCCAGGCCAAGGATTAGATAAAGTGCATTTTTACCTGGTGTTCTTTCTTTATTGTAGGCTACTACTTTCACCACTTTTAGTATTGAAATGTTTAGTTGTTTACTAAACTAAATCACTCTGTTTAGCAAATGACCTCACGTGAATCCTTAAAGAGATGGGTGGGGCTAAGGCTTAAGCAGCTGTGAACGATGCTGAATGGCTGTAGACAAAGAAGAAGGCCATTTTCTCAAAAGTTGGGTTACAAGTTAAGCAACTTTCAAAGCAGAATTACTTTCCCAACTAAAGTGCATGATAAAAAAAAAAAATTATAGTTCTCAACAGTTTCAAATTATGCTACACAAGACCGAATCGAGGCGGTCGGTCACATATCCATCTCACCTCCCATAAGTAGATGGCCTCAGCAATGCCTGCCACCAAGTACAGGCCATTGGGGGATGCAGTCAGGCATGTCACAATCCCAGGGCACACAATTTTCTGCTGCAGCTGATCCTGAAATAAAAAAAGATGTATATGTTTGATGCCTACGTCAGAATGGGATATTTACTTCCTTTGGCTTTGTAGCCAATACTGGAATTCACTTCTAATTCTATAGACATTCATTCAGGCAACAAATGTCAGCATTTTAATATCAACCCCCACGTCTTGTTCGCCCACTGGAACAATGTAGTTCACATAAAAGTAATGTGTTATGTTATGCAGAATTCCACACCATGAATGTACAGTTGACTGCCAAAATAAAAACAAACTAACTTAGTGTGGTAATAGGGCGCTGGGTCTCCACGAGCCGCAAGAACCGTTTCAAAGTGCCTTACATAGATTCTACAAGTGTCTGGAACTCTATTGGAGGGATGCGACACTATTCTTCCACCTTAAATTACATAATTTGGTTTTTTGTTGTTGGTGGTGGTGGAAAATGCTGTCTCAGGTGCAGCTCCAGAATCTCCCATAAGTGTTCAATTGGGTTGAGATCTGGTGATACACACACACAGCCTTTAAACCCCCACATTCTTCTTTGAGACCCCTCTTTCTAAGTCACAGATCTCTTCTTCTAGTAATGGTAGCCAACATAGTGTGCAACTAGGCATTTTTATACATGACCCTAAGAATGCTGGGATGTTCATTGCTTAATTAACTCAGGAACCACACCTGCGTGGAAGCACCCATTTTCAATATACTTTGTATCCCTCATTTACTAAAGTGTTTCCTTTATTTGGACAGTACCTGTATTGTCATTCTAATGTGGCAATATGGAGTTTACCATCACTGCCCCAATATTCTTCAAGCCTGGAGAACCCCATGGTGTACAAAATAATGTTCCAGTCCAGTCTTATTGCACCTGATTCAACTGGTGATTAGATGAATAAGGTGTGTTAGTGCTGGACTAGAACAAAGCAAAATGCCTCTATACCTTGTGTGATTCAGGACTAGGATTGAAGAACACTACTGGTCATCTTTATGACTGATTAATTGACACCGCATGTGTCCTTCTTAAAAATACACATACATACATACATATATATAACACATGGGATGAATGCACGTGTGTATATATATATATATATATATATATATACGTGCATTCATCCCATGTGTAAAAGTTAGGACCATCTTCTATCCAGCTAACGGCATTTACACATAGAAAACACGTTTCACAATGAATAACGTTTGCTAGTTTAGCAAGGTGGCTAACTAGACAGACATCAGAACAAACAAACCAGCCATATGTAACTTTAGCTGGCTATGTCCAGAGACCTTTCAGTTCATTATCTCCAGATAACTATGAACAGCGCTCGCGCCCCTAGCAAGCCAGCTACCGTTAACGGTCATGTACCTTTCTCTGGATTTCCCACACGTTGATGAAGTTTTTCCCGAGTTGGGCTCCGAGGATGTACTCTCCATTCAAAATTGTGAGGGACCTCGAAGAAGTATTGCCACCTCGATATGCCAAGAGATTTGTACCCGAATGGAGTTCCAAAACGGCACAGTTCCATAGCTGTCCAGCGGAATCGGCAGTAAGAACTATTTCCATAGGCGCGGACATCTTGGAACAGCGCGCGTGTTGTTTTAGAAGTGATGGAACTCAACGCATGCGCATCTACGTCATTTCCTGATTGAAGTTATGGATTCTGGGTTTTGTAGGTTTATTACCACCTTTATACAGCTTGGCAACAATTTAATGAAACAAACACACTTGTGTGAAAACAACAAAGTAATTGCATTGCTTTCATCCGTTTTGCGCTTTGGCGCTTTCTCCCAGAATAATAGCAACAAGCCCATGAAAAATATTTGTAAAGGAAAAAACTAAAGCACCACGGTTATAGCTACAACAATTTGTATATATCTCTGCCCTTCACACAAGATGATCAAGCTTGCCTAACAATTAGACCGCGTGACAAATGTAACTAATTACAGTTTTTTTATTTTGATAAATCAAGAACTCTGCTTTTGCATCAGTATCACCAATTATGGCAGGAAGTTGAGTAACATACTGAGTATGTAATTGTGGATTCCATTCAACTGTAGCTCAAGAAAATAATTGTAGGGTGGTAAAAACCATGAAAAAGAAACAAACCACCACCTTTATAGCTACACCAATGTACACTGCACAAAAACATAAATGCGACATGTAAAGTGTTGGTCCCACGTTTCATGAGCTGAAATAAAATATCCCAGGTATTTTCCATACGCACAAAAAGCTTCTCTAAATGTTTACATACTTGTTAGTGAGCATTTCCCCTTTGCCAAGATAATCAAGAAGCTGATTAAACAGCTGATTAATATCATTACACAGGTGCACATTGTACTGATGACAATAAAAGGCCACAGATTTTTTTTAAAAATGCAATTGGCATGCTAACTGCAGAAAAGTCCACCAGAGCAGTTGCCAGATAATTTCATGTTAATTTCTCTACCATAAACCGGTTCCAACATCTAAAGAATTTGGCAGTACGTCCAACCGGCATCACAACCGCAGACCACATTTATGGCGTCATGCGGGTGAGCGCTTTGCTGATCTCAACATTGTGAAGAGTGCCCCACGGTGGTGGTAGGGTTAAGGTATGGGCAGGCATAATCTATGGACAACGAACATAATTGCATTTTATCAATGGCAATTTGAATGCACATATATACCTTGACTAGATCCTGAGGCCCATTGTCATGACATTTATCCGCCGCCATCACCTCACGTTTCAGTATAATGCACAGCCCCATGTCGTAAGGATATGTACACAATTCCTGGAAAATGTTGCAGTTCTTCCATGGTCTGCACACTCACCAGAAACGTCACACATTGAGCATGTTTGGAATGCTCTGGATCGACGTGTAAGCGTTTTCCAGTTCCCGCCAATATCCAGCAACTTCACACAGCCATTGAAGAGGAGTTCCACAGACCACAATCAACAGCCTGATAAATTTTTTGTGAAGGAGATATGTCACTCTGCATGAGGCAAATGGTGGTCACTCCAGATACTGACTGGTTTTCTGATCCACGTTGTTTTTTTTTTAAAAGGTGCCCGTGTCCAACAGATGCATATGTGAAATCCATAGATTAGGGCCTAATGAATTTTATTTCAATTGACTGATTTACTTATATTAACTCGATAAAATCTTTGAAATTGTTGCATGTTGCTTTTATATTTTTATTCAGTATACAAATAAAAAGTTTAAAAAAAAATAAGAGTATGTAACCTATGAACAATATAATTCTATTCTACTGTATCTTAGTTTATGCCGCTCTTCACATTGCTTGTCCAAATATTTATATATTCCTAATTCCACTAACAGTTGTGAAACTGTTAAGATATTTCTTGTTAGATATTACTGCACTGTTGGAGCTAAAAACACAAGCATTTCGCTACACCCGCAATAACATCTGCTAAACACGTGTATGTGACCAATAAAATGTTATTTTATTTGAACACTTAAAGTGGCATTAGCCGATGCAGACCTGAAACAGAACACACAACCCTTCTCATTCTTTATATTTTCTGCAGTGCCTTTTCTTCATCTGTTGCACAATCATAAGATCAAACTCCTCTCGCTCTCTGAAATTATTAAAGGGAAATAGTATCAGCGAAATAAAAACAAGCTACAGTCCATGAAATCACTAAAAATATACAGAGTCAACCTCTCACCTATTACTGATGCCAGGCCCTTGTGAGTATTTCTCTTCGGCCTTAACCAGAGATATGTCATAGACCTCCGCGATTCCATGGATGACAGCCTGAAAAGATCAAACTTGTGAGATGGAAGAAAAGAAAGGACAGTTGGAGAGCATATGATACAAAAGCACATTTGAATGACATAGTTGTCATTTGCATACTTCTACAAGAACACTAGCCTGGTCACATTTGAATGCGGTTCACTGTAATAGCGAACTCTCACAATCGTTGTCATGCCATTTGTGCATGTACAAATCTAGGACTAATCTGCAACAACACTCAAGACATTGAGTCACCTCCGGTAAGAGCACTTCAAGGATGAAGCGGATCTGGTCCAACTCTGGCAGACTTGACGAGGCTGCCTCCATGATGCTCCTGAGGTAAGTGAAAACCTGCTCCACCTGCTGGTCCGTCTCAAAGTAGGGGTCCACTGCTTGACCACTGGCCTTCTGGAAGGCCTTCAGCCACTTGGACACTACCTGACCGCTGATAATAGCCTATGATATGGAGAAAAGAGAAGGAAAGATGGCCAACTATTTTTTATTTCACCTTTATTTAACCAGGTAGGTCAGTTGAGAACAAGTTCTCATTTGCAACTGCGACCTGGCCAAGACAAAGCAAAGCAGTGCGACAAATAACAACACAGAGTTACACATTAAACAAACAGTCAAAAACACAATAGAAAAATCTATATACAGAGTGCAAAATGTAGTGTAAAAATGCAGGTTAGGAGGTAGGACAATAAATAGACTATAGTGGTGAAATAAATTACAGAATTATCATCATTAACACAGGAATGAAGGATGTGCAAATTATGATGTGCAAATAGAGATACTGGAGTGCAAGATTAGTGAAAATAAACAAAAATAAATATGGGGATGAGGTAGTAGTGTGGGCTATTTACAGGTGCAGTGATCGAATAGCAGCTTTGACAACTGATGCTTAAAGTTATTGAGGGAGATAGGAACCTCTAGTTTCAAATGATTTTTGCAATTCGTTCCAGTCATTGGCAGCAGCGAACTGGAAGGAATGGCGACCAAAGGAGGTGTTGGCTTTGGGGGTGACCAGTGAGATATACCTGCTGGAGCGCATGCTACGGGTGGGTGTTGCTATAGTGACCAGTGAGCTGAGATAGGGCGGGGATTTACCTAATAAAGACTTATAGATGACCTGGAGCCAGTGGGTTTGGCGACGAATATATAATGAAGGCCAGCCAACGAGAGCATACAGGTCGCAGTGGTGGGTAATGTATGGGGCTTTGGTGACAAAACGGATGGCACTGTGATAGGCTACATCCAATTTGCTAAGTAGAGTGTTGGAGGCTAGTTTGTAAATGACATCGCCGAAATCAAGGATCGGTAGGATAGTCAGTTTTACAAGGGCATGTTTGGCACCATGAGTGAAGGAGGCTTTGTTGCGAAATAGGAAGCCAATTCTGGATTTAATTTTGGATTGGAGATGGTTGATGTGAGTCTGGAAGTTGAGTTTATAGTCTAACCAGATGCCTAGGTATTTGTAGGTGTCCACGTATTCTAATTCGGATCCGTCGAGAGTAGTGATGATAGTCCGGTGGGCGGGTGCTGGCAGCGTTCGATAGAAAAGCATGCACTTAGTTTTACTAGCGTTTAAGAGCAGTTGGAGGCCACGTAAGGAGTGTTGTATGGCATTGAAGCTTGATTGAAGGTTAGTAAACACAGTATCCAAAGAGGGGCCAGATGTATACAGAATGCCAAGGGATAAGCTAGGTTTTATTCTCTTCTTCCCTCAGCTTACTAACTCTCTGACCTGCATGTGCCTCTCCACGCCTCTTTTATCGACGATGAACTGCAGTAGTTTGTCGTTGGCCCGGTCCCGTGCAGCCTTGGCACGGTCAGGTAGCAGTCTCTTGGAGACCTGTGCCTCCCGGTCCTGGTCACAGCCCTCAGTGGTCGCGTGGTCTTCCGGAGTCCCCTGGTAACTGCTCTGGTCCTCCATGTCTTGACTGGGCGAGGCCAGGTAACTGTCAGACGGGCCGTGAAGGTACATCTTCCTCATAGGGATGCCTGGAGGGCAGGAGAACAAATAGGTGGGATACATTGGAATTGGCAATAACTATTATACAGTGAACATTTGGGAAATTAAACTTTCACAGTGGTTCATAGAGAAGAACCAGGGTATGCAGATTCCTGTCAAGAAATGTTGCTCCATATGCTCATTCTACTATCGCCTCCTTGACACATGGTTCGTTTTGATAGTTGTTTCTGTCACGTCTGTGGAAGCTGCAAGTACCTGACTTGCTTGTAGCTAGGAATTGGCATTAAATAGCAATGAAATAGGTGCCGAAAATTACTTTGAACACAGGCCATTTAAAAAAAAAAACTTTAAAAAAAAAAACTTACTGATGTCATCAGCAACATACTCAACAAGGGAACCGGAAAATGAACCACAACCTGAGGGAAGAAATACATAAACATTTGATTCACTGGTCATTCAATTACATGCAGGCTTGGAAGCTCAATTTATTGAAACACTAGCTACAAAACATTGTGTACTGCATATCCAACTGAAAACATTGTGTACTGCACATCCAACTGAAAACATTGGACACAGAGTCAAACCCTAACCTCCTATGTTTGACGGTTCTCTTACCAAGGCGAATTCTATAGTCCCCAATAAGCTTCAGGCAATGGTGGATGGCAGTACCATATTTCTCCTTGGCTTTGTCCTGTGAGAGATATCCACATTTCACCTCACATATGTCAACTGAAGTAACATACAGTATAGACAGTAAGTAAATATACATTAATTTCAATAGCTAGGTTTCCATCTAATTGGTGACTGATTTTTATGCAAATATTCAAAAAATCTGCAGAAAACCAATGTGCACTTTCCCACCAGAGATGTTTCCATCAAACTAACTTGGTGAGGATAAAAGGCTGTGCGTGATGACGTAGTGCACATAAGAATAACTTTTGCAGTTACATTTCAGAATAAAAGAAAAACAAGTTAAACTCTACTGATGGTTGTCAACATTTGGAAAGTTTACAGACAAATTTGATGTTTCCATCAGGCCTGTCGTACCTTTTTTACCTGACTTACTTTACTTGAATAAAAAGGTTGGATGTAAAACTGGTTATAGATATTATAAATTATATTATAAATATATTAATATTTGGAAGTCAACCATGGCACAATAATGACATAAGTTATATGATAAATATTAAGTGGAAGTAAAGCAAAATCTCACCACCAAGTCATTTGACTCCTCACAGTCAAAGGGCTTGATATTCTTTAAGGAGACCTTGAAGCTAAAGAAGGGTAAAAATTGTTTTATTCATCCTTCAAAGTCGTGTCACTAAATAAATATATTACTTACCTTGGAGCCAAAGTAGGGCAGAACTATGGGAATGATTCATGTTCCCTTCCTGCCTTCCTTCGTAAAGGCCAAATTCCTTCAGGTTACAGCCATAAATATATGTATGCATCTTGTTTACATAGAGATCACTGGTTACAGCTAACAACCGCACATGAAAACAGCTTCCCAGCAGCCATGATGTCTGAAAACATCTACACGTTCATATCTACCAATAGTTATTAGTATTACTGAAGATGCTCACCCCTTCCTCTTCTGTGTGAAAAGAAATGTGTCGATGAACACAACGCTGGCTTTCTTCTCTTTACGGGAAACATACATGACCTGACGATAACATGAGAAGCAAACATGTCAAACATACAAGTGTAAGTCCAGTCCCAATCCAAATCACTAAGAAGAAAGCATAATAGAAATGAGTAGGAGTCAAAAAATTAATTGGACTAATAAGAATTACCATAGCAGGCCAGAAGGGGCAACGTCGATATTTACACCAGACACAGGCTCCCTTTGTGATGGGCAGGGTTTCTGGGGGGGGGGCACAAAAGGAAAGTAATCCAGTCTTTCATAACATAGTCAACCAATGACACAATATTATATAGATTTTATATGAGAAATGCAGTTTAGAGAGCAGTGTAAAACTAGCTTACTTTTTGGCGAAGTGAAACTGGGTAGGTCATCATCATCCTCATCCAGACTACTGTCATACTGTTCGTCGAAAGACACTTGGAGTGGTTGCCATGGGGATGAAGAAGATGGAGTAAGGCTCAAATCACTTGACACATCGGCCACACCTTTGCAATGACACAAATTTCACACTTTCCAATCTTCAAATTGAAAATTCAAGTGTTTCTGCTTCCTTTGAATGACATACAGTACATTTGGAAAGAATTCAGACCCCTTGACTTTATCCACATTTTATTATGTTACAGCCTTATTCTAAAATGGATAAAATACACATTTTTCCTCATCAATCTACACACAATACCCCATAATGACGAGGCAAAAACTGTTTTTTAGAAATTGTAGCAAACTTAAAAATAAAAACAGATATACCTTATTTATATAAGTATTCAGAACCTTTGCTCTGAGACTCGAAATTGAGCTCAGGTGCATCCTGTTTGCATTGATCATCCTTGAGATGTTTCTACAACTTGAGTCCACCTGTGGTAAATGTAATTGATTGAAAATTATTTGGAAAGGCACACACCTGTCTATATAAGGTCCCACATTTGACAGTGCATGTCAGAGCAAAAACCAAGCCATGAGGTCGAAGGAATTGTCCGTAGAGCTCTGAGACAGGATTGTGTTGAAGCACAGATCTGGGGATCTCCATCATTCTTAAATGGAAGAAGTTTGGAACCACCAAGACTCTTCCTAGAGCTGGCCGCCCGCTGTGCAGCGACGCTCCCCATCCAACCTGACAGAGCTTGAGAAGAAATGGGAGAAACTCCCCAAATACAGGTGTGCCAAGCTTGTAGCGTCATTACCCAAGAAGACTTGAGGCTGTAATCACTGCTGAAGGTGCTTCAACAAAGTACTGAGTAAAGGGTCTGAATACTTAAATGTAAAATCTATTTTTATATTTGTTTCATTTGTCAACATTTCTAAAAACCTATTTTTACTTTGTCATTATGGGGTATTGTGTATAGATCGATGAGGGGAAAAAAAGAAATGAATCAATTTTAGAATAAGGCTGTAACGTAACAAAATGTGGAAGAAATCAAATCAAATCGTATTTGTCACATGCGCCAAATACAACAGGTGTAGACCTTACTGTGAAATGCTTACTTACAAGCCCTTAACCAATAAGGCAGTTCAATAAATAGATTTAAGAAAATATTTACTAAATAAACTAAAGTAAAAAATATATTAAATAACACAATAAAATAACGAGGCTATATATAGGGGGTACAGAGTAAGTGACTGTAGCAGCAACATTATGTACAGAATAAGTTACAGTGCGTAAAAAATACATACAAAATAGCACAGTTGGTTAGGAGCCAGTAAAACGGCAGCCATCCCCTCCGGCGCCAAAAGTCAAGGGGTCTGAATACTTTCCGAATGCACTTAGAATCTATTCGGCTTACTGTGAACAGTGACATTCTCTTGAGCTGCACCCAGACTCGTTTTCTGAGAGGCACAATCCGTTTTTTCCTCAGACTGAAGCTCCTGTGGGGACATGTACAACACCATGACAATGGTTGTTATGATGGCATTACAAACTCAAATGGTGTCAAAAGCAAGGAAAATAGTGGAGAGCAATGTTAAAGCATTGAAGTTGCAGTGGTGACTGACTAGTTCTCGTGAATTAAAATTGTCTGCTTGTGACTTTTGTGTCTAGTGTCAGGTTTGCAGCGCAGAAGTACCTATATCTCAGCAAGCCTATACATAAGTCTGAACTTGGCTCCCCTTTGCTTAGGTCTCACAGCCATAGGCAGCCATTACTTGGGACTGGAATGGCCTAAAGTGTTCTCTGGTGATGAATTGAGAGTTGGACTCTGTCTGGCCTGTCTGACTGGTATCCTCATTGTCACTCAAATTTCTAGAGTTACACAAGCAGGACCACTGGGCTTGCTGGGTCCACAGTCTCTGCCGTCTCTGACTATTGCAACAATTCCTTCTAATCTTAGGGCTTGTGAGGACCTCGTTTGAGCTCTCTTCAGTATCTACTACTGTTTCTTTTAGTTTGGTGCTTTGCTGGTCTGCATCTGTATCACTTGGCCTCACATTTGCTCGGATGACGCGTCTTGCCCTCGTTTCTTGCTCTTCAGGGTCCGATGGCAACTGTTGGCCTCTTCCCTTTTCGGATGTTCTGTGGTCTCCTAACACTTGAATGCTGCTCGTCTCTCCTGAGGGGAACATATCCAATGCCAAGCGCAATGCTCTCCGGTATTTCAATTCTCTTACTGGGTCCCTCCTTTTGGAAGCATGATCACCTGCGCAAGGATGAAAGATACTATTGTTGTTCACAGTCTTCACGAGTTTGGAATGAGAGTCATGTGGGATATTAAATAGTGGCATTCTATGCAAGCTCACATGATCATATTGTAACCAACGATCACATAATAGCAAACAAGGCATTGAAGTAGGCATGTGTAATCTCATTTAATCATGTAGGCTTACTGTGTGTGTTATCATCTTTACTCTTATCTAATCCCATGATGTCCAAAATATCTTCCCTTTACACAAGATTATCAATCATGCCAAATAACTAGGCTGCGTGACAAATCACATCATTTCACTTTAACTGGTCGAGGTTTATTTATTTATTTGCATCAGAATCACCAACTATGGCAGTAAATTGAGTAACATATAGAGTATGCAAATGTGGATTCCATTCAACTGTACAACACTTTGTCCTACAAGTACTCACTAACTCAGGGCCTGCCTTTTGGAAAGTCCCTCCCTAATCTGAAATGGAATCTGAATTAAATTATGTAAATGTTTTGACAACGGCAGAAAGTGAGCCATGTTTAAAATTACAAAATGTTTATCTCAACGGGAAAAATTGAAGTGGAACCGAATGTTGACAAGAGAATAACCAACACACAAAGGCAAAGGCAGTTACAAGGAAATAATCCCTGCTTCAGATGGCTTGTAGGTGATATGGGAAGTGAAGTTGGACAGTATAAAAGTGTCAAACTATGCTAATCTGAAAAGGAGATTAAGCTCATTGTACACGGAACAGATCCACTTCAAATGCCTCTAGTCATGTGACATAACAGAACTTGTGGTTAGGAGGAAGAATTGACTGGCAGTGGTTAATAAATAAAGATGTTGACAGAGAAGTGTTGTATCATTGAGAAGTACTATGGGACTTACTCAGATGTCCAGAGATGCTCTCGATGCATTCTTGAGTCAGTGGTTGTGTTTCCTTCTGCTGCACCCACACTCTGCAAAACAAAATACACACTCCTCTTAATGGTTATTGATGGATGCATCCCTGTCAGAGTGAGTAACGAGTTTGTCAATAACACGAGGGGCCTACCTGTGACCTTCTCCCAACATTTCCACTTCCATATCCTTCCTCCTCTTGGAATTGCACACCCGTCTCAAAACCTTGTCCAAGTGAAACAAGAGCCATATGTGAAAAGGATGCTAAATACAGCGTCCCTCCAAAATACTGTCCTAGAGATAGCATTTATGAGAACATGTGTACAGATTCCACTGTTTACGATTCCATCTGATACTGACAGGGATCATTAGTGGTCATTAGTGTATATGCACTAATGTGAATGTGCACTACCCCAAAGGATGTTAGCCTAGTAATGTCTTTGCCTTACCTTTGCTGGCCAGTGATGGCCTTTCCACTTGCATAGGAGATATTCAGATGCTTCCATTTAACTAGCTTGCTAGCCAGAATCTGCAGGAAGACATCATCTCAATGTGGTGAACATAGAAATACAATAATTCTTATTTCTATGGTGAGGCTATCGCTCATCGGCGTCTAGCTATGACGTTTCAAAAACATTCCTGGCTGATATCTGATACCTAAAAACAAAAGTCCTGCTACTATTTCCTAAATGTTCCTTAAGTAACTTTAGTCGATTGGTTTTCTGTTCCTTCGTATCAAGACAAATCCTAACCACTTTCGCATTTGCAGAGGGACAGCTAACTAGTCGTCGTTACAGAGCAACAATAACAAATTAATGTCACCTGACGAACCACGGAAATAGATTTAGCAGTATACAGTACTCACTCAGTTGATTGAGGTGTAACAATGATTTGTTTATCCGGTCACCACAACAGCTAGGCTACCATTTGGTAGAAATGTTAAGAGTCCTGTAGCTAGTTGCTAGCTACTGCCAGGATAGCTCAGAATGATATATTAACACATGAGTAACATAAAGTCCCGCCATATTCAACTCTCGACTCGCGCGCGGCCGCGTCATAGGCTGCGCACGCAGGCAGATTTGCATTGGGGAAGAAGCAGACTAATCTAACATGTTTAACGATAAGAATTAGATGGGGTATACAGCTAAGGACAGAATTTACTTTTCGTAGCAGGTTCGAAAAATGTACACATTTACATTTGAGCAGACACTCTTATCCAGAGTGATTTACAGGAGCAATTAGGGTTAAGTGCCTTGCTCATGGGCACATGGGCATATGTTCACCTGTTACTGGCCCAATGCTCTTAACTGGTAGGCTACCTGTCACCCTATACAGAAGATTAGCATAAATAACATAGCAGGTTAGGACAATTAGGTTAAAGTTAGGAAAAGGGTTAGGTGTTAGTTAAAATGCAAAAATTCTCACAGAAACAACAACAATTTTTTGATTTTGGCAATTTATGCATCACAAAGCAAATTTTGCTTTCAGCCTCATGACAAAATGTGTAGAATTACATAATAAAACGGCAAAATCTTTGAGTTCTTATTGTTATTTTGGGTGGTTGGGGGCCCGCTGGAGGTAGGTGCCCTGGTGGCCCTAAAGATCATCTCTAGTACTTGGAGCAAGTGTAGGTCCATTCCGGTGTCATGGCCAAATTCCAAACCTAGGCTTGGCTCCTCACATTATCATCCCCAGCTCACTGTGAACCCCTCTCCTTTCCACTACATTCAACAGTTCATTGTTGTATTATGAATGATCTTCTCAACAACAACTACCGGTATGTTCTCATTTTTCCCATGTAAAATATTGTTAGAAGAGTATAGAAATTAAACTGACAAATGAATAGCCAGCTCCAAAATAATTGGACACACTTTATTTTATAATTTCCCCCTCCAGGACAACCTTTGTAAAACATGTTGCAAATTAATCATATATGAATTATATAAAAACCAGTACACCAGGCACAAAATATTATCTAGTGTCTTCTTCATACCCACTCCGGTCCCGCAACTCCTGCACCTCTACACCCTCCCCATCCAACCATCCTGTGTACATACAACTGTTTATCATAGGGAAGAAGGTAAACGACAACCAAAAAATAGGAAAGAACTAGCAGGGTTAGAATAAAAAATGGAGAATTCAAAACAGGACAAAACCAAGAGACGACCAGACAGTACTTATAAAGTACATTCAAACATTTACAGACAAATAAATAGAGACCTTTAACCTAAATGAAAGTGTGCCTTCTTGAAATATCCCAAAACATGGGCATTAAAACCCTAAGTATTCAATTCAATTATAGCCTAGGTAAGGGTACGGTTCAACAATAAAATAAGCCAACGTATATAAATGTAATGTGAAAGGAGAGTGGTAAATGGAGCTGAAAACCATTCAAAAGCAACAAATAATTATAACACTTTTTGTCCATGACTAAGTTTGACCATTTTGGTTTCTTAAAATATTATTAAAAAGAAATAATAATAAACGAAAGAAAATATAATCATTGACCGTTTCCCCAACAGTAGAAGATGTACAGCAGTGATATCCATATAATATCAAGTCCAGGTCCCTCTTATTGTCTTGGAGAACAGTGATCCCCTTGAAGCTCTTCAATGTTCCTGGAAACCATGTGTAATTAAAATATTTTATCACGTTGAGATATGGATTACAGACAGTTGCACACAGTATCTATGAATATCGAGTCAAACAAACTACGATGTATTATATGCTTGTTATGATCTTTGATTTATTTTCCACACTGCTAACACAGCCACTGCTTATAAGCCTCCATGGCATTGAATAATGATGCTTAGTTAGCACCCTGTGCTATTACACTCACATGTTATCAAATGCAGACTGACGCAGAGGACCACTGCCAAGGCAAGAATGCTAGTCTGGGGTGCGGCAACTCCGTCATCCAGCTCGGAGGCATGGGGGTCCTCCTTTTTGCATTTCAGCCTGTAAATATAACCATGGTTCAAATAAACAACATCAAGCCTCATGAAAGGTAAACCAGCCAGGCTTGTTTAGCTGATTCATAATAGTAGTCAATCTGAAGGTGTAAATTCACACCAGCTCAGTGTAAATCTGTACCATCTCAGTGTCACCGGATTGATACTTACAGCTTCTTCTGTAAATACAGCTTGCTGGACTCGCAGGCCTTGGTCTGGCTCTCGGCTGCTATCCGCTGGCTCTCAGCGGCTGATTGCAAAGCCACACAGGACTCCCACTTGTGTGAGGCCTGTGTCAAGTTCTCCTGAAGGAATTCGATGTTCTCTGAAATAATGCGTAAATCAAAACATTGAGTGACAGAAATAAAAAATTGAATCTGTGTTTACAACAATATGTTTTGAAATGCAATGACAGTGACATTTAATGCTAAGGCTTACTATGGGTAGTTAGGGTGTTTTCGATGTCAACTTTGATTGACAAAAATAGGACATGCCTAGTTCACATTATGCCTTATTAACATATAAGGTAATGCCTGGCCCTGGGGTTGCTTATCACTGTGAGTTGTGTACTGTACAAGACTCCATGACGTTACTGAACTATTTTGGGAATGGTCTGGCAGCAAAGGGGTTTCACTCACATTAGCCGTGTTTTTCCAATTGTTGGTCATGTAGGCAAGAATGCGGCAACAGATTCTAGCTACGCTGTTTTTGACAGGGCTCTCCTAGGCAACTAACATTTTGTAAATGTATTGCTCATTAAGACCCTGTTGATGGCGGGGTGCCTGATATTTATCAGAACAGGCATCTTCCCTTTCACACAATGTGTAATTTTCATATCGCCTGTTCTCAGGAACTTATCATTTCCTTCTCTTGTTTTAAGTCAGGAAATCTACTGTAAAAAAAAAAAAAAAATTACAACTACAGTATTTATTTGCATAGCCCCTTGGTTACAGCTTACTTAGCTCTGGAATACATTTATTTTGCGTAGTGTTTTCAGCGGTTAGCTTCGCCCACGGTTGGCTGCGTGTGAACTACAATTCTGACGCTAATGTTTAGAAACGTCAATAATCATCATTTGCGAAAGGTTTTTTGAAACATACTCTGCCTTCAGAAAGTATTCACACCACTTGAGTTTTGTTGTGTTACAGCCTGAATTTAAAACTGATTGCATTGAGATGTTTTTGTCACTGGCCTACACACATTACCCTATAATGTCAAAGTGGAATCATGTTTTCTGATATCTTTTACTAATTAATTCAAAATTAAAGGCTGAAATTTCTTAAGTCAATACCTTTTCAACCCCTTTGTTATGGCAAGCCTAAATAGATTCAGAAGTAAAAGTCACATAACTAACAAATCACATCACTCTGTATGCAATAATAGTGTTTAACATGATTTTTGAATGACTACCTCATCTCTGTACCCCACACATACAATTATCTGTAATGTCCCTCAGTCGAGCAGTGAATTTCAAACACAGATTCAACCACAAAGACCAGGGAGGTTTTCCAATGCCTCGTAAAGAAGGGAACCTATTGGTAGATGGGTAAAAATAAAAAGCCATTGAATATCCCTTTGAGCATGGCGAAGTTTTAAATTACACTTTGGATGATGTATCAATACACCCAGTCACTACAAAGATACAGGCCGTCCTTCCTAACTCAGTTGCCGGAGAGGTAGAAACCACTCAGGGATTTTATCATGAAGGCAATGGTGACTTTGAAACAGTTACAGAGTTTAATGGCTGTGATAGGAGAAACTGAGGATGGATCAACAACATTGTAGTTACTCCACAATACTAACCTAAATGACAGAGTGAAAAAAATGAAGCCTGTACAGAATAAAAATATTCCAAATCATGCATCCTGTTTGCAACAAGGCACTAAAGTAAAACTACAAAACATGTGACAAAGCAATAAATGTTTTGCCCTGAATAAAAAGTATTATGTTTGTGGCAAATCCAACACAACACATTACTGTGTACCACTCTCCGTATTTTCAAGCATCTTGGTGGCTGCATCCTGTTATGGTTATGCTTGTCATCGGCTGTTGTTCCTTAGTTGCCTAGTTACAGTTTTGACTTAAATCGGCTTGAAAATCTATGGCAAGACTTGAGAATGGCTGTCTAGCAATGATCAACAACCAACTTGACAGAGCTTGAAGAATTTTAAAAAGAATAAAGTGTTCAAATATTGTACAATCCAGGTGTGAAAAGCGCTTAGAGACTTACCCAGAAAGACTCACAGCTGTAATCACTGTCAAAGATGATTCTAACATGTACTGACTCAGGGATGTGAATGCTTCTGCATTTCATTTTTAATACATTTTCAAACATTTCTAAAATCATAAGGTTTTACTTTTACTTTGAATCCAGGCTGTAAGTCAAGGAGTATGAATACTTTCTAAAGGCACTGTAGAAGTAGCCTGTGTGACAGCTTTAAAGAATGGTAAACAGATGGAATGGCTATTGAAGACATTCACTCTGCTAGAACTTGCACTTAAATCCTAATTAGTCATCAGTTTGAACATTTCTAATCACAGCCTCCGATGTAAACTCATTTTTGAAGGAGCAATAACCAACCAATCATGTGTATTTATTTACCCTAACTAGGGTGGTTTCTATGGTTACAGGGGAAAATGGTGCTAAGAATATCGTGGCTGAGAAAGTGCTCCTTTCATGGTAGCCAATACCAGAGGCAAAAATCCCATCCCCTCCCACTGTGACATAAATTTTCCTACCTTGGTTTAGCCTGATTTCTGAAGTGAGGTTTGCCTCGATTTCTTTATGCATCTCGATTTCTTTTTCCAGGACTGTAATGTTTCCACCCAAAATAACCTGTAAAAAAGACAATGGTGGTCATTGAGTGACACTTCAGGAATTTCCAGAACATGTTGATACAACTTCAGTGAACATTGGCACAGTCATCCCAAGGAGTCCCTCCTATCGCATATTTGAAATGTTGAGTGAAAGCAGGCAACAGATTTGGCTATGAGAACAGCCTCTGAAAACATTCCTTTCATCCAGTGTTTTATGTGAAACAACACTGATGAACACATGCACTCTAATACTGTATCTTCGAAGAAAAGAGGTTCAAATAATGATCTCATCAAAGACAATTGTGAAAGATTAAGACCTTTGTGCTTAAATAACATGGACTGCTGCCACAATGGCAACATTTTCCCTACATACTTCTGGTCAAAAGTAGAGCACTATATAGAGAATAGCGTGCCATTTCAGACACAGACATGGTGTGCCCTATCACTGCTTTCCCTCTTCTTCCAGGAAGGGTTGAACTTGACCTCCCACCCACTCCCTGGGAAGGACTAGCTGCTTTTAATATTTTGATTGCTGCATTTGCAGAGCATTTGCATAACTGTCCACATTAAATAGATACTGTCTGTCCATTGTGCCTCTGGTTGTTATGTAAAGGCCTAATGAGGCTTTTCGGTCTGCCATTTATTTAAATTTGGCATGGTGATACAGGAACATGTTTTCACTGTAACTATTATAAACAGTCAAATGGATATGGTATGAAAAAAACATGAAATCATGGCCATGACTGTTAGATTAGGTTTGGATATCAGATCAATCTAAAATGACAAAATGTATAAGTGCATCAGGTACAACGGAGAGGGTAGAAGAAGGAGAGAGGCAGAGGATAACTGTGGCAGCCTGAGGGATTGAGCAAGTCCGTTCTAACCTTAGGGCTGCAGGAACCAGGGAGGGGAATGGGAGAGGGGAGGGAAAGCAAAGCGAGGCAATGCAAACACTCACGTTTTCCTGCCGACAGTCATCCAGGGACATGTTGGTATGGCCCAGTAGCCCCAGGAGCCTCTCCGTCTCCTTGAGCTGCCGGGTCTGATTGGCGCGGCCCTCCTCCACCATCTCCTCCAGGGCTGCCTTGTTCTTGGCGTACACCACCCTGGCCCCCTCATGCTTCTCCGTCAGGGTCTGCAGCTCAGCTCGGCACTGGCTGGCACTCTTCATGTCCGGAGAGGTGGCCCACACCACAATGATGATGAGGGAGATGACCGACCACAGGGCCAGGCAGGCGATCACAATGTTGCGGGTGGTCTGGGACGACTTGGAGCTGGCCATGGTAGACAAGAAGGTTGTGGCGGAGTTGGTGGGGCTGATGATGATGATGATGATGATGATGATGATGGTGATGATGATGATGATGGTGATTGTAAAAAGAATAGTTGTATAAGCCTTTTTAGGACAGGTGATTAGGTGATCCAGAGTGTTTCCTGTCCTGCGGGAGGTTTCTGTGTAAAGACGCAGGAGGTTCCTCTCAGAGTGTGTAACTGACTGAGTCTGTCAAAAGGATGGACTTCCCCTAAAACTCTGCCACCGTGTGACAGGAAAGGGGCGTGGCCCTGCCTCTCCCTCCTCAGTTGCCCCCCCTTTCCTTCCACCCTGTTCCCTTCATGCCCTGTTAGGAGGGGCAGTAATTTAAAAGGAAATCACAACATTAGATATGAGAAAGAGATATTATATGAGCTGTTCCCACACACACACTGCGTCGGCTGCAATGAACACTTTGAGGGGAAAACGAAAGTCAAATCTCCAAGTTCCTGGTGTAATGCTGTGTTTTTCCCTGAAAGGGTGTATGTATGTGTTTCTCTTTCCATTTCTCAGTCGCAGAGATCAACCTGGCAGGACTCCCAACTCCACATAGAGCTGGCCTTGAACGCAGCTTCGCGTGGAGAGTTCAGTCACACAGCCTCTTTGGTTCTTCAGCTATGTCTTATTTTAAACACTTTCACAAGAGCCTGAGTGCAGTGGCTGAGGCAGCGACTCAGTGTTTCCTGAGCTCATTCCAGCAGGATCCTAAGAGAAACCTTGGCACACAGACAGACACACCCCAAACAACTCAGGGAACCCATTTGCAACACTCAGCTGTCCCTTTAGGAGAACTCTTTTTGGTTCCAGAGAGAACCATTTTTGTTTCCACAAAGAACACTCTGTGGAAAGGGTCCTACATGGAACCTTAAAGAGTTCTAACTGGAACCAAAAGGGTTCTACCTGGAGCTAGATAGCACCTTTTTTTCTAGTCTGTCTGCCCCCTTCATCAACAAATGACAACATTCAACTAAAATATGTTCCAATTTGAGTATGTAATCTGTATACCCGTAATAGATAATGAAGTAGTTGGATGCATTTTGGTTGTATGTATTATCAAGTTCTAGATGAAACATTCCACAGTAGTCTGAGAAAGGAATGACTCACTTTGCTTTTTCAGCTACCCTCCTATGTGACAATAAAAATATAAAAAAATAAAAAGGGCCTGGAAAGGACAACTTCCTCACTCTTTGTCCTCATGAACCTCTTTGCCAAAACATCCAAAAATGGTGGGGAAATTAAAAGGATGTGGAAATTAGATGGCTCTTGGTTGGATACTGATTGTACAAAATATTAGGAACATATTTCTTTGCACTCCCCCTCCCCCTTTGCCCTCAGAACAGCCTCAATTTGTCGGGGCAGGGACTCTACAAGGTGTCGAAAGCATTCTACAGAGTCCTGTGTAGCTCAGATGGTAGAGCATGGTGCTTGCAATGCCAGGGTTGTGGGTTCAATTCCCACAGGGGACCAGTATGAAAAAAGTATGAACATGTATGCACTAACTGTAAGTTGCTCTGGATAAGAATGTCTGCTAAATTACTAAAATGTAACGCTAGCCATATTGACTCCAATGCTTCCTGTAGTGGTGGAAAAAGTACTGAATTGTCATACTTGAGTAAAAGTAAAGATATCTTAATAGAAAATGACTCAAGTGAAAGTGAAAGTCACCCACTAAAATACTACTTGAGTAAAAGTATTTGGTTTTAAATATACTTAGGTATCAAAAGTAAATGTAATTGCAAAAATTTACTTAAGTATCAAAAGTCAAAGTATAAATAATTTCAAATTCCTTGTATTTAAGCAAACCAGACGGCACTATCTTACTGGTTTTTTAATTTATGGATAGCTAGTGGCACACTCCAACACAATATACAAACAAAGCATTTGTGTTTAGTGAGTCCGCCTGATCAGAGCCAGTAGGGATGACCAGGGATGTTCTCTTGATAAGTGTGTGAATGGGACCATTTTCCTGTCCTACTAAGCATTCAAAATGTAACTTTTGGGTGTCAGGAAACTGTATGGGGATAAAAAGTACATTATTTTCTTTAGGAATGTAGTGAAGTAAAAGTTGTCCAAAACAGGGTCTGCCCCTGGAGCAAATTAGGGTTAAGTTCCTTGCTCAAGGACACATCAACAGATTTTTCACCTTGTCGGCTCGGGTATTCAAACCAGTGCCCTTTTGGTTACTGGCAACTTATCAAACAAGAATGTGCCTCGTAAGTTAAGGCAGTGGCATTAAGCTGGAAAGATAGTCGATGGTGCATCACCACAAGATCCAGTATATGACAATGAACGGAGGACCAACGGACTGGTAGGATGACCGTGGCTATCTGGTTCATACAGCGCTTCAATCAACTCTCAAAGCATTTTTGCACTATAAAATACACACTGCTTGAATGTCCCTTTTTTAGTGACCAAGTACTCTGTCGTGTCCATGAAACTGTTTGACTAAACAAAATAATGATGGGATGTATCTGTCTCTATTTTTGGCCAGGCGATTGACAGGAGTGTATGAGGAGAACAGAGGTTGGCCCAAACACAAAGAGAGGAGCTGCCAAGCCAATGCTGGCAGTCACCAAAGTGCATCTGGCAGCAAGCAAGATGAATGTCCCCACTATTGATCACTCGGTTAAGGGCTTTGTCACACCACTTCAGGATCAGGCAAACACAGGTAATCTGCTTTCAAGGCATTGGTTTGATATGAAGCCACCAACGCTGCACTGTCTTTTTGAGGTAAGGAAGGGGCATCTTTATGGAAGTATGACACTTCCCCCTTTCAGATGTCTCAAAGTACACTATATATACAAAGGTATGTGGACATCCCTTCAAATTAGTGGATTTGACTATTTCAGACACGCCCTTCGCAGACAGGTGTATAAAATCGAGCACACCGCCATGCAATCTCCATAGACAAACATTGGCAGTAGAATGGCCTTACTGTAGAGCTCAATGACTTTCAACGTGCACCATCATAGGATGCCACCTTTCCAACATGTCAAATTTCTTCCCTGCTAGAGCTGCCCCGGTCAACTGTAAGTGCTGTTATTGTGAAGTGGAGACGTCTAGGAGCAACAACGGCTCAGCCACGAAGTGGTAGGCCACATAAGCTCACAGAATGGGACCACAGAGTGCTGAAGCGCGTAGCACGTAAAAATCGCCTGTCCTCGGTTGCAACATTTACTACCGAGTTCCAAACTGCCTCTGGAAGCAACCTCAGCACAAGAACTGTTCGTTGGGTTAGTTCCAGTGAAGGGAAATCTTAACGCTACCGCATACAATGCCATTCTAGACGATTCTGTGCTTCCAACTTTGGCAACCGTTTGGGGAAGGCCCTTTCCTGTTTCAGCATGACAATGCCCCTGTGCACAAAGCGAGGTCCATACAGAAATGGTTTGTCACGATCGGTGTGGAAGAATTTGACTTGCCTACACAGAGCCCTGACCTCAACTCCATCGAACACCTGAGATGAGTTGGAACGCCGACCTCAAGCCAGGCATAATCGCCCAACATCAGTGTTCGACCCCACTAATGCTCTTGTGACTGAATGGAAGCAAGTACCCGCAGCAATGTTCCAACATCTAGTGGAAAGCCTTCCCAGAAGAGTGGAGGCTGGTATAGCAGCAAAGGGGGGGGACCAACTCCATATTAATGCCCATGATTTTGGAATGAGATGTTCGACAAGCAGGTGTCCACATACTTTTGGTCATGTAGTGTAGCTAGCGGGTGTGAACGGTGAGGTCGGAAGCATTCTATTCTATTGATTTAGTAAAATATACACGAGAATTTTCAAGAAGAGAAATACAGAAAATGTGTCTTGCTGTTCTACTGTCATGTTTAAGTTTATCTTTAGAGATCCAATTCAATGAAGCTTTATGTATTATTTTCCTCTGAGTCCCAATCTAAACTAGACACCAGTGTTATGACTTTGTCATACATGTTTGATTTCGTTATATTGAATTCCTATTTTCATATAGGAGATATGAGGTATGCGTTGGTAGGGGGGTGTTGTTTGCGTTTCACCCATTGAGCTCTGGCCTTCCAGGGACGTCATTTGAAAGAGGCCCCAAAATAATATAGTCCCACACTGTTTTGTGCTTTTTGTGTTATTCTCTTCGGCAAGGACAGGGAACCACACCGCAATACACAGTAAGATCTCTGTTATGTGTCACCTGTCCTTGAAGGGACATAGTAACAATGTCTAAGAGAAGTTAAAGCTTAGTTGTAACATGAAATGTTACCAGAACTGCTTGTCATAGTATAGGTCACTAAACACAGGCAAGACATGGCAACCAAAAAATATGTAACTTTTATTTTACTAGGTAAGCCAGTTAAGAACAAATTCTTATTTACAATGACAGTTCATATTTGAAAAGTGAGAATGAGATGTCTTATGTTGTACAGTATGTAACTTATTTAAATTTAGTGGGCAGTTTATACAACATTAGCACATACTTACCTCTTTATCAGCCACTTTTCAGTGTTATGGTGACATACTGCCATCTAGCGATTACATTTCAAGGAAGCATTTGCAAGCCAAATGAATCCAATAGAAAACAACATTTATTTTTATGCTGGGATATATTCTGATATAATCTGAGACTGGGCAAGAACTGAAAACACTATACAGATGTAGGATCTTAATTTGAGCCATTTTGCTACAGCAGGAAAATAATCTTGCAGCAACAGGAAATGTGAATTATTATGTGGATTATAATCAGGGTTGGGGTTACATGTAAGGGGTTACAAAAAAAATGGTGAATGTAATCTGTTACATTACCAGCAAAAATACTGTTATCAGATTACATATACTTTTGAAAAACTAGTTAAAGGATTACTTTTAAATTCAGAAAGGATGTTTGCGGAAAAAAATCTGTCACTTCTCTGTTTTCTCAATGACAGCATTGAAAAAAAGGCGCAAATTTAAGTTTGTTCCACCTGAGCGAGTCTGACCACAATTCAGAGATCACTATGACGACACACCAGATGTGTTTAATGGATTGGTTGTTGTGGATGGCTGCCTATCAATCATTGTTTTTGAAACCAGTGGACAGCCAGTGAAATATGCACTCTTGCAACAGCTGCACAGTGCGGCTCCAAACCTATGGAATAAAAGTGGGGCTTTTATTGCTCAAACTTTTGATAGACTTAAAGGGGCAATCTGTAGTTACTGCATCCATTTTTGGACTTATAAATTATATATACAGTACCCACTCATTCAAGGGTTTTTATTTTATTTTTACTATTTTCTACATTGTAGAATAATAGTGAAGACATCAAAACTATGAAATAACACATAAGGAATCATGTAGTAACCAAAAAATTGTTAAACAAATCAAAATATATTTAATATTTTAGATTCTTCAAAGTATCCACCGTTTGCCTTGATGACAGATTTGCACACTCTTGGCAAAGCATACCATTCTATGAGCACAGCATTCATTTTTCAACTCGAATCAATGAGCCCAATCAGTCAAACAAATAAATACCTCCATATTTCCAAGGCTTATTCTTGACGATCAATGGGTATAACATTTATTGAAATGACTGGAATTCTGATAGACTTTGTTTTTTAAATGTAAAGATATAATTTAATCGTATTATTATATGTAGCCGAAAGCGATGGGTTAGAAGAAGCCTACATAACCAAACCATAAAGTAACATTTAACATCCATATATGGCCAGCTATGTAACCTTTAACATTGATTTATACTGCGACAGATGTCGTTCAATTGGTAACATACATTTTTGTCTTCTTCTGATGCCTCTTAAGGGGAAAGTAATCTAAAAGTAACGGAATGTAATCAGATTACGTTGCTGAGTTTGGATAATGTTACTGATTAAAATTTTGGACAGGTAACTTGTAACTGTAACGGATTACATTTAGAAAGTAACCTACCCAACCCTGATTTATAATGAATGGACATTTTTGTAGGAGTTGATACATTTTTTGTTAAGGCAAATGAAGTTTGACATTTCAAAGTCGAAATTCCATACTCTAGAAGCCTTTTTAAACCTCAAATACACTACACATTTGCATTTCCTGCTGTGCAGGAAAATTCTCAGCAACAAAAGAGGGATCAAATGAAGATCCAACATCTATTGGATCAGCTAGTGTAGAGTGGTGGTGTCTTTAGTTCGATGCAAAGCAACCACTTATGAATGAAACTTTTCACCTATCCCATGTAATAGTAACAATCACAATGGTGTAAATAGCAACGTAATTAGCAACACTACTGAACTAACTTTCAATCAAGGTGTAAAGACAGATTTCTTTTTTTCTCAAGCAATTGAGCAACATTCAAGATGTAGGCTGAATCAGGCTTGTTATGTTATTCTTATCATTGAGCTTCATCATTCTGTAGCGGAATGGAAGTGGAATGGATAACTAATCATCGTACATCATGGTTACATGAACAGCATAGAACAAGATATACAGTATATGAGGCAGAGAGAGGGCTAAACAAAGTGGCATAGACAGGCAATACCGCTACCATGCAGGGTGGTCTACGCCACATGGTCCCTCACTTGGTCTAGTCGTGCTACTCTTGGTCGTTGTCGTTGGCTTCATCAAAGGAGCATCTGGATCGGGGCACTGAGGAGGAGGATGTCACAGCTCATGTCCAGCTCCAGCTCTTCACTGCACAGCCAGACGGCCACTCACCTCCTGGGAGGTGAGTCGGGACACACCAAACGTCACCACAACATTACCCACTCGTTCATGTGAAGGTTCATGATCATCTAATTTAGCGGGGGAGTGCCGAGCTCACCTTGGCCTTTATGTACTGGCTGTTGTACACGTTCCTCAAGTTGTCGGCAACACAGGGACAGGCCTCGTCCACCTTGGTCAGGAGAACCAGCTGTGGGATACCTGTGGAACAACAACCCTCCGTTGGTGTCACTAACCAGGGATTTAGACAGTAGTTTGTATAACCTATGACCTATAACCCAGGTGTGTCTCTCACTGACCTCGTAGGTTAACCCTCCTGCGAATGGCTGCCAGTTTCTCCTCCAGTTTAGTGGCCTGGTTGAGACTTTGCAGGTGTCCGTCACGTACGCCACATTGTTGATCCTGTCCTGCAGGTTCACATCCGCTTGCAGTGGGACTGAGGGGTTGAACTGGAAAAGGGAAATAGAGAGGGTTTGGTTCACACTGAGGAGCAGCAAAGTGTGTGTGTGTGGTGTGGTGTGTGTGTGTGTGTGTGTGTGTGTGTGTGTGTGTGTGTGTGTGTGTGTGGGGTCCAACTTTACTATCCTTTTGGGTTCCAAAAGTCCTCACAAGTCCTCACCTTCCACTTTGTACACCTCACACTCAGTTAGCTGGAGGTTGTTACCATGCATTTCTGCAGCATTGAAGTTGTAGCAGTTACCTGGTTTGCTATACTGTCTAGTGTTATTGTTTATTAAATACAAAGAATATCCAAAATAAGGACCAGTGTTGATATTCATCTGAACCGTAAGTGTGGCATTTATGACAGGATACTTGATGGGATATCTGCTGTTAAAACTGAACAGAATGGCTTTGACATCCTGTATGAACCGGCCATGCTTGGCTACATCATGATCTTTACTAGTGTAGCCTCCAAAGACAATCCATGTGGAGTTATATCCTACAGATACTGTGGGACCTTGGTGGTCACATTTCTGGTGAAAGACTGCTCCGGTGTAGCCATGGATACTGGCTTTGAACAGCAGGGTGAGTTTGGCGTTTCCCAGTAAGGAGCATAGCTGTATCTCCTGGATTTGGGTCAGTTTGGGATTCATGGTGGGGATATGGATACCTTGGTCTCAGTAGGGGTAGTCTGGGGGTAGAAGAACACAGATGGCATAACAAAGTCTTACAGAACACCACCCAAATGCTTCATCTGGAGTTTTATTAAATCTGAAGAGATTTATGTAGGTTTAAGCTATACCAAGGCGTAAGAACAGTTTCCCTGATTTATTTGATTAAATACATAGTTTTGTATGACTTAAATGGTCTTAAAAAATACTAAATCAGAGTTGTTCCTGTTGAAATTCGAGACGGACTATGCATATTCACGAGGCTAGCGTAGTATTTCACTCTCTATTGAATACAGGCGGTTGACGTCAACCACCCTCATCAAATATTAAAAAATGTATTCAAATAACGAGTCAAAAGACAGGAAGAGACGGGAGCTTGATAGCCTGTGTTCTTAATGTTTTGTACACCCAGTATACATAAAGTGTGATATAAGGTTCTTAAATCTGGTGCTTTGCCAAATGTGTCATAAACCCTTTGCCATCATTTATTTGCTTCTGAATGATTTCTGAAGCATCTATTATGCATTAAAAAGGGTTTATTTGGGCTTAAAAGTAGTAGTTCATTTAAAGTTAGAACAGAAATATAGAAAAATATATCTTGTTCCTTGTCTTCCTATCATTCAACTTTTTTTTGTACAGGTCACATGTTCTTTGAGAGAAAAACTAAGGGGACTTGAAAGACATGCAACCCAATATTTAATTTCCGAAATGGTTAAAATTAGGTTAGAGAGGAAGGCCTCAAAATGCAGAAATGGCCTACCCACTGAAGATCTGGTCACAGTCTATACTACACTGGTCAGGCCTTGTCTGGAATATGGTGGAGTGCTGTTAGTTGGATGCAGTAAAAAGCAGCAGGCCCAACTAGACAGGGCCTTGAGGATCATCTCCAGAGGTGGAGCAGTCCAACCACAGCTCCCGCCACTGCAGAGCAGGTGAGAGCTGGCTGCAGTGCACCTGGTGAAGAACATGCACACTCTTGACCATCCACTGAAGGACCTGCTCACCCCAAAAAGAGTTAACTGCACCACCAGGCTCCTGAGAAACAGCCATGAACTGTCCTGTATAACTGCCCGTACGAACCGCCTGTCAAACGCCACTCTACCCACTGCTGTCAGACTGTATAATGAGTATAGCTCTCTTTTCTCTTTTTTACAATCAATCTTTTTAATATTTCAATTTCCTTCATGAAAATCATGTCCTGTAATGTTTTAAGTGTTCTGTATTCTATTTATGTACGTATTAAGTGCTATGTATTTTAAATGAGTGTTTTGCAATTATTAGTAATGTAAATTCTGCATTTCTTCAGTTTTATCTGTGAGCAAGAATAAACTCAAACTCAAAGCTAGAATTGAAAGAAATATCAAAACCGGCCACCCCGCCTCTGTTTTGGTAAAAAAGTGTTTGCACGCACAGGGATTTGACTCTGTGAAAGAGTGCTGCCACAAAAAAACAGAATTTACAGACAGAAAAAAAACTGAATATACGGACAAAGTAACACCACCCTTTGAACACGTGTCACTCATCAACTCTTTCCACTCATCAACAGCTTTTCTACGGATGGAGGATAGCAGAGAGGCTTTGGTCACGGAGTCCTCTAACTGAAAGACAGGTTGATACTGATTTGGGACCTAGTACTCAGCATTAAAATGATACAAGACACATCTATTACTTTTCATTGTCTTTTGTTACTATTGAATCGAATGGTACTATCAATATTTGCACATTGTTATATTAGCTGAACACTGCTGCTACAGGATTATGGGAATGATGGCTTATTCTTCATGGGACTCTTACACTTGAAAGTTATCAAAACACTTTGTTTAGAATATCTACTTAAGTTTAGAAATTGCACTCTCATTGATTACATCGATGGAAGGGACTTAAACACCCACTGGAGACTTGAAGAGCGAACCTTACCCAGAGAGCTGTGCAAATAGACAATAATAGAAATGCCATTCTAGTTCTGGTTAGACAGCTGAAGTTGTACTATAAACACAACATTAAACAAAATCAGATGGATTGATATCAGCCTAATCGAGGTGTAGATTATAACACACATTGTTTGAACTTGCAAAAAGACTGCATGGGATTATAACTAATGCGACTCAGCGCAATAGGTATAACTGATTTAACAACTCAAACGCAGTTATACCTCTGACATCACCTAAATAAAATCAATGAGCGAGTACATTTTGCATGGCCAGTGCCCTGTGTGGGTGGAGAATTTTATGACCAATGGAATGCAGTTGTCGGTTATCGCGGGTTAGGGCGGAACTGATTGAATATAGCCCTTCGACATTATTTTTTATTTGGCTTAATAAACTCGGATCTCTCTACGTTTATAATTCTACTGAAGAGAGGAAAACCTGCCGAGGAAGAGGATTGAGTTGGTCTGGTTTTTGTCTGATGAAGAAGACACAAACCCCGTCCCCTGTTCATCCAAGACAGATGCGAACGCATCCATCCCTCACCTGTGCTAACATTTCCTTGGTCACCTTTGTACCTATATACACATCACCAGTGACCCATAACCCCACGTGACAGTGCCCCTAGTGGATAAAACAGGTTAAAACATCTCTAGAATTATTATTATTTATTTCACCTTTATTTAACTAGGCAAGTCAGTTAAGAACAAATTCTTATTTACGATGACTGCCTACACCGGCCAAACTCGGACGACGCTGGGCCAATTGTGCGCCGCCCAATGGTCCTCCCAATCACGGCCGGTTGTGATACAGTCTGGATTCGATCCAGGTTGTCTGTAGTGACACCTCTAGCACTGAGATGCAGTGTCTTAGACCACGTGGCGCAGTCACTTAATAGGTCAGACAACATAATACACAGGTCAGAACATATACACAGTTTCTTCAAAGCAAGACTTCTGTGAATAACTAATTAACAAGTTAACAATAGCGTAAACAAATAATAAAACACTATGTAATGCATTTTTATATTAGACAGTATTTCACTGCCTAGTTAAAGAGACAGTTTAGGCTCAGTCGCTGCACTGTCCCGGAAGTGCAGGTCTACATGTTGCAGGATGTGGACCACTGCACTGAGCAGAAGGATGTCTGTGTTCTCATTACACACACACACACATACACACACACACACACACACACACACACACACACACACACACACACACACACACACACACACACACACACACACACACACACACACACACACACACACACACACACACACACAGAGAGAGAGAGAGAGAAGTCAGTTGAGGATGTTCACAGCAGGACTACATACAGTGTGTGTACATTTCAAATATTAAAAAGATTAACACATCAATAAGTGATATTATTGAGAGTACCGTCTGCTGAACGATCCATCTTGTGTACACTTGGGTGATGTCATGGGCGGTTTCCTGACACACCTGATCCACGTGTGTCAACAGTGCCACTTGATGCACACCTGCAAAACACATTTGTTTCACACACTGTCAATTGACCACAGCGTAGCGACAGTTCTTACACTACAACCGTTACTGCCATTGCTGTTCTTAATTACAGAATGTGATTAGGTGAATCAGGTGTGTTAGAGCTGGCCTGGTATGAAAGCCGACACACACTGTGGACCCTGTTTCTCAACCCTGATATAAATGTTGACTCCCGATACCTGCACCTGTGTCTTAAGGCGTCCGCATACATAGGTTCAGTTTGCTCCAAGCAGAACTCGGCTAAGCAAAGTTAACATCTGTGCTCACATACTCCCTTAAAAGACGTTTGCTTGAAAAACGAGGGATATTACGGTTTGTCCATCTTGAGACGCCGTAGGAACAACATAGCCAGGATTCACTTCCTTAAAATAGTCTGAATTAATCTAAGTTTAATCAAGAAATCTGTAATGAAGTTTTACCTTTTTGCAGAGGAGATCTCAGTTGTGCCATTTTACATCTAACCTAGATGTTTGGTGCAGTATTTCTCAAGTGAAACAATTTGCATGAAAACTAGGGCTGTCCCCAACAACAAAATAATCTTGGTCTGCTGAGAGTGGTCTGTTATTTGTAACTTGTTTTTAAATGGCATCTGAAAGCAAAAGTAGTCTACTCTATATTAGATTATTAGGTTGACTTTATAACCTAATAGTCACTGTATCACCGCCTGGTACGGCAATTACACCGTCCGCAACTGCAGGGCTCTCCAGAAGTTGGTGTGGTCAGCCCAACGCATCATCGATGGCACACTGCCTGCCCTGCAGGACACCTAGAGCACCCGGTGTCACAGGAAGGCCAAGAAGATCATCAAGGACCTCAACCACGGATCAACCGCCCAGTACCCTGCCCTGAACCTCAGACACTGTCGCTAACCGGCTACCACCTGTTAATCTACCCTGCACCTTAGAGACTGCTTCTATATGTACATGGAGTCTTTGAACACTGGTCATTTTAATCATGTTTACACACTGCTTTACCCACTTTACATGTATGTATTGTATTCTAGTCATGGCTTATCCTATATAACTACTGACATACACACATTTTCTATTCACATACTGTCCATACTGTCTATACACACCATTCACATACATGTTGTTTATATTCTGGACTCAGGTCCGGAAGCTAATTTGCTGCATTTCTATCCATTTAGCTATTGTTTTTTTTTACTGTGTATTTATATACTGTAATCTTCACATAGCTCATTCTAATATTTCTACTTCTGTACCTTGCATTTCTGTTACACTGTTTATACTGCATGTATTTATGTACTGGATTCTTGATATAGCTCACTCTAATATATCTACTGCTGTACATATCATTCTTAGTATATCTACTACTGTACATATCATTCTTAGTATATCTACTGCTGTACATATCATTCATAGTATATGTTGTGTAAATTCATCCAGAGTAGATACGTATAGATTGCATTTGGATAACCTTTACAGTGCTATCTGGGTTGTTAATTGGATTAGTCCAGAACTCTTGGGAGAGGATGTACTACTGTACACTGACATACTGAGGCTGTTCCACTTAGGCCTATTGCTTGTAATACTGAACTGATGCAACACATTTTCTGTAAGACACCACTTACCCCCAAAAAATCTGTATAGTGGAATTGAGGCAAAAAACACGGGCAATTAATAAGCCATCGACAAACTGAATCAGAAAGTGCTGTCATTATTGTAAGTTTGGGTCAATTATGTTTAAAAATAATAATAATAATAATATACATAATTTTTTATGTTGCATGAGAGATGGAATCCAAACCTTTCGCCGGATATACAATTGTAGGTCTACTCACACTGTAGGCCACTCACTGTCCTCTAGTGTGTGGCCATTTCCCACAAATCCCAAAAGACAATACAGTACATTTGTGAGCCTAAAGGTAATGCTGCCTTTGCAGACTGTGACACATCTGAAGTTGAAATGGTCTGATGAGTTTGTGCACAACATGTTGGAAGGCAGTTCCTCTGAGAGACTTAGTTGGACCAACATATATACATCTCTCCAGAGAAATCTCAAGTAGAACCTACAAGGGAGTCAGATTGAATGCTTATTTTTCATCATCTCACAGAATAGATCACTGCATCCAGCCATGAAAGGGACAATGAGAATGATGTTATGCTTGTCAATCGTACTGAATGGTAAGTACATTTTACAATAACAATGGTTAAAGATATGAAACATTTGATAAAACCTGATGGAGACTTTGTTGGTTGTGTTCCTCAGTGCAGTTAAATGCTTTTCTGTCAGATACAATTGTACTAGTACATTCATTCAGTAATCGTGACACTATGTTGCGGTGGCAGTTCAGTAGGCATATCGAGACATGAAATGTAATGCCTTTTCGAATCAGAATTGACTTGAGGAACTAGTAATTAGGGGTTGTACTTCTGTTGTGACTTCTACAGGCCTATGTTTAGGAGAGTCCCTGGGTCTATCACCGAAGAGCTTATCAGTGAAAGTGGGGGAGGATGCCACTCTGAACTGCCCTCTGTCCACTAACTGTAGCATGGCCACTGTGAGCTGGTACAAGCAGAGTCAAGGAGAGAGGCCTGAACTGGTTCTCAGCTACCCCGTGACCAACACCTCCCATGTGTTCTACGGCCACGGCTTCCATCCCAACAAGATCACTGTCCAGACCAACGATAGCAGGCCACTTCACCAGCATCAGTTACTGATCCATGGATCTAAAGAGAATGACATGGCTGTTTATTACTGTGGACTTACAGAAGGATTTGAAACAACAACTGATTCGTAGAGATGGATGTAAGGTGTACTACGCAATAACACTGTACTGCTATAGGCTACTCTGTATTGGTCTTCCAAAGCAACTCCTAATAAACTCAAGTTGACATTGTTTTGTTGTTGTCATGTTCTAAGAGCGTTGTATCTCCTCAGTGTCTTTTATGGGGTTTCATGGAATATTTCTATTGGGTTTAACTAACATTAGAATGAAGTTGTAATTGTGGTTTACCACAGATGATTCACACTGTCAGAATCACCCCATACTCCAGAGTGGGCAGAACTGGAGAAGTCGTACATCTGTTTCAGACACAAACACTTGTGCCAACCGTTCTTTCCTGTTTTTATATCCTCCTACAAACTGAATAACTGATCTGCTTGTTTTGAGACTGATCTAGAGTTGGGCAGCATGTGCCTTGGGAAAACACTCATGTTCCACTCAGATAGTTTTTCACAACATTTCCTCTCTGCACCAGTGTCATTCCTCTACAATAACTTAGTTATGAGTGTCTTGCTAGTAATGTTAGCTTTAGAGGAGACAGCAATAGGAATATATCCTTATTGATATTCTCCTAATTAGTGATGAATGGACAGTTCTCAGCAGGATTGGGCTAAATTCTAAAATGTTGTATAAAAAAAATGTGTCTCTCGTTGCTGCGGTATTTTTTTTTTTTACATTTAACTAGGCAAGTCAGTTAAGAACAAATTCTTATTTACAATGGCGGCCTACACCGGCCAAACTCGGACGACGCTGGGCCAATTATGTGCCGCCCTATGGGACTCCCAATCACGGCCGGTTGTGATACAGCCTGGAATTGAACCAGGGTGTCTGTAGTGACACCTCTAGCACTAGAGATGCAGTGCCTTAGACCGCTGCGCCACTTGGGAGCTTAGAGCTTAGATGTCTGTGTAAGCAGACTGGTCTCATAGACTAGACATAACATAGTAAACATATAACACAAACGTCTAGCAACCCAAAGATTGCGTGTTCGAATCTCATCACAGACAACTTTAGCATTTTAGCAACTTTGCAAATACTTACTAATTTTTAGCTACTTTGCAACTACTTAGCATGTTAGCTAACCCTTCCCCTAACCCTAACACTAAATTAACCCTTTTAGCTAACCCTTCCCCTGACCCTAATCCTAACCTTAACCCTTTAATCTAACTCCTAACCCGCAAAATGCATCATATGGGGATGATTTCTATATTTTGAAAGTTACTTATCTTGAAAACTTGATTGCTGACAAGCAAAACATTTTGGCACTATGTCAACAATGAACTAATGAAACAAATACCAGAATATTGTTTTTGGGTGGCGTTTTCCTTTAAGTGTTGGCCTCAACACATTACAAAAAGAGATTAATTAACTGTATAGGAAGCTCTGTGGACAGGTCGTCTGGATACTGGACAACAAATCATTCACTAAACACTAAACCTCAACTACATCTCGTAATAAATAATGTGGAAATTGAGCAAGTTGAGGTGACTAAACGGCTTGGAGTAACCCTGGATTGTAAACTGTCATGGTCAAAACATATTGATACAACAGTAGCTAAGATGTGGCGAAGTCTGTCCATAATAAAGAGCTGCTCTACCTTCTTAACAACATTATCAACAAGGCAGGTCCTACAGACCCTAGTTTTGTCGCACCTGGACTACTGTTCAGTAGTGTGGTCAGGTGCCACAAAGAGGGACTTAGGATAATTGCAGTTGACTCAGAACAGGGCAGCACAGCTGGCCCTTAAAAGCACATGGAGAGCTAACATTAATGACATGCATGTCAATCTCTCCTGGCTCAAAGTGGAAGAGAGTTTGACTTCATCACTACTTGTTTTTGTAAGAGGTGTTGACATGCATACCCCACAAGACATGCCACCAGAGGTCTCTTCATAGTCCCCATGTCCAGAACAGACTATGGGAGGCGCACAGTACTACATAGAGACATGACTACATGGAACTCTATTCCACATCAGGTAACTGATGCAAGCAGTAAAATCAGATAAAAAAAAAAAAAAAAAAAAATGGTAAAAATACACCTTATGGAACAACGGGGACTGTGAAAAGACACACACAAAGGTACATGGTGATATTGTTATATGGTGGTATTAAACATTATGTATTGTGGATGTGTAGCGGTGTAATAATGTTATATGATGCACTGTTTTATCTTTAGTTTTATATGTAATGTAAGTGCTTTAATGTGTTTGGACCCCTGGAAGAGTAGCTGCTGCCTTGGCAACAACTAATGGGGATCCTTAATAAATACAAAGTCAAACATGAGAAAATGACGACCAATAACCGTTTATCCATTAGCTAAAGCAAAGTTAAGCCCTGGCACCACAGAAAACCTATAATCGATTCATTCGATAGGCATTCAGCTGCATAGACATGTTCGCAATTTCAGCACCATGGACAGCGACCAGCAGTCTATACTTTAAAAACATTTTGGGCGGGCTAACCCCTAGCCACCTAGCTAATGTTAGCCACAACAAATTGGAATTTGTAACATATCATATGTTTTGCAAATTCGTAACATATTGTACTAATTGCAATTGTTAACATTTTGAACGAATTACAATTCGTAAATTATCTAACAAATTGTAATTCGAAACATATGATACAAAATGGATGATGGATTAATACATTACAATACAAAATGCAACATATCATACTAAATGGAGTGTCTCGGTTTTACATACAGAATCATACGAAATGCTCTGAGACCAGGTTGGTGTGAGAGGAGAGAGCTGCATGATACTGGAGGACAAGACACCAAGATCCTCAAGGGACTCACAGGCAGTTGGCTTTTCTCCTCTCCAGAGCACCAACTGAAACAAACCACTCAGCCAGAATGAACAGAGCAGGACTATATTTCACTTTACTACTACTTAGGTAACGTTTAGCTCAACGTTCAACGCAGATTGCACTAGGACTTAATTATATCTGGATTATTGCAGTGTTCTGATGATAATGATAGTCATATTTTTCCTCAGGTGTGTACATGGGGGGAAGCCCTCTCAAAAGGACGTGGTGTTTAGTAGGGGCATCCACCTCTCTGTTAAAGGTAAGCTGGAATTTAACACCTTTTGCTGCAATATGTATTTAAAGGCTAATTGTTATTGACACATTCTCCCACAAAGGAGCTCACAATTGTCTGTATTTCAATAACATTTGCTCAAGAGAGTTCTAATATTTCTCCAAGTGTTTGGTTTCGAACACCTTTCACTCCAAAGTTCGAACACCTTTCACCCCAACGCATGTTTGTGTTCTTTCTCAGGTTTGAACCCTTCTAATCCATCTGTGCTCATCTACTCCTCCATCGGAAGCGAACCTGGGGCCTCACACACACCTATGCTGGTGTGTGTCCTCAGTGGTTTACACACACACCTGGTGGACATCATTTGGTGGATCAACAACACAGTGGTTACCCCAGAGAACAATGTTGTTTGGAGTTCCAGGGGATGCGATGGCACGTACACAGCTACCGGACTATGGACTGTATCTGGAAAGGACTGGAAGCCACAGAATGATTACTGGTGTGGAACCAGACATGAAGGAAAGCTTTATATAAATGGTACACAGCCCTCACTTTGCAGCGATTTGACTTAATTACAAATGTTTGTTAATTTACCAAAAATTATCTGTACTTGACAGACTCTTTTGCATTTAATGTACAATCTTTAAACGTATTAAAATGTGAATGCCATGATGATTTTTGAGTATTTTAGTGAACGGTTCTGTTCCTGGCTGCCATTATCATATGTTGGCACAAGAGGGCGGTCCCAGCCTAAAGTTGGAGGAGCTGTAGTTTTGTTGAGTGACTGCAAGTTCTGATGCAGGATTTCAACTGAGACAATGTCTCTCTTGTTCCTAAAAGTATCTCTCATGCTGTTATGTAAATGGTTTCAAAAATGCTCTTTAGTTGATATTGCAATTATTGTGTTTCCTCCTCTCAATAATAAAACAAAGTATAATTAATGAAGTTGTGATATCATCTATAAAAGACAAAAAGTCAGCATTGTACTTTCAAATACAAACTGACATCCACTTCTTTATTTTGCACTTTATCCTGATTGTCTGTTTCCTATGAAGAATGAACCATAACACCCCAATTGCCAGTATCAGCCAATGACCTTGCTGTTGGAGCTCAGCTAACTGCTTGCTGTGTTAGTAAAGTCAGCAGATTTGGGCTACTTGTTGAAGAACTCTGGAGATAATGAGGAAGTGCTGAGTGGGAGATAGGACAGGGAAACGTGCACGTCGTGTGTGGTGTCTGTCCGTGACCCTGTATCGAATTTGTAAGGCAACAAAGACAACCTCACAGTACTGTGTGTTCCCAAAACAGGAAGCGATGGATGGGCTGGATCAGTCAGTTTACTTTAGGGGAACGTTTTTTGGCAGTACCCCCTCTAATTCATCTTACTGTCAAGTGTAGCCTGCTGGTTTCACAATAATTTTAACGTGACCAGTGATTTGGGTGCCAAATCTGACACTAAGTTAGTAGATTCTAATGGCAAATTAATGACACTCATTCCAAGATAAAGTGTAACAAGCATGCAGAGACACACCATTGAGGGATGAAGCATGTTGTTGCTCCTATGCACTGATCTGTGGTCAGCTTTGTATTTTACCCCCTAACAGTCATGGTCAGGATAAGAGTGGGGTGATCTGGTCCTAGATCTGCACGTAGTCGTGGGACCAACCTGCACGTCTACCGCAGGCACCAGGGAACAAACTGTGCACGCCACATCAGTGTCACTGCGTCTGGGTTGTTCTAGGGAAGAGGCCCGTAAGCACATATAGTTCTTCTGGTTTGTCTGACTCAACAAGAAGTACCTTTCTGCTAAGCCCTCCCTGATTGGCTGTGGTTATGAGAGATATGTACTGCATAGCTTAGGGGAGTTGTAGGCGAGAGGGAGGGAAATGGAGGAGGTTATAGACAGCTAAACAAGCAGCTATGTCGACTATTTAGCCGTGTGACACTGCAGTCTTTTACGTCTGGCTTCTCACCCTACTCACACACACACACGCGTTGGCACACACACACACACACGCTTAGCAGTCACACACACATGCTGAGAAGTCACACACACAAACACGCACACACACACGTCACACTCTCTCCCTATCCCAAGGCTTGCCAGCCCTATTGGAGGCAGTGGTATTTTCACTACGGAGGGAGAGGGTTGGCCAGTGGCCTCGTTAACCTAAAGTGCTGAGAGGATGGAAAGGAGAGGGCGGGATTTGGATGATGCCAGTCGGCGGTCGCTCGGGGAGAAAATAGAAACAAAGGTTTCATCTTTTCGGCTTCATTAAAGAGCTGATTTAAAATGTTTTAAGAGATAGTTGGGCTGATTTAAAATGTTAAAGAGATTGTTGGGCTGCAGTTCATTACATGAATCTGCTGAGATGTCCAGCAAAATAAACAAACAGAATGTTTCATTTTTCTGAGGAAAGTTCCAGACAAAGTTCCCAAATCCCTGGCAACCTTACATTCCCCACTGAAGATAAGGATGTATTCTCTTTCATAGCTTAAATTTAGATTATACAGTACCATCACAGGCTTGTGTACATGAATAGTGAGTAGAATTAATGAGTAGTGAGACATGCTGCAACTAATTGTGTCAATATGCGACTTCTGACGTCAAATGTGGTTATTAATAGTGCCCCTCAATAACAACGGTTGTCTGACTCCAGTGGCCTGGCTGCCTGCAGGCCTGCTCTAACGGTTGGGCCCTTGGTGTTCAACAGCTGAACCCTGTCTGTCTGCCTGTGAAGCTGCAAGCTGCTGAAGTAGTCCTCCGTCTGCCTGTGAAGCTGCAAGCTGCTGAAGTAGTTCTCCCAGAGTAGAGGAATATAGTAAACAGATACCAGTCATGTTTTAAGCCTTAAAGTCAGTGTGGTTGGAAACTATTTGTATTAAGAAGTGTGTCAGCAAAGGAGAGACAACAGGAGATGTTAGTTAGCTCTGCATCAACCCCATTTTGAAGCTAGTTTATTCTCTATAACTTATTGGCCTCAATTCAACGAATCCTACTTATGAAAGAGCCTAAGCAGGGATAAACTCCTTTGACCAGCTCAGACGAATTGGTGTGCACTATTTTAGTCTGGACCAAAGATTTTCAAGGGCAGTGTCTTGATATAGTACAATGCATAATGTACAGCATCACCCACTTCCTGCCCCCACTACCACCCTCCCCCAACTATTCCAACAGCACACATGAAGGAGGAGGCTACCTCTCATACTGTACATGTGAGTCATCTATTGGTCAAAGGGATTCTTTGTACAGAAACATGCAATAAATCCATTTCTAATGCAAACCCGGGGCAACGTGACTGCACTAAGCTGAGGTTACGTCATTGGTTGAAAAATACGCTCTCTCTTCCTCACCTGTTGTCACATTATGGGTTGTTGTTCTGTCTCCTCTCTGTCAGATACGGAGACATTCCCTGACTTGCTTCGGATCACTGAAACCGGTTTGGTGGTTTCTTGTTTTTGCTCAGCCATAGAATTCGAGTTATCACTGACAACATCTGAAGGATTGAATGTGCCTGTCCTTATATATTATTTGTTAGAATTGTTTTGGGGCATGTTGTGTCCTTTAAAGGGGCAATCTGCAGTTATTACATACATTTTTGGACTTATAAATGCCTCATGAGATTAGTTCAACTGTCATGCCCCATCAGAACCGAAAATATAAGCTTGTTTGTAATCAAAATGAACGGAAACAAACTCTTCATAGCCTCAAAACATGGTTCAAACTATACGTTTGATATCATGAAAAGACAGTCCTTGCATCAATAGCACTGCCTATGAATTTGAGAGTGGTTATTTCATACAGTCCCATCCCTTAGCTTTCACCAAAACAGTAGCGGGGAATATGCTGTGTTATTGTTTAAACTGTAGAGTGCCCCTTTAAAGGATTATGGTCTAGTAAACATGGGTATAACATGGTCAATTTCACAGAAAATTGTACGAGGTATCATCACTATACTACAATCTGAAAACGGAATCTAGATAGGTTTGCTCAAGTATAAAATAACCCCAAAATTCACAAAATACTGAAAATAAATACTGATTTAAACAGGATCATGATTCTAAGCCATTTTAGGGTTGTGAGCATGTTTATGACGTGTTTACGAAGTCTTATGATGCATTATAATTGTATCACTATTTGAATATAGATTGATGGTTTCATGATGATGATGATTTGATGATCATATGATGATGATTTGGTTCTGATTAATGGTTTCAGTTCAGGCCTAGGTCACGTCCGACATAAATCAAGTGTCCGATGATAACCACATGTGAAGTGTCAACATTTACATAGTTTGCAATTCTTAATTGGAAGCAAAGTGTGGTATCATGTACATCATACAGTTTATCGCAGCTACTGTGGAATTAGTTGAATCACTACCCCCCTATCAAGCCCTATCTAACACCTTTTTGATTTGTTTGCATTCTGAGAATCGTGTGTACAACAAACGACGCATGAAACATGGAGAGGGGGGTGATTCTAGGGGAGGTTTATTCTAGGAGAGCAAATTATTTTCATTGGTCATTTTACATTAATATCACAACTGGACAAAGTAATTTCTTTGTTTTGGACAGTACAGTATGAAAAAATAATAATTAAAACGGTTATGTTCTAATATAGACAACCAGACAGACTGGTGTTTTGTTTAAACTGGCTACAGTTGCTGTAAAGTAGTTTCATAATTGTACTTTTGAAAATTCTGAGGCGTTGGTCTGAACAGCCCTTAATCCTAGATTAGGGAGGATGTGCTGTTTTCATTGTAGACAATATTGACAACATCTCACTCCTGTCATCTCTGCAGACAAACCCAAGAAACTGTGGGTGTGATGCCATGCCACCGCCTCTGCTAATATGGATTCCTTACGCCACCTTACCGCTGCTGTTGGCGACCGACAGAGAGTAGTCTAGAGAGCTTTAAGTCTCTCTCTCTCTCTCTCTCTCTCTCTCTCTGCTCATCTCTCTCTCTCTCTCTCTCTCTCTCTCTCTTCTCTCTCTCTCTACTCTCTCTCTCTCTCTCTCTCTCTCTCTCTCTCTTTTCATGAGTCTCCTTCGCATCTCTCTGTCAGTATCTCTCTCTGTCTCTCTCTCTCTCTCTGTCCTTCTCTTTGTCTCTCACTCTCTTTTTATGAGTCTCCTTCGCATCTCTCTGTCAGTATGTCTCTGTCTCTCTCTCTCTCTTCTCTCTCTCACTCTCTCTCTCTCTCTCTCTATCTCTTCTCTCTCTCTCTCTCTCTCTCTCTCTCTCTCTCGTCTCTCTCTCTCTCTCTCTCTCTCTCTGTCTCTCTGTCTCTCTGTCTCTCTCTCTCTCTCTCTCTCTCTCTCTCTCTCTCTCTCTCTCTCTGTCTCTGTCCTCTCTTTGTCTCTCACTCTTTCATGAGTCTCCTTCGCATCTCTCTGTCAGTATCTCTCTCTGTCTTCTCTCTCTTTCTCTCTCTGTCCTCTCTTTGTCTCTCACTCTCCCTCCTCCCTCCCTCCTCATTCTCTATATTTCCCTCCATCCCTCTCTCTCAAGACAGAATGGTGACTAATGCTGGCGCAGGCCAGGTCTGTATTTAGATGTCTGTGAAGGGAAAGGGGGGAAACAGGAACCGGTCTGAACCAGTGCGCGCCGACCCTCAGGGCTACTCCAGGTCCCCCCGCTCCTCACCCGCTCCTCACCCACTCTCCCTCTCACTCTCCTTCTCTCTCTCTCTCCTCCCCCCTCTCTCTCTCTCTCTCTTTCCTCTCTGACTCAGGCGAGGACTGGCTGAACTTTTCCTCAAGCACCCAGTCACATTCTGTCTCCTGGAAAAGGACCCGGGTACACATTCCTGGAAAGTGAAAGAGGATCTATCCTCCATCTTTTCCCACCGCAGTACAACGATGTTGATGGAGCGATGCGTGGGGATCGGGGCTCCACGGGGCGCCCAGGACAAGTGTTTACGCCACAGTTACATAAGGCAGTCAGGTGGTGTCATGGGTATGTCACACATATTGACTATCATCAGGCACACATACTTGATGACATGAGTACATATCTACGCATACCTAATCTGAGAAGAGCCATACGTACCGGGTAGTGGGTACACCCTGTGTGGGTCATGGTTATTGTGGGGAGGGAGGAGGAGGTGAGGAGGTTTAAAGGAGCCCCTCTTGCCTGCCCATATTTTGGCTTCATTTGGTTTGGGAGTTGTCAGGTTGCTATTTACGGCACATTTACGCTCAAGATCTAAATCAGGATATCAAGTTCATCAATTTCTCATCCTGACCATCTATGCACGTGTCGAGAGACTACTTCTTTGGCCAGCTAGGATATGACACTCAACTGTTTCTTTCTGTTATATTTTTTGTATATACAAATCTATTAAAAATTATAATAGAGAAGACATTTGACATGTCATGCTACAGACACCCACCTCAGACAGTCACAGCAGGGCCGGCCCTAGCCTTTTGGGAATAAGCCAAGGGTCGGAGAACATTTTGCAGTTTTAAAGCAAATTTCCTGCAATTCTACACATTGTGCCATTGGGGAGAGAACATTAGTGGACCCTGGTGAGGACAGTGTCCAAACAGGACTTGTCAACTCAATCCGCTGTCATCGATTTTACTGAGTTACAGTTCATATAAGGAAATCAGTCAATTGAAATAAATTCATTAGGCGCTAATCTATGGATTTCACATGACTAGGCAGGGGCGCAGCCATGGGTAGGCCAGGGAGGGTATAGGCCCACCCACTTGGGAGACTGGCCTACCCACTGGGGAGCAGGCCCAGCCAATCAGAATGAGTTTTTCCCCACAAAAGGGCTTTATTACAGACAGAAGTACTCCTCAGTTTCATCAGCTGTCTGGATGGCTGGTCTCAGGTGAAGAAGCCGCATGCATGTATATAGATTTATTCCATGGAATTCACATACACACTTCTTGGTAGAGAATACAAAGCTGTCTTACATGGTAATGATAGCCCAGAGATAGCATGGGGTACTCATAGGCTCAAACTTTGTGAACTAGAGAACCAGTTGTGAACTGGTAGAACCAGTTGTACACTACTTCTGTTTCTGGTTTATATGGCTTAAGAATCCAGGGGAAACATAGTTGAGGATGGAGGAGGATGTGTTAGAGGACAGGTCACGACCTTTGCTCTCACCTCATAACTCAGCCAAGAGCTTCACTGCGCTGAGGAGGATTCCAGTCCAGTCTCCATTCATGCTGATTCAGAGGTTTTATAACCCTTGACCAAAGAGCCATATACTGCCAGGCAGACCAGTGTAAATGCCCCTCCAGATAGCCTACATATACACCCCAGAAACTCAGAAACTCCTTGAGAAGCAGCCAGAGCAATAGTTTTTCCATTGCATAACTAATTTTATTTACCCCCCCCCAACATGCACACATACACACACGCACACGAATGCACACACACACACACACACACACACACACACACACACACACACACACACACACAAACCATCCAAAAAAGGGGCCAACTCTAAGACAGTACATTCCCCTCACCCTCCCCTCTCAGATGTAATTGGTGTAGCTAAATATGGCCTGATCTGACTTGGTGTTCTGAAAGTGAAGGATGGTTCCTTGTTTTCTATTTTGGCCACAATGACCAATGTTCCCATTTGGTTTGAGACAGAAGATACAGAGACGTTGTGACTGAAGATATTCAAAATGCAGTATAGATTCCCAAAACAAACTCTCATACATAGAATAGCATTGACCGAGAACGTCCATTTTGATACTTTATTTTTTTAATTATTTTATATTGTTTCTTCTGAACCGGTTTGAAGTTGATGAATTGAAACAAAACGGTATGGACTCTTCCACTATCTCAAACCAAAAACAAAGAACAACAGTAAAGCATCCGTCCTCGATGCAACTTACACCATTCACTCCAAGTAAAACACACTAACTTCCAACAGGAACGACACTCAATGTTGTTCCAGCAGGCGCTATTTGAGCTGAACAGCTGTGTGAGTGATCCCCCAACCCCCTCCTCAGGGGACCCTTCTCTCACAAGTTCCCCATTCACAGACTTCAAGACATGGGGGGGGGGGGGGGGGGGGGGGGGGGGGTGTAAAGAGCCTCTAACCCAGGCACAGCGGTAGAAATGGCTTCTGTTCAGTGCCATGTGTCTGACTGGTGTGTCTCCTGAGTACAAGAAGCACTGGTTCAAATCACTGTACAGTGCATTTGGAAAGTATTCACACCCCTTGACTTTTTACACATTTTGTTACGTTACAGCCTTATACTAAAATGTATGAAAAATATATATATCCTTGTCTATCTACACATAATACCCCATAATGATAAAGCAAAAAAAAAAAACAGAAATACCTTATTTATATAAGTATTCAGAACCTTTGCTATGAGACTCGAAATTGATTTCAGGTGCATCCTGTTTCCATGGATCATCCTTGAGCTGTTTCTACAACTTGATTGGAGTCCACCTGTGGTAAATTCAATTGATTGGACATGATTTTGAAGGCACACACCTGTCTATATAAAGGTCCCACAGTTGACACTGCATGTCAGAGCAAAAACCAAGCCACGAGGTCGAAGGAACTGTCCGTAGAGCAACGAGACAGGATTGTGTCGAGGCACAGATCTGGGGAAGGGTAACAAAACATGTCTGCAGCATTGAAGGTCCCCAAGAACACAGTGGCCTCCATCATTCTTAAATGGAAGTAATTTGGAACCACCAAGACTCTTCCTAGAGCTGGCCTCCCGGCTAAACTGAGCGAATGGGGGAGAAGGGCCTTGGTCAGGGAGGTGACCAAGAACCCGATGGTCACTCTGACAGAACTCTAGAGTTCCTCTGTGGCGATGGGAGAACCTTCCCGAAGGACAACCATCTCTGCAGGCCTTTATGGTAGAGTGGCCAGACGCTTGGAGTTTTCCAGAAGGCTTCTAAAGACTCTCAGACCATGAGAAACAAGATTATCTGGTCTGATGAAACCAAGATTGAACTCTTTGGCCTGAATGACAAGCGTCACATCTAGAGGAAACCTGGCACCATCCCTACGGTGAAGCATGGTGGTGGCAGCATCATGCTGTGGGGATGTTTTTCAGCGGCAGGGACTGGGAGACTAGTCAGGATCGAGGCAAAGATGAACAGAGCAAAGTACACAGATATCCTTGATGAAAACCTGCTCCAGAGCGCTCAGGACCTCAGACTGGGGCGAAGGTTCATCATTCCAACAGGACAACGACCCTAAACACACAGCCAAGACAACACAGGAGTGGCTTCGGGACAAGTCTCTGAATGTCCTTGAGTGCCCCAGCTGGAGCCCGGACTTGAACCCAATAGAACATCTGAGGAGAGACCTGAAAATAGCTGTACAGTAACGCTCCCAATCCAACCTGACAGAGCTTGATAGGATCTGCAGTGAAGAATGGAAGAAACTCCCCAAATACAGGTGTGCCAAGCTTGTAGCGTCATACCCAAAAAGACTTGAGGCTGTAATTGCAAAAAGCTACTGAGTAAAAGGCGTAAAAATAAGTTTTTGCTTCGTCATTATGGGGTATTTTGTGTAGATTGATGAGGAAGAAAAACTATTTAATCTGTTTTAGAATAAGGCTGTAACCAAATAAAATGTAGAAAAAGTCAAGGGGTCTGAATACTTTCCAAACGCACTGTATGCTCATTTGCTCCAGAGCTGTGCCTTTCAACTAATCTATTTGTGTTCCAACACTCAGGAAACTATGAGAAGGTAGTTGTTCAGCTGACCCATGGCATTGCTGTGTGCTCCTCCAGCAGACGCTGCCCCCTCCTGTCTGCCAGATGCTGCTGACAAACATTTGTTCCCAATACTACTACTAATGTTTCTAACTGTACTGATGAGGAAGAAGAGGGTGGGCTAATCCATTGTTAAAAAACCGTGCTCAGTCCAATTTACAATGCCACTTTGTTGACAGAAACTAGTCACATGTTCAACAAGGTATCCTGTAAATAGAATTACAATGAAAAGATTGTATAATTGTATTGCTCTTCAGTAAAGTTCTGCCAATCGTACATTGGAAACCATAATCAAGGAAACCTATTTGAACACTTTCTGTAAATTGTAACATGTTTCTTGAACACCACTGATTCTAAGGACAAGAATAACTGTGTTACATGAAGGACAATGTTTCTATCACAGGTCACTAATAAAATAATTTGTTTAATTTTGCAGACCGATTGCTAGGGCATGACAAATCAATGAACTACTTAAACACTCAACAATATGCAGTATAGCTATAGTGATGGCTAGCACCTTTGACAGTATTGAGTCAAGCAACAGCTTAACTTTTTCTGACAATATGGTGTCACAGTGCTGGAGGGGCAGAGTAGGCAGTTGGGCTTCCTATCTCCACCCTGATGATGCACACTGGAAGAGATGACAACCAGCAGTATTTGAAAATACTGTCTCACCAAGGAAGAACTCAAAGACTGTAAAGGGGTTTTCTCCCTCTCTCCCACACACACAGTCACTGTGTGCCAAAAACAATTGCATTTTAATGTGTTCGACCAGAATGTTTGCAGTAGGTTATGTCCATCTACTCATCCTTTAAAATGTTGACAAACACACACAACTTTATACTTGCCATAACGCATAGCCATTGATGTGTTTAGAGAAGGTTGTAAATGGCTTTGTTTGGTTATGTTGCACGGCAGCTATCTAAATGACCACACGACTTTCTATCTAGTTTATTCACCTGGTAACTAACAGAGCAAGGTCCTGGAGCTATTAGGTCAGAGGATACAATCAACTCGTCAATCTACCATTTTATACAGTAACAAACGAGTTGCTAGCTAGTTAGCTAGTTACAGTACATAATGTATATAGCCACGGAATAAGCTGCTAGCTTGTTAGCTAACAGTAGCTTGCAGCACCTTGGCCCCCTTTTCTGCAAACTGCTTGCAAAAGTTTACTGATCGTAGCAACAGTAACTATGGGGCGGAGATATGGAAGAGAATCAGCGAATCAGCTTCCAAAATGATACTTTTAGAAAATACTTTCAGCTCACTCTGTATTGGGTCTGCTTGGTCTGATGGTGTGTGCAAACGTGCTTCTTTTATCGGCCCCCTCTACCTGTTTGGTGGTGCAGATGTAGCCTATAGTCTGTTTTAGAGAAATGTAATCATAGAATATTGTAAGAGCTTTCATTGTCTGCTTATATGGCCCCTTTATTTACCCTAAGGTTCTGACTTGGTGTACAGCGAGAGTACTGGAAGAACGGCCCATGTTCTGAATTCTGTCGCTGTACATTTCAAAAGTGCTGAACAAATAGTTATATTGACTACGTCTGTCCTAGCTCGCTAATTAATGTCTTAATAAAAATTATGGATTGCCTCTTATCTGCTCGTCGTCCTCTTATGCCATAGTTTGTACATCTCAATCGTCAATAGAAACCACATTTGTTTAAGCAAGTCAGCCATATCAGCTATGTTTTTTAAAAAGGCAGTAAATGAGGCTGAATGAACTGTTTCGCTACCAGACAAGGCTCCGCTGATAGTCAGGTGTAGCAGTGGTAAGGATTCACTCCATGGTGCTGAAAGGAAAGCTTTGCTGTTGGGACAGCTTTATGTAGGACCTAACAGTTAGTGGGTACCATTTGTCACCATTATAGTGCAATTCATATATTGTTTAGTGTTGTGTTGTGTAGTGGCTTTGCTGGCATACATAGAAAAAATTTTTGGGGAGTTTGCCCAACCAAGATTTACATGCTAAAATCGTCACTGAACGTGCCCCTATATCCCACAGTACATTCGGAAAGTATTCAGAACCCTTGACTTTTTCCACATTTTGTTACATTCCAGCCTTATTCTAAAATGTATTAAATTGTATTTCATTTTTTCCTCACCAATCTACACACAATACCCCATATTGACAAAGCAAAAACTGTTTTTTAGAATTTTTTGCAAATGTATAAAAAAAAAAAAAAACGAAATATCACATTTACATAATTATTCAGTACTTTGTTAAAGTACCTTTGTCAGCAATTACAGCCTTAAGTCATCTTGGGTATGACACTACAAGCTTGGCACACCTGTATTTGGCGACTTTCTCCGATTCTTCTCTGCAGGTTCTCCCATCTCCACAGAGGAACTCTGGAGCTCTGTCAGAGTGACCATAGGGTTCTTGGCCACCTCCCTGGCCAAGGCCCTTCTCCCCCGACTGCTCAGTATGGCCAGGCGGCCAGGTCTAATAAGGCAGATAAACAAAACAGGAGAAGAGTACTGAACGTGACCAAAACCAATACTGCTTTATGACTGAGGCTACTGAGGGCTAACTAAAGGGACAGTAATCAAGGTGATGATGAGGTCCAGGTGTTGCGTAACGATGGTTGCTAGGTCCGGTGGTTAGTAGACCGGCGACGTGGAAGGCATGACAACCGCTGTTTGTCGAACATGTTTCATATGTGGACTCATCACACCCTAAGGAAGGCCTTAACAGTGGTCATTCTTGCTTGGGTCATTTCCGGCACAATTAGTATGCTACTCCTATTCTGTGATGATTTGTGGATATTGAAATCATCTTGGTTTTTCTGTTGCTATGTGATCGCCTTTCTCATCATCATAATCTGCTATGACGACCGGAGGACCAGGTTTAGTCATGACAGGTGCTATTTTGGCATTATTTGTCTGCTTGCTGCCTTACAGCATCTTACTTATGAGGGGATATTATGGAGGCTCTGTGGGGGCTATACCAGCATCAATAATCTTTTTGATCGCCTTGGCTAAGAGCTTTGTTTACCCTTTTCTGTATGTCCTTATGAGCCGTGACCTAAATCAGACATTTCAGAGCTGCATAATATTGTCTAGGATTGAAAATGCATTGGGTGAGGAAGTGGGCACCACATACACAGACAACAGCCTAGACTCTGGACAACTTGAAACACAAAGTTCAACTAAACATAAGCCCTTTGCACCATTTTATGGTGAACTATATTTTGTATCAAATATATATATTTTTCTGACTGACAGGGTAGTACATAGGGCTGTTGCAGGGACCATATTAACGCCACACCGGTGGTCACGAGTCATGAAGGCAGTCAAATTCCAAATTACCGTTTAGTCACAGTAATTAGGCTTCTCAAAAGCTCTGATGCTGCTGATGGTCATTAGTAGCCTACCAAACTTGCTAACTGCCTGGTACTCAGCACTCTACTGTCCCTCTAATCACTCTGAAATCAATGCAAATGTGTTTGAAAATCTAATCAAACACTTCATTAGAGCCCATGAGCTCATGTTGCGCAACATTTCTACAGGCTACGCAATTGCGCGACAAAACAGAGTGATGGCCTCTATTAAAAAGAGGAGGATCCCATCAGCTCTCTATAGGCTAGGCCTACTATATTTATTTCTCAACTCTCCTAATATTAAGCACATTATTTACAATAGGAGTATAGCCTACCTGGCTGGCATGAAAATTAACCTCCGGAAAAGCGTCCTCAATTCACTGCCCCTGTTTCGAGACAGGTGCATGATAATGGTCCATTTTAAATCAAAACAAATTTCACACATATATTATTTAGTATATGTAAAGACAAGATTAAATCAAGAATAGTCTGATAAGTGACAATATTAGGCTATCATTTGTGTTATAACTTGTGAATGATGTCCAGCATAAGAAACTTTTTCTCTATTTTTTTTTATCATAGTTGCACACCTCATGTAGCCTAGCCCATAGGCCTATATGTTTTGATAAGGTTTGTATCACAACTAAAGTGGCCAAATAACTTCTTAAAATTAAGCACATACATCCGCTTTACAAGGGGGTTAGAGCCTAACTGGCATACATAAGCAGCACCTGAGTTTCAAATTTGAGGAAGAACATTTTTTCACCATAAAAATGCACCTTTAAAAATACGGGCCAATGGATTTTTTAGGGTGCATTACTGGCCACAAGGCGGATGCCGCCGTGAAATTTGAGGCATTATCAAGTGCTTGATGTGAATGAGAGTAATGAAGTGTGTACAGCTTGACAAAGCAGAGCTCATGACTTTCAAGCAACTTTTGGGAAATCATCTTTAGAGTTGCCTCATGCAGCCTTACAATGTATTCAAAATCAATACACGTAGCCCAACGTTTGTAGAACAACAAAAGTTACATTAATAACTCTAAATTAAGCATATAGGAGAACCTATTTCTTTGATAACCACTCAACACAGAATAGCCGCATGTGCGCACTCCCTCAAATCACAAACAACAGAAAGGTTCATACCGTGCCAAATAATAATACATGTTCCAAAAATGTAAACATTTCAAAAGGAGTGCTTAAATCAATCAATATGTATGTCACACCAACCTTCGCTTCGGCTCCCCCCTCCTGTCCAGCTCAGGCGTTCGGTGTCGCCGGCCTTCTAGCTGCTGCCGAACCTGCTGCTGGCAAACGCCCTTCAAACGCCCTTCAAACGCCCTTCAAACGCCCTTCGCCGACTTGTCTCGTCATCATTACACACACCTGGTTCCACTCCCCACTCTGTCACTGTATAAATACTCCCTCTGCCATTTGTCTTTGTCGGTCATTGTAAATGTTACTTGTTTTCCTGAGAGGAATCTCGCCCCTACTATTTCCTGAGTACTTTATATTTTGCACTTTGGGTTTTGTCTCGTTTTGATCTATGGTGCTTAAGTAAACTCAGTAGTTCTAAACCTGCGACTCCTGCCTACTCCTCTCTACACCTGTGACAATGTAATATCGAGAGCGGTGTCTATATCGAGCTACTATTTGTCTCCTTTAAAGTTGATCATGCTTCTCTCCTATAGCAATAAAAAGAAGTATCTTCTTTTTGTACATCATCTAATTAGGGTGAGCAATTATCAACTACTTCAGATTACTTTGCAGCTGTTCTATTTATGCAACATTGCAGAATTGTGTTTTTTTTTTCTCCTATCCATCCTGTAACTGTTAGGAAGGTGGGAAAGGTCTCTTTTTTTCATCATAGTTCAACTGTCACATAAGTCCATTGCTAAAGGACACAGGAAAACACTTTTCCCTTCTCACAGTGTGTGTGAGGGGAAGTTGTCAGTCCTCCCTTTCCTGACTGATTGCCATTGTGGACAAATGTTAATCCCTCAAAACTGTTGCTGAGGGTGAACAAGCAGGCTAAGTGACAGGGGAAATGGTCTTAACTCCAGGAACTCCACCCTGTTTGTTTCCCTTGGACACTGGTGAACACTGAACTTTCACCCAGTGACAGAGTATTCCTCCAGTGGACCATAAAGTTAATCTAACGTCAAGAGTTTGCCATTTACCATTGACCTGAATACCTCTAGGCCAGGATTCAATTCATAGCACAGTGCGCTAGACAGCTAGCAATGCTGCTTTTAAAGGCATTTTGCCCGACAATCGCAGAAATTGCATAACTCGGATCTAACACAGATCTGATTTAATCCCAGCCCTAGCCACCCAGTGCTAATATGTTAAATGGTGATTTTTCATCTACAACTATCAAAATATCACCTACATAACATATAATATTCACAATAGAGCACACAAATATATGGTAGAATATGATGTGAGTTATGGAGGAATGTGATAATTATTTTAAATTATTTTAAAGCAACAGCAAACATAGCTCCAATGTAAATAAACTTGAATAAACTTTAATTCTGTCAATCATTTTCAGGTTTTCACTTCTCATCTGTGGAATGAATTGTGCTTCACTTTTAATGTGCGATGGGGTTTAATCATCAGCTAAGGGCACTGGGTTTATCAGATGTGTGATGGTGTTAGTGCCACTATTTGAAGGCTTTGTTAGTAGTCTAATTGGCATGGATTGAGGAGCGGCTGTATTCAGTTTGCAGTCTGAGTGGGGTGATGTTATGATGTTCCTTACCAGAAAGCTTCCCATCCCCGACAAGCACTTCTAAGCCATGTTGTTCAGTCACCAGTGTCCTCGTAAACACCCATCTAATAATATGAACATTATCAATGTTCAGTGTCCTCATAGTCTGATTAGTTGGACATTTAAAATATTCTCAATAAACACCTTTGTCATCTTCAGAAACAGATAGTTATTTATTCACATTCAAATTGAAGGAACAACAAACAATCAGTGATTAGGCGACAGGTAGCCTAGTGGTTAGAGTGTTGGGCCCATAACTGAAAGGTTGCAGGATCGAATCCCTGAGCTGACAAGGTAAAAATCTTGTTCTGTTCCTAGGCTGTCATTATAAATAAGAATTTCTTCTTAACTGACTTGCCTAGTAAAATAAAGGTAAAAATAAAATTGTAAATAGGGAAGTGAATCATCCCTGATTGTTTCTGGTGCCTGAAACCCAGTCTGCCTCCCCCCAAAACAAGGTGAAAGGCCACCTGAGGAAGTGAACCCCAGTCTGCCTCCCCAAAAAGCTTTTGGTGAATTTTTGTGAATGGCAGCCGTGCGAAGTGAGCTGTAAGGAAAAGTGCGGTCCACTTAAACAGTAATTTCCAGTCACCATAAAAATACTTAAAATGTCCACTTAAAGGGATAAGGCTAGCAAACATCATGGATTTTACAATTTAGTAGAATATAGGTCTCCTGAGATATACTGTAAATGTATACTGTAAATGCCTTTTTGTTGTCTGTTTCTGAAAGGCCCCAAACTAGGTTAGATGTCAAGTCAAGCAGTAAACCGCTTCACACGCATGAAGCAGCAACAGGTTTGTTTGGGGAAGTGTCTCATAAATCCACTGCGCCTTTTAAACTCTTGTGGTTTTCAGTTTTAAAGGCCCATGATGTGACAACAACACACTCTACTTAAGCCTGAGATGAGGTGTTGGTAAAGCAGCGCAATTCTTACTCTTCTCTGATTGGCTGGTGCAGGCTTTGTTCTCTCCTGACAACAGCTGAGCCAATGGCAGCGGGCCTCGGGCGGGGCTTTTGTGGTGTTTCGACACAGAGCACTGTTTCCTGTAAAACCACAGAGCCAAGGCACGTGGAGTGTTCTCAGCAAATGTAGCTGCTTGCTCTCAGAGAGGTTTTGGTTTTGTTTCCATTTGTTGTTGTCTGTAAACCTAAAGCCAATTGACACTGGCTAATAATTAATTTGGCATCTTGCTTTTTCAGGCCTTGCACTCTCTCTCCACATATTATTCTAAGCCCAAAGTTGGCTCAGGGTAAATGGCTGGCTATTGTTCTGAGCTGAACCTACCTCAGACAGTTGTTGTCCTGCACAAGAGGAGTCAAGATTATGTGTAAACATATGGAATCATGTAGTAACCAAAAAAGTTTTAAACAATGACAGCTTTGCACACTCTTGGCATTCTCTCAACAGTCTTGAAGGAGTTCCCACATATGCTGAACATATTTCATCATAGCGCTTGATGGTTTTTGCTACTGCACTAGAAGAAACTTTCAAAGTTCTTTACATTTTCCGGATTGGCTGACCTTCATGTTTTAAAGTAATGATGGACTTTCATTTGTCTGCTTATTTGAGCTGTTATTGCCATAATATGGACTTGGTATTTTACCAAATAGGGCTATCTTCTGTATACCAGCCCTACCTTGTCACAACACAACTGATTGGCTCAAACGCATTAAGAAGGAAAGTAATTCCACAAATAAACTTTTAACAAGGCACACCTGTTAATCAAAATGCATTCCAGGTGACTACCTCATAAAGCTTTTTAAGAAAACGCCAAGAGTGCACAAAGCTGCCATCAAGGCAAAGGGTGGCTACTTAGAAGAATCTCAAATATAAAATACATTTTGATTTGTTTAACACTTTTTTGGTTACTACATGATGACTACATGATGTGTTATTTAATAGTTTTGATGTCTTCACTATTATTCTACAATGTAGAAAATAGTAAAAATAAAGAAAAACCCTTGAATGAGTAGGTGTGTCTAAACCTTAGCACTTTTTCCTTCTGCTCCTATTAGAGACCGTTGTTTTCTATGTTTGAAGCCGAAACTGACTAAACCAAACATTAAGAACACTGTTCTAACATTGAACATCCTCAATTCAACATCTTTTGTCCTCAGAACATCCGTAATTCGTCTGGGTGCGGACTGACTCTACAAGGTGTCGAAAGCGTTCCACAGGGATGCTGGCCCATGTTGACTCCAATGCTTGGCTGGATGTCCTTTGGGTGGTGGACCATTATTGATACACACAGGAAACTGTTGAGCGTGAAAAACCCGGCAGCGTTTGTCTTGCTCTCTGAATGGCGCACATACACAATCCAAGTCTCAATCGTCTCAAGGCTTAAAAATCCTTCTTTAACCAGTCTCCCCTTCATCTACACTGATTGAAGTGGATTTAACAAGTGACATCAATAAAAGATCATAGCTTTCACCTGGATTTACTTGGTCAGTCTCTGTCATGGAAAGAGCATGTTTTGTACACTCAGTGTACAGTATATGCAGGCAGAAAATAAATACTCTGATACATTCAGGCTGAAGTCATGGTGGCAGCGTTTACCCTCAATGAAATCTGTTACACATGCAGTGGCTTGTATTCATGGATACCAAGGGAAACAAGGCTTCCCCCCAACATACACATACAGTGCCTTATTCTAAAATTGATTAAATATTTTTTTTCCTTCATCAATCCAAGCCCATAATGACCAAGCAAAACTGTTTTTTTAAAAACATTTTTGCTAATTTATAAAAAATAAAAAACTGAAATATCACATTACATAAGTATTCAGACCCTTCACTCAGTACTTTGTTGAAGCACCTTCAGCAGCGATTACAGCCTTGAGTCTTATTGTGTATGATGCTACAAGCTTGGCACACCTGTATTTGGGGAGTTTCTCCCATTCTTCACTGCAGATCCTCTCAAGCTCTGTCAGGTTGGATTGGGAGTGTTGCTGCACAGCTATTTTCAAGTCTCTCCAGAGATGTTCGACCGGGTTCAAATCCGGGCTCTGGTTGGGCCACTCAAGGACATTCAGAGACTTGTCCCGAAGCCACCCCTGCATTGTCTTGGCTGTGTGCTTAGGGTCGATGTCCTGTTGGAAGGTGAACCTTCACCCCAGTTTAAGGTCCTGAGCGCTCTGGAGCAGGTTTTCATCAAGGATCTTTCTGTACTTTGCTCCGTTCATCTTTCCCTTAACCCTGACTAGTCTCCCAGTCCCTGCCGCTGTCCAAATCGTGTTTCTCATGGTCTGAGAGTCTTTAGGTGCATTTTGTCAATCTCCAAGCGGGCTGTCATGTAACTTTTACTGAGGAGAGGTTTCCGTCTGGCCACTCTACCATAAAGGCCAGTTCTAGAAAGAGTCTTGGTGGTTCCAAACTTCATCCATTTAAGAATGATGGATGTCTCTGTGTTCTTGGGGACCTTCAATGCTGAAGAATATTTTTGGTACCCTTCCCCAGATCTGTGCCTCGACACAATCCTGTCTCGGAGCTCTACGGACAATTCCTTTGACCTCATGGCTTGGTTTATGCTCTGACATGCACTGTCAACTGTGTGAACTTATATAGACAGGTGTGTTCCTTTCCAAATCATGTCCAATCAATTGAATTTAACATATATGTGGAATCAAGTTGTAGAAATATCGCAAGGATGTGATTCTGATCCAAACATAAATTCATATATTGTGCCTCTGACCTGAGAGGATGGAAGTTTAATATGTAGCTAGATGTAGTAGGCTAATGTTAACTATCTGGCTAATCATTGCCCATAAAAGGAAGTTTGGCTAGCGAGCAAGCATTTTAGCCAGGTAGCCTAGGACAATAAAAACTTAGTGTGTACTGTATGACAGTCATAGACTGTTCAGGCAACATGATAGAGGAGGATGGCATTGGCATTTCCCTCAACATGTTTTTTCTACTTACGCACAAACACACACACACACACACACACACACACACACACACACACACACACACACACACACACACACACACACACAAATCAGTTCCATGGACAGAAACATGATACTGTATTTAGCTTACGTTGATTGGAATAAATTGTTTTTGGAATATTTTTGTTGTAACTGTATTAGACTAATCATAGGTGATTTGATAATGTTGTAATGTTGAATTTGAAATGGAATAGTGGAGGCAGCTCTTTGTGAGTTCTAAATGAATAGTTGTTTGGTATTCCGAAAATGTTGGAAACATTAACTTGATCGACTATTGCTGTAGGTCATGTGACTGTCTGTTGCTCTCCGGTTCTGTGTCTTCTTATTGTCTCGACCTTAGGCCTATATGTCATATGAATGAACAAGTTATACAACAAACAATGCAATTATCACAATACATAGGTTGTAATATGGCTTTTTTCCCTGGCTTGGCTTCCCAAGTTATTTCACCCACGCACCGCTACTGTACACATGCATGTGTGAGGGACCTGAGGGTGCATGCACATGTACATGAATGAGAGCGCATATCAGTGTGTTCAAAACAGATGCCGTTGGAATGGCAATCCTTCGTTGCTACAGAGCTTGTCAAGTTTTGCGCTGGGGCAGCAAGGACATCTGTCCATCTGTCTTTCCGTCAGTCAGCCCCCCGGTCCCAGATAGGCTCAGCGGTGCTGATGGCAGCCAGATAAGCCACACAATGAGGCCTTTGTGAGTAAGGCGTTCCAGAGCCCTCTGGCTCTAGGTGAACCATGACCTCTCCCTACATAACCCCAGTCTAGGCTTTCCTTTACCTTAACTCTCTCTCACCAACCCTTCCTGATTATCTGATCTCCCTGTGCCAGTTTCTGTGATCTGGACAGCGATAGGCACTGGGATAAACAAGTAAATGTGCTGTAAATAGATAGGGTGTATGCAGCATTGCACTATTGTTTTGGTCAGATAACATCATCTCATATAGATAAACTGTTGCGTGACTGTAGTGTATGGTTTGTTATGCAACTATTGTCAGCGGGTTATTGATGTTATACTGTATTTTGGACAGGTGAGTGTGTCATAAAGCAATATATAGATAGATAGATAGATAGATAGATAGATAGATAGATAGATAGATAGATAGATAGATAGATAGATAGATAGATAGATAGATAGATAGATAGATAGATAGATAGATAGATAGATAGATAGATAGATAGATAGATAGATAGATAGATAGATAGATAGATAGATAGATAGATAGATAGATAGATAGATAGATAGATAGATAGATAGATAGATAGATAGATAGATAGGTACTTTATTGATCCCCCGGGGGGGAAATTTCATAAAATACTGTTGTGTCAGTGTTACATTACTGTTAAATGACCCACTAGCTTTGACAAACATCTAAGGAATAATTAATTTTTCACATTCCCTCATTGAGCAAAGGGATTTCTACCTCACAGACATAAGTCAACATTATACCAAACAAACACAAGTCATTGAACAAACACAAGATTAGCCTACTGTACAAAATACAAAATAATAACTTGTTGAATACTCCAGCTCCATCTAGGCCTCTAGAAGCCCTCCGGCTGGGTTTGTGGTTGGAGGGGAGAGAGAAGAGGATAGGAGGATCGGGCAGTGGGGTGCCTGGTCTTCTTTCTAACTGCAATTAAAAAACACTTTGTATACATGACAGTGATGTATACAGACTTCTATGGAGACAGTTTTGAGGAACTCTTAATCTGGTACTTTGTTTTTTAACTGGAAATGCCACAGGCTATGTCATGCACTTGTTTGGTTTGAGGAGTACTATGGGAATAGAAGGGAAACGGCAGTGTATTTCACATTACAGTACCAGTCAAACGTTTAGATACACCTACTTATTCAAGGTGTTGTGGTTGTAGGGGAGAGAGAAGAGGATAGGGGGATTCATTCGTCTAGCAATCCAGTACCTGGATTCTGGACAAACTCATACCTGATTTGGTTGGCTGGTGATAGTTGCCTATCTATGTCACATGTGCTTTGGAATTATACATTATATTGCACCCAGAGGTATACATAGAAATCCCCTATATGGTCAATAGACATGAAAGCGTGTCTGCATTCCTCAAGCTAGTATTTCTGTTCTTCTGATAGATTACCTACTTTTTCACAAGCACTTGGGCAGAGTGCGAATTATACCGTGACATTCGGGGTCGACATATTTTCACGGAATGCAACACGTAAAGTGTTTGTCTCATGTTTCAAGATCCCAGACATTTTCCACATGTACAAAAAGCTTATTTCATTCAAATTTTGTGCACAAATTTGTTTACATCCTTGTTAGTGATCATTTCTCATTTTCCAAGATAATCCATCCACCTGACAGGTGTGACATATCAAGAAACTGATTAAACAGCATGATCATTACACAGGTGCACCTTGTGCTGGGGACAATAAAAGGCCGCTCTAAAATCTGCAGTTTTGTCACACAACACAACGCCACAGATGTCTCAAGTTTTGAGGGAGTGTGCAATTGGCATGCTGACTGCAGGAATGTCCACCAGAGCTGTTACTAGAGAATTGAATGTTCATTTCTCTACCATAAGCTGCCTCCAACATCGTTTTAGAGAACTTGGCAGTACGTCCAACCGGCCTCACAACCGCAGACCACGTACAAACACGCCAGCCCAGGACCTCCACATCTGGCTTCTTCACCTGCGGGATCGTCTGAAACCAGCCACCTGGACAGCTGATGAAACTGAGGAGTATTTATGTCTGTAATAAAGCCCTTTTGTGGGGTAAAACCTATTCTGATTGGCTGGGCCTGGCTCCAAAGAGGGTGGGCCTATGGCTGTGCCCCTGCCCAGTCATGTGAAATCCATAGATTAGGACCTAATTAATTTATTTCAATTTCCGGATCTGTAACTCAGTAAAACCCTTGACATTGTTGCATATTGCATTTATATTTTTGTTCAGTATATTTTAATGGTAAACATGTATTACCTTTTAATGTGGCATGAACACAACCTTCATGATTGTAAAATTAATTACTTCAAAAAGCAGGTTACCTGTGCTGTTCTTCCACCCCAAAATTATTCCAAACAGTTCGTTGTGAACTGCTTCTTGATGCTTCTTGTTGACAAATATACCTTTAAAAAAAAAAGAAAAAAAGAAAAGCCAGTACGACTGAAAAGGGGCTGTAATATGGGACGCAGCTGTGTCTGCTCATCGCCGTGGGAAACTGTGAGGGCCCAGTTGAAACAATGTTGCAAGTTTGCTAGCGAAAGCTTAAGACAGACAGAGAGAGGCAGACAGGCAGAGTAGAGAGTTGAATGCAATTGAAAGAACCTTTAAACTTTTAGTTTAAACCATGACAGAGAGGTGGGGGTTTTCATTTAATTTTGAATATGCTTTTATTTCCATATTTACATTTACATTTTAGCAGCAGCTTTGGGTAGCGACTTACAGTGCTTTTCACTTAGTCGGCTCTGGGATTCAAACCAGTGACCTTTCTGTCACTGGCCCAACGCTCTTAACCGCTAAGCTACCCGCAGTACAAAAAGTAGTTGTACAAAATAGCATTTTAAACAAATAGGAAAATTGGAGAATGGCCCCCGTAATCCGCACACTGCACTTGGACTTTAGATAGATAGATAGATAGATAGATAGATAGATAGATAGATAGATAGATAGATAGATAGATAGATAGATAGATAGATAGATAGATAGATAGATAGATAGATAGATAGATAGATAGATAGATAGATAGATAGATAGATAGATAGATAGATAGATAGATAGATAGATAGATAGATAGATAGATAGATAGATAGATAGATAGATAGATAGGTACTTTAACAACAGAGGACAGAGATTTGGCCATCCTCCTCTGTCTCACCTCCTCTTCTGGCCGGTAACTGATTCTCCTAAAGCATATTACATTTGTCGAGGTTGGGTATTTTCCATCTACATGTATAAATCAATACCAAATTCAGATTTATGTTCCTTTCCTCTGTTTCTTTGCTTTCTTATAAAATGTTGCCATGGCTTTCAAGGTACATTTTCTTTTAGCTCAGAAATCACTGACTGCTACATTAAATGCAGCTAAAAACGCCCCCATGTTTGTTGTTCCAATAACTCAAAAACAGCCTGCGCCTGAAACAAACGGCTGACATGGCATCTCTCCCTTGAGAAACCGTTGTCAAAACACGCCCAAAATCATTTAAACGTGACATCACGGTCATTACTTCTCCTGCAACATTACATTGTGAATCCTGGTGGTGGTGAAGGAGTCATATGCCCTGCTAAGGCTGATGAGGGAGCAGACGGGTAGTAGAGATGTCACTGATAGCCTTTGTTTTGGATCAACTGCCTTTGAAGTCTTGTGTTGTAAACGGAGCACCCTGGCCCGGTCTTCTACCAGTCAGTACAGTGTGGTGGACAGTGGGTTTTCACAGGTTTCATGTGGTTTGGGCACACCGCTATGACATAAATAGTGAGAGGCTCGTAAGGGGATTTTATAAGCCTAATTTATACGTAATGGGCTGTGGAAAGCTGTCTGTTTACAGAAGAGCCCCGGGCAGAGAGAGTGGGTAGGAGGGCCCAAGCATGACCCACAGCTGCCCATCCAGCTAACAATTCTAGGGAGAGAGAAAGTGTTTGTAATGTTATTTGTAATGTTCCCCTAATGTTTGAGTGTCCAGTTTTCTGTTAGTAAGGGGAACATTTTATCTATGTTAGCAACAACCTACTTTTGCAAGAACATTCATGTTTCCAGTTTTCTGAGGGTTAGGAGAATATTCCGTCAATGTCCTACCAAACATACACAGAACATGGTTGCCACGTTCTCAGAATGTATGATATGAATGTTCTAGAAACGTTTCATGGGAACGTTGCAAGACAATTTGTGTGTATCAGTTGTCAGGACGTCACCTAATGGTCCCAAAAAAGCGTTCTACCAAAACATTTTGCCAAGTCCATCAAATCCCTGATTGGTGGAACCACTGATCCATTCACAGCTCTTTATGTCTACGGCAAGTTTAGAGATACTCACACACAGTGCTAACAGCATACAGTGTTTTCAACCTACATATTTGACACACATGATTACATCGTGCATTTTCATAGTAATTATTATTCAACTTGTCCTCACCTGGGTTTTGCACTCACAACCTCTTGGTTCATGACATTCAGATCTTCCTGCTACGCCACCATGTGTTTTCCTTTGTAATCTGCGATAGTCCGACGAGCGTCAGAGTCGGTGTAGTAAGACTCGATCTTAGTCCTGTATTGACGCTTTGCTTTTTAATTGTTCGTCTGAAAGTGTAGAGAGATTTGTGTCTGGCTCCTTGAAAGCGGCAGGTTTAGCCTTTAGCTCACTATGGAATTCCATGGATTCTGTTTGGGATATGTAAATACAGTCACTGCAGAGACAACATTGTCGATGAACTTATTATTGAAGCTGGTGACTGATGTGGTAAACTCCTCCATGCCATCGGATGAATCCCAGAACGTATTCCAGTCTCTTTTTTTTTTAAACACACAAAACAGGAGAATTGGTTAGGAGCCCATAAAACGGCTTTTATGCAACGCAACACCGTTCTCAGTTCTGTGTATGTTTGGTGGAACGTTGATAGAATATTTTCCTAACCTACAGAAAACTTTACACATGAATGTTTTTGCAATGTTCTCATTTATACTCTGAGAACATGGCAACCATGCTCTGTTTATGTTTGGTGGGACGTTGATGGAATATTCTCCTAACCCACAGAAAAATTGGAAACACATTTTTGCCACGTTACCATGAAATGTGTCTAGAACATTATTATCTTATGTTTGGTCGGAAGTTGATGGAATATTCTCCTAACCCATAGAAAAACTTGGCACATTAATGTTCTTGCAACGTTTCCATGAAACGTGTCTAGAACATGAATATCTTAAGTTCTGAGAACATGGTAACCACGTTCTGGGTAAGTTCAATTTGGAAACATTCCTTACACATCACTCAAACATTCATATGAACACGTTAATGATCTAATGAGACTCTTAAGGGAACATTCTCTAAAGTTGTGGGAACGTTTGTTGTTATCACTCACTCCTCAGGAAGCCCTCAGCGGTGTTCTAATGGAGTGCAAATACTAACAACAACGCTAATACTAGCTGAAGATTACTCCCATTTGTGGGCTAAAAGAGAAACAAACAAACAAACTGAGACGTTTTAAATACTTTATTTCAGTGAATCTCTACTCAAAATGAGACACAAGTTCTACAAATGTGTTCACTATCTAGAGAGACAGAGGTTAGTTGAATGTCAAGTGATAGTGCACGTAATAGTGGATTATTAAAAGTCTGGTTTATCAGCGATGTACGTGAACTGTAATTATGTTGCCGGCTTGTGTTGACTTTACATCCACCTTTCTTCTGAACTTCTAAACTTCCTCCCACACTTCTCCCTGTGGCCTGACATCTCACTTATTCACCATTCCTCATTGATGAGATCAGCAAACACCAATCGTTTTAATGCTGGATTCACCATTCTAGCTATGATTGCATCCAGGGTTTGGGAAAACAGCCTGCTCTCTCAGCTGAAAACAGAATCTTTACATTTCAGACACTTTTAGGGGAATAAGTTGTTTTGGTTTATTTTCAAATTCTTTCAGGGCTGAAGAATTTCTGCCCACCACTCTATTTTCCTTGACTCATTTTCTTTTCGTCCCATGCTAAAACCAGGCCAACATAACATCACATGTTATGATGTTATGTTAGGGGCTGACTGGGTTAAATTTTGTGCATGAATTCCGTGTGAGGAACACACAAGATCTTGAGACTCTTCACTGACGTGACAGCCATAAAATGTAGGGACCCTTTTTATCCTCATATCTTATTCCACCATGGAGTTATAACCGGGGAGAATGACTGCCCCGTCTCATTGAAGCAACGAAAGTTCAAATCCCACCACGGTACTGCATGTATTGTTTACTGAAAACAGGATCCCCCATTACAGTGAATGGAAAAATGCCAATCTTCATGGTCAATTTGTGTGTTAATAAAAAAATGTTTCAAAGACAATCATGGTACCAATAATTGCTTCTAATACACCAGATGTATGACTAAAAGAAGCCTGCAGTACCCCGGTCGGACTTCAACTTGAATTACTCAATGAGAGGGAGCAGCACTGAGCTAGCCTGCAACATCACTTCCTGGAGTAGATCAAACTGTGCATGTTCAAATCAAATCAAATCCAATTTGATTTGTCACATGTGGTGAACACAACAGGTGTAGACCTTACAGTGAAATGCTTACTTACAAGCCCTTAACCAACAATGCAGTTTTAAGAAAAAAAAGTGTTAAGTAAAAAATAGATAAGTACAATAGCAAGGCTATATACAGGGGGTACCGGTACAGAGTCACCTGAGCGGGGGCACAGGTTAGTCGAGGTAATTGAGGTAATATGTACGTGTAGGTAGAGGTAAAGTGACTATGCATAGATAATAAACAGAGAGTAGCAGCAGCGTAAAAGAGGGGGTTGGGGGGGACAATGCAAATAGTTTGGGTAGCTATTTGATTAGCTGTTCAGAAGTCTTGTGGCTTGGGGGTAGAAGCTGTTAAGAAGTCTTTTGGATCTAGACTTGGCGCTCCGGTAGCGCTTGCCGTGCGGTAGCAGAGAGAACAGTCTATGACTAGGGTGGCTGGAGTCTTCGACAATTTTTAGGGCCTTCCTCTGACATCGCCTGGGATAGAGGTCCTGGATGGCAGGAAACTTGGCCCCTGTGATGACTGGGCCGTACGCACTACCCTCTGTAGTGCCTTACGGTTGGAGGCCGAGCAGTTGCCATACCAGGCAGTGATTCAACCAGTCAGAATGCTCTTGATGGTGCAGCTGTAGAACTTTTTGAGGATCTGAGGACCCATGCCAAATCTTTTCAGTCTCCTGAGGGGGAATAGGCTTTGTCGTGCCCTCTTCACGACTGTCTTGGTGTGTTTGGACCATGATAGTTTGTTGGTGATGTGGACACCAAGAAACTTGAAGCTCCCAACCTGCTCCACTACAGCCCCGTCGATGAGAATGGGGGCATGATCTGTCCTCTTTTTCCTGTAGTCCACAATCATCTCCTTTATCTTGATCACATTGAGGGAGAGGTTATTATCCTGGCACCACACGGCCAGTTCTCTGGCCTCCTCCCTATAGGCTGTTTCATTGTTATCGGTGATCAGGCCTACCACTGTTGTGTCGTCAGCAAACTTAATGATGGTGTTGGAGTCGTGCCTGGCCATGCAGTCATGGGTGAACAGAGAGTACAGGAGGGGACTGAGCACGCACCTCTGAGTGGCCCCCGTGTTGAGGATCAGTGTGGCAGATGTGTTGTTACCTACCCTTACCCCCAGGATCCAGTTGCAGAGGGAGGTGTTTAGTACCAGGGTTCTTAGCTTAGTGATGAGCTTTGAAGGCACTATGGTGATGAACGCTAAGCTGTAGTCAATGAATAGCATTCTCACGTAGGTGTTCCTTTTGTCCAGGTGGGAAAGGGCAGTGTGGCGTGCAATAGAGATTTCATCATCTGTGGATCTGTTGGGGTGGTATGCAAATTGGAGTGGGTCTAGGGTTACTGGAAAAATTGTGTTGATTTGAGCCATGAACAGCCTTTCAAAGCACTTCATGGCTACAGACGTGAGTGCTACAGGTCGGTAGTCATTTAGGCAGGTTAACTACAGTATGGTGGTATGCTTGAAACATGTTGGTATTACAGACTCAGTCAGGGACAGGTTAAAGACACTTGCCAGTTGGTCAGTGCATGCTTGGAGTACACGTCCTGGTAATCCGTCTGGCCCTGCGGCCTTGTTAATGTTGACCTGTTAAAAGGTCTTACTCACATCAGCTACGGAGAGCATAATCACACAGTCGTCTGGAACAGCTGATGCTCTGATGCATGCTTCAGTGTTGCTTGACTTGAAGCGAGCATAGAAGTAATATAGCTTGTTTGGTAGGCTCGTGTCACTGGGCAGCTCGCGGCTGTGCTTCCCTTTGTAGTCTGTAATAGTTTGCCAGCCCTGCCACATCCGACGAGCGTTGGAGCCGGTGTAGCACAATTCAATCTTAGTCCTGTATTGACGCTTTGCCTGATGGTTCGTAGGAGGGCATAGCGGATTTCTTATAAGCATCCGGGTTAGAGTCCCGCTCCTTGAAAGCGGCAGTTCTACCCTTTAGCTCAGTGTGGATGTTGCCTGTAATTCATGGCTTCTGGTTATTGTATGTACATACAGTCACTGTGGGGACGACGTCATCGATGCACTTATTGATGAAGCCAGTGACTGACGAGGTGTACTCCTCAATGCCATCGGACAATAACACAATGGCAGCCATCTCCTCCGGCGCCATTGTATCTCCATGAGACGCCATCTTAATCGACTTCATTTGGCATCAAAGTGCTATTGAATCTTCACATAGGAATGAATGGTGTCACGTGATCGATGGCTTTATCCATCCTTTTATACAGTCATTAAGTTACAAGCCATCAAACACACTCTGTCCACTTGTGACAACCAGCCCAATCACGGGGTTGGTTGTCGCACAACATGGGGTTGGTTGTTACAATATTTACTAGTAGCTTATTCCTTTTGTAACAGGAAATTAAGCAATATAGCAACCAGTCTTAAAAACAGCCTTTTATTGATTGAATGATATTCCTAGCAAAATTCTGCATTTTATGTCTTAAGAACAACATATGACATTTTGAGTAAATGTTTAACGTATACTCCCATGATTCAAACATTTATGAAGAAAATACCAAGTCTTTTTTCACTTGAAAAGCACATAGATTCCCCTCACATCAATGTTTTGTCATGTTGACATGACTTGACCAGGTGGATGAGTTCTCTCAAAGAATTCATAAATTGTAATCTTACAATTATTACACAGCGCCCTCTAGATTGGGTGTAATAAGCACAGTCTATGACAACCAACCCGTAATTTAACCGATCTGCAATCTGCAATTGGTTAACCTGTTCATTATCCTTTTATGGTCATTATTCTCACAAAGTTATCATAACTTCCGACAAGACTACGACACCAGTTAGGATTATACTTCATGGCAGCCTAATACAGCTTTACAACATTTACAACACACAGCTTTACAACATGCTCTCCGAGTCAAATATCAGATCATGGCGATGATGTCACTTCCTGTTTAGGTTTGGCACTGTTTGTGATAAGGCGTGCACTTCCTCTATCTCTCCCTCTCAGAATTACGAGGTTGTGTGAAAGTCAGCCATGCAAAACCAGTGGTTAAACCTGATCCTCCATCTGACTGGAACATAATGTACAGAAACAGGCTTTTGTCCCATCCGCTCACATAACAGGAGAGCCAATGAGAGTGAAGAGACACAGCAGGGTTTGTGTTCATCTGGGTGAAAAATAGCAGCTGTGGGACCACATTTGACCGCAGGGTGTGCAAACTGATTTTTGAACTGTCTTTATCTCACAATCAACTTTGTTCTTCCACGCTGCCTTGTTTACGATCTGTTGACAATGATGCCCTCAAGGAGTGAGGAGTAACTGAGGTAAAGTTAATGCATACCTTGAGGCTAAGGTCACAAAATACTGCTTTTTTTTTCTCTCTGTAATAGTACTAGCCACCTAGCAATTTTATGAAGTTCGCTTTGGCTATCCCAGATAGGTTCCCAATCTCCCAACCTCATAACTAGCTACCAATAAGCCATTTCAGGCTATCAATTAAGTTAGATCAGCTAGCTTGTCTAACTACTGTATCTTACATGGCATGCCTACTGGCAAGGTTTAGAAAAGCAAGCAATAACTAAATGTACTGAATAAGACTCGCATTCCTTTTAAGTCTTTAACCCAGATTTTAGCAGAGATGCAGAAACGCATAGTCAGGAGGAACCACCAGTCAGGAGGACACAGACAGCTCAAGATGTATGCTTAGATTTGCAAAAAAAAAAAAAAAAAAATTATCAAACTCCAGCCATCCTCATGTACTTTGTGCCCCCTAAGATTTTTGGGGTGCATGACGCCTTTGACCACTTTCACAGAAAGACTGTGAGAGAGCCTGAGTTCGCTGAAGTCAGGCTTGTGTCACCAAAAACCTGCAGTCATAGAGGCCCATAGAGGCCCATAGAGGCCCATAGAGGCCCTGAGGCTACAACATTTGTGTGTTTTGTTCTATTTATGCTCAACATAGCAATCCCTCTAGCGGAGCAGCAAGTGTGGCCAGCTGACCCAATAGGATTTGATGGCCTTGTTTTGGTGTAAAGTACTTTCGCATATTTACGTCTGGTTTCGTGGACAGACAGAAAATGGACGAGGCGATAGGCGATAATTCTGCCTGTTTACGTATTCAAGACAAAACATTTTTGGGGATGTAGATTGATTTATTGGCAGAGTATGACCTGTTTTACCTTTGTTAAATAGAGATTGCTGGAGAAATCATGTTCACAGAAACCAAATATGATTAGTTTTTATTACAAGTGAAATTCGATCCATCTGGGTTGGTGAATCCAGCTCAGAGCAGATCTGGTCGTTGTTTGATAAAAATGGTTAAAAAAAATCAAAATGGTAAAAATGGTAGTGAGCAGATATTAAAAAGTGTGAGTGAGATCTGTTGCTGCTTCAGTCAGAGAGTGTTCAGCTGGTGCAGCAGGCTCCAGTGCAGTGATAATCACAAATCAGCCCTACACGGATAACACAGCTTCTGCTTGGTGTTTTTACAACCTCTCCACCGTCTAGTTTGTTGGAAGACAGTCACTGACCCAGATAGACCCCTCCCCTTCCCCTCTAGTCTGTCACTGAGTGGAATGGACTTGAGTACTCCCATCCATTGGTGTAGCAGAGGGTGAACGAGAGCGTCGTCTAAATCTGATGAGAACCCAACGTTGATAGCCTGAAACATCAGTCCCATGATGCCTGTATACTATATTTCAGCTCTCCCTTTTCCCCTTCTTTCAGTCAACTTGACCTTTACCCCGCTCTTGTCAATTCTCTAAATCTTATTGACATTGACAACAGCATTGTTTACATCGGGCTCTTCCCTCTGCATGTCTTTGTTTACTAAGCCATACAGCCTGATGTCAGAGAGCGGGATAACCCTTCCTCCCCGGGGACGACATTAAAAGGATGAAGGCAAAATAAGGACAAAATCCACAGAGATGGTTCTGTTCTCTTTCTCAGACCTGTAAAATGTATCGCTGAGAGCTGATCCCGTACTGAGCCTCGATGAACCCCGTAGTGACTCTGATTGTCAGATAGTGTGCCAGAGATGATGTGACAGATCTCTATGATATTTTAGTGACAGCGTGAGACAGGAGCAGAGAGAGTGTGTGGTTCAGTGGGATAGGTCAAAATAACATTTCGCTTCATGTTTCTGGTTCTCTACACAAATCCCTTTTTAGTTTCATGTATGCCAATCCCCTTGCCAATGCACTTGAATGGAAATCCAGTCCAAAAATATTAAAATGATGGAAAACAAGGGCCAAGGCAGTGGTACTGTTACACTTATGCACAAGCGATCACATTATACACATGTACAGGCACTAATTAGTGGTTCAAAAGCGTATCACATTAATCCAAATGTTTGGTGTCAACAGTCATCCCATTTGTGACAGTTCACTCATAACTCATACAGTAGTAGTTAGCCTGGTGGGATGGGGCGATGGGCCAGTAACCGAAAGGTTGCTGAATCGAATCCCCGAGCTGACAAGGTAAAAATCTGTTGTTCTGCCCCTGAGCAAGGCAGTTAACCCACTGTTCCCTGGGCGCTGAAGATGTGGGATGACGATTAAGGTAGCCCTGCGCACCTCTCTGATTCTGAGGGGTTGGGTTAAATGTGGAAGACACATTTCATTGCATTCAGTTGTACATTGAATGCATTCAGTTGTACAACTAATTAGGTATCCCCCTTTCCCTAGGTCTATGAGGACCAGCTTGTATCACAGCACAAAAACAACTTGTGAGAGACAGCCTAGTCCAATTCTGGACTGAATTGGAATGCCTTTGTTTCATGCAAAGACCAAAAAATAGTTTTTTTAAATAGCATCACCCGCACAAAAAAAGTCAACAGGAGCCTTGGCTGAAAATGAAACTGATGAAACTCTTTACAACACTGGAGTTTTTGCAAGTATTCAATTTCTTATAACCTAACAGTGGCAACTCGTCATTCAGGGCAGGTGGGGCAGAGCCTGTTGTTGCCTGATTTGCATGTTATTATGGCATTAATACGTGTCACATATCAGTTTGCAAACAATGTAAAAAAAAAACTGTTATTAAAACCGCATACAAACATGGTCTCGTTTTTTCTTTCTTGAGTAAGGCAGCTCCAAAACGTAGGTGTTACAGCCTAGCTCAGTGCTTTCTGTGGTGGTGGGGCAGCCAGAGTTCTCTAGTTGCGCTGTGATTGGCTCAGTGTTCTGTCACTGCAAAATCTATGCTCGAAAATTAAATTCCCTTTCCGTGCTGCCATAGATTTACATTAGAATCAAATCATAGCTTTGATTGGACTGATCATGTCACATCATACTTTCAAAATCTTAGCTAGAAAGCAGTCATCATCATGAATCAAGTCGACAGTCTACTGGCAAATACTTTTCTATCCTTGTCTTATGAAGAGAAATTATAGATTAAACATTACGCAACAAGTTGGAAATCGCAAATTCAACAATGAGTGGTTTGGAAGGAATCAGTGGCTAACTGCAAGCTTTGCAAATCATCACTAGCCTGCTATTGAGTTTAGAGGGTGTGTGGTCTGGGTTTAAGTGTCTCTTTTCCAAGCTTAAAAGGATAAACAAACATTCACATGCCATGGGCCAACAAACATTCACAACAAGGTCCAAAAATGTATTGTATGCTGCTGCATAAATGATGTAATATGCCAGCGAGATATGTATACTGTAGCTAAGAAAGTAATACTAAGTGTAGTAAATGAGGCTGAATGAACTGTTTCGCTACCAGACAAGGCTCCGCTGATAGCCAGGTGTAGCGGTGGTAAGGATTCACTCCATGGTGCTGAAAAGAAAGCTCTGCTGTTGGGACAGTTTGTCACCGGTATAGTGCAGATAATGTATTATTTAGTGTTGTGTAGTTGGTTTGCTGGCATTCATCTAAAAATAGTTTTGTTGTTTGCCCCACCAAGATTTACATGCTAACATTCTTATTCAGAGGCCGGCACAAGACAAGGCTCCTGTTACACAGGAGAGCAGAAGCCAGAGGGATCAGATTACATCTGATTCCAGTCCGACACAATAGCGAGAGAACAATTAGGCTGTTTGTGTCATTAGCATGTTTATTCACTGGCACAAAACTGTATATTAAAGTAGCTCTGATCATTCGATATATTTGCTTGAATGGATATTCTCTACTGATCATTCTTTAGGCCTATATTTGCTTGAATGGATATTCTCTACTGATCATTCTTTAGGCCTATATTTGCTTGAATGGATATTCTCTACTGATCATTCTTTAGGCCTATATTTGCTTGAATTGATATTCTCTACTGATCATTCTTTAGGCCTATATTTGCTTGAATGGATATCCTCTACTGATCATTCTTTAGGCCTATATTTGCTTGAATGGATATTCTCTACTGATCATTCTTTAGGCCTATATTTGCTTGAATGGATATTCTCTACTGATCATTCTTTAGGCCTATATTTGCTTGAATGGATATTCTCTACTGATCATTCTTTAGGCCTATATTTGCTTGGGTGGAAGCCAGCTTGCTTGACCCTACAGATATTTATGATGTGAATATGCTCAATTCGATGTCATTGGTTTTATTCTATGTATGGTGGGCCAGCGTAAACATGCAGCAATTGAGAACTAATGTCAGAGGATGTATTCGAAGCCGCAGGGATACTTTTGAATTGCCTGTAATCTGATTCTAATTCCCTTCACTTACATTTAAACTACGTAACATTTCAGCATATGTTATGGTACAGTACAAAAAGGGATAAGAATCCCGAGTATGTGTTGACGTTGTGGACTGGGTTTCATCTGGCTTGTTTTCATGGAACATGGTGTTCCTTTTCCCTGGAAATCATGTCCATTGAGCAATACATTTCAGTCAAAACTAACTTGTCTCATCAGCTTACCCGCCATTGTTTTCATTTTCCAGCGTGAGAAAACTATGTGCTAATCTTACTTTCATCTGAAGAAAATACATTCCTCTCTGCACTCCTTTCATGTGTTTGTCACATTATGTATTGAGCTTTGCTGTTCCCCTCTAGACCTGGTGTGCGGCCAGCCTGAGACAAAATAACATGGCCACGTGCATGCCTCACATAAACTTGAACATGCCTTGATTTACAGTGCATTCGGAAAGACCCCTTGACTTTTTTCACATTTTGTTACGTTACAGCTTTATTCTAAAATTGATTGAACTGTTTTTTCTCATCAATCTATACACAATACCCCATAATGACAAAGCAAACACAGGTTTTTAGAAATGTTTGCACATTTATTAAAAAATAAACAACTGAAATATAAAATATACATAAGGATTCAGACCCTTTGATATGAGACTCGAAATTGAGCTCAGGTGCATCCTGTTTCCATTGATCATCCTTGAGATATTTCTACAACTTGACTGCAGCACCTGTGGTAAATGTAATTGATTGAACATTATTTGGAAAAGCACACACCTGTCTACATAAGGTTACACAGTTGACAGTGCATGTCAGAGCAAAAACCAATGTGGTCGAAGGAATTGTCCGTAGAGCTCAGAGACAGGATTGTGCAAATTAACAGATCTGGGGAAAGGTACCAAAAACTGAACGGAGCAAAGTACAGAGAGATCCTTGATGAAAACCTGCTCAGGACCTCAGACTGGGGTGAAGGTTCACCTTCTAACAGGACATCGACCCTAAGCAAACAGCCAAGACAATGCAGGAGCGGCTTCGGAACAAGTCTCTGAATGTCCTTGAGTGGCCCAGCCAGAGTCCAGACTTGAACCCGATCTAACATCTCTGGAGAGACTTGAAAATACGCTCCGCATCCATCCTGACAGAGCTTGAGTGAAAGGACCATCGCCGGAGATGAGAAGCAGGTACGGGGAGTATCATTTCATATGGATGATGAACAGAACAGGACAGGAACAGTGTCAGAACCAAGTTACAAAACGACATTTGACAATTACAATGAATGCAGCAGCGGGAACAGAGCTGGGGAACAGACAGATATAGGGAAGGTAATGACAAGTGATTGAGTCCAGGTGAGTCCAGTAATCGCTGATGCGTGTGACGAGGGAAGCAGGTGTGCGTAGTGCAGGCCAGCCTGGCGCCCTCGAGCGCCAGGGAGGGAGAGCGGGAGCAGGCGTGACAGTAACCCACCCTCTAGGGTCTCCATCCGGCGTCCCACCTGGGCGAGCCTGATGGGCTGGCCGAGGCACGGGCGCTGGACAAGCCGGCTAAGCGTGAAATCCCGTCATACCGGCAGAGGCGTGGGAGCCTGGCGAGATGGTTGAGGCATAGGAGCCAGACGATCCGGCTGAAAGCCTGTAGATCCCGCTGAGGTGTGGGAGCCCCGATGAGCCGGCTAAGGCGTAAAACCCTGCCGATCTGGCTGAGGCCTGACGTGGGATGGATGTCTGCCGAGCCCACCGGGGCAACAGAAGCCTCTCAAGCCAGCTTGGGCATGATAGCCCGACGAGCTGGCTTAGGCACCCCCGGTTCCATCGGCGGCGGCCCCCGGACCTGACGTCACCACCAACCAGATGCTTCGAATGAAGGCTACTGCATTCTGTAAGGACCGACGCTGGAGATGAGAAGCAGGTACGGGGAGTGAACATTTAATAATACATGGAACAAGACAGAAACAGCGTCCAAACCGGGTGAAACAAAGATATACGACAATTACAAACAATGCAGCAGTGGGGAACAGAACTGGGGAACAGACAGATATAAGGAAGGTAATGATATGTGATTGAGTCCAGGTGAGTCCAAAAAAGCGTGTGACGAGGGAAGCAGGTGTGCGTAATGATGGTGGCAGGAGTGTGTAGTGCAGGGCAGCTTGGCGCCCTCGAGCGCCAGAGAGAGAGAGCGGGAGCAGGCGTGAAATTGAGAGGATCTGCAGAGAAGAATGGGAGAAACTCCCCCAAATACAGGTGTGCCAAGCCTGTAGCGTCATACCCAAGAAGACTTGAGGCTGTAATCGCTGCCAAAGGTGCTGAGTAAAGGGTCTGAATACTTATGTGATATTTCAAATTCTAAAAGCCTGTTTTTCTGTGTCATCTTGGGGCATTATGTACAGATTGATAAAAAAACAACAAAAATGTTATCAGTTTATGAAATAAGGCTGTAACGTAACAAAATTTTGGAAAAAGTCAAGGGGTCTGAATACTTTCCGAATGCACTGTACTTCTACTGTAATTCAGGAGAAGATATAGAGTTGATGAACAAGGAGAGCGTCTATAGAATGTAGAGAAGTGTTGACTACTCTTATACTCATTACTGCCACTTACTCCCCCAGATCAGGGTTGGGCTCAATACACAATTGAATTGAGAAAGCCTCATAAACTCCCATTCAATTCTTGAATTTGAATAACATTTGAATTGAAGTAGTAAACAGGATACAGAATTGCAATCGAATTTGAATGAAATAAAATAGATTTGAATTCCGTGGAAGTACAGTTGAAGTCGGAGGTTTACATACACCTTAGCCAAATACATTTAAACTCAGTGTTTTACTGGACATTTAATCCTAGTAAAAAGTAAATGTCTTAAGTCAGTTAGGATCACCACTTTATTTTAAGACTGTGAAATGTCAGAATAATAGTAGAGAGAATTTTTTATTTAAGCTTATATTTCTTTCATCGCATTCCCAGTGGGTCAGAGGTTTACAGAAGTAGCATTGCCTTCAAATTGTTTAACTTGGGTTAGACGTTTCAGGTAGCCTTCCACAAGCTTCCCACAATAAGTTGGGTAAATTTTGGCCCATTCCTCCTGACAGAACTGGTGTAACTGAGTCAGGTTTGTAGGCCTCCTTGCTCGCACACACTTTTTCAGTACTGCCCACACATTTTCTATAGGATTTTGGTCAAGGCTTTGTGTTGGCCACTCCAATACCTTGACTTTGTTGTCCTTAAGCCATTTTGCCACAACTTTGGAAGTATGCTTGGGGTCATTGTCCATTTGGAAGTCCCATTTGCGACCAAGCTTTAACTTCCTGACTGATGTCTTGAGATGTTGCTTCAATATATCCACATAATTTTCCTTCCTCATGATGCCATCTATTTTGTGAAGTGCACCAGTCCCTCCTGCAGCAAAGCACCCCCACAACATGATGCTGCCACCCTCGTGCTTCACAGTTGGGATGGTGTTCTTCGGCTTGCAAGCCTCCCCCTTTTTCCTCCAAACATAACGATGGTCATTATGGCCAAACAGTTCTATTTTTATTTCATCAGACCAGAGGCCATTTCTTCAAAAAGTACGATCTTTGTCCCCATGTGCAGTTGCAAACCGTAGTCTGGCTTTTTTATGGCGGTTTTGGAGCAGTGGCTTCTTCCTTGCTGAGCGGCCTTTCAGGTTATGTCGATATAGGACTCGTTTTACTGTGGATATAGATACTTTTGTACCTGTTTCCTCCAGCATCTTCACAAGGTCCTTTGCTGTTGTTCTGGGATTGATTTGCACTTTTCGCAAACAAAGTACGTTCATCTCTAGGAGACAGAACGCATCTCCTTCCTGAGCGGTATGATGGCTGCGTGGTCCCATAGTGTTTATGCTTGCGTACTATTGTTTGTACTGATGAACGTGGTACCTTCAGGCGTTTGGAAATTGCTCCCAAGGATGAACCAGACTTGTAGAAGTCTACCATTTTTTGTCTGAGGTCTTGGCTGATTTATTTTGATTTTCCCATGATGTCGAGCAAAGAGGCACTGAGTTTGAAGGTAGGCCTTGAAATACATCCACAGGTACACCTCCAATTGACTCAAATGATGTCAATTAGCCTATCAGAAGCTTCTAAAGCCATGACATCATTTTCTGGAATTTTCCAAGCTGTTTAAAGGCACAGTCAACTTAGTGTATGTAAACTTCTGACCCACTGGAATTGTGATATAGTGAATTATAAGTGAAATAATCTGTCTGTAAACAATTTTTGGAAGAATTACTTGTGTCATGCACAAAGTAGATGTCCTAACCGACTTGCCAAAACTATAGTTTGTTGATATGAAATCTGTGGAGTGGTTGAAAATTGAGTTTTAATAAGTGTATGTAAACTTCCGACTTCAACTGTATATTAGGTGTAGCCTATACAAATATAGATATTGTAAATAAAACATCAAACATGTCGTTATAAAGATGCATATAAAATAATGATGAAACAATTGATTTTCAAGACAAACTCTCAAAATGAATGAAACAAAACCTGTTTACGAAAGGAGGGCGAGTCCAAAGCAGTTCTTTACAGCTGCAGTGCTGTGGTGTTCTGTGCCCAACTCTTTGAACTGTCCCCTAGAACATACTCTGGGGGTTCAACAAAACAACTTTCGGCCCTTTGTTTATGCCAATATTTATGCCTCTTTTCCCTTGCCGTATTTCGAGGGGGTCATCTCTCCCCCAACAGATGTCAGAGCATTGGCTCATATTAGGCTTGTTGTTTATTTCCCTTGCTATCTGTCTTCCATTGTTTCCTGTGACTAAGGTGCTCTTTGTTCACAGCTCTACATGACACTGAAAGGTCCACAAACAGCCTCCAAACAGAGAGACGATGTCAGATGAATTCTAATTTCTAACAGCAGCTGACAAATATAGTTGCCAGTTAGCTGCACCAAATTGGCATTCTTAGTGCATTGTAACATTTTAGCCTACTATATAATATTACATACTTCATAATGTATCAGCTATTGTAAGATGGTTTTGCAATGCTTATTTCAATAATTAAATATATTACTGTTGGCCTAGCCTACTTTAAGTCAATGTTACAATATATCTTAGCCATGTACAGTGCATTCGGAAAGTATTCAGACCCCTTGACTTTTTCCACATTTTGTTACTTTACAGCCTTATTCTAAAATGAATTAAATAGTTTTTTCCCCTCATCAATCTACACACAATACCCCATAATGACAAAGCGAAAACAGGTTTAAATAGTTTTTGCACATTTATTAAAAATAAAACACTGAAACAACTTATTTACATACAGTAGGTATTCAGACCCTTTGCTATGAGACTCAAAGTTGAGCTCAGGTGCATTCTGTTTCCATTGATTATCCTTGAGATGTTTCTACAACTTGATTGGACTCCACTTGATTGGACATGATTTGGAAAGGGACACACCTGTCTATATAAGGTCCCATAGTTGACAGTGTATATCAGAGAAAAACCAAGCCATGAGGTCGAAGGAATTGTCCATAGAGCTCTGAGACAGGATTGTGTCGAGGCACAGATCTGGGGAAGGGTACCAAAACATTTCTGCAGCATTGAAGGTCCCCAAGAACACAGTGGCCTCCATCATTCTTAAATGGAAGAAGTTTGGAACCACCGACTTTTCCTAGAGCTGGCCGCCCTGCCAAACTGAGGAATCGGGAGAGAAGGGCCTTGTTCAGGGAGGTGACCAAGAACCCGATGGTTACTCTGACAGAGCTCTAGAGTTCCTCTGTGGAGGTGGGAGAACCTTCCAGAAGGACAACCATCTCTGCAGCACTCCACCAATCAGGCCTTTATGGTAGAGTGGCCAGACGGAAGTAAAAGTTACATGACAGCCCGCTTGGAGCTTGTCAAAAGGCACCTAAAGGACTCTCAGACCATGAGAAACAAGATTCTCTGGTCAGATGAAACTGTATGTCATCCTGTGTGTGGTTACAATTGAGAACATAATTTGCTACAAAATACGGGCTTGGCATGTCTGCTGAACAGCCCCAGTGCCCTTTAAATAGAAAAGTCATTCATTTTTAAAGACACAATACTTCTTTGTATCCAGTAGGTTACATATATCTCTGTTGCACGCAAGGCAAATGTTGAGATGCGCACAAACACACAGACACACAAAGCAAATACAGATACTCTGTATTGGAAAGGAATGTCAAGCTCTCATGCTCGAGACAAAACATTTTGCGACCGTGGACGTTTCTATCTGCACACAGAGCCCGACATTCCCAATGAGGTACAACTACAACAACAATGGCGATGATATGTCTTCAAATGCCACTGTGAACTTCCAGAGACAAATGTTTTGCAGCCTGGCAGTATACCATTCTGATATGTTTTTGTGATCGCTTGGATTCCAGCCAACGTGGAATATGATATGAAAAATACAAAACAGGGCAAGCAACTTCCTCCCGGCAACCTTGACAACCTGGCCTCCTCTCATGTGTACGTGCCACTCTGCTACGTTTCCTGATTAGCCCTGTTCGCTTCCTGTCTCTCGTTTAGAGAAGATAGAGACAGAGGGCAGGGAAAGTAATAACACCTTGTTACTTTGTTTTGACGCTACAGTGTACTAACACAATGCTACATTGGATGCCTGAAAGGTGTTGTTTATTTTGACCAAAACCTTGACCATGAGGTTGGGTTTGTTTGTCTGTCTGTGTCTGCTGTGCATAATCAGCCAAGACGTTGTTGGGCTTGCTGGCTGGTTGTTTACAATGGATTCTATCTCTGGCAGTTAATACGTGAAAAACACATGATGATTGAAGCAATAAACACACATGCACACACACACTCACACACTCAGTAGAATGCTGTCAGGCTGCCGCTGCACAATGACTAACCAATATAACAGCAGGGAAAACCAACTCAGACAGACACAATAGAAAAACCCCAGGACGGTGACGAGAAAAAGAGTCAGTCTTTACAGTAAACCCGAACATATTCCTTTAATGGGAAATTAAAGACTCCTCTCTTCCTATTTGCCATTGCAGATCCCATTATTATGTGAGGATTAGCTGACATGAAGACACACAAGGCAGTCCTGTGTGCTGCCGACGTTCCGAATACCAAGCTCTACTCCTAATTGCTCTGTGAGGAATTTGCCTAGCAGCAGACCATAGCATCATTCCAATGGGAGAATCCCCCTTCTCTTCTCCCAGTAAGAGGAGTGAATGCCCTGTTTATTTATGGTATGTGCCATTACCGCCTATTTGCAATTTTTCAAGACAACATACAGTATATCAAATGTTTGGCCTTGCGTGCCAAGCCACCAACTGACCACCGGCAGCAGCCAGGGCTTGCCCCAATAGGTTTGGTGAGAGATGGAAACATGTATTTTGGTCAGGTATTGAAACTGACCGTTTTTTATGAATGTGTTATCCTTGATGGCCTGTCAAATCAATAATACCATCTTGGTATTCTGTTTCCTTTTTCCCTACAGACAGTAGGCCACAGATGTTCTGTTTCCGGTGAAGGAGCTTATAATGCATCTACCACTAAGCCACCTCACACAAGATATTGAAGGTTTGGTCATGTAAACCAGTCACAGATGGAGTTTTGATAAAACAAAAATGACAAGAAATCCAGTCATGAACTCTGTAGCAGGACACTGCTGTCCTTTCATCCTGTTCTTGTATGTATTAAAACAATTGTAAGACCGCGACATCTGCCAAAGGCTGCAGGGATAGCCGGGAAAGCTAACTTATGTAACTGTACAATGTAAAAATACACACCGACTAGCACTTCACAGACTGTAATGATTGTTTTTATGGCCTGCTGCCTCTAAGTAAGAGAAGTGTTCTTCAGATTAACCATGGCCGTGCACAGACAGTGCTGCCTGGGCACACATTCAAACTGCTATACATGATGTTCCAAAACAAGACAGTAGAATGTACCATAATATTTCTTCATAAGATGTTTCAGGTTACCTGAACCTTTGGGTTTGGTCAAAGAAATTCAATTCTTTGACCACATGAGTCAAATGTGAGGTTTAAAAAGTGAGACCGTCAAGTTTGGTGTTGATTATGACCAGTCTGTCAACGAGTAGGTTTTGAAAAGGAAACTTTAATATGCAGATAATATCCTCTTCTTTGAGATGGCACTCAATCATCTATTTTAGTCAATTCTAACCAATTAAACTTTCTGGGAAATAGAATGAGGCAAATTAAGAAATTAATTTGACAGAAAACACAAAATCCAAACATCTATTTCAGTGTTTTTATTAGAAACAAGGATTACAAAAACTTTGGCAAGTTCTGTGAATCAACAATGGCATTTGTACCAAATACATTCAGTTTAAGGTGTGTGCTGCACTGCGCACGACACTGAAGCTGCGTTGCTAACCTGAAGTTACCATTCTCTCCACTATTTGGAAATTAGGTCCTCAGTAATTTCTTGGAATGTTCTTTAGTACACTTCAGCCTTAAAGCCTTAGTGTCATCTCCAATTTAAGGCTTAATGTAACGCTGAACAAACATTCCGCAGACATATATATATAGACTGTTCAAAAACATCAAGGCACAGGCATCTGGGTTGAATCAAATGCACAAACCACAAGGCTCAGATATTTCCTCTTTAGCTGCTTCTAAAATTAATCATTTGAGCCTGCAGCAGCTTCAAAACACACTCACACTTTTCTTTCTCTTATCATTGTTGGAAAGGATCATAATAACAACCAGTCCTAGTCTCTATTTTCGGAGAAGACATTATGCACTGGGTTGTGCTATAGAACACCAACTCTCTTGAATTCATCTACATGCAAAGAAATCCACTGAGTTTTTTCATCCATTGCTGTCATATTAACATTCAGAATACGTTTTAACAGCTTCCATACAGAGGATAGCTGCTGCATCAGAATCTCTCATGCTATCATTTACAGATATTGCAGGCATCATGTTTTCCCTTTTGCATAATATTACCTGTGTACTTCGGCTTAATATCTAAATCTGCTGACTCAACTAGTCTTCACCAAACCATGACTTCTCAGATAAGTGCTTACTTGAATCTCATTTACTTGACTAACAGTAGAAATAGTCATGGGAACATCATGATGGAGTCATAATACATAAGTCAGGTTTTGACATCTAGGCTACATGTTACCAGGCAAGAGGGAGTTGGGTATTACAGATGCATCAACACCAAGCCAGCTGATTATTTCTTAATTTGTAGGTGTAAGCTGCACATATCACATAGCATTCATTAAGGCTAAGGTATCATCTGAAACTCCAACTCTCCCCCTCACAAAGATCAAGTGATCCTCCCCCAATATTTTCACAAACTCCGTAAAGCACAAAACATTTATTGTGTGGGAATCATTGACTGGCGGGAGGGGCTCTGTTTCCTCATCCAGAGCCAGAATCACTTGGGAGGACAGGAACCATTGGAAAAAAAAATTCCTTTTCTTGCTCAACGTAATATGTCCATCTTTCTTTTTTAAAAGGACTTCCTCCACAAGCAGGTCCTGTCGCCTCCATCTCTTCTTTCACCCTTTCGGTGGTACTCTTAGTCCCTACCAATGACAGAGGCCACATCTTGGGACCAGGTAGCCAGTTTTGGAGAGTAATCCAGGAGAAGACAAATCTCTTTGCATTATTAAGTCGGGTCATCGCGTGACGCTCAAGTGTTTGGTTCAACACGTCATGCAGCGACGTCTCATGTTGAGGGGCTGAGGGTTTGGGTCGACCTGCGAACGCAAAACACAAAGGTATACGTTTTAATAAGGCACATTGGGTCATAGAAGTGTAGGGAGTTCAGTTAATCAAAGAAATTCAGCCCGATTCTCACAGAGTATTCTAAGGGGTGCTAGCTCACCTCGCAGTACAGCGGAGGCGGTCGGAAGCGGAACTCCTGGACAAAGGCCCTAAGTGGGTGCTCCATGATCCCACTGAGGTCCTCCTCAGGACGGTGGGCCGTGGTGTTCTGCTCAGCCTCCTCATCAGTCACCACAGAGCTGTAGTCAGGAGGAGCTGTGTGGGGGAGGGAAAGGGGGTACAGATAAGTCAACCATTTTCCCCTAAGGTTGGAGATTTTCAGGGGGTTTGGCATTGACCTTTGGGGAACATGCCAAGTCTTGTTTACAATGAGACAGACACTCACACTCAGGCTGCTCAGGGATGGCCATGCGGAGCCATTCCAGGTTGACACTGTACTGGCTGCTGACGCTGGAGGTGCGGCTGCCAAAGGGATGCAGGGGGATGGTGCCCATCACCAGGGGAAGCTCTAGGGACAACTTCGAGGTCCCAGGAACGTCCACACATACCTAAGTGGTGGAGTGGGGAGAAACCTTTTAGAACTACAGCTACATGGATTCGTCAGTAGAGATAAAAGCCACTAACAACTGATCTCTAATTAGCGTTTAAAATGATCAATAAGACACATATACTCAACAAAGAAAATGTGCATTAAGTGCTTTTTCAGTCTCTGTCTAGGTAGTGAACTCACCCGGAGCATGTATTCCACTTTAATGATGCGGCACTGCAGGATGGACGGCCCGACGGGTGGGATCTTGATGGCGCGGCCGTGCCAGGTCTCCCTGCGCTGGGCGCCCACCACGTCGCCACTGAGTGTGGCCACCACCGCCCGCTTCTGCTTCATGGTGCCCCGGGCGATGAACGTCTGCGTCTGTGTGATGTAGGCCTTGGGCACCACAGAGCGTGAGGTGGCATTGTCAAACTCAGCAAAGACAGGAATCACCTCACCTGGATGATGGAGAACAGAGGCTGTGAGATGACATTTGGTTCAGTTAGAAATAGTCATTTCACTGTTTGTTTAGTTCTCAGGCCACTAGGGTTAAAAGATATGGTTGGTTCTTACCTGGTGTGTAACCTTTGCGATCGATCTTGGCAGTTATTGACACCTGTCCAAAGTTGTGGTACCACACCCGTGCCATCTTGTCTTTACTGCCAGCTTGGGGGGCCAATAAGGCTGGTGTGTTGATGTCAATGGGCTCAATGACTGTGAACTCCTTCTTGATCTTCCTCACTGTAGCCCAGGGTCTATGCAGTTTCACTTTCACCCAGTAGCGGATGCTGCCATGTTTGCCTTCGAAAGATGTCACCAGTGTCCTGTTGGACCAAAACACACCGATTGATTAGACCTTAGTTGTTCTTTAATAAGATGTGATGATATCATAGGCCCAAATCAAATGCAATCACCATTTGCCTACAGTGCATTACCAGAAAGAGATACTTACTCGTCAGGCAACTGGAAACTAAAAGGAAATTCATGTCTTCCAGCAGGGAGGAGGGTGATCTCACCATTATCTTAAGATAAATGAATAAAACAAACATTAAATGATTTGAAACAACTTCTGAACCATTCATTGATTACTGAAAGAGGCTTTTTTCCCCCCTTTCCAAAGCTATGAACTACCTAAAATAAATATTGGATAAATCACTGTGTTCCATTATCATTACAATGATAATTTAATGTATTTATATTTTTAATCCCAGCCCCCATCCCTGCAGGAGGCATTTTGCCTTTTGGTAGGCCATCATTGTAAATAAGAATTTGTTATAAACTTACTTGCTTAGTTTTAAAAAAAAAATGCAACTGAAGTTTCCCTTTTCTCCTCAAACAAGAGCACCATATTTATCCAATATTTATTTTAGGTGGTACAAGGGGTGGTTCCTTCTCATTGTCCTGAGAGCAGATGTTTGTCAAACCTGGTGCTATTGAATGGGTATTTACAGTCCCTTGATTTGTGGGTTATTTTGCGCTCTTATATTATTTATGCCTTCAATGAGACAAGAGTACACTTCGATCTAATTTGCATTGAGAACACTTGAACATTATTTTTTTTTTTAAATGTTAAATATTAAAAGCTAATAAGTTATATAAAACTGACAAGTTTTGTGATTGAGAAACCCAATCACAAAACCCAGTTGTGTATAATGAAATACTTTTCTCTTGAGTGACATTTGCTCGAGACTGTTTGTCCGGCGAGCATGGAACACTTGCTTACATTCATCGAGAACGAGTGAATGACTAACCTGCTTGCAGAAGCACTTCTCTTCGGTTGAGATATTCCACTTCGTCGCTGTAGTTTTGAGTATAAGCAGTACTAGACCCAGCCGAACGAGACTCGGTCCAGTGTACTTTAGCAAAACCTTCGGCGTGCAACTTCAACGACCCCACTTTACTTTCCCTTGCAAGGTCCAAAACAACTTTTCCAGACACCACGTCCCCACTACTGAACACGGGAGGAGAGTCGATTTCTGGAGAGTCAAAGACTATGTAAAACTTTTTCAACTTGCCGAAAACCATCTTGAGGCTTGTTAATTCCAAAGAGAATACTTCTGCTAAAATGTTCTTGCGCCCTTGTTCAAGTTGTCAAAAACGTTTCAGTTGTCTCTTGACATCCTTCTCGCTAGTCTTTACACTTACAAAACAAAACTGTTGCCTTAGAGGTGGCCACAGCTCCTTTTTGGACGATGTAAAAGGGGCGGATCTGTTATGCAAGACGCCATGCAGATTGTAGCAGGCTAATAAACATCTTCCCTGGGTGTGGGGTGCTCGAGCGATCGGAGAAAACACTGCCTGGTGATTGATGGTTACAGGTTCTTAGACAAAAACACTTACTGAGCATGCCTCAAGACTGCAATTATCTTCCAATTTGACAAAATAGTTTCACTTTGAACTTTTGTGCAAAGGTATTTATAACATTATGTTCATGTGGTGTATGCATTAGTTCCAAGAAACGGAATATGCACAGCTTGCAAAATACATTTTCTTAGAGAGCAAACATGATGGTGATTAGAAAAGTATGTAAAGCCCTGCATGAATGATCATGAAATGTTTTGACCATTTCATAAAAGCTACCACTTCAAGAAAAAGTAATAATGATAAAGGAAATGTGCATTAACATGAAAAGTACATTTAAGTACATCTGCTTGCAATACAAATACATAGATCATATCTTAAATAACATTTCGTTACATGCCCTTTAGATTGCAAAATCAGGGGTGAAATGTCCCAAAAAACAAAGATGTTTACTTCTTCGTTTCCTGAAAGTATGTGAGGGTTATATACTGCCTCCTTGTGGTGTGAACGTGACACATGCAACAGCTGGGCTACATTTCACTGATCTAAGTAGCAGAAAACCTTTTTGTCTGCAGTTTTCGGTTTGGCTATTTGGTTCAAGTGTATTCAGTGGCGGTTCTAGCTTGCCAATGCCCGCGTCTCCACCCGCACCCGGGGGGGGGGCCCGGGCAAGATGCAGCCCTGTCCATGTCGCCCGTACCTAAATCCGCTACTGAGTGTATTAGTCTATAAATACATCTCTTTGCCAAAATTCTCCCATGTTTTATTCGACTCCAATGTGTACCACAGAAAGTATTTAACTCTAGCCACAAAATTAAGGACATTAGAAGGGGGTGGGGAGAGAATTCTGGCAAGGGGGAGTTTTTCGGCACAACACCGTTACTGTGCAACTTCCAACTTCAATTTGGAATTTCATCCCTCATTATATCTTCTCCCGTTTTGGTAGCTTAAATGTTATGTTACTTTGTAACTATAACATTCCTACAAAATTATCTGCTTTTCATTAACACGTATTCTTAGCGTGGTCATTAATATCTAAACAATTTCATTTGGAACAATAAGGATATTTTGTATAGAAACAAGTCTTCATTTTTTTAAGAACTGGTTTAATAATCATATCCTGCTGGTGAGTCAACTTTTTAATGCAGAAGGATTATTACTGCGAGGAACTTTTATCTCGCTACAATATCCCTGTTACACATAGAGAGTTCGCCATAGTCTGATGCTATCCCATATGGACCTCTCATGTTGTTTAGAGGTGTAACCAGATCTTACCTTCTTGAGATACTCTCGCTTGATCCAGTTGACTCTCCAATGTGAAAAATGTGTTTTTTTTTTTCCCTTGCTCCCTCAGAACAACAGATCTATACATGCTTTAGGGGTATTGTATCTATTCCTTATGTCACAGTTTACTGGAATGCCTTTGTCAATAATATCTGTTAGGGAAAAAAAAGTCTGGTTATTACCACACAAATACTTGCTTGTGTAACGACTGTGCCTCTGACCTCGACGGTGCCCCTGCCACTCCGGCTCGCGGGTAGACTAACCACCTGATTCCCATCCCCTCACTCCACATGCACGCCGACTTCCACATGATTGCACCCCCTTTATACGTTCCCTTCCCTGTGGTGTGCGTGTGGATTATTGTTATTGAGCCGAGTCTCAGTTGTGCTGTGCAAGATTAAACCTTATGTTTAATTGTTGTTCTCCTATTTCATTCAACCTCCTCATTTTTGTGCTCGCCGTCCTCGCACCGTCACAGAATAATCCACCTTCCCCAGAGGTTGTTTTTGTCCCATGTTTTTTCAGTATTACCCTGCGAATCATTACCTGAAGAAACTCAAAAAATACATTAACATTAACTGTACTTTTTGTGTTGAGCATCCAGAAACAGTTTTACATGTATGTTTGGCGATGTCTACATGTAAAGAAATTATGGCAAGATATTCATATTGTGTTTTCTTTCATTTTAAATATTATTGATGACTTTTTGGGGGGGAAATAAACATGTATTTATTTTTTTTCTATAGGGAATTCGACCGGTGCATAAAGACCATTTTACATTCTTCCAACAAGAAAGCTGTTAAAACAATCAATACGTGTGTATCCTTTAAGGTCTTTGTATAATCTGTCATTAATTGTACCCCCTAGCATATGTTATCATTGTCTGTTTGTATACTTCTTGTATGTATACTGATGTTTCTGTAATGAACATTTTTTTTAAAGGTACTGTGTAACTTTATGATACCACCGCCTCCTAGTGGCTATATGAGCAGATGAGATGAGTGTCTAATCAACTTCAGTGAGCTCTGACCCTAGACTTCCTATAATTGCTGGGCCGATGAGATAAAAACATGTATGCGTGCATGCCTGCATGAAGTATGATTTTGGACTTATACAGCCAAATTGTATCGAATAATGAATGTTATGCAGACTCATCACACTCTAACAAAGTTAATACTGTGTACATGTTTGTGTTCAGAACCCAGATGATATTCAAAACAAAGACCTGTCTTGGTAGAGTGCCAAGTTATGTACAGAAGGCTATAGCTACGTGTTTGGGGGTCTGGCTTGAGGCACACAAACAGCAGGACTTAAGCCAGAGTGTATTCACACAAAAATGACATGAACAAAAAAAGAATATCAGTAATATCAATCTCAGTACGATCAGTGCTTGACTTGTACTGTCACACCCTGATCTGTTTCACCTGTCTTGTGCTTGACTCCAGCCCCCACCAAGGGTCTCCCATTTTCCCAATTATCCCCTGTGTATTTATACCTGCATTTTCTATTTGTCTGTTGCAAGTTCGTCTTGTTTTGTCAGGTCTTACCAGCGTGTTTCCTGTGTCTCCTATTCTAAAGTTCTTGTTTTTCCCTAGTCTTCCTGGTTCTGATCTTTCTGCCTGTCCTGAACCTGAGCCTGCCTGCCGTTCTGTCCCTGATTGACCCTGCCTTGTATTATGAACCTCTGTCTGCCCTCGACCTGCCCTCATCCTGCCACTTTGTTACAATAAGTATTCTGTGAACCAAACTTTCCGCTTCCTGTCTCTACATCAGGGTGATATCCTGAGTCGTGATAGCACCTCTTATAGAATATTAGCTCAAAAATATTGTGGAGTTCCTGCACCTAAATATAAACAGTACCGGCACCTATTTTAGTCCAAGTCAAGCACTGAGTATCATACATCAACTATGTTTTCAACACCATCCAATAAATAATTTGTAAATAAATAAATGTATCATAATTATCCTATCCACATATAAAAACTGGCCAACACTTTTATATTAAGTTGCCCCTTTGCTATATTAACTCTATGTAACCATGCAATTACTCAGCTGTACATGATAGTTAATGTGTAGTTACATGTTATAACACTAGCTACATTTAATTTAACCTTTATTTAACCAGGAAAGACTCTTTGAGGTTAGAATCCTCTTTTGAGAAGGCGGCCTGTCAAGAGGTCAGCAGGAAAGTACAAGTTAGCATGTTCATACAATGCAAATACAAAAGCTCACACAAGGACAAACAATTGCAATGATGCAATTAACTCCCAAGGTATCAGTGCAATGTAAATTGTGGCCTAAATTACTAATATTTCATACCAGGATGTACGTTTTGTTGATACAATGACCCTGGTTGGTCTATTCGCTTCATTTCTCTGGCAATTGTCCTAAAAAAAAACATCTGGTTTGGATAGCCAAGGCAAGCCATGCATGACAGTTGACTTTCTAGTGAAACATTAACTCCACCAGTCCTGCATTAGTTTATCTGCCAGTCTGATGGCCTAGATCCAATCCCTATAAGTTTGTTGCTGCTACACGTGAGCTTCAGTCACACACAACAGAATTTTACATATTAAGTTCATGCTGTGAACTATTTTCCAGTCTCGTGTTATTCTACAGTGCCTCTATTCATGTCTTTTTCGAATAGATTTGTAATTTATGTTTTATAACCTTAAGTAGGGCCTGTGTCTATAGTGTTTCCATCTTTACTAGGCTTGGTCAAATCAAAGGTGCACTATTTTTAGAGATGCATGCTTTTTACCATGTCATTTGAACTGTCATTTGGATAGTTGCATTAATAGGAAATCAATAGATGCTAATCCTTTTGAACATTTGAACATTGTTGAGAAATAAAAAAATCTGTTGGCAAATAACCAGTGTGAATTTTCTAGAAATGCAGAATAATTACCTTGGATGAGATGTTCCCTCTTCCTAAAATAGGTGATCTTGGAGCTGTAGTCGTTGTAAACACTGTGATTCTCAAGCCAGTGGGCAGTGGCAACCCCTCTTCCAAGGACCTTCATGGAGTGGACTTTCGTCTCCTTGTTGAGCTCTAAAATGACCTGTCCGGAAACTATCTCGCCACTGGCATACACAGCGTCGTCCGGCTCGCCCAACTCCAGTTCAAAACGTTTAATAGTCTTGAAAGTCATTCTTTAGAGGGAAAAATTATACATTTTACCACAAGAAAATGTAGCCTGTGACACAAATACCTGATGTAGCCATCTTGTTTGTGAAAATAAATAGGAATTGTCCATAAGCACACGGACTTGCCTATACTAAATTTCACAATTTTAAAATTAAATCTTTCACACCAGCAGATCAAAGGTCTGTCAAAGAACACAATCCAAACCTACCTTCAAAAAATGGGATGGTGGATTTGAGTTCTCCACTGTTCTTCACTGTAATAGTTATACAATGTTTCTACCACAGAATTTCTAGCTTAAGTACGTCTGGTTTCTTTAACATACACCAATTAGAATTAAGCATGTGAGTCACGCTGTCCACTCATGTAGAGGAGTGTGGCCAGAAAGCGACCACTGTTTTCAGTGCCTGTATGGGGAGGGGGGGGTGATAAGTGCCAGAATTAAGCTTAGGCAACCGTACTACCGTGAGGCTGTCGCCTACCATTGAACGTCTGACTAGCTAGAGTCACCATCCGTTAAGGTGAATGTACAAATCTCAGATGATAACTATTTGCCTCCTCGTGGTGGGCAGCATCGCCATGCTGTCAGCAGTACCAACACTGGCCCAGGGGTTTCTCCAAATAGTCAATCTCAAGGCTAACCACTGGGTCACGTTAAGTGACCGCCGCTTCCAGAAAGGTACTGTTAAGGTGTATGACTCCAGTGGTCATGACACCACCCTGGAGTTTCTCTCACAACTCATCTCTCTCTTATCTTTACCAGGGACCATCCCTCATCAACCCCACTGGCATAAAAAATGACAGACAGGTATCCTTTCTTTTCTGTCTGCCATTAACATGATTGCATGTCTAATCAAACATTTAAATTAAATAATTAAATAAGTGTATTTTTACATACCTGATAATCCTGTAGCATGTGTGTTTGCTTGTTTACGTCTGTCTCCTACCCTGTTCCCTTGGGGTTCTGCCTAACATCTAGACATGGATCCACCTGATGTCCTCCATTACCAACCACGCTCCAACTTTTAATTACATCAGCTACTGTTATTGTCATGTTGTCATTATCTGAACAGAACAAAGACTTTTATATATTTAAATCTTAAATATTGACAGATTGGTTTTCACAGCTGTTTCACAAGGTGTTCATTATTCTAAATTGTAACGTATCCCTTGATGGTATGTGTTAGTTCAACATTATTCATCCTAGGACATACAATAGATATATATTCAACCACAAGGGTGTACTAATGAGCTATGATTTATTTTTTAAATCGTAATAGAGGACTAATGAAATAATATTTCAGTGTAGATAAGGGAAGGCCTGTTTAAAATGAAAACATGACAGCCAGACAAGCCAGTGTATGAATCAAATGTATTTGCATATAAATGGAGTGGGAATTAGCTGACTTTGTGATCTGCAAGGTAAGTAACATTAATGTGTGTGTGTGTGTGTGTGTGCATAGACCCATTCTGATTCTATATTTTTTGGCATAGCCTACTACTAATATTCTAAATTCCCTGAGCATTTAATAAACCAACCACATATTCCTGTGATGTTGAGGCTGAGCAAGACCTTCGATAGGAGTTAATCATTGTTATAGCCTAGATCACTTTATATAATCTGGACCGTTGTTTTTTCTAAGGCTAAGCAAACAAGGGGTAGCATATGCTTTTTTCCCATTTCTATAACAAGGGTTAGGCCTATATCCTCACATACACCCTCAATTCGAGCCCTGCTTTTAACCTTTATACATCTCCACAGAAATGTAAAGCCTAAGGATTGCATAATGACAGTGATTGTGTCAGTTAAACTGGGAACTCTGGTGGAAAAAACAAGGTCAAATAATGACATCAGTGATTTTCAAGTCAGAGAAAGAGTTTCTGAATTGGAATTCCAAGTTGGAGACTGTTCAAAACTTTTTTTCCCAGTCTTGAGCTCATTTTTTTCAGAGTTCCCAGTTGTCTTGAAGGCACTGAAGTTGGAAGTCAGAGATTGCAGAGTTCCGAGTTGTTTTGAATGCATCACTAGAGACCTAGGCTACCTCTTATTTCTGAATAGGGCTACCTTTAACAAAGAAGCCCTTGTGTCTGTATTGATGTGAGAAATTGGCATATCTACACAGTAATGAAGGCTGGCTGCGATATCAACTAGCCTAATAATTGTGTATTGAGGTGATATGCCTATTTTACCTAAATGGACTAATGAAATTGATTAGATTACAAAATCATGTACATGTAGACGTCATGTAGACGTTTGTAAGGCGTTCATGGTGAGATCTTTAATAATAAACTAAACAGACACTTAAACTAACGCGTGATGCGTAACACATGTAGACGTTTTTAAGGTGTTCATGGTAAGATCTTTCATAAAAAAACGTACAAGCACACTACGTTTACATTACGTGTCACTACGTTTACATTACGTGACATGAACGTGACATGAACGCGTCTGCAGTTTGACGCCTTAGAAAAAAATGTGTCTCCATTGACAGTCAACTTAATTCATGGCGGTATTTTATGGCGCTAGGTAGATGTTAGGTGACTTGGTGAGAGGCATCAGTAGCTTCAGTAGGCTGAATTCTGGTACTTATCACCCCCCATAGCCTGAAAGTTCATTGGTTTACGAGATGATTGGAACGAATTTCAAAAATCCTTGAAGCTGGAGATTCCTATCTCCCTCACTAACTTTAAGGGTCAGCTGTCAGAGCTGCTTACCGATCACTGCACCTGTATATAGCCCATCTGTAAATAGCCCACCCTACTACCTCATCCCCATACGGTTATTTTTATTTTGCTCATTTGCACCCCAGTATCTCTGCCTGCACCAAAGGCATATTTGCACATCGTCATCTGCACATTTATCACTCCAGTGTTAATGCTAAATTGTAATTATTTCGCCACTACGGCCTATTTATTGCCTTACCTCCCTAATTTAACTACATTTGCACACACTGTACAGGCAAATTTATGGTGAAACGATTGTCTTTCCACTTCCGTATTATGGCCCCAACAGTGCTCACTGGAACATTCAGAAGCTTAGAAATGCGCCTATAACCAATGCCATCATTATGTTTTGCAACAATTAGGTTGTGAAGGTCTTGAGACAGCTCTTTGCTTTTACCCATCATGAGATGTGTCTTGTGTGACACCTTGGCAATGAGACCTTTTTGTAGGCCATCAGTTGGGACTGAACCAGCTGATATTAATTTGCACTGACAGGGGGCTGGATTGATTTTTAATTACTGATAGTTTTCAGCTGTTGTCTTGGCTTTCCATGCCTTTTTGAACCTCCCTTTCTTCATGTGTTCAATACTTTTTCCCTGTGTCATTTCACATTATTACACATAACATAATTTTGTATGTATGGTTTACTTGGGTTGTTACCAACATCTGGTGAAACTTTCATGTCAATAGCACCTTTGGAAATATATTTAATGAGAAAAATGGTGACGTGTTCAATACTTATTTCACCCGATGTATAATGCATGTAAGACATCAATGTATGGAATAAATCAAATCAAAAATATTTAATAGATTCAGGTATATATTTATTGATGAAAATATAGTTAAAAAATGTAATATTTTCCCATATTCTATGGGAGGTGTACCTCTAATAAGAGGGAAACAACAGATACAGAATGACAATGAAATGTCCCCCCCGGGGGATCAATAAAGTACCTATCTATATCGGGTTTTTCTCTCTACCAAATTCCAAAACAGAGCCTCATAGAAGAGTGCTGTGCTCTAGTCAAGGGTTTCCCAAACTATATATACTAAAAAATGTATATATGAAATGTAACCTTTATTTAACTAGGCAAGTTAGTTAAGAACAAATTCTTATTTACAATTACGGCTTACAGTAGGACCCGGCTTCGTCACACACATTACAGGTAAGAAAAGGCATTATTGTTTACATTAGACAGGGTGTAGATGTGTATTGTGCTGTTGATTGGTGTTTTGTGTATACCAAAGAGCGCTATCCAGCTTTTTTTCCGTATGCTTTCAGTCAACTCAAGTTACAAGCAACATTATCAGACTAGCTTGCAGCTAGCGTTAGCTATCTCAAGTCCGACCAGTGGTGTGTATATATACAGTGGCGAGAACAAGTATTTGATACACTGCCGATTTTGCAGGTTTTCCCACTTACAAAGCATGTAGAAGTCTGTAATTTTTATCATAGGTACTCTTCAACTGTGAGTGACGGAATCTAAAACAAAAATCCAGAAAATCACATTGTATGATTTTTAAGTAATTAATTTGCATTTTATTGCATGACATAAGTATTTGATACATCAGAAAAGCATAACTTAATATTTGGTACAGAAACCTTTGTTTGCAATTACAGAGATCATACGTTTCCTGTAGTTCTTGACAAGTTTTGCACACACTGCAGCAGGGATTTTGGCCCACTCCTCCATACAGACCTTCTCCAGATCCTTCAGGTTTCGGGGCTGTCGCTGGGCAATACAGACTTTCAGCTCCCTCCAAAGATTTTCTATTGGGTTCAGGTCTGGAGACTGGCTAGGCCACTCCAGGACCTTGAGATGCTTCTTACGGAGCCACTCCTTAGTTGCCCTGGCTGTGTGTTTCGGGTCGTTGTCATGCTGGAAGACCCAGCCACGAGCCATCTTCAATGCTCTTACTGAGGGAAGGAGGTTGTTGGCCAAGATCTCGCGATACATGGCCCCATCCATCCTCCCCTCAATACGGTGCAGTCGTCCTGTCCCCTTTGCAGAAAAGCATCCTCAAAGAATGATGTTTCCACCTCCATGCTTCACGGTTGGGATGGTGTTCTTGGGGTTGTACTCATCCTTCTTCTTCCTCCAAACACAGCGAGTGGAGTTTAGACCAAAAAGCTCTATTTTTGTCTCATCAGACCACATGACCTTCTCCCATTCCTCCTCTGGATCATCCAAATGGTCATTGGCAAACTTCAGACGGGCCTGGACATGCGCTGGCTTGAGCAGGGGGACCTTGCGTGCGCTGCAGGATTTTAATCCATGACGGCGTAGTGTGTTACTAATGGTTTTCTTTGAGACTGTGGTCCCAGCTCTCTTCAGGTCATTGACCAGGTCCTGCCGTGTAGTTCTGGGCTGATCCCTCACCTTCCTCATGATCATTGATGCCCCACGAGGTGAGATCCTGCATGGTGCCCCAGACCGAGGGAGATTGACCGGCATCTTGAACTTCTTCCATTTTCTAATAATTGCGCCAACAGTTGTTGCCTTCTCACCAAGCTGCTTGCCTATTGTCCTGTAGCCCATCCCAGCCTTGTGCAGGTCTACAATTTGATCCCTGATGTCCTTACACAGCTTTCTGGTCTTGGTCATTGTAGAGAGGTTGGAGTCTGTTTGATTGAGTGTGTGGACAGGTGTCTTTTATACAGGTAACGAGTTCAAACAGGTGCAGTTAATACAGGTAATGAGTGGAGAACAGGAGGGCTTCTTAAAGAAAAACTAACAGGTCTGTGAGAGCCGGAATTCTTACTGGTTGGTATGTGATCAAATACTTATGTCATGCAATAAAATGCAAATTAATTATTTAAAAATCATACAATGTGATTTTCGGGATTTTTGTTTTAGATTCTGTCTCTCACAGTTGAAGTGTACCTATGATAAAAATTACAGACCTCTAAATGCTTTGTAAGTAGGAAAACCTGCAAAATCGGCAGTGTATCAAATACTTGTTCTCCCCACTGTATGTATAAATCATTGAGTCTAACATTGTAATCGGTTATAAGAAGGGTGGATTGAAAGCCACCCTGAAAGTACATTAGTTAGCTTACGTTACCTGTCTAAGAGATAGTGAAAATGTGTTGTGTTCACGGAGTAAAGAGCAGGAATTGGGTCGGAGCTGCCCCACCTTGGCTTGGGTCTAAATTAGTGAGAGCCTGAGGTGTAATTATTAGACCTTCTACTTCACAATGTAAAAATGAAATGCCATTTCAGTCAAAAACATTTTCTTTAATTGTTATTTCGTCTAACGAGAGTTATAAAGTAGAAACAGTAAAACTGTGTGATGTGACGATTGCATTTAAGCTACATCTCTGCACATGTGCCTGCTGTTCAAGGCTCTACAGTCATTACATTACTCCCCACTTCTAACATTGCCTATGATTATTTATTTTTCAGGACACAACTGTACTCAAACTACAATAAATGGACAACTGTGAAGTACAGTATTTCATAGCTCATAGTCCTGCTGGCAGTACCTGGGCCTGTAGAAAGGCTGCGGTAGTCGTGCTTCTGATGAGAAGATTTTCTGACTTAATCTCTCCACAATATCATTATCCTGGCGTTCAGGTACAGCGGGTGAAATAAGTATTGAACACGTCACCATTTTTCTCAGTAAATATATTTCCAAAGGTGCTATTGACATGAAAGTTTCACCAGATGTTGGTAACAACCCAAGTAATCCATACATACAAAGAAACCAAAACAAATAAGTTCAGAAATTAAGTTATGTGAAATGACACAGGGAAAAAGTATTGAACACATGAAGAAAGGGAGGTGCAAAAAGGCATGGAAAGCCAAGACAACAGCTGAAAACTATCAGTAATTAAAAAGCAATCCAGCCCCCTGTCAGTGCAAATTAATATCAGCTGGTTCAGTCCCAACTGATGGCCTACAAAAAGGTCTCATTGCCAAGGTGTCACACAAGACACATCTCATGATGGGTAAAAGCAAAGAGCTGTCTCAAGACATTCGCAACCTAGTTGTTGCAAAACATAATGATGGCATTGGTTATAGGCGCATTTCTAAGCTTCTGAATGTTCCAGTGAGCACTGTTGGGGCCATAATACGGAAGTGGAAAGACAAATCATTTCACCATAAATTTGCCTCGACCAGGTGCTCCTCGCATGATTTCTGACAGAGGAGTGAAAAGTATAATCAGAAGAGTTGTCCAAGAGCCAAGGACCACTTGTGGAGAGCTTCAAAAAGACCTGCAATTAGCAGGTACTGTTGTCTCAAAGAAAACAGTAAGTAATGCACTCCACCGCCATGGCCTGTATGCATGCTCACCACGCAAGACTCCATTGCTGGAAAAAAAGCATGTTGAAGCTTGTTTAAAGTTTGCTGCACAACATTTGGAAAAGCCAGTGAAATACTGGGAGAATATAGTGTGGTCAGACGAGAGCAAAATTGAACTGTTTGGATGTCATAATACACACCATGTTTGGAGGAGAAATGGCAATGCACATCACCCTAAAAACACTATACCAACAGTGAAGTTTGGAGGTGGGAACATCATGGTTTGGGGCTGCTTTTCAGCAAATGGTACTGGCAAACTTCACATAATTGAAGGAAGGATGAATGGGCAAATTTACAGAGGATGATGAAGATGAAACGAGGGTGGACATTTCAACAAGACAATGATCCCAAACACACAGCCAAGGAAACTCTCAATTGGTTTCAAAGAAAGAAAATAAAGCTGCTAGAATGGCCCAGCCAACCACCTGACTTAAATCCCATTGAAAATCTATGGAAAGAACTGAAGATCAAGATTCATAGAAGAGGCCCACGGAACCTTCAAGATTTGAAGACTGTTTGTGTGGAAGAATGGGCCAAAATCACACCAGAGCAATGCATGCGACTAGTTTCTCCATACAGGAGAGTGTCTTGAAGCTGTCATTACAAACAAAGGCTTTTGTACAAAGTATTAAATAAATATCAGTAAGTGTGTTCAATACTTTTTCCTTGTGTCATTTCACATTATTACACATAACTGTGTATGTATTATGTAGGCGATGCCTTGGTGCCTGGACTCTTTAATATTATTTCTTTGACCAGAGGAGTTGGCAAAACAGCTCAAAGTGATCTGGCACCCAGATTGCATATGTTTGTTGTGATTTCAGATCTTGGCTGACCGAAAGAGGTGGAAGAGTCAAAATCCAATTTTCGGATCATATTGATATGCTTTTTATTTAATAATATAATGGAATTTCACTGGGACATCTACTAATTAATATTAAGCAGTAACACACGCACACACCAACACAAACACTGTAAACAATGCTGCAACATACAGTATGTGCGTTTACACGCTCTCCATCTCTGCATTATACCTATACTGTACATTAAGAACTGCCTCCTTAGTCACTTAATAATGTTTACATATCTTACATTACTCATCTCATATGTATATTCTATACTATTCTACTGTATATTAGTCTATGCCGCTCTGACATCGCTCGTCCATATATGTATATAGTCTTAATTAATTCCTTACTTAGATTTGTGTGCATTGGGTATATGTTGTGAAATTGTTAGATATTACTTGTTAAATATATTACTGCATTGTCGGAGCTAGAAGCACAAGCATCTGCTAAACACGTGTATGTGACCAATAAAATTTGATTTGAGTTACTTTTAAAAAGTAGATCACTGCATCCAAACTGCTTCGTGAAACATTCTCACATCCAAATCTAAAATGTTAGATGAAAAAGTGCAAGAACAGATCACTCTTGAATCAGATGTTAACAGAATCAGAATGTGTAATTTAGCCTATTAAACACAAAAAGTGAATATTAGGCACACACAAGTGTTTCAAGTGAGAATTAGGCAGATCTGATGCTACTTCATCCATTTTGAATTGTATTTTTTTGTCGTTTCTGTTGTTAGCTACACAACTACATGACAAAAAAGTAATATACACTACCAAGATTTGAATTTAGTTCAACTACCACCAATCTACTGCAAAGTGTAGTTAAATTACTAGTTGAACTACATGTAGTTGACTACTCCCCAACACTGATGAGGTATTCTCAGATATCTGCATTGTTTAAGCAATGAAAACTGCAACACATTTCTGTGCAGCATTTGAAAAAGATGACACATTACACATCATGCTGTGTGTGTGTCTAGGGAACAAAATATGAAATGTGCACATAATAAGCCAGAAGTAACAGTTTGACCCTCAAAGATTGAGGGAAAAATGTATGAAATATTAATTTGCATTAACAATACAGTCCTCTAGTGTTCGTTTACATAACCATAATTGATTAGAAAACTGTTGTCGTTGCTCTCAGCAGTATTGGTTTTCAATTCCAATGACACAGGAACTTCTGCAGCATGACTGGCAATGCAGAGTATTAAAGTACATTTACACTGAACAAAAATATGTATTTATTTAACCCTAATTTTACCACACTGCTCTGGGGCATTTGGATATTCTCTCCTACTGGCCCTCCAACACCACTACCAGAAGCATCTGGTCTCCCATCCAGGGACCAACCAGGACCAACCCTGCTTTGCTTCAGAGGCAAGCCAGCATTGGGATGCAGTGTGGTATAGATTAGATAGATAGATAGATAGATAGATAGATAGATAGATAGATAGATAGATAGATAGATAGATAGATAGATAGATAGATAGATAGATAGATAGATAGATAGATAGATAGATAGATAGATAGATAGATAGATAGATAGATAGATAGATAGATAGATAGATAGATAGATAGATAGATAGATAGATAGATAGATAGATAGATAGATAGATAGATAGATAGATAGATAGATAGATAGATAGATAGATAGATAGATAGATAGATAGATAGATAGGTATTACACATTCAATATACTAAAAGCAATGCTGCTGGCAATATATAAATATAAACGCAACAAACAATTTCAAAGTTCATATAAGGAAATGGATCAGAAAACCAGTCAGTATCTGGTGTAACCACCATTTGCCTCATGTAGCGTTGTTGTCCCACTCCTCTTCAATGGCTGTGCGAAGTTGCTGGATATTGGCGGAAACTGGAACGCTGGGAACTGGGACATTTTCAGCTTCCAGGAATTGTGTACAGATCCATGCAACATGGAGCCGTGCATTATAAAGCTGACACATGAGGTGATGGCGGCGGATGAATGACACAACAATGGGCCTATGGGTATCTCTGTGCATTCAAATTGCCATCGATAAAATGCAGTTGTGTTTGTTGACCGTCGCTTACGCAAGCCTATACCATTACCCCACCACCACCATGGGGCACTCACAATGTTGACATCAGCAAGGACATGCCCAAGAGTAAATTTGACATCCTAGGAAGGAAGTTGGAGAAAGCCATGGACTGTACCTTGGAAAAGTAAACGCAGGACAACAAGGCCTTACATGTAATTAAACTATGATTACGCCTAGCATCAACCTATGTTTTCAGCCCCATAAAACCTGTGCTCTTTTGCATCATATGTCAAGGTACTATACAACTAGGCTATGAGTAAAAGGAACATCTGTGGTGGAACCTTTAGGCGTAGGGTGTACGGTCATTATAGGAGGTGATCTTAATACTGTAACAAACGACCGGGAGGCAAGTTCAAACGGAACTAAAAGGGAGACGAACCATTGAAATGAAACGTGGAAGGCGTGAACGTTGGAAGATTCTTTTTATTTTTTTATTCTTTAAAATAAATTCTCAATCCTTTTTGTGTTATGAAATGTAAATGTGATGTATTGTATTGGTGTTAATCACCTCTTTTGATCCCAAAAACTAGCTAAATATATATATAAATAATATATATATATTTATATATAAATATAAATGTATATATAAAGATCTCAAGCCTATTGAATAGACCCCTTTCCAGTACACAACACACAGACGTCACACACAGATACACGTGTCACGACTTCGGCTGAAGTTGGTCCCTCCCCTGGGTCGGGCGGCCAAAGGCGGTCGACGTCACCAGAGTTCTAGTCACCACCGATCCATTTCACATTTTACGTTTGTCCTGTTCCTTACACACCTGGTTCCCATTTCCACTAATTGTATGTTTGTTACTTATTCCCTCTGTTCCCCCCTGGTTCTTGTCCGTGATTGTTTCATGTCAGATGGTGTATTGTCTATTAAAAGAAATAACGTATTTACGTTCCTGCATTTCGCCCGTCTCCCTGCGCCTGTTTCCACCACTCCACTCTCATACGAAGTTCTGATAACACGCAACTCTTTGCTGCAGTAAGAAAGCCATCGGCATCTGCACCCATTTAACATAACCTAGATTTACGGTTTTATTACTTCTAAACAAATTTACTTTTGGGGGGTTCTCATACGCTTACAATGACGTTTGAATTGTTGCTTAAACAGTCGCCAAGATTATATTTGGTTGTAATCTTAGCAAAATAACTAAATTATTTTGGATGCAGCAGTTGTTAGCTAGAATGCTAATGCTCATTGACATAGGTTGTAGCAAAAGCTAGCCAAAGAGACATTGTATTGGTTGAAGTTCAAGTGTTTTTAAGTTATAATGCAGTTGATTTGCAATGATGACACAGACATTATATTATGCAGGACATTCATACCAGCCTTAATCCAATCATAATCCAAAAGTAGTGTGAAATTCATTCATAAGTGACATGTAAATAGAGGCTTTTTTTTGCCACCAGCTGCACGCGTCACTGGGTGCCGCAATGTTTGCAAACACAGAAGGGGTCTATATGAATTAGAGATATTTTTAACACACACAAAAAAAGCTGCAAAACAATTGTGTATCTCATGAAACCGAAAAGGATAAGATGGCTGTAGTTTTAAAGCTGATCCTGTAAAACAAAATGCAGTGCCTTCTGAAAGTATTCATACCCCTTGAATTATTCTATTATTTTGTTGTCTTACAGCCTGAATTCAAAATAGATTACAAAAAATATATATATATACAATACCCCATACATTTTTGAAAAAGTATTGAAAATGTAATACAGGAATATCTTATTTACATACAGCAAGTATTCACACCCCTGAATCAATACTTTGTAGAAGCACCTTACAGCTGTCATTCCGGGAAAGTCTCTAAGAATTTTCCACACCTGTATTGTGCAACATTTGCCTATTATTATTTTCAAAATTCTTCAAGCTCTGTCAAATTGGTTGTTGATCATTGCTAGACAACCATTTTCAGGTCTTGCCATAGATTTTCAAGTAGTTTTAAGTAAAACTGTAACTCAACCACTCACTGTCTTATTGGTAAGCAACTCCAGTGTATATTTGGCCTTGTGTTTTAGGTTATTGTCCTGCTGAAAGGTGAATTCATCTCCCAGTGTCTGGTGGAAAGCAGACTGAACCAGGTTCTCCTCTAGGATTTTGCCTGTGCTTAGCTCCATTCTGTACTCCCCAGTACTTAATGATTACAAGCATAAACATAACATAATGCAGCCACCACCATGCTTGAAAATATGGGGAACGGTACTCAGTAATTTGTTGTATTGGATTTGCACCAAACATAAGTCTGTATTCAGAACAAAGGATTAATTGCTTTGCCACCTTTTTTGTAGTATTACTTTAGTGCCTTGTTGCAAACACAAAGCATTCATTCGTTTCACTCTGTCAATTAGGTTAGTATTGTGGAGTAATTACAATGTTGTTGATCCATCCTCAGTTTCTCTTATCACAGCCATTAAACTCTGTAACTGTTTTAAATTCACCATTGGCCTAATGGTGAAATCATGTTAGGTAGGACACCTGTATATTTGTAGTGACTGGGTGTATTGATAAACCATACAAAGTGTAATTAATAACTTTGCCATGCTCAAAGGGATATTCAATGTCTGCGTTTAAATTGTTTTACCCATCTACCAATAGGTGCCCTTCTTTGTGAGGCATTGGAAAACCTCTGTGGTCTTTGTGGTTGAATCTGTGTTTGAAATTAATTGCTCGGTTAAGGGACCTTACAGACAGTTGTATGTGTTGAGGTAGTCATTCAAAAATAATATAAAACATTGTCATTGCACACAGAGTGAGTCCATGCAACTTATTATGTGACTTGTAAAGCACATTTTTACTCCTGAACTTATTTAGGCTTGCCATAACAAAGGGGTTGAATACTTATTGACTCGAGACTTTTCAGCTTTCAAATTTTTATAAATGTTTATACATTTCGAAAAAACATAATTTCACTTTGACATTATGGGATATTCAGGCTGTAACACAACAAAATGTGTAAAAAGTCAAGGGGTGTGAATACTTTCTGAAGGCACTGTATCATAGATGTCCTCAACCATTTAGCCTTAAAGACATGTTCCGGAACTTTGGCGACTACTAAGTCAATGTGTAGTTCACACATGCATAATTGATGAGCAGAATAACTGTCTAACAAAGTGGTCACCAACTGATCGATCACAAACCACTGGTCGATCTTCAAGGCATTCCTAGTCGATCACCAAACATTTCTGTAGAAAAGCCACGAAGGCTTGCACCTCTTTCTTTATTAATGTTGCACTGTTGGCAGTAGGTGCACCTCGGCCACAGCAAAGTTTGATACTAGCCCACGTAAGATTGAATAACTTTTTAAACCATGACCAGCGAGAGACTGTCAAAGAATACAGCAAAGAGCTGCTGTTTTTATGAGTGAGTTCATGTCTGTTTTTATTCAACACTATAACAAAGCATAAATGCCTTCTCCCTACTTCCACTCGCGCTGCATCTGCAACGAATGAGTAGCCAAGTGTATCGATAGCCCTGCGTTTTTATTATTATTAGTAGCTTGTCGTGTTTATTTTAATATTGAGGAATATTTTACTTTCTCTGGTCATAGGAACAACATACACCCCCAGTCAAAAGTTTGGAATATTACTCATTCAAGGGTTTTTCTTTATTTGTACTATTTTTTACATTGTAGAATAAAAGTGATATCAAGACATCAAAACTATGTGCAAAGCTGTCATCAAGGCAAAGGGTGGCTATTTCAAGAATGTCAAATATAAAATATATTTTGATTTGTTTAACACTTTTTTGGTTACTACATGATTCCATATGTGTTATGTCATAGTTTTGATGTCTTCACTTTTATTCTACAGTGTAAAAAATAGTAGACCTTGCCTTGCTTTTTGACTGCGAAAGTGATCTTGACTCTGAAAAGGTTGGTTACCACTGGTCTAACCTCAATTAGCCACGAAATCCCTAGTTTAAAAGCAACTGTTTTTCTAGAAGTTATGATGCGCCATTTTTCATACATTTTCCTCCACATGGGCAAACCCCCTAGAAATGTGAGTTCTAGCCAATGAGCTTCAGCCCCTCGCCATTTGATTGTCAGCTAGCAAGATGCACACACAAAGATAGCAATGATGTGGTGCGCATTTCAACACATATGTGACATTGTATGGAATTCTCTGGGACCTTTTGGCTAGTGAGCGCTACTGGCTAAAAACTATACAAACGTACTGGAGAATCTCTTTAATCAACCTAAAAGCCCAAGAAGCCACTGATACAAATCGTGCCTGTGGATGAATAATGGGAGGATTTTGGTTCCACCTCAGAAAAGAAAAAGCCATTGGTTGTGGCCATCATCCTCTGTCGGTTGCGGCCAGGATCAGTGTCCCCTCTGGGGACGGAGCTGAGAGTCTTGGTCATCTGCATCAGTAGAACTGGGTCTGGGAAACAGGCCCAATACAGGGAGTTAGCCAAGCAGGAGCATGAGGACATTGAAACATTGAAGCACATTCGGAAGCAAGCAATACAGTATCCAATCTGTGGGCTACTTCTGTTGCATAAATTTACTCAAAATTGCAATCTAAAAGAAAATATATACTGCAATTTGTTTTGCAATAGAATATACTATATGAGTAAATGATAGCTGGCTGTACTCAATTCTCAACTCAATTCAGTCTGAGAGAGAGAAGTTAAAATAGATAATAATCAATCAAATCCATAGGGTGGTTAGTGCATGTTATATGATTGACCAACAGTATATTTTTTAATAACCTTGGCTTGCACACCTGACTTGTCTTCACGAATTGCATCAGCCATTTGTTTTTAGGGTGAATCCCCAAAATTGGCCTTCAAATGTTCCTTCACATTGACTGGACTGGGTCAATGAAAGGTTGATACATTTAACATATCAAAACATGTTTCAAAGCATTGATTATTATGATTTGGACACAGATTTGATATTATATCAGGAAAATGTGGCTCGTTTTCTTACTGCAAGATGATGGAATCAAATCAAAACAACCTTTTATTTGTCACATGCGCCGAATCCAACAGGTTTAGACTTAACCATGAAATGCTTACTTACGAGCCCTTTCTCAACAACACAGAGTTAAAAAAGGAAATAGTACAGTCGTGGCCAAAAGTTTTGAGAATGACAAGTATCGGTCTCCACAAAGTTTGTTGCTTCAGTGTTCTTAGATCTTTATGTCAGTAGTTACTATGGTACACCGAAGTATAATTACAAGTATTCCATAAGTGTCAAAGGCTTTCATTGACAATGACATTCAGTTTATGCAAAGAGTCAATATTTGCAGTGTTGACCCTTATTTTTCAAGACCTCTGCAATCCGCCCTGGCATGCTGTCAATTAACTTCTGGGCCACATCCTGACTGATGGCAGGCCTTGCATAATCAATGCTTGGAGTTTGTCAGAAGTGGGTTTTCGTTTGTCCACCCGCCTCTTAAGGATCGCCCACAAGTTCTCAATGGGATTAAGGTCTGGGGAGTTTCCTGGCCATGGATCCAAAATGTTGATGTTTTGTTCCCCGAGCCACTTAGTTATCACTTTTGCCTTATGCCAAGGTGCTCCATCATGCTGGATGTGTTGGTACCATTCTTTATTCATGGCTGTGTTCTTAGGCAAAATTGTGAGTGAGCCCACTCCCTTGGCTGAGAAGCAACCCCACACATGAATGGTCTGAGGATGTTTTACTGTTGGCATGACACAGGACTGATGGTAGCGCTCACCTTGTCTTCTCCGGACAAGGTGTTTTCCGGATGGCCCAAACAATCGGAAAGGGGATTCATCAGAGAAAATGACTACCCCAGTCCTCAGCATCCCTGTACCTTTTGCAGAATATCAGTCTGTCCATGATGTTTTTCCTGGAGAGAAGTGACTTCTTTGCTGCCCTTCTTGACACCAGGCCATCCTCCAAAAGTCTTCGCCTCACTGTGCGTGCAGATGCACTCACACCTGCCTGCTGCCATTCCTGAGCAAGCTCTGCACTGGTGGTGCCCCGATCCCGCAGCTGAATCAACTTCTTCACAACAATTGAACCTCTCTCCTTGAAGTTCTTGATGATCGGATAAATGGTTGATTTAGGTGCAATCCTATCAGCAGCAATATCCTTGCCTGTGAAGCCCTTTTTGTGCAAAGCAATGATGACGGCATGTGTTTCCTTGCAGATAACCATGGTTGACAGAGGAAGAACAATGATTTCAAGCACCACCCTCCTTTTAAAGCTTCCAGTCTGTTATTCTGACTCAATCAGCATGACAGAGTGATCTCCAGCCATGTCCTCGTCAACACTCTCACCTGTGTTAACGAGACAATCACTGACGTGATGGCAGCAGGTCCTTTTGTGGCAGGGCTGAAATGCAGTGGAAATGTTTTTGGGGGATTAAGTTCATTTTCATGGCAAAGAGGGACTTTGCAATTAATTGCAATTCATCTGATCACTCTTCATGACATTCTGGAGTATATGCAAATTGCCATCATCAACACTGAGGCAGCAAACTTTGTGGAGACCAATACTTGTGTCATTCTCAAAACTTTTGGCCACGACTGTACACAGTCAGAGAAGTCAAGTACACCCTCAGCAACATTTCATCACATTTTGAAAACATCTTATCAAAGGCATTAGCAAAGACGTGGTGTGGGTTTGTTGTGGCCTTGTACTCCACAGGGAGCAATGAAAAGCAAGTAAGAAAGTTATTAAAGGCCAGTTTAGTCCTCATAGTCCATTTCATGACCGTTAATAGAAAATATTCACATGATTCCATTATTCACATACAGCTATTGTAAAGTAAACACATAATTTCACAGTAGCCTAAATATTCCAGGAGATCAATGGCTTAGATACCTTCTCCACAGGTTGAGGAAACTATACACAAAACGAATCATGTGACCAAATATTTAGGAAGAGGTCATCTATTCATGGAGTCTGTGAAGGAAGAAACCACATGGAAAAAGAGCTAAGTAAGTTAGGTCAAGAATTTGTGTATTATAATTAGCTCATGATGTTGTTGGGTCTGTAACCATGTTTGCCAGTGACAGTCTCTTTTTTTTTTTTTTTAAATCAACAAAAAGTTAAATAATAGACCCATGTAAGGGTTGTTTTGTTTGCGCAATGGTATTTTATGCATAATAGCATTTCTGTCTATAACCTTACAATATAAATGTGCCTTGCCTCACGTTCACGTACAGTATCAACACTGCATGGCAATGCATGCAATTAGGAAGATGTTGTTTTGAAACTTATCACCATGGTTCCAAAATCACGAGCAAAGAGTTGTAGTGTATTTTTTCAGTCATTACCTGTGCTCCCCATTTCTCCCTCCACTGATACATTCATGCATAGGCTTTCAATGGCATTATTTATAGTAGTAAAGATACAGATATCAAAACAGCCACTGACGATAGATTGTTCTTATATAGTCAAATCAATTATTAAATAATGCACACTTGAGACAGGTATGGTAGTATTACTTCATCAGAAAAGTGTATTCAGTCACACCAGAAGGTGGCAGTAAAATGCAGTTATCTAATACCTGTTCCAAGCGAGTGATTGTTTGTGTTCGTTTGAGGATACAATTTAGTGAAACCAGTAGTATATTGCAACTTTAACTGATCCTAAAACTAACTTTCCTCACATTTTGCTGTTAGTAGAGTCAGGGTTAGTTTAACAGATTTGTGAAAAAAAAAAGATTTAAAAAAAAGGGCTGGTGCGAAACAGAGGAGGATGTGATGTAATGTAAGTTCCGGTTTGCACCACCTCTTTTCGTTGAGGCTCTACTAGCGGCCGGGTGGGTGCTCGTTTTTGTCCATAACAATTTTAATGAAATTGACTAGTAGACGCTTTTATAATGTTATAGAAATACACCAGTGTCCCTCCGCTACCGTATACGTGTCTATGTAGTCATTTGGTTATCACATGTGAGACGTGTAAAGTGTAAATATGAGTATTTAAATACGAGTTCCAGCATGTGGCAGAGGCCTTACAGGAAGCACTGTCTGGACTGCAGTTGATTATAGTTAACTTGACACCGCTAGCTAGTAAGTTAGCGAGGTGGTTGGCTGCTCATTCGATAGCTAGCGTGCTCACTGTTATCCTCCAAAGACATTGAGTTGGACTCAATAGCAAGCTTTTAAAAGAGATATCCGTTAACTATTGCAACCAACTCATAAAATTTTATACCAACAGCCTGCCAAGATGCAGATCTTTGTGAAGACGTTGACTGGGAAAACCATCACCCTTGAGGTTGAGCCCAGCGATACTATTGAAAATGTCAAAGCCAAGATCCAGGATAAGGAAGGTATGGTGTTTTCAAGTTTCATTGTAGCCCATTTGTCATACTGTATTGATGTTTCATTAAGGAGAGGTGGATTTTACACTGATACTAGCAGTGTGCTGTAGTGATTTCATTATAGTGGATCATATCCATATGCTTTTTATTCTCAGGTATTCCTCCTGACCAGCAGCGTCTGATCTTCGCTGGCAAACAGCTTGAAGATGGTCGCACCTTGTCAGACTACAACATCCAGAAAGGTAAGAGAATTAGTTCATATGAGAGCATGTAATGCTGCTCATAGTTATCAGTCAGCTCTGTGTGAAAAGGTACCTGACAAGACATTCTCTCGAACTTTGGTGGCTAGTATTTTTTTAAACCTGATTTGTGCTGGATCTGTCAGTGTAGTTCATACATGCATAATCTATGAGCAGAATAACTCTTTTACCCAAATTAGCCACAATCACTTGTTTTGAAAGTTAGTTTTCTGGATGATGTGTGATGCCATTGTCCCAAAATGTTCTCCAACGGGGCCCAGCCCCCCTGCCATTTTGAGTGACAGTTGGCCAGATGCACGCACAGCGGAGGGAGAGGGCATGCAATGACGTGGCGCACATGATGTAGTAGGATGTTTTCGGGGACCACTCTGCTTGTGAGTGTTACTTTAAGAACTACTGGCTAAAAAGTACTATTGTTTGTTCTCCTCCAGAGTCCACATTGCATCTTGTGCTGCGTCTTCGTGGAGGCATCATCGAGCCGTCTCTGAGACAGCTGGCCCAGAAGTACAACTGTGACAAAATGATCTGCCGCAAGTGAGTAGCGCTGAGTACAGTTACCTTAATGGTGGTAAGGTTGGTGCGTTTCTTAACACACCGTTTTATTTTTTTTGTTTCTCATTTAACAGTAAGAAACCTAAATCCACATTTGAGATTGAGGTTATGGAAATGCAACGTTCGGCAACTGCAGTAATGTTGCTGTGTATAAAGGAAAACAAGTCCCCTTGAATGGTTGAATGGACCAGTTTAATTCCATTGTTTCACGTTAACCACATCCCATACATATTCAGATTTCGTGGGGCTGAAAAGACTGGGTAGATAACCAGTATAGTGTATTGGTTCCAATTGGAGCGGCTTAGACCGCTGGGCCACACCAGGCCACACAATTTGGACAGTTCTGAGATTTTTTTGTGTTGCAGGTGCTACGCTCGCCTCCACCCTCGTGCTGTCAACTGCCGCAAGAAGAAGTGTGGACACACCAACAACCTGCGCCCCAAGAAGAAGCTGAAGTAAACTATTGGCTTGGTGCTTTCTGTGGGACATATGCGGAACTTATGTCAAATAAAAAATTTAAAAAATGACATTGCCTGGCCTTGGTGTTAGAGAAAAGACTAAAGGATCAACTCATTTCTAAGTACAGTTGAATTTGCTTTTGATAGTCAGCTCAAAAGAGAAATCAAACATAATTCAAGGTGACTCGCATGTAACAAATTAATTGAACCAGCCCCAAATGAAGCTGACGAGCACAATGCTGTCTGAGTACCGTTTTGAAATTGCAGGCAAAAAAAGGTTTTAGTATGACATTTAAAATGGTATGCTTTAAATGCCATGTTCACTCAATTTGGCTTTTAAGCTATACTGAACAAAAATAACATTTTACTGAGTTACAGTTCATATGTAAATCAAGTCAATTTAAATGAGGGCCTAATCTATTAATTTCACATGACTGGGTGGGAATAAGGCCCAGCTAATCAGAATTAGTTTTTCCCCACAAAGGGTCTTTATTGAGCATTAGTTAACTCATTCGCCGATATTTGTTTACACTAAATAGTATGTAGTATAAAGTTTAGGCAAGCCACATTTCTGACACGGCCAACATGTTTGTGCTTGATGCACTTCTACTCAGAACAGCCTTGTCAACTAATTTACAAGATATTAAGTCATGTAAAAGGTGAGTAGGAAAGTGCAGTAGACAGAATTGTATGACATTGCAAAGGATTGAAAAGCACAACTTGATTGGATGGAACTGTCTCCCAAATTAAAGATGAATCACTGGCAAGTGAAAAAAATCATAAAAACAATCAGTCGACAGTTAGGAGATCTGTAGTTTGTTAATCAAATACATAGCATTGAAAAATAAACCTCAATTTTTGCAACGTTTAATTGTATACAAATACTTGCACTACATTTAGCTCCACAATATCGGGTTTCTCATACAATGTAACTTCCATTTTCATTATTATAAACATGGGTTCCTTCTATGCAGAAAGTTAAGTAAAATCAGGCAAGTGTGATTAGTAAGGCCCTGTTTTAACTGGATTTTTTTTTTAAATCCTTGACTACCTTCCCTTGTTAAATGATATGATCATTTTTACAGTATTTGAACGTAGGTCGCTGAGGTATTTGAAGTATTAGTGATGGTCAATAAGTAACTTGTGAAGTGTATTAAGAGGATGAGAACACTACATACCCTACGCTCCATTTTAATTACAAAATAATTCCACAAGCATTCCAAGACAAAGTTGTATTCATTTTTTTTCCCATTATCTAAAATGTATTGTCCAGTTAGTACCGATTCTGTACATATTTGGTACTACATTTCGTATCGTTACTCCAGTTGGACGATCACTTTATGTCAACGGTCTTCTCCAGAAAGTTTGAGATGGGCTAGTAAAACGACCATGTTCCCAAAACTAAGAATATAGGCATTGACGTACACAGAGCAGGTGGCACTTTCTAAATATCTTCACATTCATTTTTGGGTGACAGTCAGTCACACTTTTAGGTAGGAACAGCAGTCACCACATTTACATGCACACCAGTATCCCGTTATTATTCAGTATACTCAAGTATTCCATTTCTGTCATAACTTGTTGCCCTTGAAGACTAAATAAAGTAATGCTCACCAGAATGTCTTACATCGATAAAATTGTATTAGTAATCTAGTTACTGTTAAAGCTGTTTGTTTTGTTTAGGGACCTGGGAGAAAACGCAAAAACTCCAAAACAGAAAGAAATGTTCCTGTGCAAAATGTCCAAATCTCATCAGTTTGCCCGGTTTTAAGGAAATGAAAAGCTGAGAAAACCATGAAACATGTTTCTGATAAGACCAGTTCGTCTTGGGAGCATATTTTATGTGGTTGAACTACCTACTGTCTGCTTGCATAACTGTCAAAGATAACATGTTACACGCGCATTTGCATTTTCCTCAAGAGATGCTGAAAGAAAATTATTTCTCCATCCCTGTTTACGGAGACAAAATGAACATTTGTTGTATCCTTTTACTGCAAGAAATGCATAATTCTGGAGCTAATATTATATTAGGCTACATATGAGTGGTTATAGGCCTACAGTTAGTGTCCAGATTTCAGTTAATATTCCATTTAACCCATATGAACTTAAATTAGGAATGTTCTGTTTATTCATGGAACAGGGATACTTGTGAGCGGGATATCAAAGGTGCATGTAAACACCTTATACCGAAAAAGACCTTAAGCAGGATATGAGCTACTATCTGGAATACTGTGCACATGTAAACGTGGTCATTGTTCAACAGAATTGCAGTTTGTCTACATGAAGAACACAAGAATGTGCTTTGGTGATGTCATATTACCTACAGAGTACTTCTAAAAAAAAATATTGCTAATTCAACACTAATTTAACCTTATTTGTACCTATATCACTACTACCAAGAAAAAAATGCCTAGGTCAGAAGAGAATCGATGGTGTGCATCAGTGAAAGTTCAGATACCAAGTTAGCTTTGCATTGAATCAAGTACAGTAAATCTTTACTAATAACACTACTTGTGCTTTTAAATCTATTCGTAAAAGTATAACTCACATCACTGTACTTGGCAAGGTTCTTTGCTGAGCTCATTAAGTTTTGTCATTGAGTATCCTTGGTGATAAGTCCTCTGCAGCAACGTTTCTGTAAGATGACCAAATCATAATTATGTAAACTGTTAATGTGATACAATACATAAAACAATAGAAGTAAACCTATTATTAATTGCTAATACTGACAAAAAGTAAACAATAATTTGGCACCTACATTAAGCGCAAGCACAGATTAAATTCAACTACTTTTAAAGTTCAAGATAACCTGCTATCATAGAGGTTGACTGAATCTTAATCAAATAAAACATTTTCATAAATGGTGTAAAGGTCGACACAACAATTCTCTCCCAGCGACGTGAATATAGACAAAAAAAATAAAAAAAGACTGCTCCCACACACACCACCTTGAAAATAACAATGAACCGCTGCAACAGGTGGATCCACGGTTCTACTCTTAACCACTGTAGTAATGTGCTTGAGCAAACATTGTTCCAAAAGAGCTAGCTTCCTTTCATTCCTTGTCCATCGCCTTCTACAATCCTGTCATTGTGTTGCGCTATTTGTCGATGAGCTTGGCCAAGCTCTGTCGCAGGCCATTCAGGTCGTAGATCTTGACGTCCAGGACGTCGATGACCCGCTGAACCTCACTCTCCACCCGATCTCGCTCCTTCAGAGAGGAAGCCAGAGTCTGCTCGGCGCACTCCACCCGTTGCTCAAGTTCTGCGTTCCGTGTCTCCAGATCCTAGAAGGTCCACAAGTGACAGAGGACTTCAGATCAATCCATGTTAGAAAAGGGTCAATGGGAAGGTCTCAATTGCATACTCCTCGCCTCCTTCTCAAAACCCATTGGATGAGAAAGCCAGAGGTCCCGCTTCTCTGACCATTTACTCCAATGGATTTTGAGGAGGCGGCGAGTAGAGAGGATGCAAGGAGTATGCCGTTGAGATTCTACCACTGTCATATCTTTAGTTTTTCTCCCCTGCATTGTTTCAGACCCTTTGAAAAATCTCAGAGACCCCCAAGTGGTGCCTGCCCCCCTGGCTGAGAATCACAGTATAGTTTGGAAAAGTAAAAAATGCATGTTCTGCCGCAAATCCTAAAACTCACCTGAAGTCTCTGAACGGCCTCTTCCCTCTCTTTCTCTAAATCATGGATATCTGAATTCTTGCTCTGTAGAGTGTGGATTTCCTAAAAAAAAGACAAGAAATTAACATCCCATCATGTATAAAAATGCTGGGTAGGCCCAGTTGACCATTATTTTGGCTACCATGGCTATGCCACCACAGGATGACAATGCCCCGATCCTCAGGGCAGGAGTGGTCACGGAATGGTTTGATGAGCATGAAAACAATATGCCATGGCCGTCTCAGTCACCAGATCTCAACCCAATTGAACACTTATGGGAGATTCTGGAGTGGCGCCTGAGACAGTTTTACACCAAAGTTTAAACAAAACACCAAATTATGGAATTGCTTGTCCCTCCAATAGAGTTCCAGACACTTGTAGAATCTATGCCAAGGTGCATTGAAGCGGTTCTGGCTTGTGGTCTCCAAACGCCCTATTAAGACTCTTTATGTTGATTTCCTTTATTTCGGTAGTTACCTGTCCATATACAGTGCCTTAAGAAAGTATTCCGACCCCTTGACTTTCACATTTTGTTACGTTACAGCCTTACTCTAAAATTGATAGAATTGTTATTTCTCATCAATCTACACAAAATACCCCATAATGACAAAGTAAAAACAGGTTTAGAAATTGTTGCTAATTTATATAAATAAATAAGTATTCAGACCCTTTACTCAGTTGAAGCGCCTTTGGCAGCGATTACAGGATAGAGTATTCTTGAGTATGACGCTACAAGCTTGGCACACCTGTATTTGGGGAGTTTCACCCATTTTTCTCTGCAGATCCTCTCAAGCTCTGTCAGGTTGGATGGGGAGTGTTGCTGTACAGCTATTTTCACGTCTCCAGAGATGTTCGATCGGGTTCAAGTCCGGGCTCTGGCTGGGCCACTCAAGGACATTCAGAGACTTGTCCCGAAGCCACTCCTGCGTTGTCTTGGCTGTGTGCTTAGGGTCGTTGTCCTGTTGGAAGGTGAACCTTCGCCCCAGTCTGAGGTCCTGAGCGCAATTCCTTCGACCAGTCATGGACTTCTCTCAGCTACCCATAGCAAGCGGTACCGGAGCGCCAAGTCAAGGTTCAAAAGGCTTCTTAACAGCTTATCAAATGGCTACCCGGACTATTTGCATTGTTCCCCCGCCGCCCCTACCCCGCCCCCCCTCTCTTTTACGCTGCTGCTACTCTCTGTTTACCACCTATGCATAGTCACTATGCAGTAAGTTTACATACACCTTAGCCAAATACATTTAAACTCCTGATATTTAATCCTAGTAAAAATTCCCTGTCTTAGGTCAGTTAGGATCACCACTTTATTTTAAGAATGTTAAATGTCAGAATCATTTATTTCAGCTTTTATTTCTTTCATCACATTCTCAGTGGGTCAGAAGTTTACATACTCAATTAGTATTTGGTAGCAATGTCTTTAAATTGTTTAACTTGGGTCAAACGTTTCAGGTAGCCTTCCATAAGCTTCCACAATAAATTGGGTGAATTTTGGCCCATTCCTCCTGACAGAACTGGTGTAACTGAGTCAGGTTTGTAGGCCTCCTTGCTCGCACACGCTTTTTCAGTTATTTCCACACATTTTCTATAGGATTGAGGTCATGGCTTTGTGATGGCCACTCCAATACCTTGACTTTGTTGTCCTTAAGCCATTTTGCCACAACTTTGGAAGTATGCTTGGGGTCATTGTCCATTTGGAAGACCCATTTGCGACCAAGTTTTAACTTCCTGTCTGATGTCTTGAGATGTTGCTTCAATATATCCACATAATTTTCCCTTCCTCATGATGTCATCTATTTTGTGAAGTGTACCAGTCCCTCCTGCAGCAAAGCACCCACACAACATGATGCTGCCACCCCGTGCTTCACGGTTGGGATGGTGTTCTTCGGCTTGCAAGCCTCCCCCTTTTTCCTCCAAACATAACGATGGTCATTATGGCCAAACAGTTCTATTTTTGTTTCATCAGACCAGAGGACATTTCTCCAAAAGGTACGACCTTTGTCCCCATGTGCAGTTGCAAACCGTAGTCTGGCTTTTTTATGGCAGTTTTGGAGCAGTGGCTTCTTCCTTGCAGAGCGGCCTTTCAGGTTATGTCGATATAGGACTCGTTTTACTGTGGATATAGATACTTTTGTACCCGTTTCCTCCAGCATCTTCACAAGGTCCATTGCTGTTGTTCTGGGATTTGCACTTTTCGCACCAAAGTACGTTCATCTCTAGGAGACAGAACGCGTCTCCTTCCTGAGCGGTATGAAGGCTGCGTGGTCCCATGGTGTTTATACTATTGTTTGTACAGATGAACGTGGTACCTTCAGGCGTTTGGAAATTGCTCCCAAGGATGAACCAGACTTGTGGAGGTCTGAGGTCTTGGCTGATTTCTTTTGAGTTTCCCATGATGTTGAGCAAAGAGGCACTGAGTTTGAAGGTAGGCCTTGAAATACATCCACAGGTACACATCCAATTTACTCAAATGATGTCAATTACCCTATCAGAAGCTTCTAAAGCCATGACATCATTTTCTGTTTAAAGGCACAGTCAACTTAGTGTATGTAAACTTCTGACCCACTGGAATTGTGATATAGTGAATTATAAGGGAAATAATCTGCCTGTAAACAATTGTTGGAAGAATGACTTGTGTCATGCACAAAGTAGATGTCCTAACCGACTTGCCAAAACTATAGTTTGTTACCATGAAATCTGTGGAGTGGTTGAAATGAGTTTTAATGACTTGTGTATGTAAACTTCCGACTTCAACTGTATTACCTAAATTAGTCTGACTAACCGGTGCCCCTGTACCGGTACCACCTGTGTGTAGAGATAGAGATAATTTTTACTGTCATTTTAAAGTTTTTTATTTCTTTACTTATCTATTGTTTACATAATACTTATTTTTTTATACTTAAACTGCACTGTTGGTTAAGGGCTTGTAAGTAAGCATGTCACTGTAAGGTTACAACTGTTGTATTCGGCGCACGTGACAAATAAACTTTGATTTGATTTGAAAAGAGGTCAATATTGGTTTCATCAAACCAGAGAATGTTGTTTCTCATGGTCTGATAGTCTTTAGGTGCCTTTTGGCAAACTCCAAGATGGCTGTCATGTTCCTTTTACTGAAGAGTGGCTTCCGTCTGGCCACTCTACGATAAAGGCCTGATTGGTGGAGTGCTGCAGAGATGGTTGTCCTTCTGGAAGGTTCTCCCATCTCCACAGAGGAACTCTAGAGCTCAGTCAGAGTGACCATAGGGTTTTGGCAAACTCCAAGTGGGCTGTCATGTGCCTTTTACTGAAGAGTGGCTTCCGTCTGGCCACTCTACCATAAAGGCCTGATTGGTGGAGTGCTGCAGAGATGGTTGTCCTTCTGGAAGGTTCTTCTCCCCCGACTGCTCAGTTTGGCAGGGCGGCCAGCTCCAGGAAGTCTTGGTGATTCCAAACTTCTTCCATTTAAGGCCACTGTGTTCTTGGACCTTCAATGCTGCAGACATTTCTTTGGTACTCTTCCCCAGATCTGTGTCTCGACAAAATCCTGCCTCGGAGCTCTACGGACAATTCCTTCGACCTCATGGTTTAGTTTTTCCTCTGACATGCAATTGAATTTACCACAGGTGGACTCCAATCAAGTTGTAGAAACAGCTCAAGGAGGATCAATGGAAACAGGATGCACCTGAGCTCAATTTCGAGTCTCATAGCAAAGGTTCTGAATACTTATGTAAATAAGGTATCTGTTTTTATTTTTAATACATTTGCAAGAAAATCTAAAAACCTGTTTTAGCTTAGACATTAGGGGGTATTGTGTGTAGATTGCTGAGGAAATTTTAGAATAAGGCTGTAACGTAACAAAATGTGGAAAAAGTCAAGGGGTCTAAATACTGTATGTGAAGCAATTTCATTTGAACAAGAGGTGGAATTTAGAGTCTGCAAAACACATCTACCAAGGAAATTTCCGCTTCTAGATGGGAAGTGCTCGAAAAATAATGAACCTGTACCTCACTAGTTTCTTCTTTCAACAGTGCTATCTAGCTTAGAAGACTGGCACCTTGAGGCTAGTAGTACCTGGCTACCTGGAAAGTGTGTCTGAGCTGCGGGTCTTACCTCGTCTTTAGCTTTGAGCAAGGCTTCCAACTCCTCTAAGGACTGGGTCAGCTCATCCCTAGTCTCAGACTCACTGGGACCAGGTCGCCCGCTCTGAGCCTCCAGCTCTGCCACCTGCAAACACACAAAACCAGAGAAAGAGAGAACACTCTAAATAAGGACTTTTTAAATACTAGTGTACATGCTGTTACAGGCTTTGGTTTTTCTATTTATGGTTGAACATCAGCTCATCTCGGCTGTCAGCTATGAAGTGTTAAAGGACCACAATAACGCAGAATACATCACTATGGAGACCTTTTATTAATTGCTGGAGGGATTTAACAATAAGGTGTGCGGATGTAGACATTAATGTGACCTACTTTTACCTGTTCTGCAAATAAATTGTGACTCAAAAAGTTTGAATTCCACATGCTCATGTGGGGAGTGACCGTGATTTAAAAAAGAGAACAAACCATTTACCCCTTGAAGTTTAAAAGTTTTTACTTTTCCCAAATTATCTTCACTTTAGCAACGGACAGGAACATGGTTAGAATCGTACAACAAAAGAGACTTGTTTATTGAAAACTGACTGGAGTTTGCATGGGTTTGTGCTCAGCCTTTGCAATTACCCTATCTCCTCCGCATCTTCAGAGTGAATTTCAAAGTGGCCTTTTAAGATTCCATGTCATGCCATCCCTCGAAGCTTGAGAAAGCTGCTGTAAGGGTATCTAGCATTCCGACAGGACCCAACCCCATCCTGTCAAATCCATGTGATAGCAAGTCCCTGGGGGAATGTCCCCTTTCACACCACAGCTGACAACATAGACAACAGTCTTACTGATTTGTCCTGAAGCCAATCTAACCCCTACATACAGTATATGAAAATAGTCCTTTCTAAAATTCAAATTCCATCTCTAAAACAGTAATCAAATTGCCTTGCAGGAAAATTAATAGGAGCACAAGTCGAGCTTGTATGAACAACGTTAGCATTTTGAGAGAACCAACAGATGGGATTTTAGAACAGTGTGTGCTCTACCATCCCTTGATTTGGTTTGTCTTTAAAAAGGACTTCCTCGCTTTGCTCCTACTGCGTCTAAGCTACTGTCTAGAGAAGTGCAAGACATGAGAGCAGCCTGGGGACCAGAGCATCTCTGCAGTGTCAGAGATACCCCTGAAAATAAACCAACTCCTTCAGTAAAGCGTGTCTACTGCTTGGAGAGCCTGGAGAGGAAAGGGCTTATTTTGAATGGTGGCATGGTAGAAAATCCTAGCCAATGGCTTCCCTGCTCTCCCTCTGGTGGTTTTTCTTTCCTTCCCTATCTAGGGCAGGGGGAAATAGGGTGTCCTGTCCTCAACTGCCCCGCCAAGCCCTGGGGACATGGTCTACTTCCAACCACCTGGTTGACTTTGTTGTAAAAGTGGATAACCTCTAGTTTTTTTTGGACTAAGATGGATGTTGTTCCCCTCAGTGTCTGGAGCTAAAATAGGACTGTTGACAGACAATTTTTTCTGGCAGATGTTACGGTGGTACTTTAATCTGCCACATGAAAGAACCTCATTAAGCTTGACCAAGGGCACATCTCTTTTTCCAATTAAGTTTAAGTTATGCAAAACACATTCTCCCTCTGATTATCGATGCACGTCAACAGTGCTATATCTTTTTCTCCGCAGCTCTGAATGTGCTGTATTTACCAAATGTCAGTATGGTCCTTTGACATACAAGCGGTAGACACGGATCCTGACCATATTTTATATATTTATTTTGTATATTTTTTTTTTCTTCACCTTTATTTAACCAGGTAAGCCAGTTGAGAACAAGTTCTCATTTTACAACTGCGACCTGGCCAAGACAAAGCAAAGCAGTGCGACAAAAACAGAGTTACACATGGGATAAACAAAAGTACAATCAATAACACTATGTACAGTGTATGCAAATGTAGTAAGATTAGGAAGGTTGGGCAGTAAATAGGCCACAGTGGCGAAGTAATTACAAATGAGCATTAACACTGGAATGATAGCTGTGCAGATGATGTGCAAATAGAGATACTGGGGTGCAAATGAGCAAAAAATAATAAATATGGGGATGAGGTAGTAGGCTGGGCTATTTACAGATGGGCTGTATACAGGTGCAGTGGTCAGAAAGCTGCTCTGACAGCTGATGCTTAAAGTTATTGAGGGAGATGGTAGTCTCCAACTTCGTTCCAGTCATTGGCAGCAGAGAACTGGAAGGAATGGCGGCCAAAGGAGGTGTTGGCTTTGGGGATGACCAGTGAAATATACCTGCTGGAGCGCATGCTATGGGTGGATGTTGCTATGCTGACCAGCGAGCTGAGATAAGGTGGGAATTTACCTAATAAAGACTTATAGATGACCTGGAGCCAGGTGGTTTGGCAATGAATATGTAGTGAGGGCCAGCCAACGAGAGCTTACAGGTCGCAGTGGTGGGAAGTATATGGGGCTTTGGTAACAAAACGGATGGCACTGTGATAGACTACATCCAATTTGCTGAGTAGAGTGGAGGCTATTTTGTAAATGACATCGCCGAAGTCAAGGATCAGTAGGATAGTCAGTTTTACGAGGGCATGTTTGGCAGCATGAGTGAAGGAGGCTTTGTTGCGAAATAGGAAGCTGATTCTATATTTAATTTTGGATTGGAGATGCTTAATGTGAGTCTGGAAGGAGAGTTTACAGTTTAACCAGATGCCTAGGTATTTGTAGGTGTCCACGTATTCTAAGTCAGACCCGTCGAGAGTAGTGATGATAGTCCGGTGGGCGGGTGCGGGCAGCGTTCGATTGAAAAGCATGCATTTAGTTTTACTAGCATTTAGGAGCAGTTGGAGGCCACGGAAGGAGTGTTGTATGGCATTGAAGCTTGTTTGGAGGTTTGTCAAAACAGTGTCCAAAGAGGGGCCAGATGTATACAGAATGGTGTCGTCTGTGTAAAGATGGATCAGAGAGTCACCAGCAGCGAGAGCGACATCGTTGATCTATATAGAGAATAGAGTCGGCTCAAGAATTGAACCCTGTGGCACCCCCATAGAGACTGCCAGAGGAGCGGACAACAGGCCTTCCGATTTGACACACTGAACTCTATCTGAGAAGTAGTTGGAGAACCAGTCATGGCAGTTATTTGAGAAACCAAGGCTGTTGAGTCTGCAAATAAGAATGCGGTGATTGATAGTCGAAAGCCTTGGCCAAGGTCAATAAAGACGGCTGCAGTAGTCTTTTATCTATGGTGGTTATGATATCGTTTAGTATCTTGAGTGTGGCTGGGGTGCACCCATGACCAGCTCGGAAACCAGATTGAATAGCCGAGAAGGGATTCGAAGTGGTCAGTGATCTGTTTGTTAACTTGTCTTTCGAAGACTAGAAAGGCAGGGCAGGATGGATATAGGTCTGTAGTTTGGGTCTAGTGTGTCTCCCCCCTTGAAGAGGGGGATGACCGCGGCAGCTTTCCAATCTCTAGGGATTTCAGACGATACGAAAGTGAGGTTGAACAGGCTAGTAATAGAGGTTGCAACAATTTCAGCAGATAATTTTTGAAAGAAAGGGTCCAGATTGTCTAGCCCAGCAGATTTGTAGGGGTCCAGATTTTGCAGCTCTTTCAGAACGTCAGCTATCTGGATTTGGGTGAAGGTGAAGCGGGGGGGTACAGAGCTGGGCTTGGGCAAGTTGCTGCGGGGGGTACAGAGCTGTTGGCTGGGGTAGGGGTAGTCAGGTGGAAAGGATGGCCAGCCGTAGCCACTCGGTTGCAGCTAGCTACCATTGATCTTAAGTAGATCTGCATATGCTGTTGCTTTGAGAATGGTCTCTCATGGTCAAAATCCCATTTCGACCACCAAAGTGGCAAAATCTAAGGGTTACCCACTATTAAAACATTATAATCTACCGTTATGGATCCAGACCAGTTAGCTGGGACGCAGACAACCAGAACAGCAGTGGTCTGTCACCATAGCTCTTACCTGATCTCGGAGCCTACCGGTCTCTTCCTCATACTCGGCCAGCTGTTTCTTCCACTCCTCCACGCCAGTGTTAGCCTCGTGAAGCGCCGCCACTAGCTTAGCGTTGCTATCCTGCAGGGTGAACAGCTCTGTCTCCAGGCTAATCTCACATATGGAACTGGAGAAAAAATAACAAATCAGAAGATAAGTGCACCATGGTTAGACTAATCAGAGGTCATATTCAGGTGCAAAGTAAAGCTCACCAAGTGATATACAGCTATTAAGGGGCTTTAGAATCCCCGTCATGCCAGAATGTGGGACCATTATATTGATTACATTGAATGGACAAGAGCTTTCAAATAATTTGAGGGAGATGGGAAAGTTACACTAGTCTTCTAAGACCAGCATCTTCTAAAGTACTGAGGCCTCAGGCAAAAACACCCTCCATGCCGTTTCTAACTGCCTGCCAACTACCAACCAATTCACCATAGCAACAGGCACTAAAAAACATACAACCCTCATTACAGGGGGTTGTCAGAGAACATGGGGTTTAAAATTGTGTTTTGTGTGCTTGGGTGGGATGGGGTACAGACTGGTGCCTGATTGGCTCTGTTGTAGAACCTCATTTATGACCATGTTTTAACTACACATGACTCAGCTTCATACAGTCAGTGGCCATCTGTCATTAGGTTCAACCTCCTACTCACAACAACCTCCACAATAGGAGAAACCATACTGCCTAGGGCCATGACTTGATTTAGCTAGTACATTTCCACAGCTAAAACAAAGCCCATACACCCTATATAGTTAAAGGTTAAATCAATTAAAAAATTAAAAAATAAATATATGAGTTATGATAGATGAATATGTACACTATACATTGTTAGAGTGTTAGGTGAAAAAAAAGATAAATATTGCAAGTTGATATAAATAAATAAAAAATATTTGCATGGTTAACTATACAGGTCGATGGCAGAGAAAGATACTTAAATAGCTAAATGTGCGTATGATATAAGTGAGGGTAATAATAGTTTACTTAATATACAGTCTGGTTAAATCTACAGGTAAGTGAATATTTGCATGGTTAAATTAACTGTACAGGTAAATGACAGGAAGAGATACTTAAAAAGCTAAATGTGCGTATGATATAATTTTGGGTAATAATAATAATAATTCCCTTAAAACACAGTCCTTAGTACTGGGTTTATTACAGATAATGTACGTATTGCACATTCGATATACTAAATGCAATGAAAAGCGATACTACTGACAGGATACTAATATGCATTCCTGAGTGAATGACTACGTACAGTTGAAGTCGGAGGTTTACATACACCTTAGCCAAATACATTTAAACTCAGTTTTTCACAATTACTGACATTTAATCATAGTAAAACATTCTTAGGTCAGTTAGGATCACCACTTGATTTTAAGAATGTGAAATGTCAGAATAATAGTTGAGAGAATGATTTATTTCAGCTTTCATTTCATTCATCACATTCCCAGTGGGTCAGAAGTTTACATACACTCAATTAGTATTTGGTAGCATTGCCTTTAAATTGTTTAACTTGGGTCAAACATTTTGGGTAGCCTTCCACAAGCGTCCCACAATAAGTTGGGTGAATTTTGGCCCATTCCTCCTGACAGAACTGGTGTAACTGGAGTCAAGCCTCCTTGCTCACACATGCTTATTCAGTTCTGCAGACAAATTTTCTATAGGATTGAGGTCAGGGCTTTGTGATGGCCACTCCAATACCTTGACTTTGTTGTCCTTAAGCCATTTTGCCACAACTTTGGAAGTATGCTTGGGGTCATTGTCCATTTGGAAGACCCATTTGCAACCAAGCTTTAACTTCCTTACTGATGTCTTGAGATGTTACTTCAATATATCCACATAATTTTCCTTCCTCATGATGCCATCTATTTTGTGAAGGGCATCAGTCCCTCCTGCAGCAAAGCACCCCCACAACATGATGCTGCCACCCCCATGCTTCACGGTTGGGATGGTGTTCTTTGGCTTGCAAGCCTCCCCCATTTTTCCTCCAAACATAATGATGATTATTATGGCCAAACAGTTCTATTTTAGTTTCATCAGACCAGAGGACATTTCTCCAAAAAGTACGATCTTTGTCCCCATGTGCAGTTGCAAACTGTAGTCTGGCTTTTTTTATGGAGCTTTTGGAGCAGTGGCTTCTTCCTTGCTGAGCGATATAGGACTTGTTTTACTGTGGATATAGATACTTTTGTACCCGTTTCCTCCAGCATCTTCACAAGGTCCTTTGCTGTTGTTCTGGGATTTGCACTTTTCGCACCAAAGTACGTTCATCTCTAGGAGACAGAACGCATCTCCTTCCTGAGCGGTATGAAGGCTGCGTGGTCCCATGGTGTTTATACTTGCGTACTATTGTTTGTACAGATGAATGTGGTACCTTCAGGCATTTGGAAATTGCTCCCAAGGATGAACCATACTTGTGGAGGTCTACAATTTTTTTTTCTGAGGTCTTGGCTGATTTATTTTGAGTTTCCCATGATGTCGAGCAAAGAGGCACTGAGTTTGAAGGTAGGCCTTGAAATACATCCACAGGCACACCTCCAATTGACTCAAATGATGTCAATTAGCCTATCAGAAGCTTCTAAAGCCATGACATCATTTTCTGTTTAAAGGCACAGTCAACTTAGTGTATGTAAACTTCTGACCCACTGGAATTGTGATATAGTGAATTATAAGGGAAATAATCTGCCTGTAAACAATTGCTGGAAGAATTACTTGTGTCATGCACAAAGTAGATGTCCTAACCGACTTGCCAAAAGGATAGTTTGTTAACATGAAATCTGTGGAGTGATTGAAAAATTAGTTTTAATGACTTCAACCTAAGTGTATGTAAACTTCCGACTTCAACTGTAAGTTCAGTCCAAGAATTACTTACAATATTGCACGTGATATGATATAACAACTGTACATGAATATGTATATACAGTCCTGTATGAATGAGTGCTGAATGAATAAGTCCTGAGTGAATGAGTGATTACAGACGGATGGATGGATGCCTAATTTTTCCAGGTCTATGTTGCCGACGGCACGGCACCCTGGTGAGGCATTAAATAGTCTAATAGCCACCAGCAGGAAGGACCTCCTGTAGCGCTCTCTGGCACACCGTGGTGGGATCAGTCTGTGACTGAAGGTGCTCCTCTGCATCATAACCATGGCATGCAGAGGGTGTTGTGACGTTGTCCATGATGGCCAGCAGTTTGGCCAGGATCCTTCTCTCCACCACCTCCTCTAGATTGTCAAGGCTAATCCCAAGAACAGAGCTAGCCTTCCTGATCACCTTATTTATCCGAGAAGCATCATCAACCTTTATGTTGGTGCCCCAGCACACCACTGCAAAAAAGATGGCACTGGCCAGCACAGACTGGTAGAAAGTAGTTTACAGAACACGTTGAAGGACCTAAGCCTCCTCAGAAAGTAGAGGCGGCTCTGGCCCTTTTTGTACAGAGCCCCGGTGTTACCAGCCCATTCCAGCCTGCTGTCCATTTGGACTCCCAGGAACTTGTATGAACCAACCATTTCCACATCCATCCCCTGTATAGGGACTGCAGTCGGTTGGGCCATGGTTCTCCTGAAATCCACCACCATCTCCTTTGTTTTGCTGATGTTGAAGGTGGTTCTGCTCACACCACACTACAGAGTCATTGATTGTTATCTAATGGTTTGCTTTAAGCACTAATCTGCTTTCCTCTTGTCATGCATGCTCCTCCCTAATGTAGTGGTGAGTTAAATTGTGTGTGACAGTCGCCTGGTCACATCATCCTATTAAGTGAGTGCAGCGTCCGTGTGGCGTTCCATTCACTTAGGCACCATATATCCGATGTTCTCTGCCATTGTGATCACATTTATGTTTTCGCATCACAAGCCACTGAACTTTTATCATCATTTGGCACGTTAGCACAAACGCTGCCACAGAAATCAAATGATGGGGAACGCACACTATGCGATAGCTGCTCAGTGACTCACTAGGCAACCCAACAGTTGCATGACAACACCCGACAGTGGGAGACAATTGGCTACATTTAATTTTACATTTAAATATCACACTGTTACCAAAAAAATAAAGCACATTTTGGTGGCAGCTAATTTTAAAGGTTATTTGAAGACACCAAAAGTGTGTACTGTATGCTTTGCTTATACATTTTATTCACAATACATGGTCTACACGGTATGCAGTATATTTATTTAACCAGGAAGTCACACTGAGGTCAGAATACCTCTTTCCCTAGGGAGAACTTGCCACTGTAAAGAATGACCATAGTGACACAATGGAAGTAGACCTGACAAAGAGCCTTTTGGATCTCATTGTGTAACTACAAGGTGTGTGTTTGGAGAACTGCAGTGTGCATGGGGGCCTGTTCCATATCATTACCCTTCAGACAGCATCTTCTTAATGCGCTCCTTCTCGGACGTCAGCTGCTCCATGTCGGCACTCTTGCTGCGGAACAGCTTGTCCTCGGGTCCGTTGACAGTCAGCAGCGGTGGCGAGTGGTGGTCCTCTGATAAGTCCTGGGGGACCATGGGGACATGGTTAGTGACAGGGTGGATATCGTGGAAAAGAGTTATCGGACACCTCCAATCCTACTGTATGTCCAACTCTTCTTCGTTGACTGGACTCAATGAAGCTGTCCACAACTACTCTACATTATGAAGGGCAGGGGTGGCCAACCAGCCTCCTGCAGAGCTACTGGGTATTTGCTCAAGCCCTGCTCTTAATTGGGTATGTTACAGCATGAGGTAGCAAAAGCCTGCATACCCCAGTGGCTCTCCAGGAGGTGAGTTGGCCAACCCTGATATAGGGCATCCTAGAGTTAACAGGCCTAAGGATTGGTTTAGATAAACCAGGGCTCACTTCAATACGTTTTTTTTATAAAAAATGTGATATCTTTGTTAAAATCGTGGTTGAATAAGTGACGTGTCCATCTCATGTCTTTCTGAACTAACACAGACCGCACATAGGGATCTCTCGGAGATCTCGGTCTGTATCTGTTGGTGTGCTTGTTACGGGATTTAAAGGGATACTTCGGGATTTTGGCAATGAGGCCTTTTTTCAACTTCCCCAGTCTGATGAACTAGTAGATACCATTTTTATGTCTGTGTGCAGTTTGAAGGAAGTCTAGCGCAATTGTGAGTTAATCTGACCAAAATCCCTTTAAGAAACCATGAATGCTTAAAATAAAGACTGAGCATATCCTACAGTGTTCCCATTAAATTCTAATAATTAGTTTAGATCTGAAATGGGAGAGGAATTACTATTTATTTCACACGGCATAATTCTATTTGTCGTAGCTATTCCCCTGCCAGTTAGAGCATTGAAATTCAGGGGCTGTACAATGTGACAGAGACAGGGCAGCTCAGCGTTTGTGATGTGAGTAGATATTTATTGTTCTCGAGGGACATCCAAATCCTGTATTAGTATTGTACCGTTTCTGTTACCTGAAAAAGATGGTTGAAACCTTAGCCCTCTTGTTAGCACAATAAAATGACAGGAAGAAGACGAAAGGATGTCGCTAAACATTCAGACACCTCATCCAAACAACAGGTTGTCAAAAGTAATTAGGTAATTCTCAATACAGATGTAGGATCTTAATTTGAGCCACAATAATCCTGCAGCAATAGGAAATGTGAATTGTTCATGTGGCTAATAATTATTGGACATTTTTGATTAAATAAAACATTTCTCATCAATCTAGTCACAATACCCCATAATGACAAAGTGTAAACAGGTTTTTATAAATGTTTGCAAATGTATTTTAAATAAAATACAGAAATGCCTATTTACATAAGTATTCAGACCCTTTACTATGAGACTTGATGTTTCTCATACTTAATTGGAGTCCACCTGTGGTAAATTCAATTAATTGGACATGATTTGGAAAGGCACACACACCTGTCTACATACAGTAAGGTCCCACAGTTGACAGTGCATGTCAAAGCAAAAACCAAGCCATGAGGTCGAAGGAATTGTCCGTAGAGCTCCGAGACAGAATTGTGTCGAGGCACGGTACAAAAAAATGTCTGCAGCATTGAAGGTCCCCAAAAACACAGTGGCCTCCATCATTCTTAAATGGAAGAAGTTTGAAACCACAAAGACTCCCCCTAAATTTGAGAGAAATAAGCTTTTTGTGCGTCTAAAACATTTCTGGGAAACATGGGACCAACACTGTTGCATTTATATTTTTCTTCAGTATACTACGAGAAATGTCTAGCCCATTGACGTTTGCTTTGTTCTAATTAGACCAACTTTGATGTCTCTTTTTGTATTAGCAAAAATGAGCTACACAGCATAATTACACAACTTTGTGAAATAATTTTCCTCAACATGAAGCTGAGGATTAAAATCCAGCTAGCTCAGAGCTCCCCCCCAAAAAACACATAGCTAAATTGGTTTAAGTACATCTTTCTTATTTTTTTCTCTGTGGCCAGATGAAAAACATAATGTTATGACTATAACTACTATTCCCTGAAGGAGGGAAACGAGGTACAACATACTAAATGGGTCGCACTCTCGCAAATTCGGTTGAAGGATCTACAATCATGCCTGACAAGGCCAATGGAATGCGCGCCTCGCTGGAAGCCCCGCCTTACACAGGTAAAAAGCATGAGGCTCGGATTCATTCCGTCAAGTCTCCACTTTGTCATGCATGGTGCTGATGCCCTTTCCTCCAACACGATGCCCCAGAAACGTCACCTCTCGCCTCATGAATTGGCATTTCTCTGGGTGTAGCTTCAGCCCCGCCCCGTCACTCTCTCCAGCACTCTCCGCAGTGCTGTCAGCGCCCTTCCGAAGGAGGCTCCTTGAGCGAGGATGTCGTCTAGATAGACCAGGCACTGTTGACTAGGCACGTCTGACAGCACCTGGTCCATGAGGCGCTCAAACGTGGCTGGTGCGTTAGAGTACAAAGCACAACACTTTAAACTGCCAGTGGCCACGGTGGGCGGAAAGGCTGTTTTAGCACGCGCCTCTGCGGCGAGAGGCACCTGCCAGTAGCCGCTGCGTAGGTCAAAGTCGAGACTCATCTATACGGGGAAGCGGGTAAGAGTCCTTCTTAGTGACAGCATTCAGTCCTCTATAGTCGCAGCTTTCCCCCTTTTTTAGGAACCATGACTACAGGGGCTGACCACGGGCTATTAGACGGCTCGATGAAACCCGCCCTCTCCATCTCCACCACAGCCTTGTCTGCAGCCTCCTGTCTCACCAGTGGAATGCGTCGAGGTCTGATTTTTACTGGTCGAGCGTAGGCAGTGTCGATGTCATGCTGCACTAGGGGGGTAAGGCCGACGCCACGCGAAACAGTCTTCCGTCAGGAGATGTCTCAGCTGTTCTTGCTGTTCCGCGTTGAGTCCCTCCCTGTGTCTCCTACAGATCTCCTCCACTGCTGCCAGAGAGGAGTCAGGCATTCCAGTAGCCTGCTGAGGTGGGGCCGGGGAAGGTGACGGGGCCGGCGTTGTCTCAGTCACTAGCCGGTGGGGTTGAGCGTGGGGGCAGGAGGGCAGTGTGTCTGTGTTATCCTTTGGCACGAAGATGGGGGCCACTGGAGACAGCTGGTGGACAGAAGCGGGGGTTGAGTCACATTCCACTCCTCTCCCAGCCTTCACAGGGGTTGCAGAACGGCAGGCCCCCTCGCTAAACAGCTTCCCCGGTGTAAACATTTCAACCTCAGGCCCACCCCCAAAGCTTAAGGTACCTGTGCTCAGGTCCAAATGGCAGCCAGTGTCCCTAAGAAAATCTAAAATACAGGGGTCCTGAACACTAGCCACCCACACTAACCGTAAGTGACATAACCCGTTTCCCTAGCATAGGAGCAGTCTCACCTGTGACAGTTCGTAGCTGTACTGCTGTCGGTTCCCACACCAACCCCTCCGAAACGACGTCCGGCCGCACGATTGTCACGGTGGACCCGGTGTCCACCAAGGCTGTGCACGGTATCCCTTCCACCGTCACGTGGCAGACGTCCCCAGCCGTTGTGCGTGCCACCACAACAATGTTCTAATTTTTCTCTAATCTAATCCCCTTGTCGACAGTGCACAGTTGCTGTCCTGTAAGCGGGGGCTTGTCTAGGGTCTGCACCCCCCCTTCCGCACGGACCCTCTCCTGTTTCCCTGTGGTTTGTCAGCAGCCTGGCAGTCCCGGACCAAGTGACCAGGCCAACTCCAGGAATTGAAAATAGGAATGGGGTTGCCATAGCGCCAGGGGAATGCTAGTAAGCTTAATTTCAAAGGAAGTTATGCATGCTAGCCAACGTTAATCTAAGTTAGGCTAATTAGAATAAACAACCGACTTAACGCTATGTATACTAAACAAACGACAACTCAAGCAACTCCACCGTGGGGTTAGCTAGTCGTAGCTAGCTCCCCTTGGCGAGTTAGCTAACCTATGCAGCCTGGTCTCAGAAGTCAAAGTAGGACCGGATAACTGAGGTGTGACCCGGACCCTTCTGGGAAGAGAGGCAAGTGGTGCTTACCAAAGCAGACACAGGCAACGGGGGGATACCCACAAAACCTGGTCACCCTCTCTCTTCGAGTAGCCTCCCGTAACCGTGACAGAGAGTACAGGAGCCAGGAGATATTTGACTCGACCAACGACCCAAACCATCTCCGCGTTCCGCAACTCAGACTCAGCTGAGGTTCGGGCTCCTGGGAGAGGAAGTCACCCGGGAGAATGCCACACGATTGTCAAGAGAACCTGTGGCACGGACTTGTAGGGGAACGGTGCCAGCCGTCCCCTAGACTCGCACACAAACTGATTCCAGCAACAGCAGCCTAAGCATGCACCGAGCTGAGACATACAAGATAATCAACGCATCTTTTAATTAATTGGGGCATGGTCGCAAACTCATGTTCCAATTCTTTGTTTTAGTAGTGCAAATCGTTCCTGTTCACAGAGGTGAAGTGTGGAATAATTGAAGGAATGACTCCGAGCCTCACGCTTATCACCTGTGAAAGGCGTGGCTTCCAGAAAGGCGTGGATTTCATTGGCCTCGTCAGGAGTGATTGTAGTTCCTTTAACCGATGCCGTGAGAGTGCGACTCCCCATAGTATGTTGTACCAAAGTTGACTGACTGAAAGGGAACTAAACTTGAGCTCGACAAGCGCCGAGTGCATCCGTGAGGCATTACACCCCTGCACTCAGAAAAGCTTTTATTATTAATTAGTCTCAGAGTCAGCCTGTGTGTATTCACCCAAGGACCCAGCTACTCCCTCACTATACTTATGATATGAAGGGAAAAAAAGTTGAGAGAAAAAAAATGCACAGGGCCAGCATTCAAACCGAGCTGGCGCTAGCTAGGTCCAAAAGAGAAGAGCAAGAAATCAAAGCTAAGACAACTCCACACAGCAAAGTCAATGGCTAGGGAGCACAGGTCTCTAAATTATTCATAATGTGGATCATGTTTAAGTAATAATGGATTACAAATCTCCAACAGTTTTCCCTCATCGTTGACTATTGCATTCCAAATAGAGTAAGAGCAAACACAAGACAGTGATGCATCCTTATAAAAAAAAGTTTTTTAAAACACAGTACAAGCGGAATAGCTCATTAGAGTTGTAGTTCAAATGATGATATATTTCCCTTTAAATGTACAGACAGGTTGTATTTGATCATGGGAAGATATCCTTTCTTCTATTTCCCGCTCACAAAATCTGCCCTCATCATACTGTAACTGCATTATTGAGAACAATGGTTCATGGAAACACTAGGGGGTCTTCTAGGAACTCCCAAGTCCCATTGAAAATGCATCATGAAGTAGGCCATCTGGGGGGGATGTGATGGGGATAATGCCTTTGGAATAACGAGCAGTGAGTGTGCTCTCTGTGTCAGTCGGCAGCAGAGAGAAGAGAGAGGTGTAATAAGCACGACACTAACCTGAGAGAGCTGTGAGATGAGCCACCGATGGTGCATCAGTGGTATCGAGGCAGAGGGCACCCACGTGCGGGGGGGGGAAAGAGAACGGGTGAGAAGAGAAAGATGAGTGTGTTTTCATGAACGGAGCATAAAACATTTAACCATCAGCAATATTACAGTGTCAAACTGTCAGCTCCCAGTGCACACCATTTTATGAAAAAAATATAAAATTAAAACAAAGAGTTGCTGGTTATGCTTTATTTCAAAATCAGCTATTCCCTTGATATGTTGTAATTAGATAATAATTACATGCTAATTCCATTTTGGACTCATTGAAATTTGAGACTCATTGAAATTTAGTTCTAGAATTAAGTACCCATTGTTACAACAATTTCTCTAGGGAAATATCACATGTAGTCCGGCTCTAGAATAAAGCTCTACTGAGTTTCTTGACCATAAAAGGAAGAGGATGGGATAATTAAAAACTATACATTTTAATTTCAAACAGCTATAAAATATTAAACCAACGTTATGGCCCTGTGCCACCGCAAACCAAGTACATCACCACTGTTTACTTATTTATCAGAGTCTTTGTCAAACCTATTTTCCATGCATTGTACATTTCCTTTTCCTACACACTTGGTTTCATTGAGACCCTGAGCCAGCTTTATTAATTGATAAGCCCTTGCATCAGAGGCATATTTAGGGCCTGTCTTTGGTACACGCCGGCTCTCTTTGTGGGTTCTTAACGGTGAGGTCATATTAAATATAGACAACCCTCATACTCGAGCACACCCATCTGCCCTTTCCATATGGCTGCCATCATGTGTAGCACCGGATCACAGGGAAGTTCCTAGCTCCTGTCATGAATCGCCATGATGCACCTACAGCATTACATGAGACGCCTCGAATGTAGCCTACACATCTCAGTAGACTAACGTGGTTTCCTCTCCTCATCTCATTTCCGTCATCTGCTCTGTCAAAAAATGTAAAAGAAGTGGACAGGTGAAAGCTAATTCCCAATAGGCATCAAGCATATTGCCTTCACCTATCAGATATGAAGCAGAGGATGAAAGGAATATACTTTAGAGACTGATGCACCCTAACCACATAGCTCTGCATCAGTGGGAGTGTGCTGTTGCCTTGGAGGCTGTGAGAGAAGGGGGTGTACCCATGCTAGTTGTTAGGTGACCAGGGCTTGTAATGATTGGAGTGTAGTGAATTAATACAATGGGAGAGGAGAGACACTAAAACCTGGAGCATCAACACCCCTTTAAATGTCCCTCTAGCTACAAAATAAAATGTTAGTTTATGTTTTTTTTTCTCTTTTCAACAACCATGCCATCTCAGTTGCTATCACTAAGCTTTTCAACACTAAAATGCAGGACCTCCAGACATAAAGCTTTTACAGTTATATCATAGACGTGACATCACATCTGCCATAAACATAATGACTTGTTATTCTTTCATGGAGTGGTGTCATATCAGGACCGCCGTGTGTTTATGCTTAATGTTGGCATATATTTCTCACATGAAACTGCACCACTTGTGTTTATTCATAGAACACAAACTGATACGCACGGTCTTATCTACAAATCAAACAGAAAGCCAAAGTCAAAGCCAAAGCCAGGCTCTGTGTGTGTGTGTGTGTGTGTGTGTGTGTGTGTGTGTGTGTGTGTGTGTGTGGCTGAAAGTTTAGCAATAAGTGCATTCTAGAAGGAGGAGAGGAATGAGTCAGTGGACTGTACAAAGAAATGCGCTGCGCTCCAGCCAGTTTCCTAGGTGACCCCATTGCAATTACATTATATATTCTCACAGTAGCCAAAGGAATGTTTCCGCCTGGTGTTAACGGACATGGGTGCATTGTTTGTGGAACTAATGTGATAAAACAGAGTGAAATCGGATCAAAATCAAAATTAGCCCAGCTGTAAATAAGCACAACTGTAAGACGTGCCTTGTAAAACATGACTCGAGAATATCACAAACCAGGAAAGCTATGAAGAAGAATGTATTGTTGTTTTTTGCTGTATTGTTGGAGTTTGGTCACATTTATGACTACCCAAACAATGACGTCCCGGGCTATCTGTTCTAAACTGCCCATTGTTCATAGTAGTGCATAATAGGAATTCATGCCAATAGAATGCTGCCTAACGCCTGTTTATCTCAATATGCTAAACAGCCGGGCTATTGTACAGTTAAACAAAGGCTCTGGTTGGCTATTCTGATTTAAAAAAAAAACATGTTTGCCTTATACTGTTGGCAGCTACTCATGTTCAATGGCTTCTTGTTAACGGTTTGCAGCACACACACACACACAGCTCTCATTCAATGCATGTTGCTAAAACAACAAATAACCAAAATGGCCCTAGCACTTATCAAACAATGGATTCCAATTACTTTGCTGAAATAGCCATTCAAATGAATTGGACGAGCCATCGATTCAGGTCGGCTCTGTAACAATGAGCTGTATAACAATGTGATTTCCAAATGCAATTAGTTTGTATTTACATAGTTTACGTGATTGTATAAATTGTGTCTCCTGCCCACATTGGCTCAAGCTGTCATTATTGATACAGCATATCCTTCAAACGTAATCCAGTGACAATAAGAAACAAACAACCATAATGCCTTCCAGCACACAACATGGTACAAGGGAATCTTTGGAGGCATAGCCGCGGGAAGTAGTTTGAGGTGATTTTTTGTTTGCCGACGGCAGGGATGTTATGTTTTCTAGTTTCTTTAAATACTTTGCAAATGCAACTTATTTATACAGTATGTGAAAACTGAAATGGTCTAGTCATTCCTTTTTAGCAGACACTCCTATCCAGAGCAACTTACAGTCGTGAGTGCATAAATTCTCATACGGTTTCGTACTGGTCCCCCGAGGGAATCAAACCCACAACCCTAGCATTGCAAGCGCCATGCTCTACCAACTGAGCCATCACAAACCACTTGATGTCTCAATGTACTCAATTACTGTATTGTGCATTGTTTTCTTCATGGTGATGAAAAGTCTACAGGTACAAACCTAGATGACCAGCCTATGTACAACACAGTAATGTACATTTACATTAAGTGGTTTGTAAGGATGGTAAATTAATACTGCACAAAAAGTGGTTGTTTTCCATGTTATTTGAACAAATAAAACAATAATTTGATGTGGGTGTTTTGTGTCTTTGCCAATAACTTTGCACCTTTTTTATTTTTATCTTTGTATTTTACCTTAGACCGCTGCGCCACTCGGGAGGCCCCAACTTTGCACCTTTAGATGTAAATGTTTGAGAACAGGGTTATGTTCTTTCTGGATTCCATTAGAATGACAATCGCAGAGAAAGGGTCAGGGCTACAACTCTTACAATTCCAGCTGTTGAATCCTGCAAGATACTGTTCTTAATTATACAACTACTTTTTTTGCCCTTGCTACAGACGTCTATATCGGTCCGCTAATACTAGTAAAGGCCCAGTACACTACTTTCCATTTTTTTCTGATTTTTCAGGGGTCAGCACCCTTACTTCCCACGGCTATGTTTGGAGGAGTTTACATACAGTTAAGTTGAAGTCATTAAACTCAGCACTCATCCACTCAGGACCTATTTATTCATACAGGTCTGTATATACATACTCATGTACAGTTGTTATATTATATCACATGCAATATTGTAAGTAATTATTGGACGTAGGCATTCACTCAGGAATGCATATTAGTATCCTGCCAGTTGCACCTTTTCTCATTGCTTTTAGTATATCGAATGTGCAATAAGTGCAGTTGTCTGTAATTAAACCCTGCGCACTAGGGACTGTATTTTAAGGGAATTACTATTATTACCCCAAATGATATCATACACACATTTAGCTATTAAAGTATCTCTTCCTGTCATTTACCTGTACAGTTTGTGTAAACATGCAAGTATTCACTTATCTGTAAATATAACTGTATACCTAACTGTACAGCTAATTTAACTAATTTAACCATGCAAAATTTTCACTTACCTGTTAATTTACCCAGTCTGTCTATTAAGTAAACTATTATTACCCTCGCTCATATCATACGCATTTTTAGCTACTGAAGTATTTCTCTGCCATCGACCTGTATAGTATAGTTAACCATCCAACATCCACCAATGTATAGTGTACATATTCAGCCAACCACTCATACTATGCAATGTCCTTTTATAGCTTTTTTTTTTTTGCACTCCAGATATCTTGTATTTCTATACTTTTTCATACTGCCGCTCTATGTATCATGTACCGTGTATCTGTCTTTTGTGTACTTTTCGTTGTGGCATTTTGCACCTGCCCTGTGTTTTGTTGTAGCTGCTTGACAATGAAATTTCCCCCCCCGGGGGAGCAATAAAGTACCTATCTATCTATCTATCTATCTATCTATCTATCTATCTATCTATCTATCTATCTATCTATCTATCTATCTATCTATCTATCTATCTATCTATCTATCTATCTATCTATCTATCTATCTATCTATCTATCTATCTATCTATCTATCTATCTATCTATCTATCTATCTATCTATCTATCTAAAACTCATTTTTCAAACACTCCACAGATTTCATGTTAACAAACTATAGTTTTGGCAAGTCGGTTAGGACATTGCTTTGTGCATGACACAAGTCATTCTTCCAACAATTGTTTACAGACAGATTATTTCACTATAATCACAATTCCAGTGGGTCAGAAGTTTACATACACTAAGTTGACTGTGCCTTTAAACAGCTTGGAAAATTCCAGAAAATTATGTCATGGCTTTAGAAGCTTCTGATAGGCTAATTGACATCATTTGAGTCAATTGGAGGTGTACATGTGGATGTATTTCAAGGCCTACCTTCAAACTCAGGGACTCTGCTCAACATTGTGGGAAAATCAAAAGAAATCAGCCAAGACCTCAGAAAAAAAATTGTAGACCTCCACAAGTCTGGTTCATCCTTGGGAGCAATTTCCAAACGCCTGAAGGTACCACGCTCATCTGTACAAACAAGTATGCAAGTATAAACACCATGGGACCACGCAGCCGTCATACCGCTCAGGAAGGAGACGCATTCTGTCGCCTAGGGATGAACGTACTTTGGTGTGAAAAGTGCAAATCAATCCCAGAACAACAGCAAAGGACCCTGTGAAGATGCTGGAGGAAACAGGTACAAACGTATCTATATCCACAGTAAAAACAAGTCCTTTGTCGACATAACCTGAAAGGCCGCTCAGCAAGGAAGAAGCCACTGCTCCAAAAGCGCCATAAAAAAGCCAGACTACAGTTTGCAACTGCACATGGGGACAAAAATCGTACTTTTTGGAGAAATGTCCTCTGGTCTGATGAAACAAAAATAGAACTGTTTGGCCATAATGACCATCGTTATGTTTGGAGGAAAAAGGGGGACGCTTGCAAGCCGAAGAACACCATCCCAACCGTGAAGCACAGGGGGTCATGTTAGAAGTCTGTAATTTATATCATAGGTACTCTTCAACTGTGAGTGACGGAATCAAAAATCCAGAAAATCACATTGTATGATTTTTAAGTAATTAATTTGCATTTTATTACATGACATAAATATTTGATCCATCAGAAAAGCAGAACTTAATATTTGGTACAGAAACCTTTGTTTGCAATTACAGAGATCATACGTTTCCTGTAGTTCTTGACCAGGTTTGCACACACTGCAGCAGGGATTTTGGCCCACTCCTCCATACAGACCTTCTCCAGATCCTTCAGGTTTCGGGGCTGTCGCTGGGCAATACGGACTTTCAGCTCCCTCCAAAGATTTTCTATTGGGTTCAGGTCTGGAGACTGGCTAGGCCACTCCAGGACCTTGAGATGCTTCTTCTGGAGCCACTCCTTAGTTGCCCTGGCTGTGTGTTTCGGGTCGTTGTCATGCTGGAAGACCCAGCCACGACCCATCATCAATGCTCTTACTGAGGGAAGGAGGTTGTTGGCCAAGATCTCGCGATACATGGCCCCATCCATCCTCCCCTCAATACGGTGCAGTCGTCCTGTCCCCTTTGCAGAAAAGCATCCCCAAAGAATGATGTTTCCACCTCCATGCTTCACGGTTGGGATGGTGTTCTTGGGGTTGTACTCATCCTTCTTCTTCCTCCAAACACGGCGAGTGGAGTTTAGACCAAAAAGCTCTATTTTTGTCTCATCAGGCCACATGATCTTCTCCCATTCCTCCTCTGGATCATCCAGATGGTCATTGGCAAACTTCAGATGGGCCTGGACATGCGATGGCTAGAGCAGGGGGACCTTGCGTGCGCTGCAGGGTTTTAATCCATGACGGCGTAGTGTGTTACTAATGGTTTTCTTTGAGACTGTGGTCCCAGCTCTCTTCAGGTCATTGACCAGGTCCTGCCGTGTAGTTCTGGGCTGATCCCTCACCTTCCTCATGATCATTGATGCCCCACGAGGTGAGATCTTGCATGGTGCCCCAGACCGATGGAGATTGACCGTCATCTTGAACTTCTTCCATTTTCTAATAATTGCGCCAACAGTTGTTGCCTTCTCACCAAGCTGCTTGCCTATTGTCCTGTAGCCCATCCCAACCTTGTGCAGGTCTACCAGTTTATCCCTGATGTCCTTACACAGCTCTCTGGTCTTGGCCATTGTGGAGAGGTTGGAGTCTGTTTGATTGAGTGTGTGGACAGGTGTCTTTTATACAGGTAACGAGTTCAAACAGGTGCAGTTAATACAGGTAATGAGTGGAGAACAGGAGGGCTTCTTAAAGAAAAACTAACAGGTCTGTGAGAGCCGGAATTCTTATTGGTTGGTAGGTGATCAAATACTTATGTCATGCAATAAAATGCAAATTAATTATTTAAAAATCATACAATGTGATTTTCTGGATTTTTGTTTTAGATTCTGTCTCTCACAGTTGAAGTGTACCTATGATAACAATTACAGACCTCTACATGCTTTGTAAGTAGGAAAACCTGCAAAATCGGCAGTGTATCAAATACTTGTTCTCCCCACTGTATGACTCAGCCGCTCTCACACTTCCCCAGAAGGAGGAGGCAATACGGTCACTCTTTTTACCTTGAAACAAGCTTGTTTCCGCCTACCATCCCCATTTTTCATGCATGAAATCCTTTAATAGAGTTAACCAAATGGGAAAATAATAAAATGGTCAGACAGAGCATCCATCTAATCCCAAGATAATTCAATGTGTCTAAAAGAGATAATGTATGTATGTATGTATGTATGTATGTATGTATGTATGTATGTATGTATGTATGTATGTATGTATGTATGTATGTATGTATGTATGTATGTATGTATGTATGTATGTATGTATGTATGTATGTATGTATGTATGTATGTATGTATATTCTTATGGTCCTGAGGGTAGCACTGCTAAGCCATGTGCTTATCTTTAATGCCTCAGGAGTTAACTTAGGCAGTTAATCGAGCAGCTGCAGTTCCAGACCTCACCTGTGGGGCGGCAATATTCAGCGCCGGGTTGGTCAATTCAAATTTCTCTTGTGATTTCTCCCTTGCAAGACGTGCTGCTTCTTTCACTTCCTTGAACTGGTCTGAAAACTATGGAAGAAAAAGTTAAATGTAAGTATCAGAGTAATTAGTCAACCAGTGAGCATTAGAAATTCGTTTATTCTGAATTTTCAACGGTCTAAAACACCAGTGGTGACTAACCTGCTGAAGCTGTTGCTCGGTGGCAAAGCCCAGGCCATACACGGTGTTGGCGCGGCTGTCAGCCCACTGGCCAAATTTCTGGGAGGTTTTGGTAAAGGTCATGTTGGGGGTGATGGTGCTGTTGATGATGGCCTGTGATGGATGGCAGAGGCCGTGGCATAAATCAACTGCTTATTTCTAATCAACAAAGCAACAAATGAAAACTTCACACATCACTGCTTGACTCTGCCAACATGCCTGGGGCCTACTGATAATACAGTCACAGAGAAAAACAACATTACCATCACATCAGACAAAGGCATTATTGTCCAAAATTAACTAAGTTGCATGTCAAAAGTTCACTATTTCCCTTTCTACCCAACCCATTCAGTGAGCGAGAGCATAAACATTCTCATTGAGTAAGGACATCCACTCACTCTAGTACTGACAAAAACCTAAGCTAAATAATAATATCATGTGTGCTGACTACCATCGAAGCACCCTTTGTAGAACAAGTATATGGCGGCAGGACTATAAATGCTACATGCTCATTAGTTGAGAGCAGGCCAGCTCCTCTATAATGTGTGTGTTTGTGTTGGGAAGCAGCCAAGGGTACAACTAACTACCCTCTACCAGACATGACACAGCAGGTCCTTACTAATGGTGTTACTCAACGGGGACTCTGTTCAATCATACTGCATCAAAGGCAATCTCAACAATGAGGACCATGTTGCTAAAAGAGAGCCAGCAGGGTTCATATCTCACCTTGGTGCCCCCAACACTGATGATGCGGTACACACTCCGATTGGCATCGTAGAAGAAGGAGACGGTGACGGCATGCTTGCTTGCGGGAAGCCAGTTCCTCTTGGTGGCCGGGTCTATCTGAAAGACGTGCGCTCTGGCACTGAAGATGGGTTGTTCCCTTCAGGAAAGAAACACACAATGTTAATTAGCAACGCAACCCTGTCACTGACTGATATTCTCTTCCAAGACAAGGAGGTGAAATGGAGGACATATGCATGTTTCATTTACATTCCATTGCTGCCACTCAAGCTGTGGGAGGTGAGCCCCTTTTTGGGATTCACACTCGGATTCATTTTGAGCCCAGGAAATGGCTCTCTCTCAAATAAGCTACCACAATTCATTAACAAATTACAGGGCAAACTACTTCATTTTGTTTTTAAAAACAAAATAGTTCTGAAAAGAAAATGATCTGCAGAGGCACATATTGCTCAGACATTCCCATAAATTTAAAATGGATGGTATTTCATAATTTGTATAAAGACTGTGGATATTGTAGTGGGTTTAGGTTAGGAGTAACCTAATGTAGCAGGCGTAAACTAAATGCCTAAAGCTATGTCCCCTACCTACTGGTCTTGACGAGAAGGGAAAAAAAACAGTTCAACCAATCCAGTAAATGTGAAGGAGTTAAGATGTAGTGCCGCCTTGTTAACGTCCAAAAGCGGAAGTCGTGCCACAGGCTCACTTTTCATTTCCCCTGAATATCTGGTTGTTGGGGACTCGACAGAGGCTAGGTTAGGAAGAAAGGCCAGGGTTTTTTCTCTACACCACCAAGATGGTGGTGGGAGAGGATTATTATCTACTATCTCGAGGTACTTTGATGGCCTTTACCCTTTGATGGGCGTTACCCTTTGATGGGCGTTACCCTTTGATGTGCGTTACCCTTTGATGTGCGTTACCATCGCCCAAAATTGCCAACCTTTTTTTGGGCCTCATTGGGGATAAATATATACATTTCAATAATATTGTGTTCTACAAACACTATGTTGATAATGCTTTTATCATATGAAAAGGCACCAAAACAGACCTGGACTTGTTCCATCAGTATGAATTGGTTTAGTTGATTCAATTAACTTCAGTTTGGAATGTGACCCTGCCAAGATACACTTTCTAAACAAAAAAAGTGATTTTTGACTATTCGTTTTACACTACCCTCTATGTCAAACCGACAGATAAAAACAGCCTTCTTCACGCATCAAGCTACCATCCTGGCTTGATACAGCCAGTTCTTATGCATCAGATGCATCTGCACTCGAAATGAGGATTTTATCATGGAAGCAAATCAAATTGTACTCAGGTTTCTCACAGAAGTTACTCCACAGCAAGTTTGGACAGACATGACACATTATAAGGCACACACAATAAAAATACACTCCTTACAGCTCTGATATGAAAAACATGATTAGACAACACTGGGATATATTGCAATCTGTGGGCTCTGATGTGTTCATCTTCCACTGTTCACACAGCCTAATGCCTCGATCACACGACAGCATCATTGCGTTTTGGTACACCAGAAGTACATACATTTCCAATGGAACGCTGAGTTTGCCTTGCAGCATTGCTTTGCAGAGGCAGTTGCAGGACGTTCTGTATGGTGCATACGTTGGATTTATTGAAAGTATACGTAATGCCTCGATCACACCTACAGCGTCTTTGCGCAAAATGGTACGCAGCATCATCTGGATGTCTGTGCAATAAAAGTTCAACATTCACCTTCTGCTACCATTTCTGTCAAGCCGTCTACTCATACAATTTTATGCATGTGTTCGATGTTCGATAAATCCAACATAATCACCACACAGAACGCACTGCAACTGCCTCTGCAACGCAACGCTTTAAGGCCAACGCAGCGTTCCATTGGAAATTAATGTACTTCTGGTGTACCAAAATTCAATGACACTGTCGGTGTGATCGAGGCGTAAGGGACACGCTGGTGCGCGCAGACACTTATGACCTATCGAATTCTGCTAAGGAACGTTTATATGATGCCCGTGGTTTCTTACCATGTCGCAATTGTGTGGCCTGTACAGGTATTACGAAGTCCAACACCTTCAGATCGTGCATTACAAAAAAAGAATACACCATCAATAGATTAATTACTTGTGGATCAAACAATGTAGTGCATCTACTGCCTTGTCCATGCGGCTTGCAATACACTGGTATTACGCAACTACGGTTCCGCATCAACAAGCATCTCAGTGCCATCTGAAGAAATTACCTAAAATCACCAGTGGCCAGACATTTTTATGAGGCTAATCATGCTGTGAATGATCTTACGTTCTGTGCCATTGACTGTGTTCTCTCAAGCCGCAGATGCAATACAGGATGAGCGCCTTCTCCAGTGCAAAGCCCAATGGATCTTCCACTTAAAAATACACCCCCAAGGGCCTAATGGACTAGCAGCCCCCCACCACCCCCTCTCTGAGCATTTCAATTAACAGGTGTGCCTTGTTTAAAGTTAATTTGTGGAATTTCATTCCTTCTTAATGCATTTGAGCCAATCAATTGTGTTGTGACAAGGTAGGGGTGGTATATAGAAGATAGCCCTATTCGGTAAACGGCCAGTCCATATTATGGCAAGAACAGCTCAAATAAGCAAAGAGAAATGACAGTTCATCATTACTTTAAGACATGAAGGTCAGTCAATCCGGAAAAAGTATTTGAAAGATTCTTCAAGTGCAGTCGCAAATACCATCCAGCGCCATGATGAAACTGGCTCTCACGAGGACCGCCAAAGGAAAGGAAGACCCAGAGTTACCTCTGCTGCAGAGGATAAGTTCATTAGAGTTACCAGCCTCAGAAATTGCAGCCCAAATAAATGCTTCACAGAGTTCAAGTAACAGACACATCTCAACATCAACTGTTCAGAGGAGACTGTGTGAATCAGGCCTTCATGGTCGAATTACTGCAAAGAAACCACTACTAAAGGACACCAATAATAAGAAGAGACTTGCTTGGGCCAAGAAACACGAGAAATCGACATTAGAACGGTGGAAATCTGTCCTTTGGTCTGATTAGTCCAAATTTGAGATTTTTGGTTCCAACCGCTGTGTGAGACGCAGAGTAGGTGAACGGATGATCTCCACATGTGTGGTTCCCAACGTGAAGCATGGAGGAGGTGGTGTGATGGTGCTTTGCTGGTGACAATGTCAGTGATTTATTTAGAATTCAAGGCACACTTAACCAGCATGGCTACCACAGCATTCTGCAGCAATACGTCATCCCATCTGGTTTGCACTTAGTGGGACTATAATTAGTTTTTCAACAGGACAATGACCCAACACACCTCCAGGCTGTGTAAGGGCTATTTTACCAAGAAGGAGAGTGATGGAGTGCTACATCAGATGACCTGGCCTCCACAATCCCCCGACCTCAACCAAATTGAGATGGTTTGGGATGAGTTGGAACGCAGAGTGAAGGAAAAGCAGTCAACAAGTGCTCAGCATATGTGGGAACTCCTTCAAGACTGTTGGAAAAGCATTCCTCATGAAGCTGGTTGAGAGAATGCCAAGAGTGTGCAAATCTGTCATCAAGGCAAAGGGCGGCTACTTTGACGCTACTTTGACGCTCATGTAGTAACTTTTTTTAGTTACTACATGATTCCATTTGTTATTTCATAGTTTTGATGTCTTCGCTATTCAACAATATAGAAAACAGTAAAAATAAAGGAAAACCCTAGAATGAGTAGGTGTGTCCAAACTTTTGACTGGTACTGTATATGACATTATTAGAATGACGCTTTGATCAATACGCCTACTGTATGATAGCTAAAAAATGTTTTATTTATACAATTTCCAAAAGCTAACCAAACAAAAACACAATTACTTTTACGAGACGTGTTTGTGCCTTCATGTGTAGCACAATTTCAGTAAGTAGCACAATTTCTAACTTATTTACATTAGTTTGTACTTACACTTGTATGTTGACTTCTCCATACCAACGTTGAGGTTTTAAGTTTTGCCTGACTTTTCTTAGCTGATGTACAATCATCGCAAATTGAATTATGGGGCGTTCCAGGCCCGAAGTGAACATAATTGTACACTCGCAAACTCAGGGCTTACATTGCGAACTTCCCTTGTTTGGCTAATCGTTTGGACCGACGGCCAAGATGATGACAGGGATTCTCCAAGGGCATAAGGCAAGGGTAAGTGAAGGTGGGTGTATCTTTTATGAGTTTGAAACAGCCCATGTCTCAACTGTCTCAAGGCTTAAAAAATTTTTTTTTAACCCTTCATCTACACTGGTTGAAATGGATTTAACAAGTTACATCAATAAGGGATCACAGCTTTCACCTGGTCAATCGATGTCATGGAAAGAGCAGGTGTTCTTAATTTTTTAATACTCAGTGTACAGTGCATTCGTAAAGTATTTAGACCCCTCCCTTATGATGCGTTACAGCCTTATTCTAGATGATTAAATAAAATAAAAATCCTCAATCTACACAAAATACCCCATTATGACAAAGCAAAAAACAAGTTTAGAATGTTTGCTAATTTATTAAAATTAAAAAACAAATACCTTATTTACATAAGTACTCATACTTATGTAAATGTATAAATGTGATATCAGTTTCTTGATTTGTAATACATTTTCAAACATTTCCAAAAACCTGTTTTTACTTAGTCATTATGGGGTATTGTGTGTAGATTGATGAGGGGAAAAAACTATTCAATCAATATTAGAATAAGGCTGTAACGTAACAAAATGTTTGAAAAGTCAAGGGGTCTGAATAATTTCCGAATGCACTGTATATAAGGTGTCATACGATATCTGAGTAACTAGGAAAAAAAGTTTATTTTGTCCCGGTTCTCCCCACAGTATGCCAAAAATGATATTTCTACTTTAAGTGAAAAGGAACAACAAGGGAAAATAGAACACTGCAATAAGGGAATAAGCTCATTGCCTTTCGCGTCAAATTTACTAAAACCAGGATATAGGTCTGGTAAAGAAGACAGGCTGTTGTTGGTATTTGCACCAAAGATTACTGACAAAGTAATTTTTATTTAAATTAAGGTTCTCACTAGGCTACTTCTTATTCATTCTTGACATGGAGAAATAACTGTTTGGATTATTATCTACTAAAGCAGTCACAACATGGAGACATTCCCAAATTGATCTCACACTACTACGCCTTTCATCATATCACTTTTAGTCTGTTTGAGAAAATGACAACTGTCCTTGGATCTCTCAGGAGCACAATGTGTATCAGTCAAGTTGCATCAGGTTGAGAATTCAAATAAAAATCACATTTTATTTGTCACATGCGCCGAATACAACAGGTGTAGACCTTACCATGAAATTCTTACTTACAAGCCCTTAACCAACAATGCAGTTAAGAAAATATTTACTTATTATTTAAGTTTTAAAAAGTTACACAATAAAATAGCACTAACGAGAATATATATACAGGGGGTACCGGTACCGAGTCAATGTGCGGGGGTACAGGTTAGTCGAGGTAATATGTACATGTAGGTAGGGGTAAAGTGACTATGCATATACAATAAACAGGCTTGATGATACGTATAGATTAACATGGATTCAAATCCTCCTGAAGATCAGTCCTGCAGCGCAAATAAAGTACATATTCATTTCCATTAGAGTATCCAATTTAGGTTCTACAGGAGCCCAGGAGAGCTTGATTGTAAAGAGGCCATGTCTCATGCTGTGACAACCGAGAAGATAGAGAGAATGGGCAGAGAGAGAGAGAGAAAATGGGGCCTTGAGCCCTCCTCCTGGCCGGGAGGGAGTGGGTTGGAAGCCCAACTCGAGACCTCAGAAGGGAACGCAAAGAGCAGTGGAGAGGAGGCAGGGAGGGGGAGGGGTGACAGTGACACACATTGTGGGACACAAGCCTTTGTCTGGCCAGCTGGCACATTCCATGTTGCCCTGCAGGGTCAAGGAGGACCCTGGGGGGGGGGGGGGCCTCAACTCACCCACCACACTGCACTGAACCGTTCATTTAACGCTCCGCCAACGTTCTTCAACGCTCTACTAGCCTCTGCGCAGCCATGTGGAACCAGCCTTACAGTGTTGTGCACAGGTATCCTAGAGATTAGGTCAATATCGCAGTGACATTTTCAATGCAGCATGGAACTGCTCTGCAAAGGTCTTAATAAAGCCAGGGTTGTCCAGATAGATTATTGTAAACCTATTCCAGGACATATTCATCTCCCCTGCTCCTCTACACACACACATACCCTCAATCACGCATGAACTGAATTACATTTGTGTACATTATTACATGAAACTGATTCATGGAAAAACAAGTGTGTACTACAGCAGCTACATGTAACACATTTCAGGAGCGTGTTGGCATTGACTAGCCTGTATAGACACTGTAGTCTATTGCTATGAAACGTACAAGGAATCATTGAAACAAACAAGCTGGAGCTGTATGATCAGAGTGGACGGTGAGGCGCGGATGGCTAGCAAGGTGAGTGGAACATCAGCTGCTGGGCTGGCAGGCCTCTGGATGAGAGGAAAAGACTACTACTCTCCCCACCTATCTATATTTCATCACCTTTCCCGTGATGTACGCACGCCTATATACTATAAATTAATCTAATTGACGATGGATGGGCCACTTTCTGTATCTGGTTAAATCACTGTGGGAATCAGTGCATTTTTAGGGCAAATGGAAAAAGGTCTATCCTGAGTTGAGTATTAGTGCTGACATCGGGCCAGGCCATCAGTTTTGAGTCAGTGGTTTTACCTCAGGAGCACTTGACAACAGAGAACAGAATGTCAAATTCTAGCCAAACAAACACCCTCTCAGCGAAAAACAAGTGCACAAAAGTAAGTCCATTGTCATAAAATTATCCAACTCTCAATCAATATTACTCCTCATTACACTGACTTCAAATGTACAGGCTTCACCTTTGTTAACAAGCCTGTGCAACAACAAACCAAGTAGATTTAAAATATAGTAAGTAATGCAATTGTGCAGGTTCTCTGGTGCATACTGAAGACATACTGTAAAGCAGTCCAACTCTGGACCTTTCGCAGTGAAGGCAGGTGATATTGATTGTCTCTTTCTGAAATCAGTAACTGCATTTACAGTGAAACAGCATAGGACATTAGCTTCTCGCTCACGTTTTGAGTTAAACTTTAAAACTCACTTTCTCAATGACCCCTGGGTGAGAGATACAGTGTCATCTACATCTCATACTTAAGCTCCCTCAGTAATTAATCTTCCAAAGCCACTGTAGTATTAGCTAACTTTTTAGTTAGCTAGCTGTAAAATGGCACCCAAATGCAGATCATCTGCCCCTTCCAACTTCCTGAAAACACCCGTGTTCTATGAAAGCCTCAAAATAAGTTATCTGGAAGTAATAGCTAAGAAATATATGCTTAATGCTTAATGTAACAAAGGGCACATTTTACATGTGGAGAACAGATGGCAGAATATCAAAGGTATTTTATTAGGATCTCCATCAGCTGTTGCAAAAGCAGCAGCTACTCTTCCTGGGGTCCACACAAAACATGAAATAATACAGAACATTAATAGACAAGAACAGCTCAAGGGCAGAATGACAAACATTTTTTAAAGGCACACGTAGCCTACATATCAATACATACACAAACTATCTAGGTCCAATAGGGGAGAGGCGTTGTGCCGTGAGGTGTTGCTTTATCTGTTTTTATAAACCAGGTTTGCTGTTTATTTGAGCAATATGAGATGTAACGGAGTTCCATGCAATATTGGCTCTATATAATACTGTAGGCTTTCTTTAATTTGTTCTGGATTTGGGGGCTGTGAAAAGACCCCTGGTGGCATGTCTGATGGGGTAAGTGTGTGTGTCCGAGCAGTGTGTAAGTGGACTGTGCAAATAATTTGGGATTTTCAACACATTGTTACTTATAAAAAGAAGACGTGATGCAGTCAGTCTCTCCTCAACTCTTAGCCAAGAGAGACTGGCATGCATAGTATTTATATCAACCCTCTGATTACAATGAAGAGCAAGACGTGCAGCTCTGTTCTGGGCCAGCTGCAGCTTAACTAGCTCTTTCCTTGCAGCACTGGACCACACCACTGGACAATAATAAAGATTAGACAAAACTAGAGCCTGCAGAAGTTGCTTTTTGGAGTGTGATGTCAAAAAAGCAAAGCATCTCTTTATTACGGACTGATCTCTCCCCATCTTTACAACCATTGAATCTATATGTTTTGATCATGACAGTTTACAATCTAAGGTAACACCAAGTAATTTAGTCTCTCTGAACTTGTTCACAGCCACACCAAGCAATTTCATAAAATTCATCAAGTGCAGCTTCTGGATGCTCCTTATTAATCACATCATCCACATAAGAGTCACAGCAAAATCTTTTGTATGATATTTTATACAATATTTTTGGGCCAGCTGTTGGAATTTTGGCTTTCCTGGATATAGCCACTATATTGTGATCACTGCACCCAATGGGTACGGATACAGCTTATGAACAAAGTTCTTCAGTATTAGCAAAAATGTGATCGATACATGTGGATGATATTGTTCCTGTAGTGTTTGTAAACACTCTGGTAGGCTGATTAATAACCTGAACCAGATTACAGGCACTGATTGCAGTAAGAAGCTTCCTCTTGACTGGACAGCTTGATGAAAACCAGTCAATATTCAGGTCCCTAAGAAAGTAAACCTGTTTACATCACTTACACTATCAATAATTTCACACATATTATTTAGATGCTGACTGTTCGCACTTGGTGGCCTATAGCAACACCCCAAAAGAAAAGGCTTAATATGTGGCAAGTGAACCTGCAACCACAACACTTCAATAACACTTGACATAAGATCTTCTCTAAGCATTACAGGGATATGTCTCTGAATATATACAGCAACTCCTCCACCATAAGCAGTTCTCTTGCTAGATTTTAAATTCTTATATTGTTACTGCTGTATCATCAAATAAATGATCTAAGTGAATCTCAGAAATTGCTAATTTATGAATGTAATTTGATGTTAGCAAGTTATTTATTTCATTAACCTTATTTCTAAGGCTGCATACATTAATATGGGCTATTTTCAGCCATTTCCTGGGTAGCTTATCAGAGATAGACATAATACTGAAAAGAGAAAACAAAGCAAGAGAAAAACAAAAGTACATTCAGCAGTCCATTAATCAATTGGTGTGTGTGCGCTGCGGGGTTGAAGCTACGAACCCATAGGCTTGTCTCTCTCAACCCTTCCAAGTTCTTTCCTCTTCTGGCGCACAGCTTCAGGATAGTCCTCATTGAGGAAGATATACGTTCCTCTCAAGTTCTTGGCTCTTTCCAAAACAACTACCTTGTCCTCGAACCTATGGAACTTGACCACTATTGGCCTGGGCCTGTCACCTGGGCCGGTAGTGGGTTTTCCAGTCCTGTGGACACGCTCCACCTCAATCTTCCTGTGGTCCATCTTCATTTTCTCAGAGATCATTTCCCTCACTTTGTCCTCAGACTCCGTCCAGGTCTCATGTGGAGATTCTGCAATTCCGTCCATAACCATGTTGTTCTGCCTTGATTGTCCCTCGATATTGTCTGATTTATCCGTCATTGTTATCATGGATTCACACACAGAACTGATGTCCTCTCTCAATGACTTACAGATTGCGGTCATCTTGCCATTCTCCTGTTTCAACTCATGGAGCTGACTCTGGGAGAACTGTAAAACTGTTCTTCAGGTCCTGGACCTTCCATTCTTTTATTAGTTGAATCCACCAGTATTTAGACAAAACACTTGAAGCTAGAACTCTTTTTGTTTGTTTAAAAAGATCCTTCACGTGTGATAGGGAGACACCACTGTCCTCAACAGTACTCCCGTCAGCTTTGGTATTTGTTATGGTAGCTAGCAACGTAGGTTACACTGTTACTCCTCGCAGTTCCAGACAGGGCAGGTCACAGAGAAGATTGAAAACAACAAACAGCAGGGATCTAGACAGCCACAAAACGGGGACAATCCGCAATCCCAGCCACAATGGCTAAATGCGTCATGGGCTGCATTCAAACCCTCAAGAAAACCCAGCTAGCTTGATATGCAGCTAGCTGGCAGCTAGGCTAGCTGCAATGCTAAATAGCTCCTCAGACCAGTCCTTGGTCGGCAGGATCACTGGACAGAGACTAGCAGTCCCAGCAACTGATGCAAACAGCGTCGCAAGAACCAAACTAAAACGTTAGCTAGCTACTAAGAACATTCCAATACACTTTCAAAACAACAAACTTTTCAAAAACAACCAAACCGAGCTCTCTGATAATAAAAAAAGAATTAGAACAATGATATAAGATCCTAAATGAACTACTAAATGCAGAAGTTCTGGAGTGTAAATATCCCCCATATACTACCTCTGATTATTTGAAAAGATCTGATGATATTAAAAAAAGCTTTGACTCCATAACTGTGAAATCAATTAGGCTATTGCCATCTTGTGTCATATTTGCATGTAGGTAGTAGACAAATGGGAGTTGTTTTGTATTGCTTTCCACCGACACCTATATAAAATGGCCCGAGGTAAAAATACTACGATTTTACCCCTGCTGTGAGAAATACAGGGATGACACGGAGGGGACTATGGTCATTTCCATGTAAAAAGGTTGTTGTCCTGTTAGAAGGTTACCCTTTGCCCCAATCTGAGGTCCTGAGCGCTCTGGAGCAGGTTGTCATAAAGGATGTCTCTGTACTTTGCTCCGTTCATCTTTCCCTCGCTCCCAACTAGTCTCCCAGTCCCTGCCGCTGAAAAATATCCCCACAGGATGATCCTGCCACCATCACACTTCACCACAGGGATGGTACCAGGTTTCCTCCAGATGTGACGCATGGAATTCAGGCCAAAGAGTTGTTTTCATCAGAACAGAGAATCTTGTTTCTCATGGTCTGAGAGTTCTTTAGGTGCCTTTTGGCAAACTCCATGCGGGCTGTCATGTGCCTTTTACTGAAGAGTGGCTTTGTCTGGCATCTACAGATGGTTGTCCGTCTGGAAGGTTCTCCCATCTCCACAGAGGAATTCTGGAGCCCTGTCAGAGTGACCATCGGGTTCTTGGTCACCTCCCTGACCAAGGCCCTTCTCCCCCGATTGCTCAGTTTGGCCGGGCGGCCAGCTCTAGGAAGAGTCTTGGTGGTTCCAAACTTCAACCATTTAAGAATGATGGTGACCACTGTATTTTTGGTGACCTTCAATGCTGAAGATTTTTTTGGTACCCTTCCCCAGATCTGTGTCACGACACAATCCTGTCTCAGAGCTCTACGGACAATTCCTTCAACCTCATGGCTTGGTTTTTGCTCTGACATGCACTGTCAACTGTGGGACCTTATATAGAAGTGTGTGCCTTTCCAAATCATATCCATACGGAACTGAATTTACCACAGGTGGACTCCAATCAAGTAGTAGAAACATCAAGTATGATCAATGGAAACACGAGGCACCGGAGCTCAATTTCAAGTCTCATAACAAAAGGGTCTGAATACTTATGTAAATAAGGTATTTGTTTTTAATTTTTTGTAAATTTGCAAAAATGTCTAAAAACCTGTTTTCACTCTGTTATTATGGGGTATTGTGTGTAGATTGATTTCAACGTCCACAGACATCTGGACCGGCCTTAATTTGGCCCAAACATAGATGTCCATAGATGTTCAGATTTGTTCCGATCCGGATCATAGACATCTATGTTTTACAATTTTCGAAAGCACAGTACAGTAAACAAAAGTAGAGTATAGTTCAGTACAATAGAATAGAGTGGAGTAGAGGTCAGTACACAGTAGAGCATACTAGAGTTGAGTACTCCAATGTACTGTACTAAACTACACTCTCCTGAACTCTACTGTGCTGTACTTTGGATGTCCAAACTTGTGGAACATAGACGTCTATAAATCCACTTCACCTACAGAAGTTCAATAACTAAAATACATATATTTTTTAAACTCAAGGTGTCATGTCATAGCTGACACCACATTTTTTCTGCAGACATCTTTGAATCGTAATTCGGAGCAGATATTTAACAAAGATTCTGGAAAACGTGGTCACATAAAACACTGACAAAAAGTTTACCAAAATTGCAACTGTATAGTTCTTCCAGTAAATTCTGGGGCGGCAGGTAGTGGTTAGGGCGTTGGGTCAGTAACCGAAAGGTTGCTGGATTGAATCCCCGAGCTGACAGGTAAAAATCTTTCGTTCTGCCCCTGAACAAGGCAGTCAACCCACTGTTCACCGGTAAGCCGTCATTGTATATAAGAACTTGTTCTTTACTGACTTGCCTAGTTAAATAAAAGGTTAATAAAAAATAAGTGTTTTTGTAAAATGTTCAGTGTAATTTGTTCAAAGTAGTCCTTGTTCATAGAGTTACATGGTTTGTTAAACTTTTAAATCAGTGTTTTTTGTTTGGCATACATATTAAGTGAAAAATCAGTCTCAGCGCAATAACGTTACAGTGGAATTGCCCCGATTCCTTTCCAGAAACCTGGATTATTGTTTTTGTATAGAGAGAATAAAATGTGTGAGAGAACCTCATTTTGACTGTAGTTCTCCTTTAAGGATTGTATTCCTATGAATCCCCTAAGAGTCGAGCGAGCCTCACGTCGACATTCCTGAGCCAGCAAAAGTGTCCGGCCATTTCAGCAACATGACACTGCACAACTAAATACAAAAATAGCACAGTGGAAACGCTAACTCATTACTACTCAGCAACAAGTAGACATCTCAGCTCACATATGGTCTTCTATCAAGGTGCTAAGGTTTCTCATTCTTTAATCCACACATTCAACTCCAGGAACTAAATTATGTTCTCATCAAATGGAATTCTCAACAACTCAAAATGTTAACGATACAACATTGCTTTTGTTAAAGAATTTGGAAACTTGCAAAAACCTTAGCATAATTTTCCCTTGTATTATGAAGTGCAGGCTCTTAATTTGAAGGTCAGTAGGCTCTTACTGACCTTCAATATTGTATACATCTGACTGATAAAATGCTGTAGTCATTAAATTAAAGTGAATGGGAGAGAGCATATTACATTCATAGGCAATAGCAAAGATTCCCAAAACAGCAATTAGCTATCACTTCCTCAACATCAGAAGTACCATTGCGCAGTAAGCTATAGGCCACAAAGTACCATTTAATGGCATATATCATTTAGCAAATTTTACTCAAGCTTGCACAATACAAAACAAATATTTTTTGGGGGGGACAACTGGTTTAGGCACAATGCAATAATTTATGAGGACAATTTCAGGGTAAATGCAAGTGCAGAAACCAAATCTGCAGATTATGACAGGCATGAAAACTCCAGTTGGACTTCACTACGTACTGTGGGCGTTCTAGAATGTATCCCTGGATTAGAATATGATAAGAGCATACATGACGTGACAAGATGGTGCAATTGGGAGGGAAGACTTTTGTCGATGAGGGGGACAGGGAAAATGGACAATGAATAAGCACAACACATATGACATGTGTCAATAATACCTTTCTCTGTGTGATGGATACATGTTTACAGCTCAGGGAAGGCTCCTTTTCTGTGATGGAAAAAGAAGGTAAAACTTCAAATGAGATTTTTTTTTTTTTTTTTAAAGTGGAACAAACTGAAATAGCACAGTTGTTTTTTCGGGGCCAAATGAAAGCAGCATGAGGTTAGACTATATTTTCTTTTTTCTCAATCTATTGTCTGTGGTGGAGAACTATGGGAACTAAAGACAACACTAGTTTCTCCGAAGCTGAGCTGACTGCATCCTTAACCTGAGATACTTGGTCTAGTTACAGTACACTAAAACTGGTTTCCCCAAGGCCCCTCTTAAATATCATTAGTTAAATAATTCAGAGATGCACTATCAAATGGAGCCTTTAACCCATTCATAGACTCTAACTACCTACAGTATAGCGCTGCTGCATAACTACCTACAGTATAGGGCTCCGTCAGTCACAGGCCCTTAGAATCATCCTAACTCCAACCCCTCCCCCCCCATACTGTGCCCCTGCCTGTGTGTAAACGGAACACATACGCCCCTGAAAAATACTGTGGGCTGCAACTGTGTTAAAACAGTGTACAGTAAGTGTATATTTTGCATTTGTGAAAATATTTTGATTTGATATGAAAGTAGAGGTCTTTATGTTTCTAGAACCGTACCACAATTGAGAATCGATTCACATTTAGATGGAGTATTTGGCTGCCAGAGACAATTCGCCTCTAAAAAGAAACACGTTCTTGGACTATAAGGAGTAACGTTAGGCTCCTTTAGTCCATTATTGGGCTATGGAGCCTTGAGCACAGCTTGACTATCAAATTATGGGGTGGCTTCAAAAGCTGTCTGTTACCAAGGTAAACATGAGTAAATATTCATTGGAGGAAAAGGTTGAATCTTTAATGCTGGGCTATTGCACAACACAATACAACCAAAGTCATCAACACTTCTGTGTCGGTCTGTCTGTGTATGTCAGCTGTGGCTCTGATGTGTTTCACAGTGTGGAACAACGTAGGCATAGTCAAGGTGAACCTTCATACAGTTATGAGTGTAGACTGAGGGCATCAACCATGCTGCTGTTAAAGGATAATGACGCTGAAATAAGATTAAACCCTTCTTTAAAATAAGATCAAGAAAATATTGACTTTTATGGGCAAAACATTTAGGAATTATTTTATATGTTTTTTGTGGGGTCAATTCATGCATACATTACGCCCATACATTAGGGTGATAACATGCCAAATCTTACAGGATATTTCCAATCAAATTCATACACGGATCATTTATAGATACCACCTTGAACTGATCCCAAACTTCACTTTTTGTCCTTGCCTTTTCAAGAGATCGTAGAGAACGCGCAACTTGATTTGAGAAACTAAGGCTGCCTGCAGAGCACTCACCCCATATTGTTGAACGCTTTCGGTGTCCTTGCAGGATATAAATTCCAGTCTTATCTCAAGCGATAGGTAATGTCTTTTTGCCTATTATCTTGTCTCCGAATAGATGGTTAACAAATTGTCACGAATGTCACTGTAAAGTGAATTCCTTCATAATTGTACAGTACGTTGCATTATATTTCAGGAACACGGGGGGAGAGAAATCACTTGAAACCATGTAATGTTTTCCCAATTGTAGTAGTTCTGTTGTTTGAAGTCTATTAAAACAGCTTTCCTTTGTTCGTAGTATATCCAGCTAATCCCGTTCTTTGTCGCTCATTCATTGTGGTGACACACTAATATTGCGATTTAACGCCTATCAAAAATATGAGGTAACTATTCGAAATTCTATAAATGTATAAATGCGTTCTGCTCATGATGAGTGTCAGCACACTGTAATGAGATCCTTCTGCAGTTTGTCGTTCCCACTGCTCTGCCCATTCTGGTATCCCATTCAAGAATTGTCCTTGCTCAATGAGACAGACACTAACACCACCTGCTGGTTGCTATTTGGCGAATCAAATTACATTGCCTAACCTAACCCACTTTACACCATTTGAAATGTGAAATATAATATTCCAAATGGTTTGCAGGTTGTCTTGAAAGCACACTCTCCACTTGGAATGAAGTTAGATTGAAATAATGGGATTGATGACTGAAATGAGGAATACCTTCACATTATGTAATTGCTGTTTGTAATAAAAATGCTCTGTCTATAAAGGTAAACCACAATTTCAATTATATATATTTTGTATTGCTGTACTTGGTAAGGTTTTTTGTTTTCTTTAAATTTTCCTGTACTTCCAAAAACGACCTGTGCTGTCCTTGAAAGAAGGTCAGTGCATAATGTATTTTTTTTTTTTTTTTTTTTTTTTTTCAGGGAACAGTTTGTCCTCCTTCAATCTCTAAACTTTTGTGACATGCAGCAGCTCCCGAGTGGCGCAGTAGTCTAAGGCACTGGATCTCAGTGCAAGAGGCATCACTACAGTCCCTGGATTGAATCCAGGCTGTTTCACATCCTGCCGTGACTGGGAGAACCATAATTGGCCCAGAGTCGTCCTGATTTGGCCGTGTAGGCAGTCATTGTAAATAAGAATTTGTTCTTAACTGACTTGCCTAGTCAAATAAAAGGTTCAATAAAAAAATATTGGAAAACCTCCCTAAAGCATTAATACAGTATAGATATACACAGTGGCGACCCGTCATTAAGGGCAGAGCCCCATTAATACATGTCACACATCAGTTTCCAAACAATGTAAAAAATATATATCATTGAGTTAATAAAGCCTCCATACAAACATTCTGTTTTTTTGTTTTCTTGAGTAAGGCAGCTCCAAAATGCAGGTGTTTCAGCCTAGCTCAGTGCTTTCTGTGGTGGTGGGGCAGCCAGCAGAAAATATGGAGCATTGCGCCGTGATTGGCTCAGTGTTCTGTCACTCATGGGGACACTAAGTCATGGCCAAGTCTAAGGGTAGACCTAGATAATTCAAGCCCCTTGGGGGCTGCCATAGAGTTACATTAGAAGTGCCCATCCAAGAAGGCTCAAAGTCATTGGCCACAGATAAAATGACGTCAAATCACGTTATATCTACAGTAGCTTTGATTGGACTGGTCATGTCAACATTATACTTTCAAAATCTTAGCTAGCAGTCATCATTAGGAATCAAGTCGACAATCTACTGGCAAATACTTTTTAATCCTTGTCATATGAAGAGAAATCTCTTTGCCAAGTTTAAAATGATAAACATTCAACATTGGCCATGCTGTCAATGAAGCATGATATGTGCCGCGCACATAAAAAAAACTTAACTCGTAACTGCGAAAACTTGAGTTCAAGACAACTGGGAAGTCAGGAATAAACAAGCTCCGACTGGGAAAATACATTTTGAACAGTCACCCAACTTGGAATTGTAAATCCAGCCTCTTTCTAGAGCTACGTCGTCATGATTCGACCTTGATTTTTATTTTATTTTTTTTAGGTCCCAGTTGTCTTGAAAGCACCATAAATCCAGAGTACAGAGCCAGACTTTGATGACAATTTGCCTTCGAAGGTCCGCTGCACCACATTCCTGTTAAAATGAGCACAGCACAACAAGGTGAGTCCAAAAATGTATTGTATGCTGCTGCATAAATTATGTATTATACCAGGGAGATATGTACACTGTAGTTAACAAAGTAATACTAAGTGTATGTTGTGTAGTAAGATGTTAGTAGACCATGTGACCATGTGCCTCACTAATAATTTGGTCTATTTATTCCTCTTAATTAACTCTTGACTTGGTGGTGCACCTGTAGCCTATAACCTGTTTTAGAGAAATGTAATAATCAAATATCGTAAGAGCTTTCATTGTCTACGGTTCTGACTTGGTGTACAGGGAGAACACTGTAAGAACGGCCCATGTTCTGAATTCTGTCGCTGTACATTTCAAAAAGTGCTAAACAAATAATTATATTGACTACATCCGTCCTAGCTCGCTCATTAATATATTAATCTTAATGCCATAGTTTGTACATCTTAATTGTCATTAGAAACCAGTCAGCCATATCAGCTATGTTTTTTTAAAAGGCAGTAAATGAGGCTGCTAAACAAGGCTCAGCTGATAGCCAGGCGTAGCAGTGTTAAGATGTTGGGACAGCTTTATGTAGGCCCTAACAGTTTGTGGGCACCGTTTGTCACCGTTATATTGCAATGTGTAGTGGCTTTGCTGGCATGCATCCCACTTAATTTGTTTTGCCCCACCAAGATTTACATGCTAAAATTGCCACTGGAAATGCATACTGTAAATCAGGTGTGACATAAAAGGTTGCAAAACAAACTTGAATTCTACAGTACATACATTCAAACTAACTCACCTCAGTACAAAACACTCACATCTGTGCATTGATTAGAGCAATTAAATTGACCGGGGTCCCATCCAATTGAAGACAAACAATTAAATACAATAGGCTGCTTTTGGTTGAGATGGAACATGTACAATGAATATGGAAAGTTTGAATAAAGAATTGAAAATAAAAAAGTAACTGATGTCTTTTACATTATAATTTAATAAAATATTTAAAATCCCCCCCCCCCCGGGGGATCAATAAAGTACCTAACCCTAACCCTATCTATAAAGTCCCCCTTGCTTGCTGTAAACTTGTTTCCTAGGAATACTTTACCATCATTTGTGCTCAATAGCTGCTTTTAATAATTTTAATTAAGTGGAAAATGTACACTTGTGTTTTGAATGATGAATGACTGAAGCCAGCCTGCTCTCTTGCCAACTCCTTATGGAATTGGGTGTGTCTAACGAAGCCGACAGTAGACTAAAGTCTGTGAGTGAAGTATCTATCTAATCACAAAACCGGATAGCAACCTCTATCCACAAAGCATATTGCATGTACAGTAACCGAGAGTTACGTACAGCGGGTGAAATAAGTATTGAACACGTCACCATTTTTCTCAGTAAATATATTTCCAAAGGTGCTATTGACAATTACTGATAGTTTTCAGCTGCTGTCTTGGCTTTCCATGCCTTTTTGCACCTCCCTTTCTTCATGTGTTCAATACTTTTTCCCTGTGTCATTTCACATAACTTAATTTCTGAACTTATTTGTTTTGGTTTCTTATGTATGGATTACTTGGGTTGTTACCAACATCTGGTGAAAATTTCATGTCAATAGCACCTTTGGAAATATATTTACTGAGAAAAATGGTGACGTGTTCAATACTTATTTCACCCGCTGTATTCTACAGCACAGTCAAGCAAGTTAATGTTTCCAACATTTTTCGGACCACTAAACAACTATTGATTTAGAACCACAGAGAGTTACTGCAAGTCGCAAAGAAAACAGGAGCTGCCTCCACTATTCCAGCACCATTTCAACTTCAAATCAACTTAGTCTAATACAGTGACAACTAAAAAAATACCAAAAACAATTTAGTCCAATCAAAGTACGCTAAATATGTGGCTGCCCATGCTTCTGATTTCTGTGTGTGCTCGTTCCTGCAAGTATAATAAAATGTTGACTCACCCTACTTGTTGAGAAACGCCAATGCCATTCTCCTTTCATGTTGAGGAAATGGTCTATCACTCTATCATACAGTACACAATTAAATTTTTACCTGGCTAAAATGCTTGCTCACTAGCCTAACTTCCAACCATGGGCAACGTTAGCTAGTTAATATTAGCCTTCTACATCTAGCTACATATTAAACTTCCATCCTCTCAGACTAGGGGCACAACAATGTATTAATTAATGGTTGGATCAGAATCTCCATTATAATAATTGGCCAGTACAGAGAATTAAAGTAAAAACACAAGTCCAAATCCCTATCTCCATCCATGGCTAATTTAGGAAAATTACAATTTTAGCTAGCTGTCCACCGGAAGACAACAACGACATGCTAAAAAAAAGCTTTTCTGTCAATAACGTATGCTCTCAATGGGATGTGATAGGAGTGATGCCAAATCTAAGCTGGCTTCCTTTGACACTTTTTTTTTGGTACGCCATGACCATTCACAGTTGAGCTCGATCAGTTGAACTTAACGCAGATTGGCTAACTGTGTATACTTTTTTTGTCAAGGGAGGTCAGATGCAGTTGGCTTCCCTTGCCTTCAATGCAACGGGCGGCAACAATGTCATACTCGTTTGGACCAGACAGCATCAGATAGTGAGACAGAGGGGTGTTGTTTCGCTCGCTCGGATGCTTTCTCCTGTGAGATACATTCAGCCTCTTGCGAATTGAAGGAAAATTATGAAACAAAGAGATGAAAGATAAACAAATATTATATTTTTCATTGGTACATATTTTGGGGAAGCCTGGCTTCCCTTGGCATCCATGAATACACGCCACTGCCATGATTTTTGTAAAGTTCATGCAGTGGCAAATTGGAAAATGTTAATCCCCATAATGCAACACACTGATGACTTGACAAAAGAGATCCGCTGGAACGTCCCCATAGACAACTGAGTAGGGCAAAAGCACAAACGGGATCAGGCTAGAATGACTGGGCGAGTTGGAGCGGATCCAATGACCAATGGACAAGCAAATTATGACGTCAACAAAACGCGGCAGTTGTACGATACCACAAGGATGAATTTCTGGCATTTCAGATGATAATTCTGAACACTTTGCACAAAACAAAGTATATTCTATATAAGTCATCTGGGACTTTGGAAAATGTTTTAAAAATGTTAGATTTTTCCTCTCAGGCTGTCAGATTGGTTGATTCAACAACAAACACAATGGGGATCAGTAAACCAACTGAAGTCCAGGAAAACTGTATGCCACCTATTCTGGAAGGTAACACTGTTTTGCTAGCTAGCAAGCTATTTAACTATTCCTTGTTATGTTGTTTATGTTTTACCAAGACAAGAGAGTAGACTAACTAGCTAGTTATCAATATAGCCTTTTGAGGTGATATGATTCCCCCCCCCCATCGTCTAGGTTGGGATTGTATGGGTTTTTGTTACCAGTGATACAGAAAGTATCTGAGGACCTAAACGGCATCTTGTTTGTCACTCACACCTACCAGGTTGGTGAATCTTCTGATAATTTTTAACTATAGATTCTAGGGCAATAATTGACAAATGTCATTAAAAAAGCATATCTTCTGGAAAATAACAAATGTAATATAATGTTCAATGTTGTGTAATGTTTAAACGTGTGTCCTTTGCAGGGAATTGGCATACCAGTTCAGTCCTGGGAAAACCAATGGGCTTGTGAGGTCTGCATCATTGTTAGTGTAATCTTGATTACCAATGACACTGCCTTGTATTGCATTGTTATTCATTTGTCCAGTATGTTCTAATGTTCAGGTGATGTTCCGTACACACGATCACACAGGCCTTGGAGCACTCTAAGACGCCCCACGTCATTGTAGCCACTCCAGGAAGTCTGGCAGACCACATTCGGAGCTCCATCACCTTCAGCATCAAGAAGATCCAGTTTCTGGTGAGTCAAAGATAAAAAAAAAATTAAAAAAAAGGCAATAATGTTTTTGGATGTCTAGGTGGAAGATTTCTCACTGTCAACCAAAACTGTGAATGTAATGAACTACCTTTATTTCCTTGGGTGTTCAGCAGAATTTTTTTTCCACCATAAAGGTTGATAAAAAAAAAAAAAAGGATTGCCTATTCTTGTCGCATCATGCCTTCTAATAGGAAGTCAAAAGATGCTGTTCAGAGCCACCCTCACAGACACACTGCAGGAGCTCAAGGGCACCGCCATGAACAAGCCCTGCTTCTGGAAGAGCAAGTCAGAGTAAGCTCTAACTAAGCATGGCTGGCATGAGGCACTACATTGGTACATGACATGTAGAGGTGACCTCATTCCTCAAAACAGGACATTTGTCTTGGTGCAACATACTTCAAATTGTGAATAATTTTTTCTCCATAGGGTCCGCACGGTAAAGGAGTTGGATCAAAAAGGTACATCCTGACGCATAGAGAAAGTGAAAGATGCCTACCTGATGCATCTGATTCAGAAGTTTCAAGACGAGCTCGACGACTGGTCCATCATGATCTTCACCAACACCTGCAAGTAAGGACTCCTTCACTCTAAGATGACTGGAGAACCTAGAACAATAAGGATTAGAATAGAACCAATAGAAGAACATGCTGCCGTATCAAGGCCTTTAGACACATCAATAAAGAATGATGGTTAGACATTGAATCATTAATGCCTTCATCTTACAGGAATTGCGAAGTCCTCACAATGATGCTGCAGACATTTTACTTTCCTACCATCTCCTTGCATTCAACGATGAAACAGGTAAACAACCCGAGCTCCACGAGTGTAGCTTAGTATTCATTAATAATTAGTATTCCATTTCATTATTTTCATGTCCTTACTGTCCTGGGTCTGGATATCCCAACAGTTCAGGTTGTCATCAACCACAACACGCCAGGTCTGCCCAAGATCTACATTCAGAGTTGGCTGAACTGCCATAGCAGGTAATATTCCTCCTTCAGTATCTGTCTGTTATTACATAGGCCGCTACTGTAGACTTAGAAATACAAACCAATTTTCTCTGATTTGTCTACAGGAAGGCATGGTGTCTCGATCACACGGTATGTAATATGAGCTGTTGGATAACATGGGCTCATATTACAGCTGTGACCTCTCACCATTTGTTTCGGTACCTAATTCTAATTTTAGCCATTTTATGTGATGGTAAAGGTAGGGGTGTAATAACTTTTTCACCATAAGGAAAAGTCATTTGTTTATTTCATTTGTTCAAATGGGTAACCTTTATCTTTCAATAGTGTTGAAGTGAAGATTGATATGTAATCTGTCCAAATATGTAAAAATAAACTTTCCAGGGGGTGTACTTACTTTTTCACATGACTTTAAATGGCAAAATCCCTTTCTCATTGCCAAAAGCCTTTGACATAAGCAACCTTTGTTTCAGTTTCACAATAAATGAATCATGAGGTGAAATGCCTTGATTAATCTTCACTGCAACTAAAACACTAATTCCTGCAAATCCAGTTGAGTTTTTCAATAGTGAGAATACAAATGCTGGGAAAGAGGAAGGCATACATTACAGTCCTAAAAAATGTCAGCTCTTATCCATTGATTCCTGCAGTATAGTTTGATAATATACTTTTAATATGTTTCTAGTTAGCAGTGTTGGCCATGTAACAGATGACAAGCTTTGATAGCAGGATTGATGTATTTAGTTTCAACGCAAGTATACATTTACCACCATCTTAGTAAAAAGTATAAGGAACAACGCTATATTCCCTGCTGGAATTATTGTATTTCTTGATGTGAAAAACAGTAACATAATCAACAAGGGAAAATGCATAATGTTGCTCAAAGAAGACCATTTCTAAGCATGTTTCCACCATGAATTGCTATTTAACAGCACGATTGTCATACAATGTGTTTTGGATTGACACAAAAAGCCAAGTGACGACAAAGAGACATAATTAATGGACATCGGAGGACAAAGCTGGTGGTAAACTAAAATTAATACATTCTCAATTTGGTGCTCTAAGCATCCAAATAACATTCCTAAAAATTGATAGATGAGGAGGACTCATCAAATAGACAAGGAATCTACAATACAAAACAGTCCCATGGCCAGTTTATTTAATGATTGATTTAAAATTCGGAAAAAAATAAAGATCCATTATTTAAGCCCCCTTTGTCATCAGATAACACATTAAACCATATAAGTGTGGTTCAAGTCCACATTTTCTGTTTACGCCCCCCCCCCCTCCAAAAAAATGGCACAAGCAAATAACGCAAAAAAAAAAAAAATGAAATACTGGGGGCTGATAGATTACATTACAATTCACAGAGGGATACGAATGGAGGGTTTGGGGGACATAGGAATCTGGAGCAAACAGATGGGTGAACTATGGGAAAGCCAAACATTTTAAAACGCTCTACAAAAGGAAAGCCAATCTACCAGCCTGGTTTAGTGGCAACTCCTCAGAGAAGGAAGGTGGCTTGCACCAGTTCGTACATTCAGTAACCATTAAAAAAAAAAGTATTGCTCTGCGGATTCAATGTCACAACCTATTCAGTGATTCTTTCTATGAAGTTGGTATATAGGTACAGCTCAATAAAATTAGAATATTGTGAAAAAGTTCAATATTGTAGACTCAAGGCGTCACACTCTAATCAGCTAACTAACTCAAAACACCTGCAAAGGTTTCCTGAGCCTTTAAATGGTCTCTCAGTCCAGTTCAGTAGGCTTCACAATCATGGGGAAGACTGCTGACTTGACAGTTGTGCAGAAGACAGTCATCAACACCCTCCACAAGGAGGGAAAGCCTCAAAAGATCATTGGTAAAGAAGCTGGCTGTTCACAGTGCTGTATCCAAGCATATTCATGGAAAGTCGAGTGTAAGGAAGACGTGTGGTAGGAAAAGGTGCACAAGCAACAGGGATAACCGGAGCCTTGAGAGGATTGTCAAGCAAAGGCCATTCAAAAATGTGGGGGAGCTTCACAAGGAGTGGACTGAGGCAGTAAATGGGCTACAACTGTCGCATTCCTCGTGTCAAGCCACTCTTGAACCAGAGGCAACGTCAGAAGCGTCTTACCTGGGCTAAGGAGAAAAATAACTGGTCTGTCGCTCAGTGGTCCAAAGTCCTCTTTTCAGATGAAAGTAAATTTTGCATTTCATTTGGCAATCAAGGTCCCAGAGTCAAGAGGAAGAGTGGAGAGGCACAGAATCCAAGTTGCTTTAAGTCCAGTGTGAAGTTTCCACAGTCAGTGATGATTTGGGGAGCCATGTCATCTTCTGGTGTTGGTCTACTGTGTTTCATCAAGTCCAAAGTAAACTCAGCCGTCTACCAGGAAATGTTAGAGCACTTAATGCTTCCTTCTGCTAACAAGCTTTATGGAGATGCTGATTTCATTTTCCAGCAGGACTTGGCACCTGCCCACACTGCCAAAGGTACCAATACCTGGTTCAATGACCATGGGATTACTGTGCTTGATTGGCCAGCAAACTCGCCTGATCTGAACCCCATAGAGAATTTATGGGGTATTGTCCAGAGGAAGATGAGAGACACGAGACCCAACAATGCAGATGAGCTGAAGACCGCTATTGAAGCAACCTGGGCTTCCATAACACCTCAGCAGTGCCACAGGCTGATCGACTCCATGCCACGCCGCATAGATGCAGTGATTCATGCAAAAGGAGCCCCAACCAAGTAGACTGCATGTACAAGAACATGTCTGTATTAAATTTCCTTATTTCATATTCTCATTTTCAGAGATACTGAATTTGGGGTTTTCATGAGCTGTAAGCCGTAATCATCAAGATTAAAACAAAGACAGGCTTGAACTATTTCATTTTTTCCACAATATGAGTTTCACTTTGTCAATTGAATTATTGAAATTACTTAACTTTTCCACAATATTCTAATTTATTGAGATGCACCTGTATGCTGCCTTAGGTGGCTTTCACCTTCATTCATGTTGTGCAGCTTAATGCAAATAATCAAAAAGGAAGTTACCACTGATTCAAATGCATTCATTCTTTTCATGTGAGAAATCACTTTGTCAACTTGTGTGAAAATCGGTACCACTGGTACGTTTACTGATTGTGTGTAAATGGTGTAAAATGGATTCAAATACTTTGGACAACTTGATTCTAGTCATGTAGCTAAATAACCTGATACGGAGTATGTATCTTCAAGGAGTTCACAAGCCTTATCCTTCTTCCAGCCACCATCCTTGTCTATTCCTTACCTGTTACACTACATGACCAAAAGTATGTGGACACCAGCACGTCGAACATCTCATTCCAAAATCATGGGCAATAATATGGAGTTGGTCCCCCCTTTGCTGCTACACCAGCCTCCACTCTTCTGGGAAGGCTTTCCACTAGATGTTGGAACATTGCTGAGGGGACTTGATTCCATTCAGCCACAAGAGCATTTTGAGGTTGGGCAATTAGGCCTGGCTCGCAGTCAGCGTTCCAATTCATCCCAAAGGTGTTAGATGGGGTTGAGGTCAGGGTTCTGTGCAGGCCAGTCAAGTTCTTCCACACCGATCGACAAACCATTTCTGTATGGACCTTACTTTGTGCACAGGGGCATTGTCATGCTGAAACAGGAAAGGGCCTTCTCCAAACTGTTGACAATGTTGGAAGTACTGCATCGTCAAGAATGTCATTGTAAGCTGTAGCATTAAGATTTCCCTTCACTGGTAGCCTAGCCACGAACCATGAAAAACAGCGGCAGACAATTATTCCTCCTCCACCAAACTTTACAGTTGGCACTATACATTAGGGAAGGTAGCGTTCTCCTGGCATCCACCAAACCCAGATTCAGTCAGTCAGACTGCCAGATGATGAAGCATGATTAATCACTCCAGAGAACCTGTTTCCATTGCTTCAGAGTCCAATGGCGGCAAGCTTAACACTATTCCACCATAGGGGCTCCCGAGTGGCGCAATGGTCTAAGGCACTGCATCTCAGTGCAAGAGGCGTCACTAAAGTCCCTGGTTCGGATCCAGGCTATATCACATTCAGCCCAGCGTTGTCCAGGTTTGGCCAGGGTAGGACGTCATTGTAAATAAAGAATTTGTTCTTTAACTAGTTAAAAAGGTAAAAATAATAATAATAGTAATGTAAAAAAAATCCAGTTGACGCTTGGTATTGTGCATGGTGATCCTAGGCTTGTGTGCAGCTGCTAGGCCATGGAAACCCATTTCATGAAGCTCCCGATGAACAGTTCTTGTACTGACGTTGCTTACAGAGGCAGTGTTGCAACCGAGGACAGACAATCTTTACGTGCTTCGGTCTCATTCTGTGAGCTTGTGTGGCCTACCATTTGTACAAATATTTCGACTTCATACACCTGTCAGCAACGGGTGTAGCAGAAACAGACAAATCCACTCATTTGAAGGAGTGTCCACATACTTTTGGCCATGTAGTGCATTTCACACCTAGCCACATGCCTCTTGCAACTTCAATAGTGACACAAATGTGTGTAGACTGTAGTGGAAATCAGTTTCAATTAATAGCTCAGTCTTCACTTTTCATGGGAATTTGTTTCATGCAGACGGATCTTATATCCACAAGGAATTCTCCATAAGTAAGGCATTACCTCAAAGCCGCTGCCAATCTAAGCATAGAAAACATTTAAAACATTCAAGATTATCCGCCCAATAGCACAGCAGGTGACATCTCATCTGTCACCTCTCCCTTTCAAAAGAAAAAAAAAAAAGCCTTTGCTGCAACTTCAAATAATATTGAGTTCATATTCTTCAATGCTGGTCATTTTCCATTAAAAAATGTTTTTTGCGCTCTGCAATAAGAAAGGTACTTAAAAAACAAATAGTCTCACGATTACAGATCTCTTGGTTCCAGAGCTCACCACTTCAGAAACTTTCCTCTGATATCTCCATGCCACTCAACTCCAGACTTCTAGTTAACACCCGTTTCTGAAAAGACCTGTTGAAAAAGCCAATGGTTCCGAAGGCCATGAAAGGCATTTAAATTCAAAGTTCTTTAATATCAGACGTTAGCGGAGAAAACCTTTCAACTCAAAGTTGAACGACGATGACGTGAACTGCCACTGTTCATCTTGGAGACTGTTCATCTTGGAGACTGTTCATCTCGGAGACTGTTCATCTCGGAGACTGTTCATCTCGGAGACTGTTCATCTCGGAGACTGTTCATCTCGGAGACTGTTCATCTTGCGGTCATTTAATGAGATTTCAGGTCTAAGAGTCGAAATCAACACCGCCACTCTTCCTCCACATCAATCAAATGAGTCTGGGTATCAAACGGGTTTGACAACTGATCAACTTTGAGGTGAGGATTTCCTATGTGTTCCGCACCCCCACCCCTCCACTTTCGAGAGTTAGCGGAATGTGCTCCCCCAGCCAAGTAACGAATGACAACTGGTCATTCCCTCAGACAGAGACATGAGGTTGGAAGGGGAGGTGGGAAAAGAGTTGTTCCTCGTTTCGTCTTCCTCACGACAGCTCGACCGCCGGCCACCGCCTTCCTCTTGCTCTCGTTCCCATGTGCCGGCAGTGGTCCCTCACTCCCACTTGTTCCCTCTTCCTGGCCGTCCGTTCTTTCGATCACTTTCTTTCCTTCCCTCTCGCGATTGGTTGTTTTCTCTCTCCCGTTGATTTCACACGATGGTGCTTCAGTTGTAGAAGAGGAAAACAGGTATCCATTTTTTGTTTTTATTATTACCCAGATTAAAATGCTGATGAACTAAGCTCAGCTCAAGCCTAGCTCCTCTTCCAACAACCTGAGAAAAGAAAACAATAAGGATATTCAAAATGACTGCCACCAACGCAATGTTTGGAAGCACACTCATCTGTACAGTGGAGGTTAAATCAATAACAGTTCCTGATTACTCTAGTACCGTGGGAATGGGAATAGCTATCTTACACTTTAGTACTGTGACAGTCCAGTCACCCCATATGCACGTTCCCCCTGGTAAGTCGAATCCTGCGACAGAGCCACGTCGATCTGGGACTTGAACTCGTCGCCCAAATAACTGTCCTGTTAAAACAGAAGGAGAAACACCCAATTACATCCAAAACATAATTCTTCCAACCAATGCTACCTCTAATTTGTTTCAGCACTGAGACAATTTCAGGTCTGCTGAGCGCTAACTTGAACGTTGTGAAGATTCTGTGCGGTTACTGTGTACACTGAGGCTGTAGGCAACTGTGGCTTTTTGATCATAATGTAGGCCTACCAGAGTGGCCTAGAAAACACAATGAAGAAAATGCCTCCCATAACATTTTAACATGGAAATAGCTGTTCAATCATTCCGCCTATAGTAGAAGCCAATGTGTGGTGTTCAATGTAGGCCTACATTCAATGAGACTTGCAAAAAAAACATAAAGGGCTTGACATTAACATGTTTATCCACTGGTCCTTCAGACAAGGAGGTGACTGAAAATGTTGTGTTGTTTGATGCAAGAAACCACTTCACAAAATAAAATGCATTATTATTCCCATACCATTATTACGGAGAATCAGACAAATGATGCTACACTCTGCCTATTAGCTACTTAGCTTATTCAAAACAGTCTCAGTTTTTTGCCCTTTAAAAAGCTTTTTACCCGACTTGCTTTTCAAAGATGTCTAGAAACGTACACGTTTTGTGCTCGTCGGAAGCAATCACTTCCCTATTGCTGACTACAAATGATCTATACCTGGGATAATAACTCACTAACTAGCAGGATATGAACAAAATGCACACATGGCTACATGCAGTTCTCGCTTTGATATCAAAACAAGTGCATCTACTCACAACCATTCATGCTGTAAACAGTCCAGTTCAAAGTAAATGGCACAGATACATATATGGCAATGATCTATTTGCATAAATGGCCTACTGCAGCTCTGATTGGTTATGCTGCACGCTACAATAAAATTGCATTGTTCTTTTGTAGGTAGGTAATTGAATCACGAGGGGAAATTTCTTCGTCAAGCAGCTACGAAAAAACACAGGGCAGGTGCAAAATGCCAGAACGAAATACACAAAAGACAGATACACGATACATAGTGCGGCAGTATGAAAAAGTATAAAAATACAAGAAGTCTGGAGTGCAAAAAGCTATAAAAAGGCATTGCATAGTATGAGTGAATGGCTGAATATGTACACTATACATTGTTACAGAGTGTTAGGTGAAAAAATGTTTAAAATATTGTAAGTTGATATAGATAAATAAGGAAACTTTGCATGGTTAACTATACAGGTTGATGGCAGAGAAATACTTAAATAGCTAAATGTGCGTATGATATAAGTGAGGGTAATAATAGTTTACTTAATATAAATTCTGGTTAAATGAACAGATAAGTGAATATTTGCATGGTTAAATTAACTGTACAGTTAAATGACAGGAAGAGATACTTAAATAGCTATATGTGCGTATGATTTAATTTGGGGTAATAATAATAATAATTCCCTTAAAATACAGTCGTTGGCACAGGGTTTAACTACAGATAAATGCACGTATTGCACATTCGATATACTAAAAGCAACGAAAAAAAGATACAACTGACAGGATACTAATATGCAGTCCTGAGTGAATGACTACATAAGTTAAGTCCAAGAATGACTTACAATATTGCACGTGATATGATATAACAACTGTACATGAATATGTATATACAGTCCAGAATGAATGAGTGCTGAATGAATAAGTCCTGAGTGAATGAGTGATTACAGACCAGAGAGTAACTCACGGATGGATGCCTAATTGTTAAACTAGGTCCTAATACCCCAACAGTTCCAGGTCTATGTTCCAGGAAGGACCTCCTGTAGCGCTCTCTGGTACACTGTGGTGGGATCAGTCTGTGACTGAAGGTGTTCCTCTGCATCATAACTATTGCATGCAGAGGGTGGGTGACGTTGCCCATGATGGCCAGCAGTTTGGCCAGGATCTGTCTCTCCTCCACCTCCTCTAGAGTATCAAGGCTAATCCCCAGAACAGAGCTAGCCTTCCTGATCAGCTTATTTACCCGAGAAGCATCACCAGCCTTTATGTTGGCGCCCCAGCACACCCCTGCAAAAAAGCACCAGACTGGTAAAAAGTATGCACTAGTTTACTGCACACGTTGAAGGACCTAAGCCTCCTCAGAAAGTAGAGTCCCCTTTTTGTACAGGGCCCCGGTGTTACCAGCCCATTCCATATTATCCTGTCCATATTGACTCCGAGGAACTTGTATGAACCAACCATTTCCACATCCATCCCTTGTGTAGGGACTGCAGTCGGTTTGGCCTTGGTTCTCCTGAAGTCTACAACCATCTCCTTTGTTTTGCTGATGTTGAGCTGAAGGTGGTTCTGCTCACACCACAAGCACAAAGTAATTGATTCTGCTCCTGTACTCCTCCTCCTGCCCCCCCCTGATGCTCCCTACAATTGCAGAGTCAGGTAAGTTGCATTGAAAGTGGCTAATATTGTAATGATTCGATTACAATTGCCACAGTAAAGGAAAACGTTGATAGTGTTAACTAACAGGGAAAACTCTAAAAAAGTTAAATCTCGTGCTTCTCTCCGTGGGCTGATACTGTATTTCTTCTACGCAGTCCCAGGGAGCTGCGCGCAGCTTAGAGGGAACATTGCTTCCAACACATTTCCCTGGGAGTATCAGATGATGTCAGCAATATGAATCTCCACCCAGCAAATCAGAGGTGGCATTATTACCATATTGCTAACATTATTATTACCATACAGCTTCTTGCTTGGTGCAAGCAATATGGCAAAAACATTACATCTAGCCAATGGGCAAGGTGAAGCTAGTATAATTTTTACTTATACCCACCTAATCCTATCAGATCTCCACAATCAATTTGGGATTGGGCATAGCAGTATGAGACCAGAGTCTGATTTGGTGTTAGGTAGTAGAGAATGGAGTTTAGGCCAGTCTTGTTACCTGGGACAGTTCAGGCTGGGAGAGGCCAGGCTGGCTCATCTGGGAGGGCTGGCTCATGGTGATGTAGCCCTGGGTGAGTGGCCCCTGGGAGAAGGGCTGGGAAGACACGTCCTGGCTGGCCTGGCTGTTGGGCCCGTTGGCCTGCCCGCTGCTACTGTGGTTCCCCATGCCGCGGGTCCTCTGGCGCCCACCACGCCCCGCTTTACCCTTCAGCGCCCCACCGCGACCTGGTGTGGCACAGAGGGAGTTAAGTTCCCACTCACTTATCAAACAATTACAGAGGAGGAACAGTAGGGGGTACGAGGACATCTCAGAAACCCCCATAACATACTAGTACCACATGAGGAGTACTCTAGTGAGCAACAACTGTGTCCAAGTATAACACAGAGTCTTGGAAAGTTATGACTTCTGGTCATTTGGATCTTGTCCAACTTCACAGGGCCAAATACATATTCCACCAGTTAATATATGAACAACTAATGAATAGGGATCGTTTCGCTTCCTGCTCACCTGCAGCAGGGCCGTTGGCCTGGTAGCCTGGCGGAAGCATGGGGGGCATCACCAAGTTGAAGGGAATAGGCATGTTCATGGCTGCCATGTGGGCTGGCCCAGCCCCAATCATGCCGATCTGATCGTGGGTTTGGAAATACATGTTGGATGGACGCCCTGTAGAAAGAAACACACAGACAGAAAACATGTCGCAGTAGACATGCATGCGTGAGCTGTCCCATTGCTGTAGAATGCGTTTGTTGCGTCTAGCAGTGCAATAAGTTCTGGTGCCATCTTACAGTTCTAGCAAGGCATTAGCCTACAGTGCCATCAGGAAGTATTCACACCCCTTGACGTTTTTCCACATTTTGTTGTGTTATAGCCTGAATTTAAAATTGATTCAATTTAGATTTTGTCGTCACTGGCCTACACACATTAAAGTGGAATTAAGTTTTTCAATTTGTTTTTATAAATTAATACAAAAATGAAAAGCTGAAATGTCTCGAGTCAACAAGTATTCAATCCTTTCGTTATGACAAGTCTAAATAAGTTAAAGAGTAAAGATGTGTTTAACAAGTCACATAATATACTGAACAAAAATAAACAACATGCAACAATTTCCTGCTTTACAGTTCATAAGGAAATCAGTCAAGGAATGTTTTTCCTAAGCAAAATGAGGGATTTCGGTAACAACTTTTTGGTCAGAGTTTAAGAAACTAAATGGCTGTAATTATGTTACAGCTTCAGCACGGGCAGCGCGATAAACTGTGGTGCCCGTTCGCTGCAGCAGGGAGGAGAGGGGGGTACCGTGCGCCAGTCACACAAAGAAAATAAATGTGTGTGGCCATCGGGCATATAGTTGACTTGATTAAAACAGTGTCCATACTGTATATGGGACAACACACGTTTAAAAACTTGACAGATGACTCTCGGTTGAGCGAGATTTATTTTGTTGGGGACAGCCCTAACAATATACATGTTCAAGAATGTTCGTTCAAATCGCTGCAGGGTTTTTAAATTGAGCCGTTTAAAAATATGAGGCAGAGACATCATCATGGTTCAGAAGAGGGTGAGTAAAGACTGAAATGTGAAGGGAGGAGTGTGAGCAGCAAATACATTATTTAAAAAAAAACAGACACTTTCCCACTAACCTGCGCTGCTGCGATCGTAGGCAGACCCAGGGATGAGGGCCTCGCGGGCATCATACATGGCAGTGCTCATGAACCGGGCTCCCTGGAACACAAACATGGATTCAATACCCTCGAAAATACAGTGGAGCTGCTAGACTGTTGTCATAACATTGCTGTAACTCTAATAACATATTGGCCAACAAGAGTGTTAACGAGTAAAAGTGTTTCAAGAATTAATTTTAAAAAATTATATATGAGGGGAATAGACTACATGGGTTCACATGTGCCAACTGTACACTCCGACACATCCAACTTGTAAGGTGTGTTTATGTATGTGTGATTACTCACTGGGTTGGTGGCGTTGACTAGCTTGCGGGGCCTGCTGAACTGCATAAGGCTCTCTCTCAGGTTGTTGAGGGGTCCCTCCACCAGAACCTTCTGCTCCTTGTAGTAGTTGAGCAGGTGGTTCCACAGAGGCTGCTTGGACAGGGCCTTTGGGTTGCCCACAATGATCACCCCATACCTGAAAACATATGCTACACACGTCAGTGGGAGAGATCACACGTCAGGCAGTCTCAAAATGCACCATTTTGTCTATGGCATCAATGACGAATGTGGACAGTGATTCACATTAATTTTTGGATGATGCATTCTATACTGTTCCAACGAGGCTCATCACAATGACTTTGACCACAAACATCCTATGAAATAACTATTGCTAGGATCCTATTGTCCATGCTAGGGATTCGATGACTTTAGCCATACAGATTTGAAAGCTGTGGTGAGAATGAAGACTAATGGTCCAAGATGATTACTTGGCTCTGGTGAGGGCCACGTTGAGACGGCGCGGGTCATTAAGGAAGCCGATGCCCTGGTGCTCGTTGGCTCGTACGCACGACAGGATGATAAAGTCCTTCTCCCTTCCCTGGAACGCGTCCACGCTGGCGATCTCAACCTCCTGATAGCAAGACGAGAGGATAGAACAGTGTTGTAACATTGGTCATTGAGACCGGTTGCATTTGGTATTAGTCAAATGAAACCGCTATCGGCATAAGTAGTAATGCAATATTCCTTTAAGTTTTTATAAATCTGCTACCACCTGCAGAACAATAATAAAGCAACTCGATATTACAAATCATGTTCTTGAGAAGACTGCGACAACAAAAATACAACAGTTTTTTCCCAAGACTAGCTATACTTCTGTACCTGGTAGAGTTTTGTGTGGAGGGAGCCACTGAACTGCATGTACTGCACCAGGTAGGACCTCTGGCCCTCGTAGGGGGTGATGATGCCTATCTGGTCAGGCTTGGCTCCAGCCTTCAGCAGCCTGGTGGTGATCTTCTCCACGTTGGCCGCCTCAGTTCTGTGGAGAGAGGACAGTGTTTAAAATGTCAAACAAAATGAAGAGACACGCTATGTGCATTTCAAAATAGCAATCAATTCTGTTGAGATTAACCTTGACTGGACTGTAAGCCGTACCTGTTCAGGTAGGACGTTCCTGAGCTAGCGATTTCCTCCTGGCCTTGAGTTACATAGAAGAACATGGGCTTGTCTGGCTGCGGCCACTGGAAGTCAAAGCCTTTCTTGATGCGGTCAGCTTCCCAGGATAAACAGAGAATTGTCAACATGGTTAGTACGGGAATTGGTCTTCAATAATTCAGTGAGATTGTGAACAAACGTAAATTGGCCATTTTACTCAACAGCAAATGTGCCCAAAAGCAATATGCTTTGAGTAATTCGATTTCAGAATGGCCTAACATTAAACTTCCACAGTAGAGTAAATGCTTTATACTCAGTGTACCAAACATATTGGGCTCTGAAACATTGCTTGAATCCAAAGTAAGTCTACACTGCTATTTCTAGATTGCTACTTATAGATATTTTATTGTTTGTCACACAATAAAATATCTATAAGTAGCAAACACAGACTCTACAGAAACTTCACATTTTCTAAATGGAATTATGTATATTTTGTGGGGAAATTATAGTAGGCACTAGGCACCAGTACATTGCTAATAACAAGTGTGAATTGTTTTGAAATGAAATAATTTTTTACACATTCAAAAGCTATAATATGACCAAGAAGCCTGGTAAAAACTTCTAACTCACCAGCGGTGACTCCGTTCTGCAGGGAGCCCTCGTAGAAGATGTTGGAGGGGAAGGCGCTGAGGGCCGGGTGCATGCGGTACTGCACCTGCAGACGAATGGGCCTGATGCCCAGCACCACCAGACGCTCAAACAGAGACTGGGACAGGCCCGCCTTGGCTGCTTTCTTACACATAACTACTGGGCCCAGCTGGCAGTGGTCTCCCACCAGAATGAGCTGTGAAGGGGGAGGTTAATGATTCAATTACAATCAATTAACCAAATATTCTCATGGGCTTTTACATTGTCTGGAACAGTCTTTTGAACAGACTAAAAACACTTTTTTCGTCTGGACTGAGTAGGTCACGGACAATTGACCTAGTTGAGCTGTTGACACACTTTTTTGGTCAAAACACATCTATGCAAAGATCATTGGGATTCAACCAATCTTGAGCTTAAATTGGTGTGTGTGTGTGTACCTGCTTAGCCCCCAGGACCACAGGCACCATGCACTCTGGCTCGGTGGCCTGGGTGCTCTCATCAATGAGGATTGAGCGGAACTGCATCTTGGCCAGGCGGGGGTCTCCTGCCCCCACACAAGTACAGCAGATCACATCCGCATTCTGCCGAGGGACAGAAGAGGCACAGTGGTAAACAGGTTAAGAGTTGGTTTGAAATTGAAGGAATAGGGAACCCATATCTTCACTAGGTAAAAAAAAACATTCTACTTGACAGGACCTGCCATACTGTTCTCATAACACCGTTGTAACTGTTGTGACATATTGGTCGACAAAGGTGTTAGTGTTATAAAAGTCCTCTCACCATGAGCAGCTCTCGCTCAGCGGTGCGCTTCAGGGCCCGGTAGCGTTTCTCGTCAGCAGACGACAGCTCCCCGGTCTCATCCTTCAGCTGCTGCAGCTTCTGTAGCTCTGGCATACTGAGGGTCACACCAGACACAGAGCAGGCAACGTGTGTTGAGTCATTAGTAGCCTTGTCGAGAAGTTAATGTCAGAAAGTAGCTACAAAGGGGTGGAAACCCGGTGTAAATCAGTGACGCCTCGCAAACACGTCAAACCAATCAAATGCCTTGTTTGGGCGGAGCGCCGAAGGTGCCCACTAGATTAGTGCCGTAGGAGCAACAGTTCACCACCTCTCTTTAAACCGCGTATGTGGTGGCGATCCCTTGAGAGTTTAGGACACAAACCTGATCCTTGATTATTGACATCAGATGAGAAACTACCATCGAGTTCTCCACTTTCAATTAAATCAGACTTGATATACTAAACGTTTACCATAGCCTGTAGGTAGACAGGCCATAATGTCTCTCTTTTTTTATGTACGCTGTTCAAGCAGAGAAGATGTAATGTCTTCGACTTGATTAGCGTATAGCACACTTCTGGCAGCAAAACAGAATTCAGTTTTTCTGCGATGTTGTAAACTAACATACGCAACAACTCTCTGGAAGTGTGAGCTCCGGTCGCATGTGAGGTGGATGGTTCTTGAAATTCAATAAAACGTAGCCGCTGGAAGCCAGCAGACCATTCAAGCCATTTCGGGTTATATAAAATTCTCCAGATCTCCAAATGAGGCGTGACAACAATGTGATTTGGATGGAGGTATGGCTATGCAAGTCTAAGTCTGTAGTTGCATTCCCCTGCTCAGACGTTGCATGCATCAACCCACGGTTACATGTCACGTCGTCGACTGCTGACAGATTGCTATAACAACGTGAGTAGCGGATACTTAAAATACCTATTCAGCAACGCCTGGGCAGAAGAACGCCCGCATTAAAAGCAACACACAGAATTATAGTTATTATATCAAAAGTAACACTTGGCAAGGACTGCCAAATCTATTCAATGGTTCTGTTGAAGTACTACAAAATTCATCCTTCCCTTTCCGTCACTCTCTGATATTCAAACAGGGATAATACATTGCCACAAGCATTAAATTGAGTGATTACGAGAGCACTACTATGTGTAGAATTCTATTTCAGACAGCGCTAACTATTTCCCAGCATGCCCCACCTGTCCATGTTGCGGATCTGGTTGTGCAGGGCCAGGAAGGAGACGGGGGAGTCGATGGCCTCTCTGCTCTTAGCACACAGCCTGACCACCTTCAGACCTGACATGTGGATCTTCTCAGTAAGCTGGTCCACCGCGATGTTACTGGGAGCACACACCAGCACGGGTCTGCAGGAACCAAACACAACACATGAATGCAGAAAGCTACGACAACATGGAGATGCTAGAATATGCTTAAAAAAAAAAAGAAACATGCCTAGTGAGTGTTACCCATCTTACCCGTTGCCCTGCCTGGCGAGATGGTACACTATGGTGGCAGAGGTGACAGTTTTCCCAGTGCCGGGGGGGCCTTGGATAAGACTGAGGGGTCTCTGTAGCACAGTCTTCACAGCATACACCTATTTTAACACACAAATCAAAAGCAAAACATTTATGAGAGCTGCACAAAGGGACAAGCACATGGCAGTATGGGGAATTAACATTTAACGCCAAAAGAAGTTCTTCATGATTAAAAGAAGGCATTACTATAATAAGGCTTCCCATTATAAGATGAAATGTCTACCTTTTGTAATCATTCAATAACTAAAACAAATTGTTAAATGCAAACGGTTTCGTTTCAGGCGGTCAGGTCATTGAGGTGTTTGGGAGTGTGTGTGTGTGTGTGTGTGTGTGTGTGTGTGTGTGTGTGGGTCAGACCTGAGAGTGGTTGAGATCGGGCAGGCCATGGGCAGTGAAGCGTTTGGGCAGCTGACACTTGATGACGACATCCTCCACCTCGTGGCCCAGCAGCTTGTGGTAGATGTATCCTGACACAGACGTCTCGTCCACAGCAAAGGTCTTCAGGGAACTCTGCATTCTGAAACCCAGTGGAGACCAATGGGTTTTAGCGGCGATCAAGAGTGAGGTGGTTAACAATAACAATAACAATACAAGCTAGTACCTTCATATCATGTCTTATCCATTTAAATATACGTCAGGAGTTATGTTAGGGATAAATCATGTGAAATGCTGCTTAAGCTGAGAAATCAGTACTCTGGAAGTCACGTTAAGAACACCAGAGCATCAACAACCAAAGTAGAACTGGTTCTGATCTGCTCGCCATACCTGTCAAAGGAAGTGGACTTCCACACGAAATCCACCTGGAAGTTGTGGGGTATTTCCACAGGTGCTCCGACACTGCTGCGCAATTCTATAGCAATCTCATCTCCATAGTCTTTCACAAAGGGTGCTAAGGAAATAAGTAGAGCAAAATAGCCTTTCCTCCTTGTGGAACGTTAGAAAGAAATAAAGACTGTCCCCCCCAATTGAACGGGGCTAATAGTAGGAAAGAAAAGAAAGGTCTACAAAACAGTAGATTTCCCCCATACATTAGCATATATCATACAGTAGCCGGGGTTCAAACTAGAGGGGTATTAAACACTGGATGGGCCTCTCCTAAGGGAGTGCTATGGTGGATTGAACACTTATTAATTTTGGTATAAATTAGGTATGATTTCCATCTGCAAGGCTTTGAACATTGTAACGCAATAACGTGGGTAGTATCAGACTGATTACGTTGGCTACCATGAACAAGTCTACATTTGAGACATTGCGATTGTACAGATTGGCTGAAAAATTAAGACACCAAATAGCTTCTTTTCTCTTTTTTTTACCCCATCATGGAAAAATAAAGATGGAGAGGTAGATCCTATTTGCTAAAAAAGGGACCACTTTGAAAAGGTGTTCAGAAGGTAGGGATGAGCAACCATTGTGAAGAAGAAAAGGTATTCTTCTGAATGAACTTTTAGTTAAAAGGATACTGTCTGGGACTTTGATGACATGGCCGACGCCCTTCCATAGTGGGGCCAGATCTCCTTTGTAGCGCAGACAAATCTCATCTCCCTGCATCAGCCGCATGTCTGTGCAAACCACCACAAACAGAGACACGTTAGAAACACTCTGCTCAAAATGATATAACAAAATATATGAATAATGGTTCCAATGAGGCGGACAAAATACAATACCGTACAACACAACACAAACACACCACCAGGGATGCAGGTATGGGATGCACATAAGAACCACTGGTAGACAGAAAAGTCAATTGAAAGAATTACCACCTGAATCCGTCTTGGGCAAGGAGAAATAGGCAATCCGCTTTTTATTCAGCCCCAGGTCCCACCTGACCGTGATATTATCTTGGGTCTGTGAAGAGTTCCAGAAGAGAACAAAGAAAACAATAAATGGGTCAAAATATTAGTCACACTGTCATTAGCTACATAAGAAATATTAGTCACACTGTCATTAGCTACATAAGAAATATTAGTCACACTGTCATTAGCAACATAAGAAATATTAGTCACATTGTCATTAGCTACATAAGAAATATTAGTCACACTGTCATTAGCTACACAATAAATATTAGTCACACTGTCATTAGCTACATAAGAAATATTAGTCACACTGTCATTAGCTACACAATAAATATTAGTCACACTGTCATTAGCTACATAAGAAATATTAGTCACACTCATTAGCTACATAAGAAATATTAGTCATACTGACATTAGCTACTTGTGTGACTGCCCTCATGTTGACTTTTAAGGGGAGTTTATGGATGACCTAGGGCCCTATAAAATCAGTTTTATTTTCCATTATTCCATTTTCTCCCTTTTGTTTTTCCATGTTGCAGTTTTCGCTCTCTAAAACACAACTTTTTTTTTATTTTTAGAAAAACTACAAAATTGGATGTTCCAAGTCCACAGCAATGCTTAATATGCATCTGAAGACCACTTTTGAAGTCTGGGAAAAATATACAAAGTTCCCTTTAATTCAAGTGTGCACCAGCAAGAGACTTGTTTGGTTAGCGGTTTTTCTGTAGTACACATGTGATTGCAGAGTTTGCTAAACAAAATCACCACTGGATTAATGCAAATAATCATGATATCATTCTGCCAGGTAGGCATAGGCTACTTTGCAATTTATATTTAATTGAGAAGGTTTTTGGGAAAGCCTTTCCTTCGACCAGAAGATAGTTATTACTAGAATCATCGCTAACGGCCACACAAAGTGGTAGACATATACACAGACAGACAGACAGACAGACAGACAGACAGGACACAGACAGACAGACAGACAGACAGACAGACAGACAGACAGACAGACAGGACACAGACAGACAGACAGACAGGACACAGACAGACAGACAGACAGGACACAGACAGACAGACAGACAGACAGACAGACAGACAGACAGACAGACAGACAGACAGACAGACAGACAGACAGACAGACAGAGGCATTCTCATGTTGCCTGCTCATAAAGTTGAAGGAAGAAACTGAATCAATACATTTATCAATACACTTTGAGCTGTGTTGGTTTCTGTCTGTCTGTCCCAGTTAGTTAGCCACCTAGTCGGTGTGAACTGCTAATTTGTTTAAGAAGGTTAGCGATTGCTACCCATTCAGAGTGGGTGCAGGCCTGTGCTACACCTGTGCTAGGCAATTAGCTTAGTGATATTAGCACAGCCTCCTTGTTCAGCGGCAGCTGTCCGCAAAACGGAGACTGTCCTTGAAACAAAGACAGTTTTGCCGAGAGTGAGGGAAGCCACGCTCTCTCACTTGCTCATATGTTAATTTTATTACGATCTCTTTTGCATTATTGTGGCCTTTTCTTTAGTCTGTCAACTATGTGTCTGTCTATCCCTGTTCTCTCCTCTCTGTACAGGCCATACAAACACTTCACACCACGTGGCTGCAACCACTCTAATCTGGTGGTCCGTGCGCACACGACCCACGTGGAGTTCCAGGTCTCCGGCAGCCTCTGGAACTGCCGTTCTGCGGCCAACAAGGCAGAGTTCATCCCAGCCTATGCCGCCCTCCAGTCCCTGCGCTGACGGAAACATGGATTACCACAGAAAACACTGCTACTGCTCTTTCCTCGTCTGATCATGTGTTCTCGCATACCCCGAGAGCATCTGGTCAGCGTGGCGGTGGCACAGGAATTCTAAATCTCTCCCAAGTGGACATTCTCTCTTTTGCCTCTGACCCACCCGTCTATCTCCTCATTTGAATTCCATGCTGTCACAGTCACAAGCCCATTCAAACTTAACATTCTTGTCATTTATCGCCCTCCAGGTTCCCTTGGAGAATTCATCAATGAGCTTGACGCCTTGATAAGTTAATTTCCTGATGATGGCTCACCCCTCACAGTTCTGGGTGACTCTGCCTTTGACTAATTTCTCTCTGCCTCCTTCTTTCCACTCCTTTCCTCTTTTGACCTCATCCTCTCACCGTCCCCCTCTACTCACAAGGCATGCTGTTCTTCTACTAATCTCACTGCAACTCCCCTCCAAGTCTCCGACCACTACTTCGTATCCTTTTCTCCCTTGCTCTCTTCCAACACTACTCACTCTGTCCCTACTCAGATGGTACCGCGCAGTCACAACCTTCGCTCTCTCTCTCCCCCGCTAATCTCTCCTCTTACATCCTATCATCTCTTCCCTCTGCTAAATCCTTCTCCCTCCCATCTCCTGATTCTGCCTCCTCATCCCAAGCCTCCCGGCCGGCTCGGTCCTCCCCTCCTGCTCTGTGGCTAGACGACTCATTGCGAGCTTACAGAACAGGGCTCCGGGCAGTCGAGCGGAAATGGAGGAAAACTAAACTTCTTGTGGACCTGTCATCTTTGCACTCTCTCCGCTCTACTTTTTCTTCTTCTGTTTCTGCAGCTAAAGCCACTTTCTTCCACTCTGAATTTCAAGCCTCGGCCTCTAACCCAAGGAAGCTCTTTGCCACCTTCTCCTCCCTGCTGAATCCTCCTCCCCCTCCCTCTCGGATGACTTCGTCAACCATTTTGAAAAGAAGGTTGACGACATCCAATCCTCATTTATTAAGCCTATTGACACCGCTGGTCCTGCTAACACTGCCCTACCCTCTGCTTTTACTACGTTCTCCCCTCTCTCTACAGATAAAATCCTGCGACTTGTGACGGCCGGCCACCCAACAACCTGCCCGCTTGACCCTATCCCCTCCAGACCATTTCCGGAGACCTTCTCCCGTACCTCACCTTGCTCATCAACTCATCCTTGACCGCTGGCTGTGTCCCTTCCGTCTTCAAGAGGGCAAGAGTTGCACCCCTCCTCAAAAAACCTACACTCGATCCTCCGATGTCAACAACTACAGACCAGTATCCCTTCTTTCTTTTCTCTCCAAAACTCTTGAGCGTGCAGTCTCTAACCAACTCTCCTGCTATCGCTCTCAGAATGACCTTCTTGATCCTAATCAGTCTGGTTTCAAGTCTGGTCATTCAACTGAGACTGCTCTTCTGTGTCACAGAGGCTCTCCGCACTGTCAAAGCTAACTCTCTCTCCTCTTACCCTTCTAGACCTATCTGCTGCCTTTGATACTGTGAACCATCAGATCCTCCTATCCACCCTCTCCGAGTTGGGCATCTCCGACGCTGCACTCTTGGATTGTGTCCTACCTGACAGGTCGCTCCTATCAGGTGGCGTGGCTCTCACCACTGGCATCCCCCAGGTCTCAGTTCTAGGCCCTCTCCTATTCTCTCTATACACCAAGTTACTTGGCTCTGTCATATCCTCACATGGTCTCTCCTATCAATGCTATGCAGACGACACACAATACATTAATCTCTGCATGTCTGGCAGACATATCAGTTTGGATGTCGGATCACCACCTCAAGCTGAACCTCGGCAAGACGGAACTGCTCTTCCTCCCGGGGAAGGACTACCCGCTCCATGATCTCGCCATCACGGTTGACAACTCCATTTTGTCCTCCTCCCAGAGTGCAAAGAACCTTGATGTGACCATCGACAACACCCTGTCGTTCTCTGCTAACATCAAAGCGGTGACCCGATTCTGCAGGTTCATGCTCTACAACATTCGCAGAGTACGACCCTACCTTACACAGAAAGCGGCACAGGTCCTAATCCAGGCACTTGTCATCTACCGTCTGGATTACTGCAACTTCCTACAATTTACCCAGAATGCTGCAGACAGTCTGGTGTTCAACCTTCCCAAGTTCTCTCATGTCACCCCGCTCCTCCGCACACTCCACTGGCTCCCAGTTGAAGCTCGCATCTACTACAAAACCACGGTGCTTGCCTACGGAGCTGTGAGGGGAACGGCACCTCCTTACCTTCAGGCTCTGATCAGACCCTACACCCAAACAAGGGCACTATGTTCATCCACCTCTGGCCTGCTAGCCCCCCTAACTCTACGGAAGCACAGTTCCCACTCAGCCCAGTCAAAGCTATTCTGTGCTCTGGCAACCCAATGGTGGAACAAGCTCCCCACCATGACCAGAACCCCCCTCCCATTAAAATAAATAAATAAAACCACTTGTCTTTGGTCTAAACTAACCCTAGACTTATTTCACCTGCTAGCAGCTGCTTGTTTAAACAAATGTACTTACTGTGATGGAGATGTGGTTGTCCCACTGGCTATCCTAAGTTGAATGCACCAATTTGTAAGTCGCTCTGGATAAGAGTTACTAAATTGTAGTCGATTTCAATACATTTTAGAATTTGTTATAATGTCTGCATTCCGTGATTCCGTCCAGGTTCTCCAGCCCTAATTATCTAAAGGGGATGTGTAGGCTGTACCTGGGACTCTTTAAGCTTTTTGTCGTAGTCGGCCTCCAGTTTGACGAGGGGGCCGAAGATGTTCTGGTACTGGTAGGCATCCTCGTAGCGCAGCAGCACATGCTGAGGCTCCTCGTCTACGCCAGGCTTCTCCAGATCCTCCAGAGTGGCCGTGGGATTGTCCTGAGACGACAGGATGCACAGGTTCAAGCTTTCATTCACGTCCATACATGGTAACACTGACGGATTCCTCTTACAGCTATTGATAGGTGTTGGTGGGGTCTGTCCCTGTCTAGATTTGTTGCCCTTCTGCCCCGAAAGAGGCCTTGATTTGTTCAATGAAAAGTTCCCCCCAGTATGTCTGATGATGTGGTGTTTCATGGTTATTTCTGAGGTTAGGCTACGTGTACAGTGCGGTATCTAGGTCATGGCCCTGGATGGGTTGAGCCAGCCCAGTACCTTCCAGAGCTCCTCTAGCTTGTTGATCTGTTGGGCGGTAATCTGGCGGGCCCGGAGCTGCTCCTGCTCTGAGGGGATCTTCACCAGCCAGGACAGGAAGCAGCGGTCCTGGATCAGCGGCTGCCACTGGGAGCTGTCCCAGTTGATGTCTTTCAGGCTGCTCTGACTGGCACATGGCTGCCTAAGAGCACAAACATTTGAATACTGTCAATATACACTTGCATTATCTAAAGTCTGTTCGACAGAAGTTGTGTTGATCTCTTGCCATAATAGGACATACTCAAATCAAAGTATAAATGGTGCAGTGAAATGCTTACTTGCAAGCTCTTTGCTGCACTGTTTATACCTGCTGTAAACTGTGTACGATGAATGATACACATGCGCGTATACTGTCAAATCTATGGTAATAACACATAATCAATCTATCACACCACACCCACAGCAATTGCCATCATTCCATCTTTTTCAGCCCATTATTCACACCTGCATAGCAGTACCACCACAGAGTCGGCCTTGGCGGGGATGAAGCCCAGGAGGAAGACGTTGCGACAGCCACAGTTGTAGCATTCCAGCACCGTCTCACCCAGCGGCCCGTCTTTGTGCAGAGTCACCTCTTTGCATTTGGCTCTTACCAAGTGGTTTACGATGTGGCTGAATGAGAGCACGAGAGACAATCAACTTACTTGCACACGCATGTTATGAATACATATTTTTGGTGGATATGATACTGGCGTGTTGCATACCTGCCAGATGTATTGCCACGTCCATTGCAGAACCACTTCTTGCTTGTGTTACAGTACACCACACATGCAGGATCATGGATGCCACAGTAACTAAAAAAAGAAACATAGCAACAGGCCCTTATGACTTGTAGGTCACATGTATTTAATCAATTCGGTTGCAGCAGCACCGAAAGCAATATGAGTTATAATACGTTTATATTACAAGAGTTATTTTTTTGTTCTTCACAAACTCAAACTTAGTGAGGTGTTGCATGTATAAACAAGTTATTGGCCATTTTTTATTTAAGCTTTATTTAACTAGGCAAGTCAGTTAAGAACTAATTCTTATTTACAATGACGGCCTACACCGGCCAAACTCGAATGGCGCTGGGCCAATTGTACGCTGCCCTATGGGACTCTCCATACTGATACAGTACGGAATCGAACCAGGTTGTCTGATGTGACACCTCTAGCATTGAGATGCAGTGTCTTAGACCACTGCGCCACTTGGAAGCCCCAAGGACATACATTTCTCTAACAATTAAATCAACAGGACAATCAAACAAATTCGTTTTGGCTCTCTCTCCTACCTGCAGGCATGCAGTGGGAGGTCTTTGGTGTAATAGGTGTCCTCTTCATCCTCCTCGAAGTTTAACTCAGAGAGTAGTTGGCTCGCCTTGGCAACATCATCAACCCCTCCATTGTGAAGCCCTTCATCAGGACCATTCACCTACAGATGGAGCATGTTTGAATTAAGACTGCAACAAGGCCAAAAACATGGAAGCATTGCTATGACACTAGGTAACGTTAGAAACATGTTATTTGCCACTACTATGAACACACACACAACTTAAAAAAGGTACATAAGGTGGGTAAAACAACATAAGCTAACTTTATCCTTGCTGGCGATTTTTTTGGTTTGTAGTCAAACCACTTGATGAAGACTTGGAACTAATGCAGAACGGCGTTAACCACATTGGTACTGTTGTTGTTAGAGAGTAATTTTAGCATAACCAAAATGTAGCACGTTTTTGGCCTCTCATTTCGGAGAAGAGGAAGTCAATGGGTGGCTATGCGGAGGTAGACATGAAGCTAAGTGAGTTTGCTAACGCTAACTTATACTACAGCTAACTAACTTTGTAATAGTCAGCCCAGTGACGTGTAAACAGTGATTGATACACAGGTAGTTGACAACATTCAAGTTTGTTTGTAAAACAAGTTAACTAGCCAGCACGTTAAATGGCTAACAGCCCTTTAATCAAAGTTGTTCTCGTCTATCTGTGCTTTAATGTTAGCTGGCTAGCTAACTAACTTCGCTAACTGTTGTTAGCCTAAGCAGACCGTCAACAAGCAAACTAACGCGTTACTTGTCATCTACGTTAGGCTAGCTAGCGTGTTTGGCTAGCTAACTGTTCACGTGCAGAATACAAACCTGATTGTCCAGCTGACTCTGGGTGTGGCCTTGAGTTTGTGTCTGACTAGGTAAGGTAAAATCGGTAAACTCGTACTCGGAGCCCTGGGTATCTGCACCGAGTCCAAGTAGCTCCGCTTCTTCCGTGTCCAGGAAGGTGAGCGTTTGAGAAGACGGCCCGTACGCTTCCACACTCATCTCGAGACAAGTTGACTAAACTGACTCCGGTGCGGCGACGACTATGATTAAGGTCCTCGGTGATATGTTTATCAATGCGGTTATTTCTGGCCTCTGCTTCGAGTCCGATTTGAAACTAAACAAAATAAGAACCGCACCAGAAATTAAGCCGAAAACAGCTCGAGGCGCCCAACACCGAACAGTGACGAACTTCCTAGCGCCACACAACGTGCATAGAGCGCACACATGGCAAATGAAGGAGGATGGATCTATTATTGATGGATTGATTGATATTGGTGACAAAAAAAATCTACTTTTTACCATGTCAAATAAAATCAGTAGCTATCAACTAGAAGGGTTTACTATTAATGTAATTATGATTGGAAGATAATTAACACACACGTCTGTATTGTGTGTGGCCTATTCTCGAGGGACATGGGAAACTCAACATTATGTTCATTCATTTATTAAAATGTTTATTTCTGTTACCAAACCAACCACTAAATAGCAATCTGGGAAATTAGAGGAATTTTATATAAATCTAGATTTCATAATAACTTATGATATACTGTACATCTAAGAACAATAGACCTACACATTGAGACAGAGGTTAATTTATAGGTTGGTATAGATGTTAGGCATACTGGGATCGATTTATGTAGGAAGTTAGTAACCTAGTCAATATTCTATGGCCCTTTCCATTATTACACATGGCACAGGTAAGAAGAATATCTGAAAGGAAATTGGTCACCTCAACAAGCACTTGTGGACATAAAGGCTTTCACATCTGTGAGTATAGTCATTACAGTTTGTAAGCTCTCTCACAATTACAATTCCCTGTTTACTCATGCTTTTTATCATATATATTTTAATCATATGTAATAACTGGGTAATTACCAGTATGTAACAGTGTAACAGAACACAAACTACACACAAAGAATATCCATGGATACAGTCCATGAACACGCAAATACCCAGTAAACATATTTTGGGCAACACACTATTGTGTATAACAACAGTTGTTCTTGGAATAATATAGAATTCCTCTGGATCAGCTACTGTACGGTATTATATGGTTGTACCACTAGAGGTATGACATGTCTTTTAAAATATAGATACAACACGGGAAGAACCCATAATGGGAGAGAACTGAGAAAAAAAACGACATAAAAACCAGAACAAAATTAAACCAACTCACCAAAGTTCATAAAGCTGAAACATCCAAAACAATTTGTTCAATAGAGTAAAAATGAAAGTGCTACAGAAATGTAAGTACAGGGTCCAATTCTCACCTGGCTGCCTACCTGCCCACTTCATCAAATTCAACCCTTGGCTGGGATAAGCATACTGATCTGATGAAGTTCATTGAACACATATCTGTCAAACATCCCCATACAGCTACCAATCAGTTGGGCCCACAGACTTGAAAATATAAGATAGAACCAACCCGTTCCCTGCTATAAATAACCTTTGTAAAAGAAGGCACAACTAGAACTTCTTATAAAGAAAAAAGACTCAAGAAACAATAAGTAATCAATGTAAAAGAGCAACATTTGGCTTTTGCAAGTATGAGAAACTATCTGAAATTGTTTTTTTTTTCATCAAAGAAAAACAACAAACAAAAAAGTTTAGATAACAATGGGGGGAAATATGAAAACACAATGTGCAGCTCACTTTAAACTAAAAAGTCTGCTCTACAGAAAATGTATCAGGTACATTCCTTACATTTCTATACAACAAATAAATCCAGCTAAACGCCTTATGAAAGCACCATCAGAATCACCTTTATTCACCAAGTACATTTACACATACTCAGTTGTACTTGGTGATATGGTGCCGGCTGCTAGTGAATACAGACAACGAAGTTTAAACAAAGTTTACACACATTTTATACAACTAGGTAAAGTGAGCATAGAGAATGAGCATATATACAAATGTACAGTGGGTATATGATTGATTTACAGTGGATGTACACATTTACAGTATCAGTATGAATATATCTAAATACAGAGAGATGGACAGAGTGAAATGCAGTATAGTGCAGTTATTTTGTGTACTGTTCAGAGATGGCTTGATGCGATATGCAGCATAGACCTTTAGTCTCTATGGGCCAGATGGCCAGTTGGCGATGGCCTCAGCGCGTGGGAAGAAACTATTCAGGTGGATGGAGGTTTTGGTCATGCGTTAAAGTTTGCCCTTGCAGTGGGCAGACGCAGACCCAAACCAGGCGGTGATGGAGGTGGTAAAGGATGGACTCAGTTTTTTCAGCAGCCGCAAGTCGTAAATCCACTGGTGTACCTTCTTGGTGACCACTGTGATGTTGTCCTTCAACTTGAGGTTGTGGGAGATGATCGTCTCAAGGAATTTGAATGATTAAGCCGTGCTAACAGCTGAGCCATTCATCTCGAGGGGGTGAGATGGTGGGGGGCGTTTTCTGAAGTCAACCACCATTTCCACGGTTTTGTCTACGTTGAGATCCAGGTTATTGCGACTGCACCAGGCCACTAGTCGGTTGACCTCTCCACGGTACATGTACTCATCGCCGTCGGTGATGAGACCGACCAGAGTGGTGTCATCTACAAACTTGAGTAGTTTGACAGTTGCGTTGTTGGTGGTGCAGTGAGTAGAGTAGAAGTGATGCTGAGGAATAAAGAGTCCGAGAGGTGTTTTCCAGCTTTACGTGTTGTCCTGTTGGTTAGGAAGTCAGTAATCCACTGACAGATGGAGCTGGACACGTTCAGCTAGGAGAGTTTGTCTTGTAGCAGTCTGGAATGATATATTGAACGCAGAGCTGAAGTCCACAAACAATATCTTTGCATATGTATTTAGGTTGTCAAGGTGTTTGAGGATGTAGTGTAGGCCCACAGACCTATTACCTCTGTAGGCAAACTGCAGTGGGTTGAGGAAGGCGTCAGTGATGGTTTTGAGATCGGACAGTACCAGGCGCTGAAAGGTTTTTAAGATGGCCGAGGTGAGCACTACAGGTCTGTAAACGTTCAGGCAGGACACCTTTAGTTTTTTTGGGGGGGGGGACTGGAACAATGATGAAGATTTGAAACAGGCAGGAACAGTGCATTGCTCTAGTGGCTGGTTGAATATATCTGTAAAAAAAGGGGAGAGCTGGTGCAGTGCTTAAAACCTCTAAATATCTAAGCCGTTTTGGGGGGGGGGGGTTACTAAGCTATGGAATTGTTTTAAGATGGTCATACCATGGATCATTTAGCTATTTGATTTGGAATTTTAGCACACCTTTAGGTATATAACATATTTTACAATTATTTGATAAAATATTGAATTTGGCCTTTACTACTACAGCCTATAGAAAATCATTGAATAAACACGTTCATAAATGGGGAAAAAATTATGAATCGTAAGGAATAAGGTTTTGAAGTGTCTGTCCGATATCTAGGCGATATAAACTCAGGAAATATTTTGTTTGCTTGGACACATATTTAACCCCTTCTTTTTTGGGGTACAAAACTATCCCCATACTTCCATTCATTGTATGGGTTATCTTCAGACGAGTCCCGTGACACGGGAGAACACCATCGTGTTTGTGAGAGTCCCGACTTTCCATAGAGTGGTCATAATAGTTTTGTAGGCCAAACCGTTCGGACGCTACAGACGTTCTCGTGAGAAGATTGATTTTTTGTTTTACTCCAGGACGCGGTCAGCCCCGTAGAGCTGTGAGCCGGCTAGATCCACAGCGGCATCGGGAATAGAGCCATTTAACCATGACTCCGTAAAACAGAGGTGAGAGAGAAGTCCTTTTTTGTCCTTATCAGAAGTTGTAGCTCGTGAACACACATTGGAGAGGAAAAGGCTGGGCATTTCATATACATCACATCCAGGAAGTACTAGCATGACTTAAGTAGCACCAACAAGTGGACGCCTAAGACTAATAAAAACGCTGGTGACAAAAATTACTCTTCAAGATAATGAATAACAACCAAATGCAGAAATTCCCCTTAAATAACTAAAAGGAAAAAAGATAACACCAATAAATAATGTGGAACTTGTACAGTGAGTTGATGCAGAAAAGGGCTATGCCATACACTAACCCTGTTTCTGAGATAACAGTGTACTGTGAGTACGGATAAAGAATCAAAACCATGAAAGCTTTTCAACAACAGATTCAAAACGAGTAGCGCTCCTAGCACAGCATGTGGCTCACTTCCGTCAATTCCAGTTATTCCAGTAAAATTCCTCTTGCTCAGGACTATCTCTTCTAGGTAGACAGAATGTGGAAAAAGCTCAAGTTACACCATAACACTAAGATAAAAAAAAAAAATGGGCCAGGTCAAGAGCTTGAGGAAATAGCAACAAAAAATGTGAAGAAATGGCTGTGAAATAAGTCAACTGGAAGTGTCTGTATGGTTGCCATTTTTTAAATTGCACCAGAAGAGTTAATGAAACAATTTGGCTATTTGTGGTTAAGTGCATAATATCTTGTGTGTAAGGTGTTAAAGGCAGCTGGCTTTCACAGGTAAATTAGTGCACATGCTGGCAGTGGATCTTCTCTTCGGTTTGGTCCAGCATGTCCAACATCTCCTGTATGATGGCTTGGAGGGCCCTACCCAAGTCCACTCCACCATAAGGCTTTCCTATGGGAGGCACGTGGACGAATGCTGAGCGCCCATGGCTCAGGTACAGAGAGGTGTAATAGGTGAAGTCACAGAGGTATCTGTCAGGAAAGACACAGGAATTAATATAATGTTTCTAAGTGGTGGTTCTACAGTAAGATTTAGGCATACAATGTTTTTTGAACTACAGGTGTACGCATGCACATTGCTAATAAAATCAATGTTGCAAACACAAAAGTACACAGGACGAGGATGCTTACCTGCCAGCATCTTTTGAGACAGACACTGCTACTCCTAGGCCAGAGGCTGTCACTCTTTTGCAGACCGATTCCATGTCAATAACAGAGTCAATGCAGTCAGGACCCCCCTCAATGCAACACTGAGAATGGGGACAGAAGCGGCTGTTGTCCAGACCCTTGTAGCCATGGTTACGGCCACATTTCTCTAAGGTAACAGAGGTGGCCATACCCGAGACTCCAACATGAACCACTAACTGATTCCCCATGCAGAGAAGGACACAAAACAAACAAACTCAAATGTGGTGCATATGAAGGTGCATAATTTACCAGAAGGAAATGAGATGGGAGAGCCCATTCAATACTTTCTTACCTGGGGATGATACTGCTTCCAAAGTGATGGAACCAAACTCTGGACCGCCTGGTAGTCGACAGGCACCTCATACACATGCAGGTCTATGTCCTTTCCCAGGCCCAGCTTCTTCAGTTCCTTAAAACAAAGAGTAGACAGGAGATCAATATTCATAAAAGATCATAGAAATGTCTTCACATTATTTGCGAAACTCATTGCTTTAAAAACAAATAGACGTTTTGTAATATGTTAGATATTTTCTTGTGGTCATCTTTACTTTGTCTATTCAATCCATTGAAAAAAGGTGCACAACAGAAATATGATTGGATGATATCATAGAAATACAAATTGGGAAAGCACAAATAGGAAAAGATGGAAAATATCTGGAGATGTTCACAGCTGGCTCTATAATCCACTACAGGACAACTGGCCATGGTATAGGCCAGTTCCCATAAATATTTAAAAGAGGCGTGTTTGACCACAGCCCTGACCCTGCCACAAAGCAGCCCTTTGTTTGATTTGAATATCCTTATGAAGTCCGTCTAGACACCCTGACAACCATTGTCCCCATCAAATTTACCAATACAGCCCCACACCACTACTATAATGCTTCTCTCACATTATAGAATGTGTAAGAGAAATGTTGCTGAACGAGATGTAATGTGTTCTACCAAATAGGTTGGGCATGAATAAGGTAGGCAGTTTTGTGTTATTGTCAGGGAAATAAACTCCTTAGTTTATAAAGAAGAGGAAGACAATAAATTAGTTCAATATAGCCTACGTGAAAGATGCAAAAGATACATACCTGGACTGCTACCCAACTGGCATTAATAGTGTGCTCTCCAAAAGGCTCAAACCCTGCAAAATATGGCAGCATTTATTTAAAAAAGGGTTAAACTCATAGCAGATTTTTGGGTGTAATGTGAGCAATTTCAGGTTGGCATCTCAAAGTTCAATTAACTTGAGATTGATGCTTACTTATAGGTTTGCTTGGCAATACATTAACTGTAAGGGAAATGACTGTCCTAAGAACCAATGCTAGAAGGGCCACTAAAGAAATATGCAAAATCCCATAAAAAGCTCACTTATATATGATGTGTTTATAAATGTGTGTGTTGCTGCAGTAAAGTTGAGACATCACTCTGAAATTAATGGGCTGGTGTGTTCCCTTAGGGACACAGGAATCTGTCTGTCTGGCAGGAAGGTGAAAAGGAGAGAGCGTGGGGTCGGCAGCTGCTGGCCAGATCTATTGTGAGGCCCTCTGTTCCCAGACAATCTTTTATCAGGCTATCCTGTCTTCAACTGGCCTTTGTGTCTGGGAGACAGGAGAATTAGGATGTCTTCACACTTGGTCCCTTTCAGACAACTTTTCTGAACTCAGCGAGGTTTGCACATTTTTTTTGCGCACTGTGAACACTTCAAGGAACTCAGACCCCCCTGGTCTGAGTTCGGTTCGCTTGAATTCCGGTGGTCCAATTCCCTTTTTTTTAGGGCAATGTGAACACAAAGCTCCCCAGGTTCACTTGTCATTATTCCCGCACTACTACTACTGACTACTGCAACACCGATTCCCCTGCTATAATCCCTCACAATGGTGCCACGAAAGAGAAGATTATAATGTGGATACAGATTAACGACTGACAAGGACGAACAGAAACTCCAAAATATGTGTGGAGTTTAGTTCAAGATCATTTGTTTGCAATATCTGATCTATAGGCTGAGAGCTTCATCAAATGTTTATTCGATTGTGGGGTTTGAATAGTGTGAGAAGACAACATAATTTGGTGAGAATCACAACATAGGGGACAATATCAATTCTAGCTCTTAAAGGGGGCAGTAGCCTATATTGGGTTTACAATTACAGCGTTATTTAATATGCAGTTATTCTTCTGCTATTTATTATGTTAGCAATAAAATGTACATGTTCATAGTATCTTCTGATTACAATTATTAGGTCTCATTTTAATTAAATGCAATCTATTAAGTTTCCAAAATGTAAGTATGTATATCTAGCTGTCCGATAACACAATTCTGATTGAATGGCTTGTCCTGCACTTTGTTGGAAAAATGTTAGAAAAAGTTCTTGGTTCCTTTCTAGACATAGCAATGTGAACGCAAAGAGGACTCGGTCCACAAAATAGGTGAAGTGAACTGGCAAAAGAGTCCTCATTAAAAGGCAAAGGTAGTATCACTACAAAGAGAGCTGGGTTATTTAGCTTTTTTTATATCAAAATGTTTAATTCACTTTAAAGAGGACTGAGATGGGTTCTTTTAAAAGAGGACTATATGTGAAAACACCCTTAATGTTTCACAATTCTGTTTAAGACTGCTAGTGTGTAAAGCAGAAGTTTATTGAAGCTAGAATTTTGCTAAACATTAAAAAGGAAGACATTAAAAACAAGCCAAATAGTCTAACTACTGCATGTCTGAAGGTCTGAAATATGACTAACTTCCATATTCTTCTGCTACATACATATCAAGTAGGTCATACCATAACCCATTCCTAACATATGCAATGATGTTCATATTCAGTTATCCATAGGCATATTATTTTATTTTAGAATACAATAAAAACATTATCGTCAACTTGACAAACACTTGGAAGGAATGTATGCCATTATACAAATAACAACCTGCAACTATTTGGACAACTCAACAGCATGTCCTTCAGACAACTTTTCAACACACAGTAAAATTCTTGACATGCACGCCCTATTTGGCTTTGTCGAGCTTGAAACTACGAACAGTCGAGCAAGTAGAGGAAACCCCACTAACCTGTTACAACAACAGTTTGCTTACTATTGTCCATATTTTTTCTTAGCTGTAGTGAATGTTTTCCGTTTGTTATTCAAAATGTTACCAGGGAATGCAGATATCTGGGATGTTGCTGCCCTTTCACAGTTGATCAGTCATCTGCTTCTCCAAATGCTTTCTGCGAGAAAAAAAATAATTCTCGGCGAGTCTGACGTAATGACGTATGGGACATTTTGGCGAACTAAAATAAATGACGTTCAGTTTGTAATATAATCTTCTATAACGGTAAGTATGTATTTTATCGAGTTACAGTAAAATGAGGACTGTTATGAGTTACTTGTGTGGGACCGTGGAATAGCTCATGTTTTTCTTTGACCATGCAGCTTGGATAGTTAGCTACTGTAAAGTAACATGAACGTAGCTCACGTTAGATTGTTAACCGTGTTCACGCTAGCTAATAGTTAACTAAAAATGTACAACATTGAAATGTATGTTTATTCTTATAGTATATAAAACACATGGTTTGCATTTCAAGTCAAAGCTAGTAAACCGCATTGAACAAAAAAATATATAAACGCAACATGTAAAGTGTTGGTACCAGGTTTCATGAGCTGAAATAAAAGATCCCAGAAATGTTCTACTCACAAAAAGCTTATTTCTCTCAAATGTTGTGCATAAATGTATTTACATCCCTGTTAGTGAGCAATATCAAGAAACGGATTAAACGGCATAGTAAATAAGCAGGTGTACCTGTGCTGGGGACAATAAAATGCCACTCTAAAATGTGCCGTTTTGTCACAACGCCACAGATGTCTCAAGTTCTGAGGGAGTGTGCAATTGGCATGCTGACTGCAGGAATGTCCACAAAACTCTGACCTGGTGTGCCTCTTCTTCCCACCCCTCGGGTGCACGTTTTGGTTTTTGCTCTAGCACTACACAGCTGATTCAAATATCTATCTCATCATCAAGCTTTGATTATTTGAATCAGCTGTGTAGTGCTTAGGCAAAAACCAAAACGTGTACCCAGGGGGGGAGGGGCGAGCTGTTTGCTGACAGAGTCCTCCATGGTGGTGAGGTTATGGTATGGGTAGTCAATATCGTGCCATTCATCAGCCGCCATCACGTCATGTTTCAACATGATAATGCACAGCCCCATGCATGACCTGCATGCTCTGGATCACACAAATATCCCGAAACTTCACACAGACATTGAAGAGGAGTGGGACAACATTCCACAGGCCACAATCAACAGCCTGATCAACTCTATGCGAAGGAGATGTGTCGCGCTACATGAGACAAATGGTGGTCACACCAGATACTGACTGGTTCTCTGATCCACGCCCCTACCTTTTTAAAAGGTATCTGTGACCAACAGTTGCATATCTGTATTCCCAGTCATGTGAAGTCTAGATTAGGGTGTAATTCATTTTTCAATTCACTGATTTCATGTAACAAAGCAAAATATTTGAAATTGTTGCATATATATTATTGTTCAGTATAGTTGGCTATCATACCAGCTAACTAGCTAATTTAATCATGTGTTAACTAGCGAGCAAGACACAGTGACTTTAAAAAAAACATTGAAATTCACAGCTACCTCATCTTCGCTGAAGACTGCACAGAACCACCCTATGGTAAGGACTGATTCAACTAGTCTTACATTTTAGTGATATTTTACTCATACTTTGTTTGAGTCATGTGAGTTTCTCTCATGGTTGTTCATATAAATCTGATCCTATTATTATTATTTTGTACAAACATGAATCCACAACGCTTTGATTTCTTACTCCTGCTCCTTCCCTATGTTCTTCAGCTGGTGGAGTTGAAGAATGGGGAGACGTATAACGGACACTTGGTCAGTTGTGACGACTGGATGAATATCAATTTACGAGAAGTAATCTGCACCTCAAGGGTGAAAGGTTTGTCTATAAGTACTAGTCAACACTTGAGTTGTGACCACTGATCTGAAATATGTATATGATTGCTTAAGTGACAGCCATGAATGAATGAATTAATGAATAGGCTACCTGGCTAAGTCTTTTTCACAAATCAACGATCAGAAAAATGTTCATGTCAAGCCACAAGATGGCACTATTGACGGTCAAAAGATTCAGCTTGTAAGAGTGCTTCTATTAACACTAATGCTGAAATTCTCCCCTAATCCCATTCACTCTGATCGTTTAGGATGGAGACTAGTAAAGAACAACTGATGAGATCATCGACATGGTGAAGGAGGAGGCGGTGTCCAAGGGCTGTGGTCGAGGGGGCGGAGCATCAGAACAAACAGCAGGGCAAAGGTCGAATGGGCGGAGCGGGGAGAGGTAAGATGGAACCCCTCTTTCTGGAGAGGCAAATGGGGGGGAGGGGGGGATGCTGGTAGTGTGATGCAATTGAGGCCTATATTTATGAGCTAAGTAAACACAGTATATTTTTTTTACATTATGTGATTCCATATGAAACCAAGACAAAAAAGGCCATGATATTGGAGTTCAAAAATGTTAAATGTAATCCATAGAATGGTCCTTTGGCAGAAGTATTGTATCGAAACTCATAATTAAGAAATAATTAATACAAGTTTATTCATAAAATTTTGGCCTTACCCAGGCCTCCTTTAAGAGTCCATAATGCTTCATCTGTAGGTGCTACACAGCAAAAAATTGTCATGAAGCTTTACCGCTTGCTCTGTAATATGAGTAGTATTTAGATGGGTTTTTTTAATGTTTGATTTCTGAATATAGAAAAATATAAACAGAAATATTCCAAACAAAATTTTAGATTTGGTAAAAAAAAAATTATGTATTGTTGAACATAATATACTCTACGGCAGAGGTCGGAACAGGCAGCCTTTTTCTTTTTTTGGGACACCCAACCATCCGCTCCGACAAAAATTGCCCGTGTCTGAATCTAGTTGCCTACAGGTAGCCTAGCGGTTAGAGTTTGGCCAGTAACCGAAAGGTAGCTGGTTCGAATACTCGAGCCAACATGGTGAAAAAACCTGTCTGTGTCCTTGAGCAAGGCACTTAACCCTAATTTGCTCCAGGGGCTGACCCTGTAGGTAGGCTGTCATTGTACATAAGAATTTGTTCTTAACTGACTTGCCTAGTTAAATTAAGGTTAAATAAATTTAAATAACTGAGGAAAGCTCCTCAAAATTGAGGAGTTTACCACATCTGTACGTTTCAAGCAGGTCACCATAGTCCCTATGCCCAAGGACGCCAAGGTAACCTGTCTAAATGACAATCCCCCAGTATCAGTCACATCAGTAGCCATGAAATGCATTGAAAGGCTGGTAATGGCATCAACACCATCATCCCAGACACCTTGGACCCACTTCAATTCACATACCACTAGGCTTGGGCGATAGACCGGTGTTTTTCGAAATACCGACAGTATGATTTTCAATACCATAAATAGATATATACAGTACCAGTCAAAAGTTTGGACACACCTACTCATTCAAGGGATTTTCTTTATTTTTACTATTTTCTACATTGTAGAATAATAGTGAAGAAATCTAAACGATGAAATAACACACAGGGAATCATGTAGTAACCAAAAAAAAGTGTATTTGAGATTCTTTAAAGTAGCCACCCTTTGCCTTGATGACAGCTTTGCACACTCTTGGCATTCTTTCAACCAGCTTCACCTGGAATGCTTTTCCAACAGTCTTGAAGGAGTTCCCACATATGCTGAGCACTTATTGACTGCTTTTCCTTCACTCTGCGATCCAGCTCATCCCAAACCATCTCAATTGGGTTGAGGTCAGATGATTGTGGAGGCCAGGTAATCTGATGCAGCACTCCATCACTCTCCTTCTTGGTCAAATAGCCCTTACGCAGGTGTGTTGGGTCATTGTCCTGTTGAAAAACAAATTATAGTCTGCCTTGAATTCTAAATAAATCACAGACAGTGTCACCAGAAAACACCATCGCACCACCTCCTCCATGCTTCACGGTTGGAACCACACATCCAGAGATCATCCGTTCACCTACTCTGCGTCTCACAAAGACACGGCGGTTGGCTGAATATGTACACTATACATTGGCGGATGGTGCATGGTTAACTATACTATACAGGTCGATGGCAGAGAAATACTTCAATAGCTAAAAATGCGTATGAAATGAGTGAGGGTAATAATAGTTTACTTAATAGACATACTGGTTAAATTTACAGGTAAGTGAATATTTGCATGGTTACATTAACTGTACAGGTAAATGACAGGAAGAGATGCTTAAATAGCTAAATGTGTGTATGATATAATTTGGGGTAATGATAGTAATTCCCTTAAAATACAGTCCTTAGTGCGCAGGGTTTAATTAATTATCCTCTGCAGCAGAGGATAAGTTGGTTTTTACGACTGCACTTGAAGAAGTTCTTGACATTTTTCCAGATTGACTGACCTTCATGTCTTAAAGTAATGATTGACTGTTGTTTCTCTTTGCTTATTTGAGCTGTTCTTGCCATAATATGGACTTGGTCTTTTACCAAATAGGGCTATCTTCTGTATACCAACCCTACCTTCTCACAACAACTGATTGGCTCAAACACATTAAGAAGGAAAGCAATTCCACAAAAAAACTTAACAAGGCACACCTGTTCATCGAAATGCACTCCAGGTGACTACCTCATGAAGCTGTTTGAGAGAAGGCCAAGAGTGCAAAGCTGGCAAAGGGTGGCTACTTTGAAGAATCTCAAATATAAAATGGATTTTGATTTGTTTAACACTTTTTTTTGGTTACTACATGAATCCATATGTGTTAATTCATTGATTAGATGTCTTTTATTATTCTACAATGTAGAAATAAAGAACCCCTTGAATGAGTGTGACCCAACTTTTGATTGATACTGTACAGTGGCAAGAAAAAGTGTGAAACCTTTGGAATTACTTGGATTTCTGCATAGTCACAACAGTCTGCTTAAACCAATAACACACCAACAATTATACTTTTTCATGTCTTTATTGAACACACTGTGTAAACATTCACAGTGCAGGTTGGGGAAAAGTATGTAAACCCTTGGATTTAATAACTGGTTGACCCTCCTATGGTAGCAATAAACTCAACCAATTGCTGATCAGACCTGCTGATCAGACCTGCACAACGGTCAGGAGGAATTTTTACAAAACTGTTTCAGTTCAGCAGTATTCTTGGGATGTCTGACGTAAGCTACACTCTTGACAGCATCTCAATCGGGTTGAGGTCAGGAGTCTGACTGGGCCACTCCAAAATGGGTATTTTCTTCTGAAGCCATTGTTGATTTACTTCTGTGTTTTGGGTTGTTGTCCTGTTGCAACACCCAACTTCTGTTGAGCTTCAATTGGCGGACAGATGGCTTTACATTCTCCTGCAAAATGTCTTGATAAACTTGAGAATACATTTTTTCATCAATGATAGCAAGCTGTCCAGGCCCTGAGGCAGCAAAGCAGCCCCAAACCATGATGCTCCCTCCACCATACTTTACAGTTGGGATGAGGTTTTAATGTTGGTGTGCTGTGCCTTTTTTTTTCTCCACACATAGTGTTGTGTGTTCCCTCCTAACAACTGAATTTTAGTTTTATCTGTCCGCAGAATATTTTGCCAGTAGCGCTGTGGAACATCCAGTTGCTCTTTTGCAAACGTCAGACGTGCATCAATGTTTTTTTTGGACAGCAGTGGCTTCTTCCGTGGTGTCGTCCCATGAACACCATTCTTGTTTAGTGTTTAACGTATCATAGACTCGTCAACACAGATGTTAGCGTGTTCCAGAGATTTCTGTAAGTCTTTAGCTGACACTCTAGTGTTCTTCTTAACCTCATTGAGCATTCTGCGTAGTGCTCTTGCAGTCATCTTTGCAGGAAGGCCACTCCTAGGGAGAGTAGCAACAGTGCTGAACTTTCTCCATTTATAGACAATTTGTCTTACTGTGGACTGATGAACATCAAGGCTTTTAGATATTTTTGTAACCCTTTCCAGCTTTATGCAAGTCAACAATTCTTCTGAGATCTGTTTTGTTCGAGGCATAGTTCACATCAGGCAATGCATCTTGTGAATAGCAAACTCAAATTTTATAGGGCAGGGCAGCTCTAACATCTCCAATCTTGTCTCATTGATTGGACTCCAGGTTACCTGACTCCAATTAGCTTTTGGAGAAGTCGTTAGCCTAGGGGTTCACATACTCTTTCCAATCTACACTGTGAATATTTAAATTGGGTATTCAATATAGACAACAAAAATACAATAATTTGTGTGTTATTAGTTTAAGCACACTGGGTTTGTCTATTTTGTGACTTATATGAAGATCAGATCAAACTTTATGACCAATTAATGCAGAAATCCAGGTAATTCCATGCTATTTCTTGCCACTGATATATATGCATGCGCGCACAAGTTGTCATTAATCATTTTCTATTATTGCTCTTTTTTTCTCTCTATGCATTGTTGGTGAGGGCCGTAAGTAATAATTTCACTGTTCGCATATGCTCCCAAATATTTTGCTGTGCAACCTGGAATTTTAATTTGAGCACCAGTGCGCCTAGAAAAAAATCTCCCAGATAATAATTGTTGTAATGATTAGGCTTCGCCGTACCATTGTTACCGAGTGCCCTAGAGGGGAAAAAAAAGCTGCCCAATTGCTACAGCAAAAGTGTCTTGTTTCTAGCTAAAACAATTCTAAAGATCTGACCTGGTGCAACATTTTTGTCTTCCTATAGCGGATGGACGGGACAGCGCTCTACATTTGTAAACCATGTCGTTGGCAGTTATAAAACTACTTGTGGGCCTTTAACCATTTGTTTACAGTTTGTTCAGTCATGTTACCGCATTGGCTAGCTAGCTAACAACTTGAGGGGTAATACTACAAAGCAGGATCAATGGGTTAGCCAGCTAGCTTTGATGAACAACCAGAAATAACTTTAGATTTTCTCATTCATTAAGAAAGCTAAACTTCAATGTGTTTTTGGTTGTTTAGTCAATGACACATGCCCATTTTTAAGCTTATCTTAAAAAGTAAAAATGAAAAAAAAAAAGTAAATTATTTCAGAACACTTAGGCAAGTTATCTGGCTAACTCATTGATTCTGATTTGTAGTATACCCCTCTGGTAACTTTACCAGTATAACCAAACATTTGGAGGCACAGAAATAAAGTAAAAATGATAGTTTCTTCAGGAGATCAATGAGCATAGGAATGAATGAATGACTAATCTCATTTTCAATGTATCGTGTATCTGTCTTTTGTGTATTTTATTTCTGGCATTTTGCACCTGTCCTATGTTTTGTTGTAGCTGCTTGACAAAGAAATGTCTCCCTCTGGGATCATTAAAGTATCTATCTATCTCGAGCTAGATGGCAGATCTCCACATAGTCCCTTGATACCACTGATGTGTGAGGAAAAAAGATACGAAAAATGAACCAACTGTTTGCCAAATACATGTTCAAAAATGGTATGTTAGTCAAGCACTTAATCCCTATTCTTTCGTAGTTAGCTCCTTAGATAAGGTGCCATTACAATGAAGGTAGTTGGCTACAACATTGTAAACTCAGTGAGAACACTTTCTTGTTTGCAGATGCTTTGATCTCCACAACCGTAGTAGTCACGAGCGCATTGCCGAACAAGGAAACACGTGTGGAGGTTGCGGTAGTTCAGAGCATGTTGCTGTGTGGATGGAAACAGTCATGAGAGAGAGAGGTGTTCTGCTAATACTGTCCTTCACAGAAAGTTACTTTAGACTGTTTAAAAATTAGTAGGCATGTGTTAATTATCAGTTCTTGATCTGTCCTCTTGATGTATCTTTGTCAACAGTAGGCTGCTAATGATGTGATAATAGTCAGTTCAACAATGACAACCAGGCATGTCGCGTGACTGGTGGACTAGTAGTCAGACCAAACTTGATGGATTAGGTCAGGGATGGAGATCTGAAAACAGCTCATATAGGCCTAGTTCAGTTGTTTCATATTCCAAATAGTATACATCAAGCTAGACTACTACATTGCATCCTAGTAATTTAATTGTTCAGAATTTTCTCCCCAAACAAAATTAAGAAGCCAGTTCACATTTTCACTAGACTATCCACATAAAGGCAACTATTAAAGACAACTATAAACATTAACCCGTAATTTTACCCAGAAATATGTGGAAGTGTCATTGAGACCACCTCAATTTAATGTAGGCTCAAACAAGACTTCTTTGTTGGCTACATTGGTTGATATAATTTAAGGTTTCAGGAAATGGCAGTTACAGGTTTTTCAAAAATGCTCCAAATTCAAGAGTGGGAAGTTGACTTCCACCCTACCAAACCTTAGGCCTGCATTATCCTCCCATTCCTAGTCTTCTGCCAATGTCATTATTAGGCTTAAAAAGTTGCATTTGCCTATGATTTGAGCAGTCTGTAATTTCAATGACAGTTATTTGCATTCACATTTTCGCTTTTATAATAAACTGTCTGTACAGTGTTACATATTATTTTCTAGGGCACAATATGTGCTTCAAAAGTAGCTAGAAATCATATATGCCCAATATAGGTTGTTTGTTGATTATTATTTTCTGGTGCTCCTTAATTGCATGTGGCTTAACTTTGGTGATGCTGTATTTCCCTGCTCAATGTTTAGGTGTGTTCGGAGGCCGTGGCCGGAGCATGCCAGGAGTGGGCAGAGGCCAGCAACAGCAGGAGAAGAAGCCTGGTGGTGGCAAACCTCAGGGAGTCAAGAACCAGCACTGAGGAGAGGGACAGACTGGTAATAGATAAGTGTAGTTTTCACAGAATAACAACACTGTCAGTCGTCTCACACAATTGCTGGTATAATGGCCGTTACTGCTCCCTCTGTGCTACGTTTCTAGCTATGTGTGTTGTGCGAGTTTGACCTCCCACTGTGAGAACTATGAATAGTCCGTTCAGGTCAGAAAATGCAGGGTTTTGTTTTATCAACAGATTTTTTTTCCCCCTACTTAAGTTTTGGTTCAGTTATCAATTTGGGCCACCGTCAGAAACGTATCAATATTGTCCAGAAGTGACCCAATTTGAGAAGTAATTCATATTTTGTCAACTATTTGTTTTTGTTTTATTGTGCCTAGAGACATTTACATACAACTGGTTGTACCCAATTGTTTTTTTAGTGTATTCCCAATTATTTTCAATGTAAAGCGCCGATTTCTGTCACACATTTTATGCCCTTGGAATATGAAAACTTATATATGAGGTTATATGAGGCAAAAATACCTAGTTGGTTAGTTTCTAAAATGTTCTACTTTTGTGAATTGTATTTGCATTTTGTAATCCAAGAAAATAACTTTAGAATTGACTTACAAAAGAACATGAGAATAAACAATTTTATGTTAAATACATTGTACTTTCTGTAGTGCTGAATAAGTCTACATCCAAAATGTAAAAGGCCTTTTGTAACACTCCTGCTCGCTTACCTCTAAAGTGTCAAAGCACTATTTGCATATTAGGTGTATGTTCTCGAATAACTAGCTGTAAAAAAGCAGCCTGTAGTCAACCAATAGTAAGGCATGCATATAACAAAGCTGGTGTAACGCTCTCTCTAATCCCCTAAAGCACAACCTCAATCACAGAGCTGCTGAATCGGCAATAATGCAGCCAGGATTTTGTGTGTTGACATAAACTGAATTCTTCCGCTTCTCTATGTTCGTTGCATACTTTAGTCTGAGACTGCCGTCGTTGAAGTCGTTTGTGGTGACTTCAAAATGAGGGGTGTTGTACGAAACAAAGTCCTTAGCGATTGGATCATCTCTAACCAATCAGAGAATCAAAGCCAATGACTTTTTTTCTGAACGCCGCTTTACACACGTATGTTCTGGCTCAGGCCCAAACGGTTTCTGGTACCAATGAGAACGGTTAGAATGTGTTTTGCGTTCTAGAAGTCGTCTGCAAGGTATTTAGATCCAGATTTGTATAGTTACCACAGTATGAGTCATAAAACCTAGCGGTCAAACGGGGAAATCGTTCAAATAATTTTTCCACCATCCATTTTTCCTATAGGGGATTTTAGAAACACTTAAAATGAGGGCTGTGTTTTGTGTAGGCTTACCCTGACGTGACGTTTTGATTACCCAAATCTATCTAGGACAAGGTGACTAAATATATTTGCGTGTATATATTTTTTTTATGCTAATTCGCTGCTAATCATAAAGAACTACAAATGCTATGATGATCTGGACGAGACTGAAGAATTGAGGCAAAGCTAAGAATCTCTGGATTAATGATCTAATGTTAGCTAAATATAGTAATTAATAAATTGGCAAAATGTATTTAAATGGACAATTCTGTGAACTGTCTTGTTCAAGTTTTAAATGGACACAATACCTGTTAGCAAAGGTGTCAGCCAGAGATGACTTGCAGGGATTTGTAGTTTTGCGTGATGTCTACTTTGATTCTAATTGAGCATTTTCAAATCTGAGAGTAAATGGAGCTGAATATATTGATAAAAGTCACCTTGTCAGAGAGATTTACTGGGTTATCAGAATGTCAAGCCAAGGTTAGCCTACACGAAACACAGCCCTTATTTTAAGTGTTTCTAAAACCCCTAAAGAAAAAATGAATGGTGGAAAAACGATTGCAACTATTTCCCTGTTTGACAGCTAGGTTTTATGGGTATTATGACACCACTGTGGGGCTCTATTGCGGGAAAGAAACTAATGTCTGTGGGCGTCGCATTTGGCCGGAGCAAGGAGTTTGTGTAGCAAGGCAAGCCCTGATTAACCTAGTTATAATTCATGAAGTTATATGTCACGTGAGATGCTGACTTATTTTTTTATGCTGTTTCATGAGTTTTATTACTGTGGTATTGCAAGTATTGTGGCTGTTTCTAATGAATTGAAATGGAACATCTGCATTAGTTTCAGTAACCACATGAAACTCAAAAAATAACTCAAACCTCACCTTCATTTGCATGAAAAGCCAGCTTCAATTGAAAATGTAAAACGCATAGGAGTTATTTGGCAAGGGGTTGCTGGAAATTATGAGATGGTTTCCCAACTCTGAAATACAGTGCATTCGGAAAGTATTCAGACTCCTTCACTTTTTCCACATTTTGTTACAATAAAGCCTTTTTGTTTTGTAAAATTGATTACATTTAAAAATGTTCCTCATCAATCTACACACAATACCCCATAAAGACAAGTGAAAACAGGTTTTTTGACATTTTTGCAAATGTATAAAAAAAAAAAAAAGAATACCTTATTTACATAAGTATTCAGACATTTGCCATGAAATTGAGCTCAGGTGCGTCCTGTTTCCATTGATCATCCTTGATATTTCTACAACTTGATTGGAGTCCACCTGTGGTAAATTCAATTGATTGTACATTTGAAAAGGCACACACCTGTCTATATAAGGTCCCACAGTTGACAGTGCATGTCAGAGTAAAAACCAAGCCATGAGTTCGAAGGAATTGTCAATATGGATCCAAGACAGGATTGGGTGGAGGCACAGATCTGGGGAAGGGTACCAAAATAGAGACTCTTCCGAGAGCTGGCCGCCCAGCCAAACTGAGCAATCGGGGGAGAAGGGCCTTGGTCATGGAGGTGACCAAGAATCCGATGGTCACTCTGACAGAGCTCCAGAGGTCCTCTGTGAAGATGAGAGAACCTTCCAAAAGGACAACCATCTCTGCAGCACTCCACCAATCAGGCCTTTATGGTAGTGGACCGACGGAAGGCACTCTTCAGTAAAAGGCACATGACAGCTCGCTTGGAGTTTGCCAATAGGCACCTAAAGTACTCTGACCATGAGAAACAAGATTCTCTGATGGCCTAAATGCCAAGCGTCACGTCTGGAGGAAACCAGGCACCGCTCATCACCTGGCCAATGCCATCCCTACGGTGAAGCATGGTGGTGGCAGCATCATGCTGTGGGGATATTTTTCAGCGGCAGGGACTGGGAGACTAGTCAGGATTGAGGGAAAGATGAACAGAGCAAAGTACAGAGAGATCCTTGATGAAAACCTGCTCCAGACTGGGTCAAAGGTTCACCTTCCAACAATACAATGACCCTAAGCACACAGCCAAGACAACGCAGGAGTGGCTTCGGGACAAGTCTCTGAATGTCCTTGAGTGGCCCAGCCAGAGTCCGGACTTGAACCCGATTGAACATCTCTGGAGAGACCTGAAAATAGCTGTGCAGAAATGCTCCCCATCCAACCTGACTTGAGGGAATCTGAATGGGAGAATACATGGGTCTTTTATACATTTGCAAAAATGTCAATTTTAGAATATGGCTGTAACGTAACAAAATGTGGAAAAAGGGGTCTGAACACTTTCTGAATGCACTGTATATTTGTATGAGGCAAAAGTGTTATGTCAATACCAAAATCCCTAGGAACTGGTTTTGTCTCCATAAATGTTATGAGACCAATGTACCACAGCTCTCTTGAAGAATACGACCCAGGATATAAAAGTTATGTAGTACTTAGATTATCAAATTAGCAGAATGTTGTTCTCCATACTTGGCGCTCGGCCATGAAAAATGCTAGCCTTTTCCTGCCTGTGGTGAATGTGTTTTGTTTTTAACAGCACTTTCGGGACGTTGTGAAAGATTCCATTAACATAAGTTTCAAGCTAATGGGCTTTCTTTTTCCGACTTCTTTTAGTTTGTGGAGGCCTCGATTGTGAGAGATATTTTAATGAAGGTTGAAGTTACACTGTACCCAAATCCATGGGTGTAGCATTACTCCTACGTATTAGATGTCTCTGTAAGCCACAATTTCACACCATTGTGGGGAACTTCTTAAGAGTGTGTGTTTTGGGTAGGTGAGTGTTTGTGTAACAATGTATGAGGGACAAAGATATTGTGTTAACAGAGGTTTGTGCTAATGTTTTCCTGACAGGATATGCCACAGTACCGCTAAGCCCTGAGATTAAGGCAAATGGTTCTCTTCAATTAGAGCCCAATGCCCTCTCATCCGCCTTCTCAAAATGGCCAAGACAAGGCTTACAAGCATGACTAATATAAGCCTAGTTTTTCTGTCTTTCGGTTTCCAAATTGATACCCTTGGAGTTAATTACAACCTTAGAACTAACCTATTTCATTGCTCATAGTTTAAAACCTGGAAGACAGCAAAACATGTCAAACTAAAATTACTGGAGGTTGCAATTATTTTGTCCCAATGCGGACTAGTACATCTAGCTGGTAGACAATGGACGGTCAGTCAGAAGGCCTGTGACTTATGTGTGTCACGTCCATTTTTATAGTTTACTTCATCTGTCTGCGCTCTCTCTCTCTCTGCTTTCCATACAGACCTAGCCACACCCTCTGTCGCTCAAAGATCGCTTTGTTGTTCATAGACCATGAGACACTTGCGTTCAGTCTGCATGGTCAATGCTGCAAATGCAACAATGTTGATGGCAACGATGCTGTTTTCACTTTTTTTATATAATCCACTATTGTTCTATAATTACACTATTAGTTTGTGTTTCTTATATCTGCAAACAGCTAGTTTGTCTTTTCTTAGCAATTGGGCCTAAATCTTGTTAGATGCTAATGCTAATTGCTGACTAGCTAGCTAATACGTACTGAGTCAGAGCAAACGTAATTAGCTATACAGCCTGATAATACCAGTGATGGTCTAGACCTAAATCAGTATATTGTTTGAGCAGTAGTATTGAGTTTTGACCTGCCTGGGGACATCACCGGTTGTAAATTTAGTTAATTGACCAATAAGAAAGAGTTCCAAACCTCTCTGCCAATAACTGCTACATTTCAGTTTTCCCCTCCCCAGTCAGACCACTCCCAGACAATCTTGGGAAAATTCTTGCTTGAGAAATGGCTCTTTGCAAATATATATATATATATATATATTTTTTTTTACCATTTTAATTGAAAACAATCACAGTAAGGTACTTAATTGTTACCCAGAAATGATTTGATACAGCATTATCAAACCTCCCCAATGTTTGTTTGTAGCGATGGTGTGGTTTTCTTTGAATGCTTAATTCGCCAAATTCAAATCAGCACTATAGTTACTGACAACCAAATGAAGCATTCAAAAAAAAGAACACCCTGACAAACTTTTTTTCTTTCTAGAAGAAATAGAGAATTATTTAAAGGCCCAGTGCAGTCAAAAATGTGATTATCCTGTGTTTGTGTATATCCTGTGTTTGTGTGTGTGTGTGTGTGTGTGTGTGTGTGTGTGTATGTATATATACTATGAAGTTGGAATAATATTGTGAAAATTATGATAATGCCCTTTTTAGAGTAAGAGATGTTTGAAAAAAAAACACCTGAAATATCAGCCTGTTTTGGCCTGTCTGCTGACATCACCAGGCGGTAAATTAGTTAACAGGCCAATAAGAAAGAGTTCCAAACCTCTGCCAATAACAGCTAGTTTTCAGTTTTCCCCTTCCCACTCCCAGACAGTCTTAGCTAAATTCTTGCTTGAGAAATGGCTCTTTGTTAATAAGCTATTTGTGACCATTTTAATTTAAATTAACAGTAAGGTACTTCATTGTTACCCGGAAATTATTTGCTATTGAGATACAAATGGCTGCATTGGACCTTAAAAAAAACAACAAAAAACAATATATTTGGTTGCCACTGTATCACGGATAGTATGTGGAGGATGTATCGTAACTGTATGTGGGTGGATTATGCTGTATTAACTGTATGCGGGTGGATTATTCTGTATTAACTGTATGTGGGTGGATTATGCTGTATTAATTGTCCCTGAAGGGATCAATAGTGGTATCAGAATGAATCAAATCATTCTAGAACAAAGGAAGTACAGAGTGTCAAAGGAGTTGAAGATTGGAAGGATATGAATTTGACCAACAGCTTTCATGTGGTGGATCAATCTGTGTCATGTCATGTGCATTGGAATACAGTTTCCCACTAACCCTACAATACCATATCAGTGGATGTACTAAATCAAAGGAAACCTCTCTTAAAATCTAAAGGATTCAGCATCTCTGAATCACCAGTGTTAACTGAATTGCCAAAAGCTTTATTCTTGCTGCATTGGATTCACTGTCTAGTTTCCCTTTCATGCTGAGAGACGGAATTTCACCACAAATGTAGGACAATGTAAAAAGATGAATTGCTGAAGGAGGAAAAACATTTGTTCTGCTTCTCAGACATTGTTCAAAGGCCGTTCGGATCAGATCTGCAGTAATTGCTTAGCTGAAATTTTAGCTCTGATAACTGGCTTTGACCCGGGGGGTGGAAGGAGGGGGGGTGTAAGTAATCTCAGAGATGGTCTTTGTGTCCTCCTCTCCCTCTCCTCACATCCTTGCTCCCATCCACCCACGCATTGTTTGCTCTCACAGTACTGCACCAGTCCATCCAATAGCAGCTTCACTCTCCTCTGCCACACTCTCCTGCGTCATGCTGCATGTCGGTGTTGCCATGGCAATGGTCGACAATGCCCCCACTGCTACCCGAGGTTGATGATGATGATGATGACGACTGCTGATGCAGGCAGGCTGTGGACGTCATCCCTTCCCTTAGGAATCAGGACTATTTTGTACTGCAGGGCATGAATATACCAGCCTGCCCATGTATTTATGGAAACTTGCATCTAATGCAGGCTACCAGGAAACGTTTTTTACAGTTTCTCTCACCAATCACATTAAAGATAAGATTTTCCTTTCCTGTCATTTTGGTGTAAGTGGTGAAGTAAGAATTCCAGTGCTGCTGTTTTTAAAGGCACTCTCCTACAGTAGAAGTCAAACGTTTGGGCACCTACTAATTTCTACATTGTAGAATAAGAGTGAAGACAACACACATGGAATCACGTAGTAACCAAAAGTGTTAAACAAATCAAAAAATATTCTATATTTGAGATTCTTCAAAGTAGCCACCTTTTGCCTTGATGACAGCTTTGCACACTCGTGGCATTCTCTCAACCAGCTTCATGAGTTGGTCACCTGGAATGCATTTCAAGGAACAGGTGTGCCTTGTTAAAAATTAATTTGTGGAATGTCTTTCCTTAATGCGTTTGAGCCCATCAGTTGTGTTGTGACAAGGTAGTGCTGGTATACAGAAGATAGACCTATTTGGTAAAAGACCAAGTCCATATTATGGCAAGAACAGCTTGAATAAGCAAAGAGAAATGACGGTCCATCATTACTTTAAGACATGAAGGTCAGTCAATACGGAACATTTCAAGAACTTCAAGTGCAGTTGTAAAAAAACATAAAGCGCTATGATGTAACTGTCTCTCATGAGGACTGCCACAGGAAAGGAAGACCCAGAGTTACCTCTGCTGCAGAGGATAAGTTCATTAGAGCTACCAGCCTCAGAAGTTGCAGCCCAAAGAAATTCTTCAGAGTTCAAGTAGCAGACACATCTCAACATCAACTGTTCAGAGGAGACTGTGTGAATCAGGCCTTCATTGGCGAATTGCTGCAAAGAAACCACTACTAAAGGACACTAATAAGAAGAAGAGACTTGCTTGGGCCAAGAAACATGAGCAATGGACATTTAGACCTGTGGAAATCTGTCCTTTGGTCTGAGTCCAAATTTGAGATTTTTGGTTTCAACCCGCGTGTCTTTGTGAGACGCAGAGTAGGTGAATGGATGATCTCCGCATGTGTGGTTCCCACCGTGAAGCATGGAGGAGGAGGTGTGATGGTGTGGGGTTGCTTTGCTGGTGGCACTGTCAGTGATTTATTTAGAATTCAAGGCACAATTAACCAGCATGGCTACCACAGCATTCTGCAGCGATACGCCATCCCATCTGGTTTGAGCTTATTTTTTTAAATATTTTTTTCATTTCACCTTTATTTAACCAGGTAGATCAGTTGAGAACAAGTTCTCATTTGCAACTGCGACCTGGCCAAGACAAAGCAAAGCAGTGCGACAAAAACAACAGAGTTACACAGTAAACAAACATAGTCAAAAACACAATAGAAAATCTATATACAGAGTGCAAAATGTAGTGCAAAATGCAGTAAGGTTAGGAGGTAGGACAATAAATAGACCATAGTGGTGAAATAAATTACAGATTATCATTAACACAGGAATGAAGGATGTGCAAATTATGATGTGCAAATAGAGATACTGGAGTGCAAGATTAGTGAAAATAACAAAAATAAATATGGGGATGAGGTAGTAGTGTGGGCTATTTACAGAAGGGCTATATACAGGTGCAGTGATCGATAAGCAGCTTTGACAGCTGATGCTTAAAGTTAGTGAGGGAGATAGGAACCTCTAGCTTCAATGAATTTTGCAATTCGTTCCAGTCATTGGCAGCAGAGAACTGGAAGGAATGGCGGCCAAAGGAGGTGTTGGCTTTGGGGGTGACCAGTGAGATATACCTGCTGGAGCGCATGCTACGGGTGGGTGTTGCTATGGTGACCAGTGAGCTGAGATAGGGTGGGGATTTACCTAATAAAGACTTATAGATGACCTGGAGCCAGTGGGTTTGGCGACGAATATATAATGAAGGCCAGCCAACGAGAGCATACAGGTCGCAGTGATGGGTAGTGTATGGGGCTTTGGTAACAAAACGGATGGCACTGTGATAGACTACATCCAATTTGCTAAGTAGAGTGTTGGAGGCTAGTTTGTAAATGACATCGCCGAAATCAAGGATCGGTAGGATAGTCAGTTTTACAAGGGCATGTTTGGCAGCATGAGTGAAGGAGGCTTTGTTGCGAAAGTGGAAGCCAATTCTGGATTTAATTTTGGATTGGAGATGGTTGATGTGAGTCTGGAAGTTGAGTTTACAGTCTAACCAGATGCCTAGGTATTTGTAGGTGTCCACGTATTCTAATTCGGACCCGTCGAGAGTAGTGATGATAGTCCGGTGAGCGGGTGCTGGCAGCATTCGATAGAAAAGCATGCACTTCGTTTTACTAGCGTTTAAGAGCAGTTGGAGGCCACGGAAGGAGTGTTGTATGGCATTGAAGCTTGTTTGAAGGTTAGTAAACACAGTGTCCAAAGAGGGGGGACTATCATTTAGTGGGACTATTATTTGTTTTTCAACAGGACAATGTTATTTCATAGCTTTTATGTCTTCACTATTATTCTACAATGTAGAAATTACTAAAAAATAAAGAAAAGCCCTTGAATGAGTAGGTGTCTCAACTTTTGACTGGTACTGTATTACTTTGGACAATGTCTCCTGCGCAGTTGTCTGAGTTTGTCTAACATCCTTTCAAAGGATTTAACACTCACTGTGAGACACGATGTTACAGGGTCTTTTCCTTATACTAAGTAACTCTGGATGAATGGATCTGAGACATCGTAGGCCTACAGAATGTTCTCTTGTAAGGACATCTGTCAAAATGTCAAGCCCCTCAACTGTCTGTTTTGATTCAATTTGTATTCTGCTTTATTGCACCACTCTGACTCCCAACCCCTTTTAACCAAAAAGTTTTGGGACAGTGACACATTTTGTTGTTGTTTTGGCTTTGTACTCAAGCACTTTGGATTTGAAATGATACAATGACCATGAGTTTAAAGTGTAGACTGTCAGCTTTAATTTGAGGGTATTTTCATTTAGAAATTACAACACTTTTTGTACATAGTCCCCCCATTTTAGGGGACCAAAAGTATTTGAGTACAGAGCCAAAACAACAAAAAATGTATCACTGTCCCAATACTTTTGGAGCCCACTGTAACTTCTTAACACCTTTGCATTTTCCTGTAGCTATGAGTGGCATTTATTGTTGTTTCTTGCCATTGTGAAATGACATTCATTCCCCATATCTTTGATCTTATCAAGAAGCTGTCAAGTGATGACTTATTCATTGTGACTAGATATCAGAGGGGCATGTTGGATAATACATTGTTTTTGGCACTGAGGGCAGGTCAACTTTTTTTTGTCTGACTCATATAATTCATTTTTAGGCTTAGTTTAGTGATGTAGGGTCCCTTGACTTCCAGGAAAAAACTCCATAGAAAATATTGTTTAATATGTAATTCCTTTTCTTTAGTAGTCAACACACACATAACCTTTTGATCCCACTAAGCAAACTATGGATTGTTTCACTGTTTTTCCACTCATGCATGCAATATTAATCTTAGTAAACATGGTTTCCATAAAAATATTGTTCAATTATTGCTGTGTTGTTGGCCGCATATTACTATCTTTCCGTCACGTTTTTCCCTCAAACCACCAATTTGCATGCCTCTATTTCCTTTTAGAAAGTCAGATGAGAACGAACGGAAAACATCTTGACGTTTCGTAATAGTATTTGAGGTTTTTGTTCAGAAGGACATATGATGATTAATGAACTAAATGCTAATTGTCCACCTGTCCTGGCCATTGCATGTTGTATAACAGTCAACACATCAGCATCAACGCCACAGCACCAAACCACTGCTGTGATGCGTGGCTGTGGGTTTGTGGCTTTGAGTGCACGTGTGTGTGTGTGTGTGTGTGTGTGTGTGTGTGTGTGTGTGTGTGTGTGTGTGTGTGTGTGTGTGTGTGTGACAGGCACTGTATTGTCCCTCTTGCCACCGTAGGCTCCTTCTAACCTTGCGTGTGAAACTACTCTACCCCCTCGCGTACAGGGATTCCCCCATAGCCGCCATGAGTGTGGAACGTCACCTACATGATGAAACTGCGTCATGGGCCTAGAAGAGTGCACATCATGGGAACGGAGGTGAAGGCAGACCACGTACCATGAACCTGCTGCCCTTGCTCATTCTAATGGTAAAAACACTGCAGAACCAAACGTTGGTGAAGCTAGAAAACACATATAGATAGATAGATAGATAGATACTTTATTGATCCCCCGGGGGGGAAATTTCATTGTCAAGCAGCTACAACAAAAACACAGGGCAGGTGCAAAATGCCACAACGAAAGTACACAAAAGACAGATACACGGTACATGATACATAGAGCGGCAGTATGAAAAAGTATAGAAATACAAGATATCTGGAGTGCAAAAAAAGCTATAAAAGGACATTGCATAGTATGAGTGGTTGGCTGAATATGTACACTATACATTGGTGGATGTTGGATGGTTAACTATACTATACAGGTCGATGGCAGAGAAATACTTCAGTAGCTAAAAATGCGTATGATATGAGCGAGGGTAATAATAGTTTACTTAATAGACAGACTGGGTAAATGAACAGGTAAGTGAAAATTTTGCATGGTTAAATTAGCTGTACAGTTAGGTATACAGTTATATTTACAGATAAGTGAATACTTGCATGTTTACACAAACTGTACAGGTAAATGACAGGAAGAGATACTTCATCGCAATCATGCTGTGATACATGGCATCAGTTATAAACTAATTAAATGATATATTTTTTCTGAGATATGCAATCATGAACATCCTTGTGCTTGTTACTGCCATCCCAGACTTGACATTGAAGGAGATGTAAAGCATTCTGTATCCGGGGCTACAACGTGCATATAAATAAATAAAATACTTTGATTTGATGAAGACCGATGCTCTCACCAAATACCTTTTAACAACGCTAAACCACTCCAATCAGTGACATAAATCCTGGGCATTGGCTCGCATACAACAGCTCAGCAAATGACATGTTGCTCAACATAAACACACACTCTACCTACTCATTACCTGGGCCTGGCCACGGCTTAAAGGTGTTCCATTCCCAGCGTGCATTAGTGATGCCAAACATTCCTGATGTGTTATCTCACTGTGCCTTGACTTGTAGCACTGAAAGATGTCTACTCTAAATCCACTGTCTTTCTATAGAGGTTTCATTCTCTTCTCTTGTTTGTATAATTAGCCTGCTGTTGCAGTATCAATTATAGTATAGGTGTGTGTTCATTCGGGTACACTGTAGTAAAACAGTTTGAAACAGAAAACAAACTTTTTTTTTTGCACAAGTTCAAATAATATGTCCCTGTTTCACTTCGTTTCGGGCAGTTTTTTTCTGATTTTATGCTTACTAAACATGACCCAGGTTCCTGGTTGTCGATGAAGCTGGATAGCGTCAGCAGATGACACTAGACAATATCTCTGGATTTATTTAGCTCAAACAAGTTCATTGGAAGCGGCCCCATTGCAGTGTTCTTCATTCCCTGAGGGCTGCAGTGTGTGCAGGCTTTTGTCCCAGCCTAGCACTACAATACCTGATTCAGCGAAATCAACTAATCATCAAGACCATCACTTGCTGAATCAAATTTGTTAGTCCTGGGTTCAAACTAAAGCCTTTGCACACTGCAGCTCACTATGACCAGGAATAGAGAACAAATCAATTGGGTTGCTTTCAATGAATATGAATTGATTATGTTTTCAGGTTAAGAGCATAGCTACATGTGTATCTGCTCGATAGCAATTTATTACTTTGCCTCCAAACGTTAGATGCATTAAAGAAGCAGGTTAATCTGCAGGTGGAATGCTCTTACATAGGAGTTGATGTGTAGCTACTGAATAAATCAACCGCAGAGAATAAGGTCCTTCTTTTTGTTCTCCTCTGTGCATTGTTGTAATTCCTTGACAGTATCAAATATGGTGTCTTGCCCTATAATATACTTTCCCAGCAACATGATATACCCACCATGACATTCATTTCATCTATTACTTTTTGTGTTATTCATTGAAAAGAAATCATCATTAGAGCATTGAGCCATAAAAGTATGTCATAAAATCAATGTTTTGTGATTTACACAAAATGGTGTGATTTACATTCTACTGCATGGCTTGTTCTTTTTGTCCCAAAAACATTTATAGTAACTCCGTGCACATTATAGTATGAGCATGCTACAGCAGCCCTGTTCACATACAGCGGGTGAAATAAGTATTTAACACGTCACCATTTTTCTCAGTAAATATATTTCCAAAGGTGCTATTGACATGAAATGTTCACCAGATGTTGGTAACCACCCAAGTAATCCATACATACAAAGAAACCAAAACAAATAAGTTCAGAAATTAAGTTATGTGTAATAATGTGAAATGACACAGGGAAAAAGTATTGAACACATGAAGAAAGGGAGGTTCAAAAAGGCATGGAAAGCCAAGACAACAGCTGAAAACTATCAGTAATTAAAAAGCAATACAGCCCCCTGTCAGTGCAAATTAATATCAGCTGGTTCAGTCCCAACTGATGGCCTACAAAATGGTCTCATTGCCAAGGTGTCACACAAGACACATCTCATGATGGGTAAAAGCAAAGAGCTGTCTCAAGACATTCGCAACCTAATTGTTGCAAAACATAATGATGGCATTGGTTATAGGCGCATTTCTAAGCTTCTGAATGTTCCAGTGAGCACTGGAAAGACAATAATTTCACCATAAATTTGCCTCGACCAGGTGCTCCTCGTAAATTTGCCCATTCATCCTTCCTTCAATTATGTGAAGTTTGCCAGTACCGTTTGCTGAAAAGCAGCCCCACACCATGATGTTGCCACCTTCAAACTTCACTGTTGGTATGGTGTTTTTAGGGTGATGTGCAGTGCCATTTCTCCTCCAAACATGGTGTGTATTATGACATCCAAACAGTTCAATTTTGCTCTCATCTGACCATACTATATTCTCCCAGTATTTCACTGGCTTTTCCAAATGTTGTGCAGAAAACTTTAAACGAGCTTCAACATGCTTTTTTTTCAGCAATGGAGTCTTGCGTGGTGAGCGTGCATAACTTAATGTTTTCTTTGAGACAACAGTATCTGCTAATTGCAGGTCTTTTTGAAGCTCTCCACAAGTGGTCCTTGGCTCTTGGACATCTCTTCTGATTATTCTTTTCACTCCTCTGTCAGAAATCTTGCGAGGAGCACCTGGTCGAGTCAAATTTATGGTGAAATGATTGTCTTTCCACTTCCGTATTATGGCCCCAACAGTGCTCACTGGAACATTCAGAAGCTTAGAAATGCGCCTATAACCAATGCCATCATTATGTTTTGCAACAATTAGGTTGCGAAGGTCTTGAGACAGCTCTTTGCTTTTACCCATCATGAGATGTGTCTTGTGTGACACCTTGGCAATGAGACCTTTTTTTAGGCCATCAGTTGGGACTGAACCAGCTGATATTAATTTGCACTGACAGGGGGCTGGATTGCTTTTTAATTACTGATAGTTTTCAGCTGTTGTCTTGGCTTTCCATGCCTTTTTGAACCTCCCTTTCTTCATGTGTTCAATACTTTTTCCCTGTGTCATTTCACATTATTACACATAACTTAATTTCTGAACATATTTGTTTTGGTTTCTTTGTATGTATGGATTACTTGGGTTGTTACCAACATCTGGTGAACATTTCATGTCAATAGCACCTTTGGAAATATATTTACTGAGAAAAATGGTGACGTGTTCAATACTTATTTCACCCGCTGTATTATAGTATGAGCATGCTACAGCAGCCCTGTTCACATATTATAGTATGAGCATGCTACAGCAGCCCTGTTCACATATTATAGTATGAGCATGCTACAGCAGCCCTGTTCACATTGCAACGAAAAAATACTAGGAGATGTTACTGCCTCTTTGTATCTACTGCTGGCTGTTTTTTCACTGGACCACCCCCGCACACTTTGCACTGTTGTATCCAGCCTTTTCTTACAGAGAAATATTGCCTGTTCGGTGAACAGCGTTCACCCCCTCCCTTTTCTACCCCTTCCGCCACGGAGAGCTCTGTCGCTGCTCTCTCTGACATCACAGGCAGACGTGGTCCGCCCCCACGATGCCTTGCAGAGATGGGCCTACCTGTGACGCACACACTCCTCCTCGGTGTAACCCTTACCATGCCAGAATCTTGTATGAACAAAGGGAGAACCAGATTGGGCTCATCTTTAAAAAATAAGATTAGAAGTGTATGCACTGCAGAGCTGGAGCTGCTCCATTCTCAGGAGAAAAATGTTTTTTTTCACGAAATGCTTTATTGGCTGTGTGTAGAAACAATATGTTGATATAGTATGGCCTTTGGGACAGGTCTTTTAATGTTAAGAAATATTTTGCAGAAAGACTAAGGGATCTTCCTCTGGTGACTTTCAGCTAATATTCCCTGCATCCTTTTATACTGTACATTTCTACCTAGTTCGTGGTCAGTTTTATCCAAGATGTGAAGTATAGTTAGTATTAGATGGTGAAGAAAAGGCAGCATGGGAACTGAACCCGCAGCCTTGGCATCTGTGGCACCATGCTTCAATCAACCAAGCGTGGCTCTTCTATTAAAGTCCGATCAGCCTGACTATAAATAATTTTTATGTTTATTGTTGAATTGAGTGGGGATACATGTACAGTGTGGAGAACAAGTATTTGATACACTGCCGATTTTGCAGGTTTTCCCACTTACAAAGCATGTAGAGGTCTGTAATTTTTATCATAGGTACACTTCAACTGTGAGAGACGGAATCTAAAACAAAAATCCAGAAAATCACATTGTATGATTTTTAAATAATTAATTTGCATTTTATTGCATGACATAAGTATTTGATCACCTACCAACCAGTAAGAATTCCGTCTCTCACAGACCTGTTCGTTTTCTTTAAGAAGCCCTCCTGTTCTCCACTCATTACCTGTATTAACTGCACCTGTTTGAACTCGTTATCTTTATAATAGACACCTGTCCACACACTCAATCAAACAGACTCCAACCTCTCCACAATGGCCAAGACCAGAGAACTGTGTAAGGACATCAGGGATAAAATTGTAGACCTGCACAAGGCTGGGATGGGCTACAGGACAATAGGCAAGCAGCTTGGTGAGAAGGCAACAACTGTTGGTGCAATTATTAGAAAATGGAAGAAGTTCAAGATGACGGTCAATCTCCCTCGGTCTGGGGCACCATGCAAGATCTCACCTCGTGGGGCATCAATGATCATGAGGAAGGTGAGGGATCAGCCCAAAAATACACGGCAGGACCTGGTCAATGACCTGAAGAGAGCTGGGACCACAGTCTCAAAGAAAACCATTAGTAACACACTACGCCGTCATGGATTAAAATCCTGCAGCGCACGCAAGGTCCCCCTGCTCAAGCCAGCGCATGTCCAGGCCCGTCTGAAGTTTGCCAATGACCATCTGGATGATCCAGAGGAGGACTGGGAGAAGGTCATGTGGTCTGATGAGACAAAAATAGAGCTTTTTGGTGTAAACTCCACTCGCCGTGTTTGGAGGAAGAAAAAGGATGAGTACAACCCCAAGAACACCATCCCAACCGTGAAGCATGGAGGTGGAAACATCATTCTTTGGGGATGCTTTTCTGCAAAGGGGACAGGACGACTGCACCGTATTGAGGGGAGGATGGATGGGGCCATGTATCGCGAGATCTTGGCCAACAACCTCCCTCCCTCAGTAAGAGCATTGAAGATGGGTCGTGGCTGGGTCTTCCAGCATGACAACGACCCGAAACACACAGCCAAGGCAACTAAGGAGTGGCTCCGTAAGAAGCATCTCAAGGTCCTGGAGTGACCTAGCCAGTCTCCAGACCTGAACCCAATTGACAATCTTTGGAGGGAGCTGAAAGTCCGTATTGCCCAGCGACAGCCCCGAAACCTGAAGGATCTGTATGGAGGAGTGGGCCAAAATCCCTGCTGCAGTGTGTGCAAACCTGGTCAAGAACTACAGGAAACGTATGATCTCTGTAAATGCAAACATAGCTTTCTGTACCAAATATTAAGTTCTGCTTTTCTGATGTATCAAATACTTATGTCATGTAATAAAATGCAAATTAATTACTTAAAAATCATACATTGTGATTTTCTGGATGTTTGTTTTAGATTCCGTCACTCACAGTTGAAGAGTACCTATGATAAAAATTACAGACTTCTACATGCTTTGTAAGTGGGAAAACCTGCAAAATCGGCAGTGTATCAAATACTTGTTCTCCCCACTGTAGATGGAGTAAGTACCCACAGGATATTTGGCTCAGGGAATCATAGTGGACTTTCCTTATCCAAGCAGGAACTGTATCCTCCCTTACAACACAGAGACATGACAAGTGAGGCTGATCGAGGGGTATTGGATATCAGACGTTTCTGTTCGTAGTAATGGGATTTTGGTATATTGAGCGGTTAAAATGTGAGTGTGTGGTGTATGGGGAAACCTATATCAGGCTATAAGTGATAGATGTCTCCCCTCTTACCTCCTTATTACATTGTCACAGAATAGCTAAATTGTTGCCATTGTATAATGCAGTTTTACATGAATTAGTAACTGGATTATTGACACTTTGTAACAGAGAGTGATGCTAGCGCTGACTGGAATGTTCGTGACTCCGCCGATAGCATCAACAAGCTAACCACCTCAGGCTTCATCAGGGAATGCATCGCCGACGTTGTCCCCACAGTGAAGGTTTGCTGCTTCCCCAGTCAAAAGCCCTGGATTAACACGAGGTATGCACTAAACTAAAGGACAGCAGCTGAGGACACAAATGCGTACAAGAAGTAGTGCTACGACCTCCGCAGAACCATCAAACAGGCAAAAGGACAATATAGGAAAAATGTGGAATCCTATTACGCCGGCTCCGATGTTCGACGCATCAGGCAGGGGCTACAGTCCATTACAGATTACAAAATTAGATCTAGACCCATCCAGTGATGCCTCTCTACCAAACAAACTCAATGCATTTTATGCATGTTTCGACAAGAAAAACACCTAGCCAGTCACGAGGGCCCCCACCGTCTGAGTGATCTCGCTCTCCGAGGCTGACGAGAATATGGTTTTTAATCTGGTTAACACTCGCAAGGCCTATTCCAGGGCGCGTTCTCAGAGCATGCGCAGACCAGCTGGCTGACATCTTCACGTAATTTTCTCAGTCTGTAATCCCCAAGTCTCAAGCTGACCACTATCATTCCTGTTCCCAAGAACTCTAAGGCTACCTGCCACAATGACTACCGCACTGTAGCACTAACTGCCAATACAGATCTAGAGACGATGCATTCTTAATTGTACTCCACACTGCCCTCTCCCACCTGGACAAGAGGAATACCTATGTGAGAATGCTGTTTATCAACTACAGCTCAGCGTTCAATACCATATTGCCCTCCAAGATCGTCACCAAGCTCGGGAGCCTGTAACTGAACATCTCCCTCTACAACTGGATCCTAGACTACCTGACGGGCCGCCCCCAGGTGGTGAGCGTAGCGAACAAAACCTCTGCTGACCCTCAACAGGGCAGGCCCCCGGGGGTGTGTGCACAGCCCCCTCCTGCACTCCCTGTTTACCCACGACTTTGTGGACATGTACGACTCCAACTCAATCATCAAGTTTACTGATGACATGAAGGTGGTAGGCCTGATCACCAACAGCCATGAGACAGCCTACAGGGAGGAGGTCGGAGAACTGGCAGTGTGGTGCCAGGACAACAACCTCTCCCTCAACGTCAACAAAACCAAGGAACTGATCGATGACTAAAGGAAAAGGGGATTGGTGCACACCCCCATCCACATCGACAGGCCGCAGTTGAGAGGGCCAAGAGTTTCAAGTTCCCCGGTGTCCACATCTCTGAGGACTTAACATGGTCCTCTCACACCAGAACCGTTGTGAAGATGTGCCAATACCTCTTCTCCCTAAGGAGGCTGAAACGATTAGGCATGGCCCCTCTGATCCTCAGGAACAGCGTCACCATTGAGAGCATCCTTACTGGTTGTATCACCGTATGGAATTGCAACTTCACCGCCTGCGACCGGAAGCCCCTACAAAAGGTGGTGCAAACGGCCCAGCGCATCACTGGGGGCAAGCTCCCAGCCATTCAGGACGTACAGTGTATTCGGAAAGTATTCAGACCCCTTCACTTTTTTTCTCATCAATCTACAATACCCCATAATGACAGTTTTTAGAAATTTGGAAAATGTATAAAAACTTTAAAACAAATACATTATTTACATAAGTATTCAGACCCTTTGCTATGAGACTCAACATTGAGCTTAGGTGCATCCTGCTTCCATTGATCATCTTTGAGATGTTTCTACAACTTGATTGGAGTCCACCTGTGGTAAATTGATTGGACATGATTTGGAAAGGCACGCACCTGTCTATATAAGGTCCCACAGTTGACAGTGCATGTCAGAGCAAAAACCAAGAGTAGAGTTCTGAGACAGGATTGTGTTGAGGCACAGATCTGGGGAAGGGTACCAAAAAATGTCTGCAGCATTGAAGGTTCCCAAAAACACAGTGGCCTCCATCATTCTTAAATGGAAGAAGTTTGGAACCACCAAGACTCTTCCTAGAGCTGGCCCCCCAGCCAAGCTGAGCAATCAGGGGAGAAGGGCCTTGGTCAGGGAGGGGAACAAGACCCTGATGGTCACACTGACAGAGCTCCAGAGTTTGTCTGTGGAGGTGGGAGAAACTTCCAGAAGGACAACCATCTCTGCAGAACTCCACCAATCAGGCCTTTATGGTAGAGTGGCCAGACGGAAGCCACTCCTCAGTAAAAGGCACGTCAGCCCGCTTGGAGTTTGCCAAAAGGCACCTAAAGGACTCTCAGACCATGAGAAACAAGATTGAACTCTTTGGCCTGAATGCCAAGCGTCACGTCTGGAGGAAACCTTGCACCATCCCTACGGTGAAGAATGGTGGTGAATGTCCTTGAGTGGCCCAGCCAGAGCCCAGACTTGAACCTGATTGAACATCTCTGGAGAGACCTGAAAATAGCTGTGCAACGACTCTCCCCATCCAACCTGACAGAGCTTGACAGGATCTGCAGAGAAGAATGGGGGGAACTCCCGAATAAAGGTGTGCCAAACTTGTAGCGACATACCCAAGAAGACTCAAGGCTGTAATCGCCGCCAAATGTGCTTGAACAGCAAGTACTGAATAAAGGGTCTGAATACTTATGTAAATGTCATATTTCTTTATTATTATTATTTTTCTCCCCAATTTCGTCATATCCAATTGGTAGTTACAGTCTTGTCCAATCGCTACAACTCCCGTACGGACTCGGGAGAGGCGAAGGTTGAGAGCCGTGCGTCCTCCGAAACACAACCCACCAAGCCACACTGCTTCTTGACACAATGAACGCTTAACCCGGAAGCCAGCCGCACCAATGTGTTGGAGGAACCACCATAAACCTGGCGACTGAGTCAACGTGCATGCACCCTGTCCGCCACAGGAGATGCTAGAGCGCGATGGGACAAGGACAACCCGGCCGGCCAAACCCTCCCTAATCCGGACGACACTGGGCCAATTGTGCGTCGCCTCATGGGTCTCACAGACGGGGCTCGAACCCGCATCTGTAGTAATGCAGCTTGCACTGCGATGCAGTGCCTTAGATGTAAATATTTAAGTGTTTTATTTTGTTAATAAATTTGCTTAAATAAAAAAAATAAACAGTTTTTGCTTTGTCATTATGGGGCATTGTGTGTAGATTGATGAGGGAAAAAACTCTACTTGCCAGGAGGTGTCTGAAAAAGGCCCCAAATTTGACAAAGTTTCCAGCCACCTGAGACATGGACTGTTCTTCATGCTCCCATCCCACTGATAGATAGATAGATAGATAGGTACTTTATTGATCCCCCGAGGGGGAAATTTCATTATCAAGCAGCTACAACAAAAACACAGGGCAGGTGCAAAATGCCACAACGAAAGTACACAAAAGACAGATACACGGTACATGATACATAGAGCGGCAGTATGAAAAAGTATAGAAATACAGGATATCTGGAGTGCAAAAAAAAAAAAGCTATAAAAGGACATTGCGTAGTATGAGTGGTTGGCTGAATATGTACACTATACATTGGTGGATGTTGGATGGTTAACTATACTATACAGGTTGATGGCAGAGAAATACTTCAGTAGCTAATGCGTATGATATGAGCGAGGGTAATAATAGTTTACTTAATAGACAGACTGGGTAAATGAACAGGTAAGTGAAAATTTTGCATGGTTAAATTAGCTGTACAGTTAGGTATACAGTTATATTTACAGATAAGTGAATACTTGCATGTTTACACAAACTGTACAGGTAAATGACAGGAAGAGATACTTTAATAGCTAAATGTGTGTATGATATCATTGGGGTAATAATAGTAATTCCCTTAAAATACAGTCCTTAGTGCGCAGGGTTTAATTACAGACAACTGCACTTATTGCACATTTGATATACTAAAAGCAATGAGAAAAGGTGCAACTGGCAGGATACTAATATGCATTCCTGAGTGAATGCCTAGGTCCAATAATTACTTACAATATTGCATGTGATATAATATAACAACTGTACATGGGTATGTATATACAGACCTGTATGAATCAGTAGGTCCTGAGTGGATGAGTGCTGACGGAACAGAGTTACTCACGGATGGATGCATAATTGTTAAACTAGGTCCTAGCACCCCAACAGTTCCAGATCTATGTTGCCGACGGCACGGCACCCCGGTGAGGCATTATATAGTCTCATAGCCGCCGGCAGGAAGGACCTCCTGTGGCGCTCTCTGGCACACCGTGGTGGGATCAGTCTGTGACTGAAAGAGCTCCTCTGCGTCATAACCATAGCGTGCAGAGGGTGGGTGACGTTGTCCATGATGGCCAGCAGTTTGGCCAGGATCCGTCTCTCCGCCACCTCCTCTAGAGTGTCAAGGCTCATCCCCAGGACAGAGCTAGCCTTCCTGATCAGCTTATTTACCCGAGAAGCATCACCGGCTTTGATGTTTGCTCCCCAGCACACCACTGCAAAAAAGATGGCACTGGCCACCACAGACTGGTAGAAGGTATGCAGTAGTTTACTGCACACGTTGAAGGACCTGAGCCTCCTCAGAAAGTAGAGTCGGCTCTGGCCCTTTTTGTACAGGGCCCCGGTGTTACCAGCCCATTCCAGTCTGTTGTCCATATGGACCCCCAAGAACTTGTATGACTCAACCATTTCCACATCCATCCCCTTTATAGGGACTGCAGTCAGTTGTGCCTTGGTTCTCCTGAAGTCCACCACCATCTCCTTAGTTTTGCTGATGTTGAGCTGAAGGTGGTTCTGCTCACACCACAACACAAAGTCACTGATTGTGCTCCTGTACTCCTCCTCCTGCCCACCCCTGATGCACCCTACAATAGCAGAGTCATCCGAGAACTTCTGTAGGTGGCATGTTTCAGAGTTATATCTGAAGTCTGAGGTGTAGAGGGTGAACAGGAAGGGGGACAGGACCGTACCCTGGGGGGCCCCTGTGTTGCTAACTGCCCGTTCTGACACACAGCTCTGTAGTCGCACAAATTGTGGCCTACCGGTCAGGTAGTCCGTGACCCAGGAGACTAAGGGTGCTTCCACTTTCATCCTCCTCATCTTCTCACCCAGTAGCAGGGGCTGAATGGTATTGAAGGCACTGGAGAAGTCAAAAAACATGACCCTCACAGTGCAACCTGCGTTGTCCAGGTGAGAGTAGGCCCTCTGCAGAAGGTAGATGATTGCATCATCCACCCCGATGTTGCGCTGGTATGCAAACTGCAGGGGGTCCATTGATGAACACACCAGGGGTCTGAGGTGAGCGAGGACTAACCTTTCCAGGGTCTTCATGATGTGGGATGTTAGCGCTACAGGTCTGAAGTCATTCAGGACAGTGGGGTGTGCCTTCTTGGGCACTGGGACGAGGCAGGATGTTTTCCACAGCACAGGGACCCTTTCTAGGCTCAGGCTAAGGTTGAAAAGACGCTGGAGTATTCCACACAGTTGGTCAGCACAGACCCTCAGCACCCTTGGGCTGATGCCATCGGGGCCCGCCGCTTTCCACTGGTGTAGTCTCTCCAGCTCTCTCTTCACTTGGTTGGTGGTGAAAGCCAGCCCAGGTAGGGAGGTGGGGGGAAGGGGGGTGTTGAGGATCAGTCCAGGGGGGGCCGGGGCGGAGGTGGGGTCACTGATTGTCTCAGCAGAGGTGCTGTGAGCAAAGTGGGGGTGGGATAGCCGTGAGGGTGTGTGGTCTGGGGAGCTGGAGAGGAGGTGGACAGGGCCAGTATCGAACCTGTTAAAAAATTGGTTCAGCTCATTGGCTCTGTCCTGGGTCCCCTCCGTCTGCCCACTGTTTGACTTTTTGAAGCCAGTGATATTTCTCATACCCTTCCACACCTCTCTCACCTGGCTCTGCCTCAGCTTGTCCTCCATCTTCTCCTTATACACTCTCTTCCCCTCAGCAATCCGCAACTTCAGCTCCCTCTGGACGCATTTCAATTTGTCCTTGTCCTTCTCCTTGAAGGCCCTCTTCTTCTCATTCAGCAGGGCCTTCAGGTCGCTGGTGACCCAGGGTTTATTGTTTGGGAAACAGCGTACCTTCCTGGTGGGTACAGTGTTGTCTACACAAAAATTAATATAGTCTGTTACGCAGTCAGTGAGTCCATCGATGTCCTCCCCATGAGCCTCACAGAACACATCCCAGTCTGTTGTTTCAAAGCAGTCCTGTAGGGCCTCATTCGCCTCCGGGGACCATCTCCTAATAGTCCTGGTGGTTGCAGGCTGCTGTTGGACCATAGGCCTGTAGAGTGGGGTGAGGTGGACAAGGTTGTGATCCGATCTACCGAGGGGAGGGAGTGCAGTGGAGTTGTATGCATCCTTCACATTAGCATATAACAAGTCCAGAGTTTTATTATTCCTGGTTGGGCACTTCACGAACTGTTTGAACGTGGGCAGCGTGGAAGAGAGAGATGCATGGTTAAAATCCCCCGAAATTGCAAAGAAAGCACTGGGATGCGCTGTCTGTAACCTCGCGATAACAGAGTGGATGACGTCACACGCTGCGTTTGCGTCAGCAGAGGGCGGGATGTAAACAATAACAGCAATGGCCGCCGTGAATTCCCTAGGTAGATAGTAGGGTCTCAGGCTAACGGCTAACAGCTCAATGTCCGGGCTACAAAACTTTTCCTTAAGAGTAATATGGTTCGGATGACACCATCTGTTGTTAACTAATAAAGCCAGCCCACCACCCTTACTCTTACCGGAAGAGACGCGATCCCTGTCCGCTGTGATGGTCTGGAAACCGTCGATAGTGACGTTCTGTATGGGGATGTTGTCGTTCAGCCAAGTCTCAGTAAAACACATTAGGCTAGCTTCCCGATAAATCCTTTGTCCACGAACAAGTCCCGCCAACTCATCCATCTTGTTATGTAGACACCTCACATTGCCCATAATAATAGACGGTATAACCGGCTTGTACTTGAACCTCCTCCGCTTTGCCTTACATTTCAATCCCGCCCTGCATCCACGGCGTCGTCTTTTCAATTCGTCCGGAATATCAAACTTTTCCCTGGGGAGCAGCAGCGCTGCGTGTGCTAAATCCAGGAGCTGGGCTCTGCTGTAAACAATAACAGTTGACGACTCCTGTCGACGTTCAGCTGCGATAAAATCCATAAAATCCATAATCCTGAACTGTTATAGTTCGACTGTAGCAAAATAAAAAATAAAACTAAAGAAAATAGACGAAAGAAAACGAACTAAAACAACAATTAATGCACGAACAACGGGACAACGGGAGCTGCTTAAAAGGCGACCACTCAGGGCGGCGCCAAACAGTGTATCATGTTAGCTCCCCACTCATGCTGTCAGTACCGGTGCATCAAGGCTCAGACAAACAGGCTCTTGAACAGCTTCTATCCCCTGACTAACAAATACTGCTTTCCCTCTCCTACAGACTATCCACACTGACTCTATGCCCATTCACAGGTCACTACCCACGCAGACACAACCTACGTTGCTGCTAAAATTATTGATTAGATGTATTACTCCATTACACCGCTGTCCATTGATTGCCATTACATTAGTATTTATCTATTTGTCCTGCTACTGGTCACTATAACTCCTGTTTACATGTATATACACTGAAAGAAAATATAAACTCAACATGTAAAGTGTTGGTCCCGTATTTCATTAGCTGAAATAAAAGATTCCAGAAATGTTCCATACACACAAAATGCGTATTTTTCTCAAATGTTGTGCACAAATTTGTTTAAATCCCTGTTAGTGAGCAATTCTCCATTGCCAATATAATCCATCCACCTGACAGGTGTGGGGTATCTGTCACGAGTGGGTGTAGAGAGAGACCAAGGCGAAGCGCAGCGATAGTTCGACATGTTTATTATAACTATAAACTTGAATGTCACGAACTAGACACAATGAAACGGAACACACTTACTTGGCTGTGACATGAAACGCACAATGACCCACGCAACAGGTGTGGAATAAGGAAACTTAAATAGAATCCCCAATCAGAGACAACGTCCGCCGCTGCCTCTAATTGGGGATTCAATACAAAAAGAAAACATAGATCTAGATCTACTAGATCTGTCAGTCTCTGACCCTGGCTATCTGGAGTAGCCAAAGAGCTCCCTATGGCCAGAGCCTGACAGTATCAAGAAGCTGATTAAGCAACATTATCATTACACAGGTGCACCTTGTGCTGGGAACAATAAAATGGCACTCTAAAATGTGCAATTTTGTCACACAACACAATGCCACAGATGTCTGAAGTTTTAAGGGAGCGTGCAATTGGCATGTTGGAGGAATAGATATATTCCTCAGTACAGGGTTTAATTACAGATAAATGCACGTATTGCACATTCGATATACTAAAAGCAATGAAAAAAAGATACAACTGACAGGATTCTAATATGCAGTCCTGAGTGAATGACTACGTAAGTTCAGTCCAAGAATTACTTACAATATTGCATGTGATATGATATAACAACTGTACATGAATATGCATATACAGTCCTGAATGAATGAGTGATTACAGACCAGAGAGCTACTCACGCATAGATGCCTAATTGTTAAACTAGGTCCTAACACCCCAACAGTTCCAGGTCTATGTTGCCGACGGCACGGCACCCTGGTGAGGCATTAAATAGTCTAATAGCCGCCGGCAGGAAGGACCTCCTGTAGCGCTCTCTGGCACACCGGGGTGGGATCAGTCTGTGACTGAAGGTGCTCCTCTGCGTCATAACCATGGCATGCAGAGGGTGGGTAACGTTGCCCATGATGGCCAGCAGTTTGGCCAGGATCCTTCTCTCCACCACCTCCTCTAGAGTGTCAAGGCTAATCCCCAGAACTGAGCTAGCCTTCCTGATCATCTTATTTACCTGAGAAGCATCACCAGCCTTTATGTTGGCGCCCCAGCACACCACTGCAAAAAAGACCAGCAGTAGTTTACAGAACACGTTGAAGGACCTAAGCCTCCTCGGAAAGTAGAGTCGGCTCTGGCCATTTTTGTACAGGGCCCCGGTGTTACCAGCCCATTCCAGCTTCACAACTGCAGACCACGTGTAACCACACCAGCGCAGGACCTCCACATCTGGCTTCTTCACCTGCGGGATCGTCACCCGGACAGCTTATAAAACTGTGGGTTTGTACAACCAAAAAATTCTGCACAAATGGTCAGAAACCATCTCAGGGAAGCTCATCTGCGTGCTCGTTGTCCTCACCACGGTCTTGACCTGACTGCAGTTATCTCATTGTCGTGCCATTCATCCGCCGCCATCACCTCATGTTTCAGCATGATAATGCACAGCCCCATGTCACAAGGACATGGATCTATACACAATTCCCAGAAGCTGAAAATGTTCCAGTTCCATGACCTGCATACTCACCAGACATGTCACCCATTGAGCATGTTTGGGATGCTCTGGATCGATGTTTACTACAGCTTGTTCCAATAAAGCAACATTGCACAGCCATTGAAGAGGAGTGGGACAACATTCCACAGGCCACAATCAACAGCCTGATCAACTCTATGCGAAGGAGATGTATCGCTCAGCATGAGGCAAATGGTGGTCACTCCAGATACTGACTGGTTTTCTGATCCACGCCCCTACCTTTTGTATCTGTGACCAACAGATGCATATCTGTATTCCCAGTTGTGAAATCCATAGATTAGGGCCTAATGAATGTATTTCAATTGACTGATTTTCTTAGATGAACTGTAAAATCTTTGAAATTGTTGCATTCATATTTTGTTCAGTATAGTTCAAATTCTGTCGACAGACTCACTAGAATATATTGAGAGAACGGGTTCGGAATATTAGCCATCAATGCAAGAAACCATCTAAATACTGTATATGCATATTAATCTCTGTTTCATCACCAATTGGGAGAATTAAAACATACTTTGATCTTGTAAATTATTTAGATTTATGAAAGTAAAAAACAGGTTTGGAGAGTCTTTACGCACAAAATAAAGAAAATGGTGGTTTCATTAATTCTTAAAATTGCCACGTTCAGCTCTTCAACCCAAGGGAATGTTGGAAGATTAGTGTACATACAGTGCCTTGAGAAAATATCCACACCCTTTTACTTTTCACCATTTTGTTTTGTTACAGCCTGAATTTAAAAATTGATCAAATTGATGTTTTGTCACTGGCCTACACACAATACCCCATAATATCAAAGTGGAATCATGTCTTTCAAAATGTTTACAAATTAATTGGAAATGAAAAGCTGAAATGTCTTGAGTCAATAAGTATTCAATCTTCTCCTGAACTAAATAAGTTTGGGAGAAGAAATGTGCTTAACAAGTAACATATTAAGTTGCATGGACTCACTCTGTGTGCAGTAATAGTGTTTAACATGATTTGTACCCCACACATACAATTACAGTACCTGTAAGGTCCCTCAGTCGAGATGTGAATTTCATAAACAGGTTCAACCACAAAGACCAGGTAAGTTTTCCAGTGCCTCGCAAAGAAGGGCACCTATTGGTAGGTGGGTTAAAAAAAAGCACACATTGAATATCCCTTTGAGCATGGTGAGGTTATTAATTACAATTTGGATGGGGTATCAATAAACCCAGTCACTACAAAGATACAGGTGTACTTACTAACTCAGTTGCTGGAGAGGAATGAAACTGGAGGGATTTCACTATAAAATCAAGCTTTATTTATTTATGCTTCACAGGAAAATACAAATAAAAACAATTAGAATAAAAACATAACTATGTACTACACAACAAACATAAGAGGATAAAAAACAAAAGAATAACAATGAAAACTGAAAGACTAAAAAACATCCTGAAGAAAAGCAAAGCTTAAAAGGTGTGTTTTAAAATCTCTTTCCAATATGTCCACAGTTTCGGCCCCCTCGGGTTCTCTGGCAGGCTATTCCAGAGGTAGGGTGCATAATAACTAAAGGCTGCATCTCTATGCCTCTTGGTCCTAGGCTTTGGGATAGTTAAAAGGCCAGTGTGCGGCCAGATTCTCTCTCTGTTCTTTGGCTCCAACAATAAGTACCTCAGTCTTGTCTTGATTTAGCTGGATGAAGTTGTGAGCCATCCAAGTATTTAAATCACGAATACAGTCTAATAATTTATCCGTAGAGTTAAAATCCTCTGGTGACACAGAAATGTAAAGTTGTGTATCATCTGTGTAGCTATGAAAATCAATGCTGTGCTTTCTGATAACGCTGCCAAGGGATAACATATACAGCGCTGTGAAAATGTATTTGCCCCCTTTCTAATTTTGTCTTATTTTGCATATTTTTTATACTGAATGTTATCAGATCTTAAACCCAAACATTATATTAGATAAAGGGAACCTGAGTGAACAAATAACACGACTGTCAGGTCCTGACCGTAGGGAGGCCTCTGGCTTCTCTATGTTTGTCACGGTCAGGGCCTGACAGGAGAGTTCTAGGCAAACTCAATGGTTAATTCGTGTTTTGGCTGCTATGCATTGTCTCTAATTGGGGATCCTATTTTAGGTGCTTGCCTTCACACACACGTAGCGGTTGCTCTTTTGTTCTTGTTTATTGTTATTGTTTCTAAATAAAGATGTTGAACTACTATAGCGCTGCGCCTTGGTTCATGCCTACACCCAGCCATGACAGAATATCCCACCAAAACGGGACCAAGCAGCGCTACACGGTGAAGGAAGGGAGGAGGGGAGACTGACTCCGAGGAGGAGGACCTTCACTGTCCAGTCCTGGATTCGGACCGGAATTCAGGGCAGCGCCTCCAGTACGCATCCCCAGTCCGGTACGTCCAGTGCCAGCCTCCCGCACCAGACCTCCAGAGCGCATCCCCAGTCCGGTACGTCCAGTGCCAGCCTCCCTCACCAGGTCTCCAGTGCGCATTCCCAGTCTGGTACGTCCTGTGCCGGCTCCCCGCAGCAGAGCGCCAGTGCCGGTTCCTAGCCCGGTAGCGCCAGTGCCGGTTCCTAGCCTGGTGGCCCCAGTGCCGGTTCCTAGCCCGGTGGCCACAGTGCCGGTTCCTAGCCCAGTAGCGCCAGTGCCGGTTCCTAGCCCGGTGGCGCCAGTGCCGGTTCCTAGCCCGGTGGCCCCAGTGCCGGTTCCTAGGCCGGTGGCTCCAGTGCCGGTTCCCAGCTCGGTAGCTCCAGTGCCGGTTCCCAGCCGGGTGTCCGGTCCAGCTCCAGGGCTGGAGCCTCCCTCGGCGCCGGTGACCAGTCCAGGCTCGGTGTCCTGTCCAGCTCCAGGACCGGAGCCTCTTTCTGCGCCGGTGACCAGTCCAGGCCCGGCGCCCAGTCCAGCTCCGGGGTCGTTGCCTCCCTCTGCGCCGGTGCCCATTCCAGGTCCGGCGTCCAGTCCACCTCCAGAGCCGGATCCGCCGCCGGAACGGGTGTCACGTCCTGCACCGGGGCCGGAGCCTCTGCCTGACCCAGTGCCACGTCCTGCGTCGGGGGGCCAGAGTAGCCACCAACACCAGTACTGTCAGGTCCTGACCGTAGGGAGGCCTCTGGCTTCTCTATTGTTTGTCACGGTCAGGGCCTTACAGGAGTGTTCTAGGCAAACTCTATGGTTAATTTTCATAATCAAAGTTATGCAGCACCCAGTGCCCCTGTGTGATAAAGTAATTGCCCTTACACTCAATAACTGGTTGTGCCACCTTTAGCTGCAATGACTCCAACCAAACACTTCCTGTAGTTGTTGATCAGTCTCTCATGTCGCTGTGGAGAACTTTTGGCCCACTCTTCCATGCAGAACTGCTTTAACTCAGTGATATTTGTGGGTTTTCAAGCATGAACTGCTCGTTTAAAGTCCTGCCACAACAATTGGGATTAGGTCTGGACTTTGACTAGGCCATTCCAAAAGTTCAAATTCGTTGCTTTTTAGTCATTTTCATTTAGACCTGACTGTGTATTTTGGATCATTGTCTTGCTGCATTACCCAGATGCCAGGGAGGGAGAGCGGGAGCAGGGGCGCCACCCGGCGTCCCACCTGGGCGAGCCTGACGGGCCGGCCGAGACATGGGCACTGGACAAGCCGGCTGGGCGTAGAAGCCCGACGAACCGGCTGAGACGTGAAAACCTGACGATCCCGCTGAGGCGTGGGAGCCCGATGAGCCAGCTGAGGTGTGGGAGCCTGGAGAGCCGGCTGAGGAGACATTCGAGAGTGCCCGTCCCTGCAAGTGAAAAGGCTGTAAAAATTGTATTCTGCATAATGGCACGGCATTTCATAAACTTTACTTTGTAAAGTAAAATAGATCTAAAACGATGTATATTTACAATTCCTTTATCCAAACGGATTACTCATTTACCTAGCTCTTATCAATAGCTCTCGTTAAGTTGTAAATTACAGTGCATGGAGAATGGTGTTATTTAAATCTAAGAAATTTAAGTAGAATTTGACTTATCTGTAGACACACCTCCGCCACACCTTCATTTATTCGATCTCCACCCCAAACGAATAGCGTGTGAATTAGCATGCTATACTCAAGTTCAAGGTCAGAATACACCTAGAGAGAAAAGTGCATAAAAAGGGAACTAGGTTCCATTTACTTGCACTTGACTCGAGTCGGAATCAGCCCTGTGGCGAATAACCTTTGAAACTTGAAAATAAGAGTAGGTCACTCTTTTCTTTTAACTTACAATATTGTATATTGTATCCTGTGTCAATCAGTTAGTGAAAATAGTGTGACCTTGAACACCCTGATAGCCATTATATATCATGTGTTTTGATAAAGCTCATTATAAAAGCCACACTCTTGGTCCTAGTATCTTCTCCATTTGCTATGTTTCTTCTAACTTTCACCACGCTTCTTGGATATAATGTTATGGGGTATTTGGTGCAAAAACATTTGTCTTGAGAAAACAAGCCTTGACCAAACCCCCACGCCTCCATCCAAGATTTGCTATGACATCAAACCACAATGCACCGCACTGTTTGCAGTTTACCCGCCTTCTCCATGGCAATAGGGCTAGTCCCTCCCCTTATTCAAATAAAATACGGGGAAAAAAATTGATTTCTGTCCAATCTGCGCACTCTGTAGTGACATAATGGAATTTACGAGGATACAAAAGGTAGCGGCAGCGTGCGAGCAAACGCATAGGAACTTCTACTCCTCTCTAGTCGGGAGATTAACCATAGACTGTTTTTCTTTTTTATCAGTTGTTTATTCATAAGGAAAAACAAAAAACTACACTAATCTTGAAGAAAAGGGGATTAATACACTGTACTTGGAGAAAGGGTAGGGCAACTTTAAAAGAGCATTTTATTTAATGTTATGCAAATTACGCATTGTTGCCTCTTCAGCAACTGAGAGGTTATGGGAACCCCTCTTTCTGTCGTAAGGCTCTGCTGAATTTGTACAGCTGCTGACATCTAAGATTTTGCATTTTACCAAAATATGATGAAGAAGGACATGAATTTAAACCTGGTAGATGCCACTAATCTAAAGCCGCATCTCCGCGACGCCGAGAGCATTCTCAACTCCCCGGACCTTGGACTGCTGAAACTGGCCTCCCCGGAGCTGGAGAGACTCCTCATTCAGTCCAACGGAATGGTCGTAACAACACCGACCTCTCAGTTCCTCTACCCCAAGTCAGTAACGGACGAACAGGAGTTTGCCGAGGGTTTCGTAAAGGCTCTTGAGGATTTACACAAACAGAACCAGTTGAACGGGGGGAAGTGTGCTCAAACGAACAGTCTCGACCTAAGTACCAACGTGGCTCCTGTCACTGTACACATGGATTTACCCGTCTATACGAACTTGAACAGTTATGGTAATGGTCCTTTGGGCACCACTGTCAATTACTCAACAGACACTGTACCATTCCCACCTCCTCCCTCTCACCATTTAGGTGGCACACAGCAGCAACAAGCACATTCCCGGCTGCAATCCTTGAAGGATGAGCCGCAGACAGTCCCTGACGTGCACAGCTTCGGCGACAGTCCACCATTGTCGCCTATCAACATGGACACACAGGAACGAATTAAAGCCGAGAGGAAAAAGCTGCGGAATAGAATTGCTGCGTCCAAGTGCCGAAAGAGGAAACTGGAGAGGATATCCAGACTCGAGGACAAAGTCAATAACCTAAAAACTCAAAACACTGACCTGGCTTCAACGGCGAGTGTACTACGGGAGCAAGTGGCTCAGTTAAAACAAAATGTTTTGAATCATGTGAACAGCGGATGCCAATTGTTGCCACATCAAGTTCAAGTGTACTAATCGCACGACATTGGTCAACCAGCATAAATAAGCTCAGTATCTGTTCTCTTGTTGGCTCTCAAATATCTCTATTATTCACGTAGAGCCATAGACTTTACGGAGTGAAAGGACTTCACTAATGTACATTTTTGTTTACAAATTCTTTCTCATGGGTGTAAGACTGGATCAAACCAGTTTATCATCATTGTATTACTATATCATAGCCTTATACTAAATACAAATATATTTGCATGTTTATTGACAAACTCGAATGTTACCTAAGAGGGTGTCATTGGGCGCACGTCATTTCTTATCCATTTTAACGTTTACAAGCAAGCACTTGTACATTTTATATGAAATGCTCCAGTGTCTTATTTCAGTGTTTTTTTTTATTAATGTGAAGCTGTTATCACCTTTTTGTTGCACTGAATATTTCCCTTCACATTCCTATTTTTACTTGGATTATGTTATCAAATAAACCTTGCTTGATAATACAAGGCGCGTGTTTTGCTGTCTGTTGGTTCAGTTTTCTGATTTATTTAGACGCACCAACGCAAGACCCTATACGCAATGTCTTCACAAGCGACAGTAGGCCTTTATACTAGTTGTGTTCGCACAATAGGCTAAATGATTGGGTGGGGCACAGTAGGATATTGCTCAATACATATTTGGGAAATCCAATAAATAAAAACTTTGGTCCAACCCAGCATTAAAATCCAACCATTCACCTACATATGTAAGCTGTGTAGCATATGATTTGATATGAATAAATACACCTTTTAGTACAATATGCCCATGGGACGCTTTTCCACTTATTTGTGTGAATTTTAAAAGTTTGCATATTAGCCAACCTTATTAGGCCTACGTTGACTCCGTAGTTTAAATATTTTGATAACATGCGCTGATGTTCCTAACCCTGGCATCACGTCCGGAGAATGGATTCCATCGTGACATTGTAGTATTTAGTATCAATATATTGGATACAAACTAATCCAGTCCACGCAGGAAGTCCGTTTGCTGCGATATCAGTCAGTGAATTGTGTATCAACATGGTGTGTTGTGCCCTCTGCTGGTGTAATGCGATAGGCCTATTGCAGAAATCAGACTCCTGTGCAGTAGATGAGTTCATGTATTGATTGAGTATAGGAAATGTAATCTAATTAGTTGTATCAACACTATTTTTTTGTTCAATTGAATGCCTACGTATTATCATTTAGTCCAAAACTGAAGACTACTTTTCGTTACTTTGTACAGAATGAAACTGTTTGCATAGGACCAAGTTATGGTAGCACAGTTGATCTATTGGTGCTGTTTTCCCCCAATGTAAATCAAGCCTGTAATAATGCTTCATGGTTAATTTTATGACAAGGTCATCTCAGGTATAAACACCATAGTGTAGACAGCCAGACACCTATGAAAGAGACACCAGCTTGCTTTGAATGCAGCATCAGAGACCACTCTGTAGATACCGTAGCGTAGGCACCTATGAACCAGACACCTATGAGACAGTGAATAACAGATGGTCCCAACCTTGCTTTGAATTTGCAGCATCAGAGACCTGGGCTATAAAAGATGTGATGTTGCGGGGGGTGGCAGGCTCCTGGACGCAATGTTACGAGCCAAATGAGCAACTGCTGTGTGTGTGTGTGTGTGTGTGTGTGTGTGTGTGTGTGTGTGTGTGTGTGTGTGTGTGTGTGTGTGTGTGTGTGTGTGTGTGTGTGTGTGTGTGTGTGTCTTCTGTATTTTTATGTGAGATGCACACTACATAATGGTAGTGGTGAACATAATTAGCCTACAAACAGCAATATTGTTACAGCAATAACTTTTATTTTTGTCATTGAATTCCACAACATGTACAGCATATTTGGTAATGTTCACCATTTAATATTTTGACACCATATTCCCTTATTATAACATTAGTTGTTGTATTCCCACAATATAAATACAAAGTAAAAATCAATGTAAACCAAGTCAACAGTACTCTGCAGAACAGTATTCAGTGGATGCACAATAAAAAAAAAACACAAATAAAACTATGAAATAACTTTAAAAAACAAGCAATGTTTTCTATCTTTTTGAAAAATTGCAATACTTTCCTGACAGCACAAATCTTATTGGATGACTTAAAACACGAGGTTGCCTTCGTAGCACAGCAATGGAATAAAAACATCAGCTCAAAAATACTCTTATAGTACTCAAATGTTTATTTTTCTCCCAAACTTTGGTGCCATCCAAGATCCTAACAACATTTCTCATTACAAATCCAAGTTTACAAGAGTTCTGGTCAAGTTTTTGACAGTAACAGCTTGGTTTTATGTAACCTAACAAATCAGTTCAACATTATTATTGTTGAACTATTCAGTTCTATTTAAACTTACCAAACACCTTTTTATTTCTATTTTTGGGGTCTACCTGACACTTTAGATAGTAGATTTACTGTCAGCAACCTCTACTGTGTTTGAAAAGGTGTTCAGTTGTACAGTATATTGCTTTTTATTAAAGAAAGTGACACATTCATTCACAAGCAGGCCTAGAACAAATGCAGATAAAATACAAGATTTCAGATTGTCCTTTTTAACCTGGAGTCAATACAACACACGATCCATGCATGAAACATCCGACTAAAATGCATTTATAGTTTGTTTCACAGATAGGAAGACGGCATCGGAGAGGACAGTTTACAGAGGGGGGGATCTCTGTATACTACTGAGATGGCAGACTCACAGCTATACTAGAGTAGAGCAAAATTATGTTGAATATGTATGCAGGATTGCAAGGTTCAAAAATGATCAAATACTGTTGTTATTGCTACTACAGTATTATTATTATTATAATATTATTGTTACACATCATCATTATCGTCTCGCATCAAAACTTTGGTGTGACCCAGTGACCTATAAATTTGACCTTTTCATCAATTGAGGGTGCTTGAATGACTTAAATGACTTGGATCTATTTGTATGACTGTTTCGCACTCATTCACTCTCTAGTATAGACAGACAGCCATTTGTCAACAACATAGAAAAGTAAACATCACAAAAGGCTTAAGGGAGATAATGATTTGAATCACTTACAATTAGTAATAATATGTTCTCTCATTTTAATGGAAACTTGCCTGGATTGAGACCTTGGACTGAATATCAATTCAAAGACAAGAGGCAAAATGCAGGTTTTTCGTTCCTAAATGAAACGGTTGACTAAAATGCGCTCAAACAGTCTCATAAGGGTTTTACTGCAAATCGTTCCAATCACACATTCACTACAAAACCCAATAAACTCTTTGTTGCATAAAGCTTAGGCTTGAGTGCATCAAAGGTACTCGGCAAAATGACCTTTTCCACGAGCAGAAGACTTGGCTCCTCCCACAGTCACACACAGTATCTGCGCATGGGGTTCGCATCACACTGTTAGAACGTGGTGGGTATGGGACCAAACAACAAGTTTAGCCACGCTCTTTAACGCCCTTAGATGTTGCGGAAATTGACAGTGTTTACTTTGTGCACCTACGTCATATCTACCTTTAAGTACAAAAACAGCCTTCGCCAAAACTGAGAAAAAAATATTCGTTTAACCTGTTATTGTAAAGGATACATTATGATTTCTCTTTTATTTAATCTCTCATGTATCCTATTTCAAGTCATAAGGAGACAAGTATTGCCTCTGATATAACATGCACATTGTAATTCATTGTTACAAAATAAGATCATTTAAATGGATGTAAAAGGTGAGTGATGCTGATATACTTTAGCTATGCTCTGGTTCCGTGGCTTCAGCCTTTTTCCATGCAAACTAGCATTAATCTTAACAGCTCTTAGTGAGAGTATTTGCAAGTACCTTGACAGCGGTAGTAGGAGCAAATACATTTAGTCTAAATGGGCATAGGGGGATAACAATGAGATTAATAAAACTATAAATACATTGATTCAGAGATAATCTACAACATTGATCTCTCATATTTCATATATCTTCATTGATCTTTTCTTTCTGCTTTAAAAAAAAAAAAAAAGTATATTTTTTGCATACACATTTAAACCAAAAAATATATAAAGAAGTGTCTCTGTCGCTCAGCTTTAGCATGCACAGTCCTTGTGGGGGGGTGCGGGCTGCTCGGTGAGCTGGGGCCCCTGTTTAGCCCCTGTAACTGCCGGGTCACCAGCATCCAAGCTCTCAGACATCTTTTCGCAGATTATGTCCACCAGCCGCTCAAACGTCTGTTTCACATTGCTGTTGTCCTTGGCACTGGCCTCAAAGAACTCAAACCCTGGAACAGGGTGTCAGAATGGTATTGGATTTAAATGTGGTGGAAGTAGTTTGCCAAACTAGCCATACGTGATCAGTAATCTTGCCCATTGGCTTCTGAAGCTAATGTGAGAAAACTTGGTGGTAGCGGTGGGATCTCTGTTCAAAAGCCAATTTGGCAAAATTCTTGGTTTGTTTGCTTTATACTGCTGTTCCACCTCGTGATCACATTCACTCTGGATAAGAACGTTTACGAAGCGATTGCAACCAAATTATACATGTTATTGTTGAGCTGACAACTCAGATGATAATATCAAATCATCAGATAAGAAGTACCATTAACATCACCAGTATTATTGAATTGTATAGCTCATGTAGTTATGGTGGGCACTGTGAGTTAGTGTTGTGTGACTTGAACTCACCCATGTGTTCAGAAAGCTGCCTGCCCCTGTCTCCTGCCACCACCCTCTCGTCCTCCATGTCACACTTGTTGCCTACCAGCAGGACCTGGGCGTTGTCCCACGAGTACGTCTTAATCTGGGTCGACCTATGGCAGCCATACAGAAAGGTTCAGTATAGGAAAAGATTACACACATACACCCAATGGCTTTGAGCAGGTGCTTGAGGTAAAAGAGACACAACGATGATCTGAGGGTCGAAACATTGTTTCAATAAACTACTCTTATTAAGAGCATAGATTGCAGTGTGCAGACTGCAGATATATGGTCCACTGCAGAGCCATAGAAAGCTGACATTTTCCCTGCACTTATCCAACGTTCAAGGGTTATCAAAAATTAGTTTGGAATACTGCAGCTTGCAATAAGATAAACGTTTATTTGGGGTTATTGTGAGTAATAGTATTTAGTTACACACACACTTCACCGGCCACATTGTGTGCGCAAGCGTTGCAATAAATGCACACATACAGTTGAAGTCGTAAGTTTACATACACTTAGGTTGAAGTCAGTAAAACTCATTTATAACCACTCCACAGATTTCATGTTAACAAACTATAGTTTTGTCAAGTCGGTTAGGACATCTACTTTGTGCATGACACAAGTCATTCTTCCAACAATTGTTTACAGACAGATTATTTCACTTATAATTCACTATATCTCAATTGCAGTGGGTCAGAAGTTTACATACACTACAGTCGTGGCCAAAGGTTTTGAGAATGACAAGTATTGGTCTCCACAAAGTTTGCTGCCTCAGTGTTGATGATGGCAATTTGCATATACTCCAGAATGTCATGAGTGATCAGATGAATTGCAATTAATTGCAAAGTCCCTCTTTGCCATGAAAATGTACTTAATCCCCAAATAACATTTCTACTGCATTTCAGCCCTGCCACAAAAGGACCAGCTGCCATCATGTCAGTGATTGTCTTGTTAACACAGGTGAGAGTGTTGACGAGGACAAGGCTGGAGATCACTCTGTCATGCTGATTGAGTCAGAATAACAGACTGGAAGCTTTAAAAGGAGCGTGGTGCTTGAAATAATTGTTCTTCCTCTGTCAACCAAGGTAACCTGCAAGGAAACACGTGCCGTCATCATTGCTTTGCACAAAAAGGGCTTCACAGGCAAGGATATTGCTGCTGGTAAGATTGTACCTAAATCAACCATTTATCGGATCATCAAGAACTTCAAGGAGAGAGGTTCAATTGTTGTGAAGAAGGCATCAGGGCGCCCAAGAAAGTCCAGCAAGCGCCAGGACCGTCTCCTAAAGTTGATTCAGCTGCGGGATCGGGGCACCACCAGTGCAGAGCTTGCTAAGGAATGGCAGCAGGCAGGTGTGAGTGCATCAGCACGCACAGTGAGGCGAAGACTTTTGGAGGATGACCTGGTGTCAAGAAGGGCAGCAAAGAAGCCACTTCTCTCCAGGAAAAACATCAGGGACAGACTGATATTCTGCAAAAGGTACAGGGATTGGACTGCTGAGGACTGGGGTAGAGTCATTTGTTCTGATGAATCCCCTTTCCGATTGTTTGGGCCATCCGGAAAACACCTTGTCCGGAGAAGACAAGGTGAGCGCTACCATCAGTCCTGTGTCATGCCAACAGTAAAGCATCCTCAGACCATTCATGTGTGGGGTTGCTTCTCAGCCAAGGGAGTGGGCTCACTCACAATTTTGCCTAAGAACACAGCCATGAATAAAGAATGGTACCAACACATCCTCCGAGAGCAACTTCTCCCAAACATCCAAGAACAGTTTGGTGACGACCAATGCCTTTTCCAGCATGATGGAGCACCTTGCCATAAGGCAAAAGTGATAACTAAGTGGCTCGGGGAACAAAACATCAACATTTTGTGTCCATGGCCAGGAAACTCCCCAGACCTTAATCCCATTGAGAACTTGTGGTCGATCCTCAAGAGGCGGGTGGACAAACAAAAACCCACAACTTCTGACAAATTCTAAGCATTGATTATGCAAGAATGGGCTGCCATCAGTCAGGATGTGGCCCAGAAGTTAATTGACAGCATGCAAAGGTCTTGAAAAAGAAGGGTCAACACTGCAAATAGTGACTCTTTGCATAAACTGAATGTCATTGTCAATGAAAGCCTTTGAAACTTATGGAATACTTGTAATTATACTTCAGTGTACCATAGTAACTACTGACATAAAGATCTAAGAACACTGAAGCAGCAAACTTTGTGGAGACCAATACTTGTGTCATTCTCAAAACCTTTGGCCATGACTGTAAGTTGACTGTGATTTTAAACAGCTTGGAAAATTCTAGAAAACTATGTCATGGCTTTAGAAGTTTCTGATAGGCTAATTGACATAATTTGATTCAATTGGAGGTGTACCTGTGTATGTATTTCAAGGCCTACCTTCAAACTCAGTGCCTCTTTGCTCAACATCATGGGAAAATCAAAAGAAATCAGCCAAGACCTCAGAAAAATAATTGTAGACCTCCACAAGTCTGGTTCATCCTTCGGAGCAATTTCCAAACGCCTGAAGGTACCACGTTCATCTGTACAAACAATAGTACGCAAGAATAAACACCATGGGACCACGCAGCCGTCATACCGCTCAGGAAGGAGACAGAACGAGATTGACGTACTTTGGTGCGAAAACTGCAAATCAATCCCAGAACAACAGCAAACGACCTTGTGAAGATGCTGGAGGAAACAGGTACAAAAGTATCTATATCCACAGTAAAACATAAGCTGAAAGGACGCTCAGCAAGGAAGACGCCACTGCTCCAAAACTGCCATAAAAAAGCCAGACTACGGTTTTCAACTGCACATGGGGACAAAGATCGTACTTTTTGGAGAAATGTCCTCTGGTCTGGACTGGACCATTTATTCATGCAAGTCTGTATATACATACTCATGTACAGTTGTTATATCATATCACGTGCAATATTGCAAGTAATTCTTGGACCTAACTTACGTAGTCATTCACTCAGGAATGCATATTAGGAGCCTGTCAGTTGCACCTTTTCTCATTGCTTTTAGTATATCGAATGTGCAATACGTGCAGTTATCTGTAATTCAACCCTGCGCACTAAAGACTGTATTTTAAGGGAATTACTATTATTACCCCAAATTATATCATACACACATTTAGCTATTTAAGTTTCTCTTCCTGTCATTTACCTGTACAGTTTATGTAACCATGCAAGCATTCACTTATCTGTAAATATAACTGTATATTTACCTGTACAGCTAATTTAACCATGCAAAATATTCACTTACCTGTTCATTTAGCCAGTCTGCCTATTAAGTAAACTATTTTTACCCTCGCTCATATCATATGCATTTTTAGCTACTGAAGTATTTCTCTGCCATCGACCTGTATAGTATAGTTAACCATCCAACATCCACCAATGTATAGTGTACATATTCAGCCAACCACCCATACTATGCAATGTCTTTTTATAGCTTTTTTTGCACTCCAGATATCTTGTATTTCTATACCTTTTCATACTGCCGCTCTATGTATCATGTATCTGTCTTTTGTGTACCTTCGTTGTGGCATTTTGCACCTGCCCTGTGTTTTGTTGTAGCTGCTTGACAAAGACATTTCCCCCCCGGGGGATCAATAAAGTACCTATCTATCTATCTATCTATCTATCTATCTATCTATCTATCTATCTATCTATCTATCTATCTATCTAAACAAAAATAGAACTGTTTGGCCGTAATGACCAACGTTATGTTTGGAGGAAAAAGGGGGAGGCTTGCAAGCTGAAGAACACCATCCCAACCGTGAAGCACAGGGGTGGCAGCATCATGTTGTGGGGGTTCTTTGCTGCAGGAGGGACTGGTGCACTTCACAAAATAGATGGCATCATGAGGAAGGAAAATGATGTGGATATATTGAAGCAACATCTCAAGACATCAGTCAGGAAGTTAAAGCTTGGTCGCAAATGGGTCTTCCAAATGGACAATGACCCCAAGCATACTTCCAAAGTTGTGGCAAAATGGCTTAAGGACAACAAAGTCAAGGTATTGGAGTGGCCATCACAAAGCCCTAACCTCAATCCTATAGAAAAATGTGTGGTTAGAACTGAAAAAGCGTGTGCGAGCAAGGAGGCCTACAACCCTGACTCAGTTACAGTGGGGAGAACAAGTATTTGATACACTGCAGATTTTGCAGGTTTTCCCACTTACAAAGCATGTAGAAATCTGTAATTTTTATCATAGGTACTCTTCAACTGTGAGTGACGGAATCTAAAACAAAAATCCAGAAAATCCCATTGTATGATTTTTAAGTAATTACTTTGCATTTTATTGCATGACATAAGTATTTGATACATCAGAAAAGCAGAACTTAATATTTGGTACAGAAACCTTTGTTTGCAATTACAGAGATCATACGTTTCCTGTAGTTCTTGACCAGGTTTGCACACACTGCAGCAGGGATTTTGGCCCACTCCTCCATACAGACCTTCTCCAGATCCTTCAGGTTTCAGGGGCTGTCGCTGGGCAATACAGACTTTCAGCTCCCTCCAAAGATTTTCTATTGGGTTCAGGTCTGGAGACTGGCTAGGCCACTCCAGGACCTTGAGATGCTTCTTACGGAGCCACTCCTTAGTTGCCCTGGCTGTGTGTTTCGGATCGTTGTCATGCTGGAAGACCCAGCCACGACCCATCTTCAATGCTCTTACTGAGGGAAGGAGGTTGTTGGCCAAGATCTCGCGATACATGGCCCCATCCATCCTCCCCTCAATACGGTGCAGTCGTCCTGTCCCATTTGCAGAAAAGCATCCCCAAAGAATGATGTTTCCACCTCCATGCTTCACGGTTGGGATGGTGTTCTTGGGGTTGTACTCATCCTTCTTCTTCCTCCAAACACGGCGAGTGGAGATTAGACCAAAAAGCTCTATTTTTGTCTCATCAGACCACATGACCTTCTCCCATTCCTCCTCTGGATCATCCAGATGGTTATTGGCAAACTTCAGACGGGCCTGGACATGCGCTGGCTTGAGCAGGGGGACCTTGCGTGCGCTGCAGGATTTTAATCCATGACGGCGTAGTGTGTTACTAATGGTTTTCTTTGAGACTGTGGTCCCAGCTCTCTTCAGGTCATTGACCAGGTCCTGCCGTGTAGTTCTGGGCTGATCCCTCACCTTCCTCATGATCATTGATGCCCCACGAGGTGAGCTCTTGCATGGTGCCCCAGACCGAGGGAGATTGACCGTCATCTTGAACTTCTTCCATTTTCTAATAATTGCACCAACAGTTGTTGCCTTCTCACCAAGCTGCTTGCCTATTGTCCTGTAGCCCATCCCAGCCTTGTGCAGGTCTACAATTTTATCCCTGATGTCCTTACACAGCTCTCTGGTCTTGGCCATTGTGGAGAGGTTGGAGTCTGTTTGATTGAGTGTGTGGACAGGTGTCTTTTATACAGGTAACGAGTTAAAACAGGTGCAGTTAATACAGGTAATGAGTGGAGAACAGGAGGGCTTCTTAACAGGTCTGTGAGAGTCGGAATTCTTACTGGTTGGTAGGTGATCAAATACTTATGTCATGCAATAAAATGCAAATTAATTATTTAAAAATGATACAATGTGATTTTCTGTATTTTTGTTTTAGATTCCGTCTCTCACAGTTGAAGCGTACCTATGATAAAAATTACAGACCTCTACATGCTTTGTAAGTAGGAAAACCTGCAAAATCGGCAGTGTATCAAATACTTGTTCTCCCCACTGTACATCAGTTCTATCAGAAGGAATGGGCCAAAATTCACCCAACTTATTGTGGGAAGTTTGTGGGAAGGCTACCCAAAACGTTTGACCCAAGTTAAACAATTTAAAGGCAATGCTACCAAATACTAATTGAGTGTATGTAAACTTCTGACCCACTGGGAATGCGATGAAAGAAATAAAAGCTTAAATAAATCATTCTCTCTACTATTATTCTGACATTTCACATTCTTAAAATAAAGTGGTGATCCTAACTGACCTACAACAGGGAATTTTTACTAGGATTAAATGTCAGGAATTGTGAAAAACCGAGTTTAAATGTATTTGGCTAAGGTGTGTGTATGTATGTATGTAAACTTCCGACTTCAACTGTACATGTTATTCAATAATTTCACACACGTGTACGAGCGTCTGCTTAGCCAAGCGTTCAAATTTAACTTGGTTTTATTTGAGACGCTCCACGCGCTGAAAGTCCCCTCCTTATTGGATATCAGGAAGATACAAACCCACTTGGACGCTTGAAAGACAAATGAGGAGAGATTAATTAAATATAACTTACTAAAAACTAACTAGGTTTCCCTTTTTTGTCTGTGGATTAATCGTCAAGAGTAGAGAAACACACAATTTTGTAATGACTCAGAGTCAAAACAGAACAAGAATATAAACGCAACATGAGCTGAAATAAAACGACTAGTTAGCTAAATGTCCATGAATGTTTCGTCTGTGTTTCGACTAGCGTAGCCGGTTAAGTCAGCATGTTAGTGTAGTTTAATTGGTTAGTGTTTGTAATAGTGTTTTTGCATAGGATTGAGGACAGTGATTAGGAGTGGAAAATGCTGCTTGGTGTCAACATGGTCCCTGTTATAATCCTGAATCCCAAAGAAACTAGAACTATACAGGTAACTGCCAAAATAAAGGAAACACCAACACAGTGTCTTAATGGACCGTTGGGGCACCACGAGCCAGAGCAGCCTCAATGCACCCTGGCATAGATTCTACAAGAGTCTGGAACTCTATTGGAGGGATGAGACTCCATTCTTCCACGAGAAATTCCATAATTTGGTGTTTCGTTGGTGGTGGTGGTGGAAAACACTGTCTCAGGCGCCACTCCAGACTCTCCCGTAAGTGTTCAGTTGGGTTGAGATCTGGTGACTGAGACGGCTTAGGCATATGGCTTACATATTGTTTTCATGCTCATCAAACTGTTCTGTGACCACTCGTGCCCTGTGGATGGGAACATTGTCATCCTGTGGTGGCATAACCATGGTAGCCAACATAATGGCCTGCACAGCATTTTATACATGACCCTAAGCATGATGGGAGGTTAACTGCATTATTAACTCAGGAACCACACCTGTGTGGAAGCACCTGCTTTCAATAAAGTATCTATCTATCTATCTATCTATCTATCTATCTATCTATCTATCTATCTATCTATCTATCTATCTATCTATCTATCTATCTATCTATCTATCTATCTATCTATCTATCTATCTATCATTTATTTCCCTCATTTACTCAAGTGTTTCCTTTATTTTGGCAGTTACCTGTATATACAGTGTATGTGTCTCAAGTCCAGTGGTCTTTACTTAGAAAAGGTCAACAAATTCTTATCACTTCGTCAGTCTTTCTGAAGTAAAGGTCAACAAACCTTTGGCACCAATTGGACCTCCTCCACTCAGGCCTGTACTGTATCAAGGAACACTGGTCTATTTTTGTCCACTGTGTTGTACTACTATTTGCCATATGGTCACATGACACACCACAATCCTGCGCAATCACTTACCAGTCCTGCACAGCGTTAAAGGACTCCTCATTGGTGATGTCATACATGAGGATGAAGCCCATGGCACCGCGGTAGTAAGCGGTGGTGATAGTCCTGTACCTCTCCTGCCCTGCCGTATCCTAGAAACATGACATGCGCATGCACGCACACACGCACACACACACACACACACAGGTTGCATTACAACGAGCACCACAGCCAAATTGACATTGACAGCAATCGTCCCACGCACACCGATAACGATAGAATATTAAAACCCTCCGGTGATTTCAAACAGTCTACCGGCAACAGATGCTGCCGACAGATGATGATGGCACATCAGTAGGTTTCAGAGCCCCTGACGTGTTTCCACTGTGTCTTGCCAAATTTCGCCTCCCCTCCTTGGTTGGCAAGCCGGCGCGGTGGAAGGGGCAGATTGAGTTACGACCCAGGCTCTAGTGAATGCTCATGGAATTAGGTCTCCCTGACACTCTCTGAACTGTGGAGCAACATCAGCCCCAATCCCCAATACAGACAACAACACTATGCTGGTTAGGCTTTATGTTAGGGTAGTAGTCAAATTGTTGCTTTATTTAGGAGCAATGTCTAGCATGCATAATGAATCTGAATAAACATATGTCAATTGGGTGAAATATGTATATTATATGGTGTGTAATTAATGTGCTTGTGTTTAAGGTCATATTTGAAGTCAGCATTCCCAGCTTTTTCAAGTTTACTACACTTGAGTGTGCTACACTGACTGTATGCTGTACTGTGAAGTGGGGGATGGGGAGCAGTGTGTGTGTGGGGGGGATGGGAGGGGTTATGTACTCAAGAAGAATGTGTAGTAATGGGGGAGGGTACACATTTCAGAGACATCACCCTGAGAAAAGGCTGACAACAGATCAAGCCTTTCCTCGACACACGTAGCCTCTTTCACCAGCCCACTATAGTAGTGTTTGAGGCACAGATGAGACTGCAGCATCTCCTACTGGAGAATTGATCCATCTACAGCTACCCATTTGGTCTCCCATCCAAGGCCAGCCCTGCTTAGCTATGATATTGGTCACAAACTATTAGCAACGTGCTATCGTGAGAAAAACTGTTGAGAGATCTCCACTCAAAAACAAGTGTGGGTTAACAGAGCAAATTAAATGTGACCATACTTTATCAATCATCAATGATGCTATTTAGGCCTATATAGCATTTGCAAAGTCATCAACAGCAATTGTTTGAATTCAACCCAGAATCAAACTAAAAATAGGCAATACAATAGGCCTAGAGTTTCAAGCTCTGGTTAATTTAAAACCTAATGATATTGAATTGTGTTTGGTTGTCAACACAACCAGATATCAATATTTGAAGGAGAAGTATTTTCTGCTTGGATAGTTCCATCTTTGCTACTGACTTAGTCTGGCTTTAATACCAGTTAGTCTACAAATTCACAGTTAAAGAATGACTAAACTTTACTTAAAGTTTATTTAGATTTTTAACATATCATAAAATGCTCCAGAGTGGCACAGTGGTCTAAGGCACTGCATTTCAGTGCAAGAGGTGTCACTACAGACACCCTGGTTCAAATCCAGGATGTATCACAACTGGACGTGATTGGGAGTCCCATAGGGCAGCGCACAATTGGCCCAGTGTCTTCTGGGTTTGGCTGGTGTAGGCCATCGTCGTAAATAAGAATTTGTTCTTAACTGACTTGCCTAGTTTTTTTATTTTATTTTATTTTTAGTTAAATAAAGGTTGTCAACTAAACACAATTCAATATTACTTTTGTAATACATTAAATAGCCTAAAGATAAAGGACCTATATGTAATATTTGTGCATATTAATTTCATAAAATGTCCTTAATATATCTCAGTAATAGTGGAATCATAGTTTTTTCACAAGCCGGACTGGCTCTTGTTGTCAAATTGGCAGGCTGCACCTCCCCCCTCTTCCATCAGCATTACTCAGATGCGTGGTTATTATCTCACAAGCAAAATCATCAAAGGCAGAAATTGCCTTGCAATACCTGGTTGCTAAAATTCTATAAATGTTCTCCTAATTTCATTTAATGTCACAAAACAAGCAATTCATAGTGTACAGTCGTGGCTAAAAGTTTTGAGAATGACAAGTATTGGTCTCCACAAAGTTTGCTGCCTCAGTGTTGATGATGGCAATTTGCATATACTCCAGAATGTCATGAAGAGTGATCAGATGAATTGCAATTAATTGCAAAGTCCCTCTTTGCCATGAAAATGAACTTAATGCCCCCAAAACTTTTCCACTGCATTTCAGCCCTGCCACAAAAGGACCAGCTGCCATCATGTCAGTGGTTGTCTCGTTAACACAGGTGAGAGTGTTGACGAGGACAAGGCTGGAGATCACTCTGTCATGCTGATTGAGTCAGAATAACAGACTGGAAGCTTTAAAAAGAGGGTGGTGCTTGAAATCATTGTTCTTCCTCTGTCAACCATGGTTACCTGCAAGGAAACAAGTGCCGTAATCATTGCTTTGCACAAAAAGGGCTTCACAGGCAAGGATATTGCTGCTGGTAAGATTGCACCTAAATCAACCATTTAACGGATCATCAAGAACTTCAAGGAGAGAGGTTCAATTGTTGTGAAGAAGGCATCAGGGCGCCCAAGAAAATCCAGCAAGCGCCAGGACCGTCTCCTAAAGTTGATTCAGCTGCGGGATCGGGGCACCACCAGTGCAGAGCTTGCTAAGGAATGGCAGCAGGCAGAAGACTTTTGGAGGATGGCCTGGTGTCAAGAAGGAAAGCAAAGAAGCCACTTCTCTCCAGGAAAAACATCAGGGACAGACTGATATTCTGCAAAAGGTACAGGGATTGGACTGCTGAGGACTGGGTTAGAGTCATTTTCTCTGATGAATCCCCTTTCCGATTGTTTGGGCCATCCGGAAAACACCTTGTCCGGAGAAGACAAGGTGAGGGCTACCATCAGTCCTGTGTCATGCCAACAGTAAAGCATCCTCAGACCATTCATGTGTGGGGTTGCTTCTCAGCCAAGGGAGTGGGCTCACTCACAATTTTGCCTGAGAACACAGCCATGAATAAAGAATAGTACCAACACATCCTCCGAGAGCAACTTCTCCCAAACATCCAAGAACAGTTTGGTGACGACCAATGCCTTTTCCAGCATGATGGAGCACCTTGCCATAAGGCAAAAGAGATAACTAAGTGGCTCGGGGAACAAAACATCAACATTTTGGGTCCATGGCCAGGAAACTCCCCAGACCTTAATCCCATTGAGAACTTGTGGTCGATCCTCAAGAGGCGGGTGGACAAACAAAAACCCACAACTTCTGACAAACTCCAAGCATTGATTACGCAAGAATGGGCTGCCATCAGTCAGGATGTGGCCCAGAAGTTAATTGACAGCATGCCAGGGCGGATTGCAGAGGTCTTGAAAAAGAAGGGTCAACACTGCAAATAGTGACTCTTTGCATAAACTGAATGTCATTGTCAATGAAAGCCTTTGACACTTATACTTCAGTGTACCATAGTAACTACTGAAATAAAGATCTAAGAACACTGAAGCAGCAAACTTTGTGGAGACCAATACTTGTGTCATTCTCAAAACTTTTGGCCACGACTGTACATAATCATTGTACCATCTAAATCGCTGTGAAATACCTTTTCAACAACAATAAATATTGTATTTTCAGCTGTTTGAAAGTGATGTACAAAACCAAAAGTAAAAAGACCCAGAAATGCAGCTTCACATTAGTGGAAACCAAGACTGTTCTCAGGGCAGGGCTGGTTTTAGCTAGATACAGTATGTTACATTTTTGCATTTTAGCTAACCCTAACCCTAATCCTAACCTTCCATGTTAGTGATCCTAACCTGCTACGAAAAGTCACTTCTGCTAGTCAAAACTGGCAGACCTGCCCTGAGAACAGTCTTAGTTTACACTAATGTGATACAGACACAGAAATCACACTGCCATTACCTGGTTGCTAAAATTCTAAATTGTTCGCCTAATATCATTTTATGTGACAAAACAAGCAATTCATAGTATACAGAATCATTGTATCATCTAAATCGCTGTGAAATATCTTATTTTCAGCTGTTTGAAGCTGGTGGACGAAACTGAAAGTAAACGACTCGAGCACACGTGTTTTCCACTAGATTCCACAGACAAAGTCTCCACTACGTTGCAGGGAAATGGGATGTGGAGGAGGGGGGAGAGTTGTTTATATTCAGCCTAAATGTTGTTGCAATTCACCTAGCTTCCACATGGGTGAGACATTCTACATGTAACACCTTTACAAACTAACATAACATTCAACCTAAATTGAGTAACACATCCATGGCCACATTTTGAAGTTACTGTAACTACACATTTCTTCTTATGTAATCATATAAAGCATGCTTGTTCAAGATAACATGCGTAGGTCATCGGCGGTCTGTGGAGATCTTCACAATTGCTGTAATAACCTACGCAGAATCTCGAACGGCATTGATCACTTGTACCATGTACTTTCAATGTAATCTCAACTGCAATCCAGGCCATGTGGTTCTGCTATTAGATGAAGCACAGTGATATCACATTAATATGTTGAAAAAATAAACAAAATATCTGACATCGTATTCCCATTGGAATTTTGTTGTTATTTTAGATGGTTGAAAGCGTGGTGGTAACACATTGGAAATTCAACTAACTTTAGGCCATATTTTTGAAAGGGTGAATATAGGTTTTAATCTCACTGATCAACGTCTCAACCAAATATTACCCAATTATCCACTTTGAAATGATGTAGTGTGCCCAGTGGGGCTGTTCATGTTGATGTAAATCCATGGTTTTGGTAATGGTTACACCAAAAAGATTTCGCAGGGGTTCCTGTGCAGGGACAGAATTATTCGTTACAACGGACATATCAACCATATGAAAGGGTCCGTTTCCAAATCTCACCCAGATCTGCAACTTGATCCTCTTGTCGTTCCTGTAGATGGTCTTCACCTTGAAGTCAATGCCCACCGTGCTGACGAAGGCCGGCGTGAAGGAGTCGTCTGCGTAACGGAACAGAAAGCTGGTCTTACCCACGCTGCTGTTTCCAATGATGAGGATCTTGAACATGTAGTCAAAGTTCTGGTCTGAGGATTCCTTCTGTCCATAGGTAGCTGTAGCTGAAGCCATCTGAAAGAGTAGAGAGAGAGAGTTAGTCAACCTTGTATTTGGAAGTATCATGGAAATAGTTCCAATACTGGATCACAGAGCAGTACTACTATTACATTGTGTTTCTATTAATGGCCTCCGACAAAAAGGCCGACTTTAAAAGGTAAAGTAGCCGACTGACGGCTTCTTTGATCGTATTGAACTTGTGGCGGGGATCGTATCTACTCTTTAGGGCAACAGTGACTTCAGTTCAGCCCATCAGGATTCAAGGTCTCTAAGGCTCCATCTATACCCATGTTGACTCCAAAGCTTCCCACAGTTGTGTCAAGTTGTCTTGATGTCCTTTGGGTGGTGGATCCAGCAGCGTTGCAGTTCTTGACACAAACCAGTGCACCTGGCAGCTACTACTGTACCCCGTTCAAAGGTACTTCAATCTTTTGTCTTGCCCATTCACCCTCTGAATGGCACACATACACAATCCATGTCTCAATTGTCTCAAGGCTTAAAAATCATTCTCTAACCTGTCTCCTCCCCTTCATCTACACTGATTGAAGTGGATTTAACAAGTGACATCAATAAAGGATCATAGCTTTCACCTGGATTCACCTGGTCAGTCTATGTCATGAAAAGAGCATAACATTTTGTACACTCAGTGTATATTTAGAGTGCTATCTCTACTTGGCTATTATGAATTACTTGGCATTCATCAGACTTGCAAATGCATCAAATTTACAGGGAAACGGGCATAGGACAAGAAGAACGTCCAGGATCAGATGGAGCGCGTAGGTTGACGTTTATTGGGATGAGTCTTGTCCTCGAGGCAGAACTGAACGATTTCCGCGCCAGTTGCAAAGTAAACATTTATTAAAACCAAAATTAGCTTTTTGGTCTTACTTTAAGGTTAGGATTCGGCATTAGGGTTAAGGGATAAGGTTAGGTTTAAAATCAGATGTTATTAATTTGTGGCTGTGCCAGCTAGCAGAGCTGCCTCCAGGACAAGATTCATGACAAAAAACACTAACCTGTGTGCAACTGTCCCCATAGTGCCATTAAAACAAAAACGCATTAGGTTATCTTGTTTTTAATATTTACTGAGGCGCTGTTCACAGCTTTTTGACACAGGACTCTTGTAAAGAATAGAGAAGTGCAAATAAGGTGTAATAGAAAAAGCATGCCAGGAATTTATATGCAACCGGATCAATACTGCAAACACAAAATACATCCTAAATAAGTCTTAATAAAATAAACTGAAACTATACAGACTATACAACCTTCAGTATAATCCATCACAAACGGCCAGAACCTTCTAATGTGTCTGCTTCTAGTCATGGTGACTAAGATTTCTCTAAGCTTCCTCTGATGACAGATAGTCACTTTAGGAACAAATACTGTTTGTCTAAAATAACACTTTTAGCTTTGAACACTCAGGTTATGAGCGAAATAAGCTTGCTTGTGGGCCTGATCATTAATGTCCCCAACATTCAAAGCCATGTGGTTTAGGCTCATTTCCAAAGAACATCATTTGGATGATAGACCTACCAGTACATCATTTCTGGACCTCACAAAGAGCTTATAGAGTGGTCAGGATGAGTCTACTGTGTCCAGAAGTGAATACACCATTCATTTTCTGTATGCTAGGTTCACTCAAACATCATTTGTTTTACTATTGAAAGTTACAGCTGATTTTGGGATTGTATAGCGATTTGCTCTCCTTAAATATAAGTCATCTGATTTATTTGTTTCAGTCTCTGAATTGTTAAACTTTTCGCCACCAGCTCCTGATAATATCAGAGCATAAAAACTAAAATCTATCTCCTGAATTAGCCTAGTGTGCATGTGCACCCAGCTGGTACACATGCGAACTAGGCCCAAGCTTGTTTTCCCTGGTTTTCCCTGGATAAACTAGCTGGCTAGCTGAACTAAGCTAGTTTTCGTCCTCATTGCCAAACTTCATAAATATTACACCCTCAACTTCAAAACTCCTTTGCTAGTTATACAATCATGTAACTAAGAAATTCGCTGGCAAAGGATATCATTGCTACTTAACGCGGATCCAACTTAAGTTCTGAGATCCACTGGCGTAGAGTTAGCTGGACGTTTTGACGGCCTTAGAACTGTGACAACGGGCAACCTCGATGGGATTTGTAGTGATTTTGCCAACACAACTGGGATATGTAGACAGTCTTGAACCCTTAACCTTTTTTCAACTCACTATCGTATTTGTTGATTAAATCAGACTTTATTAATATAATGAGTAATCCAGTAATGTCACAAGTTAATTGACATGAGAAAACTCGAGAAAATAGCAACTCAAGAAAATATGATACAATGAATGGCTAAATTACTTCCAGACACTAAGGGTCCACAGAGCTCCTCCTCCCCCTCACCACTCTATTGGAAACCCAATCATAGTTATTGAAAGCTCCCTTTCAAGAGAATTGTGCAATTTGTCTAAATTGAATTAACAAACGCATTCTATTCAACTATTGACTGTAATATGCTTCTTGCAATGTCATGACAGGACTTGATAGTCCCTAGACTCCTTATGTATTTCTAAGGACACAAGTCTGGCTGGCCAGGACAACTAATCACACAACTTGGACACAAAAAGACGTCATGAGTCTTGACCATATGTTAAATGAGAGACGCAGACTCAAAATAACTCCATCCAACGCGATTTACCATAAACGTTTCAAAACTGAGGTGAATATCTGTGGCATTAACCTGTGTATCTGTGGCATCAACCTGTGTATCTGTGGCATCAACCTGTGTATCTGTGGCATCAACCTGTGTATCTGTGGCATCAAACTGTGTATCTGTGGCATCAACCTGTGTATCTGTGGCATCAAACTGTGTATCTGTGGCATCAAACTGTGTATCTGTGGCATCAAACTATGTATCTGTGTCATCAACCTGTGTATCTGTGGCATCAACCTGTGTGGCTCGTCTTTTCAGCCTAAAGAGAATGACACCTTAACAACAAACGTGTGATGTCAGCCGGTCCTAAACTGTGTCTGTGCACTGTGAGTCAGACAGTTTTGATCTGTCTTTTGGATGAGTTCCCGCTGGCAGCTCGTTAATCCTGTTTCAGTCCAAGATGATCCCAGAAAGCCTGAGAGTCAGACCTGATCTAAACACCCTGGCATTAGGCAAGCAAATGAGAAAGACAGTATGCCAAAGGAGCTGAAGTATACCTCAGCTTAATCTGGCTAAAATAAAACAAAACAAAAATGTAGTAAAACCTATACATTTAAGCAAACAATCTTATCCAGATGGAGTTACAGGAGCAATTAGGGTTAAGTACCTTGCTCAAGGGCACACTGGCATTTTTTCACCCCATTGGCGCAGGGATTCAAACTAGCAACCTTTCAGTTACTTGCCCAATGCTCTTGCCCCTCATGAGAGATGTAAAAAGTTGCTTGGTTGATCTAACTAGGAACACGTCGTAGCTGTCCTCTTTTGTCAAATTAAGTAGCCAACAGTATTAATTCAAGAGCAAAGATTAAACTTTGCCAAGATAATAAACAATATTGGTGAATTTCTAATCTAGGAATCACAAAACTGAGTACTGAGGCACTAACAGGCCCTCTACAGTAAAGTGACTTTGCCCAGAAAAAAACATGTCAACACATTGCTCAAACTGAGAAATTATACTCCACAGCAGACACACCCATTTCCAAGAAACTCCCTGCATTCTCTTTCAAGGATGGGTTGAATTAATGTAAAATATATATATATATGATTCATTACTTGGGTAGTGGAAAGGCATAAGAGGAAAATACACTTTCAATGACAGTGGACCGAATTGGACTGAATCACATGAAAATTCATAGTGAGACACGAACCAGGGAACTGTAAGGTACCTCAACATCCAGAAGGTTACCTAATATGGCATTTTCCCCCCATCCAATCACATTTTACATTTTCTAGGAAGACAAATGCAGATCAGAAGGAGCTAAATATTTCATTTCCTCCCTCTTTATAGAGCAGACGTTGCCATTAACCTGCCAGTATCACAATGTTTTTCTCGGTATGGGGTGAAACAAAAGTGCCATGCAATCTAATGAATATTGTAGGGCAGGCAATAGCAGCCGCTATTAAACATTGAAGATTCCTGCGAGGCATTTCCACAGAGAATCCAGCAATAACATTGGAGTATGATCTCTTTCTATAAAATAGTCCTTCTGAAACATCTGTCATACAATTTGTTTAGTAGGTCAATTAGCTTAAGGGACAGTTCGAAACATATTGACCACAAATAACAATAAATGCAGCGACCCTGTGTTTATAAACGTGGATATCGTCAGTCGATGCCACGCTGGGCTACGGGCCAGAAGGTTGAGGGTTCGCCGACCACCACGAATGAGCTCACTCGCCTTGCCAGTTTCATTAGACCTACACTACGATCACAGCTGGCTGCAGACAATGATCAGCTAGGGGGAAATCAGATTTTCAACATTTTGATGCCATATTGATAATTATATAAAACGTATGAAATTACTTTTCCACCAACAGGTTTCTGTGCCAATGCACCACACAACCAATAAGCAAAGCATACCAGCTTTGAGCGCTTCAATATCATGCCTTGTGTTTTTAACACCACAATAAAAAGACTATGTCAATCTTGACAAAGACAAAATACATCCCTCCCTACCTTGTAGGCCTACCCAGTATCGAAGGCTTGGCTTGACAATCTCCGAATGGCATTAAACTTTTTGGTGTTTTTTAAAAGATGTCTCTTTCCATTCATCAAATGGCATCTGCATAGTTTGGATTGATTGATTGATTTTATGTCAGTTAAAAAAAAATACATATATATACACAGTACAAATATTTTTTTAAAGTGACTGAAATTGCGCAATATAGTCGGGGACTTATTTTCATTGTGGTCCCTTTATATATATTTTTTTACATAAATATATAAAATGATATACACAGAGTATACAAAATATTAAGAACACTTGATATACATAGAGTATACAACATATTAAGAACACTCTTTCCATGACACACTGACCAGGTGAATCCAGGTGAAAGCTAAATTGAGGCTGTTCTGAGGGCAAAAGGGGTTATGGTTGGTATAACTTTGAGTTGCTGTGGTAGTTCGTTCCACTCAACAGCGCCGGTATATAAAAATGTGTTCTTACCAGATAGACTCTTATATTTAAAACAGTGAATACAATTTATTTATTTATTATTTAACTAGTTAAGAACAAATTCTTATTTACAATGACAGCCTAGGAAAAGTGGGTTAAATGCCTTGTTCAGGGGCAGAACGACAGTTTTTAACCTTGTCAGCTCAGGGATCCAGCAATCTTTCGGTTACGGGTCTAACCACTCGGCTACCTGCCGCCCCAAATTACAGTCTCTAACCACTCGGCCTCAAATAAGAACAGATTCTTATTTAAAATTACAGAACAGGCTTAGGAACAATGGGTTAACTACCTTGTTCAGGGGCAGAATTACATATTTTTACCTCGTCAGCTCAGGGATTTGATCCAGCAACCTTTTAGTTACGGGCCCAACGCTCTAACCACTCACTTACCTGCCGAACCATATTAGAGTCTCTAGCTCTGGTATTATGCTGGTGGACATATCTAACAGATACAGTGGGGAGAACAAGTATTTGATACACTGCCGATTTTGCAGGTTTTCCTACTTACAAAGCATGTAGAGGTCTGTAATTTGTATCATAGGTACACTTCAACTGTGAGAGAAATCCAGAAAATCACATTGTATGATTTTTCAATAATTAATTTGCATTTTATTGCATGACATAAGTATTTGATCACCTACCAACCAGTAAGAATTCCGGCTCTCACAGACCTGTTAGTTTTTCTTTAAGAAGCCCTCCTGCTCTCCACTCATTACCTGTATTAACTGCACCTGTTTGAACTTGTTACCTGTATAAAAGACACCTGTCCACACACTCAATCAAACAGACTCCAACCTCTCCACAATGGCCAAGACCATAGAGCTGTGTAAGGACATCAGGGATAAAATTGTAGACCTGCACAAGGCTGGGATGGGCTACAGGACAATAGGCAAGCAGCTTGGTGAGAAGGCAACAACTGTTGGCGCAATTATTAGAAAATGGAAGAAGTTCAAGATGACGGTCAATCTCCCTCGGTCTGGGGCACCATGCAAGATCTCACCTCGTGGGGCATCAATGATCATGAGGAAAGTGAGGGATCAGCCCAGAACTACACGGCAGGACCTAGTCAATGACCTGAAGAGATCTGGGACCACAGTCTCAAAGAAAACCATTAGTAACACACTACCCCGTCATGGATTAAAATCCTGCAGCGCACGCAAGGTCCCCCTGCTCAAGCCAGCGCATGTCCAGGCCCGTCTGAAGTTTGCCAATGACCATCTGGATGATCCAGAGGAGGAATGGGAGAAGGTCATGTGGTCTGATGAGACAAAAATAGAGCTTTTTGGTCTAAACTCCACTCGCCGTGTTTGGAGGAAGAAGAAGGATGAGTACAACCCCAAGAACACCATCCCAACCGTGAAGCATGGAGGTGGAAACATCATTCTTTGGGGATGCTTTTCTGCAAAGGGGACAGGACGACTGCACCGTATTGAGGGGAGGATGGATGGGGCCATGTATCGCGAGATCTTGGCCAACAACCTCCTTCCCTCAGTAAGAGCATTGAAGATGGGTCGTGGCTGGGTCTCCAGCATGACAACGACCCGAAACACACAGCCAGGGCAACTAAGGAGTGGCTCCGTAAGAAGCATCTCAAGGTCCTGGAGGGGCCTAGCCAGTCTCCAGACCTGAACCCAATAGGAAATCTTTGGAGGGAGCTGAAAGTCTGTATTGCCCAGCGACAGCCCCGAAACCTGAAGGATCTGGATGGAGGAGTGGGCCAAAATCCCTGCTGCAGTGTGTGCAAACCTGGTCAAGAACTACAGGAAACGTATGATCTCTGTAATTGCAAACAAAGGTTTCTGTACCAAATATTAAGTTCTGCTTTTCTGATGTATCAAATACTTATGTCATGCAATAAAATGCAAATTAATTACTTAAAAATCATACAATGTGATTTTCTGGATTTTTGTTTTAGATTCCGTCACTCACAGTTGAAGAGTACCTATGATAAAAATTACAGACTTCTACATGCTTTGTAAGTAGGAAAACCTGCAAAATCTGCAGTGTATCAAATACTTGTTCTCCCCACTGTAAAACCATTTTGGATAGTCCATGATAATTCTGTGGTCCAGACCAAGTTGAATTAATACTGCTCTTTTTTACACAGATAGTCAAGTTAGCTGATTAAAATGCTCAACCTCCAGATGAATTGGAGTTTAAGTACAATTCTTACAAGCTTGTGTAAGGATCGACGCCGGCAGACGAGAAGCAGGAACAGGAAGTGAAACATTTAATAAAATACCAGACATGCAACAGAACAGGAACAGCGTCTGGACACGGACATCAACACGACAATCAATATGGACACGGGGATGAAACAGAGGAAAGAGACAGATATAGGGAAGGCAATCAAAACGTGAAGGAGTCCAGGTGAGTCCAATGAGCACGGCTGCGCGTGACAAGGGGAACAGGTGTGCGTAATGATGGTGGCAGGAGTACGGAGTGATGGACAGGAGGGAGAGCGTTTGGGTCTGCTGGTGAACCATGTAGTGCAGATATAATCAAAGTGACACTGGACTAGCGCACTTGCCAGAGTCTTTAGGGTGTCTATAGCCAGGTTTCCATACATTTGGCGACAAATTTTCATGTGAATATTCTTAAACTGGCATAAAAACATACACATTTTCCCATCAGAGTTGTGTTTCAATCAAATGTACTTGTTGCAGATAAAAGTTTGCATGCAAATAAAAATAACATTTGCAGTTACATTTCCATGTACCAAATAACAAATACAAGTTAAATGGGTTTCCATCGCAGTCTAGGCCTACTGCTGGTTTTGTCACAAAATATGTTGCGTAGGTATTGAGAATGTGCTCACTCTGGTATTGGCACGTGCACTCTAGCCAACAGCTCGCAGATACAGTGCTGGTATAGCCTACATGATGAGATTATTATGGACTAAAGTGCGAGATTATTTGTATTTGTCAAACGAAAGCCAAGCATCGATCATCATGTCACCAAAATAAGACCCTCGATAGTTATTGAAAGGAGCATCAAGCTCATAGCCGTGCACTTTCACCACCCTGTGAAGTTCATCATAATTTATTTAATCTGTAGCCCTAATAAGATGCATGCTTTCCCATGATGTGACATTTTTTAACCGATATGTACTTTACTCGCATGAAAAGGTTGGGTGGAAACCTGGTTAATGTCAAGCCATTTTGAGGATGCTGGAATTATATTTTGGACGAATGTGGCATGCCTACAGGAGACTTCTGAAGAAGCCTAATAAGATTAAAACATTGTGACTGGTTGTGTTTATGTCACATGTAAAAGGTAATACATTTTTAAAGTTAAATAACAAATATTTAGGCTATATTGAAGGTTCTATGTCCGTGATGAATAGCCGCTCGGATTGGAGAGGAGGCAGAGCAGGTGTTAAGCTTTCCTGAATAACTGGGCCTGCTGGGAGCATTTGTGGCCACATTATTTTAGGACGACTTGGAAGAATGATCTGCAACAGACATAACATTCAGCATCAGAAGTAAACATACACCAGACTGGCCTGCTATTGGGCCTTTCTAGACCTTATAAACTGTCCAGAGTAGACCCACAACTGATCCAAATGGAATGAAACATTCAAATCAAATGACATTTTCACTGCAGCCTAGAGTAGAATTTGGTACTCATTTGAAAACAATAACGAAATTATGTATTGCATTGTGGTGTTGTAGGCTAATCTAGGTAGGATTATAGTATTTCTCCCTAAACATGATCAATAGGGGAGTTTTTTGAGGGTCTCATGTCTACTCTGTTCTGTCATGCGCGATTACGCACCTGACCTCTCCGCTGCCTATCAACTACTCCCCCCCGTGTACATATCTACAGCGCATTGGATTTTCCATATGGCAGGCCATATATTAATTCACGTAAAATATGCATTGTTTCATTGATGTAAGAATGATCTCGCACTACAAATTAAGGATAACGTTACACATGCAGTATCGCGAACCAGATAGGCTATTGTAACCCGGTGGGCTATTTTAGGAATTTCGACAGGTCATTCTTTTTTTACCACTGTGGTTAGTCGAGGCTTGAAATGTTTTTCATTACGGCATAATTGTAACCAACCCCATAAGAAATATAATATTTCTGAGTTACTGCAATTACATTTATATCTGTAAGCAAGCGTCGTATGTCAAATTATGGTTGTTGTTAGTCCTTTATTCTATTTTGTTGGCGCATTTCCATTGAAAATCCTAAACAAACGAAACTCTACACCAGGTATGACATAGTGTAAATGAAGAATATCATAATTATATCCTTACCTTAAAATAGTATTTTAGGCTCCTATTACGCAATAGACCACCGCGTCTAGCATTTGCAGAAACACTAACGTCATATAATTGACAGTTGACTATTGAGGTGGGCGGGTCCTCAATGTTGGTGTGGTTTGAAGGTGGGCGGGCCCTCAATGTTGGTGTGGTTTGGAGGTGGGCGGGCCCTCAATGTTGGTGTGGTTTGGAGGTGGGCGGGCCCTCAATGTTGGTGTGGTTTGATTGATATTTCAAGCCACTGATCCTGGACCACGCTCACCGAACGAAACGTCGTAAAATATTAAAAGTACGTTAAACCCATCCCTATTTATTATTTATCCTCCTAGCTCAGGCCTGGGCAATTATTTTCCATGGAGGGCAACATTAGAATATATTTTTGAGATTTCGGGCCAGAATCATATTACAGGATTATACATCATGTGTATGACAGATATATCTACTGCAAATCACGTCCAGATATGCTACTTATTTTACTTTTTTAACATGCATTGAAATAAACCACATCCATGTTCTCCTTTTGGTAGGTATTTTCATTATTAAACATGCAATGAACTACACAGAGGGAAAAGTACACTGTGCATTCAGGACCACGGACAGAACTCTTGTTAACGGGTATGCGTAAAAACAAGAAAGAGAGAGAGCTCAACATTACATTTAAACTACCCAATCAGTGTGAGGAGTGAAGTCTCTGATGGGCATTGACTAGAGCAGTGAAGTCAGTTATAGTTTTGATGTCGCTAAGCGCAGGATTGCTGAGAGGTGAGAGTCAGTAAGAGATGATCTGTGCCTTGACTTGTTATATTTCATCACTGAAAATGTCTGTTCACATACTGTACATAGGTTGACCCAAACAGTACAAACATCTTCTGAGCATGACTCCTAATCTTTGGAAAGTTTTGTTCATCGAGAGATGTATAGAACCTCGTCAGTGACATTGTTTTGAATAGTTCTCCAATCACTGCATCAGACTGAAGATCGATAAGCTCAAGTTGCAGGTCAGTGGGAGCGTTATCCACATTGAAGGTGATAGGAGAGGAAACCAACAGCATGTCATTTTCAAACAGAAATCCTCAAAACGACGAGAAAACCCACTGTTTAAAGCACGCAGCAGTGATTTATACTTCTCCCGCTGGTCACATGATAGGGAACAGACTAGTAGTGTCAGAAGGTGGGTGAGATTGTTGGCTTCTACTTGGCGGGTTAGGAGGAGTAATTTTCCCTTGAAGACTTTGACAAGGTTGTACATCTTATGTGCAAAAAGGCCCTTCCCTTGTAGTTTGGAATTCAGTTAATTCACGAGGGCCATAATGTCCACGGTGAAGGCAAAATCAGCCAACCATTCTTTATCTTGCAGTTGAGGGAAATCCACATTTTCCTTTCATTTGCAAAAACTCAGCAATCTCCAACTTACCCTTTTAAGCACCTTCCCCAAACTCAGCCATCTCACGTTTGTGTGGTAGGGGAGATCTGCATGACCCGTCTCTTCCAACAGTGAGACAAACTGCCTGTGGTTTAACGATTTTGCTCTTATGAAGTCTTACCACTTTAGTTACTTTATCCACAACATGGCTCATTTTCAGAACACATTTACAGAGCACCTCCTGATGAATAATGCAATGCAGGAAAATCATTTTCTGATCTGAGTTCAGCTCAGCAACGTTTTGTTTCCTGTCAAGTTTGGGCACACATCAGTGGTCACACAAGATAACTTTCCAAAACTCAGTCCCAGCTTTGCCACACACTTATTAACCTCCTCCAATAAATCTTTCCCTGTGGTTGTGCTCTTCATTGACTGCACTGAAGCAAGCTCCTCTGTAATTTCAAAGTCTGGGGTTATGTCTTGTAAGAATATCAACAACTGCGCCGTGTCACCTGCATCACTGCTCTCATCCAGGGCCAAGGAGAAATAGGTGAATCCTTTACAGTACCTTGTCTTTCAACTGTTGTTCCATATTCTCTGCGATGTCCTCGACACGCCGTGTCACTGTTCGTCTTGACAGGGAAAGATTTTCAAACAACTCTTTAATTAAACATTCTTTAATGAATTCGCCCTCAGCGAATGGCTTGCTATGTTTAGCAATTTTGTGGGACCTTAACATAGCTAGCTCTCGCAATTCAGTTGTTTGCTGAATGCAGTTTTGTGAAACGTCCTTGCTGCTTTTGCAACTGAGAAAGCAACTCTTTCGATGCACTTGCCCTCTGCTCAGAAGACCTATTCCTATATTTCTCTGCATGCTTTGTCTGGAAGTGTTGGGACAAGCTGTAGTCTTTCAAGACAGCGATGCTCTCTTTGCACACTAAGCGCACAGCTTTCCCTGATACCTCAATAAATAAATATTTTGATGTCCACTCTTACAGTCATTGTCTACTTTCCTTTTCTTTGAAATCTTTGAGAAACTCATTTTTTTGCAGTTTCTAGCCGTATTGAATCAGGTTGCGGGCCGCATACGGATATAACATTTTTATTTTGAATACATTTTTATTTATTCAAATGCATATTTGCCCAGGCCTGTCCTAGCTTGTGCTTCTTTATAATTCATTACAAAAAGAGTGTCAGGAAATTATTAATCTAATGACCATACATAGCCATGCTCTGCAACAACACCAGTTGATAATAATAAAAGCATATTATTATCTCTCTTTCAATTTATTTTAATAATGATGTCCCTGGTGTAAATAATTATTAGATCTAGTTTGGGACTTGTTATTAATTTGGATCATGTAGAGTCTACCACATATTGCAATAATTGATTGTAGCCTACACTGTTTATTTCAATGTAATGGATATGGTGATGAGAGGAGGAGGATAGGTGCCTCTCCTCATATCATTATTCTGGGCTGTGATGAGGAGAGAGACCGGTATTTCTGGTCCCATAACTCTTCTGAACAATGATAGCAAGTATTGGGAGAGTGTCTGCCATTTTAAATGGATGAGGAGCAGAGGGAAGGACAGCCGCCCTTGGCCACCCAGCTTTGTCTCCTGAGTGCCTCTTTCTTGTAAGACCCTCTTACTTCAGCCAGCAGGGCCGGATTCAATTGATTTAAACTAACAAAACTGGGAACAAATTGAAAATGTAATATCTGAATTGTAGAAATGCAATTGACCCCAAACCCTTCCAGACTGTGGTGAGGGCTCCCGAGTGCCGCAGCGGTCAAAGGCACTGCATCTCAGTGCTAGAGGTGTCACTACAGACCCTGGTTCGATTCCAAGCTGTATCACAACCGGATGCGAATGGGAGTCCCATAGGGCGGCGCACAATTGGCCCAGTGTCATCCAGGTTTGGCCGTAAATAAGTAAATAAGAATTTGTTCTTTACTGACTTGCCTAGTTAAATAAAGGTTAAATACATAAAAAAAAACAAGATTATCTCCAAGGATGGCAGTTAATGGAATTTACATTGCAGAATTTTGCCCTTCACTATTACAACCCTCTGGGCTCACGTCAAATAGAACCCACTAAATGAGGATGTGAACCCCTACAGGCACTAGCACTACATCTAATCAAATAGAATCGGTTCATACGATCTTCTCATGTGACCCCATTTTTAAATAAGATACCCCACTGGATGCCACTGCCTACAGTAGCAATAGACTAGTTGATTTGTAGCTTCCCCAGAATGACATACAGAGAGAACACTATCTCCTATATAAAGATAGTTCATGTGCATTCAGTAGACCTTAGCGTACTTTACAGTAAGTAAAGCTAAATCACAGATTAAAAATATACTCAATAATATTGTACCGTTGAGCTGACTACTGGCATTAGCTGCAAGTGCAGTAGGGCCTAACAGAAAATGTAACACCCAGCACTAGGTGGCAGTAGCTGTGGTCGTGTGATTTCAGGACTCTTCAAATCAACCAGGAAGACAGGGAAACTCCTATCTTGATGAGGAAGTGAGCCAGTTGCAGAGGCTGCGTTTCAAACTCATAAAATACACACCCTCATCCACTTACCCTCGCCTTATGCTCTTGGGGGAATCCCCGTCACCATATTGGACGTCGATTAGCCAAACAAGAGATGTTCGCAAAGTAAGCCCCTCAGCCCTCGTTTTTGATCGAGTTTGCGAATGTACAATTATGTTCACTTCGGGGCCTGAAACGCCCCATAATTCAATTTGCGATGATTGTACATCCGCTAAGAAAAGTCAGCTGAAACGTAAAATCTCAACATCAATATGAAGAAGTCAACATACATGTGTAAGTAAAAACGAAGTTAGAAATGGTGCTACTAATGCACATGGCGGCACAAACACGTCTCGTAAAAGTAATGATGTTTTTGTTTGGTTAACTTTTGGAAATTGTAGAAATAAAACATTTTCCTTCTTCAGAATTTGACTGGAGCATGGAGCGAGATTCCCAAAGGCTGGCACAGTGAACTCCAATTTCCAGTAGCGCTCACATCACGACCCAGCCCCAGCATGCATTTGTAGTCTACTTGTGTTCTGCTAATAGCCCCTTGCTTTAGCTACTGTCATGGAGTTAGCACAATATTTTCACATAGAAACTGATAAAACACACAGGTGCTAAATCCAGGTGACTTACAAAGATGAGGACCAGGAGCAAGAGACCGAGTGCGGCGATGTAGTGTCCACAAAACTAAATAATTATTGTGGAATCTGAAAAGACACTTATCCCAAAAGTATGATGGTGTACTTACTACGTGCACATGCTAAAATAAAGGAACGAGGTGGGTAGATACAGAGCCTGGCGGCTCTATACACTCACAACACAAGTTGCGTAGGGCCCCTCAAATTACACAAGGGCCCGCCTCCCCCTCGTGTCAAAGCGGGTATCAATGTTTACAACTTCAATGAGAGGATTAAGCGGAACTATCCTTCTGTATCAGGTAAACTTGTGTTCTCTCCTCTCTACTTTTGATGTCAGCAAATAACAGTAACGTTAAGTTGATGTGCTAGCTTGTAGTGCATCTCTCTCTAACCTGTCTATCTTGCTAACCTAGCTGGGCAGTGCATCTCTTGGTCTGTCTGTGTTTTGCTTGCTTGCCAGCCACTTCCAGGGCTGTGTTCTGTGACTTTGTGCCTGACAAAAGTGAGAGTGAAATACAACTATTTATAACGTTTGATAAAAGGCGGCAACGGTGTTTATAACCTGCAGTTCAGAAAAGATAACCAGATAATATGCGCGTGCACGAAACGAAACTCGCACTCTGTGGGGACCAGTCCAGAAAATATATGGGCGTGATGGCACTCCTCATACAGTGGGGAGAACAAGTATTTGATACACTGCCGATTTTGCAGGTTTTCCCACTTACAAAGCATGTAGAAGTCTGTAATTTTTATCATAGGTACTCTTCAACTGTGACTGACGGAATCTAGGAAATAACATTGTATGATTTTTAAACAATTAATTTGCATTTTATTGCATGACATAAGTATTTGATACATCAGAAAAGCAGAACTTAATATTTGGTACAGAAACCTTTGTTTGCAATTACAGAGATCATACATTTCCTGTAGTTCTTGACCAGGTTTGCACACACTGCAGCAGGGATTTTGGCCCACTCCTCCATACAGACCTTCTCCAGATCCTTCAGGTTTCAGGGGCTGTCGCTGGGCAATACAGACTTTCAGCTCCCTTCAAAGATTTTCTATTGGGTTCAGGTCTGGAGACTGGCTAGGCCACTCCAGGACCTTGAGATGCTTCTTACGGAGCCACTCCTTAGTTGCCCTGGCTGTGTGTTTCGGGTCGTTGTCATGCTGGAAGACCCAGCCACGACCCATCTTCAATGCTCTTACTGAGGGAAGGAGGTTGTTGGCCAAGATCTCGCGATACATGGCCCCATCCATCCTCCCCTCAATACGGTGCAGTCGTCCTGTCCCCTTTGCAGAAAAGCATCCCCAAAGAATGATGTTTCCACCTCCATGCTTCACGGTTGGGATGGTGTTCTTGGGGTTGTACTCATCCTTCTTCTTCCTCCAAACACGGCGAGTGGAGATTAGACCAAAAAGCTCTATTTTTGTCTCATCAGACCACATGACCTTCTCCCATTCCTCCTCTGGATCATCCAGATGGTCATTGGCAAACTTCAGACGGGCCTGGACATGCGCTGGCTTGAGCAGGGGGACCTTGCGTGCGCTGCAGGATTTTAATCCATGAGTGTGTTACTAATGGTTTTCTTTGAGACTGTGATGAAAGTTGCAGTTGGGTTTTTTGGGCATGTGCAAAAGCTCTTCACCCTTTTTTCAGCTGGCACACAAAGATGGAGTGTTTTGAAGAAACACGTGAACATAACCGTGAAGTCATGGAGTGACACTAGATGGGAGAGTAGGCTCCAAAGTATTCATGCAATCAGGTATCAGGCTTCTGAGGTTCAGGAGAAATTACTGGAAGCCAGACAGACGATCAACGATCCTGTTGTCACAGTGCGTAGGATATAAGGGACGATATACGGAGCGCTGGTGAAGTGTCATCCTTTTTATTAAAAATGAGGTGTTCTCACGAAGCATTTAACATAAAAAGGAGACTGAAAAACAAACACGATTACAAACAAAAAACACGGTGACTTACTTTGTGGCCTGCTGGCAGTGCAGACAAACAAAAGTACAATGATCCACACACAGGTGGAAATGTGTGGGTCCTATATACTATCCCCAATCAGAGACAACGCTAGACAGCTGTCTCTGATTGGGGATGATAATCTCCCTAGTTAGGGTGTGATGACTTGGTTGTGTGCCTCTCTCCTCCCCTAGGTGGGAGTAAGAGGCCTTACCACAACCAAGCCATCACAGTACCCCCCCCCCCAAGGTGCGGACTCCCGATCGCACCATAAATCCCCCCTCTCCTGAAAGGAAAAAACAAAAAAAAATGTCCAAAAAACTAGGGGGGACATGGCGGGGTACTGAGATGGTTGCTGGTGGAGGCTCCGGTTCTGGTTCCGGGCGTGGCGCAAGCTCTGAGAGTAGCTTCTCTCCTACCTCTCTGTTGCACGCCCGGTCCAGTCCGGACCCCAGCGCGATGGTTCCCCTCTCAGTACTCCCGCCATTTACCAAGTCCTGTCTGGACCCTGGTGTGGGAGCCCTCGACCCTGGAGAGGGGCTGACCACCGGCCCCGGACTGGGCACCGGTGGAGCTGACTGCTCCGGCACTGGAGCGACGCATACGACCGGCCCCGGACTGGGCACCGGTGGAGCTGACTGCTCCGGCACTGGAGCTACGTAGATGACCGGCCCCGGACTGGGCACCGGTGGAGCGGGCTGCTCCGGCACTGGAGCGACGCAGATGACCGGCCCCGGACTGGGCACCGGTGGAGCGGACTGCTCCGGCCCTGGAGCGACGTGGACGACCGGCCCCGGACTGGGCACCGGTGGAGCGGACTGCTCCGGTACTGGAGCGACGTAGATGACCGGCCCCGGACTGGGCACCGGTGGAGCAGGCTGCTCCGGCACTGGAGCGACGCAGATGACCGGCCCCGGACTGGGCACCGGTGGAGCGGACTGCTCCGGTACTGGAGCGACGTAGACGACCGGCCCCGGACTGGGCACCGGTGGAGCGGACTGCTCCGGCACTGGAGTGACGCAGACGGCCGGACCCGGATGGGGCTCCGGTGGAGGTTCAGGTCTGCTCACCTTCCCCGGAGCTCTCGGGCTGCTCACCTTCCCCGGGGACCTCGGGCTGCTCACCTTCCCCGGGGACCTCGGGCTGCTCACCTTCCCCGGGGACCTCGGGCTGCTCACCTTCCCCGGGGACCTCGGGCTGCTCACCGTCACCGGGGACCTCGGGCTGCTCACCGTCACCGGGGACCTCGGGCTGCTCACCGTCACCGGGGACCTCGGGCTGCTCACCGTCACCGGGGACCTCGGGCTGCTGACCGTCACCGGGGGCCTCGGGCAGCTGGCCTTCACCGGAGACCTCGGGCTGGACGCCGTGCCCACCCTGGGCACCGACGTAGAGGTGGTTTCCAGCCCTGTAGTTGGGCTGGCTGTCGGCCCCAGACTGGGCACCGACGCGCTATGAAGCTCCTGCTCCACAGCGGGGCTGAACGTCGTGCCCACCCTGGACACCGACGCAGAGATGGTTTCCAGCCCTCTGGTTGGGCTGGCTGTCGGCCCCACACTGGGCACCGACGCGCTATGGAGCTCCTGCTCCACAGCGGGGCTGAACGTCGTGCCCACCCTGGGCACCGACGCAGAGAGGGTTTCCAGCCCTGTAGTTGGGCTGGCTGTCGGCCCCAGACTGGGCACCGACACGCTATGGAGCTCCTGCTCCACAGCGGGGCTGAACGTCGTGGTAGCCTCCGTGCGAGGAATAGGCACGGGGCGTACTGGACTAGGGACACGCACCATAGGTCTGGTGCGAGGAGCTGGCACGGGTCGCGCCGGGTTGGGGAAACGCACCATAGGTTGGGTGCGAGGAGCAGGCACAGACCGTACCGGGCTGGGGGAACGCACCACTGGTCTGGTGCGAGTAGCTGGAACGGGCTGTACCTGGCTGGGGAAACGCACCGTTGGGTCGGTGCGTTGAGCTGGCACGGGTCGCGCCGGGCTGGGGAAACGCACCATAGAGCTGGTGCGCGGAGCAGGCACAGACCGTACCGGGCTGGGGGAACGCACCGCTGGTCTGGTGCGAGTAGCTGGAACGGGCTGTACCTGGCTGGGGAAACGCACCGTTGGGTCGGTGCGTTGAGCTGGCTCGGGTCGCGCCGGGCTGGGGAAACGCACCATAGAGCTGGTGCGCGGAGCAGGCGCGGGCCGTACCGGGCTATTGTTGCGCACCGATGGTTTGGTGCGCTGAGTCGGTCTCCTCCTCCTCCGACTCTGGACCGGCGCTGGAGGCACCGGACTGGGAACTGACGCTGGAGCACGACTGTGCCTGTTGTCCCTACTCCAACGCCAATCCCCATCCTGTGAGGGCTCCTCCGGGAACCCCCACGAGTGAGGGAACAGAAGCACATCGCTGTCGTCTTCCTCCGACTCCTCTCTGTACTCCTGCTCCCACGGCTGTAGGGGCTCCTCCTGGAACCCCCACGAGTGCAGTGGTCGGGGCTCTTCTCCCTCGATCCCCGACCACCCCCATAGCCCCCCCCCAAAATCAGTTTGGGGGTTTTTCTGGGCTCCAAGCTGGTCCTTCGCTTTAGCCCGGTAACGTTTCCCCCGTCTTCGGCGCCTCTGCTCCGGACACCAGCCCTCCTCCACCGCACGATAATGGGAGTGTTCCTCCTCGGTAATTTTCCCCATACCGAGGAGGATGTCTCCCAAAGTTATCCCCCGTTGCGTCCCAGGGTGGTGGATCATTCTGTCACAGTGCGTAGGATATAAGGGACGATATACGGAGCGCTGGTGAAGTGTCATCCTTTTTATTAAAAATGAGGTGTTCTCACGAAGCATTTAACATAAAAAGGAGACTGAAAAACAAACACGATTACAAACAAAAAACACGGTGACTTACTTTGTGACCTGCTGGCAGTGCAGACAAACAAAAGTACAATGATCCACACACAGGTGGAAATGTGTGGGTCCTATATACTATCCCCAATCAGAGACAACGCTAGACAGCTGTCTCTGATTGGGGATGATAATCTCCCTAGTTAGGGTGTGATGACTTGGTTGTGTGCCTCTCTCCTCCCCTAGGTGGGAGTAAGAGGCCTTACCACAACCAAGCCATCACACCTGTGGCCAAAGCGGAGGCACAAGCACTTGCAGAGGAAGTTGGGTCCTACCGCTTCTTGATTTGCTGTGTCGTATGGTGTGAGATACTGAGAATGACAAACAAGGTGAACAAGCTCTTCCAATCTGCCTCAATGCAGTTGGATATCGCAGTGAATTTAATCCCAAATGCAAATGCCTCCCTCACTACATACCAGGAAGCTGGATTCTCTGAGGCCCAGACAACAACCAGAAGCATTTGTGAAGAAATTAATGTGGAGGCTGTTCTGAAAGAGAACTGAGAAACTGCAATAGGCATTTCAGCTATGAGGCTCCTGATGAACCATGTTCACTGCATGGAAGGTGAAAACACTCTAACCTTCAAAGATGACTGTGACATAAGTGGAATGGATCTGGCACACGAGATTCAGAATTTACCTGATCTGCCATCAGATAAGATTACTGCCTTTGAGCTGCTTTCCTTTCTCTGTGAGAAAAACCTGGAGGAACTCTATCCTAACCTTTTGGATAGCCCTAAGAATTGCTGTCACCCTACCAGTAACAGTAGCATCGGCAGAGAGGAGCTTTAAGATGAAACTCATCAAAAGCTACCTGAGGTCTTCCATGTCACAGGAGCGTTTGAGTGGTCTGGTCATCATGAGCATAAAACATGATGTGGGGAAACACATGTCCTATGATGACATCACTGATGATTTTACCTCAAGAAAGTGCAGAAGAGGAATATTTTGATGGTAAGATTTTAATTCAAACATTCAAATGTTTACACACTTAGTAACATTTAAGATTGTTTGGCAGAAGTGCATTTGTGTAAATGACTGCTTAACTAACTATGTGACATACTTTCTCAATTTCTTCCAGACAGTCCAGATAGACTATTGCCCATGCTGATACTGAAAATGCCCAGGCTGTAGAGGGAAAGTTAATCACACAGCTGTATAGGTTTTATTTCACTATATTTTTATACATATAGGCTTACAGTATGTTTACATTGTATAGACAAAGCTAATTGTATAATATTGCCACTGGACTAATTACCAGGCAGCAGAGCCAAAGCTCAGTGTTATATTTTTATATTTTCTACAATTTCTTATGTTAATGTTAATATTCACTTATCTTAAGATTCTATAGAAAATATTCTATTCAATAAATAGTTTTTGTTTATACCTCATATAGGTCTACTTAGACCGACAGATGGAGCAAAGGAGGGAGGATTGTAGTGGGAGCACTGGGGTGTCAGGTGTGACTGTGTGGCAATGGTAAATGGTTTACATGGCTCACGGGTCAGGTAGGAGGGCCCCTTAGCAGAATGTTGCTTAGGGCCCCAGGGAGGCTGGACCGGCTCTGGGTAGATAACTAAGTGTGTCATTGTAGCAAAGTATTTATAAACAAAAAATCAGATCTCTTAAACGTTTTGTTCATTTTCGTTATATTATCTATTCAATGGGCCATAATTGATTTTGGCCCAATTGGCCTGACATTTTCCCACATTCAAGGAGCTTTCCATTTTGATTGGGTTATTTTGCCTAAAAAAGTTTAGGCCTAAAAAAAACAAAAAAAAACAACTCTGCATCTCTGCCCAGCCTGGCAAGAGTGGCCAAAATGGTGTTTAGCATCTCCAGTGGCTCTGCAAGTGTGGAGAGGATATTCTCTGCTGCTGGCCGGCTCTGCAGGCACCATCGCATGAAGCCACAGACTGGCCAAACTAAAAATGTTTTTTTTTAATGAATTCAAAGGCACTAATACGTCAGTTTTCGTTGAATTTGTATTTAATTATACGTAAGTCATAGCCTATATGGACTTTTATAGACTATAATGACTTAAAATAATGAAATGTTGCTTAAATGCTTCCTGCTTTATGTCCTTACCAGCTTGTGTCGCACTCGCAAATTCTTCACAATGTATTTCTTTGTAGGTGTCACGAGTTGGTGGAAAGAGAGACCAAGACGCAGCGCAGGGATAGTTCGACATGATCTTTATTTTACTATGTATATCTAAAACACTATTATACTCTGTTTAACAATTCAAATGACGAACTAACGAAACGAAACCAAAACACGAATTCCACAAAACGTCACGTTAACAAAAACACACTAATTAACGGACGTACAGAAAACACTTACTTCACCGTGACTTGCGCCATGTAACGACATGTAACGATATCGATAACGGATCCCTAATTAGAGACAACGGGTAGCAGCTGCCTCTAATTAGAGATCCACCCAAAACCCACAAAGAAACAGAAAAGAAAGACACTGTCAGACTCTGACCATAGCTACATAGAGAAGCAAATAGGCTTCTCTATGGCCAGAGCCTGACAGTACCCCCCCCCCAAGGCGCGGACTCCCGGACGGCAAAAACAAACAAAAACAAACACACAAAACAGGGGGGGTTAATGGGAGGGAAGACTAGTCCCTCGGGGGCGGCTCTGGCTCCGGAGAGTTGGACAGTTTTGTCCCATGCCCTTTTCTTATCACCGGGCCCGGACTGGGCACCGGTGGGGCAAACGGCTCCGGCCATGGAGCGGGGTAAACAACCGGGCCCGGACTGGGCACCGGTGGGGCAAACGGCTCCGGCCATGGAGCGGGGAAAACAACCGGGCCCGGACTGGGCACCGGTGTGGCAAACGGCTCCGGCCATGGAGCGGGGAAAACAACCGGGCCCGGACTGGGCACCGGTGGGGTAAACGGCTCCGGCCATGGAGCGGGGAAAACAACCGGGCCCGGACTGGGCACCGGTGGGACAAACGGCTCCGGCCATGGAGCTGGGCAATAAACCGGGCCCGGACTGGGCACCGGTGGGGTAAACTGCTCCGGCCATGGAGCGGGGAAAACAACCGGGCCCGGACTGGGCCACGGTGGGGCAAACGGCTCCGGCCATGGAGCGGGGAAAACAACCGGGCCCGGACTGGGCACCGGTGTGGCAAACGGCTCCGGCCATGGAGCGGGGAAAACAACCGGGCCCGGACTGGGCACCGGTGGGGTAAACGGCTCCGGCCATGGAGTGGGAAAAACACCCGGGCCCGGACTGGGCACCGGTGGGGCAAACGGCTCCGGCCATGGAGCGGGGAAAACAACCGGGCCCGGACTGGGCACCGGTGGGACAAACGGCTCCGGCCATGGAGCTGGGCAATAAACCGGGCCCGGACTGGGCACCGGTGGGGTAAACTGCTCCGGCCATGGAGCGGGGAAAACAACCGGGCCCGGACTGGGCCACGGTGGGGCAAACGGCTCCGGCCATGGAGCGGGGAAAACAACCGGGCCCGGACTGGGCACCGGTGGGACAAACGGCTCCGGCCATGGAGCTGGGCAATAAACCGGGCCCGGACTGGGCACCGGTGGGGTAAACTGCTCCGGCCATGGAGCTGGGAAAACAGCCGGGCCCGGACTGGGCACCGGTGGGGTAAACTGCTCAGGCTCTGAGGCGGAGCAGACGGCTGGACCCGGATTGGGTACCGGTGGAGCGGACTGCTCTGGCACTGAGGCGGAGCAGGCGGCTGGACCCGGACTCGGTACCGGTGGAGCGGACTGCTCTGGCACTGAGGCGGAGCAGGCGGCTGGACCCGGACTGGGTACCGGTGGAGCGGACTGCTCTGGCTCAGGAGCGGAGCAGACGGCTGGAGGTGGCGGGACGCTGACCCTCGCTGGAGGTGGCGGGACGCTGACCCTCGCTGGAGGTGGCGGGGCGCTGACCCTCGCTGGAGGTGGCGGGGCGCTGACCCTCGCTGGAGGTGGCGGGGCGCTGACCCTCGCTGGAGGTGGCGGGGCGCTGACCCTCGCTGGAGGTGGCGGGGCGCTGACCCTCGCTGGAGGTGGCGGGGCGCTGACCTTCGCAGGAGGTTTAGGGGCGCTGACCTTCGCAGGAGGTTCAGGGGCGCTGACCTTCACAGGAGGTTCAGGGGCGCTGACCTTCGCAGGAGGTGCAGGGGCGCTGACCTTCGCTGGAGGTGCAGGGGCGCTGACCTTCGCTGGAGGTGCAGGGGCGCTGACCTTCGCTGGAGGTGCAGGGGCGCTGACCTTCGCTGGAGGTGCAGGGGCGCTGACCTTCGCTGGAGGTGCAGGGGCGCTGACCTTCGCTGGAGGTGCAGGGGCGCTGACCTTCGCAGGAGGTGCAGGGGCGCTGACCTTCGCAGGAGGTTTAGGGGCGCTGACCTTCGCAGGAGGTTTAGGGGCGCTGACCTTCGCAGGAGGTTTAGGGGCGCTGACCCTCGCTGGAGGTTCCGGTCCAACCATCTGCCTCGCCACGAGAGTCATCTGGCGCTTGAAGGCCACCAACGCCTGTATAACCTGCGGATCCCTCAGCTTCTCCAGAGGAAGAGCATTCCAGGCTCTCCACCACCTCGTCCGCTCCTCCTCCGGGTATTCCTCGAACCCCTCTGGCCGCTCCCGATCCAGATCTGTGGGCATCCGAAGTGGTGTGCGATCCCCCTTCTTCCTTCTCTCTCTCTCCATCACTCTCCATTGCGCCATGAACCTTCCACGGTCCTCTGGCTCCACCCTAGGCCACGGGGGAAACGGCACTGGCGCTACTTCCTCCTCCGTCTCTCGCCAGCTGCGCTGCTTGGTCTCCAGGTGGTGGGTTGTTCTGTCACGAGTTGGTGGAAAGAGAGACCAAGACGCAGCGCAGGGATAGTTCGACATGATCTTTATTTTACTATGTATATCTAAAACACTATTATACTCTGTAAAACAATTCAAATGACGAACTAACGAAACCAAACCAAAACACGAATTCCACAAAACGTCACGTTAACAAAAACACACTAATTAACGGACGTACAGAAAACACTTACTTCACCGTGACTTGCGCCATGTAACGACATGTAACGATATCGATAACAACCCACACCACGTGAAGGACAGACTCAACATATATCGGATCCCTAATTAGAGACAACGGGTAGCAGCTGCCTCTAATTAGAGATCCACCCAAAACCCACAAAGAAACAGAAAAGAAAGACACTGTCAGACTCTGACCATAGCTACATAGAGAAGCAAATAGGCTTCTCTATGGCCAGAGCCTGACAGTAGGCTATAGCCTTGAAATAATTGAAATAATATAGGCTGAATAATGAATTGTCATTGTCTGGCTCCTGACCTATATTTAGAGTGTTTATGCTGTTTAATATGAAATGTAGCCTATTTGAAATTAAGTTTGCTTCTTACATTCACCTTTTCATGTTTATTCAAATACTTTTAATTCAAATTCATATGGTTTGTTTTCAATACTTAAAAAACAAATTGGACGTTTTTTTCCTGTGAGCATGGAGCGTTTTTTAGCTGAGCGGTAGGAAAGGACATGTAGCCCAGGAAATGACATGGAGCTCCGGAGCGGTACGCAATCCATGAGAGATGAACGGGATTTCCAACCTCTCAATGCTCACATGCTCTGGTCAGTTGTAATTCATATAACTCACATTTTATTTAATATTTTAACTCCGCTAATGTGTTTTTGTCAGCAAAATTGCCACATCAGATGCATTCGACTTAGATAATTCAAACAAATATATTGATTAACCCTGTGGTGTGGGAAACCTTTGCCAAGCAGGCACGAGCATGAGTTAGCTAGCTAGGTAATGTGTTGCAGATGACTGGTACTCTGCAAATCAAGCATGATTATTTCTCCGGGTAAAGACTTTCTTGTGCGGATTTCATTCTATGGGAAACCATATTTCCACCGGTCTAATGTCCATTGCTCGTGTTTCTTGGCCCAAGCAAGTCTCTTCTTATTATTGGTGTCCTTTAGTAGAGGTTTCTTTGCAGCAAATCGACCATGAAGGCCTGATTCACACAGTCTCCTCTGAACAGTTGATGTTGAGATGTGTCTGTTACATGAACTCTGTGAAGCATTTATTTGGGCTGCAATCTGAGGCTGGTAACTCTAATGAACTTATCTGCAGCAGAGGTATTTCTGGGTCTTCCATTCCTGTGGCGGTCCTCATGAAGCTGGTTGAGAGAATGCCATGAGTGCAAAGCTGTCATCAAGGCAAAGGGTGGCTACTTTGAAGAATATAAAATATAAAATATTTTGATTTGTTTAACACTTTTGTTTGTTACTACATGACTCCATTTGTGTTATTTCATAGTTTACTGTACAAGACGGCGGGCAGGCTCGTATTCGGGACTGGCAAGGGTTCAATAACCAGGTCTGAGTCCAAACAGTACAGGGCGGTAGGCAGGCTCGAGGTCAGGGCAGGCAGAATGGTCAGGCAGGTGGGCTCAGTGTCAGGACAGGCAAGGGTCAGGAGGACTATGAAAAAACAGGGACAGGGAAAAATAGGAGCTGAGAGAGAAAAATGCTGGTTGACTTGGCTAACAAGACGAACTGGCACAGAGAGACAGGAAACACAGGTTTAAATACAGTCGTGGCCAAAAGTTTTGAGAATGACACAAGTATTGGTCTCCACAAAGTTTGCTGCCTCAGTGTTGATGATGGCAATTTGCATATACTCCAGAATGTCATGAAGAGTGATCAGATGTGCCAATTGCAAAGTCCCTCTTTATCCCAAAAAAACATTTCCACTGCATTTCAGCCCTGCCACAAAAGGACCGGCTGCCATCATGTCAGTGATTGTCTCGTTAACACAGGTGAGAGTGTTGACGAGGACAAGGCTGGAGATCACTCTGTCATGCTGATTGAGTCAGAATAACAGACTGGAAGCTTTAAAAGGAGGGTGGTGCTTGAAATCATTGTTCTTCCTCTGTCAACAATGGTTACCTGCAAGGAAACACGTGCCGTCATCATTGCTTTGCACAAAAAGGGCTTCACAGGCAAGGATATTGCTGCTGGTAAGATTGCACCTAAATCAACCATTTATCGGATCATCAAGAACTTCAAGAAGAGAGGTTCAATTGTTGTGATGAAGGCGTCATGGCGCCCAAGAAAGTCCAGCAAGCACCAGGACCGTCTCCTAAAGTTGATTCAGCCACTTCTCTCCAGGAAAAACATCAGGGACAGACTGATATTCTGCAAAAGGTAGCTAGCTAACGTTACCACAGCCAGAGATATTAGTACAGAAAATGGCTAGCCAGCTAACGGTCGTTACCTAACGCTCAAGCTAACGTTAGTTAGCTACCTAATTATGATAGGACAACCTATTTAACCTGCATGACCATCAAATGTTTAATTCGTAACGTTTGTTACTTACTGTTTTCCACTCAGTCGCACTAGAACTAGGAGGACTTGCAAGTTGCCACGTCTCCACATTTGCTCACATTCTGGTGGATTTCACACGCTGATGGCGGGAGAATTAACGCACTGGCTGGGTAAAATATCCATAACACAACCTTAATAGCCCAGCACCAACAACACAACCTTGCTGTTTTTACAGAAAACAACCCAACTATTGACCCAATGCCTGTAACCCAGCAATTGGGTCATCCAAACAACCCAGCATTTTTTTGAGTGTAACTTAAATCTCAAAGCCATGCATACATATTTCTCTGTTCTCAGTTTGATCGAAGGCCTCAATCTGTATTTTTGGCTTGTAACTGATTGCTTCTAAAAAGAGATGGAAAAACACATGATCTGTAAGGGCTGGATTGTGGTAACCTTTATGTCCATCAGGGGGAACCACAACCCAGTCCTTACATCAGGGAGGGAAGGTAAATGATCCCCAATCAGAGACAGCTGTCTAGCGTTGTCTCTGATTGGGAATGGTATTTAGCCTTCTCTCCCATCCACCTGCATGTGGATCATTGTTTGTTTCTGTTTGTCAGTGGCGCTGACAGTTTGAAACTGGTATCAACAAAATGTGTTTCACTCTATCCCATTAAACATGGCATTGCTGACTAGGCATCATTTAGCTAATAAAATGTTAAAGTTTATTAGGAAGTTTAATAAGTTAGACTCTCACCGGACAACTTTGGTAGGCATTTGTGAATTTGTATTAGGATCTCCGTTAGATAGATAGATAGATAGATAGATAGATAGATAGATAGATAGATAGATAGATAGATAGATAGATAGATAGATACTTTATTGATCCCACGAGGGGGAAATTTCTTTGTCAAGCAGCTACAACAACAAAAACACAGGGCAGGTGCAAAATGCCACAACAAAAGTACACAAAAGACAGATACACGGTACATGATACATAGAGCGGCAGTATGAAAAGGTATAGAAATACAAGATATCTGGAGTACAAAAAAAGCTATAAAAAGACATTGCATAGTATGGGTGGTTGGCTGAATATGTACACTATACCTTGGAGGATGTTGGATGGTTAACTATACTATACAGGTCGATGGCAGAGAAATACTTCAGTAGCTAAAAATGTGTATGATATGAGCGAGGGTAATAATAGTTTACTTAATAGACAGACTGGCTAAATGAACAGGTAAGTGAATATTTTGTATGATTAAATTAGCTGTACAGGTAAATATACAGTTATATTTACAGATAAGTGAATACTTGCATGGTTACATAAACTGTACAGGTAAATGACAGGAAGAGATACTTTGGGGGTAATAATAGTAATTCCCTTAAAATACAGTCATTAATTACAGACAACTGCACGTATTGCACATTCGATATACTAAAAGCAACGAGAAAAGGTGCAACTGACAGGATACTAATATGCATAACTGAGTGAATGCCTACGTAAGTTAGGTCCAAGAATTACTAGCAATATTGCACGTGATATGATATAACAACTGTACATGAGTATGTATATACAGACCAGCATGAATAAATAGGTCCTGAGTTACTCACGGATGGATGCATAATTGTTAAACTAGGTCCTAGCACCCCAACAGTTCCAGATCTATGTTGCCGACGGCACGGCACCCCGGTGAGGCATTATATAGTCTAATAGCCGCCGGCAGGAAGGACCTCCTGTAGCGCTCTCTGGCACACCGTGGTGGGATCAGTCTGTGACTGAAAGTGCTCCTCTGCGTCATAACCATAGAGTGCAGAGGGTGGGTGACGTTGTCCATGATGCAGTTTGGCCATTAGCTAACGCCATAACGTTAGCTAATCTTCCTGGGGTCCAACACCAATTAATAAGACATTACAAACAACTACAAATCAAGACTTTACAAACATTTAACAAGTAGACAATACAGACAAAAAGGTAGCTAGCTAGATAGCGTTTTCCATTTTCCAACAGATTTTTCTAATCCCCCTGATTGGTCAACAACGGTTATTGGTCTTGGAACTCATGTTCACCAGAAACTACTTCTGGTAAACTGTTTGGTAAGGGTATCTCTCTTGGAGCTGATTTTAGTATTGTGAAATAATTATAATGTTAAGATAAGATTAGAAACTTAGCGAGTGTTCTCTCTGCATGGTGTTTTGGGAGACGCATGTTACATATTCGGCCGTTGTAGGAAAGATCCTTAAAACACTCATAAGCCTAAATTCCATCAGGAAACCGGGCACTGAATATATGAAAACGCCTTGTGCGTGTTTACCTTAAGTGTGTATGTGTGTGGAGTCAAAGGTTAATTCCATCAAGACACTAGTGAGGTAAGAAAAGGTTTTGTGTATGTCAATACCAGACATTAAAGATTTGGTCAAAGGTTACCTTGACAAATGGTATTAAGGTCATAAACAACTTAAATGAGTACCAAACCCTTACTATGGCGATGGGATGTAATCTGTACGTGTTCCAATGTTATACTTACTTTGCACTGTTTAGTCTTTCAGACATTTATACAGTTAATGCACCCGTCCTTCACCTTTGCTGATTGCAGGCATGGGAGTGATGGAGGGACACAGTCTATCCAAAGGCATGCAAGACAAGTTCTGGGAGTTACGTACTACAGTCTTGTATGATGTAGAATATATTTGTTGTTTAATTATATACCACCTTATATGTTATATTGTATCTATGATGACATTAGAGAATATAGAGGGTTGATTTGACTGAGGGTGGGATATTTTGAATCCTGGGGGGTCTGATTTGTAACCATTTGTGTGTTGTTTCTAACCGTAGGCTGATTGGTGTATCTGGCCTGCCACCCAGCTGATCAACTTCTATTTCCTTTCACTCCAATACCGCGTCCTGTATGTAAACACAATAACCCTGGGTTGGGACACCTACCTGTCTTACCTGAAACACAGAGAAATATTGGGATTAATAGGGAAACAGTACCCCCTCAACTTCTCTGTCAAATACACTAACCCATAGAGACAATACACAGAATTCTAGTACGTTTTGTGTATATATTCTCATTTTAATCCATTCTATTGGTCTGTTGACAGGAAGATGATCACTGAGGAGCACTGGTCCTTGACGTAGATGTCAAGAATGGAAACAATAGATTATGCACAGTCCGTCCATAAGTGATCTTGTAGATGGAAAAGGTTAGTTAAATGCTGTTATTAACATTTTTAAACATGAATAACATGTAAGGTATACAACAGGTGTAGACCTTACAGTGAAATGCTGACCTACAAGCCCTTAACCAACAATGCTTTAAGTGAAGAAAATACATAGAAAATAGAAAATAAAAGTAACAAATAATAAAACTGCAGCAGTATAAGGTTCCTCCAGGCAATTGAGTTAATATAGAGTTAAAGTGACTATGCATAGATAATAAACAGAGAAGCAGCAGCGTAAAAAAAAAAGGGTCTGATGGCCCTTTGATTAGCTATTCAGGAGTCTTATGGCTTGGGGGTAGAAGATGTGAAGTTGTCTACCTTCATAATACATTGCACTTCTACATGTATGAAAGGGATCAAAGGGTCGATGTGGCACAGATTTAAAAACCCATGTTTTTGGTATGACCATGGGTTATAGATTCAGTATTATAACCTTTAGTTCATAAACACCCTTGTGTAGTGAGGAATTCCTCCGCCTGTTGACTAAGAATCCAGAAGACAACACTCAACTTCCTTATCCATACACTAAACCGGTGTATTTCAAACAGGAAGGACCCGAGAAGCCTTTGAAGTCCTATGCAATTAGTTTCTCTGATTACTCAAAAATGTACTTTTGTCGATGTTCTACTAATCTACTTGCACTGTTGTGGGATGAGCAGAATAAATCAGTAAGAAGGGACAGCAAATTATGTTTCTAGGGTCTTCATGTTTAACTGTGATTATCTTCTCAGACAATGTAATGCTGCTATATTTTGTTAGGTTTTACTGTTTGAAGGGTGTTTTGAAGGATACGAATTGTTTTGTGGAAAGGTATACTGTAGGCTGTTACTTAACTCTCTCAGCTCTAAGGGTGGTTAGCTTGAGCAGCCCATTTTATTATTGAGCAAACATACTTGTTCAAACAGTGACTCGCCAGCTCCAGGCATTGAATATGCACTGAATAAAATATGCAGACCTCCCTGGCCATTTACCAACATCCTGCTTTCAAGGATGTATTAATGTGGGCATGCTGTCAAGTTGACCATTAACACGTTTACCTCTCGGGCAACATGGTGGGAGCAATGAGTTTCACTATATTTCCATATTTTGTTTTTGTATCCGTCGCTCTAGGTAAGTCAATATTTTAAAATGTTCTTCGTAAAACCTATTCCCTTGGAGAGGAATTGACCTAAACCGTATAGAGAGCTCCATTGTACCTGCAAAAGTATGCAAAACAGGAGGTTATGGTCACACGGTAAAACAACCATGACCAGGAAATACGTGTTTCAGACAATACAGGACATGGTGGTTTCAGGTCAAGTGATATAGATTTATTTGTGTATATTGCACATACAATAAGCTATAACGCATTCTATAAAATATCTGAATTTAAGTCATGGGTTTTCTTACGGTCATAGAACGTTAGGTCACTAATGAAGAAAGTTGCAGCAAAAACAAAAGGGCCAGGGGTGTGTCCAAGCAAATATGAGTTGAATCTACTCTGCCCTACCAAGAAAAAAGGCAGTAACTACTCATTTGGTGAAAATCAGTTAGTGTCATTTTTGCTACATTAAATACATGCTTAATAATGTGGACAAGTATCCTGCCTCTGTTGTATTGTGTTTGGGGGTCATATTAGCAGTAACTGCAAAAAGTTACTGTGAAACCAAGGTAAATGGCAGTAACTGAACTTACTGTCTTTTAGCTTGGTTTTAACCTGCTCTTGGCTGCACTTACTGCCTTTTACCATGGTATCATATAATTTTATTCAGTGATACAATTGAACCTGTACGACACTGACTGACAGCTACACACACATACATCTAGGGACACAATATCTAGGGACACAATCTAATCTAGGGACACAATATCATGGCACAGCATTCCTGAGAACATAATTAATTTGCTAGCTAGATAGCTAACTAGCTAGTGAGCATCAACTAACAATCCCATTAGAGGAGATCTGCAATTTATACTAACTTCAATCTAGAAGGACGGGGGACTTCGACCATGCATCGATTACCGGAGCCTCAACGACGTGACAGTCAAGTTCCGGTATCCGATGCCCCTCGTCCTGCCGGCCATCGAGCAGCTCAGGGCGCGGTACTTCAACAAGCTGGACCTCCGGAGTGCGTATAACCTTATGCGCATTCGGGAAAGAGATGAGTGGAAGACCGGCAGGCATTCTTAAATCCGTTTTACCTCATTTCTACCTGCTTGTAACATGTGCAACCAGAGGGAAAAAACTCTAGACCACCTTTACTGCACACACAGAGACGCGTACAAAGCTCTCAGAGCATGCCCGGACCAACTGGCAAGTGTCTTCACTGATATTTTCAACCTCTCCCTGTCCGAGTCTGTAATACCTACATGTTTCAAGCAGACCACCATAGTCCATGTGCCCAAGGAAGCAAAAGTAAACTGCCTAAATGACAACTGCCCCGCAGCACTCACGTCAGTAGCCCAACAGATCCACAGATGACGCAATCTCAATCGCACTCCACACTGCCCTTTCCCACCTGGACAAAAGGAACACCAATGTGAGAATGCTGTTCATTGACTACAGCTCAGCCTTCGACACCATAGTGCCCACAAAGCTCATCACTAAGCTAAGGACCCTGGGACTAAACACCTCCCTCTGCAACTGGATCCTGGACTTCCTGACATGCAGCCCCCAGGTGGTAAGGGTAGGCAACAACACAGCGGCCCCTCAGGGGTGCGTGCTTAGTCCCCTCCTGTACTCCCTGTTCACCCACGACTGCTTGGCCAAGCACGACTCCAACACCATCATTAAGTTTGCTGACGACACAACGGTGGTAGGCCTGATCACCGTCAACGATGAGACAGCCTATAGGAAGGAGGTCAGAGACCAAGCAGTGTGGTGCCAGGACAACAATTTCTCCCTCAACGTGAGCTAGACAAAGGAGATGATCATGGACTACAGGAAAAGGAGGGCCGAACACGCCCCAATTCACATCGATGAGGTTGTAGTGGAGCGGGTCGAGAGTTTCAAGTTCCTTGGTGTCCACAACACCAACAAACTATCATGGTCCAAACACACCAAGCAAATTGTGAAGAGGGCACGACAATGCCTTTTCCCCCTCAGGAGACTGATTTGGCATGGGTCCCCAGATCCTCAAAACGTTATCCAGCTGCACCATCGAGAGCATCCTGACCAGTTACATCACCGCCTGGTATGGCAACTGCTCGGCATCCAACCGTAAGGCGCTACAGAGGGTAGTGCATACGGACCAGAACATCACTGGGGCCAAGCTTCCTGTCATCCAGGACCTATATACTAGGCGGTGTTAGAGGAAGGCCCAAAAAAGTCAACCAAGTAATAGACTGTTCTCTCTGCTACCGCACGGAAAGCGGTACCGGAGTGCCAAGTCTAGGTCCAAAAGGCTCCTTAACAGCTTCTACCCCATAAGACTGCTGAACAATTAATCAAATGGCCATGTGGACTATTTGCATTAACCCCCCCCATGCTACTCGCTGTTTATTATCTATGCATAGTGACTTTAACCCTACCTACATGTACAAATTACCTCGAATAACCTGACTCGGTACCGGTACCCCCTGTATATAGCCTCATTATTGTTATTTTATTGTGTTCCTTTTTTTGTTTGTTTATTTAATACATATTTTCTTAAAACTGCATTGTTGGTTAAGGGCTTGTAAGTAAGCATTTCACTGTAAGGTCTACACATGTTGTATTTGGCGCATGTGACATACAATTTGACTTAATTTGAAATGTGAAGTGTTGTTATTCTTCATTAGAAAAAACAGAAGGAAGCTAGACTTTTCCACATTACATTTCTTTTTGACAATCCAGATCGACACAGTTGTGCTACTCAAATGCTAATCTCAGCACCAAGTACAGAAGCAAATGTTGCTTGTGCTCTGGCCAGTAACAGTCTATCACGAGATACTACCAAAATGCATACCAGGTTTTGGCTCAATGTGTTTTACCACAAAATAATTGTCACAAAAAAATTGTCTCCAAACAATAGTCTCCAAACATTGGATACAGATCTGTTATCAGGGATGACCCAGTTACAGAGCATAACTAAATATGATAAATATATGTATGCATGCCTAGTTTGTAAATGTGAAATGATCCAATAATTACACTCCTTCAATGCAGGGCCCACTGGAACCTCGATCTCCACAGTGATTTCAACGAAGGCTACCACCAATAGCCCAACATTGTCTGTCACCACCACAGTGGTCCCTGCCTCAACAGCCAGTAGAACAAGTCCCATAGTCAGTGATGCACCTAATACAGCTCCTACTGGTAGCACTGGAGTTCCATTGGAATCATCACCTTCATCACTGACAACTGAGCTTTCCCAATCCTCTCAGCCACTGACTCCATCACAAGCAGCATCCGATGGCAGCACCAACTCTACAGGTTTAACGGCTGACACTACTACAAATCAGACTCTAACTGGAACAACTTCTCATCACTCCACATCCTCAAACTTTTCATCAACTTTGTCACCAAACTCAGATTTTACCACACGGAACATGAGCTCGAGCACAGGTGTGTGTTTCAGATTAAAATAATATGTTATTTGCAGACAGTCAGTCTTAGTGATAAAGCTGTTGCCAATGGGCACCTAGGTTCTGTTATAATTAAGCTTTCAAGAGAGCACAGGATTAATAAATTCAGTTGACTTTTAGGACAACTTGATTAATATATTTGTGTAACCATACTTTTTCACTGTTATTAATTCTTTAGCTTTACAAAGTGATGGGAGCCATGACTTATCAAGGAGTCCGGGCCTCGTAGCAGTCCTATGCATATTCTGCATCTGTCTGGGTCTACTACTGGCTGTTGGGATTGCAAAGCTCATTACTTCCAGAGGTTCAAAGTTTGAGAGGCTCGAAGATGTGCCAATGGTGAGTAGATTTTTCTGTGAGGATACTATGCAACGGATATTGCATGCAAAAGAGTTTCCCATTTAATGTAAAAGACATTTAGATATGGAAGTGAAATAGAAGAAATGCTGTGAAACACACAGGAAACCAAACCAAACGGGATATTAACACATGAGATTTGGGAGAATTGATCAGATTTTTTCTTTCAAAAGGTAGAAATCTTTGAATCCAAACGAATTCTAACTCCTTTTTATTCACATTTTCAGGGCAAGATGAATGAAGAGTCTCCATTTGCCCGGTATCCAACAAAACAATTCTGAAAGATAACACTTCATGAGATAATTGACCCAGAATTTATAGATAGCAAATCAGTCTTTTGTTTGGGTTCAGACAATGTCGTTTATGACATGTCACCCACCATCATGTTTGTTCCTGTTTTTGTTTGTTTTGTCTGGCTGCTGGAAAGTGGAAGTGTGTTTGAAAGAAGTCAGTATAGGCCAAGGGCTAAAAGCAACCCTGTGACATAGTACGGAATATCTACTCTGAGTTTGGTCAGCAGCATACTAAAGTCGATCATTGGCCCAAGGTGAAGTACTATTAATTCACAGATGGATGGCTGCGTCAAGAACCAGAATGTAGAAGATGCAAAGACAATGGCTGCATTTACACAGGCAGCGCATTTCTGATCTTTTGCCCAATTATTGCAAAAAAAATCTGATCTGATTGGTCAAAAGCACAATTATTGCAAAAAGATCTGATCTGATTGGTCAAAAGCACAATTATTGCAAAAAGATCTGATCTGATTGGTCAAAAGCACAATTATTGGCAAATGTACAGAATTGGATTATCTGGAATTTTTTACGTCAGGCAGAATTTAGTGTTTGGATCAGGAAAGTTTCCTCTCACGACCTCTACAAGCCAACATGTTAAATAAAACATTATTTAAATATACTCTATTGCAGCGTTTCCCAAACTAGGGGTCACGGCCTGATTAGAAAATGGGAAATGTTTTTTTTTTTTTTAATTGTGCTTGGTTTGTAGACCCACGGTTATGTCAACAACCTCTGGTAGCCGCTAGATGTGGTTGTAATAAAAATAGTGGTTTCTGTTCTTCTTACAAATGTGAAGTACATTCATTTCCAATGGAAAGCTGCGTTTGCTTTACACATTGGTGCAGTGGTCCAGCGGCCGGTGTAGACCGTCATTGTAAATAAGAATTTGTTCATAACTGACTTGCCTAGTTAAATAAAGGTTAAATTAAAATAAAATAAATTAAATTATGCATAGTTTCACAGATACGTTCATAAATCCAAAGTATGCCCCACACAGAACGTCCTTGCAACTGTCACTGCAACGTAATGCTGCAAGGTAAACGCAGCATTCCATTGGAAATGAATGTACTTCTGGTGTACCAAAACGCAATAACACAGTCGGTGTGTTCGAAGCGTACTCCAAACGGAAAACGCAAACGAGAGTTTCTATTGGACAAATTCGGGTAGGTCCCTCCCCGTGTCGTTCCTTTTGCTCTGGTTGCTTCCATTTGGTTTTAAATGGTAAACTGTTTCTATAATGAATACACCGATGTGTAAAGGAAGCCAATGTGTCAGGTATCACTAGAAATAAAGCTGCTCCAAATTATCTGCTTCTTGAAAAGACTCAATGACCAATAGCCCTAATTTTTGTATGGGTTGAATTAAATAAATATTTGAATTATGTTTTCTGTTCTCCAGTGTGTTGTATATTGCATAAAGACTTTCAATTCAGCTTGTAAATTGAATTATTCTATTATCATGTATTATGATTATGAATTGGGGTAGGGTTATATAATGGTTATTCTAAGACACATTTTTTTTAAGTGACCCACATAAACAGCGAGTCAATAGCCCTTTTTGTTTGACCTGTTTGTTTACCTGTGCTAACTAAAGTAATGCTATGACAACAACCGGGAAAATGGACAATAAATGACCACTTTCTTAATAAACTCCAGACTTGTTGTCATGGACAAGACAGTGAAATTAGAGCGAAACAACTATTTAGCTACACATAACGAGGTGCTGCTCACTGTTCAGCTACCAGACTCCTATCGTTTGGCTGAGCTGCGTGTTCCACTTGGTCGCACGTCTACATTGTTTACAGCCACAAACATGTCCTGGCATGTGACTGAATCAACGTCATTTGCAACGAATGCAGCATGGACAGAGTTTCAAGTCTAAGAAGAAGTAGTAAAATGTACCGTGATAAAGACAACGACCTTCAATGAAGAGACATAACTACATTTCCCTTCATAACATGGTGGCTTTCTTCTCTGAAATACCAAAGGTAAGAAAGTTAAACTTTTCAAATGCATTTTGACGACGCGAGACTTTAACACTACATTTCGAAAAGAGGCAGTGAAATGTGTGACTAATGGCTTTCTTAAAATATTTTCTTTTCCAAAATGTGTCTTCCACTAACTCTTTATCCGGTTGTTTATACAGGTTTGGGTAGGTTGCTTACGAAATGCAATCCTTACTTATTAGTTACCTGTCCACAATTGTTATCAGCAGTGATAACAATTGTCATACTTTAGTAAAAGTAAATATACCTTTATAGAAAATGACTCAAGTTAAAGTGAAAGTCACCCACTAAAATACTACTTAAGTAAAAGTCTAAAATTATTTAGTTTTAATTATACTTAAGTATCAAAAGTAAATGTAATTGATAAGAAATACTTGTGTATGAATAATTTCAAATTCCTTAAATTAAGCAAACCAGATGGCACAATTCTCTTGTTTTTTAAATGTATGGATAGCCAGGGGCACACTCCCACACTCTAAGACACTGCATCTCAGTGCTAGAGCCGTCACTACAGACACCCTGGTTCGATTCCAGACTGTATCACAACCGGCCTTGATTGGGAGTCCCATAGGGCAGTCATTGTAAATAAGAATTAGTTCTTAACTGACTTGCCTAGTTAAACAAAGGTTATATTAAAATAAAACAATTAATTATGCATACAGTTTGATGCATACGTTTGGTAAATCCAACGTATGACCCACACAGAACGCACTTGCAACTGCCCCTGCAACGCAATGCTGCAAGGTAAACGCCGAGTCCCACAGGGCGGCGCACATCTGGCCCAGCGTCGTCCGAGTTTGGCCGGTGTAGGTCGTCATTGTAAATAAGAATTTCTTCCACTGGTAATCAGTAACTTAACTTTTGGATTACCCAAACTCAGGAATGTAATCTGATTACCTACTTGCGGTATCCAAACTCAGTAACGTAATCTGATTACTTGTGGGTTCATTTATTATATTTGGCAAAATATATTGTTTGTTTTAAGACTGTGTTTAGATTATGTGTCCTGATACTGAACATTCAGACATTTTTATGAACTGCGCTTAATGTCTGTTTTGAAGTCCTACATTACCATATGAATTTCCCAGAAAATATTTATACAATCTCTTCATCTTCCTCTCTTCCTGTTCCTCTCCATCCGCTTCCTTCATCACTTTCCCTCTGTCGTTCTCTCTCTTGCTCACGCTATCAAACTTACTGATGATTGAGTATAAACAGAAGGTCCTCATTCTCTGCTAGAGTTTGCATGCATTGCCAAGAATCTAAGCTAAAATGTGTAACCTCTTGTAACTCTGTGTCCCATTTAGACATTCATTTGAGCTCTTCTACTCAGTCATGGGTATGCAGTGTGGGACAGCATGGTCTGTGTTATGACAAAATGTGTCCTTTCGCATCCTGTACAAACATTTCACATGGGGTCTCATCTATACGTAGTTAATAACAATTTACCGTTTCACAGACATAATCCCCCTGTCTGGTCTGTATACTGTAAGCAAATCATTATTGTAGTACCTTTTTGAATGGGGAAACGTTTAACGGCTTAGGTGGCAGCTTACTATTTGGAGTTTTGAGCACTATTTTGACAAGCGCTTTAGAAATAAAGTAGATCATTTTTATGAAGTTGTTTACAGTAGTAGCCTATATGCAGTAACTAGAGTGCACAGTGTACGGTAGTCTTCTGATAAAGATGACCTTTTGTGTCCTCTAGATGGGGTGCTACTGCTTTAACAGATTTTTCCACTTGCCATCAAAGAAAAGATGCAATCTGAGCTTGACTGATGCTTAGCAAATATTTACAGAACTGATGGCCAAATATGCAGTGTTTGTAGTTTGGCAGCCTGTGTGACAAGCTGTATAATGAAGAGAAACATTTATTTGGTTTCACCATCATTGCATACGTCAGATTCAGTTAGCATACACTACTTGGCAAGTGATGTCAAACACAAGAGCAGGCTTTAAATTTGATATAGAGAAGTAATGTGGGACTGTGCAGTTGTTAAAAGGGTTAAGGAGAGTGTACGGTTAATAATTGAGAGCATTCTGTATTATTGCACTTTATTGTTTATTTTATAGACTGAGATAGACCTTCAAAAAATAGATAGGTCTAGATGTTTTGTGATAAGTTGGTTTGACGTTTGGGATTCACAGTGTGACGTATTAACTCGCAGTGTGACGTATTAACTCGCAGTGTGACGTATTAACTCGCAGTGTGACGTATTAACTCACATTCCAAGTAGTAATCAAATCAATGCATATCATGAATCATAGACAATATTGTCATTCACTGCTATGGAAACACATTGAAAAACCTATGTTATGAGCCTCACTAAAGTGGCACAGATGTATATAATAACTGTCCATTCTTGTTCATTAACCACTTTTTCTTAGAGAAAAAGTCCCCCAGTGAGAAATAGGCCCACTATTCACTAGTGTGCTTCTTCCCTGGAGTGCATCGTGAACGTTTGTTGAACAGAGTAGCTCATCCTGAGCTATGTTGAGGTTCTTGTGGAATAATTATATATTCTGCATATGGATTTTCTTCAGCTGTGTATGTAAGATCAGAAAAAATGGGGGTAGAAAAGTGATTACAAGGCATCTGAACCCAACTCTCTGTTTGCCTCCCTCAGCTGCGGTCTTGCCACACCGGGTGAAGGCGTCCCAGAGCTTCTGTGTCAATGTCTCGGTTCTCGACAGAGGTAATTAAGATTCAAAGCTGCGTTCCCTCCCACCACACCCCCACCACTTCCCTACCTTATCGCCCCGAGAGGTGTGGCGGTCATGGAATTTTGGATGACGGTTATTGGTCAGCCCAAATGACCAACTCACCGTAATAACCCAGCTAACATTTCCAAAACAGATTTTAAGAATTGTATCAAAAAACTGGAATTTACATAAGTATTCCGTGGTCTGATGAAACCAAGATTTAACTCTTTGGCCTGAATGCCAAGCGTCACATCTGGAGGAAACCTGGCACCATCCCTATGGTGAAGCATGGTGGTGGCAGCATCATGCTGTGAGGATGTTTTTCAGAGGCAAGGACTAGGAGACTAGTCAGGATCGAGGGAAAGATGAACGGAGCAAAGTACAGAAAGATCCTTGATGAAATCCTGCTCTAGAGCGCTCAGGACCTCAGACTGGGGCGAAGGTTCACCTTCCAACAGGACAACGACCCTAAGCACACAGGCAAGACAACGCAGGAATGGCTTCGGGACAAGTCTCTGAATGTCCTTGAGTGGCCCAGCCAGAGCCCGGACTTGAACCCGATCAAATATCTCTGGAGAGACCTGAAAATAGCTGTGCAGCGACGTTCCCCATCCAACCTGACAGAGCTTGAGAGGATCTGCTGAGAAGAATGTGAGAAACTCCCCAAATACAGGTGCGCCAAGCTTGTAGCGTCATTACCCAAGAAGACTTGAGGCTGTAATCGCTGCCAAAGGTGCTTCAACAAAGTACTGAGTAAAGGGTCTGAATACTTATGTAAATCTGTTTTTTATTGTTAATGCCTTTGCAAAAATGTCAACCTGTTTTTGCATTGTTATTTGGGGTATTGTGTGTAGATTTATGAAGGAAAAAAACAGATTTAATCCATTTTAGAACAACGCTGTAATGTCACAAAATGTGGAAAAAGTCAAGGGGTCTGAATACTTTTCGAATGTACTGTATTACCTGTCATTTCAATCATTTGTGAGGTATTAAAAAAGATGATGTAGAATTGCATGAAATGCGTTTATAAAGGCCACATTTTTCCCGGACCCTAGGTAAAAAAAAAAAATCCCATGTGTGCAACTTCTGCAAGCACCTCTACTCTACTGCTCTATGCCAGCACACAAAAGTGATGATAATGCATTCAATACTTTATTATTTAAAAAAATATTCATGAGTTCTGGTACCTCAGAGCCCCCCCAGGTCACCCCTCTCTCAGGCTCACTTTTGGTTCCGGCACCTTCCAATTTACAAATTAAGCACAGGTTATGATGGTTATTCTATATTCATGACGGTCTTCATCCATAACCTTTGGTTATATGGTAATTGTGCAGCCCTACTGAGGCTCCTTGTGCGATAAACTTGGGCCATAAGCACCAAGCATAAGTCTCAGACGATTGTACTGCTTGCTCTTTATTGCGTCACTGGCTGCAATTCGTCCATGTGTTAATGCTTTACTATCTCCGTCAAAAGTCTTGCTCAAGTATGTGTGTGATTGTGGTTGGACTTGAAAGGCCCCTCCGTCATTAGTCTTATCTGCGTGTCCGGAGCATTCCTCACTCTTGACATGGGGCTCTGCTCTGCCGTCCCAAAGCACACCAGGGTCAAAGGCTCTTATGTCATCTGTCGAGGAGGATTGTGTTGTTTAGCAGAATATTTTCAGCTCCATGTTCCATCGAGGAAAATGTAAATATTATACACTACCGTTCAAAAGTTTGGGGTCACTTAGAAATGTACTTGTTTTTGAAAGAAATAACATCAACTTGATCAGAAATACATTGTAGACATTGTTAATGTTGTAAATGACTATTGTAGCTGGAACGGCAGATTCTTTAATGGAATATCTACATAGGCGTACAGAGGCCCATTATCAGCAACCATCACTCCTGTGTTCCAATGGCACGTTGTGTTAGCTAATCCAAGTTTATCATTTTAAAAGGGTAATTGATCATTAGATTGCAAGTATGTTAGCACAGCTGAAAACTGGCCTTCTTTAGACTAGTTAAGTATCTGGAGCATCAGCATTTGTGGGTTCGATTACAGGCTCAAAATGGCCAGAAAAAAATAACTTTCTTCTGAAACTCGTTAGTCTATTCTTGTTCTGAGAAATTAAGGCTATTCCATGCGAGAAATTGCCAAGAAACTGAAGATCTCGTACAACGCTGTGTACTACTCCCTTCACAGAACAGCGCAAACTGGCTCTAACCAGAATAGAAAGAGGAGTGGGAGGCCCCGGTGCACAACTGAGCAAGAGGACAAGTACGCCTCACAAGTCCTCAACTGGCAGCTTCATTAAATAGTACCCGCAAAACACCAGTCTCAATGTCAACAGTGAAGAGGCGACCCCGGAATGCTGGCCTTCTAGGCTTAGTTGCAAAGAAAAAGCCTTATCTCAGACTGGCCAAGATTAGGATGGGCAAAAGAACACAGACACTTGACAGAGGAAGATATGCCATTGGAACACAGGAGTGATGGTTGCTGATAATAGGCTTCTGTACGGCTATGTAGATATTCCATAAAAAATATGCGGTTTCCAGCTACAATAGTCATTTACAACATTAACAATGTCTACACTGTATTTCTGATCAATTTGATGTTATTTTAATGGAGAAAAATTTTGCTTTTCTTTCAAAAACAAAGACATTTCTAAGTGACCCCAAACGTTTGAACTGTAGTGTATTTCTGCTAGCATAATTCAATGGGAAAAAGTTATTTATTTCAGATTTGGAGAGGATGAGAGCTTTGAATTAATGAGTTGAATTCCCATAAATAATAGTGATTGCAAATGTAACACTTATGTGCCCTCCACTTGATGCCACAGCTCATGTACTCATTATCAGTCATGTTTTTCCATTCCCGCTAATATAATCAATTTTGATTATGATATTTCGTTAAGAGGCCTCCTGCTGATTTCCCCAGAAGGTGGAGCTTTAAGAGCGAGTGAGACACACACACGCACACACCATCAAAACACTATTTTCCCTAACCCTTAACCTAACCCTAACTCCTAAACATAACCCCTAATTTTGTAACCCTAAGCCTTTTTCCTTGTGGGGCCGGCGAAATGTTCTACCTCTGGTCCCCACAAGAATAGTAAAACCAGAAACACACACATACATACACACACACACTGGTACTGAGACAAACAAACCCACTGATTGAACAGAACTCTCTTCGTACATTTAGTCATTTAGCATCCTGCTGATTTCCCCAGGAGGTGGAGCTGTAAGAGAGAGCGAGACACACGCACACACACGCGCACACACACACACACACACACACAATATCAAAATCCTATTTTCCCTAACTAGGGCTGTGGCGGTCATTAACTTTTGTCAGCCGCTGATTGTCAAGAAAATAACTGCCCGTTTCAAGGTAGTTGACCTTTAATTAACATGAACACATTTAGCATCTCCAGGCTTCCACACACAGCCTACAAGCCACTGATTAAGACCTTTTGGAACATCTACAAAAAAGTTTAAATCCATGTAATATAGCCTAAACCATCACAATAAATCCACAGGTCTAAAGAAACATGATATGAAGAAAATGTAGTCTATTTTCAGAAGAACAGAATAGTATACTCTGAGTTGTCCTTATGTTAGGTCCTGATCTGGCTATTCCACATGGCCGTGGGCTACACTAGTTCATTTAGCAGATAAGATTTCCTTAGAATTCAGTGGCATTATTTTATAGTAGGAAGAATACAATTGAACATATAAAATATATTTTCTCCAAACGATTTAAGGGAGTCCGTACATGCGAATATTCTGTGTTGAGCGATTAACAAAGAAACAGTTCCTCCTATACGCTTAATTTAGAGTTATTTATGCAACTTTAGCTGCGATCAAACGTTGGGCTATATGTTTTGATTTTTAATACATTCTAAGGCTTCATGATGCGACTCTAATGATGATTTGAAAAAAGTCTCACGAAAGGCATGAGCTCTGCTTTCTTTTTTTGCGCAGGCTACACACACTTCATCAGTCTCTCATTTACAATTTGACAAACTTGATAACTTGATAATGCCTCGGGTTTCCTGGCAGCATCCCCTTCTGTGTGGCCGTAATGCCCCCTAAAAAATCCATGCTTTTTGCAGCGAGTGGCCGTTGTGCCTTTTGGGCTGAATATAATAATTATAATTCCCTTCTCCCGGCTGCGTGCTCCAAAGTATCTCTCACTCACATTTCTTCACATTTTATAAGCGCACAGAAATGCGCACACGGCAGTAGGCTGTAAGTGCAAATGTTCCAAAATGCAGTCAATTAGCGGAAAAACACCATTCTCAAAAGTGACCACAAATGCGATTTGTGCATGTAATGCTTTTATTATAAAGGTATATTTTTATGGTGAAAATTCCCCAAACTTGAAACTCAAGCGCTGCATATGTATGCCGTTGTAAAGCGGATTAATGTGCTTAGTTTTAAGAAGTTATTTTCTCCACTTTAGATACAAACATATAGGCCTATGGGCTATGCTATATGAGGTGAGCGACTATGATTGGAAAAAGTAGCCAAAAAAAAAAGGCGTGCTGTTTATTGCCTTACTGTACACAAGCGGGCCATCATTCACAAAAAAATACATGTAATCTACAGTGGGGAGAACAAGTATTTGATACACTGCCGATTTTGCAGGTTTTCCTACTTACAAAGCATGTAGAGGTCTGTAATTTTTATCATAGGTACTCTTCAACTGTGAGAGACGGAATCTAAAACAAAAATCCAGAAAATCACATTGTATGATTTTTAAATAATTAATTTGCATTTTATTGCATGACATAAGTATTTGATCACCTACCAACCAGTAAGAATTCCGGCTCTCACAGACCTGTTAGTTTTTCTTTAAGAAGCCCTCCTGTTCTCCACTCATTACCTGTATTAACAACACCTGTTTGAACTTGTTACCTGTATAAAAGACACCTGTCCACACACTCAATCAAACGGACTCCACACACTCAATCAAACAGCTGTGTAAGGACATCAGGGATAAAATTGTAGACCTGCACAAGGCTGGGATGGGCTACAGGACAATAGGCAAGCAGCTTGGTGAGAAGGCAACAACTGTTGGCGCAATTATTAGAAAATGGAAGAAGTTCAAGATGACGGTCAATCTCCCTTGGTCTGGGGCACCATGCAAGATCTCACCTCGTGGGGCATCAATGATCATGAGGAAGGTGAGGGATCAGCCCAGAACTACACGGCAGGACCTGGTCAATGACCTGAAGAGAGCTGGGACCACAGTCTCAAAGAAAACCATTAGTAACACACTGCGCCGTCATGGATTAAAATCCTGCAGCGCACGCAAGGTCCCCCTGCTCAAGCCAGCGCATGTTCAGGCCCGTCTGAAGTTTGCCAATTACCATCTGGATGGTCCAGAGGAGGAATGGGAGAAGGTCATGTGGTCTGATGAGACAAAAATAGAGCTTTTTGGTCTAAACTCCACTCGCCGTGTTTGGAGGAAGAAGAAGGATGAGTACAACCCCAAGAACACCATCCCAACCGTGAAGCATGGAGGTGGAAACATCATTCTTTAGGGGTGCTTTTCTGCAAAGGGGACAGGACGACTGCACCGTATTGAGGGGAGGATGGTTGGGGCCATGTATCGCGAGATCTTGGCCAACAACCTCCTTCCCTCAGTAAGAGCATTGAAGATGGGTCGTGGCTGGGTCTTCCAGCATGACAATGACCCGAAACACACAGCCAGGGCAACTAAGGAGTGGCTCTGTAAGAAGCATCTCAAGGTCCTGGAGTGGCCTAGCCAGTCTCCAGACCTGAACCCAATAGAAAATCTTTGGAGGGAGCTGAAAGTCTGTATTGCCCAGCGACAGCCCCGAAACCTGAAGGATCTGGATGGAGGAGTGGGCCAAAATCCCTGCTGCAGTGTGTGCAAACCTGGTCAAGAACTACAGGAAACGTATGATCTCTGTAATTGCAAACAATGGTTTCTCTACCAAATATTAAGTTCTGCTTTTCTGATATATCAAATACTTATGTCATGCAATAAAATGCAAATTAATTACTTAAAAATCATACAATGTGATTTTCTGGATTTTTGTTTTAGATTCCGTCACTCACAGTTGAAGAGTACCTATGATAAAAATTACAGACTTCTACATGCTTTGTAAGTGGGAAAACCTGCAAAATCTGCAGTGTATCAAATACTTGTTCTCCCCACTGTATGTGCTTAAATAGTGAATGGAGGACGCTTTTCCCGTGGTTCATTTTCATGCCAGCCAGGTAGGCTATTCTCCTGTTGTAAAGAGAAGCAATGTGCTTAATATTAGGAAAGTTGACAAATAAATATAGTAGGCCTAAACTATAGAAAGCTTGGATCCTCCTCTTTTTAATAGCGGCAATCAAATTGCATAGCCTATAGAAAGCAACATGATCTCATGGGCTCTCATCAAGTGTTTGATTTAGATTTTTGATTACATCTGCATTGATGTCAGTGATTAGAGGAACAATAGAGTGCTGAGTACCAGGCAGTTATCAAGTTTGGTAGACTACTAATGACCATCAGCAGCATCAGAGCTTGGAGAAGCCTAATTACTTTGACTAAACGGTCAAGTGGAATTTGACTGCAGTCATGACTCCTGACCACCAGTGTGGTGGTAATACGGTCACCTTAACAGCCCTTAACCTAAGCTTAACCTTAACCCTAATCTTAACCCCTAAACCTAAAATAGCCTTTTTCCTTGTGGGGTCAGAAGAAATATCCCAAACACACACACACACACACTGGTACTGAGACAAACAAACCCACTGATTGAACAGAACTCTCTTTGTACATTTAGTTAAGAGGCCTCCTGCTGATTTCCCGCCGAAGGTGGAGCTGTAAGAGAGAGCGAGACACACACGCACACACTTTAAAATAGCTATTTGAGGATTTATGTAAATTCTGCCATTAAATCCATAGCTACCAGTTGGAGTCTTTTACCCTCAGGATGCAGTAGTCGTTGCAAATGCAGGTGGGTGCTTGCATCCTTCTGATTATTACAATAAGCAAATGGTTCGTATCAGCCTCCTTGTGATTGTAGTTAAAGACCTGGTTGTCTCATCTCTTGTAATGTGGTAATTTTATGAATCAATATTTATTTTCTGAATTAATGCTCCCTACGGTAATGTCATCAGAAATGCAGCTGGGGGAAACAAATAAAGTAAACTACTTTGCTTTTAAGGGCTGCAATGTTTGGTTTTGATATTAAATGTGTTTTAGGTGTTTTATTTTATACTCCATCTCTCTGTGTCTTAAATCATCATAGCTATTTTAGGTGCGTGTGCGAGTTTGAGTGCACCCCTTGACTTTTTACACATTTTGTTACATTACAGCCTTATTCTAAAATTGATTAAATTTTAGAATAATACCCCATAATGACAAAGCAAAATGTTTGCAAAAAAACACCTGAAATATCATATTTACATAAGTATTCAGACACTTTACTCAGTACTTTGTTGAAGGACCTTTGGCAGCAGTTACAGCCTCGAGTCTTGGGTATGATGCTACAAGCTTGGCACACCTGTATTTGGGGAGTTTCTGCCATTCTTCTCAGCAGATCCTCTCAAGCTTTGTCAGGTTGGATGGGGAGCGTCGCTGCATAGCTATTTTCAGATCTCTCCAGAGATGTTCGATCGGGTTCATGTCCGGCTCTGGCTGGGCCACTCGAGGACATTCAGAGACTTGTCCCGAAGCCACTCCTGCGTTGTCTTGCCTGTGTGCTTAGGTACGTTGTCCTGTTGAAAGGAGAACCTTCGCCCCAGTCTGAGGTCCTGAGCGCTCTGGAGCAGATTTTCATCAAGGATCTCTCTGTACTTTGCTCCGTTCATCTTTGCCTCGATCCTGACTAGTCTCCCAGTCCCTTCCGCTGAAAAACATCCCCACAGCATGATGCTGCCACCACCATGCTTCACCGTAGGGATGGTGCCAGATTTCCTCCAGACGTGACGCTTAGCATTTAGGCCAAAGGGTTTAATATTGGCATCAGACCAGAGAATCTTGTTTCTCATGATCTGAGAGTCCTTTAGGTGTCTTTTGACAAACTCCAAGCGGGCTGTCATGTGCCTTTTACTGAGGAGTGGCTTTCGTCTGGCCACTCTACCATAAAGGCCTGATTGGTGGAGTGCTGCAGAGATGGTTGTCCTTCTGGAAGGTTCTCCCATTCCAAACTTCTTCCATTTAAGAATGATGGAGGCCACTGTGTTCTTGGGGACCTTCAATGCTGCAGCATGTTTTTGGTACCCTTCCCCAGATCTGTGCCTCGACACAATCTTGTCTCGGAGCTCTACAGACAATTCCTTCGACTTCATGGCTTGCTTTTTGCTCTGAGATGCACTGTCAACTGTGGGACCTTTTTATATAGACAGGGGTGTGCCTTCCAAATCATGTCCAATCAATTAAATTTACCACAGGTGGACTCCAAGTTGTAGAAACATTTCAAGGATGATCAATGGAAACAGGATGCACCTGAGCTCAATTTTGAGTCTCATAGCAAAAGGTCTGAATACTTATGTAGAGAAGGTATGTATTTTTAACTTCGCAACAATTTCTAAAAACCCGTTTTCACTTAGTCACTGACTGAGGCCAGGCCTCTGACTCCCACTAGAGGGAGTGGGATGGCCACAGTCGGGTCCTAACAATCACAGGATAGGGTTTGATGATCCCCAATTAGAGACAGCTGCCTTGAGTTGTCTCTAATTGGGTATTCTATATACAGTGGGGAGTATTTGATACACTGCCGATTTTGCATGTTTTCCCACTTACAAAGTATGTACAAGTCTGTAATTTTTATCATGGGTACACTTCAAAATCCAGAAAATCACATTGTATGATTTTTAAGTAATTAATTTGCATTTTATTGCATGACATAAGTATTTGATACATCAGAAAAGCAGAACTTAATATTTGGTACAGAAACCTTTGTTTGCAATTACAGAGATCATACGTTTCCTGTAGTTCTTGACCAGGTTTGCACACACTGCAGCAGGGATTTTGGCCCACTCCTCCATACAGACCTTCTCCAGACCCTTCAGGTTTCGGGGCTGTCGCTGGGCAATACGGACTTTCAGCTCCCTCCAAAGATGTTCTATTGGGTTCAGGTCTGGACTGGCTAGGCCACTCCAGGACCTTGAGATGCTTCTTACGGAGCCACTCCTTAGTTGCCCTGGCTGTGTGTTTCGGGTCGTTGTCATGCTGGAAGACCCAGCCACGACCCATCTTCATCTTCAATGCTCTTACTGAGGGAAGGAGGTTGTTGGCCAAGATCTTGCGATACATGGCCCCATCCATCCTCCCCTCAATACTGTGCAGTCGTCCTGTCCCCTTTGCAGAAAAGCATCCCCAAAGAATGATGTTTCCACCTCCATGCTTCACGGTTGGGATGGTGTTCTTGGGGTTGTACTCATCCTTCTTCTTCCTCCAAACACGGCGAGTGGAGTTTAGACCAAAAAGCTCTATTTTTGTCTCATCAGACCACATGACCTTCTCCCATTCCTCCTCTGGATCATCCAGATGGTAATTGGCAAACTTCAGACGGGCCTGGACATGCGCTGGCTTGAGCAGGGGGACCTTGCGTGCGCTGCAGGATTTTAATCCATGAAGGCGTAGTGTGTTACTAATGGTTTTCTTTGAGACTGTGGTCCCAGCTCTCTTCAGGTCATTGACCAGGTCCTGCCGTGTAGTTCTGGGCTGATCCCTCACCTTCCTCATGATCATTGATGCCCCACGAGGTGAGATCTTGCATGGTGCCCCAGACCGAGGGAGATTGACCGTCATCTTGAACTTCTTCCATTTTCTAATAATTGCGCCAAAAGTTGTTGCCTTCTCACCAAGCTGCTTGCCTATTGTCCTGTAGCCCATCCCAGCCTTGTGCAGGTCTACAATTTTATCCCTGATGTCCTTACACAGCTCTCTGGCCTTGGCCATTGTGGAGAGGTTGGAGTCTGTTTGATTGAGTGTGTGGACAGGTGTCTTTTATACAGGTAACGAGTTCAAACAGGTGCACATCCACCTGCGTGTGGATCATTGTTTGTGTTTCGTGAGCAGTCATGGCCAAAAGTATTTCTCACAGAAAAGTATTGAAATTACACGTTTTGCTACTCACATGTTTATTTCCTTTGTGTGTATTGGAACAACACAAAAAAACAGAGGAAAAAAAGCAAATTTCACATAATTTCACACAAAACTCGGTCGGGACAAAAGTATTGGCACCCTTTCAAAATTGTGGATAAATAAGTTTGTTTCAAGCATGTGATGCTCTTTTAAACTCACCTGGGGCAAGTAACAGATGTGGGCAATATAAAAATCACACCTGAAAGCAGATAAAAAGGAGAGAAGTTGACTCAGTCTTTGCATTGTGTTTCTGTGTGTGCCATGGAGAACAGAAAGAGGAGAAGAGAACTGTCTGAGGACTTGAGAACCAAAATTGTGGAAAAATATCAACAATCTCAAGGTTACAAGTCCATCTCCAGAGATCTAGATGTTCCTTTGTCCACAGTGCGCAACATGATCAAGAAGTTTGCAACCCATGGCACTGTAGCTAATCTCCCTGGACGTGGACGGAAGAGAAATGTATAAAAGGTTGCAACGCAGGATAGTCCGGATGGTGGATAAGCAGCCCCAAACAAGTTCCAAAGAAATTCAAGCTGTCCCGCAGGCTCAGGGTGCATCCGTGTCAGCGCGAACTATACGTCAACATTTGAATGAAATGAAACGCTATGGCAGGAGACCCAGGAGGACCCCACTGCTGACACAGAGACATAAAAAAGCAAGACTACAGTTTGCCAAAATGTACGTGAGTAAGCCAAAATCTCGTCTTGTGGACAGATGAGACCAAGATAGAGCTTTTTGGTGAAGCACATCATTCTACTGTTTACTGAAAACGGAATGAAGCCTACAAAGAAAAGAACACAGTACCTACAGTCAAATATGGTGGAGGTTCAAATATGTTTTGGGGTTGTTTTGCTGCCTGGCACTGGGTGCCTTGACTGTGTGCAAGGCATCATGAAATCTGAGGATTACCAAAGAATTTTGGGTCGCAATGTAGGGCCCAGTGTCAGAAAGCTGGGTTTGCGTCCGAGATCATGGGTCTTCCAGCAGGACAATGACCCCAAACATACTTCAAAAAGCACCCAGAAATGGATGGCAACAAAGCGCTGGAGAGTTCTGAAGTGGCCAGCAATGAGTCCAGATCTAAATCCCATAAAACACCTGTGGAGAGATCTTAAAATTGCTGTTGGGAAAAGGCGCCCTTCCAATATGAGAGACCCGGAGCAGTTTGCAAAAGAAGAGTGGTCCAAAATTCTGGGTGAGAGGTGTAAGAAGCTTATTGATGGTTATAGGAAGCGATTTGATTTCAGTTATTTTTTCCAACGGGTGTGCAGCCAAATATTAAGTTATGGGTGCCAATAATTTTGTCCAGCCCATTTTTGGAGTTTTGTGTGAAATTATGTCAAATTTGCTTTTTTTCCTCTGTTTTTTGTGTTGTTCCAATACACACAAAGGAAATGAACATGTGTATAGCAAAACATGTGTAATTTCAGTACTTTTCTGTGAGAAATACTTCATTTTCTGGAAAGATTTCAGGGGTGCCAACACTTTTGGCCATGACTGTATATGCACCGCACATCCACCTGCGTGTGGATCATTGTTTGTGTTTCGTGAGTGTAAGCCAACGCCACAAAGTGTTTGATACGTTTATTGATTTGTTTGTGTTTTCTGAGTTAATAAGACATGTTCGCAACGTCCTCTCGCTCTGCGCCTCGTTCCCTTCAACCACACCGTGACAGTCATTATGGGGTATTGTGTGTAGATTGAGAATTTGTATTTATTTCATCCATTTTTAGAATAAGTCGTTAACGTAACAAAATGTGAAAAAAGTCAAGGGGTCTGAATACTTTCCGAATGCACTGTATGTGTACCTTTGTGCATTCTTAAGAGGTTGTGTGTATTGTTTGTACAGGGCATATGGGAGAACAGTCAGTCCTTGGTGCCACCGTGTGCTTAGCTCTTCCCAGTAGGCCTGCATGGCTTTAAGTCTCTCAGCTGTCACAAAGCCACGGCTGGCACATGAAGGGAAGTCTCACTGTCTGTACTCCCACATCAGAGCCAAAACATTCACTGTAACAAGAACAGACAGAATGGCATACTGTAAAGCATCTGGTGTCCTCTATTACTCTCTACCATGATCTTATAAAATCCCAGCCACTGCTCATCAGTAGTGTTAAAAGTTGAGGGTTGAAGTGTGCAACTGTACTGTCGTTTTACAACGGGAACAGTTTGCAAAACGCAAGTAGTATTTAGCAGTAGTATTTAGTAGTTGTAACGTAATACGCCGGGAGTCAGGAAGCAGGTGCAGAAGGTGAGTTTAATAATGAACCGATACAGATGAACAAACATGAGAAGTGTATTGAACGTGAGAGAAAACAATACTACCTTATGACTGGTGTCAACTGAGGGCTAAATAAAGGTGGAGTAATCACGGAAAAAACTAAAACCAGGTGTGCGTAATGATGGGGAGCAGGTGTGTGTAATCATAGTTGCCAGGGCCGGTGGTTAGTAGACCGGCAACGTCGAGCGTCGGAGGGAGGGAGCAGGAGTTGGCGTGACAGTAGTAATATTTATTGGGATCCCCAATTACTCTACTATTCCCGTGGTCCAAACAGGATACAAAAACAAATGTAAAATGAATAATATAATTACATAACACTTCAAAATACTATATAATCTCCTGCCTCCGTTCCGGTTTGCACAAGCCAAGGATTCGTGCAAGGCCACCCACCTACATTATACAATAAATATTACAGTGCAAATTACAATACAAAATATATAAAATTGGCTGTGTCTTCACAGTCGCCATTGTGCCGTAAGGTGTTCTTTTATCACAGCCTCTGTTCTGGACCTGGGGACTGTGAAGAGACCTCTGATTGCATGTCTTGTGTTGTACCGATGAGTGTCCGAACTGTGTTCCAACTGCTTTAACAGACAGTTCGGCACCTTCAACACCTTGCACAAAGACCAATAGTGATTTAGTCAATCTCTCCTCAACTTTGAGGCAGGAGAGATTGACGTGCATGTCATTGACATTCACCCTCCTTGTACATCTAAGTGCGATACGTGCTGCTCTGTTCTGGACCAACTGCAATTTACCTATGTCCGTCTTGGCCGCACATGACCACACAACTGGGCAGTAGTAAAGATGACAAAACTAGGGCCTGTAAGACCTGTCAAGAAAGCAGAATAACGTCTTATTATGGACAGATCTATTCCCATTTTGGCAACCATTGAGTCTATATGTTTTGACCATGACAGCAGCTCGGTTACACCCAGCAGGTTAGTCTCCTCAACTTGCTTAACCGCCACATTATTCAATAATAGATCTAGATTACGTTTAGGGCAGACGATGCAAATCCACAACTTAAGGCTTTTCAGTAATCGGTTATGATCAGTTATATTGAAAGCTGCACTGAAGTCTTAACAAAACAGCTCCCCAATCTTCTTACTATCAGTTTCTTTCAGCCAATCAGTCATCTGTGTCGGTGCCAAGCATTTTAATTGCCCTTCCCTATAAGCATGCTGAAAGTCTGTTTTGATAGTTTTCTTTAAAATAACTTTGTATTTGGTCAAACATTTTTTTTCTCCCAAAGTTTGCTGAGCACTGATAACAGGCTGATTTTGTCAACTGTTTGAACTATTAAAGGTTACTCTGCTATTCTTGGGCAGCGGAATGACTTTTGCCTCTTCAGGCACATTCCCCTGAGGGGACACTCACCGTCTTCTAGGCTTAAATTGAAGATGTGGCAAACAGGACTCTCTGCAGCACTCCACCAATCAGGCCTTTATGGTAGAGGGGCCAGACGGAAGCCACTCTTCAGTAAAAGGCACATGACAGCCCGCTTGGAGTTTGCCAAAAGGCACTTAAAAGACTCTCAGACCATGAGAAACAAGATTCTTTGGTCTGATGAAACCAAGATTTAGGAGACTAGTCAGCATCGAGGGAAAGATGAATGGAGCAAAGTACAGAGAGATCCTTGATGAAAACCTGCTCCAGAGCGCTCAGGACCTCAGACTGGGGCGAAGGTTCACCTTCCAACAGGACAACGACCCTAAGCACACAGCCAAGCCAACGCAGGAGTTGCTTCGGGACAAGTCTCTGAATGTCCTTGAGTGGCCCAGCCAGCGACCTGAAAATAGCTGTGTAGCAACGCTCCCCATCCAACCTGACAGAGCTTGAGAGGATCTGCAGAGAAGAATGGGAGAAACTCCCCAAATAGAGGTGTGCCAAGCTTGTAGGATCATACCCAAGAAGAATCAAGGCTGTAATCGCTGCCAAAGGCTCTGAATACTTATGTAAATGTGATATTTCTATTTTTTATTATTAATATATTTGCAAATATATAAAAATAAAGAAACAGTTTTTGCATTGTTATTATATGGTATTGTGTGTAGATTGAGGAAGGAAAAAATCTATTGAATCCATTTTAGAATAAGGCTGTAACGTCACAATGTGGAAACAGTCAAGGGGTCTGAATATTTTCCGAATGTACTGTATTGCCTGTCATTTCAATCGTTTGTGAGGTTTTAAAAAAGATTACGTAGAATTACTGACTTTTAGCGCTTGTGGTCTATCTCAACTTACTATGAGAATAGGCGTTCCTTTACAAAAATAAATTTGTTGCGGCAAACTTCCTGCTAGTTTGTGGCAAATTTGCAAATGTGCATCCATCTAGCATAATCATCCATAACAACCAAAAACATTTGCATTTGGTCCACTGCAAAGTGTAAGTGAATTCTCTCCTATGGACTTGATCCCCATTTCCATGTATGCACTGGCACTTTTGAAGGCATGCTACGCTGCTACCTACCAAAGTTGTCCGGTGAGTGTCTTAACTTTATTAATTAAATTTCCTAATAAACTTTAACATTGTATTTAGCTAAATGATGCCTAGTTAGCAATGTCATGTTTTATGGGATAGAGTGAAACACATTTTGTTGATACCAATTTCAATCTGTCAGCGCCACTGACTGGCTAGCGCTTAGCTAGCTAATGTTAGCTATCACAATTTTGCACAATTAATGTGATTAGTTGCTAGCTAAATAATTATTTGTCTAAACACGTATATTTTTAGGTAAATACGTTGCAATCTTAATACCAATATGCTTGTGTCAAGGTTCAGTAGAATGTTAGCTAGCACAACAGTTAAGGTAGCAACAATATGAGTTGATTTGACATCAAAGCAAAACTTCCCTTTTGCAGATGGTTACCCTTCCCCTACCTGTGTTGTTGGAAGAGGTTGCATCAACACCCTGTAAATATGTTTGTGGTGCAATCACTCATGACACTTTTTTGGAGTGATAAATGAGTGCATTGTCTTCAAGATTGACAAGGTAAGCAAATGCATGTATTCTCAAAGATAACCCATACATTCATTCTTTATCAATTTTGATCTTTCGTTGCTTTAAACTAGTAGCAAAGTCATCTTGATCATGTTGTTCATTCTCTCGTTCCAGAAGCAATCAGTTACAAGGCAAAAATACAGATTGAGTCCTTCGTGCATGGCTTTGAGATTTAAGTTACACCCTAAAAAAATGCTGGGTTGTTTGGGTTGCAGGCATTGGGTCAGTAGTTGGGTTGTTTTCTGTACAAACAGCGAGTTTGGGTTTAATTGCATTAGACACATTTTGGTTGAATATATTTAGTTGTGCAGCTGACTAGGTACCCCCTTTCTCTTTTGCAGTGGAGGAGATAGACCAGGAAACACTCTTGCTTTTGTACGACTCGACTATAAGATTAAGAAGAACATGAAAGACTTACACGCAGTGAAAGACTTACACGCCAACTATTTTATACGCAAGGGGAGGTCCTCGGGACACACGTGAATACGTAGGACTGTAGACACCAAGCGACACACACAAAGCTTAAGCAGTAGCCGGGTCTTGCTAGGTACATGTTGTGTATTTTGAAAACTGATTGTTAAAAAGGAATTTTATAATTAATTGATTACTTTGTGCTCAAACCATTGTCAAATGGGAGAGGGCAGCCCAGATGACCGAGTGGGTGAAGAACAACATCTGGCCGGTAAAACAAGTTGTGGAGTACATGAAATAGACCGCAATCCAGAGGGCTCAGAGGACCAGACAGAATGGGGCCCAAGACAGTTGAGATAGCCCGAGAGTATCCTCGTCTGTTGGATAGAGCCCCACATTTTGATAAACATGTAAATCTCTCTCGGACAAGGTTACTTTTATCAATATGTTAGTCTCTATTTACTCTCAGATGCTATTGCTAATTAGCATCAAAGTAGATGTCATGCAAGACTACAAATCCCTGCAGGCTCCTGCACATCATTTCTAGCTGACATATATATTTGCAAACAGGTATTGTAGTTTATAATAGCCACATTAGCAGCTAATTAGCGTTTAATTTTTGGGGGGTAAATACAGGCGAATATATTGATAAAAGTTACCTTGTCCTGAGATTTACACAGTTATCAAAACGTTCAATGTCACGCACTGAACACATGGATACCGTTTGAACCCGGTGTGCCTAATAACACGCTGCTTACCTATTAAAACCTACAGCTCCTCCCCGTAACTTCAACTAGTTTTGAGAACCTTACTCTCCTACTTTAACTCCTGAGTACCTAACCCATTTACAGCGTTTTAACTTTCATTTTACAGGTAATGGGATTCTTGTTGTTACAAATTTCCTTTTCGTCCTTTTACAAGTCCAGACTCTGTGGTGGACGTTTTGTTACGGACAGGATGGGGTCTCAGAACAACATTCTGAGGCTGTGGTGGAGGCATCTCAACTGCATCAGCAGCAGTGCTCTGAGGCACATTGATCTCATTGTCCCAAGATCCTCTTACATAAAAATAACCATCTCCCTGTGCAAGTGCATCACCTTGTCTCCTTTGCTTGATGTTCAACATTGGATTCACATGTATTTTCACAAAGTTACCCTCAACATTAACCATGTATGTTACAGGACCCAGAAACCTTAGTTATCACACAATTCAACCATTTTTCTCCTCCCCTGTAATTCTTTACCAAGACCTCTTGATCAACAGAGAAGGATCTGACCTTCTGTGGTTTGTCACTGTTGACTTGTGACCCCTCAGTCTGTTTGTAGTTTGACCAGGGACAGTCGTGTACGAACCTGTCTCTTTAAGAACAGCTCTGCTGGCGTTTTGCGTGTACTAGTATGTGGTGTGTTTCGGTAACCATATAGGAAGTTAGCAACACAATGCTGTAATGTCATACCGCCTACTGCTCTGTTCTTAGCTAGCGAGTTCTTAAGATTTTGCACTAGCCTTTCAGCTAACCCGTTTGAAGCTGGGTGATATGCAGGTGACGTGGTATGCTTGGTACCGTTCAATTTTAAGTTTTCATTTAACAGGAAGTGAATTGTGGGCCATTATCTGTAACTACTTCCTGGGGCAGCCCATAGGAAGCAAACAGATTTCTGAGTACCTCAACTGTTTTAGCTGAAATAGTACTTTGCATGTTTACAATTTCTGGCCATCTAGCATAATCATCCATATTTGCATTTGGTCTTCTGCAAAGTCTAAGTGAATTCTCTCCTATGGACTTGATGCTCATTTCCATGTATGCACTGGCACTTTTGCAGGCATGCTACGCTGCTGCTTGCATATGTCAGAGACTTACTTCAGTTTCAATATTTTCATCAAGTGTAGGCCACCAGAGAAGACTTCTAGCTAAGGATTTCATCTTAACTATACCCCAATGACTCTCTGCCAATAGTCTGCCTTGCAGGCTTTGTGGAATCACCACCCTGTGACCCCAAAGAATAAATATGGTAGAGAAATTAACATTAAATTATCTAGCGACAGCTCTGGTGGACATTCCTGCAGTCAGCATGGCAATTGCACACTCCCTCAACTTGAGACATCTGTGGCATTGCGTTGTGTAACAGCTTCAGATTTTAGAGTGGCCTTTTATTGTCCACAGCACAAGGTGCACCTGTGTAATGACCATGCTGTTTAATCAACTTCTTGATAGGCCACACCTGTCAGGTGGATGGATTATCTTGGCAAAGGGATGTAAACAAATTTGTGCACAGAATTTGAGATAAATAAGCTTTTTGTACGTATGGAAAATATCTGGGATCTTTTATTTCAGCTCATGAAAGAAGGGACCAACACTTTGTTCAGTGCTCTGGCACTGTCTGGTAGACAGATATGTGTTAATACCACTTATGACAGTTTGACACGCACTCATGCTCTGTTTTTATCAGATTGCAATCCGAGTGTGAACATCAAGTTCAACAGAGGCTTTCATAAGATAGGACTGATTTATCTTATGAAATAACACACGTAGGCAACATGGCTATGTTTCAGTGTGCTATTTGAAAAAATATATATATATATTCTTGTACATTGTGGACAATTCTCTGACATGATGTATGTTCTGAAATGCAGGCAATACAAATTAATTATTTGAAATTCAACATTTTTATCTTCATTGTGTGTCGGAAGAGGGTGGGATGGTAGGGAAGGCAAACAAATATAAGCAACATTTTAAATTAGGATTACACTGAAAATAACCCAAGGATTACATAACAAATTACCCAGCTGCTGGGTTTTATGTCACAACCCAACACACTGTGTTGTTTTAACCCAGCAATATAGTGTAATTTACCCAGCAGCTGGGTCAAGCGCTCAACCTAGGGTGCTGGGTTGGAAGCACAACCCAACCCCACTGGGTTGAATTAACCCAATTAGGTGTTTGTCCAATATTTACCCAGCGCTGGGTTGTCTAAATGTTTAGACCTTTTTTAAGAGTGTTTTCAGTATCCTAATTATTATTATTTTATTTCTCATTGTTTCATGCATTCAACAAGCTTTGGACAAAGGACTTCCACAGTTCTGAACTGGGTTTGATTTAGTGTTAGTTATTTCGTTTTAGTTATTTATTTTAATTATCTTTTTAACTTCCATTGTTTGAAATCTATTGCTCAGTTATCATTTGGCTCATGTAAATGTTGTAGCTACAGTCTTTGCTTCATTACCATGCTAATGATTTCAAGTTGTATTGGATTTATTTTTTATACCAAACATTGAATACATGTTTGGTATATTTACTACATTTAATGGTTTAGTTTTTTTAATCTGAGATGTACAGTTGATGTCGGAAAATTACATACACTTCATTCAAACTCATTTTTCAACCACTCCATAGATTTCATGTTAACAAACTATAGTTTTGGCAAGTCGGTTAGGACATCTACTTTGTGCATGACACAAGTAATTCTTCCAACAGTTGTTTACAAACAGATTATTTCACTTATAATTCACTATATCACAATTCCAGTGGGTCAGAAGTTTACATACACTAAGTTGACTGTGCCTTTAAACAGCTTGGAACATTTACATAATTTGAGTCGATTGGAGGTGTACCTGTGGATGTATTTCAAGGCCTACCTTCAAACTCACTGCCTCTTTGCTCGACATCATGGGAAAATCTAAAGAAATCAGCCAAGACCTCAGAAAAAAAATTGTAGACCTCCACAAGTCTGGTTCATCCTTGAGAGCAATTTCCAAACACATGAAGGTACCACGTTCATCTATACAAACAATAGTACGCAATTATAAACACCATGGGATCATGCAGCCGTCATACCGCTCAGGAAGGAGACGCGTTCTGTCTTCTAGAGATGAACGTACTTTGGTGTGAGAAGTGCAAATCAATCCCAGAACAACAGCAAATTACCTTTTGAAGATGCTGGAGGAAACCGGTACAAAAGTATCTACAGGCGTGGGCAAAAGTTTTGAGAATGACACAAGTATTGGTCTCCACAAAGTTTGCTGCCTCAGTGTTGATGATGGTAATTTGCATATACTTCAGAATGTCATGAAGAGTGATCAGATGAATTGCAATTAATTGCAAAGTCCCTCTTTGCCATGAAAATGAACTTAATCCCCCAAAAACATTTCCACTGCATTTCAGCCCTACCACAAAAAAATCATTGTTCTTCCTCTGTCAACCATGGTTACCTGCAAGGAAACACGTGCCGTCATCATTGCAATCAAGATTGCACCTAAATCAACCGTTTATCGGATCATCAAGAACTTCAATGTTGTGAAGAAGGCGTCAGCGCGCCGAAGAAAGTCCAGCAAGCGCCAGGACCGTCTCCTAAAGTTGATTCAGCTGCGGGATCGGGGCACCACCAGTGCAGAGCTTGCTCAGGAATGGCAGTAGGCAGGTGTGAGTGCATCTGCACGCAAAGTGAGGTGAAAACTTTTGGAGGATGGCCTGGTGTCAAGAAGGGCAGCAAAGAATCCATTTCTCTCCAGGAAACAGGGATTGGACTGCTGAGGACTGGGGTAGAGTCATTTTCTCTGATGAATTCCCTTTCCGATTGTTTGGGCCATCCAGAAAACACCTTGTCCGGAGAAGACAAGGTGAGCGCCACCATCAGTCCTGTGTCATGCCAACAGTAAAGCATCCTCAGACCATTCATGTGTGGGGTTGTTTCTCAGCCAAGGGAGTGGGCTCACTCACAATTTTGCCTAAGAACACAGCCATGAATAAAGTATGGTACCAACACATCCTCCGAGAGCAACTTCTCCCAACCATCCAAGATTAGTTTGGTGACGACCAATGCCTTTTCCAGCATGTTGGAGCACCTTGCCATAAGGCAAAAGTGATAACTAAGTGGCTTGGGGAACAAAACATCGACATTTTGGGTCCATGGTCAGGAAACTCCCCAGACCTTAATCCCATTGAGAACTTGTGGTCGATCCTCAAAAGGCGGGTGGACAAACAAAAACCCACAACTTCTGACAAACTCCAAGCATTGATTATGCAAGAATGGTCTGCCATCAGTCTGGATGTGGCCCAGAAGTTAATTGACAGCATGCCAAGGCGGATTGCAGAGGTCTTGGAAAAAGAAGGGTCAACACTGCAAATATTGACTCTTTGCATAAACTGAATGTCATTGTCAATGAAAGCCTTTGACACTTATGGAATACTTGTAATTATACTTCAGTGTACCATAGTAACTACTGACATAAAGATCTAAGAACACTGAAGCAGCAAACTTTGTGGAGACCAATACTTGTTTCATTCTCAAAACATTTGGCCACGACTGTATATCCACAGTAAAACGAGTCCTATGTCGACATAACCTGGAAGGCCGCTCAGCAAGGAAGAAGCCACTGCTCCAAAACCGCCATAAAAAAGCCAGACTACGGTTTGCAACTGCACATGGGGACAAAGATCGTACTTTTTGGAGAAATGTCCTCTGGTCTGATGAAACAAAAATAGAATGTTTGGCCATAATGACCATTGTTATGTTTGGAGGAAAAAGGGGGAGGTTTGCAAGCTGAAGAACACCATCCCAACCGTGAAGCATGGGGGTGGCAGCATCATGTTGTGGGCGGACAATGCTGCAGGAGGGACTAGTGCACTTCACAAAATGGATGGCATCATGAGGAAGGAAAATTATGTGGATATATTGAAGCAACATCTCAAGACATCAGTCGGTAAGTTAAAGCTTGGTCGCAAATTGGTCTTCCAAATGGACAATGACCCCAAGCATACTTCCAAAGTTGTGGCAAAATGGCTTAAGGACAACAAAGTCAAGGTATTGGAGTGGCCATCACAAAGCCCTGACCTCAATCCTATAGAAAACCTTTGGGCAGAACTGAAAAAGCGTGTTAGAGTAAGGAGGCCTACAAACCTGACTCAGTTACACCAGTTCTGTCAGAAGGAATGGGCCAAAATTCACCCAACTTATTGTGGGAAGCTTGTGGAAGGCTACCCAAAACGTTTGACCCAAGTTAAACAATTTAAAGGCAATGCTACCAAATACTAATTGAGTGACACACTGGGAATGTGATGAAAGAAATAAAAGCTGAAATAAATCATTCTCTCTACTATTATTCTGACATTTCACATTCTTAAAATAAAGTGGTGATCCTAACTGACCTAAGACCTTACTAGGATTAAATGTCAGGAATTGTGAAACACTGAGTTTAAAATGTATTGTAGACTAAGGTGTATGTAAACTTCCAACTTCAACTGTAAGTTTAATTAAAGTTATGTTATTTGGTTAATGTAAATACAACATTTCAATGTTGTTAACACACAGTAACCAAAAACCTGATCTAATTTACATATTCATACTGAGTTTGCAGCAAATGTGCACCAAACTGTAGAATGTTCGCCACAAGTTTCCCAGAATTGTTTGGCAGAAGTTCGCAAATTTACCGCTACAGTTTGCCACAAAACCTAATTTTCATGTGAAAATATGAGCTTGCTGCAAATTTCCGACAAATTGGCCAAAGGTTTGCCACAACTCTTTGCCAGAAGCCTGTTTTTTTTCGGTGAGGGTTAGGTGAGGCAGAATAACCTGTAGTCATATTACTTCTACATCATCTGACATGAGATCCTCTCTCAGCCTAACAGGAACATGACTCTGGACATGCATAGCAAGGAAAGGGCATGCTAGACAATGTTAGTTTAAGATATGGAAGTATTTTTGGGGGGTTTAAAGAAAAGGACCTTCAATCTCAAGAACTGATTGTAATAAAGCAGTAATCTGGATTTTATAGGAAAAATGTTTTGTTCTCCTCAGAATTCAATAGTTCTGACATCATTAAATAATTAGTTGAATTAAATATGAATTACCGTAACTGGAATCACAATCACTCCGTACAATTTAACAGAATTTAGTAGGCACTCTGGTATATATCTTTTTACTTCAAATCCAATTCTATTTAGGAAACTTTATATTTCCAATATTCTCTCTTATTTTCACTAACACAACTATTATTCATTTTAATTACAACCAAACTCAAATCTTCTCAAAGCAAGAATATACTAAGTTAGACTTATCTATGTATTTCCCCTCCGTATTTTCCCATTTTGCAACCACAGGCTCAAAATAACACCAGGTAGAAATAGAAATGGCATAGTATATTCTGGCAGACTACTTCACTTCAGCCAAATTCACCCGGGCACAGCAGGTTGGTGGCACCTTAATGGTAATGGCTGGAACGGAATAAATTGAATCGTATTGAACTCATCAAACACACATTGTGGTGTACCCATTTAGATTTTTTTAAAGCAACAAACTCACACAGATGGCTTGACTTCACTTTAAAACCCTTCATTGATGGAAACCAGATTAATGCCAGGCTAAAGGATTTAATCAATGCAGGCCACAGGTGTTAACAACAAGGCAGGAATCAATTCCTCGTCAGGTCTCTGAATTCTCACTCCTTAGAACATAAGAAGACCAGTCAAGCATGGTTTGGATTGGTGTGCTCAATAAATAGGAAATGTATGTCCACTTTGTCACTCTGGTAATTGTGTTTTTGGTGGTGGGTGAAGATGCGTTTTATGTGTGAGGCTTTTTGTGTTGAACTTATTTCACACTTTCGAAATGGTCAGATATATCACATCAACTCATTCTCTGGTTCCAGTTGAGCTGATACATTTAACACTTGAAGTTATTGCCCTGTTGTGAAAATCCATTGCTTAGTGTCTATGTGTCGTCATACTATTTGTCAGGACGCTGTACCTAGCTGCAGCGAATCTTTCATTTGAGAATTGTATTACTTTGTGGTCCAAAGGAATTACATTTGAGTTTTTCATAAGTTTTATCTTCTCATAAATGCAACAACATTGTGATAGCCTGGACAAGGTATTACTTCTGTCTCAAGATGTCCCTCCACATGTAGATGTTCATAGAGTTCTCAAATTCCCCTGATATTTTACTAAAAATAAAATAAAAAAATAATCCAAGTAATTGCTTTTCCTGAAACAAAATAATATCCCTTGCATACAGAAATGTCAATATAAATATGTAAAAAAAAAATCTAAAATTATTATATAATTGATCAGAATACCTGTCCTCTGATAGTAGTGTTTTGTTTCCTCCAAAGAGTCTGCGGGACTCTCTACCCACAGCTAACCTCAGCTATGCAGTGCGGCGGCGTTTCTCAGGGACAATGCTGCTGCCCCCACTGTCTCGGCGCCACTCCACCCACAACCAGGACCACCGCAGGCTGCCGGAACTGGAGGCCCTCTACAGGAACGCCCTTGCCAGTGTGGCTGCCACGAGCCTGGAGACCATCAACAACTCCAAGTCAGTGGACCAGCTTGTTACTCTTTCAACCATCTCTCTGTAATCTCTTTGTTTTTCGTTCTCTCTCATTTTACTAGAAACACTCGCTCTGTAAAGAGCTGTCTCTTTATTTCTCACTCTGTCCCTCGAGTACTCACAATCTCAGGGTTGGGTAGTTTACTTTCTAAATGTAATCCGTACAGTTACAGGTTACCTGTCCGGAATTGTAATCAGTAACGTAACTTTTTGATTACCAAAACTCAATTTGCTTACTTTCAGTTACTTTTAGATTACTTTCTCCTTAAGAGTAATTAGAAGAAGACAAAAAATCATATTACCAATTGAATGACATCTATTGCAGGATAAATCAATGTTAAAGTTTACATAGCTGGCCATATATGGATGTTACATTTTACTTTATGGGTTGGTTATGTAGGCTTCATTTAACCAAATGTTTTCTACTACAGATAATAATACGACTAGTTATATCTTTACATTAAAAAACAAAGTCTGTCAGATTTCCAGTCATTCCAATTAATTGAATAACCCTTGATCTTTAAGAATAGGATTTGGAAATATGGAAGTATAGATTAGCCAAATTGTTCTACCTGGGCATAACCACTAAACGAAGGACTTATTAGCCTACTCTGTTGTTTATGATTTAGTTGTCCAGGTGGGAAAGGGCAGTGTGGAGTGCAATAGAGATTGCGTCGTCTGTGGCTCTTGGATGATGGTGTTGATGTGAGCCATGACCAGTCTTTCAAAGCATTTCATGGCTACAGATGTGAGTGCTACGGGGCGATAGTCATTTAGACATTTTACCTTGGCTTTCTTGGGCACAGGGACTATGGTGGTATGCTTGAAACATGTAAGTATTCGTGACTGGGTTAGGGAGAGGTTGAAAATGTCAGTGAAGACACTTGCCAGATGGTCAGTGCATACAATGAGTACGCATACTGGTAATCCATTGGAATGTTAACCTATTTAAAGGTCTTACTCACATCGGCTACGGAGAGCGTGATCATACGGTCGTCTGGAACAGCTGGTGCTCTCATGCATGGTTCAGTGTTTCTTGCCTTGAAGCGAGAATATAAGGCATTTAGCTCATCTGGTAGGCTCACGTCACTTGGAAGCTCGCGGCTGGCTTTCCCTTTGTAATTCATGGTAGTTTGCAAGCCCTGCCACATACGAGCGTCAGAGCCAGTGTAGTAGGATTCGAACTTAGTTCTGTTGACGCTTTGCCTGTTTGATGGTTCATCAGAAGGCGTAGTGGGGACGAGGTTGTCGATGCACTTCTTAATGAAGCCGGTGACTGATGTGGTAAACGCCTCAATGCTATCGGATGAATCCCGGAACATATTCCAGTCTGTGCTAGCTTAGAATGCGCTTCATCGGACCACTTCCGTATTGAGCCGGTCACTGGTACTTCCTGTTTGAGTTTTTGCTTGGAATCGGGTGGATAAAGTTATAGTCAGATCTGCCAAATGGAGGGTGACTGAGAGCTTTGTATGCGTTTCTGTGTGTTGAGTATCCACAGACCAGTTCAGCAATGGAACCACCTCTGCTAAGCTTGGATTGATGTGGAGGCTTTTGACACCTTAATGGCCAGACAACCCCTCTCCTCTCCCACATAGCTGTAAGGAAATAGTCTAAAACTTTGTCAATAAAACAAGACATTGGAACATGATTACTGTTATCCGAAATACAGCCCGACACAGCGCGGAATTGAACCCGGGTCTGTAGTGACGCCTCTAGCAATGCGATGCAGTGCGTTAGACTGCTGCACCACTCGGGAGGCCCATGAGGTATTTTAACTCATGCGAGCAGAATCTTGAGACTTCCTTAATATTAGAGATCATGCACCAGCTGTTGTTAACAAAGAGACACACCACTTGAGATTACCTGACACTGCCATTGATGTACAGTATATTATCCCATGTCCAGCCACTACTCTGAGAAACATATTATCACAGTTCTTCAGGTCCTGTTGATAGAATAGTCTAGAACGGAGCTTGTACAGTTTGTTCTCCAGTGATACGTTTGCCAATAGAATGGAGGGTAGAGGCAGTTTATGTAACCCAACATATTTTCGTCAGGATGCCCGCACGTCGGCCTCTCTTAAGCCAATTTGTTTACTTTCCGAGTCTCTGGGATTAGGGCCTGGTCCTGGGTGAGCAGTATGCCCTGCGCCTCCATCTCATTGAAGCAGAAACCTTCATCCAAATCGAGGTTAGTGCTCGCTGTTCTGATGTCCAGACGCTCTTTTCGGTCAACGATGGCGGATACATTGTCTATCTACTAAAGTTAAGATCAGCGAAAAAGCAAACATTTTCAGAATTTGTCAGGCTGCTATCCATTGCAGCGCCATTCTTCATATTCTCAAGGAATGGCATGCTTTGAGCACTACCAAAAAGTGCTATTTGCATGTTAAAAATGTGCTGTTGGTGACACTTGCTGTTTCAAGGGCGAATCCACAGTTGAAACAATAACAAAGCGACAACCCGCCTCTGTTTTGGTCAAAAGCTGAGTGATGTTTCTGGAGAAATGTATCTAAGGTAATAGACAGAGCTATTGATGCAAGATTTGACCACGATGTCACAATTATTGTTTTAATTATGTTTTGAGGCTATACAGTGTTTGTTTAAATTTAAAATGTTTACAAACATTGGGGGAAAACAAGCTGTGACCACGATGTCACAATTATTGTTTTAATTATGTTTTGAGGCTATACAGTGTTTGTTTAAATTTAAAATGTTTACAAACATTGGAGGAAAACAAGCTTATATTTTGAGTTCTCATGTGGTGTGACAGTTGAATTAGTGAGGCATTTACAAGTTATATTCTTCAAGAATCAATGAATATAAATCATTAATACATTTGAAATATATATAGATAAGTCCAGAAATGCATGTAGCAACTACAGATTGCCCCTTTAAGTCTACCAAAAGTGAGCGAGTTTGAGCATGTGTCTGTTAGGCCTATGGACATTGTTTTTTGAATAGCACAAATTAGAATGCACAATAAAAGCCTGACTCGTGGTCTTCCTAAATTTAAACTTGTTTTTGACAGTATGGAGCACAATACCACAGAGGAGTTTAGAAGATGGGAACTCCCTCAAATGTCTATTCCATAGGCTGTCCACTGGTTGCAAAAACAATGATTGATAGGTAGCTTAAACTTCTGCAATTCACCCATTATTGGGTTAAAATACACATATACATTTGTGAACAGCCATCCACAACAACCACAATCTGTAAGGCACAAATAGCTAAAGGAGAGAGCAGCAGTGTGATTCACATCATTGCAATATGTAGATATCAATAGTAAGTGATAGATAGGTAGGTACTTTATCGATCCCCGAGGGGAAATTACTTTGTCAAGCAGCTACCAAAAACACAGGGCAGGAGCAAAATGCCAGAACGAAATACACAAAAGACAGATACACGATACATGATACATAGTGCGGCAGTATGAAAAAGTACACAAAGTCTGGAGTGCAAAAAGCTATCGAAACGCATTGCATAGTATGAGTGAATGACTGAATATGTACACTATACATTGTTATAGTGTTATCCGTATCGCCCGTAGGCTACACCACTGCTGTCGTCCAGTTGTTGAATAATCTTTGGATGCCAACAGCAGTCGCACCATTGGAAGATATAGCTTGGACTGTGGCCTAAAATAGCCTATTCCTGCTTTTTTTCCCTGCGATCCATCAAACACATTTGGTGTGTCATCATCGTGGTGTCTGACTTGTCAGACTCGCTTATGTGGAAAAAAACCTGTAACCCCAACCCTGCACAATATATTGTTTCCTTCTATTTCTCCCCTCTATGTGCTCAACAAGCCATGAGGTTCACAGTGTGATTCATTGAGAAGGCTACTGTTTGATATGTGTGTCTGCTGCTGGGGTTTGAATTTTCTCCACACTTCAGGAGAATGTTTTACAGTGTAATCTCAAAAGGCCAGACTGTCAACTGACTTTCTTTCAAAGCAGTCAAATTAGTTGGGATGGAAACTGAACCTGTGACATTTTGTTTCCAAATCCATCTAATCTAGACAAGGCTGAGGGAGCGGAGACTGAATCACTTTTGTGCATATGTGTGCTTGGACGTACAGGTAACGTCCAAAATAAAGGAAACACCAACATAAAGTGTTTTAATAGAGCCTTAGGCCGCCATAACAGCTTCAATGCGCCTTGGCATAGATTCTACAAGTGTCTGGAATTCTATTGGAATTATATCTATGCGACATCATTCTTCCACAAGAAATTCCATAATTTGGTGGTTTTTGGTGGTGGAAAACGCTGTGTCAGGTGCCGCTCCAGAATCTCCCATAAGTGTTCAATTGGGTTGAGATCTGGTGACTGAGACACACACACACACAAACATTTTTAACCCCCTATGGTCCTTTGAGACCCCTCTTTTAAAGTCACTGAGGTAATCTTTTAGCCCTGGTAGCTAAATAATGGGCAACTGTGCATTTTTATACATTAACCTAAGCATGAAGGGATGTTAATTGCTTAATTAACTCAGGAACCACACCTGTGTGCAAGCACCTGCTTTCAATATACTTTGTATCCCTCATTTACTAAAGTGTGTCCTTTTATTTTGGCAGTTATCTGTATGTCTGTGTTTGTCCCCGATGTCTGTGTGTTTATGCACTCACTCACACAGCGTCTTCCTATCACGCCTCCCTGCCGTTATTTATCTTTGTGGCCCAGATTCAGCTCAGTCAAAAATATGAAGGTGGAATCTTTCTGAATCCTGTATCTCTCTAAGCCCAGACGGGGTTAAGAAAAGCCTTTTGTCTGACGGCTGCATCTCGCCTCTCTCGTTTTTGCCAACCTCAGGTCAATGGAGGTCACCTGCTTTATTGTGTCTGTGTTTGTGTATCCACAAATGTTGTTATGGCCCAGCACTGCATGTATCCTCTCTGAGCTGACGCCTCTACAGTCTGCTTCTCGGCATCGCAGACCTCACAGAGGCCAGATGACAGGAAAGGAGACTGGATTCTGTATGATGGGCTTTTGTTGTTGGTTGTTGCTCTGTTAATGATTCTCCTTTCTCCTTATGAATTGACGGGTAATTACTGGGATGGTGGGAAGAGGCAAGTAGGAGAAAGGTCAGAGAAGATATGGGGAGGGGGAGAGTCTTGCCTGGTTCTCTTGCTCTCTATGTCTGTTCATGTCTCATGTCTTTCTCTTCATTTTTCTCCCTTTCTACATTTTACATATTTGACCTTTTTCTTTCTTCCCCTCTATGCTCTCTCGCTTTTTAGTTGTCTCATGTCTTTCCCTCATTATATTTCTCTCTCTCTCTCTCTCTCTGTCTCTCTCTCAAATCCCATGAGAGCCCATCAAGTTTGCAAAGCCGGTAAAAGGGCACAGTGACATGCTCAGGTCAAGAGAGAAAATATATGGGAGTCCTCTATAATTTATTTTAAAACTTTGTGAAATTATGCAGGGCATTTGGGTACAGAATGTTTTCAAAGGTCTATTACTGTCAAATAACTATTACTGGATGTCAGGGCTATGTTGAGTGTACGGGGAGTGTTATTGCCTTTTAATGTTGAGTGTCTGTAGAGGGTTATATCAACGCTGAGTCATAGTTTATCATTACTAGAATACCACCTTATTCATAGCAGTGACCATAAACTAATAATGTTGATGTGTCACAGGAAATGAAAGAGAACAAACTGGAAGTGAAATTGTATTCTATCTATCTTGAAGGGAAATTAAAGTTCAATAAAAGCTGTTCCTTTTTTATTGAAATGATTTACCATCCATATAAAGAAACACATTTAAATATGAGTTAACTGACTTTATTAAATGTTCCTTGACCCCCTTGAGTGGCTGAATATTTTTTGTAGTTCGTTTTTAAATGAACAAAATACGGAGATGATTTTCGAGTGATTTTATTATTATTTTTTTATGTAATCCCATCATTTGGATCACAGAAAACTGGGGGCAATTTTCACTAACGATTTGAACCCCAGAAGAAGCCAAATTTGAAAGTGGCCAAAGTTGATACATGTATAAATCAATGTTTTATTTCACAGAAGGATAAGTAATTTCCTTAATTGCCAGTCAATGTTGCTCACTCGGTGATGTAATGTGATGAATACCTCGCGTCAGTCGTGCTCTCAGTCCCAACGGTTGGCTGAACTGCTTTAAAATGCGCGCAGATGGGAGCCACACAAGCAGTGGAGTGAGTTCACCTAAATGCTCCTCTCACTCCGACAACCTTCCGCTTTGAAGAGGTTTCTGAAATGGACAAAAAAACTACTCATTGTTATACGCAAATATAGGCTGCATTGCGAGAGCGAGGATTGCAAAAATTGTTTTACCAACGGATGAATCTCCATGGATTGAACGGCAGCAATTGAAAATAGTATCAAATTAATAGTTTAGTATGATATTTGAAGAGTATATATTATTGGTTTGTGGCTGTACTATCCACTAGGGTTATGTCCATATTGACGCAGAAGAACTTTCCTTTCTGACGTTTCCTCGTTTCAGCTCCTAGGCTCGTGGACAGCGCAATGTGCCACCGCTTATAGCGCACATAGAAGTTAATATCGAAGAGGTAGCCTACTGATGTTGGAGGGAACAACCGAAAAGATGGAGTGCACAGGTCTAAGTAGAGAAAGTGCTGGTTCCGCCAAGGCACCCAAACACTTGTGGCGACAACCAAGAACTCACATCCGAATCAAGCAGCGTTTTCATTCCGACACCGAGCGTTACCTGACTCGCAACAGAACTATGGAGAAGGATCGCCCTGGGCTGAAAAAGCCACGAATGTCATGGCCATCCACATTTAAACGGTAATTGTAATGCTTCATTATTAATTGTGTTTTAATTAGCCTTACTGAACTCGATATCCTTTTGCAAATGCATTTTTGTCAATTCCAAAGTTGATAATACATGAGGGATAAAAGTGCTCAATTGAATGGCGGTATCTTAACAAACAACTCCACTTAATTATAATGTTAATATCCTCCCCACACTACATTTTGTGTGAAGTAAAGTCAATCAGGATGCACTGATTTAGCTCTTAACACAGAAAGGTATTGCGCTCATGCTGATTGAAGTGTGTGCATAATAATAACATTTAAAAAAAGGAACTACCTCTTTGCCCAGACTGGACTCATTGGACAGATGTTTGGTATTTTATGTAAATCCTTGCACCTCCAATAAGTATGATATGTTACGTTTGGTATGGTTACCAAAGACCAAAGATTACTGAAGACAGAAATGAGAGGAAGGAGGTTGGTAGGGGAGAATGGGTGGGTGTCAGTGGAGGCTGGTGGGAGGAGCTATAGGAGGGCAGGCACATTGTAAATGCTGGAATGGAATTAATGGAACGGTATCAAACATGGAATCCACATGTTTGACTCCGTTCCATTGATCCCATTCCAGCATTTACAATGTGCCTGCCCTCCTATAGCTCCTCCCACCAGCCTCCACTGGTGGGCATGTACCGGAGACCCCGGGGTTCCAGTCTAGAAGCACTCTTTCCACTGTGCTCAGAGGACACTTTCGGTATTGCAGTCTAGCTGAAGTCGAGCCCAAAAATACAATTTCCATAGACAGCCCCATATAGAAGTCGCAATTAGAAAATTTAATAAAATACACTTTTATCATTTTTGTGGCAAAAATATCCATTGACTTATTTAAGTGTTTGTCTTAGAGACCGATTTTGTTTTCCGTCACTCACAGATTAAAATATGAACATTTTATATTCATCCAATATCTGTCATGTTTCTGACGTGATGATGTCATCGTTGCTCGCGCTGCTTCAGTGTGCAGGCGTTATCGGCTCTGTAAAGCAGATGGCAACCAGCACGAAACGGTTTATGTGAACGTGAGTAGATTACGTTAAAAACAAGTCTGCCATCTTGAAAGCTTTCTCCAGTTCATATATACCCCAGTGCTTATACTTCAACAGTTTAGCAATCCAAAGGTTGTGTGTTCGAGTCGCGTCTGGGCCAACTGTAGCATTTTATCTAACCCTTACCCTAACCCTTATTCTAACCTTAACCCAATTCCCCTAACCTTTTACATGAATTCTCCTAACCTTTGTCGTTAGTTTTCCTAACCACCAACGTAAATTCTAATTCTCCCTGTAATTATCTTTTGACGCAACAAGCAACCTGGTCTCAGAGAAAGACATATATAATACTATACGTCCCCCAAGATGTATGATCTTACGAATTGCCCTGAGGCCCGGTTGCTTAGCCTGTAAACGGTTCTCGCCATCCCTCTTGTCTGTATGTCTAGAGATCAGTGCTAGGCTGCTTAAATTGGACTCACTCCCCCACCCCCAAAATGTTGGTGAGGTTCAGACCAAGGAAAAAGTGTGCAGCACTTTTTTCATTACTTAATATTACACGCAGACACACACTTTTATTTAATTTTGTATTTAACCTTTTATTTAACTAGGCAAGTCAGTTAACAAATTCTTATTTACAATGACGGCCTACCAAAAGGCAAAAGGCCTCCTGCTGTGACAGGGGCTGGGATTCAAAATAAAAAATACATTTGGTAGGCCATCATTGTAAATAAGAATTTGTTCTTAACTGACTTGCCTAGTTAAATAAAGGTTTAAATATATATATTTTTTTTAAAGTGTGTGTCTGCGTGTAAAATAAAGGGCAAGAAGTAAAGACAATAATGCATCACGCAAAGCAGCCACAACTGTCAGTAAGCGTGTCCGTTGTGGCTGCTTCACGTGTTGTATCGTTGTCTCTACCTTCCTGCCCTTTGTGCTGTTGTCTGTGCCCAATAATGTTTGTACCCTGTTTTGTGCTGCTACCATGTTGTGCTGCTGCCATGTTGTGTTGCTACCGTGTTGTTGTCATGTTGTGTTGTCCACACGCACACAATCACACGCACACATACACACATTGCTTCTCTGAGCATTTCCCATGGAAAGACAGTGTGGCTAGGGGCAGTTTGTGCTAGGGGAGCATTGGCCTACTAAAGTGAGAGGATATTGCGAATGGACCTTCCCCCTCTCTGTGGTCTCTGAGGTCATCTCAGTCTGCAGTCGAAGTTTGATCCTGGGTGAAATGTTTCTTGTTTAGTTGTTTTCATTCAACTGCCTGTAGATATTGGACTAATCAGCGTGAGATGGTGTTGTGCTGTGTCTGAATCCCTTACTTCTTCAAGCCACATGTAGACTAAGATGACACGGTCACTTTAAGATAAGATCAGACAATCATTAAAATCATTGACCGCATCACCCATCATCATCATCATCAATTGACATCAGATTGAAGTGTCATCTTCAACCTATTCAGTTGTAATTTCCTGTGATCTTTATGACCCTGTCTGTTTGGGCTGGCAACATTTTGGACTGGGGTCAGTAATGGTTCATGACCGGGCCTACCATTTATAGCATCAGTGTTTCACGTCACATTTCACCTCAGTGAAAAGAGCAGGGTTAACCACTCTGGAGGCCCACCGCCATGAAAACTGCCTACTGACTGCCGCTGACTGTTTGGCATTGAGGATAGTGTGGCTTTGAAATCACTGGAGGCTTCAGGTAGGAGTAGAGACGTGACTCACTCCATGCATTCTGCTTCCCGACACCTCATAGTTATGTATGAATGAATGCAGCTCTCCTCTATTGTCCCGTGACATTTTTATCCCACACTGATGACTCAAGTGAATTGAAGGTAGAGAGAGATGAACGGCCTGCTCCGTGGCTGAGGTGTGAGGGATGCTGCTGACTTTGCTGATAAACTGTGTTGTGTGTGGTCGTTTTTTTTAATTTTTTTTAGATAAGGCCCTAAGAACAGTATTTGTTAGATGATTGAGTCGTATTGACAAAATGACACAAATCCTCAATGTTCCTGAATGTAGCCTACTTCTTGCTGTCTACCCAAGTCGCTTGCTGGTGTTTCCATGCCGTTCACATGTTGGCCGTTAGATAACAGAGCCTAATAAAGGTCAGCGGGCCGCCCCAGACGCTGCCTCTCTGTCACTGCTCCTGTAAGGTCATGCTTCTGGGAAGAGTGACCCATATGTGGTCAGTGCTGCTACTGTTTTACTTGGACGCTCTGTTTGCTTTTAAAGCACTTTTGACACTGAGACAGTGGAAGGATTAGCCATTCCGTGGATGATGTTGCCATGGCACCCATCTGTTTTCGAGGATAATGGCTAAAGGTCTGTGGAAAGGGGATATGAAGCCCCAGCTTTAAATCTAGTGGCTTATGATCTAACTAGCCAATGTTAACATTGAGCAATGACAGACCGCTTGACAATTGGGGCCGATGCAACGCAAAATAAAAATAACCCCAGCTCCCGCTTAAATAAAAATAACCAAGTGCTGTGTGTCTGACTGGCCCAGGCGAGTGGGCTACAGGCCCACTGCCACTACGTTTGGGTATTACATCTGTCAGCCTCTCTCTCCCAGCCAATTACATTTGGTCCAGTCCATTCTAATTTTAGCTGGGTCCCGCCTCTTTCCCATCTCTGTTAAGTGGTGACATTTGGATAAATAGTGGAGTGGAGCAAGATGGACAAACAAAAAGAGAGAAAGCGTAAAGGTGGTGCTGAAAAGCGGAGAGAGAAGATTTATAACAAAATAACAAATTATTCATTTGGAGCTGTTACCAGTCAATCATCTCAGCCTGAATCTCAGCCATATATTAAAATTATACTATTATATTAACATTATACTTTTTATTGAATGTTATAATATTATACTAATATACAAATTTATACAAATTACTAATCCAGGTTGAGGATGGTGCATCTGCAGTAGACAGATTGAGCCAGAGCCAGGATGCCACTGCCACCCCCAACAAAAGTGTTAAATCTGTGGTGCAGAAGGTTTTCTTTTGTAAAGATGGGACCAACATGAAGTGGCTGTCATACAGTGAAGAGAACCATGCTTGGTTCTGCTTCATTTGGCATTTGCAAAGCCCACAGAGAACAGCCCTTTCATGAATGGAATGGCAGACTGGAAGCATATCCATCAGAGAGTGGAAGAGCATGAGAAGAGCATCATGTAGTCTGAAGCAGCTTATACGCTAGATGACAGCAGCATTGACCATGTCAACTTTTTAGAGATGATCATTCTGCTGGGAAAGTACGACCTGTGTATGAAAGAGCATCTCACTGCCTGCATATAGAAAAGCAAACAGTCTGGGTCAAGAGGGGGCAGAGGCTCTCTAATCACTCTTATCAAAGACTACCATCAATAACATCATTACCACCATCCAACATACAATACAGGCCACCATAGCAAGTGAAATCCAGGAAGCTGACATGTTTTCAGTCAAGATTGACACTACGCAGGACATTACAACATAAGATCAATGCTCTGTCATAGTCAGATATGTGACGAACGTCATCCATGAGAGGCTGGTGGCTTTGGTGAAATGCGAGGCATCCACTCGACAATACTTTGTCCAGGTACTGAGAGAAGTACTGGAAAACATTAAGCTTGGCATCCGCAAGTGCATTGGCAATTCCACTGATGGAGCCTCCAGTATGCAAGGCCAGTATAAAGGCTTCTCTGCCCTACTCTCTGCAAAGTCCACCAATCAAGTGCATGTGTGGTGCTATGAACACATTTTGAACCGTGTTTTGGCAGACACAACAAAGTGTCTTGGCAAGTGGGTCACTTTTTTCTCTCATTAACAACATAGCTGTGTTATTCTGTGAATCCTACCAGAGGATGAACATTTGGGAGAAGGAGAGCAAGGACCCAAGACACAGCTCCAATTGGAGAGACACGTTGGTGGGCTAAAGACAGTGCCTTAAAGAAGGTCTTTGGAGCTTTAGGAAATCCAGTTGAAGGTCTTTATGTTGATGTCCTTCTGACTCTTTCAACCATACAAGATCAGAAAAACATCAACACTACTGTACGAGTCAAGGCACAAGGATACATTGAGGGGTTGCTGAAGTATGAAACAATACTTACAGCTCAGATATTCCTCTGAATATTTCACGTCACTTCACCAGTCTCAAAATATCTTCAAACAAGTGGAATGGACATTCTGTCTGCGCATTGTATGGTTGTGTCTACAGAGGAGCAGCTGAAAGGAATGGCAAGAGATTTTGAAAAAGTCAAGGCAGCTGCAGACACATTTGTTCAGTGGGCCAACAGGAAGTTGCAGGAATGGGATGAGGAAACAGAGCTGGAGTTAGAGACCACTCTGTCAACGAAAAGGGCTCGAAAGAAGAAAACCATGCCTGGAGAGATGGCACGAGATGAGACTTTTACTGGGGCAGAGAGTGCATACAGGATTGGTGTCCTTAATCAAATTCTGGATACAGTTATAGATGGCATCCATCTGCAATTTATGAGTAATGGCACTTTTTAATGCCGACATGGCTCTTCTGGACCCTAAAAACTTTAGTCAGCGAACATCCAGTGCCAGTGGCCTTCCACAGACAGCCCTTCAAGAACTAAGCAAATGTTTGATCAAATTTGACTGCAGAGCAACGGTGGCCAATTTACAGAGTGAGCTCATGAGTCTGGCAGAACAGAGGACATGGTTAAAACAATCGGGATTTGAAGAATACACAACCAGGACTATGGAGGATCATGGACCTGAAGGAAATGAAGACGAGGTGGAGATGGTGAACAAGAGCTGTTCGTCTTGCAAGGACTGTCCAGTGTCTTACTACCGTATTCTTAGTCAGTACAACCTATTGACCGACTCATACCACATCCTGGGCCTTGCCTACAAGTTCCTACTTACCCTGTCAGTAACCTAGGTAGCTGGCTCAGGAGCACTCTATTTCAACAGCACCTGGAGGCTTTTATGCTCACGGCTACTGAGTGAGATGTTTTAATGGCCCTGGACAGTGACCTGGTTATAGATATAGTTAGCTGCTGCAGAAATTGCTAATTTAAGGAGGTGGGAAATATGTTTATTTTAATTTTATTCTATGACTTGCCTACTCACCTGTCTTTTCACCAACAAATGTCTTCCTGTATTATTTATTTTATTGGTCAGATGATTCCAGAGATTCTTGCCACCTTGCTGCCAGTGCCATTGTGCCAATATGTGCTCCTTGTTCTATTTTACATTTATTTCACTATATTGTTATAAATATTGTTCAGTAATCTTGTTTACATAAAGTGTGGCGTGGGTTGTGTGGGTGGTGGTGTATCGCTGGGGGGGTTTTGGTGGTCTGAGTCAAAAAGTCCAGGGACATTTTTCATTCCCAGCTTATGGTTGCTATGTTCTAAATGGGTGACCTGCAAATGCCAGCCGTTTCATTACTGATTTGGGTGTCCAGGTACATAGGGCTGGGAATTGTGATATGAGTTGCGATTCTATATATATATTGCGATTCAACACTGCGATTTTTATAACGATTTGATATTCCAAAAATATTGCTTACTATACAGTCATGTGAAAAAGTAAGTACACCCCCTGGAAAGTTCTCTTTTATTTGACATATTTGGATAGATAGAATCTTCACTTCAACACTACTGACTAAAGGTTAGCCAATTTAACAAAAAGTTACTACACCCCTACCTTTACCTTCACATAAAATGTTAGGTGTACCAAAACAAGTGCAAATGATTAGAAAGGTGTTGTCTGGCAAAAGTCAGTTGTGTCTTGATATTATTTTTTGAGAGCAGAGGCTTCTTCCTTCCTGATCTCCCATGTAGGCCAAGTTTTTGCAGTCTCTTTCTGACAGTGTACCCATGCAATTCGACATTGAATGTGGCAAGAGAGGCCTGTAGATCCCTTGATGTTACCCTGGGGTTCTTTGAGACTTCTATGAGCATCTTTCGGTCAGCTCTTGGGCTGACTTTGGTGGGACGACCTGTCCTAGGTAGTTTGCTAGTGGTCTGGAATTTTCGTCGGACAGTGGAATGATGTACTTTGAATTGCTTGGAAATGGATGATTTGTAACCCCTCCCAGACTCATGGGCATCAATAATCTTTCTTCTGAGGGCCTCGGTAGGTCTTTTGATCTTTGAATGATGTGTTACCACACACCCATATGGTTAAGTCCAGACCAATTTTCATATCTTTATGGAAGGCTGGACCCTCTCTGTTTTCTAATCCTTTGCACTTGTTTTGGTACCTAATTCTAATTTTAGCAATGTTATGTGACAGTAAAGGTAGGGGTGTACTAACTTTTTCCACATAAGGAAAAGTCATTTTTGTTTTTTAATTGCATAACATTTTCAAAGTTTTTAAATACTTTTTGTGTGATTTGTTAAATTGGGTAACCTTTATCTGTCAATAGTGTTGAAGTGAAGATTACATATTTATTTTATTTTACCTTTATTTTACTAGGCAAGTCAGTTAAGAACAAATTCTTATTTTCAATGACGGCCTAGGAACAGTGGGAACGACAGATTTGTACCTTGTCAGCTCGGGGATTCGATCCAGCAACCTTTCGGTTACGGGCCCAACACTCTAACCACTGGGCTACCTGCCACCCCAAATATGTAAAATAAAAGAACTTTCCAGGGGGTGTACTTTCTTTTTCACGACTGTATGTAATCCCCAACAGTAATTATTTATCATGAGAAGGCCATAAACAATAACTAGTAATGCTGCATAGTCCAAGAAAGGTTAAAATCGAACCTTTCTGCAAAAAATAGTTACTTTTGTAGTAGTCACTTTTAAGGGCTCAAGTACACAGTACAGATATGATACAAAATAGGAAATAACTGATATGATGTATTTCCTATTCAACAAAACTGTATGAATAAGGCTTGAAATTACTTGTCTGCTTTCTAAATATAGCATAATCAAATGATAAAACAACTAACTATACTATTGCACGTTCCTTTTAACTGTAAAATACAAATTGTATGTTTAGAGTTAAGAGAAAATATGCATATAAGTCTTGCTTGATCAAAACGTCTGCCCCCATCGCTGTGAACGTCTCACAGAGCTCTAGCTTGGCTTCCTAAACTCACTAGGAACTTGCCTCTTATATCATATTAATCTTGTCTGTCTATGGCAAACAGAAAGTGTTTTTTGTTCAAATCTATTCATTATTTTAGATTACTGGCTATAAATCGATCTCTAAATGTACTACAGCGACGAAACCATTCTCTCCTGCTGCGCTACGGAGTAATGATTCCAGGCATATGCGTTGTTAGGGTTCAGCCAGGAGTTGATGGACAGTCGGAAGAGCGAATGAAATGGTAGGAGGGACATACCAGATTCAAGAGGTGTCAGATTTCACATCCTGCTTAACACAGGCAAAATAAACATACTCCTGTGTCCGTGAAAATACAGGGCTACTGCTCAATGCAAGCCATTTTGATCTATGATGTCCACAGATCGATTTACAGTGCATTCGGAAAGTATTCGGACCCCTTCCCTTTTTCCACATCTTGTTACGTTACAGCCTTATTATAAAATGGATTTTAAAGAAGAAATCCTCGTCAATCTACACACAATACCCCATAATGACAAAGTGAAAACAGGTTTTTAGAAATGTTTGCAAATTAATACCTTTTCTACACAAGTAGTCAGACTCTTTGATATGAGACTCGAAATTGAGCTCAGGTGCATCCTGTTCACATTGATCATCCTTGAGATGTTTCTACAACTTGATTGAAGTCCACCTATGGTAAATTCAATTGATTGGACATGATTTGTAAAGGCACACCCCTGTCTATATAAGGTCCCACAGTTGACAGTGCATGTCAGAGCAAAAACCAAGCCATGCGGTCGAAGGAAAGCTCCGAGACAGGATTGTGTCGAGAAAGGGTACCAAAAAATGTCTGCAGCATTGAAGGTCCCTAAGAACACAGTGGCCTTCATCATTCTTAAATGGAAGACGTTTGGTACCACCAAGACTCTTCCTAGAGCTGGCCGCCCGGCCAAACTGAGCATTCGGGGGGAGAAGGGCATCGGTCAGGAAGGTGACCAAGAACCCAATGGTCACTCTGACAGAGCTCCAGAGTTCCTCTGTGAAGATGGGAGAACCTTCTAGAAGGACAACCATCTCTGCAGCACTCCACCAATCAGGCCTTTATGGTAGAGTGCCCAAATGGAAGCCACTCCTCAGTAAAAGGCACATGACAGCCTGCTTGTAGTTTGCCAAAAGGCACCTAAAGGACTCTCAGACCATGAGAAACAAGATTCTCTGGTCTGATGAAACCAAGATTGAACTCTTTGGCCTGAATGCCAAGCGTCACGTCTGGAGGAAACCTGGCACCATCTCTACAGTGAAGCTTGGTGATGGCAGCATCATGCTGTGGGGATGTTTTTCAGCGGCAGGAACTGGGAGACTAGTCAGGACAATGACCCTAAGCACACAGGCAAGACAACACAGGGGTGGCTTTGGGACAAGTCTCGTGAGTGGCCCAGCCAGAACCCGGATTTGAAGCCGATCGAACATCTCTGGAGAGACCTGAAAATAGCTGTGCAGCGATGCTCCCCATCCAACCTGACAGAGCTTGAGGGTCTGCAGAGAAGAATGGGAGAAACTCTCCAAATACAAGTGTGCCAAGCTTGTAGCGTCATACCCAAGAAGATTCGAGGCTGTAATCGCTGCCTAAGGTGCTTTCACAAAGTACTGAGTTAAGGGTCAGAATTTTTCAGTACTTTATTTTCTATACGTTTGCAATACTTTCAAAACAACTGCTTTTGCTTTGTCATGGGGTATTGTGTTGATGAGAAAATGAGAAAAAAAACATTTAATACATTTTATAATAAGGCTGTTAAGTAACAATACGTGGAAAATGTCCAGGGGTCTGAATTCTTTCCGAATGCACTGTATAAGCAAAAAGAACCACGCAAGGTCCCCAAAATAGGGGACTTTGCATCTGAGGTTTTAATATACTGATGCTACAATTTGCATACTGCCCAACCCTAGTGTGTATTGTTTGTGGAGAACCCAGTGCTCTGGTGAGTTGGGATGAGATGGGTAGTCATGATTTCCTTAACAGGCATCCGGTCCACATGGGATCTGTGGTGATTCATTGCTCTGCCATCGGGGCAGTGCTTAATTTGAGCCGGATCCTGCCAGAACCCTATCTCTCAATTTTGGACTGTTTCGTTTCGGAACCCATTTGCCAGGATCTGTTACCTCTTGTGGCATGAACAATTATTTTCACTGTTTACGATGTAAAAATTTGAATAAAAAAATAATTAAAAAAAGTTGTCTCCTCTGTAATTCTCCTGATCCCCCCCCAAAAAACTAATATGAAAACGGCCTTGAATTGATTAGTGTTGGGTTTATGGTTTGCGCAACATTGTAGCCTATAGACCAACGTGTGGCCATTGCTGTGGTGAAAGAGAGAAGCTTGCCTGTATCTTTCACAGAACTAGAATTTATATTCACGGTCTATGATATCTCTCCCTCTCTCTGCTCTAATAGACATGAGCCTGCAACTCTCATCTCTCCCACGTTGCACTTCATCATTTATTTCCTTATAGATTCATAGCTGCGGGAAGGGTGCTGGAGGTGCCGCAGCACCCCTGATAAATTGAAATACATTTGCCAAGGTTTGTTCAGAGAAAAATGTATGTTCTATAATTTACCCACAGAAAATCAATAGCTTTTTTAAATTTATTTTTTATATAGCCTAGCTGTGGATTGTGTGTAGCCCAATCACAAGGCATGCCTACAGTCAGGAACAAGCAGCAAATCTGTCAGTGAACAGCATGCAGCCAAATCAGGCCTTTTGCAATATTTCAAGTACAATTGCGGGAAAACACAGGTTGGAAAGCAAATGGATTCTGTGGAAAAGAGAAGACTAAGCTGTCTGTAGGCTGCAAAATATTTGATAAACTTTCGCCTATTGAGCGAACAGTATTGTTTTACAAAGTAAAACAAGAGAGATAGACTTTTGGCGCAAGAGCATCGGCCATTGCCTATCCGCTAAACTGGAAAGTTTTTTTTTACAACCATAACCTCCTTCTCATATTGTACAATATGTGTGTCTCCACACACCTAGGCCTAGGCTATTGATGGATTCAAGACAGGGTCGTTTTTATTGATCTCAGTTTGTCAGTGTCAAAGTAGCCTGTCATTTAAATTATTTGTGAGATATAATAAAATATTCTGCTAAAGTCTCCAGTCATCTAAAATGGTGTAGAATTGCATGAAATGCGTTTATAAAGAGCCTTATTTTCCCGGACCCTAGCCTTAAAAAAATCTTCTCCATGTGTGCAACTTCTGCAAGCACCTCTTCTCTACTGCTCTATGCCAGAACGTAAAAGCTATGATAATGCATGCAAACTTTTTGTTGTTGTTGTTTTTTCATGAGTTCCAGTGTCTTGAGTGCCCCCCAGGTCACCTCCCTCTCTGAACACTTTTTGTTCCGGCACCTCACAATTAGGTGGAAGCCAGCCGGGCATTAGGGGATTAAGGAGGAAGCCTCTGCTCGAACAAAGCCAGATGAGTAGGAATGAAAGGAAGTCTAGTTCTTTGTCAGAGAGCGAGGTTAAGATGTGAGATTGTAGAGTCGTACTGATCTTCTCACTGGCTCCTAAAATGGCTCCTCTCGCCAGAGCAGTTTCTCTACAAACAATGGCCGTAGGTGTCTCATGCATACCTTGTTCCCCCCTCAGAAGTGGTCATCATCAGGGAGATCATTTCTCATTTGCTCTCCGATTCTCTCATTCATGGCTAGACAGGAGTTTTTTCTGATGAGGTGCAAATTATGTTTTAATCCTTGCACTTTAAGGCCATTAAAATGGTCCTTCTCAAAGCTTGATGAGGTTCTAAGTTCATCCACTTGAAAATATGTTTTTGTATTTATATGAGTATTTGGGTCTTCGGTCACCTTGTCATAAGCGTTAGCACCGTTCGTCTTCTCCTTTACCCATGGCCATGGAAACGTTCCTGGTAATTATTGGATTAGAATCCTTCCCATTGTCTCGTGAAGGCTAGGAGTTAAATCACCTAATTTGTTCTACACTATCAAGAGATTTCCGAGACCCAATGCGTTGTTTATTTTTCTTATCTTCTTTCTGTTGGCTTTTGACGAAGAAGTGCAGTGAAAATGCTAATTGTTCAGGTTTAATTGTCCTTATGGACGGATGACCAGGTCCTCTAGTGATTCAGATTTATTTGGGGCTATTTGTTTCCCTGGGGTGGCAGCCTTGCATCATAGCATAGCAAAAACCCGGTCTCTTCATTCTCACCCCAAGATTTGTGATGAGAAAAGACTGCCAAGTTGCCCTGAAGCTGTATAGAGCTCCACATTATTACGGTGTTCACTCACTACCTACCAAGTTGTACAATTGCTCATGGAAAAATCTGTACCTGATAGCTATGGTCTTGTTTGTTTCTATTTTATGACTCAATATGTTATAGAAACCTTTATTCAGATTACTTTTATATTGGTACTTTGCTCTGCTTACAAGGATAACCAAGGATGACTCACAAGAAAAATGCCTATCTTCAAGATGGGTCTGTCAAGTATGAAAATAAAACCTCCCTTCCTAATTGTCAAGGCCAGGGTTTGTTTTCCCCACCTTTCCAGCCAAATGATCAAGGCCCTCAGTTGTAAACATGCTAATTTCTTAGCAGGTGAGTCAGCCTGGTGTAATAGATTAGAAGATTATCTTTGTGTCAGCTGGGCCACACGGGTGTCTCTTTTTTATTTCATTTAATTATCTCATTAGCAACAGATACCTGGACATGAAAGCAAAGCCTAGTCATCCTCCTCTTGTTGAGGCAAGTATTTCTGTTGTTTATTTCTTTGGAACGTCAAAGCCATCAGCCCGGCCAGGAGTGTGTGATGAATGCGAAATGGGGGCCAGGCAGGGCTATCATTAAGCACCGTGTCATGCTTGCGTCAGCTAAAAGACCAAGCTGTTATGAGTAGGGCCGGGAGTCCACAGGGAGCACTCGTGATTCTGGAGAAAGGAAATGGAGCTCTGTTTGCAGGGGGGAGAGAGGGATGAGGACATTCTAGATTAAGCTCACTTCAGAGCCAGGGGATGTCTTCCAACGTCAGCAAACCATAAAGGTTTTTTAAACAATATATATCATTCTTTAACACTGCTTCCACCGGCAACGAGCCATGGTGTAATTTTTGGGTATTTTTTTTTACAACAGATACAGACACACAGTACCAGTCAAAGGTTTGGACACACCTACTCATTCAAGGGTTTTTCTTAATTTTTTACTATTTTCTACATTGTAGAATACTAGTGAAGACATCAAAACTATGAAATAACACATATGGAATCATGTAGTAACCAAAAAGTGTTAAACAAATCAACTTCAAAGTAGCCACCCTTTGCCTTGATGACAGCTTTGCACACTCTTGGCACTCTCTCAACCAGCTTCATGAGGTAGTCACCTGGAATGCATTTCAATTAACAGGCGTGCCTTCTTAAAAGTTAATTTGTGGAATTTCTTTCCTTCTTAATGCCAATCAGTTGTGTTGTGACAAGGTAGGGCTGGTATACAGAAGATAGCCCTGTTTGGTAAAAGACCAAGTCCATGTTATGGCAAGAACAGCTCAAATAAGCAAAGATAAATGACAGTCCATCATTACTTTAAGACATGAAGGGTCTGGGGATGCTTTGCTGGTGACACTGTCAGTGATTTATTTAGAATTCAAGGCACACTTAACCAGCATGGCTACCACAGCATTCTGCAGCGATACGCCATCCCATCTGCTTAGTGGGACTATCATTTGTTTTTCAACAGGACAATGACCAAAAACACACCTCCCAGGCTGTGTAAGGGCTATTTGACCAATAAGTAGTGATGGTGCTGCATCAGATAACCTGGCCTCCACAATCCACAATCATTCAAGACTGTTGGAAAAGCATTCCTCATCAAGCTGGTTGAGAGATTTCCAAGAGTGAAGCTGTCATCAAGGCAAAGGGTGGCTACTTTGAAGAATCTCAAATTATAAAATATATTTTGTTTTTTTTAGTTACTACATGATTCCATATGTGTTATTTCATCTTTTTGATGTCTTCACTATTATTCTACAATGTAGAAAATAGTAAAAATAAGGAAAATCCCTTGAATGAGTAGGTGTGTCCAAACTTTTGACTGGTACTGTATTTCATGATGTGTAGCCTAAAGTGCGCAATGACGTGCCAAATCGGTGATTTAGTAAATTTTTATTGGGTAAGCATTTAGAATAAGCTGCCTCAATATTTGCAGCCGTAAGTGGTAATATCTCTATAGGAGCTGATCTGTCGTCAGTATTTTGGAATGATTCTAATGTTCAGGTAAGATTTGAATTCAGAAAGCTGATCTGAGACCAGCTCTGGGTTTCTTTCCATCCTATCTGTATTGACACATGCTTCAATGACGCACTTAGCGACACGCATGTTAGCTACATTTTCGGTTGTGCGTGATGACGTAGTGCACATAAAAATAACTTTTGCGGTTACATAAAAAAAATAAACAACAAGTGAAATGGGTTTCCATCGCATTTTCAACTCTGCTTATTGTTTTGTCACAACATTCTTTTTGTTTCATAGTGAATGTGACCAATCATAACTTATTTCATCTGTAGCCTAAGAAAATGCATAATTTCCCGACTCGTAGTGGGAGGACCACAAAACATGGCATCGCGTGACTCCAAGTTTATTTCAATATGATAGTTATTATGTAAATTTTGTGCATAAAAGCATTTCCACAGCCATTTCTCACATAATACATTTTACACAAAAAGATCCCACCTTGTCTAGTGTATTTTGTTTTGTCTACATTTGGAAAGTTTCCCGACAAATTTTCTCTTTCCATCAGGCCTCTCATTCGATTTTTTTTATCCGACATGTATTTGACTCGCTTAAAAAGGTTGGAAACCTGGTTAGACACTCAAGATAAAATGTAACGTTGGGAAATCTCATAAATGTGTTCGATAAGCAGCCGGCCGGGAACAGGAGACCCATGAGGTGGCGCACAATTGGCCCAGAATCGTCCGGGTTAGGGGAAGGTTTGGCCGGCCAGGATTTCTTTGTCCCATCACGCTCTAGCGACTCCTGTGGCGGGCCGGGCGCATGCACGCTGACACGGTCGCCAGGTGTACGTTGTTTTCTCTGACACATTGGAGCGGCTGGCTTCCGGCTTGAAAGGGGTTGTGTTTCGGAGGACGCACGGCTCTCGACCTTCGTCTCTCCTGAGTCCGTATGGGAGTTGCAGCGATGTGACAACCAATTTTATATATACCACGAAATTAGAGCAAAATTAAAAACATTTATAAAAAAAAAAGTAAAAGAAGCCTTCGATAAGTCAGCCTCCGCATTAGTTATGTATTACAAAGAGATCCCTACATATTGAGTTTTGAGAATATTCTAGCCGCATATGTTTCAGTGCATTTACAAGCCCATTACTGCTGCCCTTGCAGTGCAGTGACCTGCCCCGGAAGAGAGTTGATTTTTGTAGACAGTTTTTAGGGCTGGTGTAGTCCGCTCTATCAGATACAAACACAATTATAATTTTGGGAAAATTGCAGAAAGCTTTTAGTATAAACAAGACCCTGTCCAATACCATGCTTTTAGTTCTGATAAAATATGTTTTGTGTAAAAAAAAACAAAAAAACAATATAGATATGTCTGCTAATATTCCTGCACTCAGCACTATAACGTTTTTGTTGAAAATACTCTACACACATAGGTCTACTGTTCATGCTTCACAACCTCCGTAATTGCATTTGTTTGACCTGTACCTTGTGATGCGATGTCATGCTGATCCAATCTGCCTGCAAACAAATGGACAAAATTGCACAATTCATCACTGTGCCCTACGGTTTAATATTTTCCCGGTATTTTACATGTGTTCTATCTGGAGAATAAATCTCTTTGCTCCCGGGTAACACAGTATTTCCTGCCAAAACCGGAAGTGTCATTCTAAAGCATATAAATATGTCTGGATTTGTTTCAAGCTTTGATCGGCATGAAAATTTAAGACTGATGCTACCAGAGCAGATGAGCCCTAAATTAAATTCATTTTATGAGCCCAAGGCCAAAAAAGCCCAAATGATTGTACCGTTATTCAATAGGATATATTATAGGCTACAGCACATTATGCAAGGCAGAATAACATAAAAGCCCATAGATGTATGCTCTCTTGGGTAAATTAATGAAACTAGCTCCAGTAATCTTTTTGAGTGTGAACTGTATTGGACTGTATTGTATGGACTGGAATGACTCGTTTAAATCATGAAGCTGGGAGAGAACATGGGATGCTGGTGCAGGACATCAAATCAAAGTTTATTGGTCGCGTACGCAGTTTAGAAGGTTTTATAGCGGTGCAGCAAAATGTGTATGTTACTAGTTCCTAACAATGCAGTCAAATGTCAAACAGCTCAAATGTATAGAAAAATACAAAAGAAATTAAGTCAAGAAATCAAGAACGGCAGAATCCAATTAACAACCCAAATAGCACTGTAGCAGTATCAAAATGCAATCTATACATACAGTATGTACAGCAGTAGATATATTAGTGAGCTATATCAAGAATTCAGTATATAAATAAATATACCGTGGGTATAAACAGTGTAAATAGAATGGCCTTGGTCAGGGAGGTTGACCAAGAACCCGATGGTCACTCTGACAGAGCTCCAGAGTTTCTTTGTGGAGATGGGAGAACCTTCCAGAAGGACAACCATCTTTGCAGCACTCCATCAATCAGGCCTTTTATGGTAGAGTGGCCAGACAGAAGTCACTCCTCAGTAAATGGCACATGACAGCCCGCTTGGAGTTCGCCAAAAGGCACCTAAAGGAATCTCAGACCATGAGAAACAAGATTCTCTGGTCTGATGAAACCAAGATTGAACTCTTTGGCCTAAATGCCAAGCGTCACATCTGGAGGAAACCTGGCACCATCCCTACGGTGAAGCATGGGGGTGGCAGCATCATGCTGTGGGGATATTTTTCAGTGGCAGGGACTGGGAGACTAGTCAGGATCGAGGGAAAGAAGAACGGAGCAAAGTGCAGAGATCCTTGATTAAAACCTGCTCCAGAGCACTCAGGACCTCAGACTAGGGCGAAGGTTCACCTTCCAACAGGACAATGACCCTAAGCACACAGCCAAGACAACGCAAGAGTGGCTTCGGGACAAGTCTCTGAATGTGCTTGAGTGGCCCAGCCAGAGCCTGGACTTGAACCCATCTCTGGAGAGACCTGAAAATAGCTGTGCCGCAATGCTCCCCATCCAACCTGACAGCTTGAGAGGATCTGCTGAGAAGAATGGAAGAAACTCCCCAAATACAGGTGTGCCAAGCTTGTAGCCTGGTGGGGTAGGTGCGTTGGACCAGTAAACAAAAGGTTTCTGGATCGAATCCCCGAGCTGACAACAAAATTCTGTCGTTCTGCCCCTGAGCAAGGCAGTTAATCCACTGTTCCCTGGGCGCTGATGACGTGGATGTCGATTAAGAGGGTTTAATGAGGAAGACACATTTCAGCTGAATGCATTCAGCTGTACAACTGACTAGTATCCCTCTTTCCTTTCTCCTTGTTGCTTCATACCCAAGAAATATCGAGGCTGTAATCGCTGCGAAAGGTGCTTCAACAAAGTACTGAGTAAGGGGTCTGAATACTTATGTAAATGTGATATTTCAGGGAGATGCAGTTGATGGAGAGCGAGAGACTGATTAAAAACATTGATATTCGAGTGATAGGCTGTTTTTTAAAACTCTGTAGCTACAGTAAAAAAAAAAAAACACCAATACAATAAAAAAATAAGGTGATTATCTGTACTGGGTCTCTTTTAACCGCTTTGAAGACTGCTGCTACAGCTAACTCGAAGTGAGCCTGTCTATTATTTGGGCGAGGTAGCCAACACACACACACACACACTAGAGCTGCATGGTTTAAGATGAAATTCAAGTTACCTTCAATACTACTGTATATTTTGGCCGCAATATGAGACGAGCTCAAAATCCAGAGAAAGGACAGAAGAAAGAATTGCTTTTAAACTTCTTTGAACCCAATGAGCCCCACCGTATCGCCTGCTCATTTTGGACTTCTAACCCCTTTTAAACCTTGTGTGTTTGAGCTACCGGGTTGTACCATTGGATTTATATATTTCTTCTGCATCAGATATCAACAGTTAGTTGTGTGATTAACGGGAGCTGAGCTAGAGCAGTGTTTGAGACATGGGCGGATCCCGGAGGGGCCCGGGGCCGAGCCTTTTTTCAAAATGGTCTGTAGAGTCAATGGTTTGAGCTACGAACTATTAAAAGCTATCTATGAAAAGCTGAGACTCTCACGAACAGAGTCGTTAGAAGGTAAGGAGTTCTTCAATATAGAACATTATTGGAAATTCCAGGGCATAGTTACTGTAATAAGTTCACATAATCACTGTCACAAACTCCACACAGTTGTCACTGACTAGTTGGATATTCATTTCCCAGTTAGAAATAAATTGTGTACTTACAGCATTAATATAAATACCTTTTTATGAGTTTTTGCTGTGGCGGACTGTATTTTCTTTTATTGACATTTGTCAAAACTCATGAATGCAATTGTTTATGTCAAATAGTTTTGTGTTCTACTTGTAGCCCTTGTCGTCCCGAAAAGAAAATGATAAACCACTTCATTGTGAGGTTAAATACATGCTCTGGGCATAAATGAAAGTCAGATAAATGAAAAGCCAATTTTTCGCTGGAATCTCAGGACTGATAGGGTTAACACTTCCAAATGTTTTTGTTTATTTATTGATGACAACTTGACAACCTTTTTGTCGTTATCTGTCTTCACCCTGAGACCAGACAAAGACTATGGTGTATACATCAAGCAGCCATCTTTTGGGAGAGTTAAAACAGCGTACAGAACGTTATTTCTCTTTGCTTTAACCTGCACTATGGCATTCAGCTTTTATGAGATGAGCATGTATTCACTGAAAAGACAGACAACCTCAGTCTCAGAGTCTTGAAGTAGCGGGAAATTCATTGAGGCATCTGAATGGCACTGTCATTGTCACGTGCTTGTTTTGGCAGAAATAATTTCAAACATGACCTTTTATGCAAATCTCTAATCTTGCTGAGACTAATCTAGTGCTGCCACTCTAATCTATGCTTATATCTGATTGGGTCATATACAGTGCATATGTGTTCCCTTTGGATTAATGTATGCACCAGACCAGCACTGAGCACTCGAATAGTACCTTTTTATTAACAATATTTGTTTTTATGCTGTGTATGTGAAGTATTAATGAAATTAATTGGGAAATGGTATCTGCTTAGGGAAGCCATAGTTAAGATGTACTTAAAGGTCCAATGCAGCTGTTTTTTTTTTTTTTTTTTTAAATCTCGATGTCAATTCAAAACAGGCTCAAATTCTAGACGGTCTTTTCAAACAGCTCGTACACTTAAAGGGCATTATCATAATGTTCACAATGTCACAGTATGTGTGTGAAATATACTGTATAAAAAAACACAGGAAAGTCATGTTTTGGTCTGCACCAAGAGGTTGGTTTAATTACTGAAGTTGGTGGAACATCTAGTACGAGCGGATGTTATTTTCAGTGTCCATGCATGTTTAAATTAGCGTCAACCCCATTAGCTTTGGGAATCGAAACCCACTATCCCCAGTGATTACACCTCATCCTGATAAACTGTGAAGACGACCAAGGTACTATCAAGACGGCCAAGGTACTTATTATTGGAGCCAAAGCACACAGAGAGAATCTGCCCACACGTTTTAATTCACAGGCAATAAAGATGAAACCCCAGGTAAAAAAAAACTAGGTGACATTTTAGATTCTGAACTCAATTTCAAATATCACATTAGGAAAGTGACAAAAATAGCTTTTTACCCCCCCGAGGAATATTGCCAAGGTACGGACGTTTCTCTCTCAGGCTGATACAGAAATACTCAACCATGCTTTTATTACAAGCAGGCTTGACTACTGCAATGCTCTCCTGTCTGGTCTACCCAAGAAAGCCATTGGTCAACTGCAAAACATACAGAATGCTGCAGCATGGGTACTGACCAAGACCAGACAGAGAGCACACTACATTACACCGGTTTTAAAGTCTCTGCACTGGCTGCCTGTGAGTTTTATAATTCATTTTAAGATTATTCTATTGCTTTTTAAATCAATCCACGATTCTGCACTCCAGTACATATCAGACATGCTTTTGAGTTATGTACCCAGTAGGTCCCTCAGGTCCTCTGGCACTGGCCTTTTAACTATCCCAAAGCCTAGGACCAAGAGGCATGGAGATGCAGCCTTTAGTTATTATGCACCCTGCCTCTGGAATAGCCTGCCAGAGAACCCGAGGGGGCCGAAACTGTGGACATCTTGGAAAGAGATCTTAAAAAACACCTTTTTAGCTTTGCTTTTCCTTACAGTTTTTTTTGTATGAAAGATGAACTCTCTAGACCAGGGTTTCTTAATCCTGGTTCTGGGGATCCGAAGGGGTGCACATTTTTTGGTTTTGCCCTAGCACTGGATTCCACTAATCAAAGGTTTGATGATGAATTGATAAGTATGGCATGAGGGCAAAACCAAAAATCTGCACCCCTTTGAATCCCCAGGAACAGGATTAAGAAACACAGTTTTAAACATATTTTAGCCCCATATTGAGACATACAGCTTTAACAGTTTCTCACACTTGAGAAACTTGCTTTGCTTCATTGCCGTTGAGGAAAGTAATGTATTTTCTCTAGTTTGTTTTCCAGAGTTGGCTCAAATTATGATAGCATTTTACCTCCTCTAAAGTATACATAGACATTTACCCCTGTGTCGCAGCACCTTCAAAATATAGCTTTCTCACAGAGGATGCATGGATCACCTCCACAGAATGACAAGTCTCTTTAGTAACCCCTTGCTGTGCTTGCCTCAGAAACATGTTCCTCCCCAGAGGGTGTGGAGCAATTTTTATTAACCTTTATTTATTCAAGGGAGCCCAGGTCTCATTTTCAACAATGTTCTGGGGACATAAAATGTAAAATAAAACCACAATATACAAGATAAAACAACTAGTACATCACATTAGAACATCATAAACACGTTTATAAAGTCAATCAAAACAATTTCACACCTCTGTGAACTCATTCATCATCAGGGTTTTTAAAATGCCTTAGTGGCATCATGGAATCCAAATGTAATGTATCTTATAAGTGATTCCAAAAATGTGGAGAGTTAAAACTAAAAGAGGGTTTACCTAGATTGGGGGAGACCAAAGGAACCTGAAGAGTTAACCAACCCTGGTAGTTTTTATAGTAGAGCTTAGTAAACAAAAAAGGTGTAATCTTTAATGAGGACCAGCCAGCCTTTTAGTGCAGGATAGGGAGGAGGTAAGTGAACTGGCATTGTGGTGTCGTGACAACAACCTTTTCCTCAACGTCAGCAAAACAAAGGAGCACGTATACATTCATGCAGCACACACACACACACACACACACACACACACACACATCACAACTGCTGCTACCAGGCTCTTATTATACTGCTCAGTTTATACACTGCACCTGTGGGAAAGTAGCAAAGATGTTCCTGTAGCTACAAATCTACCGACTGCATGGTTGTATTGTATGGATGTTTCCCTTAAGATTACATGCACTTATTGGCCTTTTTTGCTGTTGAATGCAAGTTTGCGTTCATTTACAGATTTGAGCTTTTGATAACCACAAGGGGGCAGCAAGGGATGTAAAATGACTGGAGTACTGGTTACAATGGAGCTTTCCTTTTTGTGTGCTTTATAACCATTGATGTTAGGGTCATATTTCGTCAATATTTTCTTTATGGTCATCTATATTAAAAAAAATAAGCTGTATGATCTGAGCAGTAGGGAGAAAAGGCTTACTTTTTAAAAGTCTGTGTGAATGTGCCGCTCTGAATATACGTGCACTCAGTGCTAGTCTGTTTGTGTACACACTGTAGTTGTAACCATAGTCATTATTTCCACAGTGCCACACCATTCACCTGTACTAGACACCCTTAAAGGAAATCCACTCAAACCATATTTTGGTATTTTTTACATTAGTCCACTGTTGATATAGTCCCAGAATGTGATATGACACTTTGCTTCTTGAAAATCCTATGTCTTGAAAACGTGACTGCTGACATGCAAAACATTTTGGGACTGTAACAACAGTGGACTAATGTTTTTGAGTGGGGGTTTCCTTCAATAGCATACTCATTGTAGATGCAGGTTCAAGGAAGGTCACTGACATATCCTCTAGCGTTTAAAAAATAAATAAATACACACTTTTTGCTTTTGAGGAGCTGCTGGTTGCCTAGGAGATGTTGCAGAGTGTAACAGACAATCAGGAAGATGTGATTATGCAGCATGGCGAAGGCTGCTATGGTAGAGCACCTACTGAACTCAATAACCATACTTCACTAAACATGTGAACTGGTGCTACATTTGTGCTCATTGATAACGTAGAGAAGTTAAAACGTTCATCAAAAAAGGTGAATATTAAGCGAAGACCTTACTTGTTTTCCGATTTCAAGATTTTCCAATGAGCCTGCTTTTTAGTCCAGGTGTAGGTTAATCTGGCACATATTTTAAGGATCGTGATGAAGTATTGGGTTTTAAAAAAAATCCCCACATAACAGGTGCACATTTTGTATCCGCAATCTGGCCCACTGACTCTTCCTCTTGCGAACGTATACCCATGCCAGGGACAGGCGTGCCAGGGCTTGGCAGCTCTAGTCCATAGAGGCTTCTCTTTGCCATCTCTGACTGACAGGCAGTGACACACAGACGGTTCTGTCCAAGTTCTTGTCTTTTCCAAAGGAGATCTTCGTATTGCACCCATTTCTATACCCTTGTTCCCCAGAGAGGATTTTACTATTATTTGATTCTTCCATCTGGGCTTTTACCTTGAAAGTTCTGTGTTCTTCACTTGTTTACATTTTCTGCACTACATTCTGAGACCAATCTCTTCCACTCCTTGATATTTCTAATTTACTCTTTAGCTAACATGCAGTGCCTTCAAAAAGTATTCACACCCTTGACTTATTCCACATGTTGTTCTCTTACAGTCTGAATTTAAAATGGATTCAATTGAGATTATTTTGTCACTGATCTACACACGATACCCCATAATGTCAAAGTGGAATTATGTTTGTAGAAACTTTTACAAATTTAATTTAAAAAATGAAAAGCTGAAAATGTCTTCAGTAAATAAGTATTCAACCCCTTTGATATGGCAAGCTTAAATACACTAGATATTCCAATTCATCCCAAAGGTGTTCGATGCATTTGAGGTCAGGGCTCTGTGCAGGCCGGTCAAGTTCTTCCACACCGATCTCCACAAAACATTTCTGTAAGTTGGAAGTACAGAATTTTATACAATGTCATTGTATGCTGTACCGTTACGATTTCCCTTCACTGGAACTAAGGGGCCTAGCCCAAACCATGAAAAATAGCGTTCTCCTGGCATCTGCCAAACCCAGATTTGTCCGTTGGACTGCCAGATGGTGAAGTGTGATTCATCACTTCAGAGAACACGTTTCCACTGCTTCAGAGTCTAATGTCAGCAACCTTTACACCACTCCAGCCGACGCTTGGCATTGTGCATGGTGATCTTAGGCTTGTGTGTGGCTGCTCGGCCATGGAAACCAATTTCATGAAGCTCCAGACGAACAGTTATTGTGCTGACGTTGCTTCCAGAAGCAGTTTGAAACTCGGTAGTAAGGGTTGAAACCGAGGACAGATGATTTTTACTCGCTTCAGCACTCGGCGGTCCTGTTCTGTGAGCTTGTGTGGCCTACCACTTCGCGGCTGAGCCGTTGTTGCTCCTAGGCATTGCCACTTCACAATAACAGAATTTACAGTTACATTTCTAGCAGGGCAGAAATTTGACGAACTGACTTGTTAGAAAGGTGGCATCCTATGACAGTGCCACGTTGAAAGTCGATGAGCTCTTCAGTGAGGCCGTTATACTGCCATTGTTTGTCTATGGAGATTGCATGGCTGTGTGCTCAAATCAAATATTTGATTACAATTGTATTTGTCACATGCGCCGTATATTAACAGGTGTAGACCTTACAGTGAAATGCTTAACCTACAAGCCCTTAAGAGAAGAAAGAATATCATATGTTAAAGAGTAAACATGTACTTAACTAGTAACACATTAATAACATGTACTTAACTAGTAACACATTAAGACATTAATAACATGTTCTTAACTAGTAACACATTAACACATTAATAACATGTACTTAACTAGTAACACATTAAGACATTAATAACATGTACTTAACTAGTAACACATTAATAACATGTACTTAACTAGTAACACATTAAGACATTAATAACATGTTCTTAACTAGTAACACATTAACACATTAATAACATGTACTTAACTAGTAACACATCAAGACATTAATAACATGTACTTAACTAGTAACACATTAATAACATGTACTTAACTAGTAACACATTAATAACATGTACTTAACTAGTAACACATTAATAACATGTTCTTAACTAGTAACACATTAATAACATGTACTTAACTAGTAACACATTAAGACATTAATAACATGTACTTAACTAGTAACACATTAATAACATGTACTTAACTAGTAACACATTCAGTTGCATGGACTCACTCTGTGTGCAATAATAGTGTTTAACATGATTTTTGAATGACCACCTCAATTCTGTACACCACACATACAATTATCTATAAGGTCCCTCAGTTAACCACAAAGACCAGGGAGGTTTTCCAATGCCTCGCAAAGAAGGGCACCTATTGGTAGATGTTTAAAAAATATATCAAAAATATTGAATATCAACTTGGCACTAAAGGAATACTGGAGCAAATCAATTCACTTTTTTCCTGAATACAAAGTGCTATGTTTTGGGGCAAATACAACATTACTGAGTACCACCAGCATAGCGGTGGTTGCATCATGTTATGGGTATGCTTGCTATCATTAAGGACTGGGGAGTTTTTCAGGGTAAAAAAGAAACGTAATGGAACTAAGCACAGGCAAAATCCTAGAGGAAAACCTGGTTCAGTCTGCGTTCCACCAGACACTGGGAGATTAATTCACCTTTCAGAAGGACAAAACCCTAAAACACAAGGCCAAATATACACTGGAGTTGCTTACCAAGAAGGCAGTGAATGTTCTGAGTGGCCAATTTACAGTTTTGAAAATCTACTTGAAAATCTATTGCAAGACCTGAAAATGGTTGTCTAGCAATGATCAACAACCAATTTGACAGAGTTTGATGAATTTTGAAAAGAATATTGAGAAAATGGACTCATCTCATCCGGACTCACTGCATCTCAGTGCTAGAGGCGTCACTACAGACAACTGTGGTGGAGAGATCAGAATTAGCTAAGTAACATACAGTTGAAGTCGGAAGTTTACATACACTTAGGTTGAAGTCATTAAAACTAATGTTTCAACCACTCCACAGACTTCATGTTAACAAACTATAGTTTTAGAAAATCGGTTAGGACATCTACTTTGGGCATGACACAAGTAATTCTTCCAACAATTGTTTACAGACAGATTATTTCACTTATAATTCACTATATCACAATTCCAGTGGGTCAGACGTTTACATACACTAAGTTGACTGTGCCTTTAAACAGCTTGGAAAATTTCAGAAAATTGTCATGGCTTTAGAAGCTTCTGATAGGCTAATTGACATAATTTGAGTCAATTGGAGGTGTACCTGTGGATGTATTTCAAGGCCTACCTTCAAACTCAGTGCCTCTTTGCTCAACATCATGGAAATTGTAGACTGGTTCATCCTTGGGAGCAATTTCCAAATGCCTGAACGTACCACGTTCATCTGTACAAACAATAGTACGCCGGTATAAACACCATGGGACCACGCAGCCGTCATACCGCTCAGGAAGGAGACACGTTCTGTCTCCTAGAGATTAACGTACTTTGGTGCGAAAAGTGCAGATCAATCGCAGAATAACAGCAAAGGACCTTGTGAAGATGCTTGAGGAAACGGGTACAAAAGTATCTATATCCACAGTAAAACAAGTCCTATATCGACATAACCTGAAAGGCCGCTCAGCAAGGAAGAAGCCACTGCTCCAAAACCGCCATAAAAAAGCCAGGCTACGGTTTGCAACTGCACATGGGGACAAAGATCATACTTTTTGGAGAAATGTCCTCTGGTCTGATGAAAAAAAATAGAACTGTTTGGCCATAATGACCATCGTTATGTTTGGAGGAAAAAGGGGGAGGCTTGCAAGTCGAAGAACACCATCCCAACTGTGAAGCACGGGGGTGGCAAGCATCATGTTGTGGGGGTGCTTTGCTGCAGGAAGGACTGGTGCACTTCACAAATAGATGGCATCATGAGGAAGGAAATGTATGTGGATATATTGAAGCAACATCTCAAGACATCAGTCAGGAAGTTAAAGCTTGGTCGCAAATGGGTCTTCCAAATGGACAATCACCCCAAGCATACTTCCAAAGTTGTGGCAAAATGGTTTAAGGACAACAAAGTCAAGGTATTGCGCTGACCTCAATCCTATAGAAAATTTGTGGGCAGAACTGAAGTAGCGTGTGTGAGTCAGGAGGCCTACAAACCTGACTCAGTTCTGTCAGGAGGAATGGGCCAAAATTCACCCAACTTATTGTGGGAAGCTTGTGGAAGGCTACCGGAAACGTTTGACCCAAGTTAAACAATGTAAAGGCAATGCTACCAAATACTAATTGAGTGCATGTAAACATCTGACCCACTGGGAATGTGATGAAAGAAATAAAAGCTTAAATAAATCATTCTCTCTACTATTATTCTGACATTTCACATTCTTAAAATAAAGTGGTGATCCTAACTGACCTAAGACAGGGCATTTTTACTAGGATTAAATGTCAGGAATTGTGAAAAACTGAGTTTAAATGTATTTGGCTAAGGTGTATGTAAACTTTCGACTTCAACTGTAGATAATTAAGATGTCTTATCTGCAGAATATGCTTATATGATTGAGCTGTTGAACTCTTATCATTAGAATGTCTCCTTTCGACTCTGGTGTTGGCAGCTTCACTTCCTTCCTCAGTCATCTGGGGCCCAGAGAGGGGATAAGTCAGGCTTGTCTATAACATGTTACTGTTGCTGTGCAGAATATCAGAAAGGAATATGGAAAAGGAGGTCTGTGAATATGTGTCTTTGCCTATCGCAAACCATGTGAAGGGATGGCATGAGTAATGGGGAACCAATCACTTGTCTCCACAGTGTCTGTGCGTCAGTCACCTCCTCCTAGGGGGAGATTGTTCTCTCCCCTAGTTCAAGGTGGAAACTAAGTAAAAACAAATGTCCTAAGTTCTTAGTACTGAACAAAACAACAAGTTCTTTGTATTTGGGGTCTAAGGTCTGGCACAGGATGTGTGGGGTTAGTGTTTGGAACCAGTGTACGTCATCTCTGAGGTTGCACCTATCCTGACCTATCCTGAGATAGTATATAACCCAGAAGCTAACTCCACTCAGTGGGTTCTCACTATATCCACCTTGCGTGGATATGAATAAAGATTTAGTTTAAGTATAACTCGGACTTGTGTGATAAGTTTGTCTCTCCTCATTTGATAGTATTTGGAATTTCCGCCACACAACCTGGTTCGAATCCAGACTGTATCACAACCGGACGTGATTGGGAGTCCCATAGGGTGGCGCACAATTGGTCCAGCGTCGTCCGAGTTTGGCCGGTGTAGGCCGTCATTGTAAATAAGAATAAGTAAATAAGAATTTGTTCATAATTGACTTGCGTAGTTAAATAAAGGTTAAATTAAAACATTTGCACAATCCAGGTGTGAAAAGCTCTTAGAGACTTACCCAGAAATACCCACAGCTGTAATCGCTGCCAAAGGTGCTTCTACAAAGTATTGAATCAGGGGTGTGAATCTTTATGTAAATTAGATATTACTGTATTTAATTTCCCCAAAAATTGCAAGTATTTCTATAAACATGTTTTCACTTTGTCATTATGGGTTCTTGTGTATAGAAATCTATTGAATCCACTTTGAGTTCAGGCTGTAACACAACAAAATGTACAGTATGTCAAGGGTGTATGAATACTTTCGGAAGGCACTGTAATTGAACTTTCAAAAATCAAATCACTTGGATTGTTTTCTTCCACTTGGAGACAAATCTCTTCCTTGTTCTTTCTAAGTTACTCTTTAGATAGCTAACATACTGTAATTGGACTTTCAAAAATCGAATCACTCTGAAGGTTATCCTCCCCTTGGAGTCTTCCTTGAAACTGTGTATGTGTGTAAGCCTGTGAGTTTGTTTGAAACAGTGTAAGTGTGTGTAATGATATATGTATGTGTGTGTTTAGAACTCTGTGGGCTGCTCTGTGTATGTCAGCATGGGTGTTGTGGGTTTGAAACTGTGTGTGTGTTGTGTTTGCGCAACAGTGTAGGGTGGTGATTTAAGTGACTTAGCATTGAAATGAATAGTTTTAACGTGCATCCAGAGGTCAGTAATTTAGTGGACATGAGATACAGTACAGTCCTCCTGCATTCCTGCTGACTGAAAATAAGCAAACAGCTAATAAATCCTTATTATCCTATTGGGAATCATGCCTAGAAGGATATACAGTACTCACAACCAAATAGGGCACTATGTACTATATACCTTTTATCTTCTTCTCCAGAGTCGGATGAACTCAGACAGTAGATACAATTTGTATGTGTCTGCATCCAGTATGAAGGAAGTTAGAGGTAGTTTCGCGAGCCAATGCTAACTAGTGTTAGCGCAATGACTGGAAGTCTCTGGTATATACCACCATTCTAGCAGTTACCATAGACTTCCAGTCATTGCGCTAACACTAGTTAGCAATTGCACTAAAGCTAGTTAGCAACTTCTTTCAAACTGCACGCAGAGACATAAAAATGGTATCCATGAGTTCACCTCTGGGGAAGCAGATAAATTAATTTGCCAAAATGCTGAAGTATCCTTATAATCTGTTCTAATACTTGGTCAATCCAATCGCATTTGCTACATTCTGTTCATGCATATTGAATACACAACACACCATGATGGCCGCTAGCATTATTGACTCTTGCCTTCATGTTTACATATGAATGAACACAGTACTCATCACAATTGAATGGATTACCTCATCCATAGTACCACCTTTTAAATAAAGAATGGGGATAAAACTATTACAGTGATGATATGGCACTGTGATATAGTATAAAACATTTGTGCTCCAGTATTTTAAGTTAGCCTGGTCCTAGATCTGTATGGGCTTTAGCCAACCACCATCAGAGGAGTTCAAACTCTAAGCTGAAAACCCATACAGATCTGGGACCAGGCTATTGGAAGTCCCTCTGCGTCCTCTTTTTGGTGCTCTGTCCCTCTCATACAACTGCAATATTCAACGGTTCTAAAGTTAGCCTGTTGCGTGGGTCTGGTGTCTGTCCTTAATTCCTCACAGACACACAGTATTTGTCTAGTTGTGATCCTAGAACACTCAATCCTGCCTTGTGAGTGTTCCGGGCTGGAGTGTGTTGACCGTAACGGCCCTGTGTGTGTGTGTGTGTGTGTGTGTGTGTGTGTGTGGAGGGGTGGGAGCCCTGTAGCTGGGCTGGGAAAACTCAGAGTGCACCATCTGCTGGTTGCATTTGGCAAAGGTTCACACAGCAGCTGTTTGTGGATAAGTGAGCTCATTCCAGTACGTTGATCCCCTGACCCGCGTGCATTAGATCAGCCCTGTGTAGCGGGCCAGCCTGAAACAGACCACTGTAGTATGTTTCATAGATATTGACAATGAAGAATACATGAGAGGGGGCTTTCTCACAGGGGCTTTATGAGTTGTAGATAAGCATCAGGGCAAACTCAAATTTTCCCTTACCATATTCAGCCAATTATAGCCTGCCTTTTCCTGACCCTTTTCATAAAAGCATGTTATTCTTTCTAGGTAGCACAGAATGTGTTCTTTCTACAGGGATGCTGGCCCATGTTGACTTCAATGTTTCCCACAGTTGTGTCAAGTTGGCTGGATGTCCTTTGTGTGGTGGACCATTCTTGATACACACGAGAAACTGTTGAGCGTAAAAAAATCAATAACAGGAGCATTGCAGTTCTTGACACAAACCGGTGCGCCTGGCTAGGGTTGTGGCGGTCATGAAATTTGTATATCAAGCAGAGGAAATTGCCGGTCAGCCGGTGATTGTCAAGCAAATAACTGATGGTCTTATGGTAATTGACCGTTAATTAACATAAACACATTTAGCATCGCTTGGCTTCCACGCATAGCCTACAAGCCACTGATGCAGACCTTTTGGAACATCTACATTTAAATAAATAGATAAATCCATGTAATATAGCCTACACCATCACAATAAATCCATTATTTATTTTAGACAGGTCTTAAGAAACATGATATGAAGAAAATGTAGTCTGTTTCAGAAGAAAATAATAGCATATTCTGTGTTGTCCTTATGTTAAGCTCTGATCTGGCTACGCCATATAGCTGTGGACTACACTAGTTCATTTAGCAGACAAGATTTGCTTAGAAATTATTTTATAGTATGAAAAATACAATTGAACATAGCTGAATAAAATAGAAAGGATTTGGGGCAGTGCGCACATATGGCTATTCTGTGTTGAGAGGTTAACAAAGAAACAGGTACTCCTATATGCTTAATTTATAGTTATTTATGTAACTTTAGTTGTGATACAAATGTTGGGCTATAAGTTTAGATGTTTAATACAGTCTAAGGCTGCATAGGACTAATTATGTACACACTTCATCAGTCTCTCATTCACAATTTTACAAGCACTTAATAATGCCTCGAATTTCCTGTCCGCATCCCCTTTGTGTCGCCATAATGCCCCCTAAAAAAATCCATGCTTTTTGCAGCCAGTGGCCGTTGTGCCCTTGGGCTGAATATAATAATTATAATTCCCTTCTACCCGCTGGGCGCTCCAAAGCACCTCTCACTCACATGGCTCTCCACGTGATCGGCTCTTTCTCACAGGGACACTTAAATAGTGAATGGAGGACGTTATTCCCATGGTGCTTAATATTAGGACATTTGAGAAATAAATATAGTAGGCCTAGCCTATAAAAAGCTGATGGGATCCTCCTATTTTTAGGCCATCACTCTTTTTTTATCACGCAATTGCATAGCCTATAGAAATGTTACGCAACATGAGCTCATTGGCTCTCATGAAGTGTTTGATTAGATTTTCGATTACATTTGCATTGATGTCAGAGTGATTTAGAGGGACAAAAGAGTGCTGAGTACCAGGCAGTTAGCAAGTTTGGTAGGCTACTAATGACCATCAGCAGCATCAGAGCTTTTGAGAAGCCTAATTACTGTGACTAAGCGGTCACGTGGAATTTGACTGCAGTCATGACTCCTGACCACCGGTGTGGTGGTAATACGATCACAGAACCGCCCTACGCCTGGCACGTACTACCATACCCCGTTCAAAGCCACTTAAATATTTTGTCTTGCCCATTCACCCTCTGAATGGCACACATACACAATCCGTGTCTCATTGTCTCAAGGTTTAAAAATCCTTCTTGAACCTGTGTCCTCCCCTTCATCTACACTGATTGAAGTGGATTTAACAGGTGACATCAATAAGGGATCATAGCTTTCACCTGGATTCACCTGGTCATTCTGTCATTGGTTCCCAACCAGGGGTACTAGGACCTATCCACATGGGGTAATTGAGAAGGCTCATGAGACCATAGGCCTATTCGTAAAATGCACATGAGGGGGTATTTCAGGGGTACTCTGGGCAGAGCAAACTTCAGTTGGTGGTAGAGTAACCCAAAAAGGTTGGGAACCACTGGTCTATGTCATAGAAAGAGATGTTTTTGTATACTCAGTGTATATAGTGTTGCGCTAATAAACACAGGGTCGCTACAGTAGTACTGTATATCAAGCAGAGGAAATTGCCTAGCCCTTGTACAGCTGGTTTCCAGAGGCCTTATGTGGAGTATATTAGGAACGGGTCATTGGCCACCCTCTGGGTCTAAAGAGGACATCAAATTGTGTATTTTTTTTCCATCATCCACCAACCCCATGGGAGAAGGCAGAATCTTCATTTGAGACACGAGCTATGATCATTTGTGCTCCTCCACCAATCCCTCTCTCTTTTTTTATGGTCGGAAGAGGCCCCCTCTCATGTAGCTTTGCCGTGCTAACTGAGCATAATGAAGAATAAAACAGGTTTTGTCAGCCAAGACCTGTTCCCGAGCCTGAACACTGCAGCTCAGGCATGTGTTTGTTGAGGGAGAGTGAAAATGTGGGTCTGGCTGGTTAATGTTTACAGGCCGATTTGACTGAGAAAGGAAATTATAGTAAAGTAATCCCCCCTCGGCTCCTCCCTGAGTTATCGGATGTGGAGACTAGAGGCTAACTACCCCGCGATGGCCTAAGCACTTTTTTACTCAGGATGGCCATATTTAGGCAGGGGGAGGAAAAGTTCTCTGCAGTATGTAAACAGAGCTTATCCCGGAGGGGAGGGCTCGCACCGCACTCTGTGGGAGAGATTCTCAATCCCAAAAGGAAAGTAGAACATTCTATGAAAGTACATTGGTACATTCTCTGAAGATTAAAGTTTTTCAAGTTTCAAACCTTTGACAACTCTTTTGAGATGCCTGTGGACACGAAGAGCATTAACTCTTTGCATCCTGGTGAACTTTTCTGGGGTGGAGAGCGGCAGCTAAAAGGCCAGAACATCGGAGCTCCCCAGCAGCAGCAGTGGAGTGGAGGGGACGGTGCGTCATTCTCACCCAAGAAATTTAAAAGTGTGATTTTTCCCAATTTCCCAATTTCCTATTTCTTTTTATCTTTTTTTATCAGATATTATGCATTTTACCACAATTTCCCCAAAGTTTCAATGACGTTTTCCCAATTTCAGCTTTTTAGCCATTTCGGTAATGACAAGGCCAAGTAGGGTAAAGTGGGTGTTTGAGAATAAAAGCCTCATTCTGAAGGCATACAGTATAAGTGAATAAATGTACTTACCTTCTACTATTCCTCTATATGATGCATCATGGGGTGAATGAAACTTGATTTAAAAACTGGTTGGAGTTTTTACAGAAACTTGAAAAAGTATTACGTTAATGAGACCACAGACACTCGGTTTGTACGTAATAAATATTATACAATTTGATGTCCTCTTTAGACCCAGAGGGTGGCCAATGACTCCTTTTTGGGATATGTCATTGCTGATGGAAATGTCTAGATGGACCCTGAAAAGGTGAAGGCAGTGGTGGATTGGCCCCAGCCTACATCCAGGGTGCAGCTACAACGTTTCCTGGGTTTTGCTAATTTCTACCGCCGATTCATTCGGTGTTACAGCATCCTGGATGCCACTCTCACTGCACTCACCTCTCCTAAAGTACCGTTCACCTGGTCCCCAGCGGTTGACAGTGCCTTTAAGCATAGGTTCACAACATCACCCATCCTCGTCCATCCAGACCTGTCCCGTCAATTTGTGGTAGAGGTTGATGCTTCTGATGTTGGAGTGGGGGCCATCCTGTCCCAGCGATCTGCCCAGGACCAAAAGCTCCATCTTTGTGCCTTCCTGTCCCATTATCTCAATCCTGCAGAAAGGAACTACGATGTAGGCAACAGAGAACTCCTGGCGGTTAAGATGGCACTGGAGGAGTGGAGGCACTGGCTGGAGGGAGCAGAACAGCCATTTTTGGTCTGGACTGACCATAAAAATCTGTAATATATTAAATATAACACCCAAGTGCCTCAACTCCAGGCAGGCCCAGTGGGCCTTGTTGTTTACCAGATTCAACTTCACTATCTCCTACCGCCCAGGGTCTACAAATGTGAAGCCTGATGCCTTCTCCCGCCTATACAGTTCCGTTGCCACTTCCTCTGCCTCCTAGACCATTCTCCCTACCTCATGCCATTGTGGCTTCAGTGGGTTGGGGTATTGAAACCCTGGTCTGCAAGGGATAACGTTCTCAGCCTGAACCTGAAGGGGGCCCGGCTAACCAGTTGTTTGTTCCCGATTCAGTCTGGTCCCGGGTCCTGGAATGGGCTCATTCCTCCAGGCTGACCTGTCATCTGGGGTCCCTTGCCTTCCTCCGTCAACATAGTGGCCCACAATGGTTTCTGACGTCTCTGCCTACGTCACTGCGTGCACTGTGTGTGCCCAGAACAAGACTCCGCGGCATGCTCCGTCTGGTCTCCTTCAGCCACTACCTGTCCCTCATTGTACCTGGTCCCATATCTCTCTGGACTTTGTCACTGGGCTTCCCCCATCTGAGGACAACACTGTCATTTTGACGGTTGTTGATCTGTTTTCCAAGGCCGCCCATTTCATCCCTCTCCCCAAACTTCCCTCTGCCAAAGAGACAGCCCAGATCATGGTGCAGCACGTCTTCCGGATCCATGGACTCCCGGTGGACTTGGTCTCCAACCGGGGTCCTCAGTTCTTGTCCCGGTTCCATCCCCAATCCAACGGCCAGTCGGAGCGAACCAGGATCTAGGGACCACCCTAAGATGCCTGGTTTCTGCCAACCCCACTACATGGTGCCAACAACTGGTTTGGGTGGAGTATGCCCGGAACACCCTTCCCTGTTCTGCCACAGGATACCAACCTCCACTTTTCCCTGAACAAGAGCAGGAGGTTAACATACCCTCAGCTCAGATGTGGAGAAGAGCTCGGGCGGCTATTCTCAAGACCAACTCCAGGTACCGTCGACAAGCGGACCGCCACAGAATTCCAGCTCCCTGTTACCGCATTGGGCAGAGGGTATGGCTTTCCACACTGGACCTGCCCCTTCGGGTAGAGTCCCGCAAACTGTCCCCTGTTTCATTGGCCCTTTCCCAATCTCTAGAGTCCTTAGCTCTACTGCTGTCCGTCTTTTGTTACCCCGTACCCTCCGTATTCACACTACTTTCCATGTCTCTAGGATTCAGCCCGTGTCTCACAGTCCTTTGTTTTCTGTCCCCAGACCCACCCCTCCTCCCCGTGTCATCGATGGCCATCCGGCATACACGGTGAAACGCCTCCTGGGGGTTCGACCACGGGGCAGGGGTTTCCAGTACCTGGTTGACTGGGAAGGTTGCGGCCCGGAGGAGAGGTGCTGGGTCCCTGCTAGAGACATCCTGGATCCAGCCCTCATCGCCGACTTCCACCGCCGACACCCCGGTCAACCAGGTATGCGCCCAGGTAGGACACCAGGTGGCGCCCCTAGAGGGGGGGGTGGGGGGTACTGTCACGCCCTGATCTGTTTCACCTGTCCTTGTTCTTGTCTCCACTCCCTCCAGGTGTCACTCATCACCCCCTGTGTATTTATACCTGTGTTTTCTGTCTCTCTGTGCCAGTTCGTCTTGTTAGCCAAGTCAACCAGCGTGTTTTTTCCTAGCTCTTCTCGTTTCCAGTCTCTACCCTTTGCCTGCCCTGACACCGTGCCCGCCTGTTTGATCCATTCTGCCTGCCCTGACCACAAGACTGCCTGCCCTCCTGTACTGTTCGGACTCAGCCTTGGTTATTTGACCCCTGCCTACCCTGACCACGAGACTGCCTGTTCCACTGTACTGCTCGGACCCTTTTCTGGTTGATGAAACGGAATGATCTGTGCTTCTTTTTTCCATTATGATGCACAGATGGGCCTGGATTAACAACAGAGTTTAGGTTGATTTACACAGAGGGGCCTACTGGGCCATCATCACAGATGAGAAACCTCATGCAGTTTCCTCACTTGCTCTACTTTGGACCCTATTCGTTCAAACCAAGTAAAAAACATTCTCCTCCAAAAACATCCTCCAAAACAATGCTTACCTCGGTAGTTTGGATTAAAAAGGCGGCTGGATTTCTTTCAATTGTTTTAGGGTTTAATGTATTATTCTTCTGATAATGCTGACAATCCCTAGTTTGTGTATTCGAGAGTGTAGCCTTTTGTGCGGGTCTTCAAGCAACAAGGTTAGGAAAACGTACTAAATTTGTGCATCAGGAAATTTGGCATTAAGCAAATTGATGATACTCGCAAGAAAGCTATCGGCTGGTATCAATTAACTAGTTTTAAGATAAGCACAAGGGGCAACCGTCATAAGGTGTGTGTTGGCAGCCGAGAGCTTTCTGCGATTGCCTTTCAAAAGAAAGTGCTTCCGATAAGCTGCATTTTAGTCCAGAGCTATTTTAGATTCTCTTCCTGTACCAGCCAGACATTCAACAGAAAGAGGCTGCGGTGTTTACGCAATAAGGCTGATTAATGCTGCAGTTATGATGGCAGCCTTTGTATGTAACATACTTTTCAGGGGAATGGTAAAATGTTTTCAGTGTAAACATAGACAACTTAAACCAGATATAAAGTATGTAGAAAAGATAATGGAGCTATATACAGTATATATATTTTTTTAACTAGACAGTCGGTGAGAATCTAAAATTCAAAAAAATAGCATGGCAAGTGGCCCCCATTGTCACTCAGAAAGCATAATAACACAGGATCTGTTATTCTGTAAATAGCCCACACTACTACCTCATCCCCATATTTATTTTTGTTTATTTTCACTAATCTTGCACTCCAGTATCTCTATTTGCACATCATAATTTGCACATCCTTCATTCCTGTGTTAATGATGACAATTCTGTAATTTATTTCACCACTATAGTCTATTTATTGTCCTACCTCCTAACCTTACTGCATTTTTGCACTACATTTTGCACTCTGTATATAGATTTTCTATTGTGTTTTTGACTGTTTGTTTAATGTGTAACTCTGTGTTTATTTTTTTTGTCGCACTGCTTTGCTTTGTCTTGGCCAGGTCGCAGTTGCAAATGAGAACTTGTTCTCAACTGACCTACCTGGTTAAATAAAGGTGAAAAAAAAATAAAAATAAAAAGGATAAGCCATGGCAAAATGTGTAGAATTGCAGGAAATTCGCTTTAGAACAGCTAAATGTGGTCTCTGTGGCCAAGAGGACGGCCTGCCATTGGCCACTGCTGCTGAAATAAATCCTAGGGGAAACACTGTATTTTTCATTCATGCAACAAATACGTACTATATGAGCAACACATGAGACCATCAGAACAACGATGTCCCCATCCTTTGGTTGTGGTTCAATGTGGAGTAGTACTGAAGCAGGACTTTCATTCCATTTTGAAATGTAGCAGTTTGAAATGTAACAGTCACGTTTCTTCACTCAGTCATTACCAGTGGAAGCCTTGTAGCTAGACCAATTAAACCCACTGTTCTAAATGTGTACCAAACTTTTTTGGGTCCATACACAGATCGTCTACATAGCTACACACTACTACACACTATCCTCCACTACACAATAAGCAAGAAAATCGTTAGCTACTGCTACATTACCTGCATTGGCAAATATCTTTAATCTCTAAAGTTACGTTACTACAATAAAGAACAATGACAAGTGATTGACTTGGAACTATTTTTTAATTAACACAAGGCAAGCTTCCAAAATTGTACATTAAATTTGGAGTAAATGCTTTAGCTAGCTAGATTCTTTACATCCACTGGGTTTCACAGGATGACAGTCTGGTTCTCGATAGTGAACGATGGTGCAGTGTGCATGATGCAGTTAGTCCAATTCAAATTAAACCAAACATTCCCTGCTGAACATTTTTAACGACCCAGCTCATTAAAGGTGAGAGCTCACTCCTTATCCCCCAATCACCTTCACATCGGTAAAGATGACGAATTGGGAGACTGTCGTTAGGTAAAAGTTCCAATCTTAAACTGGGAGATTTAACACATTCATTTAACACCGTTAGGTGTGTGGTGTCTAGGAAAAAGGTGAGGTGAGGGAGTTGGTTGTCTTGTAACTGACGAGGTAGTGTACAGTCGTAGCCAAAAGTTTTGAGAAGGACACAAGTATTGGTCTCCACAAGGTTTGCTGCCTCAGTGTTGATCATGGCAATTTGCATATACTCCAGAATGTCATGAAGAGTGATCAGATGAATTGCAATTAATTGCAAAGTCCCTCTGCCATGAAAATGAACTTAATCCCCCAAAAACATTTCCAATGCATTTCAGCCCTGCCACAAAAGGACCAGCTGCCATCATGTCAGTGATTGTCTCGTTAACACAGATGAGAGTGTTGACGAGGACAAGGCTGGAGATCACTGTGTCATGCTGACTGAGTCAGAATAACAGACGGGAAGCTTTAAAAGGAGGGTGGTGCTTGACATCATTGTTCTTCCTCTGTCAACCATGGTTACCTGCAAGGAAACACGTGCCGTCATCATTGCTTTGCACAAAAAAGGGCTTCACAGGCAAGGATATTGCTGCTGGTAAGATTGCACCTAAATCAATTTATCGCATCATCAAGAACTTAAAGGAGAGAGGTTCAATTGTTGTGAAGAAGGCGTCAGGGCGTAAAGTTGATTCAGCTGCGGGATCGGGGCACCACCAGTGCAGAGCTTGCTCAGGAATGGCAGCAGGCAGGTGTGCATCTGCACACACAGTGAGGCGAAGACCTTTGGAGGATGGCCTGGTGTCAAGAAGGGCAGCAAAGAAGCCTCTTCTCTCCAGGAAAAACATCAGGGACAGACTGATATTCTGCAAAAGGTACAGGGATTGGACTGCTGAGGACTGGGGTAGAGTCATTTTCTCTGATGAATCCCCTTTCCGATTGTTTGGGCCATCCGGAAAACACCTTGTCCGGAGAAGACAAGGTGAGCGCTACCATCAGTCCTGTGTCATGCCAACAGTAAAGCATCCTCAGACCATTCATATGTGGGGTTGCTTCTTAGCCAAGGGAGTGGGCTCACTCACAATTTTGCCTAAGAACACAGCCATGAATAAAGAATGGTACCAACACATCCTCCGAGAGCAACTTCTCCCAACCATCCAAGAACAGTTTGGTGATGACCAATGCATGATGGAGCACCTTGCCATAAGGCAAAAGGGATAACTAAGTGGCTCGGGGAACAAAACATCAACATTTTGGGTCCATGGCCAGGAAACTCCCCAGACCTTAATCGCATTGAGAACTTGTGGTCGATCCTCAAGTGGCGGGTGGATAAACAAAAACCCACAACTTCTGACTAACTCCAAGCATTGATTATGCAAGAATGGCCTGCCATCAGTCAGGATGTGGCCCAGAAGTTAATTGACAGCATGCCAGGGCGGATTGCAGAGGTCTTGAAAAAGAAGGGTCAACACTGCAAATATTGACTCTTTGCATAAACTGAATGTCATTGTCAATGAAAGCCTTTGACACTTATGGAATACTTGTAATTATACTTCAGTGTATCATAGTAACTACTGACATAAAGATCTAAGAACACTGAAGCAGCAAACTTTGTGGAGACCAATACTTGTCATTCTCAAAACTTTTGGCCACGACTGTATAGTATAATCCAGGGTGGATGATTATTACTGTGTTATTTTAATGATTGTCTGCAGGTGGTGTGATCACAGGTTTTCCTTTTTCTTAGCCTGTTATATGAAACCTGGAGAGCTACTGGGTGTGCAGGCTTTTATTCCAGACCTGGCATGTCTGTGGCACAGTGCAAAAAAGGCTGTCTCAATTAGTCTCATCTACAGTACATCAACTGTGTTATGTACTTATATTGGTGGACTCACTTTGTGCAAGAGTGACATTGCATACAGTATGTTGTGGGTAGCAGTCTCCTGGGATTTCTCAACTGCGGGACTTGAAAACATTTTTGTGATGTACATTTTTGTAATTTATTCGACACATCCAGAGCGACTTACAGTAGCAGTAACGGTTCAATGCCTTGCTGTGACAGATTGTTCACCTAGTCAGTGTGGGATTAGAAACTATTCACTTTTTGGTTACTGGCCCAATGCTTTAACTGCTAGGCTTACTGCCGTCCAGTGCGTGTGTGTGTGCTTTTCCTGTGTGCGTGTGTGTGTGTGTGTGTCCGTGTGTGTGTGTCCGTCTGTGTGTGTGTGTGTGTGTGTGTGTGTGTGTGTGTGTGTGTGTGTGTGTGTGTGTGTGTGTGTCTGTCCGTCTGTGTGCGTGCGCGCGTGTGTGTGTGTGCTAGACCCCAGACCCCAGGTTCACCCTCACCCCTTGTTACCTCTTATTCGTTGAAGCTAATAATACACCATGTCATTATTTAGCTTTAGGGGAAGCGAAAGGGCGTGCCACATTGGGAGGCATGTCGATCCCTCTTGTCGGCCTGCGCTAGGCTAGTGCTGCCAGGCACCAGAGAGAGAGACCCAGTAGCAGAAGAAACCTACAGACAAGTCCAGATGTACAAAGCTAGTCTACGCGACAAGATCAGAAAACCGTTAGATTAATTTTTCTATCCGGTATAAAACATTTATCTATGCATCTGGGAATATGGTAGGTATAGTTTTCTATCTTCACCATTTGTTACTGGCATACTTCTTGGATTCTTGGATTCTCCTTTCCTCGGAAGAGGCCAACTGAAAGCTTATGTTTGTAGGCTGTTTCACTCTTACTGTAGATATCCTGAACAATCTCAAAACATTGTGGGGTCTCGGATGGGCCCTGGGTGCAGCCCCCACAGCCAGAACCTCTGGGGACAGCGCAAGCTCTCCCACATTGTGGAGCGAGGTCAACGCTCGCTCTGCCCTCCTCGCTCGAACCTCATTCCCTTCTCTCTCACATTGGTTACTGTGTCACGCAGGATTTCCCCTTTCTGTAGAGACAGACAGAGCGACTGAGAGAGAGACAGTGAGAGACTTTGTGTTTAAGAACCGGTCTCTCTGAATTTTGGACGACAGAAGAGATGGAATCCTAATACAGCAATTCAAGAAAGCTATCTGGAGCACTGAAAACCACTGGTCTTGTTGAGACCTGCATAGCCTACAGCACTTGGGACTACATTTTCTGCCTCTCCCCTTCTCCTGATCTACAGTTACCCCAGAGTTTCCCCAGGCCGTAGCAGCATGTGGTGGGTACAGGCCCGGCAGGAGAGCCATTCGGAGAGGAAGAGCTCCATCTGAGCTCCAGCTCGTCTCCCAGCTGTTTTTGTGGGTGTGTGTAGCCTCTTTCGTTGTTAGCCCAGCAAGTCATACACTATAGCTGCCAAAAGCTTTGACCCATGATGAACAAAGATCACCGATTCCCCAGGAAGGGGAGCCAGTTCAGCTATGGCCCCAGCAGCCACGGTCGGAGACACTCCTGCTTAGGGTATGTATGTAGAACTGGATCTAGTGTGGGGAATGTGAGTATCTTGACTCTTTTATTCAGTCTTAGTTTTTTGCAGTCAGTTCAACCTCAATCCAAGCAGTTGTGGTTTCAGACTGTTTTTCAAGTGTTGCATCCTTCTGGTTCATGTACAACGCAGTGGCTGTACAGTAACATGCTATACATGACGTCAGAGCTCTGGCTCTGCCCTTCACAGCACTGTATGGGTTTTGACTGACAGACGTTCTGGACTTGAGCACCTCGCGCGACAAGAAGTTGCCCCCATCCCTCCCGCTAATTGGGCAACATTTGCAAATGGTTTGTTGTCTGAGTGAGAGAAAAACATAAAGCTGCAATATGTAACTTTTTGGGTGGCCTGACCAAATTCACATAGAAATGTGTGTTATAGATCTGTCATTCGCATCGAAAGCAAGTCTAAGAAGCTGTAGATATGTTCTATGTGTGCTATTTCTATGCTCACCGCTCTCGTTTTTTGCATCTTGTACTTTCTGGTTTGTACACCAGCTTCAAACATAAATACATTTCACAGTGGTTTAAATGGTACAGTGATTATCTACACTTTACTTGCTTTTTTTGTCACATAAACTAAAATTAGGCTAACTTAGAATTTCTGGCAACCAGGAAATGGCGGAGTGAATTCTGCATAGTGCATCTTTAAGAGGAATCTATATATTTTGAAAGAGGAGAGGATTATAATAAACACTTCTTTGATGTCGTACAAGCAATCCAAATGTGCAGTTTTCCATGTCATAAAACTCTTGTCATATACAGTGTCAACGTTTATGATCACTATGTTCGATGTACAGTTACAGAATTACATGGCGTCATACCCTGGGTTATTCTGAATGTTTGTCTATTGTGACGAGAAGTTGCCATGGCATACGCACCTGAATGCACTCATGACTCCTTTCTATCCGCAGATTGCGATTTATAATGGACCGTTTTTGCGTAAACAACAACAGTAATTGCGTGATGGCGGGGATACAGGGCTGCGTTCCAAACAAAACAACTACAAGTCTGATTGCTCTAGTTCCTCAACGGCTCAGCTAGGAGAGCTTTAAAAAAAAAAGCACCTTATAGTTGAATACTCTTCTTTGACTCATGAAAGTGCATTGGAATTACTTAGGAACTATGCACACTTTGGAGAGGTGTGTGGCCACTTGTAGACACCAGTTAGTCCTTTCACTCACACTGTAATTATTTTTGTCTTATGTTGCACCTAACCCACATTTTCCAGGGATATTACTAAATGTATCCAGAGTATTTTCTGAGTTTGTTCTCAATAAATGCAGCAAGAAGTACAGTAAAAGTAAAATGCACATAAAATCAACAGTGGAATTAGTCTTGTATCAGGTGAACTGTTATGTCGTCACCTTTGGTCTAATAATTTTCCCATGATCTCCAAACTGTTCCCTTTTAATTGCTACCATGGTTATGCATATGCTTTTCATATTTCTTTTGTAAAAACAATATATTTTTAGCCCTATCCATGTAGGTCAATTCCCACGATTGTAAAGGCTTAAGAGGAAGCAAGTGAATTTTTCAAACACAAAGTCTCACTTTAGCCAAGTGACTTCCTGTTTTTTGTGGTTAACTGGAGCAACACTGTAGAATTTGTTGTAACATGTTCAGCTTGAGAAATGACTGTTTTTGTGTTGCCTTATGTTGTATGTGGTGTCGCAGTGTATGTTTTAATACACAGAAAAGTGAAGGGCTGGGCTGTGTGTACGGGCTGGGCTGTGTGGACTGGAGATCAGATGTGTCTGTCTGTGTGAGTTTGTCTGTGAATGCATGGTGTATGTCACGTTTATGTTTAAATATCTGGGCATAAGTGTGTGTATGTATAATCGTGTAACCAACGATTATGAATGAAGACCGTCATGAAAATAATATAACCGTACGAACTGCTGACTGAAGACGGGACAGCCGGGCATTTAATCAGTTTCCGTGGTAATTTGGACTCTTTACAACATAATTAAACTTTTTTGCTCTTTGCTGAAACAAGCAAGGTGTTGTAGAAAACAAGTATTTGGTTGCCTAGACAACACCCCCTCCCTTCAGCAGCAGCACATGCATTCAGGAGCGGTGGAGAGGAAAAAATGTGCTTCTTTAAAAATATATACTGTATAAACATACACTACCGGTCAACAGTTTTAGAACACCAACTCATTCAAGGGTTTTTCTTTATTTTTATGATTTTTTACATTGTAGAATAATAGTGAAGACATCAAAACTATAAAATAACACATATGGAATCATGTAGTAACCAAAAAAGTTAAACAAATGAAAATATATTTTATCTTTGAGATTCTTCAAATAGGCACCCTTTGCTTTGATGACAGCTTGGCATTCTCGAAACCAGCTTCATGAAATTTCAATTAACAGGTGTGCTTTCTTAAAAGTGAATTTGTGGAATTTCTTTCCTTCTTAATGTGTTCGAGCCAATCAGTTGTGTTGACAAGGTAGGGGTGGTATACAGAAGATAGCTCTATTTGGTAAAATACCAACTCCATATTATGGCAAGAACAGATCAAATAAGCAAAGAGAAACGACAGTCCATCATTACTTTAAGACATGTCAATACGGAAAATGCAAGTGCAGTCCGTCTGTGTGACTGCAAGTGCAGTCGCAAAAAAACATCAAGCGCTATGATGAAAGTGGCTCTCATGTGGACCGCCATAGGAATGGAAGACCTACAGTTATCAAATCAAATCAAATTGTTTTGGTCACATACACGTGGTTAGCAGATGTTATTGCATGTGTATACACAAGAGATTGGTGATGCAGTATGTAAACATGATTAAGTGACTAAGATAACGAAGTGTAGTATAGCTTACAGTTTAAACATATGAGATGAGTAGTGTTACATTCCTTAAGTGGCCGGTGATTTCTAATCTATGTCTATAGGCAGTGGTCTCTGATGTGCTAGAGATGGTTGTTTAGCAGTCAGTTTCGTAGTATTAAGTACAATACAGTATATACATATGAGATGGGTGATGCAATATGCACACACAAATTGAGTGACTAAGATACCGTAGAATAGTGTAGAGTGCAGTTTATACATAGAGATGAGTGATGTAGATATGGATACATTATTAAAGTGGCTAGTGTTCTATTCCTTAAAGTGGCCTGTGATTTCTAATCAGTGTCTATAGGCAGCCACCTCTGGTGTGTTAGTGATGGCTGTTTAGCAGTCTGATGGCCCTGCTTTGATGCACCTGTACTGACCTCGCCTTCTGGATGATAGCGGGGTGAACAGGCAGTGGCTCGGGTGGTTGATGTCTTTGATTATCTTTTTGTCCTTCTTGTGGCAACGGGTGCTGTAGGTGTCCAGGAGGGTTGGAAGTTTGCCCCCAGTAATGCGTTGGGCAGACCGCACCACCCTCTGGAGAGCTTTGCTCTTAAGGGCGGTGCAGTTGCTGTACCAGGCGGTGATGCAGCCCGACAGGATGCTCTCAATTGTGCATCTGTAGAAGTTTGTGAGGGTTTTGGGTGATAAGCCAAATTTCTTTAGCCTCCTGAGGTTGAAGAGGTGCTGTTGCGCCTTCTTCACCACACTGTCTGTGTGGGTAGACTATTCTAGTTTGTCAGTGATGTGTACGCCGAGGAACTTGAAGCTTTCCACCTTCTCCACTGCAGTCCCATTGATGTTGATCGGGGGGTGCGCCATCTGATGTTTCCTGAAGTCCACGATCTCCTTAGTTTTGCTGACGTTAAGTGAGAGGTTGGCACCACACTCCCAGAGTCCATCGTTGTTGATAATCAAGCCTACTACTGTTGTGTCGTCTGCAAACTTGATGATTGAGTTGATTGGGACGGTTAGCAAATTGAAGGGCGTCTAGGGTGGCAGGTAAGGTGGAGATAATATGATCCTTGACTAGTCTCTCAAAGCACTTCATGATGACAGAGGAGAGTGCTACGGGGCGATAGTCATTTAGTTCAGTTACCTTTGCTTTCTTAGGTACAGGGACAATGGTGGTCATCTTGAAGCATGTGGGGACAACAGACAGGGATAGGGAGATATTGAATATATCTGTAAACACAACATCCAACTGGTCTGCGTATGCTCTGAGGATGCGGCTAGGGATAGCATCTGGTCCAGCAGCCTTGCGAGGGTTAACACGCTTAAATGTCTTACTCACGTCGGCCACTGAGAGGGAGAGCCCACAGTCCTTGGTAGCGGACCGTGACGGTGGCACTGTATTATCCTCAAAGCGAGCAAAGATACAATCCGTGATTGTCTGTAGACCCTGCCACATGTGTCTCGTGTCTGAGCCATTGAACTGTGAAATAACTGTACTGTTTGTATTCTTTCATATTCCCAGTTTTCTTGCCCTGGTTAAATGCGGTGATTCCCGCTTTCAGTTTTGCGCGAATGCTCCCATCTATCCACGGTTTCTGGTTGGGGTAGGTTTTAATAGTCACAGTGGGTACAACATCTCCTATGCACTTCTTTATAAACTCAATCACCGTGTCTGCATATATGTTGATATTATTAACTGAAGCTAACCTGAACATGTCCCAGTCCATGTGATCAAAACAATCTTGCCATCCCATCTGGTTTGGACTTAGTGGGAGTATAATTTGTTTTTCAACAGGACAATGACCCAACATACCTCCAGGCTGTGTAAGTGCTATTTGACCAAGAAGGAGAGTGATGAAGTGCTGCATCAGATGACCTGGCCTCCACAATCCCCCTACCTCAGCCAAATTGAGATGGTTTGGCATGAGTCGAAAAAGCAGCCAACAAGTGCTCAGCATATGTGGGAACTCAAGACTGTTGCAAAAGCATTCCAGGTAAAGCTGGTTGAGAGAATGCTAAGAGTGTGCAAAGCTCTCATCAAGGCAAAGGGTGGCTACTCTGAAGAATCTCAAATATAAAATATATTTAGATTTGTTGAACACTTTTTTTGGTTACTACATGATTCTATATGTGTAATTTCATAGTTTTGATGTCTTCACTATTATTCTACTATGTAGAAAATCGTAAAAATAAATAAAAAGCCTTGAATGAGTAGGCGTCCAAACTTTTTTGACTGTTTTTTCTATTTTAAACAATTATAAAGGTGACCGCGGTCATTTGGCTTACCATTTTTTTTTATTTTTTTTTATTTCACCTTTATTTAACCAGGTAGGTCAGTTGAGAACAAGTTCTCATTTGCAACTGCGACCTGGCCAAGACAAAGCAAAGCAGTGCGACAAAAAAAAACAAAAAAAAACAAACAAAAAAACACAGTTACACATTAAACAAACAGTCAAAAACACAATAGAAAATCTATAAACAGAGTCCATTAACCGTCATCCAAAAGTTGGTGACTGTCACAGTTCTAGTGTGTGTTTACGTATGAGTGTGAGTGTACGGGTGTACTGGGTTGTACCTGTGTACTCTGACTGCTCTGAGTACTGTGCCCGGGGGAAAGGAGAATTGGATCGATAGCACCAACCCTGTCTGCTGATTTCACAACTGGGAGGGGGTGCAGTGAGTCACGCTGGTGGAACACACTTTGCTCACTGTGTGTGTGTGTGTGTGTGTGTGTGTGTGTGTGTGTGTGTGTGTGTGTGTGTGTGTGTGTGTGTGTGTGTGTGTGTGTGTGTGTGTGTGTGTGTGTGTGTGTGTGTGTGTGTGTGTGTGTGTGTGTGATTAGCCACACCACACTCCTATGGAGCCATCCTTCACACTGGTTTGTATTCGTATAATGAATGTGCTCTTACCCACACGTCTCCTATTAGGAGGGAGGCACCGCTGGGATGGGTGGTACAATGTGGTATTAGCCTCTCCAGGTCAACAGTTGGCTGGGGTCACCAGTAACTTGCCCACTGATCATAGAGTCTAACACCACCACCACAGACAGAGGCCTGGGCAGAGTAGTCTGAAAGTTCCCTCGGGTTCAGATGGGCAGTGTTCTGGGATTATGTTCGTGATTTGTTAGCGTTTTCGTCTGTTCTGTTTAAAAAAAAAAGAAAATATCTTGCTTTGTTAATATCTTGCTTTGTTAATACTGTGTTTCTCTATATGCAAATCTGGTCACACATTTCTTCTGTGTCCCTCACATGCTTCGATTATATACTTTGACGATATACTTTATGTAATGCTAAGCGATGGTATAAGCTAAGCTAATATACTTTATGTAATGCTAAGCGATGGTATAAGCTAAGCTAATATACTTTATGTAATGCTAAGCGATGGTATAAGCTAAGCTAATATACTTTATGTAATGCTAAGCGATGGCCCAGACAATATATGGAGCTCTTATAACATCATACTGCATTTTGCACTACATTTGCACACTCTGTATATAGATTCTCTATTGTGTTATTGACTGTACGTTTGCTTTGTCTTGACCAGGTCGCAGTTGTAAATGAGAACTTGTTCTCAACTGGCCTACCTGGTTAAATAAAGGTGAAATAAAAATATGATCAGACGTTTGTAGACGTTCAGATCATCACCCTACCCCCCCCCTCCCGTCTTGCTCCAATACCTGAAGGTCCCCCATCAATGCTTTCCAGATGCGCTGATGTCATAGTCACATGAGCGTCTGAGAGAGCCTGTTCAATGCCAAAGCCACTGGCAGATGTGAAGGAAGTACCAAATGACTATGACCACCACAGTTATGATCTTCACAGGAGGGCTGCCCACATTCCAGCAGAGGCAGAGCAATAGAGAAACAACTGTGGTTCCATTTTCAGATGTGCACTGAGGAAGAGGGCATATAATGATCCTCATACTTTACATTGCATAGCAGTTATGCCATTTGTTTAATCACTTACTATAAACAAGGGGTCAGGCAACTGCCAGTCACATCATTTGGTGACAGTGGTGGGGTACTTGATGGAGATTGACTTTCCATGTTTCAAAGCAAAACGCGAAGTTGGTGCTTTATCAACCATCTGAACCCACATTGTTTATTTTTCAATTCATTTGAAAGGTTTTGCCTCGAGTGTGGCTCAATAATGACAGGCTACAATTAACGAAACATAGACTGTAACTTATCTCTCTCTGGCCTGCTACCCTCTCAAAGCCTCTATCAGTGCCCAAGTTTTGTTCAGACACTACTGCGATCACTGATAATACAAGCTGTGGTCTGGTCAGTGTCACTGGGCACCTGTCGGTCTGATCTGCTGACTACTGCCACCACTGAGAGAGACCCAAAGCAAGTCATCCAGACGTCACTGGCCACTGGAGAGTCCAGACTGAGATTACTGTTAGACCAGAGAGGTTGTCCGTGTCTTATCTCAATCAGCCATTCACGTTTCAAACAGCCCCTTCAAGTCCAGAGAGAGAGAGAGAGAGAGAGAGAGAGAGAGAGAGAGAGAGAGAGAGAGAGAGAGAGAGAGAGAGAGAGAGAGAGAGAGAGAGAGAGAGAGAGAGAGAGAGAGAGAGAGAGAGAGAGAGAGAGAGAGAGAGAGAGAGAGAGAGAGAGAGAGAGAGAGAGAGAGAGAGAGAGAGAGGAGAGAGAGAGAGAGAGAGAGAGAGAGAGAGAGAGAGAGAGAGAATGAGAGAGTGAGAGAGAGAGAGAGAGAGAGAGAGAGAGAGAGAGAGAGAGAGAGGTTGCGTGCATAATGTGCAAAATGCTTTGAAACAGAACATTACACTCTGTGTTCTTATTGGACGAGTTCGTGTTTGTGCCTTCTGAATGCGACCCATGCTCTCCCAGCCAGTCACGCAGCCCGAGGAGAACTGGAATGCTAATCAAGGCAACAATAACACGAAAGCCCCGGTCTGTCCCCCCCAAAATAAAGCCCCAAGCCTGGAATAGTTCCCAGACCCCGCAAGGGCGGCTGCAACAGTGGCTCATGTGCGTCACTACTCCAGCTCCATGTGTTCAGCATGACTGCCCTTCCCCATCACCCTCCTCCCCCTCCTCTTACTCCCAAAAACCTATTGGTTCCTCCATGCCCGGCTCTAGGAGATGTATGTGATATTATTAATTGTTTTGATGTTTCAGATGGGCAATGAATACTGTGTCAGGAGGAGATTATTAGTTGGTATTTTAGTATGGAGTGACATCTACTGGATAAAGCCTCCTGGTTCACGTTTCACATGAACGAATTGGTCAATTCAAAAGAGGTTTTGAGAAGTTTAGAAATGTGAGACTCACAGGAATCTCAGGGGAATACCATCAATTCCAGTGAGTGTTTTCATTTGTAACTTTTGGAAGACTCTTTGTGATCTTAGTCAACTGTCCATCTTTACTTTCTAAAATTAACAACATTTCTGAGAATAATAATATGCTTTTCCAAAAACATAATGTAAAAGGTTTACACATGTCCTATGTATTAGCACTGTTAGTTAATAATTGATCTCCATAAGAGGGTGCTAGAACATCAGTACCCAAGAGACCTGTCTTCACCAACAGTGGGAGAAGATCTAGTTTAAGTCGGAAGTTTACATACACTTAGGTTTCAACCACTCCACAAATTGCATGTTAGCAAACTATAGTTTTGGCAAGTTGGTTAAGACATCTACTTTGTGCATGACACAAGTAATTCTTCCAACAATTGTTAACAGACTTCATTTATAATTCACTTAATCACAATTCCAGTGGGTCAGAAGTTTACATACACTAAGTTGACTGTGCCTTTAAACAACTATTTCAAGGCCTACCTTCAAACTCAGTGCCTCTTTGCTCGACATCATGGGAAAATCAAAAGAAATCAGCCAAGACCTCAGAAAAATAATTGTAGACCTCCACAAGTCTGGTTCATCCTTGGGAGCAATTTCCAAACGCCTGAAGGTACCACGTTCATCTGTACAAACAATAGTACACCGGTATAAAAACCATGGGACCACGCAGCCGCCAAACCGCTCAGGAAGGAGACACGTTCTGTCTCCTAGAGATGAACGTACTTTGGTGCGAAAAGTGCAAATCAATCCCAGAACAACAGCAAAAGACCTTGTGAAGATTCTGGAGGAAACAGGTACAAAAGTAAAACGAGTCCTATATCGACATAACCTGAAAGGCCGCTAAGCAAGGAAGAAGCCACTGCTCCAAAACCGCCATAAAAAAGCCAGACTACGGTTTGCAACTGCACATGGGGACAAAGATCGTACTTTTTGGAGAAATGTCCTCTGGTCTGATGAAACAAAAATAGAACTGCTTGACCATAATGACCATCGTTATGTTTGGAGGAAAAACGGGGAGGCTTGCAAGCCGAAGAACACCATCCCAACCTTGAAGCACGGGGGTTTGCAGCATCATGTTGTGGGGGTCTTTTGTTGCAGGAGGGACTGGTGCACTTCACAAAATAGATGGCATCATGAGGAAGGAAAATTATGTGTATATTGAAGCAACATCTCAAGACATCAGTCAGGATGTTAAAGCTTGGTTGCAAATGGGTCTTCCAAATGGACAATGACCCCAAGCATACTTCCAAAGTTGTGGCAAAATAGCTTAAGGACAACAAAGTCAAGGTATTGGAGTGGCCATCACAAAGCCCTGACCTCAATTCTATAGAAAATGTGTGGGCAGAACTGAAAAAGCATGTGTGAGCAAGAAGGCCTACAAACCTGACTCAGTTACACCAGTTCTGTCAGGAGGAATGGGCCAAAATGCACCCAACTTATTGTGGGAAGCTAGTGGAAGGCTACCCGAAACGTTTGACCCAAGTTAAACAATTTAAAGGCAATGCTACCAAATACCAATTGAGTGTATGTAAACTTCTGACCCACTGGGAATGTGATGAAAGAAATAAAAGCTGAAATAAATAATTCTCTCTACTATTATTCTGACATTTCACGTTCTTAAAATAAAGTGTGATCCTAACTGACCTAAGACAGGAAGTTTTTACTAGGATTAAATGTCAGGAATTGTGAAAAACTGAGGTTAAATGTATTTGACTTCAACTGTAAGTGCAAATGATAAGCCTTTAATAATTAGCCTTTGTCATTAAAACAACAGAAATAAAACTTTCCATTGTCAATAAATTGAACAAAAATAATCGGCTTTGAAGGAGGTAATCATTTACCTCTCATAAGGCTCTGGCACATACGTTTCACTCAACTCCACACTAGGCAGGCACATGTTGATCCAGCACTTACCTAACGGCACTCCAGCCAGGCCCCAGAGGGTGAAAATGCATTGCAGGGAGCACTCTGCTCTAGATATGGTTCCTCATATCTAGATATGGGGGGGACGCAGCATGGTACGGAGGCACATTCTTTTAAAGCCACCCAGCCTAGTGTCTTTTTCAAGACCAAGCACGTTTGTCAGGCACGTTGCGCAATGATCTGAGGGTCCGATGTAGGGAGCTTACGTATGTCCCTATCTGTCATAGATTGTCCAGATCTATAAGATGCTTTTCTACGGTCATGCTAACTGGAATGTTATTACCCTCTGTGCTCAACTGCTGCTGATGGCTTTAGTTTTCGTTTCGTTTCAGGAATGTCTCTTACTGTAGGTCAGGGCTTAAGTGTTCAGACCAATCCCATTTATATTCATAGTTGATTGAATTGAATTGAACCCTGATTAGATTTGATTAAATTGAGTTAAACCCTGTAGGGTTTTATGGTATTAGCTTTGGATTACATTTTTTTTTATTGTGCTTATTTTTTTTATTTTTTTTTATGATAAGCGTTCTCTCCCGGTTTTCCCCAGATGGCTGGCAGTACCAGCGAGATTGCAGACAGGGAAATTGTATTTCAATCGTTCAGCACTGTGCCTGTCAGATTTGTGTCGTCTTTCCCATCTCCTCAGTAGAGAGAGAGGGTCAGAGGTCATATACCTGGGTTGTGATCATTAGGCACTAAACGGAACATTTTATAAAACATTTTGTAATGGAAAACGAAAATGAGCTTTTGTTTTAACACTGTGTTTTCACACTTGCGTGACGTTCAAAAGGCTCCACTTTTCCCTTCCCCTCCAACATGTCTGCCAACATGCCGCCTGGGCTTTGTGCCCTCTTCCCCAGTGGACAAATATTTACCCCTGATTTCATTAGTGACGCTTTGTGAGCTCATGGGCCGTTTCAGTCCACTGCTTTCTCTGACCTTATTGATCTGGGCTCTGGCTCTAGGTCTGGGCAGATTACTTTAGGATACCTGTCGCTGTGTGGGCTGTCATGTAGCAAACATCCTAGAACAGGAGTGAGTGATCTCACCCTGTGAGGGCTGACATGGGTGTAGGTTTTGCTCCAGCCAAGTAGTAACTCAACCCCATACTACTAAATCTCAACTAATCATTGTCTTCCTTTCAGGCTTTTGTTAGTAGGAACTATTCTCAGTTTTAACGTGACCCTCTACAATGTGTTACTGTTGGAAAAAAATAAAGAGAAGTCCAAGCATTGTCATGTGAGAGTTGATATATTAATATAATAAGTCTGTATGCACATATTTATGGTATTTAAATGCATGGTATACAGTATATAGAGCATTTAAATAGTTCAACCTGGAGACACTGAGAGGGCAGGAGCCACGCTGCCTCTGAGACCGCCCCTTGTTTTCTCTGACCTCACAGTTCAACTGGCGCTCACACATATACACATGCTCAGGAAGGGAACGCTCACACAGGCACACAGACACGCGATATAGCGAGGCACAAACACACACAGACACTTATCGGGTTTTAAAGAGTGTCTATGTCTTCAGCTGTCAGACGGAGTTGGGACTTGGAGGTGGAAGACTGGGTTTAGAAAAATGCAGAGGAGGGGAAGACTGACGAGGAGCGAGACAGAGGGGAGAGTGTGAGAGCTTCCTGATCAAGCGTTCATGCAGAGATTGTTCTAAAAGACAGTGAGAGCCAGACATAGGAATGGAAAGGACAAAATCAAGCTAGCTATTCTGCAGTTTGTTTATTTTGACCTTCATCTGGATAGAAAAGGAATTCCACATTAGAGGTTTAAGTATGTAATAAATTACATTTTATTATCTCCAACAACCACATCTAAGGATATTACCCGGGATAAAAAATGTGACTTTTTGAAACACACAGCAGCTTTTCAAGAGGCGGATTTTTCTATGTTTTTGACAGGAATGTTGGTGGGAAATACCAAGGAGGATTTTCCTCAAAGCCTCAGACTTTCTCCCAGATTCTTTCAGGGATTCTCTTGCTGTTTTGGCTTTTCTTGTTGTTGCGGCGTCTTCGGTCCTCTCTGTTTGACATATCATTCATCTGAGCGGCAATGGGAACCAGGTGCGGCGTGAGCAAAGCAGCAGGGTCACGCGAAAGGAGACTGACAAGAGCACTCTAATGTTCCCACCGTAGCTTTCAAAAGAAGAAGGAAACCAATAAAAGCAGAGGCAGAAGAAGTAGAAAAGGGGAGAAAGAGGGAGTGAGAGGAGGAGAGAAAAAAGGGAGGAGAAATATGAGTTTGCCAACAAACTGTGTATTCATGGCCCACTCTTCGGACCGGTCGTTCAAAGTGCGGAATGGGAATATCTGTGGATCCCCGTGCGCAGTCAACCGGCCCATTGACATTGTCGAGAAACGCAGGCGGTAAATGCACCACGTTATTATTCCCTCTCGCCTATTCTCCCAGACGCTGCATGTGATCATTTCCATGTAAAAGGACCCACGAGCACCAACATGCGAAGTTCATAGGAGCATGTCAAAGCTGCTGTCAAATGAAAGCTAAGAGTCTATATTTTTGAGAAATTAAGGCATATATAAATGTTTAAACCATTTTCTATCCTAAACATTAGGAATAAGCAAAGGCTTTGATTTCTTGTCAAACAGAATAGGGGTCTTTAGAAAACATTTACCAGAAAAGTCTTAAAAGTTATTATAAATACATAAAAACACAATAATGTTGAAGTAAAGACCCCTGCCAACTAATATCAACATTTACATTTAGCTTTGGAGAGATTTCCTTCCTTGTTTAAGTTTAAGAAGCATTGCCCTGTGCCTTAAAATTGCTTTACCAAAAACTCACATATCTTTAAGATATTTCTCTCCTTCATCAGGAGGGAGGATAATGAAAGTTCACAGAAGTAACAAGTAAAGCTTGACCTACCAATTAGTTAGTGTTTTTACTTATATATATTTGGTTAAAAAATGATTAAGTTAAATTAAATTCTGAATTATTACATTAAAACTAAATCAGTACAGGAATTGCTACAATTGAATTGGCTACAATGGGAAATCATAGTTGTCACAAACCACAGTTGGGTCACCAGCTACAGTCCTCTCTTCCACTGGCATACTGTTATGTTCAACTCATAACTGTTTTCTTTCTCGTTCTGTCATCTGGTGTTCAAAGCAAGTGTGAAAACAGTCTGGACAACCTCCCTCTCTCTCTCTCTGACTCTCTCTCTCTCACTCTTCTCTCTCTCCAGTTAAAGTCACGTCTCCCAGCACTTACTGCCACCTACCCATGAGCCCCCTCTCTTTCCATTTACTGTAACCAGCATCCTTCCCGACCCACACTGAACTTCCATGAACGTTGAAAAGTAGTTGAAATTTTGTCAGTCCGCCCTGGCCTTGATTCCAACGTACACAGACGTCATTTGTTTTTTGGGGGTACTGTCCAGACCAGCTTTAATTTCAACGTCCACAGATGTTGACTTTTGGTGAAGTCGGACCGGCCTTGATTTGGCCTGAACATAGACGTCCATGATTGGTTCAGATTTGGTCCAGTTTGGTTCAGATTTGGTCCGGTCCAACTGGACCAAATCTGAACCAATCTTAGATTATATGTTTCACAAGTGTGGAGAGCACTGTACAGTAGAGTACAGTAAAGTAAAACAAAAAAGTTGAGTAGAGTAGAGTTACAGAGTATAGTTCAGTACAGTACACAGTAGAGCACACATGAGTTGAGTACACTATACTGTACTATACTGCTTTACTGTACTCTACTGTGCTGTTCTACTGTGTTGTACTTGGATGTCCAAAACATAGAGATCTATGATTGGTTCAGATTTGGTTCCGGTCCAGACCAACCAAATTTGGTCTTGTTTGGGGGCAAAGGTCATTAAAATAACAGCCATTGCGTATATTAATGCCCAAATATACAAAGGAGGATATTGCATATCTATACATTTTGTACGTATTTAAGATACATCACCATGAAGAGAGTTACGTTCATATCCATTAGTTATGCATTTCTCTGTAGTACAGATCAGGGACCCATGATGAAATTCCATAACTGCAATTCCAGTACCGGGTGTAAATCAAGGTGAAATGTCATCGCTGACACCCCATTCTTTCTGCAGACATCTTTGAATCTTCAGAGCAGATATTTAAGAGAGTTTTTTGTTTGGCATGAATTGAAAGTGAGTCTCGGCGCAATTCCTTGGAATTGTCCATGTGTAATTTTCAGCACACACACACCTGTGTGCTTTAAGGCCAGTTTCACTTTAACACAGCTCTCTCTTCCTGTCTTGATGCTGGTTTTGTGTCACCCTTGTTTCCACAAGCTGTGCTGAGACTTAGAAGTGGTGGGAGCTTTTTTTTGGAAGTTTTTATGACTTCGTTTGTTGTTAGGATGTTCCTCAGTGATGTAGCTGTGGACATAGCCATGACTGTGACTGGACTATGACAGTCAGGCTAAACTGATGTGGCCAGAGGGTTTCTTTTAATGAAGAACACATGGCTTTTCAGCACAGGTGAAGTCAGGGTTGTTGTGGTCTGTGGCAGACTTATTACCACTACTGGCATTCACACACTACACACACACACACACGCATATACACGCACGGCTCAAACCACACCACACTAGACTCAACAGATGGCAATATGTGAAAGGAACCATTATATTAGCTATATAATTTGCCCCCCGGGGACTCGTGTCCACGTTAGTCTCAGTGCTCCAGTTTAAAAAAGCAAAATGGAAATATGACTAATTCTGTGAAAACGCATGACGACAAACCCCTTCACCGCGGAAACAAAGTCTGTTTATAATGTCAGCCCCAAATGTTTAAAACACTTCAAAGGCAACGTCTAATAAATGTTGAGTCAGGCGTATTTATAGGCCGGTGTGGCGGCCCGATGAATTGAACATATGCGACTAATAGACGAAAACGATGTATACTGTATAATCTTCCAAATCCTCTGACTAGCCTCTCGTCATTTTAGTTTCCACTAATGCCAACAAGCAGCCTTCCTTCCAATGCTGTGCTTTACAATATTAATGCTTTCACCTGATCCTGTTAGTCTGTTTGTGTAGAATGTGTAGGTGTGATAAGAAACGTGTGGTGATATTAGATACATCCCGTAATAAGAAGTCAGCTCACGTGCGATTCGGATGATTACCTTTTCGTAAGGTTTCGCTTCCTGCTAGACCTCAATGGCATGAATGTGGTCAGTAGAAGCATGATTTGTAACCAAATGATGAACTGAAAACCATAGGACACGATAAGCATAAACAAGGCTGGATATTAGGAGGCAGGCATGGGGAACTGAGATTAGAGGTGAGGTGTTGTGTTGGTTGCGTGTCCACGCTTGTTTGTGACTAGTGGCTCCTGTGAAATATACCATGACCATGACCATGCAGTAGCTTATTCCAACGGCAGTCTGAGTCAGAGTATACAGTGCCTTCAGAAAGTATTCATACCCCTTGACTTCTCCGCATGTGTGTTTCCTACGCACTTCTCAGTAGTTGGTATTCAGAATTACCTTATGAAGGTGCATAACAGGCTTTGCAGGCGTGGTTCCCTTATGCGCGCTGAATAAATGCAATTCACCCACTGAAAACCCTCCCACTTGCTGGCCAACAGATTTTCCCGTGGAGTTTTAATTCAAGGGTTTTCAATACATTACATTTATCGTAAGCCATCCCTTTAAATACGGCGTAGCTTTTTAGTTAGAATTTTGTTTACAGACTCAATAGATGAAATCGAGATCATAGGGATCAATGAAAGAAAGCCATCTAAATATATTCATATTTGTCTATGTTTCAGCACCAATTGGTAGATAAAAACAATACTCTGATCTTGTAGATTATTTTTGGATTAGTATATTTATGATTAATAAAAAAAAACAGGTTTGAAGAGCCTTTACGAACAAATGAAAAAAACAAAAAACGGTGGATTGATTCCTTCAGAAAATTGCCACATAGTTCTTTAACCCATGGTAATGTTGGAAGATTAGTGTACATAGAATTATAATAGTGTACAATAGTAGGCTATACCCTCGTCTATTGCCTGCACTAACCATGGAACTGTGTGATGACACAGCCAAGTATTGTGTCGGATTCAAACTGTTACAGCTTGGTCTGCACTCCGCTCCATAACGATTTAATTAGCTTACATGTATTTTTTTTTTATCAACTGTTACTAATGATCCTCAGCAACAACCACATTTAAACAAAAACATTTAATTAAATGTAATGATAATGTAGGCTGAAGGGAACTAACAGTAAATAATATTTAACATGATAGAAATAGGAAACAGAGAAAGCTGGGGTAGCCTATAATTAAGACATTTGAGAGTGCCCGTCCCTGCAAGTTAGAAGTCTGTACCATTTTAAATTCTGCATAATGGCACAGTATTTCATAAACTTACTGTGGGAAAGTTGATATGTTGATACTCTTCAGTTTGCTGCCATATGACTGGTTTCACATTTGTCTCCAGCTATAAATGTTTTTCCTAATTTTGTTGTGTTAGAAAGTGGGATTAAAATGGTTTTTATTGTTATTTTTGTCAATGGTCTACACAAAATTGTATAAAATGTGTGAAAAATAAAACACTAATATATTTTGATTACATAAGTATTCATCCCCCTAAAGGAATCACATTTAGTAGCGATTGTATAAGAGCTTTGCACACCTGAATTATATTTGCACATTATTCTTTTTTTATTTCTTCAAGCTCTGTCAAGCTGGTCGTTGATCATTGCTAGACAGCTATTTTCAAGTCTTGCCATATATTTTCAAGCTGATTTTAATCAAAACTGTAACTAGACCACTCAGTAAGGGATACAAAGGGATGCATGTTTTGGAATATTTTTTATTCCGCTTCCTTCTTTTCACTCTTGTCAACTAGGTTAGTATTGTGGAGTAACTACAATGTTGTTGATCCATCTTCAGTTTGCTCCCATCACAGCCATTAAACACTGTAACTGTTTTAAAGTCACCGTTGACCTCATGGTGAAACCCCTGAGTGGTTTCCTTCCTCTCCGGCAACTGAGTTAGAAAGGACGCATGTATCTTTATAGTGACTGGGTGTATTAATAGACTATCCAAAGTGTAATTAATAACTTCACCATGCTCAAAGGGATATTCGATGTCTGCTTTTTATTTTATTTTTTTACCCAACTACCAATAAGTGCCCTTCTTTGCAAGGCATTGGAAAACCTCCTTGGTCTTTGTGGTTGAATCTGTATTTTAATTGTACTGCTCGACTGAGGGACCTTACAGATAATTGTATGTGTGGGGTACAGAGATGAGGTAGTCATTCAAAAATCATGTTAAACAGTCCATGCAACTTATTATGTGACTTGTTAAGCAAAATTAACGTATTTAGTCTTGCCATAACAAAGGGGTTGAATACTTATTTACTCAAGACATATCAGCTTTTCCGTTTTAATTAATTTGTAAACATTTTGAAAAACATTAGTCCACTTTGACATTATAGGGTAATGTGTGTAGGCCAGTGACACAACATCTAAATGTAATCAATTTTAAATTCAGGCTGTAACAAAACAAGATGTTGAAAATCGAAGAGGTGTGAATACTTTCTGAAGGCACTGTATATGTCAAATAAGTGTAATTTATATTTGCAATTCCTTATCCAAACAGATTACTAATTTACCTAGCTCTTATCAAGTTTACAAAATTACAGTGCATGGAGAATGGTGTTATTTCTGTCCATAAAAATGAAGTAGATGCTTTTTCCACTTGGACTCGGTAGGTTTGCTAGACCTTATTCATGGTTTCCTCGCGCGTAAAGGAGGTGGAATTATTAGGGAAGAAAGTTATTAAGTATGTCAGAATATGACGGATCTGTAGACACGCCTCCGCCACACCTCTATTTATTCGATCGCCACCCAAAACAAATAGCCAGTGAACAGCACGATATTCTCATACTAAAATTCAAGGTCAGAATACGCATAGAGAGAGAAAAGTGCAATTCCATTCCATTTACGCACGTTTATCATGGAAATTCCCTCCTTTGTCATTATGGGGTATTGTGGGTAGATGGGTGAGAAAATAAATCTATTTGATAATTGTTTTATTCAGGCTGTAACGCAACAAAAATGGAGTAAGTCAAGGGGTATGAATACTTTCTAAAGGCACTGTATGTGACCCGGTGGGACCTCCTCTCCTAGAGAGTTCTCAGACAGACAGTAATAAGAGTTTGGCCTCTGACCTGTGGTTTTACAGTAGCTTGCCCAATTAGATGCTGGGCCCCAACCTATTTTGACCTAGTTGGAGACGTTGCACAAAGCCCTGCCCCCAAAGGTCAGATATTGATCTCATATTCCTAGTTATTTTTTACGTGTTTTTGAAGGGTTTTTAAAATACAGTTAGAATATGCTGTATGAACAGACATGTTATAAATCCCCCAAACAAAGAAGGAATAGACCGGAACTTTAAAAGGCATCGTAAACTCATTAGAATACATTTTGCAGAGGCTTTATGTAAAATACTTGAATCCATTGTTTCAATGCCGTTCCCTCTCTATCTTATCGACTGAAGGCGCTACTCATTCAAAACCAATACCTTAGCTTTTAGGATAAGCCCAAAAAACGTGCATCAAAATGTCTGAATTTCCAAGAAGATATTGAGTTTTATTTTGTTCCCCTCTACAATCATTATTTTGTTGAGTACATTTGACCCATCCTAGCTACCTGGACAGAATAGGGTCTCCAGTTCCTTTTTGCATAACAAGAACAAAATGGGTAGCAAACTATGCCACATGCCGACTGGGTTAAAGCCTGTGGATTAGTCTTATCTGGTGTCCTTCAAGCCCCACTGTGCTAGTTTATCTGCGACCCTTGCGCCAACGACTCAGGAACCACTGGTGATGTCAACGCACACCCACTCTCAGACGCCTCAATGGGGCTCTGGCTCAGATAGGGAGACAAGTAGGAGTGTGAGAAAGTGTGTGCACTTGTGTGTATGCTTGTGTGTTGTTGTTGTGTGTGTGTGTGTGCGGATGTGCTTTTGTGAGAATGTAACAACACACACAAGCCACCGCAGCCTAGCCTTCTCTGTCTACCCTTCTTCCCCAAACCCTCATCACTGTCACCCAACAACAACAACATTCTCTCAGCTGCGCGCGTGTTCGGCTGCTCACCTCCAGGACTGCAGCCCAGAAGAAGTGCCATGCAGCGTGGACAGGCGAGAGATTGAACTTCACTGAGTTCACCGCATTAGTTTGCACTGTAGATATCAACGTTTTTTTCTGTGATCGAATCAACATTATAACAGCCCCTTTTCAATGCAACAAACCAAAACATATCTAACTTTGCAAGATTCAGTCTGTGATTTTGTTGTAGGCAGAGCCAGAGTAGAATTATATTGGTGGGGGTAGCCCAGGAACAGTCTTTCAATCACCCAGGATGCGCTTTTCAGATCAGTTCATATCAGACTTTACACATTTGTTGATATTCTTTGCTAGTTAACATGTTATTAGCCCAGTTATAGATAAGTATAGGTCAGCAATGGAGTTACTGCTTCCTACAAGAACACAAAACGTGTAGGCTACAATTCAAGCTGTCTTTGAAAAGCCAGTCAGGTAAAAAGCTTATGTCTTAATTAAAGGGGCAGTGTTGTATTTTGAGACATGCATGAATATGCAAATAAGCCAATAGTCAGAGCGGTAGCCTACATTGTCTAATTCTCTGTATGATAATAATAATACATTTTAATTTTTTAAACCATATTTAAAAATGGTTTCTTGCATCATACAATACAATACAATTTACAGTCACCTATATGGCCCATGGTGTTACAGACCAAGTAAAAAATCATTAATGTCAAGCCCTTCATAATGTAAAAACGTTTCTAAAAGTCTCATGCAATGTAGGCCTGCATTGAACACCACATATAGGCTACTGTAGGCTATATCATAGAAATCAAAAGCTATTTCCGTGTGGAAATGTTATGTGATTTGCTCCAATAGTTTTGTTGGTAGGCCTACATTATGCTTAAATAGCCACAATAGCCTATTGGCTACTGTCCAAAACTATAAGGGTACAGCCTCAGTATTCTCTGTAAACGTGCGCCGGAAGTTGCACAAAATCCTCACAACGTTCAAGACCTAAAATTTGAGGGAACATTGGTCACCATGATATCGAAAAAGTCTTTATCAGTCTTATCAAACAAACATTCTCACAGAAAGGGCACAGACACTTGTATGTTTCCTTCCTAAGAGACTCTGTCTTCCTCTTATTGGCTGCAAAGTCCTAATGTGAAGAGGAAGTGGAGGAACCTGCCTCACACCAGGGCTCAATCACTTGTTAATGGAAGGGTACCTATTAAAGCCATATGAGTCTTGTTAGAGGAGAGCAGCTCCTCTGTTCACCTGAGCTTGTTTGTTCCATGGCGAGCCCTGCCCTCTGTCCTGCTCTGCCCGTTGAGCCTCCATGCTCCATGGCCCGCCTGGCTAATTGTGGTCGCTCGGGGGTCGATGCAAAGGGCCAAATAAAGACCTGGCCTGCTGGGGCCCTAATCAAACTCAGCTGTTAGGACGCAGAGAGTGTGTGTTTGTGGAGGGTGTGTGTGCGTGTGTGTGTCTATTCTGAGAACAGGGTTGGGGGGTTTACTCATCAATATAACATGTGGGAAGAGGGCTGCAGGTTTGTGACAGGGCTTAATTCGTTTCTGACCTGAGCAGTCTTACCCATGTATCAGCCCTTAACCATTCAGCACAAGTTAATGACAATCACCTCATCCTTATACGGTGTGCCATTAGATTAAGAGTTCCCATGTTAGCGCTGATCAGTTCCCCACGTCCCGTACCCAACATAATCAATAACATGAGTCAGGCCTACTTACACTATATGACCAAAAGTATGTGGACACCTGCTCGTCAAACATCTCATTCGAAATTTCATGGGCATTAATATGGAGTTGGTCCCCCCTTTGCTGCTATAACAGCCTCCACTCTCCTGGGAAGGATTTCCACTAGATGTTGGGACATTGCTGCAGGGACTTGCTTTCAATCAGCCACAAGAGCATTAGTGAGTTCGAGCACTGATGTTGGGCGATTAGACCTGGCTCACAGTCGGCGTTCGAATTCATCCCAAAGGTGTTCGATGGAGTTGAGGTCAGGGCTCTGTGCAGGCAAGTCAAGTTCTTCCACACCGATCTGGACAAACCATTTCTGTATGGACCTCGCTTTGTGCACGGGGGCATTGTCATGCTGAAACAGGAAAGGGCTTTCCCCAAACTGTTTCCACAAAGTCGGAAACATAATTGTCTAGAATGTTATCGTACGCTGTAATGTTCAAATTTCCCTTCACTGGAACTAAAGGACCTAGCCCAAACCATGAGAAACAGCCCAAGACCATTATTCCTCCTCCACCAAACTTTATAGTTGGCACTATGCATTCGGGCAGGTAGCGTTTCCACTTCACAATAACAGCACTTACAGTTGACCGGGGCAGCTCTAGCAGAGCAGAACTTGTTGGAAAGGTGGCATCCAGTAACGCCATTCTACTGCCAATGTTTGTCTATGGAGATTGCATGGCGGTGTGCTCGATTTTATACACCTGTCAGCAACGGGTGTGGCTGAAATAGCCGAATCAGCTAATTTTTTTATAGTGTATGTAGTCACCAAAGTCCTATCCCTATTGCTGAAACCTGTTCAGATTGGCCAAGACTATAAGCACTCGGTTCAGATCCATTTCAACACAGAACATCGAAATATCCTATTTCCAATTGGAAAGGGAATTGAATTGAACGAACCTCAAAGTTTGCGTCCGACTACATCATCAACTCGTACTACCCCCGAAGTGTGTGTGCTGTATCTTAGTGGTCTCTAAATGTGCCTATGAAGCAGCTGCTCTCTGGCTTGCGTCTGTGGCTTTACATGACGACTCGTCCAGATGTGATTGACGTCAGACTCACAACATTTGAGCCACCTTCAAACGGGAGTCCCTGCTTACAGACAGGACACACACACACACACACTCTCCCTTGATGTGGGAACAGAGATCAGAGCCTCCCTCCACCCCACCCCACCCGTCCCTTCCTCCTTTAACCAAATGTTCACCACCCCTGTTTATTTCGTCATGCCACCATGCAGCCACACCCTTTAATTTTTCCCTTTCTTCATTAAACATTTTTTTTTTGTTTTTACAAGGGAGTGTTTTTTCCACACAGCATATTTGAGACGTTCCTCCCATAGACTGCAAAGACAGGGAAACCACTGGAAAATACCCCTTATTCAATAAACCGCTTTTGCTTCCACTGATGACGTCACAGTCTGTACAACCTTTGAGTCATTCATGCTGAGACGGCTTGACAGAGAAATACTTGCCTGATTAGCTTTTTAATGAACTTCCATTTTCCTCAGAGAATGGCTGAATATCTCTTGCCGATCCAGTTTGTTCTTGATTTCATGCACCTTGTTTGGACTGTGAGGTAGCAACAGTGTTATTCTTCCCTATTCCATTGGGAAAGAGCATGTTGATCCCATTGTAAGAGGACAATAATGAAACGCGGGAGAGAAAGAAGAGGCTCATACCACAGAGGTCAAGCCAGGGCTGGTCTCTTCTGACGGAGAGATTTGTGAGGACTAGCACTAGCTAATTGCTAACAGATACCCAGAGCACAGGCAGCGTCCTACCGGCTAAAGTTCCATACTGTAATACCCAGAGAGAGGGGAAAGGGCTCATGCTGGGATACCACATTTTATATTTCATGACACTTCATTCAGTTTTATGCCTTCTTGCCTCCTCGCCTAGGTTGTGGAATTGAGCAGAGCTGATGGTATCATAGTAAGTAGTCATGAGGTGCAGCTTGGCAATGTACCAATGGGTAATGTTTGTGTCACAGCAAATGAAAGCAGATGGTACTACAGATGGGTGCTGGATTGAGTGAGTTAATGCCTTAGAAGAGCACTTTAAAACCAAGGGAAAAGCACTTCAGTTAATGCAAGTCTTTTAAAGAGCCTGGACTTCTATTTTCACAGAAGTGTCTTCCCACTGTCAACATGGGTCCTATTTGAGGGGGGTTATTTCCTCTCCAAAACTTGAGGCCACGAGACGCAGGTTCCACACTAGATGTAAGAGCATTGAACTGTGTAGACATTGGGTTGTAGCTGTCTCTTGACAGGCCTGAGCAGGGCCCACCACCGTAGCTTATCTACCTCTCCCAGTCGTCTGTCACAAGCCCCTCTGACGTCACCACCCCGGCCAGGGTTGATGGGTATACGGACGGTGGCGTTCTGCAGCCGTTGTGGTGCTCATTTGATACATGGCTGCCTGTGTGTTACTTTAGGACCACTGCTGGATAGGAGAGGATTTCTCCAATTCCCTCTGGAGTAAGTGAAGCCAAAGCGTGTGGGTTTGTGGGAGGTGGGGTGGGTGATACTGTAAGGGTATGGGTGGTGTGTGTGTGTGTGTGTGTGTATTTGTATCTGTTATACCTGTTACTTCTACACTGTCACTCTTCATGTATACATTTTTTACCTCTGATTCTTGTTGGCTGGTACAGAGGCTTGTTCCGCTAAGAGTTTAGCCACAAAGCGGAACAGTATAGTCAGTCGGCGGTGAACAAAAGTAAAGAAGGCATATCTTTTGGCTTTGCTTTGGAGATCATTCCAAAAGTTTCTCAGTTCCTTTAGTTCTTATAATTTCAGTTTATTTATGATTAATGTGATACAATATGGGTACTATTATCTTATTAGCTCAAGTGGTAAAATTCAACTTTTGTTCTGCTGTGCCTTAACCAACTTACTAGGCCAAACATGCCCTTTTTTAAACAGCTACATGTCAAAGTCTGACATATTAGTCATATTAGTTTAAACTGCTTATCTGGATTACAATGTTTATAAAATTATTATTTTGTTTCACATATTATTCTTAATCCGTTTGGTCAAGCCAGTTAAAAGTCGCTCTGGTACCATGGACGTTTGTTTGTGTGTGTGGGTGCATATGGAGGTTGGAACATGTATGTGTTCAGAACTGCATGCGGCGAGTTCTGTGTACATTACCAGTTGGGTCTCTCTTACCCTGTAAGAGTTGTAGTATTTGGAGAGTCGCTCTGAGAGGAAAAGGAATGAACAGACTGGTTGACTCCATGTCTGTTCTCGTGCAAGGACTTCTCCTCAAGGGCTGTATTTAGAAAAGGTATGTTCATGGCTGTCTTATGTTGTTTTCCTCTTTTAGGTCAACTTGTATGAATTGATACACAGTGAATGTATTATGTTGTGGGTTTACATTGTGTTCGGCTGTTGAGATAAATAACTTGTATAACATGTTTTTCAGTATCCAGAAATTACTTATAGATTATACACCAGACGCTAGACCAGATAAGAGAAGAATAATCAGTAGCCTATCTTAAACACCTTTGGCTAGACCCACTACAAAGGTATACAGGGCAAAGAGGTTTATATAGTCTCATTTACCAAGGACAGCAAACGTTAACTGTGGCGTTTGTGTTCAAAAGTTGAGTGTTTGACATATGTTTAATAGGAAGTGTTGCAATAGTTTACTCTAGACTGGCACATCGGACCTCAAATTAAAAGTATGTTTGCTCTAATGCTCTGTCTTCCTACGGAAGCTGTGATTAGACATTATTCTTCCTTGTTTTTGGTGGTGCACCAAGTTGTTTTGCTGTGGGTGTAAAGGTCGCGCACATTGGGGTGAGGGATGCAACACTAACATCCCCCTTTCCCAAACCAGGTGCCCCCTTTCCCCCCAGTACAAAGCTTACGCAACACCAGCTAACACACACACACACACACCAAAAAATGTCCACTCTTCTGTTTTCCAACATTCTCTGCCTCCACTCCCTTCTTTCCTGGTGTGTAAGGGCCGCGGGAACTTCCCGGAGGCAAACACACACACTTTGATTGTCGTAGGTCGGCGAGGCCCCAGGAGATGGTTCTCACGCCACGTGGAAAGAAAACAGAAGGGGGATTTGACTTTTGACTCCAGGCGCTGTGTCATCCTCTGGCTCGGAACAGAAGTAAAAGTCCCTTCAGATCTCTGCAGTTCCCATGAGCACTACAGAGCTGCCCAGCTGGTGTCAATCACAGGAGATAGGCCACGCTCTGGTTGGGGCAAGAACGAACAGGGTCGCCCGGCCTACATATCCCGTGGCTGAGGATTGATCCATACTGACTGAGAAGTTTAATCTGCACAGGGGTTCTGACTGCTTTTTATTAGCTAAGAGCGGTATTTGTGGAACGACCTTAATGTCCATTCTTCCTTTGTCTGAATGACACAGACCTGAAGGCTTTGTCTGAATGACACAGACCTGAAGGCTTCTTTGAGTTTCCTCTGAATCCTGAGGGGGCTTATCCTTTTATCCAGGAACTAATGGATTTGCTATTTTTCCCACAGTTGAAGAGGAATGGAAACATGGAAGATTATCTTTGTGTGGAAGATTATCTTTGTGTGTGTGTGCCAGTGGTGTCCTCGGGAGAAACCCCAGAAGAGTAGCGTGCCACAGTGGGATACAGGGAGGCCTGTCTGCCACGAGTTCTGATGGTAGTCCAGACTCAGATAATCCAGCTTCAAAGAGTAGGGAGAGGAGACACTGACTGACGTCAGAGCTTGCGAACAATCACAACACCAAGGTCACCACCACCAGTTATGATCTACCTGTGACCTTTGTGGTACAGACACCACCATAATAAGAGATGATTGATTAGAAGGTATATTCAGCAGAATGGCACAATTGGTTTAATGCTTGTTTGTCAAGTAACTACATGATATGTATCCTCCATGTTGAAGTCTGTGCAACATCTGCATTTCTTTTAATAATAATTTGTCATTTAGCAGACACTCTTATCCAGAGCGATTTACAGGAGCAATTAGAGTTAAGTGCCTTGCTCAAGGACACATTGGCAGATTTCACCTAGTCAGCTCAGAGATTCGAACCAGCGACCTTTCGTTTACTGGCCCAATCTCTTAACCGCTAGGCTACCACCCAGCCCACACTGAGGCACAAACTCACCTTACCTGTTCTCTGGCTGACATTTAAGATGCATGTACTTTAAACAGTGGTCACACTGTGTAGAGACACTGGTGTGCTGGGGAACATGCACTAACTGGCAGTGATGAGTTGCATTTCTTTCTCCAGTAGATGGTGCTAACTGATACTCAGAAGCCCATTCTGTTTCCAGTAGAGGGAACTAGCAGTATGAATACCACTGTTTATGGACTCCCACTCAGTCTGATAATCCCATGTTTTTCCTGTTGGCATTTCGGTTTTCTTGAGAAAATATGCATCTTCATCCGCCGCACTGTATTGTTTATGGAAGTGGAAGTTGTTTAGAAGAGAAGCCACCTGTAGCTGGGAAGGAGTTAGCGCACAGTCCATTAGCGTACTGTCATATCCCCAAGCCTCAGGCTCTGATAGTTTACTCCAACATTAACATTTCATGTGAATGATGTGGATTTCAGTTTTGTTTCACGTGTGTGCAGTTTTTGTGGCTACTTCAGTTCTTTTGGATAGAGCTATTTATAGCTGCTGACGTCATTGGCCCCGTGATCGATGCCATCCCGACGTCAGAGCCGGCCCAAATCGCTCCGAGGGGACAGACGCGTCATTGAAAATTAGATGAAGGAAGGGGTGAGAAAAAGGGAGGGAAGGGAGGAGAGGTGGGGTAATAAGGCATGCCCCGGCACTGATGCTTTTATTTGACAGCCCCTCCCCCTGGGGCTCTCCCCACCAATCAGGTGGAGCTTGTTAAAACGCTGCTTTGAGCCGTCTCTCTCTCCCTCTCCCTCTCCCTCTCTCTCTCTCCCTCTCCCTCTCCCTCTCCCTCTCCCTCTCCCTCTCCCTCTCCCTCTCCCTCTCCCTCTCCCTCTCCCTCTCTCTCTCTCTCTCTCTCTCTCTCTGGTCCTCACATGAATCGCGGGGCTTCATTGAGAATTGATTACATAACATTAATGCTTCATTCATCAGCTCCTGCTGTTGCTGGACTACCAAAGCCAGCAAAAATTATACTGAACAACTGATTCCAGTACAGTAGGCTATGCAGGTGTTAAAAGCCAAAATGGCATAGAAGAAAAATGTATTGCAACCTTGGTTAAATAATTAATTAAATCATTGTTTCTGATTAATGATGTCAATCACTGCCCGACTATGGTATTCAGGATGCATACGACACAACACAATACAACCCATACAGTCCCATATTTGTAAATGCAGAGGCATGCAGGTTAGAATGCTGTGGTGAGACATCCAGAGGTTGTTGTTGCAGGTGCCTCGGAGACATGTAGCAATAGTTTAACTCAAAATAAACTTGAACACTACACAGTGCTGGCAAATAATCACTTGTTTGTTGAAAGCGTTAAAAAATGTGCAACACTTTCTATTCATTATGTGTTGAACTTGAAGTCAAGTGAAAGGGTACAGTATGTACTGTATGGGGTAAGGGTTTCAGCCTAATGTAATTATATGAGACTGCAGCCATATGTTTTAGGCTATGTATAGCCCTCTCACATGTATCCCATCAATGATAGAGGGTTATTCTTAGAACCACTCTCTCCAACTCCACCTCAGCCTGACCTTGCAGCTGCCGTCTGTATATTGTAGCACCGCCCTGGAACAACTCCGCTTCTGGAGTTAGATTGGACAAAGGAGAGTCACACAGTCACATATTCCTACCAAAGAGCCTCTAATTCTTGGACTGAACTTCCGTAGTCATTCACTCAGGAATGCATATTAGTATCCTGTCAGTTGTATCTTTTCTCATTGCTTTTAGTATATCGAATGTGCAATACGTGCATTTATCTGTAATTAAACCCTGCACTAAGGACTATTTTAGGGGAATTATTATTATTACCCCAAGTTATATCATACACACATTTAGCTATTTAAGTATCTCTTCCTGTCATTTACCTGTACAGTTAATTTAACCATGCAAATATTCACTTACCTGTACATTTAACTGTACATTTACCTACAACGTTAATTTAACCATGCAAAATATTCACTTACCTGTTCATTTAACCAGACTGTATATTAAGTAATCTATTATTACCCTCACTTATATCATACACACATTTAGCTATTTAAGTATTTCTCTGCCATCGACCTGTATAGTATAGTTAACCATGCACATACTCCTTATTTATCTATATCAACTTGCAATATTTTCATTTTCAGCCATTCACCCATATTATGCAATTTCTTTTAATAGCTTTTTGCACTCCAGACTTCTTGTATTTTTATACTTTTTCATACTGCCTATCTGCCTGCCTGCCTGCCTGCCTGTCTGTCTGTCTGTCTGTCTGTCTGTCTGTCTGTCCGTGGATATTGTAGTATTATAACTTTGTAAGCATTCACCTGCTGACTGCGGTATGTGTCAAGTCACTGCTGAATTGGATATACTTTGCTTGTGCAGAGCCTGTGGTTGATTGGTAACACGTCCGACTCTTGACACATACTGTAGCGTAGATGACTTCCTTCCTTCCCACGTCCAACCTTCCTTCCAGAGACTGAGGTTCAACCCCCACTTCCAGCTGTCTCTCCCACTTGCCTTTCTCCCCCTCTGATCTCCTAACTGAATGTCTAAATACATTCTCGAAATATGAAAAGGAGAGTGGAATTGTACTCTCCCATCAAACAGACCTCAATGGCTTTCCTAGCTGTTCAGACTCTTATCTGTTCTGTTATGCACAGAAATGAAACACCACACCACGACACTGCAGCTTTTTTTGGCAGCCGCCTGGGCCTGACGTACCCCTGGAAACAGCCCCCCCCCCCAGTCAGAGTTTTTGTTGGGTCAGGGTCTAGCTGCAGAGGTGGACAAGTGCCAGCAGCACTATTTGTTTTAGTGCTGCCCAGGGCCCTGTCAGAGGGGGAGCACTTTGGCACTGCTGACGTATGTGGTGACACTAGTGTGATTGCGTTAAAATAAGTGGTGTGGGTGTGTAGGGAATGGCTGCTACTCTAGACCTTCTATCACGGGTCAGCTCTTTTTTTTTAATTAGCTATGAGGCAGGCAGAGATTGGTCAATGGTGTTTTTTGATGACGATAACTACAACGAGGATTTCGGATTGAAGATTCACACATTTTGTCAGACTTCCATACCTCTGTCATCATACTGTACAGAATAAAGGAAGGGACAGTGGCATCTTGTCTTCCTGCTCCTTTTCATATGGATCTTCCCTTCTCTCTCTTCTCTCCCCAATATGTTTTCTGTGATGACAATGCCAGTATGTCTCTGCTGAAAATACTGAAAGACATTACATGAATCCTAACCCCCTGGTCTTTCCCTTTTCTCCCTCTAAGTTTTGATGTGGAGAATGGGCTGCCGGTGGGACGCAGCTCTCTGGACCCCCAGGCCAGCCCCAGCTCCGGCCTGGTCCTGCAGGCCAACTACCCCCACAGCCAGCGCCGCGAGTCCTTCCTCTACCGCTCCGACTCAGACTTCGACCTCTCACCAAAAGCCATGTCCCGCAACTCCTCCACAGCCAGTGAGCTGTAAGTACCATTGGACCAATGGGATGCATGACCCTCCTAACCTTACCCCTTCTCCAGGCCCTTTTCTTTTTCCACTCTCTCTCTCTCTCTATCTATCTCTCTCTCTCTATCTATCTCTCTCTCTCTCTCTCTCTCTCTCTCTTTTAAGTTGTTGTTCTCCCCCCACCCTTGATGTTTCACTAACCAATACATGTCTATTCGCTCCATATTTATACTGTCATAGCTAACCCTTCAACTATGATTCCCGCAGAGGTCCCTAAAAGCGTAACCTTCCTGTCTCGTATTGTTGATGTTTGTTTCTGGAGGTAAGAGGCCGTGTCACAGTCAGTTTACCCATGTCAAGTCTAGTTTAGTCACTGGACTCTCGCTCTATGTCTTTAAAGGGAAGAGGGCTTGAAGCATGGGCGGCAGGTAGCCTAGCGGTTAGAGAGTTGGGCCAGTAACCGATAGGTCGCTGGTTTGAATATCCGAGCCGACGAGGTGAAAAACCTGTCGATGTGTCTTTGAGCAAGGCACTTAACCCTAATTTGCTCAGGAGGCTGACCCTGTAGGTCGGCCGTCATTGTAAATAAGAATTTGTTCTGGCACTGGGAAGTCGGTTGGCTACCGCGGTGAGAGATGCGTGTGACACATTTTTTCTATTTTACTTCCCCTTTAAGGACCCACTGCATTTGCAGGTTTCAGACACTTCCTCCACACACCCCCACCCACCTCCTTTCCCAACACATAACCTTTAATCCCCCTGCCCACACACACACATGCACACAACCCTCACCCCCCCTTTCCTCCCAAATCATCCCAAAAAGAAAAACCCAACAGGCCTTGCATCTGAGTTGGGCCCGCTACTGTTTGTGTGCTGCATGGATAGCCTGAGGCTTATTATCTTAACAGAAAGGCTCGACCACAAGACGAAACATTAGGTGCATGATGATGCCCCCAGAGCACAGTTTCACAGTCAGTGTGTGCCTGCCACTTGTTTCCTCTCCACGTGTCCAATATGTTAACTGATACAGGATATATGGGTGTTCAGGTTGTGTCCAATAGGTTAACTGATACAGGATATATGGGTGTTCAGGTTGTGTCCAATAGGTTAACTGATACAGGATATATGGGTGTTCAGGTTGTGTCCAGTATGTTAACTGATACAGGATATATGGGTGTTCAGGTTGTGTCCAATATGTTAACTGATACAGGATATATGGGTGTTCAGGTTGTGTCCAATAAGTTAACTGATACAGGATATATGGGTGTTCAGGTTGTGTCCAGTATGTTAACTGATACAGGATATATGGGTGTTCAGGTTGTGTCCAGTATGTTAACTGATACAGGATATATGGGTGTTCAGGTTGTGTCCAATATGTTAACTGATACAGGATATATGGGTGTTCAGGTTGTGTCCAATATGTTAACTGATACAGGATATATGGGTGTTCAGGTTGTGTCCAATATGTTAACTGATACAGGATATATGGGTGTTCAGGTTGTGTCCAATATGTTAACTGATACAGGATATATGGGTGTTCAGGTTGTGTCCAGTATGTTAACTGATACAGGATATATGGGTGTTCAGGTTGTGTCCAATAAGTTAACTGATACAGGATATATGGGTGTTCAGGTTGTGTCCAATATGTTAACTGATACAGGATATATGGGTGTTCAGGTTGTGTCCAATATGTTAACTGATACAGGATATATGGGTGTTCAGGTTATGTCCAATATGTTAACTGATACAGGATATATGGGTGTTCAGGTTGTGTCCAGTATGTTAACTGATACAGGATATATGGGTGTTCAGGTTGTGTCCAATATGTTAACTGATACAGGATATATGGGTGTTCAGGTTGTGTCCAATATGTTAACTGATACAGGATATATGGGTGTTCAGGTTGTGTCCAGTATGTTAACTGATACGGGATATATGGGTGTTCAGGTTGTGTCCAGTATGTTAACTGATACAGGATATATGGGTGTTCAGGTTGTGTCCAATGTGTTAACTGATACAGGATATATGGGTGTTCAGGTTGCATTTAGGACTCTCAGGGCGTACCATAGAGCCCCAGTATACTGTATATTATATCAATATTGCCCTTGTAAGATGGTGATATTCTGTTCTTCACCTATTTGTTGAAGGTATCTAACTCAGTGTTGTTGTTTTTTTTCTCTGTCATTTCAGACATGGAGAAGACATGATTGTGACACCATTTGCACAGGTCAGTGCTATGTTCATGCGTTTTTGACGTGCGTAGTAATACGCTGTTTTACTGTGTACAAGACAGTGAGCCAGCCTTCTGTACTTCTTGCATGGAAAATTATATGACGCACAGTGCTGTCTTGGTGGTGTTTTAAGAGGTAGGGCTCCATTCATTACAAACACACACACACAAGCTAAATACTTTATTTGAATTCACAAATCACATTTCAGGCAGGAAGGATTCGACCATTTCAAAGGTCTGAACACATGTGCCTACTTTAACGGAGCTGTGACAACATCTGTGTGCCAGCGATACTCTTCCAACCCAGACCACCGGCTTTTGCTGTAATAGCCCGTCTGCACGGAGTGTGTGTCATTGTGTGTCACAACTTGAGTAGGGCTACAAAACAAGTGAGGAATCCAATACTGACGGGCGTCGAAGCAGAGCCGGACAGATGTCAAATCTTCAAGGGTTTTGAAAGGAGAGTTTTTATGTGCCGACTGCCCCCACGATTTTTCACCGGAGTTCTCTTGAGTTGCAACATGAAGGCACACAAATTACCTGAGACAGGTGTTTAGTGACGTTTTTGTACCCCTGCGCATTTCTGTGTCTCACTAGATACCTGAGTGGCGGCAGGTAGCCTAGCGGTTAAGAGCTTTTGGCCAGCAATCGAAAGCTGGTTCGAATCCCTGAGCTGACTAGGTGAAAAATCTGTTGATGTGCCTTTGAGCAAGGCACTTAACCCTAATTTCTTCTGTAAGTGGCTTTGGATAAGAGCGTCTGCTAAATGACAAACATGTACAATTATGTAGGACCTGCAAATGCTATAGACGGAGTCATTAGCCTGGTCCCAGTTATTTTTGTGCAGATTTGGCACCAGGCTACAGAGCCGTAGGCAGAGTTTGGTCAACTACCCTATATGTTGGCAAGAAAAGTTCCACGACCGTAACATTCTGATTTCCAATTTAATTTGATTGTCTTTGGACAGACATAGCTCCCATTAAAACAAAATCTTTAAGTTTTAGGAAATCCGGATGTTGTGTGTCGAATATCATGGTCATAATGCATCATAAGACTAAATCAGTGTCCCTTCCACCCTCTCTCTTTAGGTGCTCGCCAGTCTCCGAACAGTCAGAAGCAACTTTTCCGTCATAACTCATCTGCAGGATCGGCCCGACAGGCGGCCGTCAGGCAGCAACCCTCCCTCAATGCCTACTCATACCAAGCCAAGCATACCAGGTCAGTAGGATACGCATCTGATCATACCTCTTACATGACTTCACAAAGATTAGTTTTCTTGTTCCCTAGTGTCTGCTGCACTCTGAAAATAATAAGTTCACAAGAACTGAAAATACAGCTTGGCCTACATAACACTAGGGTTTTGGGTTCGATTCCCATGGGGGACCAATATGAAAATGTTTGCACTCACTACTGTAATCTGCTCTGGATAAGAGTGTCTACTAAAATGTAAAAGGAATGAATACACCATTTCAGTTTCCACAAAGAAATAAGTGGTATTTGCAAAGTACTGTATTTCAAGAAACTGTAAAGTGCATTCGGAAAGTATTCAGACCCCTTGACTTTTTCCACATTTTGTTACGTTACAGCCTTATTCAAAAATGTATTAAATAAACTTTTGTCTTTATCAATCTACACACAATACCCCATAATGACAAAGCAAAAACAGGTTTTTAGACATTTTTGCAAATAAAATAAAAATGTAAAAAAACTGAAATACCTTATTTATATAAGTATTCAGACCCTTTGCTATGAGACTCAAAATTGAGCTCAGCTGCATCATGTTTCCATTGATCATCCTTGGTTGGAGTCCACCCGTGGTAAATTCAATTGATTGGAGATGATTTGGAAAGGCACACACCTGTCTATATAAGTTCCCACAGTTGACAGTGCATGCCAGAGCAAAAACCAAGCCATGAGGTCGAAGGAACGGTCCGTAGAGCTCTTGAGACAGGATTGTGTCGAGGTACAAAAAATGGCTGCAGCATCGAAGGTCCCCAAGAACACAGACCTCCATCATTCTTAAATGGAAGACGTTTGGAACCACCGAGACTTCCTAGAGCTGGCCGCCTGGCCAAACTGAGCAATTGGGGGAGAAGTGCCTTGGTCAGGGATGTGACCAAGAACCCGATGATCACTCTGACAGAGCTCCAGAGTTCCTCTGTGGAGATGGGAGAACCTTCCAGAAGGACAACCATCTCTGCAGCACTCCACCAATCATGCCTTACAGTGGCCAGACGGAAGCCACTCCTCAGTAAAAGGCACATGACTGTTTGCCAAAGGGCACCTAAAGGACTTTTAGATAATGAGAAACAATATTATCTGGTCTGATGAAACTAAGATTGAATGCTTTGGCCTGAATGCAAAGTGTCACATCTGGAGGAAACCTGGCACCATCCATATGGTGAAGCATGGTGGTGGCAGCATCATGCTGTGGGGATGGGAGACTAGTCAGGATCGAGAGAAAGATGAACGGAGCAAAGTACAGAGAGGTCCTTGATGAAAACCTGCTCCAGAGCGCTCAGGACCTCAGACTGGGGCGAAGGTTCACCTTCCAACAGGATAACAAGTCTCTGAATGTCCTTGAGTGGCCCAGCCAGAGACCGGACTTGAACCCGATCAAACATCTTTGGAGAGACCTGAAAATAGCTGTGCAGCGACGCTCCCCATCCAACCTGACAGCGCTTGAGAGGATCTGTAGAGAAGAATGAGATAAACTCCCCAAATACAGGTGTGCCAAGCTTGTAGCGTCATACCCAAGAAGACTCAAGGCTGTAATCGCTGCCAAAGGTGCTTCAACAAAGTACTGAGTAAAGGGTCTGAATACTTATGTAAAGGTGATATTTCCTTTGCAAAAATTTTGAAAAACATGTTTTTGGTGTATTGTGTGTAGACTGATGATGGGAGAAAAAATGTGAATCCATTTTATAATAAGGCTGTAATGTAACAAAATGTGGAAAAAGTCAAGGGGTCTGAATATTTTCCAAATGCACTTAATATCAAGCACGTATTTTATATTCCCCAAGTAATATCAGATTAACTGTTTCATACAGATAATTATCAGACTCAAGTTAGAAATGCTAGTAAACACTGAAATACAAATACATTTAGTTGGTCCTTTACTAGTCCTGTATAAGCGGACAATATAGATGTCTTCGGCGCAGACTTTTTTTTCCCTTCTGCATCAGATGGGATGGTCTCTGGTGGTCTCTCTCAGGGCTTTAACAGTAGACTGACCTTTGACCCTCTCAGAGGAGCCCTACCAGAAGCTGGCAATGGAGACGTTGGAGGAGCTGGACTGGTGTCTGGACCAGCTGGAGACCCTGCAGACCCGTCACTCAGTCAGCGAGATGGCTTCCAACAAGGTGAGCATTTGAACTGAGCCTCATCTACAGTAAAAACCTGGTCATGATTGCTTAAAGCAGTGGTATTAACTTTTTCAGCGGGGACCCCATTTTTTCCACAATAATTTCTTGCGACCCCACCCCAAATCTGATGACACAACCGCAAAATCTGTACATTTAGATTTTTACATCAACAAATAACCTTCAATTCATTGCATTTTCATCTCATCAAAATGAAAAGAAACCAATAAATACATTTACTCAATAAAACTAAATCTTTCAAATGATCTTTCTCAAAAACGTTTGTATATTGTCCCATACAATAACGTGTATTCTTAATATTTTGTTCCTATATTTATTTATATTTTTTGTGTGGGGGGGGTGACCCCACTGCACTGCACTTCCCCCGCAACCCCACTAAGGGTCACAACCCCAACTTTGAATATCATTGCCCACAGCACCTCTCATCAGCATCACATTGCCCTGTGTACATGTCGATCACTTCTTATGTTTAAGATTTACAAAGTGATGCTATTCTTTATGTATATTAGATTGGATAATTTAGTTCCTGGTGTAGCATATGCTGTTTTCCACAATGCATCAAGACAGTGGTTGATTGAAGTGATCCTTTTGTTCATTATGTCATCTCATAGTCAAAATGGCATTACACCTCAGGTGCAATAGCTTTTGTAAATGGCACAGTATAACAGCTGGAATGCCAAGGTCAAGGAAATGTCTAATCGATATAATAATAATAATAATAATAATAATTATATATTTAATTTGTATAGCGCTTTTCTGGGTGGAAGATCTTCCATGGTCATCTACAGAGGCAGGTGGAAGTCCAACGGGTCACATCCTGTGTCCGATCCACTCTCAATGCGCAGCTTCCTCACCCGCGCAGTCCATGTCTCTTCCAACTGAGGCCCAGATGACGGGTTGAGGCCCAGATGAAGGGTTGAGCTGGGGGGGTAAACGATGGTCAGATCCAGGGGGAAACAAGTCAGAAGCCAGGGCACCTCTTGCCATCCCCAGTCGAAGACTCTTTGGTAAACTCCTCCGAAAAACATGTACTACCCACCTGGGTGAAGCCATGCATCCACTAAGCTGAGGGCGCATGAAGCTCACTACGGTCAACTAGGATAGTCCACCTTGAAATAAGCCATTGTGGAAAAACTCTAGTGATCCTCTGCCATATTCAACAGCCTCCAAGCCTCTGCAGTTAGATGGCTAGCTAGCTAAATAGCTAGCTTCTCAGTTCAGTTGCTAAAATAACTGACTTGCCAGTCTTGCACTGCTTTGGATAAATATATACTGAACAAAAATATAAACGCAACATGCAACAATTTCAAATATTTTACTGAGTCACAGCTCATATAAGGAAATCAGTCAATTGAAATGAATTCATTAGGCCCTAATCTATGGATTTCACATGACTGGGAATACAGATATGCATCTGTTAGTCACAGACACCTTGAAAAAAGGTAGTGGGGATCAGAAAATCTGTCAGTATCTGGTGTGACCACCATTTGACTAATTGCAGTGTGACTCATCTCCTTCGCATAGAGTTGAACAGGCTGTTGATTGTGGCCTGTGGAATGTTGTCCCACTCCTCTTCAATGGCTGTGCGAAGTTGCTGGATATTGGCGGGAACTGGAACACGCCATCGTACAGGTCGATCCAGAGCATCCCAAACATGCTCAATGGGTGACATGTCTGGTGAGTATGCAGGCCATGGAACTGGGACATTTTCAGCTTCCAGGAACGCCATACACATGGTCTGTGGTTGTGAGGCCGGTTGGACATACTGCCAAATTCTCTAAAACGACGTTGGAGGCGGCTTACGGTAGAGAAATTAAAATTACATTCCCTGGCAACAACTCTGGTGGACATTCCTGCAGTCAGCATGCCAATTGCACACTCCCTCAAAACTTGAGACATCTATGGCATTGTGTTGTGTGACAAAACTGCACATTTTATAGTGGCCTTTTATTGTCACCAGCACAAGGTGCACCTGTGTAATGATCATGTTGTTTAATCAGATTATTGATATGTCACACCTGTCAGGTGGATGGATTATCTTCGCAATGGAGAAATGCTCACTTTCAGGGATTTCAGCTCATGAAACATGGGACCAACACTTTACATGTTGCATTTATATTCTGGTTCAGTGTATATACAATCAAAACTTAATTAGCTAACAAAATAAAAAATTGATATTCTGTCCCAAAACACCTAAAGCTATTAAAATATGTACAATATTTACAGAGCTTTCTGCCTAGGTGACCTCCAGGCGCCATGGCAACCAGGGATTTGCGGATATGACCACTCCACCAAGTAGTTTGGGTCTTGTTGCATTGCAGTATTTACATTTTTACAGATGTAGGCAGTTGAACTGCTGCTGCATTCTCCCTCTGATTAATATTTGGGCATACAGAGATCATTGGGCTGATGCACACGCCCTCCTCCCATTCAGAGACTAACGCACACCAACATGAATGGAGTCTATCCTTCCCATTGAAGGAGTTTACCAGTCACATTGATTCACATCCCTTCTTTCCACTCCACTCCTCCTCAATACATTATTTATCCCCTCCTTTCTCTCAGCCCCCACCTCTCACACTCCCTTTACACCCACAACCAATCAGATCCCTCACATCCCTCCAGCCTCTGTAGCTGATTGGCTAGAGGGCATCCCGCATGTAGGCAGTTGAAGAGGAGATACACACACAGGGACTTTCCTCTCTTATACTCTCCCCCTCCCCTTCCCTCTCCCTCCCTCTGTCTCTCACTCTTTCCCCTCTGTCTCTGTGTTTACATTGAGAGTGTGATGGTGGAGGAAGGAGCAGCAGTCAGCCATGCGCTCTGGTGCCCTGCACCTAGCTGGACTGTCTGTCTGTCTGTCCCCTTGCCCTCCATCGCCCGTCCCCCATGCCTCCTCTGTGCCCTCTGTGCTCCTTACTCAGCTCAGGGCTATGGGCACACCTCGTCTTCGGCTAATGACTGTTTGATCTCTTCCCCCTCTTTCAATCTCGGACGTACGGTCTGTCAGCTTGTGACAACCCGTTGGATAGACCGGTAGAATCTGCTAGTGGATTTTATTCACCAGATTGGCTCGCGCGTCTTTGTTTTTGATTCAACATGTGTCCACTGGGTTGCTCGAAGTCACTTTGTTTTCTATGTCTTGGACACTCATACAGGTGAGTGCACAGGGATGTGTGTGTGTGTGTGTGTGTGTGTGTGTGTGTGTGTGTGTGTGTGTGTGTGTGTGTGTGTGTGTGTGTGTGTGTGTGTGTGTGTGTTTGCTCAATGTGTAAGGGTGTCAATGTCATTTTCTGTTATTGTATTGAAAACTTCTTGAAAGGTTGTCTGCATGATGATAAGTGTGCTTTGGTGTATTGTAGGACACAGTATGTTTTTGGATGTACCTGTGTTTTTTTGCATATTATGTCAGTGAGATGGTACACTACATAGCCAAATGTATGTGGACACCTGCTCATTGAACATCTCATTCCAAAATCATGGGTATTAATATGGAGTCGGTCCCCCATTTGCTGCTATAACAGCCTCCACTTTTCTGGGAAGGCTTTTCACTTTTCACTGTTGGAACATTGCTGCGGGGACTTGCTTCCGTTCAGCCACAAGCATTAGTGAGGTCGGGCATTGATGCCAGGCGATTAGCCAGTCAAGTTCTTCCACACCGATCTTGACAAACCATTTCTGAATGGACCTCGCTTTGTGCATGGGGGCATTGTCATGCTGAAACAAGAAAGGGCATTTCCTAAACTGTTGCCACAAAGTTGGAAGCACAGAATCGTTTAGAATGTCATTCTATGCTGTAACGTTAATATTTCCCTTCACTGGAACTAAGGGGCCTAGCCCAAACCATAAAAAACAGCCCCAGACCATTATTTCTCCTCCACCAAGCTTTACAGTTGGCACTATGCATTGGGGCAGGTAGCGTTCTCCTGGCATCCACCAAACCCAGATTTGTCCATCGGACTGCCAGATGGTGAAGCGTGACAGAACGCGCTTCCACTGCTCCAGAGTCCAATGGCGGCGAGCTTGACACCACTCCAGCCGACGATTGTGTACTCGATTTTATATACCTGTCAGCAACGGATGTGGCTGAAATAGCCAAATCCACTAATTTGAAGGGGTGTCCACATACTTTTGGACATGTAGTGTATAAATCAATATATTATTGTGTGTCTAGACAGGTTATCATAGGTTATCACATATTGTGTGTGTGTGTGTGGGTACACCTCTGTGTGTACACACATGCCTATTTCCCTGTGAGTACACTACACGTTCCGTATGTCTCAGTGTGTGTGTGTGTACATGCACCATCTCCTTTAAGACCGTATATATATATATATATTTTTTTTTTTTTCACCTTTATTTAACCAGGTAGGTCAGTTGAGAACAAGTTCTCATTTGCAACTGCGACCTGGCCAAGACAAAGCAAAGCAGTGAGACAAATAACAACACAGAGTTACACATTAAACAAACAGTCAAAAACACAATAGAAAAATCTATATACAGAGTGCAAAATGTAGTGCAAAAATGCAGTAAGGTTAGGAGGTAGGACAATAAATAGACTATAGTGGTGAAATAAATTACAGAATTATCATCATTAACACAGGAATGAAGGATGTGCAAATTATGATGTGCAAATAGAGATACTGGAGTGCAAGATTATTGTAAATAAACAAAAATAAATATGGGGATGAGGTAGTAGTGTGGGCTATTTACAGAAGGGCTATATACAGGTGCAGTGATCGATAAGCAGCTTTGACAACAGATGCTTAAAGTTATTGAGGGAGATAGGAACCTCTAGTTTCAATGATTTTTGCAATTCGTTCCAGTCATTGGCAGCAGCGAACTGGAAGGAATGGCGACCAAAGGAGGTGTTGGCTTTGGGGGTGACCAGTGAGATATACCTGCTGGAGCGCATGCTACGGGTGGGTGTTGCTATAGTGACCAGTGAGCTGAGATAGGGCGGGGATTTACCTAATAAAGACTTATAGATGACCTGGAGCCAGTGGGTTTGGCGACGAATATATAATGAAGGCCAGCCAACGAGAGCATACAGGTCGCAGTGATGGGTAGTGTATGGGGCTTTGGTGACAAAACGGATGGCACTGTGATAGACTACATCCAATTTGCTAAGTAGAGTATTGGAGGCTAATTTGTAAATGACATCGCCGAAATCAAGGATCGGTAGGATAGTCAGTTTTACAAGGGCATGTTTGGCAGCATGAGTGAAGGAGGCTTTGTTGCGAAATAGGAATGGCCTTTAAGACCGTATACAGTGAATTGTATGGCTGCCGTGGTGCGCTCCCCCATCTCGTACCCACGTGTGTGATTACATAATGGGCTGAGCCCAGCTGAAGCCGTTGTGCCCTACCCTTCCCAATGCCCCACGCTCACTCTCAATGAACCACTCACTGAGCACGGCTGCCTCTGTGTACCATGATTCGCCATGGCAACCACACTGCTCTGTTTTTAGAATAATGTCCCCCTTCTTTCAGTCTGGGCTGTGTGCTACACTGTCTGCTAGTGATATGGCTATACTTCCCTGGTTTTTAAATGGGGAATGTATGTCCGTGCAGATGGAAAATACCCACAGAGCTAATTCAGCTAAATATGGTGCAATATTTGTTGTGCATGTGTTTAGTATGAAATAAACAACAACAAAATGTGTGATGCACTGAATAGACTTGGGGTTTGTATGAGGTTGTGTCATGATAGAAGTTTATGATTCATTTTCTGGTCTTATTGATATAATTGTGTCTTACTTTTATTTAATTTTTTATTTAACCTTTATTTAACTAGACAAGTCAGTTAAGAACAAATTCTTATTTACAATGACGGCCTACCTGGGACTCCCATTCACGGCCGGATGTGATACAGCCTGGATTTCGAACCAGTGACTGTAGTGACGCCTCTTGCACTGAGATGCAGTGTCTTAGACCACTGCGCCACTCGGGAGCCCTATTAGCCTATTGATATCTCATATCACGCATTTATGATTTTTTTCTATCACCTGACATGTTATAATAAATCACTACTGTCATATGATTTACTTGTTAGTTACTCCTGACACTTCAATGTATGGTGTAAAAATTACGTCGTTTTTTTTGCCATTTTGAACTCTCATTTTCCAAATTGCTTTGCACAAAGAGATAAGTCAGTCATCCACATTAAAGTATGAGAATAACTCTAATAATGATACACTTGTTCTACTGAGGCGTTTCCTACGATCTACTCTGTACAGTACATCCATGTATGAACTTAAGCCTGGCGTTGTGTCTGATCTTGTTCCCCAGTTCAAAAGGATGCTGAACAGAGAGCTCACCCAGTTGTCAGAAGCCAGCCGGTCAGGAAACCAAGTCTCAGAGTTTATCGCCAACACTTTCCTAGGTGAGTGACAACACCTCTCCAAGTATGGCTCCTGAACAGGCGTTACGATGGACACGCAAGGTATTCATTTTGACCCTACTACCAAATAGGAGTTGATGTTAAGCATTCATCTGTTATACAGCCTTGGTCATAATGCTCTGTAAACGTTTATGACCAGTTATCGGTGCCTATGTTCTGCATTATTATGCATAGCTCAAGGTATTATAAATGTACTAATAATGCATTATGAAGAGGTTATTCATAGGAAATTGTCACAGACAGGCCGTATTTATTTAAAGGAATCGCAGGACCACCTCGCCTGATGCAAAAGGGATATTTATTACAAGTACATAATAACAAACACGTGGTACGGGTGGCAATAAGAAGGCCTCCTCACGGAGACACCTTTACTCATGTTCTCCCAGGTCTGGAACCAGGAGACCTGAAGCCCCACGCCATAGCACTCCACTATACCATTCCCTCTGGTCACAGGTGCAGCTCGTCACCTGTTATGAGGAGAGAGAGGGAACAAAGAGAGAACAAATTATTGCACAACATAATGACATCTCCCATTCATACAAATACTTAAGAATAACGTATCAGGGGTGATATTATGAAAGTATTTATATAACTGTACGTTGATGAAATATGTATTATGACACTGATCTCTCTCATTCTCATCGCCCCCCTTCTAGATAGAGATAGCAGGCACCCTGTGAAGGCCTCCTTTTATGTATATAATGTGTTGGAGTACTGAACATGCCAACATATTCAGAGGATGAACATATGTTGCACAACGTGCAGTATTTGGTTGCATAGGAGCAGGGGCGCAACTTTGGTTTTAGAAGTGGGGGGGATATAACCTGTCTGGTTATATATTTTTTTGTGGCATCTAAAGCTAATTTCCTGCATTTATACACAATCGAATACAGTATGACCCTTTTGAGGTTATTTTGGGGTCACTTATTGTAAATAAGAATATAATATGTTTCTAAATACTTCTACATGAATGTGGATGCTACCATGATTACGGATAATCCTAAATGAATCGTAAATAATGATGAGTGAGAAAGTTATAAATGCACAAATATCACCTGTTATTGAGAGGTTAGCATGTCTTGGGGGTATGAACTTTGACCCTGTAACTTTCTCATTTATCATTATTCAGGATTTATTAAGGATTATCCATAATCATGCCAACATCCAGATGAATGTAGAAGTGTTTAGAAACAGAATTATTATATTCTTATTTATAATAAAAGTTGTGCCCCTGCATAGGAGTACACAAATATGCATATTTAGTTATGCATGTCTGCTAGCCTATTAGTATGTCCGCATGGAATTCCTGGACACATTGTCTGGCATTACCATGGATACCATAATATTATTAGACTGCCTTTTGCTTCAAGACTTCAGTCTGGGTGTGTTCGTAAATTCCCTCTGGAGTGTCAGAGGGGCCTCAGAGTGCGCCCTGGGCGTTTGTAAATTCAGAGCTTTGTCCGATTGAGCCGAGGGTTCTGACCTCACAATGGCAGTCAAGCACCTAAGCTAACTGGCTAACGTTGGCTAGCTTGCTAGCTACTCCCAGACACAAATGAGAAAACACCTCACTCTGACCATTTTACTTGCCCTATCAGAGGTGTTTAGGCTGTTTTCATGTTATCCAGAGTGTTGGTGACTGTAACTGTTGCTGCTGGCAACAATTTAATTACGCTTTTGTGCTGATGTTTACTGACACGGTTATGTAGCTGATGTGAGCAAGACCTTTAAACAGGTCAACATTCACAAAGCAGCAGGGCCAGACGGATTACCAGGACGTGTACTCAAAGCATGCGCGGACCAACTGGCAAGTGTCTTCACTGACATTTATAACCTCTCCCTGACTGAGTCTGTAATACCTACATGTTTCAAGCAGACCACCATAGTCCCTGTGCCCAAGGAAGCGAAGGTAACCTGCCTAAATAATTACCGCCCCGCAGCACTCACGTCGGTAGCCATGAAGTGCTTTGAAAGCCTGGTCATGGCTCACATCAACACCATCATCCCGGAAACCCTAGACCCACTCCAATTCGCATACCGCCCCAACAGATCCACAGATGACGCAATCGCAATCGCACTCCACACTGCCCTTTGCCACCTCAACAAAAGGAACACCTATGTGAGAATGCTGTTCATTGACTACAGCTCAGCCTTCAACACCATAGTGCCCTTAAAGCTCATCACTAAGCTAAGGACCCTGGGACTAAACACCGCCCTCTGCAACCTGATCCTGGACTTCCTGATGGGCCGCCCCCAGGTGGTAAGGGTAGGCAACAACACATCAGCCACGCTGATCCTCAACACTGGGGCCCCTCAGGGGTGTGTGCTTAGTCCCCTCCTGTACTCCCTATTCACCCACGACTGCATGGCAAAACACGACTCCAACACCATCATTAAGTTTGCTGAAGACACAACAGTGGTAGGCCTGATCACCTACAACGATGAGACAACCTATAGAGAGGAGGTCAGAGACCTGGCAGTGTGGTGCCAGGATAACAACCTCTCCCTCAATGTGAGAATGACAAAGGAGCTGATCGTGGACTACAGGAAAAGGCGTGCCGAACAGGCACCTATTAACATCGACGGGGCTGTAGTGGAGCGGGTCGAGAGTTTCAAGTTCCTAAAAAATATATATATATAATTGAGTTTATAAAGCCGTATACAAACATGGTCTCTTTTTTAGTTTTCTTGAGGAAGGCAGCTCTAAAATGCAGGTGTTTCAGCCTAGCTCACTACTTTCTGTGGTGGTGGGGCAGGCCAGCAGAAAATAGGAGCATTGCGCCGTGATTGGCTCAGTGTTCTCTCATTCATTGGGACATTGCACAATCGCCTATTTTAAGTCCTTAGTAAGGTAGACATCCAACATTTCAGCCCTTTAGGTCCAGTCATAGTTATATTACAAGTGCATTTCCAAGAAGGCTCAAGGTCATTGGCCACACAAATTACGTCAAATCACATTATATGTACAGTAGCTTTGATTGGACTGATCATGTCAACATCTTACTTTCACAATCTTAGCTAGCAGTCATCATCATGAATCAAGTCTACTGGCTAATCCTTGTCATACGAAGAGAAATAATGAAGAGAAAATATAGATTAAATGTATCGGTGCTCATCGGCCATTGGACAAAACAATTTGGAGATTGCAAATTCAACAATGAGTGGTTTGTAAGGAATCAGTGAACGTAGCTAACTGCAAGCTTTGCAACTAGGAAATCGGGAATAAACAGCTCAAACTGGGAAAATACATTTTGAACAGTCATTCAACTCGGAATTGTAAATCCGGCGTCTTTCTTTTTGATGTCAAAATTTGCCCACGAAGGACCGCCGCGCCGTTGCAGCACATCACAACAACGTGAGTCAACACATTTCTTATACTGCTGTAACCGGTGTGAAACGGCTAGCTAGTTAGCGGTGCGCGCTAGTAGCGTTTCAATCTGTGATGTCACTCGCTCTGAGACCTCGAAGTGGTTATTTCCCTTACTCTGCTTTTGTGGAGCGATGGTTAACGATGCTTCGAGGGTTACTGGTGTCAATGTGTGCAGAGGGTCCCTGGCTCGAGCCCAGGTAGGGGCTAGGAGAGGGACTGAAGCAAAACTGTTGCACTGCTTAATAAATCATTATTGGTTGAGAGATTACATTTGCTGGAGAGTTATCGGTTGGAGAGTTATTCCTATTACTAGTCTAATTGATTTCTCACCTGATTTGTGATGGAAAAAAATTAGATTAGCTATAGTTAGTAAGATTAACAATAACAACCGTTAATTTTCTGCCGTTTTCAGTGTCCCCCTTTATTGGTTGAAATAAAGTAAATAATCTACCTGCCTTACTGGCTGGGTGGCTGGCATATGCTCAGGGCACTCCTCCTACCACCAATACATAGTCATAGTCTAATGGGCATCTCTCTCTCTCTCTCTCTCTCTCTCTCTCTCTCTCTGTCTCTGTGTTTGTAGAAAAGCAGCATGATGTGGAGATTATGTCTGGGCCTCCTAAAGACAAGGACAAGAAGAAGAGGCCGATGTTCCAGATCGTTGCGGTGAAGAAACCTGCCCTCAGCCCCAGCCTCGCCCCTACCCAGATCCCCCGCTTCGGTGTCACCACCATCCATGAGGGTCTACTGGCCGCGGTGGGTGCCAAGCACACACATACTTACACAGACGGGCACAAACACACTCCAATAGCTCAGTGGGTTAGAGCATGGTGTTGGCAGTTTAGTGGTTTGTTTCCCGCATGGTTGACAGATATTTGGAGAAAAGCGTCTGCTTAATTACCGTCTTATTATATATGAAGAAAAAACACATTACGTCTCGTGTTGTATTGTTACATTGCACAGGATACATCAGGTGTAAAACAGTACAGTGCAAAGCTTAACTTGCGAGCTCTTTCCCAACAGTGCACAATAAAGGTAGTAGCTATAATTATAAGAAATTAAACATATGAAATGCAAAATAATAATAATTATAAAGAAACAGTTATTATATTGTACAGGTCTTGTATACAGGTCAGTTCAGTGCCAGTAGCGTTATTACAATGTGCAGGGGAACTGGAGTGATTGAGGAAGGAATGTACATGTAAAGTGTCTGCTAGCAGGATACATACTAATGGTAATGTACATGTAAAGTGTCTGCTAGCAGGATACATACTAATGGTAATGTACATGTAAAGTGTCTGCTAGCAGGATACATACTAATGGTAATGTACATGTAAAGTGTCTGCTAGCAGGATACATACTAATGGTAATGTACATGTAAAGTGTCTGCTAGCAGGATACATACTAATGGTAATGTACATGTAAAGTGTCTGCTAGCAGGATACATACTAATGGTAATAGCAGTGATAAACAATATAGCAGCGTTGAATAGATAGTAATATGAATCACTGGAATCAATCGATCAATTGTGGCAGCAGCGTATGTGGTGTGTGCTTGGTAATGAGTGAGTGTGTGAGCATGTGTGAGGTGTCAGTAGTGAGTGTGTGAGCATGTGTGAGGTGTCAGTAGTGAGTGTGTGAGCATGTGTGAGGTGTCAGTAGTGAGTGTGTGTGCATGTGTGAGGTGTCAGTAGTGAGTGTGTGAGCATGTGTGAGGTGTCAGTAGTGAGTGTGTGAGCATGGGTGAGGTGTCAGTAGTGAGTGTGTAAGCATGTGTGAGGTGTCAGTAGTGAGTGTGTGAGCATGTGTGAGGTGTCAGTAGTGAGTGTGTGAGGTGTCAGTAGTGAGTGTCAGTAGTGAGTGTGTGAGCATGTGTGAGGTGTCAGTAGTGAGTGTGTGAGCATGTGTGAGGTGTCAGTAGTGAGTGTGTGAGCATGTGTGAGGTGTCAGTAGTGAGTGTGTGAGCATGGGTGAGGTGTCAGTAGTGAGTGTGTGAGCATGGCTACATGAGTGTGTGTGTGTGTGTGTGTGTGTGTGTGTGTGTGTGTGTGTGTGTGTGTGTGTGTGTGTACTGTATGTCGGTATGTGTGAATGTGAAGAACGTCAGTGTAGGTGTGTGTAGCTGAGTATTAGAGACCAAATCAAATCTAATGTTATTGGTCACATACACGTGGTTAGCAGATGTTATTGCGGGTGTAGCGTAATTCTTGTGCTTCTAGCTCCGACAGTGCAGTAATATCTAACAAGTAATATCTAACAATTACACAATATATACCCAATACACACAAGTCTAAGTAAGGAATTAATTAAGAATATATACATATTTGGACGAGCGATGTCAGAGTGGCATTGAACTAAAATATAGTATAGAAAACAGTATAGACATGAGATGAGTAGTGAGGTGAACATGCAGTGGCTCGGGTGGTTGATGTCCTTGATGATATTTTTGGCCTTCCTATAACATTGGGTGCTGTAGGTGTCCTGGAAGGCGGGTAGTTCGCCCCCGGTAAGGCACCACCCTCTGGAGAGCCCTGCGGTTGAGGGCGGTGCAGTTGCCGTACCAGGCGGAGATACAGCCCGACAGGATGCTCTCAATTGTGCATCTGTAAAAGTTTGTGAGGGTTTTAGGTGCCAAGACAAATTTCTTCAGCCTCCTGAGGTTGAAGAGGCTCTGTTGCGACTTCTTCACCACACTGTCTGTCTGTGTGGGTGGTCCATTTCAGTTTGTCAGTGATGCGTACGCCGAGGAACTTGAAGCTTTGGTAATAAGTGAGTGTGAGTGCACCATTACTTGCTTTCACACGTCAGACATACTACAAATAATCTATGAATCTCTTCACTCCATTCCTAAAACATTTTAGCGTTTTTATGACTGGAGGGCCCAGGGCCCCAGGGCCTTTATTTAGAAAAACAGCAATAAATTATTTGTACAATGGGATAATTTAGATGTTCACCCCTCTCATTATGACCATAGGATTGTGTTACATAAAGGCACTGTTTTATGATCAATACTGTAATGTATAAGTGCTATTGCGTCGCTACTAACAGAGTTTGTTTACCCCATGTTACACTGAAGAATGGATAAGTTACAGTACTTTAATGCTTATTGCTTGGCCTTTAATGTTATTTATGTACTTATGTTATTACGCATTATAACTTGTCACATCGTCTGCCCTCTGGAGGATTGCAATAGACAAAGTTTGACTTTTTTGTGCCATTTTCATGTATTTTGCTATGCATGTGAAAAACAAAAGTCTAATAAATAAAATAAATCTGCTTAATTGCCATATCAGACTTTTCCTCACTGAATGTTGTGTTGTCGTTCTAGGAATTTGAAGACATCAACAGATGGGGTCTAGATATTTTCAAGATAGCTGAATACTCCGGGAATCGGCCTTTGACGGTGGTCATGTACTCAATTTTCCAGGTATGAACCTCCCATTACTTTCCCAATTGTAGCGTTTTCTAGCATTCTCGCCAAGGCGTTTGAATCTCTTAGTGTATTGGCCAAGGGTTTGAGTCCCGGTCTGGGCTACTTTACGTCTCACACGTACTGAGGCTGGTTTCTGTTGCTCCCCAAACTCAGGAACGAGAGCTACTGAAGAACTTTAAGATCCCAGCCGACACCTTCATCAACTTCATGATGACCCTGGAGGACCACTACCACGCCGACGTGGCCTACCACAACAACATCCATGCTGCCGACGTGGTCCAGTCCACTCACGTCCTCCTCTCCACCCCTGCCCTGGAGGTATGGGACGCTCCATTATGAGGAAGATTAAAGTATGATGTTCAGCCATAGTCTATATTGTAATCTAGTTAGTGTGCATGGCTTTGGATTTCATCAACTTTTATCAGTGCATATTGAGGGAGAAGGCATTTGTTCATGGTTTTAATAGTGAAGATAAGGTTCAAAAGAATGCCCCCACTTTAAGTGTTAATACTTTGTTTTATTGAACCTTTATTGAACCTTTATTTAACTAGGCAAATCAGATAAGAACAACCCCGGCCAAACCCGAACAACGCTGGGCCAAATGTGCACCGCCCTATGGGATTCCCAATCACAGCCGGATTGTGTTACAGCAGTGTAGTGACGCCTCTAGCACTGAGATGCAGTGCCTTAGACCACTGCGCCACTCGGGAGCCCTTAACAGTAGTAGTAACACAAAAGTATCCGTTGATTGTTTTCAGGCTGTCTTCACTGACCTGGAGATCATGGCTGCTCTGTTTGCCAGTGCCATACACGACGTGGATCACCCAGGAGTGTCCAACCAGTTCCTCATCAACACAAGTCAGTTCCATCCCTCACTAGCAATCTCACTGATTTGATATAAAGGATATGTCCTTTGGAGCAAAATGTGTCTTGGATCTACTACTGTGAAGACTGCATTATAGCATCTGTAAGGCATTACATCACTGAATACAGAAGTGCCTTGGAATTGTTGTTGCTTTAATTCCAGTGTGTGTGTTGCTACTGTAGACTCTGAGCTGGCTCTGATGTACAACGACGCCTCTGTCCTGGAGAACCACCACCTGGCCGTGGGCTTCAAGCTGCTACAGGAGGACAACTGTGACATCTTCAGGAGCCTCAGCAAGAAACAGGGACAGTCCCTCAGGAAGATGGTCATCGACATGGTGAGACACTAACTGAATTAATTGGAATAGAATAGAAATAACATTTTAGCTCCGTGTTATCATAGTTAAACATAAGGACTTAGCTAACGTCATAATAATATGTCCATTTAGCAAAAACTTTTTCCAAAAGTCACTTAACGGACTGAGTGGACAAAACAAAATGTTCTTTCCATGACATCGACTGACCAGGTGAATCAAGGTAAAAGCTATGATCCCTTATTGATGTCACCTGTTAAATCCACTACAGTCAGTGTAGATGAAAGGGAGGAGACAGGTTGAATAAGGATTTTTAAGCCTTGAGACATTGAGACATGGATTGTGTATGTATGCCAGTCAGGTGAATGGACAAGACAAAATATTTAAATGCCTTTGAACAGGGTACGGTAGTAGGTTCCAGGCGCACCGGTTTGATTGTGTCAAGAACTGCAACGCTGCTGGGTTTTTCACACTCAACAGTTTGCCGTGTGCATCAAGAATGGTCCACCACCCAAAGGACATCCAGCCAATTTGGCACAACTGTGGGAAGCATTGGAGTCAACCTTTGGAAACGCTTTCGACACCTTGTAGAGTCCATGCCCCGACAAATTGAGTCTGTTCTGAGGCCAAAGGGTGTGCAATTCAATATTACGAAGGTGTTCCTAATGTTTTGTACACTGTGTAGGCCATGTGGGAATCAAACCCACAACGCAACCCTGAATGTGGGCAGCACCTTGCTCTAACCCACTGAGCCATTAGATTTAGTGACTGAAGTATGTGTGATGAATGGCTATTGCCCTCTGCAGGTGTTGGCCACTGACATGTCCAAGCACATGAACTTCCTGGCTGACCTGAAGACCATGGTGGAGACCAAGAAGGTGACCAGTCTGGGAGTGCTGCTGCTGGACAACTACTCAGACCGCATCCAGGTCAGAGCTTATTCCTAGATTAGTAGACACCACAGGCAGTGGCGGATTTACCATTGGGCAACTCAGGCAATTGTGAACTTGGCCTCGTTTTGTTTAATAATACATAACAGAGAAATTATCTTGCATTCCTCCTCTGCCCGAGGCCCTTCTCCGATGTGACCATTTCTGGTTGTGACAAATGGAGTGGATTCGGTTTTCTTCCTCCAAATTTGGCACTAACTTTTGAACACTTGGGTCTATTAGCTATTCTATTTCAGGTATTTCCCCATTCCTGAAAGCTAAGACTCTTTCTATTTCCCTCTACGAAAGTCACAAGCTGCGCAGGACACATTAGAAGGGACTGTGAGAAAACCGCAATTGAAAACAAAGCATATCTTTTTTTTGTTCTACACACATTATGACCTGATAATTTTTTCCAAAACATTCCATTAGCCGACCTTTCTGCTGCATTCCAGTCATTGTTTTATGCACATTCAAATTGTTACACCTTTCCCATATTCAAGTCATTTGACATACTTTCTTATTAGCCTTATAAACAGTATGTTGAAGTGATAATGTTTTTAATGTTTGGCCCGCAAATTTGCTTTTGACTAACAAATCGGTCTGGAAAGAAATCTTTGCAGCCCGCCGTTGAATTCTGAAAACCCGATGTGGCTCGAGACAAAATGATTGCCACCCCTGTTCTACAGTATGTGGTGATACAAAAACCTTTACTAGTGAAAGGTTTTTCAAGTGTTTTCAGTTAGCCTTTTCCTTCTGCCCCGTTCACCTAAAAGAGCCGGCTCCGAACATCTCTTTGTTTGAAACCATGGTTTTGATAAATAGACATGGGGTCGCCTCAGACTGGCCTCTGCATGGGGCCTCCAAATCACTAAGTCCACCACTGACTAATGCTGAGCAATTTAAAATTTTTGAGGTCGGTTCTGTTTTGGTTCGATAATTTGTTTTATTAATTGCGCTATGCATTATGTGGGTTGAATGCTGTAACAACACAGAATAAAACAATTAGGCCTAATACAAACCCTGTGATGTTAGTGACTGCCCATTGCTGCTTATAATTTATTAACCACCATTTATTCACATTACTTTAATCAAATATTTAAGTTGTTGCACATTGCATATTTTACATATTTGAATTTTTTTGATGAATTTAATATTTTTTTAACATTTCCAAGTCATCAACTCATCTTTATAGAGCTGCTGCCTATGCTGTCTGACCAAATCATGATTTTAGTAGTTCTTCAAAGTAAATAAGGCATACTATTATGACTGCTGAATACCAATTATCAATCTCTTAGATCCCTTACTAACCTAATAAAAACACATCTTGCTTTTTGACTGCGAAAGTGATCTGCTCTAGTCTATCTGACATCGCCACCTACTGGAGACTAGTGTGATCAGTACAGTTGTCTAAAATACACTACATGACCAAATGTGGACACCTGCTTGTTGAACATCTCATTCCAAAATTACAGGCATTAATATGGAATTGGTCCCCCCTTTACTACTATAACAGCCTCCACTCTTCTGGGAAGGCTTTCCACTAGATGTTGGAACGTTGCTGCGAAGGACTTTCTTCCATTCAGCCACAAGAGCATTAGTGAGTTTGGGCACTGATGTTAGGCGATTAGGCCTGGCTCGCAGTTAGCATTCCAATTCATCCCAAAGGTGTTCGATAGGGCTAAGGTCAGAGTTATGTGCAGGCCAGTCAAGTTCTTCCACCCCGATCTTGACAAACCATTTCTGTATGGACCTCGCTTTGTGCACGGGGGCATTGTCAGGCTTTACACCACTCCAACCGACGCTTGATATTGCTCATGGTGATCTCCGGCTTGTGTGCTGCTGCTCGGCCATGGAAACCCATTTCATGAAGCTCCCGACGAACAGTTATTGTGCTGATCTTGCTTCCAGAGGCAGTTTGGAGCTCGGTAGTGAGTGTTGCAACCGAGGACAGACAATTTTTACACGCTACGCACTTCAGCCCTCGACGGTCCCGTTCTGTGAGCTTGTGAGGCCTACCACTTCGCTGCTGAGCCGCTGTTGCTCCTAGATGTTTCCACTACCAGTAATAGCACTTACAGTTGACCGGGGCAGCTCTAGAAGGGCAGAAATTTGACAAACTGACTTGTTGGAAAGGTGGCATCCTATGACGGTGCCACTTCGAAAGTCACTGAGCTCTTCAGTAAGGGCCATTCTACTGCCAATGTTTGTCTATGGCGATTGCATGGCTGTGCTCGATTTTATACACCGGTCAGTAACGGGTATGGCTGAAATAGCAGAATCCACTAATTTGAAGGGGTGTCCACATACTTTTGTATATATAGTGTATCTCAAGACTTTATAGTGTCATGGAAATGTAGGTTTCTACATAAATGCCTGAAATAGAAATGACAAAATATATATATGCAATAAAAAAAATCTGGGTCCTCTGTGTGCGTCTCAAGGTCCTGCAGAACATGGTTCACTGTGCTGACCTGAGTAACCCCACCAAGCCCCTGGAGGTCTACCGCCAATGGACGGACCGCATCATGGTGGAGTTCTTCACCCAGGGGGACAGGGAGAGGGACAAGGGCATGGAGATCAGCCCCATGTGTGATAAACACAACGCCTCCGTCGAGAAGACCCAGGTACTGCACTGTACAGCGCACGTGCATAGCATACAAGGAGTGTGCACGCAGATGCAGGCTCTCTTACACATACAAATCTGCAAACCCACCTGAAGATCATTGGCACTGCTTACCAGACCCAGTTGCTTGCAAATTATTGTCATACTGTCTGTTGAAACCCATCAAATCAAAACAGTGTGGGGCCATACTCGTGAACTTTTACTAATACCATTGTTTTAAATCATTGGTCTTAAATGGTAGCTGCTAGCTTTTCTTATAGGCCAGTCTGGAAAAATTAGCCACGATGCTGGGGACGGCTAGCTGAGCAGATAATTAGATCCAGTAAATAACGAATCAACCTATCAGAGACGTTAAACGTTATAGCCACCATCCTATCGTATTTGTTAAACAGGTCAACTTGATCACCAGAGGAAGATTGTTAAACCATCCAACTGCTTGGTTTAGTTTAGCACATGTCCGCATATATGACCGTTTCATACACATCCATGTGCTTTTACGGGGGGAAAATCATACGTTTATTTTCGTAGCTACATCCATTGTAAAAAGAAATCGAAGACTGTGGTCTTGTCAACTGGTTGTATTTTTCCCAAACCTTTATGACTGATAGGGGGCAGTTCGCTAATAGTGTTCAATGGATGCTTTAGTGAGAAAGTGTTGGGATCAGATCCAACTGCGTAGACGATTTCAATTGGCTGATAAGAATTTACTGTAGTTACTGGATATGGATATAGCATTGTGTCAGAACTAGCCATTTGAGACCAATGGTTTAAACCAATGATCTTAGCAAAAGTTCACAGGTATGGGTCTTAGTGCATTTACATCTCTCATATTTACTTCCCCCTGCAGGTGGGATTCATAGACTACATTGTCCACCCTCTGTGGGAGACGTGGGCTGACCTGGTCCACCCTGACGCCCAGGACATCCTGGACATGCTAGAGGACAACCGGGAGTGGTACCAGAGTATGATCCAGCGCAGCCCCTCACCCTCCCTCGAGGACAGGGACCTTGACGGGGGGCCAGGGGCCCTGGAGGCCATGGCGGGGGGCTCCACAGGGGACAAGTTCCAGTTTGAACTCACCCTGGAGGAGGAGGAGGAGGAGGAGGAGGAGGAGGAGGAGGAGGAGGAGGAGGAGGAGGAGGAGGACGACGACGTCGAGTCAGACCTGGAGAGCCCCTCCGAGGAGGAGACGTCACAGGGGGGAGAGACCTCTAGGAAGACCCAGGCCCTGTCTCTATCCACAGAGCCCAGCAGCACCAGACACCGGCCCCCCTCCCCTCACCCTGGCCGGGCCCTCAGTCTGACCACCATGTCGGTCAGGAGCCCCAGCCATCTCAGGACGTTGAGCCCCGGGCTGGACGGGGACGACAGGGACGACAGGGACAGAGAACTGGGCCAGGAAGGCAATAGTGTAGCGTACCTACGACTTGGCACGTAACACCAACCCTGGCCCACCCGGCACCTTGTTCAGTCCCTGCCTTGGTCCGTGGGCAGCAATTGGAAGTGCAGGGTGGGCTGTTTGACAACAGTCTGTAATGACAACAGTCCCTTTTCACTGGAAACACCTTTTAATCTTGTATAACAGGAAGTATCGCTATATCCTCTTTTTTTTTCTGTGTGCCAGATGGGACTTTTTAGTCCTGCTTTCTGTAGTTGATTCTGGGGGTAAAGTGTCAGACACAGACTGCTGTATGTCTAGCTGATCAAAGGTAGAGAACTAACTACACGCTAACCAGTCTCACCAATGTCCCCTGATGAAGCAAGAAATTCTACTGAGAAAACAATGTCTTCCTCAAAATGATGGAATATAGATATATTCAATGGAATATCGTAAGGTTTGTGATCAGTCTTGGAACTTTTGCACCATACAATTAGGGAATTATATTTGTTTGAATTCAGTAAGCATGAACTAGTATGTATTTGATTTAGTCTCTTTGAGAATTCTGTGAATGATAAGTTTTACCAAATCCAGTATGTACCTGAATAGTGAGAGAATTGTGACTTAAACCTCAGGGTAAAAAGAGAGAAATTAGAAATTAATGTAGCACAGACTTCTTGGGAACCCATTAACCTAGACTGCCTGTTTCGAGTTGTTGCTGACAACTAACAGCTCTTAGAACCTCGAGGTTCAAGTTATGCAAAAATACACAATTTACATGTTTTCGTGTCTGGCGCCCTCTATTGAACTAAATTAAAAAGCTAATTAATGAGTTTGAGAAATAGTTAAGCATAGAGCGTGAAACAGACAGTACCAGTATAATTATATACAGTGGGGTCTGAAATTGACACCCTTGATAGACTAATTTATAGGAATCTTTAGGGGTGTCGATCATTTTGACCCCTACCTTTAAGAGAAAAAAACAAAAAATGTTTTGCACACAATATAGCTCAGTATTTAAATTATACTGTAATTATTGCTATTCTTTATCAAGGGTGTCAATCATTTCAGACCCCACTGTATATATGTCAAGTAGTTAAACATTTCCTGAAGTACCGTGGTTGATTGGGGTACCAATACAAGCTGTTTTAAATCTAGACAAACACAATTTACGCTCATATTTGTAAAAAATGTATTTGTTTCTATGTGATCATGTTTTACGTTTGTGTCACGTTTTGAAATATGATCTGAAATGGTTCTGTTCTTTTTTTATATATATATATATATATATATATATATATATATATATATATACAGTGGGGAGAACAAGTATTTGATACACTGCCGATTTTGCAGGTTTTCCTACTTACAAAGCATGTAGAGGTCTGTAATTTTTATCATAGGTACACTTCATCTTTGAGAGACGGAATCTAAAACAAAAATCCAGAAAATCACATTGTATGATTTTTAAATAATTAATTTGCATTTTATTGCATGACATACAGGGGTTGAAATAAGTATTGAACACATCACCATTTTTCTCAGTAAATATATTTCCAAAGGTGCTATTGACATGACATTTTCACCAGATGTTGGTAACAACCCAAGTAATCCATACATACAAAGAAACCAAAACGAATATGTTCAGAAATTAAGTTATGTGTAATAATGTGAAATGACACAGGGAAAAAGTATTGAACACATGAAGAAAGGGAGGTGCAAAAAGGCATGGAAAGCCAAGACAACAGCTGAAAACTATCAGTAATTAAAAAGCAATCCAGCCCCCTGTCAGTGCAAATTAATATCAGCTGGTTCAGTCCCAACTGATGGCCTACAAAAAGGTCTCATTGCCAAGGTGTCACACAAGACACATCTCATGATGGGTAAAAGCAAAGAGCTGTCTCAAGACCTTCGCAACCTAATTGTTGCAAAACATAATGATGGCATTGGTTATAGGCGCATTTCTAAGCTTCTGAATGTTCCAGTGAGCACTGTTGGGGCCATAATATGGAAGTGGAAAGACAATCATTTCACCATAAATTTGCCTCGACCAGGTGCTCCTCGCAAGATTTCTGACAGAGGAGTGAAAAGAATAATCAGAAGAGTTGTCCAAGAGCCAAGGACCACTTGTAGAGAGCTTCAAAAAGACCTGCAATTAGCAGGTACTGTTGTCTCAAAGAAAACAGTAAGTAATTCACTCCACCGCCATGGCCTGTATGCACGCTCACCACGCAAGACTCCATTGCTGAAAAAAAAAGCATGTTGAAGCTCGTTTAAAGTTTGCTGCACAACATTTGGAAAAGCCAGTGAAATACTGGGAGAATATAGGGTGGTCAGATGAGAGCAAAATTGAACTGTTTGGATGTCATAATACACACCATGTTTGGAGGAGAAATGGCACTGCACATCACCCTAAAAACACCATACCAACAGTGAAGTTTGGAGGTGGGAACATCATGGTGTGGGGCTGCTTTTCAGCAAATGGTACTGGCAAACTTAACATAATTGAAGGAAGGATGAATGGGCAAATTTACGAGGAGCACCTGGTCGAGGCTAATTTATGGTGAAATGATTGTCTTTTCACTTCCGTATTATGGCCCCAACAGTGCTCACTGGAACATTCAGAAGCTTAGAAATGCGCCTATAACCAATGCCATCATTATGTTTTGCAACAATTAGGTTGCGAAGGTCTTGAGACAGCTCTTTGCTTTTACCCATCATGAGATGTGTCTTGTGTGACACCTTGGCACTGAACCAGCTGATATTAATTTGCACTGACAGGGGGCTGAATTGCTTTTTAATTACTGATAGTTTTCAGCTGTTGTCTTGGCTTTCCATGCCTTTTTGAACCTCCCATTCTTCATGTGTTCAATACTTTTTCCCTGTGTCATTTCACATTATTACACATAACTTAATTTCTGAACTTATTTGTTTTGGTTTCTTTGTATGTATGGATTACTCGGGGTGTTACCAACATCTGGTGAAGCTTTCATGTCTGTAGCACCTTTGGAAATGTATATACTTAGAAAAATGGTGACGTGTTCAATACTTATTTCACCCGCTGTAAGTATTTGATCACCTACCAACCAGTAAGAATTCCGGCTCTCACAGACCTGTTAGTTTTTCTTTAAGAAGCCCTCCTGTTCTCCACTCATTACCTATATTAACTGCACCTGTTTGAACTCGTTACTTGTATAAAAGACACCTGTCCACACACTCAATCAAACAGACTCCAACCTCTCCACAATGGCCAAGACCAGAGAGCTGTGTAAGGACATCAGGAATAAAATTGTAGACCTGCACAAGGCTGGGATGGGCTACAGGACAATAGGCAAGCAGCTTGGTGAGAAGGCAACAACTGTTGGCGCAATTATTAGAAAATGGAAGAAGTTCAAGATGACGGTCAATATCCCTCGGTCTGGGGCACCATGCAAGATCTCACCTCGTGGGGCATCAATGATCATGAGGAAGGTGAGGGATCAGCCCAGAACTACACGGCAGGACCTGGTCAATGACCTGAAGAGAGCTGGGACCACAGTCTCAAAGAAAACCATTAGTAACACAGTACGCCGTCATGGATTAAACTCCTGCAGCGCACGCAAGGTCCCCCTGCTCAAGCCAGCGCATGTCCAGGCCCATCTGAAGTTTGCCAATGACCATCTGGATGATCCAGAGGAGGAATGGGAGAATGTAATGTGGTCTGATGAGACAAAAATAGAGCTTTTTGGTCTGAACTCCACTCGCTGTGTTTGGAGGAAGAAGAAGGATGAGTACAACCCCAAGAACACCATCCCAACCGTGAAGCATGGAGGTGGAAACATCATTCTTTGGGGATGCTTTTCTGCAAAGGGGACAGGACGACTGCACCGTATTGAGGGGAGGATGGATGGGGCCATGTATCGTGAGATCTTGGCCAACAACCTCCTTCCCTCAGTAAGAGCATTGAAGATGAGTCGTGGCTGGGTCTTCCAGCATGACAACGACCCGAAACACACAGCCATCTCAAGATCCTGGAGTGGCCTAGCCAGTCTCCAGACCTGAACCCAATAGAAAATCTTTGGAGGGAGCTGAAAGTCCGTATTGCCCAGCGACAGCCCCGAAACCTGAAGGATCTGGAGAAGGTCTGTATGGAGGAGTGGGCCAAAATCCCTTCTGCAGTGTGTGCAAACCTGGTCAAGAACTACAGGAAACGTATGATCTCTGTAATTGCAAACAAAGGTTTCTGTACCAAATATTAAGTTCTGCTTTTCTGATGTATCAAATACTTATGTCATGCAATAAAATGCAAATTAATTACTTAAAACTTATACAATGTGATTTTCTGGATTTTTGATTTAGATTCCGTCACTCACAGTTGAAGAGTACCTATGATAAAAATGACAGACTTCTACATGCTTTGTAAGTGGGAAAACCTGCAAAATCGGCAGTGTATCAAATACTTCTCCCCACTGTATATGGGATGTCCTCACTGTCTGTTTGTCTCTGTGCTTTGTAAGCATAGTTATCAGGGTGCCTCCACCATACAGTAGCACTTTACAATCTCTGTTGTAGATTAAGCCCATTCAGTTCTAAAGAGCTTGAGCCAAACCATGATTCTACTAGACAGCGTACTGAAGGTTGTAGTTCCTGTCCAGAAACGACCCCTAGGCCTAACACCTAGACACGTGTAGATCTGAGAGGAATGATTAGGTGTAATCAATATGGTAAAAGTTCCACCTAACCTATCAGAGGGTGAGATTGTTACATTGTCATGTACTGTAGCTTAAACCTATAAAATCCTGTCAGATCTCCACAAGTGTCTAGGGGTTAGGGGTCGTTTCTGGACAGTGCCGTAAAGTAGACTACAAAGTTATTTTTTTCTTCAGTAGGGTGCGATGCTTTGAAAGTTGCATTTAGAAATGTAATGAACAGAGTTGTTGTGATTCCCAGTAATACAACAGAAAATCATGTCCGGTTTACACAATACATTCTGTATTGACATTTAATAACTTCCCATTTGCCTGAATAAGGCCCTAATGTCCTGTTTAATTTGTTCTTGAGGGAAAATTGTGCCACAAGTGTTTTGAATTTGAACAAAAGCATCTGCCAGCCTAATTCGTTATGAAATGTTGAACACAATGTTCTTTCTGAACTGTCGATTGTATTCATATTATACTTTAAAAAAGTGTTGTTTTATCAATGATAAGTTATAATGTTCGATATTATGTTATGCTTAATATGTTGGATGTAATGCTTTGACTTAAATGCTACATTCAATGTTCTGATCTTCACAGGGATACAGCTTTTATCTACAGTATGCGAATGCCAATTGACCATGGCAAAAACACTGAAACATCGATTCTCCACAAGTTAATTTCTATCGAGTTCGATGATCGCACCGCTGATCAACAAAGTTGAACCAGTACTGTACAACTTTTAACAAGTATGCTACAGGGAAGGACAAACTGTGATTGGCAGATGCTGGAGAATATACTTGTACCACAGATGTACATGGATAAGAATCAATGGAGGCTGCTGTGTGGAGGATGGCTTATAATACTGGCTGGAACGATGGCAATCCATGTGTTTGATAGCATTCCACTTATGCCGCTCCAGCCATTACCACGAGCCTGTCGTCCCCAATTAAAGTGCCACCAACCTCCCCCCCCCCCCCCCCCCCCCATCATGTTAAAGGGATAGGAGAGAAATTTGAAAATAACACTTCCAACAAAGTTCAACAACAGCTCCAGCATGGTCAACTTGCATGGCAACCAACACTAAAAGGTATTTCCCTCTTACTCATTTCCTGGTAGGAGTAGACTACTATACACACATACATGTATATTGACAGTATTCCATTCACTCAGCTGTTTGGTCATAAATAAGCAAACAGCTGAAATAAGAGCCTTAAATTGTGATGGGTGAGCTGAGCTATTGAGGGTAAAACATACATAAATCAGTGCCATTCAGTGTTAAAACGTGTTTACTGTGAGAAGTTTGAATGGTGACAATTCATTCCCTTGGTCACTTTATCGCTTTGCTCTGAAACAGTGACACACAACGGTATTACTGTTGTACTTTTGTTCTATGTTCACCTTTTCATCCTCAATGTTGTTCCAAGTCTGATATTTATTCGTAGTATATTTGTGTCTGTCAAAATGTAAGTACTGTAAAAAAAGAGATCTTAACTATAGAATCCGTAGTTGTGACATACATTTTTGGACTTACTAATTAATGATATATATATATACACCCATCAGAACCAAGTATAAGCTTGTTTTACTCCAATGTTTGTAAACAAACACTGTATAGCCTCATGGTTCAAACTATAATTTTGATATCATTGATGGTCAGTCCTTGCATCTGTAGCTCTGTCTATGAATTAGGGAGTGGGTACATTTCTCCAGGCCCATACCTCAGTTGCTTTAAAAAATAAATAAAAAACAGGGGTGACCGCTTTGTTGTGTCAGTTAAGGATTCTAGCTTTCAATACATTTCTGGGGCCTAAAAAAAATTTAAGTATACCTTTGAAAATGTATACATCTACCGCTCCAATATTTGTTTAGAGAATTTGCTTAATTTTGTTTCATTTTTGTTTATCAAGTTGTTCAAAGTGAAAAATGCCAATAAATTATGGAAACCTGTATCCATAAGCCTATCAAATGTATAATTTTTGTGCATGTGTGCAAATCATTAATCTGTGTTGGATTAAATCCCAGCCTCATCTATGATTCTACTTGTTAATATACCTCATCAATTTGATTGCATTTTTTTTTATATATATATATATATATAGGCAATGCAGCTTTAAGGCAACGTTCCTGCGTGTGCAGAGATCATTCACGATAAACGCTGCATGTGTCAGCTCAGCGTTAACCCGCGATAAACGACAACTGCATAGCAGATCATTGTTAATTAAGCCATGTCAAAGCTGTAACTTCATTGGAGAGGAAGAGGTGACGCAAGAGGGTTGAGGTCAACGAGTGTCAAATTTGGTCAACAATTTGCTACATGAGGCTTTTTTGATCAAATAGACGATTCGGAATGTTAGGTTGTTACGAATAAGTGGATGCACATGGCATTTTGGCAACTTTGAAAAAAACATCTATTTCTGAGTTGTGCCTGCTTTCTCATTGGCTAGAATGATCCCACCTGATCTCACCTCCTACTGCCTGCCTTCCATCTTTGAGGACATACATTTCCATTGTTTGAGCCATCACTCGACTATCTTGTCAATAGAAAACCCTGGGGGCACGTTTGTTTTTTTGCCCAAGCCCTAGACAGCTGTTTCAAATAACCAACCCAAGCTTTGATTATTTTAATCAGCTCTATAGGAAACCCTGCTATAGAGTACCACAGTGTAAGTCATAATACCCATAAAACTTAGCAGTCGAACAAGGAAATGTTTCCATTCGTTTTTCCACCATTCATTTTTCCCCATAGGGGATTTCAGAAACAGTTCATATAAATGAAAAACATTCAATAGCCCCTAATTTGTGGATTTTATATGACTGGGCAGGGGCGCAGCCATGGGCCCACCCACTTGGGAGCAAGGCCCAGCCAATCAGAATGAGGTTTTCCCCCCATAAAGGGGCTTTATTACAGACAAATACTTATCAGCTATACTGGGAGTTGGTCTCAGACGATTCCGCAGGTGAAGAAGACCAATGTGGAGGTCCTGGGCAGATGCGGTCTGCGGTTGTGAGGCCGGTTGGACATACTGCAAAATGTTTTAAAACTGAGGCGGTTTATGGTAGAGAAATTAACATTAAATTCTCTGGCAACAGCTCTGGTGGACATTACTGCAGTCAATTGCACACTTCCTCAAAACTTGACATCTGTGGCATTGTGTCTGGTGACAAAGCTGCACATTTTACAGTGGCCTTTTGTCCCCAGCACAAGGCACACCTGTGTAATGATCATGCTGTTAAATCAGCTTCTTGATATGCCACACCTGTCAGGTGGATGGATTATCTTGGCAAAGTAGAAATGCAAACAAATGTGCAACAAACAAAAAGTCTGGGTATAGAATATTTCTGGGAACTTTTACTTCAGCTCATGAAACGAGGGACATTCCATGATGCTTAGGGTAAAAAAGAAGAAAGACCCAGTTGCCCATTATTTTGGCTACCATGGCTATAAAAAGAGATTAATGACTTTGAAAGAGGGATCTTAAAAGGACCATATGGGGGTTTTGAGGGTGTGTCAGTTACCAGATCAACGCAATTGAACACAGAGATTCCGGAGCGTCACCTGAGAACATTGTCCACCAAACTACAGAATTTCTTGTAGAAATTGTTCGACACTTGTAGAATCTATGCCAAGTCACATTGAAGATGTTCTGGCAGCTTGTGGTAGCCCAACGCCATATTGGTGTTTCCTTTGTTAGTAGTTACCTGTACTTTAGAGAAAAGCTGCACATAAAATAACATTGTTCTCCAAAATATATAAATTTCAAATTTTACTAAAATAAAAAATGTTTTCCCCCCCGATAACATTACATGTTTAATGAGGTTTTGATAAGTTCATGTTCTGCCATGATTGTTGCTTTTTCAGGTCAAAATGAACCCCCCCAGTTGGTAATCGATTAATGTCAAATATGTTGGTAGCTTGGGGGTTAAGCTTTGTGGATGAAAGACACCATGCAAGGCTTGAAAGATATTTACAAACTGTTCATACAAAACAATGAGCCGAAACTTGTTAGCATTGAGTTTAATTATGGGGTTAACACCATCGTAGAATCACATTGACAAAATATAACAATCTTACAGTTCAGCAACAAGAAATTAGCAACTGATGTTTTTGCAAGGTCATCATATATCATGAGGGGAAATTGGTACTTCTATTTCAAAAACATGAATGGCATGCAGAATGAGTTGGTTTCAGCACTAACTCCTGTCTAGTTTCTTCTGTGTCCCAGTACAGGCAGGGGGCTTGCCTCCCTGTGGACAAATATGGCTTATCATTACATTAACTCAGCCCATGACCAAGTTAATCACAGTTTAAGACTTTAAATGTAATTAATATTGAACCTCAAAACAGACAGTCAGCCCCCCCCCCCCTGTAACTCACCTTGTACATTTTGCAGACCAAGTTGAAAAGCGATGACATTGCTTTGTCCTCAAAGTCATCTGTGTATTCCTGCAAAGAAGCAGGAATTGAAGTGTCATGTACAGGCTTTTGACACTGGCACAGTGTTTAATGGAACGACCTGCTATACACTTAAGTCTTTTAAGTAGCAGGGTATTCCTTCAAAAAGCATTACTCAGTAACACAGTAGATGCTCACCACTGGCTGTTCTGTAGCCATGCCATCTACATTGTGCACCTAGTTTGTCTCGGCAGGTTCTTCTTACCCCATTAATAGTCACCCAGGGGACGTGTGTTTTGGCCGGACTGAGAGCTTTGGTCTTCAGGGCGTTCTCATGCATCAGTTTGAAGCCGAGCTCTCCCTTCACACAGGACGTGACGCTGTCCCACATCATAGAGGGGACATGCAGCTGTAAGCACTAGGAGAACAGAATGCTTGTTAGAACCAATACAACCAGCACCCTTGATGTAAACATAAGTGCACAGATGCATTTTGAAGTGAAGAAAATTGTAAAAGCAAAAACATTGTTAAAAACAGCACAATACTCACAGGTTGGGCAGCATCAAGAACATTAGCTGCAGATTCCATGCAGTAAATGACTGGGAATGCTGAGTACAGGCCCACTGAGTGTAGAATACATGCCTAAAGGAAAGGTATGAAATCATGAATCAATGATATTTGAGGTTACAAGCAGTTCAGACATATGATATTTTATTGGCAGGTGCACCTCAATCATGTTACAATGACACTCTGGTTCTCCATGTTGACAGGTGAATGGAGAATTCCCTGAGGGAAGCTCCTGTGAAAACACCAGAAAAAAAGGCTGCATCATTAACAAGATTTATTTCTCTAATGTTCTTATTCGTTCAATAGTCTGGAACTGAGAACGGATCTATCAAAAGGCCTGTTCTGAGGTTGAACATGAACTTCTCAATTTTTACAATGTGCCCTACTGAACATGACCCAGTGCTCTCCACATCGAGAAGAAGCCTACCTGTGCATTGCCGTAGGGCACCAGTTTGACGTCCATGATGTCGTGGAGCATGGCCCAGGTGGGGAAGAGCTGCTGGGTGAGGAAGGCCCTGCAGTCTGGACACAGGCTCTCATAGTACAGGGTCACCTCCACTTGGGGTACCACCAAGTTGGGCCTGGTGGCATTGAGCTCTAGACACTGTTTCTGAACCTAGACAGGACACATGACCATATGTGATACATGTTCAGAGAAAACACGGCAGGCTTACTTTGTTTCCATTAGACAAATAATTGCTTGCCTGGAATTCACCCGAGTACATGAATATTGTGGGAACCACACCACTTGCAACCAAGTTACATTTTGAATGTTTAGAAAATCATACTAAATGGAGAGATTTCATCAAGACAAAGGTCTTGACTTGAACCGAAACTAAACAGCTTGTTGGCGTCACATTCTCATTAAGGTTTGGCTTCAGTCACATGCCCTCAGAAAATGTAGGACCTCTGGTGCTCAACTTCAAAAGCATGACTCATTCAATCATGGACAATGATCTCCATGAATATACATTTAAAAACTGAACCCACAATCCTGTAAAACAATGTTTGGGGATATACTCACATATTGCCCTATAACAATAGCAGGAGAATGTCTTAACGTTTGGTGATATTACACAAATGGGACATTTGATTTGTAGAAAATGACAAGTAATTGACTCATTCAACTGAATAACTTATGAAGTAGCCTTCATGTGACAGATTAAAAACATACATGAAAATAGATTTCATAGAACAAACCTAAACAGAGCCCAGCAATTGTCATTATAATGTCTCAGTGCAGTTATTCAAACTTGTAGGCAACTTACCCTACATTCTACTGCAATTTCCAAACTCCTACACCACTGCGACGTGGGGTATTCACAGGCCGGTGTGGGCTTCGACTTTCCTTGGGATTTCTTGAAAGTAGAGCAGAGAAAAAGGGCAAACACAGAAGCCAACTTCATGTTGCTTACAGGTACTGAAGCCAAAGCCTTCCTTGACACTTACCTCAAACAACACTGTGACCAATTTGAAAAGCCAGTGGGTTGGAGCTCCTCCCACCAATGATTACAATCATCCTCAGCTGTGATAATGAGATGGATTCTTGTGACTACTTGAGAAGCCAAACTCTCTCATTGGACATCCCACAACAATTACAACAGCCATATCGTCTCTTCAACCACTTCTCTTTACATAGGGACCAATTGGTTGGCAAAACAGGCATAAGAAACTTACAACTTAGGCCAGAGTAGAAGCCTTCTTAATTTATTGATTAATTGGCTGAATTCACATCTAACAGATAATTAGTAACATATATACAAAGCAATAGCAGTACTTGAATAAAGCAGTCCATCATCAGTAATGACTAACTACACAGAACATCATAGGCTGTATGACCATGTTTTGACAGTAGATGCCACAATTCTCCCAATGTTTACACTCAATTGCCTTAGCAAGGGATTGCTTTTCTCCCACGAACTGTTGGAAAAACGTCAACAAAAACGAAAATCCATTTTCAATACGGACAATTCCAACACCACCATTATACACACACTAATGTAGGGGTGGGCAACTTTGGTGTTCATAGTGTCTTCATAGTGTCTTTACTTGAAATAAGCAACTGATTGAGACCTGGGAAAGCAGATATGTGCACTGAGCAGTCAGTGGTAGTTGTGCCAGGTACACCTCTGAGGGAGTTGCCCATCCCTGCTCTAAGCCAATCAATAGCCAATAATTTCAGATTTCCAGTTTAACACACAGTGCTGTACAAAACACTTGGCATCTGATTGGGGAAAGGCTTCCACACGGACTCTGATTTACAGAGAAATAATGGCACTTTCACCACCAAGTGTTCCACCATGTTCTACTGTGTGTGAAAGAGCGCATAGCATGTAGGCTGATTGGTGGTGGTGCTCGTGCTTCCTCAGTGCATCACTCAGAAGTTATGTAGCGAGCTAAGGTGGTGACAACAATGCCTGCCATGGACGTTTCCCAGTTGCTATGAATAAAAAAAACATTTAAAGCCCCAAAGGATAAGATTATCCAACTTTCAAAAGAAGTCCTTTTTGACTAGCAACAGCAGTCAGCTAGGTAGCTGTTCAGCTTTCTAGCACATTCACTAATTTGTTTGTAAACAATAAACAAGCTAGTTGGCTACCACATGTTCTTGTCAAACTGTCAACAGAGTAGCTAGCAAGCAACAAGATATGCCAAATAACAGTCTAAAAACCATTGAGGGCAAATAAATTCGATTTGACCGTTGAGTCAAGTCGCATGGCCAGGAATCAGATTGGTATCTGATTTGGTTTGAAATATCTGATTCCATGTGTTTTTTGGCTGTTCAGACTGCAGGAAAAATAACAGATTAGAATCGGATATGCAATACTGATGGCGAGAAAACATAGATACAGTAACATATTGGATATTATTTTTGACAATATATCGTATCGTATCGTTTTGACAATATCACAATATTATGTTTGTGCAAGTTTTCTGTACCTGCACCAAAATGCCAGTATTTTTCTTTCATAGCTTGTTCTCCATCTTCTATTTAAATAGGGACCCAATATGTTTTCAACACTTTTATTTCCATGACTGATCAAAAATCGTTTTCTCATGGCTCTTTCTTGCCACTCTGCAGCAGCAATATTTTGGAACATCGAAATCGCAATAAAATCAAAGTATAGAATTGCAATACATATTGAATTGTGAGAATCTCAATACATATCGTATCGGCACCTAAGTATCATGATAATAAAATAATTATCCAGTGTGAACAAGGCTTTACAGACCCCAGATCAGGTTAACAGGACTCACACTACGGAGCAGGCGCAGGAGCCCTTCTGGGACTGGCTGTCTCGGATCAGGAAAGTGCCGTCACCCTTACTCCTCAGCAGCTCCTCATGTCGCCCACGTACCAGGTGCGCTCGTCGTGGTGCGGCAGGCCTTTCTCCTCATCCACCAGAAAATACAGGCTGGGAGGAAGAGGAGGGGAAGAACGGCAGACATGGGGATGAAACCAGTGTCAATACGATACATGATAAGACATGATAATACATTACAACTGGCAAATGGCTACATTGGTTTCACTCACACTTCCACGTCATTCTTGATCCCCAGCCACTCGTTTATCTTCTTCTGTCTGGTGCCCTTCTGATTGAGCCACCTGGGACGTTAACACAAGCAAACTGTTAGGCTGCCATGTTCCTAAATATTGCAGTTTCGCTTTGTGCAGTGTGTGTGTGTATGTGTGTGTGTGTGTGTGTGTGTGTGTGTGTGTGTGTGTGTGTGTGTGTGTGTGTGTGTGTGTGTGTGTGTGTGTGTGGTAGAAGGGTATAACTTACACCAGGTACTGGTCGCGGATCTTCCTCAGCTGCATGAGGTCCGGTTTCAGGCTGTTCATCTTCTTATCGATCTCTCGGTTGTCCATCGCATGCTCCTCAGGTCCTGCTCCAGCTTCCTCTTGCTGTCATGGATCTCAGTCCCCCACGACTTCAGCTTATCCGATTTACTTTGGATATCGGAAGATGGAGCGACAACATTGGGAGGTCCCCCACTTCATGATCACTACCGGCTTCATAGTAAATCAAAGGGCCAGTTCAAAGCCTGTATCACAACAGGAAGATCCTAGGGCAAGCAATGTACTGTGGATACCTCTCAATCTCTTTGCCGTTGCCCTCCCTGTGGGACTGGTCAATGTTCTCCTTGCTGTAGCACACTTGGGTCTCGCACTGCTCCTCGAAGATCTTGATGGTCTCGTTGAAGGCCTCGATGGCCGTGTGCTTTATCTGTAACACCTGAAGTAGCCTACAGGGAAAACAGGCTATGGAGCCCAGACCCAAATGTGACAGTGAAAATGTATGTGTTGGATATGTACCTGAGAGGTGCCAGTATACTCTTCATACAAGACGTCATATTCCCAGCTCTTCTCCTGGTACTGTTCTTGATACACCTTCAGTTTCTCTCCTACTGCTTCCACATCATCCTCTTTCACCACCTGGTCTTGGAAGTAACAAACACCAGCACTTGAGATGTTGAGATACAGTACATTCAATGTGGGCTCAGTGTATTTCAAATGGAGAAGGTCAGCAAGCAAACTGTTCTCACCTAAACAGAATTGTTTGCTAACATTTCAGAGACGCTCTTGGGAATGCCATGGGTTATTTTCCTTAACACACGTGCCATAAGAAATGTATGGCCTTCCAGAAAGCATTGGGTGCTGTTTGAAGGCTACATTCCTTTTCTCTTATATCATCTCTATTTAAAAACCAAGTCCCATTGAGATAAGGCCCAGAAGCCAAACCAACATTGAGGCCCTTCAGAACAGGATACAGAACACTATAATAATTCAAACAGAATGTAGCCGTGAGTCCAATCAATCAATCAATCAAATGTATTTATAAAGCGCTTTTTACATCAGCCGATGTCACAAAGTGCTATACAGAACTTGGGGTTGTACTGGGCCAGTGACTTGTGGTGATAATACAGGATGAGCTCCACCACAGAAGCAAAGGTCAGCGGCTCAGAGAAGCCGTACTTGGTGGAAGATCTTGAGCAGCTTGTTGTTTCCTCCTTTCCTAGAAAAGTCCAGAGACGTTGTGCAACGTTACTGAGGTTCTGTGAAAGACTCTGGAAGCTATCCACTGCAGGGTGAGTGGGCTCTGCAGGGGCAAAGCCGGGGGCTCCAGCACATTCAGCAAACGCCTGCCTGTCTCCTCGACGGACAGCTCTGGGATACAAGAACGAGCAAGGAGATTGAGTGGGATGTGAGAAAAAATGGTGAGTAAGCAACATTATTTTCTATCCGATGCCAAATGAACATATTTCGATTTGCATTTATAAGCGATCCCAAAATATACACAATTTGTTCGGCAGTCCTGATAGTGTGCTTCAATGATGGCCTTTCAATAATTTTCCTTAGCTTTGTTCTCCACCAAGTAGAATATGCTCCTGGAATCCCTTGCATCAGTTCTTAATGAGATACATGAAGAAGCATGTGAGTGCTAAAGGTGCTGTTACCTGCTTCCTCTTGCAGGGCAGTCTTCAAACTGGGATAGACAGACTCTGGGATGACGGGAGAGGGAAAGTCCTGCAGGAATCTCATCAGGGCCTCTGAGAGAGCCTGGACGTCGTACTGGCCCATCTCAGGCCCAGAGAGCTCTGTAAAAAACCACAGGATCACTTTAGTCACTAATTCAGACACTGCAGAGTCCGTTTGTGTACATCGCTGGTTCTCCTGTTCTGTGGAAATGTCTCTAGAGAGTGTTGTTGTGGTGTGGCCAGCGTTACTGGTGCGGTGTGCTGTCTGGGAGACAGTGTCCAGACTAGTCCTACGATAGTGGACAGTGTCTGAGTGCCTAATAACTCTGCCTAGAAGGAGTCGCCTCTTTACTGTTGACGTTGAGACTGGTGTTTTGCGCATACTATTTAACGAAGCTGCCAGTTGAGGACTTGTGAGGCGTCTGTTTCTCAAACTAAACACTCTGATGTACTTTGCTCATTTGTGCACCGGGGCCTCCCACTCCTCTTTCTATTCTGGTAAGGGCCTGTTTGCGCTGTTCTGTGAAGAGAGTAGCACACAGCGTTGTATGAGATCTTCAGTTTCTTGGCAATTTCTCGCATGGAATAGCCTTAATTTCTCAGAACAAGAATAGACTGACGAGTTTCAGAAGAAAGTTATTTGTTTCTGGCCATTTTGAGCCTGTAATCCAACCCACAAATGCTGATGCTACAGATACTCAACTAGTCTAAAGTTTTCAGCTGTGCTAACATAATTGCAAAAGGGTTTTCTAATTATCAATTAGCCTTTTAAAATGATAAACTTGGATTAGCTAACACAACGTGCCATTGGAACACAGGAGTGATGGCTACGCCTATGTAGATATTCCATAAAACAAATCAGCCGTTTCCAGCTACAATAGTCATTTACAACATTAACAATGTCTACACTGTATTTCTAATCAATTTGATGTTATTTGAATGGACAAAAAATTGCTTTTCTTATAAAAACAAGGACATTTCTAAGTGACCCCAAACTTTTGAACGGTAGCGTTTAGGTCCTGGATGGCAGGAAGCTTGGCCCGAGTGATGTACTGGGCCGTACGCACTACCCTCTGTAGCACCTTACGGTCGGATGCCGAGCAGTTGCCTTACCAGACGGTGATGCAACCGGTCAGGATGCTTATGATGGTGTGGCTGTAGAACTTTGAGGTGATGGCGTCTTACAACGGGCCTCAGGATCTCGTCACGGTATCTCTGTGCATTTAAATTGCCATTGATAAATGCAATTGTGTTCGTTGTCCGTAGCTTATGCCTGCCCATACCATAACCCCACCGCCACCATGGGGCACTCTTCACAACGTTGACATCAGCAAATCGCTCGCCCACACGATGCCATTATACACTGTCTGCCATCTGCCCGGTACAGTTGAAACCAGGATTCATCCGTGAAGAGCACAGTTCTTCAGCGTGCCAGCGGGTACTGAAGGTGAGCATTTGCCCACTGAAGTCGGTTACGACGCTGAACTGTAGTCAAATAAAGACCATGATGAGGACAACGAAAAAGCTTCCCTGAGGCAGTTTCTGACCGTTTGTGCAGAAAGTCTTTGGTTGTGTAAACCCACAGTTTCATCAGCTGTCTGGTGAAGGTGAAGAAGCCAGATGTGGAGGTCCTGGGCTGGCTGGGTTACACATGTTCTCTATTCTCTAAAATGACGTTGGAGGCGGCTTATGGTAGAAAAATTAACATTCAATTATCTGACACCAGCTCGGGTGGACATTCCTGCAGTCAGCATGCCAATTGCACGCTCCCTCAAAACTTGAGACATCTGTGGCGTTGTGTTGTGTGCCGAAACTGCACATGTTAGAGTGGCACCTGTGTAATGATCATGCTGTTTAATCAGCTTCTTGATATGCCACACCTGTCAGGTGGATGGATTATCTTGGCAAAGGAGAAATCCTCACTAACAGGGATGTAAACACATTTGTGCATTTTAGAGAAATAAGATTTTTGTGCGCATGGAATATTTCTGGGATAATTTATTTATTATCCCAGAAATATTATTTATTTCAGCTCATGAAACATGGGACCAACACTTTACCTGTTGCGTTTGGACTTACATGTTTTTTGGACTTAGGCGTCCCAAAAAAGTATTTAAATGGCAGAAAAATCCCTGAGCCGGGTTGCTTTGATCCATTTGAACAGGCTGGCCTATTTCTCTACACAAACAAAGGCTGTGTAATTGGCCTACTATTGACATAGAGCAAAGACAAATACAGCATGCAGTGGATCCTCCAGTTGTGGGAATCACAAGGGCAGCATGGTAATAACCACCCGAGTTAAGATGGAGTTTTAACTCAACTCAATAGGCAAGGCTATAGTATGAAAAGCACCACAGAAAACTGAAGTCACTGGGTTGGGAGTAAATCCCTTTTTTATCCCATTGGAATGGATGTGCTTATGTTTGCGTAATGAGAAAGTAGTGAAGAAATGAAAACTTCTGACTATTTCTGGTCTAGTGATCGATGACAACCGAGCTCGCTGCCCAGACTTACATAATTACAAAGAAGAGATTATCCTGATTAAAATGGTTCCCGACTTGAAAAAATCAAAATATACACATTTGGCGAAATAGACAGACATAGCTATATTTCCCTATAGGAAACAATGGGACGACCTCAGAGTTCCATGAGTAAGTTTTTGTTGTTGTTTACATTTTAACTACAAACAACGTGGACAGGTCTCATTGCCAACAATAGCGAAGCAGGCATTCCCAATAAACTGGGAATAGAATGTTTGTGATGAATGTGTTATAGTGAAGGGAGCTAGGCGCAGGAGATGGTGTGGAGCAAACGTAGAATTTAATACGTTTCCAAAATAGAATCCACAAAAGAACAAGCAAGGCACAACCATGCTAGTAACCAACCTAATGTGCTACAATAACCAGGCGAACACCTGGAGCACAATAACACTAGTAACAGAAATAAACTCAGGTGAGATAGCACAGAGGTAAACACGTACACAATGAACAATAACCGACAAGGACCTGAGGGAACATATAACATGTAGTAATTGTGGGGAATGATAACCAGGTGTGCGTAATGACAAGACAAAACCAATGGATAATGAAGGAGGGAGCGGCAGTGGCTAGAAAGCCGGTGACGAAGAGTGACGAAGCATGCCCGAACAAGGGGATGAGGCAACTTCAGAGAGAGTCGTGACAGTACCCCCCCCTTGACGCGCTGCTCCAGCTGCATTCCGACACGGCCTCTGGGACGACTCGGATGGCGAGGCGCCGGGCGATCTGGGTGGTGACGATGGAAGTCTCGTAACAGGGAGTGGTCGAGAACATCCTCCCTCGGCACCCAGCACCTCTCCTCCAGACCGTACCCCTCCCACTCCACAAGGTACTGAAGGCCCCTCGCCCGACATCTCGAATCCAAGACGGAGTGGACGGAGTACGCCGGGACCCCCTCGATGACCAACGGGGGAGGAGGGACCTCCCGCACCTCAGACTCCTGGAGCGGACCAGCCACCACCGGCCCGAGGAGAGACACATGAAACGAGGGGTTAATGCGGTAATCAGGGGGGAGTTGTAACTTATAAGTAACCTTGTTGACTCTCCTCAGGACTTTAAACGGCCCCACAAACCGAAGGGCCCAGTTTCCGGCAGGGCAGGTGGAGGGGCAGGTTCCGGGTCGAGAGCCAGACCCGATCACCCTATGTGAACACCGGGGCCTCACTGCGGTGACGGTCTGCGCCGGCCTTCTGGCGACGCACCGCTCGCTGGAGACGAACATGTGCAGCCTCCCATGTCGCCTCCGTGCGCCGGAACCAGTCGTCCAACGCAGGAGCTTCGGTCTGACTGATGCCACGGTGCCAGAACCGGCTGATAACCCAAAACACACTGGAAGGGGGTTAGGTTAGTGGAGGAGTGACGAAGGGACTTCTGGGCCATCTCAGCCCATGGCAGGAACACCGACCACTCCCCCGGCCGTTCCTGGCAGTATGACCTTAGGAACCTACCCACATCCTGATTAACCCTCTCCACCTGCCCGTTAGACTTGGGTTGACGGAGGTAAGGCCCCCAGCCGTTCCATGAACGCTTTCCACACCCTCGATGTGAATTGGGGACCCCGATCAGACACTATGTCCTCTGGTACCCCGTAGTGCCGGAAGACATGGGTGAATAGAGCCTCCGCATTCTGTAGGGCCGTGGGGAGACCGGGCAGAGGAAGGAGGCGGCAGGCTTTAGCGAACCGGTCCGGGAAGGTGGAAGGTCAGTGAGGAAATCAATGGATAAATGTGACCATGGCCGTTGTGGAATGGGTAATGGAAGTAACTTACCCCTGGGAAGGTGTCTAGGTGCCTTACACTGGGCACACACCGAGCAGGAGGAGACATACACCCTTACATCCTTAGCCAAAGTGGGCCACCAATATTTCTCGGTAAGACAGCGCACTGTTCGACCGATCCCGGGGTGACCAGAGGAGGGTGACGTGTGGCCCAATAGATGAGCCGGTCACGGACAGCAGACGGCACGTACAGACGTCCAGCGGGACAAGACTGGGGAGCTGGCTCTGTGCGCAACAACCTGCTCAATATCCACGTCCAGCGCCATACCACCAACGCCACAATGGAGGCCGGTAGTATGGGGGTGTCATCTACGGGCCTCTCCTCTGTGTCGTAGAGCCGAGACAGTGCGTCTGCCTTCACGTTCTTTGTCCCTGGAATGTATGACATGGTGAAATGGAAGCATGTGAAAAACATGGCCCACCTGGCCTGACGAGGGTTCAGCCTCCTCGCTGCCCGGATGTACTCCAGGTTGCGGTGGTCAGTCCAGATGAGGAAAGGGTGTTTAGCCCCCTCAAGCCAATGTTTCCACGCGGTCAAAGCCCTGACAACAGCCAGCAACTCCCGATCACCCACGTCATAGTTTTGCTCCGCCGGGCTGAGCCTCTTTGAAAAGAAAGCACAGGGGCGGAGCTTAGGTGGCGTGCCCGATTGTTGGGATAGTACTGCTCCTATCCCTACCTCTGACGCGTCCACCTCCACTATGAACTGCAAAGAGGGATCCGGATGGGCCAGCACTGGGGCCGTGGTGAAAAGAGCCTTCAGATGACTGAATGCGCTGTCAGCCGCAGCGCACCAGCGGAGACGTGACGGACCCCCCTTTAACAGTGAGGTGATGGGAGTCGCCACTTTGCCAAAGCCCTGGATAAATCGAATGTCTTCGATGTATACCACCACACATTGTCCACAAAGGATTGGAAGACTGATGGAGCATTCATCAACCCGTATGGCATGACTAGATATTCATAGTGACCAGAAGTGGTACTAAATGCTGTCTTCCATTCATCTCCCTCCCGGATACGAACCAGGTTGAACGCACTCCTGAGTTCTAATTTAGTGAAGAAGCGCGCCCCATGCACTGATTCTATCACAGTGGAAATGAGGGTTAGGGGATAACTGTACCTCACTGCGATCTGGTTGAGGGCGCGGTAATCAATGCATGGGCACAGACCACCATCCCTCTTCTTCACAAAAAATAAACTTGAGGAGGCGGGTGAAGTGGAGGACTGTATGAACCCCTGCCATAGGGACTCAGAGACATATGTTTCCATAGCCTCTGTCTCCACCTGTGACAGGGGATAAACATGACTCCTGGGAAGTACAGCGTCTACCTTGAGGTTTATCGCACAATCCCCCGGGCGATGAGGTGGTAATTTAGTAGCTTTTCTCTTAGAGAAAGCTTGAACCAAATCTAGGTATTTGGGGGGAATGCGCACAATGGAGACATTCTCTGGACTCTCCACCGTGGTCGCACCAACGGAAACACCTACACACCTACCCGGACACTCTGATGACCACCCCGTTAGAGCCCTCTGTTGCCACGAAAAGGTGGGATTGTGACTGCTTAACCAGGGCAGGCCTAGTACCTCTGGAAATGCAGGAGAATCAATAAGGAAAAAACGAATTTTCTCCTCATGATTCCCCTGTGTAATCATCACTATTTCTCCGGTGGTCTCTCTAACATACCCAGACCCTAATTTTCGACTATCTAGAGCGCTAATAGGAATGGGGATGGACATGGGTGTAAGCGGGATCCCTAATCTAATAGCTAAGGTTCTATCCATAAAACTTCCAGCTGCGCCTGAATCTACTAACGCCTTACACTGGGGAATAGTACAAAAATCGGGAAAGGAAACCGAAAGGTAGAGGTGTGTAACAGAGGGCTCTGGGTAAGTGTGGGGCGCTCCTACCTGGGGTGACGCCAGAGTGCCCTGCCTGCCGCCTCTAGACCCAGCACTTTGAAAACAAGGGGATGATTTAAACTCTTCTCAGACCACCCATAGATGGGATATCCTCTTGAAACATGTCAAAACCACCCTGAAATCATGGTCAGAGACCAGGTGGGAAAGCAGGATAAACAGAATTCAGGCAGTAAGGTACCAGGCTGGGCAAGTCAGAGAGGAGGTGAGGGAAACTGCTGATCCTGTGGTGAAAGTTGAAGCCCAGTCTTTGGCTGAGGGGATTGGATCCTACCGCTTTTCTATTTGCACACTCATATGGTATGACATCCTCAACAAGATCCAGCATGTGAGTAAACTGATGCAGTCACCCTCTATGCAGCTAGATGTGGCTGTCGACTTGCTGAAGAAAACCAGAGATTCCCTTACCTGCTACAGAAACACTGGATTTTCTGATGCACAGACAACTGCAAAGGAAATGTGTGAGGAGATGAACGTGGAGGCTGTACTCAAACAAAAGCGGTTGAGAACCACAAAAAGGCACTTTGGTTATGAGGCTCCAGATGAGCCTATTGGTGATGCACTTTGAAAAATGGAAACCCCATTTGTTGATGTGGAAGTGGATACAGCCCTCTCTTCACTTGATAAGAGATTTCGGAGCCTGGGAGAGGTGAACGACAAATTTGGAGTGCTCCGCAACATGTCAAAAGAAGAGTTGCTAGCGCACTGTAAAACCTTGAGGACTGCTCTAAGCCATGACGGACAGCCAGATATTGATGGCAGGGAACTTGCTGTGGAAATGCAAAACTTTCCACATTTGCCATCAAAAAACATGACAAAAATGGAACTCTTGACCTTCCTGCATGAGAAGAAGCTGACTCTTCCTGTTACAGTGGCTGCTGCTGAAAGGAGCTTCTCTAAGCTCAAACTGATTAAAACCTACCTGATACAGTGGGGAGAACAAGTATTTGATACACTGCCGATTTTGCAGGTTTTCCTACTTACAAAGCATGTAGAGGTCTGTAATTTTTATCATAGGTACACTTCAACTGTGAGAGACGGAATCTAAAACAAAAATCCAGAAAATCACATTGTATGATTTTTAAATAATTAATTTGCATTTTATTGCATGACATAAGTATTTGATCACCTACCAACCAGTAAGAATTCCGGCTCTCACAGACCTGTTAGTTTTTCTTTAAGAAGCCCTCCTGTTCTCCACTCATTACCTGTATTAACTGCACCTGTTTGAACTCGTTACCTGTATAAAAGACACCTGTCCACACACTCAATCAAACAGACTCCAACCTCTCCACAATGGCCAAGGCCAGAGAACTGTGTAAGGACATCAGGGATAATATTGTAGACCTGCACAAGGCTGGGATGGGCTACAGGACAATAGGCAAGCAGCTTGGTGAGAAGGCAACAACTGTTGGCGCAATTATTAGAAAATGGAAGAAGTTCAAGATTACGGTCAATCTCCCTCGGTCTGGGGCACCATGCAAGATCTCACCTCGTGGGGCATCAATGATCATGAGGAAGGTGAGGGATCAGCCCAGAACTACACGGCAGGACCTGGTCAATGACCTGAAGAGAGCTGGGACCACATTCTCAAAGAAAACCATTAGTAACACACTACGCCGTCATGGATTAAAATCCTGCAGCGCATGCAAGGTCCCCCTGCTCAAGCCAGCGCATGTCCAGACCCGTCTGAAGTTTGCCAATGACCATCTGGATGATCCAGAGGAGGAATGGGAGAAGGTCATGTGGTCTGATGAGACAAAAATAGAGCTTTTTGGTCTAAACTCCACTCGCCGTGTTTGGAGGAAGAAGAAGGATGAGTACAACCCCAAGAACACCATCCCAACCGTGAAGCATGGAGGTGGAAACATCATTCTTTGGGGATGCTTTTCTGCAAAGGGGACAGGACGACTGCACCGTAATGAGGGGAGGATTGATGGGGCCATGTATCGTGAGATCTTGGCCAACAACCTCCTTCCCTCAGTAAGAGCATTGAAGATGGGTCGTGGCTGGGTCTTCCAGCATGACAACGACCCGAAACACACAGCCAGGGCAACTAAGGAGTGGCTCCGTAAGAAGCATCTCAAGGTCCTGGAGTGGCCTAGCCAGTCTCCAGACCTGAACCCAATAGAAAATCTTTGGAGGGAGCTGAAAGTCCGTATTGCCCAGCGACAGCCCCGAAACCTGAAGGATCTGTATGGAGGAGTGGGCCAAAATCCCTGCTGCAGTGTGTGCAAACCTGGTCAAGAACTACAGGAAACGTAGGATCTCTGTAATTGCAAACAAAGGTTTCTGTGCCAAATATTAAGTTCTGCTTTTCTGATGTATCAAATACTTATGTCATGCAATAAAATGCAAATTAATTACTTAAACATCATACAATGGGATTTTCTGGATTTTTGTTTTAGATTCCGTCACTCACAGTTGAAGAGTACCTATGATAAAAATTACAGACTTCTACATGCTTTGTAAGTGGGAAAACCTGCAAAATCGTCAGTGTATCAAATACTTGTTCTCCCCACTGTATCTACTACGGTGCAAAAACGTCTCAGTGGACATTCCATCATTAGTATAAATCATGTGGTCTCACAACAGCTGTGTTATGATGATATCATAGATGACTTTGCTGCAAGAAAGGCAAGGCGAGTAAGGCTGTAGAACAATGCTACAATATGCATATTGCACTAATGTTTCTGTAATATAGTTAGCTTTTTGTGCAATACTCTTATTTATAATTCGTTTTATGTCACTTGTTAGCTTCAAGAAGGCAAAGCGAGTAAGGCTGTAAAAAGGCTTTGTAATATAGTTTTTTCGTGCAATACTCTTATTTATATTGTATTTATAATTAATTTTATGTCACTTGTTTCTTTAATACTGTTTTTATTTTGTGGGGTTTTTTTGTTTCTAAAATAAAGAAAATCTCAAAGACAAAGCTATGCAGTTTCTGTGTGAGTGTATGAACACAATGATCAGTGGTGGAATTGGCTGCGATGCAAGGGGCACCAGCTAAAATCTTGCCTAGGGCACCAAATTGGTCAGGGCCTCTACCAACTTCATCAAAGTGGGGGGGGGGGGGGACATTTTCTGGGGGAGGAGACAAATAGGATAGGCCTTGATGTTGTTTAAAATCAATGAAAACTACAACAGCACCTCAAATAACTACATTTATTCACAACAATCCAGTTGAATTTTCTTTCAGGCATTTCCCTCTCGCCTCCTTCACTCCATGGCAGGCGCTGTTTCACCACGGCCCTTTGCACGAGGAGGGTTTTGCAAGCGTCTCAGTGCAGTACAAGGATTTAATAAAACCCTGAACAGGCAAAACCTCCGGTGGCAGCACACCAGAGCCTCATTTCCGGGCCCATCGCAGAAAGCACGGAGCTTGGCAACCTGTGCCTCCTGGCAGTGCAAGCCTACAGTAAACCAGGGGTCTGATTAATAATTTTGGAGTTCACACAAAGTAACATGTCAGCACATTCCCCCTCTCTGTTGCACGTTAAACATGGAAACTTCGCTCCCTGGCTCTTGTTTTCCTCTCGCATAAAGTCTGCCCCATCCTCCCTCTTCTCTTCCGCCTTCAGTCTTCGAGGGTCGCCTCTCCCAAATGCCCTGGAACCTAGCTGCTGTGAACTATGTTTGATTCGGTCTTGTTAAGTTGTTACCTTACAATAAAGTATATACAGTACCTAACAACAAAAGTGTGTAAAGAAAACATACCGCCCTGTACGATAAACAGTGCATTAGACTACAGAAAGTTATGTTGCAAATACTGTTAGCATACAAAATGGCTGTGTGTGTGTGAAAAGTTCAGGAACGAGAAGTGAGCAGAGGACTTCTAAGCCAAATAATATAAATCATTTAGAGAATAATATCAAAGACAGTGGACTCAATAAAAAACACTACTCAAGAAGTACCCTAGGGACTGCATTTACGATCTGAAAATACACCTATTGGCCACTACACAAAATACTGCAATAATTCAACCCAACATTTGCATGTAAGAGGGCAGAATGGAGCCAAGCTAAACAGTCAAGATTAGGCCACCTATTCAACACATTATCGTAAGGGAACGATATCCCTAGATTTAAAAAATTGTCAGCATTATGGTTCGTACAGAACATTAATTATTCAGCTCAGTAGTGACATACAGTACCAGTTAAACGTTTGGTCACACCTACTCATTCCAGGGTTTTTCTTTATTTTTACTATTTTCTACATTAAATAAGAAGAGGAAGTCATATATTAAAGAGTAAAAAAGGGATAATATTGTAGCGATCTGGCCGGCATACGCTAGCCACACGTTGTGTGGTAACTGAAGGGAGCAAGGGGATTGTGGGTAGCTCATGTTTTGGTTTTAAAATGGTTGTGTTATGTCTTTACGTTTTAGTAGTTAAGCTAATGTTATGTGTTTATGTTTCTTTAAGTTGTCTTAGTTCAGGTTATGGGGGTAGGGGGAATCTTAAAATGCCTACCGTGACCGAGCCTTGCGTGGCCGGAGGATGTGTTCATTGTTGATAGTTGAAGGAGGTAAGAGAATAAAAGTGTGACGTTCCTGGAGTCGTGCGGTGTATGGGGCACAGGAACTCTCCGGTAAAATCAATCTCTGTCTCTTGCCATCTTCTTCTGGCTGAGCTCGCCACAATATGGACCGTTAAAAAAGTAGACAGGATGTGTAGCCCTTTTTATACTACTGTACTGTTGTATGCAGAAGTTAATCATTTGAATTGTTTTGCACTAAACTTTTTTCATTCAGTTTGAATGAATCTATGACCTTGCTTGGAGTGTTCTTATTTAAACATGACCCCAAAGTAGTGTATACTGTGAGTAGTGCTGGACAGTGCACAGCTGCAGTCCTACATCGCTGCTCCTAAACCCTGCGCACTAAGGACTGTATTTTAAGGGAATTACTATTATTACCCCAAATGATATCATACACACATTTAGCTATTAAAGTATCTCTTCCTGTCATTTACCTGTACAGTTTGTGTAAACATGCAAGTATTCACTTATCTGTAAATATAACTATACCTAACTGTACAGCTAATTTAACCATGCAAAATTTTCACTTACCTGTTCATTTACCCAGTCTGTCTATTAAGTAAACTATTATTACCCTCGCTCATATCATACGCATTTTTAGCTACTGAAGTATTTCTCTGCCATCGACCTGTATAGTATAGTTAACCATCCAACATCCACCAATGTATAGTGTACATGTTCAGCCAACCACTCATACTATGCAATGTCTTTTTATAGCTTTTTTTTGCACTCCAGATATCTTGTATTTCTATACTTTTTCATACTGCCGCTCTATGTATCATGTACCGTGTATCTGTCTTTTGTGTACTTTCGTTGTGGCATTTTGCACCTGCCCTGTGTTTTGTTGTAGCTGCTTGACAAAGACATTTCCTAAAGTACCTATCTATCTATCTATCTATCTATCTATCTATCTATCTATCTGTGCTGGGGGAGGCTGAGGCCTGGGGGCTGATGGGAGGGGTCTCTCCTGCCGAGGCTGGTTGTGAGCCATGTACATCTTCACAGGCCCCACATACTGGACATACGTCCCAGGGAAGTCTCCCTTCTGCTTGGTGCGCTTGTTGACTCAAATGATCCATCCCAGGCGCTCCGGGTGCTCCTCGCCTCCATCCTTGAGTCCAAGAGACATCAGTGACGTCTTGCTGACGGTCAGTATGTCCCCTGACTGGAGGTCAAGGTCCTCCTACCAGTCTTTGTTGTAGACATAAAGCGTGCTGAATTACCTTAAAACCCATAAACGTTATCACATCTTTTTTTTTTGCCTATGGATACCACGGATATAAATCTATGAAACTGTCAACTTAAATGTAAAGGGGCAAGCCTAAGTCTAAATTCCCCTTGAATAATAAGCACCAAGTGTTCTTAATCTCAGTCAATTATCACTGACAAATTCTAATCTTATGACGCCCCTGACCTAAATTAAATGAATTAGGCTATAGTCAATAAATCAAGGCATAATCAATCTGATTTTAGGCTAGGCCATTTATTTTCCATTATGCTTCATAGACTGATGCACTTGCACTATTGCATTGAGTAAAGTACAATATCTTAAAGGTCCAAAGCATGTGTTTTTAGCACAATTTCAAATAATTTATGGGTAACTATTAAGTACCCTAGTGGGATTGTTTTCAATTAAAATTGTAAAAAATAAACAAAAATAGCTTCTTAGCAAAGAGCAATTTCTCAAGCAAGAATTTAGCGTAAGACTGTCTGGGAGTGGTCTGAGTGGGGAGGGAAAAACTGAAAACTAGCTGTTAGGGAGAGGTTTGGAACACGCTTTCTTATTGGTCACCAGGCAGGCCAAAACTCCATCCCACCAAAACAGGCAGAAATGTCAGGCGTTTTCAAACAGCTCTTACACTAAAAGGGCATTATCACAGTACTTTTCCAACCTCAGTTTGGAAATGTATATAAAACAGAGGAAAATCACATTATTGCCTGCACTGGGCCTTTAATTGCATGTTAATTTAGCCTGATCTACTAAATATTACCCTGACTTTAAATTATGTGAAAACATTGCAGTAATTACCAATAGATATGATAACTATAAGGCTGCGTTTACACAGGTAGCCCAGTTCTTATCTTTTTTCAACTAATTGGTCTTTGACCAATCACATCAGATCTTTCTACTTCAGATATTTTTCAGAGCTGATTTGATTGGTCAAAAGACCAATTAGTAAAAAAAAAAAAATATATATATATACAGTGGGGAGAACAAGTATTTGATACACTGCCGATTTTGCAGGTTTTCCCACTTACAAATCATGTAGAAGTCTGTAATTTTTATCATAGGTACTCTTCAACTGTGAGTGACGGAATCTAAAACAAAAATCCAGAAGATCACATTGTATGATTTTTAAGTAATTAATTTGCATTTTATTGCATGACATAAGTATTTGATACATCAGAAAAGCAGAACTTAATATTTGGTACAGAAACCTTTGTTTGCAATTACAGAGATCATACGTTTCCTGTAGTTCTTGACCAGGTTTGCACACACTGCAGCAGGGATTTTGGCCCACTCCTCCATACAGACCTTCTCCAGATCCTTCAGGTTTCGGGGCTGTCGCTGGGCAATACAGACTTTCAGCTCCCTCCAAAGATTTTCTATTGGGTTCAGGTCTGGAGACTGGCTAGGCCAGACTTTGAGATGCTTCTTACGGAGCCACTCCTTAGTTGCCTTGGCTGTGTGTTTCGGGTCGTTGTCATGCTGGAAGACCCAGCCACGACCCATCTTCAATGCTCTTACTGAGGGAAGGAGGTTGTTGGCCAAGATCTTGCGATACATGGCCCCATCCATCCTCCCCTCAATACGGTGCAGTCGTCCTGTCCCCTTTGCAGAAAAGCATCCCTAAAGAATGATGTTTCCACCTCCATGCTTCACGGTTGGGATGGTGTTCTTGGGGTTGTACTCATCCTTCTTCTTCCTCCAAACACGGCGAGTGGAGTTTAGACCAAAAAGCTCTATTTTTGTCTCATCAGACCACATGACCTTCTCCCATTCCTCCTCTGGATCATCCAGATGGTCATTGGCAAACTTCAGACGGGCCTGGACATGCGCTGGCTTGAGCAGGGGGACCTTGCGTGCGCTGCAGGATTTTAATCCATGACGGCGTACTGTGTTACTAATGGTTTTCTTTGAGACTGTGGTCCCAGCTCTCTTCAGGTCATTGACCAGGTCCTGCCGTGTAGTTCTGGGCTGATCCCTCACTTTCCTCATGATCATTGATGCCCCACGAGGTGAGATCTTGCATGGTGCCCCAGACCGAGGGAGATTGACCGTCATCTTGAACTTCTTCCATTTTCTAATAATTGCGCCAACAGTTGTTGCCTTCTCACCAAGCTGCTTGCCTATTGTCCTGTATTCCATCCCAGCCTTGTGGGACGAGTTCAAACAGGTGCAGTTAATACAGGTAATGAGTGGAGAACAGGAGGGCTTCTTAAAGAAAAACTAACAGGTCTGTGAGAGCCGGAATTCTTACTGGTTGGTAGGTGATCAAATACTTATGTCATGCAATAAAATGCAAATTAATTATTTAAAAATCATACAATGTGATTTTCTGGATTTTTGTTTTAGATTCCGTCTCTCACAGTTGAAGAGTACCTATGATAAAAATTACAGACCTCTACATGCTTTGTAAGTAGGAAAACCTGCAAAATCGGCAGTGTATCAAATACTTGTTCTCCCCACTGTATATATATATTGGGATGTCTGTGTAAAAGCAGCCAATGTTCTCCCCACAAATTGTTACAGTGGTGCATCCACAATGCACTTCTATAGCAATAAGGTTTTAAGACCAACAATCTGCTTGGCAACTCAGTAGATTTACTCAAAAGCCAGTAAAAAAGAGGCAACGCCATGGGAATGCCCTTTGTCTACCACTTTGTGTAGCTGTTAGCGATGCTAATAATAACAACAGTCTTCAGGTAGATGGAAAGCGTTTTCCAAAAACCTTCTCAATCAAAAGTTAACTACAAAGAAGCCTAGGCCGGCAGAATCAAGATATTATTTTGCCTTAATCCAGTGGGCATTTGTTTTGAAAACTCGCTACAGAAACACTTCTAACCAACAACAGTGCTAGATGAATGAGCAATTGAATTATAGGGTAACCACACACAAAACAACCTGAGACCTCAAAAGTGGTTTTCCGATGTGGTTTAAGCATTGTTGTGGACTTAGAACATCCAATAGTAGTTTTCTTTTAAATACATTTTTTTTAAAAGACCATCTAAAAAGTCACCAGAACTGACCTTCTCACAGACCTTCTCCCTGCTCTCTTTTTTTGCCGTGGTATTGTTTTGGTATCGAGTATTCTGATACTAAACCTGGTTCCGGTATCTAAGTAAAAATTCTGGTATCATGACAACACAAATAACAATATAGATGAGCTCTTTTTTACGAGTGAGAGATAGTTGATTAATGAAGAACATAGTATTTATTGATCTCAAAGTATAAATTATTTTTCAAAAACGACGTCAGACTAATGCAACTAGCCCATCAAAAGCTTAGGAAATAAGTGACATGTCTTTCTTAATAAAGCATACCATTTAGGTTTGAGTGTCAGTACACCATTATGAGACAATTCGTTTTAAATTCTGTTGCACCCCAAAGTAGGTTACTGCACCAGTCATAACGCTTGCATAACGCTTGCATAACACAATACAATGGTTGAATCCTCTTTTAAATGAATCTATTTGATCCTACTAATGCTTTTCTGATTTTGTTCATCCTCACACTTGTAAATGTGTACCATTGAACATTCAAACTTAACCATAAATATCATTTAAGAGTGAATGTATAAGATGATGCTAGGACCTACAATGCTTCTGCAACAGTCTTCATCAATCAGTGGGTAGCCTAAATAGGACAGGTGATACTTGACACAAACATCACATTAACTTATGGATCGGACCCTTTTTAAATCGCCTAAAATTACATACCCAAATCTAACTGCCTGTAGCTCATGACCTGAAGCAAGGATATGCATATTCTTGATATTTATTTGAAAGGAAACACTTTGAAGTTTGTGGAAATATGAAATTAATGTAGGAGAATATAACACATTAGATCTGGTAAAAGATAATACAAACAAAAAAACATTGCATCATCTTTGAAATGCAACAGAAAGGCCAGAGAGTGATGTAGGATTATAGCTGTAATGTAGATGTTGTCCACCAGATGGCAGCAAAGTTTCAGACTGATCCAGTGAAGAATTACAGCACTACACAATATTTTGTATCAAGTCTGCCAGTTTTCCCAAATGTGCCGAATTGGTTTTCAAGTATAACTATAGAGAACATACAAAAATGCTATGGTAATACAAAATGTAAGTTTGCATTTTGGAATGTCATACATAATGGATCATTAGCTTCCCTACAGAAAAGACACTAACCTTCACACATCTAGATGGCTGGGCGGGGTGGGTGTGGAGCCAGAGGTCAAACTGTAAAACCCAGTTCCTACATTAGAATATCAAAATAGCTTTTTCAAACAAAACTACACTACATTTTATCTCTGGGACCCTCAGGATGACAAATCAGAGCAAGATTACTGAATGTAAGTACATTATTTACCTTCAGAGGTGAATGTACCAAATCAGTCACCGTGATAAAAGTGATTTGTTGTTGTGCACTATCCTCAAACAATATCATGGTATTTTTAGCTGTAATAGCTACTTTAAAATGGCCACTGCAGTGAGATTAACAAGAATTTAAGGTTTCTGCACATATAAGACATGTCTATGTCTCTGAAAGTTACGCTGAATTAAAAAAACACATAGGATGGTTCATCTTTATCTCATCACATTTCTTTTATTATTATTTTTTTTACAGTTTGAGAGCACCTGGTGCAGAAGGGGGACATGACCAAGAACAGAGAGAGAGAAAAAACCTCACTCATAAATAAATAAATAAAACAAAAGTAAGTCACTGTTGCTACAGAGAAGAAAGATTAGGGGGCACCTGGATTCCTATTGGACAGTCTGCTGCCATGTGCCCATGAATCACCAGAGATGTTCTAAGAAATCAAGGAAATGTTCAAATATTAGAAGATGTATCTACGTTTACCCAATGAGAGCTTCTGACCCTTGAACTCAACATCTTCATTACATTCCACTTCACTAATCGTAATGGGTGAAGTGGAAGTAATTGCTGCCAATTTATCATTGTAATACAGGCATAGACAGCATAGAGGCTGTTCTGACTTTTATTATAAAATAGGCATCAAACACATTTTTGAGAATACAGCAGGATACATTTTCAAGTATTATTCAAACATACGCTAGTCGACAATCTCATTCCAAAATCATGGGTATTAATATGGAGTTTGTCCCCTTTTTGCTGCTATAACAGACTCCATTCTTGTGGGAAGGCTTTCCATTAGATGTTGAAACATTGCTGCAGGGACTTGCTTCCATTCAGCCACAAGAGCATTAGTAAGGTCGGGCACTGATGTTGGGCGATTAGGAATGGCTCTCAGTCGGCGTTCCAATTCATCCCAAAGGTGTTCGATGGAGTTGAGGTCAGGGCTCTTGCAGGCCAGTCAAGTTCTTCCATACCAATCTCGACAAACCATTTCTATATGGACCTCGTTTTGGGCTCCCGAGTGGCGCAGCGGTCTAAGGCACTGCATCTTAGTACTAGAGGCGTCACTGCAGACCCTGGTTCGATTCCAGGGAGTCCCAGAGGGCGGTGCACAATTGGCTGGGGTTGGATGTCATTGTAAATAAGAATTTGTTCAGAACTGACTTGTCTAGTTAAATCAAAATAAATCTATAAAACAAATTGTGCATGGGGCCATTGTCATGAAGCAGGAAAGGACCTTCCCCAAACTGTTGCCATAATGTTGGAAGCACAGAATTGTCAAGAAAGTAATTGTACGCTGTAGTGCTAAGCTTTCCCTTCACTGGAACTAAGGGGCCTAGCCAGAACCATGAAAAACAGCCCCAGGTGTATAAAATTGAGCACACAGCCATGCAATCTCCGTAGACAAACACTGGCAGTAGAGCGCCACGTCAAAAGTCACTGAGCTATTCAATAAGGCCATTCTACTGCCAATGTTTGTCTATGGAGATTGCATGGCTGTGTGCACGATTTTATACACCTGTCAGCAACGACTGTGGCTGAAATAACCAAATCCACTAATTTAAAGGGATGTCCACATACTGCTAGAGGCGTCACTGCAGACCCTGGTTCGATCCTGGGTTGTATAACAACCGACCGTGATAGGGAGTCCCATAGGGCGGCGCACAATTGGCACAGTGTTGTCCGGATTAGGGGAGACCAGGTAGGTCGTCATTGTAAATAAGAATTTGCTCTTAACTGACTTGCCTAGTTAAATAAAGGTTAAATAAAAATAAAAAATAAATTCATTTTGACAAAGGTGCACGTAGCTTAATTAGGCAATAATTGAAATTGGTCATGTAAATCCATCCAAAAAAGGTAGGCGGCATTAATGTGGTATTCCAGCCCACATAGTCCAATGTGATTAATGTGGTATTCCAGCCCACATAGTCCAATGTGATTAATGTGGTATTCCAGCCCACATAGTCCAATGTGATTAATGTGGTATTCCAGCCCACATAGTCCAATGTGATTAATGTGGTATTCCAGCCCACATAGTCCAATGTGATTAATGTGGTATTCCAGCCCACATAGTCCAATGTGATTAATGTGGTATTCCAGCCCACATAGTCCAATGTGATTAATGTTGTATTCCAGCCCACATAGTCCAATGTGATTAATGTGGTATTCCAGCCCACATAGTCCAATGTGATTAATGTGGTATTCCAGCCCACATAGTCCAATGTGATTCATGTGGTATTCCAGCCCACATAGTCCAATGTGATTCATGTGGTATTCCAGCCCACATAGTCCAATGTGATTCATGTGGTATTCCAGCCCACATAGTCCAATGTGATTCATGTGGTATTCCAGCCCACATAGTCCAATGTGATTAATGTGGTATTCCAGCCCACGTATTACATTTTTTGTCACATATCCTAAACCTAGATATGTCAAGATTCAGGCATATGCCTAAATTCACAATACTGTGCATTATTATAGGTAACTGGCTATTTATTTCTGACACAATATATCTAAAAACAACTGTTAATAAATTGCCTTTAACCAAACAGATGGACTCAAATCCATTATACACTGTGCAGTGGGTGCCCGGGATTAACGTTGAGAACGACTAATGGGACCAGACCTGACTCATTTGTATTTGAAAAAACTATTTGACGATCTGCAACAGACAGTGCATCTCAGTATCAGTAAAAAGTACAGCCAGACTGGCCTGCTACTGTGCTTTTCTAGACGTTATAAACTGTCTAGATTAGACCCACAACTGATCCAAATGGAATTAAACATTTAAATCACAGGGCTTTTGCGCCGTTATTCAAATGACATTTTCACTGCAGCCTAATGTAGAATTGTGTACTCACAATAGGATGATCAATGTAATTATTCAATGCATTGTGGTGTTGTAGGCTATTCTAGGTAGGATAATTGTATTGTCCCTCTATCAATAGGGGAGCATTTTGAGCTGCGTGTCTCATGTCTTCACTGTTCTGTCATGCGCAATGATGCACTTGGCCTCTCCGCTGCCTATCAGCTGTTCCTATTTGTTCTTGTGGATTCATATTGAAGATTGATGCAGCTTTGAATGCTTTTATGTGTGGTGTGATTGCAAGTTAGCCTATGACAGATCTGGACAAAGGATCCAACTACCACTATTGTCACTATGAATGGTGAATAGAGCGAAGTATATACAGTTAGACTGGTAGACTATACTGACCTGTGGTCACGGTTCTAGTGCTTTTTTCGATTTGAAAATACAAGGAGATTGTAAAACAATATTTCTGGAAAATTAATTTGTATAAATTCTAAATACATTATATTTAATAACCACTAAAATTCAATGAAAAACGATAGGCAAACCAAAACAATATGTATAGCAGCTTAGAAGTAACCAACTCACTGAGCGCGCCGCTGAACTGCAGCAACAAGTGGCGTATTGGGGAACGCGCTGGGTGGAGAGCTCTTTCCTGGTCCAAGCTCTGTGCTCACTATGAGCAGGCCAAAACCGACGTAACAAGAACAGCCACAGACAGAAAACAATATGAGGGTTTGCTAAAACGGCTGTCCTCAAAACAATTAGTTATGGACAGTAATTTCTTATGAGCTTTCAGGCTGCTCACTGAAGCTGAATAGTCCCCCAATACATTCTAATGCGACAAAAACAAAACTCAACAGCGCGCGCCACTAGGCAGGATATAGCCTATGTTTTGATTGAAACAAAATACAAGAAAGGCTAATAGTTTATCACCATACTCTAATTTGATCACGAAAAGAAAATCTAAATGCATATTCGCATTAAACTGATTGAGAACAAATTGCATGCAGATGCATTTTGGACATTTCAACGGTAAAACGTGAAGAATTATCATTCACGATTGACAGTGATGATGGCCTATTCTGAAATGCATATGCATAACTTTGTGTTTGAAGGTATTAAAAATAACGTTTTCTTGAGAGAATATGTGTGGGCATAGCATAGGCAGACGTTGCAATTGGAGAATGCATTTTATGCATATTCTATAATGATATTAAATAGGCTACATATTTCGGTACAAACTGATTGAGAAATGATGTATAGTAAGAGTTAGCACTGAAAAGCGTAGTGTATAAGGGAAGTACCAAAATACATTGATATAGGGGAGGCGCATGCAAGCAGATGAGAAAATTTGGCTGGGAGGGAAGAAATTATATATTATAACCTGCAAATTGGCGAATGTAAACCAGGGAAAAAACGCACTCCCCTCCCATGCCAACTAAAACACACAAACTTAACTAAAGCAAAAATTTCAAAAATGTTTTAATATTGAAACATAAAAAAAGTTATAATATTTAGATAAAACTATACCAAATAATTTATTAAAACACACTGTTTTGCAATGAAGGTCTACAGTAGCGTCAACAGCACTATGTAGGGTAGAACCATGGTGTAGCTGGAGGACAGCTAGTTTCAGTCCTCCTCTGGGTACATTGACTTCAATACAAAACCTAGGAGGCTCCTGGTTCTCACCCCCTTCCATAGACTTACACAGTAATTATGACAACTTTCAGAATACATCCTCCAAACTATCAAAGCTCTTGCAGCATGAACTGACATGTTGTCCACCCAATCAAAGGATCAGATAATTAATTTAGTACTGAAAGCATACGCTACAGCTAGCTAGCAACTGCAGTGCATAAAATGCGGTCAATAGCTGACTCAAAGAGAGAGAAGGTCAACAGTTTTGAACAAATTCATTTCTTCAATGAAGGAGAAGCAAGAGAGAGAGAGATAGCTATATTTTTTTTTTTTTTTTTTTTACTTTCACTTCCTTGGCTAGGAAATGCAGCTAGACAGGGATGCTATTTTAATCAAGCTGGCTATGGCTACCCAACACGGGGACTCTTCCAAGTCAAGGTAAGCTTTCGGTATTATTAATTTATTGCCACCGGGGCCCGCTGGTATAACTGCTTACTAACTGTACACTGTACTGCATGATTGTAGAGAGTTTGCTAACACGTTAGTTCTAGAAGCTATGTTGTTGACTTGATGTTAGCTAATATGGTGACAACAATGTAGGCTGTGTATAGCGGTTATGATATGAAGGTTTGGCTTGGAGCGTTTGTTTTTGCCTAGGCACAGACAGCTGATGTGTTGTGTAGTCCACAATCGAAGGGAAAAGGTGAGAAGAGGAGGGCGAGTAGATTAGAGAAGGAATTATACAACAATCTGGCTGCTATGAAAGTGAATTGTGTTTGCGTGTGATCAGGGGTGTATTCATTCTGTCAATTCTGTTGAAAAACGTTTCTTAAACAGAAGCAACCGGAACTAAACATACCTGAATTTGTCCAATAGTGTGTCCATTTGGGGACCACCACTACTAATAATCTGAGCTTCTCAGTCATTTTTGTAACCATGTGACAATGATTTTGAGAAACTAAAACGTTATTATTAAAATGGAAACTGTTTCTATGAAAATCATTACTGGCACGGTTATGGTAGGATAAATTCTTAGTTTCCCCAAATGTGAAATGTAACCATGGTCAGTAGAGAGGTAAATGAGCTAGGAAAGGAAAGGAGGAGTTCACATGTATGTGGTAGAGATTAAACACAACCAGTAGATGGCGATAGTATTGGTTTTAGTGACAGGCTGCAGCTGCATACTATTGGTCATACCAGCGAAATTTGTGTTGTATGAAGCTTGCTGAACATGCACTTGTTCAAAAGATCTTCTTAAACAAAAGAAGGGACAATGTGGGTCTTCAATATTAAATGCCACACAGAATTTATTATAAAACCGTTTGGAAACAGCAAGGAAAAAAACACAAAATAGATCAATCTTGACACTACCAAGGAAGGCTGACATCCCTACTCAAACAAAAGCAGACAGTTGTTCAAACAAGGCAACGTGATATGAACCTGACATTTTTTTAGTATTCTCATTATAAACCTCCTATCATAATTTTCTGTTATGAAAGATGTACACAAGCACTTATTGGCAAATACATTCAATAGTCCAACCCAACCATAGGCATATTCACATCCTAGCCATCTATTTAATCAAACATTTGCTTTTGTTTGAATAGGGAGCTAGGCCATACAGTTAGAACCACAAAGATTAAAACTAGTCAGACAAAACTGGCTTTAAATAAAACAAATATGAACACCACCATACAGTATATCCATATCCACATAAAATGGACATTAGCAATATACCTCCAGTATTTCTAACCAAATCACATAATTAAACAAAGGGAAAGAATGCATGTGGACATGTTCTTGCATGCGTGTCCATTTGACCCTGTAAGTGTGTGACAATATGTACAGGTACCCTTGTTTACAACTAAGTCAGCATAGAGGTGTTCAATAGCAGAACCAAATCACTGTAGACTCATGAAGTATGTGTAGCCTAACCTTCACGCATCCCTTATGACTCAGACGACTAAAGAGAGATTCTTCACTGCGCAGTGGTGAGAAAGAGAAAAACATTAGGTATACACATTCCGAGAGTAGAAGTTTTCATCCCAGTACACACTGTCGATATACAACAAAAATACCTAAAACTATTAGTGAAACAGACCACTCGTCTATGTACCATGCAATCAAGTATTATGTGTCCTTGTCTCATGCAGCATGCATGCAACAGAGGGGTAAACAAGAGAAAATGCATCATACAATATTCATATAGAACAGTTAGGAAGTTTTACAGTTCCAAAAAAAGGTACTTGTGTAAAGCCTTTAAAACGATGTAGTGTTGAAATGTACAGACTGCAATACAATACCTACACAGTACATAAAAACACAGGATTACAAAATACAATTTGTTGAAATTGTACATAGCATATTCATTGTAAACAATTCTGACCGGCTTTGCGAGATAGCATGTCTTGGGTATAATTTCATTTCACCATCACTGACTTCTGAGTAGTTAATCAAATCTGAAAATATAGTCCTCTTTTGAGAAACTGTTGAGACCCTTCCCCATACACTTTTGATATATACAGACGGTTACATAACAGCAAGTAAAATTGTTGACACAATATCAACCTTCAGAACTACTGTAGTGTATAAAAAGGCCCAAAATGATGGTGTTCAACACAGCATAACTAATTGTACAATATGCATTGCAATACTGACTGCCCAACAAGCTTCATCCTTGCGTCAGAGACACCTTTTTACAGCCATTGTTGTTCACACTGCTTCTGCACTACAAAATATAATAATATTAAGTATAATAATAATGCATATGGCATTAACAGACTCCGATATCAAAATACATACATAAATACATGTACTGTACAAAGACATAAAACTATCATCTGTTCCTAATATCTAAGCCCTGGGTTCTGGCTGAAGGTATGGGGTGCTCCTCCATTGTTGCCTCTTCCTTGAATCGTTTAGAAAATTCATGTCAAAATATAATTTTCCTTAGTGCACTTTTACCCCAATGTAAACATCAACACACAGAAGATTAAATAGGAATGGGTTTCTTACGCATGGACATTTTCATCATGCACACAAGTCATTATGCTTAAATGTGAATATAATATGTAGATAAGGTCAAAGGCTGTAACGAGGCTGTAATTGAAAATATGCAAGCGGATCCTGTGAAAGCTTAAACGGTTTATCTTTAGCTTGGTGGCGTCACCTGGACAGCTGTATTCTAGGATGTAACCTAAAACAGGTTTGAGAGCAAAAGTATCTGTACCTTATCCAAACAATATCCTGTCAACAATTGCCTCTGTGACAGAGATGCGGTAACAGCATTTGATAGTTTTAAAGTTCCATGCTCTAGTAGTACAAGCATTGACAGCAAGCTCAAATTGCCATGCTACACCAATGTTAAAATGATTTAAGTCTACCATGATTTCAGCAAAACCAAGTGTTATAAAACCCAGAAGTGGATGAGGTCGGGATGAACCAACACAATGATTAGGTTATGAAACATTTTGTGCAATATAAATCAATAGATTTCAAAACTAACTAACCCTGGCTTTAATTTATATGGTAAATAAGATTGAAAGAAATCCCCGCTTTAGATTTCCATAAAAATGCTTTGAAATATAAACTAGCGAAATAAGCATTCGTAAAGGGGACTGCATTTTCCTGCTACTGTCAAGCCCGCAAACAAGGAAATAAAAGCTATTCGTCAAACAAGAAAGGCCCTCATTCCATAAGATATGGCTTGAGAGGTCAAAAACAAAACAGCCAATACCATTAGTTGGTAATACAATGTCTTCACATGAACCAAAACCTGACCTAGCTACAGTACATTCGGAAAGCATTCAGACCCCTTTACTTTTTCCATTTTGTTACGTTACAGCCTTATTCTAAAATGGATTAAATAGTTTTTCCCCCTCATCAATCTACACACAATACCCCATAATGACAAAGCAAACAGGTTAACATTCTTTGCAAATTTATTAAAACAGAAAAAAAACTAAATATAACATTTACATAAGTATTCAGACGTCGCTACACAGCACTTTTCAGGTCTCTCCAGAGATGTTAGATCGAGTCCAAGTCTGGTCTCTGGCTGGGCCACTCAAGGACTCCTTCGTTGTCTTGTCTGTGTGCTTAGGGTCATTATCCTGTTGGAAGGTGAACCTTTCAGTCTGAGGTCCTGAGCACTCTGGAGCAGGTTTTCATCAAGGATCTCTCTGTACTTTGCTCCGTTCATCTTTCCCTCGATCCTGACTAGATTCCCAGTCACTGCCGCTGAAAAACATCCCCACAGCATGATGCTGCCACCACCATGCTTCACCGTAGGGATGGTGCCAGGTTTCCTTCAGATGTGACGCTTGGCGTTCAGGCCAAAGAGTTCAATCTTGGTTTCATCAGACCAGAGAATCCTGTTTCTCATAGTCAGAGTCCTTTAGGTACATTTTGGCAAACTCCAAACGGGCTGTCATGTGCCTTTTACTGAGGAGTGGCTTCTGCCTGGCCACTCTACCATAAAGACCTGATTGGTGGAGTGCTGCAGAGATGGTTGTCCTTCTGGAAGGTTCTCTCATCTCCACAGAGGAACTCTGGAGCTCTTTCAGAGTTATCATTGGGTTCTTGGTCACCTCCCTGACCAAGGCCCTTCTCCCCAGATTGCTCAGTTTGGCTGGGCGGACAGCTCTAGGAAGTCTTGGTGGTTCCAAACTTCTTCCATTTAAGAATGGCCACTGTGTTCTTGGGGACCTACAATGCTGCACACATTTTTTGGTACCCTTCCCAAGATCTGTGCCTCGACACAATCCTGTCTCGGAGCCCTACGGACAATTCTTTCGACAATTCCAACCATGGCTTGGTTTTTGCTCTGACATGCACTGTCAACTGTAAGACCTTATATAGACAGGTGTGTGCCTTTCCAAATCATGTCCAATCAATTGAATTTACCACAAATGGACTCCAATCAAGTTGTAGAAACATCTCAAGGATGATCAATGGAAACAGGATGCACCTGAGTCTCATAGCAAAGGGTCTGAATACTTATGTAAATTAGCCATCTGTTTTTTATTTTTAATACATTTGCAAAAAAAAATCTAAAAACCCTGTTTTTGCTTTGTCATTATGGGATATTGTGTGTCGATTGATGAGGAAAAAAACTATTAAATACATTTTAAAATAAGGCTCTAACAAAATGTGGAAAAAGTATGAATACTTTATGAATCCACTGTAAGTAGCTCAAATAAGAATTGCCCTGCAGTTTTGTATGATTCAAAATACACTTCAAACTGTTCAAGACGGAGTCCGGGATCTTAAGCACAACAAATTCGTAACATTGTTTGAATTGGATTCGTAACATATCAAACGTAATGGATGACGTAGTACACAATTGTATGATGTACTACACAAAAAAAGGGACCCGCTTTGGCTCTTTAGCACCACTTTCAAAACTTCTGGCTGACTTTAGGTCTCAGCATACAAGCCTAAATCAAAGAATTATCAGTCAAAACTTCTCTCTCCAAAAACGACTCACTTCTTTGAACTACTATTAGCAACTACTCTGTACCATGTTTAAAAATAGACATAAAAAAGTGATCATGTCAATAAACAAACTACATTTTTATGGACACAAAACATGATTTAACCTTGGCTAGTCACTATCAATTTAACATTTTCCTTTTTAGGCCCCAAAAATCCTATTAGCTTATAAAAGTAATAAATAAGTCCAGGAAATAAAGTGCAATCTATTTCCTAGTGTTACATATTTACAAAACAAAATCCTGGATCAAGCGAAATCTACAAAACAAAATCAATGTGCCGATTCGTTTGAGTTCCTTCGGAGGGGAAATACTTGTTTGCCCAAACATTTCCTTCCTTCAACAGTGAGTGTCAAGGTTCATCCTTGGAAGATATGGCTGCATGAAATGACTGAAGGAAATGTCACTTCCTTAGCTTCCCTTTCTGGGGGCTGAAGTCTACTGCGGTATCCCCAACCTTATCCGAGGCAGGCCTGTCTTTGTGCAAAGCAGCTGTCACTTCTGGTGCCTTACTGGAGACGTTCACTGTGAGAGAGACATCCTTAACCAGCTGTTGTGTGCCAACGTTGTTATCGGTAGATTCGGCCTCCTGTCTCTCGCTGTCGTCCTCCTCTCCATCTGAGCACGGTTCCCAGTCGTCCTGCTCCTCACTCTCCGTCGAGCCCTGCACAGCAATCTGAGGCACCAAGGTGAAGCGTTTCACCTCAGTCACCTCTTCGCTGGGTTGGGACATGGGTGTCCAGGAGGCTGCCCTCTGCTGGAGCCGGTTGGCTCCAGGGGCAGTGAGCATCACGGTGAACGTGGGGCTGGTCTTCTGGTCGTCAGGCTCGTCAAAGCTCACCTCTTGCACCGCCTCCTGCTTCTTGAAGGAGTCACGGCGCTCCGAAAGGTTGAGCTTCCTCATCACCACCAATTGCTCTGAGCGCTCCGCTGCCCAGTCCCTCAGCCTCTGGCATCCACCGTACCCCCCCAGCAGCCTTCCGTGGTCCCCGAGGTAGGAGACCCCTCCGCCGCAGACCCCCTCCACCTCCACGTCCTCCCCCTCGACCTGGTAAGGCACTTCCAACGTGTGCCTGCGGTGGGGGTACGACTTCTTGTCAACGTGGTAGGCGCTGGAGAGCCTCTCAGCCGACTGCACCCTCTTGAGGAGGGGTGAGCGGGGCGGCTCTGTGTTGCGGGGGCGCACACAATGCCGGACAATGGTGGGGGGGGACAGAGTCTTGCCATGGACTGTGTGGAAGGTCTTGGTGATGCCAGGGAGGGGAGAGGGGGAGCGCTGGGGCGACAGAGGCTGGGGGGAGGAGTTGCAGGCCAGGGGGGACGGAGGGATGCTGCTGGTGGACTTGCGGCGGCCCACCTTGGTGTAGCGCTGGATACTCAGCTTGGAGCCCAGGCCATGCAGGGAGCTGGGCCGGATGTGTGCAGCCGGGGAGCTGGGAGAGCTGGAGCAGGGAGAAGTGCTCTGTGGAGAGTTGGTGTCTGAGAGAGAGGTAAATACAGAGGAAGTTTACAGTCCACCTCAAAGGGGCTATTGCATTGTCATGGACTAAGACATACGGACAAAAACATATGGCAAGCAAAACGGAGAGATAAACATTAGTAGTACCATTAGTCGTTTTAGTAGTAGCCTAGTAATACAGTAGTGGCTGTAGCCATAGTGGTAGTAGTAATAGTGGCAGTAGTATTAGTAGTTGGCTAGTAGTCATAGTCACAGTGCTAGTAGCAGTAGCAACAGTGCTGCAGGAACGTGGGCCTTGTCTTACCTGCAGACTGGTGGTCGGGGGCAGGACTGCGGCAGGGGGTGGAGGGGCCAGGTGACAGGCTGTGTGTGGGGGAGCCTGGCAGGCTCTCGCTGGATGACACAGAGTGGTGCTGCAGTCCAGAGTTGAAGCTGCGGCTGCTGTGAATCACCGTGCTCTGCTTGGACAGCTTCTTCAGGATGCTCCGCCGCCTAGGTCAGCCAGTAGTTACAAAGAGTTATGAAGGGCTATGAAGGGGTTGTAAAGGGCTATGAAGGGGTTGTGAAGGGCTATGAAGGGTAAATAGAGCCTTAACATTATTATAATAGTATGTGATTCACAGCCTGTGAGTTTGTTTCTGTATATGCATGCTGCAAAACACATTTCTCAGAGTATAATTTTGTTTTACTAATTGAAAAACAGGTCAACTTGTTTCACGATGATGACAGGTGAGTAATAGAAATGAGAGGGAATACTCTGTGCATTAAGGATGTCTTCTACAGTATAACTTACGTTTCTTAACTTAAAGTCAAGGCTTAGATTTATAACTCCATTTTGAAAGAAAGGCACTGGTGAGGTATGAAGTTGTCCACATTACTAAGGATCTATCATGGTCCACACACACCAACACATGCCTCGTCCCCCTCAGAAGGCTGAAAAGACTTGGCATGGGCCCTGAGATCCTCAAAACGTTATACAGCTGCACTATTGAGAGCATCTTGACTGGCTGCATTACCGCTTGGTATGGCAACTGCTTGGCATCCGACCGCAAGGTGCTACAGTGGGTATTGCGTATGGCCCAGCACATCACTGGGGGTGAGCTTCCTGCCATCCAGGACCTCTATACCAGGTGGTGTCAGAAAAAGGCCCTAAAAAGACTCCAGCCACTCAATTCATAGACTGTTCTCTCTGCTATCGCGCGGCAAGCGGTACAGATGCACCAAGTCTGGACCCTGAACAGTTAGTTAAATAGTTAACCAAATAGCTACCCAGACTATCTGCATTGACCCTTTTTGCATGAACCTTTGACTCGTCACATACGCTGCTGCTACTGTTTACTATCTGTCACTTTATTCCTAGTTAAATGTACATATACACTGCAAATTATTACTTAAAAATCATACAATGTGATTTTCTGGATTTTTGTTTTAGATTCCGTCACTCACAGTTGAAGAGTACCTATGATAAAAATTACAGACTTCTACATGCTTTGTAAGTGGGAAAACCTGCAAAATCGTCAGTGTATCAAATACTTGTTCTCCCCACTGTACAGCTCATCGGCTCAGTACTGGCACCCCTTGTATAGAGACAAGTTATCGTTACTCATTGTGTATTTATTATGGGTTTTATTTTTCTATTATTTCTCTATTTTCTTTCTCTCTGTATTGTTGAAGGACCCGTAAGTAAGCATTTTTCTGTTAGTCTACACCCGTTGCTTACGAAGCATGTGACAAATACAATTTGACTTGGAATAGTGACTTTTGCAGAATGACTCTTGCTGGATGTATTTAGATAAAATTGATGTTTTGATACAGTATCAACCCCACCACAATGCGGCAGCAATATTCAATGAAATGTAATGAACACAAAACAAAATGTCTTCCCTCACCTGTCCTGATTGTCCCTTCTTTTGCTTCTCTTGCTGCGTCTTGCCATCTTGCCCTTGTGGCTGATCTTTCGAGCTGGCCCAACCTTGATAGACGTGTTCTCCAACGCCGTAGTCTGAAGGGCCACCTTGCCGCCACTCTGTTGGTGTTTCACCAAAAAATAAACAATGAAGGATTGGTATTGATTAAAGTTCTTATAATATCTCCAAGTGTTAAGGTATAGGCTTATATAAGAGGTTGAGTATTGTTTCTATACCTTCAGAAGCAGCTCCATCATCTCTGTGTGGACCAGGCCCTGCACTGACTCTCCATTCACCTGAGTGACGAGGTCACCGGCCCGCAGTCCTGCCTCGTGGGCTGGGCTGCCGTCTTCCACACTCTAAACAAAAAAACAGGTTTATAATCATCACAATTACTCAAAGTCTTTGTGGGATGACGCACCCTTTTATTATGTGGCTATTGGCTCATTCTGGAGCAGGAGAGCACGGGGCACTCACCGAGACCATGTGGTGAACAGTGTAGACGTCGCTGTCGCCCATGTAGACGCGGATGGCCTGCATGGTGAAGCCGTACTTCTTCCCTGAGCTGTGGATGACGATGGGGGGCCGCAGGCTTCTGAGGCTAAGCGACAGGTCGCGGCTGGGGGATGAGTCACGGGACGAATGATTGGACGAGAGTGAGCGTGAAGAGAGGGGGCTGGGCTGGAGGCCGCCAGGCATGTCATCTGGAATGGTACACAAAGGATGAGTTAAAGGTGCAATGGTTGTATTTAGAACAAGAGACTGCTCTTGTTTAGCATTTACAAGCAACTTAACAGCCATTAGCTCTGTGCAAACACACCTGCCATACCAATCTCCATAGACAAACATTGGCAGTAGACTGGCCCATACTAAAGAGCTCAGTGACTTTCAACGTGGCACCGTCATAGGATGCCACCTTTCCAACAAGTCAGTTCCTTAAATGTATGCCCTGCTAGAGCTGCCCCGGTCAACTGTAAGTGTTGTTATTGTGTAGTGGAAACGTCTAGGAGCAACAGCCGCGAAGTGGTAGGCCACACAAGCTCACAGAATGGGACCGCCGAGTGCTGAAGCACATAGTGCATAAAAAATCATCTGTCCTCGGTCAAGCAGCCGCACACAAGCCTAATATCACCATGCGCAATGCCAAACGTAGCCTGGAATGGTGTAAAGCTTGCCGCCATTGGAAACACATTCTCTGGAGTGATGAATCACACTTCCCCATCTGGCAACCCGACGGACTAATCTGGGTTAGGCGGATGCCAGGAGAACGCTGCCTGACCCAATGCATAGTGCCAACTGTAAAGTTTGGTGGAGGAAGAATAACAATCTAGGCCCCTTAGTTCCAGTGAAGGGAAATCTTAACGATACAGCATACAATTACATTCTAGACGATGCTGTGCTTCCAACTTTGTGGAAACAGTTTGGGGAAGGCCCTTTCCTGTTTCAGCATGACAATGCCTCCGTGTACAAAGTGAGGTCCATACAGAAATGGTTTGTCAAGATTGGTGTGGAAGAACTTGACTCGTCTACACAGAGCCCTGACCTCAACCCCATCGAATACATTTGGGATGAATTGGAAAGCCGACATCTACAGTACCTGTAGCTAAATAATTATATATGTATTCCTAGTTTCCTCAAGTGCTGGATTTTCACCCACAGTGGCCAATCCACCATTAACCACCATTATCCATCTTAACTCTAACCCTCTGATGTCCACAGATTACTTTACAATATTACTTTGCGATACTTTCATGAAAAAAAATCACAAATTCTGTCGGAGGGAACAAGGCCGTTGTAACCCTAACAGAGATAGGCTATTTACTAACTCAGGTTTGATCACTAGTTTCTTCTAGTGTCTTCATCTGTGGCACTGCTTTCTTGTACTAGTATACAAGCCATATATACTGTAAGCCAAACATCTGTACAGATTTTCTATATTTTCATTCAAAATCTCTCTCGAGCCGCCAGTTCTGGTTATAGACCACATGTACACAGACCCATAGAAATGTATAGAGGTCACACTTGCCACTACACAGGAATGCCTGTGTTCTTAACTGACTTGCCTAGTTAAATAAAGGTTAACTAGGCAAGCCCTCTGGGCTTTGTTTTCACAGAAGTGATCGATGGCAAAGATCAGAGGTGCGCCCTCTATACATTTCTATGGACAGCAACGGTCATGACATTTCTCCGAACCAGGGAAATCGTTCAAGATTGACGTCGAAATAGGACGTTTATCCATGTCCTGAGGACGTCGGGAAATGCCTTCAAAACTGGTCACTATGGGCAATAGTGAGCGCTATAACCATCAAGTAGGCTTGGGTTTTGCTAGGGTGCTGTGGACAGAGGTGGATAAGTGTTTTCCCATGACTCTGGATCTGGTTGCGTGTTGGATCCCAGTCGTACTCTGGATCAGAAGGTTGCGTGCTTGATCCCAGTCGTACTCTGGATGAGAAGGTTTCGTGCTTGATCCCAGTCGTACTCTGGATGAGAAGGTTGCGTGCTTGATCCCAGTCGTACTCTGGATCAGAAGGTTGCGTTATTGATCCCAGTCGTACTCTGGATCAGAAGGTTGCGTGTTTGATCCAAGTCGTGGACACTGGTTTTAGAAATGTTGTTTTAACCCTATCCCAAACCTTACCCCTTACCTTAACCTTTCGGAATGTGTGCCTAAACTTAACATAACATTTCGAAGTTAAGGGTTATGAGAAATTGAATGATACAGAGCAGCAGGAGTCAACCCAGGCTTTCAAAAACACTTAGAAATTTGACATCAGGAGCAATTTAGAAATTTTACGTTTGGAGAAATGTGGATTTCTAATTCTGCGGTGAGACCGTGAGAGCTTGTTGCCTTTCTTCACTCGCTCGAGAACTAAATGAAGTAGAGATCAGATCATGGAAACACGTGCCTGGTAGAGATATGATTCTGAAAGTAACGCACAAGTTGTTTGACAAAGTAACTGTAATAATATTATCCAATTTAAAAGTTACCTATTACTTTACTCCGTTACTCATAAAAGTAATCTGATTACGTAGATTTACTTTTGCAACTCATTACCCCTAACACACACCTGCAGTGATGATGAGAGACAGGGCGGAGACGGAGGCAGACTTGGGGACTTTGCCCCCAAGCCTCTGTCGGTCTGGTATCGGTCTGTCTGGTGTCTGTCTATCTGGTGTCTCCAGCTGGTTCCCAAAGCATTGGGGGGCCCTGTGGTCTCTGGGGGAAGAGTGTTTCGCCCCGGTGCTGTTGCTACGAATCCGGATCCGATGCAGGTTTGACACGACCACCTCAGCTGTAATAGGAATAAGGGTATAAATCAATATGTTTGACCAAAATAGGCAATGTCTGAAGTATCTTTGCAAATAAATGTCGGGATGGAAGCTCACTCTAAACACAAGAGAAAGTCTATACACTTGACCTCTGTGTTTGTGCCTAGAATGCTTTTGTTTTGACTGTTTGCCCTTTGATCGGTCTTAATCCTTAATCCAAAATGCAATATCACACAAATCTGTTTGTTTTATGAAGAATGTTTCATGAGAAATTAAACATCTTATGTTGCGTCATGGGCAATATTTCAATTATTGTTGGTTTCCACGAGGCTGTGCAGACTTGAAGCAGAGTGGAGGGGCTTGGGACTGAGCTCACCTTCGTCGTCTGTGGAGAAGGCTAAGCGGGGCATGGTCTCCAGACTGTGGGTGCTGCTCATCACCAGGGGGCTGGTGCTCCTCTCAGAATGGAAGGAATTGGACGAGGCCCGAGGGCGCAGGCTGCAACAAATCAACGGCAGTGTCAGTTAGGAGGAGAAGTGGCAATGGTGACATCCTATCTAAAATAGTAATTTATGATGTGTGCAGCCATTGGTTATGCACACTATTCAGCTAAATGTATCTTAACTAATCATACTTTTATGCACTTTCACCCAATGTTTTGGAGTGCTTCCGATAAGTGCGTATTTTAACTCCTACACAGGGAATCCTTACAGAAACAGAGCTACAAACTCATTCTGAGTCTGCTCACCTGCCCCTGCGATCTTGGTGCTGGCGTTCCTGTCTCTGGATGTCCCCTCCCGGGGAGGGTGTAAAACGCCCATCCCAGCCCTCTTTGTCCTCACTGTGACTGCGGTCCGATGAGAAGCTCAGGTTGGACGGTGTGGCCAGATGTTCTGTGCTGCTGTATACCTGAAAGCATTGAGTAGCCACATTAGCTAGGGTGGCCAAGTTTGGTGAACTTGGCTCCAACAAAACATATTTTTCTCTCTCACAGATTTAAGTTTTAGAGTTTACATTTTCCCATGATATTGTATTTACAAAGAATTGCTCAACAAACTACTAATATTATTGACATTTCTTTATCTGTTCTGTGACAAAATTACTAATATTTGAAAAGGTATGTTCTGAACCTTGCTGAAGCGGTTTGACCAGGAGGAAAACTGGCGGATTTCCAGGGAAGACTCTTCATCGTTGGTTTCGTCATCCTCATCTGAGGCCAAATGGTGGTAACGCTCTGAGCGAGCTGAAAACATAACACAAAATGGCAGAACTCAGGAACAGGGACCGTACCATAAAATCCAACCAGGACATTTAGTGTATTTCAGGAAAACATATAATTTTCATTAAAAATAATTGACTAATGAAAATGTCAAGCAGCATTAGACAGGCATCAAGAGCAAATATCACTAAATCTGTGGAGATATACTGGCAATAGAAGGAAATGGATCTTTGTCTTAATAAGACCCTTTGTGAAGGACTGCCCGTACTGTCAAAGTAGCTGGTGTCGTCCTCCGCTTCCAGTTGAGGGATGAATTCTGCTTTCAGTCGCAGTAGTCCGTTCCAGTCCAGTCGCAAGAAAAAGGGGTGTTGTTTTACCTCAGATGCTCCTCCTAGAACAATGTATATTTTTCCTGATTACGGTCATGTGTGTAAACCTCAGAACAATAGCCAACAAAAAAAAACGTGAGACTAGGATGATGTGAAATGAAAGACGAAGGCTCGGTTCCAATATCTAGACAAGCGCACCACCTAGAATGCATGCCCTATTGCTTCATTATAAGTGGGATGCTAGTATGGACATTGGAACGTAGTTGTGTGGTCTACAAACCTGTCCCTAGGCGCTCCAGAGGGCTCTGTCTCAGCAGCCATGTGATCATGTCCTGGGCGTCTGCAGGTAAAGCATCGTCCCCATCGGGCCAGATGATGTCATCTGTACATCGAGCAAGCACACGTTAATGAGAGGATCTCCACATTGAACACAAGAAAGCCTATATACTGTACATATTCCATACTTACCACTGACAACCTGCCCAAAGAGTTCCTCGGGTGTGTCCCCAAAGAAGGGCACACATCCAACCAGGAACTCATACAGGATGACTCCCATGGCCCACCAGTCTACTGGTTTCCCATAGCCCTGTCTCAGTATCACCTCTGGAGCTATGTACTCTGGGGTGCCACACACCTAGAGAACCACACCAATCATATTCAGTCATATAACATTTGCATTCAGATTAGTTTTAACACATTGGGAGTTTAGTTACACAGAAGTTATGAGATGGTACACCTATACTGGGTTGGGTATTTGAAAGTATTTGACCCTGGTGTGTGCGTATGTGTTCAAGAAACTTGTCTGGCATTTCGGTATATTGTTTTGAAAAGCACCGACTCTCACCTGTTTGTCGATGAACTCCCTGGTGTCTTTCTCCACGTGTCCCTCGTAAAGGTTAGTGGTCATGTTCATCAGGCCAATTCTGGACAGGCCAAAGTCGGTCAATTTGATGTGGCCCATAGAAGTGATCAACAAGCTGCAGGTGGGATGGAGAGAAATGTTATAGCTACATTTTTCTTTCGACTTGAGGTGCAGTGCCTTCGGAAAGTATTCACTCCCATTTTTCAACATTTTGTTGTGTTACAGCCTGAATTTAAAATGGATTAAATTTAGATTTTGTATCACTGGCCTATAGTCGTGGCCCAAAGTTTTGAGAATGACACAAGTATTGGTCTCCATAAAATTTGCTACTTCAGTGTTCTTAGATCTTTATGTCAGTAGTTACTATGGTACACTGAAGTATAATTACAAGTATTCCATAAGTGTCAAAGGCTTTCATTGACAATGACATTCAGTTTATGCAAAGAGTCAATATTTGCAGTGTTGACCCTTCTTTTTCAAGACCTCTGCAATCTGCCCTGGCATGCTGTCAATTAACTTCTGGGACACATCCTGACTGATGGCAGGCCTTGCATAATCAATGCTTGGAGTTTGTCAGAAGTTGTGGGTTTTTGTTTGTCCACCCGCCTCGAGGATCGACCACAAGTTCTCAATGGGATTAAGGTCTGGGGGGTTTTGTTCCCTGAGCCACTTAGTTATCACTTTTGCCTTATGGCAAGGTGCTCCATCATGCTGGAAAAGGCATTGGTCGTCACCAAACTGTTCTTGGATGGTTGGGAGAAGTTGCTCTCGGAGGATGTGTTGGTACCATTCTTTATTCATGGCTGTGTTCTGAGGCAAAGTGAGTGAGTGAACCCACTCCCTTGGCTGAGAAGCAACCCCACACATGAATGGTCTCAGGATGCTTTACTGTTGGCAACGCTCTCCTTGTCTTCTCCGGACAAGGTGTTTTCCAGATGGCCCAAACAATCGGAAAGGGGATTCAGAGAAAATGACTACCCCAGTCCTCAGCAGTCCAATCCCTGTACCTTTTGCAGAATATCAGTCCGTCCCTGATGTTTTTCCTGGAGAGAAGTGGCTTCTTTGCTTCCCTTCTTGACACCAGGCCATCCTCCAAAGGTCTTCACCTCACTGTGCGTGCAGATACACTCACACCTGCCTGCTGCCATTCCTGAGCAAGCTCTGCACTGGTGGTGCCCTAATCCCGCAGCTGAATCAACTTTAGGCGCTTGCTGGACTTTCTTGTGCGCCCTGACGCCTTCTTCACAACAATTGAACCTCTCTCCTTGAAGTTCATGATGATGCGATAAATGGTTGATTTAGGTGCAATCTTACCAGCAGCAATATCCTTGCCTGTGAAGCCTTTTTTGAGCAAAGCAATGATGACAGCACGTGTTTCCTTGCAGGTAACCATGGTTGACAGAGGAAGAACAATGATTTCAAGCACCACCCTCCTTTTAAAGCTTCCAGTCTGTTATTCTGACTCAATCAGCATGACAGAGTGATCTCCAGCCTTGTCCTCGTCAACACTCTCACCTGTGTTAACGAGACAATCACTGACATGATGGCAGCTGGTCCTTTTGTGGCAGGGCTGAAATGCAGTGGGAATGTTTTTTGGGGATTAAGTTCATTTTCATGGCAAAGAGGGACTGCAATTAATTGCAATTCATCTGATCACTCTTCATGACATTCTGAAGTATATGCAAATTGCCATCATCAACACTGAGGCAGCAAACTTTGTGGAGACCAAAACTTTTGGCCACGACCGTACACACAATACCCCATAATGTCAAAGTGGAATTATGTTTTTAGAAATGTCTACAAGACTAAATAAAAATTAGCTTAAGTCACGTTCAGTGAATTTCAAACACAGATTTAACCACAAAGACCAGGGACGATTTCCAATGCCTAGCAAAGAAGGGCACCTATTGGTAGATGGGAAAAAAAACTAAACAACAGACCTTGAATATCCCTTTGAGCATGGTGAAGTTATTAATTACACTTTGGATGGTGTATCAATACACCCAGTATCTACAAAGATACAGGCGTCCTTCCTAACGCCTAATTTGCCATGAGGCCAATGGTGACTTTAAAACAGCTACAGAGTTTAATGGCTGTGACAGAAGAAAACTGAAGATGGATCAACAACATAGTTGCTCCACAATACTAACCTGTTTACCAATAAGGCACCTAAGTAAAACTGAAAAGAATGTGGCCTGAATACAAAGCATTATGTTTGGGGCAAATCCAACACAACACATCAAACACATAGTGGCTGCATCAAGTTATAGGTATGTTTGTCATCTGCAAGGACTAGGGAGGAAGGGGGGGGGGGGGGGAGAGAAACGGAATAGAGCTAAGGACAGGCAAAATCCTAGAGGAAAAACTGGATCAGTCTGCTTTCCAACTGACACTGGGAGACAAATTCACCTTTCAGCAGGACAATAACCTAAAACACAAGGCCAAATATACATGTATACTGGAGTTGTTTACCAAGACAACATTGAATGTTCCTTAGTGGCCTAGTTACAGTTTTGACCTAAATTGTCTTGAAAATCTATGGCAAGACTTGAAAATGGCTGTCCAACTTGAAATTCTATGTGCAAATATTGTACAATCCAGGTGTGCAAAGCACTTAAAGACGTACCCAGAAAGACTCACAGCTGTAATCACTGCCAAAGGTGATGCTAACATGTATTGACTCAGGGGTGTGAATACTTATGTAAATTAGATATTTCTGTATTTAAATTTCAACAAACAAACTAAAATATATAAAAACATGTTTTCACTTTGTCATTATGGGGTAGTGTGTAGATGGGTGAGGGGGAAAAATGATTTAATCCATTTTGAATTCAGGCTGTAACAACAAAATGTGGAATAAGTCAAGGGGTGTGAATACTTTCTGAAGGCACTGTTTGTAGAGACGTTTAAAGCTTGTTCTGAACTCACTTGTCAGGTTTGAGGTCTCTATGAACGATGCCGTAGTTGTGAAGGTATTCCAAGGCCAGCACAGTCTCAGCAAAGTACATCCGGGTCATGTCCACAGGAAGGGGGCCCATGTTCTTCAGCAGGTTAGCACAGTCCCCACCTGTAAGAGATAATCAACAGTTATGCTAAATCTAGGAGAAATCATGGGTGGAACAAATTCGCCTTTCCAACTATACTGAACAAAAATATAATATATAAACGCAACAGTGTTGGTCCCATGTTTCATGAGCTGAAATAAAAGATCCCAGAAATTTTCCATACACACAGAAAAGCTTATTTCTCTCAAATTTGGTGCATTTCTCCTTTGCCAAGATAATCCATCCACCTGAGAGGTGGGTATAACAAGAATCTGATTAAACATCATGATCATTACACAGGTGCACCTTGTGCTGGGGACAATAAAAGGCCACTTTAAAATGTTCAGTTTTGTTACACAACACAACGCCACAGATGTCTCAAGTTGAGGGAGCGCGCAATTGGCATGCTGACTGCAGGAATGTCCACCAGAGCCGTTGCCAGAGAATCATCCAACCGGCCTCACAACCGCAGACCACGTGTAACCACGCCTGCCCAGGACCTCCATATCCGGCTTCTTCACCTGGGGGATCGTCTGAGACCAGTCACCCAAACAGCTGATAAAACTAAGGAGTATTTTTGTCTGTAATAAAGCCCTTTTGCATGGAAAAACTGCCCTCCCAGGCCCACCTATGGCTGTGCCCCTACCCAGTCATGTAAAATCAATAGATTAGGGCAAAATGAATTTATTTTCAATTGAGTGATTTCCTTATTTGAATGGTACTTGTTGAAATTGGTACACATTGTGTTTATATTTGTGTTCAGTATATTTCCATTCAAACATGACAAAAAACAGAGTCATGATAAACATATCACTTTCGGGGTAGAATATGACGTTACCTTCCACATACTCCATCACCATGCACAGGTGGCGTCGTGTCTCGAAGGAGCAGAACATGGAGACCACAAAGGGGTTCTCGGCAAAGGTCAGGATGTCCCGCTCCACAAACACCTGCTGGATCTGGTTCCTCAGGACCAGGTTTTGCCTGTTGATCTTCTTCATGGCGAAACGCTGCCGAGTGTCTCTGTGTCGGACTAGGTATACAGCCCTGCAAACCACCACAAGACAGGAGCCATGTCATACAAGACCTCCACATTGATAATCCATGACTACAGGGATAGTTCAATTCATAAAAGGTGGAATTGTAGTTAGTTTTCTAAATGTTTACTAACCATGACAGAAGTTGGCCTTTTAATGTTAACCTTTAACTGACTATAACTGAAGTAACAGAGCACATTGATTTAAAATCAACATGATAATAGCTAATTGGGAGTCCATGTTTTCAGTGATCAGTATGGTTAACCACTTGCCTGTTTAGCACTTACCCATAGGCTCCATTACTGACGAGCTTGATGGTTTCAAAGTCACTCTCCAGTGGTTTCCTTCGCGTCAGAGTGAGTGCCTGGGGACACTTATTCTGCTGCAAAACAAACAATAAGAGAAGTTAAGAGGCAGGCATTATACAAAAGGTGCCGGGGGACCCATTAACCCACTGGTGCCAGTATGATTACATAGCCAGTCTACCAAATAACATCATGTAAATAAAGCTGCTATCAGAACTTCCGTTGTTAACTGAAAGTCCAGTTTATGTGATTCTGTTGGCAACTCATACTAAAAACCTAGTACATCACAGGCAAGCTAATACCCAATTCACATCGTGACATATTTCCTTAAGCGGTACATAATCTTAACAAAATACTGGCGGGAGAGCATAGGGTTTCACAACGCAAGACGAAATGGAGGAGAGCCTAGTCTCTCGTCCGAGATCGCATTTATTTTGGCAGATTGCAAAATAGACACTTCATTCAAGAGAATATTACATATTGTTTCAGGTGATAATAAAACATGTTCAGTTTAGTTACTTTTCCCTCAACGTCTTTCTCTAACTTTCTAGCAAGTCAAGCTAGCTTACAGAGCAATTAGCTAGCTAACTAAAAGCTAGGTTAGGTTGAAGATACTGTAGCTAGTGTTCTCCACCTAATAATTATTATCAAAAACAAAAGTAATTACCATCACAATAAACTAAAAACAGACATATAATATAGTTGCCTTAACAGCCATTACTACTAAAATAGTACTAAATTATAGGAATGGGTAATTGTTTACAAGTTGCTAGTTATGCCATAAAGCCATCGCCGAAAACCACATATATACATATATTTTCATCTTGTTCTGTGGTTTGGTAACTTCCTATTCTATTGACAGACTCTGGCTCACTGAAGTGAACTGAAGATTAAGCATAGTTTGGGGGGTGCGTTACCACTCCGTTGCGGACGCTTCCCATTGAAATGAATGGCATCCGGCGCAACGCAAAGGACTGCTAAGACAGAATGTGAATGAGGCGTAACTCCTTACCTCCACAGATTCATCAGACTCCAATGTCATCGATGGAGCAGACTCATACTGTTCAAGCTGTACCATATCTAAAAGGGCAGGGGAGAAAGATATTATTTAACAGCAATGCATTTTATTGATTGGTACTGGATCAAGTGTGGGAAATTCAGGTCAACGTTATGGCAAAATATACAATAATACCTTCGAGGGGGTCGCGGGTCAAACCCAGTTGGTTGATGATGTAACGTGGAATATCCGTCTTGATGCCCTGGCCCTCCTTGGCATGACCCTCGGCTGCCTCCAACAGATGATAGAACTCTTCCGGGTCAAATTCCTGCCAATGACATTAGATTAGATTGGATTAAGGTGAATAAAAAAAAAACGTAGTCATGAAAGAGCTTACTGGAGATAGTGGCTTAAAAAACAGCGACAAAACAGATTAAGAGAGACTGCTTTCCAGCGCTCTCGACAGAATCATTCGCATTTTCAATCGGAATGAGATTTTCTCTCCGTCTCACCAGGCACTCCAGCAGCCTCGCTGGTCGGGATATGATGATGAGAATCTTCTTCACCAGCTGGGTGATGACAGATACCTCCTCGCTCTCAGAGCGATCGTACGCCTGAAATGCAAAGCCAAAACGTTGTCAGATTCTGAACAGAGCATAACATGGAGATGATGAACTTCGTTGAAGACAGACAGCTCAAAACCAGAGGAGCCTTTTTATCACTTTCACCATAGCAAGAGTGTAACCACATAGCATTAAAGCCAACATACTATGTCCAAACCAACCTAGCTACCTGCAGTATGACCACAGAATGCATTACTTGCAGACATAGGCCCTGTCTAGAAAGATGGCGATAATTCCACCCAAGTGCCTGGGGGGGAAGGGGCTACGGGTTGTTCTTTGTACTTTAGTGGATAATCAATTCCAGATAATAAATTGTTCTACAAAACACAAAATCAGAAAGCCGATGGATCTTAAGCCCTCACCCTATGCATCATTATTGGCTATCCCAATTATCACAATCATGTACCTGGGCGGCAGGTAGCCTGTCGGTTAGAGCGTTGGGCCAGTAACCGAAAGGTCGCTAGTTCCAATCACAAGTAGAAAAATCTGTTGATGTGCCTTTAAGCAAGGCACTTGTCCATGGAGCAATAAGGGTTACCGTTGATAATGGCTGACCGTGGCCATGACCCCCACTCTCCGAGGTGATCTCAGGGGCAGTTGGTATATTCAAAAAACACATTTGAAATAAGACACCAGACCTTGGTTCAAATACATGTGTATTTGATTATTTGTTATTCAAATACTAATTTTCTGTGTATTTGAATATTTTCAAATAATGTGGCCATAATCTACTACTTCTATTTGAAGTATTTTCAAATAATTTCATATTTAGCCTAATACTTATTTCCAAATACATTACTTCAAATTCTCCTATGACCTAGCTTCAAATGCATGGAAATATTTGTTTGCATTTGAAAATACACTGTATTGAGTATTTTCAAATACATGTTAACTTTCCTAATGTATTTCCAAATACATTCCAGTATTCAACTACTTGTATTTTCAAACAAAACATATCTGAACACTTACTTTTAAATGTATGTGAAAGTAATCAAAATAATTGAAATAGTATTTGAACAAAGAGGATAACTAACTACACTGAACAAAAATATGAACGCAGTGTTGGTCCCATGTTTCATGACCTGAAATAAAAGATCCCAGAAATGTTTCATACTCACAAAAAGCTTATTTCTCAAAATGCACAAATTTGTTTACATCCCTGTTAGTGAGCATTTGTCCTTTGCCAACATAATCCATCCACTTGACCGGTGTGGCATATCAAGAAGCTGATTAAACAGCATGATCATTTCACAGGTGCACCTTGTGTTGGGGGACAATAAAAGGCCACTCTAAAATGTGCAGTTTTGTCACAACAATGCCACAGATGTCTCAAGTTTAAAGGGAGCGTGCAATTTGCATGCTGACTGCAGGAATGTCCACCAGAGCTGTTGCCAGATAATTTAATGTTAATTTCTCTACCATAAGCCGCCTCCAACGACATTTTAGAGAATTTGTCAGCACGCCCAACTGGCCTCACAACCACAGACCCTGTGCATGGTGTCGTGTGAGCGAGTGGTTTGCTGATGTCAATGTTGTGAACAGAGTGCGCCGTGGTGGTAGAGTTATGGTATGGGCGGCATAAGCTACGGACAACGAACACAATTGCATTTTATCGATGGCAAATTGAATGTACAGAGATACCGTGACGAGATGCTGAGGTCCTTTGTCATGACATTCATACGGCGCCATCACCTCATGTTTCAGCATGATAATGCACAGCTCCATGTCACAAGGGTCTGTACATAATTCCTAGAAGCTGAAAATGTCCCAGTTCTTCCATGGTCTGCATACACACCAGACATGTCACCCATTGATCATGTTTGGGATGCTCTGGATCGACGTGTACGACAGTGTTCGAGTTCCCGCTAACATCCAGGAACATCCCACAGCCATTGAGGAGGAGTGGGACAACATTCCACAGGCCACAATCAACAGCCTGATCAACTCTATGCGAAGGAGATATCGCGCTACATGAGGCAAATGGTGGTCACACCAGATACTGACTGATTACTGCCCATACTTTTTTTTAAGGTATCTGTGACCAAAGGATGCACATCTGTATTCCAAGTCATGTGAAATCCATAAATTAGGGGCTAGTTCATTTTTTAAAATTGACTGATTTCCTTATATGAACTGTAACTCAGTAAAATATTTGAAAATTGCATGTTGCGTATTTTTGTTCAGTACATTTACCACACATCACAAAGTGAGTCTGCCTTCAAGGCAAACTGTCTGCTTGGGTTAGACTGGCAAGAGCAAAACAGAGTTTTGAATAAGGGGAAGAGAATGCACGCTGCTCTTGATAGAGGAGCTCTGCATAGACAAGCTCTGGAAAGACAAGCTCTGGATAGACGAGCTCTGGATAGAGGATCTAAACACAGAACAATCACAGAAAGACATCTCGCTGGAAACTATTTCTATTTTTTTTTTCTTAAAACTTCTTAAAGCATTGTTGGTTAAGGGCTTGTAGGTAAGCATTTCACTTTAAGGTCTACACCTTTTTGACAAATAACATTTGATTTGATCCCCACAGAACCACATGACACAGCCTCAGTCATGCTGTGGCCTCCGTGAGGACCACATGAGACAGCCTCAGTCATGCTGTGGCCTCCGTGAGGACCACATGAGACAGCCTCAGTTATGCGGTGGCCTCCGTGAGGACCACATGAGACAGCCTCAGTCATGCGGTGGCCTCCGTGAGGACCACATGAGACAGCCTCAGTCATGCGGTGGCCTCCGTGAGGACCACATGAGACAGCCTCAGTCATGCGGTGGCCTCCGTGAGGACCACAAGAGACAGCCTCAGTCATGCGGTGGCCTCCGTGAGGACCACAAGAGACAGCCTCAGTCATGCGGTGGCCTCCGTGAGGACCACATGAGACAGCCTCAGTCATGCGGTGGCCTCAGTGAGGACCACATGAGACAGCCTCAGTCATGCTGTGGCCTCCGTGAGGACCACATGAGACAGCCTCAGTCATGCTGTGGCCTCCGTGAGTACCACAAGAGACAGCCTCAGTCATGCTGTGGCCTCCGTGAGGACCACATGAGACAGCCTCAGTCATGCTGTGGCCTCCGTGAGGACCACATGAGACAGCCTCAGTCATGCTGTGGCCTCGTGAGGACCACAAGAGACAGCCTCAGTCATGCTGTGGCAGGCAATGTCTGAAAAAGGAGGAGAAAAGCGCTGTGTCCTCCTAAACAGATGGATTAAACGTGGCCAGAGATATTATACACACACGCGTATCCCCAAGATAATGCATCAGAGAGGACGTTACATCAACAAACAAGAATATTCCTTGGCTGTATTCTGAGGGCCTCCTGATTCAAACGGTGAGTCATCATCGTTGGCTGCACTAGTGAAACCATACAAATAACATGCCATCCAAAAACACCTTATTTATTCCTCAGGTGGTTGACATTTTTATATTTTTTTTACCTTTATTTAACTAGGCAAGTCAGTTAAGAATTGTAAATCATAAAACAACCGGATGCCCAAGGAGTAGTCTGAGGAAACACATTTTAGACTTAAGTGCTGGCAGTTATTGTCCGATCACACTGATAAACCTAGACGCAAAGATATTTGTGGATATCCTACCTCGTGGAGCAGCTTCTCCAGTTTCTCTTGCAACTCCACAAAGTAGCGTGAGGTGACCACGCCCGTGTGGGACTTGTCCAGGCAGTCTCGGACCAGCTCCACCAGCTGGTGCTGGATGAAGCCCAGCACGCCATCAGACAGTGGGAGGGTGCTGTCTGGGGAGCAGGCGGTGACAATATCCAGCAAGCGCTCTTCCATCTGCGCTGTGGCCTAAAGGCAGCAAACACACACATTTTTTATTTTTTTATTTTAAACACACCTAAGCATTAGTTTAGTAAGATAGAAATAGTGAAAATTAATTCAATCAAAGCCTGCAACGAAGTGTGATGCTTCAGTAGCACCCAAAACAGGACATGGGAAGACATTTCAGGGTAGCTAAGTGGCCCTTCTGGAGCACCCAATACTGCTAATTATCTTCAGACATGTTATGGTGACCATGGTTAGGCCAAGTTCAAAGTTCAGAAAGTCAGAGTAATCACATTCCCCAGAAGCAGAGGGGAAATAAGCTTTCGGATTATGGCAAATACAAACAGACATTGCTTCCTGTACAACAAAGGGTGAGGTGAGAACATGATGTACCTTAGGAAACCGTTCTTTGTAAACATGGTTCATCATGACGATCTCATTATCGAATGAACCCACTGTTCTTCCCGGGCTAAAACAGAAAATGACACAAAGCTTATTATTAAAGCAATATTTTTAATAATGGCTAAAATGATCATCCCAAGTGAAGATTAATTGTGTAGTAGTGAATGTGCACCATTCTGGCAATGAAAAAAATGAAATATTTCAAAACATCTAATCGACACATTTTATTTTGCTTCCAAGCTCATTTCCTGTTTTACTTTGCTACTTTTGATTTATTTTTTTTACTCTTCAGTATTAGGTAAGACAACAGCTAGTGTAAGATAGGGACCACATCGTCACTGTCTGTCTGGCCCATGTAACAGACAAACAGGGCTTTCCTCTCCCGTCTTCCCGTTTAATCAAACTTTCAAGAGTTAGGGGTACGGAGTAGAAATGCACCCCATCCACATAGATCCATTCTGGGTTGTTTTTTTGTTTTTTTTTGCCATGAAAGAGGCTTCTGTTGCAGCAGGTGGCAGCCTGACCACCACGCACCGCAGCTCCCCCACAATCCCCCCCCCCCAGAGAACCTCCAGCCTAGCTGGACCCCTCAGTCTCTGCACCCACCCACCCACACACTGCACGCCATGCCACGACAACACAGGGAGCTCAGGCGGAGCATGGTACACAACGCTGCTCGCCTTCAGCCACGCAGCAGCACCACGCTCTGTGTCCTCCCCTGTCTGTGTAGGCTAATCTATGCTTAAATCAGACTCTACGAGAGTCCCACAAATTGGTGCAGAATGTTACTTGTTACAAAACAGGCTCATTTTCTACAGTACTATACCACACTAGAACTGCATTCCCACTGTGTAGTGAGTTTAGCTAGAGGTCAACTTGAGGCCGAATGAACACTGGCATACGCAAAATACTTTGCTTTATTTTGTTGCATACATTGTGACTGACAACACTTCAGATCTGTCAGCAGGGTTGGATTGTACAAAGCAGGATCACTAACTAGCGTTCGTCAGTTCACTGTGTAAACACTCCACTGACTCATGCTCTCGTCCACACCCAGGTTCTCTTTCGCAACACAAAGGGAGACGAGTTAATTAAAGAACCAGGCATAACAATGACATCCTGGTACTATACAGTCAAATCTGGGTTTCCACAAAAATGTACAGAGGGTGATGATGCGTTAGGTCTCATTTTGATGACATGGCACGTTACAGTTAAGGCGAGGGGTAACAGACGGCTGGCTACCTGAGGCTGCGGGAGCGAGGGCGCATGAACGGCAAGGGTCGCACTTCCTCGTCGGTCACGCTCTCCGAGCTGCGGAAGTGCTTGAACAGGAAGTGGAGCTCGTCTTGAGTGGGCTGGTAGGGGAGCTGGTGCAGGCGCTCCTGGGAAGAGGAGGAGGACTGGAGGAAAATAAGTACTCTTAACATACAAAAGCCAACACTTTATCCTGAAGGATGGAGGATCGGTGTCATAATTAGGATAAGAGAACAGTTCTTTTTTTTGTGGCTTTTGAAGCTGTGAGTAGATTATTTTTATGAAAGGTACACTCTGACAGCTCCTGGCAATCTGTCCCCTTTTCTGCCTGCACATAAAGAGGGCACTAAGGATCCCTGAAAGGCCTATTGTCCCAGTCTGACCTTGCCGCATGTGCCGAGCTTTCCCTTATAAAACTACTCACAATGGAGGAACACATGGCCTGTTCTCATCTCAGACCCTCATCTCATTTTTACACCACCACCACCCTTCTCCTTCAGAATGGAGACCTTAGATTTTTCACTTTGTCTAATGTAATCCTCCTACTGCAGGGATTATCAACTAATTGCATTTTTTTCTTGAGCGGATGGTCAGGGGGTCAGAACATAATTACAAATAATTTGACCGCAAGAAGTCCAAACATATATAATATTTGGCTAAAACAATCCTTTAAACCTTGCTGGCATTTGTATAGATCACATATCTCTCTCAATTATGCGTGGGAATACTTTGGAACAGATTTCCAAAATTTAAATCAATTGGAGCTGATTTGCTGGTGTTTTTACAGTCTTATCTTTTTAAAATAAAAATCACACGTGGGCCGAATTGTGCTGCCAGTTGGGGAACCCTGTCCTACTGTCTCCCGCAGCACTTTTAGAGTAAAAATATAACATTTTTGTCTGTCTGTCTGTCAGAAACGCCGATTCTGGTGGATTTGTGTTGGGGTTTGTTGGGGCGTATGAGGAGCAGAGTCCTAATCTCTCACTAGTCGCTATAAAGCCCCCAGTTTTATTCTCTCAAATAGAATATTTGATGTTCACGTCTTATTCTGTTAATTCTGTTAATGCTTAACAACGAACAATATCCGCAGGGTAAGTAAAAGATAAGATGAGGGCATGTGAGTGCGCACCACTGAGGCACAGGAGCATTGATAACGCTCTTTCGAAGCATCAAATCATATTAAAAGCACAAATACAGAACATTAGCTCATCAAGTCACACTTGAATACATACACGTATTATGGGCCTATTATCACTGGACATTATCCACCGCAGGCTGGGAGCCAAACATGATGACTCATTCAGATTCAAGACGGGATTTGTCCCGTTTGGTCACAGCGTTGTCTCCTTCAGCCACAGATGCAATTCTTATCCTATTCAGATCTCGTTTAATGGTTTATACGGTGTTGTGAAAGTGAAGTTTCATATGTGGGAGCTAGGGTGAGGGTTAGAGACTTACAGAGACTGTCGAACTGGGAGGGTTGGTTCCGTAGCCGGAGGAGGGGAGGGACGCCAGTGACCATCTTCTGCCTTCCGCTCTGGAGAAAAAAAACAGACACACATTGTTATGTAACCTTGTACATTTGCATATCAGGGAATGTGTCTTGTCATTACTCCGTTGTTCTTGATGTAACTATGCACTTGTTACAATGTACAGTCAGGTCCATCATTATTGGCACCCTTGATAAAGATGAGCAACAAATACTGTATCAAATAAATAATACAAATACTGAGCTAAATTAAGGGAAATTATATGATTTTATACTAATACAATTGCTCAGAGAAATAGAAATAGAAACAAGTAATCAAACAGAAGATAGGGGCCAAAATTATTGGTGCCCCTGTTTTCAATACTCCAGCACCCTCCCCTTGCGAGGATAACAACACTGAGCCTTCTTCTAAAATGTTTTATGAGAACACGTTGGGAGGGATCTTAGACCATTCCTCCATACAGAATCTTTCCAGATCCTTGATGTCCTGACGTCTGTTCTTATGGACTGCCATCTAATTCAAACCACAGGTTTTCAATGGGGTTCAAGTCCAGAGACAGATGGCAAAATGTTGATTTTGTGGTCAATTAACAATTTCTTTGTGGTTTTTGATAAGTGCTTGGAGTTATTGTTTTGCTGGAAGAGCCACTTGCAGCCAACGGTCACCCTCCTGGCAGAGGCAACCAGGTTTTTGTCTAAAATGTCCTGGTACTTGGTAAAGTTCATGATGCCATTTCTAAAGTCCCCTGTATAGAGGACCTGTGTGGTTCTGGTACTGGTTCCGACCAACATTTTCACTTATAAATTGATTTGTGGACACCGTATATCGAAATGTCTTGTATTGAGCGGTAGTCCTGGTTCTCATGGACTCATCTTCCGCCTGTGTGACGTAGGATATGAAATCTGACAGCACTTAAACCTGGGATGTCTCTCCTACCGTTCTTTCCATTCTGTCAATCAACTCCTGGCTGAACCATACATCACAGCCACTGACAAAGAACATGCATGGAACCCTACATCATAGTCATCTGACCGTTTCCAATCCAAGTGGCAATGCAGTTGATCAAACTCCAGGCGGTGTTATGATCAGATGACATGAAAAGAGCTCTTTGACCACGTAAACCAGTGGTGGGTTTGGCGTCGAAAAACGTAACATCTCTGATGTTATGTTAGGTCCTGTGGCCAGTGAACAGCCTCATTAACCTTAATAGCTCAATATAGCTGCAGCATAGCTACAATAATAGCTGCAGCATAGCTACAATAATAGCTGCAGCATAGCTACAATAATAGCTGCAATATAGCTCAGAACTCTTTCCGAACGCAAGGCATGAGAAAGTCATGAAGGACAATTGGATAAGAGAAAGACCTACCTGTCAGTGCGAGCCATGTGGCTGAGGTCACGACAGCAGGAGAGATGCAAGAGAGATTAAGGGTGAACATTTGAAACTGTTACAGGTTAAGTTTGTATCTTTCTACGGTCTCATGCTTAGTTTGAACAGGACTGCTATAGTGAGCCACTGACCTGTGACATTTCATTTGACGAATTAAGTCTGACACAATTGGCTTATGTGTCAGTCTTAATTTGTCTAGCAGGTTCAACACGAATTCAAAGAACAAAATAAAACGCTGTAGCACTTATTTGCTCTTTCTGGAAACCAGGGATACAGGCAACGGAAATGATCATGGGGCTGAAATTATAAAGGGTCTTATAATTTCAGTGCAGTCAAGTTATTTTTCAGCCCGTATCAAATTTCCAGAGACATTGTGTAAAATCATGTATTTTCCTATACACTCTGAGTAAGAAAAATCTGATTTCTATACATGTTGCATAACAAATAATGTGATGTGCCTTTATTCTAAATAAGACACTTATTCCAATGTTTTCACAGGATGTACCCAATGTTGAAAACAGCTGTTGCAATCAGGAATCAAAGCCAGGGTTGTGAATAAAGGGATGTTGAGTAACTGCGAGCACACTGCTGGCCAAATGTGTGTTTTTTTTTTAAGCGGATCAAAATGAAAGCCTACTAAAAACAAATCGTTCCAGCTTAAAGGATTCAGCAGCTCCTAGTTGAACGTTATGACTTTTCCAGCCTGAATAAGACTGAGGAGCATCCCATTATTGGTTTCTGCAATGTCTTGATTTCTATGTGGAAACATGTCTCTATGTTTTAAAAATGGCTGCGGTTTGCAGGTGTCTGTTCGTATATAGCGCTTTCTGGTTTTTATGTTCACCTGCCCGGGGACTGCAACACATATTTTCCTCACGTATACTGAGACTTATTGTACATTGTCCCTGCTCAAATAAACATAACAAATAAACATAAATACAAATAACCTCTATCAAACGCATGATAAAGACATCAACATACCATATCTGAGTAAATAGGAAGCTAACCCAACAGGAAGGATGTGTGATGATGATTTTTTTCCATTTTATTTCACCTTTATTTAACCAGGTAGGACAGTTGAGAACAAGTTCTCATTTACAACTGCGACCTGGTCAAGACAAAGCAGAGCAGTGCGACAAAAAACAACAACGACACAGAGTTACACATGGGATAAACAAACAGTGTGTGCAAATGTAGGTCAATAAATAGGCCATAGTGGCAAACTAATTACAAATTAGTATTAACACTGGACTGATAGATGTGCAGATGATGTGCAAATAAAGATACTGGAGTGCAAATTAGCAAAAATTATAAATATGGGGATGAGGTAGTAGGGTGGGCTATTACGGGTAGGCTGATCTCCACTCTGACTCAACTAACTATCCAACCACAGCCTCCATCCTTGGCTCATTGCTCCCTGCTTTATTTACAGCGCATTAAAAGGTATTCACACCCCTGGATTTTTTCCACATTTTGTTGTGTTACAGCCCGAATTTAAAACTGATTACATTTAGATTGTGTGTCACTGGCCTACACACAATACCCCATAATGTCAAAGGGGAATAATGTTTTGAGACATTGTTACAAATTATTTATAAATGAAAAGCTGAAATGTCTTGAGTCAATAGCTATTCAACCCCTGTTATGGCAAGCCTAAATAAGTTCAGGAGTAAAGATGTGCTTAACAAGTCACATAATACGTTGCATGGACTCTGTGTGCAATAATAGTGTTTAACATGATTTTTGAATGACTACCTCATCTCTGTACGCCACATATACAATTATATGTAAGATCCCTGAGTCGAGCAGTGAATTTCAAACACAGACTGGGATATTAATTCACCTTTCAGCGGGACAATAACCTGCAAGTCGTTGTCCCAAGTTGTTTACCAAGAAAACAGGGCAGAGTCACAGTTTTGACTTAAATCTACTTGAAGATCTATGGCAAGACCTGAAAATGGTTGTCTAGCAATGATTAACAACCAAATCTGACACAGATACAACGATTACACATTTCTTATAAATGGGCAAACGTTACACAATCCAGGTGTGGAAAGCTCTTAGAGGCTTACACAGAATGACTCACAAGTGTAATCGCTGCCAATGGTGCTTCTACAAATTAATGACTCAGGGGTGAGAATACAATTTAGATATTACTGTATTTCATTTCAAACATGTTTTTACAGTCATTGCGGGGTATTGTGTGTAAAAAAAAAATATATATATATTTAATCCACGTTGAATTCAGGCTGTAACAACAAAATGTGTCTAGTCTAGGGGGATGAATACTTTCTGAAGGCACTGTAAGTATCTCAATGCACTGGCTTCCTCACATGGGCCTCTCACATACGCGGCAAAGGACATCTTTGATGATTTACAATAAGCATTCCAACATAATTTAGTTTTGTCAATTGCGGAGTCTTGCAATCAGGCATGATGCGTTTGTAATTTGGTTGCTTTCCTTGCTTTGAAGTGAAATGTTGGCAATGCATCGAGAGTGACATCATCGCTAAACCCACAACAAATGGCAAGAGAGACGCAAGCAAACGTTGAAAGGAAGGAATCAGGAGTCAACTCTCTCTCAACCTCTCGTGCGCGTGCAAGGACGCTGGTCGGTCCATCGATAACGTCACAATACACTGTTCTGAGGAGTTCGAGTAACATAAATGGTTTTCACGGGATGAGAACCAATATAGACAGGTGCAAGAAAGGGTGAGAAAGACTAGTCTACTACTGCAGAGTAAACAGATAGAGGTGGTCTGGAAAATAGAGGAAAATCGCCCTGAGAATTCAGACAACCACACAAATAAACATCCAGACAGCTTAAGTATAACAGGGTCACATACTAGGGTCAAATATTTTCCCGGTATTTTACAAATGCTCCAACCCCAGAGAATAAATCTATTTTCTCCCAGGTAACCGGGTATTTCCAGCCAAAACCGGAAGTGTCATTCAAAAGCATTATAAAGCTTATACATATGTCTGGACTTGATTAGAGCTTTGATCGGCATGAAAATTCTAACCTGATGCTACCTGAGCCTGATGAGTCATCCATCAAATACATTTTATGAGCCTTACATTAATGACATTTAATGAGCCCAAGCAATTACGCACCTCGTTCAAACCATGACAAAGCTGAGAGAACATGTGATTCTGGGTGCCGCACATGCGGCCTGCAAAGCTACAAATATAGGCTAGGGAATTTGATTTTAACTTTTGAAATATAATAGGTCATATTTGTATAATCAGTAGGCTGACTCATATATATATATACACCTTTCATAAAATGTCCACTAATATTTCCTACCTCTTCATTGTTGCTCATATATACATATACACACACACACACACACACACACACATACATATACATATATATATACATATATATATATATATATATATATATATATATATATATATATATATATATATACAGTGGGGAGAACAAGTATTTGATACACTGCCGATTTTGCAGGTTTTCCCACTTACAAAGCATGTAGAAGTCTGTAATTTTTATCATAGGTACACTTCAACTGTGAGAGACGGAATCTAAAACAAAAATCCAGAAAATCACATTGTATGATTTTTAAATAATTAATTTGCATTTTATTGCATGACATAAGTATTTGATCACCTACCAACCAGTAAGAATTCCGGCTCTCACAGACCTGTTAGTTTTTCTTTAAGAAGCCCTCCTGTTCTCCACTCATTACCTGTATTAACTGCACCTGTTTGAACTCGCTACCTGTATAAAAGACACCTCTCCACACACTCAATCAAACAGACTCCAACCTCTCCACAATGGCCAAGGCCAGAGAGCTGTGTAAGGACATCAGGGATAAAATTGTAGACCTGCACAAGGCTGGGATGGGCTACAAGACAATAGGCAAGCAGCTTGGTGAGAAGGCAACAACTGTTTGCGCAATTATTAGAAAATGGAAGAAGTTGAAGATGACGGTCAATCTCCCTCGGTCTGGGGCACCATGCAAGATCTCACCTCGTGGGGCATCAATGATCATGAGGAAGGTGAGGGATCAGCCCAGAACTACACGGCAGGACCTGGTCAATGACCTGAAGAGAGCTGGGACCACAGTCTCAAAGAAAACCATTAGTAACACACTACGTCGTCATGGATTAAAATTCTGCAGCGCACGCAAGGTCCCCCTGCTCAAGCCAGCGCATGTCCAGGCCCGTCTGAAGTTTGCCAATGACCATCTGGATGATCCAGAGGAGGAATGGGAGAAGGTCATGTGGTCTGATGAGACAAAAATAGAGCTTTTTGGTCTAAACTCCACTCGCCGTGTTTGGAGGAAGAAGAAGGATGAGTACAACCCCAAGAACACCATCCCAACCGTGAACCATGGAGGTGAAAACATCATTCTTTGGGGATGCTTTTCTGCAAAGGGGACAGGACGACTGCACCGTATTGAGGGGAGGATGGATGGGGCCATGTATCGCGAGATCTTGGCCAACAACCTCCTTCCCTCAGTAAGAGCATTGAAGATGGGTCGTGGCTGGGTCTTCCAGCATGACAACGACCCGAAACACACAGCCAGGGCAACTAAGGAGTGGCTCTGTAAGAAGCATCTCAAGGTCCTGAAGTGGCCTAGCCAGTCTCCAGACCTGAACCCAATAGAAAATCTTTGGAGGGAGCTGAAAGTCCGTATTGCCCAGCGACAGCCCCGAAACCTGAAGGATCTGTATGGAGGAGTGGGCCAAAATCCCTGCTGCAGTGTGTGCAAACCTGGTCAAGAACTACAGGAAACGTATGATCTCTGTAATTGCAAACAAAGGTTTCTGTACCAAATATTAAGTTCTGCTATTCTGATGTATCAAATACTTATGTCATGCATTAAAATGCAAATTAATTACTTAAAAATCATACAATGTGATTTTCTGGATTTCTGTTTTAGATTCCGTCACTCACAGTTGAAGTGTACCTATGATAAAAATTACAGACTTCTACATGCTTTGTAAGTGGGAAAACCTGCATAATTGGCAGTGTATCAAATACTTGTTCTCCCCACTGTATATATAGATGGGCTGTCTGTCCCCACCTTGGGCATTAGGGTTAGGCCGTAGAGGAGCAAGATTTAGACATTGCATAACAGTTACATTTCAAGCCATGCTGTTCATTAAATAATTCATTATAATTTACTGGTTTCTCGCAGTTATTTAGTCTGGGAAAAAGGAGTGGTTTTGAGCGGTAAATCCCAGTAAATCTCGGTAACCGGGTTTCCGCCGTTCAACCCTACCACATACCTTCGAGCGAATGGGAAGTTGAGGGAGGCACTGGTGGACACATTTCGGGGGCTGTCTATGGGACTGCTTGCAGCTGAAAAGAAACAAGGGATGATTACCATCATTACAATTGATTAAGCTTGGATAATAAGAATAGGTAATTATAGCAATTGAAACCCTTTTAATATTTTTCATAAGAAATGAAGCAAACTCTATGGAGGCAAGTCTCAGGTACAGTAAGTAGTTAGACTGAATAATATCTCAAATAGGTCTGGTTTATGGTGCCAAACACAGTTGCCATCAAAGGGCATTAAATCGAGAGGAGGCTATGCGCCATTGTAAAGTATAATTGTATTTGGCTTTAACAGTGCCTGGATCTTTTTGTACTCGAGACACAAGAGTTCATTAACCTGGGAGCATTTTGCTACCAATTAAACTGTAAACATAATGAACGCTTAATTGTGCCCCCTAATCAGATAAGTCTCGACATGATAGAACTTGAATGAGAATGTCTGCACATCTCTGGCATGTAGGGCCCTCGTACAGAACTCTATTCATAGGGTGCACCTGCTTGACAACCAGAAGTGATACAGTGCCTTCAGAGAGTACTCATATCCCTCAACTTAATCAACATTTTGTTGTGTTACAGCCTGAATTCAAAAGTTATTAAATAGATTCTCACCCATCTACACACACTGCCCCATAATGACAAAGTGAAAACATGTTCTTAGAAATGTTTGTAAATGTATTGAAAATTAAATACAGAAATCTTTCATTTACATAAATATTCACACCCCTGAGTCAATATACATTACAGTAACCTTGGGCAGCGATTACAGCTGTGAGTCTTTCTGGGTAAATCTCCCAAGAGCTTTGCACACCTGGATTGTACAATATTTGCACATTATTATTATTATTAAAATTCTTCAAGCTCTGTCAAGTTGGTTGTTGATCATTGCTAGACAGCCATAGATTTTCAAGCTGATTTAAATCAAAACTGTAAATAGGCCACTCAGGAACATTCATTGTCATTGTGGTAAGGAACAGTGTATATTTGGCCAATATGTGTTTTAGGTTATTGTCCTGCTGAAAGGTGAATTTGTCTCCCAGTGTCCGGTTGAAAGCTCATCCTCTAGGATTTTGCCTGTTTATTTTTATCCTAAAAAACTCCCTAGTCCTTGCCGATGACAAGCATACCCATAACATGACGCAGCCACGACCATGCTTGAAAACATGAAGAGTGGTACTCAGTGATGTGTTGTGATGGATTTTCCCCAAACATAACGCTTTGTATTCAGGACACAAAGTAACTTTCTTTGCCACATTTCTTTCAGTTTTACTTTAGTGCCTTATTACAAACAGGATGCATGTTTTGGAATATTTTTATTATGTACAGGCTTCCTTCTTTTCACTCTGTCATTTAGATTAGTATTGTGGAGTAACTACAATGTTGATCCATCCTCAGTTTTCTCCTATCACAGCCAGGAAACTCTAACTTTTTTAAAGTCACCATTGACTTCAAGGTGAAATCCCTGAGTGGTTTCCTTACCCTCCGGCAACGGAGTTAGGAAGGACGCCTGTATCTTTGTAGTGACTGGGTGTATTGATACACCATCCAAAGTGTAATTAATAACTTCACCATGCTCAAAGGGATATTCAATATCTGCTTTTTTTTTTTTACCCATCTATCAATAGGTGCCCTTCTTTGTGAGTAATTGGAAAACCTCCCTGGTTTTTGTGGTTGAATCTGTTTGAAATTCACTGCGCGACTTAAGGACCTTACAGATAACTGTATGTGTGGGGTACAGAGATGAGGTAGTCATTTAAAAATCATGATAAACACAATTATCGCACAAAGAATGAGTCCATGCAACTTATTATGGGACTTGTTAAGCAAATTTACTACTGAACTTAATTTAGGCCTGCCATAACAAAGGGGTTGAATACTTATTGACATTTCAGCTTTTCATTTTTTATTAATTTGTCATAATGTCTAAAAACATAATTCCACTTTGACATTATGGGGTATTGTGTGCAGGCCAGTGACACAAAATCTCAATGTAATCCATTTTAAATTCAGGCTGTAACACAACAAAATGTGGAAAAAGTCAAGAGGTGTGAATACTTTCTGAAGGCACTGTATACACTCCCATGGATTAAAATGCTAAAGGGGAACTCAAAAACCCACCCCTTTTACCGAAGAGCCACCTTTAAAATGTTCTTCTGACCAATAGGATTCATTTATCCTCCTTTACATTCTACAATCAGCGCAGCAAATATCAACAAACGCTTTGAGGTCCCAATGGTAGCGAGACATATCCAAAATATCGATAGTTGCACTTGCTATGTTGTAGTAGGACAGCCTACTCAAACATTAAAGCGTGTCAATGTTTAGGCATAGGTCTACGTAGTGGTACTACCGCTACAAAAACAGGCTACATACGTCAGAGACAAACATATGTCCCTGTGATGGTTCTTACCGGTGTGGACGGAGAGTGGGGAGAGAGGGCGTGACAGAGTGGGCGAAGGTGTCCCCAGGCCAAGACTCTTCCTGTTGCTGCTCCGGCAACTGTGGAACACAAAACAGGAACAGAGATGTCAGTCACCAGCTACAAAACAGTGTAATAAACAAACAGTGTCTAAACTTAAATTTAAACCAGATATAACGTATCTAGAAAGGATAATGGATGCATATATTTTTTTATAATCTTTGAGAACTAACGATCACCAAAATAAAAACTAGACCGTCAGAATTGACATTTCCAAAAACAATTAATTTAGCAGTGTTCATTTTGTTTTTATGTTTGAGCAAAAGAACACAGCATTATCTATGACATAATGCATAGAATTGCAGGTAGCAAACTTTAAAACATCAATATAACCAAAATCAACACGATTGCAAATGGCTGTTAATAACTGTGAAGCAACAAAATATGAGGGTGAAACACTTGTATAACAAAAAAATCCACAAAAAAAACAAAACAACCACTTTGAGCATAGGCCTATGTGCATCAACAGGAGGCATACTCCCAGACAGAGAGTCAGACCGTTTACTATAAAGGCTGTGAGGAGGAGTCAAGTAAATCATCTCCTCGATTTGAGCAGAAGGGGCGCAATAAGGGTCAATAAAGGACAGAGGAGCATCACTTGTCTTAGAGTGACCTATAAGGAAAAGACACGGCATTAGGGCGGCAAGTAGCCTAGCTGTTGGGCCAGCGACCGAAAGGTTGCTACTTCAAATCCCTGAGTCGACAGGATGAAAAATCTGTTGGGTTAACTTGAGCAAGGCACTTAATCCTATAATTGTTCCAGGATCACCAGAGATAATGGCAGACCCTGGCTGTGACCCGACTCTCCTAGGGGTGTCTCGGGATATGCAAAAACAAAAATCCAATTTGGACAAATACAAGCACCAATCAAATGATTATAAGATACTGCCATGGGCCACAACCGTACCAGATCTAGGATGTTTTGCACAGCAGTAAGAAACCCAAAATTCTCAGTAAAACAGGAATAAGCCCATGTATTCTGCATAGTATCATTGTTCTAAATCTAACAAGGCCTGTACATAATTATTGAATAACTAACTATTTTTGTTCCCTTTTTGTAATAACAGTATTACAGACTTAAACACAAATAACCAATAGGCCTATTTGTTTTGCCTTTCCACAACTACAGTTGAAGTCGGAAGTTTACATACACCTTAAACAAATACATTTAAACTCTGTTTTTCACAATTCCTGACATTTAATCCTAGTTAAAATTCCCTGTCTTAGGTCAGTTAGGATCACCACTTTATTTTAAGTATGTGAAATGTCAGAATAATAGTAGAGAGAATGATTTATTTCAGCTTTTATTTCTTTCATCACATTCCCAGTGGGTCAGACATTTACATAAACTCAATAAGTATTTGGTAGCATTGCCTTTAAATTGTTTAACTTGGGTCAAACATTTCGGTTAGCCTTCCACTAGCTTCCCACAATAAGTTGGGTGAATTTTGGCCCATTACTCCTAACAGAACTGGTGTAACTGAGTCAGGTTTGTAGGCCTCCTTGCTTGCACACGCTTTTTCAGTTCTGCCCACAAATTCTCTGTAGGATTGAGGTCAGGGCTTTGTGATGGCCACTCCAAATACCTTGACTTTGTTGTCCTTAAGCCATTTTGCCACAACTTTGGAAGTATGCTTGGGGTCATTGTCCATTTGGAAGACCCATTTGCGACCAAGCTTCAACTTCCTGACTGAGATGTTGCTTCAATATATCCACATAATTTTCCTTCCTCACAATGCCATCTATTTTGGGAAGTGCACCAATCCCTCCTGCAGCAAAGCACCCCCCACAACATGATGCTGCCCCCCCCGTACTTCACGTTTGGGATGGTGTTCTTCGGCTTGCAAGCCTCCAACTTTTTCCTCAAACATAACGATGGTCATTATGGCCAAATAGTTATATTTTTGTTTCATCAGACCAGAGGACATTTCTCCAAAAAGTACAATCTTTGTCCCCATGTGCAGTTGCAAAACGAAGTCTGGCTTTTTAATGGCGGTTTTGGAGCAGTGGCTTAACTTCCTTGATGCGCGTCGATATAGGACTCGTTTTACTGTGGATATAGATACTTTTGTACCTGTTTCTCCAACATCTTCATAAGGTCCTTTGCTGTTGTTCTGGGATTGATTTGCACTTTTCACACCAAAGTATGTTCATCTCTAGGAGACAGAACGTGACTCCTTCCTGAGCGGTATGACGGCTGTGTGGTCCGAGGGTGTTTATACTTGCGGACTATTGTTTGTACAGATGAACGTAGTACCTTCAGGCGTTTGGAAATTGCTCCCAAGGATGAACCAGACTTGTGGAGGTCTACAATTTGTTTTCTGAGGCCTTGGCTGATTTCTTTTGATTTTCCCATGATGTCGAGCAAAGAGGCACTGAGTTTGAAGGTAGGCCTTGAAATACATCCACAGGTACACCTCCAATTGACTCAAATGATGTCAATTAGCCTATCAGTAGCTTCTAAAACCATGCCATAATTTTCTGGAATTTCCCAAGCTGTTTAAAGGCACAGTCAACTTAGTGTATGTAAAGTTCTGACCCACTGGAATTGTGAAATAGTTAAGTTAAATAGTCTGTCTGTAAACAATTGTTGGAAAAATTACTTGTGTCAAGTCGGCTAGATGTCCTAACCGACTTGCCAAAACTATAGTTTGTTAACATGAAGTTAACATGGAGTGGTTGAAAATTTGTTTTAATGACTTCAACCTAAGTGTATGTAAACTTCAGAATTCAACTGTATATTGTAGCCAACGATAAATATTCACAATCAGCACATTTTCTAAGCACTGACCACATTTAACTAAACGCTCTGAAACAAAAGCATTGGGGATAAAACAGGGCATGGCATCAATATCGAAACCAAATGGGAGCCAATTTATGAGCGTCAACATCGGCTATATTATCCGTTACAAAGTAATGACAAATATGTTTTTAACTAGTTACATTGTTTGTGAATGTGTGAAATGGGCACAATGCAAGTTGAGGTCAAGCATGTGTCCATCTGGATGGCCATCGGAACAATAGACGGGTTATTTCAGACTATACAAGCAAGGCCAATACAAGAAAATATCCTTAAAAAATAATACAAAACACATTAAAAGGACAATATTATGCTTCCGTTGAGCTTGTTACATAAACCAGAACATTTACTACCTTTTTGATCGTTTTAGCATTGATCCTGTTACAAAATGAGACTTGTTGTGGGTTGGCACTGCGGTCCAGTAACTTGGATCCGACATGGTGGATGTTGTTTAGAACGAAAAATAACAACAATTCCGATCCAAAAATTAGAAAAAAAAGATGTAACCTCCTTCTAATTGGTAGATACAGGACCCGAGAATGGAAGCCTCAAAACCACGGGTAGACCCTCCATCGCCGTGGCAGTCTATTGTGTTCCCTGGACTAGCTAGTCAGCTTGGCTATCACCATCTCATTCAACTTCTTCATCACTGAAGAAGCCAGCTTTCAGTGCCATTGTCGCTTTATTTTTGCCTCATATCCAAGCACATAGGCCTACATCTTCTGCCTGGATAGTAGTCCTGGTGGACATGGGCTACTCTCTCTGCTTCCAAAACTCCATCGTTGACTGATGTAGCCTAATACCATACACACAGTAGACTTTTCACTAGTATTATGTTAGCAGCACACACGATGACGTCACTTCCCTGTGTTAATGAGGAAATCTTCAAAATAAAAGCACGTATTTCAAAACATTGCAAGGTGGACAGCTCTTTCAAATGACATTACATTTTTACAAATGTTGACTTTTCTTGTGCTTACAAGCAAATCTAAGAAGGAATTTATGGGGGGGGGGATAAATATGTTTTTTTAAACATTTTTGAGACCAAAAATACAAAAAAAGGGCGGCAGGTAGCCTAGCGGTTAGAGTGTTGGGCCAGTAACCGAAAGGTCGCTGGTTCGAATACCAAAGCAGACAATGTAAAAAAACTTGTTGATGTGTCCTTGAGCAAGGCACTTAACCCTAATTGTCTCCAGGGGCTGACCCTGTAGGTAGGCTGTTATTGTAAATAATAATTTGTTCTTAACTGACTTGCCTAGTTAAATAAAGGTTCAATAAAATAAAAATAAATACAATGTTCAGACTGGTATGTTGACAAGATTGGGCTTTCGTGAAAAAAGTATTTGCCTATGTAAAAGTGGGGTTTGGAGCACTCAGTAGGGTCTGTAGAATTTACACCTAACAAAAATATAAATGCATGTATGTATGTGAAGGTAATCAAAATAACTGAAATAGTATTTGAACTCAGGTCTGACACACACTAACTACCCTTTTTTTAAAGTTATTTTTAATTACACCTTTATTTAACCAGGTAGGCCAGTTGAGAACAAGTTCTCATTTACAACTTTGACCTGGTCAAGACAAAGCAGAGCAGTGCGACAAAAACAACAACATAGTTACACATGGGATAAACAAACGTACAGTCAATAACAAAATATGTTAGTAAGATTAGGAATGTAGGTCAATAAATAGGCCATAGTGGCGAAATAACTACAAATTAGCATTAACACTGGACTGATAGATGTGCAGATGATGATGTGCAAATAGAGGTACACTTAACAAAAATATAAACGCAAAGTGTTGGTCTCATAGTTCAGGAGCTGAAATAAAAGATCCCCAAAATGTTCCATATGCACAAAAACCTTATTTCTCACAAATTGTGTGTACAAATTTGTTTACATCCCTGTTAGAGACCATTTATCCTTTGCCAAGATAATCCATCCACTTGACATGTGTGGCATATCAAGAAGCTGATTAAACAGCATGATCATTACACAGGTGCACCTTGTGCTGGGGACAATAAAAGGCCGCTCTAAAATGTGCAGTTTTGTCACAACAACGCCACAGATGTCTCAAGTTTTGAGAGAGTGTGCAATTGGCATGCTGACTGCAGGAATGTAAACCAGAGCTGTTGCCAGAGAATTAAATGTTCATTTCTCTACCATAAGCCACCTCCAAATGGCCTCAAAACCGCAGACTATGTGTATGGTGTTGTGTGGCAGAGCGGTTTGTAGATGTCAACGTTGTGAACAGAGTGCCCCATGGGGTGGTGGGGTTATGGTATGGGCAGGCATAATCTATGGGAAATGGCCATTTGAATCCTCAGCAATACTGTGACGAGATCCTGAGGCCCTTTGTCATGCCATTCATCCGCCGTCATCATCTCAGGATCTGTACATAATTCCTGGAAGCTGAAAATGTCCCCGTTTTTCCATGACCTGCATACTCACCGGACATTTCACCCATTGAGCATGTTTGGGATTGACGTCTATGACAGCGTGTTCCAGTTCCCGCCAATATCCAGCATCTTCGCACAGCCATTGAAGAGGAGCGGGACAACATTCCACAGGCCACAATCAACAGCCTGATCAACTCTATGCGAAGGAGATGTGTCGCACTGCATGACGCAAATGGTGGTCACACTAGACACTGACTGGTTTTCTGACCCACGTCCCTACCTTTTTTTTTAATGTATCTGTGACCAACAGATGCATATTTGTGTTCCCAGTCATGTGAAATCCATACATTAGTGCCCATTGAATTTATTTCAATTGACTGATTTCCTTGAATGAACTGTAACTCTGTAAAATCTTTCAAATTGTTGCATGTTGCGTTTATATTGCTGTTCAGTATATACAGTATATGGGGTCATTTCATGGGGCACTGAATAATACGAGTGTTGCTGGCCACAACACAAATCCCTGTACAGTGTCAGGCCCATTGACCTTTTCCACATCTTGTTACGTTACAGCCTTATTCTAAAATGTATTACTTTTATTTTTCTTCAGCAATCTACACACAATGCCCCATAATGACAAAGCGAATACAGGTTTTTATAATCTTTTGCAAATGTATTATTATACATTTGTATTCAGACCATTTGCTATGAGACTCAATTTATTGGACATGACTTGAAAAGGCACACACCTGTTTATGTAAGATCCCATGGTTGACAGTGCATGTCAGAGCAAAAACCAAGCTGTGAGGTAGAAGGAATTGTCCGTAGAGCTCTGAGACACGATTGTGTCGAGGCACAGATCTGGGGAAGGGTACCAAAACATTTCTGCAAGAACACAATGGCCTCCATCATTCTTAAATGAAGAAGCTTAGAACCACCAAGACTCTTCCTAGAGCTGGCCGCCTGTTTCAACTGAGCATTCGGGGGAGAAGGGCCTTGGTCAGGGAGGTGACCAAGAACCCGATGGTCAAGCTGACAAAGCTCTAGAGTTCCTCTGTGGAGATGGTAGAACCTTCCAGAAGGACAGCCATCTCTGCAGCACTCCACCAATCAGGCCTTTATTGTAGTGACCAGACGGAAGCCACTCCTCAGTAAAAGGCACATGACCACCCGCTTGGAGTTTGCCAAAAGGCACCTAAAGACTCTCAGACCATGAGAAACAATATTCTCTGGTCTGATGAAACCAAGATTGAACTCTTTGACCTGAACGCCAAGCATCACGTCTGCAGGAAACCTGGCACCATCCCTACGGTGAAGCATGGGGATGGCAGCATCATGTTGTGGGGATGTTTTTCAGCGGCAGGGACTGTGAGACTAGTCAGGATCGAGGCAAAGATGAACGAAGCAAAGTACAGAGACATCCTTGATGAAAACCTGCGCCAGAGCACTTAGGACCTCAGAATAGGGTGAAGGTTCACCTTCCAATAGGACAACAACCCTAAGCACACAGCCAAGACAAAGCAGGAGTGGCTTCGGGACAAGTCTCTGAATGTCCTTGAGTGGCCCAGCCAAGACTTCAACCTGATCGATCATCTCTGGAAAATAGCTGTGCAGCGAAGCTCCCCATCCAACCTGGCAGAGCTTGAGAGGATCTGCAGAGAAGAATGGGAGAAACTCCCCAAATACAAGTGTGCCAAGTTTGTAGCGTCATACCCACGAAGATTCAAGGCTGTAATTGCTGCCAAAGGTGCTTCAACAAAGTACTGAGTAAAGGGTCTGAATACTTATGTAAATGTAATATTTCAGTTTTATATTTGTGTGGCATGATAAAGACCTTTCGATATTTACAGGTCATAATTCATGAATGCAGTTAAATTTAGAAGTAGCTGGCAAAATCACATTCAGTAAGAGGATGCTTTTCTCTAGTGCACGTGTCAAATCATGCCAAAGAAAATGTTAGGTGAGCATTTGATTAAAATTAAAAGTGAGTGTGTAAAACACATCCACAACAGTGCAAATGTCATGGTTATGTGCACTCAAGACTGAAAGTGCCCCAGATGCACCTTAGCTATGGTTAGTGGAGGGGGCCGTGTTATCCAGGTCAGGGATGCCAAGATCTTAATGGAAGTGGTGCGTCTTTACCTTTTATGAGCTTCTGCTGTCCTTGTATTTGTGGGATGACCCTACATAAGATAATAATCTATTCTGGGTAGGAAGGAAGAGCTTCAGGTTGGCTATCCTGGTTAGGGGTGCCAAGATATTGGTGGGCGTCTAGGCGATATGGCTATTTTACTGGAGATGACAAGTAACTTAATAGTGTACTTCAGTGGAGGCTCTTCAGAGGAGGAAGGGGAGGACCATCCTCCTCAGTGAATGTCAAAAAAATAAAAATAGTGAAACATTAAAAAAGTTATCATTTTTAGATAAACCTATACTAAATATATTCACATGTCACCAAATCATTGATTAAAACACACTGTTTTGCAATGAAGGTCTACAGTAGCCTCAGCAGCACTCTGTAGGTTAGCACCATTTGGTAGCCGGAGGACAGCTATCTTCTGTCCTCCTCTGGGTACATTGACTTCAATACAAAACCTAGGAGGTTAATTGTTCTCACCTCCTTCCATAGACTTAACAGTAATTATGACAACTTCCGGAGCACGTCCTCCAACCTATCAGAGCTCTGTTGTCCACCCAATCAAAAGATAAGAGAATGAATCTAGTCATGAAAGAAAACGCTACAGCTAGCTAGCACTGCAGTGCATAAAATGTGGTGAGTAGTTGACTCAAAAAGAGAGAAAGACAATAATTGAACAGTTTTGAACAAATTAATTTCTTCCAAAATTAAGGAGAAGCAACAGAGAGAGAGAGAGAGAGAGAGAGAGAGAGAGAGAGATATTTGGTTGTATTTGTTTTCTCTCACTTAGCTAGTGAATGCAGCTAGCTAGTTTAGTTTACTCAAACACCCTGCTCAGACAAATAGGGATGCTATGCTAGCTAGCTCACTATGGCTATCCAACAACTCTTCAAAGTCAAGGTAAGCTTTTGGTTTTATTAATTTATTGCCACTGGGGCCCGCCGGTGTAACTGCTAAACTGCTTTCTGACTGTACACTGTACTGCATGTTTGTAGCTAGTGGGTTTACAAACGCGTTAGTTCTAGTAGCCATGTTGACTATGACGTAACAACGATGTAAGCTGTGTGTAGCAGTTATAGTGGTCATGATATGAAGGTTTAGCTTGAAAAGGTTTTCCCCCCTGGTCACAGACAGCTGATGTGTTGTGCACTGAAGTACACAAGCAAAGGGAAAAGGTGAGAGGAGGAGAGCGCGTAGATAGTTGCGAGAAGGAACTATCCAACGATCAAAGGGATCAAGCTGTTTGTATGTGGCTGCTATGAAAGTGAACTGTGTTTGCGTGTGATCAGGGGTGTATTCATTCCGCCGATTCTTTTGAAAAACATTTCTAGACGGAAGCAAATGGAACGAAACGGGGATAAAAATACCTGATTTTGTCCAATAGAAATTCACATTTGCAACTGTTGGACTGACCGCAGTCCCTATACAGGGGATGGATGTGGAAATGGTTGGGTCATACAAGTTCCTGGGAGTCCATATGGACAACAGGCTGGAATGGGCTGGTAACAACGGGGCTCTGTACAAAAAGGGCCAGAGCCGACTGTACTTTCTGAGGAGGCTCAGGTCCTTCAATGTGTGCAGTAAACTACTACATACCTTCTACCAGTCTGTCGAGGCCATCTTTTTTGCAGTGGTGTGCTGGGTCGCCAACATTAAAGCCGGTGATGCTTCTCGGGGTAAATAAGATGACGGAGAGGTGGCGGAGAGACGGATCCTGGCCAAACTGCTGGCCATCATGGACAACGTCACCGACCCTCTGCATGCCATGGTTATGACGCAGAGGAGCACCTTCAGTCACAGACTGATCCCACCACGGTGTGCCAGAGAGCGCTACAGGAGGTCCTTCCTGCCGGCGGCTATTAGACTATTTAATGCCTCACCGAGGTGCCGTGCCGTGACATTTAGCTATTTAAGTATCTCTTCCTTTCATTTACCTGTACAGTTAATGTAACCATGCAAAATATTCACTTACCTGTTCATTTAACCAGTCTGTCTATTAAGTAAACTATTATTACCCTCACTCATATCATATGCATTTTTAGCTATTGAAGTATTTCTCTGCCATCGACCTGAATAGCATAGTTAACCATGCACCATCCACCAATGTATAGTGTACATATTCAGCCAACCACCCATACTATGCAATGTATTTTTATAGATTTTTTGCACTCCAGACTTCTTGTATTTCTATGCTTTTTCATACTGCCACTCTATGTATCATGTATCGTGTATCTGTCTTTTGTGTATTTTCGTTCTGGCATTTTGCACCTGCCCTGTGTCTTTGTTGTAGCTGCTTGACAAATAATTTTTTTGACAAAGAAGTAAGTATCTATCTATCTATCTATCTATCTATCTATCTATCTATCTATCTATCTATCTATCTATCTATCTATCTATCTATCTATCTATCTATCTATCTATCTAAAGATTACTCCCTAGATCAGCTAGATGCAGGCAAGAGTGTGCAAGGCGTTATTGAATGTGTCACTGTCTGTCACCTTGATTATTCAACATTCTCTATGTTATAAACTTTTATTCATAGGCTAGGTTTTAGCAACCTCATGATGGGTACATGGAAAATGTGAGTATCTGTAAGTAGCCGAAACCTATCGATGTTACAATGAGCTGGGTAAATGGAATATGAAAGACAGTCATCCAATATGCTGTAATAGAAATGTGGCCATGCTCATAAAAAAAATAAAATGGATCCTCCCTCATCTTAAACGGCACGACCGCCACTGGTGTATTTAATGCTAGGGACTATTCAGCACAGGAGTAATCAGAGATTATGTAGCAGAGATGGGATTTGCTCAAAGATTACAGTTACATTAGGTGTAATTCCTATTAACTAAAAGTAGGGTTTTTCATTTTAGCTGTACCATAACTTAAGGCCAGTAGAGAGGGATGAGAAGAGATGTAGTGATGGGAGGACAGAATAGTTTTGCAGTTCGATGAAGGCCTTGATAAAAATATGATTGAGTAAAGGGCAAGGGATGTAGAGATTGAATGATAGAAATTGATGCACAACTCTTAAGTGTTGTAAAAAAAAATGTTTTAATCAAACTAAGATGAAGTGCAACCATATGTAATTTCAAAAACTATTATTGGTATATCACAGTTCTTGTGTGAACAGAACTGAACAACATTCTTGGTAGTATTGCCAAATTATCAGGATACAGATATGATTTCTCACTATATGTCTTACAATAACCTAGTGTTCTACATAGCATGCTGAATGCTGCTTTGGTTTGCCATAACGTTTTCCTTTCCTCTGCAGTGTACCATTGGGGGTTGCCAGGCAACCACCATAAGCCAGGGAACCTTTCCTCCAAATGACTTCCAATAGTTAAGACAATTTGTAGCAGCTGCATTTTGCACGCTGCAACATTTTATCCCAAAAATGTGTATGCTTCAGAGTTTTAACGTTTATCGTTCAACAAATTAGTCAATGTTACTGCAATGAAAAATGTGTCAGTGAAATTAAATTAGCAAAAATACTTTCCGTAAAGCAACGTCTGCTTTAAATCTATCTTCATGAATCCTCACAGGAGCTGTTCTCAAGCCACCAGTACCTTCTACACTTGTGTGGCTGTATGTGGCCGTGTGCTGTATGTGGGCTGTCTTTCTTACCTCCAGGGATGTAGGGTTTGTAAGGGGCTGCAGGGGCTGCTGGGACTGCATGGGCTCAGTAGAGTTGGGCTCTGGCAAGTGGGTGACAAACTGTAAGGTAAGACACGGTCACATGGATCAGTGTGCTGACTCAGCACGGTCACTGTTGCCTACCAGTGCCTGGGTAATGGCTGAGATACACCCCAACGTCTCACTTTCGTTGGCTGGCATTATAGGTCTGTGATAGACACTCTGCAACTGTTTGCAAATGGCACCAAGCCACTTCCCAGACGTGTTTTGGGATACTTCTTCCAGACAGTACCTGATTGTTTGCATAATAGTCTGTCATCGGATAGCCATTTTAGTGTTCTGTACAAGACACCAGATCAATGTCCAGGGCATGTCACAGCATGATTTTTTGTTCGCTTGCTGTTTTCAGTCAAAGCAGAAGTTAAATGAACAGACCTTTTAGACCATTGATTACTTTGACCTGGTTTCCCCATTTAATAAGGTTATTGTCCATGTCTAGTTCTATAACTCTGGTTGTCTGATAGGTCTAGCCTAATGTCCCAATGTAGACACCATCTGAGATGTATAGCATGTTAGCAATGTATAGCAATGTATAGCATGTCAGATATATACATACCGGTACACAAATTTACATTTACATTTTAGTCCTTTAGCAGACTTACAGTTAGTACATTCATCTTAAGATAGCTAGGTGGGACAACCACATATCACAGTCATAGTAAGTAAATTTTTCCTCAATAAAGTAGCTATCAGCAATATCAGAGCTAGTAAGGGGGGAAAAAAAGTGTTAGTTCACAAAAGCCTTTTTATAGTAAGGGGGGGGGGGGGTGGGGTGGGTCAGGGTCGGACGTGAGGAGGTGGTGCAAGGGGGGGTGCTGAACTGAACTGGTTGGGGTGTATACTTTGAGCATAGCCTGAAGGTAAGAAGGGGCAGATCCTCTTTCTGCTCTGTAGGCAAGTACCATCTTGTAGTAATTGCAAGCTTGATGGCACAAGCGGGGAGCTCAGCCCACAACAAGTTGCAGTAGTCCAGATGGGAGATGACAACTACCTGGATTAGGACCTGCGCCACTTTCTGTGTGAGATAGGGTCATACTCTACGGATGTTGTAGAGCATGAACCTGCAAGAGCGAGCCATTGCTTTGATGTTGTGCAGAGAACGACAGGGTGTTTTCCAGGGTCACGCCAAGGTTCTTTGCATTCTGGGAGGGGGACGCTATGGAGTTGTCAACCGTAATGGAGAGGTTTTGGAGTGGCCAGACCTTCCCTGGGAGGAAGAGCAGCTCTGTCTTGTAGAGGTTGAGCTTGAGGGCCGACATTCAAGCTGAGATATCTGCCAGGCACGCAGAGATGCGTGTCGTGACCTGGGTATCAGAATGGGGAAGGAGAAAAGCAGTTGAGTGTCATCCGCATAGCAATGATCAGAGAAACCATGTGAGAATATGATGGAGCTGGTGAGCTAATGAGAGTACATGGTGCAGACACAGATCCTCTCCAAGTCACCTGGTAGGAGTGGCCTGCCAGGTAGGATGCAATCCAAGAGTGTGCCGAGCCTGAGACGCCCAGTCCTTAGAGGGGGGAGAGGAGGATCTGATGGTTCACAGTGTCGAAGCTAGTGGATAGATCTAGGAGGATGAGAACAGAGGAGACAGAGTCAGCTTTGGCAGAGCGGAGAGCCTCCATGACAGAGAAGAGCAGTCTCGGTTGAGTGACCTGTCTTGAAGCCTGACAGGTTAGGGTCAAGAAGATCTTTCTGAGAGAGTTGGTCAGAGACAGCAGGCTCAAGTGTTTTGGAAATAAAATAAAGAATAGATTCCGGTCTGTAGTTTTTTATGTCAGAGGGGTCTAGTGTTGGTTTCTTGAGGAGGGGAGCAACTCTGGCCATTTTAAAGTCAGATGGGACACAGCCAATGGTCAGGGATGAGTTGATGAGGGAAGTGAGGAACGGGAGAAGGTCAAAGTCGTCCGCAGAGAGGGAGGAGGGATGGGGTGGAGGACTAAGGAGGGAGGAGAAGGTGAAAAACAGTTTCCTAAGGTTAGAGGCAGAAGTTTGAAATTTAGAGTGATAGAAAGTAACTTTAGCATCAGATATAGAGGAAGAGAAGGAAGAGAGGAGGGAGTGAAAGGATGATAGGTCCTCTGGAAGTTTTTCTAAATTTTTGCTCAGCTGCCCACAGCCCTGTTCTGTAAGTTCGCAATGAGTCACTCAGCCATGGAGCAGGAGGGGAGGGCCGAGCCGGCCAGGAGGAAAGGAGAGAGTGCAAATCATAGGATGCAGAAAGTGAGGAGAGTAGAGTCAACGAGGCAGAATCAGGAGACGGGGGAGAAGGATTTAGCAGAAGGGAGAGATGATAGGGTAGAAGAGGAGAGAATAGTGGGAGAGAGAGAGTGAAGATTGTGATGGCTCATGACCATCTGGATAGGGGCTGAATGGCTATGGTTGGAAGAAAGGGAGACAGAAAAGGAAACAAAGTAGTGATCAGAGACCTGGTGGGCGGTTGAAGAGAGATTTGTAGGCGAACAGAGGAGGTCAATGTGAGGTCAAGCATATTGCCTGCCTTGTGAGTGGGATGGGACTGGGAAGGTCAAAACAAGCAAGGAGGGGGAAAAAAAGAGTTGGAAAGAAATTAATCAAAAGCAGGCGTCAGGAGGTTGAAGTCACCCAGTACGAAAAGGGGTGAGCCATCATCAGGAAATTATCTTATCAAGGTGTCAGGCTCATTGAGGAACTCTCTAAGGGCACCTGGTGGGAAATAGATGACAACAATGCTAAGCTTGGGTGGACAACTGACAGTGACAGCATGGAATTCAAATGAGGAGATGGACAGGTAGGTGTGGGAGAAAAGAGAAAATATCCACTTTGGAGAGATGAGTAGCCCTGTGCCACCACCGCAACGACCAGATGCTGTCGGACTATGAGAGAAAAACTTGAAAATCAGATGAAGAGAGCAGCTGGAGTACCAGTGTTCTCTGGGGTGACCCATGTCTCCATCAGGGCCAAAAAGTCAACTGACTGAAGGGCAGCATGTGTCAGACTCCAGTAAGTCTAGCTGTCGCCATTGGCGTCGGCTAATGGGGATCCTAATCATTTTAAAAAGCATAGGCTGAGATGAACTCTGGGTTCTTGACCAGGAATTCCACATGGGTTGTGTGAGCAGGGTATACTAAATTAGAAGGGTTGCAGCCAAGGGGTGGGGAGTGTCTGTAAAGCCTACAGGGAGAGGAGCGAACAGATATATAAAACACACACAGTTGATAAAGCAAAATGAGATAATCTGAAAATAACTAGGTAAGATACTCAAGTGAGAAAGTGTGGAGCCTTTCTCTTTTTTTCCTTCCTCAAATATCTCAGCAGAACTGCCTTTGTTTCGGTGACGGTCTTAGTTTTGCAACAAGACCGCAGTTGACAGCTACCACTGAGAAAACAAGGGAGACTGAAGTACTAACACTATTCCCTTGCAGAGGTGAAGAGCACCTAGCCTAGCGCTTAAGAGTGTCGGGCCAGTAACCAGAAGGTTTCTGTTTCAAATCCCCAATACAGCCACTGATTATGAAGACAACAACAGTCACAAATTGCCCCGCCCCTTAATCATGGTTGATGTGTCAACAATCATCTGCAAGTTAATAGCAGCCAGCGCTCACACACTGGGAAGACAGGCAGCACTTAAAGTAGATGGCCCTAGCTAGCAATAAGACAACAACTGATTAAGACAAAAATTATACTTATCACTCCTGGAGATATCAGGAGTCCTCTAGCTGTAGAATGAAGCATACTGAGATGGCGCCTGAGAAACTCTTCTTATGTTTTGAACATACAATGAGCTCATGCTGTTTTCTGTATTCCATAGTAGGGCTGGCACAATTACCTTATAACAATGTAACCGACAGTTATGGGTGAAGACCAAATAAAATAACTGTTTTTGTTTGCTTTGTGGAACGAACAGCTGACTGAAGACGGCACAGACAGGCATCCAATGCGTTTGAGTCTGTTTCTGCGATAGCATGGACTCTTAACAATGTGATGAAACTTTGTTGCTCCTTGCCGAAACAAGCAAGGTGTTGTAGCAAAGAAGTATTCGGTTGCCTTGGCAATGCCCCCCTCCCTGCAGCACCAGCACACATATACAATACCGTTCAAATGTTTGGGGTCACTTAGAAATGTCCTTGTTTTTGAAAGAAAATAATAATAATTGCCCATTAAAATAACATCAAATTGATCAGAAATACTGTGTAGACATGGGTAATGTTGTAAATGACTATTGTAGCAACTATGTTAGCACAGCTGAAAACTGTTGTGCTGATTAAAGAAGCAATAAAACTGTCCTTCTTTAGACTAGTTGAGTATCTGGAGCAAAAAAGACAGGCAAAATGGCCAGAAACAAAGAACTTTCTTCTGAAACAAAGAACTTTCTTCTGAAACAAAGAACTTTCTTCTGAAACTCGTCAGTCTATTCTTGTTCTGAGAAATGAAGGCTATTCCATGCGAGAAATTGCCAAGAAACTGAAGATCTCGTACAACGCTGTGTACTACTCCCTTCACAGAACAGCGCAAACTAGTGGGAGGCCCCGGTGCACAACTGAGCAAGAGGACAAGTACATTAGAGTGTCTAGTTTGAGAAACAGACGCCTCACAAGTCCTCAACTGGCAGCTTCATTAAATAGTACCCGCAAAACACAAAACAACTGCAAAAGGGTTTTCTAATGATCAATTAGCCTTTTAAAATGATAAACTTGGATTAGCTAACACAACGTGACATTGGAACACAGGAGTGATGGCCGCTGATAATGGGCCTCTGTACGCCTATTTAGATATTCCATTGAAAATCTGCCGTTTCCAGCTACAATAGTCATTTACAACATTAATAATGTCTACACTGTATTTCTGATCAATTTGATGTTATTTTAATGGACAAAAAAGTTTTTCTTTCAAAAACAAGGACATTTCTAAGTGACTCCAAACTTTTGAACGGTAGTGTATATATAATGGATGTATATGGCAGCACATGCAGTCAGGAGCGGAGGAGAACATTTAAAAATATATATTCAAAAATAACAATAACCGTCATCCAAAATTCCATGACCATCACAGCCCTATTCTATAGGAAGACGTGCTTTAGAAACACATCCTAAAACATCCGCCAATTTGCTCACATGTCAAAATATGGCTGTTCAGCAACAATACTGTAGCAGGCTGGCCTTCAGAAGTTGCTGACCCTGCTAAAAGGCTGACATTATTGATCTGTGCTTTGCTGTCACAAATGCACAATGTTGATATGGTTTTAGTGCTGCTGCAGCAGAGGGCTCTTCAGATCCAGTGCAGAACAGAGCACTGGCTTCTGCAGCAGTGAGATGAGCCTGTTGTCATAGTAATAAAGAGAGATGGTTGGAAAACAAGCCTCTGCACAAAGACACTGCACTGTGCTAACTCATAATTACCTATCCCTCACAGTCACACCTCATCATTTTAAAATAATTATTTTCACCCCTCCATATCATCTACAATGCTCTGAATTAGATGGTCCCACATTGTGCGTCACCTCATTGTTAATCGTTAGATTACAGCTCTCCACCTACTTCATTAGTGCGTGAGGTGTTATGTTTACATCCACTAGAGGAAGACGTTTGGGGGAGCTGCATTTCCCTGCAACATCATTTTGTGATAAAAAAACTTTGTGTGAAGCGTTCTGTGAACACAGTGGTCGTTTTGAAAAGGGTCTCTGCAGTACGCTCGTATTACTCATGGTGCTGCACCCACAAAACTGGGGGTCAATACCCCCTGTGATCCATGGAGAGTCAGATTTTGGAGAAAAAGCTCCTACGCTTTATGGATCAGCGTCTAGTGGGCAGCAGGGAGGCAAACAAGCAGCCCCTAGTGGGCAGCAGGCAGGCAAACAGGCAGGCAGCCCCTGGCTACATTGGCTCAGAAAGGAGAGTGGGTGGAAAGAAGAGAACTGCAGCCATGCTAATCCTTTGAAGGAGGCAAGACTCACAGTAAAGCGTTTGGAAAATGGGTGCATATTTCCAAATTGACAGACATTTTAGTAGGGAGTGAGTGATATGTGAAACACGTATTTGACACTGGCCTGAATCAAAGCTACATGACATCTTGACAATAATTCTGAATAGGGCAAATAATCTGTGTGCTGAAGTAACTTGGAAAAATATCTAGTTTAATGTATTCTGGATTGAATGTAGATAAATCCCCCCCCCCCCCCCCCTAACAAAGTGAGAATTATCCCTCACAGTCACTATTCAACAAAGTACAGTATATTTTATTTTATTTATTTATTTAACCTTTATTTAACTAGGAAAGTCAGTTAAGAACAAATTATTATTTGCAATGACGGCATACACCGGCCATATCCCTAAATTCACCAACATAAACATGCTATGTAGGCTGGCTATAGTAGCTCATCTTGAAGAACAAGCTTAAGTAATATGTCAAATCTCAATAAAGAAAGAGACAGAAAAATAAATTAACGTTTTGAGTTCTACACCACGATAATCACTCACTCAACGCGTGTTAAAAACTCCTGTAGCCTACAAACTGAGTGGGTCTCATTGGGAAACACACTAGGTTGCATACTGCGTGTTCCATACTGCGTGCCACAAACTGGTTGCAACTGGTAGAGTTGTGAAATACATTGGTACACCACTGTAGCCTGTTGTCTTTTCTTATACAGCACATAGGCTAGCTTTCTAAAGTAGTCACTCTTTTGGGGGGTCCAATGTAGGCTACTATTAGTGCTTCAATCGCTATACACTCTTAGAAAAAATGGTTATTCGGCTGTCCGCATGAGAGAAGCTTTTTTGGTTCCAGGTAAAACCCTTTTTGGTTTCAGGTAGAACCATTTTGGGTTCCACGTAGAACCCTCTGTGGAAAGGTTCTACGTGGAACCCAAAATGGTTCTACATGGAACCAAAAGGGTTCGACCTGAAACCAACAAGAGTTCTTCAAAGGTTTATCCTATTGGGGACAGCTGAAGAACCATTTTAGGTTCTAGATAGCACCTTTTTTTCTAAGAGTGTACCACATCTGTCACTTCAAATATTAACAGAAAAATAAGCTTGATTTGAGTACATTAGAGTACAGTAGTCTATAGGGATAGTAGCCTGTTGTAAAATCGAAGACACTCGTGATCAGTCGCCTAATTGATTATATATAGTCAAGCATAGGCTACAGTAGGCCCTACATACATTAATAATAGAAAATTGAACTTAGGCTACATTTACTTACCTTCAAATAGTGTTTTCCCATGGTTCCGCGAAAACATTAATTAATAGTCATATAGATCAATGTACATAAGTTATATACTATATAAAAACATTAAAACTTACTCCAAAGTAAGGGAGGGGATTTTCAGCTTGTCTCTCCTCGACTTCATCCTTCTACGACTCCTGCCAAGAGGGACCTCCGTTGACTGCTGCTTGCACTTCACTTGTTACGGTGCGCCACTGGTGATTTCGCGAACCGTTTTTCTATCATCGTTAGGCGGGACCAAAAAATAACTATCATGTAGCTATCGTTTATCAGTAGCTTCAGCACATCGTCGCTAACTAGTATAAACACAACATGTCAAGGAAGGCAAACTCAACATAGGCAATCCGTTTCTGAAAAGGCGCGCGTCAAGTGTGTAGTCCAAAGCGCACCAGTGAAGAACTGTGGCGCAATAGCGCCGTTGAAACCGTGGTCACCACCAGGGATGGACTGGGACCAGAAATCGGCACAGGCATTTCTATCACACCAACGCACCAGCCCATCTGTAATTTGCCAGAATTGCCCTGTCGCCATCCCTTCTCACCAGACTATGGGGCGAGGGTAATGGTGAGGGTGTTGATCAAGGTAATCAATCGGCCCTGGAGAAGATGTTGGAAGAGAAAAATTGTCAAAGAAAATATTTATAAATGTTGAGAGAGTAAGATTAATTGACCTCCTAAATTAAGGGATAGTTAATCCAAATTACAAAATTAAATGTGTCTTTCCTTGCCCTGTAAGCAGTCTTTTTACCTGGCCACTGTTTTAAATGCTAACTTTTTAGCATTTGAGGCACAGAACCAATGCAAGTCAATGGTACCTTTATTAGAATGTTTTAGTCTTCATGTCCATATCATCTATAGTAAGAGTTTACACAATACATTTTTAGACACTTTAGGATGATTTGGACATGAAGCACTGATATAGGTACCATTGACATGCAATGGATTTGTGTCACAAATCCTAAAAAGGTTAGCATTTGAAAAAAAATACAGTGGTCAGTTAACAAAATGAAAGCATGGATTGCTGTCATACTTTGTCCATACACTCTTAGAAAAAAGGGTTCCAAAAGGGTTCTTCGGCTGTCCCTATAGGATAATCCTTTTTGCTTCCAGGTAGAACCCTTTTTGCTTCCAAGTAAAACCCATTTTGATTCCAGGTAGGATTCTTTTGGGTTCCATATAGAACCCTCTTTGTGGAAAAGGTTCTACATGGAACCCAACAGGGTTATATCTGGAACCAAAAAGGGTTCATCAAAGTGTTCTCCTATGGGGACAGTCGGAGAACAGTTTTAGGTTCTAGTTAGCACCTTTTTTTAGCCAGCTCAGGCTAAACCAATGACGGTGTGCAATCTGAAATAACATGCAAATTGATGTGCATAATTATAGCCCGGGATAGCCGTCAGTAGGCAACTTACTGACGCACCACACCCGACAACATAATCACAAGCTGTTGCTCAAGATAAGGACTGTTGGTAGCCTATCCCAAAGCTGCTCCAGGAATTCCTCTCAGACTACTATGTTACCACCAGAGCCATATCTACCCTGTATATTAGTCTCTATTAGATTTCTGTGTGTGTATGTTTGTGTTTCTGTGTGTGTGTGTGTTTCTGTGTGTGTGTGTGTTTCTGTGTGTGTGTGTGTGTGTGTGTGTGTGCTCCTGTGTGCCCTTGTGTGCAGTGCATGTTTGTGTGTGCGAGTGTGTGCTGTGCATTTGTGTGCGTGCTGTGCATGGTTGTATGTGCTGTAGACGTGTGCATGTTTGCATGAGCGTGTGTCTGGGCATGTGCGTGCTAATTAGGTTTCATGATTATATCTTATTCTACAACAATGTAGACAACATTGGTTACTAATGCAGCACATACTAGTGGTTGCTAGGAGCCTGCACACACTCCAGATTTGACCCTATGCATCTGTGATATTCAAAGCTTGCTTGGAAAGACACATTTTGGAATACCTGAACATCTCCCCTACATGCCAATAATCAAACCACAACTCTCTCTCGAAAGCATAATGTATTAAAGCATTGTCACACATTGACTAATGGGATATTTAGTGTAAAACGTTGACATTAGAACGAAGAAAAAGAGATCCTATGTTCAGTATACATTATCAAAATGGAGGACATAAGTGGAGGTTTCCTGTTTATGCTTTTCTCTTGTTTTGAGAAGCTTGGTGCTTGGAACAGCTAAAGAGAACAGGTTCCTCTGTTACCATGGTGACAAGGGCTATACCTTCGCCTCACTCTTTTCTAACTATCTCTTCGCTATCCGGATGGACGTTTAGGCAGAACAGAAAACAAGAGTGCAACAAGTGAGCCACAGCTAACGTTGCTTTAAAAATTCATTAATGAATTCAATTTAACTTTATTGTCAACATATTTGAATTAACCAGTCATTAAAACAGCATTTCAAATGGCGCAGGAGCATGATTACTCTGGATTTTGAGTTTGCTTCATGTTTTGATTTATTCAGTTCAGGTCCTTATATTCAGTGGTGTAAAGTACTTAAGTAAAAATACCTAAAAGTGCTACTTAAGAAGTTTTTTTTGTTTTTTTATATAATATAATTTTTTTGTTTATATTTTTGACAACTTTTACTTCACTACATTCCTAAAGAAAATCTTGTACTTTTTACTCCATACATTTTCCCTGACAACCAAAAGTACTCGTTAAATTTTAAATGCTTAGCAGGACAGGAAAATTGTCAAATTCACGCACAAAGAACACATGGTCATCCCTACCGCTCCTGGCCTGACGGACTCACTAAACACAAACGCATCTTTTGTGAATAATGTTTGAGTATTGAAGTGTACCCCTGGCTCTCCGTAAATTTGAATGGTGTTGTCTGCTTTGCTTAATATAAGGAATTTTAAATGATTTATACTTATATTTTAGCAATTAGGTTTACTTTTGATACTTAAGTATATTTAAAACCAAATACTTTTGACTTTTACTCAAGTAGTATTTTACTAGCTGACTTTCATTTTTACTTGAGTAACTTTCTATTAAGATATCTATACTTTTACTCAAGTATGACAATTGGGTACTTTTTCCACCACTGCTGATATTGTACTTCACATTTAGCAAAAAAATAATTTGTTCACGATAGTGTCATATCATCTGAAAAGACACCAGTCTTTCTATAATTAAACGAATCAAATGAGTCAGCAATGATATACAGTCAGGTCCCAAAATGATTGCTTATCCTTGCTAAAGATTAGCCGAAAATATTGTATTAAATAAATAATACAAATGCTCAGCTATATTGTATGCAAACAAAAAGGGAAATTATATTATTTTATACTCATAAAATGTTAAAAATATTTTGTTTAAATCTAAAAAAGATAGGGGTCAAAACTATTGGCACTCCTGTTTTCAACACCTTTCAATATCTCACCTTGCTAGGATAACGTTTTTATAAAATGTTTTATGTGATTAGAGAAAAGGTTGGGATGGATCTTAGACCTGCATAAACTCGTAGAAAAAAAGGTGCTATCTAGAACCTAAAAGGGTTATTCGGCTGTCCCCATAGGAGAATCCTTTAAAGAACACTTTTTGATTCCAGGTAAATCCTTTTGGTTACAGGTAGACCTATTTTGGGTTCCACAGAGGGTTCTACGTGGAACCAAAAATAATTATACCTGGAACCAAAAACGGTTCTCCAATGGTAACAGCCGAAGAACCCTTTTGGAAACCTTTTTTGATATCATTCAACTCCCAGGTTTTCAATGGGGTTCAAGTCCAGAGACTGAGCAAAATGTTGATTTTGTGGTCAATTAACCATTTCTTGGATTTCTTTCAGTCACAGACTGATCCCACCACGGTGTGCCAGAGAGCGCTACAGGAGGTCCTTCCTGCCGGCGGCTATTAGACTATATAATGCCTCACAGGGGTGCCGTGCCGTCGGCAACATAGATCTGGAACTGTTGGGGTGCTAGGACCTAGTTTAACAATAATTCATCCATCCGTGAGTAACTCTGGTCCGTCAGCACTCATTCACTCAGGACCTATTTATTCATGCAGGTCTGTATATACATACTCATGTACAGTTGTTATATCATATCACGTGCAATATTGCTAGTAATTCTTGGACCTAACCTACGTAGGCATTCACTCAGGAATGCATATTAGTATCCTGTCAGTTGCACCTTTTCTCATTGCTTTTAGTATATTGAATGTGCAATACGTGCAGTTGTCTGTAATTAAACCCTGCGCACTAAGGACTGTATTTTAAGGGAATTACTATTATTACCCCAAATTATATCATACACACATTTAGCTATTAAAGTATCTCTTCCTGTCATTTACCTGTACAGTATGTGTAACCATGCAAGTATTCACTTATCTGTAAATATAACTGTATACTTACCTGTACAGCTAATTTAACCATGCAAAATGTTCACTTACCTGTTCATTTAGCCAGTCTGTCTATTAAGTAAACTATTATTATTACCCTCGCTCATATCATAAGCATTTTTAGCTACTGAAGTATTTCTCTGTACAGTATAGTTAACCATCCAACATCCACCAATGTATAGTGTACATATTCAGCCAACCACCCATACTATGCAATATCTTTTTATAGCTTTTTTTTTGCACTCCAGATATCTTGTATTTCTATACTTTTTCATACTGCCGCTCTATGTATCATGTACCGTGTATCTGTCTTTTGTGTACTTTCGTTGTGGCATTTTGCACCTGCCCTGTGTTTTGTTGTAGCTGCTTGACAATGAAATTTCCCCCCCGGGATCAATAAAGTAACTCTCTATCTATCTATCTATCTATCTATCTATCTATCTATCTATCTATCTATCTATCTATCTATCTATCTATCTATCTATCTATCTATCTATCTATCTATCTATCTATCTATCTATCTATCTATCTATCTATCTATCTATCTATCTATCTATCTATCTATCTATCTATCTATCTATCTAAATGTGTGCTTGGGGTTATTGTCTTGCTAGAAGATTAAACCAGGTTGTAATTGACCACAAAATCGGAGATTTGTGTGCCGCCACCTGGTTGTCAGAAGGGGGAAGGAGAAAAGTAGTTGAGTGTCATCCGCATAGCAATGAAAGGAGAAACCATGTGAGGATAATATGACAGAGACGAGTGACTCGGTATATAGAGAAAAGTGGAGAATGCCTAGAACCGAGCCCTGACTTCTGTCATCATGAAGTGCTTTGAGAGACTAGTAAAGGATCATATCACCTCTACCTTATCTGTCACCCTAGACCCACTTCAATTTGCTTACCACCCTAATAGATCCACAGACAATGCAATCGCCATCACACTGCACACTGCCCTATCCCATCTGGACAAGAGGAATACCTACAGTTGAAGTCGGAAGTGTACATACACTTAGGTTGAACTCATTAAAACTCATTTATAACCACTCCACAGATTTCATGTTAACAAACTATAGTTTTGGCAAGTCGGTTAGGACATCTACTTTGTGCACGACACAAGTAATTCTTCCAACAATTGTTTACAGACAGACTATTTCACTTATAAACCACTATATCTCAATTCCAGTAGGTCAGAAGTTTACATACACTAAGTTGACTGTGCCTTTAAACAGCTTGGAAAATTCCAGAAAATTATGTCATGGCTTTAGAAGCTTCTGATAGGCTAATTGACATAATTTAGTCAATTGGAGGTGTACCTGTGGATGTATTTCAAGGCATACATTCAATCTCAGTGCCTCTTTGCTCTGACATCATGGGAAAATCAAAAGAAATCAGCCAAGACCTTCTTCCTTGGGAGCAATTTCCAAACGCCTGAAGGTACCATGTTCATCTGTACAAACAATAGTACGCAAGTATAAACACCATGGGACCACGCAGCCGTCATATCGCTCAGGAAGGAGACGTGTTCTGTCTCCTAGAGATGAACGTACTTTGGTGTGAAAAGTGCAAATCAATCCCAGAACAACAGCAAAGGACCTTGTGAAGATGCTGGAGGAAACAGGTACAAAGTATCTATATCCACAGTAAAACGAGTCCTGTATTGACATGACCTGAAAGGCCGCTCAGCAAGGAAGAAGCCACTGCTCCAAAACCGCCATAAAAAGACAGACTACGGTTTGCAACTGCACATGGGGACAAAGGTTGTACTTTTTGGAGAAATGCCCTCTGGTCTGATGAAACAAAAATAGAACTGTTTGGCCATAATGACCATTGTTATGTTTGGAGGCAAAATGGGAAGGCTTGCAAGCCAAAGAACACCATCCCAACCGTGAAGCACAGGGGTGGCAGCATCATGTTGTGGGGGTGCTTTGCTGCAGGAGGGACTAGTGCACTTCACAAAATAGATGGCATCATGAGGAAGGAAAATTATGTGGATATATTGAAGTAACATCTCAAGACATCAGTAAGGAAGTTAAAGCTTGGTCTCAAATGGGTCTTCCAAATGAACAATGACCCCAAGCATACTTCCAAAGTTGTGGCAAAATGGCTTAAGGACAACAAAGTCAAGGTATTGGAGTGGCCATCACAAAGCCCTGACCTCAATCCTATAGAAAATGTGTGGGCAGAACTGAAAAAGCTTGTGCGAGCAAGGAGGCCTACAAACCTGATTCAGTTACACCAGTTCTGTGAGGAGGAATGGGCCAAAATTCACCCAACTTATTGTGGGAAGCTTGTGGAAGGCTACCCGAAACGTTTGACCCAAGTTAAACAATTTAAAGGCATTGCTACCAAATACTAATTGAGTGTATGTAAACTTCTGACCCACTGGGAATGTGATGAAAGAAATAAAAGCTGAAATAAATCATTCTCTGTACTATTATTCTGACATTTCACATTCTTAAAATAAAGTGGTGATCCTAACTGACCTAAGACATGGCATTTTTACTAGGATTAAACATCAGGAATTGTGAAAAACTGAGTTTAAATGTATTTGACTAAGTTGTATGTAAACTTCTGACTTCAACTGTATGTAAGAATGCTGTTCATTGACTATAGCTCAGCATTCAACACCATAGTACCCTCTAAGCTCATCATTAAGCTTGAGGCCCTGGGTCTAAACCCCGCCCTGTGCAACTGGGTCCTGGACTTCCTGACGGGCCGCCCCCAGGTGGTGAAGGTAGGAAACAACACCTCCACTTTGCTGATCGTCAACACTGGGGCCCCTCAAGGGTGCATGCTCAGCCCACTCCTGTACTCCCTGTTCACCCATGACTGCCTGGCCAAGCACGCCTCCAACTCAATCATCAATTTTGCAGACGACACAACAGTAGTAGGCTTGATTACCAACAATGACATGACAGCCTACAGGGAGGAGGTGAAGGCTCTGGGAGTGTGGAGCCAGGAAAATAACCTCTCACTCAATGTCAACAAAACAAAGGAGCTGATCGTAGACTTCAGGAAACAGCAGAGGGTGCACCCGCCTATCCACATCAATGGGACAGCAGTGGAGAAGGTGGAAAGCTTCAAGTTCCTCTGCGTACACATCACTGTCATACTGAAATGGTCCACCTACATAGACAGTGTGGTGAAGAAGGCGCAACAGCGCCTTCAACCTCAGGAGGCTAAAGAAATTTGGCTTGGTACCTAGAACCCTCACAAACTTTTACAGATGCACAATTGTGAGTATCCTGTCGGGCTGTATCACTGCCTGGTGCGGCAACTGCACCGCCCGCAACTGTAGGGCTCTCCAGAGGGTGGTGCGGTCTGCCCAACGCATTACCGGTGGCAAACTGCCTGCCCTCCAGGACACCTACAGCACCTCAAGTCACAAGAAGGCCAAAAAGATCATCAACCACCCGAGCCACTGCCTGTTCACCCCGCTATCATCCAGAAGGTGAAGTCAGTACAGGTGCATCCAAGCTGGGATCGAGAGACTGAAAAACAGCTTCTATCTCAAGGCCATCAGACTGTTAAATAGCCATCACTAGCACATTAGAGGCTGCTGCCTATAGACATAGACTAGAAATCACTGGCCACTTTAAGAAGTGGAACACTAGTCACTTTAATAATGTTTACATATCTTGCATTACTCATCTCATATGTATATTGACACAACGACAGAAATGTGGGACCCAAAAGTGGACACGGAGGCAGAAAGATGATCCAATATTTAATAAAGGATAAGGCACAAGGCAGTCTCGTAGTGGTTGACAGACAAGGTTCGTAACAGGGAATCAGAAGATCAGTAGTCCAATAAGGGAAGGGCAGGCTCGTAGTAGTAGTTCAGGCAAGGTTCGGTAACGGGGATCAGATGGATGGCAGTACAGAGGAGTAGACAGGCTCGTAATCCGTAACACAGGCAGAGTTCGTTAGCAGGAGATCAGAAGGTCGAAGGCACAGGAGGGGGTAGACAGGCTCGTAATCCAAAAAACAGGTAGAGGTCCAAATACCAGGAAAAAGGACTGGCAGAGTTAGTAACACAAAACGGGGAACGCTGGAACGAATGTACTAGACAAGACAATCTGGCAAATGCCAACAGAACGCAAGGAACTAAATACCAAAATGATTAATGAGGATAGGGTGCACCTGGTGTGGGGAGGGGACAAACACAGACAGGTGAAACATATCAGGGCATGACATATATACTGTATTCTATCCTATTCTACAGTATCTTAGTCTATGCTGCTCCGTATATGTACACAACCGGTCAAAAGTTTTAGAACACCTACTCATTCAAGGTTTTTTTTTTTTTCCATATTATGGCAAGAACAGCTCAAATAAGCAAAGAGAAACGACAGTCCATCATTACTTTAAGACATGAAGGTCAGATAATACGGAAAGTTTCAAGACCTTTTAATGTTTCTTCAAGTGCGGTCGCAAATACCATCAAACGCTTTGATGAAACTGGCTCTCATGAGGACCGCCTGTCACGAAATGGGGTTTGGAGAGACCAAGACGCAGCGCAGGGATAGTAGTTCGACATATTTTCTTATTTATTTTATATATTAATCGAAACAAATGGCGAACTACAGGATACTAACTGAAACTATAAACTAACATCACATTCACAAAAACACACGGAATGAACGGACGTAACAAAAAGAACACTTACTTCACCTGTGACTGCGACATATACCTCGACATGTACGATAACGACCCACACCAGCGTGAGGGACAGACTCAACATATATTGGATCCCTAATTAGAGACAACGGGTAGCAGCTGCCTCTAATTAGAGATTCACCCAAACCAACAAAGAAACAGAAAAGAACGACACTGTCAGACTCTGACCATAGCTACATAGAGAAGCCTATTGCTTCTCTATGGCCAGAGCCTGACACCGCCACAGGAATGGAAGACCCAGATTTACCTCTGCTGCAGAGGATAAGTTCATTAGAGTTACCAGCCTCAGAAATTGCAGCCCAAATAAATGCTTCACTGAGTTCAAGTAACAGACACATCTCAACATCAACTGTTCAGAGGAGACTGTATGAATCAGGCCTTCATGGTTGAATTTCTGCAAAGAAACCTCTACTAAAGGACACCAAAAAGAAGAAGAGACTTGCTTGGGCCAAGAAACACGAGCAATGGAGATTAGACCGGTGGAAATTTGTCCTTTGGTCTGGAGTCCAAATTAGAGATTTTCTTGGGTGAACGGATGATATTTCCCACCATAAAGCATGGAGGAGGAGGTGTTATGATGTGGGGGTGCTTTGCTGGTGACAGTGTCTGGAATTTATTTAGAATTCAAGGCACAGCATTCTGCAGCGATACGCCATCCCATCTGGTTTGGGCTTAGTGGGACTATCATTTGTTTTTCAGCAAGACAATGACCCAACACACCTCCAGTCTGTGTAAGGGCTATTTTACCAAGAAGGAGAGTGATGGAGTGCTGCATTAGATGACCTGGCCTCCACAATCGCCTGAACTCAACCCAATTGAGATGGTTTGGGATAAGTTGGACCACAGAGTGAAGGAAAAGCAGCCAACAAGTGCTCAGCATATTTGGGAACTCCTTCAAGACTGTTGGAAAATAATTCCAGGTGAAGCTAGTTGAGAGAATGCCAAGAGTGTGCAAAGCTGTCATCAAGGTAAAGGGTGGCTATTTGAAGAATTTGCTTAACCCTTTTTTGGTTACTACATGATTTCATATGTGTTATTCTACAATGTAGAAAATAGTAAAAAATAAAGAAAAACCCTTGTGTTCTAAAACTTTTGACCGGTACTGAAATTGTTAGATATTACTTGTTAGATATTACTGCACTGTCGGAGCTAGAAACAGAATAATTTCGCTACACCCTCAATAACATCTGCTAAACACGTGTGTGACCAATAACATTTGATTTGATTTCGGGGATACCAGTAGTGACAGCATTTGGTGCAGACACAGATCCTCTCGACGTCACCTGGTAGGAGCGGCCTGCGCAGAGTCTGAGACACCCAGCGCTGAGAGGGTGGAGAGGAGGATCTGATGGTTCACAGTGTCGAAGGCAGCGGACAGATCTAGGAGAGCAGAGAAGGGAGTCAGCTTTGGCAGAGTGGAGAGCCTCTGTGAAACAGAGGAGAGCGGTTTCAGGTGAGTGAGCCGTCTTGAAGCCTGACTAGTTAGGGTCAAGAAGATCGCTCTGAGAGAGATAACGAGAGAGTTGTTCAAAGACAATTGTGCAATGTTTTGGAAATAAAAGAAAGAAGGGACATCGGTCTGTAATTTCTGACGTCAGAGGGGTCAAGTGTTGATTTCTTGAGGAGGGGAGCGACTCTGGCCATCTTGAAGTCAGAGGGGACGCAGCTAGTGGTGTTATGGAAATTCTAACCAATAAGGAGATACTTAATTACGAATTGCAATAAGGAAGTTGGTCAACCCCACAGTCTTGAGTGCAAGATCGAGAGCTTAAAATCATACAGAGAGTACAGGGTCTTATATAGCAGACCTAAAAATGCTTAGTCATGGCCGGTTCCGACTCCTCCCCGGCAGATTGGGGCATCATAAAGCTACTTGCTTTAAGCAGAGAGCTCTTTACCATCACTAAGCCCCTATACTAAGCTCCTATTATAAAGCTACAAATACTTATATAGGTATATCTAATAGATCCTGCAAACATCCCTCACAGTGGTCAGGGATGAGTTGATGAGGGAAGTGAGGAATGGGAGAAGGTCTCCAGAGATGGTCTGGAGAAGGGAGGAGGGGATGGGGTCAAGCGGGCCGGTAGTCATCACTAGACGCAGGATTTCATCTGGAGTGAGGGGGAGAAAGAGGTTAAGGTGTAGGCTAGTTCTGTGAGAGTTGGACCAGTGTACTCAATAGGCTGAGTGAATAAGGAGCTGATGTTGTCAATCTCTTTTTCAAAGTGGTTGACAAAGTCATCCACAGAGATGGAGGAGGGAGGGGAGGAGGTGGAGGACTAAGGAGGGAGGAGAAGGTGGAAAAGAGTTTGCTAGGGTTAGAGGCAGAAGCTTTACAATTAGAGTGATAGAAAGTGACTCTAGCAGCGGATTTGCCCATTCATCCTTCCTTCAATTATGTGAAGTTTGCCAGTACCCTTTTCTGAAAAGCAGCCCCACACCATGATGTTCCCACATCCAACCTTCACTGTTGGTATGGTGTTTTTAGGGTGATGTGTAGTGCCATTTCTCCTTCAAACATGGTGTGTATTATGACATCCAAACAGTTCAATTTTCATCTGACCACACTATATTCTCCCAGTATTTCACTGGCTTTTCCAAATGTTGTGCAGCAAACTTTAAACGAGCATCAACTTGCTTTTTTTTTAGCAATGGAGTCTTGCATGGTGAGCGTGCATACAGGCCATGGCGGTGGAGTGCATTACTTACTGTTTTCTTTGAGACAACAGTACCTGCTAATTGCAGGTCTTTTTGAAGCTCTCCACAAGTGGTCCTTGGCTCTTGGACAACTCTTCTGATTATTCTTTTCACTCCTCTGTCAGAAATCTTGCGAGGAGCACCTGGTCGAGGCAAATGTATGGTGAAATGATTGTCTTTCCACTTCCGTATTATGGCCCCAACAGTGCTCACTGGAACATTCAGAAGCTTAGAAATGCGCCTATAACCAATGTCATCATTATGTTTTGCAACAATTAGGTTGTGAAGGTCTTGAGACAGCTCTTTGCTTTTACCCATCTTGAGATGTGTCTTGTGTGACACCTTGGCAATGAGACCTTTTTGTAGGCCATCAGTTGGGACTGAACCAGCTGATATTAATTTGCACTGACAGGGGGCTGGATTGCTTTTTAATTACTGATAGTTTTCAGCTGTTGTCTTGGCTTTCCATGCCTTTTTGCACCTCCATTTCTTCATGTGTTCAATACTTTTTCCCTGTGTCATTTCACATTATTACACATAACTTAATTTCTGAACTTATTTGTTTTGGTTTCATGTATGGATTACTTGGGTTGTTACCAACATCTGGTGAAAATGTCATGTCAATAGCACCTTTGGAAATATATTTACTGAGAAAAATGGTGACGTGTTCAATACTTATTTCACCCGCTGTATATACTTTATAGTCCCATGCAGGAAAAGATAGACTAGAATAGCTTGCTGAACTTTTTTTTTGCATTTCTTATACCAATAGACTATTCGAAGAGGGACGTATGCTCTAGTTTGCTGAATGTTAAATACAGCAGCCAACGGAACTCATAACCAATATTGTTCAAGCATGTCATTAGAATGATGAAGATGATGACAACAAAACGTATTTCATTTAACTTTTGAAAGCGAGGAATGATTGAAGCAACAATAGAGAGAGAAAGAGGAGGTAGGCTAATAACATTAGGGGAAATATTATGAATGGTGGTGTAAAGTACTTAAGTAAAAATACTTGAAAGTACTACTTAAATAGTTTTTGGGGGTATTTGTACTTTACTTTACTATTCATATTTTTGTCAATTTTTACTTTTACTTCACTATATTCCTAAAGAAAACAATGTACTTTGTACTCCATACATTTTCCCTGACACCCAAAAGTACTAGTTACATTTTGAATGCTTAGCAGGACAGAAAATTTGTCCAATTCACACACTTATCAAGAACATCCCTGGTCATCCCTACTGCCTCTGATCTGGCGGAATCACTAAACACAAATGCATCCTTTGTAAATGATGTCTGAGTGTTGCAGTGTGACCCTGGCTATCCGTAAAAGAATAAAACTGTGCCTTCTGGTTTGCTTAATATAAGGAATGTGAAATGATTTATACTTTTACTTTTACTTTTGATACTTAAGTATATTTTAGCAACTACATTTACTTTGATACATTAGTATATTTAAAACCAAATACTTTTAGACTTTTACTGAAGTAGTATTTTTCTGTGTGACTTTACTTTTACTCAAGTAAGACAATCAGGTACTTTTTCCACCACTGTCTACTAATTATACAAATATGTATATTTTGAAATCAAAATCAAATTCGCTAGCCTATATTTGTAACTTTGCAGGCCGCATGTGCTACACCAGAATCACATGTTCTCTCAGCTTTATCATGGTTTGAACAAGGTGTGTAATTCCAGTCCATAAAATACAGTATAATACAGTACAGTATAATACAGTACAGTATTCTGGTGTAGCACATGCTTACTCTCCAAAACTCTTTAGCATGCCATTTCTAACCAACTCTCCTGCTATCTCTCTCAGAATGGCCTTCTTGATCCTAACCAGTCAGGTTTCAAGACTGGTCATTCAACTGAGACTGCTCTTCTCTGTGCCAGGACAGCGGAGTCACTGACCACCTTACGGAGACACTTGAAACCCTACCTCTTTAAGGAATACCTGGAATAGTATAACAGTAATTCTTCTACACCCCCCCCCCCCCCCCGCATTAAAAAAATAAATACAAATAAAATCAAACCTTTACTAACACTTGTATTTTGTCTAAACTAACACCTGACTTTCCCTGCTAGCACTGACTTTCCTCACAGCTGCTTGTTTAAAGAAATGTACTTTCTGTGATCGAGATGTGGTTGTCCCACTGGCTATCCTACGTTGAATGCATCAATTTGTAATTCGCTCTGGATAAGAGCGTCTGCTAAATTACTAAATTGTAATGTAAAAATGTAATGTGCACTTGCCTATACAGTGGGGAGAACAAGTATTTGATACACTGCCGATTTTGCAGGTTTTCCCACTTACAAAGCATGTAGAGGTCTGTAATTTTTATCATAGGTACACTTCAACTGTGAGAGACGGAATCTAAAACAAAAATCCAGAAAATCACATTGTATGATTTTTAAATAATTAATTTGCATTTTATTGCATGACATAAGTATTTGATCACCTACCAACCAGTAAGAATTCCGGCTCTCACAGACCTGTTAATTTTTCTTTAAGAAGCCCTCCTGTTCTCCACTCATTACCTGTATTAACTGCACCTGTTTGAACTCGTTACCTGTATAAAAGACACCTGTCCACACACTCAATCAAACAGACTCCAACCTCTCCACAATGGCCAAGGCCAGAGAGCTGTGTAAGGAGATCAGGGATAAAATTGTAGACCTGCACAAGGCTGGGATGGGCTACAGGACAATAGGCAAGCAGCTTGGTGAGAAGGCAACAACTGTTGGCGCAATTATTAGAAAATTTAAGAAATTCAAGATGACGGTCAATCTCCCTCAGTCTGGGGCACCATGCAAGATCTCACCTCGTGGGGCATCAATGATCATGAGGAAGGTGAGGGATCAGCCCAGAACTACACGGTAGGACCTGGTCAATGACCTGAAGAGAGCTGGGACCACAGTCTCAAAGAAAACTATTAGTAACACACTACGCCGTCATGGATTAAAATCCTGCAGCGCACGCAAGGTCCCCCTGCTCAAGCCAGCGCATGTCCAGGCCCGTCTGAAGTTTACCAATGACCATCTGGATGATCCAGAGGAGGAATGGGAGAAGGTCATGTGGTCTGATGAGACTAAAATAGAGCTTTTTGGTCTAAACTCCACTCGCCGTGTTTGGAGGAAGAAGATGGATGAGTACAACCCCAAGAACACCATCCCGACCGTGAAGCATGGAGGTGGAAACATCATTCTTTGGGGATGCTTTTCTGCAAAGGGGACAGGACGACTGCACCGTATTGAGGGGAGGATGGATGGGGCCATGTATCGCGAGATCTTGGCCAACAACCTCCTTCCCTCAGTAAGAGCATTGAAGATGGGTCGTGGCTGGGTCTTCCAGCATGACAACGACCCGAAACACACAGTCAGGGCAACTAAGGAGTGGCTCCGTAAGAAGCATCTCAAGGTCCTGGAGTGGCCTAGCCAGTCTCCAGACCTGAACCCAATAGAAAATCTTTGGAGGGAGCTGAAAGTCCGTATTGCCCAACGACAGCCCCGAAACCTGAAGGATCTGTATGGAGGAGTGGGCCAAAATCCCTGCTGCAGTGTATGTAAACCTGGTCAAGAACTAGAGGAAACGTATGATCTCTGTAAATGCAAACAAAGGTTTCTGTACCAAATATTAAGTTCTGCTTTTCTGATGTATCAAATACTTATGTCATGCAATAAAATGCAAATTAATTACTTAAAAATCATACAATGTGATTTTCTGGATTTTTGTTTTAGATTCCGTCACTCACAGTTGAAGAGTACCTATGATAAAAATTACAGACTTCTACATGCTTCGTAAGTGGGAAAACCTGCAAAATTGGCAGTGTATCAAATACTTGTTCTCCCCACTGTATATCATATGTATTGGTTAACAGCACAATCATTTGGGCATTTCTGGGCTTGGGCTCATAAAAAGTATTTTATGTATGGCTCATCAGTCTCAGGTAGTATCAGGCTTGAATTTTTGATCAAATCTCTGCTTTTGAACAACACTTCCGGTTTTGTTGGGAAATACCGTGTTACCTGGGAGAAAAGTAATTTATTCTCTGGATTTAGATTTTTTTAAACTCTTTTGCCCAGACAAATTGCCAGACTGTTCGAATCCAGTTCAGTTGAGTCTAGAGTTTCTTAGATGGTCTATTGTGTGAAATCAGCTTTAACACAATCAACTAACTGCGGTTTGTCATTTTTATACTGTAGTCTAGTATAAACTGTTTATACCACTAGAATGAGATCCTTCTCTAAACCAATCACAGTTGATTTTTTTCTTCCAGAGCAGTTCCCAGCATTACTGGCTATCTGGGATTCTTCCTACACTCTAAAAAGTAAAGGTTCCTGGAATATCCTTTAGGGGTTCTTCAAATTGAAACTTTGGGGGTACCCCTATAAGTTTGAAAAAGGTTTCTTCGAAGAACCTTTTGTGGGAACTCCTAAAAGTTCTTCAAAGAACCCTTGAAAAAGGATATTCGAAGAACCCCTTATAATGATTCCTCAAATAACCCTTTGGGGTTAATTTTTTTAACTCCCTGTCCACCCTCCCCATTATAAAAATATATAATAATTATAATAATATTGACAATATTGATTTAAATAATTCATTGTTTATTTAGTGGCACTACAAATGTGAGTTAATATTTACATGTCAGACCAAAATAAATAATACATTTACTTTGTATAGTTATTTTCATTAAATAATGTTTTTGTGGTCTAAGGCACTGCATTGCAGTGCAAGCTGCATTACTACAGATGCGGATTCGAGCCCCGTCTGTGTCGCAGCCGGCCGCGACCAGGAGACCCATGAGGCGACGCACAATTGGCCCAGCGTCGTCCAGGTTAGGGAGGGCGCATGCACGTTGACTCAGTCGCCAGGTTTACGGTGGTTCCTCCGACACATTGGTGCGGCTGGCTTCCGGGTTAAGCGTTCATTGTGTCAAGAAGCAGTGCGGCTTGGTGGGTTGTGTTTCGGAGGACGCACGACTCTCAACCTTCGCCTCTCCCGGGTCCGTACGGGAGTTGTAGCGATTGGACAAGACTAACTACCAATTGGGGAGAAAATGGGAAAAAGTAAAAAATAATAAGATTAATGTTTTTAAATTAAATAATGATGTACAATAACATACATAGAAAATGAATCGTAGGTAAACTAACAATACTGTAAACTTGATGCCGAATACAGATTACATTTTTTTTGCTTTAGTGTGTGTCCAACAACCACTTGCCCAACAACCACATAGTTATGTTAGGAAGTTTGCCATCTTTATGACCGGCCCTGGTAACTTCACCCCAATTTATCTTTTCCCCAGAACATAAGTGTTTGTCATTTTTGGGGATTTTTTACTGAAAAAAATTAAATAAATACAGCCCTAGCAGAGCCCCAAGTCCCAAGGGGACGTCCTCTAGGACGTGGAAGTTCTCCCCATCGAAGACCAGCGTGATTTCACTCTCATGGTGAAATGGATTTCCGCCGATGTGCAGTAAAGGAGTGGGGAGCGGTGAAATCTGTGTCAACAAAAAGTAAGAAAAGATGAATACACATACGATTAACAAAGAACATAAAATGTTCAGCTGTAGTTTTATATAAGCATGCACACTTTATGAAGAAACAGATTTGTGCGTAGGAATACCTTGTGACGTACATAAAGGCCACTCGGGTCCTCTGTGGTAAGGTGGTCAGTGCGTTGGCAAAACCAGCAGAATTTTTTTTGAAAAACTTCAGAAATGTCCATGGAAACAAATCTCATTTAATTCAGGGTGCCACGAATTCCAAAAAATGCAACACGGTCCAAAACAAAATGTCCTTTGTAAGTCCAAGTTTAACTCAGAAATTAAGCAGGAAAACACACTAACAAAAATAATTTGTTCAGAGTACAACTCATCACAAAACAAAAAAAACAAGTTACACAGTTGGCTACTGATCCAGCCAAACAGACCCTTTTCTTTCTCCCTTCCAAACATTTAATCTGTTCTTTTATAGTTATAATCTCCTCCTTCCTTTTCAAACTGACCAATCATAACTCTTCATCAATTAATTACTATACAGGTCATAGTTCACCGAGCATTGGCAAGCTCCCCAACTATACATTGATAATCTTTAACCAGCGCCGTGTGCCTCTTCTGTATTGTCCTTCAGGGACTGTCGAAATAGCAGGAAGATGTCCTCACGCCTGCCTCGCCTCTCTACCCCGGCTATCATTTTGCCACTAGCCTTGCGGAGTCCTTGAATGATCTTTTTGTCTATATCCATTCCATGGACTTGATTAATTTCTGAGAAGATCTGAAAAGAACATTTGCACACATTTGTATTTCTGGAGGTTTAGCTTAATTCACACAGACTTAAAGAAATTGCAAATGTCTGACTTGACTTACAATGCTGCAGTAACGCAGTGCAGGAAACTCATTAAGGCTCTCTTTGGTGTGGTGGGTGCCGATAAAATGGTCTCTCTCCAACGAAGTCCTCCTCATTTTGTCCTGCAAGCCAGGCATAATCGCCCAACATCAGTGCCCGACCTCACTAATGCTCTTGTGGCTGAATGGAAGCAAGTCCCTGCAGCAACGTTCCAACATCTAGTGGAAAGCCTTCCCAAAAGAGTGGAGTCTGTTAAAGCAAGAAAATGGGGGGGACCAACTCCATATTAATGCCCATGATGTTGGAATGAGATGTTCGACGAGCAGGTGTCCACATACTTTCTATTCCCTAACCCTAAACCTGACTTAGACTAACTGGGTTGTGAACTCTACTGTAGATGTTCTTAGCTTCTACTCAGAAGTTCTACCATGCAGACCTGATGGCCGTGGACTTCATTGGAGCTGCAGAGGACTGTTGGAAACAGATTAACACCTGGGTGGAGCAGAAAACAGAGGGTAAGAGCTCACAGGATAACCAGTGTGTAGTGCATTTATAAAGGCTGTGACAAAGAACTGTTATGAATGTTTATACTCTAACATTCACTGTGAAGTCACATTGGGAAATATTGTATGCAAGTAAGGCAGCAGTGTAATATTAAAATCAACACTGTTAAAGTGTAAATGTAAATATACTCTTATCAGTGAACAGAAATTAACATACGCTGTTAAAGGAAAGCATAGAGTTAAATAGGATCCAAACAAGCAAGTGTTAATAAGAGTTAAAGTTGAATCAACTCTGGAAATGTAACACTATTAATTTAACACTTTCTGGAGTTGGACCATGTTATCTGAGACATTGTTACGTGTGTGTCGTTCCACAAAATGAGTGCCTTTGATAGAAATTGTGCACCAATATTGAATTTTAAAAGACTGTTATATTCAATGAAGTGCCCTTTAATTTATACCACATGGGAAATTCAATAAATCCCTCTGTCTTCTAAGAAGATTTTAACCCACTTAACCCCAACATGTCTCCAATATTTCACCTTCATTGTAAAGCCCTAGTTATTTTCTTCCTTTGACAAAGTCATTTCTGAAGATTATTATTATTATTGTTCAAGATAACATGAATAGGTCGTCGCAGGTCTGTGGAGATCTTTACAATCGCTGTAATAACCTGCGCAGAATCTCCAACGGCACTGATCTCTTGCACCATCTTGTACTTTCAATGTAATCTCAATTGCTGATATTAGATGAAGCAGAGGGAGAACACGTTAATCTCTTGTATAATTTAACAAAATGTCTGACATTGTATTCCAACTTGAACTTTGCTTTGCCTTTACATGGTTGAAAGCACAGTGATATACATTTTGGGTGACAACTAAACCAAAAATCAGACATTGGAATTTGGTTGTGCTTTGTGACACACAACATGCATCAAAGATGTTACTGAGTTACAGTTCATATAAGGAAATCAGTCATTGAAATAAATAAATTAGGCCCAAATCTATGGATTTCATATGACTGGGAATACAAATATGCATCTGTTGGTCACAGATACCTTAACAAAAAAGTAGGGGCGTGGATCAGAAAACCAGTCAGTATCTGGTGTAACCACCATTTGCCTCATGCAGCGCGACACATCTCCTTCGCATAGAGTTGATCAGGCTGTTGAATGTGGCATGTGCTACAAGAGAACTGAAATAGCTACCACCTATACATGTGAATGGGTGACTTCTGAGTCTATGAAGAATGAACAGGTACAAAGTGAGGTTTAAAGTGACTAAGCAATGTTAAAGACATTTATTCATTTCAGAGAAAATGGAAATCCATTTTGAAGATGTAAGAGCTAAGAACTTGCTCAGGATTTCCCACGCCTTCAGTTGATTGCCTGAAAATCCATACCAAAGTGTCTTCATTCAGATTGGTTGAGCAAACCGTTGCAAAATAATGTTTCTAGATGTGTGATGCTTTTAATATGAAAGAGTCCATCGAAGCCTAAGCTGCATGATAGGGTTAGCTTGGGAGTGGTATGAAAATAGATTGTAGGAAAGTTAAAGTAGGTAATTTTGTGTCACAGCAGAAGATTGCCGTGGCCAACATCTTCTCTGTAACATTAAGTCAATGTGTCGTCTCTTTCTTAACCCGCCATCACCATGGTCCCCTCCTCAACATTGTGGTTTGAGGTTCTCCGTTTTTTTATCTGAGAAAGAATGAGAGTAATGCTGACATTTCTCGCCCAACAGTTTCATATTCAAGAAGAGTAACTGTTACAGGTTTGAGGAGCTGTCGACTACTGCACGGAACAGTGTTAACCCAAGTGTCTTTGGCCATAAGCAGGCTGATCAATCCTGGATGATCACCTGTTTGGAGACTTTACACACTAACTCCCTCAAGGTGTTGTTGAGGCGATGGCGGCAAAGGAACACTGGTTCTAGCAAGGATTTCTGGTTCTTGCTACGGTAATAGCTCAAGGTATGAATATCTTTATCTCTACTCAGTAAATCGCAGGGACTTTCAAGTGGCTCTTGGCTCAGCATAAATTCTGTTCGGCTTATCTCCGTAGTGATACACTTGTCATACTACCGAAACCATAAAAGACAGCATTTACTGTCATCAAAGTTTGATGTGAGGCAGAATTTTTTTGGTTAGCTCAGCAGGGCAGCATGGTTTTTATAAACAGGAGTTTATGACAGGGCTGCTACTGTAAATTAACTGTACAGAAATACAGATGAAAGATATGGACATTTATTTCATACTGATAGTTACAAGTAGTAGTATAACACTCATTTGTAATTTAAAGTAACATCTAATATAATAATGAATATACTATATTATATTCATAATATCTATTCCATTAGCTCGACCCTCTCTGGTGAAAGCCAAGAAGTTGTACATTGGGGTCCGAAATTATTATACTGAATCCAAAATGACACAATACATTCTTTACCATTAATTCCTATTGGGCACAAAATAATCTGAAACACAACCAAAACAAACGGTACGTGCATCCAACAAGTTTGTAGAGTCACAAGCTTGATTTAGTCAATGCGTTCTAGGAATATGGGACCAAATACTACATTTTGACTATAATTATAAAGAAAACGTAGAGGTGTCAATTGTTTTGACCCCTACCTTTTTTTTAGAAAAAAAGTATTACTTGAACAAAATCTATTTCTCTGAGCAAATGTACTAGTATAAAATAATATAGTTTCCCAATTGTTTTGCCTACAATGATGTAGTTCAGTATTTGAATTACTAATTCTATACGGTCCTTATTACTCATCTTTATCAAGGGTGTCAATGATTTTGGACCCAATGTATACATACTACTGATCAGGACAGCAACTCATTTTTTTTATTTAAACACTTTTTAATTTCCTTTTTTAAAGGGTCAACTAGTAAATGTCCTTCTAGTCCTCGATGCTACAAGAGAACTGAAATAGCTACCACCTATACATGCGAATGGGTGACGTCTGAGTCTATGAAGAATGCAACCTATGAGCATTTTTTACAGGTAAGTTAACTAGCTATGCATGGTTGGGTACTTTCCATTAGGTACGCAGACAGAGAAGTGTTATTATGACACCAGGAACCCGGCAGGAGCCAATTTCCTGTTATGTAGTGAATAAACAATGTATGAGAAAATGAATAACTCCTAATTAAAGAGCTACCTGTATTTACATTGTAACACTTTTATTATAACAAACAAAAAGGAAATGTGAGTGTGTGTACATTATGTGCACTGGCAGACAAAGCAAGACTGAGAGTGTGATGGCGTGAATATATTATAGAGAGCCAGGCGCAGGACGTAGCGTGAACTCAAGGATAACTTTAATATCCAACTCACGCATACAAAGTCCGAACAGGAAATAAGTACAACTGTTCAATGCAACACAACGGTGATAACACGTTCACAAATAAACAATATCCGACAAGGACATGAGGGAACAGAGGGAACATATATACATGAAGTAATGAGGGGAAATGAGAACCAGGTGTGCGTAATGACAAGACATGACAAATGGAATAATGAGTGAGAGAGCGGCAGTGGCTAGAAAGCCGGTGACGACGATCGCCGAAGCATGCCCGAACAAGGGGCAGAGGCAACTTCGGCAGGAGTCGTGACAGAGAGATTGAAAGTTAATCCTCAAGCACAAGGCAATATTATCAACTGTAGTAAAAAAAATCCCCAGTCAATAAAATATGAATCATACATATATCTCTGTTCAGTGTGTGAACTAAATGTTGCTGTCATCCTAAATGTATTCAGGCGCTCCAATTCTGCTGAAAGTAGATCATTGGGCAGGAACAGGAAGAGCTATATCAGTGTGTATGACGATCAAGTGCTCAACAACGTGCTTGTGGATCTGTGGGTGGACATCTGGAGCTGCCAGTCACTCAATACCTCAGTTATACTTTCTGAAAGAGGTGAATACAAAAATAATAAACGTTATTCTGTGTAAAATACAGGCTAAGAATCCACAAAGGACTTTAGACAAATGACCATGGTATGATTTTAATCCCAAGATTCATATTGTAATCTTTGTTCTTGTGTAACATTGACATGTATTTGCTTTCTCCCTGCAGTTAAGCACGTAGCTCCCCAAAGTATGTCTATGTCTAGATAGATAGATAGATAGATAGATAGATAGATAGATAGATAGATAGATAGATAGATAGATAGATAGATAGATAGATAGATAGATAGATAGATAGATAGATAGATAGATAGATAGATAGATAGGTAGTTTATTGATCCCGAGGGGGAATTTCTTTCTCTTTCAAGATCCTCGAGCAATCTTACCCTCAGATGGGACAACTCAGAGGGCAATAAAGGTGCTCAGGGCCGTACACAGACCTTTGGGAGGGCAAGCATTTTTATGAGAGATTAGCTAGTTTGATGTGTTACAAGTAACATGAGAGAAGTAACAAGAAAGAGACTAAGTAAAAAAAAAATAAACACAACTAATGTGCACGTGTCTGAAGGTGCTGTCATAGAGGTTAAGGTCAGGAGACTAGAGATAACCTCAGAGACAATGGCCTCAATTCAAATTACCTGGTCTCTGTTACTCTAGAAAACATTTTAGACAGAAGTCAAACAAGCTGAGCTCCTTTCAGTTTCATTTTAAGATCTTTTGAAAAATAAGCATTGAGAAATTACTGCCCTTTCTGGCATATCCCACATGCAGTAGAGAGACAACCCACTATTGTAATGTTTATTTAGTTAGTTATTTTACAGCAGTGTGGGAGACTTGCAGTAAACAGTCAATTCTGTTGATATATAGATGATGATTGGAAACAGTGGCAAGTTTATTTTTATTTTTTATTAATGAATTGAATTTCAATCTTCTGTCTGAAATGTTTATTTACTCTATATCCCGACATGAAGACACGTTAGAATTGCAGAGGGTGTTACCATTCCTGGTTGTAACTGTCATCTTGTTACAGAAATCCAAAATCCCCCAGAGGTTAACTGGGCAGTAGAGGATTTGAACAATGCTACTCGACTGCTCAAGCTGACTTGGGGTGTAAGTTACAAAATGCTACAAAACATTGAAAATGAAGTAACATTCTAGACTCTGCTGAGTACGTTTCAGACAGTTGCATCACGTAAATCTATTTGTGTACCTCTGTGTCTTCCACCTTATCCAGTCTCTATGCAGGTGAATTACAACCTCTCTCTCCATATTTGGCCTGGCCAACTAAAGCGAAAGAACTTCACCAATGTCACTACCACTGAGTTCAGTGTTTATGTGACTTACTCTGCTATCAGTGGTGATATTATTTCCTTTAATAAGGTGGGAAAGTCATCCCCGGCACATATCCTTGTCCCAGCAAAACATCTTACATTTCCCAGCAAGTGTAAGTACGTGGGTGTGTGCTTGTGTATGTCCTTATGCTTCGTTTACCTCTACACAATGATGTTAATTTCTTGAATCCAAATGTTATTTAATTTCCAATTAGCTTAATGACAAACTCATCCCACTCAATTATAAGCATGGCTTTATGAAATCCTGCCTGGAGTGGTACAAGTTAACAGACGGAGAAACACGGCCAGAAAAAGTGAATAGATCAAAACTAAATGGAAACGTGAATGAAAAACTCAAATCTATCAGACGAAGTAACATCACGGGGGAACATCACCATTTTTTTTTTTTTTAAGAATAGGAAATGTCTGTTCGTTTTACTGTGCTTTACCAAGTGTGATATATCAATATATACAGGTGGTATGTCTCGCAAACTGAAGATAATAAACACGTCTGGTTTTGTTTCAGCGATGGACGACTATGTACACTACTATTACCTCGTTCACAAACAAACTGACGGAAAGCCACAAACAACAGAGATGTGTCTCATGTATAAAAAGCAGGATGGTAAGCGAAGCTCATATAAAAAATCTGACTGTCACAGCAGTGCTCGATGATGCAGTTCTTTCCTACATAATAATGTATACAGAATCTAACACGGATGTCTTGTTTTCAGAACCCAGTAAGGCACCTGATAATTTCACAGCTATTCTTAATGTTACAACCAATTTTGCAACGCTGCATTGGAAACCTATTCCTGTGCCAGACCAGCGAGGTTTCCTTACACACTATGAAGTCTGCTACATAAGGAGACGCCAAAATGTCAAGATGAGTCCCACATTGAAATTGGTAAAGTCCTCCTCCTAACCTCCCATTCTTCTCTGCAGATCCTCTCAAGCTCTGTCAGGTTGGATGGGGAGCGTCGCTGCAAAGCTATTTTCAGGTCTCTCCAGAGATGTTAGATCAGGTTCAAGTCCGGGCTCTGGCTGGGCCACTCAAGGACATTCAAAGACGAAGCCACTCCTGCATTGTCTTGGCTGTGTGCTTAGGGTCATTGTCCTATTGGAAGGTGAACCTTCACCCCAGTCTGAGGTGCTGAGCGCTCTGGAGCAGGTTTTCATCAAGGATCTCTGTATTTTGCTTCGTTCATCTTTCCCTCGATCCTGACTAGTCTCCCAGTCCCTGTCGCTGAAAAACATCCCAACAGCATGATGCTGCCACCACCATTCTTCACCGTAGGGATGGTGCCAGTTTTCCTGCAGACGTGAGACTTGGCATTCAGGCCAAAGAGTTCAATCTTGGTTATCAGACCAGAGAATCTTATTTCTCATGGTCGGAGAGTCCTTTAGGTACTTTTTGGCAAACTGTCATGTGTTCTTTACTCAGGAGTGGCTTCTGTCTGGACACTCTACCATAAAGGCCTGATTGGTGGAGTGCTGCAGAGATGGTTGTCCTTCTGGAAGGTTCTCCCATCTCTATCAGAGTGACCATCGGGTTCTTGGTCACCTCCCTGACGAAGGCCGTACCCTTCCCCAGATCTGTGCCTTGACACAATCCTGTCTCTGAGATCTACGGACAATTCCTTCGACCTCATGGCTTGGTTTTTGCTCTGACATGCACTGTCAACTGTGGGACCTTATATAGACAGGTGTGTGCCTTTCCAAATCATGTCCAATCAATTGAATTTACCACAGGTGGACTTCTACAATCAAGTTGTAGAAACATCTCAAGGATGATCAATGGAAACAGGATGCACCTGAGCTCAATTTCAGAAAAATACATTTTTTCGCTTTGTCATTATGGGGTATTGTGTGTAGATTGATGAGGGGAAAAAATAATTTAATCATTTTTAGAATAAGACTAACGTAACAAAATGTGGAAAAAGGGAAGGGATCTGAATACTTTCTGAACACACTCTATATGAATATCACATTGTCTCTTATCAGAGTGTCACAACACCTTAGCATCAAAAACAGAGTACCTTGTTCAAACCCTGACACCTGGGTCCATGTACAACATCGGTCTTGCTGGAGTAACAGCTGCAGGCTTAGGACCAACAACAACAATCCATATTTTGACAAAGCCTCTACCCCAGTCCATTACTGGTAGGAATCAGGAATGTATTCATTATTTCTATGGCACAGACTAGACCAGAGAATCATCAAAAAGGTTAAACTATTTAAACTATTTAGAAATGACTATTTAGAAATGATTCATGTTATAATTTATTTTATCACTCGTGATTTTCAATTTTCAAATGAGTGATATGTGGATGCTGCCTGCATCATTTTTTCCTATAGACTCAAGATGCTTATCAAACTCACGAACTCCGCGTTTTCCCTAAATGCCCTGCTTCGTAAGAAGTTAGACATGCACTTGTGTAGTTCAAGTCAGAAGGCATTCAACACATGATTGAACTGAAACAGGATTCAAAGTAGACGTCATATGATATGCTTTGTTCTTTTACACTGAATTATAAAGTACCATAGCCATGATTGAGCCCTGTCAGGCTGCCACCATAAAATGTAGGGTTAGTTATTGCGTCTACAGAGGTGCTCAGGTCTATATGAATACATTGGTGTGAGGAAAGCACCTGCTGAGCAAGCAAGGCACAATCATGGTCACCACAAGTTTTCCCTACATTCAACAAACAATATTGCATCCCAAACTTATTCAAAAAGCTGGTTTATAAACTCATGTGAATGAGTTCAACTGTCTTGCATAACTTTTTATAAAACATACTGTATGTAACTGATGCATTATAGCTGTAAAGAATATGTATCTGGTGAACGACTTTATGTGTAAATAACATGTGTAAGCATATGTTTATGCTTAACCTGAACCTTTGTCCAAGTCATGTATTGATACTGACATAATTGAGACATGGGCATCTTAAGTCAGAATTTGATCCTGAATGAGTATCCCTTTGTCTCAACATGAGATGTATGAGATGGAGGAGGTGCATGAGCTGCAGCTACGTGACAATTGCAGCCAAGACCCCAACACTGCAAGCCACAGTCCTGGATGTGTCTGAGACATACAAGTGTGAAGACACGGACAAGAAGTGCCTGGGAGACTCCAGCACCCCAGTCAGTGACCCGCTGGGTCCTGATCACAAGGGCTAGGTGTTACGTCTAGAAACCACTAATCCAAGCCAAGGAGAGATTGACATGCTGATGAACAGGAACGGTCTGGTCTTTGATATGAAAGCATACTCCACCTAGGATGTAGGGACGCCACTGTAGCCATCACTGCGGTAGCACTTGCTTAAAACCAGTAATTATAATGCATGACCCCCGTATTATGGTGTATTGTTATTTTCTATTGCTCCTGACTAAATAACAGACATTTTGAGTCAGTTGAGAGAATTGACATATTATAAGGCTTATAATAATACATTATAAAGGCTCAAACATGTTTATAACAAGTTATAAAGCATTATATCTGCAGCCTTTAAGTAAAGTGTTAGAAACACTGCCAGAGTCTGGCGACAGTGGCCTGGCTGGGCCATTTAGCACTCTGTCTGTTCAAATGACCAGGCTAGTTCATTAACAGATAATGATATAAGACATGCTGTTGTGCTGTAGATTTTTGTGAATCTTGTCTCTTAGTTTATACTGGATTAAGCATACATTTTTGTTAACTGTAATTCTGTTTGTTATGTTCAAATACTCCCTCCATCTTGGGCCAATATCAGTTATTTTTAAGTCTTGGTTCCAATAGTTTATATATTTTTTGTCAGTTGGATAGGCTCTCTGCAAGGTTTTGTATATCTTACCTATCATATGAGTATATTTTTCTAACTCAAATAGGATTCCCTCAACATTGCTCTGATTGGTATTAATTGGTATTATCAAATATAAATATAAAAACCTTGGGAGCTATTCCATTCTAAAGAGGTTTATTCTACTTGTACGATTTATGGGGAGATTGTTCCATTTAATTAGATCTGCATTCATGTTGTTGAGTAATGCGATAAAGTTATCTTTATCCACTACATAACCAAACGTATGTAGACACATGCACGTCGACATAACATTCCGAAATAATGGGCATTAATATGGAGTTGGTCCCCCCTTTGCTGCTACAACAGCCTCCACTCTTATGGGAAGGCCATCCACTGGATGTTGGAACATTGTTGTGGGGACTTGCTTTCATTCAGCCACGAGCATTACTGAGGTCGGGCCAATTGTGCGCCTCCCTATGGGACTCCCGATGATGGCCAATACAGCCTGGGATCGAATCCAGGTCTGTAGTGACGCCTCTAGCACTGCGATGCAGTGCCTAAAACCGCTGCGCCACTCGGGAGGCCGGACAGATTATTTTTGACACCCTGCACACTTCAGCATTCGGCCTCCCGTTCTGTGAGCTTGTGTGGCCTACCACTTCACGGCTGAGCCGTTGTTGCTCCTAGGCGTTTTCACTTCACAATAACAGCACTTACAGTTGACCGGGGCAGCTCTAGCAGGGGAGAAATTTGAAAAAACTGACTTATTGGAAAAGTGCCACGTTGAAAGTCACTGAGGGTGGCATAGGTCAACACACTTAAAACTTTACAGCTACATATACAGTGCCTTCAGAAAGTTTTTATACCCCTTAACAAATTACAGCCTGAATTCAAAATTGATTACATATTTTTTCCCTCAGCCATCTACACACATTACCCCATAATGACAAAGTGAAAACATGTTTGAATATGAAATACACAAATATCAAATTTATCTACAGCCCTGAGTGAATACTTTGTAGAAGCACCTTTGGCAGTGACTATAGCTGTGAGTCTTTCTGTGTAAGTCTCTAAGAGCTTTCCACACCTGGATTGTGCAAAATGTTTCCATTATTCTTTCCAAAACTCTTCCAGCTCTATCAAATTGGTTGTTGATCATTGCTAGACAGCCATTTTCAAGTCTTGCCAAAGTAAATGTCAAAACTGTAACTCGGCCACCCAGATAGATAGATAGGTACTTTATTGATCCCCGAGGGGGAAATTTCTTTGTCAAGCAGCTACGGAACAAAAACACAGGGAAGGTGCAAAATGCCAGAACGAAATACACAAAAGACAGATACATGATACATAGAGCGGCAGTATGAAAAAGTATCAAAATACATGAAGTCTGGAATGCAAAAAAGCTATAAAAAGACATTGCATAGTATGGGTGGTTGGCTGAATATGTACACTATACATTGGTGGATGGTGCATGGTTAACTATACTATACAGGTCGATCGCAGAGAAATACTTAAATAGCTAAAAGTGCGTATGATATGAGTGAGGGTAATAATAGTTTACTTAATATACAGTCTGGTTAAATGAACAGGTAAGTGAATATTTTGCATGGTTAAATTAACTGTACAGTCCAAGAATTACTTACAATATTGCACGTGATATGATATAACAACTGTACATGAATATGTATATACAGACCTGAATGAATAAATAAGTCCTGAGTGAATGAACAGAGCCCCGGTGTTACCAGCCAATTCCAGCCTGTTGTCCATATGGACTCCCAGGAACTTGTATGACCCAACCATTTCCACATCCATCCCCTGTGTAGGGACTGCAGTCAGTTGGGCCTTGGTTCTCCTGAAGTCCACCACCATCTCCTTTGTTTTGCTGATGTTGAGCTGAAGGTGGTTCTGCTCACACCACAACACAAAGTAATTGATTGCGCTCCTGTACTCCTCCTCCTGCCCACCCCTGATGCACCCTGCTGAAAGCTTAATAAATCTCCCAGTGTCTGGTGGAAAGTAGATTGAACCAGGTTTTTCTCTAGGACTTTGCATGTTCTTAGCTCCATTCCATATATTTTTTGTCTTGAAAAACTCCTCAGTCCTTAATGATTACAAGCATTACAAACATAACATGATGCAGCCACCACTATGCTTGAAAATATGGAGAGTGGTACTCAGTAATGTGTTGTATTGGATTTTCCCCAAACATAACACTTTGTATTCAGGACAAAAAGTTAATTGCTTTGCCACATTTTTTGCTGTATCATTTTAGTGCTTTGTTGCAAACAGGATGCATGTTTTGGAATATTTTTATTCTGTACAGGCTTCCTTCTTTTCACTCTGTCACTTAGGTTAGTATTGTGGAATAACTACAATGTTGTTGATCCATCCTCAGTTTTCTCCTATCACAGCCATTAAACTCTGTGACTGTTTAAAAAGTCACATTGGCCTCATGGTGAAATCCGAGCGGTTTCCTTTCTCTCCAGCAACTGAGTTAGGATGGATGCCTGTATCTTTGTAAACCTCCCTGGTCTTTGTGGTTGAATCTGTGTTTGAAACTCATTGCTTGACTGAGGGACCTTAACAGATGATTGTGGGGTACAGAGATGAGGTAGTCATTCAAAAATCATGTTAAACACTATTACTAAACACTATAGTCCATGCAACCTATTACAGTATGTGACTTGTTAAGCACATTTTTACCCCTGAACTTATTTAGGCTAGCCATAACAAAGGGGATGAATACTTTTCATTTTTTATTCATTTATAAAATCAACATTTCTTAAAACATAATTCCGCTTTGAGATTATGGGGTATTGCGTGTAGGCCAGTGACCCAAAATGTATAAATACATTTTGTAATGCTTGTTATTTTGACCATTGCAACTGTCAACACAGAAACAAACAACCACAACGTAGCACACCTACGGTTATGTACATTATTAATGAGATACACATAACGAAACAAGGTTTTTGGGGTGGTATTAGCAAAGCGTTCAGCGACAAGACTAACCTAGAGACAGCAGTCAGGATTTATAAAATCATATCAGGAAAGGGTAACAAAATATGTAGTCAACATGTAATTAATCATTCGTTTATGATAAAACAGTTTCAATCAGACAATCACTTTCGCTAGTCTATCTCGTAAGGGATAGAGTACTGATGGTTTCCGTTTTAATAAAAAAAACCTGTCAGCCTCTTATGTCATTGTGCCAATTGAAGCATTTGGGTCAGGCAGGACCCTTCACAGCAGTGTGTCTTTTCCTGTCAGTGTGGAAACAGTTATAGACACGACATGGACCATAGCTGCAGCCACCTCTTCCAGTTCAGCATGAGTTAGTTGTGTGTGGCATCCATCCAGCTCACCCATGTAAAGGAATAAAAAAGCAGTGTGAGTCAACACATGTTGTGTAATATTGCAATATTGTCCAGTGTAACATTACTGTGTTTTTGGCTCTTCTCAGACTGGGTCCTCACAGGCTGGGCTTCAATGTCCCCTCATTTATCTAGCAGGATCTCCACCTCAACATGACCCACTGTAGCAGCCAGGATTATTATTTGAATTTTTTTAATTTAACCTTTATTTAACTAGGCAAGTCAGTTAAGAACAAATTCTTATTTACAGTGTATTATGTTTGCCTATGTATACTATTCTAGTTATTATTGCACTTATGTGTGCCTTTTCAGTGTATTAGCCATGTTATGAGAGTTAGTGATTATTAGTTAGTTAAGACTAAGATTGCACCAGTGCATGCATGCTACTTCAGTTTTATGTCCCACCCTTTCAGGTATCTTATGGGATTCAGTGAGATTCCAGCATTCAGTTCTGTAGCAATGCCATAGTTATTCATGTGTTACTACTGCCACCTAGTGGTGCTTTAGATAAGTCCCTTTATGTGTAGTAAACTGTTAGAATGATGCCTTTATAGTTTATATTGTAAATGGTGTCAAGTAATGTCATTGTACAATTGCTGTATATTATTCCTGATATTATTCCTGTCACTCTGCATTCTGCTTCCTCCTATAGTTCAACCACAAAGAAGCACTATCACCTTTCAACCTCCACAGTAGTCTTCCTAGTAGCCCTATACAGATTTTGTGTTGTTATTTACTGTCTGTTGCTTCAGTAAACTACAAGCCAACTATTCACTGACCGACACCCAGAGGCAGAACACCCAAACCAATCCAGAAACCTACGAATAATACAGTTTTAGCCCTCCATTACACATTATATTTGTAAACTGACCGGAATGTCCTTATAACTATACGACACAAAAGTAGGAAATGCTTACAATTTGGAGTCTGAAAATGACCTCCCTTCTTGACTGTCAGGTCATCATTGATAGATAGATAGATAGATAGATAGATAGGTACTTTAGCTGGTGTTATACAACGGGTGGGTCTAATCCTGCATGCTGATTGGTTAACGCATTCCAGCCGGTGTCTATTCCACAAATTGCCCCCGGCTAAATATATTACGTTAAAATGCCTATTTACTCTGTTCCATTTGACTGCGCAATCCACTGTCTCATCAGCGCTCTTTCCAGCGTCAGTTTGAAGTGATTGTGTTACTGTAGCTGTGTTGTTGTCTAGCTCCTCTGAACAACAGAGAGTGGCGAGTGATCACATTTTCTATGCCAGGCAGAATCGCGCCTCATTAGCTCATTGTTATGGATGTATCCAAATAAGTCACTAGAAAACAGCTTAAACAAATGCAAACGCGGGCTACTTTGCAGTTATTCTGGCTGCACTTTTTGACGTGACTGTAAATTAGCTGTAGTTGGCTAGCTAGCAATCAAGGGATAAGAACGTTGCCAAACAGGATGGCAATGGAGCATTTAGAACGAATGACTGGGTCGCGTCCACAGATATACAGAACAAAAAGACTGAACGACTGGGTCGAGTCTCTAGCAACCCCAGATTTGTGTCGGGACTATATCTTGTGGAAGGATGACATAGTATGAATAAATTAATCAAAATAACGTTTTTGATGAAAATATGTCAATCATTATTTTAATATGTTGGTATAAAAGTGAAAATGCCCTCGAAGCCGGTGTTTGCACGGTTTGCCTCGACTTCATCTCAGGACTAACAACACCTTTGCCAATACATCCTTCAAACACCTGCTTCTCAGGCATTATCACTTTAATATCACCTAGATAGAAAGAATAAATCAAAAGTTACAATTACAAAGAATAATCAAATAGGACCCAAGGCCAAGGAGGGTTATTGTTGATTTGCTTTCATTTTACAAGAGACAGACACAGAGCGTGAGAGAGAGATAGAGAGAAAGGCAGACAAAGAGAAACAGACACTGGTCCGTTCGCTTGTGGAAGTCACAATTTCAAAGATTTTACTGAGTTACAGTTCATATAAGGAAATCAGTCAAATTCATTAGGCCCTAATCTATGGACTCCACATGACTGGGAATACAGATATGCATCTGTTGGTCACAGATACCTTTTAAAAAGGTAGGGGCATGGATCAGAAAACCAGTCAGTATCTGGTGTGACCACCATTTGCCTCATGCAGCGCGAAACATCTCCTTCGCATAGAGTTGATCAGGCTGTTGAATGTGGCCTGTGGAATGTTGTCCCACTCCTCTTCAATGGCAGTGTGAAGTTGCTGGTTATTGGTTGTGAGGCCGGTTGAACATACTGTCAAATTATTTTTAACGATGTTGGAGGCGGCACATGGTAGAGAAACTAACACTAAATTATCTGGCGAAAGCTCTAGTGGACATTCCAGCAGTCAGCATGCCAATTGCACACTCCTTCAAAACTTGAGACATCTGTGGCATTGTTGTGACAAAACTGCACATTTTATAAAGGCCTGTTATTGTCCCCAGCGCAAGGTGTACCTCTGTAATGATCATGCAGTTTTATCAGCTTCTTGATAAGCCACGCCGGTCAGGTGTTTGGATTATCTTGGCAAAGGAGAAATGTTCACTAACAGGGATGTAAACAAATTTGTGCACAACATTTTAAAGAAAGCTTTTGGTGCTGTATGGTAAATTTCTGGGATCTTTTATTTCAGCTCATGAAACATGGGACCAACACTTTGCATGTTGCGTTTATATTTTTTGTTGTGTGTTCAGTGTACATGCCATTCCACATTTACTTTGGGTTATAATCATGTTATAATGCTGAATATATGTCCATTCATGCCATTGTTACCAATCAACTGCATTACTCTAAAAAATAAATCGAATTCAGATGCTAATCTGGTTGATGACACTAGCTAAATTGGCTAGCTAACCAAACCCATTATGATGGTTATCTAGCATGCTAGCTAGCCCGAAATAATTGTTTGCAACAATAACAGCCGAGTGTAATTTTAACGAATGCCTTAAACAGCACTCCAAAACAACATACAAGCCTGTTTAAAAATACATCTTTTAAAATGTACAGGCAAAATACATATCCCAGTGGAATCCGTCTAGCTGTCCACTGCTCCTCGTTCTATCTGTGCAGTGGTTTTCCCAGACAGAGGCGTCCTTTCATCCACAAAAGTCCCAGCACAACAGAACAGTTACATCTGGTGCAGAGATCACCATCTTTTAGCACGGGGAAAAGCACCATTATTTGTTAAAAACGTTGGCTTATCTATGGGCTTGATGCGTTTATTTTGTTATGCCTTTGATCTACTGCTACATTAGAAGATGGCGGAGTCGGATGGTGGGGATTTCGCCTCGAATCGCCCGCAGAACAGGTGAGGATGACACTAGTGGTGAAATCAAAATGGGAAAACTGTATGTAGACCAAAAGTCAACCAGAGATAAATGGGATGTGATAGGCCTACATGACATCCAGGAGAACATACCGGGTAAGGAATTAAACATTGTATAAATGTAAAACATTGGGTGAGAGGACATTCGGTTGGATTGTCAGGAAATTCCCGAGGATACTGGCCTTGTTTGCATATCGTTGCAGATTGATTCATTCATTGTATCCATGGTAGACTACATTGTAGGCTAAATATTGCCAATGGGAAAATATGAGTAAGAAAGAAAGTTAGGCTACCTGTTTGGAATTCTATCTTAATTCGTAGTTACAGACCCCGCTCCAGGATCAGATTTAAGGGGGCATTTGACATTTTCGGGGGGGGGGGCTCTTGTATTGGATTTATATTGAATTCTGTTTATATCTCGTTATACCACAATAAACAAGATCATTGAGTGCTTTTGAAGTGACAGGTTGGCGCTCAGATACAGCCTCCCCTTGTGTTACCCAAAAGTGAACTATTCTTGGCGCGCAGGCCAGGTATATCTATGCACGCTAAAGTGCGCGCATTCAAGCAACATTAAACATGACGGAGAAACCGGACACATCCTGTCCAAACAAAGACCATGAAGAAATTGACAGTTACCTGCTAAATACAATTTAAATAAACCAAACGTTATGTATCACAGTTTGTGAGCTCTCCAAACAACGTTTCCACTTGGAGAATGAGAATGGTATGCATGTATAGGCCTATTAGGCTATATTTAATGAATTACACACATTTCTGTAACCAAACATTCTAAATTAATGGGAAAATATGTTGGGATTAACAGTAACTTCACTGATGAATATATATTTCATGGGGCATTGATAAACATTGACAAACAACATTGAGTCAGTGCGCAATAGTGGAGAGAGACGTGCCTATAGACCCCTCCTCTTATTCTGGTCTTGTCTCACACATAAGCACTAACCTCATAAACATTGTCAGGATGTAGCAGTGGTCTTTTTTTTTTTTCTCCAACTGAAATATAACCTTCAGCTGTCCACTAACCTTTTGATGATGCGGGGGCACAAACTTGAGCAAGGCTCTGAACCCTAATTTCCTCCAGGGGCGACTATGGCTGACACTGTAGGTAGGCTGTCATTGTAAATAAGAATATATTCTTAACTGACTTGCCTAGTTAAAGTCTCCAGACTTCCATGCTATACCCAGGAATATTTAGCTGTGCAGTCATTTTCTCTCCAAGCCCGGGGAAAGGGTCAGAGCACACCCTCTCCTTTTCAGGTTACGGAGAGAGCTCGGTCATAATCAGTGTCAGTCAATGTCGGGATGAAAACCTCATACACCCCATCATAGGGCAGACACTCCTGCAGAGCGCCCCCAATAGGAACACCAGAGGAGCAGGAAGGAGACAGACAGGCCTCTGACTGGTAAACCTGACCCCGCCCTTGTAAATCAAATATTACAGGCAGAGGCGTATCATCAAATATTTGGCGGCAGGTAGGTAGCCGAAAGGTTGCTGGTTCGAATACCCGAGCCGACAAGGTGAAAAACCTTGAGCAAGGCAATTCACCCTAATTTGCTCTGTAGGTAGGTCGTCATTGTAAATAAGAATTTGTTCTTAACTGACTTAAAAACCTTATTCACTTAGCCTACCACAGAGATGAGAAAGCGTTTTTCCCACTTTTTATGGAAACCCAAAGGAGTCATACCTAACTGCCCAAGTGGCTTTCCATAAACCCCATATACACTCCACGGTGCGCTCTGCCCAGCGCAGCAGAGATACCAAAATGTTTTTCGCCAACCTGTCACTCAATCATATGAACTGTTTTAGCTATGTTTTTATACAACTTAAACTAAGTTTCCTCTAGAAGGTGCAACAGTGCAACACATTGCATAGTCCCTATTTCTTCCGCATACAATGAAAAATGTTATGGCTTTTATAAGATTTAATCCGTCACTTATTGATGTAGCCTATAGCTAGTTTTTAGTTTTACTTTTCAAAAAAATATACACAAAAATAAAACTTTTCAACCAAACCCAATCAAGTATTTGTCTCAAAACAGCCAAGCAGTTATAATTATTTGATTTCATTATGTTTAATTGATAAGCTTGAAACATGAAAATGACTAGCCTTCTGCCAGTTACCCGAGGCAACACTCAGTCATACTGTAAGTCACCACAATAATTGACACAACACTTCCCGCATGTAGGCTATATATTGGATAAATATCCGAAATATTTAACAAAATATACGTTTTGACAACGTTGTACTTGCATGGAAAGTAGGGGAGTTGTTCAGTGTCTAATTTACCTCAGATTAATATGTTGTTTATGTTGAAATTTATGATTTCAACATAAATTGTGATTTAGAGTTACATTTGAAGTCGGAAGTTTACATACACCTCAGCCAAATACATTTAAACTCAGTTTTCACAATTCCTGACATTTAATCCTAGTAAAAATTCCCTGTCTTAGGTCAGTTAGGATCACCACTATATTTTAAGAATGTGAAATGTCAGAATAATAGTAGAGAGAATTATTTATTTAAGCTTTTTATTGCTTTCATCATATTCCCAGTCGGTCAGAAGTTTACATACACTCAATTAGTATTTGGTAGCATTGCCTTTAAATAGTTTAACTTGGGTCAAACGTTTCGGGTAGCCTTCCGCAAGCTTCCCACAATAAGTTGGGTGAATTTTGGCCCATTCCTCCTGACAGAACTGGTGTAACTGAGTCAGGTTTGTAGGCCTACTTGCTCGCACACACTTTTTCAGTTCTGCCCACACATTTTCTATAGGATTGAGGTCAGGGCTTTGTGATGGCCACTCCAATACCTTGACTTTGTTGTCCTTAAGCCATTTTGCCACAACTTTGGATGTTTGCTTGGGGTCATTGTCCATTTGGAAAACCCATTTGCGACCAAGCTTTAACTTCCTTACTGATGTCTTGAGATGTTGCTTCAATATATCCACAACATTTTCCTTCCTCATGATGCCATCTATTTTGTGAAGTGCACCAGTCCCTCCTGCAGCAAAGCACCCCCACAACATGATGCTGCCACACCCGTGCTTCACGGTTGGGATGGTGTTCTTCGGCTTGCAAGCCTCCAACTCTCCCTTTTTCCTCCAAACATAACGTTGGTCATTATGGCCAAACAGTTCTATTTTTGTTTCATCAGACCAGAGGACATTTCTCCAAAAAGTCCGATCTTTGTCCCCATGTGCAGTTGCAAACCGTAGTCTGGCTTTTTTATGGCGGTTTTGGAGCAGTGGCTTCTTCCTTGCTGAGCGGCCTTTCAGGTTATGTCGATATAGGACTTGTTTTACTGTGGATATAGATACTTTTGTACCTGTTTCCTCCTGCATCTTCACAAGGTCCTTTGCTGTTGTTCTGGGATTGATTAGCACTTTTTGCACCAAAGTACGTTCATCTCTAGGAGACAGAACGCGTCTCCTTCCTGAGCGGTATGACGGCTGCGTGGTCCCATGGTCTTTATACTTGTGTACTATTGTTTGTACAGATGAACATGGTACCTTCAGGCGTTTGGAAATTGCTCCCAAGGATGAACCAGACTTGTGGAGGTCTACAATTTTTTTCCTGAGGTCTTGGCTGATTTCTTTTGATTTTCCCATGATGTCGAGCAAAGAGGCACTGAGTTTGAAGGTAGGCCTTGAAATACATCCACAGGTACACCTCCAATTGACTCAAATGATGTCAATTAGCCTATCAGAAGCTTCTAAAGCTATGACATCATTTTCTGGAATTTTCCAAGCTGTTTAAAGGCACAGTCAACTTAGTGTATGTAAACTTCTGACCTACTGGAATTGAGATATAGTGGTTTATAAGTGAAATAGTCTGTCTGTAAACAATTGTTGGAAGAATTACTTGTGTCATGCACAAAGTAGATGTCCTAACCGACTTGCCAAAACTATAGTTTGTTAACATGAAATCTGTGGAGTGGTTGAAAAATGAGTTTTAATGACTTCAACCTAAGTGTATGTAAATTTCCGACTTCAACTGTATAATGTCCCCCCAGGTATCATAGATAGGCAGCCTATACCACTATTATCCATTGAGAAGGTCGTATCCTCACTCAATATCTAGTGAGATTAAATTGTCCTGAAAGGGTTGAACAATTAAATATATTCTCTAGTGTTTAAGGGATATATGTCATAATTAACACAGGCTTTGTGCTCTGAATACAAAATAATGCTTTTCTTCCCATGAAGCAGCAGAATAATTAAAAAGAAAAGGGAGTTGGGATGAGGGTGATGATGATGCAGCTGCTGGGAAAACGGGTGGACAAAAGTGCAGGAGAGCAAGAGCTCAGCACTGTCACTGATGCTACAACAGGATCAGTAAACTCTGACAAGCATCCTAGTAAGCTAAATTGGCAGAAGAGAGGTGGAAATACTTAAAAAGAAAATACCCTATTCTGATAAACTGACAGTGATAGGCCTTTTCTCTTCCAGTATGGCTAACCAGAATAGCACCCTGCGTTGCACGTTCTCAGCCCCAAGCCATAGCGCCACTCTCCTGCAGGGCTTGTCGGTCCTGCGAGCCCAGGGGCAGCTCCTGGATGTGGTGCTGGCCATCAATGAGGAGCGCTTCCAGGTTCACAAGGCAGTGCTGGCCTCCTGCAGTGACTACTTCAGGTGAGACTGACGCTGTGTCTCCAAAATGGCTTTCTGCTCCTCGTCTCCTTTCCTTTCACCTGCACTGATTTGAGAGAATTGGACACAGGATGTATTCTCTGACTATAGTGATACACTGACCGGTATAGAGAGACCCAGCTAAAGAGACGTACAAATCAAATCATAATACAGATGTAGAGGTGAAGGGAAGTGTGTTGAGAGACTGTGTTGGGGAATTTGGCTTTGGTGTGAAATAATTGATACATCAAAAGCTGAGTCAGATGAGAGGCATGGTAGAGAGAAAATAAGAGGAATTGGTACAGTATGTGGAACTGATAGGGAGGGATATAATAACATTACAGGTGTACAATGTGCAATGTAAATATGTTTAAATGAATAATCTGATGTTCTTGTCCTGATGTTGCATGGCAAGTAGGGGAGTTTTTCAGTGTCTAATTTACCTCAGATTAATATGTTGTTTAGAATGGGGGGGGGAATTAAACAAGTTTAACATAAAGACAGTTATTTAAATTGCTTTCTCACTTGCCTTGCAGAGCGATGTTCACCGGAGGCATGAGGGAGTCAAACAAGGACACCATTGAGCTGAAGGGCTTGTCCGCCCGTGGCCTTAAACACATCATTGACTTTGCCTACAGCGCAGACGTCACACTTGACCTGGACTGCATTCAGGATGTACTGGGAGCAGCAGTCTTTCTCCAGATGGTCCCAGTTGTGGAGCTCTGCGAGGAGTTCCTCAAGTCGGCCATGAGCGTAGAGACCTGCCTGAACATCGGCCAAATGGCCACCACCTTCAACTTGTCCTCCCTCAAGGAGTCTGTGGACGCCTTTACCTTCCGTCACTTCCTGCAGATCGCTAAGGAGGAGGACTTCCTGCACATTCCCATGGAGCGCCTGGTCTTCTTCCTGCAGAGCAACAAGCTGAAGAACTGCAGCGAGATCGACCTGTTCCATGCTGCCATCCGCTGGCTGCAGCACGACGAGGCTCGCCGGGCTGGCGCCAACAAAGTGCTCTGCCACGTGCGATTCCCCCTCATGCGCTCCTCGGAGCTGGTGGACAGCGTGCAAACGGTGGACATCATGGTAGAGGACGTGCTGTGCAGGCAGTACCTTCTGGAGGCCTTCAACTTCCAGATCCTCCCCTTTCGTCAGCACGAGATGCAGTCCCCGCGGACCGTGATCCGCTCCGAAGTGGTTTCGCTCATTACATTTGGTGGGACACCCTACACCGACAATGATCGCACTGTGAGCAGTAAGGTGTTCTATCTTCCAGACATTGCAGCGCGTCAGTTCAAGGAACTAACCGAGACGGAGACCGGTTCCAGCCACGCCTGTGTATCGGTGCTGGACAACTTTGTTTACGTAGTCGGCGGGCAGCACCTGCAGTACCGCAGCGGCGAAGGGGCGGTGGACATCTGCTTCCGCTATGACCCGCACCTGAGCCAATGGATGCGCATCCAGCCGATGCAGGAGGGGCGCATTCAGTTCCAGCTCAACGTTCTTCAAGGACAACTCTACGCCACAGGGGGGCGCAACCGATCTGGAAGTCTGTCGTCCGTAGAGTGCTACTGTCCCAAGAAAAATGAGTGGACCTATGTGGAACCACTGAAACGCAGAATCTGGGGCCATGCAGGAACTCCCTGTGGCGACAAGCTCTACATCTCAGGGGGTTACGGTGTCTCGGTGGACGATAAGAAAACCCTGCACTGTTATGATCCCACATCTGACCAATGGGACTTCAAATCGCCCATGAATGAGCCCAGAGTGCTTCATGCTATGATCAGCGCCAAAGACCGTGTTTACTGCCTGGGCGGTCGCATGGACCACGTGGACCGCTGCTTTGACGTCCTGGCGGTTGAGTATTATATTCCAGAGAATGACCAGTGGACCACTGTTAGCCCCATGCGAGCAGGACAATCTGAGGCAGGCTGCTGCTTGTTGGATAAAAAGATATATATCGTTGGAGGATACAATTGGCATCTAAACAATGTCACAAGCATCGTGCAAGTGTACAACACAGAGAGTGATGAGTGGGAGAGGGATTTGCACTTCCCTGAGTCTTTTGCAGGAATTGCGTGTACGCCGATCATACTTCCACAAACCACCACGCAACGGTAATCCCTCCGCCCAAGTTGACTGTGACAATTTGATTCCATGGGCGATTCCTCACAAACTGAAAACAGAAAAAAATACCATGATTTGATGACATATAGTGCCTTCAGAAAGTATACACACCCTTTGACTTTTTCCACAACTTGTTGTTGTTACATCCTGAATTTAAAATGTATTAAATTAGGATTTTGTGTCGCTGGCCTACACACAATACCCCATAATGTCAAAGTGGAATTATGTTTTTAGAAATGTTTACAAATGAATGAAAAGCTGAAATGTCTTGAGTCAATAAGTATTCAAACCCTTTGTTATGGCAAGCCTAAATAAGTTCAGTAGTAAATTTGCTTAACAAGTCACATAATAAGTTGCATGGACTCATTCTTTGTGCGATAATTGTGTTTATCATGATTTTTAAATGACTACCTCATCTCTGTACCCCACACATACAGTTATCTGTAAGGTCCATCAGTCGAGCAGTGAATTTCAAACAGAGATTCAACCACAAATGCCAGGGAGGTTTTCCAATGCCTCGCAAAGAAGGGCACCTGTTGGTAGATGAGTAAAAATAAAGAAATCTGACATTAAATATTCCTTTGAGCATGGTGAAGTTATTAATTACACTTTGGATGGTGTATTAATACACCCAGTCACTACAAAGATACAGCCGTCATTCCTAACTCAGTTGCTGGAGAGGAAGGAAACCGCTTAGGGATTTCACCATGAGACTTTAAAATAGTTACAGAGTTTAATGTAGAAAACTGAGAAAACTGAGAATGGATCAAAACATTGTAATTACTCCATACTAACCTAAATGACAGAATGTAAAGAAGGAGGTCTGTACAGAATACAAATATTCCAAAACATGCATCCTGTTTGCAATCAGGTACTAAAGTAAAACTAAAATGTACTTTATGTCCTGAATACAAATCGTTATGTTTGGGGCAAATCCAACACATCACTGAATATCACTTCATATTTTTAAGTATGGTTGTGGCTGCATCATGTTATGGGTAGGGTTGTCATCTGCAAGGACTAGGGATTTTTTTAGGGTCAAAAGAAATGGAATAGAGCTAAGCACAGGCAAAACCCTAGAGGAAAACCTGGTTCAGTCTGCTTTCCAACAGGCACTGGGAGACAGGCACAAATTCACCTTTCAGTAGGACAATAACCTAAAACACAGGGCAAAATATACACTGTATTTGCTTACCAAGACAATATTGAATGTTCCTGAGTGGCCTAGTTAAAGTTTTGACTTAAATCGACTTGAAAATATATGGGAAGAATTGAAAATGTCTTTCTAGAAATGAACAACCAACTTGACAGCTTGAATAATTTGTAAAGAATAATGTGAGAATTCTGTAATCACTACCAAAGGTGATTCTAACATGTATCGACTCATGGGGTGTGAATACTTAAGTACATTTGATATTTCTGTATTTCATTTTCAATAAATGTGCAAAAGAATTAAAAAAACATGTTTCATTATTGGGTATTGTGTGTCGATGGGTGAGAGAAAAAAATAAATGTAATCCATTTTTAATTCAGGTTGTAACCCAACAAAGTGTGGAATAAGTCAAAGGGTATGAGTACTTTCTGAAGATACTGTATTTTACATTTGTATCTTAAAGCATCATTGAGAAATAATTAATTGAAGTTGGAAAATGTTTGACATTTTGGCCTTACCTAGGCCTCCTTTAAGACTCCATAATGCTTCATCTGTTAAGAGTTTGCTATAATATAGGCTAAAGTGTATTACTGTAAAGTTAAATAAAGGTTAAATAATAATGAATCTTCCATCCTATGGTTGAGGTCCATGTGCTGCATCATAATGAGCTGTGTTTGAAAATTTTTTAAAAGGCCATAGCTAGTATTTCAATATAGATTTGGGTGTTTAAAAATCATCAAGGTAGCATGTTTGTATTAATTGGCTAGGTAAGTTAATTTAAATAATGAATAATTAATTTAACCTTTTTATGACATATTTGAGTGCATGGGCCCCTAAAGCCTAAAGCCGTTTGAAGTGAGTCAAATCCAATTTTCTTGCATATCCGATTAGAATTGGTTATTTTTCCTGCAGTCTGAACACCCAAAAAGCACAAACCAATAAACAGATAAAAATGGAACTGACACAAAACAATGATCCATAATACAGGTGGAAAAAGGAACACACTAAATAGGATCCCAAATAGAGACAACGCAATGCAGCTGCCTCTAATTGGGGACCAACACCAATTAACACAATAGAGTCTGTTAGATAACCTAACCAGACTACTAAACCTATCAGTCCTAGAAATGATGGAAAGAACAAGCACATCACACAAGGAGTGAGGATACTTGTATTTCTTCCTTTAGTACAGTGCATATGGTTAAATTTTAAGTTTTATGAGGAGTAATCTATTTGTGAGACTTTCAGTAGTATATGCACAACTGATTGTTAACGGCTTTTACTCCTTGTAGAATATATTGACAGTGTTGAGAATCTTGTTTGAAAGCACAACATGGCCCTCGTTGAAATATGTTTTCGTTTTGCCTCTGTAACAGTGTTTTTCCGGGTGTTTTGTATGTCCAACTCTAAAGCACATAGTTAGCTTTTAAGTGCATTATAATTGGAGTCCACTGTTATCAAAGGAGAATGTATACTTTTTTTTTTTTTAAGGGGTAGAAAGCATTTAAAAAAATATATATAATAATAATTTTTGGAATGGAAAAAACGCTTTTAGTGTCAACTTAAACGATTAAAATCAGATAAGGTATGTAGAAAGATAATGGACCTACAGTTGAAGTCAGATGTTTACATACACCTTAGCCAAATACATTTAAACTCCGTTTTTTTTTAACAATTCCTGACATTCAATCCTAGTAAAAATGTCCTGTCTTAGTTCAGTTAGGATCATCACTTTATTTTATTTTTAAGAATGTGAAATGTCAGAATAATAGAGAGAATTATTTATTTCAGCTTTTATTTCTTTCATGACATTCCCAGTGGGTCAGAAGTTTACATACACACAATTAGTATTTGGTAGCATTGCCTTTAAATTGTTTAACTTGAGTCAAACATTTCAGGTAGCCTTCCACAAGCTTCCCACAATAAGTTGGGTGAATTTTGGCCCATTCCTCCTGATAGAACTGGTGTAACTGAGTCAGGTTTGTAGGCCTCCTTGCTCGCACACGCTTTTTCAGTTCTGCCCACACATTTTCTATAGGATTGAGGTCAGGGCATTGTGATGGCCACTCTAATACCTTGACTTTGTTATCCTTAAGCCATTTTGCCACAACTTTTGAAGTATGCTTGGGGTCATTGTCCATTTGGAAAACCCATTTGTCACCAAGCTTTAACTTCCTGGCAGATTTCTTGAGATGTTGCTTCAATATATCCACATAATTTTCCTTCCTCATGATGCCAACTATTTTGTGAAGTGCACCAATCCCTCCTGCAGCAAAGCACCCCCACAACATGATTCTGCCACCCCTGAGCTTCACGGTTGGGATGGTGTTCTTCGGCTTGCAAGCCTCCAACTTTTTCCTCCAAACATAACAATGGTCATTATGGCCAAACAGTTCTATTTTTGTTTCATCAGACCAGAGGAAATTTCTCCAAAAAGTACGATCTTTGTCCCCATGTGCAGTTGCAAACCGTAGTCTGGCTTTTTTATGGCGGTTTTGGAGCAGTGGCTTCTTCCTTGCTGAGCGGCCTTTCAGGTTATGTCGATATAGGACTTGTTTTACTGTGGATATAGATACTTTTGTACCTATTTCCTCCAGCATCTTCCTTTGCTGTTGTTCTGGGATTGATTTGCAAAGTACGCTCATCTCTAGGAGACAGAACGCGTCTCCTTCCTGAGCGGTATGACGGCTGCATGGTCCCATGGTGTTTATACTTGCGTACTATTGTTTGTACAGATGAATGTGGTACCTTCAGGCGTTTGGAAATTGCTTCCAAGGATGAACCAGACTTGTGGAGGTCTACAATAGTTTTTTCTGAGGTCATGGCTGATTTCTTTTGATTTTACCATGATGTTGAGGAAAGAGGCACTGAGTTTGAAGGTAGGCCTTGAAATACATCCACAGGTACACCTTCAATTGACTCAAATGATGTCAATTAGCCTATCAGTAGCTTCTAAAGCCATGACATAATTTTGGGGAATTTTCCAAGCTGTTTAAAGGCACAGTCAACTTAGTGTATGTAAACTTCTGACCCACTGGTATTGTGATATAGTGAATTATAAGTGAAATAATCTGTCTGTAAACAATTGTTGGAAGAATTACTTGTGTCATGCACAAAGTAGATGTCCTAACCGACTTGCCAAAACTATAGTTTGTTAACATGAAATCTGTGGAGTGGTTGAAAAATGAGTTTCAATGACTTCAACCTAAGTGTATGTAAACTTCCATATTTTTCAATAATCTTTGAAAACAAACAGTCACCAAAATAAAATCTAGACAGTCAGGGAAAATTGGAAATTTGCATTAAAAGTGCAAAATTGTTGCTCAGCTCCATGGCAGAATATGTAGAATCGCAGTGATTTCGCTTTAAAATGCAAAAATGTATCTCAGCTCCATGGAGAAATTGCTTTAAAAATGCTAAAATGTATCTACACCGCCAAATTGGGGGCCTCTACACCGCCGAAGCCCCTTAAAGTTGAGATCCGCGATAGCCGAAGCAGCACCACTGGCCGCCCCAGGTGCATTTGTTATTGTTTTGAGGAAATTAGCATCCAGCATCATGGCAAAAAAAATCATCTGAGTACATACTCTGCCATTTCATTACGTGTGCAATGATGTCCAACAGGAAAAAATCAGTGTCTGTTGTTTGAAGTAATGTCTGTTGTAATATCGCAAACGGATGTGGAAATTTCAGCGCTATGGACTCCAGCTTTAATTAAAGGTGTTACTTGAACTGAAAACAGCATTCAGGTGTTGTAGCCTCAATGGCGAAATATATCATTTTTCAGAGAACAACAAAATGTTCATGGCAGATGAATGTAAATTGAAGTAAAACCTTATTCACAATCGTAGAAAATTCTACTTGACCCGTCAGTGAAATTGTGAAATACAAGGCCACACCAGAATGTGTTTAATCTTATAAACTATTCCTCTTTCTTATATAGTACTGCAATACATATGTGAAATGTAGATTGAACACATTATTTTTGTGATAGGTAATCAGCATACTAATTGTATTATTTGTAATTTGTGTAAGTGTTTTTTTTACAGATAATTCTATTGAATAAGGTTGAGAAACACCCTTGCTACAGAGCTTCATGTTTTAAAAGAGTGTCAGAGGACAACATGTGCTTATTAGATGATTGATAATTACTGTATGGCTAATATGAGGTGCTATTTTTGCCTTTTTATACTTGACCATACCATGTATTTAGCACAAAGACATGAATCCCAACATTGACTTTCCTGTCAGTCAATTATAGGCCTACTGTATCTGGATAACTGATCAATTTGGTATAGGCTATTTCATCTCTGTACATCATGACCCTGATACAATTCCAAGGATTTGATTTATCCATTACCGGTATTTCGACTTTGGTAGAGCAATATCTCGATTTGTAAAAAATATATTATGGTTAGTAAATATTTGAAAAAGTAGCATGCACACATCTGCCATGTGTCCTTTATACTTTCTGTAATCCTACTTCAAAGGGTACCATGGCACATTTGTAATCTTGTTGTGTGTCTGTGAATTTGCCATCCATGGTTTTGACATAACAGGTGTGTGTATGTGTGGGGTCTGTAAGGCACTTGTGGCGTTCCAGGTAGATTCCCCCTCCTGTGATACCTTGTTCACCCAGTTCATTGTGTTGTTCGGATATTGAGTGGCTTTTAATAAAAATCTAGAAATAGATTGTTTTCCAGTTTTTTTCTTTTATCAACCTAACCATTCCTATAAATCGTCATATGATGCAATGAATCATCATCATCATCATTATCATTGTCATCACAGTTTTTGCTTACTGAAAGTTTTTGCTTACTGAAAGTTTTTGCTTACTGAAAGTTTTTGCTTACTGAAAGTGCTCTATCTTCTTGAAAACTTGACTGCTGACATTACATTTTCTTTTAGGATTGTACTAATGAACAGTGGTCTAATGAACAATATACAAAAATGTTTTTTTTTTAAAGTGAATTATCCCTTTAAACATAACTATCCTTTGATATATTTAGGGCGTTTTCACACACAGTTCTGAGCTATAGTTCGAATCAGAGTTCGATTATTTGTTAAATTGTATTTTCTTAATTTGGTCCAGGTGGTTTCACATTGCCTGTCCTGTTATAGCCCTGTCTCCCCTAATCTACACCCATGCGCTCATAAATTCGCTGCTACTCACATAATGTTCAACAGATATCAAGTTATGGTGCATGTCATTTCAATTCCAGTCAAACAACCAATACTACACTCGGCTGGTTCTTTGCCTGTGTTTGATCCGGACTGCGTTCTCACCTGCAGCGAACCGCACCACCGTACGAACGGAAATCTGACCCAGACCACCCTTTTTGAGCGAACCTCTTGAGTGCAGATCGTGTTCACACCAGTCCAAACGAACCGAACTAAGGTGGGAGAAACGCGCTCAAAAACAATTTGATGTGAAAGCCCAAAGAGCACAAAACACAAATCAAATACACATGTCAAGTACTTATTTAATTATGTGACAATATTAATCATTAGACTTCCAGGGAAATCTAAAATGGTATGCGACATGTTATGTAGCTAGCTAGACATTTACATGAGTAGTTTTAATGGCATAGCGTTGTCTACGCGTCATGTACAGTACGCGCGTAATGACGACGCACCGTCGTATCCAAGCGCCGCTAATGTCCCATTGAGAAGAAGAGCGGAAAAAAATGGCGAGCTCAAACAATCCACGTAAATTTAGCGAGAAAATCGCTTTACACAATCAGAAACAGGCCGAGGAGACTGCGGCTTTCGAAGAAGTGATGAAAGACCTTAACATTACTAGAGCTGCACGGGTAAGTGCCTTTTTTTTTTGCTGATTAATTACTGTATGCATCTTGGCTAGTTAGCCAGCAACGTTAGCACGTTTTTATGACAAGTTGTTTTTAGCCAGCTGGTGGTGGCAAACAAAAGTGGCCGATTGACTGCCTTCGCAGATAAAGCGAAATATCTGTATTCTGATTAGGGCGTTATTTTTTGCAAACATTTGTCGTTTTTTTAAACCTACCTACCTAGCCAGCCAGCTAGTGTAGTGAACTGTCTTTGTTGATGTTTGCTTGGTATGTAGGCAGCCAGGTAGGCTTGCTAACTAGGCTCTATAGTTAGCAAGCACCTGCTCATACATAGTCATATTGCCATTCTGCATCATCATCATCAAAAGGTTCAGCGTATCAAGCTAGATATCGATTCCAACTACCTAGTTATCTAGTTACCATCTACACATTGAAATGAAAACTGAACATACTTAGATGGCACAGTTCGACTCACTCAGTAAAACTGGTGTGTTTTTGACACTGACAGAACACCGCACTAGCTAACTAGGAGGATACAGCAAGCTAACTCCAAAGTTGACAATTCAGTGGAGTTATATCCATCATATTTAGATCACCACAAGACATTTAGCCAGAATTCCCCATTTAATTGTTTTCCATACATGCTAAGACACATACACATTAGCAGGCAAATATTATATTTACAATATGCTGGCCTACGGCCTAAACCCAACTCCTGAACCATCCAATGATGGGATTTATAAATACATTATCTGGACTCCCGAAAGGACTGATGTTTATAATACACTGAACAAAAATATAAACGCAACATACAACAATTTTACTGAGTTACAGCTCATTGAAGGAAATCAGTGAATTTTAAATAAATTCATTAGGCCCTAATCTATGGATTTAACATGACTGGGAATACAGATATGCATCTGTAGGTCCCAGATACCTTAACAAACAAGATAGGGGTGTGGATCAGAAAACCAGTCATATCTGGAGTGACCACCATTTGCGTCATTGCTGCGCGGCACATCTGCTTCGCATAGAGTTGATCAGGCTGTTGATTTGTGGCCTGTGGAACGTTGTCCCACTCTTCAAGTTGCTGGATATTGGCAGGAACTGGAACACTGTCATACACGTTGATCCAGAGCATCTCAAACATGCTCAATGGGTGACATGTCTTGTCAGTATGCAGGCCATGGAAGAACAGGGACATTTTCAGCTTCCAGGAATTGTGTGCAGGGTGAGGAATACAGGAGCACAAACAATGAATTTGTGGTGTGGTGTGAGCAGAACCACCTTCAGTTCAACATCAGCAAAACAAAGGAGATGGTGGTGGACTTCAATCCTTCAACGTGTGCAGTAAACTACTTCATACCTTCTACCAGTTTTGCAGTGGTGTGCTGGGGCGCCAACATAAAGGCCGGTGATGCTTCTCGGGTAAATAAGCTGATCAGGAAGGCTAGCTCTGTTCTGGGGATTTGCCTTGACACTCTAGAGGAGGTGGCGGAAAGACGGATCCTGGCCAAACTGCTGGCCATCATGGACAACGTCACCAACCCTCTGCATGCCATGGTTATGACGCAGATGATGTCACAACACTCTAGCGTACATAGTGTACATATTCAGCCATTCACCCATACTATTCAACGTCTTTTTATAGCTTTTTGCACTCCAGACTTCTTTTTTTTTAATACTTTTTCATACTGCCGCTCTATGTATCGTGTATCTGTCTTATGTGTATTTTCGTTCTGGCATTTTGCACCTGCCCTGAGTTTTTGTAGCTGCTTGATGAATAAAGTTCCCCTCGGGGATCCATAAACTATCCATCTATCCATCCATCCATCCTTGCGACATGGGGCAGTGCATTATCATGCTGAAACATGAGACGATGGCAGCGGATGAATGGCACGACAATGGGCCTCAGGATCTCGTCACGGTTTCTCGGTGCCCCATGGTGACAGTGGGTCACCATATAATATGGTAAATATAATATGGTAAATATAATATGGTTGTCAGTAGCAAAAGCTACTGACAACGAACACAATTGCATTTTATCTATGGAAATTTGATCAGCAAGCCACTCGCCCACACAATGCCATACACGCAGTCTTACATTTTCCGGTACAGTTCAAACCAGGATTCATACGTGAAGAGCACATTTCTCTAGTGTTACAGTGGCGACCGAAGGTGAGCATTTGCCCAATGAAGTTTGTTACGACACCAAACTGCAGTCAGGTCGAGTGAGGACGACGAGCAGGCAGATGAGCTTCCCTGAGACGATTTGTGTAGAAATTCTTTGGTTGTGTTAACCCAGAGTTTCACCAGCTGTCCGACTGGCTGGTCTGATGATCCCGCTGGTGAAGAAGTCGGATGTGGAGGTCCTGGGCTGGTGCGGTTACACGTGGTCTGCGGTTATGCTGGTTGGATGCAACATGTAAAGTGTTGGTCCTATGGATTTCTGTTCAAACTGTCAAAAAAACGTATTGGCTCATCTGCGTGCTTGTCGTCCTCACCAGGGTCTTGACCTGACTGCAGTTCTGCGTCGTGACCGACTTAAGTGGCCAAATGCTCTCCTTCGATGGCTACTGGCACGCTGGAGAATTGTGCTCTTCATGGATGAGTACCGGGTAGATGGCAGACAGCATGTATGGCGTTGTGTGGGCGAGTGGTTTGCTGATGTCAACATTGTGAACAGAGTGCCCCATGGTGGTGGTGGGGTTATGGTATGTGCAGGTATAAGCTACGGACAACGAACACAATTGCATTTTATCAATGGCAATTTGAATGCACAGAGATACCGCAACGAAATTCTAAGGCCCATTTGTCGTGCCATCACCTCCTGTTTCAGCAGGATAAGGCACGGCCCAATGTTGCAAGGATCTGTACACAATTCCTGGAAGCTGAAAATGTCCCAGTTCTTCCCTGGCCTGCATACTCACCAGACATGTGGCCTCCCAAGTGGTGCAGCGGTCTAAGGCACTACAGACCCGGAACATGGTGCACCCCTTACTTTTTATTAGTATTTTTATTTTTTTGAGTGGCAGCCTAAGGGTAAAGGTTTTATAAATACATAATTTTACATGGATAATGTACCTGTAACAAAAAAAAGAGACGGGTGGGTGTCCTCCCCAAAGTGCTGCGATGATACTCGTCTGTCTCGATCGATGAGAGAAGATTTGAAATAGACAAGATGGCAGTGTACACATTTTTGGATTACTTCATGTAGTAAAACATTACATTTTATAACTGAGCATTTTCTAAATTCAAACGAATCCCCTGCAACTAGACATGGAAGTTTAGAAGACATATTGTCTTCCAAGTCGGGAATTGAGGAAGTATCGCCAATTAAAAGTTGGTCAAATTCTCTGTGCTGCGCTTAACATTACCTACCTAATAACGCCTATCAGCCAGCTGGAACAGTAATAAGTCTGACTATGCCATATTTTTAATAGCTACTTTGACAGCGCCCCCACCCCCAACACCTAATGTGTTTATGCACGCTGAGGTTTGACAGATTTGCAAGGTTTGAACTTTGAAGGCAGAGACTGATAACATGGGATCAACTATCCTATATTGTAGACCTTTAGTAATACGTGCAATGCAAATAAGTGACTTGTTTTGGTTGATTACTGGCAATCATTCTTGTCAGTGTGATTTGTATCAATGTCCATGTTTCGTCTGTTTATTCATCTCCATAAAATCAGGCCTTTGTTTAATCCATCATTCATGCAATTCATTAAAGCTATTGGTGATCTTAAACATTCAGTAGTTATCGCCAGGAGTATAGCGGTGAACCTTCCAGTTATGAATACCATAGAGGAATGGTTTGGGAGTACAGAATGGATTTATGTTGTGGTTTTACAACATGGCTATTATTGATGTTTAAATATTTTTTTTTGAAGACAAAACTAATTGAAAGAAATGCGTCTTCTTTCCTTATGAGAGTGACACCCTTTAGCTATTAGGCTTAGGCCTACTGACTTTGTCCACACAGTGCTGACATTGCCCATATTAACCTATGTATTATCTCATCTGGCTTTTTTAGATGTGGTCCATTCTATCTTTAACACTGTGGAACTTTTTCTATCAATATTTTGTGTGTAATCTTTCATGTATCAGTTGAATCATTCATTCATGCTTTCATGCGATTTTACTTTGCACAGTTGCAGTTACAGAAGACCCAGTATTTGCAACTAGGGCAGAATCGTGGACAGTGCTATGGAGGCTCACTGCCCAATGTCAATCAGATTGGAAATAGCAACATTGAACTGCCTTTTCAGGTGAGCTCACAGCTTCTCTATCAGTTGGTAAAACTTTGTTTTTTAAATCTCACCTGAGGGAAATGTAATCTTTCAGAGCTTCCATGAAAGGCTGTTTCACCCTCGCGTTACCCTATATTGGTAACAAGAATCCAATTCAAGACACTTCTCTAGTATTTTACAGTTTTGAAGACTTGTCCTGCCGTATCAGTATCGATCTACTGCATTTGTCAGGAAAACCAAGTCTCAGAAGAAAGCTCAGTTTGAGCATCAGACACCCTCACCCCATCTTGAAATGTTTAAAAAGATTCCCCAAAAACACCAAATACAAGGAGCCTTTGTCATTGCTTTCTATATCATGGCTTTCCATTTTTTCAAACATGTTTGCTAATTTGAGCATGAGTTGGAGGGCCCATAGCTTGACCCATTTTAAAGGATTACATTTGCACCATATTATATCAAGACATTTGAATTCAAATGTTTTGTGTGTTTCAAATGCCCAATTTTTCTTCTATGGTTGACTTTGCATATCCTGTCCAGAATTCCGCTTTGGACACCAGTCGGTCGACCAGGCATCACGGGCTGGTGGACCGTGTTTACCGCGATCGGAACCGCATAACCTCCCCCCATCGCCGGCCCCTCTCTGTGGACAAACATGGCCGCCAGATATCCTTCATCTGCACACAGCTTATTTTCTAGCAGAACAGAATGGTCTTTACAAAACTTTTGACTAAATTAGTACTTGTTTAAAACGGCGTGTGTCATTGCCATATCATGCTTACAGTTAGACTTTGCACTTTGGTAGATTAATACAGATAGTTAACTTGACCATTCAATTATATAGATTTGGGTTTGATTTTACATTTCACCACCATTTTCGTCCTTAACTGAGCTCCACATTGACAGCTGCCCCTATAGCTCAGTGTACCTCTCGCCCCCACCGGATACCAGTTGGAGGAGGTAGGCCATTAATGACCTCATTCACACACAAAAAAAACGAGGGTTTGTAGCAATTTCATCTAAATTCAGGAAAGCACAGTACATGCCATGTCCATGTAAATTGCAATTTTTCAATTAGAAATGGCATGCTCAATTTAACTGAAATTATTTTTTTACCCAGAGTCTGACAAATAGCATGCTACAAATGAGGTTGGGGAGTAGAGGCCACAGAGATATATCTCTTTTTGTTCTAATGTCACAGGACAAACTCTGACTCAGCCCTACACCAGAACACCATGAACCCTGTGCCCCAGGATGCGTTTGCAGGGGGATCACAAGAGCTACAGCCTAAACGAGGTAATGGAGGATCCTGTTACATAGACACGGAAGAGCTTCTGTTTATTCAGGCCTGATCCAATTTATTAATGCATGAATCCACATGTCCTCACGAAAGGGTAAGCCACTGTGGAATCTTCTGGATAATTTATGACATGAAGATGGTGTGTTCCACTAACAGTTTTTGTCCATGATGGAGCAGCTATTCTCTTTCTGTGAAGCGATCACATGTGTTTAGCCAACCACTGCTTACTGATGAGGGAAAGATGTTTTTGTAGTATTTTGAGTTATATTGTATTAAGTAAGTAATTTTCTTGAAGGGAACTTAATCTCCTCTGGGAATGTTTTCAATTGAAATTCCTCAACATGACACAGGAAATGATATCTATAATATTGTCTTCTGAAAACTGGAAGTATCTAGCTACCTGTCATGGAGATCCACCTGGTGTTTTTACTGTACCTAAAACCATTATGCAATTAAATTTCACTACAGGAAGAATGTTTCTCTGAAAATACTGCAATGTGGGTTGATCTGAATTGAGCTTAGCACCTTCAATTGTCATTTATTTTACTCTTTCACCAATTAGTGCTGCTTACAGTGCCTGGGACTGAGGAGTCTGAAACACCCGCAGACAAGGATACACAGTGGGATGACAAAAAGGTAGAGGAGTGAACATGTAGCCTAGTTGTATCACTGCTTGCTCACCATTTCAGGGATTTTTTTTGTTTTAATGCGGAGTGTACTTTCCTTTCAGAATGACTCCTCAAGAACCAAGTCCTGTGAAGTCCCTGGGATCAAGTGAGTAATTGCTGCACATTCTATCATTCCAAAAATCTGATTATGGTGCTCCGGCAGTTCCATACCCTGTAGAAAGGTGCGTTGTGAGAAAGAGCTGTCCAGGGCATGCTTAGAATGAAGTATGTTCAAAGATGACTCTGAAGAGAAACCGTGTCTGTGTGAGTGAGGACCTATGACACCAAATGACTAGCAACTGTCATTTCCCCCCCCCCCCACACACACACACACACACACAACAATGAGAAATGTCTTCCATCATAAAACCAACAAACAAAAGTAATTTTATAATGGATTTTCTTTTGCCAAGTGGATATATGTGTCCCTTTTCTTTCTCCACTCTAGTATATTTCCATCACCAGATCAGGAAGTGAACACGTCATTGATCCCGGCCTCGCTCAATACGGGAGGCTCCCTGCCCGATCTGACCAACATCCAGTTCCCCCCACCGCTGCCCACTCCGCTGGACCCAGACGACACTGTGGCGTTTCCTTCCCTTAGCTCTTCCAACAGCACAGGCAACCTGACCACCAACCTCACCCACCTCGGCATCAGCCACGGTAAGTCATCGATGTCAAAATGAACGTGGCAAATTAAAGGTATATGATATTCAGATAAAAATGTAACCAAGGAAACTCTATGGGTTTTCATTAAAGGCACCAAGCAAATTCTGTAATAAAACGTTCATTTTATGATCCACCTTCCCGAACTCCATGCAATTATAGGCAGCACCTTTTCTCCCGTTGTTTGAGCATGACTGTTATTTTGGGACATATCATCCACAAATCTGACTTTAACAGTTTATTCTTCTACGGTATGTAGACGATTGTCAATGTAATAACTGCATGGTGGACAATGATCATGTGATACAACTACATTGTCCTTACAAGGTGTTTCCCATTACCCTGCCAAATCCCAATCACAAATATTGCTTCAAGTGAAGCACTGCTAAATACAAGCTGCCTTCAAACACTGGAGTGCCTTGAACGTCTCGACTAGACTCAGTTTCCCTCCTCTCTGTCTCTGGAAAAGATGCTGCTCAAAGAACATGCTAAGCTGGCTGGCAGGAGTATGGATGACTCTTATTTTTTGCTTTCTTTTTTGGCTACATGTGCATCTTTTAGTAAAAATTAAGAAAATTTAGATTCTATACTGAACAAAAATATAAACACAAAATGTAAATGCTTGTTTCATGAGCTGAAATAACAGATTGCAGACATTTTCCATACTCACAAAATGCGTATCTCAAATTTTGTGCACAAATATTGTTACATCCCTGTTAGTGAGCATTTGTCTTTTGCCAAGATAATCCACCCACCTGACAGGTGTGGCATATCAAGATGCTGATTAGCAGTATGATCATTACACAGGTGCACCTTGTGCTGGGGACAATAAAAGGCTACTCTAAAATGTGCAGTTTTGTCACACAACACAATGCCACAGATGTCTCAAGTTTTTAGGGAGTGTGCAGTTGGCAGGAATGTCCACCAGAGCGCTTTGCACAACTAAAGAATTTCTGCACAAACTGTCAGAAACAGTCTCAAGGAAACTCATCTGCATGCTTGTCATCCTCACCAGGGTCTTGACCTGACTGCGTCGTAACCAACTTCACCTTTGATGGCCACGGCATGCTGGAGAAGTGTGCTTTTCAATAATTATTTTTATCCACACCCCTACCTTTTTTGTATCTGTGACCAACAGATCCACATCTGTATTCCCAGTCGTGGAATCCATAGACTAAGGCCTAATTAAATTATTTCAGTTTCCTTAAATAAACTGTAACTCAGTAAAATCTTAGAAATTGTTGCATGTTGCGTTTTTATATTTTTGTTCAGTGTATTTGAGGAAGAACCATTCAATACTGCAAAGATTTCACAGAATGATTACGCATCAAGTTACAGAAACGCCATTTGCCAAGCTTACGAAAGCTAGATGGTTGGGTACTCTATTAAGTAGTGGTTGGCATATGTGGATGTATGCCAGTCATATAAACATACAGCACAATTCACTAGAAAATCTGTACAATGTAGTTGTGAAAATGTTACATAGCATTGCAGAAATGTTACAATGCACAGCAATTGCCCAGAACAAGTTTTTCTGTACTTCAGAGAAGTTACTTGTGCCTGTCCTGTTGTCTTGGCAGGTATCACCACCACCTCTCAGCCTACAATGACTGTGGCGGCCCAGCGCAGGCAGCCCACCCTGATCCCCCTAACCCTCAACGCAGACCCCCAGCAACAGCAGTCCCCGCAGCAGCTCTCCCCCACGCTGTCGCCCCCTCTCAACATCCAGGTGAATAGTCCTGACGTGACCAATGCTATCCAATCCCTGGACAGCAGGTCTAAGCATTATTACATGGAGAAAAACCTAAACGTCCCTTGTTAAATACATTATATTTTAACTTACTCTACCGTTTGCCTGTATAGGGTACATTTTATAATAGTGCTGGAGTTGGCTAAACAGCTGTGTAGACAGAAATTAAATTATAACTCGACCCTTCAAAAAGGAGAACTGGGGGAAGTATTTTGCTCCTAAATGGCTAAATCCCTATGTGAGGTGAGCAAGCGATGCCTGCCAGATGTAGTTTGGCCTTGTTTCCTGAAATGACTCGGCTAGCCAAAATCCCTTGAGAATTTAGTGCTTTCATTTGCTTCGAAGAAGACATTAGATCACAAACAATGTTCAGAGTGTGAGCTACTTTCATATGGGAAACAAGATTCTTCCTCCGCCCATGGCTCCCGTCTCGACTGTTACTGTTTTGACCATGAACTGAGAATCTTTACATGCTGAGCCTTTGTCTTTACGCACTGAGCCTTTGTCTTTACATGCTGAGCCTTTGTCTTTACATGCTGAGCCTTTGTCTTTACATGCTGAGCCTTTGTCTTTACATGCTGAGCCTTTGTCTTTACATGCTGAGCCTTTGTCTTTACATGCTGAGCCTTTGTCTTTACATGCTGAGCCTTTGTCTTTACATGCTGAGCCTTTGTCTTTACATGCTGAGCCTTTGTCTTTACGCGCTGAGCCTTTGTCTTTACGTGCTGAGCCTTTGTCTTTACGTGCTGAGCCTTTGTCTTTACATGCTGAGCCTTTGTCTTTACATGCTGAGCCTTTGTCTTTACATGCTGAGCCTTTGTCTTTACATGCTGAGCCTTTGTCTTTACGCGCTGAGCCTTTGTCTTTACGCGCTGAGCCTTTGTCTTTACGCGCTGAGCCTTTGTCTTTACGCGCTGAGCCTTTGTCTTTACGCGCTGAGCCTTTGTCTTTACGTGCTGAGCCTTTGTCTTTACGTGCTGAGCCTTTGTCTTTACGTGCTGAGCCTTTGTCTTTACGTGCTGAGCCTTTGTCTTTGTCTTTACGCGCTGAGCCTTTGTCTTTACGCGCTGAGCCTTTGTCTTTACGTGCTGAGCCTTTGTCTTTACGTGCTGAGCCTTTGTCTTTACGTGCTGAGCCTTTGTCTTTACGTGCTGAGCCTTTGTCTTTACGTGCTGAGCCTTTGTCTTTGTCTTTACGTGCTGAGCCTTTGTCTTTACGTGCTGAGCCTTTGTCTTTACGTGCTGAGCCTTTGTCTTTACGTGCTGAGCCTTTGTGCCACTGTGCAAAAAACTAGATCCACACAAGATATTCAGCCACTCTTGTAATACTGAGTGTACAAAACATTAAGGACACCTTCCTAATATGGCGATGAACCTAGGGCTGTGATTGTTAAGAAAATAACTGCTGGTCTCACTGTAATTGACCGTTAATTAACATAAGCACATTTAGCATCTCCAGGCTTCCACACACAGTCTACAAGCCACTGATGCAGACCTTTGGAACATTTTAAAAAGTCTAATAAATCCATGTAATATAGCCTACACATCACAATAAATCAATTATTTATTTTAGACAGGTCTAAAGAAACATGATATGATGAAAATGTAGTCTCTTTCAGAAGTTGACCTTATGTTAGGCCCTGATCTGGCTATGCCATATGGCTGTGGGCTACACTAGTTCATTTAGCAGACAAGATTTGCTTAGAATTTGGCATAGCACATAGCATTATTTTCTAGTATGAAGAATACAATTGAACATAGCCCTTCATGATCGTTTTGTATACCAGCGTCAAACAGCTGAAAATATAATATTTTTGATTATTAGATGGTACAATGATTCTCTACACTATACTTTCTTGTTTAGTCGAATATAAACTGAAATTAGACTAACTATTTAGGATTTAGTAACCAGGAAATGGCAGAGCGATTTCTGCATAAGGCACCTTTAGGTGGAAAAAGTGGAAAACACTGCTAACAAAGAGCGTTGCATTAGCTAACTAACTGTAAATAAGTTAATTGTTTCACCTCACAGTTAGCCAAGTTAGTTAGCTTGCTAAAATGAATTGCATTTTACTGCACCTACACTGTTTTGCTAGCTACTGTAACCCTGTCCTAACACTGTCGGATAACTTGTTTTCGTTGTTTCACCCCAACATCTTGGCCTCTTTAGCCTGGTAAAGTATTATTATTATTTATTATTATTATATATACTGTATATATTTTTTGTATCATTACCAGGCAGTGACGATGGAGGCCTTGACTCTGGAGCAACAGCTATCCCAGTATGCTTTCTTTAGCCAGCTGACAGCGCAGGCCCAGGCCCAAGTGCTCAATGACCTGCAGCAGCAAGCCCTGCCACAGGGCATCAGGCTGATCACCCTGGCCACCACCACTGCCCCCACAGCCACCCAGTCCTCCCCGGACAGCCAGATCCAGACTCCCACAAGCATCAACATCAACTCGGTGAGTCGCACACTCTGTAGAAAGATGACACGGGGAGTTTGAGCTGACAAGTTCCAAGAAACATTTGACATTTCTATACTGCTCTTCATCGTCAGTTGTTTTTGTTTGTGACATTGGCCCAAACTCATTAGTGGTAAGATTGTTGCCAAGCGTTAAGTGGATTAGCCTTTTGACAAGATGATGGGCGACAATATTACCAGCAATAATTCTCAGGTTTTTTTGTGACTGCTGTCAGGAAATTATTTCAGTCGGAACAATTGTCTTGGTCACTGTGTTTTATCTTTCTCTTTCACCAAAATCATTTAATTATGTCTGAAAAGAATCTTAACTAGATAGCTGGATAACGCTAGCTATCTATACTGCCCTACCAAGCAAAAAGACTGAGATTAATGGCTTTTATTTACCTTGGTAATGACCCCCATTTTCTCCCAAACACAATACAACAGAGGCAGGATACTTTCCCACATGATTAAGCATGTATTTAATGTAGCAAAAATGACTAACTCATTTTTGACCAAATGAGCAGTTACTGCCTTTTTGCTTGGTAAGGCAGTATAGTTGTTTACCATAAATGTGTTTTATTTTGGAGGACAACAGGTAGAGGAATGACTTAAGATCTGTGAAGTCTCTTTACGCAAGTTTATTCTGTTGAATTGAGTTTCCTGCTTTGTTGAATGTTGATAACTTGACTTCCTTACTCATTGGGCGTGAACTGGTCTGTGGATAGATGGTGTAGTAGTAGTTGCTTAAGACCGAGCCCACCTCAGACTGTCTTTGGGACGTTCTCTGAGTGCTCTGTTGCTAGTGTTTAGAAATTCTGCACCGGTTAACACTCTTCCCTCCAACAGTACCGCAATCAGAAAGGCTCTCCGGCCAATCAGTCTCCAACCTCCCCAGTCTCCAATCAAGGCTTCTCCCCTGGCTTCTCCCCTGGCGGCTCGCCTCAAGTAAGGGCGAAACCACCAAGCTGCCTTGTTGGGGGAGGTTGTTTTTTTTGCCTGGAATTGGCTCTAATTGGTCCAGCTGCTACTCATCCCAGCCTCTCGCTCCCATCCATGGTGTCAGCAATCCCACCCCCATTTCCTCTCCTCCAGACCACTGCTCGATGTCTGCTTATAATATTGGCTCAGGTCTTTGAATGTTGTCGCATAGCAGCTTTTTGTGTTTTTGCTTGAAGCAAATATACACTACATGGCCAAAAGTATGTGGACACCCCTTCAAATTAGTGGATTCGGCTATTTCGGCCACATCCGTTGCTGACAAGTGTATAATTTTGAGTACACAGCCAAGCAATCTCCATAGACAAACATTGGCAGTAGAATGGCCTTACTGAAGAGCTCAGTGACTTTTAGCGTGGCACCGTCATAGGATCGTCAGATTTCTGTCCTGCTAGAGCTGCCCCGGTCAACTGTAAATGCTGTTATTGTGAAGTGGAAAAGTCTAGGAGCGACAACTGCTCAGCCGTGAAGTGGTAGGCCACACAAGCTCACAGAACGGGACCGGCGAGTGCTGAAGCATGTAGCGTGTAAAAACCATCTGTCCTCGGTTGCAACATTTACTACCGAGTTCCAAACTGCCTCTGGAAGCAACTTCAGCACAAGAACTGTTTGTCGGGAGCTTCATGAAATGGGTTTCCATGGCCAAGCAGCAACACACAAGCCTAAGATGAATTGTAACGCAGACAGCTAGCTAGGCCTAATCACCCAGCAGCAGTGCCCGACCGCGCTAATGCTCTTGTGGCTGAATGGAAGCAAGTCCTTCGCAGCAATGTTCCAACATCTAGTGGAAAGCCTTCCCAGAAGAGTGGAGGCTGTTATAGCAGCAAAGGGGGGACCAACTCCATATTAATGCCCATGATTTTGGAATGAGATGTTTGACGAAAAGGTGTCCACATACTTTTAGCCATGTAGTGTATGTCCTGTGAATATGCAGCACCTACCCGGAACCTTAATTATGTTATGATTAGTTTTGGATAGTCCAACCTGTTTGTAGCAGCTTTGGTTGTCTCCTGTTGACATACAGTGGTTTATTGATTATTTTTTGGGGGAAATATCCTGTTAACAAGGCTAAGTGTCAGGTGTGAGAAATGGGTTTTCTTTCTATACTGAACAAAAATATAATTGCATCATGTAAAGTGTTGGTCCCAGGTTCCATGAGCTGAAATAAAAGATGCCAGAAATGTTCCATATGCACAAAAAGCTTATTTTGCTCCAATTTTGTGCACAAATTTGTTTACGTCCCTGTTAGTGAGCATTTGTCCTTTGCCAATATAATCCATCCACCTGACAGGTGTTGCCTATCAAGAAGCTGATTAAACAGCATGATCATTTCACAGGTGCACCTTGTGCTGGGGACAATAAAAGGCCACTCTAAAATGTGCAGTTTTGTCACACAACACAATGCCACAGATGTCTCCAGTTTTGAGGTAGTGTGCAATTGGCATGCTGACTGCAGGAATGTCCACTAGAGCTGTTTCCAGAGAATTGAATGTTAATGTATCTACCATAAGCCGCCTCCAACGTCGTTTTAGAGAATTTGGCAGTACATTCAACCGGCCTCACAACCGCAGACCGCGTGTAACCACGCCAGCCCAGGACCTCCACATCCGGCTTCTTTGCCTGCGGGATCATCTGAGACCAGCCACCTGGACAGCTGATAAAACTGAGGAGTATTTATGTCTGTAGTAAAGCTCTTTTGTGGGGAGAACTCATTCTGATTGTCTGGGCCTGGCTCCCCAGTGGGTCCATTATATTACGGCCTAATTAATATATTTCAATTGACTGATTTCCTTATATGAACTGTAACTCAGTAAAATAGTTAATTGTTGCATATTGCGTTTTATATTTTTGTTCAGTATAGTTCTGTTTGCTGCTGTTCCTGTTAAAGTGTCTGATCCCATCTAAACCTAGCCTACCTTTTACATATATTACAGCTAGCTACAGTAATGTGATCTGCCATGGGAAAGTAGCTTTATATGCTACATGTTCCACTTATTGTGCTGTTTTTTTATTTCTGAATTCCAAAGTTTGGTTTGTTATATTGCCAAACTTAAGTGGATCCGTCACATTTGTAAAAATGTAAGTATTACTGCCACAAGTCAGTTTTGAAGGCATGAAACCATGTTAGTTGCTAGCAGAGATAAGCTGCAGAAGCTAATTAACTTCACCGCCAAGTTAGCTAGCTAGCAAAAGTCACTTGGCTTTATTTGCAGACCGTTTGCTAGTAGCTACCCCTCCAGCACTGTTTTGCTAGCTCATCCCTCTAAAAATGACAAGATGGCTCATTCTGCAGCTATATTGTGATATTTATCTTTTCTACTAAGGCCTATTGCTCTTAACGATTTTTGTAATATTGTTCAGCTGTATCCAATCTTACTGCTGAAACATTTATGTGGATGTGGCTCTTATGAATCATGCATTCTGTGGTTCATTTTTAAAACATGGGCTGAATAGGCATAATAAAGTGTTATCAGATGCTAGTGTTTGTGCAGTCATGAACAGACATTTGCTACTGGTGCTTGAGTTGACTGGCTTGTGGACTGCCTCATGCTTGTGCTTTTTGTGACGTTTCATGACTGTACTTTTCCCTTATCCCCCATAATCCATTGTTTTACTCTAATCAGTGGTCAAATGTCTCTTTCAGCACATTCCAGTGGTGGGCAGTATATTTGGGGATTCGTTCTACGATCAGCAGCTAGCATCTCGGCAGACCAATGCTCTCTCCCACCAGGTGACTTAACCGACACCAAACTAGGACATGAAATTCACTGACTCTATTTTCCCTGCAACTCTATCCATATTAGAAATTGTGCCTGATCTCTGTATTCTATTACCTAACTTGACTTATTAATCGTGTCTTTTTCACTTTCACTTGCCTAGCTCGAGCAGTTCAATATGATTGAGAACCCCATCAGCTCCAATAGCCTATACAGCCAGTGCTCCACCCTAAACTACACACAAGCAGCCATGATGGGCCTTACAGGGAGCAGCCTACACGACTCCCAGCAGTTGGGCTACAGTAGCCATGGCAACATCCCTAACATCATCCTCACAGGTACTGTGCAGCAGCTGAGCCAATTAGCGAGCCTGTCATGTAATTCACCTTAGGCTGGCACCTTACACACCTAATCAAGATTATTCATTCATCCTGGCTTGATTATTCAATTGTTTTACGAAGGTTGGCCAGTATGAGGAAAACGTGTATTTTGTTTTTTTTGTGTTTTTTTTTCTCTTGTTATAGATTCTTTGAGTGAAGAATGTTACTTAAATAATATTGGTAGTTATCTAGCAGCTGCTTTGATTTACAAATGTCAAATGTTTTCCCAATTGTTGAATTTTAGTCACAGGTGAGTCTCCACCCAGCCTCTCTAAGGAGTTAACCAACTCACTGGCTGGCGTTGGAGATGTCAGCTTCGACGCGGACTCTCCGTTCCCATTGGACGAGCTGAAGATCGACCCGCTCACCCTGGATGGACTGCACATGCTCAATGACCCCGACATGGTTCTGGCCGACCCTGCCACTGAGGACACGTTCAGGATGGATAGGCTGTAATGTAGAATGCTGGCTGTGGCCAACAAAAAAATAACCCTGGGAAGAAAGGGAAACGAGGCATGGTGGGGGTGAATCATCTCCCCAGTTTCATGGCCGTTCAGCTATCTGACCTCACCCTCAAGTCCTTTGAAATGATATGCCATCAAAATCCATTGTAGAGAAGCACATGCAATGACTTGTTGGGTTTGGGAAGGGCATTACTGTCATTTCCAATGAGATTGTTGGTTGGTCAGAGCTTTGCTAGCCTGCTGCGTTAAATATATCTCATTACTTACCATATATCGCATATGTCACAGTTGTAATAATTTTTTTCATATTTTGTTTTTAGTTTTTTTTTACAACTCTCTACATTTTGCGATTTGGAAAGCAAAAAGCCACTAGGAAGGTGAGCTGCACCTTACCTATCATGAATACTGTGTACAATATTATGTGCAAAATACCACATCCAAGTTATTTCTACCCTATAATTGAAATTGATTCTTTCCCCACACCATAGCAGCTTTATACTTCACACTCAAAGCTTTATTTTGATTGACAACCAAATGTTAATATTTGCGTTGTATGTTGGATTGTTATATTGTTTACATTTTTATTTATTAATTAATTTAGTCGAATGTCTGTTTCATTTCAAAATGTGTTTGAGTTCGATGCCAAAATTGCTCTGCTGTGGTCATATTGTACATACTGCACTGGTGTTATTTAAGTGTTTTATTCATTTTTAACCTACATACTGTGTTTATGAAGCTACTCTGTTAACTTAAGGAGTACAAATCCTTCCCATATTTGCTCATAAGCTCTGACGGGTGCCAGTTGCTACGACATATCACTAGTTATAGAATTAGCTGCGGCCTCTTAAAATGTAGTATATTATGGTCTGCAAGTGTTTTTATCACTTACGTGGGCCAGAAATCGTTGGGTTTTGTCTTGTGCCAACTTTGTTGTTATTAAGTTTGTCATAATTAATGAGAAACGGATGCTTGCATTTAGCAGCTGATAAGGTTAAGCCAATGTGACATTGAAAACACTGTAAAGGCAAATTCCCCAAACAAGATGGCCATATTTCTCCATTGCTGGTTGAAAATGGATATCGAGATTGAATGCCTCTTGAAAATCTGAAGGATACAAACTCCTTAAACTTTATTGAACTTGTCACTGTGAGATCACCTGATTTTGCCTTACATATTTATTAGTATTATACTGTTAAGTCTTAACTAATGTGACAATGTATTTTCTTAACTTCTCGTAAAATGTTCTTGTATTTGAGAGGACTTTTAACTCCGTGACTATATTTGTTATGTAGTGTAAAGTTGGACAAATCACTGTACTGTATTTTTTACTGGTACACTTTCTAGCCAAATTCTTGATGATTTTGTAAAAAGAAAAAAGCTAATGTTCGGTTAAAAGTTGTGATGGAGAGTGCAAATATGGGTAGGGTTTCTGCTTCTTAAAGGAAAATTGACAAAAACGCACATAAAATGATTGTGCTCCTTACCCCAGATTTTGGTAGAACATTGTATGAAACAACTACAACATTACTTATATATTATATTTTGTTATTCCTTCCAGATTAGGGCCGGTAGAAAACAGGCTGAACATAAAATGTTATACACATAGCGAAATTGGTCCCAAACCTGTAGATCTTCACAAAAGTGTTTAAAATTGACAGATTTTGTCCATACGCCAATTTGTAGAGCTGAAATGCTTCTTGCTTTTTATTTATTCTATCTTTCCCTCCAAATTCATATTCTAACATTTTTGTTTTCAAAACTAATATAGTGGTTGGAAGTAAGTGACTAGATTGCAACTTGGCAAAATTTGACGTTTTATGGGCTGAGATTGTTTTCATACTCAAGGCATCGTGTCAACAATTTATTTGTTTGGTGAAGAACACAATATCAAACTTATTTTTCAGTTCACCTTTGAAATGTTGGTAGCTCTGTGGGATCATGTTTCTATTGTACAATGTATTTTGTGTGTGTGTGTATACAGAAAACATAAATATGTTAATTTACTTCCCTAAAATCCAATGTTGGGAGAGGCATATTGCCCCAAATATAATGTACATATATAAAAAAAAAAAAAAAATGAAGTAAAAAGGAATGTTGGTTTACTTCATACCTCAAAGAAATATTGTTTTTGCAGACACAATTTTAAGGGTTTATGTTCATTTTATTCTTCATTGACTTGTTTATTTATCACAGACACTTTTGCTTCAATAAGATTTGTGATTCCTATGCAAATCAGAATGAGAAATCGGAGCATTGCATCAGAATAGAATATATATATATATATACTAATATATATGCATAGTTGTACAAAAAACATCACTTTGTTTGAGCCAAACTGCAATACGCAAGTATCATACTTACAGAGCCATTAATTATCTGCAAACAAATGTTTTTGTGTTAAATTTTCTTTGTCAGAACATTTTGTACATCCTGTACATAGGCTATAGCTGAAACAAATGGACTGCATGACAAAAATGGAAGTGAACCTCCGAAAAAGACCTTCATTTGCTAAGGTTTGATTTAAAATCAATACTCTACGTTTTAAAACAGTGAAACGCCCAGTCAAAATGGATGCATGTGTTAATTGTTCCTAATGATTAACTTTTCATAGGACTTACACTTCCATTTCTGCATAATGCTAGCTCATTGCTGAAATAAGAATGTATTTGTGTAACATTGTCTTGGAATGTCTGTTTCACTGAAATTACATGAACCAAAAGCATTTTCATTGAGTCCTTTTTCCCACCATCCACTTTTTATTCAGTTGAATTGGCTGTTACTTGCTTTAGGATCTAGTTCTTCACTGTAGCACCTCAGTGTGTGAGTCAAAATGGCGGCAGTTCCTATAATGCAAATCTATTGAGAATCCCATCTTCATAACACAGCAGATGCCAAGTGTTCTGTAGTTAAGTAGTCGTTCACTCCAAAGACTGTCTGAAGATTTCAAACCTCAAAGTTGTCTAAATGTTGAGATGAATCTGTTTCAAAAAGCGGGCTTATGAGTTTGAGACAACTTCCGTCTGAATCGACTTTGAATTTCCTGATCCAGAAAGAGTTACAGCCTAATTAAAAACAATGGAATCAAATCCTCCAATTCTAACCGGCTTCCTTGCAGGTTAACTGAACTCATATCCTGAACTTGTAAATTCACATTCTTCTACAAGGATCACATCAACATGATGGATTTGGATAAAAGCCCAATAGTTGATGTGATTATAGCATGTATACTGTAATTAGTTTGATGCACTGATACACTTTCTGTCATCAAATGACCACCCAAATTACTGGGCTTCAAGTGTAAACTGGAAGCCAAAGATTGCAACCATGATGGAATAAGAGGGTATGCATCGTTTCCATAAATTTAAGACTGAAGCGTACCCTGAATATCTGCATCTACGGAACATAAGGCTTGGGTCATGGACTCATTTTGACATAAGACCACTTTTGAAATATAAAAACTTCTGATTTTGGAGTGAACTGACACTTTGATGATCTGGCAAGAGTAATAACAGTTTCTCTAGCTTCTTAAAAATGGCACTTATACAGTTGCGATCAAATATATTGCCACCGTTGAACGATTCATTATTCTCAAATAAGCTGAAATTGAAAAAACTTCAAAGTAAAAAAAAAAAAAAAAATGGCCTTGACTCAATTATTAGACATTCAAATTAGTTTGGTTTGAGGAAAGTGATTCTTGTTGACGTTGTAATGTATCTCACTTGTGCTAAGTTGCAGGGGCCTACAGGGAAGAAAGACTCCATTTGTAAAGTGCAAGGGTGCCAATATATTCAAATGCAACTGTACTCTGTATTGGCAGTAAAACTTGACATGATTGTCAAGAGAGCTTACTGTCAGTTGCACGACGACTGATGTTATATGCAGTCTCTATTGTTGATGCTAGTTTATTGCAAATGATTTAACATCATGTTTACTTCAGCAGTATAAATATGAACTATAGCTAGCTAGCTAGCTAGCTAGCTAGCAAACCTAAACTGAGGCATGTGTCATCATGACTGCCAAATCGAGTCTCATCTGATATCAGTTACTGTGGCTGCATAAGACATATTTTAAGTAAGGTTTATTACAGAAGTGTTTATGTATGTGTTGTTCTTATTGTGTTGCTTTTGCACTTTTATTTGTGGCCACCTGCCTTGTGAATGTGAACAGTGACTGTTCTCTGTCAATGTTGACTGTTGTACCCTAGAAAGCATATTTCTAGGGTACAAGAAAGCCTGTAACAATTTAGAAGCATATTCCTTATTTTGTAATGCAAAACCAGAAAGGGCTTTATTCCAATGCAGCTTGTTTTCCCATCATGTTTAAAAAGGAATAGCAGAATGTGTACTTATTTGTCAATAGATATACAACAATGCTCTGCATATGCATGGGAACTGGCAATCAAATAAGGTGATGTGGACTCCTGTTTTGACAGTTATTATTATAATTGAGCGTGAAAGGAATTCAGCCTTTTTGAATTGGTGAGCAGTATCTTGATTCTCACTGAGTTTACTATCAATGTTATATTACCCGTCACCATAGATTATCTCAACTAAAGGAACTTTCACTCATGTGAATGATAGGGATAATTATATTTTGTCCCATAATTTAAATGGATTAATATGAATCTAAACCATTTCCTCCTCTAGAACAGTGTAGTATATGAGGTTTGGGTACCCTAAAATGCCACTTTTGGCAAGTATTTCAAATTCGTCATGTAAAGAAAATCTCTTCTTAAAGCTGACCAGGGAATTCCTATAAGTGGGTATCACATTGTATTTAACCATTGTCCTGTAAATCATATTCTGAGATGCATAGTAATTATTTGTTGCTATGTGAAACTCCTTTATGTGATCCCTTTTGTACGATGAAACCTGAATGTGGGAGGCATCTTTTCTCTGTACATAGTCTCGAATTGCAGAATATATAAATTAAAGCTGTCCAATGTCATTTTCACCAAGGTTTACTAAGTCTGGACATGCATGACGTTTGACCCATGTATATTTTATTGTCCCTTATGTTATTTATATTTTGTAATCTGTATTTCTGTACGTGTTTTTAAAAGATTATTTTGAATACCTGTGCATGTTTGTGATTTGATCAGCATTCAAAGCAGTTGCTCATGACTTCACAGTTTCTGTCTAGTAGTGAGGCAAAAGTGTAACGCATTCAATTTTTCATTATAGCTTTGACCTAAAGGTAAGTCCTATATATTCAGTATATGCTAATGTAAAAAGAACAGTTGTGTAGTTCAACATTTATTCATAGGGCATTCTTAACAGTTGTAATTGATCACATGTAATCTAATGCAGGCAATAGACGAGGGTATAGCCTACTATTGTACACTATTATAATTCTATGTACACTAATCTTCCAACATTACCATGGGTTAAAGAACTATGTGGCAATTTTTCTGAAGGAATCAAACCACCGTTTTCTTTCGCTGTAAAGGCTCTCCAAACCTGTTTTTATGATTTATAAATAGTTTCCTAACCCTAAATAATCTACAAGATCAGAGTATTTTTGTCTATCTACCAATTGGTGCTGAAACGGAGATTGATCCCTAATATTCAATATATTCTATTGAGTCTGTCGACAAAATTCAAACTTAAAGGTGCATATATTTAATGGGATGGCTTACGATAAATGTACTGAAAACCCTATTGAAAGAACTCCACGAGAAAATATATTTTGGCCAGCAAGTGGGAGATTTTCAGCATCTTAATTAGATTTATTCAGCACGTGCAAGAGAACCACGCCCACAAAGCCCCTTAGGCACCTTCATAAGGTAAGTCTGAATACCAGCTACTGAGAAGTGCGTAGGAAATGCGTCATTTCCTGAAGTCTGAACCGGGTCCTATATAGACTTTAATCGAAAGTAGTGCGCTATAAAGAAGATAAGGTACCATTACAGACGCAACCACGCACTGTTCAGCTAGGAGCCATGCGTTCCAAAAATGTTGGGGTTGAAGATGGAGTTTCCTCCCAGTCTTCGTTTGGGAAGGTGTGTGTATGCTCTATTAGACCTGCAGCTGAACCTGGACTTGGTATGAGTCAAAGTCCTCAGGGATTGTATCTAAATTGAGAGATGAGAATTTGATGTGGAATCCTTGCATGGCAATAGGCTTACCTACATGAGTCATGTAAGTTAGTTGATTTTTGTAAAGTACATCCAAATGTCTACAATACCAATCATCAAACGGACCAATTTAATTAAGCCTCAATCTTTTTCTCTCAGAAAAATGTAGTGAAAATGAAATACGGAAATATCTCAAGTATTTACACCCTGTTTCTGTGACACTCCAAATTGAGCTCAGGTGCATCTAATTTCCTTTGATTGGAGTCCACCTGTGGCCAATTCAATTGTTTTGACATGATTTAGAAAGAAACACACGTCTATATAAGGTCCCACAGTCGACCATGCATGTCAGAGCAGAAACTATACCATGAAGACCAAGGAACTGACCGTAAATCGCCAAGATGAGGTGTATATCTGGAGAAGGGTATAAAACAGTTTCTAGAGTGTTGAACGTTTCCAAGAGCACAGTGGTCTCCATATGGAACTACCCAGACTCTGCCTAGAGCTGGACGTCCGACCAAACTGGGCAAGAAGGACATTGTTCAGGTAGGGGACCAAGTACCCAATGACCACTCTGACAGAACTACAGAGTTCCTTGGCTGAGATGGGAGAACTTGCCAGAAGGACAACAGTCTCTACAGCACTCGACCAATCTGGGCTTTATGGGAGAGTGGCCAGATGGAAGCCACTCCTGAGAAAAAGGCATATGACAGCACGCCTGGAGTTTGCAAAAAGGCACGTGAAAGACAGATAAGGTAAAAGATGGTCTGATGAGACAAATCTCTTTGGTCTGGGGCTGTTTTTCACGGTTCAGGCTAGGCCCCTTAGTTCCAGTGAAGGGAATTCTTAATGCTACAGCATACAATGACATTCTAGACGATTCTGTGCTTCCAACTTTGTGGCCTTTTCCTGTTTCAGCAGGAAAAACCGGGATAAACCTAAATTTGTCCAATAGAAACTCTCGTTTGCAACTGTTGGACTAATGATTACACCCCAGATCAGCTAGACGCAGGCATGATTATGCAAGGCGCTATTGAATGTGTCAATGTCTGTCACCTTGATTACTCTAATTTCTCTCGACCTGTGCAATTATGTTGTAAACTTTCATTCTTAGGCTAGGATGTAGCAACCTCATGACGGGTATAGGGAATATTTGAGTATCATGTAGTAGCCTAAACCTATCGATGTTCCATTGAGCTGGATGAATGGAATATGAATGACAGTTATCCAATATTCTCTAATAGAAATAAGGCCATGCTAATAAAAAAAATCATCCTCCCTCATCTTAAACGGCACCGACCGCCACTGGATTCCGAGTGCAAGCGGTTTACGAGCATACAGCCAAAGCAATGCTGGAATGGCTTCAGAACAAGAATGCTTTGGCCCAGCCAAAGCCCAGACTTGAATCCCATTTGAAAATCTGTGGAAAGACTTGAAGGTTGCAATGTATTGACTCAGGTGTGTGAATACTTATGTAAATTAAATATTTATCTTTTCAATAATAAATCATTTCACTTCGCCATTTTAGGGTATTCTGTGTAGATGGGTGGGGGGGGATATATTTAATCCATTTTGAATTCAGGCTGTAACACAACAATTTGTGGAATAAGTCAATGGGGTATGAATACTTTCTGAAGGCACTGTAAATGCAGCCACAGTATCACTTCATGACAATGTGAATGGATAGAAGCAGGCACGAAACACAAGTAGTTCCTCTTTAGCCAGAGACCAGTATCATCCATTTCTCAATACAGGAATTCTATTATCGAGATGCTGCAAGGCAATACTTCCCTAATTGATTCCCTAAGGTTCCCGTCCTCGTCTACTTCCTGCTTGTTAGGAGGGTATTCTAATGATGATGACACATTGCAGCGGTAGTGTAGGTTAGCCCAGATTATGTTTTCCTGCGAGAAGCAGAAGGCACCCAGCCTCCTCTCATGGTGGTGTCTATGATGATACCTGTGTCTGCCACTATCTGAGGACCCTCATAGAAACGCACATTCATAGAGCGGGACCATTTAGGAACACCAAACTATGACAAAGGTTGCGTTTACACAAGCAGTTCAATTATGATCTTTTGCCCAATTACTGGTCTTTTGGACCAATCAAATCAGATTTTTTTGCCAGTAATTTAGTCAAAGATCATAATTGGGCTGCCTGTGTAAGAACATCTCAAACCAGAACCGTTGTATTATGACTGGACGATATAACCTATTGTGGTAAAGAATACTATATGAATAGTACAATGATAAGACAAAACATGCATGATATTAATTTCATGTTGTTCAAGTTCAACAGTATGTGGTCACAAATAGGAAAAATATTTATATCTTATAAAATGTTAGTCCAATCAGTTGTACACAATGCTTTTTTAATCTCAATATTAAATAATTTCTTGGTAACAATTAAATACCTTACTGTGATTGTTTTCTGTTAAAAGTTTAAAAAATAAACAAATACAATTTCTCAAGCAAGAATTTAGCTAGGACTGGTTGGGAGTGGTTTGAGTAGGGAGGGGAAAACTGAATATTTGCTGTTATTGGCCTATTAACTAATTTACCGCAGGGTGATGTCACCATGGAAGGCCAAAACTCCCTCCCACACAAAGCTCTTACACTAAAAGGGTATTATCATAGCTTTCACAGTATTATTCCATTTACAGTTGTTCTGTAAAATGGTCAAATAAGGATTGTTAGGTCGTTTTTAGTAAAGGCGTATCAATAGATTGGAACGCCACGCACAGGCCTACACTGGTTAAAGTCAGGGAGGTAACAAGAAAGCTAGTAACACTGCTATACCCGTCCTTATTGGTGTCACAAGGGTCTCCTAACAAATCGTTGTCCATATCCAACTGTGTCAAACACAAAAAATATCACTCGAACATCGAGATAGTTTGTCATTCTGGTACAACATGCAATAATGACTAGGATGAATACAAGTACAGCCAAACATGGAAATCAGAAACCAGACCTGGTCAGGGTTTTGAATGTAAGGACAACTGTCACAAGCATCTCCAACTTTGTCCCCATCTCGATCCTTCTGGTTAGCATTGGGAACCCTTTTGCAGTTGTCCAGATTATTGGGGATTCCTGGCAGAATTAGGCTTGTCACGGTCAAATACTCTACATGCACACTTACTGTCGCCATCAATGTCTTCATCACATTCATCACCCAGCTTATCAACATCAGTGTCTTTCTGGTCATTGTTTTTGATCGTACGGCAGTTGTCGCAGGCGTCTCAAGTCATCTTCGTCCACATTTCTTTGGTTGACATTTGGTACCAGCACACAGTTGTCCTACCAAAGAGGCGTCAGAGCCTGTGGTGGCTGCATCATGTTATGGGTATGCTTGTAATGGTTAAGGACTGGGGAGTTTTTCAGGATGAAAAATAAACGTAATAGAGCCAAGCACAGGCAAAATCCTAGAGGAAAACCTGGTTCAGTCTGCTTTCCACCAGACACTGGAATATTAATTCACCTTTCAGCAGGACAATAACCTACAACACAAGGCCAAATCTACACTGGAGTTGCCTACCAAGAAGACAGTGAATGGCCAAGTTACAGTTTTGACTTAAATCTACTTTAAAATCTATGGCAAGACCTGAAAATGGTTGTCTAGCAATGATCAACAACCAATTTAACAGAGATTGAAGAATGGGAAAATGTTATACAATCCAGGTATGGAGAGCTCGCAGAGACTTACCAAGAAAGACTCTCAGCTGTAATTGCTGCCAAAGGTGCTTCTACAAAGTATCGATTCAGGGGTGTGAATACTTATGTAAATTAGATATTTCATTTTTAATAAATGTGAAAGAATGTCTAAAAACATGTTTTCACTTTGTCATTATTGGGTATTGTGTGTAAAAATCAATTTAATTTTGACTTCAGGCTATAAGACAACAAAATATGGAATAAGTCAAGGTGAATGAATACTTTCTGAAGGCACTGTATACATAATTACATATGAACATATTCATGTGTGTACTGTAATAAAAACACAGTAACTGTATTTTGTGCCTGAAAGAGCTCTAGCCTGATTAATATATACACCACAATGTTACTGACATCCAACTGGAATATATATTTCTGCAGGCTGGCCAAGACTACTCACCACGGGCTTTACACTCTATCAATGTGTTCTTCAGGAAAACCATCTCTTGGATCTGCATGGAGGTACAAATACACTATTAGTTCACATTCTACTGTATGGGGCCATTCATTGAACCTAAAATCCTCAATGAGAGTTTCCCTACATGTCCAAACGGTGACTTTACCTGCTTGCTTCAGCAGTTCTTTACTCTCAGCTAGAGCTTGATTCGTTCCCTCCATCTGAGTTTGAAAATGAAACATTTCACAATACTTTATTAGTGATGGATGTGCACACACAGCTATGGTTGTTTCATACATTAGCAATGGACAGATCCTCTTTGAAAACATACTCTCACATGCATTCCTATTCCAGCACACTCAGTTTCAACCCAAGTCAAAATAACTCAGTCAGTAGACAGAATAGACATTTTAGGTAAACAGGGTGTTACCATCATAGGATTCCACGATAAACTCAAACTAATGTCAACCCCACCACCCCTCCTCCTCCTCCTCCTGTTGAAACTGAACGTCAGGCGGGTAACAAAGCTCCTGCTCGTACCTCATTATCCTTCCTGTGACATTGTCTTGGATGCACATCTGTGGCTGACGCAAGTCATCATTATGCAATGAGTTGGGGATGCACTACGCAGATGTCCCTTTACAAACAACATCATCCACTGGCCATTCACCATCTTTATAAAACATCATCCACTGGCCATTCACCATCTTTATAAAACAACATCATCCACCGGCCATTCACCATCTTTATAAAACAACATCATCCACTGCCCATTCACCATCTTTATAAAACAACATCATCCACTGGCCATTCACCATCTTTATAAAACAACATCATCCACTGCCCATTCATCATCTTGACTACCTGAGCTACTATTCCCCGTCACAGGAGCTGGCATTCCAAGACTATCCGTGGGCCTGAATCACATGCATACACAAATACAGAAACTGTGGGTTTTGTGCCAAATTGTTTTTCATACCGCTACAATACCAATTTTCTCAACTATGGGATGATTAAGACTTGATTGAAATTGAGTTCTTATTTTTCACACTCATTGGAACATGAAAGATATAGAACAGGAGCTTGGAAAGAACAGAGCAGCCACAGCGTGTGGTTTGGTTTAACAGTTGTTGGCAAGAATCATGGCAACGTCACCCACTTTAAGTCTTCATTCATGGTCTCCTGTGAAAGTTAGGCCTTTCCAAGGAAGATGTGTCCAAGATTAATAGGATGATGAAGATATCCGTCTCCTGAGCATGGAGGAGAGGACGTGTGGTCTTCTCATTAGGAGCTGTAATGTTTTCTGAATGAATTCCAAGCAAACAGGCTCCAAGATACTGGCAAGAAAATACTACCAATGACACTATCAGGGTGATTTAGTCACATTGCCTGACTGACGAGTTGTTCAACAGCATAAGCTGCCAATGACACTTATCATAGTGTTACCAGACCCACTTTAAATAACTTTTGAATCTCTCCAAACATTTTTGACAGAAAAGTGTACATTTTGTGCTATGGAGTTTCTTTCACTAAAGATACTAAATTGATGATAGACCAACCTCTCTGGCCAGCTACTAGGTCACTGCTCACACTAGGCAAAATCACCAACACCAGGATCCGCAGCATGTTCTCATTTGCCCTTCGACGTCTCTACGGTGACAGACAGGTAAAGGTATATGAAGTCTGGTGCGGTTCGACCAGGTCCTTTATCCAAATTCTGCCCTCTTTCTTCAAGAAGGATCGGGGAAGGTTCCTGTAGCAGGGTTAGGAGAGTCTGAGAGACCTGGCTCCTCTCCTGAATGCCATTTTATACATGTCTCCTATAGTGACTACCTCCGCCCAAGAGGTTCTCTGGAACCCTTTATTTAGGAGTGCCCACGTAACACAGAAGCCCATCACTGGCCCAAAAACATGGTCCTCTTAACTTTGTTTATTGATAATGGTGATACACATACAATCGTTCTCATTTTCTGGTTGTAACATTGGTTTTCTGACAGAGAAGAAGTCATGTAACCAGATTACAACCAAAGATATCTCTGTAACACTTTATTTGGATATTCCATCTGTAGATGCTCAGTAACATTTCAACTAACTATCTACTCACCCTAACTCTCTCTAACCCTAACCTTAAACCTTATCCTAACCCTAAACCTAACCCTTACCCTAACCCTAGCCTTACCCCACCCTAACCCTTATTCTAAGCCTAACCCTAACCGTAACCTTAGCAAGCAGTTGCTTGTCAACAGATAGTTGTTTGTTGATCGTATGATTCTGGACTATCCAAATAAGTGCAAGAGGTGTACAAAACATTAAGAATACCTTCCTAATATTGAATTGTACCCTTTTGCAGCCTCAATTCGTCAGGGCATGGACTCTACAAGGTGTCGAAAGCGTTCCACAGGGATGTTGGCCCATGTTGACTCCAATGCTTCTCACAGTTGTGTCAAGTTGGCTGGATGTTCTTTGGGTGGTGGACCATTCTTGATACACACAGGAAACTTTTCAGTGTGAAAAAAAACCAGCAGTGTTGCAGTTCCTGACACAAACCGGTGCGTCTGGCACCTACTACCACACCCTGTTCAAAGGCACTTAAATGTTTTGTCTTTCCCATTCACCCTCTGAATGGCACACATACATGTACTCAATCCATGTCTCAGTTGTCTCAAAGCTTAAAAATCCTTCTTTAACCTGTCTCCTTGCCTTCATCAAATCAAATTGTATTGTATTGGGCACATACACATGTTTAGCAGATGTTATTGCAGGTGTAGCGAAATGCTGATTTCTCATGTTTGTTGAGGGCATTGGTAAGGTTGTTGAGGTTGCAGAACCCACCATTTACCCAAGCGTTTTCGCCGGTTGAAAAAAGCAGGCATGGGAAACAGTATTTACGGCTAGTCGCACTGCAGCCACACAGCCAGTCTCGACGATCATACCACTCCCGCTTGAATGACCTGATTATTTTTTTACCTTTTCGCTGATGAAGATCAGGCAGATCAGGTGTTGGTCTTCCTCTGAATAAATTCCATGTTCTTAGACATTATGCTAGCCAGCTTAATTCTGTTGAACTTGCAAAAATATGACCTTGGTACGCCCATAAACAGTGCTTGCCCCAGACAACTTATTTAGAAAATACGAATGCGCAAAAGTACAAATCACTCAGCGTAGTGAATGAAGCTATGAAAGCAGAAAATGAAATGCTTGCCCTGCAGCTATGAACTTGTCTGTAGTGCTGATCCGCGGCGCTCGTCACTTTATTTAAGTGGTGTCAATGGACGGGAGGGCAAGCATGCTTACCCTGGCGCATTTCCTCTAATTTAAATGTCGTTTTGGCAGATTGGCTGACAATAATTACATAACAAAAAATAGTAACATTTATTTATAAAAATATATTTTAATTTAGCTTTTCAGAAAAGGTTTTTAATTTAATTATATCACAGGGTAAGCACTGCTTGCCCTGCTTATCCTGACCGCACGTCACTGCTAACAAGTAATATCTAAGTTTCACAACATAAACCCAAATACACATAAATGAATTAAGAATATATACATATATGGGCGAGCGATGTCAGAGCGGCATTGGACTAAGATACAGTAGAATAGTATATAATTAAACAATAAGGCCCAAGGGGGTGTGGTATATGGCCAATATACTAGTGATGTGTCATGCGCAAAAGATGCGGCTCTGAGAGCCGATGCTTTGTATTGAATCAGAAGAGCCGGCTCGCATCGAGTGAGAGCCGGCTCCCAGTTTTTTTCCTTTCGCTGCGTGCTTACAGGCAGAACTTTGTTTTGATTGGTCAGCAATCGCATCGCGGCCAATCAGATGTGAGGATATGGGATCATACCATTATGTAAAAACAGAGAGGGGGGTGAAGTGAAGCGGCACTCCACTGCAAGTTAATGAGTCGTAACAACGTTAATAACGACACTGTCTGTCAGATAGCGGTGAGGAGAGTGTGTGAGTCGTAACTATGAGTGACACCCGAAAGAGAAGCAGCATCTGGCTCCAGTTTAAAGACAATGGAAACAACAAAGCAGAGTGCGTTCACTGCAAGATGAAAATTACTTTAAGAGCAGGTTCCACCACAAACCTGCATAGACATATGAGAACTGTCCATCCTACAGTGCAGTTAGAGGAGAGAGGGCAAGCTAGCACCCCATCTACAGATCCTGGTGTGTCTCATCCCCAAAAAACAGCAACTGCAGCAGCATCTACTGGCTTCCCCACACATGCAGGTATAACCTCTCCTACTGCAGCTCAAAGCAAAATAAGCCAGTTTATACCCAAAGTGATGACCCCATCCAAACAGCACAGCATTGATGTAGAGCTAGCTAAAATGATAGCTACTGATTTCCAACCCTTTTCAATTGTGGAGGACAGAGGTTTTAAAAGTTTTGTCAAAACTTTAAATCCCACATACACTCTTCCCAGTAGAAAAACATTGTCCCAAACAACAATACCTAAACTATATGACACAGAACGGGCATTATGGCAAGTAAGGGTGAAACAAGCTCCATCAGTTTGCCTGACAACTGACTGCTGGACCTCCAGAACAACCTGCTCTTTCATGGCTGTCACTTGCCATTTCATTGAAAATTACAAGATGACATCTTGCCTTTTGGACTGCTTTGAGTTCACAGAGAGACACACTGCAGAAAACCTAGCAGATGAGCTAGTAAGAGTGGCAAAAGAGTGGCAAGTAGAGGACAAAGTAGTGTGCTGTGTGAGTGACAATGCAGCAAACATCACCAAAGCCATAAAAATTCTTAAGTGGACCCATCACCCATGTCTGGCACATACACTAAACCTCATGATTAGAGATGCCCTAAAGGTGGTCAAACCAACCGTGGATAAGGTGAAGGCTGTTGTGGAGTTTTTCCACAAAAGCACAGTTGCAACACAGAGGCTAAAGTCCAGATGGGGATGCCTGAACTGAGGCCCAAACAAGAGTGTGCCACCAGGTGGAACTCAACATTTTATATGTTGAAACGAATTCTTGAAACAAAAGATGCCATCATCTCCACCCTGGCCCTCATCAACGCACCAGTTGATGCTCTATGTCAAGAGGAATGGGAGCTGGTGAAAGAGGTCTGCACCGTCCTGCAACCATTTGAGGAGGTGACTGGAAATAAGTGCAGACAGGTACCTTGGACCATTTTTTTTCACTACTACCATTCAGTCACTATTATACATTGCAGAAACAATACAGTATAATGTGCCACATATAATATGCCACATACTTTAAAAAAAGCTTCATTTTAAAAGTTGCTGTTTCTCTCCCTCAGCTATGTTTCTGCCTCAAAAATGCTCCTGCAATGCAAAGGTTTGCAGCGTGTGACAGCCCAACAGACTGTAACCATGCAGAAAGGGAAAGAATTGATTGCAGATCTTTGTTCAGCCATGGACTGGAAATTTCTGCGTATGGAGTACAACACTGTCCACTCAGAAACCACATTATTGGATCCTAGGTTTAAAAAACTTGCATTCAATGACAACAGAGCTGTTGATGAGGCACTTCAGAGAATTAGTGCAGCAGCAGCAAGATGCACCCCTAGCAGCCAGCCAGCTCCGCCATTAGAAGGCCAAGTGTATGAGGAACCACAAACCTCTGTTGTTTGGAGGCTTTTTGATGAAAGAGCTACAGGAGATGCTACAAGAAGAAATCCTACAGCTGATGCTATACTGGAGGTGAGGTCTTATCTTGAGGAGCCCATCATCCAACGAGCAGAAGACCCACTGAGCTGGTGGCAGGCCAAGGCCTCAGTCTTTCCACGCCTGGCGAAGGTGATGGAAGGGAGACTGTGTATTGTGGCAACATCGGTTCCTTCAGAGAGAATCTTGTCAAAAACAGGGCAGATAATCTCAGAAAGAAGAAATAGGATCAGTCCATCAAAGCTGAGGCATCTGATTTTTTTGAATGCCAATCTTCACTGAGGACATTAATACTGTTTGCTTGAGTTTGGTTCTAGTTCTGTTCTAGTTCAATTCTGTTTATTTGCTGTTTTTTTGTTGTTAATTTGTGCAAAAAAATGTTTGATTAAAATGATTAAAAACAAAAGAATGCTTTTGTAACAAAATAAATGCATAAAAACACTGCACATGAAAGGGTTAACACACAAACAATTTTTTTTTTTTAAAGTTAGGGTAAAATAAAGGCCTACAAAAAAATCCTAAATTAAGAGCCGTTCAGGAGTCGAAAGAGCCGGCTCTTCTTTGGGAGCTGAGCCAAAAGAGCCGGCTCTCGGAAAAGAGCCGAACTTCCCATCACTACAATATACCACCACTAAGGGCTGTTCTCAGGCACAACGCATCGCAGAGTGCTCCCTCTGCTGTTTCCTGAAGTCCACGATCATCTCCTTTGTTTTGTTGACGTTGAGTGAGAGGTTATTTTCATCTACACTGACTGAAGTGGATTGAACAAGTGACATCAATAAGGGATCATAGCTTTCACCTGAATTCACCTGAGCAGTGTATGTCATGGAAAGAGTAGGTGTTCCTAATGTTTTATACACTCAGTATACAGCCTGACCATCATATTGATGTCATTACAACCCGTTTTGCCTGCTGGTAGGCCTAATCAGTTTAGCAAATAAATGACCAGCTTGTCAAATCAATAGGAAAATTACATTAGGGGAACCAACATGCAACATGAACTGAAACTAACCATGCCTAAACTCTTCGATCATCTATAATGTTAGAAAATGTACTTGAATGATGAGTATGTTCCTGGTCAGGTTGTCTAGGTAACCCTCTTGTGTACTGTGTACATCACACCTTCTGTAAAAGGAAAAAGGGACTCAGATCCATTCCTTTAACCCTAATTTACCACTGACTGCATGAAAAGCTGAACTAATTTGCGCTGGTGGATTTGTGTGTTGTATGTCTTGTTTGCCAGTGATGGAATCAACAACTCTGAGGCTTTGTGGTGCGTGCACTTTAATTGGATTTCATGACTTCGAGTTCATTTATCCTAGGTCCCTCCTTAACACTCCGTAGCATCAGAGAAGCCTCCCCCTGGTCCCTCGCTGGAAAAACAAATCAAGAATCCCTGACTTCTGTCTTCGCTACTCTACAAACAGTTATCTGTCAGAGAAGGGAAGGCTTGGTGTTGGTGAGGCTTGTAGGCATTTCTTTCCCAGGATGTTGACGTTTCCTTGTTTTTTTTGGACATAGACTCAAAGGTTGGCAGGAAACAAGGTGATGCATGATGTGTTCCCTTACAAGTCACCTTGGATGGTTGAAATCCAACTCTGTAAAAACATTGCTACTTTCCCCAAACTGTGTGTTTAAAGTCTTAGCCAGGTTGAAGAAACTGAGAGTACACTGAATATTTCAAGGTTTCCTCAAAACACTTAGTATACCAAACATTAGGAACACCTTTCACCCTCTGAATGGCACACAATCCATGTCTCAATTGTCTCAAGGCTTAAAAATCCTTCTTTAACCTGTCTCCTCCCCTTTATCTACACTGATTGATTTGGATTTAACAAGTGACATCAACATGGGACCATAGCTTTCACCTGGATTCACCTGGTCAATCTGTGTTATGTTTTGTATACTCAGTGTAGCACCCTTAGTGATGACTTGGTTTTAGTTGAAAAACAGCATTGTTTTCTGTATTTGAGACGTGATTGAGGAGGCCAACATTTCTATGAGGAGGGAAAATAAAGGGAATGCTTGTGCTTGGTGAGTGATCTCTTCTACTGCAGAGATAGTGGAGGCTACTGAGGGGAGGACGGCTCATAGTATTCGCTGGAATGGAGTCAATTGAATGGTATTAACCACATGGAAACCTCGTTTGATACCATTTCATTGACTCCATTCCAGACATCATTATGAGCCGTCCTCTCCTCAGCAGCCTCCACTGTCTGAGAGGACTGTACGGTCAGAGGTCAGGGGTTGTGACCTTCTGTAAAGGTAATCAGTGATGGTTCATTAGCCATACTAAAAAGGACAGAAAGTGGGACTAGGGCAAACACACACAGAGGAACACTTTTTGAGTTCATTATGACAGCCCCTGAAGATGTTTTGTAATGACACTGCACTTTTGAATAAGTTCCACTTCTTTGTGGAAAATATATCAAGACATGCAACTTTCTCCTTAAATACCTGCATCTGTTGTGTCTTTTAAATGATTGCTTGTTAAACCTTTATCTTGTAATTTCATGTGTTGTATGTCGGTACAGTGGTAGTTTGAACCTCTCTTTTGTAAACCAAATTTATTGTAATTTCATACAGCAAATTTCTGTATGAATGCCCAGCAGCCTCATACTTTTTTTATGGTAACCATTAACATACAGCAATATCATAGTAAACAACTGAATCAAAAACTCTCACCACGTAAGAATTTTGACTTGCCTTTATTAATAAAGGACATTTGTTTCAATTGTTGTTGTTTTTGTAAAAAGCAGCCATGTATTATTCACATTATATTATTGTCTGGTTGATTCGGTTGTCTGATCGTCTGATCTAGGGTCAGATTGTGCTTTTGATCCAATTTCTTTACATTACTGAAATAGGTCTGACTGGGTTTAAACCAAAAACATTTATAGCTAACAGAAGAAGCACTTGAAACAAAGGCCATCGTAAAACAATTAAGTAACCTGCAGTACACTGTTCACCACATGCTGTTGCACACAGTAGCAGAGATGTTCACAGAAGAAAAAAAGATACATCAATAAATAAGTAGCTATGTACTGGCTGGGTTGATGATTTAAGTGTGAGACTTTGGTGAGCTATTTACAGAATCCCCATGCTGTGTAATATAACATAAAAAGCACCATTTGCTTCAATAGAAAGGGCCTCATTTGGTAAACATCAAACTGCACCTTTCCCCAGCAAGGAATGGGAGATCTTCTGTTTAGACATAATGTCTAAACAGAAGGCTGGACCATGAGGGGAGATCAGATGCATTTTGTGGATGGGGGAGCTTTATCCCCCTTCACTGGTGTAGTAGTTTGCATTCTACTCTGCTTTCTTGGACTTCCTCTTGCGGGTGCCTTCGCCGAGCTCCTCCTTGGTTTTGACTGGTGAGACAGGGGTGACGGGGGCGGCATGGTGGTGCTCCTCCTCACCACCTCCAAGAGGCGAGCCAAAGAGCAAGTGGCACACCCAAGACTCGATGAGGACGAAGGGAGATCCATGAGAGTGGCGGGCGGTCAAAATCACCTGAGTGAAAATATTGACTTAGTTTGTGTAACTTCTAGTTGAGACAACTAAATTGCCATTGAGTAGGATCACTATCAAGTTTGTTTAATTGCTGATACCAATAGCAAACAATAGGAAGGGAGAGGTATGTTGTACAGTAGTAGGGTTGAGATCAATTCAGTAAAAAAATCTGTCCAGAATATGAATCTACATTCAATCCATGAACTGGATATTGACAATTATTTTCCATAAGGATATTTGTTAATTCATTTGCAAAATGTTTTGGGTTAAAGCATATTTGTCCCAAAGCCTGAGTAAATGTATGATGCACATTCACTAGTATGGACTTCAGGACCTACCTTTGTAGTAGCCATGAACAGAGTGAAAAGACAGATGAGGGTGCTCTTGGAAACGGGAAGCAAGTGTGCCTCCTGAAGTGTAAACAGAATGGCTCCATACAGACTGGCTTTAGTAGGGCTGAAGAGGGAAAATATGATGAAAATCAGACAAAGTCACAACATTTCCAGGGATGCAAACTGGTGAGGGCCAAAAATGGTGACACTTTTTCTGTTAAATTATTTTAATTTAACCTTTATTTAACTAGGCAAGTCAGTTAAGAACAAATTCTTATTTACAATGACGGCCTACACCAGCCAAACTTGGACGACGCTGGGCCAATTGTACAACAACGTCAGTATTTTTCTCCCTGACCACGCAGTATGGGAGAGAGAGGATCTCACAGTAGGACAAAGAAACTCTCCCGCCAAATACTCCTACCTCCCCTACCTTGCTCCACACGTTTGAAATGGTATGAACTCTGAACTATCGATCACAGAAGGAGAAGTGCATCCTAGACTAGCCTGTATCAGTCTGCAGCTGAAAATGTGCGTAAATCTAGGGCGAGAACACTGACCGACGTGGAAGCATCTACAAAGTGAGGTGAATCTCTCACACCACGACGACCCGGAAGACTCTAAAAAGGACAATGGCAACCTCGACTGGGCAAACCAGAGTCTTACATCATCGATCCATCTATGGAAGCCAGCTTCACGGAAATACAATGCATTACTTTTTCAAATGTTAGTGGCATATGTATTTCCAAACCCCCCTTTCCTCTCTGAATCTATTGTGTTATCACCAAACTGTCTTGTTTTGTTTAGTCCACTAGGGACGGTATTTACTGCATTGGAAAAAAGTGAGAAAGAGGGGAAATGTGTGGTGTTCCTTTGACCTCTATAGTGGCATCCAGCTTAAGCCAGGCCGAGCTCTAGCTACACTTCATCCCTGAATCCACTTGTTTAACAAGCAACGCCTCATTTTCACCTAATTTTCTCATTCAAAAAATTAACCACATACTGTAGAGGGAAAACATTAGTTCACAGATAGTAGTTAGTTTGTTAGCTAGTTAACTAGTTAACATTTCACACAGATTGACAGGGTCCAGTAAGCAACTAACGCGTTATAACTTGAGGAACGGCAAGTAGTCGTATAACGTTACCAATTAATACTACTATAGTGAATTGGTTAGGTTACTAACGTTAGCTCATCTGATGTCGTAACGTTAGCTAGCTAACGTTAGCTGTCGGACTTTGTTAGCCAGCTAATTTTCACACTATAAACTAAATTATTTGCTTAGTTAAGTTGGTTAATGTTTCTCAACATTTAACGTTATCTGGCTAGCTAATGGATAATTCGATTCAGCTAGCAAGATACTTAACAATGCTAATAATACTTGTTCCACCACACTTTCTCCCTCACCTCAAACTTTCTAAATGCCAGATGTTTCTCAGTTACAGCTCGTTAAGTACGCTTCATCACCTTCTCACCCCCGTCTCCGCGGTCAGGCTTCTCACCTACCTCTTCTTTATCGTTCAGGGGACGCGGTGCTGTAACTGTCAAACTCCCTTTCTACTCTCTGCTGTCCATAGCGTGCACTCTTTCCAGAGAGAAAGCTGTATGCTGTAACTAGCAAATTGGTTGTAACTTCTCTCTTCAGTCACGTGCTGCATTGTGTTGTTATGCGAACGATTGGCTAAGCCTTGGATACTGATCCAAAGCCCCCACGCCCCCAACTTTTTTCATCGGATCTACACAAATCACGTAGGTCACCTATTTTGCATTCAAAATGGCGAATTTCTCAGAAAGTTGACTAGTTGCATTTCTCTTGTTAGAAAATATCCATTGTCATCAATTTGTCAGCTTTAAAAAGGAGAGTTTAGCCCAATTTATAAATGTATGATATCTTATAGATACCTATAGAGTCAGTAAATGCATTTGAATGCCTTCAAATCCAGTTGTGTGACTACCTGATACCTTCAGAAGTTGTAGATGTAAATATCAATATCAGATTATTTGCTGTAATAGGAAAACCTTGTCTCATTGTCAAAAGCCTAGAGCTGGGACCCCCTAAGGTCGTCCTGAAACAGCTTAGGTTTCGAACAACCAGACATTTAAAAAATAATTACCTCCTGCTTGAGGTGGCAGCAACAAATGTCGATGGCTGATATCAACCACAGAGTCATGAGGAAAACCCTACTCACAATGACATGTTGAGGATTTCATTGGTCTCGGGCCTCCACACTCCACGCAGCAGTTGCTCAAAATTGGAAAGGAGAGCCACTCCTGACCCTGGGAGGATATAAATAGAAAGTATAGATAATTAGGACAAAGGTCTGTATCTCACTTCTCTACAAAATGGACGCACACAAGGAAAGTCCTACAGGTTGCAGTAGTAGCAATGGGGGGGGAGTGCAGGGAGACACCAACCTTTGACGTAGCCGATGATGACCATGATGAGGAAGCCGTTATGGTAGGCATGATGGGCATGGTGCACGCCAGCGGCGATTTTACGAGTGCGGACAACCTCCTTTAAGGCTACTAGCACCAGCTTGACTGGCAGGAAAGCCACACATTTGTAGAACAGGTTAAGTGGGCAGAAAAACACGAGGTACCTGTTGTTACATTTTAGTGAACGAGAGAGAAACAACAGAGTACATTTTAATAATGCGGTTTTGTTACTTGACACTAACATTTCTAAATAATTGTTAAAAAAATACTATCAATGTTACACTAAACAACAATCCTAGGCATATGCAGACACAGGTTATCCACTTTCTAAAAAAAATGGAACCAATATTGTATGTAGAAAAGCACATTAACCATTTAAAGGATCTTACCAAATAGTGGAAGCTAGGACGATGTGGCTGTTGTACTGAAAATAGTCCAGGGGGCAACCGCCGAGCAAAACATCAGCTAGGATGTAGCTCCCAAAGCAATAGAGCATGGCACAGAGCCAAGATACCACAGGGCTCTTGCGAGCCACCTCTACTGACCCTGCAGAAGAATAAGGATATATACAGTTGATGTCGGAAGTTTACATACACTTAGGTTGAAGTCATTAAAACTCATTTTTCATCCACTCCACAGTTTTCATGTTAACAAACTATAGTTTTGGCAAGTCGGTTAGGACATCTACTTTGTGCATGACAAGTAATTCTTCCAACAATTGTTTACAGACAGATTATTTCACTTATAATTCACTATATCACAATTCCAGTGGGTCAGAAGTTTATACTAAATTGACTTATAAATACTTATTATTTGAAATCTAATAAATACTCATGATTTGTAATGCTTATAACACTTTTAAATGTTTCAGGACCTTAGTAAATCATTTATTACATTTTTTTATTTTAATAATATTACATGTTCTATATTTTTCACAAACAAAATCCCCACACCAGATACAAACATACACATACGAATAACAACTTACAGACGCACACAAACGTGGATGTTAGTTAATAATGAACTACACAAGTATTAATAGTTTATCAATTGTTTAATAATGCTTATTATAAAGTTATTATAAAGTGTTACTGTGTGTGTGTGTGTGTGTGTGTTTACTATTACAGTAATGATCCACTCATTTCACTCCCACCATTGAGTGAGTTACTCAAGGGCAAAGTGACAGTACGCACCGCACGAGAAAGTCTCTGAATCCTTTTACTCATCCATTAATTAATTATTCATCAACTTTACACATTTGTGTTACAGGTCACGAGGAAAGAGAAATCAAGTTTTACACTACAACCAAAGCTATTAAAAAAGCTACTACAATTCAGTGTTTTAAACATCTCTGGATCGTTGTAACGTTGTGGAGTAAATCTGGATGTGTGAGTCCCCCTACTGGGCGCCAGAACTGTCAAGATCTAAAATAAACAGGTGTGATTCTGTGTGTAGAAGCGATTAACCTGATCCAAAGAAATGCACCCTAAAAATATACACGCTGCTCTATTCCTTTTCCTATCTCACAACGCAACTGGCAGGCCTGACATAAAACGTTTACCCTTAACACCCCAGCCCCCGTAAACTCGTTCATGGGGAACCTGGGAACCACTGCTAACATGTGACTCAGAGATTGGTTTTACATATGTCTAGGAACTCATATGAGGCTTCTTCGAACCATTACTGGAGAGAAAAAACTTCCACCTGTCTTTACTAAGATTTTTCTAACATTTGGCCAAAGACGCTAGGGAATGAAAGTATTTTGATACCAGGTTTTATAGACTACTTTCATTTACTTGTAACACAAAAATGTGTCAATGAGTAAATAATAAAATATTCAAGTAATTTAAATCTTATTTCCCAATGAACAACTGCAATTTATTCATTCAGTGTACCTTTATTTGTGTAATCAAGGGAAATCCAGAAGGGTATTATAGTGCTCGGATTTTATTAGACATGTTCATTTCGAGGCAAACATACAGTTGAAGTCTGAAGTTTACATACACCTTAGCCAAATGCATTTAAACTCAGTTTTTCACAATTCCTGCCATTTAATCCTAGTAAAAATTCCCTGTCTTAGGTCAGTTAGGATCACTACTTGATTTTAAGAATGTGAAATGTCAGAATAATAATTTATTTCAGCTTTTATTTCTTTCATCACAGTGGGTCAGAAGTTTACATACACAAAATTAGCATTTAATATCATTGCCCTTAAATTGTTTAACTTGGGTCAAATGTTTTGGGTAGCCCACAAATATTCTATAGGATTGAGGTCAGGGCTTTATGATGGCCACTCCAATACTTTGACTTTGTTGTCCTTAAGCCATTTTGCCACAACTTTGGAAAAATGCTTGAGGTCATTGTCCATTTGGAAGACCCATTTGCGTCCAAGCTTTAACTTCCTGACTGATGTCTTGAAATGTTGCTTCAATAAATCCACATAATTTTCCTTCCCCATGATGTCATCTATTTTGTGAAGTGCACCAGTCCCTCCTGCAGCAAAGCACCCCCACAACATGATGCTGCCACCCCCATGCTTCACGGTTGGGATGGTGTTCTTCGGCTTGCAAGCCTCCCCCTTTTTCCTCCAAACATAACGTTGGTCATTATGGCCAAACAGTTCTATTTTTGTTTCATCAGGCCAGAAGACATTTCTCAAAAAAAAAAAAAAATCTTTGTCCTCATGTGCAGTTGCAAACCGTAGCCTGGCTTTTTTATGGTGGTTTTGGAGCAGTGGCTTCTTCCTTGCAGAGCGGCCTTTCAGGTTATGTCGATATAGGACTCGTTTTACTGTGGATATAGATACTTTTGTACTTGTTTCCTCCAGCATCTTTACAAGGTCCTTTGCTGTTGTTCTGGGATTGATTTGCACTTTTCGTGCCAAAGTACATTCATCTCTAGGAGACAGAACGTGTCTCCTTCCTGAGTGGTATGATGGCTGTGTGGTCCCATGGTGTTTATTCTTGCGTACTAGTGTTTGTACAGATGAACGTGGTACCTTCAGGCATTTGGAAAATGGTCCCAAGGATGATAGACTTGTGGAGGTCTACAATTTTTTTTCTGAGGTCTTGGCTGATTTCTTTTGGTTTTCCCATGATGTCGAGCAAAGAGGCACTGAGTTTGAAGGTAGGCCTTGAAATACATCCACAGGTACACCTCCAATTGACTCAAATGACGTCAATTAGCAGAAGTTTCTAAAGCCATGACATCATTTTCTGGAATTCTCCAAACTGTTTAAAGGCACAGTCAACTTAGTGTATGTAAACTTCTGACCCACTGGAATTGTGATATAATGAATTATAAGTGAAATAATCTGTCTGTAAACAATTGTTGGAAGAATTACTTGCGTCATGCACAAAGTAGATGTCCTAACCGACTTGCCAAAACTATAGTTTGTTAACAAGAAATCTGTGGAGTGGTTGAAAAATCAGTTTTAATGACTTAAGTGTATGTAAACGTCCGACATCAACTGTAAGTGCTTTTGGACATATGTTTGGTCTCTAATAGGCTTGGCTGAAAATATTATTGAGTATTGTAAGCTTCACCTTAATACAATGTCAATGAGGTCTTACAAACACCATTACAAACGGGCTGTGATCGATCTTACTCCGAGACAGAGGAGACTTTCTGTAGTGTGTAGCCAGCCCACTGACATCTATTTAAGGACATTCTATTTATTGCATGGGGGCCAAAGCTTTGGTATGCAATGGGTCTCATCAGATTTCATACAGGAGACCCTCTGTTTAAACGATTAAATGTTGGGAATTGTGAGGTATTCAAGAAAACTGGATTCATCCAACTCCTGTAAGGGTTTCTTAATTCTTCTCTCAAAGTAGGCCAAGCTGCTGCTGCAAATGTTATGCATAGGACAAATTAAAATTCCATTCAAGTTATCAAAAGTTTATTATGATTTCCATAGTAGGCCTATGTATAAATTGTCAAATTCTTGCTTGTATAGGTACATGTATCTATTGGTGTTATACTTTTCGGAGGTTGATAACCCATATAGCCTTGGTTATAACCTATTCAACATAGCCATCTATTTCATCGTTGACCTGTATTATATTCAATAGCCTACCTAATTATAGGCTACTCAACCTCACAGTTATAAATCCATTACAATGATTGATTTCATTTTTGGAACATGTATGTATAGGAATAAAATGGCACTAACCTGGTTCATACTTGAGGTAGAGTATGGACACGATATAATAAGCAAGATCAAAAACTGGAAACATTCCCATTTTTGAGAAAGTTTGGGCAACATCGCCAAAATTGAGGACTCCCAACACGTCCATGATTTAAGATGTATAACACTACTGCATGAATTGTATGATCACTGCGTAACTAGAATGTCAGTTGTCCGGCGACTCGCCACGAAGCTCCGGGTCTCCACGAGTAAAAAGACTGTGACACTCAAGCCTTCCTATTAATATACCTCATCTGCACAGCCTTATAATTTGTTCTCAGCCGCGCGTTTTTTTGATGCAACTGGTCTTATTTTGTCAGCTCCCCATGCAACTCATCGCTACTGTTGAAAAATTACACATAGGCTTCTTTTTGGGTCCCCAATTGTTATCAGATATGCAGCTATATACATTTTTTAAAATCTAATATTTGAACCATAGCTGGCCTAAGAAAGATATTGAAAATAACACAGAGAGAGAGAGAGAGAGAGAGAGAGAGAGAGAGAAGACACGATGCGCATGTCACTATACAGGTTTACGGTTTATTTTACGATAACACGTTTTTCTATTGGCCTAAATCGTGGGGTATGTAGCCTCATTTAATTGGCGTTGGAACCTGATGTAGAAAATCGGTGCAGAATCGTATATTGATAGGCTAATAGAAACTATTACCGATGAATAATAACATTTGTATTGATTTAGAGATAGACAATCCCACCTGGCGCCTACAATAAAGACATTTGCAATAAATCAGGTAGAATAGAATATGTTTATTATGTATTCTACTCATGGAACCTCGGTCATTTAGGAATGTATTTGTTAAACAAACTGGCCTAATGATGAAGGGGCTCATCAAGCGTAAGGGGTGGCAGGAAGCAAGTGTGCGCGTTGTAGTACATTTGACCAAGCCAAACCTATGAAATGCACTTGTAGAAACAACAGATAGCTCTGCAGATTATGTGGTCCCAATGTCTTTCCCGTGAATATTGTGCGGAATGTGTTTATTGTGAGCAACGGTGTCGAATAGCTAGTGTAGGCCTACACATTGGCGCAAGGAATTCACCTAGTGGCTAGTAAAACATATTTTCATAATCGATTAAATTATTTTACACATATATTTATTAAAATGCTGTCAAAATGGTGCTGAATATAAAATAGGATTCTATAGGGCTCCCGAGTGGCGCAGCAGTCTAAGGTATTGCTTCTCAGTGCAAGAGGCATCACTGCAGTCCCTGCATGTGATGTGGACAAATGATTGGGGATCTCTTGATATTCGGGTAATGCTGGCCTTTTAATTATGAAACGACTACGTAATAAAACGAGGAATGTGATAATAGTGGTATTTTGTTTCAACTAGCCAGTGTGTAGTTTGATTGTTGTTGATAGCAAGCTAGCTAATTTACAGTGCTAGGGAGTAGTGAACTACATGTAGTTTAACTATACAGAACACTAATTTTGTGCACACATTTTTTTACATCCCTTTTAGTGACTGGTGTGGAATATCAATAATCTGATTAAACAGCATGATCATCACATAGGTGTACCTTGTGCTGGGGTCAATTTGGTATTTAACCCCCTTTTTTGATCTTGTCTCATTGCTACAACTCCATAACGGGCTTGGGAGGTGAAGGTCGAGTCATGTGTCCTCCAAAACATGACCTGCCAAACCGCGCTTCATAACACCTGCCTGCTTAACCCGGTGCACCACTCGGGAGGTCCTTAAAATGTGCAGTTTTCACACAACACAATGCCACAGATGTCTTAAGTTTTGAGGGAGCGTGCACTTGTCCACCAGAACTGTTGCCAGATAATGTTATGTTAATTTCTCTACCATAAGCCACCTCCGTTGTTTTAGAGAATTTGGCAGTACGTCCAAACAGCCTCACGACCGCAAACCACGAGTATGGCGTCGAGTTGGTGAGCAGTTTGCTGATGTCAATGTTGTGAACAGAGTGCCCCATGATGGCGGTGGGTTTATGGTATGGGCAGGCATAAGCAACGGACAGCGAACACAATAGCATTTATCGATGGCAATTTGAATGCACAGAGATACCGTGACAAGATCCAGCATGATAATGCACAGCTCCATGTCACAAGGAACTGTACACAATTCCTGAAAGCTGAAAAGGTCCCAGTCCTTCCATGGCCTGCATACTCACCAGACATGTCACCCATTGAGCATGTTTGGGATGCTCTGGATATATGTGTATGACAGCGAATTCCAGTTCCTGACAATATTCACACAACCATTGAAGAGCAATTGGACAACATTCCGCAGGACACAATCAAGCCTGATCAACTCTATGCAAAGGAGATGTGTCAAGCTGCATGAGGCAAATGGTGGTCACACCAGATACTGACAGATTTTCTGAACTAAACCCCTACTTTTTTTTAAGGTATCTGTGATAAACAGATACATATCCGTATTCCCAGTCATGTGAAATCCATAGATTAGGGCCTAATGAATGTATTCCATTTGACTGATTTCCTTATATGAACTGTAACTCAGTAAAATCTTTGAAATTGTTGCATGTTACATTTATATTTTTGTTCAGTATAGTAATAAATTAAAATGTGCAGTAGCTTGGTGGTATTTTAACTAAAATCTAATCTTGGTAGTGTTTTCAGTAATTATATTTTTTTGTCATGTAGTGGTGTAACTAACTACTGGAACTACACACTTTTTTCTTTGCAAAAATAAAATATGGGTGAAGTAGGGAAGAATGTCCTTTATTTTTCGGCATCAGACCTGCCTAATTCTCACTTTTTGTGTTTAATAGGCTAAATCACACATTCTGTTAACATCTGACTACAGAGTGATCTGTCTTGCAATTTGTAGTCTATGACATTTCAGATTGAGATATTATATATTTTCACAAAGTAATTAAGTAAACTATATTTTTATTAAGGGTAGCTTTAGTGTAGCTTAACTTCTTCCAGTGTTAAGTAATAGGCAGCTTGGTAAACAATATTTTCAAAGTAGCTTTCCCAAACCTGCTAACTTACCAGCAAAGCCTATGTGTGGCTGAGCAAGCCTAGCTAGTACCTTCTTTGCCAGCTCACTAACGTTAGCAAGCTACAGTAGCCCAGTTTAGACATAACTACCAGCTATCCTCATTGCCACGTACCTGACTTGCTTAATGCCAATGTTGAGTTCTGTGTCATGTCATGTGCTGTATTAAAAGTGATAATTTCCAACAATTTCTATGTCATCCTTTTTAGGACTTGACTCATGAATGCTGGTGTTGTGTTAAAATTCTAACTGTGAGTATGATACAATTTTTGTCTTGCCCTGAAGACATTGTGCTAGTTAGATAGATACAGCGGGTGAAATAAGTATTGAACACGTCACCATTTTTCTCAGTAAATATATTTCCAAAGGTGCTATTGACATGACATGTTCACCAGATGTTGGTAACAACCCAAGTAATCCATACATACAAAGAAACCAAAACAAATAAGTTCAGAAATTAAGTTATGTGTAATAATGTGAAATGACACAGGGAAAAGTATTGAACACATGAAGAAAGGCAGGTGCAAAAAGGCATGGAAAGCCAAGACAACAGCTGAAAACTATCAGTAATTAAAAAGCAATCCAGCCCCCTGTCAGTGCAAATTAATATCAGCTGGTTCAGTCCCAACTGATGGCCTACAAAAAGGTCTCATTGCCAAGGTGTCACACAAGACACATCTCATGATGGGTAAAAGCAAAGAGCTGTCTCAAGACCTTCGCAACCTAATTGTTGCAAAACATAATGATGGCATTGGTTATAGGCGCATTTCTAAGCTTCTGAATGTTCCAGTGAGCACTGTTGGGGCCATAATACGGAAGTGGAAAGACAATCATTTCACCATAAATTTGCCTCGACCAGGTGCTCCTCGCAAGATTTCTGACAGAGGAGCGAAAAGAATAATCAGAAGAGTTGTCCAAGAGCCAAGGAGCACTTGTGGAGAGCTTCAAAAAGACATGCAATTAGCAGGTACTGTTGTCTCAAAGAAAACAGTAAGTAATGCACTCCACCGCCATGGCCTGTATGCACGCTCACCACGCAAGACTCCATTGCTGAAAAAAAAGCATGTTGAAGCTCGTTTAAAGTTTGCTGCACAACATTTGGAAAAGCCAGTGAAATACTGGGAGAATATAGTGTGGTCAGATGAGAGCAAAATTGAACTGTTTGGATGTCATAATACACACCATGTTTGGAGGAGAAATGGCACTGCACATCACCCTAAAAACACCATACCAATAGTGAAGTTTGGAGGTGGGAACATCATGGTATGGGGCTGCTTTTCAGCAAATGGTACTGGCAAACTTCACATAATTGAAGGAAGGATGAATGGGCAAATTTACAGAGACATTCTTGACAAAAATCTGCTGCCATCTACCAGGATGATGAAGATGAAACGGGGGTGATCCCAAACACACAGCCAAGGAAACTCTCAATTGGTTTCAAAGAAAGAAAATAAAGCTGCTAGAATGGCCCAGCCAATCACCTGACTTAAATCCCATTGAAAATCTATGGAAAGAACTGAAGATCAAGATTCATAGAAGAGGCCCACGGAACCTTCAAGATTTGAAGACTGTTTGTGTGGAAGAATGGGCCAAAATCACACCAGAGCAATGCATGCGACTAGTTTCTCCATACAGGAGGCGTCTTGAAGCTGTCATTACCAACAAAGGCTTTTGTACAAAGTATTAAATAAATATCAGTAAGTGTGTTCAATACTTTTCCCCTGTGTCATTTCACATTATTACACATAACTTAATGCACAAAAGACAGATACACGATACATGATACATAGTGCGGCAGTATGAAAAAGTATAAAAATACAAGAAGTCTGGAGTGCAAAAAGCTATAAAAAGACATTGAATAGTATGGCTGAATATGTACACTATACATTGTTACAGAGTGTTAGGTGAAAATAAATGATAAAAATATTGCAAGTTGATATAGATAAATAAGGAATATTTGCATGGTTAACTATACTATACAGGTCGATGGCAGAGAAATACTTAAATAGCTAAAAGTGCGTATGATATAAGTGAGGGTAATAATAGTTTACTTAATATACAGTCTGGTTAAATGTACAGGTAAGTGAATATTTGCATGGTTACATTAACTGTACAGGTAAATGACAGGAAGAGATCCTTAAATAGCTAAATGTTAATTCCCTTAAAATACAGTCCTTAGTGCAGGCTTTGATTACAGATAATGCACGTATTGCACATTCGATATACTTAAAGCAATGAAAAAAGATACTACTGACAGGATACTAATATGCATTCCTGAGTGAATAAGTTGTGCCCGGTAACACAACAGACAATATTACTGGACCACGTACTATTTTTACTAGCTCATCAACACAATACAAATCAACACTGTCCTCTATTACAGGAAGAGAAAGGAGTCGCAATGAGAATTTGGAGATGAACCTCGTGGACCAACTACATGTGTGTGATACATTGTGGTGCATTAAAAAAACCTCACCTCAGAAAACTTTACAGAGTGACTATTCATAAAACTTCAAGTAGGGACACTCAGGAGGTCTGCAATGAGATAGATCATCTATTTTTCAAGAACATAGGCTGCAGGCTATGGCTGAGGATTCTGCATATTTTTTTTTACCCCGTCATCTGAGCCTTTGAGTCAGGCTGAAGCACTTATTGGTACGCTGCATTGCATGATGGTGCATGAACACACAATGAAGGTCTCTATGAATCTGTATTTGTTTTAGGTGACAACATCAGAGAGTTCCTCCTGAGTCTACGCTACTTCCGGATCTTCATTGCCTCATGGAATATATTCATGACGTTTTGCATGATTCTAATCTGCTAGTATTGTCATACTGATATGCTTCTGTGCCTCAAAAGGTATACCACATAGACTATAATGTATTGTGTATTAATTGCCCATGTCTAGTACATTTACAGATTGTTTGGATAGTAATCAACTTTGTTGTTGGATTGGGGAACCTTGCAAAAAACACACACAAAATATTCAACATTTCTTGAGTTGAGATTCATGTTGGATCCTGTGACCTGCGACCATTCTGTGCAATATTACAATATTTTGGTGCTAGTTAGTTGTACCTGCTCCAGTCCCTCTTCGGCAGACATTAGCAGTATGTTTGAAACAACGAATCGCAATAAAATCACAATATCAAATCGCAAAACATATAGAATCGTGAGAATCGCAACACACGTCGTATCGGCATCTAAGTATCGTGATAGTATCGTATCATGAGGTCACTGGCAATTCCCAGCCTGACCATAGGCCTCCATGTCTTCTAAAACTGGTGAATAGAATGAGAAAATATTTCAATCCACAACCATTTGACATGTTTGATGTTTGACTTCCTGGCCTTTTGATGTTAAGAGCAGCTTTGTTGCATACTTTTTTCTGTGATCTAGTTTTGTATAATAAACATTTACTCTAACATACCCGTTTCATCTCTTATTTTCCTTTCCTAATTTAGGATTTGAGTAGTGTGTTATCTGATTCAGTGCTTCTCAACATTATTTGGTTTCTGCACTCAATCACATTGTGCATGGTTTGACACACACTCGCTCATCTGTGTTAACATGTTATAATTAAATACAATTAAACAAAATCATAAAACAGTTGTGTATCAAGTCTTGATTCATCAATTAAATCAATAAGCATATATAGGCTACACAGTACAGCTTTGAACTGTATTAGAATGTATGTGTTGGGCTTCACTGTTCATGCTAAATGTATTGAATTAAGACCAATCTAATGTTTCTGATAGTGTTTGGTTAGACATCCATAATGTAATAGGATAACCCAGTAATATAACGGGAGATTCACACAAAGAATATCTGATAGACACAGTCGATGGCAGTGTACGTGCCTCCGTGCGACGTTTCTGTGTTACATTTCCCACGATGCACCAGGAGAAGAGTGTTTTGAAGAGCAGACAAACCCATGTTGACACAGGCCACAGCGTTGGCTGCTGCCGAACAGGCAGTTGGACACGAGTTTTCGGGAGAGACTCGATCTGGAGATACGTATTCATAGCGAAATACATCAATACACCTTCATGGGCAAACAAAGCTCCGTAAAATATGAGGCTTTATTTACTAGCACATCTCCCGAAAGGCCTGTGAGTGTCTGCAAGTCACCCACCAGTGTCTTCCTCTCTCCCCCGTCAACTGATCCGCACCACCGCCAGGCAATGACAGCGGCCACGGCAACACCGCGGCAGATGAGAGACCGGCTAATGCAGGCCATAGACGGCCAGAGCAATGTGAGTTAGTAATGTTTCCATGTGTTTATTTTGAGGTGTGTCTCTGTCCAGACCCCCCCTCCCTACTGTGAAATCTTATGACAAACATGGACAGTGAACATTAGCTATCTAACTTATCTAACGTCGTTATCTGACGTCGCCGGGCAGTGGCGGTATCTAACGACGCCGTAGGTAGGTGCGTTAGCCAGCCATGCTAGCTAATGTTATCTAGCTGGAAGCCTGCTAGTAAACTAACTAAATCTAAGAGCTTGTTAGATAAACTAAACACTAGGAATGTAACGTTAGCTACCTAGCAGTAGTTAATTAAGTCTGTAGTAGTTATGTAGGTAACGTACCGCTACATATTGGGGGACCGTGTGGCGCAGCGGTCTAAGGTACTGAAGATCCCGGGCTGTATCACAACAACCGGTCGTGATCTGGAGGTGATCTATGGGTGATCTGGAGTCCTGTTAGGGGGTGGGTTGGCCGGGGTAGGCAGTCATTGTAAATACGAATTTGTTCTAAAGTGACTGGCCTAGTTAAATAAGGGTTCAATAAAAATAAGTCAAACACACTGGAGTCTGGACTGACCCCAAGCATGTTAACGCGTATTCGTTTCTCAACCTGTCTGTTCTAGTTATCATAAGGCATGTCATTTAGCAAGCTAAAGTTGACATCCGAAACTTAATCTTATCAAATTAGCTAGTTATACTGTTGTGTAGCCACTTAGCTAGGACTGTTGTAGCTAACTAAACCAGAGTTCAACTTTGCCTTTACTTTAGCTAGCCCAAGTATTGTAGCTAACTAGCCAGCTAACTGGAAGGATGATCTGACCACTAAAACCCAACACCAATGTCAGCAGCGTTTTGGAAATTACTAGCCAGCAGGTCCGACCTGCTTGCTTGCTTGCAGTTGCACTTAGGTCGGACAGGCTTCCTGTGTAGATTAACACTGCGGAGCCGGCGTGAGATATGGCTCGGAAAACATACCTCAATCTAGGGATGAGAGATGCATTGTCCCATTATCCCAATTGTAACACTGAGAAGATTGGACGCCTGTTAGTTAAAATGTTATTGGAAAACTGTCATTTTCGTCCTTGTGCTAGGTAGCAGAAGCCACAGCAGCCATTTTGGAATGGCAGTGTCAGCCAATCAGCTCTTTTGTTGTTCAATGTGACGAGCCCATTCCATAATGGCTACTGGTTGCTAACATGAGGCCATCTGTCACAAAGGCTCAATGACTTTCATTATATGTGATTAATAAAGTTTTATCTTGAATTAAATGGCTGAGGCATCCAAAAGTGTTGTTAAACTCTTGAAGTGACAACGCAGTACAAGGATGGTTGCATTCCTCCAAGTTTTTTGGTCAAGGTGCACTCTGTCGCCTACAGTCTGTACCTGTCATCATAGGCATACTTAGCCCTTTATCAATACTCTGTTCCATTACATTACACGTCATTGGACGAAGGTGTCTTCTGTATGGGAGTTTTGAACATTAACACGCATCACTTGCGGTACGGTATTGGAAGCATAAGGAAGCATCCTTCATATCAGGTTAAATTGATACATACCTTTTTTATAGGGTTAGGGTTCCCACACAACAATATTTCCATGTTACAGCGCTTGTTTATGGGAAAAAGACAGAAGACCGAGTGGACTATCTGTGCTAATTGTCTGTCTGCGTCTCCAAACACCTGTGTAAACGGAAGACGAACACCACAAACGTGTTGTCACTGAAATACTGTCGGCTGCAACTGTTAAAACGGTGTACTCTAAGTGTGTATTTTGCATTTGTGAAATAATTTATGTGATATGAAAGGGGGATTTGTGTTTCTTTTCTAGAACCGTAACTCAATTGAGAATCGATTTTTTTAGATGGAGTATTTGGCTGTTTTTGGCTTCCAGAGCCAATTCTGATTTAGACCTGGGACACCAGGTGTGTGCAATTAATTATCAGGTATAACAGAAAACCAGCAGGCTCTGGACCTCGTCGGGTAAGATTTGCGTAACCCCTGGGCTAAGGCATACACTGCTGAAAATAACTTTCAATCTGCTTACAGCATAATTCATTGATCCAGAGCACAGATTTGATCTGGGTTGTTTTATTATATAATACCATATTAACAATTTAAGTTTAACATGAACATATCTGGAACAAACCCCCCTTAAAGTTTGTAAAATAAATCTAGCATGTTTGTTTTAGTGGATTGGGTTTAGCCAAATGCATTACTGGTTTGAGTAGAATGGTTAGCATTTGCATGTACAGTATATTCTTAGTTTCTTCATCTCAAACTCAAAACTGCTGTTGACACCCCCGGTATATGATACAGGTGCACATCTGAAAGTCTATTCAAATTTTGCCATATTCTGTGGTACTCCCACCTAGGGTTGCAAAGGGTCTGAAACTTTCCGGTAAAGTTCTGGAATTTTTCCATGGGAAGTTAAGCCCTGGAATTTGGGTAATTTTGCTTAAATTCATCAAAAAAGTTAGCTTATAACAGTGATACACATAAGGCAATTCTAGGTCTTGTGGCATATTTTGGTTAAACTATGCCCAATTAAATGGAATTGCAACCCTCTGCATCCATCACATGTGCAATGCACTCTTCCATCACATGTACAGCTGATTCTCAAGATCTTGCACACTAATGATATGATATTGAGCCCACACTACTACACTGTCTGAGCCAAGGACTACATGCTTTCTGGTAAGTTTTGATTACAATACTGGGTGGGGTGAATATACTTTGTACTGACATTTATTTTTTTGTTAACTAGTAAATAATAGTGTGTTTGGTCCTATATTTATATTTTATTTATTTGTATTTTTAATCCCAGCCCCCGTCTCTGCAGGAGGTATTTTGCCTTTTGGTAGGCCGTCATTGTAAGTAAGAATTTGTTCTTAACTGACTTGCCTAGTTAAAATAAAATATAAAACAATGTGACTGGCAGAGCGGGTGAGTTGAAGGCAGTCAATGACCTTGGACCACAGAAGGTATTTGCACTGGTGACAGACAATGCTGCGAACATGAAGGCTGCTTGGTCTAAAGTGGAGGAGTCCTACCCTCACATCACACCCATTGGCTGTGCTGCTCATGCATTGAATCTGCTCCTCAAGGACATCATGGCACTGAAAACAATGGATACACTCTACAAGAGAGCCAAGGAAATGGTTAGGTATGTGAAGGGTTATGAAGTTATAGCAGCAATCTACCTCACCAAGCAAAGTGAGAAGAATAAGAGCACCACATTGAAGCTGCCCAGCAACACCCATTGGGGTGGTGTTGTCATCATGTTTGACAGTCTCCTGGAGGGGAAGGAGTCTCTCCAAGAAATGGCCATATCACAGTCTACCGATATGGACATCCCCATCAAGAGGATCCTCCTGGATGATGTATTTTGGGAGAGAGTGGTAAGTAGCCTGAAACTACTGATACCTATAGCCATCCTGTCTGATGTTCAGACTGCTTGCAGATGTAAGAGAAGAAATCCGTACTGCCCTGCCTACTTCACTGTTGCTCCAAGCAGAGGAAACTGCAGTTCTGAAATGAATCAGAAAGCGTGAAACCCATACATGCCGCAGAGTACATGTTGGACCCCATGTATGCTGGCAAGAGCATCCTGTCTGGTGCAGAGATCAACAAGGCCTACGGTGTCATCACTACCGTGTCTCGCCACCTTGGCCTGGATGAGGGCAAGGTTCTTGGCAGTCTGGAGAAGTACACTTCCAAGCAAGGGCTTTGGGGTGGAGATGCAATATGTCAGTCATGCCAACATATCTCATCAGCCACCTGGTGGAAGGGACTTTGTGGATCTGAGGCTCTTTCCCCTGTTGCCTCCATCATCCTCCAAATCCCACCAACATCAGCCGCCTCAGAGTGCAACTGGTCCTTATTTGGGAACACACACACCAAAGCACACAACAGGCTGACCAATACAAGGGTTGAAAAATTGGTGGCCATCTAGGCAAATTTGAGGCTTTTTGAGCCTGACAACGAGAAGATGAGGCCTCAGTGTCTGATGTTCAAGAGGTGGACATTGAGGAAGTCTGGGAGAAGACATGGAAGCCTGAGAGGAAGACAACAAAAGCTTTAGTTTCTAGACTATATATTTACAGATGTATGTTGAAAACGTTTTTGGGAGATGCGATGGATCATTGGGGATCATTCAATAATTCCCTTTTTCTTTTGTTCAGTGAAATCATCCCATGTGAAGTCAATTTACAGTGAGGGAAAAAATTATGATCCCCTGCTGAGTTTGTTCGTTTGCCCACTCACAAAGAAATGATCAGTCTAATATTGATGGTAGGTTTATTTGAACAGTGAGAGACAGAATATCAACAAAAAAATCCAGAAGAACGCATGTCAAAAATGTTATAAATTGATTTGCATTTTAATGAGTGAAATAAGTATTTGACCCCTCTGCAAAACATGACTTAGTACTTGGTGGCAAAACCCTTGTTGGCAATCAGAGGTCAGACGTTTCTTGTAGTTGGCCACCAGGTTTGCACACATCTCGGGAGGGATTTTGTCCCACTCCTCTTTGCAGATCTTCTCCAGGTTTTGAGGCTGAAGTTTGGCAACTTGAACCTTCACCTCCCTCCACAGATTTTCTATGGGATTAAGGTCTGGAGACTGGCTAGGCCACTCCAGGACCTTAATGTCCTTCTTCTTGAGCCACTCCTTTGTTGCCTTGGCCGTGTGTTTTGGGTCATTGTCATGCTGGAATACCCATCCACGACCCATTCAATGCCCTGGCTGAGGGAAGAGTTCTCACCCAAGACGGTACATGGCCCCATCCATCGTCCCTTTGATGCAGTGAAGTTGTCCCGTCCCCTTAGCAGAAAAACACCCCCAAAGCATAATGTTTCCACCTCCATGTTTGACGGTGGGGATGGTGTTCTTGGGGTCATAGGCAGCATTCCTCCTCCTCCAAACACAGCGAGTTGAGTTGATGCCAAAGAGCTCTTTCACCCAGTCCTCCTCTGAATCATTCAGATGTTCATTGGCAAACTTCAGACGGGCCTGTACATGTGCTTTCTTGAGCAGGGGGACCTTGCGGGCGCTGCAGGATTTCAGTCCTTCACAGCGTAGTGTGTTACCAATTGTTTTCCTGGTGACTATGGTCCCAGCAACCCAGCATTGACAAGATCCTCCCGTGTAGTTCTGGGCTGATTCCTCACCGTTCTTATGATCATTGTAACTCCACGAGGTGAGATCTTGCATGGAGACCCGGACCGAGGGAGATTGACAGTGCTTTTGTGCTTCTTCCATTTGCGAATAATCGCACCAACTGTTGTCACCTTCTCACCAAGCTGCTTGGCGATGGTCTTGTAGCCCATTCCAGCCTTGTGTAGGTCTACAATCTTGTCCCTGACATCCTTGGACAGCTCTTTGGTCTTGGCCATGGTGGAGAGTTTGGAATCTGATTGATTGATTGCTTCTGTGGACAGGTGTCATTTTTCAGGTAATAAACTGATATTAGGAGCACACTCTAAAAGGGAGTGCTCCTAATCTCAACTCGTTACCTGTATGAAAGACACCTGGGAGCCAGAACTCCTTCTGATTGAGAGGGGTCAAATACTTATTTCACTCATTACAATGCAAATCACTAACATTTTTTACATGCGTTTTTCTGGAGTTGGTTGTTATTCTGTCTCTCACTGTTCCAGTAAACCTACCATAAAATTATGGACTGATCATTACTTTGTCAGTGGGCAAACGAACAAAATCAGCAGGGGATCAAAATTTTTTCCCTCACTGTATTTAAAGTTCAATTCTTAACTTAATTGTTTTTATTTCTATTGGAAGGATTGTCATTTGCAATTATGTCTACTTATGATAAGGTAAAAGGTTTATGTTTTTGTCTCTATATATGGTAAATATATTCAATGCAAAAAACATTTACATTTTTAAATGGTATTAATTATTAATTTGCATATTTCTGTTAATTCCCACGGAATGTTTCCACCTCTGAATATTCCCCAAAATGTTCAACCCTACTCCCACCACATTTTACAGGGGAAATTACAGTGGGTGCTTATCTGAATAACATTTGTTTGTATCTGATAATCAACCTCAACAGTATATTCATCATCAGTGAGATTATTATTTTTTAGTTACACCATGGAAATCTGGATAGACTACTGACTACCGAGAAGGTCAAATATGAGTCCTGCTGTCTACAGACATGATTTGTTGGTGAACATGTTATTTATTTTCATACCGTCGGTACCCATAGTTCAATAACTGGCTGTAGTGTTAACCGCCATACATCCATTGAACCGTTAGGCCTATTCATGTAAGCCACTGACTATGGCTGTCAGTGGGTTTTTGAATCCAATGGTTCAATTATTTTAATTTTAATGTATTTTTCTAAGTAAAGAGTATTCATGCACATAGAGCCCTGGTTTTATCCACAACACAGACGTGGCATAATTGAAGTTCATATTCTACAATCTGACCCCTACCTGATTTGATTGAACTGTTGTAGACACTAATCTGTCATTATAAATTGAGTTTCTCTGACCATTTTCTGTCTTCCTTTCATAGTTTTTTAACATGATTTGTTGTTTACTTTCCAGCAGATCTGCAACATGGTGGCTGTAATGGATGTAATTTCCTATTTAGAGAAATATCCCATCACCAAAGAAGCACTTGAGGTAGGTAATGCTGGGGACAAATATGCATATGTCAGCTCTAGGAAATATGTTGCCAAGAGGGTGTTGTACTAAAAAAAACCTTCCTGTTCTTCTTCAAGGAAACCCGCCTTGGCAAGCTGATCAACGACGTAAGGAAAAAGACTAAGGATGAGGATCTTGCCAAGCGTGCAAAGAAGCTCCTGCGCACCTGGCAGAAACTGATTGAGCCTGGGCAGAGTGAGGCTCAGTCCAAGGGGCATAGAGGGCCGCCAGGCGCTGCCAACGGTCCCTGTCGGACGGATGTCTCCCCTCCAGCTGCCATCCCGCCTTCAGATAAAACGGTTTCGGAGCTCAAGAGTAGAAATGACTTCAACAACTGTTACTCCCTCAAAGCGGAAAAGTCAAGCAACCGAAAACGCAAGAGGGAGCAGAGGGATGGACAGCACTTACCAGTAAAAATCTCTAAAATAACTGCCTATGAAAGGTCACGAAACTCACGGCTGCCAATAAATGGAATTGGGGCCAGCCCCAAGGCTTTTACGGACACACTTGATGCACATCCTAAATCAGACAAGGATGGTGCTGATCATCTTGACAATGACAGACTCAACAAAATTCCCATCAACGCCGTCAAACCTCACCCTAGCTCGCCGGGACTTGCCAAACCTCCTAGCACTTCCGCATTGCTCAAAACAGCTGTGTTGCAACAGCAAGCCAAAATGGACCTGGCTGCCTCAGGAAGGGGGCCGCATCAGCCCAAGAACCCCCACAGCAACGCGTATAGTCCCAGAAGTACGAAACAGGACGTGGTTGCTAAACTGTCTGCGCCCAAAGCAACAACTCTACTGAGCCCCGCTCAGAGCCCCAGGGTTATGGACAGCTCTGGACTGGGGCCCTCTCTTTTGCCTTCTCCACAGCCTTTAACCTCATGTATCCAGGGTTCCCTCACTGTTGGGCCTCCGTCTGCAGAGTCCGCACTTCATCGGAACAGACTGGCAGATGTGGACCAACGCCTTCAGCACAGTACCATGAGACCTGACTCTTTGCACAACTCAAAAACCACGCCACACCGCGAGGTGAAGGCGGAGAGCGATGGTGCGGCCACTAGCACAGCGAGAAAGAAGAGGAACAAATACAGGTCCAGAGACTTTACAGTGAATTTGGGCGGGCAGCCCACGGACGTGAGCACAAAACCATGTAGATTAAAAGACCGTAGACTTACGTTTGACCCTGTAACAGGGCAGATCAAATCCTCGAACCACAAAGAGTCTTACCCGGAACGGGAGGCTACAGTGATGCCGGTCACGCCAGAACCTCCTCGGACAGAACTGCTCAAGCAGAATCAATATGCACAGAATCCCCCTGTTACTCCTAGTCCCTTCCAACAGACCAACTGGAAAGAGCTGTCGAGGAACGAAATCATTCAGTCCTACCTTAACCGTCAAAGCAATGTGCTCACATCGTCTGGGGCGCAAACTTCCGGGGCACACTTTTTCATGAATGAGTACTTGAAACATGAGGAACATCATATCAAAGAGGCCAGAAAAACACACGTGCTGGTACGAAATATCCCTGACATGGACTTACCAGGGGTGAGCCGAGAGGTCACAAACAATAACCTCAACAGAATACACGAAGAGCACTGGCCTGGGGTGAACGGTTGCTATGACACCAAGGACAACTGGTATGATTGGACAGAGTGCATATCCTTAGACCCACATGGGGATGAGAGCAAGCTGAACATCCTGCCATATGTCTGCCTAGACAGAGTTTAATGAGCTGTGGTTTCTGAATTAAGAGGGATAACTAGCGCCCTCCTTGAGGGTTTTGTAAGGTTGGAGTGCAAAAAGGCACTTGTCGGTGGGAGAACCTAACCTGCTCACTCCTTTGCAGAGTTAGTGTAAGAGAGGCCTTGCTAATTGTGCTGTCTATAAAAAGCAATAGCTGATCAGTGTTCAATGGGAGACATCTCAGCTGTAGCATCACTGAAGTTCTTTGAGTGGAAGGGTTCATTGCATTTTCTGCAAAATGCAAAGAGTTTAAGGTGCCCAGTAACTTTAAGGAACCTGTTTGGCAGGTACAAGCTGGCAAAGAGAGAATTAAGTGTGGTTATCATGTATGTATTTATCTCAATGTATTCTCTTTATTTTGTTTGTTACAATGTGCAAAAAAAAAAAACTTGTGAAAGTCACTTATTGAAACAGTTCTGCTTGTCAGATAAGGTAAACCTGTACTTTGCACATTTTCTCACAAAAATGATTGGTTAACGCAGTAGCAACATTCCATACCACCATACAACTAGAACGGTTCTTGCCCGACCACCAACTTATCTTAATATACCGGGAAACAATCTGCAAAATTAGACATGAGTTAATAGCATTTTCTTTCTTTGCCTTTTCCCTCCCCCTCTTGTTTCTAGGTTGTAAAATATGAATTCTAATGGCAAACCAGATGATGCTAAAACATTGCAACTTTGTACTGTGAGGACAAACTGAAAAATAAATGGTTTATATGCTGGAAATATACTTGTTACCATTCCTTTAGATATTGTTTGCCTTATGGAAACCAATGTGTTTCCTAAAATGGAGCATTAGTGAATGTATAGAAATGTGCCTTTTGTGTTCTGTTGAATGCAGAAGAGAACATATGATACTTAGTCCTTTTAAATGGACACATTGGTACAGTAGGTGTTAATAAAATACAAATGCATAAATTGTGAATGTCTTTCTACCTTTCAGTAGAACAAGATGAGAGCCTCAGCAATGGCTTGACCTTTAACCTCAACATCCACATTAAATCAAGTTTTATTGTTCACATGCAGATGTTATTGCGGGTGTAGCGAAATGCTTGTGCTTCTAGCTCCGACAGTGCAGTAACAAAATATACCCAAATACACATAAAGGAGTGCTCTTTTGAGCCTGTCTTTCTAAAAGTAGTTTACAACATACCTGTGACTAAATATAATATTTAATGCAATATCCAGAGGATACATTTAGATAATTTCCCAAGTCTCTGTCTCTGAGTACCAGGTATATAATGCCTTCTGGTGTTAATTAGGAGACACTCGCTCAGCACTTGGCAGATTGCAGTGTTTATGTTGGGGCCATAAACTATTTTTGTGTGCAAAATAATTATTCTGAAATAATGTATGTTAAATAGAAAAATGTCCCAATATAATCAAAGAAAATCTGGAAGGTAATACATTCAATAGTCAATATGATTAGATTCCAGTATTCAGCAACTATCTACGACAACACTTTGGAGATTTATTTCATCTTAAATATTGGAATGGACTGCCAGACATGTTTGTTTTGCACAAACGAATGAATTGAAAGAAGTTGAAGTTCATAATCCTTCACATACTAGTTGGAACTAGGGAACTCCGATTTGCTATCTTCTTGTAGGTATAAACGTGGTGCGTTTAAAATATTTGCAAGTCGGAAATTTCAGAGTTTCCTAGTTCCGACAAGCACGTGAACGCGGCATATATTCTCAAGAGTTCTACGTAGCAGAGCTATATATATATATATATATGACCCTGGTACGTAGTAGCTGTAGAGACCGAGAGACACCCCACTCGCTGTTTCAATGAAAGTCAAGTAGACCAGACCCAGTTGCTATTGCATTGGTGTCTATGGGAGACACACCCAGTTAAGTTGACCGGAACTTACATTTTTTTCAATGGTAAACTGCCTGAGTGAACTGTCTTCATATATCCACCATCTTTGGTAGCTGCTCCACGTCTCACTGCTGGGCTTGCTACCACACTGCCGCCGGTGACTCCGAACTGGAAGATGGCTGCGGTGGAACGTCCCCCAGTCAAGGAAGGGGTCCGGATAGCTTTACTCTGTTTCTGTTGGTACACTGTTAGTTCGGGAGGCAACGTAATTAACAAAATTATTCTAAATGGATTCCCTTATCCTGTCACCGTTTCGCTCTTTCATATACTGTCAATCGTCGTCTTCCTTCCTACGTTGTTGAAGGCATGGGGAGTCCCGAAAACAGAAGTATCAACTAGATACTACAAATGGTATATTCTCCCTTTAGCTTTTGGGAAATACTTCGCTTCCGTGTCGGCCCACTTCAGTATATGGAAGGTACCTGTTTCCTACGCACACACTGGTAAGAATTGCACGAGCTCTGAATCAGGCTACAGTAGCCAATGTAATCATTGGTTGACGTTTTAACTAACTGAATGTTAGCTCGCAACATTATCAAATATTTGTATAATGCATTAGTTTGCTAACAACGACATCGATTGATATATTGTGCTGGTCAATTAAGGCAAGCTTTGTTTAGGTCACTTTACGATTAGCCGAGGAGCTTGCGTCTCCCCTTACCAACATACTGGTGGTGTTTGAATACCTTTTTGTTTGGGGGAGGGGCCCACTTTGCCAAGTAGCCTACCTCAACTCCTTCAACGAGTTGAGCTCAGACTAGACTTTTTGATAGGAATCCTACTCCTTCGAGTCGATACGAAATGTACATTCTTAAAACCTTACCGCGTACCTATGTTTGTCGTCTGTTGTTGCGTGCCTTTCTTTGTTCGCTTAAATTCAAACTTTTTAAATAAAACGTTAATCAAATACAACCACCGATTGTTCCTCATTGCTGTTACTTTAAGATGGCAACTCGGCTTGAATGCGCATGTGCCGATTGAGTCTCAACAAGGAAACAGTCGGCGCTTCACCATTCCTGACTGGGTTGTCACTAGTTACCACAGCCACAAAGTCATAAACTCAGCCTATCTAATTAAAATCTGATTTTAACCCGATATTTAACCACACTGCTAAATTTATGCCTAACCCTACCCTTGAATTAACAAAAAGCAAATGTTTGTGTTCATGAATTTCTAGCCAAGTTTGACTTGGTGGCTATGGTCGCTAGTGGAAACTTCCTGACAGCTCAGAAACGTGCCCCTGGCAACACTTTATGTCAATCCCTTTGTATTATACCATTCATTTGATAATTAGCTAGGTGTGTAGTGCATGATGTAAGCCCTTATAAAGTTAAACTGTAACTCATTGCTGTTCTACCTCAGTAACTGACATGTATAGCTATGGTTAACGCAGGGTCATAAGGTTATGATGCAATATGTAAGTTCCACGTTTTGTGTTGACCAGGGGTGTGTCTGTGATGCACAAGACACAATGAGACTTAAACTCTAGGTGTGTAGCACAATTGCATGGGCCCTAAGTCTTTAAACCACTATGTTCATCTAATTCAAGCCCTTGCCCTCAATTAAAGCACTGAACAGGATCCTTTTATCTATTTTCCAATCTCATATTATTTGTTTCTTTTCACCCCACAGTCAAAGCCACAATGCCTATATGGGTTGTGTTGTTATCAAGGATTATCATGAAGGAGAAGCAAACAACAAAAGTGAGTACCTCAGAGAATTGATAGTGTACAAGCTGCTTTCAAAGATATTTTGTCCACCAAGCAATGGTGATGTGGCACAATGTGAGCCTGTTTGTTGGCTCATATTACTGCCAGCCTTGCAGGTATATTTACAGGTAGCAGCTTTGAGTCATGAAAACGTGCATCCTGTTAACACTGCAGGGGCTATAGTAGTGTTGCACAATAAACAAGCTATATACAGTGCCTTCAGAAAGTATTATGACCCCTTGACCTTTTGCACATTTTGTTACGTTACAGCCTTATTCTAAAATTGATTCATTTATTTTTTCCCTCATCAATCTGCACACAATACCCCATAATGACAAAGCGAAAACAGTTTTTTTTTAGATAAAAAAAAAATGTATTACAAATAAAAAATATAAGACACATTTCAGTTGAATGCATTCACTTGTACAACTGACTAGTATCCCTCCCTTTCACTTATTTACATAAGTATTCAGAACCTTTGCTATGAGACTCAACTGAGCTCCGGTCCATCCCGTTTCCATTGATCATCCTTGAGATGTTTCTACAACTTGATTGGAGTCCACCTGTGGTAAATTCAATTGATTGGACATGATTTGGAAAATGTTCTGCAGCATTGAAGGTCCCCAAGAACACAGTGGCCTCCATCATTCTTAAATGGAAGAAGTTTGGAACCACAGACTCTTCCTAGAGCTGGCTGCCCGGCCAAACTGAGAAATCTGGGGAGAAGGGCCTTGGTCAGGGATGTAAACAAGAACCCGATGGTCACTCTGACAAAGCTCCAGAGTTCGTCTGTGGAGATGGGAGAGACTTCCAGAGTGACAACCATCTCTGCAGCACTCCAACAATCAGGCCTTTATGGTAATAAAGTTTAAATAAAATGTTGGAGAGGTCAGACAGAAGACACTCCTCAGTAAAAGGCACATGTAAGGCCGCTTGGAGTTTGCCAAAAGGACTGACCATGAGAAACAAGATTCTCAAGTCTGATGAAACCAAGATTGATGATGCCACGCGTCACGTCTGGAGGAAACCTGGCACCATCCCTATGTTGAAGCATGGTGGTGGCAGCATCATGGTGTGGGGATGTTATTCAGCGGCAGGGACTGGGAGACTAGTCAGGATCGACGGAAAGATGAACGCCACAAAATACAGAGCGAGCCTTGCTGTAAACATGCTCCAGAGCGCTCAGGACCTCAGACTGGGGCGAAGGTTCACCTTCCAAAAGGACAATGACCCTAAGCACATAGCCAATAAAATGCAGGAGTGGCTTCGGAACAAGTCTCTGAATATCCTTGAGTGGCCCAGCCAGAGCCCGGACTTGAACCCGATTTGAATATTTCTGTAGAGACCTGAAAATAGCTGTGAAGCAATGCTCTCCATCCAACCTGACAGAGCTTGAGAGGATATGCAGAGAAGAATGTGAGAAACTCCACAAATACAGGTGTGCCATGCTTGTAGCGTCATACCCAAGAAGACTCAAGGCTGTAATCGCTGACAAAGGTGCTTCATCAAAGTGCTGTGTAAAGGGTCTGAATACTTATGTAAATGTGGTATTTTATTTTTAATGCATTTGCAAAAATTTCTGAACCTGTTTTTGCTTTGTTATTATGGGGTTTTGTGTGTAGATTGAGGGGGGAAAAACTATTTTAATCAATTTTAGAATAAGGCTGTAATACAATGTGTAAAATGTCAAGGTGTCTGAATACTTTCCAAATGCAGTATGAGCCACAGCCATTTAGAGGTTTGGTTCAACGTGACAATGTCCCACAAACAAATTAGCAAAACAACTGCATGTGTATGGATGGTAATTGTTTCAACCATACATTTTGACTTTCTCTTTTTCTCTCTTGTCCTGTGCCTGTCTCAGGTGTACGTATCTCTCATCCCCATCATCGGAGGAGTGCTTCTGGCCACAATGACAGAGATGTCGTTTGATGTATCTGGGTTAGTCAGTGCCCTGGCCGCCACACTCTGCTTCTCTCTGCAAAACATATTTTCCAAAAAGGTATGTCTTGCCAGTCTGCACCTATTGAAAATGACTATTGTTTGTGTTGTTAGATGGATACAAGTATAGCAGGAGAGTACATTTTGAACTTAGGAGGACCCTTTTGAATGAAGTTCAAGACATTTTCCTTTTTAATAGAATACTGTATTATTTGAATGAATTAATCTTGCACCCTGTAGTAGCACACCTTGCAGTATTCAAGTGCAGACATAGTAGACATCACTCATGCTAAACATGGAAACACTCAAAAGGAAAACTCCATGGCAAGCCCTTTTAGTATGAAGCCTTGTTAATCCTTGCCATGAATTTGCTCTTTACATACTGTACATGTATCGTCTGTCCTATTTTTCCCTTTCATTTTGAGTGGCCTTCCTTAAACCGATATTCACCGGCCAGTTTGTCAGGTACATCGTCCCGTTCACGAAACTGTATTACTCCTTCAGACCGGAGTCAGGTGGCTGTGGCTTGCTATATAAAGCAGGTATCAAGGCATTCAGTTACTGTTCGATTTGAACATCAGAATGGGCAAAATGAGTGAGTGTGGCATGATTGTCAGTGCCAGACGCGCCGGTTCCAGTATCTCAAAAACAGATGCCCTCCTGGGCTTTTCACACACACGACAGTGTCATCTAGGATTTACAGAGAATGGTGCGACAAACAAAAAAACATCCAGTCAGCGGCAGTCCTGTGGGCGAAAACGGCTCGTTGATATGAGGTTGAAGGAGAATCATGCAAGCTAGCAGGTGAGCCACAAACGGACAGAACACATCTCGGAACGCACAACTTGTCAATCCTTGTCACAGATGGGTTATTGCAGCAGACCACCACACCGGGTTCCACTCCTATCAGTTAAAAACAAGAAGTGGCTCAAGTGGGCATGCAATCACCAACACTGAACAACTGAGGAGTGGGAAAACATTGCCTGGAACATGACCGCTAGTTCAGTTTACTTGAATGGCCTGCACAGTCCCCAGACCTCAACCCGATAGAGCATCTTTCGGATGAGATTGAACAGGCTGTTGGCAGCATGAACTAGATGGGTGTACCTAATAAACTGATCAGTGGCTGTCTTTACCCCATTGCACATTATTCTGTGACGTGTTATGAATTACTTTTGATATTACTAACCCTGCAGTCAAATTGCTGTGTAATAATTTGTAGTGTTAGACCTAAACAAGCATGTCTTGTTAATTACAAACTGTGATTAGTTGCTTGTTGATGGAAAAAAAAAACAAAGCATCCAACCAAGAAGGAATTTGTGTCTCGCTTTGAGGTGTATTTTTCTGCTCACTGATTTCTAACTCCTCGATCAGACCGATTTTGCATTTTTGGTACACTAGAAGTCCATTCATTTCCATTGGAACGCTGCGTTGCAGAGGCAGTGTGTTCTGTGTGGTGCATACGTTGGATTTATCCAGCGGACGCATCAAATTGTATGCTTAGACTTGAATGTTGGACTTTTGTTGCACACACATCTATTAACAATTTTGGATTACATAATGCAGAAAGTTTGACTGTATAATTTATTACGCATAATTGATGCAATGATTCTGTCGGTCTGATCGAGGCATAAGGTCAACACAACAGTTGTTTTCTGCCTAAGAAATGACAAGGCCATGAATGAATATGCATTTATTTTTAGGTGCTGCGGGACACGAGGATCCACCACCTGAGACTTCTCAACATACTGGGCTTTAATGCTGTGTTCTTCATGGTGCCTACGTGGGTTCTGGTGGACCTCTCCTCATTCTTGGTTGAGGGGGATTTTGTGAGTTAAAAAAGGATAGGATACGTTCTTCAGTTTCGTAAAGTGTATGCGCAGGTTCATGCATTACGCGTCAAATAATGTGATGTAGTTGTTGTCCGGTTTATAAGATAGTGTTCCATCTACTGTTGCTAGTGTGTGTGTGTGTGTGTGTGTGTGTGTGTGTATCTGTCTTATATTCACCGTACACAAGTCTACAGGATGTCACACAGTATGAACCATACATTCGTTATCCACTTCCTTTGCCTAATGCTCAATTTATTTTAATGCACAACAAAATCTCTAGTATCCGGTTGCCTTTTATTCAATTGTCACATTGAGACTACAACCTTGATACATTCTATTTTCCTAGAAGGTTATGACTAAATCCATTGTTCTCTCCAAATATCCAATAAATAATTTCCTCCCTCTCCCTTCTCTGCATAACCCCTCCAGACAGGCATGTCTGAATGGACCGGCACCTTCCTTTTACTCCTAGTCAGCGGCTTCTGTAACTTTGCCCAGAACGTCATCGCCTTCAGCGTCCTCAACCTGGTCAGCCCGCTGAGCTACGCTGTGGCAAACGCCACCAAGAGGATCATGGTCATCAGCATATCGCTCCTGATGCTGCGTAACCCAGTTAGCTCCACCAACATCATGGGCATGATGACAGCCATTGTGGGCGTCTTCCTGTACAACAAGGTGACTCCCTCTGACACGCTTACATTGAACTTTTTTTACTTTTATCCAGTTAATACAATCACTCCATTCCCCTAAGATGGTTAAACCAATCACACCTTGCAATGTAAACGTTGAATGTAGTCGCTATCTGGGAAATCATTGCTACTAAGAAAGAAGTACTCTTTACGTCTCCCATTTATGCACCTGCATGCTTAATGCTGAGTTTGATTTAATTGTTCATCTATTTCATGAACTAAGTTGAATTAGTTGTTGGTGACCAACATGTTGGAAATGTTCAGGTAGTATTGTACTATGTGTTTTGAATCTTTTGTCATCCCAGATGCACATTTTATAAATACCCAACATACTACGGGTACACTCCTCATACCTTGCAAGTTTGATATTTAAATTCCACTGTAAGATGCTCTGAATTCCTCCCTCGCTGAGTTTAAGTGCAACTTTATAACTACATATAACTTTGAAATCACAAGGTGGTAATTTACATCAATGTGTATTTTTGTTATCCTTTGTTATGTGCTACGCTAAGTTATTCCCTTCTCTTCACTGCCAACAGGCGAAATATGACTCCAATAAGGAAGCTAAGAAGCTGCTGCCTTCCTCCAAGCAGGACACGATGTCCTTCGACAATTTGGGACTGGACAAGACGCAGCCCAATGGTTCAGTGCCTTTCTCCCAAGGTTCAGACATTCAGTATGGTCGAAGCAACGTGCTGACTGACCACTTCCAGTACAGCCGGCAGGCCTACACAATGAACTACGGTGCCTCCAACCACCAGTATGTGGTTTAGGCTGGTGGATGCCTCCATGGACGTACTTTATTTGTTTCCATCAGTGTTCTTAAACCACCTCCAACAGAAAGGAAGGCTAGTGCTGTCCTATAGGCCAGCGTTTTGTCCTAAAAAATGTCCCTAACATATTTTCTTCACCTCCTGTGTGATTTATTTATTTTGATATGAACACTTAAAGATAGTTCAGTCAAAATAAAAGTTTGTCAGATGTTTTCGAACCTTAAGTCATCTGACATCGAGATAAGCCCACATCAACTATTGTAGATCAAGCTGCACCATCTAATTTCCTAATTTTTAATGGAGTCAATATTTCCAGTTGAGTTATACCATTGGATCTATACAACAGATGGCTTGGAGCATGGAATCATCTGACAAATGTTGATTTTGGAGTGAAGTTAAAAATGCAGTCCAGGATCTGAAGCAACTATTATACGAATTAAAAACGTTTTTTTTGCATGACTTAACATATCATACAAAATAGTTGACGTAGTGCATAATTTCCCAGGACTCATTTTGACTCGATCACAACTTTCAAAACTACTGGCAAAAATTATACACAAGCTCTGGAGCATCACTTAAACTTTCAGTTTTTGTTTGCTTGCTGATGAAGGGATGTTGCTGTATTATTTTTACTGTGGAAGCTTGCTAATGTGGTAATAATTGTTACTGTAGCCACAATGTCGTAGCTCCAAATAAACCAAACAGAACATTTACTTTATATCAAAGATCATGAAATGTTTTGCATAAATTACCATGACCGTAATGCTTTGTGAATCAGGCTTGCCCTCAGTTATATTGACCCCAATTTTATCACAGAAGACCTGAGAATTTTGCTGTTTTGGGTTTTTGCGGACATTTTCTCGTTGCTTTAACTAGTGGAGGCATGGCATGAAAATGTATGTAAACGATCGTAGTTACAGATTAATTAAGAATCGTTCATTTTTTTGGGGTTACATTTTAGTCATTAATCATCTTGTAATAGCTTTGTAATATGGGGTTTCATGGGTCAAGTAACTGAGATGCACCTAGTTTTATGTGGCAGACCTACTTGGGTCACGTATAAAAGTCGGTAGACTCCACTTGCTTTGGCCTGTTTTTTTTTCTTCTCCATTTTTCTTCCCAATATTCACACTTAAAACCGTCTGTTGAGATTGAGGAATAGTCCATTTAGCCTACAGGGAACAAGCTGTTTTTCAAAGCCGATGTGGAGCACCTTAACTAGTTAAGGTTTGCACATTGTAAATAAATGAAAGATGTGACAGAGAGACTGTGACTAACTATTGTGTGGATGTGTGAAGCTCTATTATAGTGTACAGCTGGAGAATGGATGGTAACAATATTATTAACCCCATTAACTTAGACGCTATCCTTGTTGAATATAAAATGAATATTCTTCTAGTCTACATTTTTCATCTGAGTTCGCTTGTTTCAATTTGTTGCAGAACATCCAAGCATTGTAAGTGGACAATTTCTTTGCTGTTTCTTAACTGCAGAGATGTTAGCTCTAACTGTATTTATTGCATGTTCAGCGACTAACGTATATTGGGCAGCAACAAGCTACATGTTAAGATTTAGAAACAGCAATTTTGCTCTTTACCATAAATACAAATAATAGCATTTATTTTAATATCTTCTACAGTATGTGCTGAATAGCACGTAGGTCTACACATAGATGATCCATGTGTATTTACACATCTGTAGAACTGTGTATGGATGAGCTTGTGTGGAATTCTCAGGTAGTTCCAAGCTTATTTCATATTCCATTTAGTGAAACTCCCATATCATTTAGTTCAGTAGGTTTGGTCTGTTTACGTAATGAAATTCATACTGGCGTGGTGATTATCTACATGTCCTCATGAATTATGAGTTTTTAATTGACCTATCATCTAAAGTAAACAATAATTTTTTGAAATCCAATGACTGTGGATAACTTGAATATTAGTGTTTGATTTCACCTTTGGCTTATAAAGTAAGCCAATGTTTTTTGGTGGATGGAAGATGAAATGTTGGAGCCACGATTGGATTCTACTAAATCCCATTTGTCACCTTTGAACATAATGTTATGAAGAGCTGTGTGTGGTAAACTTTGAGGCCATTGTTGTATTATTTTGCAACCTATTTTTTTTATTACTGTGTGGACATTAACATTCTGTTAAACTGTCTCAAGGTCTCCTCTTAAATCTCTGGTTGAGTTTGTCACATCCTGATGTGAGGTGCCAAATGAAAGGAGCTACGTGGGTTAATTCAACATTTATTGCTCGTTTAGACACTTATCGCAGGTGCAGCGAAATGCTTATGTTTCTGGCTCCAACAGTGCACTAATATCTAGCAATACAATAACAATACACACAACCCCCACAAGGATTTTGACTCATCTTAAAAGACTTGTTTGACGCAGTAGCATGGAGTGATGAAATCTGATGTGTATTATGAATATGCTTAATTTAATGTAAATCTTAATATTTGTCTGTACAGTAAGATAAATAATATTTTGATCATGAGATTTAGAGAAACTAATTTAGTTAAATCTGGGATGGCATTTGAGGTTATGATATTTACTGGAATGTACATTTGGATGTGTGGGGGTTTGCTTGTATAAAATGTATAAATTCAATTTTTCCTGTTTTAAAGGATCTTGAAAAAACTGCATTTTTACTGAACCAATGTTTATAGATTTTTATTTATGGGTTCTAGGTACAGAAAAGTGTACATAAGTGCAACCATGCACAGTCTTGTCTGCTTACGTTTAGTAAATACTATTTTAAATGTCAAAAAAATAAATGCATTGTGAAATGAATGGATGACTTTCACTGACTTTGGACAGGTAGGTGCATACATTGGTAAAGGATAAAGATTCATCTCCAATATATGACTATAACTTATTAACTTATAAGTACTATTGTTCTTGTTGACAATAATTCTAATGATATATTTTATGTTCAATAAATTGTTTTCAATTGTTTATAATAATCAGGACTAGTATGAACTTTAACTCAACTAAGCTAAGGCGTTTGAGCCAATCAGTTGTGTTGTGACAAGGTAGGGTTGGTATACAGAAGATAGCCCTATTTGGTAAAAGACCAAGTCCATATTATGGCAAGAACAGCTCAAATAAGTCCATCATTACTTTAAAACATGAAGGTCAGTCAATCCGGAAGATTTCAAGAACTTTGAAAGTTTCTTCAAGCGCAGTTGCAAAAACCATCCAAGTGCTATGATGAAACTGGCTCTCATGAGGACGGCCACAGGAATGGAAGACCCAGAGTTACCTCTGCTGCAGAGGATAAGTTCATTAGAGCTACCAGCCTCAGAAATTGCAGCCCAAATAAATGCTTCACAGAGTTCAAGTAACAGACACATCTCAACATCAACTGTTCAGAGGAGACTGTGTGAATCAGGCCTTCATGGTTGAATTTCTGCTAAGAAACCACTACTAAAGGACACCAATCAGAAGAAAGGACTTGCTTGGCCCAAGATAACACAAGCAATGTACATTAGACCAGTGGAAATGTGTTCTTTGGTCGAGTCCAAATTGGAGATTTTTGGTTCCAACCGCTGTGTCTTTGTTATGGTGTGGGGGTGCTTTTGCTGGTGACACTGGGAGTTATTTAGAATTCAAGGCACACTTAACCAGCATTCTGCAGCGATACGCCATCCCATCTGGTTTTGGCTTAGTGGGACTATCATTTGTTTTTCAGCAAGACAATGACCCAACACACCTTCAGGTTGTTTAAGGGCTATTTTACCAAGAAGGAGAGTGATGGAGTGCTGCATTAGATGACCTGGCCTCCACAATCGTCGGGACCTCAACCCAGTTAAGATGGTTTGGGATGAGTTGGACCGCAGAGTGAAGAAAAAGCAGCCAACAAGTGCTCAGCATATGTGGGAACTCCTTCAAGACTGTTGGAAAAGCATTCCAGGTGAAGCTGGTTGAGAGAATGCCAAGAGTGTGCAAAGCATAAGGTGGCTATTTGAAGAATCTCAAATATAAAATATATTGTTTAACACTTTTTTGGTTACTAGATGATTCCATATGTGTTGTTTCATAGTTTTGAGGAGGTCTTCACTATTATTCTACAATGTAGAAAATAGTAAAAATAAAGAAAAACCCTTGAATGAGTAGGTGATCTAAAGCTTTTGACCGGTAGTGTATCTGTTAGCAACATTTATTAATTAATTAATTAATTAAATTGACAATTTTGTGAACTGTCTTGTGCAAGTTTTAAATTGACACAATACTTGTTAGCAAAGGTGTCAGCTAGAAATGATGTGCAAGAGCCGACTATATTGATAAAAGTAATCTTGTCCGAGAGAGATTTACATGGTTATCAAAACATGACGCTGGGGTAAGCCTACACGAAACACAGACCTTATTTTAAGTGTTTTTCTAAAATGACCTATGGGAAAAATGAATGATGGAAAAATGATTTGACCACTAGGTTTTATGGGTATTATGACACCTCCACTGTGGGGCTCTGTAGGGCTTCCTATTGGTGGAAATAGCTCCACCTTGCCTTCTGATGTCCAATGTTTACAGTGCCAGAGGGGCTAGGCCAAGAGTCAAACTTAATCCACGGAGGGCCAAGTGTCTGCAGGTTTTCGCTCCTCCCTTGTACTTGATTGATGAATTAAGGTCACTAATTAGTAAAGAACTCCCCTCACCTGTTTGACTAGATTTTAATTTAAAGGAAAAAAGAGCTATGGACTTTCCCTCACATTTGTCTAACAAACTATTACACAAAGACTTGGGCTGCTCCCATATGTAAAAGTAATATATGGCCTTACATTTCAATAGAACGTTTATATAAAACCCATATATAAACTTGACATACATTTGGCGGCATCCCCACTGTCAAGACCAAGGCGTCGGTTCAAGAGGGGGCTCCGGCCCCACAGCAGGACGTGACGCCGGTTCAGGTGGAGGCTCCTTCCTCGGAGCAGAACTAGCCACCTGATCCCGCGAGGACCCCGCACTCTGATCAGGACTGGACTCCGGAGCAGGGAGAGGTTCCGCGCCCAGAGCCGGATAGGGCGCCGGGTCAGTAAGGAATTGGATAAATGCAAGCCACTTGCTCAAGGCCCATGAGGATAGCCAGGAGCACAATACACACATGGCAACATGGAAGGTATTGGAGGTCTGTCTTGCAAAGGGGCTAACAATAGATAAGCAAGAGATGGCATTCGCTGAGGCTGAGAGAAACAGGTGGCGTGAAGTTCTTACTAGATTGGTGACAATAATTCAGTCCTTGACAATAATTCTAATGATATATTTTATGTTCAATAAATTGTTTTCAATTGTTTATAATAATCAGGACTAGTATGAACTTTAACTCAACTCTACAGCCTATCCAATGTAAAGCTAAGGCGTTTGAGCCAATCAGTTGTGTTGTGACAAGGTAGGGTTGGTATACAGAAGATAGCCCTATTTGGTAAAAGACCAAGTCCATATTATGGCAAGAACAGCTCAAATAAGCAAAGAGTCCATCATTACTTTAAAAAAGAAACAAGACTTTAAGGGGATCCACATTAAACAAACCAGACACTGGCAATTTTCTCAAAGAGGTGGAGCTTATGGTCAAATTTGATCCAGTAATGAAGCAGCATGTTGGTATGGTGGAAAGTGGAGCTGGCAGTCAAACACATTACCTGGGCAAAATAATCCAAAATGAACTGATAGACTGCATCAGTGCAAAAATACTGGGCGAAATAGTGGAAGAGATCATAACATCAAAGTATTTCTCCATTATTTTAGATTGTACCCCTGAGCTGAGTTGTGTTACTGGAAGACATACCACAAATTAAAGAACATTTCATGGGCTTTCTTGTGGCAGAGGAGTCAACAGGGGAAAGTTTGTCATCTCTCATCCTCAAAAGGCTGCAGGAGCTAAACATCCCCTTTGAAGAGGACAGTCCTATGACAATGACGCCAACATGAAGGGAAAGAATAAAGGTGTTCAGGCTAGACTGCTTCAACAGAACTCAAGAGCCTTTTTTGCCCACACTTTAAATCTGGTGGTAGCTGATGCTGCTAAGAGCTCACCAGATGCCATTGGCTACTTTGGATATTTAGCGAAAGTATTCAAATTCTTCTTAGCCTCCACCCATAGATGGGATATCCTCCTGAAACATGTCAAAACCACCCTGAAATCATGGTCAGAGACCAGGTGGGAAAGCAGGATAAACATCATTCAGGCAGTAAGGTACCAGGCTGGGCAAGTCAGAGAGGTGTTGAGGGAAACTACTGCAGACCCTGTGGTGAAAGTTGAAGCCCAGTCTTTGGCTGAGGGGATTGGATCCTACCGCTTTTCGATTTGCACGGTCATATGGTATGCCATCCTCAACAAGATCCAGCATGTGAGTAAACTGATGCAGTCACCCTCTATGTAGCTAGATGTGGCTGTCGACTTGCTGAAGAAAACCAGAGATTCCCTTACCTGCTTGTCAGGCTCTGGCCATAGAGAAGCCTATTTGCTTCTCTATGTAGCTATGGTCAGAGTCTGACAGTTGTATTCTTTCTCTTTCTGGTGGTGGTTTGTGTGGGATCCCTAATTAGAGGCAGCTGTAGCGCATCGTCTCTAATTAGGGATCCTGAGCCAGAGCAGTCCGCTCCACCGGTGCCCATTCCGGGTCCAGCCGTTTGCTCCGCTCCTGAGCCAGAGAAGTCCGCTCCCCCGGTGCCCAATCCAGGTCCAGCCGTCTGCTCCACTCCAGTGCCTGAGCAGTCCGCTCCACCGGTGCCCAATCCGGGTCCAGCCGTCTGCTCCGCTCCTGAGCCAGAGCAGTCCGCTCCACCGATGCCCAGTCTGGGTCCAGCCGTCTGCTCCGCTCCTGAGCCAGAGCAGTCCGCTCCCCCGGTGCCCAGTCCGGGTCCAGCCGTCTGCTCCGCTCCAGTGCCCGAGCGGTTGTTTTCCCCGCTCCATGGCCGGAACCGTTTGCCCCACCGGTGCCCAGTCCGGGCCCGGTTGTTTTCCCCGCTCCATGGCCGGAGCCGTTTACCCCACCGGTGCCCAGTCCGGGTCCGGTTATTTGCCCAGCTCCATGGCCGGAGCCGTTTACTCCACCGGTGTGTCTGGTGGTGGTTTGTGTGGGATCCCTAATTAGAGACAGCTGTAACGCATCGTCTCTAATTAGGGATCCTACAAAGGCTTGTAATTTTCACACTGGGTTGTGGGTCGTTATCGATATATGTATATTTCGCAAGTCACGGTGAAAGTAAGTGTGCAACTTTTTGTTACGTCCGTTCATTCGTGTATGTTTTTTGTGAACGTGACGTTTTGTCTATCGTGTTTGTTTTGTATAGTTCGTTCATTTGGTGATTTTATTACATAGTAAATAAATAAAACAATGTCGAACTAAAATCCTTGCGCTGCGTCTTGGTCGAGGTATGCACCCTCTCGTGACACTGCTACAGAAACACTGGATTTTCTGATGCACAGACAACTGCAAAGGAAATGTGCGAGGAGATGAACAAGGAGGCTGTACTCAAACAAAAGTGGTTGAGAGCCACAAAAAGGCACTTTGGTTATGAGGCTCCAGATGAGTCTATTGGTGATACACTGGGAAAGGTGAATGACAAATTTGGAGTGCTCCTCAACTTCCCCAACATGTCAAAAGAAGAGTTGCTAGAGCACTGTCAAACCCTGAGCACTGCTCTAAGCCATGACAGACAGACAGATATTGATGGCAGGGAACCTGCTGTGGAAATGCAAAACATTCCACATTTGCCATAAAAAAACATGACAAATATGGAACTCTTCACCTTCCAGCACGAGAAGAAGCTGACAGAAATGTACCCCAATATGTGGGTAGCTCTGTGAATCACTGCCACTCTTCCTGTTACAGTGGCTGCTGCTGAAAGGAGCTTCTCTAAGCTCAAACTATCTAAGTATGAATGTTTATTTTCGTACACTATAGTTGTGGCTGCCCATAAAGTTACGGCATCACATTGTATTTCTAAAATATATTTCTATATTATTGTTGTAATCAATGACTGTGTATGGTTGTAACCCACTATTATTTTGGGTTGAGTCCTCCAAGGATTTCCATTGGGAATCGTATATATGCCTATTGCCATCAACACTCGAAGAAGACATCCGTGACAACTCTAACTGTTTCTCCCCGTCTCCTTTTTCTTTATTCTGTTAAATAGGTATGTGGTGTACACAAGCATATTATCTATAGAAAATGTTAGAATAAATGGTTGTAAATGAGTGATACTTACCTTTTATTTTTTGAAATGTATTTTAAATGTTAAACTGATCGTGTGAAACCGTTAGCGATCTTGTCATAGAGATGACTGTGCTAAGTTAGGCTAGCCCATAGAATAACACAAGAAAAAGTAGCGCCAGCTAATATTCTGGTTATAATTTATAGCTGAGGTAATATTGTGGTATATTTTCTACTCCGTTTATATTTTCTAGGCGCTGACATCTCCCCATCCAAGTGTTATATATTACAGAGTTGTATTTGTTTAGCAAAACTGTATACGCTAACGCTAAGCTAACTGCTCTAATGCTAACCTGTCAAGCCTATATGGTTGCTATTAGCTTAGCAGCTACTGTTACCTGGCTCAGTATTGAGATGGCTGCACTGGTTTATGGTTAATTTAGCTATAAAGGTTAAAACAGGCTTCCTTATATGTGTTTTTATTATATTTATGTATTAGCTAGCATGTTTATTTTAAATACAGATGATGTACTATGTTACTGTACTTACAGTACTTTATAGTCTTTTACAGCATCTGATTTAATTATTCATGTTTTGCAGATCGAAATTCACCCAGGCTCGAACGTTATGGTCCCAAAGAACATGTGGAGAGCGACCAAGCAAACAGGCCAACAGTTCCACTGCGATGGCAAGAGCGCTGTTGATGTTGACATGTTGCTGAATCGCAACCTGAGAGGTATGTACAGAGATTGTATGGACCGTAGAATTAGAATTACTTGAAGGGGGAATAGGCCCTTAGATCATGGCTAGAAGGGGCTTGGGGTTGGGGGATGAGCTTTCTCAGGCTCAGTATGATTTTGTCTCCGAGGTTAAAGATCCAATCACATTGTGTCATTTTTGGGGGGTCTCCATCTCAGAATGCACATACTGTATAAGGATAACAGGTAACCAGAGATACATCGCTTGTGAAAAGAGGCTAGTTGCTGTTCACCCAAACCAACACTGTTTCGGTGAGTATGTCTGCTTCACTCATTCTAATTCTATGGGAAAATGGCTGTGGCACAGAGTCATTATCTTTAGACCTAACTCAAATTTAAATATCTGTCTGTGTCATTATGACTTTGGATAATTATTTACTCACACTTATTTCATTTGAACAATTCTAGGTGGCAAAACCTAAAAGACAGATTGGATCCTGAAAAAGTGACCACAATAACTGGTGTGTAGGATTTTGTTTATCGATTGCAAATAAGCATTTAACAGTGTGCGGGTATTGTCATGATATAACAAAAAAAATGCAAAAATATTATGACTTAGAAATGGCTCATGGCAGAAAGAATGGTGAATAATATTGCAGACACTGAAGTGGCTTAAAGGGATACTGCGATATTTTAAGATTTAGGTTGCTTTTCTATTTACCTAGAGTTATACAAACTCATGGAAACCATGTTTATGTTTCTGCGTGCAGTTTGGAGATGATTAAAGTTAGCACTTTGTTAGCTTAGCGCAGCGAAGTCTCCCACAGTAGACTGGATTAGTTTATTGGATTAGTTTATTCTGGCCCATGGGCTACTTTCAGGGTAAGGAACCATATGACTGACTATAAGGGGTAAAAAAGTTAATGATCCTTTAATTGAATGTATAAATCAGTCATTGCAAATAGGGCCTTAATGATCAAGGATTCTTATTAAACTGAATCTGATAAGCTGTTCACATAAAGGTTTTTCAATAAATGTTGTATTTATTTATGACCCCAAACCAAACCCCTAACTGTTCTATGTGCTCTTTATCTTATATTTGTTGCTTTCATGATGCTGTCATGATGCTGTCATGAAGTGCTTCCCGGCTGCAACAAAGGGACAAGTGGGAACAGCTTACAACAGTAAAATGGCTAAATTGAGAAGCGATGAGAGAAAAAAAATCTAATGAATAGGATTAGATCAAGTTTTTAGTGTTTTGTGATATTTTTTCTAATGTTTTTTTTACCATGACTACAAGTATCACTGAAATAATGCTGCCGTAACATATATTTTAGCATGTATTGTGACATATAAGGGACACATACAGTGCCTTCAGAAAGTATTCACACCCCTTGACTTTTTCCACATTTTATTGTGTTACGAAGTGGGATTAAAATGGATTTAATTGTCATTTTTTGTCAACGATCTACGACATTTGTAAAAAAACAACATAAAAAAATCAAACAGTATTGCCATAAATATATTTTTCATATGAGCTGTTCCCCCGCTTCATATGACATGGGCCCCAGCTGCTCACGAAGACTGCGGGCTCCCGATCTCTATAGTCAACGTGAGTAGGACCTTTAAGTGTGTTAACCCTCACAAGGCTACCAGTCCAGACGGCATCCCAAGCCGTGTTCTCTGAGCATGCGCAGACCAGCTAGCTGAAGTGATTACGAATATTTTCAACCCCTCACTATCCCAATCTGTCATCCCAACTTGCTTCAAGATGGCCACCATTGTTCCTGTACCCAAGCAAACTGAACTAAATTACTATCTTTCATCATAAAGTGCTTTGAGAGACTAGTCAAGGACCATATCACCTCCACCATACCCGACACCATACCCCACAGGTGCATCAGTGCCAAGACCGAAAGACAAAAAATCTGCTTCTATTACCAGGCCATCAGACTGTTGAACTGCCATCACTAGCCAGGTGATACACACAAAACACGCACACACAAGCTATCACACAAACATCTCATACTCACAATCACACGCACATGCTCACACACTCTCACACACACACAGCCAACACTACTGCCCCGTGTCATAGAGACATTGAACCACTGGACACTTCCTGTTTCACACAGAGTATTTAAATACTGTGTATCCCCGGCATAGCTCATTCTAATATTTCTACTACAGTACTTTGTATTTGGTTACACTGTTTATACACATTTATGTACTGCATTCTTGATATAGCTCACTAATATATCTACTGCTGTACATATCATTCTTAGTATATCTACTGCTGTACATATCATTCTTAGTATATATACTGCTGTACATATCATTCTTAGTATATCTACTGCTGTACATATCATTCTTAGTATATCTACTGCTATACTTATCATTCTTAGTATATCTACTGCTGTACATATTATTCTTAGTATATCTACTGCTGTACATATCATTCTTAGTATATTTACTGCTGTACATATCATTCTTAGTATATCTACTGCTGTACATATCATTCTTACTATATCTACTGCTATACATATCATTCTTAGTATATCTACTGCTGTACATATCATTCTTAGTATATCTTGTGTCAATTCATCTGGTGTACATACCTGGTTTTAATGTCTGTGGTACATACGTATAGATCATATTTTTTCTAACAAACATTTTAATTATTTGGGTACTTGTTTGACATTTTACTGCATTGTTAGGAGATAGTAACATAAGCATTTTGCCTCACCCGCAGTAAGATCTGCTAAACTGTGTATGTAACTGTCCAATAAACTTTGATTTGAACCGGTATACATTCCTTTAAAAGGAAGGGGTGGAAAGTCCCTTTCACCAATCCAATACTTTTAAATGCATGAGGGGAAGTGAACAAGTGCACACTTCTGGGTGAAGGGTAGGAAATAGGAACACAACCTAGGGGAACTAGTCATCTCCCTGGGGATGAGTCCCTCTCTCCCATGACCTCGATGACAAAGTTCAACTCCTGTTTTTTGAGAGTAACTGCACTCGCAAGTATAGCTGCTGGACAGTGTTCAGAATTCAGTTCAATCAAAGTTTTAGAGGAGAAAAACACGTGGACACACCTGCTCCTCTGAGGTTGTTTACATCTCTGCAAAAGAGACACCCTATGTGAGTGAAGTCCCCACTTCCGTTTTTCAGGGGAAACAGAAGTTAGTTTCCTCTATTAACTCTATTAACAAGGGTGTTGTTTAGAGACCCAGTGCTTTTTTGTGTTTTATATATATTTCCACACTGAGATTGGAATAATACTGTAACATTTTGAAAATTATAATAATGCCCTTTTAGTGTAAGAGCTGCGTGAGATTTCGTGAGATTTCTGCCTGTTTGGGTGGGATGGAGTTTTGGCCTGCCTTGTGACATCACCAACTATTAACTAAATTAGTTAATAGACCAATAGCTAGTTTTCCATTTTCCCCTCCCCACTCAGACCAATCCCAGAGAGTCCTATCAAAATTCTTGCTTGAAGAATTGCTCTTTGCTAAGAAGCAATTTTTGTTGGTTTTGACCATTTTAAATGAAAAACAATAACAGTAAAGTACTTAAGTGTTATCCAGAAATGACTTGACATTGAGATTAAAACGGCTGCATTAGACCTTTAACCAAGTAATGGACCCCTCTCTGTGGCCACAATGGGAAAAACAAGGGGTCATCTCAGGCCAAAGCTCAACAGATTCAAAACCTGATCATTCCTTCAGGTGAATTATGGTTTTTTTTCTGGAAAGAGCTTCACGGAGGTGTGAAAACATGGGTGTTTGTAATGTCTCCTTGGCAGTGGAATGTCCTTTGTGATGATTTGACTGGCAACATGGGTGCTTTGCCTTTGCGAATACTGTAAACCACTTTAGAGAATCTCCGAATCTTACGGAACAAAGTCCTCCTCAGGAGGATGTAGATCCAGGGGTCAAGGATGGCGTTGACTGAGGCAATCCGAATAGCCATCAAATCTGCATGGGAACTTTCTGTCATTTTTTTCTGGTTAGCAAATACGCGTACCTACAGCAGAATAACAAGAGGTGTTAGGCCTACTGCTTACCGCTTAGATAAACTACAGAAACATATAATATTAAGACAAAATGTTTCTTACCACCAGCGGCGCTGAGCAACCTAAAACAACCACGGAGGTCACCATGAGCACTGTCATCATTTGCGCTTCCACACCGGAGGAAAGCGCTTTCCAGCGCGCCCTTGTGCTCCCTCTTGTAACTGGACTTTGGATTTTCCTGCGACGCATTATCAACAGAGTGCCACAAACTGCAAAGTTGAGTACTATCGTCATCAATATTAGTAAAAAACTCACACTGGCATATAAAAACGAATAGGTTGCAGCCAGTGGCTCATGAGCTCTCCAGTTGATAAAGCACCAGGTTTTGGAGGGCTGACAAATGCTTCCAGACATGCCCATCACTGGGAGACAACAAAATACAATGTTGCTGAGATAAATGCAAAACAAGCACTTGCGTGCAAAATGTTGGTCAATTCCCCATCTTTGGTAAGTGTAAGGGAAGCATATCGCGAGGTAGCGCTCAGCAGACATTGTGCATATAATACTTAGCCCAGCCACTCCGAAGAACAGCAACAAAAAGGAATGGAATTCACAAAGATTATGGTCATATAACACATTTTCATCGAGGTAAGTAGCTATAGTGATTGGGCTGGCCAAACAAGTCCCAAGCAGATCCGTAACAGCCAAACCACAAACTAGGGCGAAGAACGCAGACGATTTGCGCTCCTGCTTAGATCCAGAAAGAGCGGCTATTGCTATTATATTTCCAATGACACCAACTGCAAACATGAATACAGGTACAGCCATCGCTTCAGCTGTCTTGTCAGGCAAAGGTGTGGAGGAATTATGTGTATCGTTCATGTTTCCAATTCAAAAGTAGTCTATCCAATGCACGCTTGTTCCAATTTGTTCCTTTTTAAATAGCCGTTATTTAGGCTACTTTATAAGTCCATTCAAATCCAAGCAGATATTGCTAAATATATTTCTCTTGTAAATTCCATGTTTCATGTTGGCTGTTGTTCAATAGCCTAAATTGTCGTCAACCTCGCCAAATGTCCAGTAGATGGAAAAACCTGAAAATGCTCTCTTGACTCACAGCAAGCTGGTCATATACCCAGCGGGGCGTCTGTGTTGATGTTAACGTCTCATCAGCAAAACCCAGACTGTAGATGGATGCTAAGAAAGAACACTGTATCCATCACTAACAGTTACCACTTATCATCAGATTCGCCCAAAACGTGCGTAATCTCCGGTGCCCGTCCGGGTCAGCATTAATGAAGTTCACGAGAAAAACCTTTAGGCTTACCCCCAACCAGCATCATGAGCTTGTTTACATTTTTTACCCAAATTCTGTGATTTCATTGTGATTTCATTTCAGTTTAGATTTAATTGTTCTCTTCGATTTAACTATTAAAATGTCACAACTTCCAAATTGTGTAAATACCTCGAAGTTAAATGAATAACTAACTATCCAATACTACAAAAAAACTCACAAAGTCAGTGGTAAGACTCATTACTTAGCTTTGTCATGGTAGCTGCCCAGTAACATGAACACAGGTTATACCAAGCCTGAGTCTCAGCTGTGCACCTCAACCAAATATGACTGTAAATGGTAGTGAAGTGACATCTATGATGGAAGGAGGGAACGTGAACGATGCCAGTGCACTTAGTGCTGTCTCTCTCCCATGCCACTTCTCCATTATTGGATGACTAATTATGTTTATAGATGGCGCCCCATGACCAAGGGTGAATGTCTCAAACAGTTCTTAAAAGACAGAACACAACACCTCTGAGAGGGATGACTTCACTGGCACACAACTGGCTTTGTTTAAAAAAAAAAAAAAGAGCCTCCTCTTTTATATACAATTTATATCAGCAATACACGAAAGTGGCAGGCCTAGCCATAGCACTCAAGTAGGTCTTTTGTATACTGCTCACTCAAGTATTCGAAAGCTGGGTCCCACACTGTGGGTCAAAGTGTGTGGCTCCTGCACACCTGATCAATGCACCCAGTGGAATTCATAAACAGCCCAAACATTTTAAAATTCACCTCAGAACAACACTTTAACTGGGGAAAAAAATATTGTATGATGGAAACATTATGATTTTCTGTCTTTGTGATGAATGTTTCCACTGTGACTCTCATGAAAATATGATTTTCACCTAATATAACCAGCTAGCACATAACGTTCTGAGAACCATGTGTTTCTTAGAGCTTGGTGAGAGCGTAGTTGTTCTATGGTTATTTTGCATACAACCTTCCCACAACTTTCTGGGAATGTTGCTTGATAGTTGCTTAAGGAGCCTTTTGTACCTGGACATGGTATTTCATTACATTAACAGAATGTTTACTAAAAGTTCAAACATGGTTACATTTAATTTCAATTTTGGAAAGGTTCTATGAATGTTCTCCAACTGTTTTGACTTTGGGAATGTTCTCAAATAATTCAGAGAACGTTAGTTAACAAACAATGTTCTTCTGTGGGAATTTCAGTCCTTCAGCATAACGTTTCCTACAGGTTTCCTAATTGTTGTATTTAAAGTCATGTTCTCAAATAGTTCAGAGAACAATACGAAATCTTTCCATAAAACATACAAGAAAAATGTAGTAACGTTCAGAGAACGTTCTAAGAATGTTATTAAAAAACATACATTCTGTTCTCAGGACGTTAAAGGCCCAGTGCCGTCAAAAACAGGATTTTCCTATATTTTATATATACTGCCACACTATGAGGTTGGAATAATACTGTGAAATTGGGAAAAATAATTATAATGCCCCTTTAGTGTGAGAGCTGTTTGAAAAGACCGGCTGAAATTTCAGCCTGTTTGGTGGGATGGAGTTTGGCCTTCCATTGTGACATCATAAAACAGTAAATAAGTTAATAGGCCAGTAAGAAATAGTTCCAATCCTCTCTGCCAATAACAGCTAATTTTCAGTTTTCCCCTCCCCACTCAAATGACAGTCTTTGCTAAATTCTTGCTTGAGAAATAGCTTTTTGCTAAGAAGCTATTTTTGTTTGAACATTTTAATTGAAAAGTAAGGTACTTAATTGTTACCCAGAAATTATTTGATATTAAGAGAAAAAGACTGCATTGGACCTTTAAGAAAAGTGTAGATAAAAACACAAGAAAATAACAATTTTAAGAATGTTATTTAAAAACAGTGCCTTCAGAAAGTATTCACACCCCTTGACATTTTCCAGATAATGTTGTGCTAGAGCCTATATTTAAAATTGATTAAATTAAGATTGTGTGTCATGTTGTCAGGCTCTGGCCATAGAGAAGCCTATTTGCTTCTCTATGTAGCTATGGTCAGTCTGACAGTGTCGTTCTTTTCTGTTTCTGTGTGGGTTTTGGGTTGGATCCCTAATTAGAGGCAGCTGCACCGCATTGTCTCTAATTAGGGATCCTATATATGTTTGTCTGTCCTTCACTCTGGTGTGTGTCGTTGTCAATGTATTTCGCAGTCACGGTGAAAGGAAGTGTGCCTTTTTTACGTCCGTTCATTTCGTGTTTGTTTCGGGGAACGTGACGTTTTGTCTTTCGTGTTTGTTTGATTGTTGTAGTTCGTTCATTGAATTATTATTATACATAGTAAATAAATAAAAATCAATGTCGAACTACTATCCCTGCGCTGCGCCTTGGTCTGTGTGTGCACCCGCACGTGACACATGTCTAGAGTCAATAAGTATTCAACCCCTTTATTATGGCAATCCTAAATAAGTTCAGCAGTAAAAATGTTCTTAAAAAGTCACATAATAAATTGCATGGACTCACTCTGTGTGCAATAATAGTGTTTAACATGGTGTTTGAATGACTACCTCATCTCTGTACCCCACACATACAATTACTGTATCTTTAAGGTCCCTCAGTTGAGCAGTGAATTTCAAACACAGATTCAACCACAAAGACCAAGGAGGTTTTCAATGCTTTGCAAAGAAGGGCACCTATTGGTAGATGGGTAAAATATAAAAAGCAGACACTGAGTATCCCTTTGAGCATGGTGAAGTTATTAATTACACTTTGGATGGTGTATCAATACACCCAGTCACTACAAAGATACAGACGTCCTTCCTAACTCAATTACCAGAGAGGAAGGAAACCACTCAGGTATTTCACCATGAGGCCAATAGTGACTTTAAAACAGTTGCACAGTTTAATGGCTGTGATTGGAGAAAACTGAGAATGGATCAATAACATTGTAGTTACTCTGCAATACTAACCTAAGTGACAGAGTGAAAAGAAGGAAGTCTGTACATAATAAAAATATGCCATAACATGCATCCTGTTTGTAATAAGGCACTAAAGTAAACTGCAAAAATGTGGCAAAGAAATGTACTTTATGTCCTGAATACAAAGCGTTATGTTTGGGGCAAATCCAACACAACACATCACTGAGTACCACTCTTCATATTTTCAAGCATGGTGGTGGCTGCATCAAGTTATGGATATTGTATGGAGTGTTTTAAATAAAAATAAATGGAATAGAGCTAAGCACAGGCAAAATCCTAGAGAAAAACCCGGTTCGGTCTACTTCCCAACAAACAATGGGGGATAAATTCAATAACCTAAAACACAAGGCCAAATATACACTGGAGCATCTTACAAAGACGACATTGAATCTTAGTGTGGCCTAGTTACAGTTTTGAATTAGTGTGTTCTTAAATTCACTCTGGCTATCTACTCTGATTTCAGAGTACTCTCATCTGAGTGTGCCAGAGTGCAGAATACATTTACGAACGCTCAACACCTGTTGAATATGGCCGGTGTCAGTAAACGTCGGCAAAAAAGCGTAATTAAATTGTTGCCAGGAGCAACAGTTACAGTCACAAACGCTCTGGATAACGTGAACACAGCCTAACCTGCTCTGCTAGGGCGAGTAAAATGGTCAGAGTGAGGTATTCTCTCATTTGTGTCTGGAAGTAGCTAGCCAACGTTAAACATTTAGCTTGGGTGCTTGACTGCCATTGTGAGGTCAGAATGCTCAGATCAACCCTACTCCTCGACCAGAGCGTCCAGTGTGCGTTCTGAACGCTCCGAGAGCGAAACGCTCAGAATTTATGAATGGACAATCTGACAGCACTGAATTTACGAACGCCCAGAGCGCACTGAGGGCACTCTAGCACTTTATGAACAAACCCTTAAATCGGCTTAAAGATCTATGGCAAGACTTGAAAATGGCTGTCTAGCAATGATCAACAACCAACTTGACAGAGCTTGAAGAATTTAAAAAAAGAATAATGTGTAAATATTGTGCAAGATATTTCTGTATTTAATTTCAATAAATGTGGAAGAAAAAAAACGTCACACTAGCTCCATGCTGGTGGGGCAGTGGACTAATTCCATGCCTAGAGAACAGAAGATTATTGGATGAGATTCAAATCTCATTGACGCTGTGTCACACAAAAAAAAGAAATGTGCTTGGAGTTCAAAAAAGTTAACCCAAAATGAGCTAGCAGTGTTATTACAATTCTTATTGAAAAGTTCAGTGAAGTTTTAAGGAAGTTATAAAAAAACTCAAAATAACCTTTAATTTCAGTTCTCAGAGGATTAATAAATCCTCCCAGGAAAACCTTAAAGGAACCAGAGTAAAATGTTCTCAGAACCTCCATACAACCTAAGTTTTACTGGTCAGGAAATGCATGGCTTCATTCCCACAACTTTAAAGGAACCAAATGTGCAACCCTAGTACTAGAGCCAAGTACCACAACATGTCTTTGACATTTCCTGGGGTTTCCCATATCACAAGCGTGTAGTTCAAGAGCTCAATCCACTCTGCTCTGTTTACTTAACCCATATTATGTTTACTTAACTGCTATACATTATAATTATGTATGAAATAATGGGGTAAGAAGACTTGAAGAATGATTTCTAGGAAGCTGGCCTGCCAGGAAAATGACATTGTAGTTTCTCTGCTTTCTTGATTTACAGTAATACTTCCTGCTTACAGTAATTCCCCCTTCACTCGCCTCAGACATGCTCTCCATCTCCTATTAGGTATAACGCTATGAATGAGGTTATGCGTATTCAAATGGTTCAAATATTTCTCCTAAAGTCATTCATCAACGTTATTGTTGTAAAGCAAGCCTTTACTGTTATTTTAAAAAGATGATTGTAAATGTAAATATGTTTTCAAAGTTTGTATTATATAGACATAAGCTAGGCTACTGATAATTTGCCAGTCTTTCGTTTTGTGTATGTAATGTACATTTCCTCGGTGCACTGTGAACTCTTGGCCTTGTTATAACTTATAATGACATATTATGGGCCAAGTGTTCGGAGGTTTATTGAAGACTTGTTACATTTCCATGATATAGACTGACCAGGTGAATCCAGGTGAAAGCTATGATCGCTTATTGATGTCACTTGTTAAATCCACTTCAATCAGTGTAGATGAAGGACATTTATACATTTTAGTCATTTAGCAGACGCTCTTATCCAGAACAACTTACAGTTAGTTAGTGCGTACATGTTCATACTTTTTTCGTACTGAAGACAGGTTAAAGAAGGATTTTTAAGCCTTGAGACAATTGAGACATGGATTGTGTATGTGTGCAATTCAGATGGTGAATGGGCAAGACAAAAGATTTAAGTGCCTTTGATCTGGGTATGGTAGTAGGTGCCAGGCGCACCGGTTGGTGTCAAGAACTGCAACACTGCTGGGTTTTTCCCCACACAACAGTTTCCTGTGTGTTTCAAGAATGGTCCACCACCCAAAGGATATCCAGCCAACTTTAAACAACTGTGGGAAGCATTGGAGTCAACATGGGCCAGCATCCCTGTGGAACGCTTTCGATGCCTTGTGAAGTCCATGCCCTGACGAATTGAGGCAGTTCCACAGGGATGCTGTTCTTAATGTTTTGTCATACTACATGTAGGATTACTTAAAAAAAAAAAAAAAACCCTGAAACATCACATTTACATATGTTTTCAGACCCTTTACTCAATACTTTGTTGAAGCACCTTTGGCAGCGATTACAGCCTTGAGTCTTCTTGGGTATGACGCTACAAACTTGGCACACCTGTATTTGGGGAGTTTCTCCCATTCTTCTCTGCAGATCCTCTCAAGCTCTGTCAGGTTGGATGGGGAGCGTTGCTGCTGATGGGGAGCGTTGCAGCTCTGGCTGGGCCATTCAAGGACATTCAGAGAGATAAAGACTTGTCCCATTCAAAGCCACTCCTGCGTTTCCATGGCTGTGTGCTTTGGGTCGTTGTCCTGTTGGAAGGATGAACCTTCGCCCCAGTCTGAGGTCCTGAGTGCTCTGGTGCAGGTTTTCATCAAGGATCTCTCTGTACTTTGCTCTGTTCATCTTTGCCTCGATCCTGACTAGTCTCCCAGTCACTGCTGCTGAAGAACATCCCCACCACCATGTTTGGGCTCCCGAGTGGCGCAGGGGTCTAAGGCACTGCATCTCAGTGCTAGAGGCGTCACTACAGACCCTGGTTAGATCCCGGGCTGTATCACAACCGGCTGTGATCAGGAATCCCATAGGGTGGCGCACAATTGGCCCAGCGTCATCCGGGTTAGGGGTGGCCGGGGTAGGCCTTCATCGTAAATAAGAATTTGTTCTTAACTGACTTGCCTAGTTAAATAAAGGTTAAGGGATGGTGCCAGGTTTCTTCCAGACGTGACACTTGGCAATCAAAGAGTTCAATCTTGGTTTCATCAGCCTGCAGAATCTTGTTTCTCATGGTCTTTAGGTGCCTTTTGGAAAACTCCAACCGGCCTTTTACTGAGGAGTGGCTTCTCTACCATAAAGGCCTGATTGGTGGAGTGCTGCAGTAATGGTTGTCCATCTGGAAGGTGCTCCCATCTCCACAGAGGAACTCTGGAGCTCTGTCAGTGACCATCGGGTTGCTTAGTTTGGCCGGGCGGCCAGCTCTAGGAAAAGTCTTGGTGGTTCCAAACTTCTTCCATTTAAGAATGATAGAGGCCACTGTGTTGTTGGGGACCTTTAATTTGTTGGTACACTTCCCCAGATCTGTGCCTCGACACAATCCTGTCTCGGAGCTCTACGGACAATCAATCCGACCTCATGGCTTGGTTTTTGATCTGATATGCACTGTCAACTGTGGGACCTTAGATAGACAGGTGTGTGCTTTTCCAAATCATGTCTAATCAATTGAATTTACCACAGGTGGACTCCAATCAAGTTGTAGAAACATCTCAAGGATTCTTAATGGAAACAGAAGAATCTGAGCCAAAGGGTCTGAATACTAATATTGTTTATTTTTTTTATGAATTTGCAAACATTTCTAAAAACCTGTTTAATCTTTGTCATTATGGGGTATTTTGTGTAGATTGCTGAGGAAAACATTTAATTTAATACATTTTAGAATAAGGCTGTTACATAACAACATTTAGAAAATGTCAAGGGGTCTGAATACTTTCCGAAGGCACTGTAAACGCTCTATACTCTGTGTATGAGAGATTAGCTTCATTATTCTAGTGTGTTTTTGAGCTGACCACCTGACATTTTAATTCTATTTAATATGTGGTAAGACTAGCTTAGCATTGCTACACCAGTTTATCCCTTGTTACCTTTTAATTGTTACTTCTTTCATTACTGATTTCAATATCACCTGAGAGATTATGCTGTTGGTTGGAATTACAGCAACCTCGGTTGACGAGTTCCCAAGTATTTTATTGCAATGCAAGCAGATGTTAATACATCACCAGTGAGGCATCTTTCTGACCTTTGGCTCCAAGACATTTCACACAGCTTTGAGGCTTGAGTCGAGCCAAAGAGTAGAAAGGAGCAACATCCTTAGCAGGTGAGATGTATGTATTTGGACAAGGAGAAAGAGATTTACATTGTTACATGACTAATGAAAGGTTTTGCCTCTAGTGAGGTTTGTTGAAACAATCCTTCATGTATGTTTATTTTGTTCTACTGACTTATACAACTATCTACTTTTAGCATTTAACTAGACTGAATTAATTTGCCCCATCTCTACTTTTTTGGCAATGTGCAGGTTTTGTTCTGAAAATGTGAATACCCCCAATACACCTAGTATGACGTGTAGCCTTTCCACTGAGTTACATATTATGTGTTTTTGAAGCAGATTTAGCTTCTCTCGTAATTTCTCTATCCCCCATAAAATTTGTAAACAGTTGCAAGCAGCACATCATTATGGAGACAGACCAAGAGGCTTGCAAGGCAGCTCCAAGCCAAGTACCCGTCAAGACTGGCTGGCTGTCCTCCAACAAGAGAGGTAGGGGACTGTGTCCATTCTAAGTATCATGGGTCACATCTACCACTGCTGAAATTAATATAGTTTCTAGTTTCTTCTGGAAAGTAAATAGATGTTACGTTTTTTTCTGAAATGTATTTTTCCATTACTTTTGACAGTTTGCATGCATTGTATTAAAATTACGTAATACTACTTGAATGCTTTACAAACTAGTGGGGTATTTACAAAAGGCTGATAGATGACTATTTAGATGAATAAACTGATAAATTACTGGTCTTTGAGGGTCCCTTTCCTTTCTGGGACACAGAGTTAAGATTAAACTAAAAACAAAAAAACAGTGGATCAGTGGAGACTCTAAACTGTGTCCGGGAAACTGGCCCTGAATGTTTTAAAATCAACATAGATCTCATTAGGTGTTTCTGAATACAGAAAAAGCTGTTTAGGCAAACACACATGACTAGGAGAATCTTAGCCAAAATGTAAACATAAATGTTGTATTTACTATATTGTTTGTTATTCATAAACTTCAAAAAGATGTTAAAAATTAACCAATAAGAGCAAAGAAATGTTTTATAGAATTGTACTTTTGATGAGTTAGAATTTTGTGCTGCCATAAAATGCACATGTAATTATTCTCACAAATAAACGCTAAAAGAATGCTTACTAGACAGTTCTATGCAACTAATGTTTTTAAGAAACCTCAAGACTTATGGTACATTAATCTCAACATTGTAACCAGACCCTCCATTGTCTACTAGTAAGCCATCATCAACAGGGTTTACAAGGGATACATCATTTCTATGAAGCTGTTGCTGCAACCTGGACTCAGGGGTAGGCGTAACATAGTAAACAAAAGTCTGGGAGCAGCACATTTGTATTAGATGTTTGGTATAGTATGTATTAATTTGCAGATGTCCATCATCCATTTCATATGTTACAAATTACAATTCATATTTATTTAACTAGGCAAGTCAGTTAAGAACACAATGACAGCCTACTGGTGAACAGCAGGTTAACTGCCTTGTTCAGGGGCAGAATGACAGATTTTTACCTTGTCAGCTCGGGGATTTGATCCAGCAACCTTTCAGTTACTGGCCCTACGCCCTATCCATTAGGCTACCTGCCACACCATATGATATGTTACGAATTGCAATTCATACATTATGTTACAAATTTGCAATTATAACAATATGTTATAAATTTGCAATTGGTACAACATGTTATGAATTCCATTTTGTCGTGACTAATGTTAGCTAGGTGGCTAGGTCGCTAACGCTAATGTTAGCTAGGTGGCTAACGTTAGATGGGCTAGGGTTTAGGGGTTAAGGTTAGGTTTAAGTTTAGGGTTATGGTTAGGAGTTAGGTTAAAGGGTTGAGGTTACATTTAGGGGAAGGGTTAGCTAACATGCTAAGTAGCTAAAAAGTAGTAAGTATTTGCAAAGTTGCAAAAGTTGTCTGTGATGAGATTTGAACACACAACCTTGGCTTTGCAGCAACCCAGTTGCCAGACTTTCGAGTTATACGTCCACACATCCACCCTGACCAACCACCCTACTTTCATTTTTTCCTTAAGTAACCTTCTGTCTTATGTAACCATACCAAACGTGACATATCATACTAATATGAGCGTCCCGGAATGTCATTTACTATGTTACGTCTAGTCTAGTAGACTAGGCTGGTTAAAAATCCAACCTTTGTCACAAATATACTCTCTCTCAAACCCATAAACAGGCAATTGCCTTTCCAGGAAGCATGACAGTAAAACATTGACTACTAGGCTACTAGGATAGTCAGGAGCTCTCTGTTGGATGAGCCAAATGCTGCCTCAGCATCAGCATATACCACTATAGTACTCACTGTCTGTGAGAGCAACCACTAACTCCCTGACTGACTCATGTTGTGGTGGGTTAAGTACACTGGCCCTGTGGTTAGTTCAACTGTCTTTCCCGTTGTGCCTCATTTACTCATTTACTCTCAGGCCCCCCAGTCGCCAAGCCAACATCTGATGGGACCTCTCGTTTCCAAGGGGACGGGGTTCGCTATAAGGCCAAGCTTATTGGCGTGGACTACGTCACAGCAGCCAAGGGAGACAAGATGTGTTTGGACTCCATGATGAAACTCAAGGTAGAGCAGCCTGTGGGAAAGAGTTCACTCTATTACTTACTGTACATTGCCATTTCTTGAAAGTAATGTTATCTTAGATGTGTCATCAATCACTGGAATGAGGAAGTTGTGTGGTCAGTCAGCGGCAAGGATCATATGAGAAAATTCCCAAAATATATTCTCATGTCATCATTTGGAATGTATCATTCATCATGCGAGTAAGATGAGTACAGCAAGCTTGTGATTAGTCAGAAACACAGTTTCAATGTAGAAAAGACTGATTGAAGCTGCATGTGTGTTTTTTTATTTTATTTTATTAGCATTCCCATTAGCCAACGCCAATGGCGACAGCTAGTCTTCCTGGGTTCTGACACATAACGAAAAAGACATCATAGACTATTTACATACATTTTAAAACATTCACATAGACAAAGATAACAATAATAATTGTGTCCTTCAAACTTGTCTTTCGTCAAATAATCTTCCATTTGTCAATTTGTTGAGGTAATCTGAAGAGATTTCACCCCATGCTTCCTGAAGCACCTCCCACAAGTTGGATTGGCTTGATGGGCACTTCTTACGTACCATACGGTCAAGCTGCTCCCACAACAGCTCAATAGGGTTGAGATCCTGTGACTGTGCTGGCCACTCCATTATAGACAGAATACCAGCTTACTGCTTCTTCCCTAAATAGTTCTTGCATAGTTTGGAGCTGTGCTTTGAGTCCTGTTGTTGGAGGAAATTGGCTCCAATCAAGCACCGTCCACAGGGTATGGCATGGCGTTGCAAAATTGAGTGATAGCCTTCCTTCTTCAAGATCCCTTTTACCCTGTACAAATCTCCCACTTTACCACCACCAAAGCACCCCCAGACAATCACATTGCCTCCACCATGCTTGACAGATGGCGTCAAGCACTCCTCCAGCATCTTTTCATTTGGTCTGCATCTCACAAATGTTCTTCTTTGCGATCCGAACACCTCAAACTTAGATTTGTCTGCCCATAACACTTTTTTCCAATCTTCCTCAGTCCAGTGTCTGTGTTCTTTTGCCCATCTTAATCTTTTATTTTTAATGGCCAGTCTGAGATATGGCTTTTTCTTTGCAACTCTGCCTTGAAGGCCAGCATCCCAGAGTTGACTTTGAGACTGGTGTTTTGCGAATACTATTTAATGAAGCTGCCAGTTGAGGACTTGTGAGGCGTCTGTTTCTCAAACTAGACACTCTAATGTACTTGTCCTCTTGCTCAATTGTGCACCGGGACCTCCCACTCCTCTTTCTATTCTGGTTAGAGCCAGTTTGCGCTGTTCTGTGAAGGGAGTAGTACACAACGAGGTACGAGATCTTCCGTTTCTTGGCAATTTCTCACATAGAATAGCCTTAATTTCTCTGAACAAGAATAGACTGGCAAGTTTCAGAAGAAAGTTCTTTGTTTCTGTCCATTTTGAGCCTGTAATCGAACCCACAAATGCTGATGTTCCAGATACCGCGCTAGGCTAGTTTTACTGCTACTTTAATCAGCACAACAGTTTTCAGCTGTGAAAACATAATTGCAAAAGGGTTTTCTAATGATCAATTAGACTTTTAAAATGATAAACTTGGATTCGCTAACACAACGTGCCACTGGAACACAGGAGTGATGGTTGCTGATAATGGGCCTCTGTACGCCTATGTAGATATTCCATAAAAAATCTGCCGTTTCCAGCTACAATAGTCATTTACAACATTAACAATGTCTACACTGTATATCTGATACATTTTATGTCATTTTAATGGACAAAAATGTTGCTTTTCTTTCAAAAACAAGGACATTTCTAAGTAATCCCAAACTTTTGAACGGTAGTGTATATATATACAGTGGGGAGAACAAGTATTTGATACACTGCCGATTTTGCAGGTTTTACTACTTACAAAGCATGTAGAGCATGTAAAAATCCAGAAAATCACATTGTATGATTTTTAAATAATTAATTTGCAATTTATTGCATGACATAAGTATTTGATCACCTACCAACTAGTAAGAATTCCGGCTCTCACAGACCTGTTAGTTTTTCTTTAAGAAGCCCTCCTGTTCTGAACTCGTTACCTGTATAAAAGACACCTGTTCACACTCAATCAAACAGACTCCAACCTCTCCACAATGGCCAAGACCAGAGAGCTGTGTAAGGACATCAGGGATAAAATTGTAGACCTGCACAAGGCTGGGATGGGCTACAGGACAATAGGCAAGCAGCTTGGTGAGAAGGCAACAACTGTTGGCGCAATTATTAGAAAATGGAAGAAGTTCAAGATGACGGCCAATCTCCCTCGGTCTGGGGCACCATGCAAGATCTCACCTCGTGGGGCATCAATGATCATGAGGAAGGTGAGGGATCAGCCCAGAACTACACGGCAGGACCTGGTCAATGACCTGAAAAGAGCTGGGACCACAGTCTCAAAGAAAACCATTAGTAACACACTACGCCGTCATGGATTAAAATCCTGCAGCGCATGCAAGGTCCCGCTGCTCAAGCCAGCGCATGTCCAGGCCCGTCTGAAGTTTGCCAATGACCATCTGGATGATCCAGAGGAGGAATGGGAGAAGGTCATGTGGTCTGATGAGACAAAAATAGAGCTTTTTGGTCTAAACTCGCCGTGTTTGGAGTAAGAAGAAGGATGAGTACAACCCCAAGAACACCATCCCAACCGTGAAGCATGGAGGTGGAAACATCATTCTTTGGGGATGCTTTTCTGCAAAGGGGACAGGACGACTGCACCGTATTGAGGGGAGGATGGATGGGGCCATGTATCGCGAGATCTTGGCCAACAACCTCCTTCCCTCAGTAAGAGCACTGAAGATGGGTCATGGCTGGGTCTTCCAGCATGACAACGACCCGAAACACACAGCCAGGGCAACTAAGGAGTGGCTCCGTAAGAAGCATCTCAAGGTCCTGGAGTGGCCTAGCCAGTCTCCAGACCTGAACCCAATAGAAAATCTTTGGAGGGAACTGAAAGTCCGTATTGCCCAGTGACAGCCCCGAAACCTGAAGGATCTGGAGAAGGTCTGAATGGAGGAGTGGGCCAAAATCCCTGCTGCAGTGTGTGCAAATATGGTTAAGAACTACAGGAAACGTATGATCTCTGTAATTGCAAACAAAGGTTTCTGTACCAAATATTAAGTTCTGCTTTTCTGATGTATCAAAATACTTATGTCATGCAATAAAATGCAAATTAATTACTTAAAAATCATACAAATGTGATTTTCTGGACTTTTGTTTTAGATTCCGTCACTCACAGTTGAAGAGTACCTATGATAAAAATTACAGACTTCTACATGCTTTGTAAGTGGGAAAACCTGCAAAATCTGCAGTGTATCAAATACTTGTTCTCCCCACTGTATATACACTACCGTTAAACAAATCCAAATATATTTTATATTGGAGATCTTCAAAGTAGCCAACCTTTGCCTTAATGACAGCTTTGGACACTCTTGGCATTTTCTCAACCAGCTTCACCTGGAATGCTTTTCCAACAGTCTTGAAGGAGTTCCCACATATGCTGAGCACTTGTTGGCTGCTTTTCCTTCAATTCAACTCATCCCAAACCATTTCAATTGGGTTGAGGTCAGGTTATTGTGGAGGCCAGGTCATCTGAAGCAAAACTACATCACTCTCCTCCATGGTCAAATAGCCCTTACACAGCCTGGAGGTGTGTTGGGTCATTGTCCTGTTGAAAAACAAATGATAGTCTCACTATGCGCAAACCAGATGGGATTACGTATCACTGCAGAATGCTGTGATAGCCAGGCTGGTTAAGTGCCTTGAATTCTAAATAAACCACAGACAGTGTCCCCAGCAAAGCACCCCCACTCCATCACACCTCCTCCTCCATGCTTCACCGTAGGAACCACATATGCGGAGATCATCCGTTCACCTACTCTGCATCTCACAAAGACACTCTAATGAACTTATCCTCTGCAGCAGAGGTAACTCTCGGTCTTCATTTCCTGTGGCTGTCCTCATGAGAGGCAGTTTCATCAAAGCTCTTAATGGTTTTTGCGACTGCACTTGAAGAAACTTTCAAAGTTCTTGAAATTTCCCGGATTGACTGAACTTCATGTCTTAAAGCAATGATGGACTGTCGTTTCTCTTTGCTTATTTGAGCAGTTCTTGCCATAATATGGACTTGGTCTTTTACCAAATAAGGCTATCTTCTGTATATCACCCTACCTGGTCAACACAACTGATTGGCTCAAACGCATTAAAAAGGAAAGAAATTCCACAAATTAACTTTTAACAAGGCACACCTGTTAATTGAAATGCATTCCAGGTGACTACTTCATGAAGCTGGTTGAGAGAATGCCAAGAGTGTGCAAAACTGTCATCAAGGCAAAGGGTGGCTACTTTGAAGAATCTCAAATATTACATATATTTAGATTTGTTTAACACTTTTTTTGTTACTACATGATTCCATATGTCTTATTTTATCTTTTTGATGTCTTCACTATTATGCTACTTGCTACACTGGAAAGATGTCAGGCTCTGTCCATAGAGAAGCCTATTGCTTCTCTATGTAGCCATGGTCAGAGGCTGACAGGTCTATCATTTCTGGGTCTGGTGGTGGTTTGTGTGGGATCCCTAATTAGAGGCAGCTGCAGTGCATTGGCTCTAATTAGGGATTCTACATATGTGTATATGTTTCCACACCGGGGCTGTGGGTCATTGTAATTATGTGTATTCCAAGTCACCGGTCAAGTGTGCTACGTTTTGTTTGTAAAACACGTTTCATTTTGTTACGTTTGTAGATCGTGTTTGTTCGTTTGTTTAGTTCGTTCTGATTATTTATAAATTCAATAAATAATGTCGAACTATGAGTGCGCTGCGCCTTGGTCTCTCACCGTCCCGAAGCGTGACAGAATGACCCACCACTTCCAGATCAAGCAGCGCAAGTGGGCTCGAGACGGAGAGGAGCCCGAAGGCAACCCCAAAAAATTATTTTGGGGGGGGGCTATGGGGGTGGTCTGGTGGCGGTGAGGAAGCGCCAATACCACTCTCCATGAGCGAGGCGCCGAGGCTGGAGGAAAAAGGGGGCGCGAAGTGCCGTGAGGAGGAGAGCGTGGGGGAAGGCAAGGGAAATGAATGGAGCGAGTTAAGGGAGGGCCCAAAGTGAGCATCCCCAATCCGGGTCCGGTCGTCGGCTCTACTCCCATGCCAGAGCAGTCCGCTCCACCGGTGCCCAGTGTGGGTCCGGTCGTAAGCTCCACTCCTATGTCAGAGCATTCCGCTCCACCGGTGCCCAGTCCGTGTTCGGCCGTATGCTCCGCCTCAGTGCCAGAGCAGTCCGCCTTACCGGTGCCCAATCCGGGTCCAACCGTCTGCTCCGCTCCAGTGCCAGAGCAGTCCGCTCCACTGGTGCCCATTCCAGGACCAGCCGTATGCTCCGCTCCAGTGCCAGAGCAGTCCGCTCCACCGGTACCCAATCCGGGTCCAGCCGTCTGCTCCGCCGTCTGCTCCGCCCCAGGGCCAGAGCAGTCCGCTCCACCGGTACCCATTACGGCTGGACCCTGGTGACGTGTTCAATACTTGTTTCACCCGCTGTATATATATTAATGCAACCAAAGGCACACACATTTCCATTCACATTTTTCTCAATCGTGTGTGTTTGTGTTTGCGTGTGTGTGAACACAGGGCCAGGAGGTGGCAGGTAGGAACCAGGGACGACACAAGCAGAGGGTGTGGCTGAAGGTGTCCATTACTGGTGTGAAAATCTTAGATGAGAGGACTGGGGTAAGTCAGTGCTACTACTGTAAGACTCCACACACTGTGATCTAGGCTGCCATGTGTAGTTTAATGCTTCAATGGTTCAACCCTTAGGTCTTCATCAGAACTGACCTAATCTTGCAGCCAGACGTGTGTCTATAATGCATATATTCATAAATCTGGTATCAGCATCTGAGATTTAGGTCGGACCTAATGAGGGCAGGGCGCGGGGTCTTCATCCAGCCTGCTTTCTGATTTAATTGTGGCCCGTGTTGGATGTAGTCAAACATTATGATTTAGATTTCACTCCAATGTCTAAAACCTGATGTTAAGTATGTGGAAATTATAATGGCTATATATTTTGAAATAAATGCCTTTTTCTTCTAGCCCACAAATGTGAAAAATAAATTATGAAAAATAAGTCTCACAAAAATCATTAAAATCCCGATGTGGCCCTCGAGATGTTGCCCATCCTTGTTTCCTAGGTGCTGACACTCGCACAGACTCCCAGTTTTTCCCTAAACATTGGCATAGCTGCCTGGGAGGCCCACAGAAGACAGGATCGGAATTATCCCATCTGCTGAGGGCCAGCCAGGCCAGATGTATATTAAATACATAAATATTAAAATGAGAGCATGTAGGTGGACTAAACTAAGGACTTTAATGTCTGTCTTAGACAAGAGAACATGAAGCAGGAATAATCATATCCTATCAGATTTAATTATGAGGAATGGGATTGAGTTCTGGGAAAAATATTATGGACCTAATCCAGATTCGTGGGGGTATATAATGCTGTAGGTAATGCCGTGGGCACATTGATATTATAGATAGTATTAAGAACCATTTCAAAGAAATGGCTTATTTTTCAATTGTATTATTTATTATATATCATGAAAAATGACCATGAGAGAAACTAGTCGTCTGCTATTTTGAGGTATATCAATAATAATGTAAAAATTACAGATATCCCAAAATCCTGACCTTCAAAATGGCTGCCTTGTCCTTTTCTCTTGAATTGACTAGTACACTCTTAGGATTACACTACCGTTGCCTTCTTTAAACTGCTATAACCACTTTCACCAAGAGGTGCTCTCTAGTTGCAGACCACATGGATGTTTACATTGCTGACTGTCTGGTTGCTATATCCATTCCACTGTCATCCCGTTGTTTTCGTGACAGGTTGTGGAATATGACCACGAGAGGGGGAAGATAAACTCCCTGACAAAGGATGAGTCGAACCCTAGAGCCCTCTCCTACGTCTATGATCATGAAGGCACCTACACTCTGTTCTACATCAAGATGGCCAATTTGGTAAGGGGTTTTGATCTGATCCAAAGATCCAGAGATTATTCATAATCACAGCAAATACATATCTTGTTAGTACAGTATATCAATTATGGCTACGTATTTTGTACATACACCATAATACTGTCCAGAATTCAATAATATTCCGGATTTATAAAAGACTTAAACTCTGCACTTTCAGAAGTGTGTTTAATATGTACAGCAGTGCAATGATTGAATGATTGGCTAAAATCCTATATCAAATCAAAAGTGTAACTGACTTTTAGTTGCTTATGGAACAGGCTGACCCTGTCCTTGATGATATCAAAGAAGTCTGCCAAAGCCCAGTAACACAAGAAGACCAAGTCATAAATGTCAATAAACCAGTAGAGGTGAGGATAAAGTACACTTACTGTTGTCCAAAGGTTTGTATGGGCAATTCTTCTGCTAACCATTGTAGTGATATCCTGGTATACATACATATGTAGTCTCTATAATGGCCAAGGTGCCTTTTGATAACAGTCCCTTGCTTCTCAATTATTATTTGTCTCTAGAATTCTGCCGCCTTACTGCTTCTTGATGAGAATATCGCTTCCCCAACGGTAAGGAGAGTGAGTAACTAAAGAAGGCCTCTTCCTAATATGGAACTAACCAATGTTGTAGTTTTTGCATGGTAAAACCAAGTTAGATACATTGAGAAAGAATATTCTTGCATACTCAAATATTGTAGCTACTGTACATCATCTCAATTGCCAACATGAGATATAAATGTCTTTGGACATAATGTTAACTTCTCATTTGAAGGGTCTGGATGATATGGAAATTTTAAATTACATGCCCAGCTCTCCGTCAGAGCAACCAAAGCAGGTAATGGACTCTCATCGAGTTTAACAATGTATATGGTTTTATATGGTAGGCCTAGGCAAATCCATCAGTCATTGACTTTCATCAGGTGGCAGACTTGTTCTTTGAGCAGTGATGACAGAATCCTGTCTACTTGTTGTGGTTTGTTCACACAGATCTCATCCAGGAATGAGCTGATGGACATCTTCTCTTTCACCAGTCAAAACTCTGACATGAATCAACCAGGTGAGTTATTATCCAGCAAACATATCGTGGTTCCCTATACTTTCTCAGAAGCTAAAAAACTCCACGATGATAGAGGTTTCCAAATATGTTCCCATTACATCCCTAGTATGTCACCTTTGACATACAGAAAATGCAATGAAGGGGCAAATCTGACAAGTATCCTAGTTTTCAAAATAACTTTCATGGGATATTCTAATGATAACATTTGCTGATTTATAAAAGTATAAATCATTTCAAATTCCTTATATTAAGCAAACCAGAGAGCACCATTTCTAGTTTTTTAATTAACGGATAGCCAGGGGCACACTCCAACACTCAGACATCATTTACAAATGAAGCATGTGTGTTTTGTGAGTCCGCCAGATCAGAGACAGTAGGGATGACCAGGGACGTTCTCTTGATAAGTGCGTGAATTTGACCATTTTCCTATCATTCAAAATGTCAAGAATACTTTTGGGTGTCAGGGAAAATGTATGGAGTAAAAAGTACATTGTTTTCTTTAGGAATGTAGTGAAGTAAAAGTACAAGTTTTCAAAAGTATAAATAGTAAAGTAAAGTACAGATACCAAAAAAAATACTTAAGTTGTACTTTCAAGTATTGTTACTTAAGTACTTTACACAACTGATGCTAAGTAGTTGCGAAGTAGCTAAAAAGTAGTAAATAGTTGAAAAGTTTCTAATTAGCTAAAATGCTAAAGTTGTCCGTGATGAGATTCTAACGTAACCTTTGAGTTACTAGATGTTCGCCCACACATCCACCCCCAACCAACCACCTTACTTTAGCTTTTGTCTTAAGTAACCATCTGTCTTATGTAACCATATCCCAGATTTACGTTTACTATGTTATGTCTAGTCTATGAGACCAGGCTGTGGGACTACACTGCAAGATTACCTATATTCAAGGAATGTTGACTGTTTGCTGGGTAGAGTAACATTGGAATAATAAAAGTCTTATATCATTGGAATTGTAACATGGCCTCATTTCAACCCTTGACTCGTTAAGAATTGAGGCAGAATTTAAGATGTAAATATCCATCCAGACCACCGCCACTAAACAACCTGCTTCTCTGACAGGGATGTTTTAAGCTATGTCCACATTGTCAGCTGAAAATAATTTCATTCTAGTTCATATGCCCAGCGTAATAATAGACTCCAATCCTATTTTTTTAACCTGGAAAGTGTAGTTTGGATATAGCTAGCATCACAAGGATAATGCTTTGCTACTTTTAATTTACCTTCTGATTTCTTCAAGGATCTCCACAGTCTCTGTCAGTTCCTCAGATATTTCCCACCTTCCCTGGTCAGCCGGTCGCTGTTGCACCATTCATCTCACCTGTTTCAATACCTTGGGGCCAGCAAGGGCCCCTCCCAACTCTCTCGCCCAGTTCAAATGGAACCTGGGGGGCTCCGGCCCCCTGGCCTTTCCAGCCCAGCATGACCGGATGGGTCCCGGGGCCAGGTGGCATGATGCCCTATGGAGACCCCCAGCTGCAGGGATATGGAGTGAACCCACAGCCAGGGGTTATGTGGGGTCAGAACACTATGAGATTTCCCACCTCTGCCCCAAACTACACACCGTACAGGGCAGAGGGACTCCAGCAGCAGCTCGGCTCTCCCACCAATAACAACAAACCAGCCCAGGGATGAACTGGCTTAGAGAGCCAATGAAATGTCCCTGTTGTCTTCATGTCTGTATGCTTGGCATTGTCAGGGCCGGATTACAGAACGGGCACGCAGGTCAGATAGCATATGATAGCAAAATGTGTAGAATTGCAGGAAATTTGCTTTAAAAATGCAAAAATCTCTCTCAGCCTCAGGGTGAAATGTGTAGAATTGCTGAAAAATGTCTTTAAATCTGCAATATTTTCTCCCAGCCTCATAACACAATGTGTAGAATAGCATTATAAAACTGCACATTTTTTAAGGAAGTTAGCTGCTTTCCTATAAAAAAATCTGGAAGCCCCAAATGCAGTAGTCTGGCCCTGTGCATTGTCTTTCCAGTACTTAGTAGTGCCTTTTCCATGTAGTGCGTATGTATGAATCGGTTTACTAGTGTGAAGTTCTACATTGCATTTTGATAGCAATTACAGTTGAAGTCGGAAGTTTACATACACTTAGGTTGAAGTCATTAAAACTCATTTTTCAACCACTCCACAGATTTCATGTTAACAAACTAGTTTTGGCAAGTCAGTTAGGACATCTACTTTGTGTATGACACAAGTAATTCTTCCAACAATTGTTTACAGACAGATTATTTCACTTATAATTCACTATATCACAATTCAAGTGAGTCAGAAGTTTACATACACTAAGTTGACGGTGCCTTTAAACAGCTTGGAAAATTCCAGTAAATGACGTCATGGCTTTAGATGCTTCTGATAGGCTAATTGACATCATTTGAGTCAATTGGAGGTGTACCTGTGGATGTATTTCAAGGCCTACCTTCAAACTCAGTGCCTCTTTGCTCGACATCATGGGAAAATCAAAAGAAATCAGAAAAAAAATTGTAGACCTCCACAAGTCTGGTTCATCCTTGGGAGCAATTTCCAAATGCCTGAAGGTACCACATTCTTCGGCACAAACAATAGTATGCAAGTATAAACACCATGGGACCACGCAGCCATCATACCGCTCAGGAAGGAGATGCGTTCTGTCTCCTAGAGATGAATGTACTTTGGTGTGAAAAGTGCAAATCAATCCCAGAACAACAGCAAAGTTCCTTGTGAAGATGCTGGAGGAAACAGGTACAAAAGTATATATATTCACATTAAAACGAGTCCTATATTGACATAACCTGAAAGGCTTTTGGAGAAATGTCCTCTGATCTGATGAAACAAAAATAGAACTGTTTGGCCATAATGATCATCGTTATGTTTGGAGGAAAAAGGAGGAGGCTTGCAAGCCGAAGAACACCATCCCAACCGTGAAGCAGGTGGGTGGCAGCATCATGTTGTGGGGGTGCTTTGTTGCAGGAGGGACTGGTGCACTTCACAAAATAGATGGCATCATGAGGAAGGAAAATTATGTGGATATATTGAAGCAACATCTGAAAACATCAGTCAGGAAGTTAAAGCTTGGTCGCAAATGGGTCTTCCAAATGGACAATGACCCCAAGCATACTTCCAAAGTTGTGGCAAAATGGCTTAAGGACAATAAAGTCAAGGTATTGGAGTGTCCATCACAAAGCCCTGACCTCAATCCTATAGAAAATTTGTGGGCAGAACTGAAAAAGAGCGTGCGAGCAAGGAGGCCTACAAACCTGACTCGGTTACACCAGTTCTGTCAGGAAGAATGGTCCAAACTTCACCCAACATATTGTGGGAAGCTTTTGGAAGGCTACCCCAAACGTTTGACCCAAGTTAAACAATTTAAAGGCAATGCTACCAAATACTAATTGAGTGTATGTAAACTTCTGACCCACTGGGAATGTGATGAAAGAAATAAAAGCTGAAATAAATCATTCTCTCTACTATTATTCTGACATTTCACATTCTTAAAATAAAGGGAATTGTTACTAGGATTAAATGTCAGGAATTGAGTTTAAATGTATTTGGCTGAGGTGAATGTAAACCTCCGACTTCAACTCTATATCTGTAGATTGTTCAGTAGTCTTAACTTTTTTTTGACAGAATCATTTAGATGAAGAAATAAGATTACAATTATATTAAAATGCTGTAGTTTTGGAGGGGAAATTGTTTTACAATTCAGAGCATTCACATGAAAGACACATTTGACATTCTTTTGAACTTTATTTTCTCCATATATGTAAACAAGATAAAGTGGATTGATGTTTATGTTCCAGAAAGTGGATTATATTCATGCTGTGGATCTCATAATGATGGGATGAGTGCTCATAAATCATGTTTGAGTAGATATTTAAATGAAAATGCATATCTTTCGGCTCTAGCCTACAGATTAATCTTCTTATGATCTAAATGAACTCTTCCAGTAGCCTTTTTGTCACCCCCACCTATTTCCTGATTTAGCATTGGGGATAACATTGAGTAACAGACGGAACAATGCAGCGCAGCATCCTTGAATGGCACCCAAAATACCAGTTCAACATAGACCACTTCATTTTAATCTAAATTTGAGTTAAACTTCACACGGACGAAGATGGTAAGATATCACTTAAATATTTATGAAAATATATAGAAAAACATGCAAAAGATGAATACTATTGGACATCCTGTACATAGGCTATAACATAGGGATATACGTTTGCTGTAGCGCGTCAAGTTTACACAGGCAGACCCATTTCTGATATTTTGTCCAATCATTGGCCATTGGTCAAAATACCAATTAGTAGAAAAATATAAAAATTGGGCTGCCTGTTTAAACGCAGCCTTCTATATTTTTCTGCAACCCGTCACGGTTTTGTGTTTATTTTAATTATTGCGCTTCTACAAATACCTTATTGAGATGGGTTTCGATGTCATGGCATCCATAAACCACGTTAAACCTGAAAAAAATATTTACATTACATCTATCGACTGGTCAATCTCCAAGCCATTCCTAGTCAATCAACAAACATTTCTGAAAAACCCCCAAAGATAAATACTTTGTTATTCGATTCGCGCTGTTGGCGGTAGGTGTCGTTGATTCAGCAGCCATAGCTCCGGGAAGGCAAGGTTTTCCCATTTTGATCCATTTCATGTGTCTGAAAGTAAAACTCCACCTACCTGACAGGGCCCAGAGAGAAAATCAAGTGCAACTATATGCCTACCGCTTGTAAATCTGATAGTTCAGATCACCGTGTCTGCACGATTTCCTCAAGCCATAGACTGTAAAAAGAAGCCTCGAAAGCTCAGCAAAGCCGATACTGTGAGATTTCAAAACGTCCAAAACCATGACTAGAGAGAGACTCAACGAATACACAAAGATCTGCTGTTTTTATTAGTAAGTTCATGTTTAAGTTGTTATTCATCACTGTCAACTATGTTCAACACTTTTATAAGCCATAAAATAAACTCCAACTGCAATGAATTACTATACGAAAGTGAGTCGTGTGAGAGGCATCGCAGCTCCCTCCCCTCAGACACTAAACAATACATTAATTGCACTACAACGGTGACAAACGGTGCCCACAAACTGTTAGGGCCGACAGAAAGCTGTCCCAACAGCAAAGCTTTCTTTTCAGCACCATGGAATGAATCCTTACCACCACTACACCTTGCTATCAGCAGAGCCTTGTCTGGCAGCGAAACAGTTAATTCAGTCTCATTTACTGCCTTTAAAAAAAAAACATAGCTGATATGGCTGACTTGCTTAAACAAATGTGGTTTCTACTGACAATTGAGATGTCCAAACTATGGTATAAGGGGACGACGAGCAGATAAGAGGCAATCCATAATTTCGATCAAGACATTAATTAGCGAGCTAGGACAGACGTAGTCAATATAACTATTTGTTCAGCACTTTTTAAATGTACAGCAACAGAATTCAGAACATGGGCCGTTCTTACAGTATTCTCCCTGTACACCAAGTCAGAACCGTAGGATAAATAAAGGGGCCATATAAGCAGACAATGAAAGCTCTTACAATATTCTATGATTACATTTCTCTAAAACAGGCTATAGGCTACATGTGCACCATCAAGTCAAAACAGTAGGCTAAGTTATGTGGGGGAAAGGGATCACATTTTTAGGATGAGGCACAAGGGCTACTAACAGCTTACCACACAACATACGCTTAGTATTACTTTCTTAGCTACAGTATACATATCTCCCTGGCATATTACATAATTTATGCAGCAGCATACAATACGTTTTTGGACCTTATTGTACTGTGCTCACTTGAACAGGAAGGTGGTGCGGGGAGGTCCTTGTGGGTGTTTTGTATGGTGTTTGTTCTATACAAGACCAAGGTAATGTTGATTAGAAAGTATTTACTTCAGCATCACTCAGTAGCATGCATACAGCTTAATTCAGTGCATAGTAAATAATCCCTAACTTGGTTCACTAGTACTATACAGTCGTGGTCAAAAGTTTTGAGAATGACACAAGTATTGGTCTCCACAAAGTTTGCTGCTTAAATGTTCTTAGATCTTTATGTCAGTAGTTACTATGGTACACTGAAGTATAATTACAAGTGTTCCATAAGTGTCAAACGCTTTCATTGACAATGACATTCAGTTTATGCAAAGAGTCAATATTTGCAGTGTTGACCCTTCTTTTTCAAGACCTCTGCAATCCGCCCTGGCATGCTGTCAATTATCTTCTGGGACACATCCTGACTGATGGCAGGCCATTCTAGCATAATCAATGCTTGGAGTTTGTCAGAAGTTGTGGGTTTTTGTTTGTCCACCCGCCTCTTGAGGATCGACCACAAGTTCTCAATGGGATTAAGGTCTGGGGAGTTTCCTGGCCATGGACCCAAAATGTTGATGTTTTGTTCCCCGAGCCACTTAGTTATCCCTTTTGCCTTATGGAAAGGTGCTCCACATGCTGGAAAAGGCATTGGTCGTCACCAAACTGTTCTTGGATGGTTGGGGGAAGTTGCTCTCGGAGGATGTGTTGGTACCATTCTTTATTCATGGCTGTGTTCTTAGGCAAAATTGTGAGTGAGCCCACTCCCTTGGCTGAGAAGCAACCCCACACATGAATGGTCTCAGGATGCTTTACTGTTGGCATGACACAGGACTGATGGTAGCGCTCACCTTGTCTTCTCCGGACAAGGTGTTTTCCGGATGGCCCAAACAATCAGAAAGGGGATTCATCAGAGAAAATTACTCTACCCCAGTCCTCAGCAGTCCAATCCCTGTACCGGGCCATCCTCCAAAAGTCTTCGCCTCACTGTGCGTGCAGATTCACTCACACCTGCCTGATGCCATTCCTGAGCAAGCTCTGCACTGGTGGTGCCCCGATCCCGCAGCTGAATCAACTTTAGGAGACGGTCCTGGCGCTTGCTGGAATTTCTTGGGCGCCCTGACGCTTTCATCACAACAATTGAACCTCTCTCCATGAAGTTCATTATGATCCGATAAATGGTTGATTTAGGTGCAATCTTACCAGCAGCAATATCCTTGCCTGTGAATCCCTTTTTGTGCAAAGCAATGATGACGGCAAGTGTTTCCTTGCAGGTAACCATGGTTGACAGAGGAAGAACAATGATTTCAAGCACCACCCTCCTTTTAAAGCTTCCAGTCTGTTATTCTGACTCAATCAGCATGACAGAGTGATCTCCAGCCTTGTCCTCGTCAACACTCTCACCTGTGTTAACAAGACAATCACTGACATGATGGCAGTTGTTCCTTTTGTGGCAGGGCTGAAATGCAGTGGAAATGTTTTTTGGGGATTAAGTTCATTTTCATGGCAAAGAGGGACTTTGCAATTAATTGCAATTCATCTGATCACTCTTCATGACATTCTGGAGTATATGCAAATTGCCATCATCAACACTGAGGCAGCAAACTGTGTGGAGACCAATACTTGTGTCATTCTCAAAACTTTTGACCACGACTGTATAGTATCACACTCAGATAAACATAAGAGCAGCGCCATCTATTGGCTTGGCGACAACTCGTAACATCTTCCTTTACACAACAAATGAAGATAACTGCTCCTTGACTCAGGAGAACAGGGGTTAGACCCTTGCCAGTGAAAACATTACACTGTTAACAAAAACATATAACTGTGTGTTTTTTTTCAAGTACCTTCAATAAGCATTACCCTCTTCCCTCTTTAAAAAAAAAGTAAAAGATTAAACAACATAGTCTCTGGAGTATCTCACAGGCGGCCTGATATTTGCCCTGGTTCAGTGTCTCAGAGTTATATTTTCAGGCAGTGGGGCCGCTTCCATATCAACAGCCTGTTGTTCACCACCTGCTTGGATGGCAAGTTGTTCCATGGTCCCCAGTCATCATCATCCTTGTTTGTTTGGTGGTCGATCCTGAGTGGTTCAGTCACTGGACAAATGTCTCTTCTGTTTCTGCTGTATTTTTTTACCATTCACTAGTACTTCATACAACCAGTCACTGAGTTGTTGGGTTGGAGAAGAACCCTTACTGTTTGTCCATGGATGGTGTTGGTCATGTCACAGACATGTGTGTCATAGTGGTGTTTTGCTGTCAGTCCTTTTGCTTGTTTTCTTGGAATGACATTTTGTACCACTTGGGGTTCGAGCAGTTTTTTCATGGTTGGTAGGATCGTGCGTGTGCGTCTGGACATGAGTCGCTGTACCGGAGAACTGTTAAGTCCCTCTGTTGGAGTATTACGCCATGCTTTCCATGGGTCTTCACCATCCATCACAGCCTTTTTTAGGAGCAATTTTCACAGCTGATTCTGCTTTGCCATTGCTTTGGCTGTGATACAGTGATGATGTCACATGTTTAAAGTCCCACTCATCAACACATTTTTGAAAGTCCATTCCAGAGAAGGGGGGGGGGGCATTATCAGAAACAACAGTGTGGGTAATGCCATGTCTGCCAAACTGCTTTATACAGCATTCAATGATGGTGTCTGATGGTGTCTCATTCAGCTCGTCGACCTCCCAGTAGTCCGAGTAATAATCGACTATGATGAGGTAATTGCTTTTGTTGACTGTGAGTAAGTCCATCCCGGTCTTGGACTAGGAGAGGGGAGGGATTTGGTGGGGGATGAGCGTCACCTTTTGTTGTCTCTTCTGGATGGAGTTGCAAGTGGCACATTTGCTGATAAAGGTCTTTACATCCTCCTTAATCCTTGGCCAGAAAACAGCATCACGTGCCTTTCTGAGACTGGACTCTATGCCTGAGTGGCCAGAGTGTATTGTGTGTAGAAAGTCAGCACGTAATATGTCAGGGATGAAGACCCTGTTTCCTTTAAATATCAGTCCATGTTCTGTGGTGAGCTCCTCTTTGTACGTCCAGAAATCTTTATGTGCATGACTCACAGACTGTTTGGTTCTAGGCCAGCCATTGTTGATTTGTTCGTACAGAGCCTGAAACAGTGGGTCCTGGGAACAGTGTGCTTTGATTGACTCCATTGTCTTGGTTGAGATGTTGACATCACTGGTGTGATCCACCTGTTCCAGGTCAGTTGGGGCTAGACCCATAGTGTAGACCGGGGCTGGTGTTTGCATTTGACTGTGCTCTGTGGTTGATTGAGCGGTTCTGGACAGGAAGTCAGTACACAAAAGACAGATACACGGTACATGATACATAGAGCGGCAGTATGAAAAAGTATAGAAATACAAGATATCTGGAGTGCAAAAAAAAGCTATAAAAAGATATTGCATAGTATGGGTGGTTGGCTGAATATGTACACTATACATTGGTGGATGTTGGATGGTTAGCTATACTATACAGAGAAATACTTCAGTAGCTAAAAATGCGTATGATATGAGCGAGGGTAATAATAGTTTACTGTACATGAGTATGTATATACAGACCTGATGAATAAATAGGTCCTGCGTGAATGAGTGCTGACGGACCAGAGTTACTCACGGATGGATGCATAATTGTTAAACTAGGTCCTAGCACCCCAACAGTTCCAGATCTATGTTGCCGTCGGCACGGCACCCCGGTGAGGCATTATATAGTCTAATAGCCGCCGGCAGGAAGGACCTCCTGTAACGCTCTCTGGCACACCGTGGTGGGATCAGTCTGTGATTGAAAGTGCTCCTCAGAAAGTAGAGTCGGCTCTGGCCCTTTTTGTACAGGGCCCCGGTGTTACCAGCCCATTCCAGCTTGTTGTCCATATGGACTCCCAGGAACTTGTATGACCCGACCATTTCCACATCCATCCCCTGTATAGGGACTGCAGTCAGTTGTGCCTTGGTTCTCCTGAAGTCCACCACCATCTCCTTTGTTTTGCTGATGTTGAGCTGAAGGTGGTTCTGCTCACACCACAACACAAAGTCACTGATTGTGCTCCTGTACTCCTCCTCCTGCAAACCCCTGATGCACCCTACAATAGCAGAGTCATCCGAGAACTTCTGTAGGTGGCATGTTTCAGAGTTATATCTGAAGTCTGAGGTGTAGAGGGTGAACAGGAAGGGGGACAGGACCGTTCCCTGGGGGGCCCCTGTGTTGCTAACTGCCCGTTCTGACACACAGCTCTGTAGTCGCACAAATTGTGGCTTACCGGTCAGGTAGTCCGTGACCCAGGAGACTAAGGGTGCTTCCACTTTCATCCTCCTCATCTTCTCACCCAGTAGCAGGGGCTGAATGGTATTGAAGGCACTGGAGAAGTAAAAAAACATAACCCTCACAGTGCAACCTGCGTTGTCCAGGTGAGAGTAGGCCCTCTGCAGAAGGTAGATGATTGCATCATCCACCCACGATGTTGCGCTGGTATGCAAACTGCAGGGGGTCCAGTGATGTACACACCAGGGGTCTGAGGTGAGCGAGGACTAACCTTTCCAGGGTCTTCATGATGTGGGATGTTAGCGCTACAGGTCTGAAGTCATTCAGGACAGTGGGGTGTGCCTTCTTGGGCACTGGGAGGAGGCAGGATGTTTTCCACAGCACAGGGACCCTTTCTAGGCTCAGGCTAAGGTTGAAGAGACGCTGGAGTATTCCACACAGTTGGTCAGCACAGACCCTAAGCACCCTTGGGCTGATGCCATCAGGGCCCGCCGCTTTCCACTGATGTAGTCTCTCCAGCTCTCTCTTCACTTGGTTGGTGGTGAAAGCCAGCCCAGGTGGGGGGAAGGGGCGTGTTGAGGATCAGTCCAGGGGGAGCAGGGGCGGAGGTGGGGTCACTGATTGTCTCAGCAGAGGTGTTGTGAGCAAAGTGGGGGTGGGACAGCCGTGAGGATGTGTGGTCTGGGGAGCTGGAAGGGAGGTGGACAGGGCCAGTATCAAACCTGTTAAAAAATTGGTTCAGCTCATTGGCTCTGTCCTGGGTCCCCTCCGTCTGCCCACTGTTTGACTTTTTGAAGCCAGTGATATTTCTCATACCCTTCCACACCTCTCTCACCTGGCTCTGCCTCAGTTTGTCCTCCATCTTCTCCTTATACACTCTCTTTCCCTCAGCAATCCGCAACTTCAGCTCCCTCTGGACGCATTTCAATTTGTCCTTGTCCCTCTCCTTGAAGGCCCTCTTCTTCTCATTCAGCAGGGCCTTCAGGTCGCTGGTGATCCAGGGTTTATTGTTTGGGAAACAGCGTACCTTCCTGGTGGGTACAGTGTTGTCTACACAAAAATTAATATAGCCTGTTATGCAGTCAGTAAGTCCATCGATGTCCTCCCCATGAGCCTCACAGAGCACATCCCAGTCTGTTGTTTCAAAGCAGTCCTGTAGGGCCTCATTCGCCTCCGGTGACCATCTCCTAATGGTCCTGGTGGTCACAGGCTGCTGTTGGACCAAAGGCCTGTAGAGTGGGGTGAGGTGGACAAGGTTGTGATCCGATCTACCGAGGGGAGGGAGTGCAGTGGAGTTGTATGCGTCCTTCACATTAGCATATAACAAGTCCGGAGTTGTATTATTTCTGGTTGGGCACTTCACGAACTGTTTGAACGTGGGCAGCGTTGAAGAGAGAGATGCATGGTTAAAATCCCCCGAAATGGCAAAGAAAGCACTGGGATGCGCTGTCTGTAACCTCGCGATAACAGAGTGGATGACGTCACACGCTGTGTTTGCATCAGCGGAGGGCGGGATGTAAACAATAACAGCAATGGCCGCCGTGAATTCCCTCGGCAAATAGTAGGGTCTCAGGCTAACAGCTAATAGTTCAATGTCCGGGCTACAAAAATCTTCCTTAAGAGTAATATGGTTTGGATGACACCATCTGTTGTTAACTAATAACGCCAGCCCACCACCCTTGCTCTTACCGATCCCTGTCCGCTCTGATGGTCTGGAAACCGTCGATAGTGACGTTCTCAATGGGGATGTTATCGTTCAGCCAAGTCTCAGTGAAAAACATTAGGCTTGTTTCTCGATAGACCCTTTGTCCACGAACAAGTCCCTCCAGCTCGTCCATCTTGTTATGGAGTGACCTCACGTTGCCCATAATAATAGACGGTATAGCCGGCTTGTACTTGAACTTCCTCCGCTTTGCCTTACATTTCAATCCCGCCCTACGTCCACGTCCGGAATATCTAACTTTTCCCTGGGGTGCAGCAGCGCTGCGTGTGCTAAATCCAGGAGCTGGGCTCTGTTGTAAACAATAACAGTTGACGACTCCTGTCGATGTTCAGCTGCGATAAAATCCATAATCCTGAACTATTATAGTTCAACTGTAGCAAAATAAAAAATAAAACTAAAGAAAAGAGACGAAAAAAACGAACTATAACAACAATTTATGCACGAAAAACGGGAGCTGCTTAACAGGCGACCACTCAGGGCGGCGCCAATACAAAATTTTACTCATTCAAGGGTTTTTCTTTATTTGCACTATTTTTTACATTGTAGAATAAAAGTGAAGACATCAAAACTATGACATAACACATATGGAATCATGTAGTAACCGAAAAAGTGTTAAACAAATCAAAATATTTGTTATATTTGAGATTCTTCAAATAGCCACATTTGCCTTGATGATAGCTTTGGACACTCTTGGCATTCTCTTAACCAGCTTCATGAGGACCGCCACAGGAATGGAAGACCCAGAAATACCTCTGCTGCAGAGGATAAGTTCATTAGAGTTACCAGCCTCAGATTGCAGCCCAAATAAATGCTTCACAGATCTATGGCGCTTTCAAGACAACTGGGAACTCTGGGAAAAAAAACAAGGTCGAACATGACATCAGTAATTTTCAGGTCGGCGTTCAAAACGTATTTTCCCAGTTGGAGCTAGTTCTTTTCCGAGTTCCCAATTGTCTTGAACTCACTGAAGTCTGATATTTTCCAGTTCCGAGTTTCCAGTTGTTTTGAACGCGGCAGAAGTCATGCTGGATTGACAGCATGGCCAATGTATTCAAACTTTTCTGGCCCATGGTGTTGAATAGTTATCCTTTTAAGCTTGGAAAAGAGACCGTTAAACCCACACACCCACTCCACTGAATAGCAGGCTAGTGATGGCTTTGTAACGCTTGGAGTTAGCCACTGATTCCTCCAAACCACTCACTGTTGAATTTGCGATTTCCAACTTGTTGTGTAATGTTTATGTCCAATGGCCGATGAGCACTGATACGTTTTATCTACAATTTCTATTCATATGACAAAGAATGAAAGGGATTTGCCAGTAGATTGTCGACTTGATTCATGATGATAACTTGACTGCTAGCGAAGATTTTGAAAGTATGATGTTGACACGATCAGTCCAATCAAAGCTACGGTAGATATAACGTGATTTGACATAATTTTATCGGTGGCCAATGACTTTGAGCCTTCATGGATGGGCACTTCTAATGTAACTCTATGGCAGCACCCAAGGGGCTTGAATTTCCGAGCTCTCCCCGTAGATTTTTCAGTGACGTAGCGTCCCCATGAGTGACAGAACACTGAGCCACTCACGGCGCAACTAGTGAACCTTTCCAACCCCTACGCTCTGCATTTTGGAGCTGCCTTACTCAAGAAAGCAAAAAGAGACTGGAGCTAAACAGGTGGGGCTTAAAACAGATGGGGCATTGCTTTTAATTGCTTAATGTTGCATAGGCTTAGTTTCATGTTTAAAACAAATCCGAGCGGTAGATCTCGGCTTGCATTTTGACTTAGAAAGTGATCTTGAAAAGGTTGGTGACCGCTGCTGTATGGTAAAGACAAAGACAATCATCACTTTCACATGCTGCCTACTCTGTGACACAATCATCACTTTCACATGCTGCCTACTCTGACACAATCATCACTTTCACAAACTGCCTACTCTGTGACACAATCATCACTTTCACAAACTGCCTACTCTGTGACACAATCATCACTTTCACAAACTGCCTACTCTGTGACACAATCATCACTTTCACAAACTGCCTACTCTGACACAATCATCACTTTCACAAACTGCCTACTCTGACACAATCATCACTTTCACAAACTGCCTACACTGTGACACAAAAATCACTTGTCTACATTGGCCATGATTAATTTCACTGTTCTCTGATTCAGTTAATATATATATATACTTTTTAGATTCAAATCCAATTTACAAACAATGCTGCAGAATATAATAGAATTAAGCTAGATGTAGGTACCTAAAGAACAAAATAATGTCTCCTATAATGTTATTTCAAGGGAAGAGAATAAATTGATCATCAGGATGTAGTGTGGAAATAATCTGCTTTTCAGTTTGTAAATGTCTCAATTAAGTGGAACATTTCAATTTGTACTCAAGCCATTTGATTGGTCGTTATTTATCTGTGTAAGAAGTAGTGGTTCAGTCAGTGATGAGAGGAATCATTGATATCTCTCATCACCAGTTAATTATTCACACTCAGCATACCTGTAACGTATACGCTGGGAGTCAGGAAGCAAGTGCAGAAGGGGAGTTTAATAATAATAAACATTCAGATAATTTAAAACAGGAGAAGCGTACTGAACGTAAGCAAAACCAATACTGCCTGATGACAGAGGCTACTGAGGGCTAAATGAAGAGAGAGTAATCAGAGTGGTGATGAGGTCCAGGTGTTTGCCTGGTGTTTGCCAGGTGTTTGCCAGGTGTTTGCCAGGTGTTTGCCAGGTGTGCAGAATGTGGGATGCCAGGACCGGTGGTTAGTAGACCGGCGACGTCGAGCGCCGGAGGGAGGGAGCAGGAGTGACAATACCACACACAACGAATCCACTCACTTTCTCCTATTTGATTAGATATTTGTTCAGTCAGGTTTTTATTATTTGTAACCAATTTTGCTTTAGCCTTTATACACCTATGCTATACACAAACTACGCCTGTATGTTAATAATATAACTCATGTATGTTAATAATATAACTCATGTATGTTAATCATATAACTCATGTATGTTAATCATATAACTCATTATGAACTCTTCCAGACAATTTTGGAATGTTCTATCTACACTCTTAGAAGAAAAAAAGGGTTCTTCGGCTGTCCTCATAGGAGAACCCTTTGAAGAACCCTTTTGGTTCCAGGTAGAACTATTTGGGGTTCCATGTAGAACCCTCTGTGTAAAGGGTTCTACATGGAACTCAAAAAGGTTATTCCTGGAACCAAAAAGGGTTGTTCTCCTATGGGGACAGCCGAAGAACTCTTTTAGGTTATAGACAGCACGTTTACTTCTAAGAGTATAGAGGCAATGAAAATGTCAAAGGGCATGCAGATCTGTTTTGAGTAAGCAAGTGCTCGAGAACAATGCCAGACAGGCTCCATCTGTTGTCGTACAGAGACAGGCCTTTCTTATTTCCTCTGCGTGTCTCAATACAAATATCAAAAGTGCATTGTGTGTGACAATCTGACCTACACTTGATAGCTGTGCCATGACCTCTATCTCAGAACATCTGCCCTTACTGGTTCTATGGTAGTTTGGCTTGTATGTGACATTTGGTTTGGTGCACCTAACATGTTAAATGTCAGGAGCCCTGTAGTGTTTTGATGTACAGTATGCATTCCCTATTTTGAATGATTCTTCGGCATGGGTGTGTGAAGAAAGAGAGATGTGTGTGTGGGTGGTTGCTCTGGTTTTGTTACTCTGCAAACCTCCTGCTTACAAACTAAGCAGCCCCATTCTCACCTTGCTACATCTGTCTCAGGGGGAGAGTGTGGATGTTTGTGCATTGAGGGCCAGGTTCCTTGCCAAGGCTGACATGGCAGGTAGTCGAGACTGCACTTCTCCAAAATCTCCACTGCGAGGATTTGGGAGAGGAGGGCCGTGGTTGGCAGACGTCGGTGTTACAGCAAACGGAGGGATCCGAAATAAACTCATGCCTATGTTTCCCACACCACCACTTCCTGGATCAAGCTCCTTCCCGGACCTTCAGAGGCTACCACCACGACATGAAAGGGCTAAACTGGAGGGCATGTACACCAGCCCCAAGCCTCATGGTGTCTTCCCCAACCTTCCACCATCACACCACCCCCACAGAGCCACCAAGGAGCTGCCCCGACCAGCACCTCCACCAACAGACATAGACCGACAAGATAGGGTGAGAGTCACTGGGGAGCTCCTGCAGAACATGATGCTGAAGCATAAGGGACTACACCCCGGCCCTATCAAGCCTGCACCCCCCTCCCTGCCCAGCCAGAGAAATCTGACAGAGGTGACCCCCGTGAGAATGGCCCTATCCCCTGAGGGCCCCAGACCCGTAAAGCCCAGACGGCCCCCCCACGTCAACCTGCAGGCCCATCAGAGAAACACTAGGGCACTACACCTCGCAGGGCAACCAGGGTTAAGGAAGACTGATGGTAAGCAGCTTGATTTCCTTTGAAAAAGCACCCCCTCCATTACAAGTATAAAAGGAAAAACTGACTGAACACATGTATGGACTTACTGTAAGTACCATAGTAACACAGGAAAGTTATCTGTTCATTTACAACCTGTCAAGGTCAAATATGCTGTGTTCCTTATCTGGTTAGCAGTTAAAACCTCTACATATCTCTCTGTAAAAAGTAGTTTTTTCTTATCTTCTGTAAGAAATACATGATCAAAAGAAATGCTCAGACTGCTGCTATTGTTGCAGAACACTGCGCTGTAATAAATCTGTTAATATTGAATTCATTTCAGACCTACTGTAGACCTACAGTGCAGGTTGTTTCTTCTCCTCAGGTGGCAGTAGTCAGTCTCTCCCAGGGCTAGTCAGTCCCTCTGGCCCCCTAAGACTTCCCAGAAGCCTACCACGGCATTGTACCTCAGTGTGAGTGTGCTCACTTGAAATACCAAGTGTTGAGTATTAAAGTGATAGTATGAACCAAGATTGGGACATCATTCTTATATATTACTCTTTAGGCAAATGGTTACTGTACAGGAACACTAAAAGCTACATTTTCCCCTTTATGTATTATTCCCTCTGATTCCTGTTGTCTCGTTAGACATTTCGAGGATGACCAGGGGGAATATGATGACGTAGGCCTAGGCCTAGATGTGAAACCACCTCCCCCACCCCCAATTCACCCAGTGAGCTGGGACAAGAGTGGTATGACTGAAAATACCTGCTATTTAACCATGAACACATGCAGGAGATTCACTAGCTATTGTTGACATGAATGTATGATATACGTGAAAGCTTGAATTATATACACATACTGTATCTCAATCCGTCATTCCATAATACATGTATTTTACATGTTTATTACTTCTTCATGCTATTTCACCCACAGACTCCTGGAATGACAAAAGTTCTACACAAGTAGATGAGGTAAGAACATTCCAGGAGAACATTCTATGTTTACCATCAGTGTGTATCGATGTAGAACACTGCTTCTAAATTACTTCTGAAATACTGTTCTTTTCATGACATTTACCTTGAATCTATCATTTTATACCTGGCTGCAGGAGAGAGATGGAAGTGATGTCTATAAGTAAGTATAGTACAGCAATACAACTTGGATCACATACTGTATGTTGAGTTAAAATATCTTGGGTTTATGCTTGTCTGACAAGTAGACATTACAATGCCTGTCCAAGCACACTTGTAATAACCCATATCGCAAGGCAAATGGAATACATTTGAATAGTCACATATCCATTATAATGTATTTATACGGGCGTAATAGCTCTCCACTGCAAGTAGTATTACCGACCACTTGTGTCTCTTTGTCTTTTGAAATCTCAGAGGCAATGAACAGGAGGTGAAAAACACACGTTCTGCTAAGAAGAAACGGAAAGAGTTGAGGTGGCAGCAAGAGCAGGAGAGGAAGAAGCTAAAGAAAAGACTAGAAAGGGACAACAAATACAGAAAGAAATTTAAGGTGATACACTACGTTTCCATGCGCTTGACCAGGTCCAGAAATCCCCCCTGAACAGTAACCTGTTGGTCATAACTCACTTGCTCCATTTGAATATCGATCACATTTCAGAGTTTTGGATATGCTATTTTGGAACACACCTGTTATTAAGGTGTTTTGCTTAATATGGAAATACAGTAATGTAATATAAAATGCCAAACAGACATCTCATTCATCTCTGTAGGCTAAAAACACCACTTTACAACCCTCTGTATCTATTTATTTTTGACCCTTCCACAGCTGGGGACTGGGGACATAGAGGTCCTTCACATGGCCAGGGTTCGACACGACTGGAAGGGGGGCAAGCACGATCTAAGTGTTCGGCAGGGAAACAGAGTGGAGATTATACGGGTTAAGAACAATCCCAGCGAAAGGTGGCTAGCCCGCACACTGACTGGCACCTGTGAGTAAAACACTGTTTAGTTCCATAGAACTAAAGAAAATAACTAAACAGAACTAAACAGCCCATATCTGTTCCATATTTTATACTAGTTCGATATTTGCTGTGACAATGCTGAAAACCAGCCATTTTGTGTACCTAAAGCTACCTAAAGCTACCAGTAATGAAGTGTTGCTTTGCAGATGGCTACATCATTAACACGTGTGTGGATGTGGATAATGAGGAAATTAAACGTCACCTCAATCTGTCCAGAGCGCCTGACCCCTCGCTGCCATCACCACCACCTCCCGTCCTTTTTGAAGACAATGACATCTATTGTGACGTTGACTCCTCAGAAAACAGGTAGTTCTCCCACGTACAAATACGCAAATACACTCTCTCTCTTCCCCACACAGATGACTATGAGAATGTGTAAAGAACACCCAATTACTTCCTCCCTCCACATCTTGCAATTAAGTATTTGGCATTTGAATTTAATAGAAAAAATATGTACTTTTCAGATACACAGATCTTTGATAGCTTGCCTCATTTGGCCTGTATGTTTACTTCAAACATGAAAATGAAAGTTTGTATACAGTTTAGCTTGTCTGTCTGTTGCATAGAGCCTACGTTGCACTGTATATAAATAAAGTAGTTGCTAATGGCTACAAATAAGAATGAATAAAACAAGTTGGCTACTGAAAGAGGACAAAAAACTACTTTTTGTGATCACCCAAAAGGATGTTCGTCTTTATTTTCCAGTCTAGATCCAATCATGAGTAAGACGCTGGAAAAAGGCGAACAGGAGTTTAGAAAAAAGTTTAAGGTAAATCTTGCTCTTCTTGCATATCTTCAAGAAAAAATGCTTTTACCGCAATTCATGTGCACACTCTGAAAAGCTTGATCACTCACTATTAACCTGCTCAACGATGTCATGTCATATCACATTATCAAGTAATATGAAAAAATAAGTAAACATAACTTTTATTTTGTTCTGTCAGTTTGAGGGACCGATTTTGGTGTTACACAGCATGATGGTTGACCCGAACGCAAGCATCAAAAAGGCAGGAGGGATGGATCTAGCTGTGGTTAAAGGAGAGATCCTGGAGGTCATTCAAGTCACCAGTGACAACAAAGCCCTGTGTCGCAACAAGCAGGGGAAATGTATGCGAATACATCACCTTCTTGTGACAAGTCTGTAAAAGTCACTTCTATATCTGATTAGGCTACTGGGCAATATTTTTTAACCTTTATTTAACTAGGCAAGTCAGTTAAGAACAAATTCTTATTTACAATGACAGCCTACCTACAGGGTCAACCATAGTAGTACAGCGCCCCTGGAGCAAATTAGGGTTAAGTGCCTTGCTCAAGGTCACATTGACAAATGTTTTCACCTTGTCAATGGCTCAGGTATTCGAACCAGTGACCTTTCGGTTACTGGCCCAATGCTCTAACCGCTAGGCTACCCGCCGCCCTTAATGTATGTCTGTAGTACAACCAAATATACTGGTAATTAACTAAAATGTTTCCCATTTTGTCTGTGGTACAGCCTAATCAATAAGAGAGTCCAGAAAATGGCCTGTTTTGATACATTTTGTTAGCACGTGTCATTATTTTAATTGTTGATTCATTTTCTTTCTCTCACAGATGGATATGTGTCCAGGGTTCTTCTTCTTCAGGCGTAGGTTTCTTATATATTTATTCAACCCATTTATTGATAGAATATGAATCCACAATCCCTGGTATTCAGTCACTGGTATCATATTTTGATGTCGACAACTGTCATAATATTGCCCTCAGAACAGCCTCAATTAGTCAGGGCATCGACAAGGTGTCAAAAGCGTTCCACAGGGATGCTGGACCATGTTGACTCCAATGCTTCCCACAGTTGTGTCAAGTTGCCTGGATGTCCTTTAGGTGGTGGGCCATTCTTGATACACACGGGAAACTGTTGAGCGTGAAAAACCCAGCAGCGTTGCAGTTCTTGACACAAACCGGTACGCCTGGCACCTACTACCATACTCCGTTCAAAGGCACTTAAAGGTTTTGTCTTGCTCAGGGTACAGAGGCTTAGTGAGACTGAGTAAATGGTTCAAATTTATTTCATAATTAACCAACAGAAATGCTTACAAATAACAACATTTAAGTATAACTTCAAATGACAACGGTCTTAAACTGAGTCTTTCAGCCCCAACCTGTCTGCTTCTGTCTCTAGTCCTCTCACTCAAATTGGAGCAGCAGCCTATTCAACTGTTTGTTTTTATTTAACCTTTATTTTACTAGGCAAGTCAGTTAAGAACAAATTCTTATTTACAATGACAGCCTAGGAACAGTGGGTTAACTGTCTTGCTCAGGGGGTAGAACGACAGATTTTTACCTTGTCAGCTTGGGGATTCGATCCTGCAACCTTTCGGTTATTGGCCCAACACTCTAACCACTCGGCTACTTGCCGCCATTCAGAGGGTGGGGCTGATTGTCCAGCCAATCACACACTTGATTGACTTATTATCCACAGCTGGGTTCCATTAGCCTCAAAACAGGGAAGGTGCTGGAAAGGCACTGGAAGGGCCCGGCAAGAGGGCTTGCCTCCTCCAGCGCCACATTTGCCCATTCACCCTCTGAATGGCACACATACCCAATCCATGTCTCAATTGTCTAAAGGCTTAGAAATACTTCTTTAACCAGCTGTCTCCTCCCCTTAATCTACACCTGATAGAAGTGGGTTTAACAAGTGACATCAATAAGGGATCATAGGCTTCACGTAGGCTTCACTCCCATGTCAGAGCAGTCCGCTCCACCGGTGCCCAGTGTGGGTCCGGTCTTCCGCTCCAGTCCCGTACCGGCTCCACGCAACCCGACTTCCAGTGCGCCTCCCCAGTCCGGGTCCAGCCGTCTGCTCCGCTCCTGAGCCAGAGCAGTCCGCTCCACCGTTGCCCAGTCCGGGTCCGGCCGTCTGCCCCACTCCAGTGCCTGAGCAGTCCGCTCCACCGGTACCCATTCCGGGTCCAGCCGTCTGCTCCGCCCCAGTGCCAGAGCAGTCCGCTCCACCGGTACCCATTCCGGGTCCAGCCGTCTGCTCCGCTCCAGAGTCAGAGCAGTCCGCTCCACCGGTGCCCATTCCGGGTCCAGCCGTCTGCTCCGCTCCAGTGCCAGAGCAGTCCGCCGTACCGGTACCCAATCCGGGTCCAGCCGTCTGCTCGCCCCAGTGCCACAGCAGTCCGCTCCACCGGTACCCATTCCGGGTTCAGCCGTCTGCTCCGCTCCAGAGTCAGAGCAGTCCGCTCCACCGGTGCCCAGTCCGGGTCCAGCCGTCTGCTCCGCTCCAGTGCCAGAGCAGTCCGCCATACCGGTGCCCAATTCGGGTGCAGCCGTCTGCTCCGCTCAAGTGCCAGAGCAGTCCGCTCCACCGGTACCCAATCCGGGTCCAGCCGTCTGCTCCGCTCCAGTGCCAGAGCAGTCCGCTCCACCGGTACCCAATCCGGGTCCAGCCGTCTGCTCCGCTCCAGTGCCAGAGCAGTCCGCTCCACCGTTGCCCATTCCGGGTCCAGCCGTCTGCTCCGCTCCAGTGCCAGAGCAGTCCGCCCTATCGGTGCCCAATCCGGGTCCAGCCGTCTGCTCCGCTCCAGAGCCAGAGCAGTCCGCTCCACCGGTGCCCAATCCAGGTCCAGCCGTCTGCTCCGCTCCAGAGCCTGAGCAGTCCGCCCCACCGGTGCCCAGTCCAGGCCCGGTTGTTTTACCCGCTCCATGGCCGGAGCCGGCTCCAGCAATGGAGCGGGGAAAACAACCGGGCCCGGACTGGGCACCGGTGGGGCAAACGACTCCATGGCCGGTTCCGTTTACTCCACCGGTACCCAGTCCGGGCCCGATCACAAGGAGGGGGCACGGGAGAAAACTGTCCACTTCGCCGGAGCCAGAGCCGCCCCCGACGGACTAGTCTTCCCTCCCTATACCCCCCCATGTATTTGTGTGTTTTCTTTGGCGTCCGGGAGTCCGCGCCTTGGGGGGGGGGGTACTGTCAGGCTCTGGCAATAGAGAAGCCTATTTGCTTCTCTGTGTAACCATGGTCAGAGTCTGACAGATCTTTTCTTTCTCTTTCTGGTGGTGGTTTGTGTGGGATCCCTAATTAGAGGCAGCTGTAGCGCATCGTCTCTAATTAGGGATCCTACATAGGTTTGTAGATTTTCACACTGGGTTGTGGGTCGTTGTCGATGTATTTCGCAGTCACGGTGACAATAAGTCTGCACAGTTAATACGTCCGTTCTTTCGTGTTTGTCTTTTGGTAACGTGACGTTTGTACATTGTGTGTTGGTTTTGTTTAGTTAGTTCGTACATTAGTATAAAAAAATAATGTCGAACTACTATCCCTGCGCTGCGTCTTGGTCGAGGTATGCACCCTCACGTGACAAGTGTTGAGTCATCCGCATACATAGACACACTGGCTTTACTCAAAGACAGTGGCATGTCGTTAGTAAAGATTTTTAAAAGTAAGGGGCCTAAACAGCTACCCTGGGGAATTCCTGATTCTGATTATGTTGGAGAGGCTTCCATTAAAGAACACCTTCTGTATTCTGTTAGACAGGTAACACTTTATCCACAATATAGCAGGGGGTGTAAAGTAAATACGTTTTTCCAGTCGGTTGTGCAGCCAGACTTATTTGCCATTCCTTTTGCCTCATCCCTCTCAACCATACAATTTTTTAATTCCTCATCAATCCACGGGGATTTAACAGTTTTTAGTCATTTTCTTAATGGGTACATGCTGTGAGGGTTTGGCTGTGGTTAGACCTTACTCCCAATAAGGGGAGTAGTAGAACCACAGCCGAGACCTCACACCCTAACTAGGGGAGGTATAATCCTCAATCAGAGACAGCTGTACAGGGTTGTCTCTGATTGGGGATTGCATTTAGGCACCCCACACATCCACCTGTGTGTGGGTCATTATTTTCAAGTCACAGGCAAAGTAAGTGTGTTTCAGTTCTTTGTTATTGCTTCGTTGTTTTTTTTGTTAATATAGTTCATACGTGTGTGTTTATACTTTAAATAAACCATGTCGAACTATCGCTGCGCTGCTCCTTGGTCTCTCTCTACACCCACTCGTGACACATGCGTATTAGTAACTGGGATAAGCAATTTCATAAAATGTGTCAAGTACAAAGTCTGTTTGCTCCTCATTACACACCACGGACCAACAAATATTATTTACGTCAACAACATAGGAATCACTACAAAACGTCTTGTATGATCTCTTATACACTATATTAGTCCCAGCCTTTGGAACTTTGGTTTTCCTAGATATAGCTACTATATTGTGTTCACTAAATCTGATGTATCTGGATACTGCTTTCAAACACATTTCTACAGGATTAGTAAAGATGTGATCATAGCATGTTGATGATTTCATTACTGTGCTGTTTGTAACTACCCTGGTAAGTTGACTGATAGTCTAAACCAGGTTGCAGGCACTGGTTACAGTTTGATGCTTTTTCTTGAGTGGGCAGCTTGATGACAAATACTAAACTTTTTACTACCTTGTTTAAAATAATTTTTAGGGGTGTTAATAATTTTGCCCCTTACATTTTTGAGAAAAAAAAGTATTACTTAAACAAGATTTCTCTGAGTAATTGTATTAGGATAAAATAATAAAATCTCAAAATGTTTTGAGGAATAGCTCAGTATTTGAATTATTTCTAATCTTTATCAAGGGTGTGAATAATCTCTGACCCCACTGACCCTGCTGGTCATCTATGAACATTTGAACATCTTGGAGAAAGAACTGGCCTTAATGGGCATAAATTGTTATAATCTCCACCCGGCACAGCCACCCCTCAGAGTCTGGTTCCTCTCTAGGTTTCTTCCTAGGTTTAGCCTTTTTAGGGAGTTTTTCCTAGCCACCGTGCTTCTACATCTACATTGCTTGCTGTTTGGGGTTTTAGGCTGGGTTTCTGTATAGCACTTTGTGACATCGGCTGATGTAAAAAGCGCTTTATAAATACATTTGATTGATTAATGTCCTTGTGTTGTGTGGGAAATTTGTTGGCAGATAAGGACACTGTGCTATGGGTCCCAGTTGGTTGGTGGGGTTCTGTCAGAGAAGCCTGGACTGTTGTTGGCACAGCTTGGAAAGAGCCTTCTACTGTTCTCCGCACAGCTAAGCCACTGCCGGCCTGTACTTCGATTCTTCGATGATCTCTGTATGCTCGCATACTCACAAAGCTATGTACTCGGAGCCAGGGTGAGCAAAGAGTCAATAGGATTAGACTCTTCTGTCATTCAATGATGTGTATATTATCTTTATTTCTATGTCCAGAAATGCCCTCTATGAAACATTTTTGAGGTGACATACCCAGCCACCACCTCTGTTTCAAGACATGGCAATATCCCCACTTCAACATCAAGGCATGTCAGTGTCAACACTCAACACACAATGGAAACCAATTAAAGCCAAATTCTCCGTAGTGAAGTAGCGTAGATTTTACACTTCCTTCATTTGCACTCATATCCAATGACGCAAAATAAATAACCCCAGCCCCCACTTAAATAAAAATAACCAAGTGCTGTGTGTCTGACTGGCCCAGGCGAGTGGGCTACAGGCCCACTGCCACTGCGGTTGGGTATTACATCTGTCAGCCTCTCTCTCCCAGCCAATTACATTTGGTCCAGTCTTAATTTTACCTGGGTCCCGCCTCTTTCCCATCTCTGTTAAGTGGTGACATTTGGATAAATAGTGGAGTGGAGCAAGATGGACAAACAAAAAGAGAGAAAGCGTAAAGGTGGTGCTGAAAAGCGGAGAGAGAAGATTTATAACAAAATAACAAATTATTCATTTGGCGCCGTTACCAGTCAATCATCTCAGCCTACCACCCCAACTTTTGATTATTTTAAGAGGCAAAAGTCAGGGTTTTTTAGTTTCCACCCCCAGCAAAAGTGTGAAAAGTCTGTGGTGCAGAAGGTTTTCTTTTGTAAAGATGGGACCAACAGGAAGTGGATGTCATACAATTAAGCGAAACATAATTTATTCTGCTTCATATGTATGGCATTTGCAAAGCCCACAGAGAACAGCCCTTTCATGAATGGAATGGCAGACTGGAAGCATATACATCAGAGAATGGAAGAGCATGAGAAGAGCATCATGCATAGAGGTTATGCTGAGGCCTACATTCTAAGGTCCTCCAAAGGTAACATTGAGAGCCTGTTCATCGGCAGTCAGATGTCTGCTCATAGAGAGCAAGTGCGCAGAAGAAGGCAAGTGCTAGAGCGCATTATAGATGTTGTTAAAGTCATAGGCAAGAGGGGTCTGAGCTACAGAGGCATGCAGTCTGAAGCAGCTTATACGCTAGATGACAGCAGCATTGATCATGGACACTTTTTAGAGATGATCATTCTGCTGGGAAAGTACGACCTGTGTATGAAAGAGCATCTCACTAAACTGCATGAGTCTGGGTCTATTATCAAAGACTACCATCGATAACGTCATTACCACCATCAAACACACAATGCAGGCCACCACAGCAAGTGAAATCCAGGAAGCTGAGATGTTTTCAGTCAAGATTGACACTACGCAGGACATTACAACATAATATCAATGCTCTGTCATAGTCAGATATCTGACAAACGTCATCCATGAGAGGCTTGTGGCTGTGGTGAAATGCAGGCATCCACTGGGCAATACTTTGTCCAGATACTGAGAGAAGTACTGGAAAACATGAAGCTTGACAAGTGCATTGGCAATTCCACTGATGGAGCCTCCAGTATGCAAGGCCAGTATAAAGGCTTCTCTGCCCTGCTCTCTGCAAAGTCCACCAATCAAGTGCATGTGTGGTGCTATGAACACATTTTGAACCGTGTTTTGGCAGACACAACAGAGAGTGTCTTGGCAAGTGGGTCACTTTTTTCTCTCATTAACAACATAGCTGTGTTATTCCGTGAATCCTACCAGAGGATGAACATTTGGGAGAAGGAGAGCAAGGACCCAAGACACAGCTCCAATTGGAGAGACACGCTGGTGGGCTAAAGACAGTGCCTTAAAGAAGGTCTTTGGAGCTTTAGGAAATTCAGATGAAGGTCTTTATGTTGATGTCCTTCTGACTCTTTCAACCATACAAAATCAGAAAAACATCAACACTACTGTACGAGTCAAGGCACAAGGATACATTGAGGGGTTGCTGAAGTATGAAACAATACTTACAGCTCAGGTATTCCTCAGAATATTTCAGGTCACCACACCAGTCTCAAAATATCTTCAAACAAGTGGAATGGACATTCTGTCTGCGCATCTTATGGTTGCAGCTGAAAGGAATGGCAAGAGATTTTGAAAAAGTCAAGGCAGCTGCAGACACATTTGTTCAGTGGGCCAACAGGAAGTTGCAGGAACGGGATGAGGAAACAGAGCTGGAGTTAGAGACCACTACCAACGGAAAGGGCTCGAAAGAAGAACACCATGCCTGGAGAGATGGCACAAGATGAGACTTTTACTGGGGCAGAGAGTGCATACACGATTGGGGTCCTTAATCAAATTCTGGATACAGTTATAGATAGCATCCATCTGTGATTTCTAAGTAATGGCACTTTTTAATGCCGACATGGCTCTTCTGGACCCTAAAAACTTTAGTCAGCTAACATCCAGTGCCAGTGGCCTTCCACAGACAGCCCTTCAAGAACTAAGCAAATGTTTGATCAAATTTGACAGCAGAGCAACAGTGGCCAATTTACAGAGTAAGCTCATGAGTGGCAGAATAGTGGACTAGGTTAAAACAATCGGGATTTGAAGAATACACAACCAGGACTATGGAGGATCATGGACCTGAAGATAGATAGATAGATAGATAGATAGATAGATAGATAGATAGATAGATAGATAGATAGATAGATAGATAGATAGATAGATAGATAGATAGATAGATAGATAGATAGATAGATAGATAGATAGATAGATAGATAGATAGATAGATAGATAGATAGATAGATAGATTTCTTAAATGAATGAAATGAAGACGAGGTGAAGATGGTGAACAAGAGCTGTTCATCTTGCAAGGACAACCTATACCACATCCTGGGCCTTGCTTACAAGTTCCTACTTACCCAGTCAGTAACCCAGGTAGCTACTCTACTCTGAAATTCATCAAGAGTAGGCTCAGGAGCACTCTTTTTCAACAGCACCTGGAGGCTTTTATGCTCATGGGTACTGAGCGAGATATTTTAATGGCCCTGGACAGTGACCTGGTTATAGATGGCATTGCTGAGAGAAGTGAGCTGCTGCAGAAATTGCTAATTTAAGGAGGTGGGAAATATGTTTATTTTTATTTTATTCTATGACTTGCCTACTCACCAGTCTTTTCACCAACAAATGTCTTCCTGTATTATTTATTTTACTGGTCAGATGATTCCAGAGATTCTTGCCTCCTTGCTGCCAGTGCCATTGTGCCAATATGTGCTCCTTGTTCTATTTTACATTTATTTCACTATATTGTTATAAATATTGTTCAGTAATCTTGTTTACATAAAGTGTGGCGTGGGTTGTGTGGGTGGTGGTGTATCGCTGGGGGGGTTTTGGTGGGCCGGGAATATCTCTGCTTTTAGGAATTCTCAGGTAAGGCTACTTCTCTGCTGATGGTGTCATACTACAAACGAATCTGAGGTACTCTTGAATCAGTGAAAGTTACAGTGCTGCTCGCCTATTTGCACCTTTAGACTAACTGCACTGACTCTCCACACACCCAGCTCTTACACACAAGCACACATAAACACACACACACCCAGCTCTTACACACAAGCACACATAAACACACACACACCCACCTCTTACACACAAGCACACATAAACACACACACACACATACAGTAATATGAACAAATACACCACCTTCACAGCAAGATCAAAGTAAGCTTGATATGTTTTTTAGTATATCATTAATCCAGTGTGATGACCATTGCTTACCATATGATGCCCAGACTATGGGATAATATAATTGGTTATTCTATGTTAAAGTGAACTTTTAAGTTAAATTGAATGGTAAACATTTTGTCACATGTCTGCCACATAACATGCCCATATTATGCCAGGTTCAACATTGGAAAAACACTAGTTTACTGTACATTACAGTGAACTTTGAACATAATCTTAACCCAGTAAAAATGGATGGCAAACATTTTCTCACATCTTCCAGTATCAGATCACTAATCCATAGTCATTAACATTGCAAAGCATGACATGCCACTATTATGCCAGCTACAAGATATGAAAAACACTAGTTTACATTTTAACACAGTCAAAGTGGATGCTAAACATTTTCTCACATCTGCCAGTAGTAGATCACTAATCCATAGTTATTAACATTGCAATGCGCAAACATGCCACTATTATGTCATCTTAAACTTAGGAAAAAACACTAGTTTACTGTAAATAACAACTTTGAGCCAACATAATTCAATTTTAACACAGTAAAAATGGATAGTAAACATTTTCTAGTTTACAAAGATGAGTAAGATAATATTGAAATAAATATAGCACTGTAATTAACAACCCTCCTCATGCAGAACCTTTAGAAGGGACAACAGGACCAAAGGATTGATGGAGAAGAGCCAGAGGGACCTGAAGCACATCCGTCTTCCAAGGCATCTTACAAGGCTGGATGATACAAAAGTATGTGGACACCCCTTCAAATTATACGATTCGGCTATTTGAGCCACAGCAGTTGCTGACAGGTGTATAAAATCCAGCACACAGCCACGCAATCTCCATAGACAAACATTGGCAGTAGAATTGGACTTACTGAAGAGCTCAGTGACTTTCAACGTGGCACTGTCATAGGATGCCACCTTTCCAACAAGTCTGTTTGTCAAATTTCTGCCCTGCTAGAGCTGCCCCGGTCAACTGTAAGTGCTGTCTATTGTGAAGTGGAAACATCTACGAGCAACAACTCAGCCGCGAAGTGCAACACTCATTACCGAGCTCCAAACTGATTCTGGAAGCAACGTCAGCACAAGAAGTGTTCGTCAGGAGCTTCATGAAATGGTTTTCCATGGCCGAGCAGCCACACACAAGCCTAAGATCACCATGCGCAATGCCGAGCGTCGGCTGGAGTGGTGTAAAGCTTGCCGCCATTGGACTCTGGAGCAGTGGAAACGCGTTCTCTGGAATGATGAATCACGCTTCACCATCTGGCAGTCCGACAGATTAATCTGGGTTTTGCGGATGCCAGGAAAACGTTACCTGCCTGAATGCATAGTGCCAACTGTAAATTTGGTGGAGGAAGAATAATGGTCTGGGGCTGTTTTTCATCGTTCTGGGTAGGCTCCTTAGTTCCAGTGAAGTGAAATCTTAACGCTACAGCATACAATGATATTCTAGACGATTCTCTGCTTCCAACTTTGTGGCAACAGTTTGGGGAAGGCCCTTTCCTGTTTCAGCATTACTATGCCCCCGTGCCCAAAGTGAGGTCCATTCAGAGATCGGTGTGGAAGAACTTGACTGGCCTGCACAGAGCCCTGACCTCAACCCCATTGAACACCTTTTGGATGAATTGTAATCCTGACTACTCAACCTCACTAATGCTCTTGTGGCTGAAAGGAAGAAAGTCACCGCAGCAATGTTCCAACATCTATTGGAAATCCTTCCCAGAAGAGTGGAGGCTGTTATAGCAGCAAACGGGGGACCAACTCCATATTAATGCCCATGATTTTGGAATGAGATGTTCGAGGATTAGGTGTCCACATAATTTTGGTCATGTAGTGTACCATGAAACACACACAGCTCTTCTGAGAAAATATAAGGAATCAACAAGACACGTAGAGTATGTATTGTATATTACATATAGGGTACGTAGATGAAACCACACTTTGTAACGTATTTCTAAATTAAGTAATTTATCTTGTTCATTTTAAGATTTCTTCGTTTTTGTTATTTCAAAAAAAATAACAAACCTATTTTTACTTGACTTAACTGTGTTTTTATATTTTAATTACCATGCCAGGCTATTTTGGTTGATAGCTTGCTGGATTTAGGGTACATTTTTATTTTGAAAAAACACGTTTTTGAAATGTGTTTTTATGGCACATATAGGAACCAACGGTACTAGTAAAACAACATAAAGGCAACAGTGTATCTGAACTTCGTTGACCATCAAATGCATCCCTTCATGGCTGTGGTATATCCTTCCTGGAACCATTAATGATTAATTCTACCCTAGCCTTGTGGCATGGACCAATATCCAGCAGAACAAACCCATCGGCATATAGATACACTGCTGCTATAAAGGGACGCACCTGATTGGCAATGATGTTCAGATATCCTGTGGAATTCAAACGTTTATCTACCAGTATCAATGGGCCCCATGTCTGAAACTAAAACACCCTACAACATCAAACTGCCACGCGGTAATTACGCTAACTTTCACCAGGTCAGTCTATTTCATGGAATTGGAGGCCTACCAGATAAAGTGGCCACTCTACAAATAAAATATTTGTAATACTTCTGATTGTGGAAGATTGAATAAGTGTGCTTCAAACCGTTTGTTTTTAATGATTTGTAGCTATCGTCTCTCTCTGCATGAGCGCATCCAACTCAGATTCGCTACCAGAAAACACGCGATACCGTAAAGTAGTGTGTATACTTAAAAAAAAAAAGATTAATTAAACAGTAACATATTAAACACAAAAAACAGAACAGCCAGGGGGATTACCCAAAGAAATAAGGAAGACAAAAATTAATTAATAATAATAATACAAATCCACATTATATCAAATCAAATACAGACATGTATCGAATAAATATTTTTAACATTTGGTTTTGTATACGTTTTAATAATTCTAAATAGTTTTCCAAATCAGATTTAACAAAAAAAAAAGGGGGGGGTTGAAACATTTTGATTTGTGATGAAAAATGTGTGTATTCGCGCACTGAAATTCAGGCGGAAACTGAAGAGCGGATGGGTTGAGACTTCCACGTTTTGCGAGTGTCGGCTTGACCGCCATGAAACGACCGCATAATTTTATGTATTATAAACACGATATGAGCGTTGACTTAGCAAAATGCTGTTACATTTGTAGCTATTACTATTAAGACAATGCAACATTGCTGACTTCTCTGTTTTGTTGCAGAGATCCCAACCACGTAAACTTCATCCGTGACAGTTAAATTCAAGCATTTGTCAGTCATCGGATACAGAATTTAATCGGGTGAGCATCTGGATCATGGCAGATTTATGTTGGTAATGCCAATATTGCCCTCAGTGTCTCGTAGTTGGCAAACCAGAAGGTATCTTATTTAGTGACGCTTCTTGGATGTAAATTAGCTTTAAATTAGCTGACAAGCCATAGCATAACAGTTAGCTAGCTAGCAATGGTGATCCATTCCAGGCTGCAATTACAATCGACCTACTGTAGTTTCTCTAGCTGAACTGCCAGCATATGATGTGTTTTCTCTCTAATTATTTTCAGAAGATTGGAGTCTTGTATTTATTTGTAAGTGTTGAGTAGTTCACCATGATCAAAATCACTTATACAATGTTTTGATTATGCTATTTTTATTGGTTACATCTCTATTACTGATAATATTTTTTTTACAGATGGATCAAATGTTATTATACACATAATAGCCTAATACAAATAAACCATACCATATTGTCATAGGCTAAATGCACAAAGGGGACTTTCTATGGTAGTGACACGCATGACAATGACATGTACTTTGAGCCTGAGGCAATAGCACTGCTATCTTGATGGACGTAGGTCAATGAAGAGACTAAAAAAGAGTGGCAGTCGCTCTCATTATTCCCCAGCACAAGAAATGGTGAATGCAAAAAGCATTTAATTTTGTCATTTACTGTGCAGGTTTTAAAACGGTCTACTTTAACAGTGAAAAAATACAAACTTCTGACAGTTACCCTTATAAATTGCTGAAACACCCTACTAGGCATTGAAAGGGGCTTGTATGCGGAGTCTCCATCATTTCAACCTGGTGATGTGCTGCCTATGACCCGTGCTCTTATCCACAAAATGGAGGCAGATAATTGCTCTGCTGCAAACGAGGAGAAACAAACCTCACCTTCCTCACCCTCAGTTCAACAGGAGAACAATGCTTGTGGTGGACCTGCTGTAGGTGAGCCAGACAGCCTAAGCCAGTCCTCTAGAGCTGCTTCCAAGGCTTCCTACCCTGAATCAGAGGACCTGGACTCCTTTAACCTGATAGAGCCCCCTCCTCTTGACTGGAGGTCAGATGACTCTAGTGAAGCAGGTTCTGTGGAAGAGATGGACTACCCCAGCTTCCCTCCCTCCTTGGTCCCTGTCGACCATCCAGAGGACAGACTAGGTGAGACCCTACCTCCCTTGGACACCAGTGACACTGCAGCTTCTTCTGTGATAGTTAGCCAGGAGGAGCTAATCGACTATGCTCTTGAGGATAACACCCCAACCGAACAGGTTCTGGATCCTAGCGAAGAGGGAGAAGAGGTGGGGGATGAGGTGGAGGAGAAGGGACCAGATGACGAAGACCACATTCGGATCCACCACCTGCTAAACCGACTCCAGGTCATCGGAGAAAGCCCTCTCCCCGGGGACTCGGCCCCTGACCCTACACCACCTCCATCAGCATTTTCTGAGTCCTCTGAGCCTCCAGGCCCATCTCTGTTGACGGACATCAGCCCATTGTTACCAGACCCAGAGCAGAACCCGAAACAGGCCTCGGGGCTGCTTTTCTCAGAGAGTCACCAGAGAGACTTATTAGGGCTGCTGGAGTGTACAGAGATAGGGGCTCCCCAGCCCAGTTCCTCTGACATCCAGGTTCCTCCTTACATGGCTCGGAGAGGGGAGATGGACGCGGTGGTGTCGGTCTCCTACAACCAGGAGGATGGCGAAAGGTTCTGGGACCACTTTGGGAACGGCGGGCTGCTGCGCCACAGGGATGACTCCGTGGACTCTTTCCCGGAGGACGAGGTCCCAGAGCCTGTATGGATGAAGTTAGGGGAGGAGGCTCCGGAGGAGGTAGACTCCGCAGAGAACAGTCAGCGGGTACGTTTGACATTCTAAAATATGGTTATCAATGATTAATGGTGGTGTTATTAGTGTCTTATTTTGCTGATGATTGGTTCGAATGAGCTGTGTCTTTAACTTTGTTCAATAATCATTGACCTCCTCACTTACAGGGCACAGAGGACCGCCCATCCTATAAAGATGGTAATTTCAATTTAGGCTGTATGTAAAACTTCTATGCTTCTTTCATTGGACTCTAAATAATAAAAGTCATATGTTTCTGTCAGTGCCTGGCCCTTGTGACCCAGATGACCTCCTGGATGGGGTCATATTTGGGGCCAAGTACCTGGGCTCCACCCAGCTCAAGTCTGACAAGAACCCCTCCACCAATGCTCGAATGAAACAGGCCCAGGAGGCTGTGGACAGGATCAAAGTGAGTTTTCATTTTACAGTAAGTGCATTCATCTTAAGGTAGCTAGGTAAGAAAATCCCTGGGGTAAGAGTGCGCTGTGGCAGAACCGTTTGCGGGTTGTATTTCCTGCTGTGTGGTGTTGCTACGATCATAGTAAGTACAACTTTTCCTCAATAAAGTAAAGCAAATTCAATGACATTAGGGGGAAGCTTGTTCCATCCTTGGGATGCCAGGACAGAGAAGAGCTTTGACTGGGATAAGCACGTAATTGGCCTATCCTAAGGATGAGAGGGCCAATAGACCAGAGGTGGCTAAAAAGGGGGGATCTGCATCATCAAAAGGTTTGCTCCTGTCTTTCTCCAGGCCCCAGAGGGAGAGTCTCAGCCTATGACCGAGGTGGATCTCTTCATCTCCACCCAGCGCATCAAAGTCCTCAGCGCAGACACACAGGTAGGCAACTGCTACCATTGACACAATCAGCCGAGCATGACATGGTTTGAATGGATGACAAAGTAGTTGAAGGTCATTCCTTGAATAGCAGTGTCTCTAATTTGAGTTAAACTCGTCCTGTACAGTTGAGTAGTAAAGAGTATCAAAGTGGGTCAGTTTGTCAGCTTGCTCCCTTCAGCATGCCTGGCTGCTTCTAGATATATAGTGGGCGCTGTTAGGCTGTTCAAAGGCAGCCCAATTCTAGTATTTCTTTCCACTAATAGGTATTTTGACCAATTTTCAGAGCTGATCTTATTGGACAAACGACCAATTAGTGAAAAGAATACCATAATTGTGAAAGGGAAAGGGGGGATTCTAGTCAGTTGTACAACTGAATGCATTCAACTGAAATGTGTCTTCCGCATTTAACCCAACCCCAATTGGGCTGCCTGTGTAAATGCAGCCTTAGACTGACCCGCTTCGTTGTTAGACCTAGTGGGAATGGGTCTATCGTGGATTTTTTTCACATTCTTTTATCAAGAATCATTGCCTCGGTACCATTGAAGTGTTAGTTAACTTACTTGAAAGTATTAGTAAACAGTTAGTACAAGTCTCCACTCATTCATCCCTCCTATTCCTCCTATAGGAGGCCATGATGGACCACCCTCTCCAGATGATCTCCTACATCGCAGACATCGGCAGCATCGTGGTCCTGATGGCCCGAAGGAAGCCGGCAGGGGGGCGTAAGGGCCAGGAGGGGATCCCTGCTGGGGCCAACTCCCCCGGACCACAGAAAAAGTGCTGCATGATCTGCCATGTGTTCAACTCTGACGATGTGAGTCAGCCAAGCAGAAACCATACAACATTATATCCAATTTGGTTTTCTGTGTTTTTGTGTTGAAAATAATCAGATTGGGTTGAACTGTTTTATTTTTTTTATTTTTTATTCCCAGTGCCAGTCCTTTTCTACAGTACTTGAGCAAACAGTACTTGCCAAATCAACTAGGTAGCCCAGCTTTGTTGAATACAGAAACAAACTGCCTGGCACCCAGGTTACTTTTCCATGCCAGGAAATTAGCAGTTCATTACTGTAACGGTTCGGTTAAGGTTTTGGATAGATTATGGTTAGGTTTAATATTAGGATTGAGGTAAACCATATAAAACAATGGCCCATATCGTGATGGTTATCCACAGCCTATTTTGACTACTTGAAATGCTCTGTGAGATTATGAGGAGGAACAGGATTGCCATAGTTTTGTATGAAAATGATCATTGCACTCTTACCTGCCAGGCTGGGACATGCCCACTGACTCACTGTGTCTCTCCTGCATGCAGGCCCAGGTGATCGCTCAGGCGATTGGCCAGGCCTTCGGTGTGGCCTACCAGCAGTTCCTCCACGCCAACGGCATCAAGGCCAGTGAGCTGAAGCCCAGCGAGTACAGTGACTACCTGGGGACACAGGAGCACTACAACGGAGACCTGGTGCACTTCTCGGATTCAGATAACATCAGAGAGGTACAGAAACCCCTCAGCCGTTCAGCACCATGTTGTTATTACCAGCCAGTGTTTCCTTTTGAGCGTATTGCTCCTACCTTTAGCCTAGATAAGCATCTGTTTTTACTTTTGATCTAATTGACTCATGTTCGCTTATTGAAATGTAAACATTTGGTTGTGCATGGAGTTAAATGTTGGCCTTCATAAACCAAAGAGATATTTGCTGGTTGTGCACTATGCAACAAGTATTTCCTATCTTTCTCAAGACTATTGAAACAGATCCATACATTTCATGGTGTCTTAAGTGAAATGTCAAGGTTGTGTTCAGTTGGGGAAAAAAACATTTTGAAACGGATTGAGGTACTACCTGAACTTGTCCAATAAGAAAAATGATTTGTTTTCAACTGCAAAACGTTTTTCTACGGCATTTCCCTACTGAACACCACCCATGAAATACCCTCTTTCTCTTATACCATCTCCCTACTGTCTGTGTCCAGGTGTCCATCTCCAAGGCTCCCGGGGAGATAGTGGGGGTGGCTGTGGTGGAGTCGGGCTGGGGCTCCATCCTGCCCACAGTGGTGGTTGCCAACCTGCTCCACTGTAGTCCTGCAGAACGCTGCGGGGCCCTCAGCATAGGAGACCGCATCATGTCAGTCAATGGCACTAGCCTGGTGGGCCTCCCCATAGCCACCTGCCAGAGTATAATACGGGTAAGAGGGGGATAGTGTCTGTGCCTGTTTCATTTGTTCCTGTGAGCTGTCTTGGCTGTCTTATTGTGTAGTTCCTAGAATGTACACTAGATTTTGCTGTATCGCTGAAGTCATAGAGACTTATGTGTGTGATATGTAGAGAGGGAGAATAATTGGTTGAAATGGTTGCTGTCCAGGTAGTATTTCGGCATAAGGTTGGACCTGATGGCAGGTTGTTGCATTTTGTCACCTAATGTTGTTTTGTTAAATGTATTCCATGCACATGCATGGACACACACACACACACAATACTCCTCTCATTCTGTGAATTTCTTTCATTATCTAAGAAGCACAGAATGCATTTAGTGAACAGATACTTTAAGGTGACATGGACATTTATGTTTGCAGACATTTACTGTATGTTTTCAGACATCTCCAATATTTGTATGATGTATTTTCCACTTTTTTGTTTTTGTAAAAGGATTTAAAAAACCAAGTGGAGGTGAAGCTCAGTATCGTCCACTGCCCTCCCGTCACCATGGCAATTATCAAGCGACCGGACCCCAAATTTCAGTTGGGCTTCAGTGTGGAGGATGGGATTGTAAGTAAGAGTTGGTTTACTCTACAAACTTGTATGGATACAACTGCCAGACATAATCCCCGAACAGGATCCAACATTCAGGTTATTCATGATTTGTTTTTCTTGGTAAGGGACAGTCCAGTCACTAGTGGGTAGTATTAATTTGAGGTTGTTTTCGTTTGTCACCGCGAATATGGTCTGGAATAAAGATAAAGTGAATCTTTAATCGATGTGGTCTGAAACAGCATTTTAGACTGAATAGTAGGTGTACGGCATCCATTTTAGGAACTCTTTAGTAAAGCTAAAATTGTCAATTGTCCACTTTCACTCACCTCAACTCTCACTTATCTTTTAATATGTTTTTTTTTTCTCATCACATTGTTGCCTTGAGCAGATCTGCAGTCTGATGCGTGGAGGGATCGCGGAGAGAGGGGGCATTCGGGTCGGGCACCGCATCATTGAAATCAACGGGCAAAGTGTGGTAGCCACTCCCCACGAGAAGATCATCCACATTTTGACTAACGCAGTCGGGGAGGTGAGAGAGGAATTCAACCCCAACTCGGAAGCACTAGATTTTCCTACTTGAATGACTTTAATGTCATGAATCCTACTTTCTCTATGTTGACAGAACATTACTCAATAAGTATATTATTGGTCAAAGAAATATTAGCATTGTCATTCGTAACTGTGTTCATTGTTCTGAACAGATTCACTTGAAGACCATGCCAGCCTCTACATATCGCCTCCTAACGGGGCAAGAAACTCCACTATTTCTCTGAGAGAACGCAGGAGAGAATGCTGCTGCTCTCAGAAGCAAACAAGGGAGAAAACTATTTTGAAACTATACACATGCACACTCGCAGCCTCAAATTGGACTATGCAATTGTACCTGGCTATTTGTACACCACTGAACATAACGGGGTTATCCACCTGTACAGAATATTTTATGATGTATGTTGGAATATCATGATGATACAGCAAAAGTTTTCAAAGATAGAACTGTTAATAAAACTCTTTATATTTCTGAGATTTTTAAAGCAGGTAACTAAGATTGGCAATTAGGGAAAATTAGGTCATTTTACTACTACTACTACTACTTAATTATCTTTCTGAACAGGAAAAGCACCTGCAATTAATGACTTCCAACACTATTCTTTAGTTGCCGATGTGCCTCACCTCTGTGGAACCTAACTTCATGGAGAGGAGCCTTATTTAAGAAAGATGGTCCATTTATCTCTTGTCATTACATGCTTCCAACCTCTAGACAATGGCAATTAGTAAAATGCACATTAACAGATGACTACTACATCAGTGTTACATTGTAATTTATAATGTATCTCCAAACAGTGTTCTATTAATATGCTAAATGATGTTGCGTTGTGCATGCAGTTCCCTATTGTTCCCATTTCAGTGCCTGGAAGAATTCAGAACTTAGTTCTGTATTTGCAGAATCAAACTGCCTTTGTGTTAGAGAGATATACACAGAGTGTACAAAACATTACTGAAAGCTATGATCCTTCATTGATGTCACTTGTTAAATAAGGCTGTTCTGAGGGCAAAAGGTGGTGCAACTCAATATTAGGAAGGTGTTCTTAATGTTTTGTAAACAGTGTATATTTTTAATGACTGTAGGTTTGTTTATTAAAATAATCTATTCCAAGCAATTGGCATTTCTTTTTCAATTTGATTGATGATGGACTGGGGAAGTGTGACGAGTGGTGGAAAAAGTACCCAATTGTCATACTTGAGTAAAAGTATAGATACTGTAATAAAAAAAAAAATGTTTTACCCACATACTACATGAGTAAAAGTATTTGGTTCTAATTATACTTACGTATCAAAAATAAATGTAATTGATAAAATATACTTAAGTATTTAAAGTTCTTTATACAGTTGAAGTCGGAAGTTCACATACAGTTAGGTTGAAGTCATTAAAACTCATTTCTCAACCACTCCACAGATTTCATGTTAACAAACTATAGTTTTGGCAAGTCGGTTAGGACATCTACTTTGTGCATGACACAAGTAATTCCTCCAACAATTGTTTACAGACAGATTATTTCACTTATAATTCACTATATCACAATTACAGTGTGTCAGACGTTTACATGCACTAAATTGACTGTGCCTTTAAACAGCTTGGAAAATTCCAGAAAATGATGTCATGGCTTTAGAAGCTTCTGATAGGCTTATTGACATAATTTGAGTCAATTGGAGGTGTAACTGTGGATGTATTTCAAGGCCTACCTTCAAACTCAGTGCCTCTTTGCTGGACAACATGGGAAAATCAAAAGAAATCAGCCAAGTCCTTAGAAAAAAATGTGTAGACCTCCATAAGTCTGGTTCATCCTTGGGAGCAATTTCCACACGCCTGAAGGTACCACGTTTATCTGTACAAACAATAGTACGCAAGTATAAACACCATGGGACAACGCAGCCGTCATACCGCTCAGGAAGGAGACACGTTCCTAGAGATTAACATACTTTGGTGCGTCAATAGTGCAAATCAATCCCAGAACAACAGCAAAGGACCTTGTGAAGATGCTGGAGGAGACCGGTACAAAGGTATCTATATCCACAGTAAAACAAGTCCTATATCGACATAACCTGAAAGGCCGCTCAGCAAGGAAGAAGCCACTGCTCCAAAACCGCCATGAAAAAGCCAGACTACGGTTTGCAACTGCACATGGGGACAAAGATCGTACTTTTTGGAGAAATGTCCTCCGGTCTGATGAAACAAAAATATAACTGGCCATAACGACCATCGTTAGGTTTGAGGAAAAAGGGGGATGCTTGCAAGCCGAAGAACACCATCCCAACCGTGAAGCACGGGGATGGCAGCATCATGTTGTGGTGGTGCTTTGCTGCAGGAGGGACTGGTGCACTTCACAAAATAGATGGCATCATGAGGAAAGAAAATGATGTGGATATATTGAAGCAACATCTCAAGACATCAGTCAGGAAGTTAAAGCTTGGTCGCAAGTGGGTCTTCCAAATGGACAATGACACCAAGCATACTTCCAAAGTTGTGGCAAAAGGGCTTAAGGACAACAAAATCAAGTTATTGGAGTGGGTAAAGCCCTGACCTCAATCCTATAGTAAATTTGTGGGCAGAACTAAAAAATGTGCAAACCTGACTCAGTTACACCAGAACTGTCAGGAGGAATGGGCCAAAATTCACCCAACTTATTGTGGGAAGCTTGTGGAAGAATACCCCAAACGTTTGGCCCAAGTTAAACAATTTAAAGGCAATGATACCAAATACTAATTGAGTTTATGTAAACTTCTGACCCACTGGGAATGTGATGAAAGAAATAAAAGCTTAAATAAATAATTCTCTCTACTATTATTCTGACATTTCACATTCTTAAAATAAAGTGGTGATCCTAACTGACCTAAGACAGGGAATTTTTACTAGGATGAAATGTTAGGAATTGGGAAAAACTGAGTTTAAATGTATTTGGCTACGGTGTATGTAAACGTCCGACTTCAACTGTATGTAGGAGAAGCAATTCTTTGAAGACAGAGTCCTCGGCTGTGGCTCACAGAAGCAGCACACGTACACAACGGTTGCAAATATCAATAGCAGGAACTACATTAGAAGAAAATACGGTTGAGTCGTTTCTAAGAAACATTTGCCAAAACAAACAGTCACTCAAATAGTGGCGGAAATAAATTCAACCACACAACTACTCTCATTGTTTCAAGACCACGTACAGTATATGCTGTCAGAGAGAAAAAAGTTGAGCTGTATTCGATGTTCTATCTCCAGCATGCAACAATAAAAAAAAATTCACCACAACACAAAATGTCATGTACCCAGTACTTCCAATTCCAACGTCACCTTTGTTTTTACCACACAACCAGTGATCTAAAGTTGAAATAATATTTTACACTTTGTATTCAAAATGAGAGAGCAACAAAAAGCAAGCTGTAGATGAAAACAACAAGTCCACTCGCCATTATGATTATCATTTAAAAAACAAAGGTCATTCTCCTGTCCTTTATGAAATAGGCAATGGCAGGTTCATATAGCGTGAGAAAACAAGATAAGGCTCGCTATTGGCTCTGAATTAGTGACGTATACTTGGGCCCTCTGATGCCTCAAGGCCCTCTATACAATTGTCCCACCTATTACAAGACAATTTGTGATTGGTTGATCCTACTGTCATTCCAAAATGCTGCTCTAATTTAAGTCAATGTCAATGAAGTTGGCTGGTGCTTTCTATTCAAAGCCTGAAGGCCTAGCCAATGAGCGTTGAACCCAACTAGATTATTTCTACCACTAGATTACCACTAGATTATTTTCTCTTGGTTATTAACCCTTCTTTTTCCAACACAAACTGAAGAAATTCAATAGGAAGATCATTACAATTAAGACAAAAAAAGATTAAATCAATGAAAACAAAATGACAAATTATAATATATACAAATATATACAGACTTGTATCTATCCTTGGGCCCTCTCTGCCCTGATGGTTCCCCACTGTTCATAGGTTTAAATATGCTCATTTTGGGAACCATGAAGTTGACATGAACTGAGTTCTACTCTGCAGTAAATCCAGCCTTCAATGCTCAAGACTACTTACAGATGATTGATCTTGCTCTTATCCATATGTCATCATATAAGCCTAACCTGTCCCCTTTTATCAGCAAACTCTTGTCAATAGAGCATGCGCCAAAACCAGATTGGGCAAGTTTGCTATTTATCGCAATGTTTTTGTGACAAAACCATAGATAGTTTAAACCTATTTAACTTTTATTTGGTACATGGGAACGGACTGCCGTATTTTGGAAGATTTCCCTCGAGGTGAATATCTTGGCTAAAGACTGGACTTGCATAGATAATGTGGGAAATTATGACCATTAACTCATTTCCAGACAAAGGATATGGAAGTATGTTATTGATTGATTTATTTTACATTTAGCTTTGAGAGTCTACTGCTTCATGCTGTCTGCTAGTACATTGGATATTGTCTCAGCAAGTGAGTAAAATGGCCATGAAATATGGGTTTTTAGACTTGTTTTTGATTAAGTGACTCTGGTACCTCACCATGGTCGAGCCGATAGATAGATACACAAATTAAAAGTTACTACTGTTACAGTATGATCAATGTCAATGGCATATTAAACCAATATTTTGAGTGACAGTGACATAAAAATAGTGAGGTATGTTTTCTGTTGTCTGTGTGATGCTCTGAATGTAAAGGGGCTCGCCAGACTGAGATTGTGAACAAACAGGAGGGTGTGTTCCAGGTTCCCAGCCCCCTGCTCTCCGCCTACCTAGAGCACATGAGCTCAGCGACGAAAATAAAATACAGAATATATCTAAGTATTCACACCCCTGAGAAAATACTTTGTAAAAGCACCTTTGGCAAAGATTACAACTGTGAGTCTTTCTGGGTACGTCTCTAAGACTTACCCAGAGCTTTCCATTCCTGGATTGTACAACATCTGCCCATTTTTAATATTATTATTTTCAAAATTCTTCAAGCTCTGTCAATTGGGTGTTGATCATTGCTGGACAACCATTTTCAGGTCTTGCCATAGATTTTCAAGTAGATTTAAGTTTAAACTGTAACTCTGTCTTCTTGGTAAGCAACTCCAGTGTATATTTGGCCTTGTGTTTTAAGTTATTGTCCTGCTGAAAGGTGAATTAATCTCCCAGTGTCTGGTGGAAAGCAGACTGAACCAGCTTTTCCTCTAGGATTTTGCCTGTGTTTAGCTCCGTTTATTTTTTATCCTGAAAAACTCCCCAGTCCTTAACGATTGCAAGCATACCCATAACATGATGCAGCCATCACTATGCTTGAAAATATTGAGTGGTACTCAGTAATGTATGATGGAGCATTTAGACACCCTACCGTATCTGTTACAAAGTCATGAGTTTCAATGATTGGCAGGGATTCAGTATAGAAATCATTAAAATCTTACTGGTTGGACACTTAATATGGACATTTAATATGTAATTTTAAAAAGTCATTAAAATAATTGATTACATAACAGGAAATGTAGAATGTAATTGAGCTTCAAATGTGAGGAAATGTCCACAAGAATGCAATATCTCTGAAAAAACATATACCTTTCTCTGAGTTGGGTACCACAATGTGAAACTTTACAAAAAAGTTGATATGCAATTGGTCATTAGATCTTTCATCCAAAGATGAGTTTATGAATTGTCTGCTACAACATCTAAAGTGGGCTTTTACTGTGTATCTTTGATTGTGTCAAAGTTTCCCAAAAATTGTAAAGAAAGCACAAACTCAGGATGTATTTTTAACTTAATGTTAATTTAGTTTTTGTACTTAAACCATAGTATGTTTTATATGTTGGTTAGCTAGAGGCTAGACTAGCTGTGTTGCTGCTGCCGACTGAGGAAGGGATGGATTTGCGTTGGAGCTTCTGCTGCTCGTATCAGCCAATCAGACGTAATATTGATGATGATGTAAATCAAATGTTATGCTGCTGTGGCGTTACTGTTGATATTTAAACTAGGTAGCTAATATAATATAATTGTGTAGGCCGTCATTGTAAATAAAAATTTGTTCTTAACTGACTTGCCTAGTTAAATAAAGTTTAAATAAAAAGCTAGCTAAACACACTCGACGGTTCAGAACAACAATTATAAAACTTTATACAAAAATGTTTTATTATACCACCATCCAAAAGGGCATTTTGCAAGTCGGAGGGCAAAGGTGTATGTGCTCGGCACAGATTGACTCCTATCTCTGCATAGGCCTGGTGCACAGTCATGCCTGTTAGAGTTGGGCAATTGCTGGCAGTATTTACTCCTGTTTGCAGTGCGGCAATAAATCGGACAATTAGCATAGCCTATATGTGCATGGTAAATTACACAATGTTTTATGATAGTGATAATTGTAGTTGTTTTGCAACTTTGTCAAGAGTTCTGCTATAGTAAATTGCTCGCAAGATAGTGTATTCTATTTTGAGAGTTGCCATGATTCATGAATCTATCCACTAGATGGCAGCCTGATGTTAGTATTACATGATGTTGGTAAAGCTGCAAATATGTAACTTTTTGGGCAACCTGACAAAATTCACTTATGAATGTGAGTTATAGATCTGACATTCTCATTGAAAGCAAGTCTAAGAAGCTGTAGATCTGTTCTATGTGTGCTATTTCTATGTTTCCTGTTTTAAAGTTTTGTTTTTGCATCTTTTACTTTCGGTTTTGTACACCAGCTTCAAACAGCTGTAAATACAAAATTTCTTGTTATGGAAAATATATTTCACAGCAGTTTTAGATGGTATGATGTTTCTCTACACTGTACTTGCTTGTTTTGTCACAACCAGGAAACGGTGGAGAGATTTTTAATGTGTTTTAACATTTAAATAATAATCTTTCATGTGTTAGAAGAAACGTAATTTTTCCTCAGTAAACTTCTATCAATTGTTTTTGTATTTTATTTATTAGATGCCACAAAATATATCTTATAGGTAAATTGTTGATACTGGTAAGAATGAAATGATGCTTCAATTAAAATACTTGTGCTGAAAATGGACTTAAAGTGGCAATCAGCAGTTAGAACAATAACAAAGCGCACTTCCCGACCCTTGTTTCAGTAAAAAAGTTGAGGGATGGGGCTATAGAAATGTAACCACTCTCAAATTCATAGACCGAGCCATGGATTCAAGAAATGACCATCCATTATATCAACGTTTTGACCATGTTTTGAGGCTATATGGGGTTTGTTTACATTTAAGCTCCACATCAACGGGACCGCAGTGGAGATGGTGGAAAGCTTCAAGTTCCTCGGCGTACACATCACTGACAAACTGAAATGGTCCACCCACCCAATTTTGGCTTGGCACCTAAAACCCTCACAAACTTTTACAAATGCACAATTGAGAGCATCATGTCAGGCTGTATCCCCGCCTGGTACGGCAACTGCACCGCCCGCACCCGCAGGGCTCTCCAGAGGGTGGTACGGTCTGCCCAACGCATCACAGGGGTCAAACTACCTGCCCTCCAGGACACCTACAGCACCCGATGTCACAGGATGACCAAAAAGATAATCACGGACAACAACCACCCAAGCCACTGCCTGTTCACCCCGCTATCATCCAGAAGGCGAGGTCAGTACAGTTGCATCAAAGCTGGGGCCGAGAGACTGAAAAACAGCTTCTATCTCAAGGCCATCAGACTGTTAAATAGCCATCACTAGCACATTAGAGTCTGCTGCCCTATATACATAGACTTGAAATCACTGGCCACTTTAATATATGGAACACTAGTACACTAGTATCTTGCATTACTCATTTCATATGTATATACTGTATTCTATACTATTCTACTGTATCTTAGTCCATGCCGTTCTGACATCGCTCAACCATATATTTATATATTCTTAATTCCATTCCTTTACTTAGATTTGTGTGTATTGGGTATATGTGGTAAAACTGTTAGATATTAATGCGCTGTTGGAGTTAGAAGCACAAGCATTTCGCTACACCCGCAATAACATCTGCTAAACTACCTGCCACCCTATATCATTAATAGATTACAGATTACCCCCTTTAAGTTCTGTCTCACTTCAGCATTCTTAAAATTAGATATTTGACTATAAGATATAGTAGGCCTACACTCGTGAAACAGACCTGCAAACCAAAAGTTTTTATAAATGTATACAATTTGTGCCAAAGGACTACATTCTCCATTATATCACCTTCAATGGCAAGAAAAAACATATGGAACCTAACCTGATTAAAAGTATAAATGATAACAACACATTATGCTGCTTTAATCATTAATGCAATTCTGCTCAAGCATCACATTTGTTTTAATGAGTAGCCAAATCTTATTACGAATGCAGTCTGGGCTAAAATAGGCTACCTCAACTAATTATTGTTATGGTCAGTAGTTTGACCATTATTGTACTCCATTGACTCTATTGAATTCAAGGAGAATAGTAGTATAGTATACAATCATTTAAAATAATTTATTAAAGCTCATGCATCTATCTTCTTCAGTTTAGTAATTGGTGTTTATAGTTACAAACACTGTAGCTGTATTGTAGCTGACCTTTGCTGGGTGATTGAAATGCATACCCCTTGATAGGATAAGTAGTCTAACTCTGATGAAGAAACGAACCAAGATGTATCTTATTAATTGTTATGCATTAGTAATAGTTAATACAATAATCATTATTAGAATAAATATTAGAATAAATTAATAATGTACGTTTTATTTCCCAAGAATGGTAAGTTTGGTAAGGAAAAAAAGTTACATTTATTAGCGATAATTAGGAGGCGTGGACAGAGTTATTCATTCGGTTTGCCTACTTGGCGTGCTATGTATTAAGTATACAGTAGACGCCACACACACCCACCCGCTGTAGGGTTAAAAGGATCACTACCTAAGGGCACGTCGCCAAAAGCTATACACGGGTTAGGTAGTCTTCGTTATAATGTCAAGGGACAATCTGACAAGTTTCCAACCGTGACTACACCGAGATGTGCTTAGGCAGAACATTGTTAACGCATTCCTCGAGTTGAAACGTTTGCGGTTCTATAACATCTCTTAGTTATTTCTACAAAATGAAACGAATAAAATCGGGTTATATTCCAACCCCCCCCCCACACACACACACACACTGACATCACATATATTTACATTTGCCGACATTCCCTTTGTATTGGGGTAGGTTGGCCCCCTCTGATTCAGAGGTTAGGAATTTGCATCCGATTGCTGTTTGTCAACCAATGATTTGACTCTACGACCGTGAGCACGCCTTGGATTAGGCAAAGATACAATGTAACCTCTGAATTAAGCCAAACGTTGAAATCGAATAAGATGTATACAACGGAATAGAAATATCACAATCAATTGATATCCGTTTACTACTATATATGAAATACACAATCAATAACCACCAGAACGCCGTGGATTCAGGGGAAATCAGGAATCTTTGTTCCGAGTGCAACAAAACGGAAGCTGATTTGGTGAGTTTTTTTTGTGTTTTTTTCTGCTTATTGCGGCTCACACATTCGATTTGATTTGGAATTATAGAAATAAGCACCCGGCTTATTCTGCCTAATGTTTAAATATATATATATATATATATAGTTAAGATATGAGTATATCATGTCTGATTCAATTTGAATAATCGGATACAACCTAATGTATTCGTATTCATAGGCTGCCATGTGTTATGTTCATGCCCTTTTCGATATGTGGCGATGTGCCAAGTAGTTAAATGATCGTTATGATATAAAAGCTTCAATTATATGGAATCCAACTGTGACCAATATGTTTCTTTGAAGCCTTTTCGTCTGCAGTTATCAAGAGTTTGGGTTGATTTTGCATTTGCAAATAATAAAGTACATCTCATATACTTTCTAATATAAAAAAAAGTGTGCTGTGTTATTTAAAAATCAAAATATTTAAACTTTATTTAACTAGGCAAGTAGGTTTAGAACAAATTATTATTTACAATGACGGCCTACCCCGGCCTAACCCAGACGACGCTGGGCCAATTGCGCACTGCTCTATGGGACTCCCGATCATGTCCGGTTATGATACAGCCAGGGATCTAACCCGGGTCTGTAGTGACGCCTCTAGCACTGCGATGCAGTGCCTTGGACCGCTGCTCAACTCACTAATGTGATGGTCACATTCGGTTTGGGAATGGGGAAGTTGTGAACAGATATGGTAGCTTTATTTACAACTGTTCTGAAACCAATTTAAATAGAAAACAAACAAAAAAATTCATGAAAGTTATGAATATAAAAACCAATAGGCCTATTATATTTATCAGGTAAATTACATGAGATTGCACTCTTAGAAAAAAAAGGTGCTATCTAGAACCTAAAAGTTTTCTTTGGCTGCCCCCATAGGAGAACCCTTTTGAATAACAATCTTCGGTTCCAGGTAGAACCCTTTTGGAATCAAAAAGGGTTCTACCCTAAATTGCATTTGTGTATCAATCATAGTGCATAATGTATATGTATCTGTGTGGTATATTCATGTATATATCTATGTGTTTAGACAGCCCAACTTATATGTTAAGATGGCCCAATTTGAATAAGTAAAGCAAAGCAACAATCATCTTTTTGACTGTTACTACATCGTGACATAAGGTGCCTGTGTCTATGGTTCCAATTTGGTAATACATTGATTCTGGCCTGTAAAGGTTTTGAGAAAGCCTCATCACAAGTCTCTTTTCAGTGTGTGACACAAATGTCCCTTGGGTGAGCTGTATGCATGGCATTTGTGATTTCATTGTAGATGACTGACCAGGGTTAAACTCAGGAAGAACTTGCTAAGACTTTTCATTCATTGTGTGTTTACAGAGTCTGACTTACAGAGTCCAGAAAACAAACCCACACAAATGCAATGTTGATGTTTGTTTGATTTATTGTATTAATTTCATATTAGCCTGACAAACAACAATCAAAACAGTGTTTTATCTCACTATCATACCCAGCCAAGGTAGTATCTCCTCTTGAAACCTGTGTGGACAGCATGCCAAATGATGAAACCATAGTTGCTCACTTTCTGCCTGTCCATATTTATAGCCTACTGTAACTCAGCATTCCATACACATTCCTCTTCCAATGGCCATTCTCCCTTTTAGCCTGCATTGAGGCCTCGTTAAGAAAAGGGGGATTTGCTCGGTGATTGGACCTCTTCGGATTAGAAACGTATGGTAGGCGATCAAGTTCTGATCTTAAAGGCCCAATGTCTTTGCATAATGAAGGCAGTCTAATGAATAACATGCCTTGGTAAGGCAGAATTTACGTTACTGCTGGCCACTTGTTGTGTAACAGGAAATTGTGTTTGGAATGTGCTCCGAGCCCAAACTGGGCTTCACTAAGGAAGCGCTTTTGTAGTTCCATCAAAGTGAAAACTGTAACTGAAATAGTGAGTCAGAAACAAACAAGCACTTTTGGTTTGACATCATATGATTTGTACATGGTGTAGTCTAGAGATAATGTCATTTTTCTAGGAAGCCAGGGAGTCAGCTGATTATTCCTTGGTGGAAAATATTCCTTGTCCCTCCCTTTTTTATTTCTAGATATTTTTGTGTGGAAAAACTCTTGGAGATCATCATACTTTTGTTTAATGGAATTAAACTTAGTTATGTTTTGCAGAATATGTCAGGAATTATATAAAAAAACAAGATTCTGCACATTGTCTTGAACACTCAATATAAATTCAGTGTTATAACAGAATTATTCATTATTTCCACTAATACATGACACTAATCCTATTGTTGCATCTGGAATTATATATTTTTGCTGACAACAGTCATTTTATTTAAAAAAGTAGTCAAACAAGGGCAATTTGTAGAACAGTGACATTACAATATTACAAGCTAAAACCAATTTGAATTGAGGTATCATGTTTCTAAGCTATGAGCTTAACATCCATCCAATAGTTCTCTGCTATAGCGTTGGGCGACTGTCCCCTTTTTCCAGGTGCAGTGAAAATACAGACTCACCTTTGTTGTTTATGAACACACTGGCACAATATGAAGAAGAAAAATGTGGCCTATGTTTGCTGTTGAAATGTATATTTTTATAGACACGTTTATATCTCAACGTAGCTCAGTTTATATCAGTTTTAGCTATAGTGACAACGATAGGAATAACCTGTAAAATAGAGTTACTATCTAATCTTACATCTACAGTGTAATTACAGTGTAGTTGGTTTATAGTGACTTCATATCACAAAGTGTGACAGTCCAATATCTTGTGATATTTGCAAAACATATTCATAACAGACAAGTAAGCAATTTGTCTGCTCAGAGTTGGGTCAACTCTACAGTATCAGAGTGAACGGTAACCACAAGGCTAATGAATTGATCATTTGTTTTAAAAAGGAGGATAAAATACTGTGTGCTTGAACTGAGTGCTTTATTTGTAGTGATCATGCTTTTGGTAATGTCATCATCTTATTGTTGCTCAGATATATTTGTTACTATAGAATGTAAATTGACACCTGTTGTTTTCTAGAATTGTAATGTCGTTTTCTGTTACTGCTTGCTCAGTGACCAAACAAACCCAAAATGTGTGTGTGTGTGACTGGTTCCCAACTTGCTGCCTATTTATTCCAATACTGTAGTTTCCCTGCCATTTAAGGGGGATGTGTAGTGAAGTTGGCCCGTTTCCAGCTGTTCCTTTGCCAAAAACCACATATCAAAGTGTCTTTCTGGCACGCAGTCAGTTTCTGTGTTTCTCCTGCCAAAAAAAGGAAAATGAAATCACTACTTCACTCTTTGGGTTTGAGCCACGGGGGAATCTCGGCAGACTGATTGTGACGTACTGTAGGTGGAAAGAAGCTTGGGTAAGGATCTTTCTGTGGGAAGAGCCATGTTATTTGTCCACCAATAACATTGATGTACATTTTGCGTGGACAGCTGCCAGTGCAATTGCAATGAAAGACAGAGTCCCAGTCATCCAGGACTATCTGCCTTGAGACCAACACAGAGCTTCACACATGCACATGTCCATCTAGGAGTTTATTTGCGCTTAATATTTACACCTCTTGGCGTGAATGTGTGCTGAATGAGCAAGTTGGCAACTTGCCCCCAGAATGGAATCAAGACAGCTATTGGATAACTATTTTCCCGACTGGGCTCCCGAGTCGGTTGCATGTTTTGCATACACCGGCACACAGCATGTGTCATGTAGCCTACATTTACATGTAAATTCTTTCACCAGACTATTTTAGATCCATGCCAAAGAGCTGTTTCCTGCCTATCACTCCTCTCTTACCCAGACAATGGCTGGATTGTACAACATTTAATTAAATCCAATTTTATTGGCTGTGTATTGTTATCGCAGGGGCAGCGAAACGCAGTATACCTAACATTTCAAAAACAATACACACAAATAAATTAATAAATTAATAAATATCAGAACGAGCAATGTCAGAGTCCGGAATATACTCTATACAGCGGGTGAAATAAGTATTGAACACGTCACCATTTTTCTCAGTAAATTTATTTCCAAAGGTGCTATTGACATTACATTTTCACCAGATGTTGGTAACAACCCAAGTAATCCATACATACAAAGAAACCAAAACAAATATGTTCAGAAATTAAGTTATGTGTAATAATGTGAAATGACACAGGGAAAAAGTATTGAACACATGAAGAAAGGGAGGTGCAAAAAGGCATGGAAAGCCAAGACAACAGCTGAAAACTATCAGTAATTAAAAAGCAATCCAGCCCCCTGTCAGTGCAAATTAATATCAGCTGGTTCAGTCCCAACTGATGGCCTACAAAAAGGTCTCATTGCCAAGGTGTCACACAAGACACATCTCATGATGGGTAAAAGCAAAGAGCTGTCTCAAGACCTTCGCAACCTAATTGTTGCAAAACATAATGATGACATTGGTTATAGGCGGATTTCTAAGCTTCTGAATGTTCCAGTGAGCACTGTTGGGGCCATAATACGGAAGTGGAAAGACAATCATTTCACCATAAATTTGCCTCGACCAGGTGCTCCTCGCAAGATTTCTGACAGAGGAGTGAAAAGAATAATCAGAAGAGTTGTCCAAGAGCCAAGGACCACTTTTGGAGAGCTTCAAAAAGACCTGCAATTAGCAGGTACTGTGGTCTCAAAGAAAACAGTAAGTAATGCACTCCACCGCCATGGCCTGTATGCACGCTCACCACGCAAGACTCTATTGCTGGAAAAAAAGCATGTTGATGCTCGTTTAAAGTTTGCTGCACAACATTTGGAAAAGCCAATGAAATACTGGGAGAATATAGTGTGGTCAGATGAGAGCAAAATTGAACTGTTTGGATGTCGTAATACACATCATGTTTGGAGGAGAAATGGCACTGCACATCACCGTAAAAACACCATACCAACAGTGAAGTTTGGAGGTGGGAACATCATGGTGTGGGGCTGCTTTTCAACAAATGGTACTGGCAAACTTGGGAAAATATGGGCAAATTTACCGAGACATTCTTGACAAAGATCTGCTGCCATCTACCAGGATGATGAAAATGAAACAAGGGTGGACATTTCAGCAAGACAATGATCCCAAACACACAGGCAAGGAAACTCTCAATTGGTTTCAAAGAAAGAAAATAAAGCTGCTAGAATGGCCCAGCCAATCACCTGACTTAAATCCCATTGAAAATCTATGGAAAGAACTGAAGATCAAGATTCATAGAAGAGGCCCACGGAACCTTCATGATTTGAAGACTGTTTGTGTGGAAGAATGTGCCATAATCACACCAGAGCAATGCATGCGACTAGTTTCTCCATACAGGAGGCGTCTTGAAGCTGTCATTACCAACAAAGGCTTTTGTACAAAATATTAAATACATATCAGTAAGTGTGTTCAATACTTTTTTCCTGTGTCATTTCACATTATTACACATAACTTAATTTCTGAACTTATTTGTTTTGGTTTCATTGTATGTATGGATTACTTGGGTTGTTACCAACATCTGGTGAAAATGTCATGTCAAAATCACCTTTGGAAATATATTTACTGAGAAAATTGGTGACGTGTTCAATACTTATTTCACCCGCTGTATATACACAGTGCCTTGTGAATATACTGTATATATACACAGTGTCTTGTGAATATACTGTGTATATACACAGTGCCTTGTGAATATACTGTGTATATACACAGTGTCTTGTGAATATACTGTATATATACACAGTGTCTTGTGAATATACTGTGTATATACACAGTGCCTTGTGAATATACTGTATATATACACAGTGCCTTGTGAATATACTGCATATATACACAGTGCCTTGTGAATATACTGTATATATACACAGTGTCTTGTGAATATACTGTGTATATACACAGTGCCTTGTGAATATACTGTATATATACACAGTGCCTTGTGAATATACTGTATATATACACAGTGCCTTGTGAATATACTGTATATATACACAGTGCCTTGTGAATATACTCTGTATATACATAGTGCCTTGTGAATATACTGTATATATACACAGTGCCTTGTGAAATTATTCAGACCCCTTGACTTTTTCCACGTTTTGTTAGGTTAAATTGTTTTTTTTCCTTCATCAATTTACACACAATATCCCATAATGACAAAGCAAAAACTGTTTTTTAGACATTTTACTAATTTATAAAAAAAAAAAAAAACTGAAATACACTTGCATAAGTATTCAGACCCTTTACTCAGTACTTTGTTGAAGCACCTTTGGTAGCTATTTCTGCCTTGAGTCTTCTTGGGTATGACACTACAAGCTTGACACACCTGTATTTGGGGAGTTTCTCCCATTCTTCTCTGCAGATCCTCTCAAGCTCTGTCTGGATGGATGGGGAGCATTGCTGCACAGCTATTTTCAGGTCTTTGGCTGGGCCACTCAAGGACATTCAGAGATTTTTCCCGAAGCCACTCCTGCATTGTCTTGGCTGTGTGCTTAGGGTTGTTGTCCTGTTGGAAGGTGAACCTTTGCCCCAATCTGAGGTCCTGAGCGCTCTGGAGCAGGTTTTCATCAAGGATCTCTCTGTACTTTGCTCCGTTCATCTTTGCCTCAATCCTGACTAGTCTCCCAGTCCCTGCCGCTGAAAAACATCCCCACAGTATGATGCTGCCACCACCATGCTTCACCGTAGGGATGGTGCAAGGTTTCCTCCAGATGTGACGCTTGGCATTCAGGCCAAAGAGTTCAATCTTGGTTTCATCAGACCAGAGAATCTTGTTTCTCATGGTCTGAGAATCTTTAGGTCCCTTTTGGCAAACTCATAGCGGGCTGTCATGTGCCTTTTACTGAGGAGTGGCTTCCGTCCAGCTACTCTACCATAAAGGCCTGATTGTTGGAGTGCTGCAGAGATAGTTGTCCCTCTGGAAGTTTCTCCCATCTCCACAGATGAACTCTAGAGCTCAGAGTGACCATCGGGTTCTTGGTCATCTCAAACCTCAAACCTTCCATTTAAGGCTGATGGAGGCCACTGTGTTCTTGGGGACCTTCAATGCTGCAGAAATGTTTTAGTACCCTTCCCCAGATCTGTGCCTTGACAGTTGTAGAAGCATGTCAACGATGATCGATGGAAACAGGATGCACCTGAGCTCAATTTCGAATAATACATCAAATCAAATCAAAGTTTATTTGTCACGTGCACCGACAACAGTTGTAGACCTTACAGTGACATGCTTACTTACAAGGCCTAACCAACAGTGCAGTTTAAGTAAAAAATGTATTATGTAAACAATAGATAAGTAAAGAAATAAAAAAAACTGTAAAATGACAGTAAAAAATATATACACAGGTGGTACCGGTACAGACACAATGCAAATAGTCCGGGTAGCCATTTTATTAGCTGTTCAGGAGTCTTATGGCTTCGGGGTAAAAGCTGTTGAGAAGCCTTTTGGACCTAGACTCTGTGCTACGGTACCGCTTGCCATGCAGTAGCAGAGAGAACAGTCCATGACTGGGGTGGCTGGAGTCTTTGACAATTTTTAGGACCTTCCTCTGACACCGCCTGGTATAGAGTTCCTGGATGGCAGGAAGCCCCAGTGATGTACTGGGTCGTACGCACTACCCTCTGTAGTGGCTTGAAGTCGGAAACCGAGCAGTTCGCGTACCAGGCAGTGATGCAGCCAGTTAGGATAGATAAATACTTTATTGATCCCTGAGGGGAAATTTCTTTGTCAAGCAGCTACGAAAAAACACAGGGCATGTGTTTTAGTATGTGAGCAAAGGGGGGGGGGTGGGGCAGCCGTCAGGGTGTGTGGCCTGGGGAGCTGGAGGGAAGGTGGGCAGGGCCAGTATCGAACCGGTTAAAAAATTGGTTCAGCTCACTGGCTCTGTCCTGGGTCCCCTCCGTCTGCCCACTGTTTGACTTTTTGAAGCCTGTGATATTTCTCATACCATTCCACACCTCTCTCACCTGGCTCTGCCCCATCTTCTCCTTATACCCTCTCTTCCCCTCAGCAATCCACAACTTCAGCTTCCTCTGGACGCATTTCAATTTGTCCCTGTCCCCCTCCTTGAAGGCCGTCTTCTTCTCATTCAGCAGGGCTTTCGGGTCGCTGGTGACCCAGGGTTTATTATTTGCAAAACAGCGTACCTGTATATAGTCCGTTATGCAGTCTGTAAATCCATCAATGTCCTCCCCATGAGCCACACAGAGCACATCCCAGTCTATTGTCTCAAAGCAGTCCTGTAGGGCCACATTCACCTCCGGGGACCATCTCCTAATGGTCCTAGTGGTCGCTGGCTGCTGTTGGACCATAGGCCTGTAGAGTGGGGTGAGGTGGACAAGGTTGTGATCCGATCTACCGAGGGGAGGGAGTGCAGTGGAGTTGTATGCATCCTTCACATTAGCATATAAGTCCAGAGTTTTATTATTCCTGGTTGGGCATTTCACAAACTGTTTGAACGTGGGCAGCGTTGAAGAGAGAGATGCATGGTTAAAATCCCCCGAAATGGCAAAGAAGGCACTGGGATGCGCTGGTTGTAACCTCGCGATAACAGAGTGAATGACGTCACACACTGTGTTTGTGTCAGCGGAGGGCGAGATGTAAACAATAACAGCAATGGCCACCGTGAATTCCCTCGGCAAATAGTAGGGTCTCAGGCTAACGGCTGTTGTTAACTAATAAAGTCAGCCACCCTCCCTTACTCTTACCGGAAGAAGCGCTATCCCTGTCCGCTCTGATGGTCTGGAAACCGCCGATAGTGACGTTCTCTATGGGGATTATCATTCAGCCATGTCTCTGTGAAGTACAGTAGACTAGCTTCCTTTTAGTCTCTTTGTCCACGGACCAGACCCTCCAGCTCGTCCACCTTGTTATGTAGCGATCTCACGTTGCCCATAATGATAGACGGTATAGCCGGCTTGTACTTACTCAGCTTTGCCTTACACCTCCGACCTGCCCTGCATCCACGCCATCACCTTTTCAACTCATCCGGAATATCAAACTTTTCCCTCTGGTGCAATAGCTCTGAGTGTGCTAAATCCAGGAGCTGGGTTCGGTTGTACATATTTGAGGACTTGCGTGTACGTTCGGCGCTGTGAAAAAAAAAAAGTGCTAAAAAGGACAGCTAAAACCTTTGTAAAACAGTAGCACTCCATAAGCCTGAACTATTATAGCTCAACTGTTGCAAAAAAAAACGAAAAACATACTAAAACAACAATTAACGCACAAACAATGGGAGCTGCTTAACAGGCGACCACACAGGGCAGCACCAAGCTGTCGATGTTGCAGCTGTAGAACCTTTTCAGGATCTGAGGACCCATGTCAAATCTTTTCAGTCTCCTGAGGTGGAATAGGCTTTGTTGTGCCCTCTTCACGACTGTCTTGGTGTGTTTGGACCATTCTAGTTTGTTGGTGATGTAGACACCAAGGAACTTGAAGCTCTCAACCTGCTCCACTGCAGCCCAGTCGATGAGAATGGGGGCGTGCTCGGTCCTCCTCCTTTTCCTGTAGTCCACAATCATCTCCTTCGTTTTGATTACTTTGAGGGAGAGGTTGTTGTCCTGGCACCACACGGCCAGGTCTCTGACCTCCTCCCTATAGGCTGTCTCGTTGTTGTCCGTGATCAGGCCTACCACTGTTGTGTCATCTGCAAACTTAATGATGGTGTTGGAGTCGTGCCTGGCCATACAGTCATGGGTGAACAGGGAGTACAGGAGGGGACTGAGCATGCACCCCTGAGGGGCCCCAGTGTTGAGGATCAGCGCGGCAGATGTGTTGTGTCCAACACTTACCACCTGAGGGCGGCCTGTCAGGAAGTCCAGGATCCAGTTGCAGAGGGAGGTGTTCAGTCCCAAGATCCTTAGCTTAGTGATGAGCTTTGAGGGCACTATGGTGTTGAACGCTGAGCTGTAGTCAATGAATAGCATTCTCAAGTAGGTGCTCCTTTTGTCCAGGTGGGAAAAGGGAGTGTGGAGTGCATTAGAGATTGCATCATCTGTGATTCTGTTTGAGCGGTACGCAAATCGGAGTGGGTCTAGGGTTTCTGAGATAATGGTGTTAATGTGAGCCATACATTTGCAAACATTTCTAAAAACCTATTTTTGCTTTGTCTTGTGTAGATGGATGAGGGAAAACATTTATTTAATACATTTTAGAATAAGGCTGTAACGTAACATTTGGAAAAAAGGAAGGGGTCTAAATACTTTCCAATTGCACTGTGTGTATATGTATATATACAGTGGGGAGAACAAGTATTTGATACACTGCCGATTTTGCAGGTTTTCCTACTTACAAAGCATGTAGAGGTCTGTAATTTTTATCATAGGTACACTTAAACTGTGAGAGACGGAATCTAAAACAAAAATCCATAAAATCACATTGTATAATTTTTAAATAATTAATTTGCATTTTATTGCATGACATAAGTATTTGATCACCTACCAACCAGTAAGAATTCCGGCTCTCACATACCTGTTAGTTTTTCTTTAAGAAGCCCTCCTGTTCTCCACTCATTACCTGTATTAACTGCACCTGTTTGAACTCGTTACCTGTATAAAAGACACCTGTCCACACACTCAATCAAACAGACTCCAACCTCTCCACAATGGCCAAGACCAGAGAGCTGTGTAAGGACATCAGGGATAAAATTGTAGACCTGCACAAGGCTGGGATGGGCTACAGGACAATAGGCAAGCAGCTTGGTGAGAAGGCAACAACTGCTGGCGCAATTATTAGAAAATGGAAGAAGTTCAAGATGACAGTCAATCTCCCTCGGTCTGGGGCACCATGCAAGATCTCACCTCGTGGGGCATCAATGATCATGAGGAAGGTGAGGGATCAGCCCAGAACTACACGGCAGTACCTGGTCAATGACCTGAAGAGAGCTGGGACCACAGTCTCAAAGAAAACCATTAGTAACACACTACGCCGTCATGGATTAAAATCCTGCAGCGCACGCAAGGTCCCCCTGCTCAAGCCAGTGCATGTCCAGACCCGTCTGAAGTTTGCCAATGACCATCTAGATGATCCAGAGGAGGAATGGGAGAAGGTCATGTGGTCTGATGAGACAAAAATAGAGCTTTTTGGTCTAAACTTCACTCGCCGTGTTTGGAGGAAGAAGAAGGATGAGTACAACCCCAAGAACACCATCCCAACCGTGAAGCATGGAGGTGGAAACATCATTCTTTGGGGATGCTTTTCTGCAAAGGGGACAGGACAACTGCACCGTATTGAGGGTAGGATGGATGGGGCCATGTATCGCGAGATCTTGGCCAACAACCTCCTTCCCTCAGCAAGAGCATTGAAGATGGGTCGTGGCTGGGTCTTCCAGCATGACAACGACCCGAAACACACAGCCAGTGCAACTAAGGAGTGGCTCCGTAAGAAGCATCTAAAGGTCCTGGAGTGGCCTAGCCAGTCTCCAGACCTGAACCCAATAGAAAATCTTTGGAGGGAGCTGAAAGTCTGTATTGCCCAGCGACAGCCCCGAAACCTGAAGGATCTGGATGGAGGAGTGGGCCAAAATCCCTGCTGCAGTGTGTGCAAACCTGGTCAAGAACTACAGGAAACGTATGATCTCTGTAATTGCAAACAAAGGTTTCTGTACCAAATATTAAGTTCTGCTTTTCTGATGTATCAAATACTTATGTCATGCAATAAAATGCAAATTAGTTACTTAAAAATCCTACAATGTGATTTTCTGGATTTTTGTTTTAGATTCCGTCACTCACAGTTGAAGAGTACCTATGATAAAAATTACAGACTTCTACATGCTTTGTAAGTGGGAAAACCTGCAAAATCGGCAGTGTATCAAATACTTGTTCTCCCCACTGTATATGTGTGTGTGTGTGTATATACACACTATATATGTATATATATTGTTTGTGTGTATATACTGTATATGAATAGGAAAGGTATGTACATCAGTTATATAGGATGACTAGAATATAGTATATACGTATGAAGTGGGTAAAACAGTATGTAAACATGATTCAAGTGGCCAGTACACTCTTAGAGAAAAAGGGTTCTTCGGCTGTCCCCATAGGAGAACCCTTTGAAGAACCCTTTTTGGTTCTAGATAGCACCTTTACTTCTTAGAGTGTAGGGCAGCAGCTAGTAACAATGAGTAAGTTCAAGGCAGGGTGTTGGGCGGAGGCCGGCTAGTGGTGACTATTACAATGAAAAGGCATGGCCTCCCTGCAATTGTATGAACAACAAGTTATTCCAGTTTGGGCAATGTAGATACACTTCATATGCTTACTAAGTACCGCCTCTTCAGCTCAGTCCTTACGGAGAATAATTATGGAAGTGAGTCTCACTGTGTCCTTTCTAGGAAATGCATTTCTAGGGCTGTTTCTGAAATTTCCCAAGTATTTTAATGGTGCTTTAAAGGAATTAATAGCAATGAGACATGATCAATGTTATGTGCAAACAGAGAACAACGATAATGGATAATTGGCAGTGAAAGGCCAATATCCGCAAGAGAGAGCTAGCTGGAGCCAGTAAACAAAATAATTGTATCGACAGGCAGAATTTCATTTCAGAAGTCATATAACATCTATGTGTGTGTCATTCACCCCTATAGCAGAGTAGTCTTACAGTTGCAACAGCTGTGCAAGGTTTAGTTGTTTGTTACGTGGGAGATATACTAAGATCACCATTGATTCAGAAGCCAGAGTGCTGGTGTCAGAACCTAGAGAACTAAGCACTAGCAAAACTGCAATGGCCATTGCTGGTGCTGCACTAGAGAGAACCTCTCAAACTGAATTAGTTACATCTCCTTTAAAGTTGTTGATGGCTTTCCAATTACATAAACCTTAATCTCTGATTAACTTTCTTATTGGAAGTACTTGGCTGGTTTACTCTTCTACATGTTCAACATAGTTAATCTGGAACGTATAGTCTCAACACTCTTACTGACAGTTGTGGCTGCTTTGCGTGATGTATTGTTGTCCCTACCTTCTTGCCCTTTGTGCTGTTGCCTGTGCCCAATGTTTGTACCATGTTTTGTGCTGCTGCCATGTTGTGTTGCTACCATGTTGTTGTCATGTTGTGTTGCTACCATGCTGTGTTGTTGTCTTAGGTCTCTCTTTATGTAGTGCTGTGGTGTCATGATGCGTGTTTTGTCCTATATGTTATTTTGAGTAGCAGCCCCGTCCCCGCAGGAGGCCTTTTGACTTTTGGTCATTGTAAATAAGAATTTGTTCTTAACTGACTTGCCAAGTTAAATAAAGGTAAAATAAAACAACTGAAATCCTGACTGCCTCAATCGTAGGTTGACTTCCACGTCACTCTATTTCCCTACATGGCTCAAGGGAGAGTACAATGCTGCTCTTGATAGCAGTGTTGGAGGGGGAGAGCCTTGTTGATAGCCTAGTGTTAGCCTATCATTCAGACATGAGCACAGACCACAGTCAATCCATCCGTCCATGTATTTTCAGTCCCATTGATTTACCATGCTTTTGCTCTGAAAAATGAGTAAAAACTGGCTTGCACTTTCATTCCATCAGGAGTATTTAGAAGTGAATAGTCAGTAGGTTACTACCTGTGTCAGCATTTAAAAAATGGCTGAATATGGGTGCTTGATTGAAAACTCCCCTAAATTCCTCTAAACTTAATAATAAGGAGATTACGATTATTCTGAAATTCATTGCTGGTTTTGCTAATCAGATTTGAGATTTGGGCCCCATTCTGAATGGATTGTGGAAGAGGTTGGGGGAAAGTGCATGTGACACTTCCCGAATGATCTTGTTGTTAGTGTAATGGGCTCAATCGAAGCAGTGTTATTCTCTCAAGAGGTAATACTTGGAGGAATGTGACAGAATAACACATACTGGTAATCAAGACCAGCACTATTGACAAGCTTTTATACCTTATCTGGTCTGCAAAAGGCCTCTAATGTCCAACTGTATTCTAAGAAAAAAGGAGATGTCAAGATGTGGTCCGTAGTCTTTGATATGTTGGAGAGATCCCTACACACTTCCAAACTCAACTAGCTCTTTTCTGTCCAATACCAGCTTGCCGGTTAAATATACACTGTAAATTACAAACGTTACCAATGCACGATTTTAGTGCTCTGTACTGGTCTCATGCGTTCTTTAGGAGACTATAGTTGAGTATTGGAGCACCCTTTATGTGAGGCGGCAGAGACGCTTTATCACTTTGGAATTAGACCCTTACTGCTTTCCTTATCTTTTTGTCTTGTTTGTTCAGACCTCGGTCTTCCACCCTCACCCCTCCCTCAGTCTCTGTGCCATTAACTAACTAGAGGATTAACCCAACAACTCTCATCATTTGTCCCTTAACCTTCTTTTAAACTGGCTGTCCACCCATTTGGCTTCGTGGCAGTTCCATTGCTGTAGTTTCGAAGCCAAAGACATTTCAGAGGAAAGTCATATGACATTTTAAATGGGTTGCAATGGATACAGTGGTTGAATAAAGGTTGTGGTTCACATTGCGTGTAGTGTAGAGTAGTATACTGAAGTTACTCAGTTCGCCGCAGCCATTCACCACATGTGATGCAAAGTAGCTTGTTTGCGCCAGAAGGCTGAGCACAACACACATCAGTTTTGCATAACAACGATAAATGAAAATGTAATTATTATGCGATCACATACATCATAGATATAGACAACATAGATATAGACAATCGTAGATATAGACAACATGGTCCCAAAGTTGTTCATATAATAGGGATTGCGATGCAATGTTTCCTATTGACAATCAGAATGATGAATGTCCTTATTCCTCGCTCTGTCTTGCCATGTCTGCGGCAAATCAAAGGTGTTTGCCACCGGAAAAGGCATTTGAAGCAGAGAAACCACTAACACCTCGCACAATTCAATATATTTGAATCAGGAACAGCAACGACCGTGAAAGCAGTTTGCTGTTCTGCCATGGTGTGTCTCTGTAATAAAATATTTTCAAATATAGGGAAGCACATTTTGTGCAACATTTTTTTAAACCACTCAATCGTGAAGCAGTCTGTTTTAAATTGAGCTTAATCACTGGCTTATGAAACTGTATTGGGAAACATTGGGGGCTGCAAATTAGCGTAAGATAAATAATTATGGTCAATGCATTTGGGACTGTTGAGAATTCAACATGTATGTTTCGAATGTAATAGCAACACCACAGTTTTGGTCTATAGCCCATAGTCTTGTTTTATGGTTTCAGTAGACAGACAAGAGACTTGTTACCATAGTGCTATAAAAGTTGATACAATATGATACACTATATGGCCAAAAGTATTTGGACATCCCTTCAAATTAGTGGATTCGGCTAGTTCAGCCACACCTGTTGCTGACAGGTGTATAAAATCGAGCACACAGACATGCAATCTCCATAGACAAACATTGGGAGTAGAATGGCCCATTTTGAAGTGCTCAGTGACTTTCTACGTGGCACCGTCATAGGATGCCACCTTTCCAACAAGTCAGTTTGTCAAATTTATGCCCTGCTAGAGCTGCCCCGGTCAACTGTAAGTGCTGTTATTGTGAAGTGGAAACGTCTTGGAGCAACAACGGCTCAGCCGCGAAATTGTAGGCCACACAAGCTCGGTTGCAACACTCACTACCAAGTTCCAAACTGCCTCTGGAAGGAACGTCAGCTCAAGAACTGTTCGTCGGGAGCTTCATGAAATGGGTTTCCATGGCAGAGCAGTCGCACACAAGCCTAAGATCACCATGCGCAATGCCGAGCGTCGGCTGGAATGGTGTAGAGCTCGCCGCCATTGGCTCTGGAGCAGTGGAAACGCTTTCTCTAGAGTGATGAATCACGCTTCACCATCTGGCAGTCCGACGGACGAATCTGGATGCTTAGTGCCAACTGTAAAGTTTGGTGGAGGAGGAATAATGGTTCAGGCTAGGCCCCTTAGTTCCAGTGAAGGGAAAACTTAACGCTACAGCATACAATGACATTCTAGACGATTGTGCTTCCAACTTTGAGGTAACAGTTTGTGGAAGGCCCTTTCCTGTTTCAGCATGACAATGCCCCCATGCACAAAGCGAGGTCTATACACAAATAGTTTGTCGAGATCGGTGTGGAAGAACTTGACTTGCATAGAGCCCTGACCTCAACCCCATCGAACACCTTTGGGATGAATTGGAACGCTGACTGCGAGCCAGGCCTAATCCCCCAACATTAGTGCCCGACCTCACTAATGCTCTTCTGGCTGAATGGAAGCAAGTCCCCACAGCAATGTTACAACATCTAGTGGAAAGCCTTCGCAGAAGAGTGAAGGCTGTTTATAAAAGCAAAGGGGGGACCAATTCCATATAAATGCCCATGATTTTGGAATGAGATGTTTGACGAGCAGGTGTCCACATACTTTTGTAGTGTATGATGTTCTATTGCTACTATTTTGGGTCCAACAACTGCAGTGACACAGTTGCTCTCTGTGCCAGAAAAGAATGTTGCGTGAATCAATATTGAATGTCTCCCACCTCTACTAATACAACTGTTCACCTGGTGTTTATTTCTTGTCTCCTGACACACACGCCCACAGAAGTGACAAGAAGGTTCGGGACGGCGCCATCACACTGCTTTCAGCCAAGCATGGGGACTTGATAAATCAATGTCCAATTTTGTTTTTCACGGAATCTCCGTGTGGATATTGGTTAGGCTATAATTAGGCTGGGGAAATGTTAGCTAAGTTGAGGTGAGTGCTGCTCATGATAATTTATCAGAACATTGTGCCAACATGTACTGTAGTTTGATTTTGCTCTTCAGTCGTTTAGCAACCTAGGCCTGTGACTTCACTGACTCGTCTCAGTCAATGTGATTGTGTTTCCCTGAATCTCTGATAGTATAGGCTATTTGGTTAATTGGTTTCTGACTGGGGAAAATATGTGGAGGTGGTATAGCTCGTCTATTCGTTTGCTCATCTATCACTGATCAGAAACTTTTAGCGTGCAATAATGTAGCCCAAATCAACTCTAAAACTATTATTTTGCCCGACCGCGTATAGACAACTCCAAATCCCAACAGAGGTTGTGAAATATGAACATGAGACTGCTTTTGAAAATAGGATTTGCTATTATTTTCTATCTGGAAAAATATGATTTGTATTTTATTCTGTTATATTCCATTATTCTTACTACAAAATATGTGTGTTGACTGTGATCGGGGTAGGTGTGTCTTGTCTGCTTAATGAACAAAATAATGAACTATTGATTTAATTCATTTGGGATGTAACATAATTCAACTCAAAATATGCCATTCTAATTGTTTTGAAAATACATTTTTTTTGTCTTATAGTGTTATAATGTGTTGCAGAATACCGCGAATCCTATTTGAAAGCAGTATATTTTTGAATGAGTAGAGAAGCACAGTCATCGTGAAAACTATCACGATGACTGGAGTCATAGGCCTATGGTCAAAAGCAGTGCAGTGCATATGGTATAGGCCAGGGTGTCATTCCAGAGGCAACCTAGTCTGTTCAACACCTGCTTGGAGAATTTGTCTTCATAGCCCTGTCAGTGTGTGCTATTGTTTCTAGAGCAACGTGTGTAAAGCTTATCTTTGTTCTGACCTAGATGTGACCTCAATCAAAATGGAGACCTTTCCCCCTTATAACATGTCGTCTTTCTAGCTTACATACATACATGCCAGGTTTACTAAAATCATTATTATTATAATGTTTTACATAGAAGCAACTACAGTGCCTTCAGAAAGTATTCACACCCCTTGACTTTTTCCACATTTTGTTATGTTACAGCCTGGATTTAAAAGTTGCTTACCTAGAAAACAGTGAGTTCCTGAGTTACAGTTTTGACTTAAATTTACTTGAAAATCTATGGAAAGACCTGAAAATGGTTGTCTAGCAATGATCAACAACCAATTTAACAGAGCTTGAAGAATTTTGAAAAGAGTAATGGGCAAATATTGTACAATCCAGGTGTGAAAGAGCTCTTAGAGACTTACTCAGAAAGACTCACAGCTGTGGTCTCTGCAAAAGGTAATTCTAACGTATCGACTAAGGGGTGTGAATACTTATTGTATGTAAATTCGATATTTCTGTATTTCAATAAATGTAAAACAATTTCTAAAAACATATTTTCACTTTGTCATTATGGAGTATTGTGTGTAGGTGCCAGAAATGGCTTTTCTCCCTATGAATTGCTGTCCGTGTGACTTATTTGAGTACAGTACAAAAAGGTCTTAGTCATCCTGAAAATACTCAGAGTAACTTTTATTAGACAAATTGCATACTGGTCAGGCAAATTGGGGCTGTGTCATGGATTTTATATTTGAATTTCTGACAGAAAATAATATGTTCCATGAATAGGGTGCCTTTTGTGTCCTTCATCCATTATGTGTGCAAATGTTGGTAAACACTCAATTTAAACAGTTGGATAACATACATATATCTAACTAAATGGAAATAAACGAAACCATTCCAATAGCATTGTGTTCTCATTAAAGTATGTTCTTTGTTTTCTCCGAAAATCACAATTTTGTCTTGTCTCACGCCATGTTTGCGAGCTGAGCTCTTGTTTTAATGTTAACTATTTATTAAAAAAACAACATTGAACGTCTATTAGTACAATCATAGTGTAAAAGCAGGTGAGCAGAACACGTCGATCCTGTTACTCATAGAAAGATAGGCTTGTTTACATTTTTTGTTAAGCTTGCATTCAATTGCCCCTCCCTGTTGCACACAACCAACTTCCATTCCCCCGGTCACAAGGAAGGAGAGTTATGGCTGATTTAAGATACAATTGCCAACCATGTTACGGTGAACCCTGTTACGGTCAACCCTGTCACTTAATTGAAACTGAGTGGCTGGCGATCCTACTTCTCTAGAGCCCTCTTCCTGACAGCTAAAGGTCAGAAGCTTCTCCGCATGTACAGGATTCTCTACTTTACGCACCGTCTCTGCTCTACTTGTTCCGCTACTCAGAGAACAGGCTTCTCTGGCGAATGGTGCTCGTTTAATAAAGCTAGATCAAAGCTGGATCATTGTCTGCAAGATCACATAATGACAGTATTCTACATAACATAACCAAATATAATAGCACAGTTTTAACAGTACTGTAAGACAAAAAATACCACCTCATCTATTATAAGATTTGATTATGATTGTGCAAATGGTCGTATTTTTCTCTCGTGGCCAAAACTCAACAGCGCGCGCCACTAGGCAAAATATGTATAAATATACACAGGTATGCTACAGTTTTCTATATAGCCTAGCTAATTCAAAACACTGTAGACTACTTCGAAACAACACTGTAGCCCAGGGTTTCCCAAACTCGGTTATGGCTCGAGTTTGGGAAGTAGAGGTAAAGAAACATGCGCAGAACGTGATTCGGATCTTCAGATCTAGGTGGCGGGGGCGGTTGCCTAGGTATCAGCAGCCTCGGACTAAATAAAATGGTCACTTTTAATTTAATTTAACACTTCATTTAACCTAATTTAACCTATTGATGTCTTCTTTGTGACAAAATGTAAAAATTAGGTGAAATAAATAGTTTTTTGGGGGCCAAAATGACATTACCCACAAGCCTCTATTTGTGGAATGACACTTATGTGTGTCATTATATTTCTATCTTTTCAACCATCTAAGATAACAGTTGATTTGTATTCTCCGGTCAACAAAAACAGATTAGCTTATTCCCTAATTCAATCATGTGTTCATTTCAATCAATGTTTTCTTTGAAAGCATTAAAACGTTGGTCTAACAGAGCTGGAAATATACAGAGAGAGAAATATAGAAGACCATCTAGCAACTATATGTAACATACTTGTAACTATCACATTTTTTACAGTTTTCACACGATTTCACTTACTCTTTGAACACTTTTTGAATTTGTCACATCAACTGAATCCAGCATGTTGTAGACTGTCTGCTAACCAACATGTGAAACAATGTTGAAGCAGTGGCAGTGCCTTGTCTCACATGTGTTTGTCTCTTTCCCATAGGCCCTGGTAAATCCCTTCCAGTGAGGTCCACATAGAGAGATCTTCAGCCACTAGTTCCTAAGTACGGCTCTCACATGGACTCTGTTAAGTTGTGAGTCTTCACTGGTCTTCCCTGCACTGAGAAACTGCACAAGAGACTTCCGGCTCGGGAGCTGTGGACAGTGTCAGAGTGCATGTCTCATCGCTCTAAGAACTCTTCCCGCTCTTCAAGGACCTACCTGACCTACCCGTCAAAAGAGCTCTCCAGCCGCTGGTCAGGCCTTCTATATCAGCCCCTCCGCATCAGGACTTAGAGAGGTGGCAGCCCCCACCGGCCCCTGTGACTGGAGCTGTTCGGGGGGAGGGGGAGGGGAAGGAGACCACTGACTGGTGCATCGCTTTCCCTTGAGATGAAGCTTCAAGCTGTGATGGAGAACCTTCACAGGCAGCAGAGGGCCAAGTTGCTGATGGAACTGGAGCAGCAGCAGCAGGGAGGCTCTCCGCAGGGTCACGGCCGTACCTCCGCCGGCATTGGGGGCGAGCTGATGGGAAGCCCCGTCCCCGAGTCTGAGCACGCCCAGATGGCAGCGCTGGCAGCCATGAGAGCAGAGGCAGCAGGGCTGCAGAGGGCCTCAGACAGCCCCACTTCAGAGCGCAGCATTGAGGAGGAGGATGACGAGGAGGATGAGGAAGGAGAGGAGCAGTACAAGGATATGATGGGATCTGTGGAGGAGGAGCAAATGTGAGTAGGACTGCCTCGTTAATCAACCCTGTTGTCTTCATTTCACCTTGAATGTTTGACTGGGTGCTTTGCTCTGGTCTCGGGTTCTGTCTGATCTTTGTTAACTTGTAATGGGTGAGCATTTCATACACATTTCCTCAATCTTTACCATTTAGCCTAGCCTATATAATGCAACACCTTTATACACTGTATACTGTGTTAGCTAGCTTTCCATTAAAATAATAATTGCCCTTATGTGATTTCACATGACTGCTTACCCAAGTGCACCAGTATACCACGTGTATATACCATTTTGTGTACAGTGTTGTAACATGCGGATGGCGTGGCTTTTCTCTCGGCTGCAGAAAGCAGAAGTGGGATGAGGAGGACTTTGAGGGGGAGATGGAGGAGGACTACGAGGACGAGCGGGAGGCGGTGGCCCCAGGGAAGGGCGTCCTGCTGCTGCCCCACCGCCACCTGCACCCCCATTCCCAGCTGCTGAAGCCAGCCAGGCCCAGCTCCGACCAAGACCAGGAGCCCCGAGTGGCCGTCCTCCCCCCACACGGATCCCACAGCCAGATGGGTGGCCTGGACCATGGAGACTGGACCTACGAAGAGCAGTTCAGACAGGTAGGACTCAGGAGGGGACGGCAGGTAGCCTAGCGGTTAAGAGCTCTGGGCCAGTAACCGAAAGGTCCAGATGATTAGGTAAAAAATCTGTCGTTGTGCCCTCGAACACGGCACTTAACCCTTATTGCTCCTGTATACTCTGGATAAGACAAATTACAAAAATGTAAATGTTATAGTGGGTATGTACACTCAGTAGTATGACATCATCATACACAGTAGGGTGACTTCCTGCTTACAGACATCAACAACAATGGAATTCAATATTTGCCAAGAATGCCACTATTAGCTTCAATTCGACACTCCAATTTGCACCCTCCCCCCATTGAGGTATACTCACATTGGAAAGAGTCTTGGCAAATTTTTATTCAGTTGATGTAAGCAGGAAGTCGCCTAGTTGTGTATGAGTATGTCTTATTTCGGTGTCTATCTTTAACCTTCCTTAGCGTTCTCGTGCTTACTGTAAACACTGCATTGGTTTTGATATGGTTTGGAGGACCTGTTGAAATCATTGTATAGATACAGTGGACTTGTTTTCATGTGAAGGATCTTGGTCATGAGCAGCTGTGTTCGAACGCAGTGATTGGGCTATCTTGTGGACCAGAAAGAATACACTGGGGCCACTACAGTACATTTAGTTGCTCTCAAGAACAAGCATTAACCATTTGGTACATACTGTTCATTTAAAGCTGGGACATTGCATTTATACTCCTAGCGTAAAAAATGTTTTATTTTCCGGACATGGCAAAAGCACATGTGTAGGACACAGGGCAGTCCTGCATCCACATTGTTTATGCATGTGTTTCCATTGTAGCTAATGCTAATGCATGGGTTAGCTAATGCTAAATGTTAGTTGTGGATAAATAATAGGTTTAACATGTGAATTCAATTAAAATTGCATTATTTAAACCTAAATGATATTATCTTGTGTGAAAACAACCATAAAAAACCAACCATAAAACGACTGTTTGCACTAACATGCCTAGCTGTTAGAAATCTGCACTTTTACATAAACTTTTACTGTAAAACGCTTCCACAGGGTATTTTTGGAAAATGCAAGGTAAATATTTGCTACACATATTGTCATTATTTGATTTAGACTTCGGAAGTTATCTAATAATAACACAAAAATTGTGGTAATTTATAAGGGAGTTTGTGTATTCGGTCAAATTACTGTGTAACTAGATAAAAATAAATAAAAACTCAAATATATAAGACTAATTATTTACTTTGTTATAAGATCCAATGCAACATGTGTTGAATGTGTCATGTTCTAGTATATGTTATCATGACATGTCAGTAGTTGGTTTCCACCCAATTGGCGACAGATTATGCTGTGAATATTCACATTTTTCCACCAAATTGACTTGTTGCAGATAAAAATCAGTGCGTGATGACGTAGTGCACACAAAATGTACTTTTTTCACGTGTTTTCATTTTTATTTGTCGAACGGCAGTCAAGCATCGATCATCATGTCACCAGAATAAGACCCTCAATATTTATTTGAAAGGAGCATCAAGATCACTGTGCACTTTCACCACCCTGTGAAGTTCATCATAACTTATTTCATCTGTAGCCTAACAAACTGCATGGTTTCCCGAGTCGTAGTGGGAGGACCACACACCATATCATCGAGTGACTCCAAGTTTACTTCCATACGATGGTTATTATATTAATATTTGCACATAAAGGCGTTTCCACTGCCATTTCTCGCATAATACATTTTACAGACACAAAAAGTTCCCACCATGTCAAACAAACAAATTATCTGTCGGCATTTATAAAATTGTATAGAAACTTCCTGTTTTATTTATTATTTATTTTAAACGGTATGACTTTATTCACATAAAAACTGTGGATGGAAATGTGGTTAGTGTTGCTGATCCGAGTTATATCATGATTATCCCAGAATCTAGGAATATTGTTGACAGTTATATAATCAAGAGTGCCAGGAAGGACCTTCCGAAACTCTGGAAGGAAAATAAAGAACTAAACTTTGAGTTCTAAATATATTTATTTATGTTATATAATCTGATGTAGAAGTATTGTGATGGTCTGGCATGTGCTTCTCCCTGGGGAAGAAAGGGGTTATGACTGTAGAGTTTATTTTGGGCAGGTGGGTGGAGGCAGTTGGAATGTGCCTGAGGGAGAATGATAATCTGGCCATTCTGGACCCAGACCCTCTCAGAAATGCTGCATGTCTCTATCAGTCTGTGTCAGTTGGAACCATTCCAAGCTGAAATGTGGGCCCTACCTACAAACTAGACATTCAGGTGAGCGCTACATGACAGCCAGTGTATTGCTGCCTTTAGTCAAACCTGGCCGTAAAGCCTAGGAGTGTCTATTCTCTTGGATGAAAAAAGGTCTGACTAAATTAGCCTCAATGTGGTCTGGGCCGAGTAAAGATAAAATATGTGGTCAGTAATTAATCAACATTTCTAGGCAGGTTGCCAGTAGCCTCTGATAGAATATATCTGCCGGATGCAGGAGGCAGCAGCTGAATTAAAAAAACGATTCATTGGGTGCATGTCAAATTATACCAGCGGTGGATAATGTTTTGCCAATTAAACTGATTTGCCCCTGGTATAGTGCCATTTTGAGCAGCGTTATTTTATTTGAGACCCATCCCTACCCCCTGGGACCTGTACATACACCTGCCCCCTGATATGTTTATATTGCAGAACTACCCGACCCTCTTTTTCCATTCAGAGTTGTTTACCTACTCAAACACGAGGGAGAAGCTTTTACTTCTCTATCAACCTATTGGCCTACATGTATCTGTTACTGTATCTGTTACCGTTTGACATCTGATATCACATGAGATGAGTGAAAATTAAACTGTGCTGGTTCCAGAATGGCACCCTGTTCCACATATAGTGTCCTACTTTTGTCCAGAAAGTAGTGCAATATGTAGGAATAGGGTGCTCATTCACCGGAGGCAGGGCTCTACGCTGACCTTTTTTTACAAGGAGCATGTGTGCGCATAAATTGAAAAATGTAGGCGCACACAAAGAAATTTAGGAGCAAAATGGCAAATATTTGAAAATATTAAAGCTAGAATGCGTCATTTTCCTAGGCGCACTGTTGCTCCTAAGTTCTGCTGTATAAGACCATAAGCAAACAAGGAAATGCTCATCCAGAGGCGGCGCTCCTAGTGGCCGGGGACTTTAATGCAGGGAAACTTAAATCAGTTTTATCTCATTTCTACCAGCATGTTAAATGTGCTACCAGAGGGAAAAGTACTTTTTTGGGCCTTTTAGGATTTCTAGTTCCTTAAAGTTGACTGACCACAACAGTCATTTTGTTGAAGGGGAATCTGCTGCTCTTCCACAAACGAGGCGGAGAGTGCCTCAGAAATAATCGTGTTGATCTCTCAACTGTCCATTGCCTACCCCTTCTCCCATTACACTATCACCCTCAGGCTAGAAAACTCCAAAAGCAGAAAAACCTTTGGTGTCTCTCTCCTGTATTTTTTAAATACAAACAGCACGGCAGATGGAACACAGATGGACAGTAAAGAGGGTATCTCTTTAAAAATTAATTGCACTCCCTATTATCAGGGAGTTGGCATTAAATATTGATTTGCACGCACACACATGGAATGGGGGAAGGGCGTTGACCACAGGAAATGAAGGGCGAATTGGAGCCAATACAGCAGAGTGCCACTTATTGGGATTGCTCGCCAGAACAATTCTGCTGATATAACTCCTATGCTGATGGCATTCCTTGATGTTCGCCCCTGAAATGTGTTAACAGTTTCTTCCTGACTGTTTAGTCAGCTCTCAAATGACAAAATACATGTAGCCAATAGCTAGGCCAGCCTACTTCTTGTAGTGTTAAAAGCAACTGTCATGCAGTTTTGCATTTTAGCTTATCTCAGTATTTTTCAAACAGTTATTTTCTTGGTTTAACTTGGTGTTTACCAGCTGCTGTCTATTTATTGTAACAAATACATTCTGAAACCGTTTAGCCTATAAGGATTCACTCATACAAATGTAGTCCATTGGCCTGATGTAAATTAATACAATCAAAACTTGAGCAAAGTCAGTGAAGTATTGCGTCCAGTTTACAGCATTTACTTGAGTGACCCAACCATTTTGTATAGTGCACAACAGACCATTGGAGGAGCATATGCTGAAGACCTATTGAGAAATTAAGTTGTAAACTATGCCTTAAAGTGCCCTGGGGAACCTTTGTGTCTGTTTAACACAAAGAAGGAACAGGGTTATTGGAACTTGGCATCCCACAAAAACAATGGATTGAAAACAAAAGAAACAGCGACATGGGAAGCCCTATTAAAGTCTTCCTGTTGAATCAACGAGAACTGAAGGGATGTAACTAAAGGCTGTGGGAGGGAGAGAGCAGGGAGGAGTTACAGTTTGAACAACAGCCAAGCAGTACGTGTAGTGAATACTGGCCTTTGGCTGTGAAGTAGAGTGTTGGAAAGTGTCCAGCATCTAGTTGCTGTGCAGCTGATGTCAGAACTGTGCAGCCAAGGAGATTCTGGAAATTGGCAGGCGCTCCATATGGTGTTGAAGGGGGGTAGCTAGTAGCAGGAATGTAAACAAAGATTGCATAAAGGCCAGCACTTTTTTGCATGTTCCCATATTGGTGCTGTCACTTTTTTGTATTTGGTTTGAAGGCACCTATATAGTGTTTATAGTTCTGAAGAAATACAAGGATAGGTTTTTCAGATGATTTGATTTAGGCATAACCGTGAGTTGTCTGCTAATACATTGTCAGGGAGTGGACTGAGATTATACAACTTGCATGTATTTTATTGGCTTAAAGCAATTTTAAAAAAACACAAAAGAGGTTGACATTGCTGGACTTCTCAAGCCATATATCGATCTTCTCAAGCCATATATCTACAGTTGAAGTCGGAAGTTTACATACACTTGAAGTCATTAACAAAATGTTCAACCACTCCACAGATTTCATGTTAACAAACTATAGTTTTGGCAAGTCAGTTAGGACACCTACTCTGTGCATGACACAAGTAATTCTCCCAACCATTGTTTACAGACAGATTATTTAATTTATAATTCACTATATCACAATTTCAGTGGGTAAGAAGTTTACATACACTAAGTTGACTGTCTTTAAACAGCTTGGAAAATTCCATGTCTTTAGAAACTTCTGTTAGGCTAATTGACATCATTTGAGTCAATTGGAGGTGTACCTGTGGATATATTTCAAGGCCTACCTTCAAACACAGTGCCTCTTTGCTCGACATCATGGGAAAATCAAAAGAAGTCTGGTTCATCCTTGGGAGCAATTTCCAAACGCCTGACGGTACCACGTTAATTTGTACAATCAATAGTACGCAAGTATAAACACCATGGGACCACGCAGCCGTCATACCGCTCAGGAAGGAGAAGTGTTCTGTCTCCTAGAGATTAACGTACTTTGGTGCGAAAAGTGCAAATCAATCCCAGAACAACAGCAAAGGACCTTTTGAAGATGCTGGAGGAAACGGGTACAAAAGTATCTATATCCACAGTAAAACAAGTCCTATATCGACATAACCTGAAAGGCCGCTCAGCAAGGAAGAAGCCACTGCTCCAAAACCGCCATAAAAAGCCAGACTACGGTTTGCAACTGCACATGGGGACAAAGATCATACTTTTTGGAGAAATGTCCTCTGGTCTGATGAAACAAAAATATAACTGTTTGGCCATAATGACCATCGTTATGTTTGGAGGAAAAAGGGTGAGGCTTGCAAGCCAAAGAACACCATCCCAACCGTGAAGCACAGGGGTGGCAGCATCATGTTGTGGGGGTGCTTTGTTGCAGGAGGGTTTGGTGTACTTCGCAAAATAAATGGCATCATGAGGAAGGAAAATTATGTGGATATATTGAAGCAACATCTCAAGACATCAGTCAGGAAGTTTAAGCTTGGTTGCAAATGGGTCTTCCAAATGGACAATGATCGCAAGCATACTTCCAAAGTTGTGGCAAAATGGCTTAAGGACAACAAAGTCAAGTTATTGGAGTGGCCATCACAAAGCCCTAACCTCAATCCTATAGAAAATATGTGGGCAGAACTGAAAAGGTGTGTGCGAGCAAGGAGGCCTACAAACCTGACTCAGTTACACCAGTTCTGTCAGGAGGAATGGGCCAAAATTCACCCAACTTATTGTGGGAAGCTTGTGGAAGGCTACCCGAAACGTTTTACCCAAGTTAAACAATTTAAAGGCAATGCTACCAAATACTAATTGAGTGTATGTAAACTTCTGACCCACTGGGAATGTGATTTAAATAAATAAAAGCTGAAATAAATCATTCTCTCTACTTTTATTCTGACATTTTCACATTCTTAAAATAAAGTGGTGATCCTAACTGACCTAAGACAGGGAATTTTTACTAGGATTAAATGTCAAGAATTGTGAAAAACTGAGTTTTTAAATGTATTTGGCTAAGGTGTATGTAAACTTCCGACTTCAACTGTATCTTCTCAAGCCATATATCTATCTTTGTGGATGCCCTGTGTCTTTTGTATTGCCTCATCTATACATTTCTATACAAGGCTTGAACTCTGAGGTCTCAATTTGTTTCTCCCCACCTTTTTGCTGTATGAAAGCCTAGAATGTGGCCTTGTGCAATAATACAAAGATATGTATTATTGTATTGGTGTTTCACACTACCTAGTATTTCTGAATCCACCTTATTTGAGGAGGAGGGGGTGCTTGCCAAGGCCATGCTGAGCAGCACCCCCTCCTAACACCTCCATCCTGGTCCCTCTCTTTGTCCTTTAACTCAATCTCCACAACATGGGGGAGGACAGCTGACAAGGAAAGTACAAATCAAGGGTCAGCAGAGGTTAAAGGTTCACCCATACAACCTACTGATCTGGATGGTCCGGTCACGCGACCAGGACATCTCCTTCGCTAAAGAGCCCCATGGAAAGGGCTACTGAGGGGCAGGACGTGGGCTGTCGTCAACCATTACCCTCATAGCGCAGTCCATAAATCATTCTGATTGACACTTGAGGCGCCTTACCCCAGCCCTCTGCTACACAAACAACTGAAGCCTTTCTCTCCAGACCTAACATGTCTTCTGTGCCCTCCAGATTGTCTGCCGGTCCTGTTAGGTGGCACAGGCTCTGGTTTGTTTCGTCACTCTGGCTCCTATCTCTTTCTCCATCTCTCCACCATTTAGAGACAGCATTATCACTTCATCTCCACTGGCGCTAAATAAATGCTTTCGCATGAATAGTCATTTGATATTTTGGGGTCTTTTTGGTTTTAATTATACTTATTAGTCTCTGACATGATACTGTAGTGTGGAAAGATTCCAATCTATATAAAGGACCACTTTTGTTGTTCTTAGAACCTGTTCTTGTTTGTGCCAAGAACATTTTTCCCAACCCACTCACATTTCTGCCATGTGAAACTGCCGCTTGCTCACAGTTCTGCCCTACCGGCTTTGCCATTTATAAACATGCTACTATTCATTAGACTTTATACAACGGGTGGGTCTAATCCTGGGCGCTGATTTGGTTAAAACCGCATTCCAGCCGGTGTCTATTCCACAAGTTAACACCAGCTTCAGCTATGACTTTGAAATGCCTATTCACTCTGTTCAATCTCACTGCTCAACCCACTGTCTCATCAGCCCTGCCAGACATTTTAGAAATATGATCTCCACTTCAAACGCATCTAGGCATTATCTCCCTTTTCTTTTAGACTAGAAATTGGTTTTCAATAGCGGAGATTTGTATAAAACTTGCCGTCTATCTCTCTGACATTTGCAACATTGTTTCAATATTGAAATTAGATCTCCAGCCGTCCCATATTAATGAACATGTAGGGGTCGGAAGTCTGGACGAGACAGACAGGCAGGCATCTTTTCTCGGCCAGTCGAAATCATGAATCATGATTTATGGATATAAACAAAGAAATGTCAATAGAAAACAGATCAAATTAGTGACTGTGACGGTCACAAAGAAGTGACTGTGTTAGATGTGTTGTTGACTAGCTCCTCTGAACAACAGTGTCCTGACGAGAGAACACATTTTCTATGCCAGGTGAAATTACGCATGAATTAGCTCATTCTTCTGAATGTATCCAAATAAATGTCACTAGAAAACAACTTATGCAAATGCAGCTATTTTGCTGTTATACTGGCTTCACTGTTGGATTATATCAAGATTTGGGCTATACAGGCTAACCCGGATGTTATGTCTGTGTCTGAAACCTGGCTTAACACAAATATAAATTACTTGAATATCATTATCGATGGTTATAATGTGTTTAGGGCTGACAGAAAAGGGAGAGGTGGTGGAGTGGCTTTTTATGTTAAGAATAATCTCATTTGTTCTGTGCTAAATTCCATATGTACTCCTAAATATTTTCTATTACTTACTCTAGGGAACAACTGGGCTGTAACAGTTGTAGTAGTCTACAGGCCAACCTCTGCTGTCCTGGGTGCTCTTAGGGATCTAGCAAATTGCCTGTCCACCTTCTCATCTTCTGAATTAGTAATTTTGGGGGACCTGAACTGGGATTGGAATTCTGATTCTTCTACAAATTTTAAAGATGTGTGCAATGATCTTAACCTAACGCAACTGATTATGTCACCCACAAGGCCATATTTAAAGTATCCTGAGAAATCAACCTTGATTGATCTAATTTTAACAAATACACCTGAGGTACACTGCCTGTGGTGTTTTCTCAATTGGCATTAGTGATCATTGTCCAATTGTGTGTGTTAGAAATGTAAAGATGCCTAGAGCCAAACCTCATTTTATAAACAATAGGAATTTTAAACATTTCAATGATCTTTATTTTGGTGACTTTGATTGTATTGCTTTTATACCAGACCCTGATTTGGCTCTGAACCACTTCTTAAATGTTGTTAATTGTATTGCTGATAAACATGCACCTTTTTAAGAAACAACAAATTAAAAATAGGTCTTGACCTTGGTTCAGTCCAGAGCTATCTGAACTCATACACAACAGAGATGCTGCTTGGGTTAGAGCTGGATATACAGATTCGGGCCTAGACTGGCAGTCTGTCAGACTATTGAGAAATGTGTGTAAAACAAGTCAAACAAGCTAAATCAGATTTTATGTTAATACACTATCTGATTGTGCAGGGAATCCAGCTAAATTTAGGAATGCTGTTAAGTCACTAAAGGGGTGTGTCTCCTCTTCTCTCCCTAAAGAAATGTATTTAGATTCATTACTGATAAAACTGATATCGTTAATGTATTTAACCACCATTTTATCTCTGCTAAATATTTGAGGATATTGTAAAGTCAGCTCCTGAGAAGAGTGTTTTGGATGCTGATGGTGGAGGTCTGTTGAGTGATGATGAGGCTGTTGGCCAGGAGTTATTTTCGGAAGTTTACTGATGGAGAAATTCTGGATGCTTTGTTGTCATTGGATCGGAGAAAATTCACAGGTGCGGATAGTTTGGAGCCTGGTCTGCTTAGGTGTGCAGCTCCCTTTTATTGCTGGCTCAGTGGCCCACATTTGTAACTTAACACTTATCAGGAAGTGTCCCTAAAGCATGGAAATCAGCGTATGTGCTTCCACTCCACAAGGCTGGGGATACAAATGATCTTGACAACTATCACCCCACTTCAATACTACCTTGTTTAGCTAAGATACTTGAATCCTTGGTTAATGTACAACTTCAATCCTTTTTATCTGATATAATTTGTATTTTAAATGTTAGCCAATCAGGGTTTAGGCCTGGGCATAGTACTGCCTGGTTCCTCTCTAGGTTTCTTCCTAGGTTTTTGCCTTTCTAGGGAGTTTTTCCTAGCCACGGTGCTTCTACATCTGCAGTGCTTGCTGTTTGGGGTTTTAGGCTGGGTTTCTGTATAGCAATTTGTGACATCAACTGATGTAAAAAGGGCTTTATAAATAAAATTGATTTGCTACGGCAAAAAAAAACAGGGGTCCCTCAGGGTTCGATTCTGGGGCCTTTGCTGTTCACATTGTACATAAATGATATTGGTAGAAATTGGAAGCACTGTAATATTCATTTTTATTTCGGATGATACTGTGTTGTACTCTGTTGCACCAACTATGGCATTGCCTTCTATGTACAGTCTGGCTTTAAAGTATTACAAGAGTCATTATGGGACCATAAACTAGTACTCAACTCTAGCCAAACGAAACACATGATGTTGACTAGATTCCCTAGGTTGGATTGTAATGATCTTGTAATTACTAGTATGGATGGATCACAAATTGAGCGAGTCCCTGCTTATAAATATCTGGTCATCTGAATCGATGAAAAGTTGTCTTTTAAAACTCATGTTGGGGAACTAGGAAAAAAAGCTAATGATAAAAATGGGGTTATTTTTATAGAAATAAGTTGTTTAAGTTTAACAATAGAAAGAAGATTGTGCAGGCTACTTTAATGTCGGTTTTAGATTATTCTGATTTAATTTATATGCATGCGTCAGCCTCTGTTTTAAAACCCCTGGACTCAGTCTATCATGCAGCTATACGTTTTATTACTGCAGATGTTTTTGGAACTCATCATTGTGTGCTGTATGGAAATGTGGGATGGACCTCAGTCAGTAAGAAGAGAGTGGCATTCTCTTTTGTTTATTTATAAAGCATTTTTAAACAAAGTTCCTATTTATATTAGCTCGCTGTTGAGCTGGAGGTCTAGTGGCTACCAGACTCGCTCTCTGGACTGGTTGGTTTTGGAGGCCCGGAGGGCTTCAACTGAGCTAGGGAGGTCTGCCTTTAGTGTGCATGCCCCTGCCTCATGGAATACCCTTCAGGTGTCCTTGAAGTTAGATTCGCTGGTCTCTTTTGGTCGATTTAGAGCTTTACTAGAGGAGGAAATGTATGATACTTGTATGTGTTTTTGATTTGTTGTATTCTTTTTACTATTGTTGTGCTACTTTTGGATTATGTTCTATTTTTTTACCGTTTATTCTATTTTTCTTTTTTGTAAACGCTTCCCACAGGGCTCCCTTGTAAATGAGACCTTGGTCTGTCCAAATAAAAGTTAATAATGAACTCTCTTCAGTTCTTAGAAAATGCAGGCATTCTCATTACAAGACACAGCTTTGTTTTTGCTTCTGAGTATTTCAGTTTCAGTTTCTCAGTTCTATTAGTCATATGTACAGGATACACATGGTATACACCGTTCAACGAAACGCTTACTTGCCTGCGTCTTAATCCTTTGTTTGTGCCCCAACCCTCTGTCCATGAGGTGAATCTTGGATTTAAAGATCAGGAATTCAGTCAAGATTAAGATGTGTTGGAGCATGTTTGGCAGTGGGTTCCGTCTCAATAGGTATCAGGCTCAGAAAGGCTGAACTTGTTGAACTCAGGTTTCCAAAGAGTAAATGTCTGCTCATGCATAGATTTCTGTATTTTGTTTTGATGGTATCTCATTAAAATTATGTATGTTGTGGATTTCATTGTTGACTAGCTGGGTGGGGGTGTTGTGGTGTGAAGGCTGGTAATGTATTACTACAGTATTATATAAGGTGTAGAGGAGAGAGACAGACGGGGAAGTCAGAAACCGTTTAACTGGTTAACTGCTTTTCTCAGTGGCAGAACGACAGATGTATACCTTATCGGCTCGGGGATTTGATCCAGTAACCTTTCGGTTACGCTCCCACCCGCCAGGCTACCATGTAGTCTCCATTTCCTGTTCCTACAGCCCAGTAAAAGTTTGACATGACTTGTACAAATTATTTTCCTCTTGAGTGGAAATCTTCTCAAGAAGGCACACGGTAAAATTGATTGCTGCTATAAATCACATCTGGATAATATAGACCTAAGTAGCGTTATGATAGTTTTTTATTTTCTTTGTTGTGGAATATAATATAATAGGGCATAGCATAATATAAGGGTATTATGCTCGACACAAATAATGATTTATCTGTTTCTACACACCAACTCAAGTTGAAAAATTCACAACGGTTGGTTATTTTAATTCAATGCTAGCGTTACTGCAGTTTCTTAGTTGGAACTGTGGTTTTATATCTTTTTGAGTTCAGTGTGTATAACTGTGGTAATGAGTGAAAGGGAACAGCCAGCGCCACATTTTGTTGTCGAAGTGTCCTTGTTCACTTGACAACCATGAAAAAACGCAAAAAAAGCTATCATAGGAGGGACACAGCTAGGAACAATACGCTATTTCAATAAGAGCGATCACGTACCCATGTTCACAAACCATATCCAGAACTCCATCACACTGGTGAAGTCAAGCTGCATGTTCGCTCCCTCCCCTCCCCCTTCTGGCCTTTCCCTCCCCTCCCCCACTTTGTGTGTGTGTGTGTGTGTGTGTGTGTGTGTCAGCCCTGCCCGGAGGTGATTGTCAGGTGTAAAAGGATGGGTAAGTGTTTCATAAGCATCAGCTCGTATGACACATCAGCTCAATGCAGTTCCCTCTCAATGTCCATGTGGGGATATGGTTCAATAGCTAGGCCCAATTATGTGCTACGTGACACTTTACACGCTGTGCCATGATGATTTGCAAGGGACTCCGGGTGCTGTTGTTTTTCTTAACCCGTTTGAGTAACATTGGCTACCTGTGCTGGAAATATTCATGATATTTTACATGAAACATATTTTTTGGTGTGTGTGTTTCACCCAACAGGCAAACAACAAGCTTGACCTGCACACGGTAGTTAGTATTCACAAATTAACATGTTGCTTATCTTGTATCATTGATACAAGAGTTAAGAATGAAGAAGCATCGTAAACAGCCAAATAAACATGGCGTGCTTAACCATTTTATGTAGTTTGCACAGGCAATATATTTAAGTAGTCTCTGACTATCTGTTTGCCTATTCACATTGTAACGGTGATCGGGAGTCCCATAGGGCGGCGCACAATTGGCCCAGCGCCGTCCGGGTTAGGGGAGGGTTTGGCCGGGGTAGGCCGTCATTGTAAAATAAGAATTTGTTCTTAACTGACTAGTTAAATAAAGGTTAACTACATTTTTTTTTTATTATTACTTTCTGGGTGGATCTAAGGAAATCTGGTCTGGCAGGAAACCTGCTCACATTAAAACTCCCTGCTACTGAATGTTCCATCTAAAACGCATGCCTGCTTTTCTGCAGTAAAACTCCTCAGCAGTGACATATACTGAATGTAACCACGTTAATGCTCACCACCAACGTTCTGCTCATTGACAAAGGTCAACGCCCTATCAGTGTGTGTACTATAGATTTAGGTTGATATGTAAACCTGTAGACCCCAAACCCCACCCAACCCAGATAAACAGATGTGTTCTACTAGAGGTATGAGGCTCTAAGGAGTTCCTTGGAAAAGGATGCAGCTGTATCCAGTAATACGAGAGAGAGGGGCCCAACTAAAGGGAGTGGAGGTTGATAGAGAGAGGGGCCCAACTAAAGGGAGTGGAGGTTGATAGAGAGAGGGGCCCAACTAAAGGGAGTGGAGGTTGATAGAGAGAGGGGCCCAACTAAAGGGAATGGAGGTTGATAGAGAGAGGTGGGGGAAGGGAACCTGAATGGTGGGTTTCTCAAGTAACTTGCGTCAGGAAAGTTAACTGTTTAAAGAGATAGGAGCATGCTCTATGGCTTTGCCTAAGTTGATACTCCTTGTCAGGGAGGGTGTCGGCCATCTTGCTCAGAGTAGTTGCTGCTGCCCCTCAACCGTCTTGTTCACCCGCCATTGGTAAGCCTTACCCTTTGCTATGACTTGGCCCAGCTAATCAACTTTCCTTTGACATTAATCTCATGCCAATCTTCATTCTAAACCAGGGGCCTCAGAGTATTTTTTGCGAATGGCCCATTGTTTTTATAAGAAAATCCTATATACAGTACAGGCTCATAGTATAGCAATTACCACACCAGAATTGACTGAATTCATTGAGGTTCACATTAGATTAGATGGCTGGATACAATTGGGCCCCCGGGCAGAAATTGACCCCTGGTTAAACATTTTTTTTGTAACTTTATTTAACTAGGCAAGTCAGTTAAGAACAAATTCTTATTTACAATGTCAGCCTACCTACAGGATCAGGCCCTAGAGCAAATTAGGGATAAGTGCCTTGCTCAAGGACACAGACAGGTTTTTCACCTTCGAACCAGTGACCTTTCGGCTACTGGCCCAACGCGCTAACCACTAGGCTACCTGCCACCCTATACCTATACAAATCTCCCTATTGACTACATAGATGCTCTGTGACATCAAACAGATATGCCCTCTTGTTCATGTTTGCTGTACCTTATGTGATCTCATCTTGTCCAGACAGTTCTATTGTCAAGGCGGTTATCTTTTCCCAGGCAGGGTAGGCCTATCTCAGGAGCCTACATTAGGAATGCTGGCAGAGCAGACCGGTGTGGATTGGTTGGAAGGAAATGGAAGAACATGATGATTGCGCTGTGGTGGAGGAAGGCAGGGAGGCATGGGGGAGATCCATTACAAACTTGCGAGAGAGACTGAGGGGAGCCATTTTGAAGATTTATGGCATGCCACTCCTCAAAATGCAGGCATCCTGTAATTAAGACTCGCCTTGCCTCCAGCCCTACATTACCGCTCTCCCTGCCTAATCATCCAACCCACCCCCATCCCTCTGATAATAAGATCTTACGGCAGGTGGTGTCACTAATGAGTGCTAAATGCCACAAAGAGAATGGCCTGTTTGTGGTTACACAGCAAGAGCCTGAAAAAAGGACTACTAAATCAAGAACAAGAGTAGAGTTATACATTGTGTGCTCTGGCCGAACTGTTGTAGTGATGAACAGCCTTGTGTAGCAGGTTTATATCTATAATTTCAGGGGGAATTAGAACCCAATGATGAAAAAAATGTGTATTATTTTGCCTCAGGCATACGTTTATTGATTTGTAAGCTGCACATTTGTTTGACATCCTAGCCAGTCAAAAAATACTCTCCACAACAGCGAGTGTGAATCAGACTGTTGTGAACAATCTTCATACCCAGTTGAAGTTGACAACAGCCCACTGTGATCCACTTTTACTGGTAACTTTCTCTGAGCTTTTCCGGAGCGCTCAGCCGTAGCAGTAGGGCCACATCAGGTTTTCATCAGACCGGGCCTCCTCTCTCGACTTGATGGCATTCTAAAGCTGAGGCTGCATCCTCCATTTTGGGGCAATAATTGCTCTCAACCCCCCTTGGTAATCTGCTCCCAGCTGTAACCTGTTTTATCTCTTCCCCCTCTTCTCCCCTCCCCTCAACAGCTCTATGAACTAGATGGGGACTCCAAGAGAAAAGAGTTTCTGGATGACCTATTCAGTTTCATGCAAAAGAGAGGTGAGTGTTGTAGAAGGAGTGGCGTATGTGTCAGAGAGTACTGTACCTTTCTGTCCTTATATCTAGCAGCAATTCCAATAAATGCATTAGTACTGGGAGGCAGTGTTCTGTTCTCTAGCCAAGGGTTTCCCAACTCCAGTCCTCATGTACCCCCGAGAGTACACATTTTTGTTGTAGCCCCGGACAAGCACACCTGATTCAACTCACCAAGGGTTTTGATGATTAGTTGAAAAGTTGAATCAGGTGTGTTTGTCCAGGGTGACAATCAAAAGGTTGACTGTTGGGTGTACTTAAGGACTGGAGTTGGGAAACCCTGCTCTAAACCCCTAACTCCCGCCCCTCCCCCTTTCACGGACATACGGAACACTACTCTCAGCTTTCACCTCCATGGGTGGGTCTTTATTCATTTGGAGAGGATTGCTTTATGGTCAGCCAAGCCCTCACTGTTCCCAGTGTATCTAAAAGTACAGTGAACACGAAAGTGCATGTATTGACTTAGGATTGTATTTATGTGTATGTATAAAGTGCATGTATTGACTTAGGATTGTATTTATGTAAATGTTTAGGCTCCAGAGTTTGTATGTTGCTCCATTCAGTTAAGGTGTTTGGTTTGGTTCAGCATTCCAAGTGTGAATTGCTGCCTCAAATCATGGCAATTCCACACAAGTATATTTTATTAATGATAGTTAGACTGTATGTACAAACCGATGCAGAGAAACATCATGGAGAGTAGTCAGCAGTCACATTGTGGGTTCATGTAGTGTTTTATTCAAGCATTTCAATCAGCACAGTACATTGTATAATGTCGATACACAAATTAGTTCTACTTTGGAAATATATGGCCAACATGTTGAATGTAATAGCAATAAATAAACGTCTAGATAGTCAGTGTGACAAATTCAGTATTGGATGTTTACAGCATGTTCGTTTGCTCTCAAGGGAAAACAGGGAATTTACAAAAGACTGACAGAAGAAAATATCTTTATTTTATTTTTTTGTATAACTTTCTTTAATAATTGTTAAAGTTTTTGAAAGGATAATAAGACCCAATACCATAAAAAGAATAAAACACGACATGACATTGACAATTTATTAAGCGTTGAAGTATTGTGTGCTAAGAAAAGGTGGGACACTGTAGGAAAACAATACCCTCTACTAGAAAACTCTCAGTTCACACTCAGTTCCATAGCAACTTATCAAAAGAGAAACCTAGAAAAAGAGTAGGGTGTAACCACAGGCAGTGAGTTGTCTTTCTCCTGTCTCCAGGAACCCCTGTGAACAGGATCCCCATCATGGCCAAGCAGGTCCTGGACCTGTACATGCTGTACCAGCTGGTGACAGAGAAGGGAGGCCTGGTGGAGGTCATCAACAAGAAGCTGTGGAGAGAGATCACTAAAGGACTCAACCTGCCTACCTCAATTACCAGTGCTGCCTTTACTCTCAGGACACAGTGAGTACCAGGGGTTGTAACAAAAAATGAATTTCCAATCATTTTGTTCTGAACATTGTTCTCCGTTCCACTGTTTGGACCAGCAAAATAAAGTTCTGAACTGGTTCGAACCAAAACAAAGTAACGGTTTATATCGTTCCTTTCTTGATCTTTTTTAAACCTCTGAAATCTACTTTTTTCTTTTTACATTTACCACAACATTAAATTACTTCACCAATCAGTGCAGATAGAGCAGATTGCTATGGAGCGGGCACCAGAATTAAAATAAAAACACGCCTTACCTTTTTGTAGTTAGTAAATCCAATGTGAAACATAATAATTACAGTATCCTTAACTAGCATTAAAAAGGTTCATTCTTCTCGAATAAAAAATGTAATCTCTCTCATTTCTGAATCGTGCTTGTGCGTCAGTAGGCTACAGTAGAGTATACTTCGGAGGGGGAGAGGCAGGTAGCCTACATGAACACATACTGGCTAAGATTTTCGTTACCTGAACCAGTTCCAACCCCTGGTGATGGGCTCCCAAGTGGCGCAGTGGTCTAAGACACTGCATCTCAGTCACTACAGACAACCTGGTTCGAATCCAGACTGTATCACAACCGGCCGTGATTGGGAGTCCCGAGTTTGGCCGGTGTAGTAAATAAGAATTTGTTCTTAACTGACTTGCCTAGTTAAATAAAGGTAAAATAAAATGCATGCCCACACATACTTTGTAAACTTGTTTCAAGGTATACTTGTAATAGTTTTTAAAATGTCATATGTCATGTTCCTAATACTAACTGCAATTACGTTTTCACAGATACATGAAGTACTTGTACCCATATGAATGTGACAAGAGGAGCCTCAGCAACCCCAACGAGCTCCAGGCAGCTATCGACAGTAACCGGCGGGAGGGCCGCCGGCAGAGCTTTGGCAGCTCCCTCTTCACCTACTCCCCCAACGGGACCCCCACCATGCTGTCCTCCCCCAAGATGTCCATGCAGAACATGGGGATGAATGTAGCCACCAACGGAGCATCTCTCACTCCCATCCAGAAAATCAAGAAAGGTGTTGTTGGAGAGCAAGGGGTTTTACTCAGATATCTTTAGAGGACAATTATGCTGCATTTTTTTATTTTATTTGAATTAATAAATTTTTGGGGTTAATTCATTTCACAGATATGAATAAAGCCAACGATTGTTGGGAGGGTTCATACAGATTATCACAGAACATTTGAAGTGAACAGTAACCCATAGCATCAGACAACAGATATTTTATTTGAAATGCCACCACATCCCACACCAACACTACCCTTTTCTAAACTTCTCCGTCTCTCCTGCAGAAGAGGAGGGCGGTCAACCCCTGTCCGGCATGGGCCGCATGTCTGGGCAGCATCCTATGGCGGGTCACTCGGTGGCAGTGGTGCAGACGGCAGCGGCCCAGGCAGCCATGGCGGCCCAGGTAGCGGCTCTGGAGCAGCTGAGGGACAGACTGGAGGCAGGCGAGCCCCCAGAGAAGAAGATGGCCCTGCCTGCCGAGGAGCACCAGCGGTTGCTACAGAGAGCGTTGCAGCACAACTTGCTGGCCATGACCGCCCAGATGCCCATGAACATCCGCATCAACAACCAAGGTAAAGCCTGTTGCAATTTTAGATGCACTATAAAGGGGATTTAAGTTATGTAGATCAGGCCTCCTATTGTGAAGCAAAATTGGTGATCTTGAACTGGCCAAGTCAAACAATTGCGTATATTGACTCATTTTGCACGTACGTGCCCCAGCAGCATACAGACTCTATACGTAGGGGATTCCCTAAGTCAACAGCAGCAGTTGATCCTCTTATCAGTGTCTAGTAAAAGTACAGAATGCCGGGGAATTTGCTTTGTCTTTATTCAAATGGATTAGTACTATTTCAGGGAAACGTCCGAAAGCGATGTAACTTTTCCTCTTCAACTCTTCTTTTACGTGTTTGCTGTCTATCTAACAGTAGTTAGCGGGTCTCCACGTAAACGTAAAGGTTGTGTGTGTCTGTGCTTCAGTAGTAGGGTTGTGTTTTTGTGGTTGCGCAGATGTTTGGTTGTTCAGCAAGGCAGTTTACATAATAGGTTGTTCAGTTAGTATGTACATGTTTGGTTGTTCCGTTTGTTAGGGTTGTTCACGTTTATTCAGATATCAATTAGTACATGAAGTTTGATTGTTTAATGAATTTGTTTGTTTAGAAGTTTGTTTGTTCATAAATTAGGTTGTGCAATAAGTACATTTGTTTAGAGTGTCTTCAGAAACTATTCCTACCCCTTGACTTATTCCACATTTTGTTGTCTTACAACCTGAATTCAAATATTTTAAATTTATTTTTACTACACACAATACCCCATAATGAGAAAATGAAAACATGTTTTTAGAAATGTTAGCAAATTTATTGAAAACAAAATACAGAAATGCAGTATCTTATTTGCATAGGTATTCACACCACTGAGTAAATACTATGTAGAAGCACCTTTGGCAGCAATTACAGCTGTGAGTCGTTCAGGGTAAGTCTCTAAGAGCTTTCCACACCTGGAATTCTTCAAGCTCTGTCAAATAGTTTTTTGATCATTGCTAGACAACCATTTTCAGGTCTTGCCATAGATTTTCAAGTAGATTTAAGTCAAAACTGTAACTCTGCCACTCAGGAACATTCACTGTCTTCTTGGTAAGCAACTCCAGTGTAGATTTGGCCTTGTGTTTTAAGTTATTGTCCTGCTGAAAGGTGGATTCATCTCACAGTGTCTGGTGGAAAGCAGACTGAACCAGATTTTCGTCTAGGATTTTGCCAGTGCTTAGCTCCATTTCGTTTCTTTTTTTATCCCAAAAAACAGCCCAGTTCTTAATGATTACGTGCAGACCCATAACATGATGCAGACACCACTATGCTTACTTTAGAGCCTTGTTGCAAACAGGATGCATGTTTTCGTCCAATGTAAATTAGGTTAGTATTGTGTAGTAACTACAATGTTGTTGATCCATCCTCAGTTTGCTCCTATCACAGCCATTCAACTCTGTAACATTGGCCTCATGGTCCTCTCCGACAACTGAGTTAGGAAGGACACCTGTATCTTTGTAATGACTGGGTGTATTGATGAACCAATCAAATTGCAATTAATAACTTCAACATGCTCAAAGGGATATTCAAAGAGATTTTTTATTTATTTTTACCCATCTACCCTTCTTTGCAAGGCATTGGAAAACCTCCCTGGTCTTTGTGGTTGAATCCATTTGAAATGCACTGCTCAACTGAGGGACCATACATATAATTGTATGTCTGGGGTAAAGAGATGAGGTAGTCATTAAAAAGTTATGTTAAAGACTATTATTGCAAGACTAGTCCATACAACTTATTATGTGACTTGTTAAGCACATTTTTACTCCTGAACTTATTTAAGTTTGTCATAACAAAGGGATTGAATACTTATTCACTCAATACATTTTAGCGACAAAACATCTAAATCCATTTTAAATTCAGGCTGTAACAAAATGTAAAAAAAGTCAATCTGTAGTAGTAGCTACATCCATTTTTGGACATATCATTTAAGGATATATACCCATTGATTCTTGAAGAATATAACATATAAATGCCTCATGAGCTTAGTTTAACTGTCATACCCCATCATAACCTGAAATCTAAGCATGTTTGTAAACAAAGTGAATGTAAACAAACACTATATAGCCTCAGAACATAGTTAAACTATAATTTTGATATGGATGGTCAGTCCTTGCATCCATATCGGTTTCTATGAATTTGAGAGAGGTTACATTTTTACAGCCCCATCCCTCAGCTTTTTACTGAAACGGGAAGGGAAAATGCTTTGTTTCAACTGCTGATTGCCTCTTTTAACATCACCTATGAATGCTGTGTAACATTACATGCTGTTTGTTTTCTCAGATGGCCGGCAGGACTCGGCTCTCAATCTCACCACAAATGGCATGAGCAGCATCAGTATGTCAGTGGAGCTCAATGGAGTTATGTACACCGGTGAGTCACCAGTCACAGAGTCTACGACACTGTCTTGTTACTACAACTGTCATACAACTGTCATTCCTGACTTGTTGCAACTCACAACATTGTTTGTCAACATTGGACTTTTGTAGGTCTGGAAAACACATTAAGTTGAACTTACAACTTGCTGTGTTTTATTTTTGCAGTGACATAAATGTTACTGTAAGTCTCTGTTTTTGTTTCCATGCAGGTGTGCTTTTTGCTCAGGCAGCAGGGTCAGCCTCGTCAGGCCCCTCTGAATCATCAAGTAACAACAAAGCCCCTGGTGGGCGCAGTGGATCCCAGCTGCTCCCCTACACATCTGTCTCATCCACCTCAACCAACCCATCGTCTTAACAACTCTGGACCCTCCCGTACACACCTACCTCATCCACCTCAACCAACCCATCGTCTTAACAACTCCGGACCCTCCCCTTTTTGATACCAAGACTAAAGCCAAAAAATGTAAAACTCATTTTCTACATAGCCTATGCCAAAAAACATATACAGCAAAACACAAACTGAACTCAGACCACAAGTACACTATCTCAGGTTCTCTCATATATTCTCCCCTCTTTTGTTCCTATAGCCAAAATGAGTTTGAATAATCCAACAAAGACCCAGTATATGATTACAATATATGCACAGCCTGTAAATAATTTATTTCTACATAAATGTAGAGATTATCTAAGAACAAAATAAAAATAATAAGTTGGAAGGGTAATGCACTGTTTACACATTTAACACAGCTACTGACTGACACTGAAACTGATTTTCTTTTTATGTAACATTATTATTATTATTATTATTATTATTATTCTCATCGTTATTAATATTATCATCATCACTAACAATATAGATATTGCAAAAAATATATATTTAGTATTCTATAAAGCAGAACATTTTAAATATCTTCTATTTTAAGTAGAAAAGCTTTAAAGGTTGTATTTCTTCAGGGCATAACAAAGTACCATTGTTGAGCTACTTTTATAGAAAACCTCTACATTTTTCTGATTCAGTCAGAAACAAATCAATCTTTACTGAGTTTTTCTATTAATTGTACCTCGGACACAGGTTTTCTCTTGCATTGTGACGACAGAGACTTGTGAGAGAAAAAAATTATGTTGGAAGTCAACAGGAATTGTTCATGCTCATTGGGACATATGTGTAGACATGTTGGTTTTTCTCAGGTGTCCGCCAGCTTGCTATGAAACAATCACTTTGTATTTCACTGCTCTACGTTTCTGTCACAGTTACACACGTATTTCCTGGTTTGAGTGTTTGTTTTTTTCCATGACCCACTTAAACCATTTGTTTTAGTTTTTCATGTAGAATTTAGTTTTCTATCCGGTTGTCTCATCAATTACCCAGGGTCCTCTGTACTTTTATAAGTAGAGGGATCATCTTCACTCTCTGAAGTTGGCTGCTCTTTTGGGTCTCTTTACTTACAGCTTTTATTAGGGGATTGATAGGTGCAGGAATTCTTAGCTCTGCAATAGTGCGGCTTTAAAACCAAGGTTTGGTGTTGGAAGTAACTTTACTTAGGGGCTTGTCATCATAATTTCTCAAAAGCACCTACACGTTGATATGACATCTTCAAGCGTTTATGAATTTAGCTACATGCTTGCATTATGTAGTGCTGCTTGTATAAAGGATGGGGGTGGAAACATCCAATCAATTCCTGTCTTTGGGTCAGCACTGCTCTTCAGATTGACCTTTTGACCTCCTTGTCCCCAAGGCAACATCTGAGCATCTGCTCATTAAGAAAATATCCATTTTTATCAGATATCCATTGATTTACAGCACTCAGAAATATTAGCATTTTAACTGCTAAGGTACCACAGCTACTACAAAGACTGTTTGTGCATCTTCAAGAATCTGCATGGATTTCACACTCAGTACTTTTCCGAATCCTCAGCAAGGGTCGATTTTGACTTCATTGTAGTGACAATCAGGAGATGTTATAACATTGTATACCTCATGTTTTGTTTCCTTGCACATCCATTGTTCCACAATGAAGCCCCTCTACCTCAAAGACTATGATTTGACTAAATCTCTTGTAAGATCATTACACAGTACCTCAAAGAAGCAGTATATTGCTGTTATACCTTAGTGTGATATATTATGCTGAGCTTCATGACTTGGGTTTATACTGTACTATGCATTCGACAGAGATTGTGGTCAGGGAATTCAGCTTTTGATAAATAACCTAAAATGGTTGGAAGGATAGATTATTGCAGACAATCATATTACACCTTTAATCTTTCCTCTATCATAGCTGATGAAAATTACTTTGGATTTTTTTGGCAACATGCAATGGAGACCAGGAAGGCCTCAGTCAGGAATACTTATTTTATGCCTCCGTGATGCTGCCCCCTGGTGGATTTCAGATACAGTTTTTGGGATCGATATGGTGTTTTTTGGGGCCGCTATAGCTAGCGTACAGTAATATTGTCTTGAATAAAATTACTTGCCTTCCCCTTGTTTATATTTGATTGCAAGGCCCCGCCCCCCCCCCCCCCCACACTTCTTCATCTCAACCCAAGTTAAGACACCTACTTATCATGGAAGAAGCTTTTGGATTTCTAATCAGAATCATTCCATGAATTTTTAGCCTTCATATTATGATATGAGACGTACCACTTGCTTTAGCTATTTGTTTGGTAGATGGTATAGGGACAGCCAAAAAATATGTGGAGATTAAATTAAATAAAATGTTATAAAATAAAATATCTGCTATAATTACACGATGCCTTATGCTGTGACAATTCTTCTATGAACCTGTATATAACACTTCTGAAAAGTCTTTGGATGGCTCTAGATTATGACTCATGTTCAAGTTATTTCTTTCTTTAAAAAATATGATATTGAAACCTAGCACAGAAATTACATGATGACATTTAATATCATAATATTAATGGCGATAATAGTATTGTTAGATTTGGGGAAGCACTAGCTTGACATACCAACCTTGGTTTTGTTAACAATTTTGTTTGCATGTACAGTACTTGGAAATTCAGAGTATAAATGAGGCGTTTGTCTTCTACTTCTCAGGAATATACTTCTACCTCCAGTTTTCCAGATGTATCCCTGCTAGGGCTAAAGTTAGTGGGTGCACAAGGGGTTGCTCTCTTCATTGGTGTTCTCTTCAGCTTACAACTACTTTTTATAGATACAGGCACAATCTGTTCTGTATGTGTGCAATTTCTTTCTCGTTATTTTCTATGATGAACCTTTCCAATGAATAGGGATGTTTCCCAAAATAAGAGGAAACAAGTGAAGTTGAGGTGTGGCATGTTGTGCCACTTTTAATAACCAGTTATTAGTAAGGTGTAGTGCCCAAATAACAGATCATCAACATGCTTTATAGAATGTGTGACCATGCTTTTAACCATTTTCTGAGGGGTGAAGAACTATTCTTGCATATTTAATCTATATGTGTTCGTATGAATACGTTTATTTGGGATTTTAATAAATATCACCTTTTCCTAGAATGACAGCAGAGGTTTTACGTGCTGTTCTTGTCACCACAAATATGGTTAACAAAAGTTCAATCAGGAAGGCTGGTCTGAATGGCTTGTCACTTTTAATTCATCTAGTAAACACATCATTCACATCGCTTCCTATGTCACTCATCAGCTTAGCAGTTATTTATATGGTAATGATTATATCGTTACCTCATAAGCAAAGCAGGTATCCTTATTGATGGAAAAATGTCTATAAACAATGGCAACACTGCCATGTTAATCTGAGCATTGCTGTTGGAAAAACACATTAGTGTCTGATACAGCCTAGATTCAAACCAGGGACTGTAGTGATGCCTCTTGTGCTGAGATGCCTTAGACAGCTGCGCCACTCGGGAGCCCTGTGGAGGATCTAGCTCTGTGAATCGAAGGTTACTCACGTAACTACAGTTCTATGACCTATGGACTATGCTAGTCACTTAATGGGATATCCTTCCGCCTGGCGGCAGGATGAGTCGAGGTATTAATATCAGAGTAATTCCATGCCACGGGTGTGATGCGCGTTCCCACACCCCCTATAAATACCTCGGCGCGTAGCATCATTTCCTCAAGACTCTTACCGAGGCTACAAGGGAACCGACATCTGGACTAGCATAGTCCCTAGCTCATAGAACCGAGGTTATGTGAGTAACCTTCATTCTATTTAGCTTGAGAGAATATGCTAGTGACTCAATGGGATGACAATACCAGAGTCGGTTCCTGTAGGGCACAGCCTAGAGCAACACATCACCATAGGTGTTCGAGGCAGTACCCGGCCCAACCATATGTTACTGTTGGGAGGGAAGGGTAGCACCAAGCACAGCTGAGCTCACACCGTGAGGGTCAGCCACATTCACCCAGTAAAACCTTGCAAAGGTACTGGGGGATGCCCAGCTAGCTGCCGCTCATATGTCAGAGAGAGGGACTCCCTTAAGCAGTCCCCAGGAGCTGGCAACTCCCGTGGTGGAGTGCGCTACCACAGAGGATGGGGCTGCCAGTTAGGCTATATGCTTGCAGGATAGCGTCTACAATCCAATGTGAAAAACTTTGTTTTAAGAGATCTCACAGGACACAGAGCGCGTACATCATGAGCCCCAGTGGGCATGGAGGTGGATAAGGCTGTTAGCATTTCCCTGTTCACGTGACTTGGGTGCAGGACCTTTGGTAGGAAGGCAGGATTAGGCCGCAGAGTAACTTTATATCGAAAGAGTGCCTTTGATTGGCCGGCCCTTTACATGCACAGTTCGGCACGAGACGACCGTTAAGAGACGAAGATGTATTCTGCACATGAGTTTAGCTAACCAACGTTGCCATGACATCGCCTACAAGCGTGATCTGGGATTTATATCGGAGAAGCAGTTTCTTCCTATCTTCATACTACTGTCTTTGAGTGAACCTTTCCGGTAGATTTTTTAAAATAAACTGGAACTAGACGGCACAGGAACGAATGGGAGACAACTACAGGCAATCACAAACAGGAACTGTTCTTTTCTCACCTTTTTGAGTAGGCCCAAGATTATTTTGACGGGCTGTATAAACAAGTCATGTTTTTTTAGCTACACCACACATTTCATTTTGCGATGATGAGACTTCGGTCTCGAAGTATTGCTGACCCTTCATCAGCACGGTTTAACGGTCGGTGGACCTCAAAGAGAGCAGCGCATTTTGACAAAATTGCTTGGCTTAATATGAAATCATTGGAGAACAAACTACAATAGTTAGCTAACATAGGAGCTTGATAACTAACTGGCTTAGCTAGCTAGTTTGTATCTAACCAAAGTTAGCTAACTAGCAGTTGTCACTTGCTAGTTACCACAGCCACAAAGTCAAAATTGGCTATATCTAAAAGATTTATGAAAACAAAAATGAGCTTTTGGGTCTTCATTTAAGGTTAGGGTTGGTCATAAGGGTAGCAGTGTGGTTAAGCTTAGGTTTATAGTCAGATCATTCTAAGAAGAGAAATTCTAGAAATAGGTGGGTTTAGCCATAATTATGACTTTGTGGCTATGGTAACTAGTGACGAAATGTAAAGAAACAATTACACGCATGCGTACAGCAGGCTGGTAGGGCTAATGTTATGCAAGCTTGGGTAGCTAACTCAGCCGTCAATCGGTAAGTCTCCGCTCTCTCTACTTTATAACTGCTGGCATTTTTTGTTGTGTTCTGTGGGTTCCTGCCAGCAGATATAAAGTAGAGAGAGTGGAGACTTACCGATTGACGGCTGAGTTAGCTAGACTAGTTGGTGGTGTTCTTTGGCTTACTACTTATCAATGTTGACCGTGGTGGTTGGCTAGCTAGGCTGGTTAGCTGGCTAGTTAGCAGGCTAAAATAACTTTAGTTCAGATCATTCTAAGAAGAGAAATTGTAGAAATAGGTGGGTTTAGCCATAATTATGACTTTGTGGCTGTGGTAACTCGTGATGAAAAGTAAAGAAACAATTACGCCATGCGTACATGTGGCCAATCGATTGTTGCAGTTATGGTTCTTTTAAGACAACTGGGTCAAATTATGACATCAGAGGTCAAATTCTGACATTAGTGATTTTCAAGTCAGAAAGACTGAACTCTAGAAAGATGCCTGAGTTTCCGACTTGGCATTACAATGTAGCAGTCATTGCAGGTGCGAACGGAAACAGAGCAAAACAAGTTTCCAATGGACAAATTCAGGTAGGTCCCTCCACTGTTTTCTTCTGTTTAAAGGGTAGGAAACATTAGTTTTTACTCAATAAAGTAACAACACAGTGTGGTCAAAGACTTAGTAACTTACTTGTAGTCCATGAGGTCGAAGGAATTGCCTCTGTCATTCTTAAATTGAAGAAGTTTGGAACCCCCAAGACTCTTCCTAGAGCTGGCCGCTGGGCCAAACTGAGCAATCGGGAGAGAGAGATCCTTGATGAAAACCTGCTCCAGAGCGCTCAGGAACTCAGACTGGGGTGAAGGTTCACCTTCCAACAGGACAATGACCCTAAGCACACAGCCAAGACAACGCAGGAGTGGCTTTGGGACAAGTCTTTGAATGTCCTTGAGAGGCCCAGCCAAAACCCGGACTTGAACCCGATTGAATATCTCTGGAGAGACCTGAAAATAGCTGTGCAGCGACGCTCTCCATCCAACCTGACAGAGCTTGACAGGGTCTGCAGAGAAGAATGGGAGCAATTCCCCAAATACAGGTGTGCCAAGCTTGTAGCGTCATACTCAAGAAGACTCAAGGCTGTAATCTCTGCCAAAGGTGCTTCAACAAAGTACTGAGTAAAGGGTCTGAATAGTTATGTAAATGTGATATTTCCGTTTAATATAAAAATATATATATTTTCAAAATCTTCTAAAAAAACAGATTTTTGTCGTTATTGGGTATTGTGTGTAGATTGATGAGGGGGGAAACTATTTAAAACATTTTTTAATAAGGCTGTAACATAATAAATTGTGGAAAAAGTTAAGGTGTCTGAATACTCTCCGAACACCATCGTGTTCGTGAAAGTTATCTTTCCATGGAGGGGTCATAATAAAGTGTCCATGATTGAGTCGTTGAATGAAGAGATTGAGATAAAACTGTCCAGTTTGAGTGTTTGTTGAGCTCATTCCAGTCGCTAGTTGCAGCGTACTGAAAAGACAAGCGACCCAGGGATGTGTGTGCTTTGGGGACCTTTAACAGAATGTGACTGGCAGAACATGTGTTTTATGTGGAGGATGAGGGCTGCAGTAGATATCTCAGATAGGTGGGAGTGAGGCCTAAGAGGGTTTTGTAAATAAGCATCAACCAGTGGGTCTTGCGACAGGTATACAGAGATGACCAGTTTACAGAGGAGTATAGAGTGCAGTGATGTGTCCTATAAGGAACATTGGTGGCAAATCTGGCCAAATGTTAAAGAACATCTAGCCGCTCAAGAGCACCCTTACCTGCCGATCTATAAATTATGTCTCCATAATCTAGCATGGGTAGGATGGGCATCTGAATCAGCTGGGGTGAAAGAGCTGGGGTGAAAGAGGAGCGATTACGATAGAGGAAACCAAGTCTAGATTTAACTTTAGCCTGCAGCTTTGATATGTGCTGAGAGAAGGATAGTGTACCATCCAGCCATACTCCCAAGTACTTGTATGAGGTGACTACCTCAAGCTCTAAACCCTGAGAGGTAGTAATCACACCTGTGAGGAGAGGGCCATTTTTCTTATCAAACCACATGACCTTTGTTTTGGAGGTGTTCAGAACAAGGTTAAGGGTAGAGAAAGATTTGTTGGACACTAAGAAACCTTTGTTGTAGAGCGTTTAACACAAAATCCAGGGAGGGGCCAGCTGAGTAAGACTGTATGATCTGTTTATGAGAAATGTAATCATCGAATATTGTAAGTGCTTTCGTTGTCTGCTTGTATGCCACCTTTATTTATCCTACGGTTCTGACTTGGTGTACAGGGAGAACATTGTAAGAATGGCCCATGTTCTGAATTCTGTCGCTGTACATTTCAAAAGTGCTAAACAAATAGTTATACTGACTACGTCCGTCCTAGTTTGCTCATTAATGTCTTAATGGAAATTAAGGATTGCCTCTTTTCAGCTTGTCGTCCCCTTATGCCATAGTTTGTACATCCCATTTTTCAGTAGAAACCTCATTTGTTTAAGCAAGTCAGCCATATCAGCTATGTTTTTTTAAAAGGCAGTAAATGAGGCTGAATTAACTGTTTCGCTGCCAGAGAAGGCTCACTGATAGCCATGTGTAGCGTAAGGTTTTGGGACTGCTGTTGGGACTCTGCTTTTTCGGGCACTGTTTGTCACCGTTATTGAGCAATTCATCTATTGTTTAGCGTTGTGTAGTGGCTTTGTTGGCATGCATCTAAAAAATAATGTTTGTTTGCCCCACCAAGATTTACATTCTATAATCGCCACTGATCCTAGCCAATAGGCAAAATCCAAATAATTTCGGAAAAACAGCGCCCAGATGTTCATAATGCAGACCGGCGCAAATGGAGCAGACCATTTTAACCTTGACATGCTGAAAAGCAAGCAATATCAACATGATTGATATTACTTGTCAGGTTCTATTGCAGGGATTGCATACTAAATGTGAAATTGCCTATCTGCTGTTTGCGCTGTAGGTTGTGCGACTATGACAAGGCGTCAAGCCGCCTACCCAGAACTGGAGGACATTGACCCTGCCAGGCTGTCATTCTCCCTGTTCCTTGACCTGGACACCCAGATCTCCTTGGCACCAGTGTTGGACAGTCCTGAATCTTCAGTGGAGGAGCTCCACTCCTCTTCTCACTCTGTTACAGGTTCTCACCTCTCTCTGGAAGCCCTGCCAGCCAATCAACTTGTCCGGATGTGATAATCAAACACACCCGTTTTTAATTTGAGTGCCGTTAATTAAACAGATTGGGTATTGTTAATTATTCACAACATTGACATATGGTGGCAGAAAGATGAGTGTTGATTATGCTTTGTTTTGTACAGAGCTTGATTCCTGCCACCAGCAGCCCAGCAAGGGCTTCAGGGCAGAGCGAAGACCGCATGAGGGAGTTCAGGATGGAACTATTTCCAGTCTGATTGTTACAGTGCACAATTTGGAAGGCCCCAGTGGAAAAATGCATTCGCACTCCAAAGTCAGCCTCTCTGAGAGACATTGCCAATGGCACAGACACAAAGAGATGGAGTCCAAAATCCCAAAATCTGGAGTCCGTTATTGATGAAGGCCAACCGTTGCTTGGCTTGCCACCGGAGGGCATAGAGTTGATTATGTGGAGTTTCCAAGATCAAGAGACTTGTGAGACTGTCCCAGAAGTGACAGGCAGGGGACCGTTCTGCTTCTGCTGTAGATGTTGCCAAAGTGGCCACGTTCCTGTTGTGTGCTCAGTCCTGGCCTCCCTTCTGTTTGCTGCGGGGAGTCTCTATGCACTCTATTTCAACGTTCCCAATTGACGCCCCAGACTGCCCTGACATGGTCAGCCGCCTCACTTTCACACTTTGTTGCTGTTCCGTAGCTGCTGTCCCCGTCTTGCTAAGTATGTCTGAATCATTGTTTCATGTTAGACTCAAAACAACAACTGTGTTGGAGCAATCAATCAATCAAGAAAAAAGCACTTGAATGCAGTATGAAGTGATTTAGTTTGTCTAATATATATATAACATTTAGAAGTCTATTTTATCCAAAGCGACATAGTCATGCGTGCGTACATTTTACATATGGGTGGTCCCGGGAATCAAACCCACTATCCTGGTGTTGCAAGCACCATGTTCTACAGAGGACCACATGCCTCTTAGTCCAAATGCCTCATAATCTGTCTGTCAAAGGCTTAGTCTTAAATTGTCAACACTTTCAACCTTACTGGAGCACTGGCAATTTCCTCCCTCTCCTTTGTAAATAGATTCAACTAGAATAGAAAATATGAGGGTAACTAGTTCTCAGTCTCCTGTCCTGATAGTTTCCCATTACTTTCCTAATTTCCTTTATTTCTACAGAAAGGGACTGACTGATGAAAGCAACATGGTGAAAAACTAATCCCTTCACCTATTGGTGGTCAAGCAGGAACGGAAGATATTATCAACCACTGTTGGAAAAGGATGCTGAAGACACATAACGCCAGACAGAATCAAACAGACCCTTAGGTGTTTTGTGTTGGCTTTTCAAATTGGAATACTAAGTGACCTAAGGCCTTTTTACACTGCGTTATTCCCCCCTGTAGCTATGCTGATTGGTGCGATGTGCCAGTTCTGCACTGGGTATTTGAATCCAGCTAAGCCTCTCCCCGGAAGACCGGCCATTCAGCAGCTGTTTGTCAATGCGTCTATGGAGCAGTTGCTTCTCTACATTCTCACTCTGTTGGTTCTGGCTACATTCCTGCCTCAAGACCAGCTGAGGGTGGTGCCCATTTTGACTGGAGTTTTCGTTGGAGAAAAGTGAGTTGTTTTAAAGCCATTGCTCAGTGAGTGAAAAGAGTGAGTTTGTGAGTGAGTTTGCTAAGCTTATCATGTTTTGAGTTTCTCCCCCTCATTGTATTCCTGTAGGCTTGTCTACTGGCTCTGCCTCCACATGTGTAGCCCCTGGAAGGCTTTGGATCAGGGCTCACTGTTTTCCCACTCCTTGCCATGGTGGCTTTCAATCTGTACTGTCTGTATGACTTGAGCCTCCGACCCCTTCATCCTGGCCTCTGGAGATGTCACAGAGCCCCAGTGGCAAATCGGATACTATCATGCCCACAGTTATCTTGGAAACTCAGTGAGGAGGAGAGCACTGTCCCTTTCAACTTCAAGAGAAAGCTTATCCCAGATATAGTCAATTTTTGTGGTCTGTGTTCAGCGGAGCTACACAGAATGCCTCAAACCTTTAAGTCTGTAAAGGCTTAAGTTGTATTTTGCTCGTCATATACGGGACCTTTTTATGTGGATTCATGCTTATTATCTGAAATGCAAGAGCCGTTCCTCCCTCTAATTGTGGAGGACGTCTTTGAGCAATGTTCTACGTCTTAATGTGTTATTTTAAGCTATCCCAGTGCCTATATTTAAAATGTTCTTTGACATAAAAGTACTTTGACATAAAAGTTATAATTGCAAATGGATGGATATTCTACCAATTGATGTGCTCTCATAAAAAACACTGAATGCAACTTGGGTCTTAAAAATTCATGTATTTTATCCGTCCAAAAGTTTGTGAATGATACTGGAGTAACAATAAAAGCCATTAGTAAAATGTTTTCTTCTGTTTCTGTTAGTCAACATGAAAGTAGCCAATAAGGAATTCTATGCTGACCGAAGTGAGTCATGTTTCTCTTGAAGTATTGGGAATGCTGGGGAATGTAGATGTATTCCTGCTGTTCTCTGCCGTGGCTTTCTGTAATACAGAATAACACCATCTCCACTCACTGCTATGACTGGCGCTGATGTCCACCTGGTTCCTGGCAGCACCACGTGGTAGAAACGCCCTGCACACCATCCATGCAATCGGCCACATAACACACAAAATCACCAGAGGCCCTCACATCAGGATTCCCAGAACCGCTGCCGTCCAATCCATGCCATTGGTTACTTTACCTCTGTGGTCCCAAGGGTATACATTCCAAGGTGGAATAAGGAGGGCAGTCCAGACAGTTTATGTCCTGTTTGCCGACACAAGTGTGGCAGTTGCGATGGCAGGGTAAGCACCTCCGGTAGGAGAGGGTGCTGTTTCCATTTGACTCATAGTAGTGAGGTGGACAGGAAATCAGGCCGATGTTCTCAGATACGTACAGTGGGTAGATACACTCTGAAAACAGAGGATACTTGCTTGGTTAGTAACATTTTCTAGCTGTCTTGCAGAACGTGAAATGACAGTGTGTGCAACTGTTTCATTGTAAGCTAAAATCAGGGTATGAACAATGTTGTAGCCTGCCTTCACAGCCGCCATCAGAGTTCCTCACTGCACACTGCTGTACCACTGCCCTCTCCATGCGACGGCCTATCATGCCTTCATCTGTCCCATACAACTCTAGTTGAAATTTCAACAGGATCCCTATGAACCAAGAGAAATAAACGAGTTGGTTCCTGAATACATTGTAGAAAATGTTCATTATCCACAATGTAAAGCATACAAAGAAATAAATTGTGACTGTCAGAAACTAGGGAACAAAAACAAATAATATTAATGTTATTACATGAATACATTAAGTAGTATATTTTGATGAGATGTGAAACAGTGAGTTTGAACAGGATGGACTACAACAGATGATGAACGCCAAACAGAGAGCCAGCTGCTGTCACGCCAGCTGCAACACAGAGTGCTTTTGATTTGTAATACTAGTTAAGGATGGCAATACGTTTTTCTGTTTCACGTTAGATATAATGTGTTAGATGTAATATACTGTATATTATTTCTTTCTGCCTTTAACTAATTGAATCGAGACACCAGAGATGTGTTATTGAAGTTGACACCTTAAATTCCAACAACTTTGTTTTTGTCAGTTTGAGAATGACTGCTGAAGTCAGTGTGCCTCTGTTGGTTGAATCTCCGTACGTTTTCTATCTGTAGAACCCAATATCCAGAGGGATCCTCATCCCAGCAGTGTGTACTCATGAAGGCCCAGTCTGAGAAACCTGCAGACGCTTTATTGTAAGGCCTGTGATGCAACATTGGATTGGAATATTTTAGTACACTAAAGACAAGATGGGTTACACTTGGACCTCTTGATGCATGTTGTAAACCTTGATACTTCACCATTATGCCGTATGTATAATATTTATTCTACCCTATGACAGAGTATCTAAAAATGGTTTCATACTTCTATTTATTGGTTTACCTGGTTGTGAGTAAATTGACAACCTGTCACATTCCACCTCAATGTTAGTTTCATGCGGAATTCACTATCGGACAGACATAAAATCAGGCATAACAAATCAAACCGGCCAAGTTGGTATTATGAATTGGTTGAATGACTGTTTATGTGTAACAGCTATAGAACACACTGATAAGTAGCTGCATTCCTACTAACTATCCATAAGTGAGATGAAAGGGCAAGGTGTTTTTCCTACAAGGCTCTGGTAATGAGGTCAATGGTGCACTTCTTTTGAGGTTTGACTGCTTTCCATTTACTGGCCAAGTCCACCAGTCTACCTACATCCAGTAGCCCATATCCATAGTAATGGCTGACTATAATAAAGCAAATCAGATGCCAGTTCACTATTTTTTTTTACTCAATTTCAGGCCCTACAGTCTAGCAAATCACATCTCAGTTTCCCTAAATGGTAAACTACCTAACAATAGAAGGTAGTGCTTTATGTCTCACCAGGTCTAGCAACACCATTGGTCCGCCAATCATGTGTTCAAAGATCTGCCAGTCTAGATGCTCGCACCACGAGGTGTTGCACATCACACCAGTTAAGTGTTGGGCTGGGGGAGAAGTTGGGATATTATCATCTTTCTCGATGACTCAAAGCCTTACAACAAATAAGTTATTGAGTTACAGGTGCACAGAGACGAGGGAGTGGTTACTTTGCCTCCAGAGCCAGTGCAATGATCCCAGCAGCCAGAGGGGCAGATGCAGAGGTTCCAGTATGGTCAGAGGTGCAGGACTGATGCAGGTCAGTGGTGACCTAGAGGGGAAACAAGTATTTTGTTGAGGCTTTCCTTACTGTTGCTGTAGTTGGTGAATGTGAGATAAACATTGACCTCTTTCAAGTTCCGCACATAATTCATGTGACTATTTTTTAAGTATTATTATTCTAAAGCTAAACTAGTCAAAGATTCATCAGAATGCTTTGTCATTCAATGCATATTTGTAAAAGCAATATACTGAACAAAAATCTAAACGCAACATGTAAAGTGTTGGTCCCATGTTTTATGAGCTGAACTAAAAGATCCCATAGATTTTCCATATGCACAAAAAGCTTAATTCTCTCAAATGTTGTGCACAAATTTGTTTACATCCCTGTTAGTGAGCATTTCTCCTTTGCCACGATAATTCATCCACCTGACAGGTGTGGCATATCAAGAAGCTGTTTAAACAGCATGATCATTACACAGGTGCACCTTGTGCTGGAGACTAAAGGCAGCTCAAAAATGTGCAGTTTTGTCACACAACACAATGCCACAGATGTCTCAAGTTTTGAGGGAGCGTGCAATTGGCATGCTGACTGAAGGAATGTCCACTAGAGCTGTTGCCAGAGAATTTATTGTACATTTCTCTACCATAAGCCGCCTCCAATGTTGTTTTAGAGAATTTGGCTGTACGTCCAACCGGCATCACAACCGCAGACCACATGTAACCACAACATCCCAGGACCTCCACATCCGTCTGTTTCACCTGCGGGATCATCTGAGACCAGCCAGCCAGACAGCTGATGAAACTGTGGGTTTGCACAACCAAATAATTTTTGCACAAACTGTCAGAAACCTCAGGGAAGCTCATCTGCGTGCACAATGTCCTCACCAGGGTCTTGACCTGACTGCCGTTTGGCGTCGTAACAGACTTCAGTGGGCAAATGCTCACCTTCGATGGCTACTGGCACGTTGGAGAAGTGTGCTCTTACCGGTTTCAACTGTACCGGTCAGATGGCTGACAGCATGTATGGCGTTGTGTGGGCGAGCGGTTTGCTGATGTCAACGTTCTGAACAGTGCCCCATGGTGGCGGTGGGGTTATGGTATGGGCAGGCATAAGCTACGGACAACGAACACAATTGCATTTTATCAGTGGCAATTTGAATGTACAGAGATACTGATGCCCATTCATCTACCGCCATCCCTTCACGTTTCAGCCCCATGTCGCAAGGATCTGTACACAATTCCTGGAAGCTGAAAATTACCCAGTTCTTCCATGGCCTGCATACTCACCAGACATGTCACCCATTGAGCATGTTTGGGATGCTCTGGATCGACGTGTACGACAGCGTGTTCCAGTTCCCGCCAATATCCAGCAACTTCACACAGCCATTGAAGAGGAGTTGGACAACATTCAACAGGCCACAATCAACAGCCTGGTCAACTCTATGTGAAGGAGATGTGTCGCGCTGCATTAGGCAAATGGTCACCAGATATTGACTGGGTTTCTGATCCACGCCCCTACCTTTTTAAGGTATCTGTGACCAACAGATGCATATCTGTATTCCCAGTCATGTGAAATCCATAGATTAGGGCCTTTATTTCAATTGACTGATTTCCTTATATAAACTGTAACTCAGTAAAATCTTAGAAATTGTTGCGTGGTGCTTTATATTTTTGTTCAGTGTATATATGAATATTGAAAACAAGAACATGGTATGAGTTGGGAAAAAGACACAATTCTGTGGTGATGAAAGCTACCACCACTGTAGGTAGTAGTTGGAATGGCCGAGCAGGGTTCACTGTAGAAGGGCAGAGTTCCCTCTCAGTGGTACTAACAACAGACAACGTGTAAATGCTGTTGGTGTAGCCATCGCAGTTGCAGTCGTCAAAGCTGGCGCCCCCATTGCCTGAAGCCCAGAAGTAAATGGAACCCAAGCCACCTCGGCCCTGTAAGGTATTGAAGTTGCTTTTTAAGATGCTTAATGCTCTATTTACTTTGCCTCCAGATTATTCAGCCAACGGATTGGCACTACGGATGAAACAGTTAGTATAGGATGACCGGTACAAGTTGTATCATACATTGCTTATGCCTCTGATAAAGTCTTCTTGGGTAAATGTGTTTGGCCCCTCCAAATTCCTCGCCAAATCTTCAGGTCCCCAGCTTGAGCTGTATTCGGCAATGTGCTGCTGATTCAAGTTTAAAGACATGGCTTCTATCAGGTCGGTCACTTGTCCATTCAACATCCGAACTCCTGGACAGAACAGAGCAAAAGCCAGGGTGAAAATTAAAGCAGGATAATTACTGTATTGTTCTATATACTATTAACGGAGATAATTATTTAATGTATAGGTAATACTAGCCTCCGATCTTGGCCTGATATGCCACTCCAACCTCACACACCCCATTATTTGCCACCGCTGCCACCACCCCAGCACACCGTGTTCCATGCCTATGGAGCAGAGGACAAAAGGGGTTAATCAATACAGAATGTCATCACATAGTGCATTCAAACATGTTAAATTATGTAATGTCTTGTAGTAGTAAAATCTTAATAACATCACAGAGAAATGACCTCTTTGGTCTGGTCAGAGAGTATTGAGTGTCTGGGTTGGGGTCATTATCCTTCATGTCATATCTAGCCAGTGGATCCTACAGGTACAGTGGGGTCATTATCCTTCATGTCATATCTAGCCAGTGGATCCTACAGGTACAGTGGGGTCATTATCCTTCATGTCATAGCTAGCCTGTGGATCCTACAGGTACAGTGGGGTCATTATCCTTCATGTCATAGCTAGCCAGTGGATCCTAAAGTCTTTCATCCTACATTTTCTCTGAACTACATATTACCCCATGGAGCCACTGACTAATGTGACATTCTTTTCTACACCTTTGTTTTTTACTTTGAGCAATGCACTTCGAAAGTCCAGGCCAATCAATAGGCCTACGTTTTACTAATATACTCAGGCATTTTTGTCCACCTGTCGATAAAACAAAAGAGCGCTCCAAATGGTTCTATAAGTGGTTGCGATCCGCCAGTAATCCAAAGAAGAAGAAGAAGAAGAAGAATGGTTCTATCATTGTAAGCATCGTCACCGGAAGTCCTAGCTATTATTGTAGCTAAAGATGGCGGCGTTGGTGGGTGAGTGGTGTTTTGGCTAACACGTAAAGCTAGTTACTGGAACATATAATTCTGAAAAATATCTGACTCATTTATCTCACAAATATTAAACTATTTTGTATGGTTTCCGATTAATGTATTATATTGGTTGTTCGTGTCATTATTGTTGCTATCACCACCGTTTGTAGTCGCTGACCTTGCAAGCTGCCTAGCTGCTAGCACTGTCTGCAGCAAGCCTGGCTTGATCAGAAACCTCTCTGTCGAGCTGGCTATAAAATTTCTCAGACATTGTGCAGGATTATTAACGTCTCAATGGTAACCTAAAGACCAATAAATGTCCCTGTTTTACATACGTGCAATGGCTCATAGTGTTAGCTAGTTAAGTAACGTTAACTATGGACGGTAGCTAGTCATATTTATATCAAACGTCAGTCCGCTTGTTTAGTTATGTCACCGCACTGCCTCGTCTATAGCCAATGTTTCGATGTGTCCCGGAAGTAACTGTTATCTAAATACAACCTATAAATACATTTGTTGACATCTGTGCTTTATTTGTCTTTCCTGTGCAGTTCCTCGCCTCGCCGCGTTTGGTACATTTTCATCAAGGTAAGCATAAGGTTATGCAAATTACGCAGTTAAGGTGATTTAAACTAAGACAAGCCTAGGATTTACTATAGTTGGTAAGAGGTTCTTTCTGTTTTGAAATCACCAGTAACATTATGAAATGTTTGCTCTATTTATCATATCCTTACAGTAGTGTAATTTATGTGTATTGTTAATGCCAATTAGATAGATAGGTAGGTACTTAGTAGAGTTGGCTCTGGCCCTTTTTATACAGCTTGTCTTAATGGTCTTTCTGTCAGTCCTATCAATCTGTGTTGTAATGTCGTATTACCTAATCTTTTTCTACCACACAGATCCATTTCAGTATTTGCGATACAACGGAGGTCGTCGCTACACCACATTGCTGAAAGTGGCAATGCTTCATGGTAAGGGAGGTCCTGTAAACATTTAAATTTGTCAAAATATTTGTTTGAGTACTTCAGATTACGTCTTTTCTTCCAGTGTGGTTCCAGTCAGAGAGAAAAGCACAGCGGTGGCAGCTGCCAAGCCAACTGCAGTAGCAAGCAGCAAGGGAGAGTATGTCATCACTAAGCTGGATGATCTGGTGAACTGGGCACGCAGGGTATGTCAGTGCTCAGATTCAATGGCACACCACAAGTACTCTATGTTCTTCAGTGGCATATGGTCCATTTTGAATGTTTGTGTTTTCTATAAGAAAATCAGGAAGTGCAACCTCCCCCATCCAAAACTACTCTTTGTGACCTCTATTCTGTGGCTGACTGGCTACCAGTCAAACAACTGTCCAAATTATTAAACTAACTACAAAGGGAATCACAGTATGATCTGAGGCATTCCTCTAAACCAGCCTTTTAGGTCTCAACTTACTGTTGAGACAGAGTATCTCGCTTAGGGCCCCCAAAAGAACCTCTGCTCTAAACCCCACTCTTTGACCTCCTTTTCTTCTCACCAGAGATGAATAAGGGAAAAACATATTGACTGACTCAATGATCTTTGTTCAGATTGTTTTGTTGATCTATCAGTCTAATGTCTTTGTGCATTTCGACATTAGAGCTCCCTATGGCCCATGACGTTTGGCCTGGCGTGCTGTGCGGTGGAGATGATGCACATGGCGGCTCCTCGCTATGACATGGACCGGTTCGGAGTGGTGTTCAGAGCCAGCCCCAGACAGGCCGACGTCATGATTGTGGCAGGCACCCTGACCAACAAGATGGCCCCCGCTTTGCGGAAGGTATTTTATTGAAGGACATGTTTCTTTTGAGAAAGGAGTTCTGTATTCGCTTTTATTGAGTGTATGAATTCAACATGAGGCTCATTATTTCCCCTAGGTTTATGACCAGATGCCTGAGCCAAGATATGTCATTTCCATGGGAAGGTAAAGTACTGTCCTAATATGATTAGGTTCAAACAGAAAAATGTTAGTGGTTCTCTTGTTTGAAATGGGTGTCATGATGGCCTAGACATTTTTTTTCTTTTAAAAAAACACCTGAATGTTTAATGCAACCTTTACTGATTTGTGATTTAATTCCTCACACCAAGATGTACCATTACACACAGTGCTTTTACAGTGTAGGTTGACATTTTCATCTTGCATTAAATTTCATATTCAACTGTTAGTTGAGCCACAGTGTATCTTAATACTCTGTCCTTCAGCTGCGCCAATGGGGGTGGCTACTACCACTACTCTTACGCAGTGGTCAGAGGGTGTGACCGCATCGTACCAGTGGACATATACGTTCCAGGTATGTCCATTCTGTTTTTGTTATTTTAAATGATTTATAAAACAAATCATTAGTTCTGTCCCTGATACATGTACAGCAATGTGGAAAAATAAACAAATCACAACAATGGCGCTTTTGAAAAGCATATCTTATTTGGGTTTATAGAGAACATTTTGACTCCAATTGATTTGTTTACTTGTCCTCCTGTAGGCTGCCCACCCACAGCAGAGGCCCTTCTCTACGGGACGCTCCAGTTGCAGAAGAAAATAAAGAGAGAGAAAAAAATGAGAATTTGGTATCGCAAGTGAAATCGTCTATGTCTGGCTGTTTGTAAATGTTGTATTTATGGGGGGTCTGGCCACCCAGTAAACCTGTTGGCAATATTCTCAGGAGTCACTCTGGTTATGCTCTGACTCTTCTTCTCTGTAGAAACAATAAAATACATTTATTGTCATTCGTTTTAACTGTTGTTCTTTGCCCCACACAGATTGATACTGGCAGGTATTTGACAACGTTCCTCAATTTCCAATTTTCTCTCAGTAATAGACATTTTAAACATTATTTCTATGGTCATCACTATTTAGACAGTCACATCAGGTCGTTTGCTTTCTTTAGTGGTCCATTGTTAGTTTTTGTAACGTGTGTTGGTTACTTCTTTATCTGAAGACTTTGTACTTGTGTTTGCAATTCTGAGCCAGTAGATGGTGTACTTGGCACACAATTGTTCTACACAAAGTTTACAGACACTTACTTCCTTTTATCTCTTTTTCTACAAAATAGATCCTGTTTGAATACTCCTAAATGTTTCCTATCTTCCTTGAAGTAATCTCCGATCTGACATTGAATTAGTGTAAGCAAGCTTTCCTTGTCAGATCAGTGTTTACTTCAAGGAAATGAGGTTGGATACAACCTCAAAGTATTGTCATTGGTTCTACTCAGCAACACCCAATCCCAAATTGACCCTGACCCTGTATGCACCTGTGTACATCTCGGACGATTGGAAGGTAACAAAAGGGATACAATTCCACCTAGCCTATCAGAAAGCAGGGTGGCGCTATTAATATTTTACGGGAAAGTTGATAGGTCTAAACCATTTAACATATTTGCACAAAGAAGCTCCCCTTGTGTGATTTGGCACAATTAATTGACATCCAATCTACATAAAAGTGTTGAATTGTTGCCCTCTTGCGCTTATTCTGCAAGAAATGTAGCATGCTCCATGAATATAAGTTGATATTTGATTAATCTTGTTTTCAGTAACTCATATCACTTACCAGACTTGAGGATTTGTGACCCCATAGTAAATGCTTATGGATTTAGTTGAATTCTTGTGAGAGATCTGAAGAGAAAAACACTTGTGTAAGCTACAAATAACACTTATCTACAACCAGCAGCAATAAGTGAGGAGATGTGCCACGACAACTTACCCGTTAATGATTAACAACTTATCACTAGATAGTTACTCTTTCCATAGCACTTCAGGTAATAATTGTTATCTTGTCAAAAGAGAAATTTCAATGCAATTTTGATTTATATTCAGTCAAATGCCAAATTGAAAGCTATTTGGCTGTGTTTAAATAAGCAGCCCAATTTTGAATCTTTTGGCCAATTATTTGGCAAAAGATCTGATGAGATTGGTCTGAAGGTCTTAAACTTTTAAGGTCCCATGATGCCCAGTGGTGGAAAAAGTACCCAATTGTCATACTTTAGTGAAAGTAAAGATACCTAAATAGAAAATGACTCAAGTGAAAACACCCAGTAAAATACTACTTGAGTAAAAGTATTTGGTTTTAAATATTTTTATCAAAAGTAAAAGGTATAAATAATTTCAAATTCCTTATATTAAGCAAACCAGACAGCACCATCTTACTGGTTTTTTTTAATTTACAGATAGCCAGGCTCACACTCCAACACTGAGACATAATTTACAAACAAAGCATTTGTGTTTAGTGAATCTGCCAGATCAGAGCCAGTAGGGATGACCAGGGATGTTCTCTTGATAAGTATGAATTGCACCATTTTACTGTCCTGCTAAGCATTCAAAATGTACTTTTAGGTTTCAGGGGAATATTTTTACTTAGTACTTTACACCACTGTGACTGCCTGTTACTGATTATCACTTAACTGTAATTTATTCACATTACTTAAAGATATTTCAGTTGTGTATATTACATTGGATTTATTTGATTACTTTATTTAATTCCATCATCTCATCTCTATAGGCTGCTGCCTATGCTGTCTGACAAAATCACTATTTTAGTTGTTCAAAATAAGGAATACTTTTATGTCTGCTGAATACCAACTATCAATCACTTAGATCATGTATTTTCAGGGAGAGACCTTAAGCAGCGACTGTGTTCTCTCTGTCTCGGTGTCTGCTCAACACAGACCGGACAAGTAGGCGGTCGGGCAATGGATTATGGTCATTGTAGTTAATTACCACGTTTTCTGTGCTAAACTATGTGTAAAGTGTTGGTCCCATGTTTCATGAGCTGAAATAAAAGATCCCAGAAAAGGCAAAATGTACAAAAAGGCTATTTCTCTCAAATGTTGTTCACAAATTTGTTTACATCCCTGTAAGTGAGCATTTTGCCTTTGCCAAAATAATCCATCCACCTGACATGAATTTATTTAAATTGACTGATTTCCTTGTGTGAACTGTAACTCAGTCAAATCTTTGAAATAATTTGCATGTTCCGTTTTTATTTTTTGTTCACTATAGAATATTGTCCTGATGGAATCTACAACTCCCTACTAAATCACACATTTCAGGTTTGATCTGATTTATCTCTAGAGAAACTGTGCATCGAGCTCACAGAAAACCCCTAAACTAAATGGAATTCAAATAATTGAACCAATGTCGGTCAATTAGTTGTTTAAAAAAAAACTATAAAGAACTTAAGTTTGGTTAATCGCTCAGTAATAATAATTGGACAGAAGATCAGAATTGGGCTGCCTGTGTGGTATGTAAAATGTCATGCTTATTAACATTGCAATACAGTTAAAATGTAATGCATTCTGTGACGAATTGCAAGAGGTTCCATAGCAAGAGGTGCAAAATTAAGAGGTGATACCCAAAGACAATTTTTGACAGAAGCAAATAGAGTTGACGTGATTTAAATTGGTTTATTGAAAGATGGACATCCCTGAGTGCTTATGGATTTTTTTACAGTAAACTAATGTGGCTTTTTAAAATACAGGCACTTGAGAATAAAAACAATGCAGTGGCATCAAGCCATTTCACTCTTTCAGAATGGTGGGAGTAATCATCTTTCGGAAGGCATAGTATTTGCATTCGCTTGGGGGGACAATATCCATGGTTGTGGTGCTAATCTTCTCCTTCTTGAAGCCAGCCTCGAGCAGTTGAGGCATCTGGGTCTCCTGAAAATCATTAACACAATGATCCGGTCAGTATTGTGGAACTGTATCACACATTATGGGGCCTTTTAACCCTTTACACTAGTGCCAAATTGAAATGTTTCTAACAGAAGAACTTTAGAAAGCATATGCACGACCATGGTAGCAATTGAAAGGGAACACTTTGGGGATTATGGGGAAATGATCAGACCAAAGGTGAGGACACAACAGTTCACCTGACACAAGACTGATTCCAAATATTAAACTGTTGATTTTATATGCATATTACATTTACTGTACTTTTCGCAGCATTTGTCAACGAAATCGGAAAATACTCTGGATACATTCAGTGACATAAGAACATTCATCGAAATTTTGAGGTAGCTGCAACATAACAAAACATTATTACAAGGGTTTGAGTGACAGGTCTAACTGCTATCTCCAAGTGGACACACCTTTTCAAACCGTGCACAGTTCCTAAGTAATTTCAATGCACATTTTCTTCACAATACGACACACAGATTAATTCTGTTCAGGACAACCCAGGGTATAACTGTACATCAAACATATCGATAATGAATGTTGATACTTTCAAAATGACACACGTTTCCAAATATGGAAAGGTGAAATGCACATTTGGACTCACTGGTGTGTGTTTTGCTTGTACTACATCAAAGCGGTATTTATTATAACCCTCAACGTCTCATCTTTCAGAACACATCGACTCGTCTCGACTTACAGCATTCCCCTCACTCAGACAATACAAAATGGAGGCATCTTTTTGTTGTGCGTGGTACACACGCTCAGGATGGCTGTCAGTGGAATCCCATAAAGCGCTGTGAAGTGAAGAGCCTGAGCTCTTACTGTACAGCCACTGAGTTCAAATTTAGGCACTTATCAGGATGATAACCTTTGCTTAGCCAGGAAAGGTAATTGAGGACACATTTTCTAACAGTGCCAGGATCAAGTGCAATAAAAAGGAGAATTAGTAGATAGACAAACTAAACCAACTACTGTATAAGTATGGTACTTAAGTGAGTAAACCAAATACATTGGCTAATCACTTCACCCCACACTGGAGAAGAATCAATCAGGTTGTGAATTTGATTTACATATTTTTGCAATAAAATATTAGAACATTTGTGATCAAGTGTATTTTGATGTGCTGTAAAGAAATGGTGAAAACACGCAGCAGGCAAATTAGTTAGTGGACATCATACCAAATAAGCAGAGTACAACAGAGACATAGTCACTGTACATGAATAAAACAAACAGGTTAATGGTTGAATGAACATCAAACCAAACAATGTTGAGGGCCACACTACATGTAATACCACAGTAACTATCAGTGATATACCTGTAAGAACTATCTGGCAGAAGGGCAGAATACGTGCAAAGAAATGAAATGTGTTGAGCCTGAGAAGGCACACGTGTAGCGTACCCAAGCACCTCAGAGACATTGATCATTGACTGGCTGAAAGGCGGCTCACCTGGAACATGTTGTCGATGTTGTCATATTTGGTCTTGAGAAGTTCACCCCAAGAGGTCAGGTTACAGTAGGTGAGAACGCCACTGGGCTTCAGCAGCCTATGGGCATGGCCCTATAGAGAAACAATTCAACAATTGCACTATTAATGGAAACAATAACACGTCATTGTGAAACGATAGGCAATGTATGTTTCAAGTGATAAGGATCAGATTCCATTAAGAAATATCTTATACCATTTGGATTCATTTCTGTCTGCCATATGTTTGCGTTGGATACAGCTATGATATCATACATCATACCAAACATTTGTGTGTTTTATAGTCTTTAATACAGGAGAAATCACCACTCCTCTGTTGGTTCCTGTGCTTTTGCCGATATGTTCATAATGTGCAGCCTTGGTCATCAAAGTGTTGTACTTACCTTGATGAAGTTAAACTGGTGAGTGTGCCATGTGTCTTCTGACAGAGGGTATGTGTCGTACAGAATGCCTTTGATAGAAAAGGCATAATTTACAATTACATATTTATATATCTGAAGCAATTTACTTGCTGAAGAATACAAATATTCAATAACTGATACGCCAATAGAATGCATTTTGAAACTTACCATCAAAGTGGTTGTCAGGCAGGCCGCCCACTACCTCCTCCCACAGTCCTTTCAGGGGAACAATCTGTCAGTGGAGAATTTAGGTTAATTTCATTCACATTGAAAAAAGGGAAAACGTCTGAATAGAACCGAATGTTAAGTTGAAGAATTGTCTCACTTTATGTGGCTGAGCCTTGGCCCACTCCTGCAATCTCGCGAACACTCCATCATTGCACTCAATGATCCAGTGCTCTTCGATGGGGAAGGACTCGACTTTAGTTGCGGCGATGGCCATGCCAAACCCAATCTCCAGAACCCGTCCACCTGTGGGACAATGCAGAACAAGAATCTCAATTGGTGTTTTAAGTTCATGTATCTACCTGTATTGAAGTGTTTTATACGTTTCTAGCGTTATCCCAGTGCTGTGGCACCTTTCACAAAAAGCAAAACTAATAATGGACGATGTTTGTTTGTTATTTGAGAGATCTCAAATGAATGTTCGGGGAAAATGGCACGTGATAGATTGCCACAGGCCACTTAAAGGAATTCCACAGAGTAGTCTTTCAGTAATGTATAAAAATAGATTAGAAAAATACCATTTGGTTTTGCCTCGCCCTTTAGGCTACTACTCTGTTATCAACAGTCAAATTGCCACCAAAAGATGTGTATTTTCCAATAGACATTGCCAAAGCAATATAAAGACAAATTAATACCCTATTTACTAAAAGTGGTCATACTGTATTTAGAGCCAAACAACTGTTGTCAATGTACCACATGCGGCACCATGGACGCTATCTTGACGTAGCCTAATGCATATATTTTTTTAAAGGATCAGTGATAATCATGAAACTTCTTGAATGGCATGCCTTGATAAATGACTGGCACCCCCAGCAAGTGCGCACTTGGCACGGTTCCATGGGTAGAGTAACACCTGCTGCAACTACAAGCCATTATATTTAACTCCACCATGCTTTTAAACTTCACGTGCATTGGGAGGAACGTCACATAAAACGCATTTGTTTAATTAACTTTTTCTATCTGCTGATTGATTGTAATCGTCTGTATTGATTAACATACAGAGCTGAATTAAGTGTAGCCATTGATTAGGTTATAGGCAAATAGGCTGTCCTTTACAATGACAATTCATTACAGTCAGGTAAAATGTTATTATGGAACTATGAACTATCATGGAGTACCAAAATCCATACTGTCTAGTCGTCCCAGTGCGTTCTTATGGACCAATAACTTTGTGTGTTGTACCTTTTGAGGAGGCTACAGTTGCCAGCGAGTGCATGTACGGAGTCTCCCAACGTTCCATAACGGGTTTGCCCAAAATCTCGAGATGAGTGTCGGTCTCATTGTAACCAGCACCAGCGTCGTGCCAACCAGGTTTGCAGTCTTCTCCCTTGGAAAAGATGGGTTGTGCCGTAGTCATTTTGGTGGTTGGGTTTCTTTAATATGTGGGGGATGGATGGAGTTGCTGTCTCCACGTCGTGGCAGAGGAAGGACAGATTTAGTTGCGGTGGGGATTTATATGGGTCAGAAGTGCTGACTCTGCAAGACGTCAACGAGGCGTAGGCATAGACATGAGGCCTACGTCTGTTGGTCAATAAGTGGCATTCCAAGGTCAATTACGTCCTAAGTGTCGAAAGCCTAGAGAACATTATACACTGATTGTATTTTCATAATCATGGCATATTGCAGTCTGTCTTATAACATTGCAGTGTGCCCTATTAGTCTCCTTCATAAAACGGTAGGTTTGGATCCTGGATGCTGATTGGTTGATAGCAGTTAGTTATTCACGGGTAATTAACGCAAAACGCAATGATGCCATAATTATATTTCAAGTATCAATGTGCTTCCACTGTCCTGCAGCTGAGCCAGGCATTCATAAACTTAATTTCACTTGGAAAAAAGCGTATAGAGATTATTTCCCCATGCTACTTGCCTAGCATTTGGTTTAATACAGCTCCAGTCTCATTTTCACCTCATTTAACACCTGATTTACTTAACAATAGACACATCTCAATAGGTGGACGGGTAAGTCATGACATCACAAGTGGGAGGGGGTTCCTTTTTTGTTCTTTATTGCTCCTCCATTGTTCCTCAAACGAGGGAGGAGGCCGATGAAATTTGCATTTGTCTAAAAATCACAATTTTGCTCAAAACATATTTTATTACCCTTTACTATATTTATACTTATATCACTTTTCAACAGGAAAAGTTCAAAAACCACTGGACATCTTTATATTTTACATACATGTTCCTGAGAGTCTTCTCTTTCAGTGATGGGGTCATAATATCTTGTAGCTTAACGGTTCAAAAGATAAAGCCATATCTGTTGGACGAAAACAGAAACCGCTGTTTATTACAACCCCACCTACCGGAGGTTACTAACATAACATGGTTCTATGGACCAAGCGCAATTTTTAATTTTGTTTGTTTCTCTCGCGACCCCATTTTCAAATCAGGCAACCACACATGGGGTCCCGACCCCTGGTTTGGGAAACTCTGCTCTAGGCCATGTGCTTATTAGGACAGTATATTTAGGCCCTGTCCAGAAGAAACCCTAGGTGCATGGTCAAGGGCATGCACATATAACTAACACTTGTGCTAGTCAGAACTAGGAAACTCTGAAATGTTCAACCTGATCTCCCAGAAATACGTGAAATGAACACGACCCCTTAACCCGGATTTACGTGGTGGTGGCACGGAATGTGTTGAAATTACGTGTCGGCACCACGGAAACAACACCCATACAAAGTCAATAAGGCTCATTTGCAACCTGATCTCCCAGAAATACGTGAAATGAACACGACCCCTTAACCCGGATCAGGTTGCAACTGTTCTACTTGCTAACTGGTTGTAGTTATACACGTGCCGCGGTTGTAGTTATACACGTGAGTTTAGCAGTGTGGATAAGGTTAGGGTTAAGGTTATGGTTAGGTTTAAAATCTGATTTTAAGAAGATCAATTGTATAAATAGGCGGAGTTCATGACTTTGTGGCTGCGGTAACTAGTGACGACCCGTGCTAACCTTAACCACACTGCTAAACTCATGCCTAACCCTAAACTTGAATTAAGACCAAAAAGTATATTTTTTGTTTTCAGAAATTTGAACCGATATAGCAAATTTTGAGTTTGTGGCTTTGCTATCTAGTGGAAACCGTTTCCAAGTTCCGACTAGCACGTGAAAGCAGCATCAGCTAGTTTATAACAAATAAAATGGTATGTTGTTTACATAAACATATTTAGCAGATGTTATCACAGGTGTAGCGAAATGCTTACGTTCCTAGCTCCAACAGTGCAGTAACACCTGACAATACAAAACAATAAACGCAAATCCCCAAAATAAAAATAAAGTAATTAAGAAATATTAGAAGAATTCTGGCCCATGTTGACTCCAATGCTTCCCACAATTGTGTCAAGTTGGCTGGGGTGGTGGACACATGAGAAACTGTTGAGCATGAAAAACCCAGCAGCGTTGCAGTTCTTGACACAAACTGGTGTGCCTGGCACCTACTACCATACCCTGTTCAAAGGCACTTAAATATTTTGTCTTGCCCATTCACCCTCTGAATGGCACACATACAAAATCCATGTGTCAATTGTGTCAAGGCTTATAAATCCTTCTTTAACCGGTCTCCTCCCTGATTGAAGTGGATTTAACCATTGATCATAACTTTCAACTGGTCAGTCTATGTCATGGAAAGAGCAGTTTTGTACACTCAGTGTACATATGACGTGGGTAAAACAGTTTGTAAACATTAAATGAACAGTGTTCAATTACTACAGTATGTACATAGGGCAACAGTCTCTAAGGTGCAGGGACGAGTACCGGGTGGTAGCCAGCTAGTAACCATGACTAATGTTCAGGGCAGGGTACTGGGCAGAGGCCGGCTAGTGGTGACTGTTTAACAGTCTGATGACCTGGAGATAGAAGATGTTTTTCAGTCTCTCGGTCCCAGCTTTGATTCACTTGTACTATCTCTGCCTTCTAGATGGTAGCTGCATGAAAAAGGCAGTGGCTCGGGTGGCTGAGGTACTTGATGATCTTCTTGGCCTTCCTGTGAGACCAGGTGCTGTAGGTGTCCTGGAGGGTCGGCAGTGTGCCCCCTGTGATGCGTTGGGCTGACCTCACAACCCTCTGGAGAGCCCTGCGGTTGCAGATGGTGTAGTTGCCGTACCAGGCGGTGATACAGCCGACAGGATGCATCTGTACAAGTTTGTGAAGATCTCAAGCACCAAGCCAAATTTGTTCAGCCTCCTAGATCTATCTGCTGCCTTCGACACAGTAAACCATCAGGTAGTAGGAGCGGCCTACCTGGCAGGCTCCTCCTACCACCTAACGCAGAGAAGATCTGTGTCTGCACAACATACTCTCACTACTGGTGTCCCCCAGGGCTCAGTTCTAGGCCCTCTCCTCTTCTCTCTATATACCAAGTCACTCTGCTCCGTCATATCCTCACATGGTCTCCTATCATTGCTACGAGGATGGCACTCAACTACTTTTCTCTTTCCCCACTTCTGACACCCAGGTGGTGACATGCATCTCTGCGTGCCTGGCAAATATCTCAACTTGGATGTCAGCTCACCACCTCAAGCAGTGGAGGCTGCTGAGGGGAGGATGGCTCATAATAATGGCTGGAATGGAGTGAATCACTCCATTCCAGCCATTACAATCCATTCCAGCCATTATAATGAGCCATCCTCCCCTCAGCAGCCTCCACTGACCTCAAGCTCAACTTCGACAAGACGGATCTGCTCTTCCTCCTAGGGAATTCCTGCCTACACCAAGACCTCTCCATCACGGTTGACAACTCCACTGTGTCCCCCTCCCAGAGTGCAAAGAACCTCGGCGTGACCCTGCACAACACCCTGTCGTTCTCTGCAAACATCAAAGCAGTGACTCGCTCCTGCAGTTTCATGCTCTACAACATCCGTAAAACCCTGCAGCCCTCCTGGTTTTCAACCTTCCCAAGTTCTCCCATGTCATTCCGCTCCTCTGCACTCCACTGGCTTCCAGTCGAAGCTCACATCCACTACAAGACCATGGTACTTCCCTACGGAGCAGTAAGATGAACTGCCCCTCCCTACCTTCAGGCTATGCTCGCACCAACTCCTCACCCCAAACCCCCAAATAAAAAAAGTATAAAAAATAGCCTTTTGTGAACTAACACTTGAATTTGACTGCAGCGAACTGAAAAGACGAGCGACCCAGGGATGTGTGTGCTTTGGGGACCTTTAACAAAATGTGACTGGCAGAACGGGTGTTGTATGTGGAGGATGAGGGCTGTTGTAGATATCTCAGATAAGGGGGAGTGAGGCCTAAGAGGGTTTTATAAATAAGCATCAACCATTGGGTCTTGCGACGGGTATACAGAGATGACCAGTTTACAGAGGAGTATAGAGTGCACTGATGTGTCCTATAAGGAGCATTGGTGGCAAATCTGATGGCCGAATGGTAAAGGACATCTAGCCGCTCAAGAGCACCCTTACCTACCGATCTATAAATTATGTCTCCATAATCTAGCATGGGTAGGATGGTCATCTGAATCAGGATTAGTTTGGCAGCTGGAGTGAAAGAAGAGCGATTACGATAGAGGAAACCAAGTCTAGATTTAACTTTAGCCTGCAGCTTTGATATGTGCTGAGAGAAGGACAGTGTACCGTCTAGCCATACTCCCAAGTACTTGTATGAGGTGACTACCTCAAGCTCTAAACTCTGAGAGGTAGTAATCATACTTGTGGGGAGAGGGGCCTTTTTCTTACCAAACCACATGACCTTTGTTCAGAACAAGGTGTCACGAAGGGGTGCATAAACAGACCAAAGTGCAACGCAGTTGACGTTCGACATATTCATTTAATACACACACTTAGATGAATCACAAAGTTTCACAAAACAACAAACGGATAAACACACTTACTTTGTGACACCGATATATAACGACCCACACAAAGGTGTGGGACATACAAACATATGTAGGATCCCTAATTAGAGACAATGCAGTGCAGCTGCCTCTAATTAGGGATCCAACACCAAAACACCACACAGAGCCAGAAATAATAGACCTGTCAGACTCTGACCATGGATACTTAAGAGAAGCAAATAGGCTTCTCTATGGCCAGAGCCTGACACAAGGTTAAGGGCAGAGAAAGCTTGTTGGACACTAAGAAAGCTTTGATATGTAGTTGTCCCACCTAGCTATCTTAAGATGAATGTACTAACTGTAAGTCTGCTAAAGGACTAAAATGTAAATGTAAAAATGTTGTGCCTTTTTCACCACACTGTCTGTGTGGATGGACCATTTTTTAAGCTTTTCACCCTCTCCACTGCTTTTCACCCTCTCCACTGCTTTTCACCCTCTTCACTGCTTTTCACCCTCTTCACTGCTTTTCACCCTCTCCTGTGACGGTGGTGAATATATAATGGAGAGCCAGGCGCAGGAGATTGCGTGGAACAAGGTATAATTTAATACCAGACAAGTATTCCACAAACGAACAGACAAAGCATAACTGTTCCAGTAAGTACGCAAGGTGTACAAATAACTAGGCAACCGCCTAGATAACAACACTATGAGTAAATACACTATGTATACTCAGAACTAGAGAACACTGTGTACATACACAATCACAAATAAACAATAACCGACAAGGATTTGAGGGAACATATATACATGAAGTAATTGGGGGAAATGAGAACCAGGTGTGCGTAATGACAAGACAAGACAAATGGATAATGAAGGAAGGAGCGGCAGTGGCTAGAAAGCCGGTGACGACGATCGCCGAAGCATGCCCGAACAAGGGGGTGAGGCAACTTTGGATGGAGTCGTGACATCACCACTGCGATCCCATCGATGTGGATGGGGGCGTGCTTCCCCTGCTTTCTTCTGAGGTCCACAATCAGCTTCTTCGTTTTGTTTTGATATGATTTTATTTTATTTTAGTCCTCATTTGGACTAATCTTCCAAGAGTCCTTAAACATTCAAATACAATTTATAAAACAATCACATTTTCACATATAACACACTGTTACAAACAGACATAATATACTGACATATTGACCAGAAAGATTGATTCCTTCATCTACTGTACCATAGTCCTGCACAACCTTCCAATGTATTATATTTAAATGTTTGAATTTGTATATTGAAAGGTTTCCAATTTGCTCACATAAATTATTCAATTTCTTTATTGCTCTGAATCTAAATGTTATTTTGCCTATTTCTCTTTTCTGTCTGGATAACATATAGATGGTGGACAATCTATTCCTAGTATTTACTGAATGTTTGTCTCTTACCAACTGAATACCGATGTGAATGGAGTGTGGCCATTTTAAATGGTGTACATTGTGAAATAAAATAAGCATTTTTTTTCAATTATCTTATTGATTGATGACCAACCAAGAGCATTGTGCATGACTACAACAGAAGAACCCAGTGGTGTAAAGTACTTAAGTAAAAATACTTTAAAGTACTACTTAAGGAATTTTTAGGGGTATCTGTACTTTACTTTACTATTCATATTTTTGCCCACTTTTACTTTTACTTCACTACATTCCTAAAGAAAATAATGTTATTTTCACTCCATACATATTCACTGACACCCAAAAGTACTTCTTACATTTTGACAGGAAAATGGTCCAATTCACACACTTATCAAGAGAACATCCCTGGTCATCCCTACTGCCTCTGATCTGGCGGACTCACCAAACACAAATGCTTCGTTTGTAAATTATGTCTGAGTGTTGGAGTGTGCCCCTGGCGTTACGTCAATAACAAAAAATAGTAATAATTGTGCCATCTGGTTTGCTTAAAACAAGGTATTTTAAATGGTTTATACTTTTACTTTTGATACATAAGTACATTTTAGCAATTCCATTTAATTTAAATACTTAAGTATATTTCAAACCAAATACTTTTATACTTTTAATCAAGTAGAATTTTACTGGGTGACTTTCACTTTCACTTTAAAGGTATCTTTACTTTTACTCAAGTATGACAATTGAGTACTTTTTCCACCACTGGAAGAACCATATATCCACCTTTAAAAAATCCTTGCTGTTTTGTTCTGTGCAATATGCAGCCTCCTAATTTCACTTGCTGATGCATTTCCCCAGACCACAGAACAGTAGTTCACCTGACTCCCAATTAATGCTTGGGTTGTTTGCTTAAGAATCTTTCCAGGTAAATATTTAGCTATCCTTCTGGTCATGCATGCAGTTTTCATTATTGTTTTACATAGATTAGTTATTTGAGATGACCATGATAAGCAGTTGTCTAGTTGCACCCTTAGTAGTTTGGTTTCTGCCACTTCCTCAATTTGTACTCCCCCATACTTAATTGTATCCCATGCTGTGTTGGCCTTTTTCTGGTGGAACAGACCAACGTAACCTTGGTTTTTTTGGTGTTCAAAACAAGTTTGTTCCAGCAAACCCACTTCCTGATATTTCCCAGATCTACTTGTAGAGCTTGCTGTACCTGGTGAACCGATCGTCTTGCTGTATAAATTGTAGTATAACCTGCAAATATAGTAGCTTGAGTTTCTGATAAGGCATAAGGAAGGTTGTTGGTATATAGTAAGTAAAGAAGTGGCCCAAGGCAGCTGCCCTGCGGTATTCCACAGTTTAAAGCATTGAGTGTTGACGTTGAGGGAGCTTTCCTTGCACCACTCTGCCAGGGCCCTCACCTCCTCCCTGTAGGCTGTCTCATCGTTGTTGGTAATCAGGCCTACCACTGTTGTGTCATCTCCAAACTTTATGATTTAGTTGGAGACGGGCTGAGCACGCACATTTGTGGGGCCCCCATGATGAGGATCAGCGTAGTGGAGGTCTTGTTGCCTACCTTCACCACCTGGGGATGGTCAGGAAATCCAGGACCCAGTTGCACAGAGTAGAGTTCAGAATCTGGGCCCCGAGCTTAGTGATGAGCTTGGAGGGCACTATGGTGTTGAAGGCTGAGCTGTAGTCGATGAACAGCATTCTTACATAGGTATTCCTCTTGCCCAGATGGGATAAGGCAGTGTGCAGTGTGATGGCGACAGCATAATCCGTAGATATGTTGGGATGGTATGCAACTTGTAGTAGGTCTAGGGTGTCGGGTAAGGTGGAGGTGATATGATCCTTAACTAGCCTGTCTGTACATTAGTGCTGAGCAATTAACTGACATTTCTGCTATTTTTAATTGATGGACGTTGGTTAACTTATTTGAATTTTATTTCGTTCGGTTTTTTTCTGTGAGCTCAATGCACTCTGTAGATATAAATCAGATCAAGCCTGAATGTGCGATGTAGTATGTAGTTGTAGTTTATATTCTACATAGTTTAGTGCATAAAACTTGGTATTTGACTACAATGACCATAAACCATTTTTGTGTGGTGCACTGAACTATAATAAGAACATTTGGAGCAGACATGGAGACTGAGGGTGCGTTTGTAAATTCACTCTGGCTATCTAGTTTGATTTCAGATCACTCTCGTTTTAGTGTGCCAGAGCCCAGAATAACTGATGAATTTACAAATGCGCAACACATGCTCAATATGACTGGTGTCAGTAAACATTGGCTAAAAAAACAGCCTAACCAGCTCTGCTAGGGAGAGTAAATTGGTCAGAGTGAGATGTTCCCTCATTGTGTCTGAAAGTACCTAGCAAACTAGCCAACTTTAGCCAGTTAGCTTGGGTGCTTGACTTTTGTTGTACGGTCAGAACTCTCTGATCAACCCTACTCCTCAGCCAGAGCGTCCAGTGTGCGCTCTGAACTCTCCAAGAGCAAAACCCCTATGAATTTATAAGAGACAATCTGACAACGCTCTGAATTTACGAATGGCGGAAGGCGTACTCTGACATACTGGAGGCAATTTATGAATGCACCCTGCGAGAAGAGAGAAAGCGCGGTCGACAGGGATAGTAAGCAGTTGCTTCCCGAGCTATCTCTACCCAAAACCTTATTTACTTTGAAGAACTACTAAAATACTGATTTTGTCAGACAGCATAGGCAGCAGCTCTATAGAGATGAGATGATGACTTGGAATGGAATAATAGTCATCTTTATAAAACAAATATTTTATTAATGTAAAGTAAAGTAATGTGAATAAAGGATGGTAAGTGATCATCAGTAATGTTCAGTCACTACCATTAATAGTTGTTTTTTTTTACATACATTGTTCTGTTCTGTGTTACAGCATTCAACCCACATAATGCATACATTTAATGTCTGTTTTTTGTTGTAATAATCGGGCCGGAACCCGAACCAACCTAAAAAAACACTATAGTACACCCAAAAGCAACGCAGAGTGGGGGTAGTATTCTTTTATTTGCTGATCTCATTTATAAATTAAGAGACTACATCTTGAAACAAAACTACATATCCCACAACCATCCGTTTATTATTACATTTGTTCCACCCCCTGGCAGCTGACCCCGTATGGCAAACGACGTCTGCGCAGAATCAGTTTGAACCAAAAGCCGAGTGACCTTCCTGGAGAGCAGCAGTTCTGAAGCAATAAACCGGTGACAGCACCTTCCTTCCTTCCCTGCGCTAGCCTTAGAAATGAACAGCAACTTAGCCGGAGATGAAGTCGGGTAAGATGTGATATCCACCTAATTAATTTCAATTGTTTAAATAAGTACATACTCCTTTGCATTTCAACTTCAGTCAATTAATTTTACTGTGATAGATCTCACCCGCTAACGTTAGCTAGCTAGTTGGTGTTTTGATAAGTATAGCTACTGGTAACTAACGTTAGTTAGTTTGTGAACGTTAGTTGACTTTAACCTAGCTAGCTAAGAATAATTTGGAAACATGCATGACATTGGTTTAGGTAACTAGATAGCTAGTGAAAAGTAATGTTTAAATGGTGTCTTTGAATAAGTAATTTAAATAATCAACTATTTAATAAGTTGGCTAGATAAATATAAACTCAAACAAGTTGGCTCGCTAGCGTTAGCAACTGACGTTAACGTTAGGTTAGTTAGTTGACGTTACAATATTAGAGGCTAACTAGCAGTTAGCTAACAAAGTGGTGAAGTAAAAATATTGTCACGGTAACGTTACCATCACATCAGGAGTCGACACTTGGCTTTTTATTATGAGTGTGATGGTACAAGTTTGATTGAAGTCGACATATAACGTTGGTTTACACTACAGGCTTAGAAAAAAAATATTAGAACATAACTTTTTCAGCTGTTGAGAGATTTATTGCGCTGTTACTCTTGAACTTCATAGAGGACTGGCTCTTCAGGGCATAAGATTGAGAGCATTGTAATAATATTGGTTTGATCAACATTGACCCTACCAAATTATAGTTTTAACAGGCGACATATACATTAGCTAGATGATAAGAGTAGCTAGTTATCTAGAGCTCTTTCAAGTTCCATGCCATGTATTTTAGCTAACTAACGTGAACTAGCAGACGTTCAGAACAATTTGATGATGTGTTATTGTGCCCAAGGAATGCTGGACAATCTCAGGTGTTGCTTAATGTTAAAGGAATGTTTTTTTTTCACATGTTATAGGAAACTATTTGTGGGTGGTTTGGACTGGAGTACAACACAGGGTAAGTCAGCTGTCTACTTACCAAACAGTCAATATTAGGCTTATTGCAGTGCATGTACTGTTGTGCTTGAAGGTGTCTGCATGAACATGTTGTTCTGGAGTACCAAAGGGTGCCATGTTATCGTGTATTGTAATTACACATGACAGGCTTTTCTCATAGTTGCTCAGATCTAGTCTTAAATTAGTTTGTTTGTAGCTACAGGCATCCTTGATTTCGGCGATGTCATTTACAAAATAGCCTCCAACACTCTGCTCAGCAAATTGGATGTAATCTATCACAGTGCCATCTGTTTTGTTACCAAAGCCCCTTATACTACCCACCACTGCGACCTGTATGCTCTCGTTGGCTGGCCCTCATTACATATTCGTCGCCAAACCCACTGGCTCCAGGTCATCTATAAGTCTTTATTAGGTACATCCCCGCCTTATCTCAGCTCGCTGGTCACCATAGCAACACCCACCCGTAGCATGCGCTCCAGCAGGTATATCTCTCTGGTTACCCCCAAAGCCAACACCTCCTTTGGCCGCCATTCCTTCCAGTTCTCTGCTGCCAATGACTGGAACGAATTGCAAAAATCCTTGAAGCTAGAGGTTCCTATCTCCCTCACTAACTTTAAGCATCAGCTGTCAAAGCTGCTTATCGATCACTGCACCTGTATATTGCCCTTCTGTAAATAGCCCACCCTACTACCTCATCCCCATATTTATTTTATTATTTTAGCTAATTATGCACTCCAGTATCTCTATTTGCTCATCATAATTTGTACATCCATCATTCCAGTGTTAATGCTAATCTGTAATTTATCTCACCACTATGGCCTATTTATTGTCCTACCTTCCTAACCTTACTGCATTTTGCATTACATTTGCACACAGTATATAGATTTTCGATTGTGTTATTGACTGTACGTTTGTTTACTGTGTAACTCTGTGTTGTTTTTTGTCGCACTGCTTTGCTTTGTCTTGGCCAGGTCGCAGTTGTAAATGAGAACTTGTTCTCAACTGACCTACCTGGTTAAATAAAGGTGAAATAAAAAAATAAATTCAGAGCCCTTGTCTGTATCATGCTTGATTGGGCAGTGTGTGTCTTTGCACCACACTCTTCACTCTGAACAGCACTAGCCACAGTACTATGTATTTTTGTGCATCTTTCCTTGGTATTGCCTTGGGGCTTTCAATGACGAGAAATGCAATTCAAAGAATTTGATGTGATTATTCTGACAATTATTTGATGAAACCTCCATGCCCTGCCTCCAAAGATGCCTGCGTGTCATGCTTTTTAATGCACAATGTTTTGTTTGATGTAATGTTTTATCTTAGTTTGGACCCCAGGGAGAGAAGCTACTGCCTTGGCAACAGCTAATGGGGATCTTAATGAAATACTAAATACTTTGCATTCAGTTAACTTTGAAACACATCAAATCAAATTTTATTGGTCACATACACATGTTTAGCAGCTGTTAATGCGGGTGTAGCGAAATGTCAGTAACACTAGGCTATGTATGTGTCCCTAAAGGATCCTGTAACGGGATCGTCCCACTCATGTCAATGTCCTCTTTTCTATCAGAAACGTTGAGAAACTATTTCTCGCAGTATGGGGAAGTAGTTGATTGTGTCATCATGAAGGACAAAACCACAAATCAGTCGCGGGGCTTTGGTTTTGTCAAATTCAAAGACCCCAACTGTGTCCGGACTGTACTGGAGACAAAACCCCATAATCTCGATGGCAGAAATGTGAGTATGCACTTTGAAGCTTGAATAAGGAAAATCAAATGTGTATCTTGTTAGAATAATTAAGCACTGCATGGGAATGTGAACTTTTTCACTGAAGTAATACAGAGATGGTTGTCTGTGCAAGAGCAAGTAGTATAGCCCATAACACGCACTGGTATCTTCAGAAAACATTTTTTTTTGCCAAACAAGTGTTGCCTGATCAGATGGCTATTAGTTGAACTAACTAGTAATTGCAGTGGGCTGGACATGGCACGCTTGGTTTGCAGACAGTGCGTTTTGCTACAAGTTGCTCTATGCAGCAATATGAACAGGTCCATTTTGCCATAGTGAAGGTCGTTATCTTGCAGTTTAAACTTTGACTCATCATAATGTGAATTGTATAACACGTAATTTATTTCATTTGAATGTGGCCTTGTTGAGTGCGCTAATTCACCAGATAAATTGAAGGGAACATATTGAAGGTGCTTTTTCATTGAAGGGTGAGATTGTACCATTTCATTCCTTGCCTTCAGATTGATCCCAAGCCATGTACTCCCAGAGGAATGCAACCTGAAAAAGTGCGAATGAAGGACGGCTGGGTAAGGAGTGTATTTTATTTTGTGGGGGGCCACATGTGTCCTCTACAGAAATAGGGCACCAAGCCTCGGTAGAATGGATTAAATTGTCTCATCAGTCCCACTGAGGCTTATTGCTGTTAACATGACTTCTGCTGATGAGCTTGAAATGTAATTGTTAGACAAAGTGATTTTTGTACAAATTATTTACGCAGAGATCCTGAAATGGCTTGTCTCAGTAACTTTGAAACGGAGGCGCACTAGTGTACCCTGAACCTTTGGGACTAGTGTTTGCATCGACGTGACCTGAAGAATTATGCCCCAGGGCAGAATTAGATCATTCTTCTCCACTGTCTGACTAGGTTGAGGTTAATTTCCTTCAGTGTCATTCAAATACAAGTTTGGCTGCCTACACAGTTTAGCAGCTGTTGTAGAGGGTGCCAGTGAAATGCTTGTTACTATGCAGGAAAAATGTCTAAGAAATACACAAATAATAATGAAAAAACAAATCACTAAATGTCAAGACAAATCCAGATAACAACCCAAATAACACAGTTAATCCAATCTATGCGTATATCAACCTAAAATATATGCTAAGAATGATACGTACAGTAGAAGAAGATATTACAGTGAGCTATGTCAAGAATCCAGTACATAAATACATGCAGTATAAACAGTGTAACAAAAATGCAAGGTACAGTAGTAGAAATATTAGAATGAGATATGTGAAGAATACAGTATATGAATACTTAGTGTGAAAAACAGTATAAAAGAAACGGTCCAGTGTTTAATGTCTTTATGTACATGGGACAGCAGCGTTGGGCGTGCTTGTGAGTGAGTCGTTGTCTCTTACTTACTACATGAGTACTACTCACTTACTACAGAGGAGGGTGTGATGGCTTTTCAACAGTCTGATGGCCTGGAGGTAGAAGCTGTTTTTCCAGTCTTTTGGTCCTGGCTTTGGTGCACCTGTACAGATTCTGGATCTGGCTTTGAGATCCCATTCTTTGTTTCAGAAGGGCAGCAAAGCTGACAGCAATAAATCAAAGAAGATATTTGTCGGTGGAATCCCCCATAACTGCGGTGAACCTGAACTCCGAGACTATTTCAATAGATTTGGAGTGGTAAGTCCTGTTAAAATGGTGTATACTGTACTGTATAGCTTTTATTTTGAAAAATGTCTTAATACCTTAAACCGTTGTAAATGTGTTGACCAGGATTCAATATAGGAACTGCTTATTGGAAGACTACAGGAATGGTAGTATTTTCTGTTAAAATGCTGTCATTATGAGGAGAGGATATTGATAGAATGTGTTAGTTTTCCAACAGAGATCCATACAATGGCAATACTAGCAGTTTTTATCTGTGTCTTAACGCAGCCCATGTTCTCCTTTTGTTTAATCCAAGGTCACAGAGGTGGTAATGATCTATGACGCGGAGAAGCAGAGGCCCCGAGGTAAAAGCTGATCCCGTTTTTCTCTTCCATACCATACTCATCTCTAAATCTCATGACAAACTATTCTGACCCAAAGAGAATAAGTGCATTCAGTCCCTCCCCCACCCTCCATTATAACTAGACCCCCTTTGTCTTCTGGTGGAACATCTTGTTCGTCATTAATTCACAGGCTTTGTAAAGGATGCCACCCTTACATACTGAACGCTTTCCCCTGTGCAGACCTATTTACATGGTGAGAAAGTTGAAACTACATTGGCATGAATTTCAAACATCTTCCGTTGACTTTGTGACCGGATCAGCTTTTGATGAATTTAGATGTTTTAGTTCTATTTAGGGACATAGTAACACACTATACTAATACATGTAGTTTGAAATAAATTATCTTAATCGTGACTACTATACTTGAGTACAGTATCTTAATATCAGTTTAGATGGCTTATCTTCTGAAGGTTGTTATTTGTTTTGTGGTATTATTCAGGATGCATGAAATAGATTGTCTAATTAGATTTTTTTTTTTTAAATGTGTGTATATATATATTAGTACCCTATAAAATATATACTGGGGCTCCCGAGTGGCGCAGCGGTCTAAGGCACTGCATCTCAGTGCTAGAGGCGTCACTACAGACCCTGGTTCTATCCCGGGCTGTATCACAACCGGCTGTGTATCACAATTGGCCCAGCGTCGTCCGGGTTAGGGGAGGCTGGGGTAGTCCGTCATTGTAAATAAGAATTTGTTCTCAACTGACTTATTACTTAGTTAAATAAAATTATTGTAATGAAAAATCTTCTGAAAGATGGAAAGGCTTTCCCAAAAACCTTCTCAATTAAATGTTGACTACAAAGTAGCCTGTGCTTGAACCTGGCAGAATAATATATCAGGATTATTTGCATCAATCCAGTGGATATTTGTTTTGCAAACTCTACCGTCACGTGTGCTACAAAAACATAACTAAACAGCCTCTTACTAGCTGCTCACTGGAATTAGAGGGAAACTACACCCAAAAATGGCAATTTCTCAACGATCTAGACCTCAAGTGGTCTGCTGATGTGGTGTAAGCATTGTTGTGGACTTAGAACATCTAGTTTAGTTTTCCTATGGCCCTAAATTATGCACTTGTTCATTGTTCTAGAGTCTGTTTACTTTTTTAATTGTTTTAAGTGGAAGTCCTTACTCCGTTCTGTCTGTTAAATTAGTTTACAGTTAGGCTGCGTTTACACTGGCAGCCCAATTCTGATATTCTTTACACTGATTGGTCTTTTGACCAATCATATCAGATCTTTTCACATCAGCTCTTTTTCAGAGCTGATCTGATTGGTCAAAAGACCAATTAGTAACAAATTAGTAAAAAAAAGATCTTAAATGGGCTGCCTGTGTAAACGCACCTCTAGAATGACAAGACAAGCAAGGGTGGATGTAGATTAGTCTGGTCAGTTTGCTCAGAACTGTTTAGCCTAGATGTAGGCTGCATTAGGTTGGTCAGTTTGCTCAGAACTGTTTAGCCTAGATGTAGGCTGCATTAGGTTGGTCAGTTTGCTCAGAACTGTTTAGCCTAGATGTAGGCTGCATTAGGTTGGTCAGTTTGCTCAGAACTGTTTTGCCTAGATGTAGGCTGCATTAGGTTGGTCAGTTTGCTCAGAACTGTTTAGCCTAGATGTAGGCTGCATTAGGTTGGTCAGTTTGCTCAGAACTGTTTCTTCTGCACTTGTCCCACATAAGCAATGATGCACCAGTCAATGACTCATTTATTACCCCTTTTCTACTTCATTACCCATTGATTTCTTTGGGGAGACAAGCAGAATAGTTTGTCATTCGAATTTACACGATGATACACAGGGAAAAACATGAACGTAATCATGCATAATATCCAGACTTTTCTTTTACTAAAATACTTTGAACCATTTGGTGTTAAGCTTAAGTTTTCTTTCGTTTTAATTTAGACTTCTGATAGTGTTTTCCCGTATGTAGAAAGTTAAGTATTTTTGTAAGTAGAAGTCCTTTCTATTTTTCTTTTCCTGTCCTCCTTGTGAATGGTTTGAATGTGATTAACGGTGTCTCTTAAGATTTGTCTTTTCTCTTTTAGGTTATTGTGTACTGAGTGGTATCACAGAGGTACAGGCCAGATGTTTGAACCAAAAATGGAATGTGCAGGCTGTCAATTTGGGGTGTATACAAAGTTTAGATTCATCATGGTTATGAACTTTGAAAGTTATTTTGCGCTGAGCACCACTTTGGGTTTTTGACCCCTTTTTTGGAAAGATTGTCTAGGTTTTGAATCTAGATTAAGGACAGGTCATCAATGGATGATATTTATAGTTGTCGATCAGGCGGCTTGGGAATGCTTGAAACAATATTAGAGGTTTCAAAATCTCGGTTGTCTCAAAGGACATTTAATTGGAATCAGGTTAGGTCCCAGAGTGGAGGTTTTCTCACAACCCAATTCTGACACGGTATGAGTTTATCAAAATGAAACTGGTTCAGTGTAGTGGGCTACTGCTACTGCATAACAATAGTACTGTGAAAAGTTTATCACCACAAAGAATCACCAGACTTTATCAGAACCAGGACATTTGTCAATGTTGGGCTTCTAAATGTACAATTAAATGAATAATTAAATTACATTGCTGTATATTTATAGGTTCAGCTAGAGTAACGTTTAATATCATGCAGGGACTGTAGTCACTGGGCTTAATGGTGTTTTTGCAAGATATTGGTGCATTGTTGGTGCTGGAAACACAAGCATTTTGATGCACCTGCATTAACCCAAGAAATTTCCCCCTCGGGGATCAGTAAAGTCTATCTATCCATCTATCCATCTATCCATCTATCCATCTATCCATCTATCCATCTATCCATCTATCCATCTATCCATCTATCCTCTATCATCTATCATCTGCAAAACTGTACATTAGATGTTATTTGTTAGAATAACATAGGATCTATGTATGCAGTTCAATGGAAGGCTATGAGAGGCTTCACAGTCAATCCCTTATCAAAGCCTTAATTTCAGTGTTTTTGTTATACAGTGTTGAATCCTTACACCATTGGGTTTTTCACCATGTTTGACGGGAACTTTGTTTATCCCCCATGCAAACTCTTGACAGCATCATTAGTTGTTACTTACACATTCGGAAGACAAAATGGCCTATGTCTTTGTGTTGCTATTTGTAAGCAATATTGTAATTTTCCATTTAGGCTTATCCTGGCTGACTCAAAACATTAAACCAAATTTGGGAAAGCTTAAACCCATTTCTCTCTTTAGACATTGTCCAGTTTCTGTTTCTCTGTGTTTTTTTGTTTTTTTTTGCATTAACATTGGATGCTGCCAGTTTGTGCTGCACAGCAATCTACCAAGGGGCAGATGAAGTTGGGGTTTGGATTAAATGAAGTAACGTCAATGCCACTGGTCCAATTGGCACACAATGCATAAATTAATGCTCGGAGACCACTGAAGTGTGTCATGAAATCTGTATATTTTTCATATTCCTCAGTAGTTCCACTGACTGCACTGGATATAAATATATTACAATTTATATATGAATTACAATGAGTAACTTATGTTAGAAGTAAAAAACAACAACAACTGAAACCCTAGAGTTGAGCATGGAAAGGATTGGTGCAAAGTTTATCTTGGATGATACAAGTGCCTCAGCCCTCAGCTTGTGTATTGCGGCAAGTCGGCAACATCATCTGAACCCCAGGAGCCTCCAGCTCTGTCTTGATGGATCCCTGTCTTGCTGAGCCCAATACTGTTCTTCATCTTGTGTTGTCACAACACCCTGCTACCTTGATTCACTCTTGGTCGTTGGCTAGGTTTTGGATTTATTACTTTCGAGGCCGAACAATCAGTGGACCAGGCTGTCAACATGCATTTTCACGACATCATGGGCAAAAAAGTGTGTAGTTGTAGTTTTATTTTACCCTCAAGATCAAACGGAAGCTTGGGTGACGGGAAGCATTGTTTAGCGCTGTTAACTTTGAGTTACAGCTCTTATTTTCAGGGGCCACCAATGAGGTTGAAGGGCTAAAGCTCTTTTTAAACGTCATATTTGAATGAAGATCACTGATATGTGGTACTCCAAAGATTTTCCTAAAAGATCAGGTCACAATGTTTTTTTTCTGGATCACATAACATTTCAATGGCCTGGCTGACCTTGTACTTGTTGCAAAAAATACTTGGTCACCCCTCCTGACATATTAGTGACAACTTCTGTAGTCGCCCAAGGCTTTGTTTATTTTGACCTCTCCTTTAGGTTGTAAAAGCTATTCCGTATCTTACTTCAAACAATACTTGCTTTGGGGATTGAAGGGGAGTGGCCAGTTTTGGAGCATATAATGCGAGGTAAGAGTTTAGCCTGAAACGCTTTATTTTACCACAAGGAAATCACCTAAAGGATTGGTCTTGTTCAGTTTTTTTCTTTTTTGATAAATTTGTTGGCAGGTCACTTACTTTTTGAGTTATTTGATATATTGCCTTGTCAAAGAAAAAAATAACCTAAATTTAAGTGACCTCAGTTTAAGAATCTCCATACTGTGTCGATCACATCTGAGAACCAAAATGGGTGGGTCTTTTTCTAGGGCTAGTTGGGACCTATCTATTCACACCGTCTTTGAAGGGCGGTTGATGTTGCCTGCCCCTATCATTCACTACTTCCTCCCAGCGGAGAGTTCTTAGCTAATTGGCTGCTTGAAGCAGTTCTGTCATAGCAGTTCTTTTTAAAAAATATTCAGTCCATTAATGGTTTGTAGTTTTAACAAAACAATTTGCATAACTACTTCTTGGACATCCTCTCATATAGCAATCATTATCTTGACAAAATCTTGCAAAGAATTCGCAGTCAATAGTGTGAGCTCCCCCCAAACGAGGACAACTAAATGTCCAAATGGACAATGACATATGTACCCATTTTACATAGTTTTTAACCTCATTAAAATTATGAACTCAACCCATGTCTGTTCATAATTGATTCATGAGACCCTACATAAATTCTGCTATCCTCTTACTGACTTGACTGTCCTGATTTCCAGCAGGAATTGGGGCTTGACTTGATCTTGAGTTGACATTACCTTGGACTTGGACTGGAGGGAGGGAGGTAGGTAGGGAAAAATAAGTTACAAAATTATAAAGTGGAGCACATCAAACTGTGGGGTAGTGTGTTGAAGTCATGGTATCCATCACTCCCAGCCGCTATGCCTGTGGGAGAAGACCCAGGTAGCTGTGCTATAGGCGGAGGGCCACTCGTGGAAACGTGCTTGTAATTAGGTCGACAGAGAAGGAAGAGGCGAGGCAAAGAAAGTGGCACCACCTTAAAGCAGGGGAAAAATTGAGATTCATTTTCCTCATGCAAGGTGACCCCAATAACTCAACCTCTATAGAGTCTAGTCTATTTCTGTCTAGTCCCCCCCCACCTAGTTTTAAACCCATTTTTCTCTCTGGCAAACTGCTGGTATCTCTGTGGCTGGCTAGCTACAACAAGTGATGCTACTGTTTTATAGGGCAGATAATGGCTGGTAGCCTCACAAGCCATCTGGTGTGATACAAAATAATTGCCCTTTCACCCTCATTGAACATTAGTCCAGTCCAATAACAAGTGCTTCTAATCTGTGTGACATGAGCAAATCCGATGGGTATCTGTCAATTAAGCACCATTGCAATTTTCTCCATTATCTGACACGGTATGAAGATTAATTTCTAAATTGACTTTATGACTGTCCATTTTTGTATTATCTGCATGTTTTACCTCTTATTCTGATAGATATGATACACATTTATTTATACAGCCATCTCCCTCTGAAATTCTACTACAAGTTAAATATAATTGAGATTCTTTAAGGGAGAAGGTAAGTCTTTACCTTCCAGTAGATGTTTTTTTAAAATCAAAATTAAAGGACACTTAAACAGGAAATAGGAATATGTTTCTCAGACCGATTTGTAAAATGAATGACATTTTTTGCACCATTTAAATCAATTGCTATTATTTTATGCTCTATTCAAAATGATTTAACCAACAACTAAGCAATATCCTATTGTGACTGAAGTACCTGAGAAACATATTGTTAAAGCAACTCCCCTATAATGCAGATTGATACTTTTTTTAGGCAGAAGTGTATTGGCCCAGATAAAACTCAAACCCTCTCAAGCTGATATGTTAAAGACAAATATTAGTAATGGGTGAGGAAGGTATTTTGGTGATAAACTACTGGTCTTGCAAATTGTGCCCTCCTTGTCCAGGTGGAAGTGAAAAAAGCTGAACCTCGGGACAGCAAAGCTCCTGGCCAGCTTGAACCTAACCAATGGGGAGTCAGAGGCATCCTGAGTGCAGCCAATGGTTGGTCGGCACAGCCTGCCCAGGGCTGGCAGCAGAGTTATGGCCCTCCGGGTGAGTGGGAGACCAGCCAGAGCAGAGAACACGGCTCGTTCTCTCAGACCAGGAACATGACATTCTATTATACCTAGGAGAAAGATAGTATTGGAAACCGTTAAAATGCCTGATTGCTTTTGTTATAATATTAACATTGTATTTCTAGGTCCGCTTAGAAACTTTAGTTTGATGAATGATCAACGTACTGTAGTTACAAATTACATATTGAGGAATTGGTTTTGTGCCAGCATAAATATACTCAACTATTTTCTCTTTTGAAGGAGTTTGGGTGTCTACAGGCCAGCCATTGGGTACGTTTTGTCCTTGAATCACTTGACTGTTTCGGACATCTCTCACTAACTTGCTTTTTTATATAGTAAGCTATTGTCTTGTGATGGTTAACTTAATAAGAAAATATTGTGTCAAAGACTAGAGACAGATAATGGAATTATTATAATTATTCTTAACTCTCTTCAGCCTTGCTTAAGTCTTATATCATACAATAGTGTCTCTAATAGTGTCTACTGACAGTGGGTTTCAACCAGGATATATCCAAGACTGGAAATGTACCAATAGACACCTGTCATCATGTATTCAGTAACTGTTGTGATCTGTCTGACTCAGATGGGTACGGACCCCCTTTATCTGTGGGCCGTGGAGCTCCCGCCCAGCCCCCCTCACCGTTCAACGCATTCCTCGTCACAACGACCCCGGCGGGGGGTTTTGGGTCACCCCAGGCCTACGCTCAGCATGGATACAGTACACCATCTCAGTTTGGTCAGAATCTGCACTATTGTTGTCATAAGAAAAGCATGTGTTTCTATTTATGTAAATTGATTTGTTTTTGCCAATATTGAGTTTCAAATGCATGCATCGTTAAAAGTCAGGTAAAACGGAGGAAAATAACAACACCAGCTTTTGGCTTGAAGAAATTAATAGCTAGTCTGCAGCATTAACAGTAATGTAACATGTTTAGGGTTCTCAAATATGTTTTTGTTATCTTCACAAGAACGTTAATATCGTCTTCACAGTATATTCTTTTTTTTAATACCGCCAATATTACATCCTAATATCGTCCAACCCTACTGCCTAGGCTGACAATGGTTGATGTATAATTATTTTGACATATTTTAGTTTTATTATTATCATACAGGTGATCTTTCGTAGTTTGGAATGTACAACATAACTACTCTTCCATCTGGCACTGGTTTAGGGTACAGTTTTGACACGCCTCAAGGTGAGCAGTATGCCCCACAAGGAGTGCCGCCCACGACTCCGGTAACAGGGCCGCTAGGGTTTGTTCCAGCCACCACACCTACTCAGGACATCAGCAAAGCACCCACGGGACAGCCAGACTTCCCTTACAGCCAGTATGGTAAGTAGAGCCTCCTCAGCCCCGCCCTCTATCTTGCTGCTATTATGGCTTATACTGGATAGTTCCATTTTTTTGGATGCTCTATTGGGTCAAACAACCCCTCCTCCTTAGCCAAAGCTCATTACGACAACCCTAAAACAAGCAGGAGCTTGACTCTTTGGTACCATGTAGCTTTAACGACGTCTCTTTCATACATTACCTTTTCCACATTTTGTTACATTACAGCCTTATTCTAAAATTGATTAAATAAATGTTTTTCCTCATCAATCCATACAAAATACCCAATAATGACAAAGTGAAAATACATAATAGCAAATGTATTAAAAATAAAGAACATAAGTTTACATAAGTATTCAGACCCTTTGCTATGAGACTTGAAATTGAGCTCAGTTGCATCTTGTTTCCATTGATCATCATTGAGATGTTTCTACAACTTGATTGGAGTCCACCTGTGGTAAATTCAATTGATTGGACATGATTTGGAAAGGCACACACCTGTCTATATAAGTTCCCACATTTGACAGTGCATATCAGAGCAAAAACCAAGCCATGAGGTCGAAGGAATTGTCCGTAAAGCTACGAGACAGGATTGTGTCGAGGCACAGATCTGGGGAAGGGTACCAAAAAATGTCTGCAGCATAGAAGGTCCCCAAGAACACAGTGGCCTCCGTCATTCTTAAATGGAAGAAGTTTGTAACCACCAAGTCTATTCCTAGAGCTGGCCGCCCGGCCAAACTGAGCCATCGGGGGAGAAGGGCCGTGGTCAGGGAGGTGACCAAGAACCCGATGGTCACTCTGAAAGAGCTCCAGAGTTCCTCTGTGGCGATGGTGTGGGGGGGGGGGGGAACAATTTAATCAATTTTAGACGAAGGCTGTAATGTAACAAAATGTGGAAAAAGTCAAGGGGTCTGAATACTTTCCGAATGCACTGCATAATTGTATATATCCCTGTAACTGTCAGTTGTGAGATTCCCGTCTTGTTCAGTGTTTCATGCTTGTGCTTTGCCTACCCATCCTGCTCTTTACCATTAGCTGCCTACTTTAGAATCATTTAGTAACGTAACCATAGGCAGAAAAGGGCATTAGAAAGTAGCCCCCCATTCACCCTATGTGTTTGTAATTCCAGATGGATGTGTGCAGTGATGGTAGGAGTCTAAGAGCAGTCAGTCAGAGGCAGTGTAATAATCCAGTGTTAAGGCAAGCCCTAGTGGCAGGTCTAAGAAGGGGACAATGTTAAAGTAGACTAGCTGAGTTACGTCAACCTAGTCTCCTCGTCTCCCTGATAGGCTTGAGTATCTACCCTCAGGAGCCCTCTTCCTACGGACCAACGCGTCCTTCTCACAGTAATGGTCAGTATGTGCAGGGAGGAAGTAGTGCAGGTAGGTGTGAGCATTGTCTTTTCCAACCACCAAAAGTACAGTTCAGTATATAGTCGTATAGCTGCTACGCCAATGTTCCTTTGCATCCCTTTCCCCTGTATGTGCTTTTGTATTGTTGTTCATACAAAGTACATACTTCTAGAGTATACTAAAATACAGCTACAGTATTCAATGATTTTGAGATTGAGATCTTTTTAAATGACCAAATCTCATCTCTGCTTTATTTTAGATTCTGAATAATTAAACAATTGACCGGGTTACATGCCTGTTGAATGTTAATACATCTCATTTCCTATACTGCCCTATGTAGCAAAAAAGGCAGTAACTGCTCATAGCATGGAACTGTGAAAAATGGCTTTTATTTACCTTGGTTTCACAGTAACCTTATGCAGTTACTGCTAACATGTCCCCCATTAACACAATACAACAGAGGCAGGATACTTGTCCACATGATTAAGCATGTATTTAATGTAGCAACTGCTTTTTGTCCAAATTAGCAGATACTGCCTTTTTGCTTGGTAAGGCAGTATAGTAGCTGTAGTTTTATTAAACACCTGCGTCCTCAGATTTGTTTCTCCACTCTCTCTCACTCTGCCTTGCTTTGCTGGTAAAAAGGGATTATCTAATTGGCAAAATGTGTTCTTCATGGTAATACTGATTAACATTTTGATTTTGCTCTCTGTTGTTGAAAGTGTAGCAGTCAATTCACTTGTTGTTTTTCCCCATATGCCATCTCCTGTTGACAGCTAAAAGATGATAATCAGAGGAAAGTTAGTATGAAGAAACAAACCCCTGTGGCTGGTGAATTAATTCCCAACTTCTATTTGATTTTCTCTGGTCATATTAGGTCTCTGCTTTTCCAAATGTTTCTTCCAGCCGTGTAGCACTTTGAGCACCTTGTGAGAAAGTTTGCTTGTATTCTTCTACCGTTTCTGTTTCATGCAATTTCTTTTTTGGTTACTCTGTACTGTCCGACATGAGTTGGAACTGTTCAGCCTGATCTGCACTGAATGCCTATGCAGTTCCCTGCTTCTCCGACTACAGTGAATTGCAGGGAGATGGGGCCATCCACTGTCTATAATTTTTTTTAATTAAAAACCTGTGTGCATGTGGGACTGACAACTGATTAAGAATTTGTTATACTGTTTTCCTTTTGTTGATTCCGCTCATAACAGTTCAGATTACATATTTGAATCCTCAAAATAGACCAATTGATTTACACTGGAAGCGCTCATTCTTAACTTGCTAACCAAACTCTGAATTTTGGTTCATTGAGGTTCATGAATGAAGGAAGACAATATTTAACATAAATATTAAAAGCCCTGAAACTATGATCAATGCTGTATTTATTTTGGGTAAAATATGGTACTTTCACTTAACTGGTTGGGATCTGTTTGCTAATGAGCACGATTTATGATGGTGATAATGAAACCTCTCCTCTGTTCTCCACCCACCCATCCTCACAGGTTATGGTCAGGATCTGAGTGGGTTTGGCCATACCTTCGCAGACCACAGCCAGCAGACTGCTTCATACGGGGCACCAACAGCACAACCGGCGGTGGGCCCTCAGCCTACAGCAGCCGCTTTTGCTCGAGGACAGAATCACAACGTAACGGGCTTCCATCCATACCGGCGCTGAGAGTCTCCAACCGCCACAGCGCTCAGTTCTAAAGTCAGGGAAATGTGTTCTCGTCATAAGCAAAACTGGATTTCTGGATTTTTTTTCTCTTTTTTTTTTACTCAAAAAATGGACACAATTTGGGAAAAGTGGACTCTCTCATAAAACCAGGGATTCCAAGTACTTCAGTTACAATGTCACTTGATGTAACACTTTTGCGTAACCTTCCTTTCAAATGTTAAAATGAAAGAACATTATTTCTCCCCACGTTTTATAGGGTTGAACTACTTTGCAATAGGTTTTGATTGTCGGGTCAAACACTAGCACAGAGGGTGTTTATTTATTTATTTATTTATTTATATATATATATATAGCGAGGGCGAGAGATATTTAAGCCGGGTACAGAAATTAAAACAGGGTCTCAAGTTTCCTCAGCTTTAAATTCTAGGGAAAATGTTTTTATTTTTAATTTGGTGTATTGTGTTTATTTTCTGAGCCTTTTGTTTAACGTTTGGAAAATATGAATATATATTATACACAAACTGTGCAATTTTTTTAAAGGGAATTTTGTACGAAAACTGTACACTGCTTGTTTTTTTTATTTAGAGATGTAGACTTCCCTCAGGTGGCTGTTTTGAGTGCATTTTGCACTTATGTAAAAATAAAGGAATTTATTTCAAATAAATGTTTTAAAGATATCCCGCGTCTTGTTGCTGTCAATATTAGGAAGGCGTTTCTAATGTTTGATAAACTTGGTGTATATTCTGTTTGGCATCCCCTTACACCTATAATTTTTGGGAACATCTACATTAATCATCAAGGGGTAGGGGCTGTGTTGTTTCTGAGTGGGGCAACGGTCTATGGTTTAAAATACACCCATGGACATTTTCAAGGGTTAAGTAGAATTATCATAATCATGAACCAGGTTCCCTCAATATCAAAAAATGGAATATGTCAAACCCAAACGGTTTGGGCCCCCTAACAAATTAGGATAACGTTGCATACACATAAAAACTGAACACCTATAGTGTGTATCTACATTACAACTTACAATAATAAACACCTTGTGAAACAGCTGTGAAAACCAACCTGGCAATATTTAAGACTAATATATAAACATTGATATTTATTTGGTACAGATGTCATTAATTTATTTTCACAGATTAAAAAAATAAAAAAACAGACTAAAATACTGAATTCTGGCGTGTGGAATATAGTGGAGGTGGTTTCTGTGTGGGTGGGACTTGTCACTTGTTCTCAACAGGTAGCCATGATCCTCCATAGTCCTGGTTGTGTATTCTTCAAATCCCGATTGTTTTAACCTAGTCCACTGTCCTGCCAGACTCATGAGCTCACTCTGTAAATTGGCCACCGTTGCTCTGCTGTCAAATTTGATCAAACATTTGCTTAGTTCTTGAAGGGCTGTCTGTGGAAGGCCACTGGCACTGGGTGTTAGCTGACTAAAGTTTTTATGGTCCAGAAGAGCCATGTCAGCATACAAAGTGCCATTACTCAGAAATCGCAGATGGATGCTATCTGTAACTGCATCGGCCCCAATTGTCAAGCGGCCCACCTGGAAAACTCCCGGTTCTAGATGGCCAGTCCATCATTGGGCTGTGACTTAATTAGAATTTAATTTGTGTTAAATTTGTGCCTTTGAATTCATTTTTAGAAACACAAGTTTGGCCAATATGTGGCTTCAGGCTCATGCGACGATGCCTGGAGAGCAGACCAGCAGCAGATAATATCCTCTAGTGCAGATAATATCCTCTAGTGCAGATAATATCCTCTAGTGCAATATCCTCTAGTGCAGATATCCTCTAGTGCAATATCCTCTAGTGCAGATAATATCCTCTAGTGCAGAAAATATCAGTGCAGAGGCACTGGAGATGCTAAACACCCTTTTGGCCACTCTTGCCAGGCTGGGCAGAGATGCAGAGTTTTTTTTTTTTTTAAATGTTCTATAGGTAGGCCTAAAGGTTTTTAGGCATAACCCAGTCAAAACGGAAAACTCCTTGAACGTGGGAATATGCCAGGCCTTTTGGGCCAAAATCAATTACGGCCTATCGTATAGATAATAGGGAAAAAAAATTAACTAAACGTTTAAGAGATCAGATTTTCTGTTAATAAATACTTTGCTACAATGACACACTTAGTTATCTACCCACCTCGTTCCTTTCTTTTAGCATGTGCACGTAGTAAGTACACCATCATGCTTTCGGGATACGTGTCTTTTCAGATTCCACAATGATTCATTAGTTGTGGCTATTACATCATCCGCATTTGCTCTTGGTCCTCATCTTTGTAAGTCACCTTGATTTACAGTTGAAGTCGGAAGTTTACATACACTTAGGTTGAAGTCATTAAAACTCATTTTTCAACCACTTCACAGATGTCATGTTAACAAACTATAGTTTTGGAAAGTTGGTTAGGACATCTACTTTGTGCATGACACAAGTAATTCTTCCAACAAATGTTGACAGACAGATTATTTCCCTTATAATTCACTATATCACAATTACAGTGGGTCAGAAGTTTACATACACTAAGTTGACCGTGCCTTTAAACAGCTTGTTTAAAGGCAATTCCAGAAAATGATGTCATGGCTTTACAAGCTTCTGATAGGCTAATTGACATAATTTGAGTCAATTGGAGGTGTACCTGTGGATGTATTTCAAGGCCTACCTTCAAACTCAGTGCCTCTTTGCTCGACATCATGGGAAAATCAAAAGAACTCAGCCAAGACCTCAGGAAATAAATTTTAGACCTCCACAAGTCCGGTTCATCCTTGGGAGCAATATCCAAATGCCTGAAGGTACCACATTCATCTGTACAAACAATAGTACACAAGTATAAAAACCATGGGACCACGCAGCAGTCATACCGCTCAGGAAGGAGACGCGTTCTGTCTCCTAGAGATGAACGTACTTTGGTGCGAAAAGTGCAAATCAATCCCAGAACAACAGTAAATTACCTTCTGAAAATTCTGGATGAAACAGGTACCAAAGTATCTATATCCACAGTAAAATGAGTCCTATACCGACATAACCTGAAAGGCCGCTCAGCAAGGAAGAAGCCACTGCTCCAAAACCACCATAAAAAAGCCAGACTACGGTTTGCAACTGCACATGGGGACAAAGATTGTACTTTTTGGAGAAATGTCCTCTGGTCTGATGAAACAAAAATAGAACTGTTTGGCCATAATGACCATCGTTATGTTTGGAAGAAAAAGGGGGAGGCTTGCAAGCTGAAGAACACCATTTGGAAAATGTGACACAATTTACCATTTAACCAATAAAGCTAGCTGGTCTGTCTATGTTTTCACATTTTACATGTAGTCAATGCCACCAAAGTTACATGTATTTAATTAAATGTAGCTTCGTAACAAATGTTGTTGGTAACTTTTTTGGTCAGTTATTCAGCCACCAGGATGACCGCGGTAGATGAGCTCTCGGACAGCACAGAGCTGGTGGAGATGGAGATTGAGGTCACATCTGAACACAGCTCAACACATTTCTATTTTTGATTTTGCAGAGTAGTCACCTTTTCTGTCCACAAACGGCAATGCAATGGGTTTGGGTTTAATGCGGAAGACACATTTCAGTTGAATGCATTCAACTGACTAGTATCCCCCCTTTCCCTTTCATAATGGTGACAGTATGGAGTATCATAATGATGTGAATTCACATTCATGTGAATAGGGATGGATAATGAATGAATGAATCTGATGTAGATTCCATCTCTTGGCTTGTTATTGATTCCCTTAGGTGGTTACACATATAAAAGATATTTGCATGCCAAGGTATTTTATAGGAATGCCGTATGGAAGTAGGGAAAACTCATTACTTTACTCCGAGATTCCCAAGAAGATTCCGAAAGAGGCCCTTCTGGTGTTGTCGTGGAAAGAGATGCTAGATCATTTTCAGGTAACGGCCTCTCCCCAGCCCCTTCCTCTGGGCCCCCTTTTGCCACGGATTAATGAAAAAAATCAAACATGTTCTTCACACATGCACAAGGCATTTCTGCATGCATGTCCTCATCCACTCTAGCTTTGTAGCCACAGCTTTCAACAACCCTGATGTGTCATGTGTAGAGGAGAACATACACCAGTCATCTCAGTTGGCACTCAATGGAATAGGGGAGAGTGGGGTAAGTTGAACCATTTCATCACATTCAGCATCACTCTGTCAAGGGAAATATAATATTCTTTCTAACAAAGAGATCTACTGGAAATACTCAGAATTCATGTAACATTACAGTTTTGAAAACATAGCTTGCCCTGAAAAATGTGGTCTTACACTGGGTATGGGCAATACTATGCAATACTATGCCAAAAAAAACACAACATTTTATCATTGACTTCCCCTGTAAACATGGGTGACAAAATGAAGGTAGGTAGCACTATCATTGCCCAGACGTTAGCTAAAGCCAAAACCCTAATATATCCATTGGAAAGCCAACGCTGCCTCACTATCTCACTGTCTGCTACTTATCTCCCCTGACCCCTCAGGCCACTCCTCATCATGGTGTGTACTCCGGGAGGAGGAGCTGCTGAGAGAGAGGAAGCGTCTGGGGGTCTTTGGGATCACATCATATGACTATCACGCAGAGAGCGGCCCTTTCCTCTTCCAGGCCAGCAGCAGCCTGTTCTACTGGAACTGTTCACCTAGGAACTCTCACACCATGTTAGAAAACTCCACCCAGGAACTCTCACACCTTGTTAGAAAACTTCCCCCAGGAACTCTCACACCTTGTTAGAAAACTCCACCCAGGAACTCTCACACCATGTTAGAAAACTCCACCCAGGAACTCTCACACCCTGTTAGAAAACTCCACCCAGGAACTCTCACACCCTGTTAGAAAACTCCACCCAGGAACTCTCACTACCAAATGTCTTTTTGTTTATTTTCAGTGGCTTAAGACTGCACCTGGTGATGATACACAAGCTTTGCCCACACATACACGTATGCACTTATCCACATGTTTGTTTGTCTTGTTTTTCCCTGCTTTACTAGTTTGTTTTTCCATTTGTTAATACTTTGGACTGTGCTGTTGTGTGGTGAGCCAAATAGCCTGGCCACTGTGGCACGCCAGATCCAGTATCTCAGAAACGGCCTTCCTCTTGGGCTTTTCGCGCACGATAGTGTCTATGATTTACAGAGAATGGTGTGACAAACAAAAAAACATCCAGTCATCGGCAGTCCTGTGGGCGAAAACAGCTCATTGATGAGAGGTTGAAGGAGAATGGCAAAAATCGTGCAAGCTAACAGGCGGGCCACAAACAGACAAATAATGGACCAAAAATCCATGTGGAACGTTTCTGAATCCATGCCCCGAAGAATTCAGGCTGTTCTGGAGGCTTAGGGGGTCCGACCCTGGTACTAGATAGGTGAGTGTAGTTGTGTATTATCAGTTATTTCACTAGGGGGAGCTGTTTGTTTATGATACTGCATGATGCCCTCTTCAGTGCAACCACAGAGTACAACTATATGAACCTGCAGCATCCAGACAAAATAAGTCACAATAGATTTTCTAAGTACTTTCTAAGGCCCAATTCACCCAAACAATCAACTCTCCCTGATATTTCTTTAAGATATTTAGTTTGCATTATACATTCAAAGCATTTTGAAAATTGATAAATGTACAAGATATATTACTATTGAAGGTATAGATGACAATATGACATTCAGTAACTCACATTATACCACAGACTCAATATAAACAACAGATGGACCCTTTCAAAGGGTGTAAATGCTATAACGCATTTGTCAGTTTGACTGAAATAGTGCCACTAAGACAGTGAAATATGACATTGATACAGTCAAAAAGAATATCAAGACACAACTGACTTTTGTCAGACAACACCTGGGTAAAGTCAGTTGTGTCTTGTTATTATTTTTTGAGAGCAGAGGCTTCTTCCTTCCTGACCTCCCATGCAGGCCAAATTTGTGCAGTCTCTTTCTGACGGTGTACCCGTGCAATTCGACATTGATTGTGGCAAGAGAGGCCTGTAGATCCATTGATGTTCTTAGAGACTTCTATGGTCGGACTACCTGTCCAAGGTAGCTTGCCAGTGGTCTGGAATTTTCATCAGACAGTGGAATGATGTACTCCGAATTGCTTGGAAATGGAATTATGTACTTCAAATTGCTTGGAAATGGATTTGTAACCCCTCCCAGACTCATGGGCATCAATAATCTTTCTTCTGAGGGCCTCGGGTAAGTCTTTTGATCTTTGAATGATGTGTTACCACACACCCATATGGTTAAGACCAAACCACACCAATTTTCTTATCTTTATGGAAGGCTGGACCTTCCTACGTTTCTCTCTAATGTTTTCTAATCATTTGTACTTATTTTGGTACCTAATTCTAATTTTAGCCATTTTATGTGATGGTAAAGGTAGGGGTGTACTAACTTTTTCACCAAAATGAAAAAGGATTTAGGTTTATTTTAATTGCATAACATTGTCAACGTTTTTTTTTTGTGTGTGATTTGTTAAATTGGATAACCTTTATCTGTCAATAGTGTTGAAGTGAAGATTACTTATCCATCTGTCCAAATATGTAAACTTTCCAGGGGGTGTACTTACTTTTTCACATGACTGTATTCATCTGGGCAAATTCCCACCAAGAACATTAGAGCAACCAAGAACAAGGAGATGAGTTTATCTTTCACTCACCAGCAGTCATTTCAAAGACGTTCAAGGGCTGAGAGTTGTGAGGCTGGATTGTGTACACTCCATTGTCTCTCCCCTTTCAGGAACAACTCATGGCAGTCCGTGGCCAACTCTGAACAACAAAAATTAGACACGTTCATCAGTAACCATTCGTCAAATTAGACAGCCGTCGTTAATCTCCCTGGTCTTTGAGATAAAGTAACAAATCACCCATTCACATTGAGTAAACATATTCATTCAGTGGCAACTTGTATAATGATCTAAGGCAACTGCTTATCAATGAGTACACAGGAAAGGCAAAACTCCTTGTCCTTATGTGCCTTGATCTTTGGACTACTTACAGGTAATACTACCAGCAGGGATGCCACAGGGCAAAGGTCAATGTATTTTTCTTCAATACAATCTGGAACTGCAAGTGATGTTATGTAAACATCAGTAGCACATACAGAAACACTTGGAATGCTTGTAAATGTGTACTGATCGCCAATTCTTGCTGAAGTGTGCAAAGAGAATGACCCCTTTCAAGACAATTAAGTTATCTATCTTGTGGACCATTATCTGAACCCGAGATGTTTCTATGATGTTCCATCCTGTCCTACACGTCCATGTGTATTACCATGTGAGGCACAACAAATCTAAATACAGAAGGAGAACTGGAAGCGGCATGTGTTGGAAAATCGCTTCCTTTGGTGTTTATTTTTTGTTGACAAACTGGAGGAAAGATATGTAGTGTGAGTGGGAGTGAATTGGAGATTGGAAATTCAACAAATGTCCATATTCTATCAGGATGTACTATTTTTACCAGTTAGAGAAGCAAGTCCTTTAGTGTCATCCTTCTGTTCTGTTTCCTCATGTTCCCGCCTGACAAATGACTCCTCTCCTGTTTAACCTGAGGTAATAGACAAACATGTACACACACACACACACACACACACAATAGGGTGCATTGTACAGTACATACCCCACCCTGGAGTGCATGGTCTGTTTCTCCAGTTTGTCTTGCTGTTGCCTTATTCTGTCCACCAGGTCGTCTATCCGCTTAGTCTGTGCCTCCAGTAAACTGTGCCTCCAGTAAACTGTGCCTCCAGTAAACGCTGAGGACAAAAGTGACAAAAAATGAGATCTCTTAACTTTTGATGATATTGATAATGTGGGAAATGGATGTACAATAATTGCAGTATATTGAAGTGTGACCTGTATTTGAATACAGGGCTTGACTTTACTGACCATCATCACAGGATAAAACGATCAATGTGAGTCAACTTTATATTTTTGACCTCTTAACATTCTCATTTTATTAATATATTAATCATGGTATTAATCATATTCAAATAAGTAATAAAATAAATACTCCTTGATAATATATTAGATAACACCCACAGTACATTATGAAGAAGTGGCAGATTGTTCTCTACCTGGATGAAGTTGGAATCACTGCTGTTGTTCAGCTTCAACCCCCCGTTCTTGCAGCATTCCATCCACCCTCTTCTCTAGCCTGTCCATCCTGGTGTGGATCCTCTGGCGCTCTCCCCTTTGCTCATCACTTGGCTCTCCATCTCCACCATCTCCTGGGCTCTGGTGTTCAGTGCCTCCCCATCCTCCTGCAGGTTCTTGGTCTGCCTGCCCAGCTTGGCCACTGTGCCATTGAAGGCTTTCAGCTTGACGGAGATGTCTTTCAACTGACTTTTGATTTTCACCATGTTTTCATGTTCACGTCTTTTCAGGAGGCGTACTGAGCCCTGTCTCTTTCAAATGAGAAACTGGTCCCCATATGGACCAAAACGGCCACTAACAACAGTAGAAGTGCCAGTGTTGGCTTCATCTTTGTTTTGACTAGTGTCTTTGGTCTTCTTGAAGTATAAGCACCAATGGTGGTCTTGGTTCAGCTGGTGAAGTCTTGTTCTCTCTCCTGCTGCATAGCCTGAGAGGTTTATATATCCTGTTGTTCCCATGCTGCTGAGACTAGGCATATTTTGATTGGCTGCTCCTCGTGTAGTGGGGATGTGACAAGTAAAATTGTACTCTCTCCATTGTCAATTTAGTCACATTGTTTTTGTGAGGGCTTGGTTGTGGTAAGGCCTCTTACTCCCACCTAGGGGAGGAGAGAGGCACACAACCAAGCTCTCACACACTAACTAGGGAGATTATCATCCCCAATCAGAGACAGCTGTCTAGCGTTGTCTCTGATTGGGGATAGTATTTAATCCCCACACAAATCCACCTGTGTGTGGATCATTGTTCGTGTCTGCCTTGTGTTTCAGCACGTGAGTTACTTTGCTTTGTATAGTGTTTTGTTAGTTTGTTTAAGTCATCTCCTTTTCTGTTATTTTGTGCCTTGTGAATACATCTCCAAAATAAAAAGGAATGACGCTCCATCAGCGCTCCGTTTATCGTCCCATTACTCCGCATCGTGACAGAATGATCCACCACCCTGGGACGCAACGGGGGATTACATTAGGAGATATCCTCCTCGGTATGGGGAAAATTACCGAGGAGGAACACTCCTATTATCGCTCGGTGGAGGAAGGCTGGGGTCCGGAGCAGCCGAGGCGCCGGAGACGGAGGACACGTCACCGGGCTAGAATTGAGGACCAGCCTGGAGCCCAGAAAACCCCTCAAACTGATTTTGGGGGGGGGCTATGGGGGTGGTCGGGGATCGAGGGAGAAGAGCCCCGACCACTGCACTCGTGGGGGTTCCAGGAGGAGCCCCTACAGCCATGGGAGCGGGAGTACAGAGAGGAGTCGGAGGAAGACGACGACGATGTGCTTCTGTTCCCTCACTCGTGGGGGTTCCCGGAAGAACCCTCACAGGATGGGGATTGGCGGTGGAGTAGGCACGACAGGGACAGTCGTGCTCCAGCGCCAGTTCCCAGTCCGGTGCCTCCAGCGCCGGTCCAGAGTCGGAGGAGGAGGAGACCGACTCAGCGCACCAAACCATCGGTGCGCAACACTAGCCCGGTGCGACCCGTACCAGCTAAACGCACCCAGCCAACGGTGCGTTTCCCCAGCCCGGCGCGACCCGTGCCAGCTAAACGCAACAACCCAACAGTGCGTTTCCCCAGCCCGGTACGACCTGTGCCAGCTAAACGCACTAGCCAAACGGTGCGTTTCCCCAGCCCGGTGCGACCTGTGCCAGCGCCTCGCATCAGAACAGTGGTGCGTTCCCCCAGTCCAGTATGCCCCGTGCCTACTCCTCGCACGGAGGCTACCGCGACGGTCGCCAGCACAGCTCTGTGGTTGGAGACCATCTCTGCGTCGGTGCCCAGAGTGGGCACGACGTTCAGCCCCGCTGTGGAGCAGGAGCTCCATAGCGCGTCGGTGCCCAGTCTGGGGCCGACAGCCAGCCCAACCACAGGGCTGGAAACCCTCTCTGCGTCGGTGCCCAGGGTGGGCACGACGTTCAGCCCCGCTGTGGAGCAGGAGCTCCATAGCGTGTCGGTGCCCAGTTTGGGGCCGACAGCCAGCCCAACTACAGGGCTGGAAACCCTCTCTGCGTCGGTGCCCAGGGTGGGCACGACGTTCAGCCCCGCTGTGGAGCAGGAGCTCCATAGCGCGTCGGTGCCCAGTCTGGGGCCGACAGCCAGCCCAACCAGAGGGCTGGAAACCATCTCTGCGTCGGTGCCCAGGGTGGGCACGACGTTCAGCCCCGCTGTGGAGCAGGAGCTCCGTAGCGTGTCGGTGCCCAGTCTGGGGCCGACAGCCAGCCCAACCACAGGGCTGGATACCATCTCTGCGTCGGTGCCCAGGGTGGGCACGACGTTCAGTCCCGCTGTGGAGCAGGAGCTCCATAGCGCGTCGGTGCCCAGTCTGGGGCCGACAGCCAGCCCAACCAGAGGGCTGGAAACCATCTCTGCGTCGGTGCCCAGGGTGGGCACGACGTTCAGCCCCGCTGTGGAGCAGGAGCTCCATAGCGTGTCGGTGCCCAGTCTGGGGCCGACAGCCAGCCCCACCAGAGGGCTGGAAACCATCTCTGCGTCGGTGCCCAGGGTGGGCACGACGTTCAGCCCCGCTGTGGAGCAGGAGCTCCATAGCGTGTCGGTGCCCAGTCTGGGGCCGACAGCCAGCCCCACCAGAGGGCTGGGAACCATCTCTGCGTCGGTGCCCAGGGTGGGCACGACGTTCAGCCCCGCTGTGGAGCAGGAGCTCCATAGCGTGTCGGTGCCCAGTCTGGGGCCGACAGCCAGCCCCACCAGAGGGCTGGGAACCATCTCTGCGTCGGTGCCCAGGGTGGGCACGACGTTCAGTCCCGCTGTGGAGCAGGAGCTCCATAGCGTGTCGGTGCCCAGTCGGGGGCCGACAGCCAGACCAGCTGCAGGGCTGAAGACCACCTCTGCGTCGGTGCCCAGGGTGGGCACGGCATCCAGCCTGAGGTCTCCGGAGAAGGTCAGCAACCCGAGACCTCCGGAGAAGGTCAGCAGCCCGAGACCTCCGGAGAAGGTCAGCAGCCCGAGGCCTCCTGTGAAGGTCAGCACTCCGAGGCCTCCAGTGAAGGTCAGCAGCCCGAGGCCTCCAGTGAAGGTCAACGGCCCGAGGCCTCCAGAGAAGGTCAGCAGCCCGAGGCCTCCAGTGAAGGTCAGCAGCCCGAGGCCTCCAGCGAAGGTCAGCAGCCCGAGGCCTCCAGCGAAGGTCAGCAGCCCGAGGCCTCCAGCGAAGGTCAGCAGCCCGAGGCCTCCAGCGAAGGTCAGCGCCACGCCACCTCCAGCGAAGGTCAGCGCCACGCCACCTCCAGCGAAGGTCAGCGCCACGCCACCTCCAGCGAAGGTCAGCGTTCCGCCACCTCCAGCGAAGGTCAGCGTTCCGCCACCTCCAGCGAAGGTCAGCGTTCCGCCACCTCCAGCGAAGGTCAGCAGCCCGGAGCCTCCAGCCACAGCTCAAGGCCTGGAGCCTCCTCCACCGGTGCCCAGTCCGGGGCCGGTCATCGACGTCGCTCCAGTGAAGGAGCAGTCCGCTCCACCGGTGCCCAGTCCGGGGCCGGTCGTCTACGTCGCTCCAGTAACGGAGCAGTCCATTCCACCGGTGCCCAGTCCGGGGCCGGTCGTCTACGTCGCTCCAGTGCCGGAGCAGTCCGCTCCACCGGTGCCCAGTCCGGGGCCGGTCGTCTACGTCGATCCAGTGACGGAGCAGTCCGCTCCACCGGTGCCCAGTCCGGGGCCGGTCATCGGCGTCGCTCCAGTGCCGGAGCAGTCCGCTCCACCGGTGCCCAGTCCGGGGCCGGTCGTCTACGTCGCTCCAGGGAAGGAGCAGTCCGCTCCACCGGTGCCCAGTCCGGGGCCGGTTGTCAGCCCCTCTCCAGGGTCGAGGGCTCCCACACCAGGGTCCAGACAGGACTTGGTGGAAGGCGGGAGTACTGAGGGGGGAACCATCGCGCCGGGGTCCGGACCGGGCGTGCAACGGAGAGGTAGGAGAGAAGCTACTCTCACAGCCTGTGCCACGCCCGGAACCGGAACCGGAGCCCCCACCAGCAACCACCTCAGTACCCCGCCATGTCCCCCCTAGAGTTTTGGACATTTTTTCTTTCAGGAGAGGGGGGATTTTTTTTGTGTGCGATCGGGAGTCCGCACCTTAGGGGGGGGGTACTGTGAGGGCTTGGTTGTGGTAAGGCCTCTTACTCCCACCTAGGGGAGGAGAGAGGCACACAACCAAGCTCTCACACACTAACTAGGGAGATTATCATCCCCAATCAGAGACAGCTGTCTAGCGTTGTCTCTGATTGGGGATAGTATTTAATCCCCACACAAATCCACCTGTGTGTGGATCATTGTTCGTGTCTGCCTTGTGTTTCAGCACGTGAGTTACTTTGCTTTGTATAGTGTTTTGTTAGTTTGTTTAAGTCATCTCCTTTTCTGTTATTTTGTGCCTTGTGAATACATCTCCAAAATAAAAAGGAATGACGCTCCATCAGCGCTCCGTTTATCGTCCCATTACTCCGCATCGTGACAGTTTTAGGGGACTTGGAACTTGATGAGCAATGAGCTGTCTCTGAAACTTTGAAACAGAAAACATAGATGTATTAATCAGTTGTTAACAAATATTGAACAAAATATACAGTGTATATATAATACCATTATAGTAAATTATAGAAAGGACCAGCATGCATTCTGTAAAGTTACAGTATAAAAAATAAAGTAAATAGACTTGGCATTGGCTTTTGCGAGCCGGAAGGGCTCATAGGACCAGGAGCCAGGTGTCAGGCTCTGGCCATAGAGAAGCAATAGGCTTCTCTATGTAGCTATGGTCAGAGTCTGACAGTGTCGTTCCTTTCTGTTTCTTTGTGGGTTTTGGGTGGATCTCTAATTAGAGGCAGTTGCTACCCGTTGTCTCTGTACTGTACTGTATTCTCCTTTGCCAAGATAATCTATCCACCTGACAGGTGTGGCATATCAAGAATCTGATTAAACAGCATGACAATTACACAGGTGCACCTTGTGCTGGGAACAATAAAAGGCCACTCTAAAACGTGCAGTTTTGTCACACAACACAAAGCCACAGATGTCTCAAGTTTTAGGGAGCGTGCAATTGCCATGCTGACTGCAGAAATGTCCATCAGAGCTGTTGCCAGATAATTTAATGTTAATTTCTCTACCATAAGCCACGTCCAATGTTGTTTTATAGAATTTGGCTGTACGTTCCAACCGGCCTCAAAACCTCAGACCTCGTGTAATCACGCCGCCCAGGACCTTCACCTGTGGGATCGTCTGAGACAAGCCACCCGGACAGCTGATGAAACTGTGGGTTTGCACAACTGAAGAATCTCTGCAAACTGTCAGAAACCGTCTCAGGGAAGCTCATCTGCGTGTTCGTCGTCCTCACCAGGGTCTTGACCTGACGGCAGTTTGGCATTGTAACCGACTTCAGTGGGCAAATGCTCACCCTCGATCGCCACTAACACACTGGAGAAGTGTGCTCTTCATAGATGAATCCCGGTTTCAACTGCACCAGGCAGATAGCAGACAGCATGTATGGCATTGTGTGGGCAAGCGTTTTTCTGATGTCAACATTATTAACAGAGTGCCCCATGGTGGTGGTGGGTTTATGTTATGGGCAGGCATAAGCTACGGACAACTAACACAATTGCATTTTATCTATGGCAATTTTAATGCACAGAGACACTGTGACGAGATCCGTTGTTGTGCCATTCATCCGCCGCCATCATCTCATGTTTCAGCATGATAATGCACCCATGTCGCAAAGATCTGTACACAATTCCTGGAAGCTAAAAATGTCCCAGTTCTTCCATGGCCTACATACTCACCAGACATGTTTGGGATGCTCTGGATTGATGCGCGCAACAGCGTGTTCCAGTTCCCGCCAATATCCAGCAACTTCACACAGCCATTGAAGAGGAGTGGGACAACTTTCCACAGGCCAAAATCAACAGCCTAATCACCTCTATGCGAAGGAGATGTCGCGCTGCATGAGGCAAATGGTGGTCACACTAGATACTGACTGGTTTTCTGATCCACGCCCCTACCTTTTTATTTTAAAGATATTTGCCACTAACAGATGCACATCTGTATTCCCAGTCGTGAAATCCATAGATTAGGGCCTAATTATTTAATTTCCTGATATGAACTGTAACTCAGTAAAATCTTTTAAATTGTTGCATGTTCTGTTTATATTTTTGTTCAGTATAGAACTCAAAGAGATTTCCACAGGAGGAAATGTGTGAAATGGACTGGACATACAATGCCTTCAGAAAGTATTCCATCCATTCACTTTTTCCACATTTTATTGTGTTACAATGAAGTTCAAGAAATTAATTACATTTTTTTCACTAGCTACGCAAAATTACTAACATTTTTAAAAGATGAATGAAAAGTAAAAGGAATATATTGTATCTCGATTAGATAAGTATTCAACCTCCTGAGTCAATACATGTTAGAATCACCATTGGCAATGATTCCAGCTGAAAGTCTTTCTGGGTAAGTCTCTAAGAGCTTTGCACACCTGGTTTGTAGAATATCTGCACATTGTTATTTTTTTAACTCTTCCAGCTCTGTCAGTTTGGTTGCTGATCGTTGCTAGACAGCCATTTTCAAGTTTTGCCATAGATTTTCAAGCCGCTGTAAGTCAAAACTGTAAATAGACCGCTCAAATCAAATGAAACTTTGTCACATGCGCCGAGTACAACAGGTGAAGACCTTGCCGTGAAATGCTTACTTAAAAGCCCTTAACCAACAATGACGTTCAAGAAAGAGTTAAGAAAATATTTACCAAATAAACTAAAGTAAAAAATAATGAAAAGTAATACAATAAAATAACAATAACGAGGCTATATACAGGTAAGCAACATGTTGATCCAGGTGAAATCCCTGAGCGGTTTCCTTCAACTACGGCAACTGAGTTAGGAAGGACACCTACAGTGGGGAGAACAAGTATTTGATACACTGCCGATTTTGCAGGTTTTCCCACTTACAAAGCATGTAGAAGTCTGTAATTTTTATCATAGGTACTCTTCAACTGTGAGTGACGGAATCTAAAACAAAAATCCAGAAAATCACATTGTATGATTTTTAAGTAATTAATTTGCATTTTATTGCATGACATAAGTATTTGATACATCAGAAAAGCAAAACTTAATATTTGTTTGCAATTACAGAGATCATACGTTTCCTGTAGTTCTTGACCAGGTTTGCACACACTGCAGCAGGGATTTTGGCCCACTCCTCCATACAGACCTTCTCCAGATCCTTCAGGTTTCGGGGCTGTCGCTGGGCAATACGGACTTCCAGCTCCCTCCAAAGATTTTCTATTGGGTTCAGGTCTGGAGACTGGCTAGGCCACTCCAGGACTTTGAGATGCTTCTTACGGAGCCACTCCTTAGTAGCCCTGGCTGTGTGTTTCGGGTCGTTGTCATGCTGGAAGACCCAGCCACGACCCATCTTCAATGCTCTTACTGAGGGAAAGAGGTTGTTGGCCAAGATCTCGCGATACATGGCCCCATCCATCCTCCCCTCAATACGGTGCAGTCGTCCTGTCCCCTTTGCAGAAAAGCATCCCCAAAGAATGATGTTTCCACCTACATGCTTCACGGTTGGGATGGTGTTCTTGGGGTTGTACTCATCCTTCTTCTTCCTCCAAACACGGCGAGTGGAGTTTAGACCAAAAAGCTCTATTTTTGTCTCATCAGACCACATGACCTTCTCCCATTCCTCCTCTGGATCATCCAGATGGTCATTGGCAAACTTCAGACGGGCCTGGACATGCGCTGGCTTGAGCAGGGGGACCTTGCTTGCGCTGCAGGATTTTAATCCATGACAGCGTTGTGTGTTACTAATGGTTTTCTTTGAGACTGTGGTCCCAGCTCTCTTCAGGTCATTGACCACGTCCTGCCGTGTAGTTCTGGGCTGATCCCTCACCTTCCTCATGATCATTGATGCCCCACGAGGTGAGATCTTGCATGGTGCCCCAGACCGAGGGAGATTGACCATCATCTTGAACTTCTTCCATTTTCTAATAATCACTTTTCAATATCATATAATACATTTACATTGACATTGTGCATAATGAAATGCATTTTAGAGCACAAGATGAGGTTTCAAATGTCATCAAGATTAAGTTTGTGTCACATATTGTCAGGCTCTGGCCATAGAGAAGCCTATTTGCTTCTCTATGTAGCTATGGTCAAAGTCTGACAGTGTCTTTCTTTTCTGTTTCTGTGTGGGTTTTGGGTTGGATCCCTAATTAGAGGCAGCTAATTGTCTCTAACTATATATGTTGAGTCTGTCCTTCACTCTGGTGTGGGTCGTTGTCGTATATTTCGCATATCACGGTGACATATATATAGCTCATAATGTAACTTTGAAGCACAGCTAATGGAAGGGGCATTTTAAAATTAGATAAGGGAAACTGTAGATGGTAGTGATGTATCACTTGTGCTATTCTCTGTCGGCTCCTCATGCTCTGCCAGTGGTTGCTGTGGTTACATTGTGTCAATGCCCTGTTGCCAATTTATTTTGATGTTGTGCCAAGGAAGTGCGATAATTGCTTGACAGTTACCCCCTGGACCCATATCAAGAAAGGGTCACAGTAACCTAGAAAAAAAACAAAAGAAAAACAGCTCTTCCTCCTCAGGATGTTGACAAAACAGGACATCCCCAGGGTATTTTGATAAGCTTCAATCATTATATCAATATTAATCAGTGTTTGTTTAACCCAGCCCTTAGTACGGCTAATGAACCATCACTGATGAACTTTACAGAAGGTCACTCAGTCACTTCTCACACAGAAAACAATGCTGTTTTTCGTCAAACAAAAATAGTATTCAGTGCACTAGTAAGCATGCCCAAACATGTTGACACACAGATAGAGGAAAATCTATATTGCTCAACATAATGACTCAACAATAATTCTCAACATACTTGATAGCAACGGTGAGGACGGGCGTTTAATCTCCCCTAAGTTTCACTCACTCTGTTTATCCCCATTAAATCACAGAGAAGGAGTGCTATCTGGTGCTCACCCTGGTATCCCCTTTCCCACACTTTTAGCTTTGGCCTCGGCCTTGCATGTGGCAAAGCATATTTTGGCACCTTCAGACTATTTCCGCAGTAAAAACCCTGAAAGATAATAGTGGTCATGTTTGAGATCGACTACATTGCAGTCGGCGACTGCAGCCTGTGTGACCTACAAATCACCTTGCATCCTAAAATAACTACTCAGTATTATTTGTATATCAGTCAATGTCTCTCTTACTTAAAGGCACATTCTGCTGATTCATCAAAGCAAAGCTAGTTTCAATCAATGTGCATGACAGACCAGGGAAGCCATTACGAAACTTTGCTTGGTTATGGTGACTGTGACAGTTATGGTCAGCTATATGTGTGGTTAAAGAAGGACAGTTCCCTCCTTCATGCTCTTGTAAAATGTAACATTTTCTTCAGTGACCAAAGTTATCTTAACTCTATAAGAGGTTTTACTGGTTGGTCAGTAGTGCCGTTGTCAAATCTAACTGAGAAACGCAGCAACTGTAATGCAATAGTGCTCTCCACTGTTAGGCAATATGGTTGCAGCCATTGTATGACCTGTGTTGACATGACGAGTGAATGATTTTAAGTTTACCTTCCTCCCACTGTGCGAAACCTAGACTTGGTTCATTCTTTATAGATTATAGTTTAGCCTAAATTTCTTTGAACAAATACTGGCAGACTGCAATTTTATCCGAAAATTCCTCATTCTCAATTAGAAAAAATAACATCTGTAGTTCTTCTTTGTAATAATAACACTGCTGTTCAGCAGAAAGGAACAGCTACAAGCTCAAGAAGGATGCTCATAAAAAAGCTGTTGTTTCTCATGTCCCGCTGGCTGCTGCTGTAAATAAAAAATAATAAAACACACACCCCAGTAAGCAAAAGGATGTTGAAAAGTATTCTCCAGATGTTGACATCACGTGCATTCAGATGCTGAATGAAAGGTTAGAAGATATATTTTCCGGACATTCAAAAAACGTCTTATACGAATGTCAAAAATACGTATTTTACGGACGTTGAAAATAAGTACTTCCCTGACATTGAACATACGTTTTTTCCGGACATTGAAATCAGTTGCATTTTAGGTGCTGAATGAAAGGTAAAAATACAGATTTTCAGGACATTGAAAATATGTAATTTACAGATAGGTATTTTTTGGTCATTGATTCTATGGCCAAATTTCAACTGATATACAGTGCATAATGATCATCCTTGAGCTGTTTCTATAACTTGATTCAATTGATTAGACATGATTTGGAAATTCACACACCTGTCTATATAAGGTCTAACAGTTGACAGTGCATGTCAGAACAAAAACCAAGCCATGAGGTCAAAGGAATTGTCTGTAGAGCTCCGAGACAGGATTGTGTCGAGGTACAGATTTGGGGAAGGATTACAAAAAATGTCTTCAGCATTGAAGGTCCCCATAAACACAATGGCCTCCATCATTCTTAAATGGAAGTTTGGAACCACCAAGACTCTTCCTAGAGCTGGCCACCGGCCAAACTGAGCCATCGGGGGAGTACTGTATTTTTACTTACTTTACACCACTACATGACAGCCCGCTTGGAGTTTGCCCAAAGGCACCTAAAGACTTTCAGACCATGATAAACAAGATTCTCTGGTCTGACCAAGATTGAACTCTTTGGCCTGAATGCCAAGTGTCACATCTAGAGGAAACCTGGCACCATCTCTACGGTGAAGCATGGTGGTGGCAGCATCATGCTCTGGGGATGTTTTTCAGCGGAAGGGACTGGGAGACTAGTCAGGAACGGAGCAAAGTACAGAGAGATCCTTGATGATAACCTGCTCCAGAGTACTCAGGACCTCAGATTGAAGGACGCATGTATCTTTGTAGTGACTGGGTGTATTGATACACCATCCGAAGTGTAGTTAATAACTTCACCATGCTCAAAGGGATATTCAATGTCTGCTTTTAAATGTTTGTACCCATCTACCAATAGATGCCCTTTTTGTGAGGCATTGGAAAACCTCCCTTGTCTTTGTGGTTGAATCTGTGTTTGAAATTCACTGCTCGACTGAGGGAACTTACATATATTTTTATATATGAGGTAGTCATTGAAAGAGTCCACACAACTTATTATGTGATTTGTTAAGCACATTTTTACTCCTGAACTTATTTAGGCTTGCCATAACAAAGGGGTTGAATACTTTTTGACTCACGTCATTTCAGCTTTTTGAATCAAATGACTCACGTCATTTTGATTCATTTGTAAACATTTTGAAAAAAAATTTCCACTTTGACATTATAGGGTATTATGTGTAGGCCAGTGTCCAAAAAAATCTAAATGTAATACATTTTAAATTCAGGCTGTAACAAAACAAAATGTGGAAAGAGTTAAGGGGTGTGAATACTTTCAGAAGGCACTGTATGTTGTTGTTTGTCTACCTTAGTTGAAAGCACTGACTGTAAGTCGCTCTGGATAAGGGCGTCTACTGAATGACCTAAATGTACATGTGAAAACAAACAATATTATTCTAATAAGCCCCCCCCCCCCCCAAACCAAACAAGTATACATTTGGTCAGTGCAACCAGATTCAAATCTGAACAGTACAATACGGCACGGTATGGCACGATACAGTAGAGTTTTATTAATTAGAGTACAATAGAGTACAGTATAGTTTAATTCAGTGGAATACAGTACAGTACAGTTCAGTAGAGTAGAGTACATTAGACTAAAGTACGTTAAGGTACAATACAGTACACTATACTTGACTTTTCTTTACTGTACTCTACTGTGCTCTACTGTAGTATAATGTGCTGTACTGTAGTATAATGTGCTGTACCGTAGTATAATGTGCTGTACTGTAGTATAATGTGCTGTACTGTGCTGTTCAAACTTGGGAAACATAGTAGAGTATGAATGTATTGTGTGAATAGTGGTTTCTACAGTGTTATTTTGTATATCTGTATTGATGTTGATGTCTATCTGTATTGATGTTTATCTGATGGTGTTTTTGTTCTGTGCCTACACACCAAGATAAATTCCTAGTAAAGTTGTTTACACGGCAGTAGAGTTTCTTGATTCTGATTCAATGTCCTATTTCAGTCACCACAAAATGACTTGTAACAGGGCAGACGTCCTATGAATGCTTTTAATTTAACTCTATTGTATCACATTGAATAAAAACATCATGCAAAAGTAATTCATAGCAACAAAACCTTACTGTTAAGTGATTTATTCTTTATTATGTAGGCATGATTGTTCTAAATAGATAATGCTATTGAACAGAATATTTAAGAAATCAAGGCAATATCCTTTCCTGTGCAGGCTGTCCAATTTGTTCTGATTTACAGTACATTGGTATTTAACCAGATAGCTGTATTATTATTTATAATTTTTTACATACTGTCATCACAAGCTTACTTTATATCAATACATTCCACTATGTCTCAAATAGCTTGAAGGGAAATAATGAACACATATTTTTTCAAATAAATGAAGTATATTTTACACTTCATAGACTAACGTTACATTTATGAATTAAAGTGGTAGTCAAACTTTCAAAATGTTTATGAAAATGTATAAAGAAGATCTGTTGGCAAATAATAACAATAATAGCTTATGTTCTTCTTTTTCTAAATAATAACAATCAGATGCTATACTAGCACTAGGATTTTTCCTCAATTATGACTCTAGATAAGTATTTTTAGATGTGTTGATAAGATATGCAAAGTGTATTTGTATTTTGCATTAAGAATCATAATCACCAAGGCTTTATATTATGAATATGGACATGACATGGCATGGTAAGTAGGCAGGCTACCACTAGTCCAACCCTTTCTGTCTCCTACTACTTCTATTGGCCACACATCCCCTAGCACCGATTGGATGACTCCCCTGTCTATCATTCACTCAAACCTTTTGAAGAGTGAGAGAACGCAAGGGTGGCAAGTTTTCCTTCATACCAAACTTTATTAATTTATCCCAAGAATGCCATCAGAAGTTAGATTGAAAGTTGAAAGAAAGCCATAGAAAGTCTGAAAGGTAAGAAAGTAATTTCATTGATACATACATACACTACTTATTACTCGAACGATAGTCTTAAGGGGGCTTAACATTTGCGTAAAGCAAATGGTATCCTACAGGTAAAGTTGCCGCTCTATCAACCAAATGGAACCATGCCTACTACGTAACGTTAGTAATATATTGTGTACAACTGTAATTTAGTGTTTTAAAACTAGTCTTCAGAAAATATAGTTGTGGGTGCTCGCAACCCATACGAACCCCATCATATCCCTGCGACAAGTGTTTCTGTAACCCACTGTATTCTGATAAAACTGTAGCCGAACCATCAACTACATACTGTTATATTTGTGTACGTCATAACGTTGTGAATGTATTCAGACAGCACATGTACAGCCATAATGTATATCATAGGTGCGCATAAAGACTATCATAATGTCCACCAATAGCCCCATTTGAACAAAACTGGGCTAGTCCAACAACAACTGTTTGAAGTGAACTAAAATTAATTATACATCGTTTTCAGGGTTAGTTTAGTCCTTAGATTAGAAGAATTGACACACCCCATGCAAGATAGATATTCCTTTGAGATTTATAGGCTACTGAATGTATAGGATGTTGTTATAAAGGGGTTGTGAAGGTATTATATGAGTGTCTTGTTTTTCCAAGAAAAACTATTTGGAGTTTTAGCAAAACATAGTCATCATACATGGTATGAAAATAGCCCATTGTCAGTGGAATACTCCATACCCCTGTTCATATTTCCCATTAAGAAGTCTGTGGTGCTGTTCGGCAGCTTTTCTTCACTCTATGTAGGACAGGAAAGTAGTGTTCTGCCTCAATAACAAACATAATCATATTGTGGTATGGGGATGACTAAAGCCCCGTTTATACTTGGTGCTAACATGTGGTTGTCGCCGTCCGATTAAGATGATCCAATCGGATCAAGATTTGTCATGACTAAACTTGGCATTAAAATGTATTTTAACTATCAACTGTGTCCGCATTGTGACCAGATTTCGTGGTCCCTCTGTATGCAAATTATTTGACAGATTTTGTGTCAAAATAATATGAATTTATTCATTTTAAGACAATTATCGTCAATGGTGCCACCTGTCAGTTACTTTAGAGGGCAGGATACTGATGATTTAAATGGTTTGACCACCCGATTCTGTTTACACTTGTGAGATATCCAGACCAGTGGCGGTCAGTGCTGTTTAAGATGAGGGAGGACAATTATTTAAAAAAAATGTCATGAGCATGGCCTTATATCTATTACAGCATATTGGACGACTATCATTCACATTCCGTTCACCCAGTTCAATGTAACAGCGATAGGTTTAAGCTACTACATGATACTAACATTTTCCCTGTACCCATCATGAGGTTGCTACAACCTAGCCAATGAATTAAAGTTTACAACGTAGGTGCACACAGGTCGAGAGACACATTTGAGGTGACACATGGACAGATAGTGACATTCAACCGCCTTGCACACTCTTGCTTGCATCTAGCTGATATAGGATGAAATCATTAGTCCAACAGTTGCAAATAAGAGTTTCTATTGGACTAATTCAAGTATGTTTATCCCCGTTTTGTCCCTTATGCTTCCATTTATGAAACATTTTTCAACAGAATCTGTGGAATGAATACACCCCTTTTCACGTGTAAACACACAGCCAGGTTGTATTCCTTCTATGCGATCTCCCTCTCTCACCTCATGACTTCGCTTGTGGACTTCAATGCACATCAGCTGTATGTGACCAGGCGAAAAAAGCTTTCCAAGCCAAACCGCTACACACAGCCTACATCGTTGTCACCATATTAGCTAAAGTAACGTCATAGTCAGCATAGCTTATAGAACAAACGCGTTAGTAAACCCGCTACAATCATGCAGTAACGTTACAGTGTATAGTCAGTAAGCAGTTACAATGGCGGGGCTCGGTGGCAATACATTTGTAAAACCAAAAGCTTACTTTGACTTGGAAGAGTTCCAGTGTTGTGTTGGATAGCCATAGCCAGCTAGCTAACATATCATCCCCCTGTTTGAGCAGGGTGTTTCAGTAGGCTAAACCAGCTAGCTGCATTTGCTAGCTAAGTAAGTGAAACTGAAGAAAAAAAAGACAATCCTTATATATATATCTCTCTTGCTTCTCCTTCATTTTTGAAGAAAGTAATTTGTTCAAAACTGTTCAACTATTGTCTTTCTCTCTCTTTGACCCAACTACTCGCCAAATTTTATGCACTGCAGTGCTAGATAGCTGTCCTTTCAATACTAGATTAATCCTTTGATTGGGTGGACAACATGTCAGTTCATGCTACAAGAGCTTTGATAGGTTGGAGGAAGTCCTCCGGAAGTTGTCATAATTACTCTACTATGAGCCTCCTAGGATTCGTATTGAAGTCAATGTACCTAGAGGAGGATGCTAGCTGTCCTCCGGTTACACCATGGTGCTACCCTACAGAGTGCTAATGAAGATACTGTAGACGTTCTTTGCAAAATAGTGTGTTTTAATCGATTTTTGTGTGACGTGATTATATTTAGTATAGTTTTATCTAAATGATAACTTTTTAAATGTTTTACAATAAAAAAAAAAAAAAATGAAATTCTCTGAGGAAGATAGTCCTCCCCTTACTCCTCTGATGAGCCTCAACTGATCCAGACACAATAAGTGCCTGATAACCTCTGTAAGCGGTCAGTAGGATCTGCTTGGATCCCGATGTGTATTTTGATCATCTGCAGCTGTCTACAAAAGTGGGCACAATCAGGATGTCTAAACAAAGTACGCATGTTTGCACCTGGTATAAATAGGGTTTATATGAATACAGCTTTGGAATTGGCTTGTTGTGATCACAATTCATTATCATATGGTGGATTGAGTTGATTGCTAACCATCCCCAAATTGCTTATTGCCCGTCGGATTCCCCAGTTCATTCTATCGCACTTGACAGCCACGGAATCATTGTTTTGTAACTTCCATATGAGTTCATCGTGAGTTCACATGTTGAGAACTATCACTATGCAGGCTGGTCTCATATGATATGTTACACATTTGGTATGGTTACATAAGACAGACTGTCTAGCAACCCAAAAGATGCATTTTCAAATCTCATCATGGACAACTTTAGCATTTTAGCTAATTATCAACTTTGCAACTACTTAGCATGTTAGCTAACACATGCCCTAACCCTAACCCTAACCTTAACACCTAGCCAATCTAATGTCAGCCACCTAGCTAACGTTAGCGTTAGCCACATAGCTAACGTTAGCAATAACACATTGGAATCTGTATCATATCATATGTATTGCAAATTCGTAACATATTATACAAATTGCAATTCGTAACATATCATACAAATTGGAATACGTAAAATATTATACGAAATGGATGATGGACATCCATATATTAATACATACCATACCAAACATAACCTATCATACTAATTTCAGTTTTTATTTACTATGTTACGTCTACCCAGAAGTCCAGGTTTCACTATCAGGCTTTCAATTTCAATAATCTTTTTTGCACTTTGGTGGAAATTTCACTTTCACTTTTCTCTTAGTACAAAAGGCAGTACAACACACAAAATCATACAGTCGCTTTTTCACCAAAGTTAAAAGAAAAATCCACCCAAAACCACTAATTCTTATAATTTACAGTGTTAAATAACACTAATATGTGGGGACAATATTTTTTGTGAACAAATGTTTCATTTTGTTGTTATAATAAGGTTGGTAGCTACATGTGAAAATCGTTGTGGAAATCTGTTGCAGCTCAAGTCGACAAACCCACAATGCAATGCTCTCTATGGGCTGGCTGGCTAGCTAGCAAAATTAGCTAAACACAATAATACCAAAGTCAATATCAGGATGTGAAGTAGTTAGTTAGCTGTAAAATTACCTAAATCAATTTAGGAGTCTACAATCTCACCATGTTCGACCACGTAGAGTGGAGTCTAAAATAGAGTGGAGGTGTCATAATACCCCAATGGTTCCAGTTGTTTTTTCACCATAACTTTTTCCCATAGGGGATTTTAGAAACACTTAACATAAGGGCTGTGTCTTACTCTTGTGTGACGTTTTGATAACCATGTAAATCTCTCTCTGACAATATTTTTTAAAAGTATTGAACTTACTAGGAAATAAACTAAATGCATTGAAATTATTAGAAAATGAATTACATTTGCCCAAGTTAATCATAAGACATGAACAAAATGCATCAGTGATTCGGTTTTTCCTGCAACATTCCAAAACGGCACAGGAATGCCTCTGTCTGTGTGTGTTGTATGCGGTGTGCGCGTATGTCTCGTCTACACTTTGTTAACGTTAGCGATAATGCTAATGATAGCCGTCTGCTGGTAGATGGAAAGGCTTTCCCAAAATCCTTTGATTTGAATTGACAATTTAAAATACATAAAGAAATCACACCAGGCATCCAATATACAGTGGGGAGAACAAGTATTTGATACACTGCCGATTTTGCAGGTTTTCCCACTTACAAAGCATGTAGAAGTCTGTAATTTTTATCATAGGTACTCTTCAACTGTGAGTGACGGAATCTAAAACAAAAATCCAGAAAATCACATTGTATGATTTTTAAGTAATTAATTTGCATTTTATTGCATGACATAAGTATTTGATACATCAGAAAAGCAGAACTTAATATTTGGTACAGAAACCTTTGTTTGCAATTACAGAGATCATACGTTTCCTGTAGTTCTTGACCAGGTTTGCACACACTGCAGCAGGGATTTTGGCCCACTCCTCCATCCAGATCCTTCAGGTTTCGGGGCTGTCGCTGGGCAATACGGACTTTCAGCTCCCTCCAAAGATTTTCTATTGGGTTCAGGTCTGGAGGCTGGCTAGGCCACTCCAGGACCTTGAGATGCTTCTTACGGAGCCACTCCTTAGTTGCCCTGGCTGTGTGTTTCGGGTCATTGTCATGCTGGAAGACCCAGCCACGACCCATCTTCAATGCTCTTACTGAGGGAAGGAGGTTGTTGGCCAAAATTTCGCGATACATGGCCCCATCCATCCTCCCCTCAATACGGTGCAGTCGTCCTGTCCCCTTTGCAGAAAAGCATCCCCAAAGAATGATGTTTCCACCTCCATGCTTCACGGTTGGGATGGTGTTCTTGGGGTTGTACTCATCCTTCTTCTTCCTCCAAACACGGCGAGTGGAGTTTAGACCAAAAAGCTCTATTTTTGTCTCATCAGACCACATGACCTTCTCCCATTCCTCCTCTGGATCATCCAGATGGTCATTGGCAAACTTCAGACGGGCCTGGACATGCGCTGGCTTGAGCAGGGGGACCTTGCGTGCGCTGCAGGATTTTAATCCATGATGGCGCAGTGTGTTACTAATGGTTTTCTTTGAGACTGTGGTCCCAGCTCTCTTCAGGTCATTGACCAGGTCCTGCCGTGTAGTTCTGGGCTGATCCCTCACCTTCCTCATGATCATTGATGCCCCACGAGGTGAGATCTTGCATGGTGCCCCAGACCAAGGGAGATTGACCGTCATCTTGAACTTCTTCCATTTTCTAATAATTGCGCCAACAGTTGTTGCCTTCTCACCAAGCTGCTTGCCTATTGTCCTGTAGCCCATCCCAGCCTTGTGCAGGTCTACAATTTTATCCCTGATGTCCTTACACAGCTGTTTGATTGAGTGTGTGGAGTCCGTTTGATTGAGTGTGTGGACAGGTGTCTTTTATACAGGTAACGAGTTCAAACAGGTGAAGTTAATACAGGTAATGAGTGGAGAACAGGAGGGCTTCTTAAAGAAAAACTAACAGGTCTGTGAGAGACGGAATTCTTACTGGTTGGTAGGTGATCAAATACTTATGTCATGCAATAAAATGCAAATAAATTATTTAAAAATCATACAATGTGATTTTCTGGATTTTTGTTTTAGATTCCGTCTCTCACAGTTGAAGTGTACCTATGATAAAAATTACAGACCTCTACATGCTTTGTAAGTAAGAAAACCTGCAAAATCGGCAGTGTATCAAATACTTGTTCTCCCCACTGTATGTGTAGCAAAATTGCAGAGGACTATACACACTAAAGTCAAAGACCATTGTGGTCCTGTATTGGTAGGCAAGCGGCTGCAGGGCAAAACAAGTTACACGTGCATTCTGTGCCATACATACAATCATACACAATGTCCACATATTTACATATCATACATACTAACAAATCACTCCACTAGCGCAGAATAGCTTTACACTTGGCTAGGAGGTTATTTCAACATTAACCAAGCCTTGCATGAGTGTTTGAACCTAAGACTGGCAGAAATAGTTTTTATCTCAGCTGGGAGTTTGTTACACTCTACCACTGTCATATATGAAAATGTATTCTGGCCAGTACCGACGTAGTACAAAATCTGTGGCACAGCCTCTCGTGGCGTAGGAATGAGAGTCCCTAACAGCTTGTTCTTGATGAACTTAGGGGAGCTACTGTACCAGGTAGTGCACGCATGGTCAGTGAGGCTGCCCTAACGCTGCTGCAAGTGTTTTCAAGGTCCCTTTATCTAGAAATGTGGCTTTTCTTAACAGATTTCACTTTCTGGTTGACCTTGGTAATTACTTTCTGCCCTGTGCTCTCCCCTGTCAGGAACCTGTCTAGTTCACAGTCAAAGTATCTAACACAGTTCTTGTCTGTAACTGCTGTGTCACCAACCGTCGCTCTAAAGCCTGGTATTTGACCTAACCTATTCTTAGAGCCAAATAAAATGGACTCTGTTTTACCCAAATGAAGAGACTGCTTGTTGTCTGAAAGCCAGTTACTTATACTCGTTAGCTCTGCTCTAAGCTGGCTCTCAGCCATACTGTTGTCTTTGTGAGAGACCAAAAGAGCTGAATCGTCTGCATATAAAAACAGTTGACAGAAGCAAGCTGATGTCATAGCATTGATATACAACAGGAAGAGTAGTGGCCGTAAAATGGGACCAAGAACCCAATGGTCACTTTGACCGAGCTCCAGAGTTCCTCTGTGGAGATGAGAGAACCTTCCAGACGGACAACCATCTCTGCAGGCCTTTATGGTAGAGTGGCCAGACGGAAGCCACTCCTAAGTAAAAGGCAAAGGACAGCCCCTTGGAGTTTGCCAAAAGGCACCTAAAGACTCTCAGACCATGAGAAACAAGATTCTATGGTCTGATTAAACCAAGATAGAACTCTTTGGCCTGAAAATAGCTGCGCAGCAACACCCATCTAACCTGACAGGGCTTGAGAGGATCTGCAGAGAATAATGGGAGAAACTCCCCAAATACAGGTGTGCCAAGCTTGTATCGTCAAACCCAACAAGACTTGAGGTTTTTATCATTGCCAAAGGTGCTTCAACAAAGTACTGAGTAAAGGGTCTGAATACTAATGTAAATGTGATATCTGTTTTGAGGAGGGGAAAACATTGTTTTCATCCATTTTAGAATAAGGTTGTAATGTAACAAAATGTGGAAAAAGTCAAGGGGTCTGAATACTTTCCAAATGCACTGTATGTACAGTACCAGTCAAAAGTTTGGAAACCTACTCATTCAAGGATTTTTCTTTATTTTTACTATTTTCTACATTGTAGAATAATATTGAAGACATCACAACTATGAAATAACACATATGGAATCATGTAGTAACCAAAGAAAGTGTTAAACAAATACAATTCTTCAAAGTAGCCACCCTTTGCCTTGATGACAGCTTTGCACACTTTTTTCTCAACCAGCTTCACCTGGAATTCCAACAGCCTTGAAGGAGTTCCCACATACATATTTGATACACTGATGATTTTGCAGGTTTCCTACTTACAAAGCATGTAGAGGTCTGTTATTTTTATCATAGGTACACTTCAACTGTGAGACACGGAATCTAAAACAAAAATCCAGAAAATCTAATTGTATGATTTTTAAATAATTAATTTTCATTTTATTGCATGACATAAGTATTTCATCACCTACCAACCAGTAAGAATTCTGGCTCTCACAGACCTATTCGTTTTTCTTTAAGAAGCCCTCCTGTTCTCCACTCATTACCTGTATTAACTGCACCTGTTTGAACTCGTTACCTGTATAAAAGACACCTGTCCACACACTCAATCAAACAGACTCCAACCTCGCCACAATGGCCAAGACCAGAGAGCTGTGTAAGGACATCAAGGATAAAATTGTAGACCTGCACAAGGCTGGGATGGGCTACAGGACAATAGGCAAGCAGCTTGGTGAGAAGGCAACAACTGTTGGCGCAATTATTAGAAAATGGAAGAAGTTCAAGATGACGGTCAATCTACCTCGGTCTGGGGCACCATGCAAGATCTCACCTCGTGGGGCATCAATGATCATGAGGAAGGTGAGGGATCAGCCCAGAACTACACGGCAGGACCTGGTCAATGACCTGAAGAGAGCTGGGACCACATTCTCAAAGAAAACCATTAGTAACACACTACGCCGTCATGGATTAAAATCCTGCAGAACCTGCAAGGTCCCCCTGCTCAAGCCAGCTCATGTCCAGGCCCGTCTGAAGATTGCCAATGACCATCTGGATGATCCAGAGGAGGAATGGGAGAAGGTCATGTGGTCTGATGAGACAAAAATATAGCTTTTTGGTCTAAACTCCACTCGCTGTGTTTGGAGGAAGAAGAAGGATGAGTACAACCCCAAGAACACCATCCCAACCGTGAAGCATGGAGGTGGAAACATCATTCTTTGGGGATGCTTTTCTGCAAATGGGACAGGACGACTGCACCGTATTGAGGGGAGGATGGATGGGGCCATGTATCGCAAGATCTTGGCCAACAACCTCCTTGAAGATGGGTCGTGGCTGGGTCTTCCAGCATGACAACGACCCGAAACACACAGCCAGGGCAACTAAGGAGTGGCTCCGTAAGAAGCATCTCAAGGTACTGGTGTGGCCTAGCCAGTCTCCAGACCTGAACCCAATAGAAAATCTTTGGAGGGAGCTGAAAGTCCATATTGCCCAGCGACAGCCCCGAAACCTGAAGGATCTGGAGAAGGTCTGTATGGAGTTGTGGGCCAAAATCCCTGCTGCATTGTGTGCAAACCTGGTCAAGAACTACAGGAAACATTTGATCTCTGTAATTGCAAACAAAGGTTTCTGTACCAAATATTAAGTTCTGCTTTTCTGATGTATCAAATACTTATGTCATGCAATAAAATGCAAATTAATTACTTAAAAATCATACAATGTGAATAAACTGACGAGTTTAAGTAGAAAGTTCTTTGTTTCTGGCCATTTTGAGCCTGTAATCGAACCCACAAATGCTGATGCTCCAGGTACTCAACTAATCTAAAGAATGCCAGTTTTATTGCTTCTTGTCAGGCTCTGGCCATAGAGAAGCCTATTGCTTCTCTATGTGCCATGGTCAGAGTCTGACAGGTCTATAATTTCTGGGTCTGTAGGTGGTTTGTGTGGGATCTCTAATTAGAGGCAGCTGCAGTGCATTGTCTCTAATTAGGGATCCTACATATGCATGTATGTTTCCACACCGGGGCGGTGGGTCATTATATAGGTATATGTCGATATAGGTCGCAGTCACGGTGTATATATGTTCAGCTCCAAGTAAGTGTTTACTGTCTGTTTGATGTATGGAGTTGTAGCCAGTGTGTTCTAGTGCGTGAGGTGTATAGTATTGTTATTTTGTTTTGTTAGTTCGTCATTTTTGAAAGTTGTTTATTAAAACTGAATGTCGAACTACTACTGCGCTGCGCCTTGGTCTCTCACCGTCCCGACTCGTGACACTTCTTTAATCAGCACAACAGTTTTCAGCTGTGCTAACATAATTGCAAAAGGCTTTTCTAATGATCAATTAGCCTTTTAAAATGATAAACTTGTATTAGATAACACAACGTGCCATTGGAACACAGGAGTGATGGTTGCTGATAATGGGCCTCTGTACGCCTATGTAGATATTCCATAAAACAATCTGCCGTTTCCAGCTACAATAGTCATTTACAACGTTAATAATGTCTACACTGTATTTCTGATCAATTTGATGTTATTTTAATGGACCAAAAACTTTTGCTTTTCTTTCTAAGTGACCCCAAACCTTTGAACTGTAGTGTATATAAACAAGTTTCTCTAGGTACAAAACCCAAGTGAATTACAGGTGTAGTTGCAGTAAACAGAGAAGGCCACAATACGATAAGGTAATGAAAAGGTAAAAGGTCATAGGAACTCTGTCTGACACAGAGAGATATGTACATATAAATGGTTAATTTCTCATAAAAGGTTCAATCATTATCAGGGTTAGCGTTAATTGTTAAGTGTGTAACAGTAGAGGCCTTCAACTATAAGTAGCATGCATCCCTACTTTGAAAATGGAAATTGCCACTTTCAATATCCAGACATCCTTTCTGGTTGGAGTGGGATTCTAATTTGCACCCCTGAAGAAATAATTTGATTGTTAGAAGTTCAATTTAAAGTTTGTGTAGAAACATGCAGGCTAAAATGTGTATACCTTCTCATTTGTACTTGGCCAACTTGGAGATTGACACACCATCTCAAAAATAACTTTGATTTGATTTATATGAGTAGGACCATACTGCTTAATGGGCTTTCATTACACTGGAACTCTATTCAATGAATCCATCTTGGATATAAGCTTGAATTCCTACTTCACTATCTACAGAGAAATGCTGAATGAAAAATGTGCTAAAAATACCCAACTCTCTAACAAGGTCTCAGGGAGAGAGGCTGTTTACTAATTTAATCCAGTGCCTTGAGATGCTGTTTATACCCCCTCAAAGTATAATCAGCTGCTTCTCAATTTGACACAATTTACCCAAGGCCACTTTTGGTAATACTTAATGCATGTCATTATGCTGTTGTCGGCATCGCTGAAGTCCTTAGCTTCATTCATTTACGTTCATCACAGTGAAAGATCTGTTTGACACTGAGAAGTAAGCTGTCACTCAGTGTTTCTTTCATGGAATAAACAGACTGTATGGCCCTGTAGTTAGGCCACTTTTATATCTCTATTTTGGCAATGTCCTCTGGGAAAACACATGAACACACAGGTAAATTGGAGCTCTACTTATTTGAAACCTTAAAGGTCACAATTTAAGAGTAAAAATTGCCATGGCCCTTGGAACATTTGGTATGCATTTCTTCTTCAAAAGCCAGCTTTTAAGTATTACGTAATGTTACATGTAATATGATTTAACTTAAATTATTTAACTTAAATATCAACACGTGGTTAGAGTTTCATCTTTATCTTGTGATGAGCTGAGTTTGCGCATTGCTGATTTTGTTTAGTCTTGGATCTGGAGTAGAGAAAGTTTTCCCACAGCTACTTTTGAATGCCACAGATCAGCTCTTTGTATCACCCTCCAACTACTTCAATCAAAGAGATGGTGAATAAGTGTAATTTTCACCAGTAAAGAAAATAACTGACTAATAAACAGGTTTTGGAGTGTGGTTTAAAAAAACTGCAGCTAGCTGACATCTGGTCTTTCTACTGGAGGTATGAGAATCAAACATCAGGACTCTTCAATTGCTACTGGTGTGAAGGAGGCAAATGGCTGGCTCTTGCCTCTGTAAACCAGTATTTTTTCAGTTTGGAAGTTCCAGAAATCTACAGAATATGCTGATCTGCAGTTACATGCTACCAAAACCGTACACGTTGAGCGTCTGTGTTGCCAGGCGTTAAAATAGAAGTTGGTTCTATTTGTGACGCTGAACACGGTGCAAGTCCTGCCCCTCCCATTTCCTCATTGGTTTTTAGGATCATATACCCACGTGGGTGATTGAAAGATGAACTGGGGTCGGTTGTGGTAATGCACCTTATTAAAGTTAGTTGCCAATCGCCATATAAAGTCCAAAGAAGAAAAAGAAGCCCGGAAGGAGGAGAGATGACTAGAAACGATTCGGTTGACCGTTTTATCTGTGGATTAATTGTCAGAGTAGAGGACCTTGTGCATTTCAGGTAAAATAACAACCCAATGTTTATATTCCAGGACAAATTAGCTAGCAACAGCAAGCTAGCTAGCTAAATAGGACAAATTAGCTAGCAACAGCAAACTAGCTAGCTAAATTGCTTTTCGACCTGTCCCCAAATTAATATAATTGGTTGAGAGTTGTTTTGACGTGATTGCGTTTGGTGTGGGGGGACAAAATCCATTTGCGCACGATGGCGGACGCACAGTTTGGGCATGGTCTTACTCAGCGATTTGAAGCAAATAATTATGCTCTTGGAATGGTGGATTGTCAGAGAATTGTTTTTGTCTCTAAAGGGTTGATTCAACGTTTTGTAGCACCAGTTCCTGATGTTGCTTCCAGGGCCTGATGTTGCTTCCAGGGCCTTTGCACTCGACCTAAGAAAAGAACAAGGAGAAACACCAAAGCCATTTACTGGTATTCAATGTGACTGACTGCTATAGGCATCAGACCTGAAACATACTGCTGTGGTGACCAATGGAAAAGTTGTATAATTGGGAAAAATAGATTTATAAGAACTGTTTCTGGGTGAGACAGTTTGTTCATTGGGCTGGGTCATGCGTGTTCCTAAGTGGGTTATGACTGAGTCCAACCTTAGGAACATGTAGGCTATGCAGCATGGGAAGAAACGGCTCCTAGGCTTGCCAAATGGGTCAAGAAGATCATAGTTTCCAGAGACCTAGACATTAGGCTATGTTTTTATTGCATCATTTATTGCTCCATTCCTAGTCCAGTTTCTCAGTTTTCTTGTTGACAATATAACGGTTTGAAAATATACAATTTGAAAAAGTAAAACAAGTTGTTAATGGGTTTCGTATTTGGCCTCCTAAACACCAACCAAAGCCACAGACTTCCCTAATGACTAATTGAATTCACTTTGTGACATTTTGAACCCAGTGGGGAAAGAGAGGGGGAAGGGGAATGGGAGGTTGAACAAGGAACAAGGAGACCTCAGAAAACAGCCTCACCACCGACGTGGCATAATGCCTCATTGTGGGGCTTGAATGTGACTGATTGTGTTTGGATGAGAATCAAGGGGGGTTATGGGATGCATGTGATGTTTGAGACCAAAGTTGGTAGTTAAAAGATAAGGTTCTAGTCTAGATGCATATTCAAGACTAAATCTCACCTTCATGCTGTGTACACACGTTGTATATCCCTGACTCTAATTGCATGTTGTCCAAGTTCTGCAAGATGTGTCATGTGATAGGATGCTTGGACGCCAGGAAAAGGACAGGAGCTGTAGGGGATATGTGTTAATGTGTGTTTGCGTTCCTGTGTGCACTCCTGTGTGTTGGTCTTTTGTTATTGTCTCGTAGTATGTTTGTTCAGCTCCTCTTTTTACTTGTTTTCTCCCTGACTTCTTCCTCTGGCTTCGCAGGAAGCAGCTTTTTGGCCTTACCGATGGGCTTCCTGGCAGGAGCGGAGCAGCCCTGAGTTTCTACTGCAAGACAATAGGAGGTCTTCCCGGGGCCGGGGCTGTTCTCAGACCTGATTCCCTTCAGGAAACTGCAGATCTATCCCAGCAGCTGAGCTGAGCCATACAGAGACAGGGAGTGAGGGAGTGAGGCCTTACCGTATGAGTGTGTTTCTCTTTTCTGAATAGGACTTTTCTTATGTTAAGTAGTGTGATGGTAAAGATGAGTCTGTGGTTGTGGTGGGGCGGGCTGGAAGGATGAAGGAATAGCCTTGGCTTTGCCTAAGAAGACCTGAATCTGGGTTAATATACAGTACCAGTGAAAGGTTTGGACACACCTACTCATTTAAGGGTTTTTCTATATTTTTACTATTTTCTACATTGTAGAATAATAATGAAGACATCAAAACTATGAAATAACACATATGGAATCATGTAGTGACCAAAAAAGTGTTAAATAAATGAAAATATATTTTAGATTTTAGATTCTTCAAAGTAGCCAACCTTTGCCTTGATGACAGCTTTGCACACTCTTGGCATTCTCTCAACCAGCTTCACCTGGAATGCTTTTCCAACAGTCTTGAAAGAGTTCCCACATACAGCGGGTGAAATAAGTATTGAACACGTCACCATTTTTCTCAGTAAATATATTTCCAAAGGTGCTATTGACATGAAAGTCAATAGGCAAATTTATGGTGAAATGATTGTCTATCCACTTCCGTATTATGGCCCCAACAGTGCTCACTGGAACATTCAGAAGCTTAGAAATGCGCCTATAACCAATGCCATCATTATGTTTTGCAACAATTAGGTTGCGAATGTCTTGAGACAGCTCTTTGCTTTTACCCATCATGAGATGTGTCTTGTGTGACACCTTGGCAATGAGACCTTTTTGTAGGCCATCAGATGGTACTGAACCAGCTGATATTAATTTGCACTGACAGGGGGCTGGATTGCTTTTTAATTACTGATAGTTTTCAGCTGTTGTCTTGGCTTTCCATGCCTTTTTGCACCTCCCTTTCTTCATGTGTTCAATACTTTTTCCCTGTGTCATTTCACATTATTACACATAACTTAATTTCTGAACTTATTTGTTCTGGTTTCTTTGTATGTATGGATTACTTGGGTTGTTACCAACATCTGGTGAAAATTTCATGTCAATAGCACCTTTGGAAATATATTTACTGAGAAAAATGGTGACTTGTTCAATACTTATTTCACCCGCTGTATGCTGAGCACTTGTTGGCTGCTTTTCCTTCACTCTGCAGTCCAACTCATCCCAAACCATCTCAATTGGGTTGAGGTCAGGTGATTGTGGAGGCCAGGTCATCTGATACAGCACTCCATCACTCTCCTTCTTGGACAAATAGCCCTTAAACAACCTGAAGGTGTGTTGGGTCATTGTCCTGTTGAAAAACAAATGATAGTCCCACTAAGTGCAAACCAGATGGGATGGCGTATCGCTGCAGAATGCTGTGGTAGCAATGCTAGCTAAGTATTCCTTGAATTCTAAATAAATCATGACAGTGTCACCAGCAAAGCCCCCCACACAATCACACCTCCTCCTCCATGCTTCACCGTGGGAATCACACATGCAGAGATCATCCGTTCACCTACACTGCGTCTCACAAAGACACAGCAGTTGTCCATTGCTCGTGTTTCTTTGCCCAAGCAAGTCTCTTCTTATTGGTGTCTTTTAGTAGTGGTTTCTTTGCAGCAATTCAACCATGAAGGCCTGATTCACGCAGTCTCCTCTAAACAGTTGATGTTGAGATGTGTCTGTTACTTGAACTCTGTGAAGCATTTATTTGGGCTGTAATTTCTGAGGCTGGTAACTCTAATTAACTTATCCTCTGCAGCAGAGGTAACTCTGTGTCTTCCTTTCCTGTGGCAGTCCTCATGAGAGCCAGTTTCATCATAGCGCTTGATGGTTTTTGCGACTGCACTTGAAGAAACTTTAAAAGTTCTTGACATTTTCTGGATTGACTGACCTTCATATCTTGAAGTAATGATGGACTGTCATTTCTCTTTGCTTATTTGAGATGTTCTTGCCATAATATGGACTTCGTCTTTTACCAAATAGGGCTATCTTCTGTATACCACCCCTACCTTGTCACAAAACAACTGATTGGCGAAATTCCACAAATTAACTTTTAACAAGGCCTGTTAATTGAAATACATTCCAGGTGACGACCTCTTGAAGTTGGTTGAGAGAATGCCAAGAGTGTGCAAAGCTGTCATCAAGGCAATGGGTGGCTATTTTGAAGAATCAACATTTTAAAAAATATTTGTATTTTTTGGGTTTACTACATGATTCCATAGTTTTGATGTCTTTACTATTATTCTACAATGTAGAAAATAGTAAAAAGTAAGAAGTAAGAAAAACCGTTGAATGAGTAGGTGTGTCCAAACTTTTGACTGGTACTCTTATGTGTTGGCTGAATTGAAGTGACTATCATGTATCTGTGGAGCTAGATGCCTTGCTTTCTCTATTGTCAGCTGGACCTCCCCTTCCTTTCGAGGGGTAAAGGGAGATGGTGGCAGGGATGAGGTCACATTTCACATGTAGCCAGCAGCCTTTGACCAGATCCTGTTGAAAAGCAGCGCTGAAAAAGTTGACCTCAGTGTTAGATTTATGTTGAATGCCGTGGAAACTTTTGCCTCTGTGATGACAGCAATGGTAGAGAATCGTATGTAAAAAAAAAAGGTAGACAAATCATTACAGAAACCAATTAATTGCATTGCTTAGCTTATAGTAGCTTGGCCTCAATTTGTAGAGTAAGCCAGTGTGTCCGTTAACAGTTGAATCCAATGATGGGACGGCTTTACAAAATTAAGACCTAGGCCTGCTATTAGTTGTACCCCACAATGAAATCGGGGGGGGGACTGTGGATCTGTCTCCCTCTGTACGTTCGTCACACGCAATATCTCAGACAGCACTGGCACGATTTTGATTCAACTTGGGTGAATGATGTGTCTTGCCATAGAGATCTGGCATTTACAAAATTACACTGATGGGCCCAAGGTGGTATCTAGAGTAATGAACACAAATGTGTTAGTCACACGCGATATCTCATTTGGCCCGAGAGGGGACATGTTTACTGTTGGCTTGTTTTATATTGACTTACAGCCATATGCATTAGTTTCAGTTGTTTTATGGGACCGTGATCTAGAAGATCGCTACAACAACATAGAATGGTGTGGTTGTAAACAGGCAGTTGTTGTGTGTGTGACATGGCGGTGGCTTGGTGAGAATGAGGGGTGCAGCAGAATGTCTTCTCCCCCTGAGTGTGTGAGTTGCCCTGTCATTTGTTGACCTGGAAAAAACCCTCTTGAAGGTGCCTATTTGTGCTGAGTGGGAGCTGGAGGCACTCAGTGAGGAGGTGTGAGGGAGGGAATGGGTGGGATGGAGACTAAATGTTTATGTTACACTGCTCTGATCTGAGGAGCAGGCATCTGGAGCAAATCTGAGGCACTTGGAATTTGGCAGTTCAAGAAGCCCAAACAACATCTGCAAACTAGAATGGAAATCTTGTCCACAAGAAGTTATACAACAGCTATTTTGAGTAAATATCAAATCAATTTTTTTCTTCAGTTTATGATGAAAGAAAAACCTAGTTTGACTCAGTATAACTAATGTACTCTCAATAACCACTTGTTCATTATTTTATTGTTCTTAACTAGTGACTGTGCAGCCGCAGATTCCCTAATCCTTCCAACGTGGGGATATGTCCGTGTCCGGCTGTAATAGGAAGTTCAGCTAATCAGCGCAGCACCTTGACTAATTAGACTGAATGTCGCGAAGAAGCACACTGTTGCGTTCCCTCCATTGTGCTATGGCTAGGGCAAGCATTCTAGTTAGCTGGATAGCTGGCTAATAAATGATCTGAGTCAGAGCAAACGTTGCTAGCTATACAGCCTGATACCAGTGATGATGTATCAGCATGTTGTTTGTGCAACAGTATCTTCTAAGTTTAAAGAGCAATAGGCGAAGCTTGAATATGTTAGCTATATAAAGTAGCTAAGAGAGCATTTCATTTAGCCAATGATTATAGGGTCCCCTAGGAAACACTGATCAACACTTTGTTTCCTACCCTGTCACAATAACTTCTCCCTGGCATTTTCATTCGTTGTCAAACACTTCAAAGTGCCCACTATTATATTATATATAACTTTATAATTAGAATAATCATTATATTTCCATGATTCCAAGAGTTCACCCAAGTGTTTTGATCACAATTGCAGCATTTGGTAAAAAATAAGGCCTAGATGTGTTTTGCCCATATCGTGAAGCCCTACGTGGCAGTGTGGAAATGATCTCAAATGAGTGCAAGAAATGCAGAAATGTATGAAAATGTAGACAATTATTTTGGGTTGAAGTTTAATTGAACAGTATAAAACAATCAGAAGGGAGAGACACCCATTGAAATCACTTTGGATGTATGTGATGCCACCCTAGGGTCACGCACTACTCTTAAAGCAAATGTAGAACTTGTATTATTCAAAAACATAAAATACCGTCATAAATTTAAAAACAATACTGTGATATGATGTTTTGGCCATATCGCCCAGCCATAGCTATGGCTAGGCTTAGGAGTTTTTACAGACCAGGAGTTGAAATCCTGGTCCTAGTCAAGTTATAGACTATAACTAGAGCCCAGAGTTGTGCCTAGTCAGGAAAATCTCTTTGCCCTATGGCCCTAGAACCCTGTGTAGGAGGGACAGGGTCTTTCCTCCGGCTGGGGGAACGAAGCAGTGACAAGCAGGCATGTCCGACTGTGTGAAGCTAACCAGAGTCCCTCAGGCCAATCTCCAGCGTCAGTGGATGCCATTCTCTTGTGATAACCTTGATTTGGTGAGGTGGAGGGCTGAAGTGACAATCCGCTGCGGTCATTTTTATCCGATGTCTTGCACATAGCTTCTCCTTGAATGGCAATGAGATATGACAAATAATTACTGTTTTTGGAGATGTTTTTTTATTCATCCTATGTTATTACAACTACCTTGTTCAGATACTTGAGGGCTACATGTCACAGCTTGGTCCATGCTAGCAGAATGTGAGAGGGAAGTGTGTGGTGGAATGTGCCTAAGGCTATATGGAAACGTGTGTGTGCTTGTGCATGCATGTGTGTTTCTGCTCTGACCCTGATGTCTATCCGTCACTCTCCCTGTCAGTGGAGCTAAGGAGTGGTGACCCAGAACTGGATTGACAGCCAGGAAGACGAACCCAAAGTGAACTCCCTGGCCTAGCGTCAAGACTGTATGACAGAGACAGCTTAACTTCAATACAACACATTTGTAGATCAGAAATACTACACTAGCAACACTACAACAGTTTTGGAACATGATGACAGCTGACATAATGGAAGTTTATTACTAAGTAAACCTGTTTCAACAACGTGTTAATTTAACCATTGGCAAATTCTGTGATTGGGAGCAATAGTTTGGGTTTCTGATCCAATCGTAATGTAATATCTGGCTTGTCTGTATTGCCTTCTGTTCATCGTTTCTTGTTCCTTTTGTTCTTGAAACACTTACCTTAGCTTTTATCTGTAGCGTGTGCAGGGCTTTCAGACATACTGCTTGGAGGTATAGGTGATGTCATGGTTAATCCCCTTCTTTAACCCCTTGCTACCTACAATACCTGTATTTTTAGCCCCAATTTTCGATCTTGTCTCATCGCTGCAACTCGGTGGAGTCATGCGTCCTCCGAAACATGACCCGCCTATCCACGCTCGTTAACACCCAGCCGTCAGCCCGGCCCGCCATCTTACGGCACTCCCGACCACGGCCGGTTGTGGCACAGCCCGGGATATGAACCCGGGTCCGTAGTGACGCCTCTAGCAGTGCCTTAGACCGCTGCGCCACTTGGGAGGCCAGTACCTCTTTCTTTCTAATGGAACATTGGGGAGTGGGTTTCCCAAAGCATTCATAGTTAAAGCACAACGTTATTTCTCTCCACAACCCAGCTGCACAGCCGCGAGAGAGTAACAATTATAACATCTATATTTGTTTGTCTTGTATGTGTGAATTAGCACACTTTTTTTTATCACTTTGCTCTTCAACTAGAGGTGCATTCTGAGATGGTGAGAGAAATAACATACTACTAAAACCCACCCCAGACCAATGTAGGAAATTGTTTTTCAACAAGGGGTGGATTCAAAAACATTGCTAAATAGAGTCTCTCTTGTTTTAATTAGCCCTCCAGGTTTCTTTGTAAGCCATGTGAGAACATATAAATGTCTTCAGGTGTCCTTACACAAAGAGCTTTATAGGTAGTTTATAGGAAGGTTTTGTCTTGAAAGAGAAAGATTTGCTACAGTTAATTTCACCATCAAGCGAAGAGTGTCAAGCTACGACATCCTGAATAATATCATTTTTGGCTACCAGCCTCCTTACTTCTTAACCAAATGTCATGCTCTCTTTACCTTTGGGTAACACATGAAAAAGACATGCATACGTACACTAGCCTCAGGTATCTGAGTCAGTGTTTCCCTTCTCTTATCAGGTTGTGAGTAGACTCTTTTGCTGAAAGGTCTCAGTCCACAACCATGACTCAGTCTGTGCAGGTCAACCCAAAGCTGCCTGGTAAGCACACTTCACCGATATCCACTTTATTAGACGTTCAGTTCCAGCTGGTATTTATCAAGTCATTATGAGGTAACAATGGATAATATCTTGAACTTGAAAATATTCAACAGATTTGATAACTGTTGTTGTAATGTTTTCCTCCGGCCTGCAGATCTGGGCGCACCGTTTCTATTCTCCAGTCAGGAAGAGGCGGATCAACAGGGCTCTTATTCGGTTCAAACTCCGTATGGCTTCCAGCTGGACCTAGACTTCCTCAAGTATGTGGAGGAGATAGAAAGCGGTCACCACGTCCGCCGGGCACCAGTCAACTCCCGCAGGTCATCCCGGGGGGTCAAAGTCTCCCAGCGGAGCCTGAGTGTTGGGGGAAGAGCCAGCGGCTGGACCTCCACAGAGTCCCTCTCCTCACCTGCCAGCGAAGATGGCCGTGCGCCCCCTCCTCCGCCCCCACGGAATCGCATCTGCTCTGTTCCCAGTGAGGTGCAACCCCTGTCCCGGCTATCTGTCCTTAACCCCCCCCTCTCTGCTGGCGCCAAAGTGCCACCACCACCTCCGCTACGTAACCCCAGGGTAGAGAGGACCCTCCTGGAGACCAGCCTGAGACTGCAGCAGGAGCAGAGCCACCAGCATCAAAATGGTGCGCGTTTCCAGCTCTCTGACCCACCAAAGCAAAGCCCCAGGGCTGTCCCTATCCATGTTACCCCAGTTAGTGCAGCAGCCACAGTAGATACCCAGCCCTTGCACCTGTCCTCTGACTCCCCCAGCCCAGCTCAGAGTAGCCTGACCAGACCCAGTCCCCACTCCTCCGGTAGGAGCACCCCTGCCTTTAGCACCGGAATGGCTACTCTGCCGCCCAGCCAGTTGCAGACGGTGAGAGAGCAGATGGCCACTGCCCTGAGGCAACTGAAGGAGATGGAGGAGCGAGTAAAGGGTGTCCCAGTGCTGGAGAGAGAAGTGGCCAAGCTACGTGCTGAGAAAGACATGCTCCTACTGGCACTGCAGGAGAAGAAGACCTTGGCGGCCCAACAACAGGCTACAACAGTAGTGAGCAGTACTACCACCACCACGGTGGACACAGGCACACAGAGTCAGGAACAACCTTCTTTTTCCCCCAGGAGTCCCAGCAAAGTAGGGGACCTCAGAAAGCTGACGGAGAAGTTTGAATGCAAGAGAGAGAAAGATGCAGCACGTTCTGAGAAGGTTCTGGAGAAGGTTGTGGAAAAGAAGTCTGTGGCCGCCGGGGACGACATGTTGCTGGACGCCGGGGTCTTCTACTACAGCCAAGGTGCCAAGGATGCCTCAGAGGGCACGCCGCAGGTGGACGTCTGCGAGAAAGGTGTGGCCACGGAGGCAATTGCCGTTCGCGAGGAGGGGGTGCAGGCTGTTGTGGAGACAGAGGAGGCCTCGGTTTGGGTGATGGAATCCCAGCTGGGGCTGAGCAGTGAGGCCCAGAGTGAGATCGACACCCTACAGGACACCATCAAGTTCCAGCAGGAGTCCATCATGGCTCTGGAGGGGCGAATCTGCCAGGCTGACGAGGACCTGGCGGTGCTCAAATCCCAAGAGGATGAGAGGAAATCCAAGGCAACATCCGAAAAGGGGGTCCTTGCCAAACCAGACTCAGCCCATGCCCAAGTGGGGACCGAATCCTCTACAACGTCCACGGCAGTTTTACAGCATGTCGCAGTCTCCTGTTGTCCTGAGGTGGTTGACGCTTGTGTAGGTGAGGATTTGAGAGCCGGACATTACGACCAGAGCACTCAGACTGACTCTGTGGAGAGCTCTGCAGAGGAGGAACCGACCCCAGTAGCACTGGTCAGCACTGGATGTCAATGGGAGAATCTGTACGAGGAGGAGACTATAGAGCAGAAAGCTCCAGTCACTGCGCTGAAGAAGAGACAGATGACCATTGCAGAGTACAAGGTCAACCCTGGTGAGGAGACGGTCAGTTTAGGTGAAGGAAAGGGAGGGAAAGAGGAGGAAACGGCGCCCAGGACACCCACAACTCCAACAATTGAAGTTGAAAGTGAGTGCCAAGTGTATTTATTTACTGTTATACAATAGTTATTCATATAGAAGATAAATGATTCCCCCACACTAATAAAGCAGGTATAAAAGTAACATAGAATTCAATGTAGTAGCATATTGGTTGGGTCACTCACCGAATCCGTTGTGGCCACAGGTATGCTGAAATCCATCATGAAGAAGAAGGATGGGAGTAGTTCCGGTGAATCATGCAGCGGCGGCAAGAAGAGCTTGCAGTTTGTTGGCATTCTCAACGGGGGGTAAGTGGTGCTTTGCCATAAATTAGTATGCAAAAAGCAACACATATTACCATCACACTGATAATACACAGGGCATCTTAGAAGAAAATTAGAACCAGTGTTAAAGATAACTAGCTAGACATGTGCTTCTGTCCAGGTATGAGTCGACATCTAGTGAGGAGGACGAGGAAGAGGAGGATGAGGAGGAAGAGGGGAGTTCCTCGGGCGGCAGTGAAGTGGGTGATTGCTCGGACAGTAGTGATGACGAAGATGCAGAGGCAGCTCTGGAGGAGACCTCCGATGAAGAGAGGAACATTAATATGGACGACACCGATAGTGATGATATGGCCTTAGCATTAGGGACTAGAGCCACCGAGGACAGTCCAGATGCAGTGAAAGAGAAGTATGCTTGATTACAACTACAGCTCATAGAACTCATTGTTGGCAGATAACAATTTTAAAGGGATAGTCAACAGAATTTTTGTAATTTGTTGAAAGTTTGCTTTCCTTGAAAGAAGTCTGTTGGTAGTAAAATTGTAATCTTCTATTTTGGTTTGTAGCCTTTAGGTGGCCTACATTTGCTAAAGTTAACATAAATGCCAAGGGTGTAATGGTAGTAAATCAGGCCTAAATTTTAAAAAGAAAAATTATATATATATTATTTAACCTTTATTTAACTAGGCAAGTCAGTTAAGAACAAATTCTTATTTACAATGACGACCTACAGTCGTGGCCAAAAGTTTTGAGAATGACACAAGTATTGGTCTCCACAAAGTTTGCTGCCTGTGTTGATGATGGCAATTTGCATATACTCCAGAATGTCATGAAGAGTGATCAGATGAATTGCAATTAATTGCAAAGTCCCTCTTTGCCATGAAAATTAACTTAATCCCCCAAAAACATTTCCACTGCTTTTCAGCCCTGCCACAAAAGGACCAGCTGCCATCATGTCAGTGATTGTCTCATTAACGCAGGTGAGAGTGTTGACGAGGACAAGGCTGGAGATCACTCTGTCGTGCTGATTGAGTCAGAATAACAGACTGGAAGCTTTAAAAGGAGGGTGGTGCTTGAAATTATTGTTCTTCCTCTGTCAACCATGGTTACCTGCAAGGAAACACGTGCCGTCATCATTGCTTTGAACAAAAAGGGCTTCACAGGCAAGGATATTACTGCTGGTAAGATTGCACCTAAATCAACCAGATCATCAAGAACTTCAAGGAGAGAGGTTCAATTGTTGTGAAGAAGGCGTCAGGGCGCCCAAGAAAGTCCAGCAAGCACCAGGACGGTCTCCTAAAGTTGATTCAGCTGCGGGATCGGGGCACCACCAGTGCAGAGCTTGCTCAGGAATGGCAGCAGGCAGGTGTGAGTGCATCTGCACGCACAGTGAGGCGAAGACCTTTGGAGGATGGCCTGGTGTCAAGAAGGGCAGCAAAGAAGCCACTTCTCTCCAGGAAAAACATCAGGGACAGACTGATATTCTGCAAAAGATACAGGGATTGGACTGCTGAGGACTGGGGTAGAGTAATCTTTTCTTTGATGAATCCCCTTTCCGATTGTTTGGGCCATCCAGAAATGACCTTGTCCGGAGAAGACAAGGTGAGAGCTACCATCAGTCCTGTGTCATGCCAACAGTAAAGCATCCTGAGACCATTAATGTGTGGGGTTGCTTCTCAAACAAGGGAGTGGGCTCACTCACAATTTTGCCTAAGAACACAGCCATGAATAAAGAATGGTACCAACACATCCTACGAGAGCAACTTCTCCCATCCATCCAAGAACAGTTTGGTGACGACCAATGCCTTTTCAAGCATGATGGAGCACCTTGCCATAAGGCAAAAGTGATAACTAACTGGCTCGGGGAACAAAACATCGACATTTTGGATCCATGGCCAGGAAACTCCCCAGACCTTAATCCCATTGAGAACTTGTGGTCGATCCTCAAGAGGCGGGTGGACAAACAAAAACCCACAACTTCTGACAAACTCCAAGCATTGATTCTGCAAGAATGGCCTGACATCAGTAAGGATGTGGCCCAGAAGTTAATTGACAGCATACCAGGGCGGATTGCAGAGGTTTTGAAAAAGAAGGGTCAACACTGCAAATATTGACTCTTTGCATAAACTGAATGTCATTGTCAATGAAAGCCTTTGACAATTATGGAATACTTGTAATTATACTGACATAAAGATCTAAGAACACTGAAGCAGCAAGCTTTGTGGAGACCATTACTTGTGTCATTCTCAAAACTTTTGGCCACGACTGTACACCGGCCAAACTCAGACGATGCTGGGCCAATTGTGCGCCGCCCTATGGGACTCCCAATCACGGCCAGTTGTGATACAGCCTGGATTCGAACCAGGGTGTCTGTAGTGACGCCTCTAGCACTGAGATGCAGTTGCCTTAGACCGTTGCGCCACTTTGGAGCCCTGGGCGAATTAGCATATTCACTCAGCAATTAGCATATTCACTCAGCAATTAGCATATTCACTCAACATATGCCCTGGGTAAATTAGCATATGAAACCCTACAATTACCACAGCCAAAGTTATTTCGCAACATTATCATCTGTGAAGCTATGCATGTGTATATTATTGACAAGGAATTATAGCCAAGATGTTTACAAACATTTGTTGACTACGTTATATAGGAGTTAGATCCCAGTCGGTCACTACCCATAGATAACTTCCACGTCTAATTGCAGTAATCCCTTGTGCCAGGTTTGAGATGAGTGCAAAAATGCGTGAGGCTTCTCTCATTCTGAAGAACCACCTGAATGATGATGTCAAAACACTGAAGAGTAAAGAAGTGGTGGGTTTCAGCATGCCTCTTTAATTCCACACATAATCTCTCAAGTGTTTCCTCTAAGTATTAAGAGTGGTATTTTGAAGTTCCTTGGTTGAACAGGCAGAGTCTCCGTAGTCCAATACGTGCCACACTAAATACGATTATAAACACTTAATACATCACCAAGACCTCTGCATGGTTATAAAATGTCTTCCTGATGTTCCAAGTGTTTATAATCATATTAGGATGATAACCTTTATGTAGCCGTGTTCCATCAGTGATCTTATTCCACATCCTCCCTCCTTACCCCTTGTCTTGTCCTGTAGCTCTCCAGCACTCACACTGTGCAGCTGGAATGGTTCCGCATCTCCAGTGCAAAGATGGCCCAGCCGCCCCGTGTCTCAGACTACCTGATGGCCTTCACTGAGGTCTCCTCTGCCCTGCTGGCTCACATTGTCAATATGACCGATGGCAATGGTAACACTGCCTTGCACTACAGCGTCTCCCACTCCAATTTCACTGTGGTGGGGCTACTACTGGACACAGGTTAGTTGGAGTGAGGAATGTTCACTTATCTCTGGGAAGTTGTTAGGGTCAGGGCTTATGACCTTAGTGAAGAGATCCTATCATAATGAATCTTCAGAAGTTTGGTATTTAGGGTTTAACTACAGGAATAAAATCACATTAGTTATGCCATGTATTTATCGTCAGGAAGTTTCCATGCCCTGGGGTTTCACTATGGGGTGGGTGTGCTCTGTGCAGGCATATGCTGTGTAGATAAGCAGAACAAGGCAGGATACACTGCTATTATGCTGGCGGCCCTCTCAGCTGTGAAAGAGGAGGACGACGTGGTGGTCAGGAAGCTCTTCAGTCAGGGCAACGTCAATGCCAAGGCCAGCCAGGCAAGTCCTTCTCAAATCACTTCAAATCCAGTCTATCCCTTCAGTCAATGCTGCTTGTGTGTGTGTGTTCGCTAACACCATGCTAACTGGGCTACGTTGTGTTTAGGCTGGCCAGACAGCGCTGATGCTAGCCGTTAGCCATGGACGGCAGGAGATGGTTCGGGCGCTGCTGGACTGCGGGGCTGACGTGAACGTGCAGGATGACGAGGGCTCCACGGCGCTCATGTGCGCCAGCGAGCACGGCCGTGCTGAGATCGTCTCGCTGCTCCTGGACCAGCCGGGCTGTGACATCTCCATCGTGGACAATGTGAGTGGACTTTGCTGTCTGTCTAGCTGTTCACCCTGTACACTCAGAGTATCTTTAAACTCTTATCTGGCTTCCTCTTTCTGTCCACTTTCCTCATCTTCTACCTCTTTTCTGTTTCACGCTGAACTGAAAGAACTAGGCAGGTCAAAGCAAGTGTTCTGATAGGCTTTTGCCGTATTGTTTTATATGTCCTGTCTTAACATCAGTACTGCAGATGAAGGAGAGGAGAGCAGGGGAGGAAATCACTATATTATTGCGATGCACCCAAGAAGTGAATACAAAAACACATATTACATTTATTTTATGTATCCTTGTTTTTTTATGAACGCTCATTTTTAAGTAAGCAATAAGACAGAATCTTTTTAAAAATCTGTACACCAGTGTTTTTCTACAGGATGACTTTACAGTGGATTTTTCTCAGACTAGTTTTAGCCTCCAGTCCAGAGTGATATCTAAGTTCTGGGGCAAAATGAGTTAGCCATGCAGCACATGGATTGAGTTTCAGTAGGACACAGCTAGCCTGAGAGGGGCTGGGAAAGTATTTAGGAATGTTTTTTTCAACCCTGTGACAATTGGATACAGATAATTATTCAGGACTGTGAAGCAGAGATGTGGGTTAACCCTTTGCTGGTTTGAAGACTTAGACCGAGGGTGGGAAACCTTAAGGGCCACTGTGGGTGCAGAGTTTTATTTCAGCCAACCCGGAACACACCCGATTAATCCAATCAAAATGTTTATAAACTACAATTAGTTGGTGTGTTGCTTGGCTGCCCTCGCAGTGTAAGATAGCCCACGCCTCACCTTAACTGTATACAGTAAAGACACAGTTCTATATCGCATGAATGGCATATAGTTTCTTATTATTTCTAACCTGTGTGATGAGGCTGTGAATGGGTAGGAATCTTATCTGTGTCCCGTCTCAGGGTTTTTATAGCAAAGCCTGCTGTCCCTTTTGTCTTCCTCCCTCTCTAGGATGGCAGTAATGCTCTGTCCATTGCCCTGGAGGCCTCTCACAATGACACAGCTGTGCTGCTCTACGCCCACATGAACTACGCCAAAGCCCAGGCAGCTGTGAGTTCCCCAGACTCTGGTCTTGAGGCCGAGGGGCCTGCCTGGTTTTTATTTTGACAAACAGTTTGGCCTTGAATCCAGTATAGGTCACACATTTACAAAATATCGTTGTCATGCGCAATTTCATTTCTATTTGAAGTGTGTAATATTAGCGCATCGGCTACACTCCAATGTTTAGTTTGGGTGTGGTATGTTGGCTGATAGTTGAAAGATCTTGTCTTGGCATGTGTAGCAGTAGTGACCCCTAGAGCATATTATTTACAACTCTATGCATTTTTACTGTATATTGTTTTTTTGGCCGTTTTACTACTATCACTCATTGGTATATTTCTTTCAGGGGACAAACAAGTCTCGAAGCCCCACTAGTCCTCAAAAGACATGGCCTGCTGCGGAGTGATGGGCCACCAATATGGAAAAACAAATATAACTGGACATAAGCGTTGAAAAAGCTCCACTGGAAAACTGCCGCTGTCTACATAAATATATGTATTTATATCATGGCATACGTTATTCATTTTTATTGTTAATATAAGATTGTTATTTTTCCATAAATGTCGTTATTATATACAATACTAATGTGCATTTTCAACCTTTCTGACTAAGTCAAGGTCTGCAGCATTTATTTTTCTATGATACAGTAAAGCAGACCTCACATTTATTTTTCTATGATACAGTAAGGCAGACCTCACATTTATTTGCACTCATTTACTGTGTTTAGTTTTAGTTCCCCTCCCCTTTAACTGCCTTCTCAATCTTCATGCCAACATAGTTCAAGCCTGCACTAACTGTCTATGCCTTGTATAGTCATGTATTGATTTTCATGTAAAGAATAAACATATATTTACATAACATGTGACACTGTTACATTTTGTACTAAGCAGATATAGCAGAAGAGGTCCAGATGACATACTTTTTTTGTTGTTGTACGTTTTAAGGTTAAGGTTAGGATGCATAGTGTACAGTATATTCTTCTGTCAAACATGATCCAGCTATAAAGGAGAGCTTTTGTTTGAATAGTATTTCAAGCAATAACCATCCTGTCAGACATGATTAACTTTTTATGCAAATGAATGTAATAAGATAATCTATTACACAATTTCTCACCTGATACAGAACCATAATTTCTCAAATCCGCCCCATAAAATAGGTCTGAATGTCCGTCTCTACAGTCTATTAGCCAGACCTTCTATTGCAATAAAGGGCTCTGGGCAGACATGGATCTGTATGGTGACATACCTTATGTTTAATAGGTAACAGGTAGCAAACGTATAGAGATAATACAACGTGGCGTGAAATTAGTGTCCCGATTTCACAAACCGGTACATGATTAATCACTCCAGGACGGTAGGTGTCAGTAATCCAACAGAACTGGGACTAACTGTCGTGAAAAGAAAAAATAAGTATTCTGCCCTTGACAACAACAACAATGGCGACTGCTACAAAAATTATCCAGCGGCTTAGAAATATTTTATCCGGGGTAAGCCATATCTCTTCACATTGTATTTAGTGCAAGTTGTTATTAACGTTAGCTTACTTATTTATTGGTCCCTGCACGTTTGAAGAGTTTAAATAAAGCCTGTCGAACTGGCTAAGGTCAGAAACAGCTAACGTTAGCTAGCCAACTAAATAGCTGACGTTAGCTAGCTTGTTAGCTACTTTAGTTGGCTAACGAACATTGCATGTTAGCAATAGAATTCTCTTTAAAAAGCAAGTTGTTACTTTTAATTCATTTGTTCAATTTTACACAGCATGATCTGCAAGCAAAGCTCCAGTTGCGTTACGGTGAGATTGCAAAGAGGTAAGTGGCAAGGCATTCATGTCTTGGAATGTTTGATAGCTAAGAATCCATTTAGGCAGGAAGTTTCTGTTTGTACTAATATATATTTAGAAGGAAGGATGCAGCACTGACTTTGTAAATGCCACACAATCTTAGTTTCAATCTTTTGTGCAGGACCCAACCACCCCCCAAACTTCCAGTTGGTCCCAGTCACAAGTTTGCCTTCAATTACTATAATGGCAGAGATGGGCGTAGAGAGTCTGCACCAGCCACTGTCGTGATGTCCAGTCAAAAGGCCCTCGCTGCTAGGTGAGTGGGACATAAAGAAAGTCTTATGAAATAAAGTCTGAGTGGGACAAAGGCTATGGCAGTGTGGTAAGTACTTGGATTCCATCCTCCTGTGGCTAGTCGGGTGGAGGTTGAGAATGCATACTGCTTTGCTGTTTGTCCTCAGGTTGCTGCCCTTGCCCTTAGTCTGCCTCCTGTCCCTCCTATTGGCATGGGTACACCTTTCTGAAAACAATGGCACTATACTTTGCTTAAAGCTCTGCCAGTTCATGTCCTTAAAGACACACACCAGTCTCCTTTTCATCTGATTTACTTAAGCTGATCAGGAAGGCTAGCTCTGTTCTGGGGATTAACCTTGACACTCTAGAGGAGGTGGTGGAGAGACGGATCCTGGCCAAACTGCTGGCCATCATTGACAACGTCACCCACCCTCTGCATGCCATGGTTATGATGCATAGGAGCACCTTCAGTCAGACTGATCCCACCAGTGTGCCAGAGAGCGCTACAGGAGGTCCTTCCTGCCGGCGGCTATTAGACTATTTAATGCCTCACCTGGGTGCCGTGCCGTTGGCAACATAGACCTGGAACTGTTGGGGTGGGTAGATAGATAGATAGATACTTTGATTGATCCCCGAGGGGAAATGTCTTTGTTAAGCAGCTACAACAAAACATAGGGCAGGTGCAAAATGCCAGAACTAAAATACACAAAAGACAGATACACGATACATAGAGCGGCAGTATGAAAAAGTATAGAAATACTAGAAGTCTGGAGTGTAAAAAAGCTTTCCTCTATTGTTCCCACAAGCAAGGGGGAGGCAGATGAGAGTAAACCCATCAAACTCCTTAACCTCAAGAGTTGGCCATTCTAGTTGTCAAAAAAAACAACACTATTTAGCTTTTTTACCCCAAAATTCGCCAAGTTTTTGCCATCAAAGACGAATTTTCATGATCGGGGTGAAATCCTATGAACTTGGGCTAGGATCAGTAAGTCAGGACTCCAGTAGTTTGAGCGAGTCAAGGCCGCAACGATGATGGCTGTTCTGTTCTCCAGACCCCTGTAGGATGTCCTGATGTTGTGCATGTTGTAGTATAAGCTGTGCTACAACGCGATTGGGTAAGGACTACTGCCAATCGCCATTGAGCTCTCAATATTGGCGAAGAAGAAAACAACAAGCACCATGTGGACCGAGGTGATGGAAGACACATTCATATTGTCCACATCTGCCCAACCATTTGCGGGTCCATATTCTGCCCTGCCCCTCCCTCTCTCTTTTGACGTTTCTGCACATAAATAATGTGCAGACTAATAAAGCAGCTCGCTGTTCGATTGTCAGCATTTCTTTCCTACGACAACACAGAAACGCAGGGCAGGATCAGCTAGGGAATCGTCTTCTAATGTGAGCACCCACGTCCTGGTGTTGAGGTTGGACGGAAGGAAAGATTTGGGACAAGGAAATCGGAAAATGTGAGCGCGTCAAAGTTGTTAAAGGGATAATTCACCCCAGAAATATAAATCATAATTTTGGTGAAGGCCTGTGTTCCATCTGTGGGTAAAATAATGTAATGGTGACATTTTTTTAAGTGGTCCGTCTGAAATCAGGTAATCGTTTAGGAACGCGTCATAGCTATAGTGTGTTATCAACTATCCAATTTCATAACGCTTTTAAACCAATTACTTGCACTCCAAATCGTCAAATCAGCCAATAGATGGTATGGGCATACATCCCTCTATATCTTCATTGCAAAGTATATACAGTTGAAGTCAGAAGTTTACATACACCTTAGCCAAATACATTTAAACTTAGTTTTTCACAATTCCTGACATTTAATCCTAGTAAAAATTCCCTGTCTTAGGTCAGTTAGGATCACCACGTTATTTAAAAAATGTGAAATGTCAGAATAATAGTAGAGAGAATGATTTATTGCAGCTTTTATTTCTTTCATCACATTCCCAGTGGGTCAGAAGTTTACATATACAATTAGGATGTGGTAGCAATGCCTTTAAATTGTTTAACTTGGGTCAAACGTTTGGGGTAGCCTTCTACAAGCTTCTGAATTTTGGCCCATTCCTCCTGACAGAACTGGTGTAACTGAGTCAGGTTTGTAGGCCTCCTTGCTCGCACACGGTTTTTCAGTTCTGGCCACAACTTTTCTATAGGATTGAGGTCAGGGCTTTGTGATGGCCACTCCAATACCTTGACTTTGTTGTCCTTAAGCCATTTTGCCACAACTTTGGAAGTATGCTTGCGGTCATTGTCCATTTGCAAGACCCATTTGCGACCAAGCTTTAACTTCCTGACTGATGTCTTGAGATGTTGCTTCAATATATCCACATAATTTCCCTTCCTCATGATGCCATCTATTTTGTGAAGTGCACCCCAGTCCCTCCTGCATCATTGTCCGCCCACAACATTATGCTGCCTCCCACGTGCTTCACGGTTGGGATCGTGTTCTTCGGCTTTTCCTCCAAACATAACGATGGTCTTTATGGCCAAACGGTTCTATTTTTGTTTCATCAGACCAGAGGACATTTCTCCAAAAAGTACGATCTTTGTCCCCATGTGCAGTTGCAAACCGAAGTCTGGCTTTTTTGGAAATTGCTACCAAGTAGAGTTGTGGAGATCTACAAAAAAAAATTCTGAGGTCTTGGCTGATTTCTTTTGATTTTCCCATGATGTCGAGCAAAGAGGCACTGAGTTTGAAGGTAGGCCTTGAAATACAGGTACACCTCCAATTGACTCAAATGATGTCCATTAGCCTATCAGAAGATTCTAAAGCCATGACATCATTTTCTGGAATTTTCCAAGTTGTTTAAAGGCACAGTCACCTTAGTGTTTGTAAACGTCTGACCCACTGGAATTGTGAAATAGTGAATTATAAGAGAAATAATCTGTAACTAATTGTTGGAAGAATTACTTGTCATGCACAAAGTAGATGTCCTAACCGACTTGCCAAAACTATAGTTTGTAAACTTCCGACTTCAACTGTATTTTTGCCCAAATGTACTCAAAGTACTGTCGGATCCTTCAACTATCTCTCGTCACCTTGCTAGCAGACTTGCAGGCCCATTGCCATAGCAACCACACTGACTCAAAGCTTTGAGGTAGAAACGCGATCTCTACCAACATCAACTTGGTGTAACTCCTAAATTGATAGTGCAGTTTGTTTGAGGGATTTTACTCCTAGCTATATACTTCACATGCTGGTATTGACTTTGGTATTAGTTTGTGTAAGACTGTCAAAAGTATTTTCGGCATCAACCGACATTACTGATGAATCTGAAACATGTTCTATTTAAACTTATCGGTCTGCAATCAGCAGGGGACTCTCCAGAGTTTCCTGGTTTTAATATAACTGAAATAACTGTTTTGATACATGGAACTAGGAAGCACTGAATTCAGTGACATGTTGTAGTTTGTGTAAATAGGGACACTACCTTGTCCCAAAATGTTAAATAGAATTTTATGGGAAAGCCTTCCATTTATTTTACCATCTTCTAAACGATGTACCAACATAGTCATCAACTTATGCTTTCATTTTCTTACAGCCAAGCTCTGGAGGTGCCAGCAAAGCGTCCTGTCACACCCGGTAATGTTCCCAGGGAGCTAACGCTGTCTACAGACCAGCCATACCTCTGAACAACAACATAAACAAATGGTTTCTCTCCTGACTTACTTTATGCCTGATAGCAGAGCACAATGTTGCTCTCCCTATTGTTCAAAACCTGTAAAATATCTAAGTGTTAATAAATTGTCATGTTTGAAGAAATGTTTTGTAATTACTAATGATTCATGTTATTAGCATATTTTGTTTGCAAGTCAATCGTAGTTTTGGGTACCTAAATTAATATCCCCAAAGTAGTTCATCATCAGGAGTCGACTCAACCGTACTTGCATGTAGTCTGCTGCAAAGTCTTCACTCCCTCAACCTATAGTACCAGAATCTTCTCTCATTGTGACAGCTTCATGCCTTTTCCTGTACATTTTCTGGATTTATTTACATGTTCAAGTGCAGCAACTTAAAACCTCCAACTTTTTGTCAAAATAGCCTTTGCATTGTACTTTGTTTTGCATTTAGTTCTGGCTTTGAAGTGAAATCAAATGTATTTATAAATCCCTTTTTACATAAGCAGATGTCGCAGAGGTTGCCTGATCTTGCTAGCTGTGTCCATACAGAAATACCGGTACTCTTCATTGCATCCACATCAATATAGAAGTGTTTAGAAAACATTCTATTCTTATTTACAATAAAAGTGACTCCAAAATGATAAGAGCATCTGCTAAAATGTAAAAGTAACTAAGTCAAAATACTTTGAAGTACGACTTAAGTTGTTTTTTGGGGTATCTGTACTTTTGCTATTTTATATTTTTGACAACTTTTACTCGACTACATTCATAAAGAAAATATGTACGTTTTACTCCCATACAATTTCTATGACACACAAAATTCACGCACCTATCAATATAATTGTGGTCATCACTACTGCCTCTGATCTGACGGACTCATTAAACACAAATACTATGTTTTGTAAAACGTGTTGGCAGTCTGCCCTTGGCTGTCTCTACATGTAAAACAAACAACAAGAACATAACATCTGGTTTGCTTAATATAAGAAATGTGATGTATTTTACTTTGCATTTACTTTTTCTCAAGTAGAACAATGGATTACATTTTCCACCACTGTACATTTTTAAAACCAAATACTTTTACTCAAGTGGTATTTTACTGGGTGACTGTTACATGTTTTTCCCTGCCTGCTCTGCCCCTTCAGTACTATGACACCATATTGTATTGAGCAGTAAAGCTGTTCCTTGACTCAATACTGTTAAAGCTGCAAGCCAAAGCTCTACAGACAATTCCTTTGACCTCATGGCTTGGTTTTTGCTCTCACAAGCACTGTCAATTGTTGGACCTTATATAAACAGGTATGTGCCTTTCCAAATCATGTCCAATCAATTTAATTTACCACAAATGGACTCCAATGAAGTTGTAGAAACATCTCAAGGATGATCAATGGAAACAGGATGCACCTGAGCTCAATTTCGAGTCTCGTCGCAAAGGGCCTGAATGCCGTTTTAGAATAAGGCTGTTTGATTGAGTGTGTGGACAGGTGTCTTTTATACAGGTAACGAGTTCAAACAGGTGCAGTTAATACAGGTAATGAGTGGAGAACAGGAGGGCTTCTTAAAGAAAAACGAACAGGTCTGTGAGAGCCGGAATTCTTACTGGTTGGTAGGTGATCAAATACTTATGTCATGCAATAAAATGCAAATTAATTATTTAAAAATCATACAATGTGATTTTCTGGATTTTTGTTTTAGATTCCGTCTCTCACAGTTGAAGAGTACCTATGATAAAAATTACAGACCTCTACATGCTTTGTAAGTAGGAAAACCTGCAAAATTGGCAGTGTATCAAATACTTGTTCTCCCTCTCCCCACTGTACATTATGCAGAAATGCATGTACAAGGTTGGAAACACTGGTTGACATTAAACAAATTATTGTTCACTGGCTGCAGTCTATTGATTCAGACTCATGAGACAGGTGTGTGCTAACTCAAGATTAGGTTTTCCCCTTTAATGCCCTCTATTGCTTAACGAGAGACCAGATTTCCTCCCAGACTGCGCCATCAAGCATCATATGCCGTTTTTTCTCTGGATGAGGCTCAGGGACAAACCCAAGAACAGTCTCTGGTTGGTACCATACAATGTCCTCTCATTGGCCAAAATAATGGATGGCTCCAACACTACTCATCGTCTTGACTAGAGCGCAGCTCTTTGCATCAACATCTTGTATAATACCAGGGTAATATTTCACAACACACCACTTTCCAATCAGTCCGTCATGTATGTCTGCAATGGGCTGTATTGCGCTAGGAGATGCAGGTTGAAGTGGAAGGCTGTGCTTTGTCTGCCTCTCTTTGTTGAATTATCACAGTCTGTGGGTCAAAACGATCACATCGATGTGGTGTCATATGAGGGGCAGGTAGGTCATCATTCTGTAGCTGTAAGACTTCAGGTGAGTGTGGTGGCGTGTTCCGTGACAGGTATGACTCCACAACCACTCCTTTTCTGGATAGTTGATGTAATGTTCCTTTGGTTTATATTCCATTGCCTCCTTTTTATCATTTTCCACCCTCGCAGGGAAAGTTGTGAGATTTCAGTTCACCACTTTCTTTTCCCTTGAGACATCTTTCTTTTTGGTTCTAAAGGATACTCCTGGTATCTTAAAGGATCATGTTTGATTTTGTGTCGTCCTCTCCTTGGTTGATTTAGGGGGCATCTCATAAAATAAATACAAATTAAAGTCAGTAATAACCATAGTCAGACATCAAAATCACTCAACCATCCTAACAAAATGTAATGGTCTTATTTAGCAAATAAGTGTTACATTTCAACGTAAACATGATCATATGTAATATGTGTCTTTGTAGGTCTTAAGGTAAGTAAAAATTGATTAACTAAAACATTTTGTCATTACCATCACAGTTCATTATGTGGTGGGAATTACATTTTTACAGTATTTGGTCATAAATAGCAGGGATTCTAGCATGCTAACTCCAGTTAAACAACTAGCATACAATATATCCTAAATACACAGCATTAAAACAATTTTAAAAATTTTAATTTAAAATTATAGCCTATTTGGTAATGACGTACAGTCTTCAAGTCATATTTACCTTTATTCATCTATAATTTCCCTTCATGACATCCATGTGCTCCACTGTCACTATTCATATCCATGGTAACCAAGTACAAAATTTTGAAAAAACGTTATCTTAATTTGCTTTCCGTGGTGCTAGTGACACAATACTTAGACAACTATTTTGTGTAAAAAAAAAACATTTATTTTACTATTTTTAAACAGGTCCATTAAATATATTGTAATTAAGACTTTTGTAGGTGTGAGACAAGAAAGTGAAATCCAGACATGAAATGCTTTGTAAAATAAAAGTCCATTCTGAAGGCTGAAAAAAAAAAAAAAGATTTAGGGTCAATTTAGTCTCTTATTACTTATTGGATGTGAAATAAAACAAATCTCAATTAACACTATCTTAGATAGATAGGTACTTTATTGATCCCCCGGGGGGGACATTTCATTGTCAAGCAGCTACACAAAAACACAGGGCAGGTGCAAAATGCCACACCGAAAGTACACAAAAGACAGATACACGGTACATGATACATAGAGCGGCAGTATGAAAAAGTATAGAAATACAAGATATCTGGAGTGCAAATAAAAGCTATAAAAAGACATTGCATAGTATGGGTGGTTGGCTGAATATGTACACTATACATTGGTGGATGTTGGATGGTTAACTATACTATACAGGTCGATGGCAGAGAAATACTTCAGTAGCTAAAAATGCGTATGATATGAGCGAGGGTAATAATAGTTTACTTAATAGACAGACTGGGTAAATGAACAGGTAAGTGAAAATTTTGCATGGTTAAATTAGCTGTATAGTTAAGTATACAGTTATATTTACAGATAAGTGAATACTTGCATGGTTACACAGACTGTACAGGTAAATAACAGGAAGAGATACTTTAATAGCTAAATGTGTGTATGATATCATTTTGGGTAATAATAGTAATTCCCTTAAAATACAGTCCTTAGTGCGCAGGGTTTAATTACAGACAACTGCACGTATTGCACATTCGATATACTAAAAGCAATGAGAAAAGGTGCAATTGACAGGATACTAATATGCATTCCTGAGTGAATGCCTACGTAAGTTAGGTCCAAGAATTACTAGCAATATTGTACGTGATATGATATAACAACTGTACATGAGTATGTATATACAGACCTGAATGAATAAATAAGTCCTGAGTGAATGAGTGCTGACGGACCAGAGTTACTCACGGATGGATGCATAATTGTTAAACTAGGTCCTAGCACCCCAACAGTTCCAGATCTATGTTGCCGACGGCACGGCACCCCAGTGAGGCATTATATAGTCTAATAGCCGCCGGCAGGAAGGACCTCCTGTAGCGCTCTCTGGCACACCGTGGTGGGATCAGTCTGTGACTGAAAGTGCTCCTCTGCGTCATAACCATAGCGTGCAGAGGGTGGGTGACGTTGTCCATGATGGCCAGCAGTTTGGCCAGGATCCGTCTCTCCGCCACCTCCTCTAGAGTGTCAAGGCTCATCCCCAGGACAGAGCTAGCCTTTCTGATCAGCTTATTTACCCGAGAATCTTAAAAACACTAAGACGCGCAGTTACAATGTAGACAACATGTAACTGTTGGTAATGGCAGTCTGTAACTACAGGGGTGTAACAACGAATGCGTGTTACAACATGCTTGTTACAAATGTTAACTTGTCCCATAGCATCCTAACACACCATATTTCAGCCTGCACAAACCACGTGATAAGCGTTAGCCAATTGAAACTCTGCAATAAAGATCTGGAGTCTGATGCCCAGGCCCAATGGCAAAAAACGAATTCACAAACGGTTCGTATACAAAAATACTTTCACTTATAAAATCAATTAGCAATGCATTTGACAATGGGTCAATGACATTTGTTTAGACACATTAATAAACAGTTATGATTAAAATTGTGTCATTCGTGCTTGCGGAATTGTAAGCCTATTAAGCTTGGTTGAATAATGGTTAATAAATGCACTTACATTTTTTTAATTTAACTAGGCAAGTCAGTTAAGAACAAATTCTTATTTACAATGACGGCCTACCAAAAGGCAAAAGGCCTCCTGCGGGGACGGGGGGCTGGGAATAAAAATATAAATAAATTAAATAAAAATGTAGGACAGAACACACATTACAACAAGAGAGACAACACTACATAAAGAGAGACCTAAGACAACAACATAGCATGGCAGCAACACATGACAACACAGCATGGTAGCAACACAACATGACAACAACATGGTAGCAACACAACATGGTAGCAGCACAACATGGTAGCAGCACAAAACATGGTACAAACATTATTGGGCACAGACAACAGCACAAAGGGCAAGAAGGTAGAGACAACAATACATCATACTCAACTGTCAGTAAGAGTATACATGATTGAGTCTTTGAATTAAGAGATTGAGATAAAACTGTCCAGCTTGAGTGTTTGTTGCAGCTCGTTCCAGTCTCTAGCTGCAGCGTACTGAAAAGACAAGCGACCCAGGGATGTGTGTGCTTTGGGGACCTTTTAACAGAATGTGACTGTCAGAACGGGTGTTGTATGTAGAGGATGAGGGCTGCAGTAGATATCTCAGATAGGGGGGAGTGAGGCATCAACCAGTGGTTGACGGGTATACATAGATGACCAGTTTACAGAGTGCAGTTATGTGTCCTATAAGGAACATTGGTGGCAAATCTGATTGCCGAATGGTAAAGAACATCAAGCCGTTCAACCTGCCGATCTATAAGTTACGTCTCCGTAATCTAGCATTGGTAGGATGGTCATCTGAATCAGGGTTAGTTTGACAGCTGGAGTGAAAGAGGAGCGATTACGATAGAGGAAACCAAGTCTAGATTTAACTTTAGCCTGCAGCCTTGATATGTACTGAGAGAAGGACAGTGTACCATCCAGCCATACTCCCAAGTACTTGTATGATGTGACTAAATCAAGCTCTAAACCTTGAGAGGTAGTAATCACACCTCTGGGGAGAGGGGCATTTTTCTTACCAAACCACATGACCTAAGAAAGCTTTGTTGTAGAGTGTTTAACACAAAATCCGGGCAGGGACCAGCTGAGTATAAGACTGTATAATCTGCATATACATGGATAAGAGAGCTTCCTACTGCCTGAGCTATGTTGTTTATGTAAATTGAGAAAGGTGTGGGGCCTAGGATCGAGCCTTGGGGTACACCCTTGGTGACAGGCAGTGGCTGAGACAGCAGATGTTCTGACTTTATACACAGCACTCTTTGAGAGAGGTAGTTAGCAAACCAAGCCAAAGACCCCTCAGAGACACCAATACTCCTTATTTATTTAACCTTTATTTAACTAGGCAAGTCAGTTAACAACTAATTCTTAGCCGGCCCACAAGAATGGAATGGTCTACCGTATCAAAAGCTTTGGCAGAGTCAATAAAAATGGCAACACAACATTGCTTAGAATCAAGGGCAATGGTGACGTCATTGAGGACCTTTAAGGTTGCAGTGACACATCCATAACCTGAGCGGGAAAACCAGATTGCATACCAGAGAGAATAATATAGACATTAAGAAAGCCAGTCAGTTTTTCCAACACTTTTGATAAACAGGGCAAAATAGAAATAGGCCTATAACAGTTGGGATAAGCTTGATCTCCCCCTTTAAATAAAGGACGAACTGTGGCTGCCCTCCAAGCAATGGGAACCTCCCCAGAGAGGAGAGAGGTTAAAAAGGTAGAGATAGGCTTGGCGATGATAGGGGCAGCAAACTTAAAGAAGAAAGTGTCTAAATCATCTGACCCAGATGTTTTTTTGGGGTCGAGTTGAAGGAGCTCCTCTAGCACCTCGGACTCTGTGACCACCTGCAGGGTGAAACTTTGTAGCGGGGCAGGGGAAAAAGAGGGAGGAGCATCAGGGTTAGTCAGATTAGAAGGGGTGGGAGATGAGGAAATGTTGGACGGGCAAGGAGGCATTGCTGAGTCAAATAGGAATCCTGACTTAATGAAGTGGTGATTAAAGAGCTCAGTCATGTGCTTCTTGTCAGTAACAACCACATCATCAACGTTAAGGGACATGGGTAGCTGTGAGGAGGAGGTTTTATTCTCCAGGTCTTTAACAGTTTTCCAGAACTTCTTGGGGTTAGACCCACAGAGAGAGAACTGCTCCTTAAAACTTTGGCCTTCCGGATAGCCTTAGTGCACTTATTTCTCATTTGCCTGAACGGGAGTCAGCCAGCCTGAGTACATGTGTGCCGAGCCTTTCGCCAAATGCAATCCTTGAGGTGGAGTAACTCTGCAAGATCACGGTCGATCCAGGGGCTGAACCTGTTTTTAATTCTAATTTTCTTAATGGGGCGTGTTTGTTAACAATACCACTGAAAATATCAAAAAAGAAGGTCCAAGCATCTTCGACAGAGGGGATCAAGCTGATTCTATACCAATTTACAGAGGCCAGGTCATGAAGGAAGGCTTGCTCATTCAAGTTTTTTACCAAGCGTCTATGACAAATCAGGACAGGTCGTTTCACTGAGCAGCCATTACAAACACAGGATATAAAACAGTGATCACTGTAAGAACTGACGGTGGAGATGAGAAGCAGGTACGGGGAATTAACATTTAATAGAACAGACATGGGACAGGAACAGCTTCAGAACCGGGTAAACAAAACGACATACAACGGGGAATGGAGCTGGGGAACAGACACATATAGGAAAGGTAATAAACAGGTGATTGAGTCCAGGTGAGTCCAATAATCGCTGATGCATGTGACGAGGGAAGCAGGTGTGCTTAATGATGGTGGCAGGAGTGCATAGTGCTGGGCAGCCTGGCACCCTCGAGCGCCAGGGAGGGAAAGCGGGAGCAGGCATGACAGTACCCCCCCTCTAGGGGCGTCACCCGGCGTCGCACCTGGGCGAGCCTGACGGGCTGGCCGAGGCACGGGCACTGGACAAGCCAGCTGGGGTTGAATTCCCGACGTACTGGCAGAGGCATGGGAGCCTGGCGATCCGGCTGAGGCGTGGGAGTCTGGCGATCCGGCTGAGGCCTGATGTGGGATGGGCTCCTGCCCGAACCAACCGGGGCAACAGAAGCCCCCTGGTTCCATCGGCGGCAGCCCCCGGACCCGACGTCACCACCAACCGGAAAGCCAGCACTCCCCTATGCTTCGTAGATGGCTTCTGCATTCTGTCAGAACCGACACTGGAGATGAGAAGCAGGTACAGGGAGTTAACATTTAATAGAACAGACATGGAACAAGACAGGAACAGCTTCAGAACTGGGTAAACAAAACAACATACGACAGTCAGTGCTGAAGCAGGGAATGTAGCTGGGGAACAGACATATATACGAGAGGTAATAAACAGGTGATTGAGTCCAGGTGAGTCCAATAATCACTGATGCGTGTGACGAGGGAAGCAGGTGTGCGTAATGATGGTGGCAGGAGTGCGTAGTGCTGGACAGGGAAAGCAGGAGCAGGCGTGACAGATAACTAATGTAATTACAGAAAACACCAGACTGATACCTCAGGATTATTTGTAAGGATAGTAGCCTTTTCTGAGTGTTTGGAGTCATACCTTGTGGGATTGGTAATAATCTGAGAAAGATTTAAGGAGTCCCATTGCTTTAGGACCTGGTCAGGTGGTTTAAGCATGTCCCAATTTAGGTCACCTAGCAGGACAAATTCAGACTTAGTGTAAGGGGCCAGAGCGAGCTTAGGGCAGGTAGGGAACAGGCCGGTGCTGATGGAGGACGATAACACCCAGCAACAGTCAACGAAGAGCTATTTGAAAGTTTAATGCTTAAAACCAGCAAATCAAGATTGCCACTCCCCCATCTGTCTTGCCGAAAAAGGTTATAACCAGAAAGGTTAACATCAGTATTCAAAACACTCTTCCTTAACCACGTCTCAGTAATGACCAACACATCTGGATTGGAGCTGTAAACCCACACTTTCAATTGATCCATTTTAGATAATAAGCTTCTAGTGTTAACGTGCAGAAAACCCAGGCTTTTACGAGAGCAGAAATCATTGAAGCAGATATCAGAGCACAAGTCAGAATTGGGGCTAGCAACAGTAGATGGGCCAGGGTGTACATGCACATTTCCAGATATTATCAACAGTAATACAATCAAGGCACAGCAGAGGACAGGGAGAGCTCTGCAGTGTTGATTTATTAAATTTGAATGTGCATTAGATGGCAACAAGATCATATTGTACAGCAATTTCATCAGGTAACATGAATACAAGGCCGGTGAGAGGTGGTTAGAATAGGATGGGAGGCCAAAAGTCTGTGTAACCAATAAAGAGTCAGAGTCCCGAGAGTGGGAACAAACATAGTCTGTTGTCTGATTGTCATGAGACAAACTCTTATTCCATAATGTAACCTTGCAAGGGTTTCACTGTTGAGGAACATTATCACTTTTAGATGGGATGCTTTGGTGCAATTATTTATTTATCCAAGGAATTATGGCATCATGTCAATATCTGCCCATCTACGCAACACGCTCAGAATAACGATGACCTCGAACGTGCCCACAAGCATTGACACTGAGGTCATGTAACACACTAGGGTCGAGATCTTTTGGTCTGTGGCATAAGGGAAGATGGCGGAAATGGATTCGGAAAACAATGGTGGTAGAATCAAGGAGAATTGGAGTATAGTTCAGAAGAATGGAAAACGGAGCAGAGTAGTGTACAGTGATGAGAATGACCCTTCGTATCAAGTAGGAGTATGGTTTGTTAATGAGGAGCAGCTGAGCAGAGTACCAATCCTTAAAGAAACTATCTGAGTTATCCAAACTGGTGGAGAGAGTGCTGGGCAAAGTGAAGGATGTGAGGGTCACGAGAGACGGACTTGTTATGATTTGTTGTGTTTCACCGGAATAGACGGAACGTGCGTTGTGTCTCAAACGATTTGAAAAGTTTGAAGTGTTGTGTTTGTCGCTTCGAAAGTACGTTTTTTTTCGTTTTTGGATACATTAGTTTTGCTGGACTTAGTTAGCTAGCTTAGCTGGCTAGCCTAGTGTTGGCATGGCTGGCCAGCATAGCGTTGGCCGGCTAGCTCGCTAGACTAGCGTTGACTAACTAACTGTAGCTAGCTAGCAAACGTTAGCTGACGTTTTTGTTGGGCCTACCAACTAGGCTAGCTATCTACAGAATAAGCTTTCCATGCGATCTGTTTTTTGGGATTACCTAGCACGCTAGCTACCTATTTGTCTAACCTTAACTAGCTAGCTTGCTACCTAAATCTGGGAAATATGCTATGGTCGCTACTCGCTGAACCTTGTTCTCAGTGTATCCGTACCCCAAGTTTATTACGTGAGACACACCCAGCATTATAACGCTAGCGATTAGGCCTGGCTCGCAGTTGGTGTACCAATTCAGACCAAAGGTGTTCGATGGGGTTGAGGTCAGGGTGCTCTGTGCAGGCCAGTCATGTTCTTCCACACCAATCTCAACAAACCATTTCTGTATGGACCTCGCTTTGTGCATGGGGGCATTGTCATGCTGAAACAGGAAAGGGCCTTCCCCAAACTGTTGCCACAAAGTTGGAAGCACAGAATTGTATAGAATGTCATCGTACGCTGTAACGTTAAGATTTCCCTCCACTGGAACTAAGGGGCCTAGCCCAAACCACGAAAAACAGCCCCAGACCATTATTCCTCCTCTACCAAACTTTACAGTTGGCACTATGCATTCGGCGAGGTAGCGTTCTCCTGTCATCCGCCAAACCCAGATTTGCCAGACGGTGAAGCGTGATTCATCACTCCAGAGAACGCGTTTCCACTGCTCCAGCATACAATGGCATCGAACTTTACACCATTCCAGCCGACACTTGGCATTGCACATGATGATCATAGGCTTGTGTGCGGCATGGAAACCCATTTCATGAAGCTCCCGACGAACAGATATTGTGCTTATGTTGCTTCCAGAGGCAATTTGGAAGTCGGTAGTGACTGTTGCAACCAAGGACAGACGATTTTTTTGCGCTACACGCTTCAGCACTCGACGGTCCCGTTCTGTGAGCTTGTGTGGCCTACCATTTCGCGGCTGAGCTGTTGTTGCTCTTAGATGTTTCCACTTCACAATAACAGCACTTACAGTTGACAGGGGCAGCTCTACCAGGGCAGAAATTTGACAAACTGACTTCTTGGAAAAGTGGTATCCTATGACAGTGCCACGTTGAAAGTCACTGAGCTCATCAGTACGGGCATTTTACTGCCAAAGTTTGTCTTTGGAGATTGCATGGCTGTGTGCTCGATTTTATACACAAAGGGTGTGGCTGAAATAGCCGAATCCACTAATTTGAAGGGGTGTCCACATACTTTGTATATCACACTTGTCAACACAAGCACTATTATTGCTAGCTGGATAAGACAATAACTAGCTATGTAGAATTCAATGCATGCCATAAAAGCCACTAAACAATACATTAATTGCACTATAACGGTGCTGTCACGGTGCGTAGTATTCAAGGGACGATATATGGAGCGCTGGTGAAGTGTCATCCTTTTTATTCAATGAGGTGTTCTCATGAAGCAATAAAATAAAAGGAGAGTATTTACAATAAACACGGTGACTTACTGTGAGTTGCTGGCAGTGCAGACAAACACAACAAACAATGATCCACACACAGGTGGATGTGAGGTGCCTAAATACTATCCCCAATCAGAGACAACCCTGGACAGCGGTCTCTGATTGGGGATCATGACTTCCCCTAATCACTAATGTGATGGCCTGATTGTGGCTCTCCCACCCCCTCTAGTGGGAGTCTGAGGCCAAGCCTCAACCAGACCATCACAGGTGCCCACAAACTGTTAGGGTCGACATAAAGCTGTGCCAACAGCAGAGCTTTCTTTTCAGCACCATGGAGTGAATCCTTACCACCGCTACACCTGACTATCGGCGGAGCCTTGTCTGGCAGCGAACCTGCCTGTGATCTTACAATATTCTATGATTACATTTATCTAAAACAGGTTATAGGCTACATATGCACCACGGTAGATTTAACATGATTGGACGTCATTTTATCTGTGGCCAATGAGCCTTCATGGATGGGCACTTCTAATCTAACTCTATGGCAGGATCCAAGGGGCTTGAATTTTCTAGCTCTTCTAGTTGCTTTTGCGGTGATGTCGTCTCCCCATGAGTCAATCACGGCGCAAATAGAGAACATTACCAAACCCTAGCTCCGTATTTTCCGCTGGCTGCCCCGCCACCACAGAAAGCACTGAGCTATGCTGAAACACCTGCATTTGGGAGCTGCCTTAGTGAAGAAAGAAAAAAAAGAGACCATGTCTGTATGCGGCTTTATATATATATTTTTTGTACATTGTTTGCAAACTGATATGTGACACGTATTAATGCCAAAATAACATACAAAACGGGGAAAAAACTCAAGTGTATATGTATTTTTTATTTTATTTCATTATTTATCTATATATTTAAAACATTTTGCTAAACAGGTGGGACTCAAAACAGGAATGACCTGAATGACGGGTCGCCACTGTCTGTTATGTCAACGAACTCAATGTATTCCAAACACGGGTTGTAACCATGATCCCAATCATTTAGATATCCTAGTAAACGATGCCTTCCTCTGGTACAGTATGTTCTATTGCGAACATTCTGGGACTTGTTTACCTATTTACTACAATTATTTTTGTTGGTTACTTATTAAGTCAAAGGCGACATTTACTGCAATACACGGGTCTCAAATATATTAGCATAAATAGCCTACAAAGAACCACGGCGGACCCAATGTAAATTGAGAGGCTTACTTCATATTAAAAAGTATCCCACCCAGCGCAACATGTCTAACTCATCCCACTGGGGCGTGGTTTACGGAGCGCTCTCTGAAATAAGCGCTCGTTACGCCGTACTCCAAAGCACATGGACGGCACAATCCTCACTCACTAGATGCGAATTACACTAAAATCTAAATCTGTTCGTTTTCTTCCAGACCTAAACACGTTTTTCTTCTGATGTGATTTAAGCATTGACATGGACTCAGAACCTCACATTTCTTTGTTTATTGATGAACAATTGTCATTTTAAGTGAAAAACTATTCTAAAACCCGGAAAAATGAAACTGAGAACATAATTTGGGGAAGAAAATAACATATTTATGTCAAAGACAGTTTCATAAATTGTGTTATTCACTCTGAAGAAAGTCCTTTCTCCATCATTGACCATGATATCTAGGCTGCCTACTTTCGGCAATGAATGGCAAAGGCAAGCTATTTACGTCACTCCATGCGATTCAGCGCCAAGAAAGGGCTTTCGCTGCACACACATGGTTAGTTCCGATTTCGGAACACATCGCAACACAACAGTATTTAACGCCGCTCGTCTTATTATCTAACGCAACATTACGTCATTTCCATGCGCCTCTAACTGCAGACAACTGAGGACAGAGCATGGGACACCTTGGTAGAATACTTCTTCTTACACAGTTACTAGCCTTTCATCATATTTGGGGTAAGATAAACTTGCCAGTGACATATTTGCACGTGTTTTATTGGTATTTGTCATTTTGCGTTGGTAGCGCGTGTAACGTTACCTCGGCTTGTGCAAAGAGATGCACGATATTTCCATCGCCTGATTCGCAGCTGTCTTTTGACGTGTAGCCCACGTTTCTTACATAGCTGCACTTGATAGCGCATGTTGTGAAAATACTTGCTTTAACATTTTTTATTGACTTGCTACGGCACCTTTGGGACTACCCCAAATCGAAGTAACTCATTACAGGTTCCTGTGGCCACTTTGTGTTTTCACATATCTCTTGCTGTAGAGTGGGTATAGCCTTAGTTTACGAAAAACCTTATTTCTTCAGGGTTTTCAGCAGTTACCTTCGCCCACCCTGGCTACAATTCCGACGCAGTGTTTAAACGTTTACGTTTATGCGTTTTGGTACACCAGAAGTACATTCATTTCCAATGGAAGGTTGTGTTTTCCTTGCAGCATTGCGTTGGCAGTTGCAGTGCGTTCTGTGTGGTGCATACGTTGGATTTATCGAATGTATGCATAAAACTGTAAGTGTTCACGGGTTGACAGAAATGGTAGCAGAAGGTGAATGTTGAACTTTTGTTGCACACATATCTAGATGATACAGCATACTATTTTGCGCAAAACATCCGTCGGTGTGTTCAAAGCGTTGACATTTATATAATCTTCGCATGCACTGTAACATGGCGATATGGCAGTGTGGGAACACCAATCCTAACCCTATAAATGTGTGTAGTAATTGAACATTTTTCGCTGATATTAAATACCCGTTCCTTTGTTTCCAAACCCGTATCGAAAGCAATGCGTGTTAAGGATCGGACCCATTTGTTACATTTTCGCCTAAAATGACATATCCAACTGCCTGTAGCTCAGGACCTGAAGCAGGTATATGCATATTCTTGATATCATTTGAAAGGAAACACTTTCTGAAGTTTGTGGAAATGTGAAATTTATGTAGAATAATATAACACATTAGATCTGGTAGAAGATAATACAAACAAAAAACGTGCGTTTACTATTATTTATTTTGTAGCATGAACTTTGAAATGCAAGAGGAAGGCCAGTCAGTGATGTAGGATTTAATTTACATGTTGTCCACCAGATGACAGCAGTGTGTGCTAAATTTCAGACGGATCCAGTGAAGAATTACATCACTACACAATATTTTGTATCAAGTCTGCCAGGAGTTTTCCCAAATGTGCCGAATTGGTTTTCAAGTACATAACTATAGAGAACATACAAAAATGCTATGGTAATACAACATTTAAGGTTGCACATTCCCAGGAATGTCATACATGATGGATCATTAGCTTCCCTACAGAAAAGACCCTAACCTTCACACATCTAGATGGCTGGGCGGGGTGGGTGTGGAGCCAGAGGTCAAACTGTAGAACCCAGTTCCTACATTTGAATATAAAAATTGATTTTTCAAACAAAACTACACTACATTTTATCTCTGGGACCCTCAGGATGACAAATCAGAGCAAGATTACTGAATGTAAGTACATTAATTACCTTCAGAGGTGAATGTACCAAATCAGTTGCCATGATAAGTGTTTTGTTGTTGTGCACTATCCTCAAACAATATCATGGTATTTTTTAGCTACTGTAAATTGGACACTGCAGTTAGATTAACAATAATTTAAGTTTTCTGCCCATATAAGACATGTCTATGTCCCGGAAAGATGGCTGTTGTAACAACACTATTCTAGTCACATATCGCATATTGAGCAGCAACCGTCCCGTATATGGGACACCGATCCCGTAGAGGTTAATGTTTAGAGCAAGCATCAGGGCTCTTAAAAATAGAATCCGGGAAGAAGATACCTTAATCAATAATCGCTAAAGGTAGTTAACGTCTATGAATGGGCTTGGGTAGCCTATAAGAAAATTCAAAATGCATTTCTCCATTTGTAGGCATTATAGGTAACACCCTGCCGACCTGTGAACAGTCCCAGTTCAAGTGCAGGAACGGGAGGTGCATCCCCGGCCTCTGGGTGTGTGACGGGGACAGAGACTGTGAGGATGGCAGTGATGAACTCCGCTGCGGTGAGTGACAGTGGAGGTGGTTTTCCCTGGTCAAAGTCCAGTGGATCATAGGGATGCTGAATTCCCCAGTACAGAGTGATGTACTAACTTGAGAGCTTGCTGATTTTCATACTTGGCCATATCAGTTGTGAAATTGGATCTGTTTGAGCATGCTGTAGTTCTGTACACCTGTGTTATCATTGTGTACTCTGGGTCTTGTTCACTAGGCACCAAATATAAGAAAACTTAACAAACAGGGAGAGACTGCTTGACCTTGACCAGTAAGAAATGCTATTTAGGGTGTTTTTAATATGATCCAGATCACATGTACATAAAATATATTGATATAATTGATTAATTGCATATGACAATTTTGTCATTTGTGAAAAGAGACTTCCATTTTGGCTTTGTTTCAGGGGAGTGGACCTGCCCAGGGTTTCTGTGTAAAGATGGAGGCTGCGTTGCCCAGAGTGCTCTCTGTGACGGCACCACGGACTGCCGTGACGGCTCTGACGAGTTAGAAGACACCTGTGGTAAGAGCTATGGGAAAGATGACACCTCTGCCACCCGGGTTGGGCTCAAGTAACACATGGAACGTATTGCACTGAACATCAGCACATTTCTTTATCCATCCGATTTCCTCACAGCCTCTTTCATAATCTTAAACACAATGGGCCACATTCACTAAGCCTTTGCACAAATGCAAAAGTTTGCTTAAAGCGGCAATAAGCAGTTGAAACAATAACAAAGTGACCTCCCCACCCGTTTCGGCAAAACGTTGAGGGATAGGGCTGAAGAAATTTAAACACTCTCAAATTCATTGGCATATCTACGGATGCAAAGACTGACCATCCATGATATCAAATAATATAGTTTTAACCAAGTGTTGAGGCTATATAGGGTTTGTTTACATTTACTTTGTTTACAAACATTGGAGTGAAACTAGCTTATATTTTGGGGTATGACAGTTGAACAAATCTCAGGAGGCATTTCAGTTATATTCAAGATTCAAATTAGTACATATTTCTTTAATTCAGTAGTCCAACAATGGATGAAGCAACTGCAGATTGCCCCTTTAAATTCCAGAGGGATTAAAGCATAACATTAACCAGCAAATCCAGGTTTACAAAATTAAAAATACCTGAACAGCAATAAGTAAAGCTGAGCTGTGTTAGTACACCAATGACAGAATGTGTAAGGGCAGTGTGCAATATGTCATGTGTATGTGGTTGTACGAGATGTGTAGAATATGTATGACACAGGTAACGTACAGTACTGTGTATGTTATGTTGTTGAGTGTGTAATGTACAGTGCCTTTTTTTTCTTAGACAATTTTCCCCTTGGGGACATTCAAGGTTCATTCTATAACGAATGGAAAAGTCAGTCAGGTTACTATTTTTATTTAACCAGGCAAGTCCGTTAAGAACAAATTCTGCCTACCTACAGGGTCAGCCCCTGGAGCAAATCAGGGTTAAGTGCCTTGCTCAAGGACACATCGACAGGTTTTTTTTCACCTTGTTGGCTCGGGTATTCGAACCAGCGTCCTTTCGGTTACTGGGTCCAACTCTCTAACCACTACGCTACCTGCCGCCTTAAATAATAGGTAGTAATAATAGGTGCAAACTTTGCACTTAAAAGCTTAGGAAATATTCCCATTTATTCGAAGTAGATAACCACTAATTCCTCTCTATGGGCTCTCATCTTTCCCAGGTTTTCTCCAATGTAAGAAGGATGAGTTTCCCTGCGGCAGTAGGCGATGTGTATCCCTCCGCTTCCGCTGTGATGGCACTGACGACTGTAGCGACGGCAGTGACGAAGCCTCCTGTCAGAACTGTACAGCCGACTCCTTCCTCTGTGAGCGGACAGGGAGCTGTGTTGCCAGGGCTAAGCTGTGTGACGGCCGACCCGACTGCCCTGATGGGCAGGACGAGGGCGCTGACGCATGTCCCTCCGGCCAGCCCCCCGTCCCGCACTCCTGCTCTAACTCTGAATTCAGTTGTGGGGACGGCCAGTGTATTCCTCACTCCTGGAGATGTGACCACTTGCCTGAATGTGCTGACGCGAGCGACGAGGACGACTGTGGTGAGATATAACTTTTGTCGCTTTATAACATTACATCAAAAAATGGATGAGTATGGACTGAAACGAGGACCACCTGGACTTGTCTAAATTGAACACAACCATGCACTGCTGCTCTCATCCTTCTAGACCAGCAGATGGCAAAATAACTTAACTTCTCAAGTTGTAGCCTACTTAAGGGCCGTATAAAATCTATGATGCGGACTGAATCACGGAATCCAAACAGAATTCAACAATATTGAAAAATGTATTGGCCATAGAAATGTAATACTATTGTTGTTCTATAACTAAGGGCTGGTGTTCTGGACACAGATTATGTCTAGCCAACGACTCAAAAGCACTTTAAATTTTCTATCGAGCATGCTTTTTAGTCCAGGAGTAGGCTTAATGTGGCTCCAAGAAACTGGTAAAACATTCTGGAAGATATTTTTTTATCTGTGCGCTAAAAAAGTACAAACAAGCTTTGTTTGACATCCTGTAATGCATTCCCTGACAGCCTACATAGTACCTACATAGTACCTACATAGTACCTACATAGTACCTACATAGTATCACATTGTTTAGGCAATATGTCCCTTATCACCAGGATATCTTGAATTATGTTTGTGTCTATGCTTCTGTTTTGTTTTGCATGGTACACCCAGCTTGGCTAAAATATTGACGTTTTAAAGGCGGACTATGTTGGTTGACTGATATGAATTATGCAGGCCCATTTCTTAAGTAGTAACAATGGACTAATGTTCTCCAGCTTGTTTTACGACTATTGCTACAGACTTACTACTCAATGTTCTATTGAACTGTTTTGATTCTGTATTCACTCTTCCCTGTCACTGACCCTGTATCTCTCCCTGTCTAGATCAGAATGAGTGTCTGGTGAACAATGGTGGTTGTTCTCACCTGTGTGTGGACCAGCCCATGGGCTTCCTCTGCGACTGCCCTGCTGGCATGAGGCTGGTGCACGACTCCCAGTGTGAGGGTGAGTGGCATCTTCGAGAGACATTGATAGGGCCCAGGTTTTTCCGGACCATGTGATGCGAGACCAACAGTCGGTCCCAGGTCATGTGGTCAGGAAAACGAATAGCCCAAGTCATTGGTCACACCAGCGCACTACAATGAATCTGTGGTAATTGGTTGATTTTGAAGACTCAAATTAAACTTCTGGTAGACTCTAATTCAGAGTATGTGACGTAGAACACAAATGAAACACAATGAGAGTGAAAAGTAGATGTTTTCCAGTCAGAAATCTCCTCTTGAAATAATGAAGAAATACCCCTTTTTTTCTCAGAAATTGACACGTGCCTCGACACTGACATCTGCAATCAGCTATGTTTACGTGTCAATGGGACGTTCTCCTGTGACTGCCATGAGGGCTACCAGATGAGCCCAAGGACAGGGGAGTGTAAGGCTAAAGGTGAGGGCAGATTCTACTGAATAAGTTACTGATAGCATATGTTTGCTCAAGATGTTTGGAATTTTGTTCACACTGATATGATTGATGTGACTACTTTATGAGATAGTTGAAAAGCCAAATGCGTAGGACAGATTACATTTTTGACAATGGCACTGTTTTTGTTGTAAAATGTATTGTAACAATATGAATAACAGAACGCTACCCTGTCCAAAGAGGACCTTGTACATCCAGCCCCCCACACACACACACACACAATGGTATGCTTGTTTGCACCAGGACTTAGGTACAATTAGATGTTCAAATATTTTCCTGTCACATTGTAATCCAGCGCAAATATTTATAAACCCACCCGCCTAAGGTGGGGGGATTTGTACCACTTCACAGCTGCCTTTACCTAACAGGATTTTCTATGAATGTCAATGATTTACTGCAAGTATCTCAACACAATCCTGACCTTCTGAATGTGTGTGGCCTTGAAAGGCCTTGAACAAGGGGTGTGTTGAGCGAACAGCATTAAAAAAAAGTTATTAATTAATGATGGCGCTTTCTATTTCTCTAGTCTAGTGAATAGGAAGGATAATTACGTTGTTATGAATGTTCTAAAGACGTCTCAGCCGATGACATTGCTAAAGTAGGCAGATAAATTGTGGAAACAACTTCGTCATCATTTTGATGTTGTCAAATTTACTTTAGACAGATAGCAATGTTGCCATCCCTACCGCCCAATGTGGGGAAGTGACCTTCTGAATGTGTTCGGGACAGAGGGCTTGAGCAAGCAGCTTTGTTTTTTAATCAGAGTTATTAATGATGGAGCTTTTCATTGCTCTAGTGAATAGGAAGGATAATTACATAAGCTAGTATTAAAAACCAAATGTATTGTTGTTTTTCAACACCAGACCATTCAAGTCAGTCCAGTACACTAGCAATGAGAATCAAGTATTTCCTCAAGTTTGATCTGCGATTGTTTTAATTTGAGAGATGAATGAACTATGCAATTATTGGCTTTGTTGATGTGCATATCTAAATAGGAAAACCACTTGCACATCTGAGTGTGCTTGCTGCAGGTGTGTCCGAATAATTGGATGATATCTTAAAAGAAAAGAACCCACAGATTGCTCTTGCCAGTATCACTTTTGATATCTTCGATGATATCTTGAAAGAAAAGGAAACATGCACATTGCTCTTGCCGTTACCTTTATCCTTTACACTCGTGGGAATTGGCCTATATGGATAGGATAAATGAAAAATGTTATTAGCGATTGAAAAGGTTTGGTTATTATTATTATTAGACCAAAGGTGAGGACATAGCAGTTCACCTGACACAAGACTGAATCCAAACATTACACTTAAGTTTATGTGCATTTTACATTTACTGTACTTTTCGCCGCATTTGTTGATAACTGGATACATTCAGTAAAATGATAAGAATATTCCGGGAAATCTGGGTAGGTGCAACATAAGACAAAGTTACAAGGGTTTGAGTGAGAGGACTAACACTGGAGTCTGTCTACAAGTGGCCACACACCACTCCAAAGTGTGCACAGTCCATAAGTTCTTTCAATGCACTTTTATGACTTGAAGAGCCTTCCACTATAAGGTGCTTTTTTTTTTTTTTTTTTTAGCTATCCTAGCTGAGCCGTTGAGGAACAAGTTGTTTTGTTTGGAACGCAGCCCTGTATCCCCGCCATCACACAATTACTGTTGTTTACACAATCCAAAAAGGTTCCATAATAAATTGCAATCTGAGTCAGATGGACATAATTTGAAAGCTTGTACGATATTAGTGTCAGGCTTTCACAATGCAATTCAGGGAAACGGATCATAATTTTGATGTGCATAGAAAGGAGTCATGAGTGCATTCAGGTGTGTGTGCCGCGGCACATTTTCTTCAAAATAGACAAACAGGCTCATTCTGTTCAGAACAACCCAGGGTATGATGCCATGTAATCGTGGTACTGTACATCAAACGGTGATCATAAACGTTAACACTGAATGCACCAAACATTAGGAACACCTTCCTAATATTGAATTTCACCCCCTCCCCATTTTGCCCTCAGAACAGCCTCAATTAATCGGGGCATGGACTCGACAAGATGTCGAAAGCGTTCCACAGGGATGTTGGCTCATGTTGACCGCTGTCAATTTGGCTGGATATCCTTTGGGTGGTGGACAATTCTTGATACACTGGAAACTGTTGAGTGGGGAAAACCCATCAGCGTTGCAGTTGCACTCAAACCGGTGCGCCTTGCACCTGCCATACCCCGTTCAAAGGGACTTAAGTATTTTGTCTTGCCCTTTCATCCTCTGAATGGCACACATACATAAGCTATGTCTCATTTGTCTCAAGGCTTAAAAATCCTCCTCTTCATCTACACTGATTTGAAGTGGATTTAACAATTGACATCAATAAGTAGTCATAGCTTTCACCTGGAGTCACTCTCATGGAAAGAGTTCTTAATGTTTTGTACACTCTGTGTATATGACATGAGTTTTATAATATGAAAAGGTGAAGTGCCCATTTGGACTCACGGGTGTTTGACTTGCTTGTATGACATCAAAGCGGTATTTATTATAATCTTAAACGTCTCATATTTCAAAATACAAATAGCATCTTAAATTACAGGATTGTCTTAAAATATTTGCAAAAGTTGCCCAATTAGCATGAGGGATAGGGGCAACGTCTTGTCGTTTTGAGGTGCTCATGTTCAGAACAGCTGTCAGTCAAAACAGTGCTGTGAAGCGCAGATCCAGAGCTCTGACGTCATGTACAGTATATCATGTTACTGTACAGCCACTGCGTTCCAATTTAGGTGTTTCTTAGTGCTCAAATCTTCAATTATCAACCAGTTTACTAGTGTGTAATTGAAATGAAGAGGCAAACTTTAGGCTGCTTTGGTGAATTTGCGAGGCATGCAAGACAGATCACCAAGACGTGTGCACCATGTTTTTTTTTTTTTTTTTTTGCATGGCTCCTCGTCTCTCTCTCTCTCTCTCTCTCTCTCTCTCTCTCTCTCCCTCACGCTGGGTAGCCTGGGGCGTATTCATTACGCCCCGATTCTGTTGCAAAGTATTTCCCGCACAGTCATCCTATTTCCAAAGTAAAAATAGCCTTTGAATGACCAAAACATCACCCATACTATTTTTAGGCTATTAAAATGCTCAGAATCTAAGAAATTGTACATTTTCTCTCAAATCTAACTACCAGGAAGCCTAAAAGAACAGTGGGCGGGAGCTTATATTTATGAGCTCGCCTTGACTGACAGCTGTTTGGAACACCCTTGTGGTTGTTGCCAGGTATTAAGGTAAAATAATGGGGAGAAAAAAAATGATTAGCTCCATAAGCCTAATATAGGCATCTGGCTTCCCATTGATTTGTACAATTAGTAACTCATCTTCCATCTGAATGCTTGAAAAGAGCAATACAAAGTAACAAAATGTGATGTCATATCGAGTAAAAGTGAATTACTTAGGCTTTAGGAAATACAACCAACTACAGAGATTGATGGGGAGCTGGAGATGAGGGAGACTCATGTACCCTGCTTCAATCAAGTAGGCTTCAGGCACCCACTTAGCTTCAGTCACGCCCAAGATTTGAAGCGGGAGACAAATCCAGCTATGGCCTGGGATGGACAGCTTGCACAGCTTCCCCACATACGGTGCTGGATAAAGTGTGACCTCGTTAAAGAGGAGATCCAGGAGCCTGACTACGTAGCCTGTAATGTTTTTGGAAAGGGAAATGTTTGTTAAATGGGTAGTGAATTGAATTTCCTTTTATTTACTGTTCTGTGTTAAGAAGCTATCAGTTTGTTGATGTAGTGATCTTCTAATTCTACAATGTGTTTTCTGGTGTTTTTGAAGTACTACTATGCAATATTTGGTCGTGCACTTTTTAGTGAAACTTTTCAATGTTTTATGAAATTTCCCCCCCGGGGGATCAATAAAGTACCTATCTATCTATCTATCTATTAGGACGTTTTGTGTGCCTGAAATGCTCAATTGATTTGAAATGAATAAATATGACTTACATGCTGGTAAGTAGCTTGCTAGCTAAAAGTCACATTGCAGATGAAAAGGGGTTAGTTACCAGTATTGTTATACCACATTCTGCTTGAGCTATCTTACGGTTTGCAGCCTGTAATTCGGGTACTTTCTGCATGTGGTCATTCCTGCATTCTAGTTAGCGAAACCGTGTGCTAGCTTGCTAGTTAGCTAACTAGCACACCATGTCGCCCCTACTCCCACCTGCTGTGTACCGGAGGGGTTTATCAGCGGTTGGCATCCAACGCTAGGGAGTGTTACCGCCATCTACTGTACTGGAGCGCCCCTGCCTTCCGCCTATGTACTGGAGTCATAGCTTAAAAATGTACCAATAGAAATATAAAGAGGGGAATTCCCACATGCAGGAACGCCCTGAATTGCAGGCTGCAGTTGCACCTTTCTCTGGTTTGTAAACAAAGCCGTATGATGCGCATTACTAATTTAAATGAGTTGATATTCTATGATGCTACCATTGGTGTATAACATTTCCGGCTTTACGTGATGTTGCATAAAGCAGGAAGTAATGCCTGCCTCCTGAATCCAAGCATTTGACATGAGGGGAGGGGACCAGTAACTTCATGGTCAACTTTGTCAATGTACCAGTTACAGTAATTTTCCATACTTGAGTCACTGTTCGGGACCTTTTAAACAGAAGCAAACGGAACGAAACAGGCAGGGACCTATCAGATTTTTGTCCAAAATAAATATAATTTTAGTTGCAAAACATTCTGTTTGGGCTAATGATTACACTGCTGCAATTTCTCTTTGCTAATGATGCCAGTCTTCAGTCTATTGCGTGAAGAATATCCTAGCCTATTCATTGATGATAGGCCCTGCTTAAATGGGCCTAGTGCACGGTTCTGACATTGTAAATTCATGTGGAATTGTATGTATTTTTCATAGCGTTTTAACAGAAAACCAATTTTTAAAAATGTAGTTTAAATACTAAGAAAAATTGGCAATTTGTTATCATCCCTACCGTATAGGTCCGATTTGTAAAGGGTTAAACTAATAACCAAAAGTGATATTTGGAAAGAGCAGTGTGCCGTTTTTACGTTTGATGTGCGTATCTGTTTACTTGCTGCCATTGTGCTTGTTGATGTATTTGTGTTAGTCCTGAGTGTCTGGGACTGATTTGAGTGCACTTGCAGGAGACGTGGCTCAGCTAGTGTTGAGCAGTTCTGAGGGGGTGCGCCGGGTCAACACTGCCGGTATGGACTACAGGGAGATGGCTGCTCACTTACTGGGACCAGGGCCTATGGCTTCCCTGACTGCAAACCGCACTGTCTACTGGGCAAGGCCAGGACAAGGCTCTATCTACAGGTGCACACCTCAGAGAGTTAAACACTTTCTGAATATGTCCTGTATTAATATCAATATGAATGTTGACCATAGTTCTTTGGCTCTGTGAAATCGTACAAGATGTTAGTTCCCATACATTTGATCTATCCTGCGTGCCCTTTAGGGTCTCCATGGATGGGAAACCCCTGGAGCCTGTCCTGCTGTTGAAAGGCAATGGTGCGGTCCTGGGTCTGGCAGTGGACTGGATCCATGAGCTTCTCTACTGGACCAACGCTGATACTCACTCCATCGATGTGGCCCGTCTGGACGTCTCTGCACAACGCCTCCTGATAGGAGGGCTGGCGATGCCCACCGGAGTGGCCGTGGAACCCTTGTTGGGGTAGGCTGGATTGGAAGTTCTCAATATTGGTCGTGGAGACCTATTGTATGCAGGTTTTTCGACCCATTGCGTTTATAAAATAAATAAAAAATTAAAAAAACACAAATCCAATATTTAGAATACAATTGTAGTTATGTGTTTTTACTATGAATAAATATTTGTAAAATAAAAAAAGATTTCTTAATTTCAATAAGGATTTTCTATCTTAAACAGGGCGTTTATAAAAAAAGAAAAAACAAGAACAAAAAAATGAAATCTATTCATTGTACCCAAAATGTAAATTAGTAGGCTGTTGTAATTTGTGCTCAGTCTACAGCTTCCACAGGGTTTAGATAGACACTCTGTTAGATTGGTCAAAGTCTGTCTTGAATGCCCCCAGGAGAGATTTTGATGTCAAAGCCAGATCCACTGTAGTCATGGAGAGCTCCTGTTTCCCCAGGCTCTTGTTCTGGGCAGAAGGTGGCAGCTCCCCCAGGATTGAGCGTGCTGGCCTGGATGGAGAAGGCAGGCTGCCATTAATCACCTCAGCCATATGGAACCCAGTCGCCATATCTCTTGGTATGTTTGGGTGTTCTTCTATACATGTGTATTACACAGATAAACACCAAACTGGTTTTATATTTCTTGAAGTGTAAGTGTTTTGCTTACTAGTTGGCCAAATGTAGTTTAATTTGGGATTCACAAAGACTCAAGGTTATTTCCGTAACCCAGGTTATCTGTAATTATGAGCGAGATATCTCAGTGTGATTCACCAGAATTTATAGAAGATCGAAGAACCAATCACACACATCTGTCGGAGACCGATAAGTCCAGTGGCGAATGAGGTGAGCCCTTCCCCTCATTATAAGGAGCCACTCTTCCGCCCTCTGGTTATTCTTGAGCATGCCACTTATTCATTGCTCTCTTGCAAGCACGAGATATCTCACTCATAATATCAGAGAACCTGGGTTACGAAAGTACGAGATCCGCAAAACCATTAGGGACGCAAAAAGACTACAGACTCAAAATTGAATTGATGTTCGACAACTGACTTGCGATGCATGCGGCAGGGACTACAAACTATCAGACTACAAATGCAAATCCAGCATTTGCACATCACTGGGACCGTGCTCCCACCCATCCAGGACATACAGCGGGTGAAATAAGTATTGAACATGTCACCATTTTTCTCAGTAAATATATTTCCAAAGGTGCTATTGACATGAAATCTTCACCAGATGTTGGTAACAACCCAAGTAATCCATACATACAAATAAGTTCAGAAATTAAGTTATGTGTAATAATGTGACATGACACAGGGAAAAAGTATTGAACACATGAAGAAAGGGAGGTGCAAAAAGGCATGGAAAGCCAAGACAACAGCTGAAAACTATCAGTAATTAAAAAGCAATCCAGCCCCCTGTCAGTGCAAATTAATATCAGCTGGTTCAGTCCCAACTGATGGCCAACAAAAAGGTCTCATTGCCAAGGTGTCACACAAGACACATATAAGGAAGTGGAAAGACAATCATTTCACCATAAATTTGCCTCGACCAGGTTCTCCTCGCAAGATTTCTGACAGAGGAGTGAAAAGAATAATCAGAAAAGTTGTCCAAGAGCCAAGGACCACTTGTGGAGAGCTTCAAAAAGACCTGCAATTAGCAGGTACTGTTGTCTCAAAGAAAAGTAATGCACTCCACCGCCATGGCCTGTATGCACGCTCACCACGCAAGACTCTATTGCTGAAAAAAAGAATGTTGAAGCTCGTTTAAAGTTTGCTGCACAACATTTGGAAAAGCCAGTGAAATACTGGGAGAATATAGTGTGGTCAGATGAGAGCAAAATTGAACTGTTTGGATGTCGTAATACACACCATGTTTGGAGGAGAAATGGCACTGCACATCACCCTAAAAACACCATACCAACAGTGAAGTTTGGAGGTGGGAACATCATGGTGTGGGGCTGCTTTTCAGCAAATGGTACTGGCAAACTTCACATAATTGAAGGAAGGATGAATGGGCAAATTTACAGGGACATTCTTGACAAAAATCTGCTGCCATCTACCAGGATGATGAAAATGAAACGAGGGTGGACATTTCAGCAAGACGATGATCCCAAACACACAGCCAAGGAAATTCTCAATTGGTTTCAAAGAAAGAAAATAAAGCTGTTAGAATGGCCCAGCCAATCACCTCACTTAAATCCCATTGAAAATCTATGGAAAGAACTGAAGATCAAGATTCATAGAAGAGGCCCACGGAACCTTCAAGATTTGAAGACTGTTTGTGTGGAAGAATGGGCCAAAATCACACCAGAGCAATGCATGCGACTAGTTTCTCCATACAGGAGGCGTCTTGAAGCTGTCATTACCAACAAAGGCTTTTGTACAAAGTATTAAATAAATATCAGTAAGTGTGTTCAATACTTTTTCCCTGTGTCATTTCACATTATTACACACAACTTAATTTCTGAACGTATTTGTTTTGGTTTCTTTGTATGTATGGATTACTTGGGTTGTTACCAACATCTGGTGAAAATTTCATGTCAATAGCACCTTTGGAAATATATTTACTGGTGACGTGCTCAATAGAGCACACTCCAGCCACGAGCTGTTCACTCCCTTACCGCCTTGGTAGACGGTATCGGAGCATGAGGTCTGATACCAACAAGTTCAGAGAACGTTTCTATCTACAAGCCATCAGACTGCTGAACACTTGAACTGGACTGACCACCTGCACTGACTCTCCGCACCTTAGCACACAGATATACACTCATCCACACACACACACACACACACATCGCAGGTGAAAAGAGACAATAATGAGCGAAATGTATGACTGACATGTCGTGATACCAACGCCTGACTAACGTCTGCGTGACACCTGTGTCTAATGTTGTTGCCTACCATCGAACGTCTGACTGGCATGTCGTGATACCAACGCCTGACTAATGCTAAAAATAGCATTGTGCTACAGTATATTGTTCATCTGCAGGCTAACAATTACGGGAGGGTGTACTGATATGTTTAAAAAAAACTAAAAAACAATCTAATCAAAAATGGTGTCTTCCTCTTACATGGTAGGCCTAATGCTGGCAATTACCTTTGATTACCTGTTCAGGAGTCTTATGGCTTGGGGGTAGAAGCTGTTGAGAAGCCAAGGTTCAGGGTCCTTAGCTTAGTGATGAGCTTTGAGGGCACTATGGTGTTGAACGCTGAGCTGTAGTCAATGAATAACATTCTCACATAGGTGCTCCTTTTGTCCAGGTTATTACTGCACTGTTGGAGCTAGAAACACAAGCATTTCACTGCACCTGTGATAACATCTGCAAATCTGTTTACGCAACTAATAAACTTTGATTTGATTTTGATTTGACTATGATCAACCCCTGATAACTGGGACATGAAAAACACAAGGCGGAGGCAATTCTAGCAGAACTATGTTTTCATTTATTCACGCATTTACACGTGCGTTGACACGTTCAACGAGGCATGTGAATATGTCAACGTAAGTGTGAACAAACGTATCATCTGACATGTGAACGCGTAAACTCAATTTAGTCCCCTTTTCACTAGGGCTGTGAATTGCCAGGGACCTCACGATACGATATGATCACAGTACTTTGTGCCGATATATGTATTGCGATTCTCACAATTCTATATGGATTGCGATTCAACAACGAGAGCATACAGGTCACAGTGGTGGGTAGTATATGGGGCTTTGGTAACAAAACAACATTTTCTCAGTGCCAAATTTTTTTGGAGGGAACATTGCTTGTGGACTAGGAGCTTAGCTAGTTAGCACAATGCTAGCAGGAGGAAGCTAGCGCTTTTCTAGTCTTTCGACAAATAAAAAAAGTGTCTCTCGACCGATAAGCTGTGAAGGATTGTCAGTCTAGTCTACATGGAACGAGGGGACGTGGGTTGAACTAAAAACGAGAGCAAAAAGCTAGCAATTCTATTTTTCCAGGTAGTAAAGCTAGTCGTGGGATAGCTAGTCTTGCAGCGAGCTAGCCCATTTGGCTAAGCCTTGTGGCAGAAGCTAGCAAAGTCTCTGTAGTTAGCTGTGTGACACTAGCTACCTCAGGGTAGAAAAGGCTAATTCTTATCCGATGCGAAAATTTTTCCTTTTGGTCTGTTACCCAACACAGAGGAGATCACTAAATCCTGCACTCGGCCGTGTAACCTTACTGGCAAACCTGTGAACCCTTAAGCAGGAAACAGGAATCACGTCTTGCTGAGGAGACCTTGTGTCCTTATAATGAGGGTAGTGGCTCACTTAATTTGCCACTCGACCTTTCTGTCTCCGACAGACGTGTGATTGGTTCTTTGAGCTTCTAGAGATTCTAGTGAATCCTACTGTGAGATATCAAAACTAGTAATTGAAAGATAACTGTTTTTGATTCCAAAATAGTGATGTATTTGATAAGATGGTACCACTAAAAGTTAAATAGCGTGTGTTTTTCCTACAGACATGCCTCGACGACTCCTGTACTGGGTTGACTCAGGGATGCGCACCATCTCAAGGGTTGGGTTCGACGGGCAGCATCGCAAGACCGTGTTGGAGTCCAATGGATACCTGGACAGGCCCTTCGGATTGGCAGTGTTTGAGGTATAGACATCCAAACGACACTAAGGCATTATTACGATCTGTAGACCTTCCCCTGTTCCCTTTCCTTTAGTCTTTTGAAGACTCATGATCACAGATCTGGAAATAGTACAAATTACTTACTCGCCATTACTGTAATGTGGCTTACACCTCAAGGACATAGTGAAATGGAGCATGTTTCTGTTTTAGAATCCAGCCCTGTAAAGTCACAAGCACTAAAGTGAACCTACTGTTTACTAGAGCCAACAAGACACCTATATATTGCTGAGAAGCACAATGGCAGCCACTTTAGTCATTCTGCCCAATATCGGCTTGGGTTTTCGCTCACCCAGTTCTTCAACCTAATGGTTGTGTGTCAGCCCATGGAGTGAACTTAATGTATTGTACTCAATATACTCAACATGCTATATTCAAAACTCAATTTTTTGCAAATCCTAGTCTGTGTAATTTAATTATTGTGACCTGACTGATATTGCATTGTTGAGTGCGTGCCAGACCTATTGTCTGGAACAGATTCACCAAGCTTCACCCAGTATATGCAGAACACATTTTTTAAATGTACAGTTGTTGGTATACAAATCCTAGTTTGTGTCATTTTGGAATCCAGCCCCCATGAATGATTCCATTGTTTCATACACTCTGAAGTGTTCTGGATGTTGTCATATGTTCACTACTCTCTCACGTCTCTCTCAGGGACATGTATACTGGAGTGAACAGGCCACCCACTCCATCTGTAGTGCTGACAAGCACAATGGCAGCCTCTTTAGAGTCATCTTGCCCAATATCGCTTCCCCAGGCGGCTTGGTTATCGTTCACCCAGTTCTTCAACCAAAAGGTATGCGTCTGTCAACCCATCGAGTAAACTGATTTTATCGAGTTTTTGATTCAACCTTAGTTTGTGTCAATTAGTCTTACGTTATCTGACTGATATGATCTTACTGATGTTCCCAGGCCCTGCTATGTGTGGAAATAGCAGCAGAGTTTGTCTATATGAGTGTGTGCCAGACCTTTTCTCTGGAACAAGCTCTCCCAGCTTCACCTGCATTTCTCCAAAAGGGGGTAGCAATAATGATAATGGTGAGTATGTGAAAGTGGAATAAAGTGTTGTTATTACACAGTAGGGATTCATATTTTCTGGAAAATCTAAAAATATTTATTCACAAGTAAATTGCAAGCACTTCCCAGGCATCCCGAGATTCCCGTTCAAACCAGAAATGCTATTTAAAAACATATAATAGCAGTGAAAAGAATCGGACATAATTATACCACTGTAAATTGAGAAATATAAACAGGAATCTAACTGTTTCTTGTTGTATTTGTTGCAAAGTCACCACGCTATTTCGTTGATGTTGCCTAGTTTTAATGAAGGCCTATGAAGCACTGTTCGGCCGGCTCGTAAAATATTATCAGTTTATTACAGGCTGAAAATGAAATAGAATCTAGCCTAACATTGACTGAGATGTCAGCCAGAAATAGGTGGTTCTTTCCTCTTCCGTTGCACCTGGCTGTCAGGATAATTTGGGAAGGTTGTGGCTGCTTTTACTTTATGATAACCTACTTATTGTGGTGATTTTGCCAGAGGGTACATACTGTATCCGATGCTGCGCTAAACAAACAGATAAGCAAACGGGCAGTAGCGGAGATTCAGCACCATGGATAGCACCGTTGTTGATTCTCTCACTTTTGCTAGTGTAACATCATGGAAACATTTAGCAAATGTCTGTCTCCTTGAGGGCATTTGCAGACACAATTTATCAGACGTTTTGTTAACCGTGAGTAGCCACAGTTTATATTTTGGAGCCACTGTTGAAATTTTGTGAATGTGAGATGGAGTTTGTCTACCGTAACTGCGTCGAGAGGTCACGTGTAGCCTGATACAGTGTCATGATAGTTATTCTCGTTCCCAGACACTTTCACCAAAATGCGCAAAGAGTATGATGGACCAACGCGTCAAACATGGCCTTCATTAGCCAATCCAGAGAACCGGGAGAAACTCAAGGCATTGCTTAGTCAGTTTAATCTACCAACCAATCATCTCCCACAACACCTTACCCCTAACCCTCCTCCATACGCTAGCGCAGGGGTTCTCAATGTGGGGTACTGCAGAGGGTCCGCAGACAGATCTCAAAATATATCAAACAAAAAAAACTAAACATTTAAATTACTTTTGGCCGAGGGATCTGTGGAATAACTTTAAAGTGTGTAATACAACCAATTTGTCATATTATCCATCTACAATTTAAGTTGTTAACCCTGGGAAACATGGGCCTGGGAGGCTCACAGTGATTGGTATTGTCGTGGAAACCATTCAAACAACAACTTTTTATTATAAGAATTGCAATTCTGGAACGGTTAACAATCACTCAAAAGGTGCAGTGTTAAGAGCCCAACGACAAGAGTTGGGTCTCAGCTTTTATAGGGAGTACAACCTCTTTTGTCTATGTGGCAGTTTAGCAGGTGTGATGGATCATGGTGGGAGCATAGCATACAAACAAGTGTGAACGCCAATTTTGTTACTATCTAGCTGCTGCTGCGCAAGCTAGCCTCTGTTCTCTTCATATCTCCGCACAGCTGTGTCCTTGAAAGATACTGTGGTCACTCTCAGAAGGCTCTTTATCTCTGGCCACGTGACCAAGTTACACAGAGACAAGAGAGGAAAAATACTAGCTTGTTACATGACAGAAACAGACAGTGGACAGGTTTAAGGCTTATACTGTACAGTGCATGTGCATAACAGTTAATAGATAGATAGATAGGTACTTTATTGATCCCCCGGGGGGGAAATTTCATTATCAAGCAGCTACAACAAAAACACAGGGCAGGTGCAAAATGCCACAACGAAAGTACACAAAAGACAGATACACGGTACATGATACATAGAGCGGCAGTATGAAAAAGTATAGAAATACAGGATATCTGGAGTGCAAAAAAAAGCTATAAAAGGACATTGCGTAGTATGAGTGGTTGGCTGAATATGTACACTATACATTGGTGGATGTTGGATGGTTAACTATACTATACAGGTTGATGGCAGAGAAATACTTCAGTAGCTAAAAATGCGTATGATATGAGCGAGGGTAATAATAGTTTACTTAATAGACAGAATGGGTAAATGAACAGGTAAGTGAAAATTTTGCATGGTTAAATTAGCTGTACAGTTAGGTATACAGTTATATTTACAGATAAGTGAATACTTGCGTGGTTACACAAACTGTACAGGTAAATGACAGGAAGAGATACTATAATAGCTAAATGTGTGTATGATATTATTGGGCTAATAATAGTAATTCCCTTAAAATACAGTCCTTAGTGCGCAGGGTTTAATTACAGACAACTGCACTTATTGCACATTTGATATACTAAAAGCAATGAGAAAAGGTGCAACTGGCAGGATACTAATATGCATTCCTGAGTGAATGCCTAGGTCCAATAATTACTTACAATATTGCATGTGATATAATATAACAACTGTACATGGGTATGTATATACAGACCTGTATGAATAAGTAGGTCCTGAGTGGATGAGTGCTGACGGAACAGAGTTACTCACGGATGGATGCATAATTGTTAAACTAGGTCCTAGCACCCCAACAGTTCCAGATCTATGTTGCCGACGGCACGGCACCCCGGTGAGGCATTATATAGTCTCATAGCCGCCGGCAGGAAGGACCTCCTGTGGCGCTCTCTGGCACACCGTGGTGGGATCAGTCTGTGACTGAAAGAGCTCCTCTGCGTCATAACCATAGCGTGCAGAGGGTGGGTGACGTTGTCCATGATGGCCAGCAGTTTGGCCAGGATCCGTCTCTCCGCCACCTCCTCTAGAGTGTCAAGGCTCATCCCCAGGACAGAGCTAGCCTTCCTGATCAGCTTATTTACCCGAGAAGCATCACCGGCTTTGATGTTTGCTCCCCAGCACACCACTGCAAAAAAGATGGCACTGGCCACCACAGACTGGTAGAAGGTATGCAGTAGTTTACTGCACACGTTGAAGGACCTGAGCCTCCTCAGAAAGTAGAGTCGGCTCTGGCCCTTTTTGTACAGGGCCCCGGTGTTACCAGCCCATTCCAGTCTGTTGTCCATATGGACCCCCAAGAACTTGTATGACTCAACCATTTCCACATCCATCCCCTTTATAGGGACTGCAGTCAGTTGTGCCTTGGTTCTCCTGAAGTCCACCACCATCTCCTTAGTTTTGCTGATGTTGAGCTGAAGGTGGTTCTGCTCACACCACAACACAAAGTCACTGATTGTGCTCCTGTACTCCTCCTCCTGCCCACCCCTGATGCACCCTACAATAGCAGAGTCATCCGAGAACTTCTGTAGGTGGCATGTTTTAGAGTTATATCTGAAGTCTGAGGTGTAGAGGGTGAACAGGAAGGGGGACAGGACCGTACCCTGGGGGGCCCCTGTGTTGCTAACTGCCCGTTCTGACACACAGCTCTGTAGTCGCACAAATTGTGGCCTACCGGTCAGGTAGTCCGTGACCCAGGAGACTAAGGGTGCTTCCACTTTCATCCTCCTCATCTTCTCACCCAGTAGCAGGGGCTGAATGGTATTGAAGGCACTGGAGAAGTCAAAAAACATGACCCTCACAGTGCAACCTGCGTTGTCCAGGTGAGAGTAGGCCCTCTGCAGAAGGTAGATGATTGCATCATCCACCCCGATGTTGCGCTGGTATGCAAACTGCAGGGGGTCCATTGATGAACACACCAGGGGTCTGAGGTGAGCGAGGACTAACCTTTCCAGGGTCTTCATGATGTGGGATGTTAGCGCTACAGGTCTGAAGTCATTCAGGACAGTGGGGTGTGCCTTCTTGGGCACTGGGACGAGGCAGGATGTTTTCCACAGCACAGGGACCCTTTCTAGGCTCAGGCTAAGGTTGAAAAGACGCTGGAGTATTCCACACAGTTGGTCAGCACAGACCCTCAGCACCCTTGGGCTGATGCCATCGGGGCCCGCCGCTTTCCACTGGTGTAGTCTCTCCAGCTCTCTCTTCACTTGGTTGGTGGTGAAAGCCAGCCCAGGTAGGGAGGTGGGGGGAAGGGGGGTGTTGAGGATCAGTCCAGGGGGGGCAGGGGCGGAGGTGGGGTCACTGATTGTCTCAGCAGAGGTGCTGTGAGCAAAGTGGGGGTGGGATAGCCGTGAGGGTGTGTGGTCTGGGGAGCTGGAGGGGAGGTGGACAGGGCCAGTATCGAACCTGTTAAAAAATTGGTTCAGCTCATTGGCTCTGTCCTGGGTCCCCTCCGTCTGCCCACTGTTTGACTTTTTGAAGCCAGTGATATTTCTCATACCCTTCCACACCTCTCTCACCTGGCTCTGCCTCAGCTTGTCCTCCATCTTCTCCTTATACACTCTCTTCCCCTCAGCAATCCGCAACTTCAGCTCCTTCTGGACGCATTTCAATTTGTCCTTGTCCTTCTCCTTGAAGGCCCTCTTCTTCTCATTCAGCAGGGCCTTCAGGTCGCTGGTGACCCAGGGTTTATTGTTTGGGAAACAGCGTACCTTCCTGGTGGGTACAGTGTTGTCTACACAAAAATTAATATAGTCTGTTATGCAGTCAGTGAGTCCATCGATGTCCTCCCCATGAGCCTCACAGAACACATCCCAGTCTGTTGTTTCAAAGCAGTCCTGTAGGGCCTCATTCGCCTCCGGGGACCATCTCCTAATAGTCCTGGTGGTTGCAGGCTGCTGTTGGACCATAGGCCTGTAGAGTGGGGTGAGGTGGACAAGGTTGTGATCCGATCTACCGAGGGGAGGGAGTGCAGTGGAGTTGTATGCATCCTTCACATTAGCATATAACAAGTCCAGAGTTTTATTATTCCTGGTTGGGCACTTCACGAACTGTTTGAACGTGGGCAGCGTGGAAGAGAGAGATGCATGGTTAAAATCCCCCGAAATTGCAAAGAAAGCACTGGGATGCGCTGTCTGTAACCTCGCGATAACAGAGTGGATGACGTCACACGCTGCGTTTGCGTCAGCAGAGGGCGGGATGTAAACAATAACAGCAATGGCCGCCGTGAATTCCCTAGGTAGATAGTAGGGTCTCAGGCTAACGGCTAGCAGTTCAATGTCCGGGCTACAAAACTTTTCCTTAAGAGTAATATGGTTCGGATGACACCATCTGTTGTTAACTAATAAAGCCAGCCCACCACCCTTACTCTTACCGGAAGAGACGCGATCCCTGTCCGCTGTGATGGTCTGGAAACCGTCGATAGTGACGTTCTGTATGGGGATGTTATCGTTCAGCCAAGTCTCAGTAAAACACATTAGGCTAGCTTCCCGATAAATCCTTTGTCCACGAACAAGTCCCGCCAACTCATCCATCTTGTTATGTAGACACCTCACATTGCCCATAATAATAGACGGTATAACCGGCTTGTACTTGAACCTCCTCCGCTTTGCCTTACATTTCAATCCCGCCCTGCATCCACGGCGTCGTCTTTTCAATTCGTCCGGAATATCAAACTTTTCCCTGGGGAGCAGCAGCGCTGTGTGGGCTAAATCCAGGAGCTGGGCTCTGTTGTAAACAATAACAGTTGACGACTCCTGTCGACGTTCAGCTGCGATAAAATCCATAAAATCCATAATCCTGAACTGTTATAGTTCGACTGTAGCAAAATAAAAAATAAAACTAAAGAAAATAGACGAAAGAAAACGAACTAAAACAACAATTAATGCACGAACAACGGGACAACGGGAGCTGCTTAAAAGGCGACCACTCAGGGCGGCGCCAAACAAATTAAACAAATTAAAAATTCCCACCATAGTACTTCACTAATTAGAATCTTTGTATTCCGCAAAAATATATATATCACAGGAGGTCTTGTGGTAATGGCCTCGTGGTGGTAGGTAGGTAGGTAGGTAGGTAGGTAGGTAGGTAGGTAGGTAGGTAGGTAGGTAGGTAGGTAGGTATTCAGACCCCTTGACTTTTTCCACATTTTATTCTAAAATTGATTTAAATTGTTTTTTTCTGAAGTCTCGGGAATCAAGGCCACTGATAGGCTGAGCAAGATGTGGTGATAAGTATTTGGTGTGACCTTGACCAATAACACACTAACATAAGTGGGGGTCCTCTGAATGGGAGACTAGCCTGCCTAACTAGAACTAACCAGACGGGATGGCTAGAATCAGCTGACTGAAGCTGGACGTTTTAACACCTATTACGTAGTATAACCTTTTAACATAATAACATGTCACATTTCCACCTGCGACTGGCGCGGCCAGTTGTTGTTTGTACAACTTCCTGTATTACGATTGGCTCTCGTTCGCAAGGTTAGCAACAATAGCAAAAACATTAACAATACAAAAGTTATTGTCATCCTTGCAACTGATGTCCCATAACCTTTTGGAAATAGCATTTGGTGAAACATTTTCCATTTGGTATTCTTTGTGAAATTGTTATTTTCCTTTTTTAGATACAGTTGTTTCTCAGACTCTTCCAGCCCCAGCGCTGTCTGATACAACATATGCTGGAATCCTTTCGCTCATAGGTAGGTTTTGTATTTATCAATGAATCCATTATATTATCTCTTATGGTCTGTTTATATCATGTCATTTGTGTACTGGAAAGATGATATTGTTCAGATGTAAAGAAAGATTCAAATGATGACCATTTGATGTAAATATGGGTATATGTTTTAGTTCTTATGGTTTATAGAAATAGCAGTTTATGGTTTATATGCAAAAAACTTTTATGGTACACATAATAGACACTCATTTATAGTTTATACGTCCGGGTTAGGGGAGGGTTTGGCCGGCCGGGATTTCCTTGTCCCATCGTGCTCTAGCGACTACTGTGTCGGGCCAGGCGCATGCACGCTGACGCGGTTGCCAGTTGTATGGTGTTTCCCCCGACACATTGGTGCGGCTGGCTTCCGGCTTAAGCAAGCAGTGTGTCAAGAAGCTGTGCTGCTTGGCAGGGTTGTGTTTCGAGAGAACGCATGGCTCTCGACCTCCATGTGGAAATGTATATAAAACACAGGAAAATCACGTTTCTTACTTCACTGGGCCTTTTAATACTAATATCTTTATTATGACTGACAATTAGGTTATTAAAGATTGGCCTTTTAACACATGACTTTGAATAAGAATACACCCAATATATGGCTAATAAGACATATATATTACTTATTACCTTACTTATATACATGCTTATAAACTATAAATTAGTGGGTAAGTATGTGTTCGTTTAAAATAAAGTGCAAAACGAACCACTCTATGTTCTGCCCAGTGGTCCTGAGTGTGCTATTGGCGGGGATGGTGTTGTGGTGGTGGAGGGAGGAGTTCAGGCCCTCCAGGATACTCACCCTCCAAGACTTCTCCCTGAAGGAGTCCCAGGACCCCCTCATCCAGGCACCAGGCAGGGGCCCTAAGGTTTTTCCTGTCAAGGTAAGCCCTGCCAATGAACAGGATGAGGCTGTGGGCTTTGTTCACTACAGTATGAAGGGGGGACAATGTCCTCAGTGAAGTGTCTAATAGGGTTAATTTTATTTTAATTTTAATCTATGTAGTTAGGGAAGGAATTTTACTTGACATTATGAGCAACGTCCTTCGTTCAGTTTCAATAGAATTGAATTGAGTTCAGTTTAACTCTTATTTCAAGGGATTCCTGGTAAAACGGATATACAGTAGATCTCAATAAGAATTCAAGATAAATTAATTCCTTTATGAAATTGGATTTCCTTTAATAAATAAAGGATGAATTCATTTAATGTAATGTAATTGAGTATGTTTACATTCAAAGGAATAATTTGATATTAAACTGATTATGCCAGTATGCCAGCCTTAATCAGAATTATAGCGGCGTATCTGATCTGTGTGTGTTCGCACGAGCAGCGCGAACTTCCTTCTTTTGCGCGAGTGAAAGTTTGGAAAAACTGAAAGTATGCTTCCTAGAAATAGTTTTCAATTACAAATATGTACAAATATGCTTTGCAAAAATAACATGGTCGCTGTGGTAGAACGTTTATTTTGATTGGCCATTTTCTGCATTTATCAAAAGTCCCAGGTAGCCTGATTTCAGATGTGTCCATGTAAACAGGATTATTAGGAAAATCGTTCTTCTTGCAAAACATGTCAACGTTTGAATCAAACTATTATATGAATCGGACTATTCATGTAATCATACTCATTTACTCCAAGGACCCTGGTGTCTCATGTGGTGAATGTGATCTCTATGCTTAGTAAACTGCCATCTTCTCCTCAGGACACTCTGCTTAAGCTGGACTTGGACCAGGACTGAGTGACCTAAGTCACTTGTGTAAGAGACACAGGTGTCCAGCTGTGCTCCCATCCCACCCCTCTCGGTGCCAGTAGGTCCTGGAACCTGGAGTCTCATCTGGCAAAAGGGAGTGAGAAGAAGGGAGGAGGCATCTTACCTGGTCCTCCCAGGGCCTAATTCAACCTCAATGTTGATTTCATTTGAGTTGTGGCCCATTTTTAAAGCCTGGATCAAGTCCACTTCAGTGTCAGTGAAGGCTAAACATTTACTTAAACAATTGACTTGAAAATTACTTTAACAACTTGAACAAGATTTTCTGTGAGGATTTTTCCAAGTCATTGAACCCCAGCCTTGGCGGTTCTGAAGCATATCTGTGATTAGCTACAGATGGACACCTCAGCCTATGTGAGATACTGTACCTCTCATGCATACACTTGAATTCTGACATGATCTGAATGTCTTTTTGCAATTAGTTGACTACTCAAAACTGTTCAAACTAATCCCCATATTTAGTCGGAGCATGGACTCTACAAGGTGTCGATGCTGGCCCATGTTGACACCAACGCTTCCCACAGTTGTGTCAAGTTGGCTGGATATTCTTTGGGTGGTGGACAATTCTTGATACACTGGAAACTGTTGAGTGGGGAAAACCCATCAGCGTTGCAGTTCTTGACACACTCAAACCGGTGAGCCTTGCACCTGCCATACCCTGTTCAAAGGGACTTAAGTTTTTTGTCTTGCCCTTTCATCCTTTGAATGGCACACATACACAATCCATGTCTCAAGGCTTGAAAAATTGTCTTAACCTGTCTCTTCCCCTTCATCTACACTGATTTGAAGTGGATTTAACAAGTGACATCAATAAGGGATCAGTCTATGGCATGGGAAGAGCAGGTGTTCCTAATGTTTTATACACTCAGTGTATATATTTATATACAGTGCATTTGGAAAGTATTCAGACCCCTTGACTTTTTCCACATTTTGTTATGTTACAGCCTTATTCTAAAATGGATTTTTTTTTTTTTAAATCCCCTCATCAGTCTACACACAATACCCCATAATAACAAAGGGAAAACAGGTTTTTAGATATTTTTGCAAATGTATATAAAAAAAAAAGGAAATATCACATTTACATAAGTTTTCAGACCCTTTACTCAGTACTTAGTTGAAGCACCATTTGCAGCGATTACAGCCTTGAGTCTTCTTTGGTATGACGTTACAAGCTTGGCACACCTGTATTTGGGGAGTTTCTCCCATTCTCTGCAGATCCTCTCAAGCTCTGTCAGGCTGGATGGTGAGCATCGCTGCAAGGCTATTTTCAGGTGTTTCCAGAGATTTTCGATCGGGTTCAAGTCCGGGCTCTGGCTGGGCCACTCAAGGACATTCAGAGACTTGTCCCGAAGCCACTCCTGCGTTGTCTTGGCTGTGTGCTTAGGGTCGTTGTCCTGTTGGAAGGTGAACCTTCGCACCAGTCTGAGGTCCTGAGCGCTCTGGAGCAGGTTTTCATCCAGGATCTCTCAGTACTTTGCTCCGTTCATCTTTCCCTTGATCCTGACTAGTTGGTTTCATTAGACCAACTAATCTTGTTTCTCTTGGTCTGAGAGTCCTATAAATGCATTTTGGCAAACTCTCTAAGAGGGCTGTCATGTGCCTTTTACCGTCTGGCCACTCTACCATAAAGGCCTGATTGGTGGAGTGCTGAAGAGAGAGTTGTCCTTCTGGAAGGCTTTCCCATCTCCACAGAGGAACTCTGAAGCTCTACCAGACCAAGGCCCTTCTCCCCCGATTGCTCAGTTTGGCCGGGCGGCCAGCTCCAGGAAGAGTCTAGGTGGTTCCACATTTTTTCCATTTAAGAATGATGGAGGCCACTGTGTTCTTGGGTACCTTCAATGCTGCATGCATTTTTTGTTAGAGTCTATGAGCTCTACGGACAATTCCTTCGGCTTCATGGCTTGGTTTTTGCTCTGACATGCACTGTCAACTGTGGGACCTTATATAGACAGTTGTGTGCCTTTCCAAATCATGTCCAATCAACTCAAATCAAGTTATAGAAACATCTCAAGGATGATCAATGGAAACAGGATGGACCGGAGTTCAATTTCTAGTCTCATAGCAACGGGTCTGAATAATGTAACAAAACAAAAAAATTGATGAAATAAAACATTTTCCTCATCAATATATATACACACACACACACACACACACACACACACACACACACACACACACAATACCCCATGTTTTATATATATATATATATATATATATATATATATATATATATAAATAAATAAATAAATAAATAAATAAATAACATGGGGTATTGTGTGTGTATATTGATGAGGAAAATGGTTTATTTCATCCATTTTAGAATAAGGCTTTAATGTAACAAAATGTGTAAAAAGTCAAGGCTCTAAATACTTTCAGAATGCACTGTACATAATTGATTCACACACTTTAATTCACCACTCTCCATTTGATACAGTATTATGCAAAACTCTGAACCAGCCTAACAATTTGTGGAGTGTAGAATGTCTAGTCCTTCATTCATCACATAATATGAGCACATTTCAAGAGACATTGGTTTTACATTCTGTTTCTAGTTACATGCACTCTTATCTGGTGTTTTGGGATCAACTGTAGTTGAGATGTGTTTTACTGTAACATGGCCACAAGGTGGCTCTAACGTTGAAGTAGAGAACTCATTAGTGCTGAAATAGAGTAATTCACACTGGTCTGGATTGTTCATATCAGTTGCTATGCCTTCATTGACAAACAATGTTATGCCTTTTTGTTTGATTATTGTAAATTATTTGCTGTCCTTTCAAATGGTTTAATATTAGTCTTTTTGTTATTTAAGGTTATTTGAGGTGTCAGGCAAAAGCTGTCATTACCACAATAAAAAGTACAGTATGTATGAAATCAATTTGGATTATTTAAATTATGAGTATTTCTTCCCTAGTTTAAATCCGTGGAACCTTAAAACTACGGAAGAGTATTGGGTCCAAGTGAAGAGAGAGAATAATAAATCGGTGATGGTGATAATTAGATTTTTGGGGGGGTTTTGGTTAAAGCCCCGTCTGATAAAGCAATTCTACTGTCCAGTATTATGACCTAACAGCTTGTAAGTTATGCTTCCTTCATTCCTCCCATCCTTGAAGACGTTACCGATTAGATGGATAGTGAAAGGAGATTTTACTTTAAGCTACCAACCAAGTCATGTCAGATCAGGTGACTATTTATTTATTTATTATTTCCTATGATCATTGATCTAATAGGCCTACATTTAGATAAATTATTATAAAAAAAAAAAAGGGAGAATCCATCCATAAACATATTCAAACAGTGCTTAAGATAAGCTGCTTAACGCATGCATGGGTGGTCCTTGCGTTGCCTCTCCTCCCATAGACACGTTTGTGTAAAATCCCTGCTTCATTCCTCCCGCAGCCTTGGATAGGCCTATAATTTACTTTCACTTGCCCACTGTAACGTACTCTTAGTCTACAGGCTAGGGTACTCAATCTAGTGGGTTATAATGGCCTGCAAAATAGCGGCGTTGTAGCGAATTTGGAGAGTAGCTTGACATGGGACACATGGGTCTCCAGGATCCCAATATAATTTGTTTAGTTGGTGCTCACGTAGCCTACTAACCTATAGTCGTTAGTAGGCTACGTGAGCACCAACTAAACAAATGACTAAGGGGGAATGCTACTCTTAATAAAGCACCATGGCCTCCTGAGGGGCGCAGCGGTCTAAGGCATTGCATCGCAGTGCTAGATGAGTCTCTACAGACCCGGGTTCGATCCCAGGCTGGAGACACATGAGGCGGCGCACAATGGGCCCAGCATCATCCGGGCTAGGGGAGGGTTTGGCCGGAAGGAATGTCCTTGTCCCATCGCACTCTAGTGACTCCTTGTGGCGGGTATGCATGCTGACTTCGGTCACCAGATGTACCCTCAGACAAATTGGTTTCCTCCGACACATTCCGAGTTAAGCAAGCAGTGTGTCAAGAAGCAGTGCAGCTTGGCAGGGTCGTGTTTCGGAGGACGCAATAATAAATGGCAATGTCAACGTTTCTTTATTATGCTTAAGGTGCCACGCAGATGTGCAAGATCAGAAACAGGCTGCCTACGAAGCTGGGCACAGTGTGCAGTTTGATTAGTGATAGATTTTTCCTAGGGTCAAAGTAAATGAAGCAATCTTTATTAACCCATGGAGAGGATCACAAACTCCATACAAGCCATACATCTGAACCCTTCTTGGAGGAAGAGGATGAGATGATGGGGTGGGGTGATGGTGTAGAATCCTCTGCAGCACCTCATCCATCACTGCATACCACTTGCAGTATCCAGATGTGGCCTATCCTCCCTCCGTGCTGACTCCGGTGGGGGGAGCTTTCAACTCTTGAAAAATATGGAAAAGGATCGCTTTCAGCATCAAACATACTACATGTAAAAGCCTGCAAAAGGTAATATGCCAATTGATAGATATCTGATTTCACTTTTCTAAAATGTATATCTTCACACTTACATGGGCAGCCCAGCCCCTGAAATTACTCCTATCAACTGTATGCTAGGATTCTTCTGTGTTGTCTTAGGAATGCTTCTTTCTCAGTGCCTCACCTCTGGGGAATGTATTTTTATTTAACTAGGCAAGTCAGTTAAGAACAAATTCTTATTTACAATGACGGCCTATCTACAGGGTCAGCCCCTTAACTTAGCTAGGGTTAAGTGCCTTGCTCAAGGACACATCCGCCTTCAGGGACAAAGGTACAATGAATTGATATCTCTTCTTTCCGGTTTTGTCCTTTGATTTCCTGTACGGTATTGTATTCCAAAGGGTTTTCACCTTGTCTGCTCCGGTATCCGAACAAGCGACCTTTCGGTTACTGGCCCAACGCTCTAACCGCTATGTTGTCATTACATCATGTAGGTCTGATATCTGATTGGAGGTTTTTACAGTAATAATATTAGTCAGTAACTCAGATTTTGAATCCAAACAACTCAGATGCTTATGAAAGGGTCTTACTTTTTGTTTCCTGACCTGCACTGGTGAGAAACTCTATCTTCCTCTAACCCATTGGAAGGGCCTCGGACCAATTGTGTAGAATTGCACACAATGAATCATACAATCTCTCCATCCCATGGCAAAATGTATAGAATTGCAGGAAATTACATATTTATTATATTTGTGGTTTTGTCAATAGGGGAGGCAGTAAAATGTTTTGATCGCAATGCGTATCTGTCGGGGGCAAGAAGAAAAGACAAGTATTGGGACCAGCACCGCTGTGGAAAATAGGAATATAGCTTCCGCGTTACTAACGTTAGCTATAGCTAGTGGCTCAACCTGTTGTTGCGGCATTTCTCCTGCCGTGTTAGCCACTGAATTAAATGCCTGGTAAAATACCTCACCATCAGACTCTGTAAAAGTTTGAACACAAGCCCTGGCATTTCACAATGAGTCTTGGTGGTTATCAAGGAGGAGTGTTGGAAAGATTGTTTTGAATTGAGAGAGGAACTGTTGGCAATCGCAATGGATGTAATTTTTTTTGCGTGATTTTGTGTAATCACAAGAAAATGTGTCTCATTGCCTATGTAACAAGACATATTTGGGAAACTAAACGAACTGAACGCAAGCATGTGTGACAAGGTGAACATTTAGAGTTCCCAGAAACCTCTCGCGCTGCGTGCAATGTGATATTAAGAACACTGCCGTTTACGGGCAGATAAGGGCGTGAAACCATTACATTCAGAAAAGGTTGTGATATTAAAAATATTTTCTTTCATTATGTGTTGTTGAATTCATACAAATATGTACTGCCATTATAGGAAGGTTGGCAATACGAGATTTCTTCAGACTTACCTTTTTTATATTATTTTTCTTGAAAGAACAACTAGTGGGTTTTGAGTGCGTCTTCCCTATTTGTAAAGTGTGTCTGCTCTTTAGTCCGAGGAAGACATTCTGAGGGGGGCTCAGATAGCTAGAATGGTAGAGCATAGCTTTACCAGGAGTGCTGTTGTAACGCCAGTAAATTAACAAGTTAATGTTATTGATCAAACAACAGGTCAGAGTGATGGAGATGATAACCACTCCAATGATGTTGAATACCATACTCAGCAGAGCGTTATGCTTGATTTAGTCAAACAGATGGGTCAAGAGATTGGTAACAATATTGTTTCAAGTCTATTAGCAAATAATGTTAGTCCATCCAAGGTAGCCGCCAACACAGTCCGAGTGTGCATGCCAGAAATCTGACTTGTAAGCCTCCCACTTTCAGAGGTGCTAGCACAGATAAATGTATTGAGTAGGAGTGTCAGGAAATTATGAAGACTTATTTGGTAAGGTAATGAAATCATAGAAAGGTTAATGGGAGGGCCAAGGACAGTCAAGATAGGAATCTGCAGCAACCCCCTTGTAAACATCAGCAGAGAACCTGAGGTTATTTTCAGTATTTTGAAACGGCATTTTGGTGAGGCCATCTACTCTACTACGCCTCTTCAAGATTTGTATGAGACAACACATTGTCAGGGCGAGATTAGCTTAGACTACTGGGTGTGCCTTAACCGAGTAGCAGATCTAGCTACTGAATGTCTACAAAGACAGGGCAGACAGATGGAGGGCTTGGGTCATACGGTCGTCATGATGTTTGTGAAGCCCTACCCCAATCATGAACTGTACACAGCATTCGGATGCAAGCCTAGTGAGAAATGGACAGTGGGTGAAGTTCAGAAATTGATAGACAGCGACCAAAATGACAGACGTGCTGCAAGGAGGAAACAAAACATATTGACATTACAGAAAAACAGAAGATGGCTCAGAGCGCCACATCCTTACCTCAATGGTTCATGGAGCTCGGAGTGACAATGATCAGGTGACAATGGCAAAACCCGTAACACTGCTAGAACAGGTTCTCATAAACCAAAACTCTACTCGCCCTGCCACAAGAGGGCCCTGTAGAACTGCACAGCTGTCTCCCTCCTACCCATGTGCTATATGTAAAGATGCGGCTCACTCCACTCGGTCTCACTGTCTTAATGACCGCCTGGGCTTAAAATGTCCCAATCCTGGCCATCAAACCGTAGACTTCCCACAAAAGCAGGAGTTTAGAAGAGAGGCGACAGTCGAGCAGTGGTCACAACATCAAGGTCCAGCTTTGAACGAATACGTCTGCACCTTGAGGGGGAAGGTGCAGCTAAAAAAAGTTTGTTCCATGCACCAGTGACCGTGCAGGGCTCAGTAGAACTAAAATGACTCATTGATAGTGATTCAATGGCCTGTACGCTAAGTCAAAAGTTTGGACACACCCACTCATTCAAGGGTTTTCTTTATTTGTAGTATCATGAGTAGTAATCATGTAGTAACTGATGGGGTTAAAGAGTTATACCATTAAAGGGTTAATAAATTGTGATTTAATGAATTGTGACTAATGAATTATATTTGAGATGATTAAATGGTTGTAATCAATACATTGTGTTATGAAACATTAAAAAGGAGGCCTTTCTGTGTGGTGAGACATGTCTGAGTATTTCACCCGGCAGGCACGTGCAGGAAATATAATAAATAGCAGATGACACTCAAGTTGAATTGTCTGATTCTGTGGAAAGAGGATGCTGCATCTAAACCACATAAAAATCCCCTCTAGTTAGAAAATGCTTAGTTCATGAGATACTATTACACAATTCCTTTATGAAATGTCAAGTATCAGCCAAGCCCATGTTTTTTTGTTATTAATTACTGATAAGATGATCGGTGCTGACAGGGAGGGGCTAGATTTATTAAGCTGTTGTTGCTAGGTAAACCTGTGTGTGACACTATCCCCAAAGTCTGCGGTAGGCAGAAGAGGAATAGTCGACGTGTAGAAAAGTTTGAAACATTGGGAGAAGTTGGAATACAAAGATGGAATACCGTACAGGAAATCAAAGGACAAAACCGGAAAGAAGAGATATCAATTCATTGTACCTTTGTCCCTGAAGGCGGATGTGTTGAAGGGAACACATGATGATGCTGCACACCAAGGCCAAGCAAGAACCTTACACCTCATCAGACAGAGGTTCTTTTGGGTTGGCATGGCTGAACAGGTGAAGGACTATGTCATGAGATGTAGGTCATTTGTTGTGAGCAAGGCACAAAGACCTGATACCAGAGGTCATCTTGAATCGATTAAGACGATTAGAGTTGGTCTGTATTGATTTTTTGTCGGCTGAAGGAAAGGATGGAGAGAGTATTGACATACTAGTAGTAACAGACCATTTTACCAATGTAGCTCACGCCTTCCCTTGTGCAAAACAAACAGCGAAAACAAGTTGCCAGAAACTGTGGATCAACTTTTTCTGTATTTACAGTTTACCTCTGACTCTTTTAAGTGACCAAGGAGCCAACTTTGAGTGCAAGCTGATATCAGCGCTAATGAACCTGGCAGGAGTGAAGAAATCTCACACAACTCCGTATCACCCAAAGTGCAATGGGCAAACAGAAAGATTTAATTGCCTCCACGGATGAAGGAGAAGTGGCCTCAAATGATAAAAACCCTAACGTTTGCATATAACTGTACCGTACATTAGATGACCGGGTTGCTCCCTTTTCACTTAATGTTTGGCCGTACCCCACAGCTGCCGGTTGATGCCATGTTTGGAAGTGTCCTGAGAGACGAGACCACTGTGGATTACAGCGGTTGTTTGTTGACTCCTTTCAAGGAGACCTTCAGGGGGCAGTGTGTGTCGCAGAAGAACACATCAAAGGCACAGAAGAAGCAGAGAATATGACAAGAAAGTGAGAGGATGCACCCTGGAGGTCGGTGACAAAGTTCAGTTAGCTAACAAGGAAGAATGAGGCAAACGGAAATTGGCAGATGTGTAGGAATCTAAAATCTGTGTCATCATTTGGAGCAGCCCAGATCTGCACATCTACAGAGTAGTCAACACTTCCACAGACAAGAGCAAGGTTTTTACTTCCTGTGAACTTTCTTCTGATTTGAGAGGCTTAAAAGGATACAACTGTCCCCTCCATCCTTTCAGAGGAGAGTTTTGAAGATACCAGAACTTTGAGACCAAACCCACTGCTGGATGTGTCCTCGTTGATAGGACAAGGAAGTAATGGAGAAACCGAATCAAGGGAAGATGCTAAAAGTGAGCAGGAATCTAGAAGAAGTGATTCTGGTCACATGGAGCATTCTGAATGTCCGCGCAACAGCGACAGAGACCCAGAAGGAGGCCCTTCTCACTCTGAGGATGATAGCTTGCAACGCTTGGCTGATGAGATAGAAATTCCCTCCAAGAGCAATATAAGGCTCAGCGACATTGCCCCAAGTGATCAACTTCAAACAAGCAAATCACCCACTAAGAATAGTACCAGGGTCAGAGTAGTTGGCCCAAGTGAGCAGGCCCAAAGCAGCAGACTATGTCCCCTAAAAGACAGTGTTCAAGTCCCCGATACAGTCCATTCACAAAGCTCTAAGAATCCTTTGGGGGGGGGGGGGGGGTAGTGTGACAGGTATGGAAGGGTTGTTCGTTGAAGCCATGACAATTCTTGTTAGAGAGCCTGACATGAGAGGCCATAGCAGCACTCTTAGATGGCCTGTTACGAGTTATGGATATTAGTGATACAGAGTATTATGTAGCCTATGTGTATTTAGTGTTGAGTTCACGGGACAGTTCAGGTTAAGGGAAAGAAAATGTAAAAGGCACGTTATTACTTTGTACAGTGTTTTGTACAGTCCTGTGGACAGGAATTTCTTAAACAGGTTTAAAGTGCCCAACCTAGTAATGTGTATTGTACGTGTCTTTAAGGCTGCACACAATGTAATATCAAAGAATACCGCCGTTCACAGGCAGGGTAGTAGGTGAAACCATTCACTTCAGAAAAGGGTGTGATATTAATAAGGTTTCCTTTCATTACGTGCTGTTGAATTCATACAAATATTTACTGCCATTGTAGTAAGGCTGGCAACACGAGATGTCTTCAGACGTACTTTAAAAAAAAAGAACCACTAGTGGGTTTTGAAAGAACCATTAGTGGGTTTTGAGTGCGTATCCCCTATATGGAAAGTTTGTCTGTCTGCTCTTTAGTCTGAGGGAGACATTCTGAGAGCAGGTTCTCCTTCCTCTGTACATAAAAACTGTATAAAACTGTATAACACAATAGTGTCATTTGAAAACTGGTTCATACAGTGCATTCTGAAAGTATTCAGCCATCTTCCCTTTTTCACAATTTGTTATGTTACAGCCTTATTATAAAATGGATTAAAGAAAATATTTTCCTCATCAATCTACACATAATACCCCATAATGATGAAGCAAAAATGCCTTTTTATAAATTGTAGCGAATTTATAAAAAATGTCAAACTGAAATACCTTATTTACAGAAGTCGGAAGTTCACATACAGTTAGGTTGAAGTCATTAAAACTCATTTCTCAACCACTCCACAGATTTCATGTTAACAAACTATAGTTTTGGCAAGTCGGTTAGGACATCTACTTTGTGCATGACACAAGTAATTCCTCCAACAATTGTTTACAGACAGATTATTTCAGATTATTTCACTTATAATTCACTATATCACAATTCCAGTGGGTCAGAAGTTTACATACACTAAGTTGACTGTGCCTTTAAACAGCTTGGGAAATTCCAGAAAATTATGTAATGGCTTTAGATGCTTCTGATAGGCTAATTGACATAATTTGAGTCAATTGGAGGTGTACCTGTGGATGTATTTCAAGGCCTACCTTCAAACACAGTGCCTCTTTGCTCGACATCATGGGAAAATCAAAAGAAATCAGCCAAGATCTCAGAAATAAAAAGTCTGGTTCATCCTTGGGAGCAATTTCCAAATGCCTGAAGGTACCACGTTCATCTGTACAAACAATAGTACGCAAGTATAAACACCATGGGACCACGCAGCCGTCATAAATGCATGCATTCTGTCTCATAGAGATGATCGTACTTTGGTACGAAAATGCAAATCAATCCCAGAACAACAGCAAAGGACCTTGTGAAGATGCTGGGGGAAACCGGTACAAAAGTATCTATATCCACAGATAAACAAGTCCTATATCGACATAACCTGAAAGGCCGCTCAGCAAGGAAGAAGCCACTGCTCCAAAACCAAAAGCCAGACTACGGTTTGCAACTGCACATGGGGACAAAGATCGTACTTTTTGGAGAAATGTCCTCTGGTCTGATGAAACAAAAATAGAACTGTTTGGCCATAATGACCATTGTTATGTTTGCAGGAAAAAGGGGGAGGCTTGCAAGCCGAAAGAACACCATCCCAACCGTGAAGCACGGGGGTGGCAGCATCATGTTGTGGGAGTGCTTTGCTGCAGGAGGGACTGGTGCACTTCACAAAATAGATGGCATCATGAGGAAGGAAAATTATGTGGATATATTGAAGTAACATATCAAGACATCAGTCAGGAAGTTAAAGCTTGGTCGCAAATGGGTCTTCCAAATGGACAATGACCCCAAGCATACCTCCAAAGTTGTGGCAAAATGGCTTAAGGACAACAAAGTCAAGGTATTGGAGTGGCCATCACAAAGCCTTGACCTCAATCCTATAGAAAAGTTGTGGGCAGAACTGAAAAAGCATGTGCGAGCAAGGAAGCCTACAAACCTGACTCAGTTACACCAGTTCTGTCAGGAGGAATGGGCCAAAATTCACCGAACTTATTATGGGAAGCTTGTGGAAGGCTATTCGAAACGTTTGACCCAAGTTAAACAATTTAAAGGCAATGCTACCAAATACTAATTGAGTCTATGTAAACTTCTGATCCACTGGGAATGTGATGAAAGAAATAAAAGCTGAAATAAATAATTATTCTGACAGTTCACATTCTTAAAATAAAGTTGTGATACTAACTGACCTAAGACAGGGCATTTTTACTAGGATTAAATGTCAGGAATTGTGAAAAACTGAGTTTAAATGTATTTGGCTAAGGTGTATGTAAATTTCCGACTTTAACTGTAAGTTCCCATAGTTGACAGAGCAAAAACCAAAACATGAGGTCAAAGGAATTAGCGCTCCAAGCCAGGATTGTCTGGAGGCATAGATCTGGGGAAGGTTACCAACACATTTCTGCAGCATTTATGGTCCCCAAGAACACAGTGGCCTCCATCATTCTTAAATGGGAGAAGTTTGTAACCACTAAGACGCTTCCTAGAGCTGGCCGCCCGGCCAAACTGAGTAATCGGGGGAGAAGGGCCTTGGTCAGGGAGGTGCCAAAGACAACGTAGGAGTGGCTTTCGGACAAGTCTCTAAATGTCCTTGAGTGGCCCAGCCAGAGCCTGGACTTGAACCCGATCGAAGAAACCTGAAAATAGATGTGCAGCAATGCTCCCCATCCAACCTGACAGAGCTTGAGAGGATCTGCAGAGAAGAATGGGAGAAACTCCCCAAATACACGTGTGACAAGCTTTTAGCGTCTGAATACTTATGTAAATGTGATATTTCCGTTTTTAATATTTAATACATTTGCAAAAATTTCTAAAAACCTGTTTTAGCTTTGTCATTATGAGGTATTGTGTGTAGATTGATCAGGGAAAAAAAACAATTTAATACATTTTCGAATAAGGCTGTAATGTAACAAAATGTGGAAAAATCAAGGGGTCTGAGTACTTTCCGAATTCACTGTATGAAGTTGGTTACACATGCAGGGTGAAATCGAACATCATGGTATGCTGAATCAGTGCTCTCGTCTGCATTAAAATATTTATATTATTTATATTTCTTACTGTCATAGTACTCAACCCCCTGACACACTATTTACACAACAGTGGGAGCACCGGGTAAGCCTCTGAGCGTTACCCAGGTAGCTTTTGCAATTTAAGGGTTTATGCACATACTGTACCATTCTGATTCAGATATGCCTTGTTCAAGGCCACAGTTGGAACCAGACCTGGTTGTAAATAGTATATTTCAAATACTCTAACTAGCTGTACTTGCGCCTGGTGTAATCCTAAAAGTGCAAACTCGTTAATCTAGCACTCCAGGCCGGCTCAAGCAAATGCTCAAATATTATTTGAACCCTGGTCTGGATGGCACAATTGCAGGTTTTTTTCTGGATCCAAAAGGGGCTTTAGTGGTGGGCGTAGCAGGGGGGCGTGGCAATGTTCTTTTGCTTAAACATCAATATTGTTTAAGCAAAAGAACATTGCCACGCAAAAGGTTAACAAGAAAATCAATATTGGAATGTTCTATTCTCCCTGACTATTGTAGCTAGGTTTCCATCCAATTGGCGACAGATTCTACAATCTACATAAAAACAATATGTTTGTGATAAGATGATTTTCTGGTATGAAGAAGTTCAGAATGTGAGAAAGAACATAAAACGCTCGATGGAGAGTTTATACAATATTTATTATATACAGATCCGGATCCGCAGAGCAACCACCGGTGAATGTAATTGCCATGCGGATGCTAGACAAAGGTGAGCCAGAAGTTTATATGCCATGGTCAAAACAAGAGATCCATACATCTGGCATGCTGTACATCAACAAAGAGATAGCGAGAGAGACCCAGCTCAGCCTAGCTAGCTCCTAAAGTGACAGTATGATTGATGATAGCACATTCCAAGAGAACCTTGTCTATATGTCCCTTATATAGTGGAAGATGATAATGGGAGATGATAATACAATCATATTGTTTACACAAAAGTTATTCTATACAAGCAAAAGTTCCAGAACACAATGGCCTTATGTTAGGGTGCAGACATAACAGGAGTCTATTAAATTACACCACAGTTCAACACAGTTCAATAATCATCTGGGGAAAAGGGAGGTTCACAGGGATCAGGGTCATTTTGATGACAGTAGGCACTATCGTCTCCAACAGGGCAATCTGGATCCCCAATGAAGGGTGAAACAATGACGAGATCCGTCAGGTCATTTAAGTTCACTTCTGTGGTCATGACCATCTGATGGGGAGGAGCTACTGCTGTTTCACACAATCTCCTCACCAAAGTCGTCAGGCATTTGAACAAACAGAACAATAGTAAAAAGACTCCACCCAGTACCAGAAAACATTGCAACACAAGAGTTCCAATGTTCCCCTGGCTAGTTTTCACCAATGCAAACAGATCCCAACCCCACTCGTTATCTTGCTTGTTTACAGTAGTAACCACATGTCTGATAGTGGCAACTGACTCGGCAACACCAATAGAGGAGTCTGGAAAGTAAGTACAGCATTCTTGACCCACCATTGCACAGGTGCCTCTCTTAGACACCAGAAGAATATCCAAAGCCAATCTATTCTGTAAAACCATAGTACGCATAGCCAGTTCAGCAGTTCATTCTTCAATAGCAGTAGCAGTAGCATTCCCTATTTGTTATACTTCATTGGCAAGCTCACTGATGGAATCAAGCACAGTTGTCATGCCATAAATGGAGAGTAAGGCAGAGAAAAAACATTTTGCGGGGCTGGTTACAGTGGTCCTCCTATACCAGTGGGAGAAAGGGTGATTTGTGGGTACTGGGGTGGCACACACAACAAGACCTACATAGGCAGACTATCATGAGCTTGACCAGTTTGTAGGCAGACAATAGTAGGCGTTTCCCCCACACACATACATAGTTCCACTTACTGAGGAAGTAGGTTTAGCATGCACACTGACATTCTTAAATGTATAACGTATTCCCAATGACATGTTAGGGTGGAATGTTACATTTCTTAACAGTAAGGGTAGGGTAAGGTCATTGTAGACAGAAAGGTTATACTTACAATGACTTTTAACCAACTGGAGACCGGTTCCATTTTCTATATAACACAAATAACCTGGTTGAGAGTAGGACAGGGTGGCGGGTTGCTTTGCCAGAAAGGTGGGATTATTCAAATAAAATCTTCTCATATACAGTGCCTTCGGAAAGTATTCAGACCCCTTGACTTTTTCCACATTTCGTTACGTTACAGCCTTATTCTAAAATTGATTTAGAATAAAAAAGTTGTCAGCAATCTACACACAATACTCCATAATGACAAAGTGAAAACAGGTTTTTAGAAACTTTTGCAAATGTATAACAAATTTAAAACAGAAATAGCTTAATTACATAAGCATTCAGGTTGAAGGAATTGTCCGTAGAGCTCTGAGACAGGATTATGTCCATGCACAGATCTGGGGAAGGGAACCAAAACATTTCTGCAGCATTGGTCACCAGAACACAGTGGCCTCCATCATTCTTAAATGGAAGACGTTTGGAACCACCAAGACTCTTCCTAGAGCTGGCCGCCCGGCCAAACTGAGCAAATGGGGAAGAAGAGCCTTGGGAGGGAGGTGATGGTCACGCTAACAGAGCTCTAGAGTTCCTCTGTGGAGATGGGAGAACCTTCCAAAAGGACAACCATCTCTGTAGCACTCCACCAATCAGGCCTTTATGGTACAGTGGCCAGATGGAAGCCACTCCTCAGTAAAAGGCACGACAACCCGCTTTAAGATTTCCAAAAGGCAGACTCTCAGACCATGAGAAACAAGATTCTCTGGTCTGATAAAATAAAGATAGAACTCTTTGGTCTGAATGCCAAGTGTCACGTCTGGAGGAAACCTGGCACCATCCCTACGGTGAAGTATGGTGGTGGCAGAATCATGTGGGGATGTTTTTCAGTGGCAGAGACTGGAGAGACCTGAAAATATCTGTGCAGCGACGCTCCCCATACAACCTGACAGAGCTTGAGAGGATCTGCAGAGAAGAATGGGAGAAACTCCCCAAATACAGGTGTGCCAAGCTTGTAATGTCATACCCAAGAAGACTCAAGGCTGTAATCGCTGCCAAAGGTGCTTCAAAAAAGTGAGTAAAGGGTCTGAATACTTATGTAAATGTGATATTTAAATATGTGAAAACCAGTTTTTGCTTTGTCATTATGGGGTATTGTGTGTAGATTGATGAGAGAAAAAAATGTATTTAATCCATTTTAGAATAAGGCTGTAACAAAAATTCAAGGGGTCTGAATACTTTCCAAATGCACTGTATGTATGTATATACTGTGTGTGTGTGTGTATATATATATATATATACATACAATTATTATTTAGTTTAGGCTATCCAATTCCTGCTGTATGCTAGCCAATTCCTGCTTTTGCAGTGTTCAAATATAGACTATACCATTCCTGCTATTGCAGTGTTAAAATGTAGGATATCCAATTCCTACTAGCAGGCTATCCAGTTCCTGCTATTGCAGTATTCAAATGTAGGCTATCCCATTCCTAGTTGTGGGCTATCCCATTCCTAGTTGCAGGCTATCCAATTCCTGCTGTAGGCTAGCCAATTCCTACTTGCAGGCTATCCAATTCCTGCTATTGCAGTGTTCAAATGTAGGCTATCCCATTCCTACTTGCAGGCTATCCAATTCCTGCTATTGCAGTGTTCAAATGTAGGCTATCCCATTCCTAGTTGCAGGCTATCTAATTCCTGCTATTGCAGTGTTCAAATGTAGGCTATCCCATTCCTAGTTGCAGGCTATCCAATTCCTGCTGTAGGCTAGCCAATTCCTACTTGCAGGCTATCCAATTCCTGCTATTGCAGTGTTCAAATGTAGGCTATCCCATTCCTAGTTGCAGGCTATCCAATTCCTGCTAATGGAGACACCACTGTGCTCCCATTGATCAATGTTAACTGGCCAGATTCAGTATTATAGGAAAATTGTTCTGCCAAATTGAACCCCACATGTTTGTGCCTGTTAAGGCATGGCTGGAAAACAGACAGTCCCTCACAGAGATTTCTGAATGTCTCTTATCTTCTTAATTTTGGCCAGAGGGATGTCTTGGTCCAAGCTGAGCGAAATGGATCAAAAAGTAAAGTCACAGCACCAAATGTTGTGGAAAACTCTATCCAAAAGATTTAGGCAGAGATTAATTGATAAAATAATATTGAATCTTTAATACATACGAGCAGCTGCAAAGTAGATTCATCCCTGATCACAGTCAGGGAAGGAGCTTGAAGAGTAAATAGTTACATGTCCCTTATATAGTGGGAGGTGGTAATAAAATCATATTGTTTACATAACAGTTATTCTATACAAGCAACAGTTCCAGAATATAATGGCCTTCTGTTAGGGTGTAGACATAATAGGAGTCTATGAAATTCCTGACATCACAGTTATTGTCTATATACAGTATATATACACATAGTATACATCAGTGACGTGCGGTCAGGGTAAGCAGGGCAGTGACACCACTTAAATGAAGTGACGCGCGCCGCGGATCCGCACTACAGACCAGTTCATAGCTGCAGGGCAAGCATTTAATTTTCTGCTTTCATAGCTTCATTCACTACGCTGAGTGATGCGTATTTTCGAAAGAAGTTGTCTGGGGCAAGCCACTGTTTATGGGCGTGTCAAGGTCATATTTTTGCAAGTTCAACAGAATTAAGCTGGCTAGCATAATGTCTAAGAACATGGATGCCATACATCACCTAAAGCTATTTTCCAAGATGGATTTTCAGGGAAAACTGGAAATTATCTGGTAGACCAACACCTGATCTGCCTGATCTTCATCAGCGAAATGGTCAAAAAATAATCAGGTCATTCAAGCGGGAGTGGTATGGTCGTCGAGACTGGCTGTGTGGCTGCAGTGCGACTAGCCGTTTATACTGTTTCCCATGCCTGCTTTTTTCAACCGGGTAAATGGTGGGTTCTGCAACCTCAACAACCTTACCAATGCCCTCAACAAACATGAGAAATCAGCAGTGCACATCCAACACCAGATCACCCTAAAAACGTTTGGGAACGCAAGGATAGACCTGGTATTAAATGAGCAGCAAAAGCTACGAGTGAGCATACACAAGGTTAAAGAAACCGTGAGATTCTGAAGGACCTCATTCGAGCAACATGCTACTTAGGAGTTGGCATTTTGGGGCAATGATGAGAGTACAACCTCAAGTAATCGTGGAAACTATGTTGAGTTATTGTACACGTTTGATGAAAAAGATGAGGTTAGCTAGACACTTGACAACTTCCACAGTTTTTTGGGGTACATGGAATAGAATACAGAACGATTTGATTGAAGCAGTCAGTGATGTAATTCGAAAAGAAATTGAAGATGAGATAAATGCCGCCCCATTTGTTGCGGTGGAAGTTGACGAAACTACAGATGTTACAAACAAAGCACAGATTTCTGTGATTTATTTTCTGCTGACCATCGCTGAGGCCAGGAAGAAGTCCACCAGCCGAAGTAGGAGCCATGATCATCGCCATGCAACGCTCTACTGACAGAGGTAGAATATGCTTTGAATAGTGACTGATTGACAGGTAGTCAGGAAGCAGAGACACACACTCACATCTTATATTGACAGCACTCTACTCACATATACCCCCACCTTCCTTCCCCCTCCATTTCATCTCCCTTTCCCCACCCTAGGTGCCACATGGTCTCCCATCTACATAGTGGCCTAAACTGGATCCCACTTCATAATCTCTTGGTCTAACCAGGTGAATCAAGAGCTTCACCAGAGACGGGAGAGGAAGCGAAGATGAAGGAATGGAGACACTGGTGTTCAAGAAACATGTTACAATTAGTGAAGTAGTATTCAACTAGGTTTCCGTTAATATGGTTTTCCAAAGAGTTCTCTTATGGGGACAGCCGAAGAACCCTTTTTGGTTCTAGATAGCACCTTTTTTTCTATGAGTGTAGTCTCTCTAGGTGGGTTGCCTCCCACAATGTACCAATGTTTCGGCTTACACCTCTGTACGTAAAGAACACCAGTTTGGCATAGCACAGTGTTTCCCAACTCTAGTCCTTGAGTACCCCCAACAGTACACATTTTTATTGTAGCCCCAGAAAAGCACACCTGATTCAACTAACTCAAGTCCTTGAGTTAAATGAGGTGTGTTTGTCCGGGGCAACAACAAAAATGTGTACGGTTGGGGGTACTTGAAGAAAGGAGTTAGGGAACACTGCGCCAACACAATGAGGGAGTTCTATTAACCTGAGCCACGGTGCACCGGTCTATGGCCCGTGACGTGAACGGGCATAAGTGTTGAGGGAGGAGCGCTCTGTCATGTTGTCAACAAGGCAGCATGGTGCATCGTGCAGAAACATATAAAATCTATTTTCCATAAAATATGTATTCAAATTGTGAAGCTAGTTTTCATTGGGAAGGCAGATAAAGCGTTTTTATGAAAGCAATCACTTTTGCATGTGGAAACAGAATCCTACTCATTTCTCCACGTGCTTAATCTAGCCTAGGCTACGTCACTTTTGTTTTGAGCCAACTTTGCCTTGTTGGCTCACGCCCGGGCGGTTCCAAAACGAATGCAATCACTTTTCACCCGTTGCAAACTCCTCCCAGCAGGGTAACCGGGGCCAGACAATCTAATCCCCTCAATTCCTGCCCTCATTCTAAGCCCCGCCCACCCAAACTTGTGATTTGTTGGGAGAGTTGTCTGTCTGAAGAGGACCCTCCTCGGAAAATGATCATTGTTTTTATGAAGTTACCAACCAGAGCTCTGCAGCTCAGACATTTGCAGATTGGACCGACAGCTAATGACAAATATGTAGGGAGAGTGCCAGAACTGAGCAAAAGTTAATAGTGTATCAAAGTGGAGGTGAGGAGGATCCTAATTTAGGACTTGAATATATTGCAGATTCTAGATGACAGGAAAACATGGCTTGCCTTAAACAGTCTTTTCCATAGTTTAATGCACTAAGATTTTCAGGGGTAAGTTAAACGTTTTGGAGAAAGGAGGCGCTACCCAGGCAACTTTCAACCATTCTGGTGCCACAACGGCCCTTCCTTTCCATGGGATAGTGGACCGTTTCAGCAGGATCTAAAGACAGGAGGAGGTGTCTGCTGGAGTTAGCCACACACAGCAATGGAGTTGGTTAGATGGCCCACTCCCTTCTCATAGTCTCCTGAGGGTTGGAAAACAAAAAGGATTAGTTCAAAGGCAAACTGTCAGTTCCGGATTAGAGTAACACTGAACTAATATAAACTAACTTAACTTCTGTAAACGTCTTATCAGGCAACAGCCACCTTACAGTCTCTGGTACTGTCCCCTGAGGGAACATTATCCTTTGCTGTAAATCATCCGACTATGATAACATTTAATTCAGAAAGTAATATCAGCACCTCAAGAAGAATGTGAAGCCCCTAGTAGATAATAGAGGTGGGTGAAAGCAAAGGAGATTTTTAACTTTGACCCACCTGGAAGCCAAAGCCAGGCCGGGGTGAAGCTCTTGATTCACCTGGCTAGACCAAGAGGTTATGCAGTGGGGTCCAGCTGAGGCCACAATGAAGGAACGTGGCACCAAGGGTGGAGACCGGGGGAGATGAATGGGTGGGAAAAGGAGAGGGGGGTGTATGTGAGCAGTGTGCTGTCAATATAAGGTCAAGTCAAATGTGAGTGTGTGTCTCTGGCTACCTAACCGCCCGTCAATCAGTCACTACTCAAAGCATATTATACCTCGGTCAGTAGAGCGTTGCATGGCGATGAACATGACTCCTACTTCAGCAAGGGGGACTTCTTACTGGCTTCAGCGATGGTCAGCAGACCCCCCCCGAGGGGGAATAGAAGTGGTGAATGCAGAATAAAGCATCTCTCATGGTGATTGGATGTCAAATAAATCCTTGCCAATAGTTGAGAAGAGCTGCTGTTGCTAGGTTAGTCCTAGATCTGTATGTCCACTCACCCCCATCCACTGATCTTAGACCAGGGGGTCAGTCTGAAGTTCTAGAAAGGATGAGGGAGAAAGAATTTGCCATCAGAGTAGTAGTGCTGATCTAGGATCAGGTCCATTCTGTCCATATAATACTTGTAGTCATTATGATCTTACCTTTTGCAAATCCTTAGTCTGGATTGTTCTCTTGGGTCAAAGTGGACCCTGTGCATAAATTATATAAATCCATATGTACATGTACTACTGTGTTTCTAATGACAATTGAGATGTACAAACTTCTTCATCTTCTCACCCAGTAGCAGGGGCTGAATGGTGTTGAAGGCACTGGAAGAGTCCAAAAAAAACCCAGGTGAGAGTAGGCCCTCTGCAGAAGGTAGATGATTGCATCATCCACCCCGATGTTGCGCTGATATGCGAACTGCAGGGGGTCCAGTGATGTACACACCAGGGGTCTGAGGTGAGCGAGGACTAATTTCTCTTGCAATGAGATGCAGTGCCTTAGACCGCTGCGCCACTCGGGAGCCTAAAAAATGGGCGGTGACTTAATGTTCCCATGAGTGACAGAACACTGAGCCAATCAGGCGCAACACTCCATATTTTCTGCTTGCTTGCCCCGCCACCACAGAAAGCACTGAGCTAGGCTGAAACACCTGCATTTTGGAGCTGCCTTACTCAAGAAAACAAAAAAGAGACCATGTTTTTATGCGGCTTTATTAACTCAATTATATATATATATTATTTTTTTTACATTGTTTGCAAACTGATATGTGACACGTATAAATGTCAAAATAACATGCAAAACAGGCAAGCCCAAAAAAATTAAAAAGATGTGGGGCTCAAAACAGGTTGCCATGAATGACGGGTCGCTACTGTCGCTTTGTCATTATGGGGTATTGTGTGTAGATTGCTGAGGATTTTTTTTTTGCCATTTAAGAGTAAGGCTGTAACATAACAACATGTGTAAAACGTCAAGGGGTCTCTGGACTGGTGACATCTGAGGTCTGCAAGTCTCCTTAGCAACATTGCTTGGAGTCCCTCCCTCCCCTAGTCAGAGTGGTTCCATTTATCACCTTTAATTTATACAGTACATTGCTAAAAAAAAAAAAATTTATTTTATTTTTTTATTTTTTTTATTTCACCTTTATTTAACCAGGTAGGTCAGTTGAGAACAAGTTCTCATTTGCAACTGCGACCTGTACTGTATTTATAATTAATGTAAGACAATGTAGAAGAGCAACTTTTCTGATATAAGTGAGAAAATAACCACAATTGTACATGGTTATAAAATTAAAAGTGACACTGTGAAACTGCCATGTCCTTTTGGGTTATTATAACAACTAAGGAAGGTCAAATGACAAGCAAGACTGTTTATTTGCTCTGACATTACTCCTCAAGCTGTACAGTGGCGCTATCTTGCCGATTCGACTGCTTTTTGAAACCTATGTATGCTACGACTATGCTATCAGAATAATGACTATGTTACTAATAAAATGTAAAGAAACATTTTACACCTATACCCTTCAATGTCCTGTGTCATGTCCTTAAATTCTTCTCCGCAATGTCTCAGGAACTCCCAGTGTTGCCTCCTGTATCAGGGCGACCTCTTCCTCCTCCAGTCTCCTGATGGCCATTACCTTCTCAAAGGCTTTTTTGTGAGGATGTCAACAGGCACTGAAGCACAAAGTGTTCATAATGTTACTGAGGACACTGTTTGAACTTTTCACAAATTAGACAGCAGTAGTGAATTCACCACTGTTTGCTTAAGCAATCGTTCAAGGTTACCTTGCAGATTTGTTTGCTCAGGTAAGCACTCATATTTCCAACCTTCTTGTTGTTCCAGCCCATGCTGAGGAGAGGGAATGGGTCTAATAAAAAAAACTTAGGCTGGATTCTCAACTGATGCTGAACGGACGCAAGTACAAAATGGTAACGGGTGAAATTCCAACTGCACTGGTTGAAGACGTCACATTTAGAGACAAGTGCAATTTTCAATAAAGCAGAACGCAAACGGTCATCAAATCCAGCCTACATAGCTGACAGTTGGATCCTTTAGCCTCACCAAAAGCCACATACACAAGCACACCCAATCAAACCAGTAAAATGTATTGTGACATATACTGTATTATGACACAATGATTACAATGTACTTATGCCACAATGATTAACTACTAACTAGTGGGATTGAAAATACTTGTATAAAGACTTTGGCATGAAGCACAGGGAGGAAGGGCTTCATCTCTAGCAAGTCCTACAGTTCAGGGCTGACTCTGCAGACTTACTGTAAGTATGGCCAATACTTACACATGAAATCGGTGCTAAAGAAGGTGTCAGTGTTGCCCACTTCCTTCTGCAGCTACAGGGTATACGCATGTGTTTCCCTTCTGAACATGTTGGGGGAGCGGTCCGACCTCCTTTGCAGCTATGAATCCTGCTCCTCCACAGACACCATTTCCAGAGACCTTTGAATGGACACACAAACACCAAGACATGACTCTGCATGGTCCATGTCTTCAACACTGTTATAAAGCCATCAGCGTTTTATCTGTTGCTCCGCTGGCCATTGGAGCTGAGACAACAATACACAAAGATGTTAAAGGTATGACATGCTAGAGCAGGGGTGTCCATTGTTTCGGCCTTGGTGGGCTGAAATGTAATGTCACCAGTGTGCTGTGGGCCAAATAAATACATTTGGGAGGAAGCGAAAGGAAGTAGTGTTGTGGGCCACATCTGGCACCTGAGCCCCACTGAGGCCAGTCCTTTGTATTTAATAATAGTTGTTGGGATAATGTAATTTTAAAAAATGTATTGCCGACATTACATTAAAGATTCTCTTACCGGTAGAAGATGATGTGTGGAACGTTTGTGTGACTACTGCGCCTCTACTGTCCATCTCTCTCCCAAGAATCCTGGAGCCAGTTGCTTTTTTTGTTTCCTTTTTCTTCTTGGCCTTAAAAACTTTTTTGAATACACCTATGGAAGGCATAATTCATTTGGATTGTCATTTGTTGTTGCTTATACGACAGCTACTCTTCAAAGGGTTAAACACAAAAAAGGCCCTGATTAATTAAAAGATTTTCACAATAAAGGTTTCTCAAAAGAGGACAAAGTCTACACATCAAACTGCATTATTTAAATAAATAAAAAATCACTTTACAGGTTCTGGGATGAGCTCCAGAGTATAGGCTTGCCCTTGTCTCAGAAGCTCTTCCAGTTGAACCTCATAGTCTTCCTCTGAAGACGAAGCCATACTATGTGGCTGTTGTGATAGAGGTAGACAGGCATTTATATAACTTGCAGTCTATATCAATCTTTAGGCCCAAACTTTAAACACACTCTTATAAGCTGTCCTTCATGTAACTACCTAACACGATGATGCTTATTTCTGTCATTGCATTGTTGTTGTTGTCATTTGTACTGTTGTAATGCAACTGTTATTAATATAGAATTAGGAAAATAACTTAGATTACAGTAGGATATTTCAGAAAAGGTATCACATTTTGTCACGAGAATTTCTATCTCAATGTTCTAAATGAACTATCACTCTAGCTTTGATTAATTCCCAGAGGTTGTAAGATTCTGGTTAATAAAGAATTAAGCAAAGTCTCAGTCTGCAACAGATCAGTCGTTTATTCAGAGAGCTCTGCCCCTCCCATGAGGAGCCCCTTATTTATACACACACAAGTTTCTGTTATCTCAGTTCACTCCCTTCAAGACATTCTTCAGTTGCTAATGTTTACACCTCGAAGACCAGACCTCCACTCTGATAGATGAGGGTGGTTAACTTTTATGGCTAATCTCCTGCAAGCCCAACAACTACATCCTGACTCATTTACCAAATAGTAACATTCTAAACATTGTCTATGTAATTTCTAATACATCTTACACATTACACAGTTTCAGGGTGAAACATCTTAGTCATTAACATTAAACATACAAATTACTTTATCACATTTATTCATCAATTAAAATGTTACATAAAACAGAATACTAAGGTACATACAATACCAGTCAAAAGTTTGGATACACCTACTCATTAAAGGGTTTTTCTTCATTTTTAATATTTTCTACATTGTAGAATAATAGTGAAGACATCAAAACGATGAAATAACACATATGAAATCACGTAGTAACCAAAAATGTGTTAAGCATATCAAAATATATTTTATATTTGAGATTCTTCAATGTAGCCACCCTTTGCCTCGATGACAGCTTTGCACACTCCATTTTCAGCAAAAAAAAGAGGCTTGCCTGTTTTGCATGTTATTTTGGCATTAATACGTGTCACGTATCAGTTTCCAAACAATGTAAAAAATATATATATAATTGAGTTAATAAAGCTGCATACAAACATGGTCTCTTTTTTCCTTTCTTGAGTAAGGCAGCTCCAAAATGCAGGGGTTTCAGCCTAGCTCAGTGCTTTCTGTGGTGGTGGGGCAGCCAGCGTAAAATATGGAGCGTAGGTGTTGGTAATGTTCTCTAGTTGCCCCATGAGTAGCTCAGTGTTCTGTCACTCGTGGGGACAGTACCTCACCGCCAAGTCTAAGGGTAGAGCTCGAAAATTCAAGCCCCTTGGGTACTGCCATAGAGTTACAATAGAAGTGCCCATCCAAGAAGGCTCAAGGTCATTAGCCACCGATAGAATGATGTCAAATCACGATATATCTACAGTAGCTTTGATTGGACTGATCATGTCAACATCATGCTTTCAAAATCTTAGCTAGCAGTCATCATCATAAATCAAGTCGACAATCTACTGGCAAATCCTTTATAATCCTTGTCATAGGAAGATAAATCTATTTTCCAAGTTTAAAATGAGAAACATTCAACATTGGCCATGCTATGTGCCGCGCTCAAAACAGCTGTTAACTCAGAACTGCGAAAACATGACTTCAGTGAGTTCAAGACAACTGGGAAGTCTGGAATAAACAAGCTCCGACTGGGAAAATACGTTTTGAATGGTCATCCAACTTGGAATTGTAAATCCAGCCTCTTTCTAGAGCTACGACCTGAAGATCAATGACGTCATCATGATTCAACCTTGTTTTTTTCAGAGTTCCCAGTTGTCTTGAAAGCACCATAAATCCAGAGAATGACAGATTTTGATGACAAAATTTGCCCACAAAGGACAGCCCCACCACCTTCCTGTTCAAGTGAGCACAGCACAACAAGGTGAGTCCAAACATATATTGTATGCTGCTATATAAATGATGTAATATGCCAAGGAGATATGTATACTGTAGCTAAGAAAGTAATACTAAGTGTATGTTGTGTAGTAATCTGTTAGTAGCCCATGTGCCTCACCCTTACACTGTAAGAACGGCCCATGTTCTGAATTCTGTCGGTGTACATTTCAAAAGTGCTGAACAAATAGTTATATTGACTACGTCCGTCCTAGCTCGCTCGTAATCGAAATGACGGATTGCCTCTTATCCGCTATTTGTCCCCTTATGCCAGTTTGTACATCTCAATGGTCATTAGAAGCCACATTTGTTTAAACAAGTCAGCCATATCAGCTATGTTTTTTTAAAAGGCAGTAAATGAGGCTGAATGAACTGTTTCGCTGCCAGACGAGGCTTTGCTGATAGCCAGTTGTAGCAGTGGTAAGGTGTTGGGCCCTAACACCGTTATAGTGCAATTAATTTATTGTTTAGTGTTGTGTAGTGGCTTTGCTGGCATGCATCCCACTTTTATAAATGTTTTGCCCCACCAAGATTTACATGCTAAAATTGCCACTGCATACCAAACCGGTCAAAGCATACGGGTGAAAAGGTGCAATTAAGACGTAGGATACTATACGTCTCACAATTTGTGCTATATTTTACGACTTCTATTACATTGGTAGTCTAATGTAATGTAACCTAACATAACGTGACATATCATACTAAATGGTGTGTCTCGGATTTCCGAAAATAATAATTCGAAATGCTCTGAGACCAGGTTGCAACCAATCAATGGGTATTTACAGTACAGTGAAGGCTGCTGAGTGGAAGACGGCTCATAATAACACGAGCTGTATTTGAATGCCCATACTAACATACAGTATGTTACATACATAATGAGTATATACTACATACTATAAGTAAATTTTAGTATACTGTAAACGAACGGTATCGTTTCAGTTGAGCATACTAGAGCTTTGCCTGTCTACCGGAAGTTGATGCTGTTGATATGCAACCTCTTGCTAGCTTGTTAGCATAAACGAATTACAAGCTAAACATTTTACGATTTTGTGTGTGTTTGTAAATTCAATATGGAGTGCCAGAGTGCTCTCTGGGATTTTGTAAATCCAGAGCGTTGTCAGATTGTCTGTTCGTAAATTCAGAGCATTTTGCTCTTGGAGTGTTCAGAGCGCACACTGGACGCTCTGGCCGAGGAGTAGGGTTGATCCGAGTGTTCATGACACAAATGAGAGAGCACGTCACTCTGACCATTTTACTCACCCTGGGCTGTTTTCATTGTAACCAGAGTGTTGGTGACTGTAACTGTGCTCCTGGCAACAATTTAATTACGTTTTTTTTTGTTGATGTTTACTGACACTGGCCATATTCAACGGGTTATTCTGCGCGAGAGTGCTCTGAAATCGGAGTAGATAGCCAGAATTAACAATGTCCATTGAAACGCACAACGACTTTACCACTTAGCTAAGAATGATGTGAGTAATCAAGTCAATAAACGTTGGGTAGTTAGTTAGATAGCAGATAGTTAATATACTGCCTGGCAAGTTCAATGTATTAGTAGCCAACTAATGTTAGGTATCTAGCTAAAATACCGGCGGTACATACTGCTGTAATGCTATGCGGCTCGTAAGGATAGCTTAGCTAACAAATTGTCTTATTTGATTGATCAACATTTTGTTAACATTTGTCATAATTAGTTAAAGCAATGAACTTGTATATTGTCAGACTTTGGCTGCATATTTTCCACAAAACGTTGTGAAGCCACGCCCATATTCTGAAGAATTGCATTATGGGCCCTAAAAGTACGGGAAAAGTCTGCACTGCACGTGTGCTTTGTATTTTGCAGAATTTAGTACGACATCCGGGAACGTTTGGCATACTAACTATATCCATACTATGACAAATAAGCATACTGTATACTAAATTCACGTCACAAATAGTATGGTTAGTGCGGTTAGTATGAGTATTCGAACTCTATGGTTTCCATGTATTTGCTATCATTCCACTTATTCTACTCCAGCCATTACCACGAGCCTTTCCTCCCCAATTAAGGTGCCACCAACCTCCTGTGATACAGTATAATTATTATATTATTTTTTGTGTGTGTATGTACCAATGCATATTGCCCCTTTGATGAATACTGTAGCGACCCTGTACTGTGTAAAGTTCCTGATCGTCCTGCTGTTTTTCCTTGTAGCATGTTCCTGTGTGTTAGCAATAAGTGTTAGCATATTCTCCTGTTTCTGTTCCGTGTGTTTCTACTTGATTGAGTGCGTGTAGTTAGGGCGTGGGCAGTAGCCTAATGCTGCCTGAGTTTAGTTTAGCCTTAATAAAGCGTTGGAAATAACATCTGTGCCTCCGGCTCCTTCTGTACGTCGGACTGAGACGTTACAATACATTACATTACAACTTCCGAGAACATTTTCGTATGGAACATGTCCCTTGTGAGTGACGCCCACGGTCAAGGAGAAGGTGTTTTTATCCTTTCCAGTGGGAGCCAAGGCAACATCAGACGTTTTGTCAATAGGACGGAGGAGGGAAAAGGTAAGAGACACCGTGCATTTTAAATATGGAGATATGCTTTTCTATGGCAATGAATGAGTTGTATAAGTTCACCATACTACAAATACATACAGGCTACTATATTGGTTTGTTTGTAAGCATATCTTATATGAATATAATCACTATAAAGTAATTATTTGTGACAGCTCAATATTATTAATGCCAACAAACAAATAAACTGCTTTTGGACGATGCAATACAATTACAAAAAAGTCGTGCAGATCACTATAGGCTAGAGAGAAGTTTAGGAACTATATGCATGAGCCACAATCAATTGTAGGCTAAGCCTTACAGCGCAATACATACTCGTACAGAGGATATTTGTTTAATTACTGTGACAGAGGTAAATGTGGTTATTATAAGACATTGTTAGCCTATAAATTCATTGTTGGATAAAAATAAATATATAGCCAGTTACCACAGTCTGTGGTGCTGGTTTGAAAACGGGCATACTTTCAGATTGCATACGATTGATTGGGAGACACCCCTTTCCTCTTATTGTCAATACATTAAAGAAATTCACCAACACTGTCACACTCAAATTGGTTAGTAGGTTAATATGTATTTCTAATGTAATTAATTTGAAATATGTATTTCTAATTTAAATTCTACAAGCACTTGAACAGTGGGTGTGTGAACATAGTTTGTCTGTCAACAGGGGCGGACTGGGACCAGAAATCATCTCTGGCATTTCTAACACACTGGCCCATTTCTTTCCTTGAGGCCCCCTTCAACGGACCATTTTTTTCCTCAAGGCCCCCACACCAGCCCATTGTATTCCTTGAGGCCTCCATTTTTAACCAGATCATTTACATTTTAGACAGGCCCACTAAGATAAAAATGGACCAGCCCATTTGGCATTTGCCCAAAATGCTAGATGGCCAGTCCACGTCTGTTTGTCAACATCTAGTCTTGGAAATCCCAGACTTTATGGGCAACGGCACTATGTAGGCATGTATGCAGCACTGTGGAACATTGTTAATGTGGGAGGCAACCCGTCTTCCTAGGAAGACTAGTCAACATCCAGCATTGGGGAACCGTCAGTGCCCTCTACGCCCTCAGAGAGGGCCTAAGGATAGATACTATAATTTGTCATTTAAATCATTAATTTAATCTTTTTTTGTCTTAATTGTAATGATCTTCCTATTGAATTTCTTCCGTTTGTGTTGGAAAAAGAAGGGTTAATATCCAAGAGAAAAACATATCCAATCAGAATTTTTCTTTCGTAGTCTCTAGGTAAAAATAATCTAGATGGGCTCAACGCTCATTGGCTAGGCCCTCAGGCTTTGAATAGAAGGCACCAGCCAATGTCATTAACATTGACTTCAATTTGAGCAGCATTTTGGAATGACAGTACAGTCGTGGCCAAAAGTTTTGAGAATGACACAAGTATTGGTCTCCACAAAGTTTGCTGCTTCAGTGTTCTTAGATCTTTATGTCAGTAGTTACTATGGTACACTGAAGTATAATTACAAGTATTCCATAAGTGTCAAAGGCTTTCATTGACAATGACATTCAGTTTATGCAAAGAGTCAATATTTGCAGTGTTGACCCTTCTTTTTCAAGACCTCTGCAATACGCCCTCAATTAATTTCTGGGCCACATCCTGACTGATGACAGGCCATTCTTGCATAATCAATGCTTGGAGTTTGTCAGAAGTTGTGGGTTTTTGTTTGTCCAGCCGCCTCTTGAGGATCGACCACAAGTTCTCAATGGGATTAAGGTCTGGGGAGTTTCCTGGCCATGGACCCAAAATGTTGATGTTTTGTTCCCCGAGCCACTTAGTTATCACTTTTGCCTTATGGCAAGGTGCTCCATCATGCTGGAAAAGGCATTGGTCGTCACCAAACTGTTCTTGGATGGTTGGGAGAAGTTGCTCTCAGAGGATGTGTGGGCACCATTCTTTATTCATGGCTGTGTTCTTAGTCAAAATTGTGAGTGAGCCCGCCCACTCCCTTGACTGAGAAGCAACCCCACACATGAATGGTCTCAGGATGCTTTACTGTTGGCATGACACAGGACTGATGGTAGCGCTCACCTTGTCTTCTCCGGACAAGATGTTTTCCGGATGGCCCAAACAATCGGAAAGGGGATTCATCAGAGAAAATGACTCTACCCCAGTCCTCAGCAGTCCAATCCCTGTACCTTTTGCAGAATATCAGTCTGTCCCTGATGTTTTTCCTGGAGAGAAGTGGTTTCTTTGCTGCCCTTCTTGACACCAGGCCATCCTCCAAAAGTCTTCGCCTCAGTGTGTGTGCAGATGCACTCACACCTGCCTGCTGCCATTCCTGAGCAAGCTCTGCACTGGTGGTGCCCCGATCCCGCAGCTGAATCAACTATAGGAGACGGTCCTGGCGCCTGCTGGGCTTTCTTGGGCGCCCTGATGCCTTCTTCACAACAATTGAACCTCTCTCCTTGAAGTTCTTGATGATCCGATAAATGGTTGATTTAGATGCTATCTTACCAGCAGCAATATCCATGCCTGTGAAGCCCTTTTTGTGCAAAGCAATGGTGACGGCACGTGTTTCCTTGCAGGTAACCATGGTTGACAGAGGAAGAACAATGATTTCAAGCACCACCCTCCTTTTAAAGCTTACATTCTGTTTTTCTGATTCAATCAGCATGACAGAGTGATCTCCAGCCTTGTCCTCGTCAACACTCTCACCTGTGTTAACGAGACAATCACTGACATGATGGCAGCTGGTCCTTTTGTGGCAGGGCTGAAATGCAGTGGAAATGTTTTTGGGGGATTAAGTTCATTTTCATGGCAAAGAGGGACTTTGCAATTAATTGCAATTCATCTGATCACTCTTCATGACATTCTGGAGTATATGCAAATTGCCATGATCAACACTGAGGCAGCAAATTTTGTGGAGACCAATACTTTTGGCCACGACTGTAGAATCAACCAATCACAAATTGTCTTGTAATAGGTGGGACATTCTATGATGCCTAAAGGCCCTCTAGAGCAGTGGCTCCCAACCTTTTTTCCTTGCAGCCCAAGAAAAGCTGTAGCATGCAGTGGAAAAACCCTGGGGCTTTTTCTTTCAATCGGCTGTTAAATCCCTTGTTTTTGCCGATCAACGCTGCAGCCCCATCAGTGCAGCATGCAAAAATATTCTCGTAGGGCAGATTGTTGGACGAGAGATAAGAGTCCATAGCTATACAAATATCTTGGTTGTTGTTGTTGTGGCTAGATTGGTAGACATAAGAATGTCTTGTTTCAAGTCATCACCGTCAGTATATTGCACATAAACGATGAGCATGGATTCGTCTGTTGTTGTTTCATCCAACTGAATGGCAAAGGGAACTTCTCGTGCAGCTTGTTTTGACAATCTCCAGCCATTTTATCAATTCTGTCTTTGACAGTGTTGTCAGAGAGTGGGACGGTTCTCACTTTATCCACTACCTGTGGGCCACACAGCCTCTAACATTTTCAGGCAGGCGGGTTTGATTAGCTGCTCTCCAATATTGTGCGGCTTTTTAGCCTTGGCAATTAATAGCGAACACTCAAATGACGCCTCCGTGGCTCTGTGTAAATCACTGCCTGCTCTTTCAAATGCTTTTCTGATATCTGTGGATCTTTTTGATAGTGCCAACTGCTTCTTCCTCTTTAAAAAATCCTGACCTTCACCAATTGTTTTGTTTCCTGGTGTCGTTGCATTTTGCTTGGCTTCATGCTGTCATTAGCTAGCTTCTCGCCACAAATGACACATTCTGGCCGACTCCTGTCCTGTCCTTCAATAAAACCAAAATTAAGATAACTCTCGAGATATAGCCTTACTTACTTTTTTGATGATGAGTCATCAGCACTTTTACGTTTCTTAGACATGTTGTTTTATTCATAAAATAGTGAATAGTAAAATAATGAAAAAATGAGCTGCTACACCTTTTGTTTTCGGGGAATTACTGCTTTACCCCGGACCCCAGGTTGGGAACCACTGCTCTAGAGGGCCTAAGTATACGTTACTAATTCAGAGCCAATATCGAGCCTTATCTTGTTTTCTCACGCTTGAGCCTAGCTAGCTGGCTAGCTTTTTGCAGTGAGTGTATGTTACGATGGCGATGGCAACTGCAGAGAGAGTAATCGAGGACGATGTGGTGGCTAAATTGTTAGCATCGCCCTTTTCAAGACTAACTTGTAATGAAAAGTTCAAATCTTGTACAGACCGGGAGACCAACTCCTGTACTGCCTGATTTGGTGCAACGAGGAAAGAGTTTTGAAAGGCATTTTCAAGTTAATAATTATTGTTGCTATCTTGTTCATATCATTTTGAATACAATGTTTAAATTATTATTTCAACTTTAGATCACTGGTTGTGTGGTAAAAACAAAGGTAATGACATTGCAATTGGAAGTACTGGGTACATGACATTTCGTGGTGCATTTTTTTTATTGTTGCATGCTGGAGAACATTGAATACAACTTTTTTCTCTCTGACAGCATATACTGTACGTGGTCTTGAAACAATGTAGGTAGTTGTGTGGTTGAATTTATTCCGACACTATTTGAGTGACTGTTTGTTTTGGCAAATGTTTCTTAGAAACAAAGCAACTGTATTTTCTTCTAACGTGGTTCCTGCTATCGATATTTGCAACCATGCCTTGTTATGCAAATTAAAACCCAACTATAAGCACCTTTCTGAAATTGTTGTATGGTATTGGCATTGTTAAGTAAATTTGAGAAATTGCTCATCCACTTTGCAAAGCATGTCTGGATGAATGTTCAGAACTGTTGGCTTGTTCCACTTATTTTCACCAGACATGACACCATTTGATGAGTTGCCACCCTATTGCCTTGCATTTCCATTACTGCAGTCCTATGATGCAATTGAGAAAATTGAATGCATATGCCAAGCTACTACCTAATACTGATTTTACACTTGATCTCATTTGAGTTGGAATTTCATTGTCACACCCCTGCCTAAGGACGCAAAGGTTGAAATTATTTGAATCAATGGTACACTTCTACATCATAGCGATAGATAATCGATTATTTTAAATGGTTTACATTTTCAATGATCATTTCAAAATGTCATTATGATAGTACCATTCTGAATTAATGAAGATCTTGTGTTTTTATGGACAAATATGAATGACCGAAGCATATTCATTTATTTAAAATGGAATACTATTTCCTCAGTAATGACTGTCTGTCATCTTATGCTTGTCATGCTGTAGGGCAGTTGTAGTTCTGCAGGCATATTTTTGGGCAAGCAACTGCAACTGAGTTTTTCCACTTTAGTAGTGAAACAGTCATTAAAATGATTAGCAATATCGAAATGTTTTTTATTTTCAATGGTCATTTCAAAGATGACCCATAAAATGACCCATAAACTTCAATGAATGATGGAGATTAATTGGGTTTTCTGCCCATTATATAATTTATGGTACTCCAAAGTATTTTTGCAATGTGTGTTAAGTCATTTTATCTTGGTTTGGTAATATGATTTCTTATTTTTGTTAAATTCAGTCACAAAATTTCTCAATTCACAGTATGTTAACCAATCAGTCTTGTTTTTTCTCATTACAGAGCAACAAGGATGAGAAGGTCTTCTTGTTTGATTGAGGCGACAGCTTTACTTGTGATAGGCATTCTGTGCTTGGTCATACTTTTTAGTAAAGAGGGCATTCCTCCTGATGAACCCTCTAACCATGTCCAGAAAAACAGAATGGAATCAACCTATCAAAAGAGACCTCAGAAACCAACCAGTGAGAGCGCAGGTGTTTTCATCTGGGGCTATTGTGAACGGAATGAGTCTGCGGCCAATGTCTCAGGGTTTTCCTCTCTGCCTGGTCACATTCAAGACTTCCTCTTCTATTGTCACTGCCGCAACTTCCCAATGCTGCTGGATGTACCTGATAAATGTGGAGACCCTCACAAGTCTACTGACGTCTTCCTTCTGCTTGTCATAAAAAGCTCACCTGTGAATTACAACCGCCGTGAGGTACTACGGAAAACCTGGGCCAAGGAAAGACTGCAAAATGGAGTGTGGATCCGCAGAATTTTTCTCTCTGGAACAACAGGCACAGGCTTTGAGAAGCGCAAGCTAAACAAGCTTTTACGTCTGGAGAACCAACAGTATAATGATATCTTGCAGTGGGACTTCAACGACTCCTTCTTCAACCTTACCCTGAAGCAAATCGTGTTCTTAGAATGGATGGACAAGAACTGCCGCCAGGCCAGATTTCTCTTCAATGGTGATGATGATATCTTCGCCAACACAGATAACATGGTGGACTTCCTTCAGAGCCAGAAAAACATAGATGGTGACAAGCACCTTTTTGCGGGCTATCTAATCCGCTATGTAGGACCCATTAGAGAGTCAGGGAGCAAATACTATGTCCCAGTCCAGGTTCAAGAGTCAGACTCATATCCCCCTTACTGTGGTGGAGGGGGCTTCCTGCTCTCTAGATACACAGCTAGAGTCATTTACAAAATGTCCCATACCATTCCCATTTTTCCAATTGATGATGTCTACATGGGAATGTGTCTGGAAAAGGCTGGTCTTAGTCCAGAGTCCCATTTTGGTGTCAAGACTGCTGGACTTCAAGTCCCCTCCCAAAAAGAGGACGCTTACGACCCATGTTATTACAGGGAAATAATTTTAGTACACAGATTTCTGCCCCATCAGATATATATTATGTGGCATGAAATACATGAACCTAACTTGAAATGTAGGAATTTGCAAGGTTCACTATAACCCTTGAAACCAGTTGCCTGCTCACGTTTCTTTTTCCAGTATTTTTTGCCAAGCAAATACTGAGGTGTGATCTCTCAAAGCCGGTTCCTGCTGTATTCCTGCAGATGTTTGGACAATGTCGGATCTATTGACATATGCCAGGTTACTGTGAAATTCGACAGCTGGCATTGTTATTCATGTAAATGATTGACAACACATTATTGATTTATAATTTCCCGCAAAAAATGGGTAGACATGTACAGTGGGGAGAACAAGTATTTGATACACTGCCGATTTTGCAGGTTTTCCTTCTTACAAAGCATGTAGAGGTCTGTCATTTTTATCATAGGTACACTTCAACTGTGAGAGACGGAATCTAAAACAAAAATCCAGAAAATCACATTGTATGATTTTTAAATAATTAATTTGCATTTTATTGCATGACATAAGTATTTGATCACCTACCAACCAGTAAGAATTCCGGCTATCACAGACCTGTTAGTTTTTCTTTAAGAAGCCCTCCTGTTCTCCACTCGTTACCTGTATAAAAGACACCTGTCCACACACTCAATCAAACAGACTCCAACCTCTCCACAATGGCCAAGACCAGAGAGCTGTGTAAGGACATCAGGGATAAAATTGTAGACCTGCACAAGGCTGGGATGGGCTACAGGACAATAGGCAAGCAGCTTGGTGAGAAGGCAACAACTGTTGGCGCAATTATTAGAAAATGGAAGAAGTTCAAGATGACGGTCAATCTCCCTCGGTCTGGGGCACCATGCAAGATCTTACCTCGTGGGGCATCAATGATCATGAGGAAGGTGAGGGATCAGCCCAGAAAATCTTTGGAGGGAGCTGAAAGTCCGTATTGCCCAGCGACAGCCCCGAAACCTGAAGGATCTGGAGAAGGTCTGTATGGAGGAGTGGGCCAAAATCCCTGCTGCAGTGTGTGCAAACCTGGTCAAGAACTACAGGAAACGTATGATCTCTGTAATTGCAAACAAAGGTTTCTGTACCAAATATTAAGTTCTGCTTTTCTGATGTATCAAATACTTATGTCATGCAATAAAATGCAAATTAATTATTTAAAAATCATACAATGTGATTTTCTGGATTTTTGTTTTAGATTCTGTCACTCACAGTTGAAGAGTACCTATGATAAAAATTACAGACTTCTACATGCTTTGTAAGTGGGAAAACCTGCAAAATCGGCAGTGTATCAAATACTTGTTCTCCCCACTGTATACCTGTCACTATGCATCACTTTTATCAATTCACGTCCATTTTGTTTAGCCATTGTTTCACTCTTTCTTTACATTGCTGTATTTTTTTTTTAACCTTTTATCTGAACACTTTGCCAAGTGTAAACCACAATGCCTCAGGAAGACTCCACCACCCAAAATCTGAAGATCAGATAGGAAACTGTTGTGGTTGACTGCAAAATAACCATATGTTAGACAGGGCATTCTTTGTCTTTAGGCATTCTCTGTTTGTTCTTTGTAAATGTTTTCTTGAAAATGTTATCTTTTAAAATGAATATTCAGAGGATGAATAGCTGTGTGTCTTTCTGTGAATCTAATGCTGACTGCATGTTTATAGAATATAGTTTTCTATCCATTTGTGTAACAATGTTGTTGCAAATTGGTGTGTGATTTATTCCAGGACTATCCAATACATTTATAATGCATTTCAGTCACGTACTGATGCAAATAGCTTATAAATTGTTACACCTTTCCTATGTTCAAGTCATTTGACATCTTTGCTTATTAGCCTTATAAACATAGAAACAATGTTTACAAATGCCATTATTGTTTCTGTAACATTATACGATATATAAAGCACTATTGTTTGTTAGTGTCATTTCGGTCATTTGTGTGGAATTAAAAAAGGTTTGTCTAATGTCTCCAGTCATGTAATGTGACATGGTGAGGTTGGACCCAGGTGCAGAGAAGAGACCAGACGAGGAATCAGTGGTTAAAGATAAACATAATACTTTATTGAGAAACGGTAACAAAGGATCACAGTAACACAGGGAAAACAACCAACACTAAGTCTCGAAAACTCACTCGAGACAAAGGCACACGGAAAACAATTCAAGCTCCTGCAAAGAAAACACACCTCTCTTAACAGGGAAATCATAATGAGTAAATAGGACACACCTGAGCCTCGTTAATGTCTCTAGGACGCTCTCTGCTGCACTCTGGTGACAGGTGAAACCATGACATTTAAAACTACGTACAATTGTATGAAATCATTTTATTAAAAGGCCATTCTTTCCGGGAGCCGCAAATAATAGATGCATGCAAAGGTGATTTTTTTTGGGGGAGGGTTCCAGGTTCCCACTTCATTGCTATCGCAATCTAACCATGTCAGAATCAGATCAGTTATTCAAAGAAGGAAGGCACAGTGGCATTGATAATGTTTTGAAAATATGATAATTATTCAATGCCAGTGAGTTACCACTGAACATGTATCTAACTTAAATATTTTCCCCATGTTCATTTTCTAATTGGTTTATTTGAATGGATTAGGGACATATACAAATTAACATTTGAAACAGGTATGCATCATAGTACACAACGCAAGTTTTCAACGCTACTTGTGATACAATTAGCTGATTTTCCATGGCCACCCATGACTGGTTCTTGGTCCCCCTATGCATTCATAATACCCTGATGGTCATAGATCCAAGATGGCGTAATCAGTGCAGACGTGTTTTTTTGTTGTTGTCCCGTCTAAATAGTTTGTAGTAGTTTGTAATTTGTCTTTACATACATTTTTATTTTGTTCCCGATTTACCCCTCCTGCAAGCCACCTTACCCAACGTGATACGGATCAAATATCAAATATCGGATCAAATATCCGTACTTTTTCCACTATCTAACTGAACCGCAGTCAAAAGTTAGCCTGCTAGCTAGCTTGCTAACCAGCCATCGCTAACCACTGCTAGCGGTCATCACCTCCGCTCTAGCTGTTGAGCCAGCTTTCAATTCGGACAATATTGCCAGTCTGCTCAGCGCGCTACCAACCCAGCGCTTAGACGGCGCTTACCGGACTGCGTTCCCTTCCACTTCACCGGATTTCCACTGAAAGTACCGGACCACCACACCGGATCATCACAGCTAGCTAGCTGCATTCGACTGACCGACGTCTATAGCTAAGCTCCATTGTCTACATGCTACCAAGGCTAGCGTGAGCTAGGCCCATCTCCCGGACATCCGACGTGTGCTAGCTACTCTCCCGGGCTCCAGTACCTTTATCAACCTACCTGGACCTTCTACTGTCGACACGGAACCCCACCGAGCCACCGTGACTGGTCTGCCGACGTAATTGTCCGACGTGGTCTCAACAGGGTTCTCCTCTGCTACGTCGCTGAAGATACATCTGCTAGCTCCGGACTGCTAACACTCTGAACGCCGTGCCATAGAACTGATTCCCCGGCTCACCACTTTGCTTTTTCATCGGATCCTACGCTTGTTCAGCTCCACAGCTGATGCCTGCAGGACTGTTTGGTTATATGGTATTTATTTCTGTTTAACTACCAGGCCTCAGGTCCTGTGTGTAGTACATCACTTTTTCTAACTGACCCTCTTTGTCCATTCACCTCCATTACCCGTCGTTGTCTTAGCTCTCTTAATTAACTATCTTTTATTTTTATTAATTTTTTGCCCTCTTCTTATTTCAATATGCCTTGTCTTTTGTTGTTTAGGTTAGCTATTATTGTTTTATTTCACTGTAGAGCCCCCAGTCCTGCTCAACATGCCTCTGATAGCTCCTTTGTCCCTCCCCCCACACATGCGGAGACCTCATCTGGCTTAACTGGTGTCTCCAGAGATGCAACCTCTCTCTTCATTACCCAACGCCTAGGTTTACCTCCACTGAACTCACATCCTACCATACCCTTGTCTGTACATTATGCCCTTAACCTATTCCACCACGCCCAGAAATCTGCTCCTTTTATTTTATGTAGCCAACGTACTAGACGTCCAGTTCTGAAAGCCCTCAGCCGAATATTGATTCTATTACTCCTCTGTTCCTCTGGTGATGTAGAGGTAAACCCAGGTCCTATAACCCCCAGTACTACACCTATTCCCCAGGCGCTCTCATTTGTTGATTTCTGTAACCGTAAAAGCCTCGGTTTCATGCATGTTAACATTAGAAGCCTCCTCCCTAAGTTTGACTTATTCACTGCTTTAGCACACTCCGCCAACCCGGATGTTCTAGCTGTGTCTGAGTCCTGGCTTAGGAAGGCCACCAAAAATTCGGAAATTTCCATCCCCAACTACAACATTTCCCGTCAAGATAGAACTGCCAAAGGTGGCGGAGTTGCAATCTACTGCAGAGATAACCTGCAGAGTTCTGTCATACTGTCCAGGTCTGTGCCCAAACAGTTTGAGCTTCTACTCTTAAAAATCCACCTTTCCAGAAATAAGTCTCTCACTGTTGCCGCCTGTTACAGACCCCCCTCAGCCCCCAGCTGTGCCCTGGACTCCATATGTGAATTGATTGCCCCACATCTATCTTCAGAGTTTGTACTGTTAGGTGACTTAAACTGGGATATGCTTAACACCTCGGCTGTACTTCAATCTAAGATTGATGCCCTCAATCTCACGCAAATTATCAAGGAACCCACCAGGTACAACCCAAAATCCGTAAACATGGGTACCATTATTGATATCATTCTGACTAACTTGCCCTCCAAATACACCTCCTCTGTTTTCAACCAGGATCTCAGCGATCACTGCCTCATCGCCTGCGTTCGCAATGGGTCAGCGGTCAAACGACCACCCCTTATCACTGTCAAACGCTCCCTAACACACTTTTGTGAGCAGGCCTTTCTATTTGATCTGGCCCAGGTATCCTGGAAGGATATTGACCTCATCCCGTCAATAGAGGATGCCTGGTTGTTCTTTAAAAGTGCTTTCCTCTCCATCCTAAATAAGCATGCCCCTTTCAAAAAACGTAGAACTAAGAATAGATATAGCCCGTGGTTCACCCCAGACTTGACTGCACTAGACCAACACAAAAACATCCTGTGGCGCACTGCATTAGCATCGAACAGCCCCCGCGATATGCAGCTATTCAGGGAAGTCAGGAACAAGTACACACAGTCAGTTAGAAAAGCAAAGGCCAGCTTTTTCAAACAGAAATTTGCTTCCTGTAGTACTAACTCCAAAAAGTTCTGGGACACTGTTAAATCCATGGAGAATAAGAGCACCTCCTCCCAGTTGCCCACTGCATTGAGGCTCGGAAACACTGTTACCAACGATAAATCCACGATTATCGAAAATTTCAATAAGCATTTTGCTACGGCTGGCCATGCTTTCCACCTGGCTACCCCTACCCCGGCCAACAGCTCTGCACCCTCGGCAGCTACTTGCCCAAGCCCCCCCCGCTTCTCCTTCACCCAAATCCAGACGGCTGATGTTCTGAAAGAGCTGCTAAGTCTGGACCCCTACAAATCTGCTGGGCTAGATAATCTGGACCCTCTCTTTCTGAAATTATCAGCCAAAATTGTTGCAACACCTATCACTAGCCTGTTCAACCTCTCTTTCGTATCGTCTGAGATCCCTAGAGATTGGAAGGCTGCCGCGGTCATCCCCCTCTTCAAAGGAGGAGACACTCTAGACCCAAACTGTTATAGACCAATATCCATCCTGCCCTGCCTTTCTAAAGTTTTCGAAAGCCAAGTTAACAAACAGATAACTGACCACTTCGAATCCCACCGTACCTTCTCTGCTATGCAATCTGGTTTCCGAGCTGGTCATGGGTGCACCTCAGCTACGCTCAAGGTACTGAACGACATCATTACCGCCATCGATAAAAGACAGTACTGTGCAGCCGTTTTCATCGACCTGGCCAAGGCTTTCGACTCTGTCAATCACCGCATTCTTATTGACAGACTCAATAGCCTTGGTTTCTCAAGTGACTGCCTTGCCTGGTTCTCTAACTACTTTGCAGACAGAGTTCAGTGTGTCAAATCGGAGGGCCTATTGTCCGATCCTCTGGCAGTCTCTATGGGGGTGCCACAGGGTTCAATTCTTGGGCCAACCCTTTTCTCTATATACATCAACGATGTCGCTCTCGCTGCTGGTGACTCTCTGATCCATCTCTATGCAGATGACACCATTCTGTATACATCTGGCCCCTCTTTGGATACTGTGTTTACTAACCTTCAATCAAGCTTCAATGCCATACAACACTCCTTCCGTGGCCTCCAACTGCTCTTAAACGCTAGTAAAACTAAGTGCATGCTTTTCTATCGTACGCTGCCAGCACCCGCCCACCGGACTATCATCACTACTCTCGACGGATCCGAATTAGAATACGTGGACACCTACAAATACCTAGGCATCTGGTTAGACTATAAACTCAACTTCCAGACTCACATCAACCATCTCCAATCCAAAATTAAATCCAGAATTGGCTTCCTATTTCGCAACAGAGCCTCCTTCACTCATGCTGCCAAACATGCCCTTGTAAAACTGACTATCCTACCGATCCTTGATTTTGGCGATGTCATTTACAAACTAGCCTCCAACACTCTACTTAGCAAATTGGATGTAGTCTATCACAGTGCCATCCGTTTTGTCACCAAAGCCCCATACACTACCCATCACTGCGACCTGTATGCTCTCGTTGGCTGGCCTTCATTATATATTCGTCGCCAAACCCACTGGCTCCAGGTCATCTACAAGTCTTTGTTAGGTAAATCCCCGCCCTATCTCAGCTCACTGGTCACTATAGCAACACCCACCCGTAGCATGCGCTCCAGCAGGTTTATCTCTCTGGTCACCCCCAAAGCCAACACCTCCTTTGGCCGCCATTCCTTCCAGTTCGCTGCTGCCAATGACTGGAACGAATTGCAAAAATCATTGAAGCTAGAGGTTCCTATCTCCCTCAATAACTTTAAGCATCAGTTGTCAAAGCTGCTTATCGATCACTGCACCTGTATATAGCCCTTCTGTATATAGCCCACACTACTACCTCATCCCTATATTTATTTTTGTTTATTTCACTAATCTTGCACTCCAGTATCTCTATTTGCACATCAAAATTTGCACATCCTTCATTCCTGTGTTAATGATGATAATTCTGTAATTTATTTTACCACTATAGTCTATTTATTGTCCTACCTCCTAACCTTACTGCATTTTTGCACTACATTTTGCACTCTGTATATAGATTTTCTATTGTTTTTTTTTTTTTTGACTGTTTGTTTAATGTGTAACTCTGTGTTGTTTTTGTCGCACTGCTTTGCTTTGTCTTGGCCAGGTCGCAGTTGCAAATGAGAACTTGTTCTCAACTGACCTACCTGGTTAAATAAAGGTGAAATAAAAATAAAATAAAAATAGTGCTCTCCAAGGGTCCAAGAACTCATTCAACAGGTTTTCTGTTAATTAAATCTTCAGCTACAGATGTAGGATCTTCATTTGAGCCAGTTTGCTAAAGCTATGTTTTGTAACATTTTAGCAAGGCCTTTTGAATATTGGTTTAATATAACTTGTCTCTTGGTTTAATACCAGAGCATGTCATCATTGGCTGGATGAAATTGATGTTTTCTTTAAGGATGAATTATGTCAGCATGCACTGTAGGTGACATCATATCTTTCTGCTTCCACCGCGAGCTGCAATGTTGACATATTCAAGGAAGAGGCATTTTCCAGTATAAGGAGTACCCTGCCCATCAAGTCATTCCTGATGAGTCATAGGTTTCTCCTGCTGCGAATGTTTTTGCTGGCACTCCCCTTACACAATTTACCACCCTGTAAAGAAGTGGGTCTTTTTAAAGCTTTGTGTGCTAACAAGTGAGATGTATCGGCTTAAGCACACATCCTGGTTTGGTGACATTGAAAAATTGCTACACAAGGTGATAATGTGTTGTATCGCGACACTGGGGTAGAGTTCAAAATTGATTTTGAATAAATAAATACAATAAACAAAAAGTACTTGTGTACAGTATGTTCATATTTTGTTTTGGGAAAGTTGGCAGCAAAGAGCAATGTTCCGCCTGTTGTCAACGTTCAGGTTTCCAATCAGATTGCTCCGAATCTGCGATTTGGTCAAGACCTCATACATCTCGTCACACTAAACCCACAAAATAGTTTTGACATTGCTGTTAACAACCTGGAAAAACAGCCCACTGCCAATTATTACAATTATTACAATTATTACCTGAAGAACTGTGTACCTCTCTAATACCTAACCATTCATGTTTGTTCAAGACAAGGAAAACATTTTCACTCTACCTGGAGTTAACTCTGCAAATAGCACTGCTGGGTGATTTATAAAGTCATAGTCAATTGATCCATAATATAATAATACTTTTAGCAAAAATGTTGATCTTTAATTTACAATCTGTATAAACTATGGGAATAGAAAGGTTCAGAGCTTTTGTGAAACATCACAGCACAGTTGAAAAAAAAGTTAACTCGTAAAATATACTGTGTCCGTAAAATGTATATACAGTGCCTTTGGAAAGTATTCAGACCCCTTGACTTTTCCCACATGTTGTTACGTTACAATCTTATTCTAAAATGTATTACATAAATACAAATCCTCAGCAATCTACACAATCTACACATAATAACAAAGCGAAAACAGATTTTTAGAAATGATTGCTAATTTATAAAAATTAAAAAATATGTATTTACATAAGTATTCAGACCCTTTGCTATGAGACTCAAAATTGAGCTCAGCTGCATCCTGTTTCCATTGATAATCCTACAAATTGATTGGAGTCCACCTGTGGTAAATTCAATTGATTGGACATGATTTGGAAAGGCACACTCCTGTCTATATAAGGTCCCACAGTTGACAGTGCATGTCAGAGCAAAAACAAACCATGAGGTTGAAGAAATTGTCCATAGAGCTCAGAGACAGGATTTCTGCAGCATTGAAGGTCTCCAAGAACACAGTGGCCTTCATCACCAATCAGCCCTTTATGGTAGAGTGACCAGTCGGAAGCCACTCCTCAGTAAAAGGCTCATGACAGCCTGCTTGGAGTTTGTCAAAAGGCATCTAAAGACTCTCAGACCATGAGAAATAAGATTATCTGGTCTGATGAAACCAAGATTGAACTCTTTGGCCTGAATACCAGGCGTCATGTCTGGAGGAAACCTGGCACCATCCCTACGGTGAAGCATGGTGGTGGCAGCATCATGCTGTCTGGATGTTTTTCAGCGGCAGGGACTGGGAGACTAGTCAGGATCGCGGGAAAGATGAACGGAGCAAAGTACAGAGAGATCCTTAACGAAAACCTGCTCCAGAGCACTCAAGACTTCAGACTGGGGCAAAGGTTCACCTTCCAACAGGACAACGACCCTAAGCACAGAGCAAAGAAAATGCAGGAATGGCTTCGGGACAAGTCTCTGAATGTCCTTGAGTGGCCCAGCCAGAGACCAGACTTGAACCAGATCGAACATCTCTGGAGAGACCTGAAAATAGCTGTGCAGCAATGCTCCCCTTACAACCTGATAGAGCTTGAGAGGATCTGCAGAGAAGAATGGGAGAAACTCCCCAAATCAGGGGTGCCAAGCTTGTAGCGTCATACCTAAGAAGACTTGATGCTGTAATCGCTGCCAAAGGTGCTTCAACAAAGTACTGAGTAAATGGTCTGAATACTTATGTAAATGTAATATTTTAGTTTTTATTTATTTATACATTTGAAAAATGCCTAAAACCTGTTTTTGCTTTGTCATTATGGGGCATTGTGTGTAGATTGATGAGGAATTTTAAAAAATATATATATTTTAGAATAAGGCTGTAACGTAACAAAATGTGGAGAAAGTAAAGCGGTCTGAATACTTTCCGAAGGAACTGTAGGTTCATAACGTTTGTGAAACATCACAAAACAGTTGAAAAATATATGACAAATAGAAATCAAAACTGGTCTTCAGAGATAGATGGGAGGGGTTGAGTGTAGCTGGAAGTAGAAGCCTCAGTGTTATTGTCCATTAGTTTACTCCAATTAGGGTAGGGGTTAGGGGAAAATAACCAAATAAAATATATTTAATATATATATATATATTTAAAATAAAAATATGTATTTATAAAAAAAATATATAAGGGGGATTGGAAATTATGCAGACAATTACATTGATAGAAGCCACAATCTATATGCAATATTAAAACTGATCCCAAAAAATAAAAAAATAATTGTTGTGTATGGCCTGATCAACCTACCTGAAGACATGGAGAACGACATGGTATGGTCTATTGGCGTTGAGTTTTTCCCTTTTGTTTAAGAAGTACCTGGGTTGAACCTAAACATGGACTTTCTGTAATTCAGCTTTAGGAAAAGGAAAGTGAAATGAGACTCAAACTACTCGATTCCACTACAATTCATTGCATTTCCAGAGTTGGAGCTCTTCTACTTTTTAAGTTATGACCATTTTATGCAGATCCATTGTTATATTATGCATTGTAGCCAATCACAGCCCTCCTTTAATCGGTGTCCCATATATGGGACGGTTGCTGCTCAATATGCAATATGTGACTAGAATGGTGTTGTAAACAACAGCCAGCTTTCGGGGACATAGACATGCCTTATATGGACAGACTGTGGGCAAGTGACTTTTGAGTCAGACAGGAAACATTTACATCTATGAAGATACGAACTGATTTAAAAAAAAACGGTTAATTACCTGTTACAAGCAGAGCCGGCCCAAGGCATAAGCGAACTAAGCGGCTGCTTAGGGCCCCCGTGGCCACCAGGAGGCCCCCAAGAGCACATGAAATGACAACTTGAATTTATAAAATATATTATGTAAATTGTAATTATACAAAAACACAATATTAAATGCAATATTATGTTAACGAGCTGGCAAGCTAATACTACTGGTTTAATCAATTCCCGTGGGGGGCTGCCTCCGACAGCAGCCAATACAGCAACCAGTCGTTTTATTCGAGAACTATCAGCAGAAATCTTAGATACGAATTACACAGTGCGACGCCGCCTGACAAGCAATGTCACAAAAAAGGACATATTCCTCTGGTGCAGAGAAAAGGAAAAAGACAAAAAGCAGCAAGATAAAGGCATGTTTGCATGACTAATTACAGTATTTTACCATAAACATTCATTGACTGTCTAGATAAAGTCGTCAAACAAGCCTTTGGTTCAGTCAATGTATATTCAGCTAACGTTAGCTAGCTAGTTATCATTTTAATCTAATATTAGCTAACAAAATATAACAGTAGCAAGGTTCACCTTGCTAGTTATGTTGTTAAAATAACAGTCTGTTCCTTCAACTGTGTACTCTTGTGAAACTTCCCTAGGAGCACTGTTGAAATATCTTGGAGGTGGGGCACAACCTAAGCCACCTGCCCCAAGTACCAGTGCTACAGTGGATGATGATGCAGCAGGTGAGTTTTCAACAATCCCAGATCAATATATTTATATAGATAAATCATGCCTTTTGTTGGATCTTTTTTTATTTTTGACAGACAGTTGCATTAGCTTCTAATATGACTTCTAACATGGCTAGCTTTTATTATTATAATAATAATTATTATAGTAATAATTATTATATGCGAGGAGCACTTATCAGCACCTTGTCACGACTTCAGCCGAAGTTGCTCCCTCCCCTGGGGCGAGCGGCCGGAATAGGTCGACGTCGCCCGAGTACTAGCCACCACCGATCCACTACTCAGTGTCCGTTTTATCCTGTTCTCCATTTTGTCACTAATTGTTGGTGCGTCTTATTCCCTCTGCTCCCCCCGGGTCTCTGTCGGTGATTGTCTTTATTGTGAGTGTGTGTTATGAGCGGAGTTCCACTGTGTTGCGATATATTTGAGTGTGTCAGTAAAGTATCATTTTTCCCGCTACCCTCCTGCCTCCCTGCGCTTGTTTCCACTACGCCTGCCTTTCGCGCAGGGACACATCACACACCTGCATCCACTGATCCTACTGTTCCTTCCATGTCTGTTTCAACCTCAACAGATGTGGCAGCTAAATTAATAGCACAGCAGCCTTTGTATTTGCTCAGTTTACTGTAAAATATTCTGAGATTAATATTTCTAATTATAATTATTAAATGTAATTTCCTTATAGGTTCTTCTACTTCTGTGGTCATTGGGATCGATGTCCCAAATACTCCCTTAGCAACTTCCAGCCCAAACTATGGATCAGCAGCTCCTCCAGTAGACCCAGCTGAGTGGTCATCTATCCTGTCCGACTCAGAAAGGACTGATCTGGTAAGCAGAGGTCCACTGCCTATAAAGGAAAACTTCACATTCGCCCAAAAACCTGATACACCTACAGACAATTAATAGCGAAGCTGGCTCACTTACCACTACACCTACAGACAATATCGAAGCTGGCTCACTTATTCAAAAAGAAACAATGCAGTCTACTGCTTCTGCTGCAAATTGTTCTCCAGGAAGTCCACAAAACTGGCAACAGAGGGACAACAGGATTGGGTCAATATAGGTGCACTACTGAAACAGCATGAAAATAGCCTTGATCATTGCAACAACATGGTGAAATGGAAGGATTTTGCACTCCGTCTTTCAAAGGGGAAAACTATCGATGAGACAGAAATGGCCCTCTTGGAGGCAGAAAAGAATCGCTGGAGAGATGTTCTCACAAGCTTAATTAGTATTCAGTCCTTGGCAGAAAGGAATCTGGCACTCAGGGGATCTGTTGATACATTACATCAGGACAACAAAATAACTAAAAGAAGTGGAACTGATAGCTAAATTTGATTCTGTTTTGAAAGATCACGTGAGACGAATCGACAGTGGAGCACAGCATATCACGTACTTGGGGAAAACAATCCAAAATGAGCTGATACGCTGTGTCAGTGACAAAATACTTGACAAAATGGTGGCAGAAATTAAAGATTCGAAATATTATGCCATAATATTGGATTGCACTCCAGATGTTAGTCACCAAGAACAGATGTCTGTTGTCATGCGCACTGTAAGTCTTGGCAAAACACCAGAGATAAAAGGAACACTTCTTGGGATTTCTCATAGCTCCTTAATCTACTGGTCTAGGCTTGTCTACACTAATTCTTAACAGGCTTGAAGAATTGAACGTCCATTTCCAGGACTGTAGGGGACTATCGTATGACAATGGTGCAAACATGAAGGGCAAAAATAAAGGTGTGCAGGTTAGGCTGTTAGCAAAAAATCCACATGGTTTTTATGTGCCTTGTGGAGCACATACCTTAAATCTAATGATTTCAGATGCTGCTAAAGCGTCCAGGGATGCCACTTGTTTTTTCTCTTCTCAGGTTCTCCTCAAAGGTGGGCCATCTTGCAGAAGAATGTGGACGTCACACTCAAGTCCTGGAGTGAAACGCGATGGGAGAGCCGGGTTAACAGTATTGAACCTTTACGCTTCCAAGCAGGCAAGGTGAGAGAAGCTTTGTTAGAAGTCAGGGAACATGCTAATGACTCTATAGTGAAAGTTGAGGCCCACCCTCTTGCTGAAGAAATTGGATCATTTAGATTTCAAATTTGCTGTGTGGTCTGGTATGACATTCTCTCCAGAATTAACACCACAAGCAAGCTCCTTCAATCAACCAACGTGCAGCTTGATGTCGCGGTGGGCCTCATTAAGAAAAACTACGAACATTTAGTCAGTTATAGGACAACTGGTTTTAAGGATGCGCAGGTCTCAGCAAAAGAAGTGTGAACAAATGGACACTGAGGCAGTGCTGAAGAAGAAAAGGCTGCGGTCCACCAAAAGGCACTTTGCCTACGAGGCAGCGGATGAGCCACTAGATGATGCAATGAAGTGACTGGAAGTATCATTTTTTAATGCTGTGGTAGACTGTAGCATCCAGTCTTTGGAGGACCGCTTTCAGTCTCTGGGGGAAGTTAGAGACAACTTTGGCGTGCTTCTCAGCTTTAGCCAGCTTGATGCACAGACACGGAGGGACCAGTGTAAGCTTCTTGGAGACAAACTCACCAGTGGAGAAGAGGCTGATGTTGACAGGAGTGCACTTGCTACAGAGATGGAGAGCCTTCCAGAACTCCCCCAAGCAAAGATGACCACATTTGAGCTTCTTACTTACCTCTCTCAAAATGAGATCTGTGAGTGGTACCCAAATCTCTGTGTAACTCTCCGGACAGCCTGCACTCTCCCTGTGACTGTTGCGTCTGCAGAGCGGAGCTTTTCTAAACTCAAATTGATCAAACACTACTTGAGATCTTCCACGGCTCAAGACAGACTGAGTGGACTAATTAGTATCAATAACAAAATTGGCCGCCAGATCTCTTATAGATCTGGAAACACAAATTCTAAGGAAAAAGTGCAATATTGAGGTAGTTTGTATTACATTTGTCTAAATTGTTTAATTTTTAATTGTTTGTTGCATTCTTTTCCTAACCTTTTGCACATCTGTAAATAGTTGTATTCTTGAACCATTATTGTTATCTTGTTACAGGTTCCTATGTTCAATTCATGCCATTAAGTATCCGTTTAATTTATATAATATTGTCTGTTTTTTACATTTTCATTCATTTTTTATATAAGAAGATACTGTTTACATTTTATTTCATCTGTAGTTGTTATTCAGCTTTATATTTTATTCTTAAACCATTGTTGTTATATTGTTACAGGACCATCTGTTCATTTTATGTCATTATTTAAATATTGTCTTTTTTTTTTACATGAGAAGATACTGTTTATCTGAGGTTATTTTATTTGTAGTTGATTGTTCTGCACTTTTGCATGTTGCTACTGGTTAACTTGTTTACAGTAAATGCATCTGGTTTATTTTGCTACTTTTCAGTACACATTAACTATGCCACTTAGTACTGTAAGACTGAATATTTAAAGTAAGCAACACAGCTACAACTAATAAAACTGATAATTGGTTTGTTAGATTTATAGTGTGCGACTAATCAAGCATTGACAATAATCAAATCGTATTGGCGGCACCGAGGGGCCCCCAAATCAATTCTGCTTAGGGCCCCATAAAGGCTTGGGCCGGCCCTGTACATATTGCACTGATGTTTCTGTAATATAGTTCGTTTTTTGTGCAATACTCTTATTTCTAATTCATTTTATGTCACTTGTTTGCTGCAAGAAAGGCAAGGCTATATTGACCCCACACACAGTGAGGAGGATGGTTAGAGTGGCCTAAAAATCTCCAAGGATGACAGCTGGAGAATTGCAGACGTTAGTTGGGTCTTGGGGTCAGAATGTCTCCAAAACTACGATCAGACACCACCTACATAACCACAAGTTGTTTGGGAGGGTTGCCATAAAAAAAGCCTTTGCTGTCAACAAACTCAAGTACCTACAGTTTGCCAAACGTTACTGGAACATTCAATGGGACCCGGTTCTATGGTCAGATGAGACCAAAATAGAGCTTTTTGGAAACAAACACCAGAGGTGGGTTTTGCGAAAAACAGAAAGATTGCCATGCAGAAAAGTACCTCATCCCCACTGTGAAGTATGGTGGTGGATCTTTGATGTTGTGGGGCTGTTTTTCCTTCCAAAGGTCCTGGACAACTTGTTAGGATAAATGGTATCATGGACTCCATCAAGTAGCAGCAGATATTAAATCAAAACCTGACTTCCTCTGCTTGGAACTGGACCGTGGTTGAATCTTCCGGTAGGACAATGATCCAAAGCACACCTCAAAATCAACACAAAAATAGTTCACTGACCACAGAATCAAGGTTTTGCCATGGCCATCCCAGTCCCCTGACCTAAACCCAAAAGAATACCTGAAGAGGAGAGTCCACACGCGTGGACCTTGGAATCTGAAGGATCTGGAGAGATTCTGATTGGAGGAATGGTCTCAGATCCCTTGCCATGTGTTCTCCAACCTCATTACACATTATAGGAGAAGACTCAGAGCTGTTATCTTGGCAAAGGGAGGTTGTATTGAATGAAGGGGTGCCAATAATTGTGGCACACATATCTTAGAAAAATATTTGTTCTATGATAAGAATCAATTAATTTAAATTATTTTACTTTAATTAAAAGGTTACATTTTTGTGAATATTTTGAATGAAAGACCAAGAAGATAAACAGCAAATATATATTTTTCACAGCCCATTTTGCTCATATTACCAAGGGTGACAATATTAGTGGAGGGCACTGTATGAACTCTAACTCAGTAAAATCTTTGAAATTGTTGCATGTTTCGTTTATATTTTTGTTCAGTATAATTAAACAATCATTAATTCTGACACCCAGCCACTTTCAACAAGCCAGTTAGGTAAAGCTACAAACATGTCCTGTTACAACTCTTTCAAACTGGTGGCAGGCAAAGTTACAAAGACTGCTGTGTGCTTGGTCAGCAGGCTCCTGTTTGAATGTTGCTGTGCTGTAAAAAAAAAAAACATTGTAGAGAAAGGCAGCACAGCACACTGTCAAAAGCCAAATAAAGAATTGCCAAGCTTCAAAAGGTCAATGTCTATTGAGTTCAAGTAATATAAATTTAAAACAAATATGGTAATGCAATTTATTGGTCGTCCTCTCAGTTACAACTTTCATTTTAACTAAAAAGGAACATTGCCTATTCAGATTTATTTGGATAAGAGGGTTTTGACTAATATATATATATATTCCACAGTAACAGTATTTTCTTACACCTGTATGGTATTGGCATCTATAACAGTATTGTAGCAGTGTAAAAGGCATGTCTACACAACACTGTATTCCTGTATAAATGGCAACAGCCGATTACACCTTATAAATATAAAATTGATAAGATATCTTATCGATCAGCCACTAATTAACTAAATGGGTGAGGATGTGAGTGTAGTCTGCAGTGTCATAGCATGAGAGTCAAATTCAGGAGCCACTTGGAACCAAAGATGAAGAGTCACATGGATGAATTCCAATTCCCTCCCTTTTTACTATGTGTGCACTTGACTCCATCATGGACTTAAAAGCACTAGATTGTTATAAAGTATTCCTTACACTAGTCTATTCATTTTAAATCTATGGAAGGGGAGTGAACAAGTGTGCACTTCAAATCCAAGTTTAGTCATGTACACAGATGACTTGTTTCTAGCTCCAGCAGTGCAGTAAATGCCTGTCTGCACTTGGGGGAGAAGGACAGAGAACCAGAGCGCAGCCAAAAACGTTCAGTATCCTCTTCAGATGGAAACATGGCTGAAAACGATCACTAATGTAAGACATGCACACGGCTGAAAGTCTTTAAGTGGTGAAATGTGTAGATCGAAACGCAGTGAATTTTAAAAACCCATTTGTGCTCAATGATTGTGCTGTTGATACAGAAGTGGTGAGTATTAAGAGACTTCGTACCTGCAGCTCCTAAAACAATACTGGCAAGAGATGTGGTGAGCTGTATGCTTTCCATAAATGAGATGGCCTTTCTACATAACATCCATACACTAGTTTGAGATTTTAAATACTTTTTGGTAGTATTTTCAAAGTTCACTTAGGGGGGGGGGGGGGAGCAATAATCTCCATACAAGTCAGTGTATAAATGTAACCTGAAAGCAGAAGCAGGATTCAGACCTAATATTGCATGATACCAGGCTCAGCAAAAACAGTATTGATGTATTGAGTAGGTGCACCTCATAAGGCCCTGTTAGGATGGGGAACAGGTGCCACAAGACACATCATCATAGGGAAAGGGGTTGTCATTTCCAATGGTGCTCAAAAATGGCAGTTTATATAAACAAGCCAGTGTTCTTACAACAAGTCCATAACTGGCTCTGGTCATGATATGTTGTGATATGACCCACATGTCATGATATGTGGGTCCTTATCATCATCGGGGGTTAATGGAGGCAATTATGATAGGCAAGAGTGCAGAATACATTCCTGTAGTCTCATTCTCAGAAACAATTAGATATGTTAGTGTATTGTGAACATAAATAAATTACTTTAATTCCTTTTCAACATAAGTGCCAAAAACTGATAGTTGGATTAAAATCCATAAACTGCTGAGATGCTTCACAAGTGGGCATGCACAGTAATATAAAACCATCAGGAACATTGGTTGGTTGGTTGGGGGGGGTTTGCTTTTCCTTGTCAAATCTGTACGAAACAAGCGGAAGTCCCGAGGTGATTCCTTGCATCGGATGCCCTTCCTAGGGAATGAGTGCAGCTTTTCCAGCAACACATTCATAAAACGGGGGACTAATTAAAGTTTGGGGGCATCTTCCATTGTAAGGTCCAATGTGCATAAAGGTAGACAGTTGTGTATTAGCTGCTGCTGCTGCTGTATTTGTTTCACTTTGTGTTGTAGTTGGCAAAGCGCTGGTTCAGGGGGTTCTCTGGCGACTTCATCCACTCCTTTTTCAGCTGTTGCTTGAGCTGCGACAGCCGCATGTTGGGGTTCTCTTTTTTAAGGAGGGGCATGTTCAGCTCCTCGTACGCGGCAAATGCTGCCTTCACCCTGCGCTCGGGGTGGCGGTCAAGCTCTTCAGCCGTGCTGGGAAAGAAACAAACAAGAGGAGAGGTTTTGAAACTGACTTCTCACACTTTAGCTACTTTATGGAACCTCAAACTTGTTATGATACCTGCCTTTCCTGCTTCATCTTCTTTTATATAATCTGGAGTATGAAAAGTAACTGATGTTATACAGTGCCTTCAGAAAGTATTCACACCCGTTGACTTTTCCCACATTTTGATGTATTACAAAGTGGGATTAAAATGGATTCAATTTTTAAAAAATTGTTAATCTACAAAAAATACTAATGTCAAAGTGGAAGAAAAATCCAAACTTTTTTTCCTTCTCATAATTTATGGAAAATAGAATAATATATCACGATTAGATAAATATTCAACCCCTTAAGTCAATAAATGTTATAGTCACCTTTGGCAGCGATTACAGCTGTGAGTCTTTCTGGCTAAGTCTAAGAGCTTTGGACAGCTGCTTGATTGTAAAACATTTGGCCATTATTCCCCCCAAAATGATCCTAGCTCTGTCAAATTGGTTGTTGATTATTGCTAGACAGACATTTTCAAGTCTTGCCATAGATTTCCAAGCCAATCTATGTCAAAACTGTAACTAGGCCACGAAAGAACATTCAATGTCGTCTTGGTAAGCAACTACAGTGTATATTTGGCCTTGTGTTTTAGGTAATTGTCCTGCTGAAAGGTGAATTTGTCTCCCAATGTCTGTTGGGACTGAACCAGGTTTTCCTAAAAGATTTTCCCATACATTTTTTTTTATTGTGAAAAACTCCCTTGCCGATGACAAGAATACCCATAACATGAGTCACCACCAAAATATGGATTTGAGCCAAACATAACTTTGTATTCAGGACAAAAAGGGAATTTCTTTGCCATATTTTTTTGCAGTATAACTTTAGTGCCTTATTGCAAAAAGTATGTTTTGAAATATGATGTATTCTCTTCATGCTTCCTTCTTTTCACTCTGTCATTTAGGTTAGTATTGTGGAGTAACTACAATGGTGTTAATTCAACTCATCTCCTATCACAGCCATTAAACTAAGGGTTTTAAAATGAGCGGTTTTCTTTCTCTCCAGCAACAGAGTTAGGAAGGGTGCCTGTATCTTTGTAGTGACTGGGTGTATTACAAATTGTAATTAATAACTTCACCAAGCTCAAAGGGATATTAAATGTCAGCTTTTTATTTTTGACCCATCTATCAATAGGTCCCTTTCTTTGCGAACCATTGGAAAACCTCCCTGTTCTTTGTGGTTGAATCTGTACTTGAAATTCACTGCTCGACTGAGGGACCAAACAGATAATTGTGTATGTGGGGTATAGAGACTGGGTTGTCATTTAAAAATCATGTTAAACACTATTATTGCACACAGGGATTCCATGACAATGATGTGACTTAAATGTTTACTCCTGAACTTACTTAGACTTGCCATAACAAAAGGGTTGAATACTTATTGACTAAAGACATTTCAGCTTTTCATTTTTAATTAAAATTGTAAACATTTCAAACAATTCCACTTTGACATTATGGGGTATTGTGTGCAGATCCGTGACACAAAATCTCTATTTAAGAAATGTGAAATTCAGGCTGAAACAACAATATGTGAAAAAGGATTGTGAATACTTTCTTGAGAACGGTATAGTCCAACGGAAAGGCTCCCCTGGTTCTCTCCTGTAATCAACATTGTTACCCCCTACAAAAGCAACATTGAGAGGTTATACTTATTCGGTATTCCGTACCTGAGCAGGGCAATGGCATCCTCTATGTTTCTAGCCTCCACAGCACCTTCCTCAGGAATGATGCGGTTCACATTCTCCTCCAGGGGCGTCTCCAGGTGACTCTTCTCTGTGGACACGAACATAGCAGAGGGAGACCATAAGAATACAACAGAAACCGGAGAGGAAAGAGAGCCTGGTTAATGATTGACGGTATATTGCTGAGGTCATTGCCTTTCTCTTTGGGTGGCTCCTGCTGTTGTAGCTGCTGCTCGACACGCAGCGTCTCCTCAATCTGGGCCCGGGTCACTCTGCCCGCCGCCACAGCAGCAGCAGCCTCCTTGGCCTTGCCCTTAATCTTTGCGGCCTCCTCATCTAAGAGCCGCTGGTTCTCCTTCTTTCGCTCCAGTGCCTCAAGGCGCTTCTTCTCCTTGTCATCCTGCAGGTTCAGAGAGGGGACATTTAAAGTCAATCATTTCAGGTCCAGATTCAGCAGGCTACTGGCATTTCAAATCTGGCTATGAGATTATTGTAGCTCTGCTGGAGTCACTTCTTTAGATAACTTTGACACCTTCTGGAAACAGAAGATACTCTACAGGAATGACGCAGTCCATCCAAATCATCTTGGCTCCTGGACTCTGTCCACGCATTTCAAGGCTGGCTGCGTTGAAATGATGATTTATCAATGACCCAAGACCAGCTCAGTTAATCCCTACCATCGTGACAATGAGTCATCATAATACTGAATCAAATGTACATTATCCTAGAGGCGTTGGCAGACAATGTAAGTAACTTATTTATGTCCCCCCTAATTGCCCTGAATACCTTTGTTAACCCTACAGCTATTGCATGCAGTAATCATGAGCCTATGAACGAGAGTTACACTGTTAGCACTGAGGCGGTGCGCCCTAGTAGGAAGACCACTTCGTGCAGCTCAGCCTGCACTATCAAGTCTACTTCTGATAAGCTTCCAAGTAAAGCATTAAAAATAATCAAAGCAACCCAGCAAAGTGCTAAAAATAGCCCATATTAACATATGCAGCCTGAGAAACAAGGTCCATGAAGTCGATAACTTGCTTATAAACAGATGGCATTCATATTCTGACTATCTCTGAAACGCACTTAGATAATACCTTTGATGATACAGTGGTAGCAATACATGATTATAACATTTACCGAAAAGACAAAAAAAATACTGTTGAAGTAATATGGCTACTGGTTCATCTGACTCACCTAAAGCCCATTCTTGTGGGAAGCTGCCATAGGTCACCAAGTACTAACAGTCAGTATCTGGATAATAATATGTGAAATGCTTGTTAATGTATGTGATAAACAGAGAAGTATATTTTGAGTGATTAAATTTTTTTACTGGCTCTCATCAAGCTGCCCACTCAAGAAAAAGCTTCAAACCGTAACCAATCAGTCAACCTACCAGGGTAGTTACAAACAGCACAGTAATGAAATCATCAACATGTTATGATCACATCTTTACTAATGCTGCAGAAATATGCTTTAAAGCAGTAGCAGCAATCCATAGGATGTAGTGATCACAATATAAATAGCCATATCTGGGAAAACCAAAGTTCCAAAGCTGGGCCTAATATAGTGTATAAGGTCATAATATTTGTTGGTCTGTGGTGTGTAATGAGGAGCAACCAGACATTGCACTTGACACATTTGCTTATTCCAGTTACTAATAAGCATGCACCCATTATAAAAAAATTAAATCCCCTTGGATTGATGAGGAATTAAAAAATGGTATGGTTGAGAGGGATGAGGCAAAAGATATGGCAAATAAGTCTGGCGGCCCCACTGGAAAACATACTGCAAATTAAGAAATCATGTGACTAAGCTAAATAAAAATAAACTATACTATGAAACAAAGATAAATTATATAAAGAATGATAGTAAAAAGCTATGGAGTACCTTAAATGACATTTTTTTGGGGGGGAAAGCCAACTCGACTCCATCATTCATTGAATCAGATGTCTCATTTATCCCAAAACCCACTGATATTGCCAACTACTTTAATTACTGTTTAACTGGCAAGATTTTTTATTTCACTTTTATTTAACCAGGTAGGCCAGTTGAGAACAAGTTCTCATTTACAACTTCGACCTGGCCAAGATAAAGCAAAGCAGTGCGACAAAAACAACAGTTACACAATAGAAAATCTATGTACAGTGTGTGCAAATGTAGTAAGATTAGGAAGGTAGGTCAATAAATAGGCCATAGTGGCGAAATAACTACAATTTAGCATTAACACTGGAGTGATAGATGTGCAGATGATGTGCAAATAGAGATACTGGGGTACAAATTAGCAAAAATAATAATTATGGGGATGAGGTAGAAGGGTGGGCTGTGTACAGATAAACAAGTTAAACAACTTAAGGATGACATGCCAGCAACAAACGCTGACACTACACAGCCTAGTATATCTGACCAAATTATGAAAATACAAGAATCGTACTTTTGAATACCGTACAGTCAGTGTGGAAGAAGTGAAAAAAGTATTGTTGTCTATCAACAATGACAATCCACTGGGGTCTGACAATCTGGATGGAAAATTACTGAGGATAATAGCGGACGATATTGCCACATCTTCAATTTAAGCCTACTAGAAAGTGTGTGCCCTCAGGCCTGGAAGGAAGCTAGTCATTCCGCTACCCAAGAATAGTAAAGCCCCCTTTACTGGCTCAAATAGCTGACCAAGCAGCCTGTTACCAACTCTTAGTAAACTTCTGGGGGGGGGGGAATGGTGTTTGACCAAATACAATGCTATTTCACAGTAAACAAATTGACAGACTTTCAGCACGCATATAGTGAAGGACACTCAACAAGCACAGCACTTACACAAATGACTGATGATTGGCTGAGAGAAATTGATAAGATGATTGTGGGGGCTGTCTTGTTAGACTTCAGTGCAGCTTTCGACATCATCGATCATAGTCTGCTGCTGGAAACATGTGTGTGTTATGGCTTTACACCCCCTGCTATATTGTGGATAAAGAGTTACTTGTCTAACAGAACACAGAGGGTGTTATTTAATGGAAGCCTCTCAAACACAATCTAGCTAGAAGCAGGAATTCCCCAGGGAAGCTGTTTAGGGCCCTTGCTTTTTTCAATCTTTATTAACGACATGCCACTGGCTTTGAGTAAGGCCAGTGTGTCTATGTATGCAGATGACTCCACACTATACACATCATCTACTACAGCAACTGAAATGACTGCAACACTTAACAAAGAGCTGCAATTAGTTTCAGAGTGGGTAGCAAGGAATAAGTTAGTCCTAAATATTTCCAAAACTAAAAGCATTGTATTTGGGACAAATCATTCACTAAACCCTAAACCTCAACTACATCTCGTAATGAATAATGTGGAAATTGAGCAAGTTGAGGTGAATAAACTGCTTGGAGTAAACCTGGATTGTAAACTGTCATGGTCAAAACATGTTGATACAACAGTAGCTAAGATGGGGAAAGTCTGTACATAAGAAGATAGAGCAGCGATTTATTATCAACATTATCAACAAGGCAGGTCCTACAGGCCCTAGTTTTGTCACACATGGACTACTGTTCAGTAGTGTGGTCAGGTGCCACAAAGAGGGACTTGGGAAAATTGCAGTTGGTTCAGAATAGGGCAGCATGGCTGGCCCTTAAAAGATCACGGAGAGCTAACAATGACATACATGTCAATCTCTCATGGCTCAAAGTGGAAGAGAGATTGACTTCATTACTTGTTTTGTAAGAGGTGTTGAAAAGTTGAAGGTACCGAGCGGTCTGTTTAAAATACTAGCCCACAGCTCGGACACCCATGCATACCCCACAATACATGCCACCCGAGGTCTCTTCACAGTACCCAAGAAGCGAATGGGGATTCATAATAAATACAAAAAATATAAAGTCTAAATGATCAGACCCACTTCAACATATCAGGGAATTAATGTGTAGATTCTAGAGTCTGGTGTCTGTACATAAATAGCCAGATATAACCCAATGTAATACTGCTGCAGACTATTTGACCCTGTGTGAGAATAGGAAACGGAGCGTGAAAGGTCTCACCTTCCTCTGTTCTTTCTTCAGGACATGTTTGTCATTCTCCTGCCATAGTGCATCCTCCAGCTCCTTCTTCTTGCGGGCGTCTTCCACTGCTTTGGCCTCTGCCTTGCGGGCCTTGGCAGTGACCGCCTTGGAGTTCTCACCCTGGAACTTCTTCGGCATCCCTAAGACTAGGCCTATTCTTCAGCTGACAGAATCAATGTATTATTTTGACATTATGTTTTCGACGAACAACCTAGCTATACATACAGCGGGTGAAATAAGTATTGAACACGTCACCATTTTTCTCAGTAAATATATTTCCAAAGGTGCTATTGACATTTTTCACCAGATCCATACATAAAGAAACCAAAACAAATAAGTTCAGAAATTAAGTTGTGTAATTATGTGAAATGACACAGGGAAAAAGTATTGAACAAACTTACTGATATTTATTTAATACTTTGTACAAAAGCCTTTGTTGGTAATGACAGCTTCAAGACACCTCCTGTATGGAGAAACTAGTCGCATGCATTGCTCTGGTGTGATTTTGGCCCATTCTTCCACACAAACAGTCTTCAAATCTCGAAGGTTCCGGAGGCCTCTTCTATGAATCTTGATCTTCAGTTCTTTCCATAGATTTAAGTCAGGTGATTGGCTGGGCCATTCTAGCAGCTTTATTTTCTTTCTTTGAAACCAATTGAGAGTTTCCTTGGCTGTGTGTCTGGGATCATTGTCTTGCTGAAATGTTTACCCTCGTTTCATCTTCATCATCCTGGTAGATGGCAGCAGATTTTTGTCAAGAATGTCTCAGTAAATTTGCCCCTTCATCCTTCCTTCAATTATGTGACGTTTGCCAGTACCATTTGCTGAAAAGCAGCCCCACACCATGATGTTCCCACCTCCAAACTTCACTGTTGGTATGGTGTTTTTAGGGTGATGTGCAGTGCCATTTCTCCTCCAAACATGGTGTGTATTATGACATCCAAACAGTTCAATTTTGCTCTCATCTGACCACACTATATTCTCCCAGTATTTCACTGGCTTTTCCAAATGTTGTGCAGCAAACTTTAAACGAGCTTCAACATGCTTTTTTTTCAGCAATGGAGTCTTGCGTGGTGAGCGTGCATACAGGCCATGGCGGTGGAGTGCATTACTTACTGTTTTCTTTGAAACAGTACCTGCTAATTGCAGGTCTTTTTGAAGCTCTCCACAAGTGGTCTTTGGCTCTTGGACAACTCTTCTGATTATTCTTTTCACTCCTCTGTCAGAAATCTTGCGAGGAGCACCTGGTCGAGGCAAATTTATGGTGAAATGATTGTCTTTCCACTTCTGTATTATGGCCCCAACAGTGCTCACTGGAACATTCAGAAGCTTAGAAATGCGCCTATAACCAATGCCATCATTATGTTTTGCAACAATTAGGTTGCGAAGGTCTTGAGACAGCTCTTTGCTTTTACCCATCATGAGATGTGTCTTGTGTGACACCTTTTTGTAGGCCATCAGTTGGGACTGAACCAGCTGATATTAATTTGCACTGACAGGGGGCTGGATTGCTTTTTAATTATTGATAGTTTTCAGCTGTCGTCTTGGCTTTCCATGCCTTTTTGCACCTCCCTTTCTTCATGTGTTCAATACTTTTTCCCTGTGTCATTTCACATAACTTAATATCTGAACTTATTTGTTTTGGTTTTGTATGTATGGATTACTTGGGTTGTTACCAACATTTGGTGAAAATGTAATGTCAATAGAACCTTTGGAAATATATTTTCTGAGAAAAATGGTGACGTGTTCAATACTTATTTCACCCGCTGTATATCCATTCTATCATAAACCAAACTAGGTGGCAAGCTTACTCGAATTGAGCAACGGCCCAAAAATAACATGTTACTCTGTGAATATCAGTATGAAAGAAGTTGCTGTAAAGATGCAATAGTCTTACTTTTAATGGTTGTACATGCGGTTGGTCCTTTTGGCCGTAAGTGGTGGAGATATGATGCATTGCACGTGAGGCACAATATATAAACTAAACAATAGCTGAATGTAACTGAACGTAGACAACCTAAGCACGTTTCCCCACAATCAGCTGGAACTATTTGCAGTTCGGTTAGGCTCTGCTATATTGAGCAAGGGTCTGTTTTTGTTGAAAATAAAAAAATAAAAGCGATATACAGACCAGCATACTAAAGGTCGTGTTGATATTTTGTCTCACATTCCTATCTACAAATGGTTCAACCACACGGACAACCGCTAAAGTATAACTGTATTCAGTATTCTGGCTTGTAGAAGTTTCTGGCTTGCATCGAATTCTATGCAATTAAACTTCGGGTCTTCAGGCTAGCTAGATAGAAAACAGTACCTGTTAGCTACACCAAACAAGCTGCTTAACTCTCCCATTTGAGTAGGCCAGCACATTCACATATGGTGCGTTCCTAAATTCACTCTGGCTATCTACTCGGATTTCAGAGCAATCTTGTCTGAGAGCGCAGAATAACTGAGGAATTTATGAATGTGCAACACCTGTTGAATATGACCGGTGTCAGTAAACATCAGCAAAAAAAACATTAAATTGCCAGCAGCACAGTTACACTCACCAACGGTCTAGATAATGCAAAACTACAATGCAAAACTACAATAGTACCAGTAAGAAAAAGACGTTAAAAATACTTAAGTTTCAGACATTTAAGTTAGGTTCAATTTAGGTTATTTTCCGTATGTTTCAAATACATATTTTCCAGGACGTTGAAAAGTCATATTTATTTTTATGTTTCAGATGTTGAAATCACATAAATTTTGGGTTCTGAATGAAAGTTGAAAAGAAGCAATTTATAAATAAATGTCTATGTTTGGGCCACATCAAGGCTGGTCCAGACCGAACAAAATCTGAACCAAACAGACGTCTATGATTGGTTCAGATTTGGTCCGGACCAAAAACCAATGTCCGTAGATGTAGAACTGCATCAAAAAATACATAGAAAAGGAATCAGTGTCGATCCGTGCTTACTGAGGTATAGCCTACAGTGTTGTGTGAAATTGAATTTTATGGTAAGACGAAGAAATTTGCCCTCTGGATCAATGAAGTACCTACCTATCTATCCATCCTACCGTTTGTAAAACACCAAAAAACGATGTCCGGACTGGATCAAAAAAAGACGTTGGCTCGTGCTTACTAGGGTGTAGCCTACCATGTCGCCATCTGCTACATGATTTAAGTTAAATAATTTTTTTTGATGGAATGTTGGTGGAGCGCTTCAGAGATGCGTCTCTCCAACAGCATGCCCTGCCTTTGACAAAGTGGGCACTGCTTATCAAAGGACAGCATCAGCGATCACCTAAAATGCCCATATGTCACTGGTTGAGAGAAATTGTCATTGTTTTTGGGCAGAATTATGTGTTGTTGTTGGTGCTTCTTGGCCAGTTTAACTCAGAAAACGAAATCTAATAGCCATAGGCCAGTGCTAACCAGCTCTGCTGGGGCGAGTAAAATGGTCAGAGTGAGGTGTTCTCTCATTTGTGTCTGGGAGTATGTTCGTGAATTCAATCTGTAGTGCCAGAGTGCACTCTAGGCGTTTGTAAATTCAAAGTGTTGTCAGAGTGCCCGTCCATAAATTCAGAGTGTTTTGCTCTCGGAGCGTTCAGAGCGTACACTCTGGCCGAGGAGTAGGGTTGATCCGAGCGCTCTGACCTCACAACGGCATGCTAACTGGCTAATGTTGGCTAGCTACTTCCAGACACAAATGAGAGAACATCTCACTCTGACCATTTTACTCACCCTAACAGAGCTGATTAAGCTGTTTTTCAAGTAATCCAGAGCGTTGGTGACTAACTGTGCTGCTGGCAAGAAATTTAATTATGCTTTTTTTGCTGACCTTTACTGACACCGGCCATATTCAAAGGATGTTGAGCATTTCGTAAATTCATCAGTTATTCTTGAAGTAGATAGCAAGCTAGCCAACATTAGCCAGTTAGCTTGGGTGCTTGACGAACGTTGGGAGGTCAGAACGCTCGGATAAGCCCCACCCCTCGGCCAGAGCATCCAGTGTGCTCCGAGAGCGAAGCACTCTGAATTTAAGAACGCGCCCCTGACTGTCTACTCCGATTTCAGAGCTCTCACGTCTGAGTGTTGACTGCAGTTGTTTTTTTTCCCTTCTTTAATTTAACCTTTAAGTAAGCAAGTCAGTTAAGAACAAATTATTTTTTACAATGACGGCCTACACCGGCCAAACTCTGACGACGCTGGGCCAATTGTGCGCCGCCCTATGGGACCCAATCACAGCCGGTTGTGATACAGTCTGGATTCAAACCAGGTTGTCTGTAGTGATAGATAGATACTTTATTGATCCCCCGGGGGGGAAATTTCATAACGCCTCTAGCACTAAGATGAATTGTCTTTGACCACTGTGCCACTTGGGAGCAAGAGTGAGGTCAGAGCGCTCGGATAAACCCTACTCCTTTGGCCAGAGCGTCTAGCTCTGAACACTACAATCTGACAACGCTCTGAATTTACGAACAACCAGAGCGCACCTTGACACTCCAGAGTGAATTTACGAACACACCCATAGTAAACCATCAAGCAACGTCACGGCCCTGTGTGGCTCAGCTGGTAGTGCATGACACTTGCAATGCCAGGGTTGTGGGTTCGATTCCAACGGGGGACCAGTACGAAAAGGTACAGAAATGTATGCACTCACTACTGTAAGTCGCTCTGGATAAGAGCATCTGCTAAATGACTAAAATGTAAACATTTAATCAGCTAGCAAACTAACAAGAATTATAAGAGTTACATGGATGATATGGAGAGCTTCTAGCTGTAACATCATGCCATGGCATTGCTAGTTAGCCATCTTGGCTAGCAACAATGGCATGATGTTACACGCTGATATAGCTAGAAGCTCTCCATATTAACCATGTAACTATAGCATGGTAACGTTAGCAAGCTAAGCAAAACATTCGACAAACGTTATATATCTTAGTCACACGAGTTATGTATTTACCAAATATACTACAACTAGCCATAAATAAAACGCCGGGCAAACAGTAACGTTAGCCAACTTCAATAACGCTGGCTAGCTAACGTTAGCTATAGACGTTAACTAGCTACTAAGCTAAAGTTAGCTAGCAAAGATGAACCAATGAAATATTTCACAGCGTGGCAATTGACTCTATTAACCAATATAACAATATACGTGTTTGTGAAAAGAAAACGGTCGTACCTGAGCGACAACAGGCTATTGTGGTTTCGAAAAGGCATCTGCCAGCCCCCCTTTCGTGACAATGACGCACAGCGATGACGTCCTTCTTCTTCGATGGGGTTTAACGGCGGCTGGTCATGGTTGGCATCCAATGCATTACCGCCACCAGCTGGACGGGGTGTATCCCCGCCCACTTGACCCAGTTCAGTTCTAACGCGATTGTGTCATTAACACATTTTAACAAATAAACAAAAACAAAATATGGCTCACATTTAGGAACACACACAAATGGCTCTTCGGAGGTCGGATGGTAAAAGGATTGGTATTTTTGAAGGCCGATGTTCAGCCCAGCTCGTACCACTCTGCTTTGGTACTTGTATCCAACAACCGATACTGCCTTATCTAGAGACAGAATGATAAAATAGTCAGGCTTAACATAGCAGTTAGACCAAAAGTTTTGCTGGATGAAACCTGAATTGAGAATGTCATGATTTATTGCAAGGCCGGCCCTACCAATTTGGTGCCCTAGGCATGATTTTAGCTGGTGGCCCTTGCATCGCAGCCAATACCACCACCGATCATTGTGTTCATACACTCACACAGAAACTGCATAGCTTTATGCATAGCTCCACTTTCCACCCTAACAACATGCTGCTTCATTACTGGATCAAATTTGTCCATAAGCTCCACCTCTTTGAGAAAATTGCCATTGTCTGGTTTGTTTAATGTGTCTGTGGATCCCCTTAAAGCCTTTGTCTCTTTCAGCTATGGACTGAATTATTGTCACCAATCTGGTAAGAACTTCACGCCACTGGTTTCTCTCAGCCTCAGCGAATGCAATCTCTTGCTTATCTATTGTTAGCCCATTTGCAAGATGGACCTTCAATACCTTCCATGTTGCCATGTGTGTATTGTGCTCCTGGCTATCCTCATGGGCCTTGAGCAAGTGGCTTGCATTTTTCCAATCCCTTAGTCCTTCTCTATTCAATTTGAAATCTCTGAGAAAATTATTTTGCAGCAGAAGCATTGCAAACTATCATTCTTTTTTGAGTACACTAGCCAGCTTCTTTGGATTTTTTCTCCATTGATTAAGACTCGATGGAGAAAAATAGTCATGAAATAGTCATGCTGACACCTTCTCCCGTCTTTTTGTTTCGGAAACATGAAACAGTTTTTTATTTGATACGGTCCTCGGAGAACAAACACTGTTCTTACCTTTTCAGTTAAAACAGATTGCCAGTCAGTAGGGTCAATTGGTGCAGCCTTTTTGTAGATGCCTGATGCTGCATCGCTGGGCTGTGCTGAGGTAGAGGGGACAGGAGCACTTGATGCTGCATCGTTGGGTTGTCTGAGGTAGAGGGGACAGGAGCACTTGATGCTGCATCACTCGGCTGTGCTAAGGTAGAGAAGGTAACTGCAGGTGGCCCAGGATTTGCAGGGGTGAGATTCAAGTATTTCAAAAGTGCATCTGAAGAGAGAAGAGGAGTGTATGTGACCATTGGGTGTTACATTCTATTAATAAAAAAGCTGCTGATGGTGAAACTATACAACAATAGTCTAATTTGCCAAATATCTCACAATGTATATATTTTGTCGGGAACCATTTTAAAATCAGGAGAATCTCCTCTTTGTAATTACAGTGGGGAGAACAAGTATTTGATACACTGCCGATTTTGCAGGTTTTCCCACTTACAAAGCACGTAGAAGTCTGTAATTTTTATCATAGGTACTCTTCAACTGTGAGTGACAGAATCTACAAAAACCCAGAAAATCACATTGTATGATTTTTAAGTAATTAATTTGCATTTTATTGCATGACATAAGTATTTGAAACATCAGAAAAGCAGAACTTAATATTTGGTACAGAAACCTTTGTTTGCAATTACAGAGATCATACGTTTCCTGTAGTTCTTGACCAGGTTTGCACACACTGCAGCAGGGATTTTGGCCCACTCCTCCATACAGATCCTTCAGGTTTCGGGGCTGTCGCTGGGCAATACAGACTTTCAGCTCCCTCCAAAGATTTTCTATTGGGTTCAGGTCTGGAGACTGGCTAGGCCACTCCAGGACCTTGAGATGCTTCTTACGGAGCCACTCCTTAGTTGCCCTGGCTGTGTATTTCGGTCGTTGTCATGCTGGAAGACCCAGCCACGACCCATCTTCAACGCTCTTACTGAGGGAAGGAGGTTGTTGGCCAAGATCTCGCGATACATGGCCCCATCCATCCTCCCCTCAATACGGTGCAGTCGTCCTGTCCCCTTTGCAGAAAAGCATCCCCAAAGAATGATGTTTCCACCTCCATGCTTCACGGTTGGGATGGTGTTCTTGGGGTTGTACTCATCCTTCTTCTTCCTCCAAACACGGCGAGTGGAGTTTAGACCAAAAAGCTCTATTTTTGTCTCATCAGAGCACATGACCTTCTCCCATTCCTCCTCTGGATCATCCAGATGGTCATTGGCAAACTTCAGACGGGCCTGGACATGCGCTGGCTTGAGCAGGGGGACCTTGCGTGCGCTGCAGGATTTTAATCCACGACGGCGTAGTGTGTTACTAATGGTTTTCTTTGAGACTGTGGTCCCAGCTCTCTTCAGGTCATTGACCAGGTCCTGCCGTGTAGTTCTGGGCTGATCCCTCACCTTCCTCATGATCATTGATGCCCCACGAGGTGAGATCTTGCATGGTGCCCCAGACCGAGGGAGATTGACCGTCATCTTGAACTTCTTCCATTTTCTAATAATTGCGCCAACAGTTGTTGCCTTCTCACCAAGCTGCTTGCCTATTGTCCTGTAGCCCATCCCAGCCTTGTGCAGGTCTACAATTTTATCCCTGATGTCCTTACACAGCTGTTTGATTGAGTGTGTGGAGTCTGTTTGATTGAGTGTGTGGACAGGTGTATTTTATACAGGTAACGAGTTCAAACAGGTGCAGTTAATACAGGTAATGAGTGGAGAACAGGAGGGCTTCTTAAAGAAAAACTAACAGGTCTGTGAGAGCCGGAATTCTTACTGGTTGGTAGGTGATCAAATACTTATGTCATGCAATAAAATGCAAATTAATTACTTAAAAATCATACAATGTGATTTTCTGGATTTTTGTTTTAGATTCCGTCTCTCACAGTTGAAGTGTACCTATGATAAAAATGACAGACCTCTACATGCTTTGTAAGTAGGAAAACCTGCAAAATCGGCAGTGTATCAAATACTTGTTCTCCCCACTGTATGTAAGTCTGGGCAGCAAGCTTTTTTATTTCAGCTCATGAAACATGGGTCCAACGATTTACATGTTGCGTTTATATTTTTGTTCAGTGTAAATATGACTGTTCTTTCAAATGTCATAACTCCACATGTATTTGAACCTTCAGAGTCACTCTTGGTTGGTGAGAGACAATCCCTGGCACCCAATGTGATAAAGCCCTCAACTATAGTAAATATCTACATAAAGTGTTTGTATAAAAATGTTATTAAGCCTATAGGTTTAGTTATGTACACTGTGTATGTTGTCAAATGCATTATTAAATCCGATGTTGTATGATGACTTGCTATGGCAAAAGCCAATGTCACTTTTGGACAAGAGCCTTCATTTATGACAACTGTATATACGGTAGACACTTAAGAAAGTAATAGCTGTATAAAGGCTATTATTCTCTAAAACAATGCCAGGTAGCGAGTGCTGTGTATGGGAACCTCCCCCCCCCAAAAAAATGTAGAAGTGTCCCAACCACACCTTAAATGAGGAAGTAGGTTTGGAGCAGAAAGCTTGGATTGCTATTACAAACTTAAAGACTTCCTCTGTTTATGATTCAAGAACGAATGACAACCTGTGTGTCAGGAGGATATATAACATACATTGAGAACAATAAGTCTGAGTTGTCTAGTGTGCGACAGATTTGTTGCAATTGATTATATATTTGGGCGGTCTCATTCATGTGCAGATTAAAGACACTTTGGGCCCTTCTCAATTTGTCTCTACTATTCCTTGCATATTATTTCCTCAACTACTTCTCAAGCGTTATTGGAGGAGAAGATCCAAGGTCCTACCCCTGAGACCTTTTTCTCTCCCATGTGTTTTTAAAGCAGAGAGGATGCAAGGAAAGATGAATGAGAAAAAGGCTTTGTATGGTCCTTGTGGCGGAGGAGATAAGAGGCTCTGTGTAGGCTTTTGAACTACGAAACATCAATGACAAGTTTCTCTGACCCCTAATTGACCATTCTGCTTTGAAAGCACCGACCGACTCCCCATACAACCAACTGTTCTTTTAGCGATCTATGGGCCTGCTTTGAGTCCATTTATGTATGTGTGAAGTGTGAATTGGTCCTTATTGCTTAGATCTGATGTCACATCCTTTTCTGTATCCCGCACAGACCTATTGCTTTGTCCCCAATTGCATTTGCATGCCAGGCCTTTAATAAGCCCAGCAGCTGCCCTTTCTTCAGTTTGAATCCTAATGATCACTTTCAAAGGAAAGCGGCCCTATCTCAAGTGTTGCGCACTAGGAAGTCTGCTGTCTGGCTCCCACTTCAAAAGCCTTTCGATGCGTACCCTGCCCCGGCACTGGCCAAGATCACCTCCAAGTTGTGTCTGGCTTTCTACAAGGAGGGTGAGAGAAATGTATCTGAAGAAATAAGGTAAGAGTCTCTGGGCTACGGGGTATGACTACTGGTCTGATCGGTTCTTTCTTATGCTTTGGGTTGATAGAGCAGAGAAAAGTAATTCATGCAAGTTTTTTTTCTCCTAAAGGGTCATACAATTTATATATTTGTTAAGTAAGCAAATAGAGGGTCTGATAATGGTTCAGTTTAAATTCACAATAATGTGAATTGCATTTAACCAGTTCCTTGTGGAGTTTCGTAAATATAATGTAGTTGGTTGATAAATTAGTCTAGGCTTCTTGTCCCGAGGGCAAGTATCTGTGGTACAGTAAGACACTGTTAGACGGAAATGTAAAATCACCGCATTCTACAAGCACAGTTGGCAAATACACAAGGCTAAATAATGACAAAGCTTAGCATATTACACACGTTTAAAAAAAAAAAATGTTTATATAGTGTATACAACATTGATACGCCAGTTATCGTTGACAGCAATGGTGATATTCCTGTTCGAGGAGGATTCATATCAGAACGACTCATCTGGTTTTGACCGGGGCTCTCCAGTCTCACTTTGGGAGACAGTTATACACAGGTCTCCTAAAAAAAAAATATTTGTTTTTAGAAGTCCTATTTTTGCTTCGGACCTTTGTTAGCTTTTGCTAAAATGTAGTGCTTGTAGTTCACTTAAAAAGCCTTAAAATTATGTCTTATTGATCAGATATGACACTTTACAGCTTTTAAGAGGGAGTAGTGTCAACGTCTTTGTATTCCTTCATGTTTTCTGTTTTCTTACAGATTATTGATGTGTGAACACAACACTCTTTTAGCTGGATGACTAAACACGCCATGAATATGGACACAGCAACCTGAATATCCTGATGAAATAGGTTATTAATAATGTTATGGACTGAATCAGATTTTTTTTTTTCAATAATGATCAACAATGCATTGGCTATTGCACATGGTTATACCAATATAAGAAGTTGGTTTGAAAATGCGAAACATTTTAATTTGAATCTGGATTCCTTCCAAGCAAAGTCTTTGCAGTTCATCAATGTAAACAGTGTTACAAGTGACAAGATTTTCCCATGAAGTTCATGTCCAACTAACTTGCCAGCACCGCAAAATCATTGAATTATTAAACAATTCTTAGTTAACTAACAAAAACTAAAAGTGTATTAAAAAGACAGTTAAAAACAATGAAATATGAATCAAATATTCATCATGTACAGGAGCCATTAAGTTAAGCTGCCATCGGATTCCGGGGCATCACCCAAATGGGTGCTACACATTGGTAGTGCAGAGGAGTAGCTAGCCAGCTACCTGCAGAGTCCAGAAGGAGAGGCTGAGGACGTCGGGGACAGCGAGGTGTGGTAAAGGCTCTGGAACCGTCTCTGACTGACTCTGATATGACCACCGACCTCCCTTGCTGTGACCAAAATGCTCCCCCCATCCCTCCACCACTCAGACTGTTCTACCTCCGTTCTTCAACTCTCCGACTTTTGATTTAGATTTTTTTTTTTAATCTCATTTTGTTATCTGAAATTTGGTTCCTTGTATGTGTTACTGTAATTCAGCTTTTAGCTGACATAGTACACAGGAAATGAAATAAATAATTGTCATCATCACACATTATGAGGCTGGTTCTGGTCAAACCCACCAATGCAACGCGTCGGCTCGATTCAACAGGAGACGCTTGCAACGACCAAGACCCAGATCACTGCAACTCTCGAGGGCAGTCCCTACCATACAAAGCCCCTGAGGTCATGCAGTATCGCTACTCTGGAACTGCCCTCCAGCCCCAAACGTCAATACCAGAGCAGAGCACTAACAGCATTTCCACTTCTCCGCCACAGGCTACTCCAAATGGAGTCACTCCACCAAGGAAATCACCATTAAAAACACGTTGCACTACACTGTCAAAGCTGAGCAATCAAGATCTCCTCCTCTTTTGTAGCCAGGTGGGTGGTACTCTTGAACTGCAGCGCGAAAGCCCACTGTTGGCCGAGTGGCATGGGACCACGGTGGGACGTCCTGATGAGGACTGTGGCTCTGTTTGCTATTCTCCTAGTACAAAAAATGGTTCAGAGGTTGCCGGTTTCCAGCCACAATCAAAGCAGGGCTTCTTGAAGGACTGCCTCTCCACATTCTCTAAGAAGGGAACTCCTCCTTCTCTACAGTATACCCACTCCTATCCTCAGAACTCCCTGGTGTCATCGTCATCCCGTTTTTTTCGGCATAAACCAAGTCAAGAGAATCCATCAACAGAGACTGCCAATCTCCAGCAGGATCATTTCACATCCCGATGCAGAGGAGAAGACGGGCTGAAGGAGTATAGTCAATGGCAGCAGCAGACCCATAATCATTTCAAGATTAAAGAGCATAACCTACCACCAGTCTCGACTACTGAAAAAACAGAACCTTCGCTCAATATACCCTTGAATAGCAATGAGTCAAGTACAGTTAGGCAGCTCTTGGTTTTGTCTCAATCTCAGGACCAGCAGCAACTTCCCTTAGATACGCAACACCAATGGATGCTAGGGAACGGTTTACCTAGCTGCTGTGCCAATGAGTGTGGAGTACATTGTGGAAGCCAACAACCTTACTTAAACCAGCATCTACAGCAAGACCCTCAATGGCAGCATTGTTGTGACCATCTTAGCACCCTAAAATGCCATCAGTGTTCTCTCTACCCATCCAGCAGCAGCCCACGAGTGAAAAAGTCGTTCCCGCCTACTAACGACAAAAGCAGTGTTCACTCCTCTTCCAGTGGCCAGCGGTGGCAGGAGAACCATCAACTAGAGGGAGAAGGGCAAAGACAAAGGCAGCAACAGGTACATCCTCATACCAAAAATGTTGGCAATGTTGGTTCAACGCCTTCCCTATCTGACACAGTTGTGCCCAGCGCTAAATACAATGGGAATGTTGGGAGACCCCTGAGCAGCCTTGGAGCTTCGCCACCCAACCTTTCAGAGCTGGACTCAGCGAGACAAGAGCCCCTTCAGACTCTCCACAGGTCCGTCCTGGAGGAGGTGTTCTCCAAAGGCCTCAGTGAGGACAATAGTAAGGCCAACAGCGAGGGAGGAGGAGACGCGCCACAGAAGAGGACTAAGGACATTGGCTACAGATTGGGCCAGCGTAGGGCGCTATTTGGAAAGCGCAAACAGTTGAGCGACTACGCCTTGATCTTTGGGATGTTTGGGATTGTTGTCATGGTGACGGAGACGGAACTGTCCTGGGGGGTTTACACAAAGGTAAGAAATGTCTCTATTGCAGTAGATTGACCCGTCATAATGTCATACAGCATTAGAGGTCCACCATGAATAGCAGGCCTAGAGTACTGGTAAGACAATATCGTTTTAAAAGATGGGATCTTAATTGTCTGACTTCTCTGCAGGAATCATCGTACTCATTTGCTCTGAAATGCCTTGTCAGCCTTTCAACTGCTATATTGCTTGGACTCATTGTGATGTACCATGCACGGGAAATACAGGTGATATGCCACCATCACCATCTCTACATTCATATTACAGTTTTTACCCTTGCTCTCATCTAAATCTCCTTGTTCGCCCTCCTCCCCTTGCACCTACACACACACAGCTCTTTATGGTGGACAATGCAGCTGACGACTGGAGGATTGCTATGACGTATGAGCGGATCTTTCTGGTTGTGCTGGAGCTGCTGGTCTGTGCCATCCACCCCATCCCGGGCCAGTACGTCTTCACCTGGACAGCCCGGCTGGCCTTCACCTACACACCCTCATTGACCAACGCCGACGTGGACATCGTCCTCTCCATCCCCATGTTCCTCAGGCTCTACCTGATTGGTCGTGTCATGCTGCTGCACAGCAAGCTCTTCACGGACGCCTCGTCGCGCAGCATCGGCGCCCTCAACAAGATCAACTTCAACACGCGCTTTGTCATGAAGACCCTCATGACCATCTGCCCCGGCACGGTGCTGCTGGTCTTCAGCATCTCTTGTTGGATCATCGCGGCATGGACGGTGCGCGTCTGTGAGAGGTACAGGCCCCAGACACAGTAGGCATTTCCATCAACACTGCACCACTCCTACCCAGTACATATCTCAGTGAAGAATATACTTATGTAAGATGAATGCCTCTCAAGTCTTGATTATGGTTAGCTCAAGATAATGATATGGACCTCTACTATGCCGCTCTGCTTGATATATAATAAAACATACAGAAATGTTGAAGATGTTATACTGTAAGAAATAGATATGTGTTTATTATAAGACGTGTGTATTTATTGTTCCTCCAGGTATCATGACACACAGGAAGTGACCAGTAACTTCCTTGGGGCAATGTGGCTCATCTCTATCACCTTTCTCTCCATTGGTTATGGAGACATGGTCCCTCACACCTACTGTGGAAAGGGTGTGTGTCTGCTGACTGGAATCATGGTATGTTTCCTATACATCCCCAAGTGTTAAAAGATATATATGGCATTCAGGATGAGGCAGCTCTAGGGTGTAATCCGAGAAGGGGTTTGTAGAGGGATGGACTATGGTGACAATACACTGATACAATAACCATTCTGGCAACAGCAAATAAAACAAACATAAGCATGCGTTATTATATTGAAGAAATCATATCTAGTGAGATATAAAGACAACACTTTTACTCCTGGAAAAAGTATTACTACCTTTGTATTTTCTCCCCAGGGGGCCGGCTGCACTGCCCTGGTGGTTGCCGTAGTTGCCAGGAAGTCCGAGTTGACCAGAGCTGAGAAGCATGTTCACAACTTTATGATGGACACTCAGCTCTATAAACGAGTAAGTGGACATTAGAGGTCTTCATGGCTCCAAAATGTTGAGCCTGGCCTAAACTGGACCCGTGGATTTACGACCCTAACCTGATACATATTGGATAATCAAAATGTTTTATAAAGAGACATTATAAATAAAGATAATTTCCCCCAATCAGCAACCCAGTAAGCAAAATGTTGTTAAAAAGACGTTGAAGATGCGTCTTTGTCTGACATTGAAGCCACGTTTTTTTTCAGTTCTAAGTCAACGTTTCAAAGACATCTTTTAAGATGTTATTATCAAGGCGTCTTTTTACAGATACTGAAAAGACGACTCTGCCGGTAATTGGAAAGACAACTATTCCGGTCCTCCTATTGACAGACAGATTTCAATGAAGAAAACATTATTACAATTTTTTTTTAAATGTCCCAATAAAATAGAAAAATGGGGCAAAATGGAGATTGAAGTATGGCATTATTGTTTCTATCTGTCACTTATGTCAGACTTTTCAAAAGCTTCAGAACAGGCAGTGATCATGTTTGACGTTTACTGACACAACCAACAGAACACTTTAACTACTACAACATTCTCAGTAACAGTTACATCAACTGAACCCTTGCAAAGTATAATGATCTCTGTAAGGGTATATTTCTAATGATCTCTGCCCCCAAACAAGGACAGTCTGTAAAATCTGGACCAATCATAGACTAGTATTATTAGGCAAATCAAGGCTGGTCCGATCAAGACTAAATCTGTGAAGGTCACCGACTTGACAAAAGTGATCCGCTCAAACACCCCCATGGCCAGGGTGGATGGACCAACTTTCAACCAATAATAAACGTCCATAGACATCCTGCATCAATCGGTGCACACTGGTTTTGGCTGTCATGCTATAACTGTAGTGCTGGATCATAATCATTATGACTTACACCATGGCATTGTTAAATACACATTTCTCATTGGCTTGAAGGGCATTGTAGAGCGTGCATTATTTCCCTATAATAACGCACAGTATCCACCTCATTTTCAAACTTTGCTATGGACACAGCCAAACAATGGAAGTGATGGATTTGACTTCTGCTTTACTTACCTACTGCATGGCACCAGTGGCAAAATTGCTAGAGTAAATTATTAGGGTATATATTTATAGAGTATAAAAGTCAAGTAAACAAGTATATTTTTTACATGTATTTAATTCAAGTTTGCTAACGTTAACAAGACCTGCAACTAGTAGTTCTGTTGTGATAATTACCTTAATTGTGTTGTGTAAGAGTTAAGTGCCATCCACCATACATATAACAATAACTAAATTATAGGCTACATTCTATAGCTAGGTGACTCCAGATATCTCCAGGAGTGATAAGTATATATATTTATTGTCTTTACCAGTTGTGCTCTAGTACTGTTTGTTTGCGTGAACTGCTGACTGCTCATAAATTGCAGATAGTTGTGACTTGTTTTGGACTTTCACCTCTCCTAGGCAATCAGCAATTAGTACAGGGAGGGGTGACCACCTCTGCTAGGCAAGTAGCAATTAGTGTTAGTTCATCGGTCTCTCCTGGTTTCTCAGCGGTAGCTGTAAGCGACGGTCGTGTCAGTAGCGATTTTATCGCAAAATTAAGACCTGAAAACAAAGACAGTTCTGCTGAGTTGTTCTGCAAAGTTCTTCGAGGAAGGCTCCACACCACTTGAGTATTTTACCTAGTTATTTACAGATTATTTCACGTTGCTCTTTTGTAGCTTTGTCAACTGTGTGTGTTTTATATACCTGTTCGCACCTCTACCTATAGGCTTTACAGACGCTTCCCACCCCTTGGCTGCAACCCTTCTAATTTAGTGTACCCCGCACGCACAACCCATGTGGAATTCCATGTCTCTGTCAGCGTTTGAACCTGCCGATCTGCGGTAAAGAACAGAGTTGCTGCCCTTCAGTCCCTTGACATTTTGGCCCTGACAGAGACATGGATCCCCCCAGAGAACACTGCTCCACCTGCTCTTTCTTCATCTAACTATGTTTTCTCTCATAATCCAAGAGCATCTGGTCGTCGCGGTGGTGGAACAGGTCTACTAATTTCTCCTAAGTGGAGATTCTCTTCTCCCTCTCACACCTGTCCATCTTCTCTTTTGAATTCCATGCTGTCACATGTCCACTCAAGCTTAACATTATTGTAATCTATCGCCCACCAGGTGCCCATGGAGAGTTCCTTAATGAGCTTGACACCTTGATAAACTAAACTATTGGAGGACCTATCATCCTTTCACTCCCTCCTCTCTACCTTCTCTTCCTCTGTATCTGCTGCTAAAGCCACTTTCTACCTCTCTAAATTTCAAGCTTCTGCCTCGAACCCTAGGAAACTCTTTTCCACCTCATCCATCCTTAATCGTCCTGCGGATTAATTTTTCAACCACTTTGAAAAAAAGGTTGACGACATCCCCTACTCATTTACTCAGCCTATTGAATCCACTGGTCTCATTCACACAGAACTACCCTCTACGCCTTGACCTCTTTCTATCCTCTCTTTCGAGATGACATCCTGCGACTAGTAAGGTCTGGCTGCCCGACAACCTGCCCGCTCAATCCCATCCCCTCCTTGCTTCTTCCATTCCTGACTTCCCTCACCAACTCACCCCTGACCACTGGCTGGGTCCCCTCTGACTTCATAATGTCCCGAGTTGCTCCCCTCTTCAAGAAACCAACACTCAACTCATCTCAACGTCAAAAACTGTAGACCTTTATCCCTTCTTTCTTTTCTTTCCAAAACACTTGAGCGTGCTGTCACTGATTAACTCTCTCGTTATCTCTCTCAGAACGATCTTCTTGACCCTAACCTGTCAGGCTTCAAGACAGGTCACTCAACCGAGACTGCTCTTCTCTGTCATGGAGGCTCTCCGCACTGCCAAAGCTGACTCTGTCCCCTCTGTTCTCACCCTCCTAGATCTATCCACTAGCTTCGACACTGTGAACCATCAGATCCTCCTCTCCCCCCTCTAAGGGCTGGGCGTCTCAGGCTCAGCACACTCTTGGATGGCATCCTACCTGGCAGGCCGCTCCTACCAGGTGACTTGGAGAGGATCTGTGTCTGCACCATGTACTCTCACTACTGGTGTCTCCCAGGGCTCGGTTCAAGGCCTTCTTCTCTTCTCTCTATTAACCAAGTCACTCGGCTCCGTCATATCCTCACATGTTCTCTCCTATCATTGCTATGCGGATGACACTCAAATACTTTTCTCCTTCTCCCCTTATGACACCCAGATGGCGACACGCATCTCTGCGTGCCTGGCAGATATCTCAACTTGGATGTCGGCCCACCACCTCAAGCTCAACAAGACGGAACTGCTCTTCCTCCCGAGGAAGGCCTGCCCAAAGACCTCTCCATCACGGTTGACAATTCCACAGTGTCGCCCTCCCAGAGTGCCAAGAACCTTGGCGTGACCCTGGACAACACCCTGTCGTTCTCTGTAAACATCAAAGCAGTGACCCGCTCCTGCAGGTTCATGCTCTACAACATCTGTAGAGTACGACCCTACCTCACACAAGAAGCGGTGCAGGTCCTAATCCAGCCAAATGTCCTCTCCCTTCTGGATTACTGCAACTCGATGTTGGCTGGGCTCCCTGCCTGCGCCATTAAACCCCTGCAACTTATCCAGAACGCTGCAGCCAGCCTGGTTTTTAACCTTCCCATGTTCTCTCATGTCACCCCGCACCTACGCAAACTCCACTGGCTTCTAGTCAAAACCTTTCATCCACTACAAGACCATGGTGCTTACCTACGGAACAGCAAGAGGAACTGCCCCTCCCTACCTTTAGGCTATGCTCAAACCCTACACCCCAACCTGAGCACCTTGTTCTGCCACCTCAGGTCTCTTGGCCCTCCCACCCCTACAGGAGGGCAGCTCCGCCTCAGCCCAGTCCAAGCTCTTCTCTGTCCTGGCAAAGTTTAATCAATAAACTTAACCCGATCTTGCACTGTGCTTGTCCAACCTAACTATCTTAAGATGAATGCATTAACTGTAAGTCGCTCTGGATAAAAGCGTCTGCTAAATGACTAAAATGTCCCAAAAAAGTCAAAATAACTATAAAACGTTGGTGAGCATCCACACTTGAGGAAAGTTCAACACATCCTACTACAGCCTGCCTATTAATAAGGTGATAACAAGACCATTAAAAAAAAATCATTTTGTTTAACCTTTATTTAACTAGGCAAGTCCATTAAGAACAAATTCTTATTTACAATGACAGCCTACCCCGGCCAAACCCGAACGACGCTGGGCCAATTGTGCGCCGCCCTATGGGACTCCCAATTACAGCCAGATGTGATACAGCCTGGATTCAAATCAGGGACTGTAGTGCCGCTTCTTGCACTGAGATGCAGTGCCTTAGACCTCTGCGCCACTCAGGAGCCCAATGAAGCCCAACCACTGGTTTAGACCATTCAGTGCTTTCAGGGTGTGTTCATTGTCATAGTGACATCGGCAAATAATAAATGAAAAATAATATAGCAACTTGTAAATGTAAAAATTCAACAACAAACACTGAGGCTGCGCATCATTTTGAGTCATAATACCCATAAAACCTAGCGGTTAAACAGGAAAATGGTTCCAATCATTTTTTCACCATTCATTTTTCCCATAGGGGATTTTAGAAAAACTTGTGTAAATCTCTGTAGGACAAGGTATCTTATCAATATATTCACCTGTATTTACCCCCCCCAAAACTAAATGCTATTTAGCTGCTAATGTGGCTACCATAAAGAACTACAAATGGCATGATGATCTGGACGAGGCAAAGGTAAGACTCTCTGGATTAATTATCTAATTTTAGTTAACTGTAGTAATTAATAAATTGGCTAAATTCTTTCAATTTACAATTCTGTGAACTGTCTTGTGCACATTTTAAACTGACACAATACCTGTTAGCAAAGGTGTCAGCTAGAGATTAGGTGCAGGAGCTTGCAGGGATTTGTAGTTTTGCATGATATCTACTTTGACGCTAATTAGCATTTTCGAATCTCAGAGTGAAGATAACAATAATACATTTGATCAATATATTCGGCTATCAAGTGAGTACACTATTGTCCATAGGCTGTAAACTGCAGTGATGTAGGCTAATTTGAATAACCACTCCAACGGCCTGTTATGTTTAATGCCGAAATAATTGCCTACAGCCTAAGCCTGACTATGCAACCATTATGGATCAGTTTGTCTCTATTCTCGACAGTTTAGAAGGTCAAAAGGTATATTACGCAACAGAACAAAAACACAGGCTCAAGATGTAGCCTATAGCCTAAGTAGAAGTTTATGCATATTAGACCATCATTCAAAAGGTCACTGTTAGGCTTAATACTGCCGTGAATATATGCAGGCAATTTACACAGCAAAATCAAAAAGGTTTATCAGCTGTATCTACACAATGTGCGCTCCGAGGCTGTGCGGAGTCCGCTCCCTCCACCCAGGTGTCCAGCTAGAAAAGTTATGTTTCAGTTTTTTAGGGACCAGAAATGTATTCTACCTAGGCTAAAACAACAACACAATGTAATGAATGTTATTGTTTTCAAGTGAGTAGCCTACCAAACTCTAGTCTAGGCTGTAACGGCAGTGAATAGCCTATATCATTTGAATAACCACTCAAAAGCCTGGCGTTTTGAATGCATCCCGGTATTCATTTCAAATTATAAACTGGGTGGTTCCAGCCCTGAATGCTGATTGGCTGACAGCCTTGGAATATGAGACTATACCAATGGTATGACAAACCAGTTTATAATAGCAATAAGGCACCTCGATGCGTCGTGCATAAGAACAGCCTTTAGCTGTGGAATATTGGCCATATTCCACACCCCCTCATGCCTTATTGCTTAAATAACTGCATCTAGCTGGCACATAAGGCCAGCAATATGTTGTATTTTTTCAGGGTGTTTCGGCCATCCGAAACTAGCCAGAATTCAATGGCTATAGTGCTTACATGTTTCAGCTGCTTTTGAAAGCAGAAGTCGAATTTTCATAATAGCAAGGTAGTACTGATAGTTGGGTTAGCTAAACTAGCAAGTATGTTTGTTTGGTTACCAAGAAAACTACTGTTCCTATCTAAAGTAAACTTGCTAGCTACTTCAGTGGATGTTGAACACATTTCTAGCTGTATAATAAAAAAACAAAAAAACATTTATAGCTGTTAATGTGTTAAATTATAGCCATGGGATAAAAGGGATAATCAACTCGGGGCTCTGAGTTCTTTGGAAAATAATGCAACTCAGTGGCAGGAAAGTTCCAATCTGCTTGCATGTCGTGGAACACATCTTTCACGTCGTTCATTATTTTCCAGAGAACGCGGCATAGCACCTCACTGATTATCCTTTACATTACGACATTGATAACAGTTGAAAGCTTGATACATTTGATCCCTTTGGTCTCGCTATGTTCCAATTAGGATTTTAAAATAAGGATTCATTAAAATATCAGTTGAATATACTCATATATATATATATTTATGAATAAACCTTAAAGCTTTTTTTATTAAATGTGTTTATAATCCTGTACCTCTTAAAGGAAAACTCCACACAAACTATATTTTCGTATTTTTTTTCATTAGCGCACTTTACTCATACTATGCAATGCCTTTTATAGCCTTTTGCACTCCTGACTTCTTGTATTTTTATACTTTTGAATACTGCCGCACTATGTATCATGTATCTGTCTTTTTGTGTATTTTCGTTCTGGCATTTTGCACCTGTCCTGTGTTTTTCGTAGCTGCTTGATAAAGAAATTCCCCCTCGGGGATCAATAAAGTACCTATCTATCATATAGTCACAAAGGGTGCGTTCGTAAATTCACTCTGTCTATCTACTCCGATTTCAGAGCACTCTCATCTGAGTGTGCCAGAGCGCAGAATAGCTGATGAATTTACTAACGCTCAACACCCCTTGAATATGTCAGTAAACCTCGCCCAAAATAGGTAATTACATTTTTGTCAGCAGCACAGTTAGTCGCCAATGCCCTGGATAATATGAAAATAGTCTAAACAGCAATGCTAGGGCGAGTAAAATGGTCAGAGTGAGGTGTTCTCTGATTTGTGTCTGGGAAGTACCTCGCAAGCTAGCCAACGTTAGTCAGTTAGCTTGTCTGCTTCACTGCCGTTGTGAGGTCAGAACGCTCAGATCCACCCTCCTCCTTGGCCAGAGCGTCCAGAGTGCGACAATCTGACAAGGCTTTGAATTTACGAACGCCCAGAGCGCACTCTGGCACTACAGATTGAATTTACGAACGCACCCAAAATGTTTGCTTGTCAGCAGTCACGTTTTCAATATATTGGACTCACTTGCCACCAGTGTTGGGAAGAAACGGATTACATATTAATTATGATAATGCGCAATCGCGGAGGAATTTGTATGTAATCCGTTATATGTAGGGATTACAAAAAAAAACTTTTGAAAAACGAGATGATTACTTCGAAGATTACTTTTAAATTCAGAAAGGATATTTGCGAGAAAAAAAAAGTTAACTTCTGTTTTCTCAATGACATTCAAATCAGCATTGAAAAAAGGCGCAAATTTAAGTTTGTTCCACCTGAGCAAGTCTGACCAATATGACGACACACCAAATGTGTTCGATGGATCGCGGGAAAATAGCAGGAATAGGTTTTTGTAGTCTACAGTCCAAATTATGTCTTCCAACTATGCGACTGCTGTCGGCATCCAAAGATTATCCAACTTTAATTAACGCTTGGAGGTAAGGATGACAGCAGTGCTGTAGACTACGGCGATACGGATATAACGTATTATTGATATCTATATAGCGCATTGATGTGAATCACACTGCTGCTCTCTCATTTAGCTATTTGCGCTTTACGGATTGTGGATGGCTGTTCACAAATCTAAATGTGTATTTGAATAATGTTTTAATTAAAGACGTTTAAACTGCCTATCAATCATTGTTTTTGAAACCAGTGGACAGCCAGTGAAACATCCGTTCTTGAAACAGCTGCATAGTGCGAATCCCAGCCTATGGAATAAAAGTGGGGCTTTTATTGCTCAATCTAATTTATGCCGATAAAAAAAATAATCCATAGGCCTAATGGACACGTGATCAAAAACTCGGACACTTTTGATAGACTTAAAAGGGGCAATCTGTAGTTGCTACATTATATACTGTATATCCATTGATTCTTGAAGAATATAACTTATAAATGCCTCGAGGTTAGTTCAACTGTCACACTCCATGAGAACCCAAAATATAAGATGAATTTTCTCCAATGTTTGTAAACATTGTAAATGTAAATACACTGTATAGCCTCATAACATGGTTAACACAATAATGTTGATAACATGGATGGCCAGTCCTTGCATCCAAAGCTCTGTCTATTAAACTGAGAGTGGTTACATTTCTCCAGGCCCATCCCTCAGCTTTTTACCAAAACAGAGGCGGGGCACCCATTTTGTTATTGTTTCATCTGTGGTTTGCCGTTTAAACAGCTGCATATGATCAAAAGTGTCACCAACAAAAAAGGTATACAATAGGCCTATAGCAAATGCAGCATATGGCATTATTTTTTCACATGTAAATAGCACTTTTCAGTAGTGCTCAAAGCATGCCATTCCATGAGCGCAGCATTTATTTTTCAACTCGAATCAATGAGCCCAATCGGTCCTCCATGACAACAAAATAACAGAGTAGGGCTGACTAATAAGTCCTTAGTTTTGGGGTCATGCTCAGGTAAAACAATTTGGCTAATTTATACTTACATATATCCAAGTCCTATTCTTGAAGATCAAGGGGTATAACATTTATTGGAATGACTGGAATTCTTACAGACTGGTTTTTAATGTAAAGCCATCCTTTAATCTTATTATGATATGTAGTAGAAAGAGATGGGTTAGAAGAAGCCTACATAACCAACCTATAAAGTCAAATGTAACATCCATATATGGCCAGCTATGTAAACTTTAACATTGATTTATCCTGCAATAGATGTCATTCAATTCTTCTAATCCTTCTTAAGGGGAAAGTAATCTAAAAAGTAACGGAATGTAATCAGATTACATTACTGAGTTTGGATAATCCAAAAGTTACATCACTGATTACACTTGGACAGGTAACTCGTAACAGTAACGGATTACATTTAGAAAGTAACCTACCCAACCCTGCTTGCCACATTATCATGATGAAGCAAAATGCATCATATGATGATGCAAAACGTGTCATCATGATGTGACAATTTGCTTATTGAAAAAACTTGACTGCTGACATGCAAAACATTTTTGGACTTTTATCAACAGTGAAAACACTTATTTTTGAATGTGTGAGGCAGTCTGCCATCATATCATGTGTTCATCAGAAACATGGACAATTCACAACACTTACTGTATATGGGACACACAAAGGGTCAGGATTCAGACAATGTGGCTTTTAAGGGCAATGTTATTGCAATCGTGGAGATGACATTCAAGTTCAACTGTGCAGATGTTGGTTCAAATCGAAATGTTATTAAATGTCGAGCGCTATAACACGGTTTTGGATTGAATCATGGCCAAGGTCACTCCAAAGGTCAATTACGTTTTTTTAATCAATACCTTAAACACAGAGTGTTAAAAACATTAGGAAAACCCCCTTGCCCTCAGAACAGCCTCAATTCGTTGGAGCATGGACACTACAAGGTGTCGATAAGTGTTCTACAGGGATGCTGGCCCATGTTTACTCAAATGTTTCCCACAGCTGTGTCAAGTTGGCTGGGTGGTAGACCATTTTTGGTCGGGAAACGACACGGGAAACTGTTGAGAATGAAAAACCCAGCAGCATTGCCGTTATTGACACACTCAAACCGGTGTGCCAGGCACCTACTACCATACCCCATTCAAAGGCACTTAAATCTTTTGTCTTGCCCATTCACCCTCTGAATGGCACACATACTGTACACAATCCATGTCTTAATTGTCTCAAGGCTTAAAAATCCTTCTTTAACCAGTCTCCCCTTCATCTACACTGATTGAATTGGATTTAACAAGTGACTTCAATAAGGGATCATAGCTTTCACCTATGTTTTGTATGTTGACTAGCCTAGGCCTACTATGTCAACAATATCACTTTATTAGCCTAAAATAAATAGGCTATGAGAGCCTATTTTTACCTTATACATTTTAAGATAGGCCACTCTAAAATCCACTGTAAAACAAAGCATAATTTTGTATTTTGGCACACAATTGCTGTTGAATAATATGGCAGACTCAAAAGGTTAGTTTCCAATCTCACTGGATTATTGAAGATCAAGGCCAGGATTCAATTTGATCGTGCTTTGTCAACAATGCACCATTTAAAGGGGATTTCCGACTGAGCAGACATATGCAGCATATAACGTGAACGCAGTCTCCACGAACGCTGGAACATTTACTTTAAAAGGTTCATTGCGACAAAGCGCGATCAGCTTGAAGTCCCACACTACGGGCTAGCTACCATCATAGGACCATAACATTTCTCTGTTTTCTGGAATGTTCCAACAGGTAAAAAACACAGCTGCCAATGTACTCAGAGAGACATGGCTTATCTACAAACACACCAAGTTAGTCAAGAAGATAGATCACGCCAGGGTACGCAAACATCAGCGGAAATTTCTGCAAGCCATTCACCAGTAAGTAGTGTGCCTTTTCAAACCATTGTTAAATAAAGACTAGTTGATGTGTGTGTATCTGTGAGTATGTTATGCAGCTCAATTTACCCCATACCGTTGCCCTCCATAACTCGCTCCCACTTCACTTTCCCCTAGACTGCGCAGAGTAAAACTGGAACAGATGAAACTCACTGACCAGGCTAACACACTTGTCGATCTAGCCAAGGTGCACCTTCATTATAATCTTCATTAAGCACTTTCATTATCATCTTCATTAAGCACCTTCATTATCATCTTCATTAAGCACCTTCATTATCATCTTCATTAAGCACCTTCATTATCATCTTTAATTTATATATTTAAACTGACACACCGTTTTTGCTCCACAGACTCAGAACATGATGTACGACCTGGTGTCTGACCTGCAGCTGCGCAGCGAGGAGCTGGATCGGAGGATCGGTAGTTTGGACGACAAACTGGATTCCATCCTAGTCAATCTGCAGGCCCTACCCAGCCTGCTCTCCCAGGCGGTCACACAGCAGCACAAGGACTTCCTGGATGGCTTGGTCCACCGTGTACGGAAATCCTCATCGGCTTCACTGGGTTCCCGCTAGTTTCCAACGGTTCCCCTCCACTGCACTACAGACCATACCTTACAGCCTAGCCACATGGCCACTATTGTGACGTTAAATTATGTATTTATTTAATAGTGTATTTCATACTAGCCTCATAGCCTCCGACTAGGAGTCTCCCTCAGCTGTTTACTAAAATAAGTTGTTAGTAGGTTTGTTGTTTCCCAAATCCTGGATTGCCAGTCTGTGTACCTAGGTAATTCTTGAATTGCGGTGGCATTTTGAGAAAAATTCACTCAATGTTTTCTAGATTTGTATTTATTTGTATGTTCAAATACACATTCTAAATCAACTAATATGTTAGCTTAATTACTTTAAATAATTTTTACCATTATAATAACATCGTGCCACCAGTAGTAGTAGTAACACCAGTGACACTAAAACTAATAACAAATTGGAGGTAATTGAGAATTTTCCTTAAATGTAGGCCACATATGCTCAAATCTAAGGTCATTAAAATATTTTACTAGTGATATATTTAATTTTGTACACTGAGTATACAAAACATTAAGGACACCTGCTCTTTCCATGACATACATTGCATTAGGAATGTATTCACACCCCTTGACCTGTGACACATTTTGTTATGTTACAGCCTTATTCTAAAATGGATATAATACTTTTTTCCCCTCAATCTACCCACAATACACCAAAATGAAAAAACAAAAACCATTAGAAAAATATATATTTTGCAAATGTATTAAAAATAAAAAACAGATACCGCCATTTACATAAGTATTCAGACCCTTTACTATGAGACTCGAATTGAGCCCAGGTGCATCCGGTTTCCATTGATCATCATTGATGTTTCTACACCTGTCTATATAAGGTCCCACAGTTGAAAGTGCATGTCAGAGCAAAAGCCAAGCCATGAGGGAAGGGTACCAAAACATTTATGCAGCATTGACAGTCCCCAAAAACACAGTGGCCTCCATCATTCTTAAATGGAAGAAGTTTGGAACCACCAAGACTCTTCCTAGAGCTGGCCACCCGGCCAAACTGAGCAATCGAGGGAGAAGGGCCTTGGTCAGGAAGGTGATGGTCACTCTGACAGAGTTCCAGAGTTCCTCTGTGGAGATATAAGAAACTTCCAGAAGGACAACCATCTCTGCAGCCCTCCACCAAATCAGGCCTTTATGGTAGTGGCCAAACGGACGCCACTCCTCGGTGAAAGGCACAGCCCACTTGGAGTGTGCCAAAAGGCACCTAAAGACTTTCAGACCATGAGAAACAAGATTATCTGGTCTGATGAAACCAACATTTCTCTTTGGCCTGAATGCCAATCATCATGTATGGAGGAAAACCTGGCTCAATCCCTACGGTGAAGCACGGTGGTGGCAGCATCATGCTGAGGGGATGTTTTTCAGCTGCAGGGACTGGGAGACTAGTCAGGATCAAGGGAAAGATGAACAGAGAAAAGTACAGAGAGATCCTTGATGAAAACCTGCTACAGAGCGCTCAGGACCTCAGACTGAAAGGTTCACCTTCCAACAGGACAACAACCCTAAGCACACAGCCAAGACAACTCAAACATGGCTTTGGGGAAAGTCTTTGAATGTCATGGAGTGGCCCAGCCAGAGCCCAGAGCCAGAACCCGATCGAACATCGCTGGAGAGACCTGAAAATAGCTGTGCAGCAACGCTCCCCATCCAACCTGACAGAGCTTGAGAGGATCTGAAGAGAAGAACGGGAGAAAAACCTCAAATACAGGTGTTTCAAGCTTATAGCGTCATACCCAAGAAGACTCGAGGCTGTAATCGCTGAGAAAGGTGCTTCAACAAAGTACTGAGAAAAGAGTCTGAATACTTATGTAAATGTGATAATTTCTTAAAATGTTATATATATATATATATATATATATATATATATATATATATATATATATATATAGTCTTGTGCAAGTTTTACATTGACACAATACCTGCTTGCATGGATTTGTAGTTTTGCATTGGGAAAATTAATGGTGGAAAAACAGTTGGAACCATTTCCCTGTTTGACTGCTAGATTTTATGGGTATTATGACACCGCCACTGTGGGGCTCTATTATGGCCGGGATTCAATCCGATTGCGCTTTGTCAGCAACATGCACCTTTTAAACGTGCATGTGTTCCTGCATTCACGGAATCCGCATCCCGGAGGTATAATAAGAACGTTAATGGTAAATGCTGCATATGTCCGCTCAATCGCAAACTACCTGCAATGGGATTAAATCCCACCCTAAATTTTACTACAAAGTAGTTAAACATTTATTTGGATGTTTATTTGATCACCACATTTATTGAAAATAAGAAAATCAAAAATTAGAAACAATCCTCAGTAAAGAAATACAAATATATAAATTACATGTAATTTACAACTCTGCAACAAAAATTACTTTTCCCAGAGAAGCTCTTACTGAGGGTTGGGAGATTAGATTTTGTGGCGACAAATAATCTACACATAAACAAACAGACATAGAAGAACATTGTAATAAAATGTTTCCCAACAGGCTTTGTTTTCTTTATTATAATTCTCTATACATTACAAATACACACATTTCCCTGAGGAAACAATTCCACTGGAAGTTCTACAGAATCAGTGGCTGATATGTTCTAAATGCCTCTTAATGGTTTGTTTCAAACACTTAATATAAAAAAAAAAAAAAACCCAGGTGATTACAGATGTCAACAACCGGTATAATGTACCTTTAAGAGCATAGAGTTTCAGCATACACTTCATTGCTTTGATATAGCCGTATCTGGGTATAATATGATTTTGTGGAGGGGGAAAAACAGGAAGTATCATTTTGCAGAATAGCAATTAGCAGGTTTTAGGGTTATCACTATTGATTCAAAGTTTAAGAATTAAGGTGCATCATTATGACAGTTTAGAGAATAATTTCCCTAGCAGCAAAATAATCCCCTCTAGAGGAGAGGGGTTGTGATATCCACAGCAATGCACATTCTTCAGCCTGTACATTGTGATCTTACATAAGACAGACTGTGTATAAAACTCAAAGCATCATTTACACATTTTAGTGGAAACAAACATTCAACTAAAGATTGTCAGAATATTTCTGCCCAGAAACAATGTTTGTCGAACTGAGGTGCCAATACAATGCCTTCAGAAAGTATTCACACCCCTTGACTTTTTACAAAGTGTTATGTTACAACGTATGAAAACTAGAACACCAGTATATCTTGATTAGATAAGTATTCAATACATGTTAGAATCACCTTTGGCAGCGATTACAGCTGTGAGTGTTTTTGGGTAAGTCTAAGGGCTTTGCACACCTGGATTGTACAATATTATTCTTATTGAAATTCTTCAAGCTCTGTTAAGTTGGTTGTTGATCATTACTAGACAGCCATTTTCAAGTCTTGCCATAGATTTTCAAGCAGATTTAAGTCAAAACTGTAACTGTGACTTGTTCACTCAGGAACATTCAATGTTGTCTTGGTAAATAACTGCAGTGTGTATTTGGCTTTGTTTTTTTAGGTTATTGTCCTGCTGAAAGGTGAATTTGTCTCCCAGGAAAACAGACTGAACCAGGTTTTTGCCTGTGCCTAGCTCTATTCCATTTATTTTGATCTTAAATAACTCCTTAGTCTTTGCCGATGACAAGCATACCGTAACATGATGCAACCAACACCATACTTGAAAATATGAAGAGTGGTACTCAGTGAGGTGTTGTTTGCCCCAAACATAACGCTTTATATTCAGGTCAAAAGGTTTTCTTGACAATTTGTTTTGCAATATTACTTTAGTGCCTTATTGCAAACAGGATGCATGTTTTTTTTAAAAATATTTTTATTATGTACAGGCTTCCTTCTTTTCACTCTGTCTTAGTATTGCAGAGTAACTACAATGTTGTTGATCCATTCTTAGTTTTCTCCTATCACAGCCATTAAACTCTAACGGTTTTAAAATCAGCATTGGTCTCATGGCGAAATCCGTGAGCGGGTTCCTTCCGCTCCGGCTACCGAGTTAGGAAGAACGCCTGTATCTTTGTAGTGACTGGGTGTATTGATACACCATCCAAAGTGTAATTGCCAAGTTCACCATGCTCAAAGGGATATTCAGTCTGGGTTTTTTTCTACCAATAGGTGCCCTTCTTTGTGAGGCATTGGAAAACCTCCCTGGTCTTTGTAGTTGAATCTGTGCTTGAAATTTACTTTTGGACTGAGGGAACTTACAGATAATTGTATGTGTGGGGTAGTTGTTCAAAAATAATGTTAATCACTATTATTGCATGCAACTTAAGCACATTTTTACTCCTGTACTTATTTAGGCTTGCCATATCAAAGGGGTTGAAGAGTTTTTGACTCAAGACATTTCAGCTTTTCATTTTTTATTAATTTGTAAAAGAAATTCTAAAAACAAAATTTGACATTATGGGGTATTGTGTGTAGATCAGTGACAATCTCAATGTAATCCATTTTAAATTCAGGCTTTAACGACTAAATGTGGAAAAAGTCAAGGGGTGGGACTTTCTGAAGGCACTGTATATTATATGGAATCCCTTATTTCATGAACCATTAGATTCATGTTTTCAGAGTACTGAGAAGAAATTGCTCACGACTAGATATTTCTAGTTTTTCCTGACTGTGTCACCTCACCAAGCAACATTCAAGGCATTAGAAATATAACTAGGGCCCAGTTTTTCCTGGTTAGGTCACAAGGTCAGGAATAACTTCTGGCCCTATAGTATTGTGAGACAAATCGCACCTCATCATTGGCTAAAAATAATAATTATAGAAATGCCCAATAGACTCATGTCTAATTCAGGAAGATGACCACAGCATTGCTGTTCCGTAAAAAAAAAAGGTGTACAGACAACTGATCGTGACAAAACAGTACCACAAAAGGAAAGTAGAAAGCAACACTACAGCCCTTAGATATAAATGAAACATACAGACTTCAAGCACATCTCTAAACAATATTTTCTTAAGCTAAATTTCAACACATTGTAAATGTACATTTCAAACAAATATACAGATAGATAAATAGATTTTTTTTTTAAAGCATAATATTCCAGTCTGATTTGGAGTTTGGCTTTTTTGACCGATCTGGAAACAGATATTACTTATTTGCAACCATTTGAACATTGATTAAAATGTTCTTTACTCTTTGGGAAAGACAAAATATGGTTTGTTTTTATAAAATCATTCACCAAACTAACATTTGATTTTGAATTTAAATAACTAAAATGACACATTTAAGAAAAAAAAAAAAAAAGATCATCTGCATCTTAAGGAAAGATCCCCTCAACAGAACAAAATAACAACACCAATGTGAATAATACTTCAGAAACATTGAGTAAAAATGCCCTTACTAAAAGCAAAACTGTCATGGATTCAATGATAGAGTTGGTTTAGACGCGTGAATTGGCACATAAGGATGTACTCTTGTCCCCCGGTCATATCGTCAATCAATTACCAATATTACTGGATATTTCTGGAAAATGCTCATTACTGTGCATTGTATACGCCTTTATCATATTACCAACACGCCAGATATCATTAACAATATATCTGTAAGGTTTGATCATATATGTAACAACTGTCAGTTATTCTTGAAATGTGAATCTTAAAAATAAACAAAAGTGATTTATGCAGAAAAAAATAACAAGTTAACACTGTCTTAACATGTAATTCTGTCGAAAAACGTATTTTTGATCTGAACTAGCATTCTAGCGGTATCTCTCAGTACTGTGTTTCTAAACATTCTAACAAACACATTTTGGATGAACACAAACTAGGATCTCTGACGATATGTGATTATCTGTTACTATGAGGAGAAAGACTAGCTTATGTAGTACACAACTGACAGGCAGAAGATATAACATCTACAATATGGTCATCACATGAGGGTGGACAGCAATGCACACAGTACATTTTATGTTATGAAATAATGTGAACCAATTTAGCTGTTGAGAATATATGAACCACGACAGTGTGTGTGTGTGTGAGTGAGTGTACTGTATCTTCGAGTATATGGACAACAATGGTGGCTGGTGGGCGGAGCTATAGGAGGACGGGCCCATTGTAATGGTTAGAATTAAATGGTATCAAACACGTTTAGACTTTTCTCTCTACTACCTCACGGCAAGCATTACCAGTGTGCACCAAGTCTGGAACCAACACCTGTACAGCTTCTACCTCCGAGCCATAAGAGTGCTGAGCGATTAACTGAAATGTCGGTTATTTTTAGTTTTTTTTAAGCAACGAATTGGCCAAAGTTGGTTCAATTATTTGAATTCCATTTGAGTTTTTCTGTGAGCTCAATGCGTACATTGTACAGTTTCTCTAGAGATAAATCAGATCCAGCCTGAACTGTGCGATGTAGTACGGAGTTGTAGTTTACAACAGGCCAATATTCTACATAGTTTAGCGCATAAAACGTGGTAATTAACTACAATGACCATAATCCATTGTGCATCTACTTGTCCTTGTCCGGTTTCTTTTACACCTGCTACAGGAAGAGACAAGAATGCATAATCGTGAGGGACTATATAGAACAGTTGTTGCTTTGTGAGGTATCTCTACCTGAAAATACATGATGAAAGTGATTGATAGTTGGTATTCAGCAGTCATACATTTATTTATTACAAAATAGTGATTTTGTCAGACAGCGTAGGCAGAAGCTCTATAGAGATGAGATGATGGAATTAAATAAAGTCATCAAATAAAAACTGAAATATTTTTTATATTAAAGTAATGTGAATAAATGATAAGCAGTAATGGGCAGCATTTAACCCAAATAATCGAAACAGAAAACTGTGATAATTGTTTAATAATCGAACCGAAACTAACTCAAAAAGCAGTATTCGTTCAGCACTACTGCTAAACAAGACTGCTAAATAGCTAATTAAATGGCTACCCGGACTACTGGCATAACTCTTGCACGGACTCTATGTACACACACTGGACTCTACCTACACACTCACATATACAGTGCCTTCGGAAAGTATTCAGACCCCTCGACTTCTTCCATATTTTGTTAGGTTACAGCCTTATTCTAAAACTTCAATTATTTCCCCCCCTCATCAATCTACACACACAATTTCTAAAAACCCATTTTCGTTTCGTCATTCTGGGGTATTGTGTGTAGAGCGCTGAGGATTGTATTTTATTTCATCCATTTTAGAATAAGGCTGTAAAATAACAAAATATGGAAAAAGTCAAGGGGTCTGAATACTTTCCAAAGGCACTGTACTTACACTGACACCACCGACACACACACGCACGCAGGCACGCATGCATACTCATGCCACACACACTTTCACACTCACCACATACTCTGCTGCTACTGTCTGTTATCTATCCTGTTGCCTAGTCACTTTACCCCTACTTGATGTCCATATCTACCTCAGTTACCTCGTACCCCTGCACATCGACTCTGTACTGGCACCTGTATATAGCCATGTTTTTTTTTTTTTACTCGTTATTGTTTTTCGTATTTATTCCTTGTCACTATTTCTATTATAATTGTTTATCTTTAACTCTGTATTGACGGAAATAAATAATTTCACTCATGTGACAAATTCAATTAGATTGTATTTGATTTGAGCCCGTCATCCTAGACCTCCCACCCAGGAGCTTCGTCGGATGGACAATGAGTATTAGCCCTTTGATTTCACTTTTGACTGTGCAGTGTGCAATGGTTATACATGCATGCTATTATGGCTATGGCGCAGTGTGCATCGGTAGTACAGTATGTGTTGCCAGTTGTACGGCTGTATGGAGAGAGCATACAGCTAGCCAATGAATTTCACAATACCATTATCATACCTTGATTCTTCTTCCATGGGAAGAAATGCAATACAGGATCACATTTTCTTTTAGAGACAGTTTTTATGCGGAGCAATGCTAGCCCATGTGAGGCCAGTTTGACACGATTTTGCAATACTATTCCTTGGATGGTTTCTACATGAAGGAAGGGAAGGGGGGGGGGGGGGGTTGCTGCTACACATGATTCCAAGCCGTTTGCATGCTGCCTCTTGTGCGCACATACTGTTTCAAAATACAAAAAGGTTCTGGTCAATGTTTAGCAATAATAAGAGTACTGGTAAGCAGTAGTGCTCCAACCACCATATAACAATGGCTATACAGAGCTGTTTTCATGCACATCCATGCTTCGAGTCCCCTGTATGATAATAACCATGTTAGTGGAGATGCCTGGTGGCCGCTTACAATCAAAAGCAAATGGGAGAAGATCTTGAGCTCCTGGAGGAATCACAGCGACAGCAACTACGATTGTAGAAATAAGAACTAAGATTGGAGTTTGTTAGTTTGCTGCAAATTTCAGCAAGGGTTAAAAAGCAGTGAGGCACGGGGGTCTGACTCTGCCACAGGACACAGCCTGTGGACACCATGGACTCTTGGACTGCAGGTAGACCAGCTGAGGATGAGGAGGAGAAAGGGGCGTGGATATAGAGTAGACCAGTGGTTCTCAACTGGTTTTGCCTAAATCAAACCAGGTTGTCTCAGTCGCGACTTGATAAACACAAAAGTATGGGGACCCCTTTAAATTAGTGGATTTGGCTATTTCAGCCACATCCATTGCTGACAGGTGTATAAAATCGAGCACACAGCCATGCAACTCCATAGACAAACATTGGCCTTACTGAAGAGCTCAGTGACTTTCAACATGGCACGGTCATAGGATGCCATCTTTCCAACAAGTCAGTTTGTCAAAGTTCTGCACTGCTATAGCTGTTCCGGTCAACTGTAAGTGCTGTTATTTTGAAGAGAAAAATTGTTCAGATAAAATATATATACTCTATATCCACCACCCTTCTCCTCCTCATCCTCATATATATATATATATATATATATATATATATATATATATATATATATATATATATATATATATATATATATATATTTGGGTGGCAACAAATTTGGGTTGCAACCCACCAGTTGAGAATCGCTGGAGTAAACTATCCTTGGGTTGTATTTGTGTAGTAGACCAACCTTTGTAGACCAGGGGGTAGTGGCATGTTGAGGGTTTTGGTTGGTGGGGCTCATGTAGACCAGGGGGTGGTGGCAGGTTGAGGGGTTTGGTTGGTGGGGCTTATGTAGACCAGCCAGGGTCTGAACACTGTGATGGATCTGAGCAGCAAAGAGCATGGAGAGACCAGATACCAGAGTGGCTCTGGAGGATCCAAATTCCCATTTGTCCACCCCACAAACCATTTTTACCATCAGCCCATCTTTCAGAATCTTCCGCCTCGTTCTTTTCATAGACAACAGTTTATTTTTGTCCTTTTGGTTGTGAAAGCGTGTGTATCTGCTTTAGCAAGATCAGGGGCGGGGGGGTGCTAGGAGTCGGCCATGATCTGGTAGGAGGAGACGTTTTCTGGGGTGTTACCGGGCGGCGGGGGATTAGCCTCGGTGGTGGTGGTGGGTTTGGGGGGCCAGTGGGGGTCCACGCTCAGCTCCTGGGCCAGGTGCATGTAGCGCGCCTTGGGTACCTTCCTCTGCCGGCAGCACAGCCACGACAGGCACTTGGGTCCCCAGAGGTCTATGCCCCCCTGGAAACCGCACGATAACAACAGCCAGAGAGGAGGGAAAATGGCAAAGAAAACTTTATGAATATATATTTTTTTACATTCATTCTCTTTCCAGTACTATTTGTATGCCTTTAGAAGGTAGAATTATCTCACATGCTTATGTCACCACATGCACTATATAACCAAAAGAAGGTAGGGATGGTATTCAGATTGCTTCACTATTGCAGCATGCATACACATTGTTTTATAATGGTTTTTAACCGTTAAGACATTTTTAAAATTTCAACAGAAGGTAATTCAGCAATTTGGTAACTAGGACAATTTGTGACACCATGTGTGGGACACATACCCTTCTCAGCTAGCCTGCTGTGGCTACATACTGTACCTGATCTAGACCATGCGGTTTCAACTCACACTGTTAGGGGCTAACAGGGGACGTTTTAAGGCGCATGCAGCGGGAGGAGCTTACTGGAGACAATACTGTACGACAGCTGGGGGTATTAAATACAGGAAGGAATCGTGCTCCCAGAGGAGAGTAATAACAGACAATACCACCAAGGGGCGAAATAAGGGTCAGAGAACAATCAGGTCTGCACATGCAAGGTTTGGGTAGGTTATATAATAAGAGTGCTGGCTGACAGAACGAGAAAGAGAAAGGAGAGGGCAAGAAGAAGAAGAAGAAATAGGAGGGGAGGGAGGGAGGTCACCAGGGGAGATTAAAAGCGACGGTGGAAGAGGAGGAATGTCAGATTTCCCAACCTGTGTTGTCGGGGTGGCGGGGCTGGCACCATAGCTGCCCTGCTTGTCTCGGCTGAACACAAGCTTCCATAAGACGACGTCAAGGACGAGGGTCTATGGAATAATAGGCGCCGTGGGCGGGAAAGAATTACAAAGAGGAGAGTGGCTACTTGATCACACAGCTTTTCTCAAGAAGATTTTGTCCCATCCTTTTTTTTTAATAGTCAAACTATTGAAAGGACATTTAGGGTGATTTCAGGGCTATGCATTAGTCGTGAGGAGAGGCAAAATGGGTTATTCTCAACAGAAATTAAGACAATAAATAAAATGAGAAAGAGGGTGTTATCATCTTCATCTACAACAGGAAAATTGTGCTTTTTAAAGGGTATTTTGATGTTTGACAGGGATCTGTTGCTGGTGATGTGTCATTGGTTGGTGTGTGGGAGATTGGCAGACGTGGAGAGATCACCATCTAGTGTCACTGCTAAGCTGTGTGTGGGCTTGGGAGGCTCAAGAGGGGAGATGAACTGATCTACTGCAAGCCAGGGGCATTTTTTAAAAAGTAAAATCACCGGTGAGCCATCTCTATGATTGGGCCACAACGCTCCAGGTCATCATTTTCTGCTACGCTTGGAGATTGAGAATAAGCAGAGCCTGGGTGTGGAACCAACCACCCATTAGATTGAGAATAAGCAGAGCCTGGGTGTGGAACCAACCACCCATTAGACTTAATGCGCTCAGTGGTTAACAGCGTGGACGTCACTGTGGTGATTGCAGGTTATATTTAAAGAAAGGGAGGAATTGTGTCCGCTAACGTTACTAGAGGGCTTTTTAATTTCGTTACATCAATGAAAGACAAGGCAGTATCTGGCTTTTTCATACTGAAAAGGTAGTCAAATGCTACATCCCAGACAGACACTGGCTCCGCCCTCCACTTCATCCTTTAACACGCTCCGACAGTAGGTCAGAGTCAACACACAATCGGTCACCGCCTGACTGAACCTACGCACCTTAAATGAAAACACTGCATGACAAAACAAAAACTGTACATGAGGAAAAATACCTATGTAACACGGCGTAAAGAGAGCCCAGAATACTGCAAAAAGGACAGTGCACATCTCACTTTAGTGTGTGCGTCGTCTTACCTCCGCCAAGACGGACACGGCTGCATTGACTACGATGATGAAGAACAGAGTGATTCTCCATTCAGACGGAACACACACAATCTAGAGGGAGGGGGAAAAAAAGAAACAGATTCACAAGAACAAATTTAAACAAAAAAGTGAAGCAATACCATGTTAATTCCCAATGTCGTTATTGTAGGACCATATTCAACCAAAGTTTGAGGCTAATATCTGTATGAAGCACGTCTCTCATGGTTGATGTCCGCTCACCTCTAGGAATTCGTCGATAGCAGACACAGGGTAAAACATGATGAAGAACAGAAATATGTACAGGCCAATACATGACACCACGAAGGGCCCTGCAGAGAAGGAGAGACGGACAGGAAAACTAATCAAACATAGGTCAGTCACACAGGAAAAAAAAATGGTGCAGTTCCAACCAATCTCCAAAACCTAACTTGATTTTAGAACCAACACTTTTAAATAACACTTTTATACTGTTATCTGATTTTCGGGTGGATACGTGGGAACATTGGCGTTAGTAGTGGTCCTCACAGTTTTTGTAGCTGGGCTGTCTGAAGGGCTTCCCCTTGGAGAAGACGATGGCCACGATGAGGTACTGGAAGGAGGAGACGTAGAACAGGGAGGTGTTCTCGTAGTTCTTGATGTTGTGGTCGTCCTCAGAGGAGTTGTGTTTCGGGGAGAAATTGGCATGGGGGGACGAGTTGCAGGCACTGGGAGAGGAGAGAACAGACAGACACACACACACACACACACACACACAGTCATATGTATATCAGGAAGCAGTTTTACAAGTCAAAAGCTGACTGGCGACGTCCCTACTGTTTGCAGTACTGATATTCAGTAAGACATTCACGGTATATGGTAATGATGTTAGTGTTTACACTGGCCTTATTGGTTTGTTTTGAGTCTGGTAGTGTCGTCTCATTGGTCCATTGGTGTGTTGTTCCAGGTGTGTTTGCACTGGAACAGTTGTCTTATTGGTGTGAATTGGTGATTTTAGATTGTTACTGATGTCCCCCCCAATGGTGTGTTATTGATAGGTCCAGTAGTTAGCTTGGGGGTTGAACTTGGACTCACTCTGACTGTGGTGTCCAGATGTGGTACCAGGCCTGGTGTCGGACCCAGAGGAAGGCAATGGTCTGGAAGCCTAGACAGATGAGGATCTGAGTAAGCACGGAGAACAGCAGAGGGCCTGAGATCAGACCTGAGGGGGGACGCCTCGACACCAGCTCCTTCCATGCTGGGTTCAGAGACACTGGACAGAGAAGGTGGGAGAGACAAAGAGAGAGGGAAAGAAGTAAGGAACCGGAAGGTAGGATGGGTAGAGAGAGTGAAGTACAAACCCAGAAAAGTTGGTAGTAGATCAAACATTACATTTAAAAGGACAAGTTCCCTTTTATTTTGACCAAATCCCTATTTTCTGCAATTTCACTTGGTTTTGAGAAACTTACCAACAACATCTAAAGACCTGCATCACTCTATTGAGCTTTGCCGTTTCTAAAATAAAGTATTTGGGTGTTTTTGGAGCCTTTGTTCATGTTTATCCGTGGACCCCATACTGCAGAACGAGCCATGAGGAAGTCTATTGCTGGTGGGGTAAGTTTTCGAAAAAACGAATGAAATCTCAATAAATGTTGCTCTACTTACTGGTGAAGACAATGAGCAGGATGATAGCGATGTCGATGAAGAGGAACTGGAAGTCTCCCAGGTTACTGAGGATCTGACATGGTTACAGAGAGATGGGGTCAGAGGTCAGCTACTGTATACACTAGAGACTAGTAATATCCTCACAGGAGTGCAGAGACTAAGGAAGGGGTACTGTACTCACAGAGTAGAGCAGCGTGACACTGATGTACTGGATGATGCTGTAGAGGGCCATGAACTTGAACACACAGAAGGAGGTGATGAGAGCCGCTCGCCCTTCTCTGCGGATAGATAAATTGTTGTTTCTTTAGGAGAAAACGAACGAGTCAGCATGCAAGTGCTCACTGATTAGTCTCTAAGCTTGGCGGTAGGCAGGAGTTAGTTTGTTAGCCATGTTTAGCTGATGGGTAGTATTCTGGTGCTCGAGGCCCAGGCCTACCTGATGAGGCTAGGCACACAGGAGATGTTGGGGGTCCTGGAGGTGAAGGGAGAGGCTACAGAGGCCTCCAGCTCAGAGAGGGAGATCCCACCATGAGCCCTCTTCAAAGCCTAGAGAGCGAAGGTGGAGGAGGGGGGGGGGTAAAAAGTTGGAAGAAACATTAAGCAAATTTAAGCAATAACATAGTGTCTTTACTTCAATCTGCATGGTCATTTGACAACAAAGCATCCTTTCAAAGAGGTCTGTACTTACACCACAATCATTTGCGCCATCTCCACACATGCCCACAAAATAGCTGCAGATAGGGGAAGAGAAGACAATTTACGTAAGTGTAATTTACAAAATGTGTATGAAGAGGGTGAGTGTGTCCTATGCTATTTGTGCCCATGTGTCACTACTCACTCCACACTCTGCAGTGCCTCAATGAGCTGGGTCTTCTGGTCGGGGGCCATTCGGGCAAACACTGTGCCATGCAGCACCAACTACAGCAGATAGGCAGACAACAATGCGTTAGACACAACCAAATCACAACAGCAATAGCTATGTGTTTATTGGGGAATGGGGGGGAGGGTAGTGTTACAGTGACTTCTGTCCCGTTACCTTCTGCAGCAGATCCTGAAAGTGCTCAGTGATGACAGCGAAGGACTTGCCACTCATGGCAAAGTGGTACTGGTCCTGAGACTTGGGCTCATCAGTGTGACACACATCCTCTAGACTGATCTCCACTTCCTGTTGGGACAGGAAGGAGCGGGGGCAAGCAGGTACAGGTGAGCAAGGGAAGAATGACATCTTGCAAATGATTGGTACAACATGGCTTATCTAGAGTAACAATTGTTCAAGCTAGCGACTAATAACTTCAGTTTCCATGTGTTAACTTTAAACTAAAATATAATTAAGTCTCACTCAAATTTTTTGTCACTCGGTGTCCATTGGCATTGTTATCAACGTTCCACAGACGCCGCAGACACATTTGTGTCCAAATGTAGAATGGGAGCTAATGACTGTTTCACCCAGTGATGTAGTTGAGTCACTAAACCTTGAGTCTGAATCGAGTCCCAAGGCCCGTGTGCTCGAGTCCAAGTCTGAGTCACCAATGGTTGAGTCACGGGTCCCTTTGGCTGAAGTCCGAGTCCCAGTGCTCGAGTCCTGGTCTAAGTGCTCAAGCTCAAGAGTCCCCATTAACTCAAAATAAAGTTATTTACCCAGTCAGATATAGTGTAGTGGCAAGAGGAATTTTGTCAATAAATTGTAAGTTGTAGCCTAAACAAATAGTTAACAGTCCGGTCCGCAAGTAGCCTAGTTTTAGAATGGGACACTTTATGAATGGAAAATGCGGCCCACCAATGCTCGATCGGAAGAAAAAAATGTAGTGCCGGTATTATGGGTCATATCTTTTGAACCGTAAGGGCTAGAATCAAGCTGTTTCTCTGAGGAAAGGAGGGAGACTTGGCTGTAGAACCTGCCTATGAAATGCAGTGGGGAAAGTGGGAGGGTTGAGCAAGACATAGTTAGACTTTTGTTTTACTTTTAAACTCAATGTTGCTACCGTTTTTAATTTCATAAAGCAGCTTGTGTTTCTTAACCAGACAAAGGTTGGCTGAAATAAAAAATATTTTTTGTTTAGTTCGTTTTTTTCTGGGTCTATTTAGTCAGTTATCGTCTCGTCAATTGTCACTGAAAAATTGTTGTTTGACAAATATGTTTGTCACTATTTTTATTGACGAAATTACCACTGGTTTCCATATAAACTGATGCGGAGACCTTATAAAGATTTATATAAGAAGCCCTTTATCTACTTCCTCAGAGTCAGATGAACTAGGGATACCATTTTTATGTCTCAACGTCCAGTATGAAGGAAGTTAGAGTGACTGGAAGTCTATGGAAGCTGCCCTATCCCATCCCAACCCCTACCCAGGTTTAGAGAGTGTCACAAAGGACATAGCACCAGGACAATACCCCGGTGTCTCACACTCAAGGAAATAGGATGCAGTCGCCTCTTGGGCAATGATCTTGTAGACGTTGTCGTTGCGCTAACGCTAGTTAGCAACTTCCTTAAAACTGAACATAAAATGGTCTCCGCAAGTTAATCTGACTGAGGAAAAATATTTATATATTTCTTAATTCCATTCTTCTACTTTTAGATGTGTGTGAATTGTTGTGAATTGTTAAGATACTACTGCACTGTTGGAGCTAGAAACACAAGCATTTCACTACGACCGCAATAACATCTGCTAAATATGTGTATGTGACCATTTTAGATAAAGGGCTTCATTGCCAAAATCCCAAACTATCCCTTTAACGGTATGCCAGTAGATATACATATTCCTGATAGCATCTAGACACAATGACTGGCAGGCTGTGTGAACTCCATGTGTACCATTGTCTGGAACACAGAACACACCCATTCATTCATCCATTCCTGCTGCGTGTGCTCACTGGGCTATTTCTGACTTCTGATGTAACCCTGCACGGCTCTCATTGGAACTGAGGGGGATCAGGGCAACTAGCTTAATCATGATTCATACTGGCCCACAGAGGGCACTCACATATGTGTGTCCGTTTTCCATGTCTCACTCACCCAGCATCTAAACAGAGTGTCGGTGTGTCTGTCTGTCTCTGACGGAGCTGTAATTACCCACACCCACCACCAGGGGACCACCTCTCACCTCCAGGCGTGGGGCTTTGCCCGCATGTTTGCTGGGGTTGTCTGCGTAGCGCCAATTGATCTTGGCCGGCTGACCATCTTTGGAGGGCAGCGCGTCGGCGATGATGACCTGGTCCTGAGGGGGGATCATGCCACAGTCCCTGGCCACCGAGATGGCTGTCAACATGTTGTCACCTGGAGGAAAGGAGAGATATTAAATGTTGCCCTTAGGCACATACCTACTCAGAACCATTATGTGTGTGTGTGTGTGTGTGTGTGGGGGGGGGGGGTATTGAGACACAGGGGGGTATTGTCCTGGTGCTATGCCCTTTGTGACACTCTAAACCTGGGTAGGGGTTGGGATGGGGCGGCCTGGGCATACTGGCTCTGGACCAGCGGTCCGCATGACAGGACACGGGTTAGTGAGAGGGTTTGGTTAAACCATATAATTGTGTGATTACATTTACAGTGCTGAAAGCGACAGAGGGAGAGAGGGAGAGAGAGAGACACCGGGCTGGACTTTGGTGCTTTCTGCCCGTTAAGCTGCAAGACCCACAACATTATTAGTCTGGATTCCAGGAATACCTCCATAAAGCTTTGAGAACCACAACAAAAACCCAAAGCTCCTCACAGCCACTCATGTCTGATAGTGGTCCTGTATGGCTTTGTTGGTAGAGCATGGCGCTTGCAACGCCAGTATTGTGGTTTCTATTCCCAGGGCCACACATATGTAAAATGTGTGCATGCATGATTATAAGTCGCTTTGGAAAAAGCATCTGCTAAATGGCATATAAATAAAAAATATTAAAATACATAATACCTTAGGCAAGGGCGCTGTACTAATAATTTAAAAAATGCCTCCTTCCTCTCTCCTTTTCTTGAGGTAACTCATCACTGATCCAAAACCATTGGCATCCAAGTCTACTGAATGGCTTTCACAGATCCAATCAAGTCAGATCAGTGATGACTTCAAGGGAGGGAGGATGCATTTTATGTTTTACTGAATGTCTGTGTATGTTTAGATGATAAACATGTTGGTGTGCCAGCTTTCTCACCAGTGACCATGACGGTGCGGATGTGAGCCCTGCGGAGATCCTCCAGTACCCCAGGGGTCTCTGCCTTCAGCTTGTTCTGCATGATGATCAGACCCAGGAACTCCATGTTGGCCTCGATGTTGTCCCTGTTGACATTCTGGACTTTGTGCCAGGTGAGTTTGGACTCGAGGCGGCGGTGGGCCAAGGCGATGACCCGAAAGCCCTGCTTGGTGTAGTCCTCCAGAACCTCCGCAAAGTCCTCTGGAACTGCACAGACAGAGAGATGGTTTAGAAAACATCTTCAAAATGAAAAACTCCAGGGAGAAAAACCTTTAATTTAAACTGCTAGTCTTTATCATGGCTTTGGTATCATGTCAATACACAGTTCATATGAAGTGGCCATGATTATCACACTTGGTTAGTCCAAGGCTACGACTGAATAGCAGAGCATTCGTTTGTTACTATACCGGCCGTAACGTCTTCTCAATAGGAGCGTCTCCAAAATGTATTGAATAAATAGTTAAGAGACCAACCAGTGTCTTTCTTGCAGAGGCTGGCCACCACCTCTGGCGCCCCCTTGAGGTAGGCATCCATGCGCTTCTCCCCCAAAAGACGGGCTACCACACACATCCTCTGCAGCGCTGAGGAGAAGGGGAACTGACGTACAATACCAATCTCATAGGCCAACTGTATGGGGGCACAACACACAGAATGACCTTTCACCTCTGGATCGTTCACCTCTAAGTCAAACTACAAGAAATATAAAAAAAACAAGAGAGATAGCACTACTTACCGACAACTCATACAGCTCCTACAGTGTGAAAGTGAAGTAAACAGAGTGAATGTACAATCAAACAGTGCATTTCAAAGAATATGTGACAGGTGAGAGGAACATAGAATGTGAACATACAAAGTGTGAAAGGTGAAAACTTAAGATACCATTCAGAGCTATGATTTACATGAAGGTAAGGAACTTAATCTTTTACACATTAGCAAGAGCTAACAGCAAACAGACCATATCAACATGTGATGAGTGAGACATGATCAATGCTGAGGGGTGGGTGTCCATTGGAGGCAGCACTGAGCCTTGCTCTTGGGGCGGGGGGGGAAGGGGGGGTGGGGTGTAAACTGTTTGTACCATGTCCTGTTCGGGTGAAATTACGGGCTTGGGGGGCATCAGCTGCTTGGGGGGCCGCACCACGGTGGGCATGATGCGGTTGTGGAGGGAGGTCTCCTCCTCAGTGGCCTCCTCCAGGATCTGACAAGGAGAAGAGGGAGGAGTAAACATGAAAGAAACTCTAAGCTGCATCGAAAGTGGATATTTCAACTGATCGACATCTCAAAATGGACCCATAAGTGTGATCGGAACAACATTGAAAGTCAGGGGGAAGCGAATATGTGTTCTGAAAATAACATTAAGATGTAAGAAATAGTAAGTAACTTGTCCACCATACTTTCAACATTTCTCTGCATGAAACACATTGGTTGGGTAAAGAAAGAGTGAAGCACACAGAGGTTAGAGGTTAAAGGTCCCGTTTCGTTCACTCACCCAACCTGTGGCCTCAAACATCTTCAGGTCCAGAGGGTCTCCGGACAACTGGCCATCGATCTTGGTAAGAGAGTGGCAGGTGGCCATGCAGGCTACAAACTGGGACTTGACCAGACTCTCCTTGTAGGCATTCTCCTCTGACAGGTGGAAAGTGCCATTCTCCACTCTCTGGACTCCCCATAAGTCTAGTCCATCCTCAGTGAGTGTACCCGTCTGAGGAGAGAGGAACAGAGATGGTGAATAGGGGAGAATTACCCTTTCTTCAAAGTAAATATAGAGAAGTAACTGTTAAGCAGGGCGATTACCATACCAGATCACCAGACCACAACCCAACTAGTTTCCCAAGCACAGCCTTTCCGCTACTAGTGTGTCTATGTGTGTGCCCACCTTGTCGAAGCAGACCAGGTTGAGTTGGCCACAGATGTTGATCCTCTGGGGGCTGATGCAGAAGATGCCGATGCGTTTGAGGCGGCGCTGGGCGTACACAATGCCTGCCGTCATGGCAGCGGGCAGCGCAGGGGGCACGGTGATGGTGATGATGTCCAGGGACTCGATGATGATGGTCTTGGCTGGCACCTTGGCCACAGTAGAGGAGAGGGCAAGAAAACAATTCCAATACAATAGGAGTTCATGTAGGGATTGAATTGGTTACTTTCAGTTCAACTCCATTTCCCAATTAAATGCTTTGACCACAATCCCACTGACCTAGACACCTTCTACACCATCTAAAGGACTAGTCACGCTACCTCTTCCCTGCCCCACTTCTTCCTTTCTCTTTCTCCCAGTGAGAGTGTCCTGTTGTGTTCAGTCCAGTACCTTGTTCATGATGCTGAGGACGATGGAGTAGACAAAGCCGATTCCGGCTATAGCCACCAGGCACAGCAGGAAGAGGTAAGCGTCGCGGTACAACTTGAAGTCTGTGGGCTTGGGGTACAGGATGGAGCGCACCAGCTGGCCCTTAGCTGTGCTGAAACCTGGAGGAGGAGGAGGAGGAACATGGTTAGATGATAGCAGAATATGACAACTGCTCCTGAAAATAAATAATCGGAGGGCAGATCATGATAGAACAACAATTATATCGGTATTGTGTGCGTGTGTGTTGTGACTGCGGACACATATGCACTTACCTGTGCGGACCACCACTGCCTTGACCAGCTCCCCTGAGTAGAAGCGGGTCTGGATGACGTGCGTGCCACAGAAGAGGGTGTGTCTCTTGTGCCCCTCCATGCTGTAGGCCCCGTCGCCCTCCTTGTCCCCCTCGCCCGGGTTGGGGAGGTTGGTCTTGGTGACGGGCACACTCTCGCCTGGGGGGAGGAGGGGGGAGAGACAGGGACAGGAGGGGGGGACTGAGGTTAAGTTTGGGAGCTCTGATGCCGCCCTGAGTGGTCGCCTGTTAAGCACCTCCCGTTGTTCGTGAATAAATTGTTGTTTTAGTTAGTCTTCTTTCGTCTCTTTTCTTTAGTTTTATTTTTTATTTTGCTACAGTTAAACTATAATAGTTCAGGATTATGGATTTTATCGCAGCTGAACGTCGACAGGAGTCGTCAACTGTTATTGTTTACAACAGAGCCCAGCTCCTGGATTTAGCCCACGCAGCGCTGCTGCTCCCCAGGGAAAAGTTTGATATTCCGGACGAATTGAAAAGACGACGCCGTGGACGTAGGGCGGGATTGAAATGTAAGGCAAAGCGGAGGAGGTTCAAGTACAAGCCGGCTATACCATCTATTATTATGGGCAATGTGAGGTCTCTACATAACAAGATGGATGAGTTGGAGGGACTTGTTCGTGGACAAAGGATTTATCGGGAAACGAGCCTAATGTTTTTTTCTGAGACTTGGCTGAACGATAACATCCCCATACAGAACGTCACTATCGACGGTTTCCAGACCATTAGAGCGGACAGGGATCGCGTCTCTTCCGGTAAGAGTAAGGGTGGTGGGCTGGCTTTATTAGTTAACAACAGATGGTGTCATCCGAACCATATTACTCTTAAGGAAGAGTTTTGTAGCCCGGACATTGAGCTGTTAGCCGTTAGCCTGAGACCCTACTATTTACAGAGGGAATTCACGGCGGCCATTGCTGTTATTGTTTACATCCCGCCCTCTGCTGACGCAAACGCAGCGTGTGACGTAATCCACTCTGTTATCGCGAGGTTACAGACAGCGCATCCCAGTGCCTTTTTTGCCATTTCGGGGGATTTTAACCATGCATCTCTCTCTTCAACGCTGCCCACGTTCAAACAGTTTGTGAAATACCCAACCAGGAATAATACAACTCTGGACTTGTTATATGCTAATGTGAAGGATGCATACAACTCCACTGCACTCCCTCCCCTCGGTAGATCGGATCACAACCTTGTCCACCTCACCCCACTCTACAGGCCTTTGGTCCAACAGCAGCCTGCAACCACCAGGACTATTAGGAGATGGTCCCCGGAGGCGAATGAGGCCCTACAGGACTGTTTTGAAACAACAGACTGGGATGTGCTCTGTGAGGCTCATGGGGAGGACATCGATGAACTCACTGACTGCATAACAGACTATATAAATTTTTGTGTAGACAACACTGTACCCACCAGGAAGGTACGCTGTTTCCCAAACAATAAACCCTGGGTCACCAGCGACCTGAAGGCCCTGCTGAATGAGAAGAAGAGGGCCTTCAAGGAGAGGGACAAGGACAAATTGAAATGCGTCCAGAGGGAGCTGAAGCTGCGGATTGCTGAGGGGAAGAGAGTGTATAAGGAGAAGATGGAGGACAAGCTGAGGCAGAGCCAGGTGAGAGAGGTGTGGAAGGGTATGAGAAATATCACTGGCTTCAAAAAGTCAAACAGTGGGCAGACGGAGGGGACCCAGGACAGAGCCAATGAGCTGAACCAATTTTTTAACAGGTTTGATACTGGCCCTGTCCACCTCCCCTCCAGCTCCCCAGACCACACACCCTCACGGCTGTCCCACCCCCACTTTGCTCACAGCACCTCTGCTGAGAGAATCAGTGACCCCACCTCCGCCCCTGCTCCCCCTGGACTGATCCTCAACACCCCCCTTCCCCCCACCTCCCCACCTGGGCTGGCTTTCACCACCAACCAAGTGAAGAGAGAGCTGGAGAGACTACACCAGTGGAAAGCGGCGGGCCCTGATCGCATCAGCCCAAGGGTGCTGAGGGTCTGTGCTGACCAACTGTGTGGAATACTCCAGCGTCTTTTTAACCTTAGCCTGAGCCTAGAAAGGGTCCCTGTGCTGTGGAAAACATCCTGCCTCGTCCCAGTGCCCAAGAAGGCACACCCCACTGTCCTGAATGACTTCAGACCTGTAGCGCTAACATCCCACATCATGAAGACCCTGGAAAGGTTAGTCCTCGCTCACCTCAGACCCCTGGTGTGTTCATCAATGGACCCCCTGCAGTTTGCATACCAGCGCAACATCTGGGTGGATGATGCAATCATCTACCTTCTGCAGAGGGCCTACTCTCACCTGGACAACGCAGGTTGCACTGTGAGGGTTATGTTTTTTGACTTCTCCAGTGCCTTCAATACCATTCAGCCCCTGCTACTGGGTGAGAAGATGAGGAGGATGAAAGTGGAAGCACCCTTAGTCTCCTGGGTAACGGACTACCTGACCGGTAGGCCACAATTTGTGCGACTACAGAGCTGTGTCAGAACGGGCAGTTAGCAACACAGGGGCCCCCCAGGGAACGGTCCTGTCCCCCTTCCTGTTCACCCTCTACACCTCGGACTTCAGATATACCTCTGAAACATGCCACCTACAGAAGTTCTCGGATGACTCTGCTATTGTAGGGTGCATCAGGGGTGGGCAGGAGGAGGAGTACAGGAGCACAATCAGTGACTTTGTGTTGTGGTGTGAGCAGAACCACCTTCAGCTCAACATCAGCAAAACAAAGGAGATGGTGGTGGACTTCAGGAGAACCAAGGCACAACTGACTGCAGTCCCTATACAGGGGATGGATGTGGAAATGGTTGGGTCATACAAGTTCCTGGGAGTCCATATGGACAACAGGCTGGAATGGGCCGGTAACACCGGGGCCCTGTACAAAAAGGGCCAGAGCCAACTCTACTTTCTGAGGAGGCTCAGGTCCTTCAACGTGTGCAGTAAACTACTGCATACCTTCTACCAGTCTGTGGTGGCCAGTGCCATCTTTTTTGCAGTGGTGTGCCGGGGAGCAAACATCAAAGCCGGTGATGCTTCTCGGGTAAATAAGCTGATCAGGAAGGCTAGCTCTGTCCTGGGGATGAGCCTTGACACTCTAGAGGAGGTGGCGGAGAGACGGATCCTGGCCAAACTGCTGGCCATCATGGACAACGTCACCCACCCTCTGCACGCTATGGTTATGACGCAGAGGAGCACTTTCAGTCACAGACTGATCCCACCACGGTGTGCCAGAGAGCGCTACAGGAGGTCCTTCCTGCCGGCGGCTATTAGACTATATAATGCCTCACCGGGGTGCCGTGCCGTCGGCAACATAGATCTGGAACTGTTGGGGTGCTAGGACCTAGTTTAACAATTATGCATCCATCCGTGAGTAACTCTGGTCCGTCAGCACTCATCCACTCAGGACCTATTTATTCATACAGGTCTGTATATACATACTCATGTACAGTTGTTATATTACATCACATGCAATATTGTAAGTAATTATTGGACTTAACTTACGTAGGCATTCACTCAGGAATGCATATTAGTATCCTGCCAGTTGCACCTTTTCTCATTGCTTTTAGTATATCGAATGTGCAATACGTGCAGTTGTCTGTAATTAAACCCTGCGCACTAAGGACTGTATTTTAAGGGAATTACTATTATTACCCCAAATGATATCATACACACATTTAGCTATTAAAGTATCTCTTCCTGTCATTTACCTGTACAGTTTGTGTAAACATGTAAGTATTCACTTATCTGTAAATATAACTGTATACCTAACTGTACAGCTAATTTAACCATGCAAAATTTTCACTTACCTGTTCATTTACCCAGTCTGTCTATTAAGTAAACTATTATTACCCTCGCTCATATCATACGCATTTTTAGCTACTGAAGTATTTCTCTGCCATCGACCTGTATAGTATAGTTAACCATCCAACATCCACCAATGTATAGTGTACATATTCAGCCAACCACTCATACTATGCAATGTCTTTTTATAGCTTTTTTAGCACTCCAGATATCTTGTATTTCTATACTTTTTCATACTGCCGCTCTATGTATCATGTACCGTGTATCTGTCTTTTGTGTACTTTCGTTGTGGCATTTTGCACCTGCCCTGTGTTTTGTTGTAGCTGCTTGACAATGAAATTTCCCCCCCGGGGGATCAATAAAGTACCTATCTATCTATCTATCTATCTATCTATCTATCTATCTATCTATCTATCTATCTATCTATCTATCTATCTATCTATCTATCTAAAATATAATTTTTGTATTTGGAAAGTGACAGTATTGACAAACACACAGAGAGACAGAGAGAGAAACACAGAGAGACAGAGAGAGACACACAGAGAGACAGAGAGAGACACACACACACAGAGAGACACACAGAGAGAGAGAGAGAGAGAGAGAGAGACAGAGAGAGAGACACACACAGAGAGACAGAGAGACAGGTCTCACCTGTCAGCATGCTCTCGTTGACAATGCAGGTGCCGCTGACCAGCACCGCATCGCACGGCATGATGGTCCCATTGCTAGGGATGACCAAGACATCGCCGGGCACCAGGTCAGTAGACAGGGCCTCCTCGATGTCTGCAATGATCCAACACAAAAGGGAGGAGAGAGGGAGTAGGTGTGGGGACAGGGGGGAGAGGAGGGGGAGGGAGAGAAAGGGATGGAGAGAGAGAGCAGAGGAGGGAGAGAGAGAGCAGAGGAGGGAGAGAGAGAGCAGAGGAGGGAGGTAAAGAAGAGGTATTCTGTGCGTCAGAGCCCCAGTCTTGTTCAGCACATCTCTCATTACTCTTGCCACTCTGGGCAGCAGGGGAAAAACGCTGAGGCATCATATGCACAGCCTGAGTCCACTGCTGCAGACACACAAAAGAGAGTGTGCCGTTCTAGTGGCTAATTCAACACAAGCCAAAGTGCATAAACACTACATGAGGTATATTAGACAAACCGTTGTTGGCTCTGCAGACTGAAACTCGGACAATACTGTGTGCTGCCACCATGTCATGAAGCATGACGTATTGCTGAAAAGAAGTAGAGAAAAGTTTCAGAAAACAGAAAATAAGCAGAACCACACATCAGGTGCTAGAAAAACAGGCCTCTAGATAACAGCTTCCAACTTCCCTCGGAGTTACAGAGAAGCCTTCACCAACCCCTCCCTCTCCTTCCACCCTTTCTCCATCCATGCCCTTCCTCTACACCTCCTTCTCTTCACATATGCAGTGTGATTCTAAAAAGGGGGCTTTGGGTAAACCCAGGGCCCCGGGGAGAAGTCTCCACCCCTCCCCCTCTATCTCTCTCCCTACGCGGTGTGATTGTAAGGGGGTGAACCCAGGGCCTCGGGGGCAGCAGACCATACAGAGATGGTTCTGAGATTAGAGTGGGGAGGGGGCTATCACGAATAACTCTAGTCCAGCTCAGTTGGGCTCAGGCTGGTTCAACAAGGCCCCAGACTCACTTTTGATTATTTCATAAATTATGCAAAATGTGGAAAGAAAGGGTTAAAGGAGGGAGAAAGACAAAAAGAAGGGAACGTGAGGAGGAGGGGGGTACCTTTTTAATGGTGTACAGAGAGGTAGCTATGGATATGACCGACATGAAGACGATGGCTACAGCGTAGTAGTAGTACTCGTCAGCACTCCACAGGATCACACTGAAGAGCTGGAAGATGTAGAAAGGGTTGAGGACCTGCAGGAGGGAGAGAGCGGGTGACGGGTAGTTCAAACAACAAGCTGAAACAAAAGATTATTCCCATTTAAACCCCAAAACCTCTCCTACCTCTTTGATTAGCAGCTTGAAAACTGAAGGCACTTTCACTGCAATTTCATTCACTCCGAAAAACAATCTCCTGTGGGAAAGAATGAGAGAAAGGCAAAACATTAACAGTTCAAACACTAACAGCTCATTACACTGTATAACAAAGAATTTTGCTAAACCCGCAAGCATTTCGCTATAACATCTGCTAAACATGTGTATGTCACCAATAACATTTTATTTGTAATAAAACCCTTGATAAGGTGCGACACTGACAGTGCTACACTGAGTAGGTCAGAGTTTACACACTCTCATACACACACCCTAGACGCTAGGTAAGTGACACATGGGCAGCAGTAGGCCAGTTCCGGGCAGACTGACAGCAGGGCTATTATAAGGTGTTGTCAGGGTTTTGTTAGGTGACTGGGCTATGGATGTCCGGTCGTCTAAGGTGACGGAGATGCTGCTGTGGCCTTCAGTTGTGAAGTCTGGCACTGGGGGATGGGAGTGGTGAATCTAGCATAGGAAGGGCAAACCCCAGGTTTATTCAATAAGCTGTAGTTGTAGCTGTAGTCCGGATTCCAGTCGAGGGTAAAGCGTAATAGAATACCTGTACTCCTGCTGGTTGCTGGTGAGCCCCGTGCTGTGCTCTGAGTGGATGTTGGAACAGGTCACCTCCAGGTCCTCCAAGCCCCTGTGGTGTGTGCGTGTGTGTGTGTGTGTGTGTGTGTGTGTGTGTGAGGGGAAACAAGAGACCTCCATTGGAACACATTCGCTTGGATACACATTACACAACCCATTTTGCGTTTAACTTCAGAAAAGTTTCCAGGTCACTGAATATAATTATATTAAATTGCTTACGTTAATACTTCAAAATTCTGGACCTCGTCGTTCCAGTAGTACTTTGTGCTATGGAGTGTAAAATAGCGAATCTAAACAGAATGTAAAGAATACAGACAATGTTATCAACAGAAGGCAGAAACGTTTTTTTGTGCGCGCCACCTCCTCCCCCAATTCATCATGAAAGTGTATACTTTTGTGAGCGTGTGAGAGAGAGCTAAGGTAAAATAAGTTTTAAAAGACTGTCCATGTATCCATGTGTGACATTGCGTGTTATTACCTGAGTAGGCTGGTACTCGGCGTACTTCCTGTTGAATTCCAGGGCGGGGCTGTCCGAGGGGTGGGGGGAGTGTCCGTTGGCCATGGGGGGAGTGGTCTGGGTCTCCAGGCTGTCAAATGGGTTCCTCCCGGGGGCCAGCATCACACGCACCTTGGCTAGGAACCAGCGCTTAAACTCATCCTGAGAAACACACACATACACCATCAGCGGTGACAGGTTCTCTTGTATTCCTGTACTTAGTGAAGCAAAAAAATAAGCCTTTGTATGTGAACAGCTTATGATTCATTGAGGGCGAGTCTGCTCTTGTAGATTTTTATGCATTATCCTAGTTTTGTATTTTTCTATCCACAATGCTCATTTACGGGACAGTCCAAATTACCAAGACAATTATTAGGGCTTGTAAGTAAGCATTTTACTGTAAGGTCTACAACCGTTGTATTCGGCGCACGTGACAAATATACTTTGATTTGATAACATTATATTTTTGGGGGAGCTAAAACCATGATTTGTTCAAACATTAGCATTCTGAATCCTGCATGAAAGTGTTTGACCTGCCACTGTTAATCCCTATGCCCCGAGTAGCCTAGATGGAGAGAAGGGGAGGAAGAGAAAAATGCATTTTTATTGCAAAACTATTTCAAATGCAAACATGCATTTGGTTTTGAGTTGCCCCAAGTGAATTAGCCTAAGTGCCATTTGTTCACCAAAAAGATGTAAGCAAATTAATCTCTATTGAACTAAATAAATCTTAAATTTAAATAACAATGGCCTAATTGGCAACCCAAATTCATGCCAATCTCTGGTTTTGGTATTGCACATCAAAATATATTTATCATGCATTCCTGCTTGGACATATTAGATGCAACTACTTATTTCTTTAATCATACCATCTCAATAGAACTCAAAATTACTATATAACAAAATTCCAAAAATTTTCTATTGCGTGACGCCATAACAAAATCATGGTCTGGTGCCACCAACTGAAAATGTTAGTGGCAGTGGCACCAGTGCCAAAAGAGGAAAAAGTTAGTCTGGAGCCATACTGTTTTTTTTAAATATAGTACAGGGAACTGCCCAAGACTGACAGCAGGGCTATTATTAGGTGTTGTCAGGGTTTGTTAGGTGACTGGGCTATGCATGTCCGGAAATACCAACATAAAGTGTCTTAACGAGCCGCCAGAACAGCTTCAATGCACCTTGGGATAGATTCTACAAGTGCCTGGAACTCTATTGGAGGGATGCAACACCATTCTTCCACAATAAATTCCATAATTTTGTGTTTTGTTGGTGGTGGTAGAAAATCACCTCTCTAGAATCTCCCATAAGTGTTCAATTGGGTTGAGATCTGGTAACTGAGATGATCATGGCATATGGTTTACATTGTTTTCATGCTCATCAAACCATCCAGTGACCACTCATGCCCTGTGGATGAGGCCATTGTCATCCTATGGGGGCATAGCCAAGGTAGCCACATTTTTATACATGTCCCTAAGCATGATGGGATATAATTGCTCAATGAACGCAGGAACCACACCTGTGTGGAAGCACCTGATTTCAATATACTTTTTCTCCCTCATTTACTCAAGTGTCTCCATTATTTTGGCAGCTACCTATATATGGATAACATGGGTTCATTGTAGGCCAACATTGCATTTTAAAGAGAAAGCAAGTGCCATGATCCCACGGGAAATAGGCCTATGGGAGTTTTTATGCTCCGGCGTTTAGAATATGGGTATTATAGTCTCTCCAAAGACCAAAAAGCTGAACAGATGGGTTGTTCAATGAAATGAGTGCCCTTTGATATTTTAAGTACAAATTGTGCACCAATATTGAATTTTAAAAGCCTGTTACATTCAATTAAGTGCCATTTAATATATACCAAATGATCAATTCAATACATCAGATTTTTCTTGCTAGTGCCAAAATTCAGCATTTTGACATACAGTGGGGAGAACAAGTATTTGATACACTGCCGATTTTGCAGGTTTTCCCACTTACAAAGCATGTAGAAGTCTGTAATTTTTATCATAGGTAGTCTTCAACTGTGAGTGACGGAAAAAATCCAGAAAATCCAGAAAATCACATTGTATGATTTTTAAGTAATTAATTTGCATTTTATTGCATGACATAAGTATTTGATACATCAGAAAAGCAGAACTTAATACTTGGTACAGAAATCTTTGTTTGCAATTACAGAGATCATACGTTTCCTGTAGTTCTTGACCAGGTTTGCACACACTGCAGCAGGGATTTTGGCCCACTCCTCCATACAGACCTTCTCCAGGTTTCGGGGCTGTCGCTGGACAATACAGACTTTCAGCTCCCTCCAAAGATGTTCTATTGGGTTCAGGTCTGGAGACTGGCTAGGCCACTCCAGGACCTTGAGATGCTTCTTACAGAGCCACTCCTTAGTTGCCCTGGCTGTGTGTTTCGGGTCGTTGTCATGCTGGAAGACCCAGCCACGACCCATCTTCAATGCTCTTACTGAGGGAAGGAGGTTGTTGGCCCCATCCATCCTCCCCTCAATACGGTTCAGTCGTCCTGTCCCCTTTGCAGAAAAGCATCCCCAAAGAATGATGTTTCCACCTCCATGCTTCACGGTTGGGATGGTGTTCTTGGGGTTGTACGCATCATTCTTCTTCCTCCAAACACGGCGAGTGGAGTTTAGACCAAAAAGCTCTATTTTTGTCTCATCAGACCACATGACCTTCTCCCATTCCACCTCTGGATCATCCAGATGGTCATTGGCAAACTTCAGACAGGCCTGGACATGCGCTGGCTTGAGCAGGGGGGCCTTGCGTGCGCTGCAGGATTTTAATCCATGACGGCGTAGTGTGTTACTAATGGTTTTCTTTGAGACTGTGGTCCCAGCTCTCTTCAGGTCATTGACCAGGTCCTGCCGTGTAGTTCTGGGCTGATCCCTCACCTTCCTCATGATCATTGATGCCCCACGAGGTGAGATCTTGCATGGTGCCCCAGACCGAGGGAGATTGACGTCATCTTGAACTTCTTCCATTTTCTAATAATTGCGCCAACAGTTGTTGCCTTCTCACCAAGCTGCTTGCCTATTGTTCTGTAGCCCATCCCAGCCTTGTGCAGGTCTACAATTTTATCCCTGATGTCCTTACACAGCTCTCTGGCCTTGGCCATTGTGGAGAGGTTGGAGTCTGTTTGATTGAGTGTGTGGACAGGTGTCTTTTATACAGGTAACGAGTTCAAACAGGTGCAGTTAATACAGGTAATGAGTGGAGAACAGGAGGGCTTCTTAAAGAAAAACTAACAGGTCTGTGAGAGAAGGAATTCTTACTGGTTGGTAGGTCATCAAATACTTATGTCATGCAATAAAATGCTAATTAATTATTTAAAATTCATACAATGTGATTTTCTGGATTTTTGTTTTAGATTCCGTCTCTCACAGTTGAAGTGTACCTATGATAAAAATTACAGACCTCTACATGCTTTGTAAATAGGAAAACCTGCAAAATCGGCAGTGTATCAAATACTTGTTCTCCCCACTGTACCCTCATGTTAAGGTCAACCCTGTTACGTGAACTGAACTCTCGTTTTAACACGGTGAAACTATTCCATTTAAAAAAAGACAAATTGAACATTAAGTAAAATCATAGTGTAAAAGCAGGTGAGTTGATTCTACTCTTTCTAGCCATTTTCTGGTGTTCTGTGATTGAAAACTGAGTGGGTGAATCATAACAGGTCAACCCTGTTCCCCATAGATAGACAGGGTATAAATGTTTGAACAATTACACATTTTTTGTGAAGCTTACATTCAATTGCCCCTTCATGTTGCAAGCAAGTTTCCATTTCCCCTGTCACAAGGGGATTTATAGCTGATTTAAGATTAAATCAACCCTGTTACATTCAGCCCTGGTACTTTATTTGGCACTTAGAGGTGTTCCAGAGGCTTGAAAACAACTGTTATTTTTTGAACCTCCCGTTTTGGAATCAATGTGTCAATGGGGCTCCCTAGTGGCACAGCGGTCTAAAGCACTGCATCTCAGTTATAGAGGCTTCACTACAGACCCTGGTTCGAATCCAGGCTGTATCACATTCCGGACGTGATTGGGAGTCCCATAGGGCGGCGCACAATTGGCCCAGCGTCGTCCGGGTTTGGCCGGGGTAGACCGTCATTGTAAATAAGAATTTGTTCTTAACTGACTTGCCAGTTAAATAAAATAAAAAAATGTATGTCTAGTACATGCATAATAAACCATCTATTAGACCTAAGTAGTTGTTTAATTTCTTTTTCAATAGGCTCCATTTCTCTGGAAACCTAGCAGAAACTTATGTGTGGTAAACATTCCATTTTAGCCAGAAATACATTAGAAAATTATTCTCAAATCGATCAGAAACAATACGCTCACAACCTGTATCTCCTAAATGTTGTCACTGGTGTACTTAACTAGTTTATTGTGCAATACATTTGTGCCTGGTAAAAACCTTAGAATTTTGTAATATATTGCGCAATAAACTAAGGTTTTTACAAGGCACGGATCACGACAACACACATAGAGCATGTAACATACTAGTCTGTACAACAAGGAAATATCCAGCAATGTTGATTGGCAGGTGGAATGATGTCCAATGAGGTTACAAGGTTAAAGTGGGAGGCGGGAGCATTGTTCAATGAGGTTGTGGGGTGAGCCCAAGCATGTGCATGTCTTTGTGCACAGTTGCAGGGACTTGACAGCAATTACGTGATAACATAGTACACAACTTTCAGGGACCTCATTTGGCTCTTGGTCACTGCTTTCAGAACTACTGGCAAAAAATATACAAAAGTTATGGAGAGCCATTATTTAACCTCTTGAGATGGGGAAAAAAACATTTTTTATTAAAGTGTGCTCTTTATGACAGAATCTTAAAATTATGTCCCCACCCCCCCAAAAACTCCCCCACCATATTACACATCTCAAAAGGCACTGAATTGGTGGAACGACTCAGATACACATATCTACTTTAAAATAAAGTGTTACTGAAATACCCAGAATGGTTGCTGCCATAGTAAGGAGGACAATGACTTACGGTGGATTGGAGCAGCACCACTTCGGCCTCTCTGACGGCGGTCCGGCTACAGGTGGCCTTCACACACCATTCTGGCATCCAGTAGAGCAGCAGCAGGAGGAAGCCCCCCGTACAGAGCACCAAAAGACCCACCACCGCCACGCGCCACCGACACACACGGTACCCCTGGAGCTCCTAGAGGGGGCCATGGAGGGGAGAGGGGACGGTTTAAACGGTATACCGAAACTGTACTTTTTCGGTACTTCTGTCAAATGTGTCTTACGTCATATACGGATTGAGAGGCGAGACACGGAGCGGGCGAGGGAGAGCGAGTTGGACAACTGAATTAATGATAAACTAGAATAGACTGGACAGGGCTGGAATACTCTCAAACATGCTGTCCTATTCGAGTTGGCCAAATGTAGTCCCTACTGTTGAGTTTGCCTCTGCCAGTCCCTACAGGCTCAGACAGCCGGTTGACCTGAGAGTAGAGCCTGAGTGGTGTAGTTGTAACACAGTGTGGTGAGAGAGCAAAAGAGATCAAGAGCGAGAGAGCAGAGACACTTCAGCTCACGTCACATCAATGTGATGCTATACTTGCTACACAGAGTGCGCTGTTTTGAGAGCAGAGGGGAAGAGTGTCTATTCTATTTTCCCCTACTGTACTGTCCCATATTCATTGATTATGCGTAAGTACAATAGCTTTGGTCCAGTTTATCGCGAGTACTCATTAAATTCTTGCTAGTGGTTGTACTTAATGATCCTCTTATTACACAAGTTGCTTTTGTTTACATTGTTAAAATAGTCAATGTAGATAGCTAGCTAGAGTTTATGCTAGCTAGTAGCTTATTGAAGGCCATACCCAACAAAAATCAACTATTTCTCATTACTTTAATTCAGCCATCGAGAACTGAACCTTGGAGATTCTTGAGTTGGACCCTGCCATTGGACGTGACGCAATGTGAGCGCAACACAGGCAGTACAGCTGCTTTCAATGATTTCAAAGGAAGCATTCCCTCAATGGCTGATGGTAATACCGGATGCCCGATGGCTGTAGTGTAGCAGGGCCATGCGAGTGTGAGTGAGTGAGTGAGTGAAGAAAAAAAAAAGGGGGTAAGGTAGAAAGAGGTAATAAAATGAGAGAACACACCATCTCATCCTCCTCATCCTTGTTCACGATCTTCAGGTCTTCTTTCTCCATATTCTGCAGACGCGTCACCAAGCACCACTATATTGAAACAAGCACAATGACACCACTACATGAGAATGTGAGAAACCCCATTACGAGGGCATGAGTATATCTCAGAGTAGGTGTCCAACCCAGTGTATACCAGAACCTGACTCAACCACAATGAACCTTCAAGTGAGACCAATGAGATCAACCACACCACCTGTGCAGTGACTGAAACCAGAGCCATATACACACAGTTGGACAACTGAATGAATGATCAACTAAAATAGACTGGACAGGGCTGGAATACTAAAACAAACATGCTGTCCTACTCGAGTTGGCCAAATGTAGTCTATGTATTTGTAATGGATCCCCATTAGTTCCTGCCAAGGGAGCAGCTACTCTTCCTGGGGTCCAGCAAAATAAAGGCCGTTATACAAAACAATATATATATATATTACAATACATTACAATACATTCACAGCACACTGTGTGCCCCGAGGCCCCTACTCCACCACTACCACATATCTACAATACAAAATCCATGTGTACGTGTGTAAAGTGCGTATGTTATCGTGTGTGTGTGTGTATGCATGTGTCTGTGCCTATGTTTGTTTTGCTTCACAGTCCCCACTGTTCCATAAGGTGTATTTTTTCAACATGTCAATACCGCTCACAAAACATAAGTAGTGATGAAGTCAATCTCTCCCTAACTTTGAGCCAGGAGAGATTGACGTGCATAATATTAATGTTAGCTCTCTGTGTACTGTACATCCAAGTGCCAGCCGTGCTGCCCTGTTCTGAGACAATTTCAATTTTCCTAAGTCCCTTTTTGTGGCACCTGACCACACGACTGAACAGTAGTCCAGGTGTGACAAAACTAGGGCGTGTAGGACCTGCCTTGTTGATAATGTTGTTAAGAAGGCAGAGCAGCACTTTTATGGACAGACTTCTCCTCATCTTAGCGAATGTTGTATGAAAATGTTTTGACCATGACAGTTTACAATCCAGGGTTACTCCAAGCTGTTTAGTCACCTCAACTTGCTCAATTTCCACATTATTCATTACAACATTTAGTTGAGGTTTAGGGTTTAGTGAATGATTTGTCCCAAATACAATGCTTTTAGTTTTAGAAATATTTAGGACTAACTTATTCCTTGCCACCCACTCTGAAACTAACTGCATCTCTTTGTTAAGTATTGCAGTCATTTCAGTCACTGTAATAGCTGACGTGTATAGTGTTGAGTCATCCGCATACATAGACACTCTGGCTTTACTTTATGCTAAAGATTGAAAAAAGTAAGGGGCCTAGACAGCTGCCCTGGGGAACTCCTGATTCTACCTGGATTATGTTGGAAAGGCTTCCATTAAAGAACACCCCCTGTATTCTGTTAGACATGTAACTCTTTATCCACAATACAGCAGGGGGTGTAAAGCCATAACACAAGTTTTTCCAGCAGCAGACTATAATCCATAATGTCAAGAGCCGCACTGAAGTCTAACAAAACAGCCCCCACAATATTTTTATCATCAATTTCTCTCAGCCAATCATTAGTCATTTGTGTAAGTGATGTGCTTGTTGAATGTCCTTCCCTATAAGCGTGCTAAAAGTCTGTTGTCATTTTTTTAAACTGTAAAATAGCATTGTATCTGGTCAAACAAAAGTTTACTAAAGGGTTGGTAACAGGTTGATTGGTCGGCTATTTGAGACAGTAGATAGGTCTTTACTATTCTTAGGTAATGACTTTTGCTTCCCTCCAAGCCTGGGAGCACACACTTTCTAGTAGGCTTAAATTTAAAATATGGCAAATAGGAGTGGCAATATCATCCACTATTATCCTCAGTAATTTCCATCCAAGTTGTCAGACCCCGGTGGCTTATCAATGTTGATAGACAACAAAAATATTAACCTCTTCCACACTCACTTTATGGAATTCAGAATTAAAATACTTAATTTGGTCAGATATACTTGGATGTGTAGTGTCAGCGTTCGTTCCTGGCATGCCTAAGTTGGCAAATCGTGCCAATTAAAAAAATAATTAATCGGTCGGTTTAGTAACTGGAATAAGCAATTTTATAAATGTGTCAAGTGCAGCGTCTGTTTTCTCCTCATTACACACCACGGACCAACAAATATTCTTTACATTAACAACTTAGGAATCACTAAAAAACTTATTGTATGAACTCTTACACACTATATTAGGCCCAGCCTTTGGAACTTTGGTTTTCCTAGATATGGCTACTATATTGTGATCACTACTTCCGATGGATCTGGATACTGCTTTCATGCTAATTTCTGCAGCATTAGTAAAGATGTGATCAATACATGTTGATTTCATTCCTGTGCTGTTTGTAACTACCCTGGTAGGCACATGATTACTGCATACAATAGCTGCAGAATCAACAGAGGCATTCAGGGCAGTTAGAGGGACATAAAGTTGAAGTCGGAAGTTTACATACACCTTAGCCAAATACATTTATGTCTTAGGTCAGTTAGGATGACCACTTTATTTTAAGAATGCGAAATGTCAGAATAATAGTAGAGAGAATGATTTATTTCAGCTTTTATTTCTTCCATCACATTCCCAGTGGGTCAGAAGTTTACATACACTCAAAAGGGTATTTGGTAGCATTGCCTTTAAATTGTTTAACTTGGGTCAAACTTTTCGGGTAGCCTTCCACAAGCTTCCAACAATAAGTTGGGTGAATTTTGGCCCATTCCTCCTGACAGAACTGGTGTAACTGAGTCAGGTTTGTAGGCCTCCTTACTCGCACACGCTTTTTCAGTTCTGCCCACAAATGTTCTATAGGATTGAGGTCAGGGCTTTGTGATGGCCACTCCAATACCTTGACTTTGTTGTCCTTAAGCCATTTTGCCACAACTTTGGAAGTATGCTTGGGGTCATTGTCTACTTGGAAGACCCATTTGCGACCAAGCTTTAACTTCCTGACTGATGTCTTGAGATCTTGCGTCAATATATCTAAATCATTTTCCTTCCTCATGATGCCATCTATTTTGTGAAGTGCACCAGTCCTTCCTGCAGAAAAGCACCCCCACAACATGATGCTGCTACTCCCTTGCTTCATGGTTGGGATGGTGTTCTTCGGCTTGCAAGCCTCCCCCTTTTTCCTCCAAACATAACGATGGTCATTATGGTCATTATGGTTTCATCAGACCTGAGGACATTTCTCCAAAAAGTACAATCTTTGTCCCCATGTGAGGTTGCAAACCGTAGTTTGGCTTTTTTATGGTGGTTTTGGAGCAGTGGCTTCTTCCTTGCTGAGCCGCCTTTCAGGTTATGTCGATATAGGACTCGTTTTACTGTGGATATAGATACTTTTGTACCCGTTTCCTCCAGCATCTTCACAAGGTCCTTTTCTGTTGTTCTGGGATTGATTTGCACTTTTCGCACCAAAGTACGTTCATCTCTAGGAGACAGAACGCATCTCCTTCCTGAGTGGTATGACGGCTGCATGGTCCCATGGTGTTTATACTTGCGTACTATTGTTTGTACAGATGAACGTGGTACCTTCAGGCTTTTGGAAATTGCTCCCAAGGATGAACCAGACTTGTGGAGGTCTACACATTTTTTTCTGAGGTCTTGGCTGATTTCTTTTGATTTTCCCATGATGTCGAGCAAAGAGGCACTGAGTTTGAAGGTAGGCCTTGAAATACATCCACAGGTACACCTCCAATTGACTCAAATTATGTCAATTAGCCTATCAGAAGCTTCTAAAGCCATGACATCATTTTTTGGAATTTTCCAAGCTGTTTATAAAGGCACAGTCAACTTAGTGTATGCAAACATCTGACCCACTGGAATTGTGATATAGTGAATTATAAGTGAAATCTGTCTGTAAACAATGACTTGTGTCATGCACAAAGATGTCCAACATGACATGTATGAAGTGTATGTAAACTTCCGACTTGTAAATGAGGTTATTTACATTGTGTCTACCAACGCCCCTGGTATAATGTACATTTGCTGAAGCACTATGACAACTCAGCCTCACAATGGTAGGGGTTAATTGAGCTGGGCTTGGGTCATCGTCTCAACGCAGCCTTATAATGCTGTGAAAGGATCCAGGAACCCAAAAGATTTGGGTGGATCCCTTCCTCCTTATAAAACTCTGGGTTTGCCTCTCCGGTTGACTGGAGAGCACCTGAAACAGAACATGAGTGGTGCAGCTGTGACACCCAGTATGGAACACTCCCACAGACAGTGACATGCTCTTTTACCGACAGCTGGCCTTCCCTGGAGGACAGCTGAAAGGAAGAGATAAGAGGCATGGGGGGTATTGAGTAACACCCATCTGATGACTCAGGACTCAGTGCGAGTGTGTGTCTGTGTGTTCTGCAATGATCTGTATTAGTGGAACCTGACCTCTGTACAAAAGAGGAAAGGGTTTGAAGGGGAATGTCAGGGTCAAAAGGTCAACGGGCAGTTGGAATCAACCAGTGCAGCCAAAGATGAAAGAATCAAAGATGCACCAAAATATGCTACAGAATTTCAACATGCAGCTGGCTAAACAAACATGTATCTATTAAAATCAACAATATGTGTAGCGTCTGCAGCAATAGTCTGTTTCAAAACAACTAGCTAACCTTCTAAGGACCAGATTACTTGTCTCTCAATGTTATGGACGTAAAGTGACAAAGAAGACAATGTAAGGGAACACAATCAAAACTTCCAACATCAGCACCATATCAGCCCCAGAATGAAATCCAACCAAATAACCCATGGAATGTTTTTATTTTATTTGACCCCCTTATCTCATCTCTGCAACTCTCTGCAACTCCCCAACAAGCTCGGGAGAGGCAAAAGTGGAATCATGCATCCTCCAAAACATGGCCCGCCTAACCGCGCTCCTTACCACCCGCCAGCTTAACCCGGGAGCCAGACGGACCAATGTGTCGGAGGACCAGGGTCAGCCCGCAGGCACCCAGCCCGCCACAAGGAGTCGCTAGAGCACGATGAGCCAAGTAAAGCCCCACGGGCCAAACCCTCCCCTAACCCGGACGACACTGGGCCAATTTTGCGCCGTCCTATGGGACTCCTGGCCACGGCCAGTTGTGGCACAGCCCAGGAAATGAACTCGGTTCTGTAGTAACGCCTCTAGCAGTGCCTTAGACCGCTGCGCCACTCGGAGGCCCTAACCCATGGAATGTTTTATCTCATATCCTGACAACATGATAGGGACGGTCCCCAAAGTCACACTACGGAAGGCTTGGAATTCCAACCAGGCTTCCCGATTGATGACCTGGCAAGATTCCATGATGCCCACCAGAGCATGATGGCAGCAGGTTGAATGCCCCCGCATTGAAAGGGCATTGTGCCAGGGGCACTGGTCAGCAATGAAAATATATAAAAATAACAAATACCTTAATTAAAACATAAAAAAATAATAGCAGACCTGGTTGACCCAGAGGAAGGTCCATCCTCTCTTTGTACATGTGCCAATTGTGTGGTGCTGGAAGGCCAGATGAGAGGGAGATTTAGCTGGGCTCACTGCTAAGAGCGGGGCTATGGTAGGAAACCGGCTAGCTCGTGCATGTCTACGATTAGGGGGGATAATACACACGTTTAAACACACACCCCCAACAAAAACAACAGACTGGCTGGAGAGAATCGCAATTAATTAATGTACAGTATATCTGCACTCTCAAGGACAAAGAGCTCTAATGCTCAGTCGCTCTCACAGGATTAGACTTGTCATTGAAGACAGAGAAGCTTTTTTGGCCATCAATGCTGCCAGTGGTTATTATAATTATCAAAGCCTCTCTTACCTTTTATTAGATGTGTCCTCTTTATACACACACACACACACACACACACACACACACACACACCAAACATTTTACTTAGTAGTACATATTTTCCCCCTCATGTAGGTCGAGCCCCATTGAAATGCACTACAAACAGTAGATGCCTTCTGCTTCTACATATGGAGCGTGGGTATTTCTCCATGGTACAGACTACAGAGAACATTGTACCCCATCAAGGCCTCTAAGCAGACACCTTGCCTGTGCTCTCAGGGGACTGGCTTTCTCAAGGCCCAAAGGTGGGGGGGGGGGATGCATGAGGGAGGGAGGCAGGCCGGCCGGCAGCGATTTAGAGGGGCTTTTGGCAGGACATTCTGTTGTATCAACAATGGAGCGACAAAGGAAAAGAGTTTGAGAGAGAGAGAGGGAGAAAAGAAGGGGACTCAGCAGCAGGACTGACTCTGGCTGGCTGTCAGGGCCGGCGCTGGGTTGGGCCGCCCCGCCGCCGCGCTCCCCTGCACTGTGCCACTGGCCCCGGCCCTGATCTTATCTGCCCGCAGCACTCTGGTCCTTTCTTTCCCTGGCACACAGCAGGATATTTAGCTTGGGACCAAGCCCTTCCTACTATTTTACAGCAGGTCAGGAGTCCAGGGTGGGCGGCGGGCCGCTGGGCAGGCCACCCTATGGTGTGTGGAAATTACATGAGCAGTGTGTTAAAGACAAACAGACAGTTCATAACAGTTTTGTCCCAGACAGTGTATACAGTATACCAGTATGGGACCTTTGAGGCCATTCATTGTTAAACATTGCTGGATGGTTGACACTGGAGTCAATGCACAAAGCAGAGCACTGAGGTAACTTAAGGCAGCATCATCCATTGATTTTGTCACCATAAAAAAAATCATATATATTATTATTATTACAACCATATACAGCCATTTCATCTATATTTCAGCACTAATAAAACAGAGGCCTGGCTACGGTCTAACAAACCCAACATGTTTCTCTGCTTGTGACTAAAACATCAATACCTAACCTTTTAAGTCGGGCTAAACAGGAATAGAGCTGTTAATATTTCTTTGGCATGTCTGGTATACATAGTGCCTTCAGAATGTATTCATAAACCTTGACTTATTCCACATTTTGTTGTGTAACAGCCTGATTAGGGCCGTGACGGTAATTGAATAACCATGTAACTTACTTATGGATGAAGACCATAACGAAAATAAAATAGCAGTCAAAACCATTTAAATAGGCCTACATAAATGTACATTTTATATTTATTTTCATGTAGATAAACTTCACCTAATAGCGGGAGTGTTTACTAATGATTGTAAGCAATTGCTTTTGCAACTTAGTTTATTCAACTTTTTACATCTCCTATTTCCAACTGATGTGTGGACTTTCTTTTATACAATGCACATTTTCATTGCTTGCTAGTAAATAAATACAAAAATCTGACTTTTGAAACAGGTTGGATGTGTGACCATTCATTTATTATTCAACAGCAGTCGACAAGGATGTTCTGGCTCTGAGGCCTGTAATGCGCCAATGTTGTGTCAAATGGACAATGCACCAATCCTCTCCAAACTTGTATAGTATAATTTGATATGGAATCTTTTCTTAAATTTATAGACTAATCAATTGCCACCCTCCTATCCCCACAAAGTAGAAGAGAAGACTAGGCTATACAGTGTTGAGATAATGGGCATAATGCCAACCCAGAGATGGTGCTAGTGGGTCATCTATCTAGGATAGATAAACAGGTGCATGAGGAGTGTCTAATTAGGATATCCTGACCTGTAACATGTTATACCTGAGTTAAGGATAATGCTTGCATCTTATCTAACTCTCTGACGTACCTTATTCACATTCATGTGTCAAACTTATTCCATGGTTCTACTAAGCTAACATATGGAACTGTTTTAAGATGTTCATACCATGGATAATTTTGGATAATTTTTTAAGGACCCCTGTAGTTACCATAAAAATATGTTTAAAAAAATATTGGATAAAATATTGAATTTGGTCTTTACTACTATAGCCCATAGAAATGCATGTTTTATTTATTTTTTGCACCAAAGAAACCAAGTGATTGACAATACAGATTCAAAAGAAAAACCGTGTGCAGGTGTGGTTGGAAGCCCAAGGGGTTATATGAAATCCACACCAAAGAAACAATACAGAAGTAAAAAATAAAAAGGTTTGTAAAAACAGACAACAAAACTTACTAATTATAATTGTATAAAAGAATTGATCAGTAATCATAAATCATATAAAAATATATATATTTGTTTTCTTTAAATGTGTGTGTACGTGCATGTGAGTGTGGGAGAGTTTGGCTATATGGAGGAGATTACTGAGTAGTTAGCTGAGTTAGAGGGATGAAGATATTTTGGCAATGAAGATAAGATTTCCAGAGTATGGTACCTCTATATCTGATAGAGAATTGACTATGTAAGGTGCGGCACTGGGGAGGGTAAAAGTTATCGCAGTGTCTTGTGTCTTGGTCGACTGAAAGTAATTGCAGCTAATTTTTCTACATATAGACACACCCTATGTGTTTTAATAAGACAAATGCCTCAAGAGGGTGCCAGATATCTAGATAACAAGAAGAAAAGATTCTTAACCTGACCCATCTATTCTCCTCCTGCTCCTGATGGCTTTCGCAGATTCTGCCATTACTCTCCTGAAGTTGCCGGTAATAGGCTACACAAGGAGTCGGCAACCTTTCTCATGTGGAATGCCAATGTATCTTACCATTTCTACTAATCCACGCACCCAAAATGAGTACCGGAACCTATTTCAATAGCTGTAAGAACCTATTTCAGTCAAAGTCAAGCTCTGATAAGAAGTAATCAGGTAGGCCTATTTTATGACATTTCCACTTCATCAGAGCATGACATTTTCCCCTTTCACGCCGAGTGGTTATCGAAATAGTGGTTATCGAAAGATTTTCCAATACATTGAGGAACTATTGTAATTCTCAATGGTTAGAAGTTTACATACACCTTAGCCAAATACATTTAAACTCAGTTTTTCACAATTCCTGACATTTAATCCTAGTAAAAAATGTCCTGTCTTAGGTCAGTTAGAGAGAATGATATATTTCAGCTTTTATTTCTTCCATCACATTCCCAGTGGGTCAGAAGTTTACATACACTCAATTAGTATTTGGTAGCATTGCCTTTAAATGGTTTAACTTGGGTCAAACTTTTCGGGTAGCCTTCCACAAGCTTCCCACAATAAGTTGGGTGAATTGTGGCCCATTCCTCCTGACAGAACTGGTATAACTGAGTCAGGTTTGTAGGCCTCCTTACTCGCACACGCTTTTTCAGTTCTGCCCACAAATGTTCTATAGGATTGAGGTCAGGGCTTTGTGATGGCCACTCCAATACCTTGACTTTGTTGTCCTTAAACCATTTTGCCACAACTTTGGAAGTATGCTTGGGGTCATTGTCCATTTGGAAGACCCATTTGCGACCAAGCTTTAACTTCCTGACTGATGTCTTGAGATCTTGCGTCAATAATATACACATCATTTTCCATCCTCATGATGCCATCTATTTTGTGAAGTGCACCAGTCCCTCCTGCAGCAAAGCACCCCCACAACATGATGCTGCCATCCCCATGCTTCACGGTTGGGATGGTGTTCTTTGGCTTGCAAGCCTCCCCCTTTTTCCTCCAAACATAACGATGGTCATTATGGCCAAACTGTTCTATTTTTGTTTCATCAGACCAGAGGACATTTCTCCAAAAGGTACGATCTTTGTCCCCATGTGCAGTTGCAAACCATAGTCTGGCTTTTTTACGGCGGTTTTGGAGCAGTGGCTTCTTCCTTGCTGAGCGGCCTTTCAGGTTATGACGTTTTAGGACTCGTTTTACTGTGGATATAGATACTTTTGTACCCGTTTCCTCCAGCATCTCCAGGTCCTTTGCTGTTGTTCTGGGAATGATTTGCACTTTCCGCACTTAAGTACATTAATCTCTAGGAGACAGAAGGTGTCTCCTTCCTGAGCTGTATGACGGCTGCGTGGTCCCATGGTGTTTATACTTGCGTACTATTGTTTGTACAGATGAACGTGGTACCTTCAGGTGTTTGGAAATTGCTCCCAAAGATGAAACAGACTTGTGGAGGTCTACAATGTTTTTTCTGAGGTCTTGGCTGATTTCTTTGGATTTTCCCATGATGTCGAGCAAAGAGGCACTGAGTTTGAAGGTAGGCATTGAAATACATCCACAGGTACACCTCCAATTGAGTCAAATTATGTCAATTAGCCTATCAGAAGCTTCTAAAGCCATTTTCCAAGCTTCTGACCCACTGGAATTGTGATATAGTGAATTATAAGTGAAATAATCTGTCTGTAAACAATTGTTGTAAGAATTACTTGTAACATGCACAAAGTAGATGTCCTAACCGACTTGCCAAAACTCTAGTTTGTTAACATGAAATCTGTGGAGTGGTTTAAAAATATGTTTTAATGACTTCAAAGTGTATGTAAACTTCCGACTTCAACTGTAAAAACAGACTTTGTTTGCTTGCTGTTTGAGGTGAAGAAAACATTACTTTGAGAAGCTCCACAGGCCACTAGTGGTGGTGCGTTAAGCCAATCAGAAATACTATCAGATCCCCAAATGGGAACATTTATATGCCTACACATTTGCGTGCAGGCCAGGTAGCCTACAGGCCTACTTCTATGCGTGCATGTCCTTACTCAACATTGACAGGTGCGCTCTAAACAAAAGACAGTGACTAAATTGACAGAACTCATAAATGGCATTAAATAAACCAAAACTTGTTTCTCACAAGTGTAGCATAGGTTGTGCACTCTGCAAACATGGTGTCCACTCAGACAATGACAACAGGAAGACTGGAATAATAATATTGACCGCAACCAAAGTAACAAATTCATGGTAAATGTACTACTGGTGATATATGTAATGGGGAATTGATATACACTAACAATCAAACGCAAACAATTCACACATGGAGTTATGAAACAATTTGCACAAATTGGCGGGAGAGAGAAGTGCATTGTGCATCTGGGCGCATGGTCAATCCGACATCTGCATCGGCCATGCAGCATTTAAGGTCATACGGCCTCAGCAGAAGTCAGGGCATTCAATATTTCTTGCGCTTCGCAGAGCAGTGCATTGTTGTTGTCAAGGAAGTGAGTTTGTGTTTTCTACAGGATGTACCGCCCCCACCTACCGTCAACCAATATCAATGCGGAGCTATACAGAGCCCAGCGCATTGATACATTTCGGAGGCGCATGGCGATGTGGTATAAAATCTAATTGGTGTCATCAGCAAAGAGAATGGGAAGTACGGTAGAAGACACAGCAGCAAGGTCATTCATATAGATTAGGAATAACAAAAGGTCCAATTATAGAACCCTGTGGGACGGCGCAGGATATCTTGGCCCTGGTAGATGCACAGCCGTTTGAATAAATAAATTGTTCTCTATCATAAACATAACTATATAGTCTATTATTTGTATAACCCTGAAAACCGTTATAATGCAATTGAGAAAGTAATATTTTACGATTGTTGTTCAGGGCTGTAAAGAATTTATCCAGTTGCAAAATATCCACATTTGGGGAGTAGTTTTTACTATTTATACAACTCAGGGGGGTTTTTTCTGAGGATTTTTGGAGACCGGTTGTAAACCAAGGTTTCCAGAACCCATCTGCTGCTCTCTTACTTGGTTTAACTATGGGAAAGCAGTGGTGAAATACAGAGTTTAAAGATGTGAGAAAAGTCTGGTAAGCAGACTCCACATCTGCTTGATTATAAACATTTTCCCATGAAATACATTACATGACCAAATATATGTGGATACCAGCTCGTCGAACATCTCATTCCAACATCATGGGCATTAATATGGAGTAGGTCCCCCCTTTGCAGCTATAACAGCATCCACTCTTCTGGGAAGGCTTTCCACTAGATGTTGGAACATTGCTGCGGGGACTTGCTTCCATTCAGCCACGAGCATTAGTGAGGTCAGGCACTTATGTCGGGCGATTAGGCCTGGCTCTCAGTCAGCGTTCCAATTCATCCCAAAGGTGTTCGATGAGGTTGAGGTCAAGGCTCTCCCACACCGATCTCGACCAACCATTCCTGTATGGACCTCACTTTGTGCAAGGGGACATTGTCATGCTGCCCCAGACTATTATTCCTCCTCCACCAAACTTTGTTGTTGGCACCATGCATTGGAGCAGATAGCGTTCTCCTGGCATCTGCCAAATCCAGATTTGTCCGTCTGACATTTCCAGATGGTGAAGCGCGAGTCATCACTCCAGAGAATGCGTTTCCACTGATCCAGAGTCCAATAGCGGCAAACTTTACACCACTCCAGTCGACGCTTGGCATTGCGCATGGTGATCTTAGGCTTGTGTGTTGCTGCTCGGCCATGGAAACCCATTTCATGAAGCTCCCGACAAACAGTTCTTGTGCCGACGTTTCTTCCAGAGACAGTTTGGAAGTTGGTAGTGAGTGTTTTAAGACAATTTTTAAGCATCATTAAATCAACATCTTAAAGTTCTCACAATTACTTTTCTTAAATATTCTACCCTTAATGCTACTAATCCTTCCTATCTGTTTTTTCCAGCTGCCAAAGAGAAGTGGAACATTGGAATGTGGTCAGAGATGTCAGTATAAAGTATACCTGTATTAGCAACATTATTCAAAGAATTTGTCAAAAAAAATATTATCAATAACGGTGGAAGATGAACTGGTCACTCTTGTGGGCTTATAAATGAGGGGATACTGATAGCTGGAGTATAAAGTATTCAAAAAGTCAGATGTCAGTGAGTGGTTCTCACTTTTAAAGACGTTTGTTATAATCACTCTATAGAAAACAAAATGCTATCTTTATTATTCAATCAAATCCAAGGTTGATGCATGGATACCAATGAAACTACCAATGTCAGAATTGTGCAGCCGATAGATGCATCCAATTACCACTTTTTTACCACCCAAAAATTTAAAAAGGAGGGAATTTCTATAGAAAGAGATTCAACATCCAATGTTAAGAGGCAAGTGCAAGGTCCTCTCTAACAATGAATTGAAAATGTTTATGAACAAAATTACACTCCTTCCTCCCACAGCATTATAAGGAGACATGTCATTAAGCATGGCTGTCTCTTCAGACAACTGTGTTTCTGAAAGGGCAACAATAGAAAATGTATTACTGAGAGAAGACAGATAATGAACAAGGTGGCCATGAGTTTTAGGAAGACTGCGAATGTTCAAATGAAAAGGTAAGTAAGTAATAGTAGAGTCACAAAGTGATAGACTGATTTCTGGTAAATCTCAGGAAATGTGAATATGGATAAAACACATCATTACATTTATTGTTTGTTTCATTAATATCTAATGGGTTAAAGACCATGTTATCAGGGTTGATATTCTGCTCAACTAAGAGAGATACACAGTTGGAATTGTCCAGATAACGGAACGGAAAGATAGAAGTGCATGCCTCACATGTCCAATACAACCATACATGTGTTAGTTTTATCAATAGGGGTGCACTTCCTATGGAATGCACATTGACAATAAATGTGTGTGTGTGTGTGTGTGTGTGTGTGTGTGTGTGTGTGTGTGTGTGTGTGTGTGTTTCAAATCAGTTGACTATAGCAGAGTCACTTGCCATAGGCCTATGAGAGTGTGTGTGTGTGGGGGGGGGGGGTTAACTACCAGCGGATCATACTTCAGGTATGCGAGGTTGCCTTTTTTTCGTGGCAGCAGTTCCTTTCTTTTGAGGCATACCATTTTAGAGAAGCCTATATTGATGAAGATTCTGGTTCCCTTCAGGCACTTGGCTCTCCTGAGAATCTCCTCGTCTTTGAACCTTGGCATTTTCACCACTATAGATATGGGCCGTCCTTCGGGGAAGAAAGTGCCATTCCTGTGCGCCTTCTCCATCTCGATGAGTTTAGGGTCCAGTTTGAGTCGATCTGCCAGTATTTTCTAGGCTTTGACTTCTGTGTCATGCCAAGTTTCAGTCTTTATGTCCTCAATTCCATCGATTAAAATGTTATTGCGCCTCGATTGGTGAGGTAGTCTCCTTTGGAAGAGTGCTTGTCAAGTGTTGTTTGGAAAATTGCGAAATCCTCAGACATGATTTTGAACGCGGTCTGGCTGGTCACATTCACGCCCTTTTGCTCCTCCACATCAGACTGCGTAAATTCCATGACATCCTTAAACAGATCATCAACCCTTTTGTTGGTAGAATTCATAAAGAGTTGCAGGAATAACACATCTATGAATGGCAAAAACAGACGGCAAACAAAATCAGAAGGAATACGGTTTTGAAGTGTCTGTCGTATAGCTACGAGACATAAGAAAGCGCAGGAAATATTTTTGTTTTTTTGGACACATTTAACCCTTTTTTGTTGTTGGTATGAAACTGCCTCCATACTTTCATACATTTTTTTTAAAAACCGGTACTGGGTTACCTTCAGACAAGTCCCGTGACACCTGTGGTTGACGTAGAGCAAAACTGAGAACACCATTGTGTTGGTGAGAACCCCCTCTTTCCATAGTTGTATTTGTTTGTAGCCCAAACAGTTCCGAAGCTACAGACAGAAGCTGTCACATCGGCGGTACCGGCAGACTATTCCTGTGGTGCTTGTGGGGGTCGTAGATGGGGGAGAAGTGTAACACCGTGAGGTGTTGCTTTATTTTTTAATTTATTTTTTTAAACAGGTTCGCTGTTAACTTGCACTATAAAAGGAAGGGAGTTCTTTGCAATCATGGCTCTGTATAATACTGTACGTTTCCTTGAATTTGTTCTGGACCTGGGGACTGTGAAAAGACCCCTGGTGGCATGTCTGGTGGGGTAAGTGTGTGTGTTGCAAACAATATGGAATTTCCAACACATTAACGTTTATTATAAAATCAAGAAGTGACGCAGTCAGTCTTTCCACAACTCTTAGCCAAGAGAGACTGGCATACATAGTATTAATATACTCTCGGATTACAATGAAGAGCAAGACGTGCCGCTCTGTTCTGGGCCAGCTGCAGCTTAACTAAGTCTTTCTTTGGAGCATTTATGCCTGGACAATAATCAAGATAAGATTAAACTAAAGCCTGCAGGACTTGCTTTGTGGAGTGTGGTGTCAAAAAAAATCAGAGCACCTCTTTATTATGGACAGACCTCTCCCCATCTTTACAACCATTGAATCTATATGTTTGATAATTACAGTTTACAATCTAAGGTAACACCAAGTAATTTAGTCTCTCTGAACTTTTTCAACAGCCACACCATTCATTACCAGATTCCGCTGAAGTCTAGAACTTAGGGAATGATTTGTACAAAATACAATGCCCTTAGTTTAGAGATGTTCAGAACCAGTTTATTACTGGCCACCCATTCCAAAACAGACAGCAACTCTTTGTTAAGGGTTTCAGTGACTTCATTAGCTGTGGTTGCTAATGCGTATATGGTTGAATCATCAGCATACATGGACACACATGCTTTGTTTAATGCCAGGTCATTGGCAAAAATAGAAAAGAGGGCCTAGAGAGCTGCCCTGCGGAACAACACACTTTACATGTTTGACATTAGAGAAGCGTCCATGAAAGAAAACCATTTGAGTTTTATTAGATAGATAGCTCTGAATCCACAATATGGAAAAGGTAGAAAAGCCATTACACATAAGGTAATATAACAGGTTATGTTCAATAATATCAAAGGCTGCACTGAAATCTAACAGTACAGCTCCCACAATCTTCATATTATCAATTTCAATCAACCAATTATCAGTAATTTGTGTCAGTGCAGTACATGTTGAGTGCCCTTCTCAATAAGCAGGCTGAAAGTCTTAATTTGTTTATAGAATAGTAGCATTGTATTTGGTCAAACAATTTTTCGAACAGTTTGCTAAGAGCTGGAAGCAAGCTGATAGGTCTGCCGTTAGAAACAGTAAAGCCCTGCTTTACCCCTCTTGGGTTGCGCAATGACTTTGGCTTGCCTCCAGGCCCGAGGACAAAGACTTTCCTCTAGGCTCAGATTAAAGATATGACGGATAGGAGTGGCTATAGAGTCCACTACCATCCTCAGTAGCTTTCCATCGAAGTTGTCAATGCCTGTAGGTTTGTAATTTTTGATTGATAATTTTTAAACCTCTCCCACACTAACTTTACAAAATTCAAACTTCTTTTTATATATACAGTCATGTGAAAAAGTAAGTACACCACCTAGAAAGACAACACCTGGGTAAAGTCAGTTGTGTCTTGATATTCTTTTTTGAGAGCAGAGGCTTCTTCCTTCCTGACCTCCCATGTAGGCCAAGTTTGTGCAGTCTCTTTCTGACGGTGTACCCATGCACTTCTACATTGATTGTGGCAAGAGAGGCCTGTAGATCCCTTGATGTTACCCTGGGGTTCTTAGAGACTTCTATGAGCATCTTTCGGTCAGCTCTTGGGCTGACTTTAGTGGAACGACCTGTCCTAGGTAGTTTGCCAGTGGTCTGGAATTTTCGTCGTACAGTGGAATGATGTACTTCAAATTGCTTGGAAATGGAATGATGTACTTTGAATTGCTTGGAAATGAATTTGTAACCCCTCCCAGACTCATGGGCATCAATAATCTTTATTCTGAGGGCCTCGGGGGTGTACTTACTTTTTCACATGACTGTATATACACATGAATACGATGGCTCACTGTTCGTTATTGGAATTTCCTGCCTAAGTTTGCCCACTTTGCAAATGAAATCATTAAAACAATTGGCAACATCAAATGGTTTTGGGATGAATAAGCAATCTGATTCGATTAAAGTCTTTCTGGCCATCATTTAATTTAAAGTACTCCCCCAAGAATGTATCATTCTTATCATTCTTGAGGGCGGCAGGTAGCCTAGCGGTTAGAGCGTTGGGCCATTAACCGAAAGGTTGCTGGTTCGAATACCCGAGCTGACAAGGTGAAAAAACCTGTCGATGTGTCCTTGAGCAAGGCACTTAACCCTAATTTGCACCAGGGGCACTGTACTACTATGGTCATTGTAAATAAGAATTTGTTATTAACTGACTTGCCTTAAATAGAATAAAAAAGTAAATATATATATATAAATAATTGATCTTGGCTTCATAATATGGTTTCTTATTTTTGTTGTGTTTAGTCACATCATTTCTCAATTTGCAGTAAGTCAGTCATGTAAACAAGTGTACAAACTGAATTGTGAACTCCCCTTGTCTCCCAGGAAAGCAGACAACCAGGTTTTCCTCTAGGATTTTGCCTGTCCTTAGCTCCATTCCGTTTCTTTTTTATCCTAAAAAAACTCCCTAGTCCTTGCCGATGACAACCCTACCCATAACATGATGCAACCACCACCATGCTTGAAAATATGAAGGAGTGGTACTCAGTGATGTGTTGGATTGGATTTGCCCCAAACATAATGCTTTGTATTCAGGACATTAAATTAATTTCTTTAACCAATTTTTGGCAGCTTTATTTTAGTGCCTTTTTGCAAACAGGATGCATGTTATGGAAAATTGTTATTCTGTACAGGCTTCCTTCTTTTCACTCTGTCAATTAGGTTAGTATTGTGGAGTAACTACAATGTTGTTGATCCATCCTCAGTTCACTCCCATCACAGCCATTAAACTGTTTTAAAGTCACCATTGGCCTCATGTTGAAATCCCTGAGTGGTTTCCTTTCTCTCCAGCAACTGAGTTAGGAAGGACACCTGTATCTTTGTAGTGACTGGGTGTATTGATACAGCCAGTAATTTTACAGTAATTTTATAAATGCCGACAGATAATTGGTTTGTTTGGTGGAATTTTTTTGTGTCTGTCAAATTAATTATGCGGAATATGGCGGTGGAAACGCCTTCATGCGCAAAAATTGATGTAATAACCATCATATCAAATTAAATTTGGAGTCACTCGATGATATGGTGTGTGGTGCTCCTACTACGACTCGGGAAACCATGCAGTTTATTAGGCTACAGATGAAATAAGTTATGATGAACTTGATGCTCCTTTCCAATAAATATCGAGGGTCTAACTCTGGTGACATGATGATCGATGCTGGACTGCCATTTGACAAATAAAATTACTCTCGCTCTTATCCATAATAATCTCATCATGTAGATTAGACAACCCGCACAGCCTACCCGCACTGTATCTGCGAGCTGTTGGCTTGAGCGCAGATGTCAAGCTCAAAAACTAAACTAGAGTTGAAAAGGCAAATGGACACACATTGAACTTTAGATTTGTATTTAGTACACCAAAACAATACTTATTGACTCAAGACATTTCAGCTTTTCATTTTTTTATTTATTTGTAAACATTTCTAAAAACATAATTCCACTTTGACATTATGGGGTATTGTGCGTTGGCAAGTGACAAAAAAAATCTCAATTGAATCACTTTTAAATTCAGTCTAACAGAACAAAATGTGGAAAATGTCAAGGGGTATGAATACTTTCTGTAGGCACTGTATAACTTCAGAGTTGGTGGGTGTGAGTGTGGGAGTGACTCAGTGACATAACTAAAGTCTCAATGGTCATACAGATTTACACAGAGCCTTAAAGGCCAGACAGACTGGCACACATACTCCAGAGAGCCATGACAGATGTGAGAAGAGATCCAGGTGTTGTTACCTTGAGAGCCCGGGAAGCGACACCCCCAGAAGTTCCTCCTCCCCTCTGTAGCTCGCCCTCTCACGACACAAACCTGGACCCCTGGGAGAAAAACAGGAGACCGCCATCATTAGACACTTCTATCAAAGGCCCTGAACCCTTTCTCTATATTCTTACCACGTATAAATACACCCAGGGGGGACTATAGGACAACGATGTCAGCATGAGTAGTTTTGGATCATTGAAAGGTTTAACATGAAGAAAATCAAGAAGTGTGGTGTTCTATGTTGAGCATTTTGACAGTCCTTTTGTAAGTTTAGGTCTGTGACATCCCTGGATTCAGATTCTTGTCAATTGTCAAAACAATAATAACACTTGTCATTGCACTCTTGAAAATGTGTATTCAGTATCTGAATGCTCAGAGCATTGCAGCAGGCACCATAATGATTGACAGAACCTTTATTTGGGAGGTAGGCTACTGTGTAGAACCCCCTGGTAGGCCTCAAGTCAGATATGGCCTCAGTGATATTAATAGACTTCTCCACAGCCGGGTAAGCCATGCATTGTTGGTCTTTTGATTACCTAGCATTGTCTCTGGTTTGTGGTTATGCTACGTAGAGAAAGAGAACAAGGCCATCATTTGACTACAGTTGGCCCTGCCACATGCGGTTTGGAGAGAAGAATAAGAGTTTGCCAGTGCCAAACTTCTTCCTGTTAAATGTGAGACTTAGGCAGGCAAGGTTAGGGTTAAGCGACTTCCGCACATCCCGACAAACCTGCACCACCGTCCATGTTGTATAACTGGCCAATGACCACACAGTCCCACAGGCAGTTTGTAGCCGTACTTCAAGAAGCCCTTTGTACAAGGGGCTCAAACAAAGCTTGGTTTTCTAACAACAATGTTCTGAGTGAAATCAGTTCACAACGCTGTCTGGGGCAATGTTTTAACCCTGTCCACAGAAGCAATCAATAAATCAGATTCCAAACTCTCCACCATGGCCAAGACCAAAGAGCTGTCCAAGGATGTCAGGGACAAGATTGTAGACCTACACAAGGCTGGAATGGGCTACAAGACCATCGCCAAGCAGCTTGGTGAGAAGGTGACAACAGTTGGTGCGATTATTCGCAAATGGAAGAAACACAAAAGCACTGTCAAATCTCCCTCGGTCCGGGGCTCCATGCAAGATCTCACCTTGTGGAGTTGCAATGATCATGAGAACGGTGAGGAATCAGCCCAGAACTACACGGGAGGATCTTGTCAATGATCTCAGGGCAGCTGGGACCATAGTCATCAGGAAAACAATTGGTAACACACTACGCTGTGAAGGACTGAAATCCCCCTGCTCAAGAAAGCACATGTACAGGCCCGTCTGAAGTTTGCCAATGAACATCTGAATGATTCAAAGCAGGACTGGGTGAAAGTGTTGTGGTCAGATGAGACCAAAATAGAGCTCTTTGGCATCAACTCAACTCGCCGTGTTTGGAGGAGGAGGAATGCTGCCTATGACCCCAAGAACACCATCCCTACCGTCAAACATGGAGGTGGAAACATTATACTTTGGGGGTGTTTTTCTGCTAAGGGGACGGGACAACTTCACCGCATCAAAGGGACGATGGATGGGGCCATGTACCGTCAAATCTTGGGTGAGAACCTCCTTCCCTCAGCCAGGGCATTGAAAATGGGTCGTGGATGGGTATTCCAGCATGACAATGACCCAAAACACACAGCCAAGGCGACAAAGGAGTGGCTCAAGAAGAAGCACATTAAGGTCCTGGAGTGGCCTAGCCAGTCTCCAGGCCTTAATCCCATAGAAAGTCTGTGGAGGGAGCTGATGGTTCGAGTTGCCAAACTTCAGCCTCGAAACCTGGAGAAGATCTGCAAAGAGGAGTGGGACAAAATCCCTCCCGAGATGTGTGCAAACCTGGTGGCCAACTACAAGAAATGTCTGACCTCTGATTGCCAACAAGGGTTTTGCCACCAAGTACTAAGTCATGTTTTGCAGAGGAGTCAAATACTTATTTCACTCATTAAAATGCAAAACAATTTATAACATTTTTGACATGCGTTCTTCTGGATTTTTTTGTTGATATTCTGTCTCTCACTGTTCAAATAAACCTACCATTAATATTAAAGACTGATCATTTCTTTGTCAGTGGGCAAACGAACAAAATCAGCAAGGGATCAAATAATTTTTTCCCTCACTGTATTTCCCAGCCTGGAGGCAAGAAGAGATGAGGCCACAAAATGAGAGTTCACTCAGCTACTGAAGGAGGGGACCCACCCACTTCTCCAGGCTCTGACCACAAAACCAAACCATTATAACATGCAAAATGGAAGACAATACACAGCTGCCTAGAGTGTACAGACTGACCCTGTAGTGTACATCTGGTAATTTCTTAAATTCTTAACTGTAATGTGCCCAGTGGTAAAACTAACCCAAAAAATAAATCCCTTTTTAGATTACTGTTGTGTTATGTATGTTTATTTCAGTATTTCCTCGTATAAAGAGCATCTCATTTCATATTGTTATGGAATTATGTTTTATATAATAAACTTGAAAAGAAGCACATTTCAATTTCGGACATAGGAATTTGACAGTATTAGAAATGTAATTGACCTAAACTTGCTGAAACCAGCTATCAAAAGACATGTTCCAGGGTCCACTGGAAAAAACGAAGCATTAGTGAGTGGCAGGTTTGGTTTCGTCTTTAACACTTTTCTCCTGAATGTCACAGAGCAAGTTTGCTCTCAGGATGAAAACAGTTATGATGGTGGTCAGGCATGCTTTTACACACCGTTCTGAGGTTGAGCAATCTCTTTGGAGTCAAGGAGGCCTTAAGCAGCAGCAGTAATTCAGCCACCCACATAGATGACTGACTGCATACATTTCACAACAACCTGAATGAAACACTCAACGTCAGGAAAAACAAGCCTTCAAAAACATGTAATTCATCAATTTGGATGGCTCAGATGAGACAGACGCCGGGGCTTCTGTTTTTTTTCCCCTCGCCGGTTTTTGGACACTGGGGGAGAAAAGCTAACAAGCCAAGACCTAATGACGGCTGTCATTATTCATGGAAGAATTCAGAAGAAAACTTTTTGTTGCAGTCGTGCTCTCAGCTGAATATCCTTTCTTTATCACTTCCCCTCCTAATCACAGTAAATTGTTGCTAGGCTTTGTTCCCGACCGTGCTGAAATCCAGTCGTATATCAATCCCTCCTGATAGAGCTTCTGCTGAGCCAAGTACCAGACATGGCACTAAAAACCATGGCTGCGAGTCATGAGTCCCTCTCTAGACTGTACATTTTTGTGGTATTAGATTAATTCAATGAGCATTCATTTGTTAGATGCAAATAAAGTTGAATTGAACTGAATTGATCGTACACAAGTGAAAACAGATCCAAGTTGGCTAGAGCTGAAGATGTTTGTACAACCAATACAAATGGCAGGAATATGTTAATAAAACGTCAAGCTTTTTATAAAAACGGCAAATAAAGAAAGATTTTCAATTTATTTTATAAGCAGCGTTCGGGTTCAATCCCAACCTGTCAAAACAACATGACTCACCTTAAGCTGCGGTAGGAGTTCCTAACTCTAAGCGGTAGTCCAAAGCAGTAGTCAGTTCTCACTCCGCTATTACCAAAATCGCAGCGTCAAGATGAGGGACTCAAGTCATCCTGAGTGGAGCTGACGCTACAGATGGCATTCATCCACCGACCAGAAGGGAGGGGGGGGGGGGGGGTGAAAAAACACGAGATGAGATCAGATGGGTAGGTTAAGGAGAGACTTAGAGCCGTGTGTAGGCTAGTTCCGGAGGCTGAGAGAGAGGGACTGATGGAGAAGGAGAGAAAAACAAAATGTAGAGATCAAACGGCTGTGGCGCCCTAAGTCAGGCCACATGCTCCTGGATTAGCCATGGCATGGCCCTACAGCCTGGGAAAAACGGCTGATAACACCCTTCGAGAGATTAAGCAATATTTTTACATAAGAGACGCTTTTTGGCACTGAATAGCCCTCGGCACGGCAAGTATAGGCTACTGCAGATTACCATTCTGATCTTTTGCACTAGCTCGAAACAACCCCTCTTTTTGAATGAATGTCATAAAAATTAAAAATAAAGAAGAGGGAGGTGGTTATGACTTCCCTCTGATGCTGAACTAACTAGCTAGATCTGCCTTTCAAAGAGAAACATGCTTGATAAGGACTTCAAAGTGGAAAGAGGTCCACACTTATCACATATGTCCCCATGCAACAGTTACAAAACCCAATGACATTAGTGATGGGGGGGACATTGAGTTCAACACAACAATACCGCATACAAAGACCAGTAGTGATGCAGTCCATCTCTCCTCAACTTTGAGCCAGGAGAGACTGACATGCATGTTAGACACTTTAACTACGCGTACATCTAAGTGTGATAGGTGCCGCTTTGTTCTGGACAAACTGCAATTTTCCAATGTCCTTCTTTGCTGCACATGACCACATAGCTAGAGGCATCACTACAGACACCCTGGTTCGATTCGAGGCTGTATCACAACCGGACGTGATTGAGAGTCCCATAGGCTCTATGTAGTACTGTGCGCCTCCCATAGTCTGTTCTAGACTTGGGGACTGTGAAGAGACCTTGTGGCATGTCTTGTGGGGTATGCATGGGTGTCCGAGCTGTGTGTCAGTAGTTCAAAACAGACAGCTCTGTGAATTCAACATGTTAATACCTCTCACAAATACAAGTAGTGATGAAGTCAATCTCTCCTCCACTTTGAGCCAGGAGAGATTGACGTCCATATTATTCATGTTAGCTCTCTGTGTACATCCAAGGGCCAGCCGTGCTGCCCTGTTCTGAGCTAATTGCAATTATCCTAAGTCCCTCTTTGTGGCACCTGACCACACGATTGAACAGTAGTCCAGGTGAGACAAAACCAGGGCCTGTAGGACCTGACCTGTTTATAGTACTGTTAAGAAGGCAGAGCAGCGATTTATTAAAGACTTCTCCCCATCTTAGCTACTGTTGTATCAATATGTTTTGACCATGACAGTTTACAATCCAGGGTTACTCCAAGCAGTTTAGTCTCCTCAACTTGCTCAATTTCCACATTAATCATTACAATATTTAGTTGAGGTTTAGGGAATGATTTCACTAGATATCATTTCAGCGTGCCATATCACCTCACATCTTCGATGGCACACGTTTGGTCCTTGAGGGCACCAGTTTGGACTCCCCGTTTTGGCAGAAAAACTTGATTCTCTGGTTCACGCCGTTGCGCAAAATGTCATGTTTGTTTCTATTTTAATCTAAAGCACTTCATTAAGCTTCCAGTGATTGGGGTTGCTGGTTTGTCTTGGCCTTGGAGGTAAACCGCAGGGCAGGGAATAAAAAGGCCTCCCTCTATGCCCCGCGGCCCGGGGGAGTGCAAACAGTGCCGGGCTACTGAAGGAACTTGCACCATGTCAGGACATTTCTCGACCCAACTCCAGATCAACATGGGCAGACCTGTTACAGGCTGTGGTCTTTGAGCTCATCTGTGAAAAGTACCCAGGCTTCGGCTCAAAGGCCTGGGGGAGATTGGCAGAGAGCTTCTCAAGCCCTCCATAACCATCTCCAAATCTCTGGTTAGGCCAGGACACCCTGTATTAACTTGAGCTTTCCAGAAAGCAGAGAGTTCAGTGGTCAACAGGGCAAGGTCAGTAAGTGTGTATAGTGTACATATTCAGCCATCCACTCATACTATGCAATGTCTATTTATAGCTTTTTTGCAATCCAGACTTCTTGTATTTTGATACTTTTTCATACTGCCGCTCTATGTATCATGTATCTGTCTTTTGTGTATTTTCGTTCTGGCATTTTGCACCTGCCCTGTGTTTTTTTCGTAGCTACTTGACAAAGAAATTTCCCCTCAGGAAACAATAAAGTACCTATCTAAGATGGGCTCTAACTGTACTGTGATCCTGAACACTGCAGCCAGACACAGAAAAAGTAACAAGGTACTGGTCTTCAGATCTGAAGAACCAATTCATCCTGAGAATGGAATATACAATACCAATAGGATACAAATCAAGGCAAAACATGATGCTGAAGAGCCTTGCATCAATATTTCCTCTGCAGTTGGCACATTCATGAGGAACCCAAAGTGAAACTTTAGGAGGCCAAGAGGAGACTGTCAAGTCAAACTAAAAGCTGGCACAGCCAGGCTAATCTCCTATTAACAAAGACTTACCTCCAAGATGCTCCTGATCAAAGACAATTTAAATAAATATGGGCTAATAGATAGCATTTTATTCTTCAAAGGCAGTTCAGATATTTATTCAAATAAATGCCTTTATACCTAATTAAATAAAGGTTAAATTAAAAATGTAAAAAAAAAATTTATAAAACGTCTTTATCACAGTGACCGTACGTCCATGGCTTGTGGTCGGGATATGTACGTACAGTGCATTCGGAAAGTATTTTTCCCCATTTTGTTACGTTACAGCCTTATTTTAAAATGGATTAAATGTTTTTTTTACCCCAAAATGAAAAACCCCAAACGAATTTTGCTAATTTATAAAAAATAAAAAACTGAAATATACATTTACATAACAATTCAGACCCTTTACTCAGTACTTTGTTGAAGCACCTTTGGCAGCGACAACAGCCTTGAGTTTCTCCCATTCTTCTCTGCAGATCCTCTCAAGCTCAGATTGGATGGGGAGCGTCGCTGCACAGCTATTTTCAGGTCTCTCCAGAGATGTTCGATCGGGATCAGATTCAGGCTCTGGCTGGGTCACTCAAAGACATTCAGAGACTTGCCACTCCTGCGTTGTCTTGGCTGTGTGCTTAGGGTCGTTGTCCTGTTGGAAGTTGAACCTTTGTCTCAGTCTGAGGTCCTGAGCACTCTGGAGCAGGTTCTTTACCACTAGCTGTTTGTTTCTGCTACCCGCTGTTTATTATCTATGCATAATTACTTTACCCCTACCTACATGTAAAAATTACCTTGGCTAACCTGTACCCCAGCACATTGACTCAGTACTGGTACCCCCTTTATATAGCCTCGATATTGTTATTTTATTGTGTTACTTTTTATAATTCTTTACATTATTTGGTAAATATTTTCTTCTCTTTCTTGAACTGCATTGTTAGTTAAGGACTTGTAAGTAAATATTTCACGTTTGATTTGATGGCCAGAACTCTCGGATCAAACTTACTCCTCTGCCAGAGCATCCAGTGTGGCTTTAATATTAACTCCTGTAGAATTAAGCATTTCTAGTTGTAAAATGATACACCAAATGTAGGCAAATTTGGACTTGGGAACAGGTGTGAAGAAATATGATTTATTTATTTCAACATCTTGAGAGAATGCAAATGTCATTTGGAAATGTCCTTGTTTTTTTTTGTTATTGCATTTTCTCTACAGTCCCTAAATGTCTTTGATATACAAAAGAAGCAGAGACGACAGAAAACTTTTCCGATGTGAGCAAGTGTTTAGAGATGACTAACAAAAACTTACCAAAATGTCAGAAATTATAAGCAGAAACTTCATCATGCAAAATAAATCCTGCACCCCATGTAAAAAAATCTTTACGCAGTCTGACTGTAGCCTCTGGCGCATTTTCTATATTACCAAGTTATGGTCAGGTGCGAGCCTCAGATTTTCACATATAGTCGGGCAATTGCGAATTAGTTATTGACAAATGCGGGCGGTGCGGGTGAACAAACAACTGACCCGCGCATCACTAATGTACATATACAATTACCTCGTACCCCTGCACATCGACTCTGAACTGGACTATATTATTCTCTCTGCATTGTTGGGAAGAAATAAAATGTGATTTGATCAGGCTGATCACTTGTATACTGAGGTTAACTTCATTTCTTTGATTTGGGCAAAGACCTAATATGCTGAAAGAGCAACTGCCCCTAAAACGCAACTTCTCATTTAGGAAATGAGGCATCGGTTTGAATGAGAAACATTTATTCTGTCAAAATGTACTACTAACTGTAAATAGGAAAATTTGTGTCATGATGTCAGTCATGTCCAAAAAAAGAGTTGTGAGACATGTGGTTGTGACTGCATCACAATGTAAATGAAGGTTGGGTTTGTTTCAATCCTGCCCACAAGCTCACAGCTGGCACCACACAAGTGATCATTAATTCAGAGTCCAGCTGCACGCAGCCCAATCTTAATTTGTAAATTACACAATGTATATGGGACAATGTTAAAAATCCAATAGTTCCAAATTTCAATTACTTAAAAAGCTCAAACTATAAATGTATATACACATATTGAAAGCATTTAATGAGAAAACTAAAAGGTGTGCAAGATGAAAATTTTACCTAATTTACATTGTGTCATTTATTGATGGTCCCTAACTAGCCCTCTGAGATAGTCTATCCAGTAAAAAGCTGAGTGATGGGCCTGGAGAAATGTACCCACTTAAATACAGACAGAGCCATCTATGGATGCAAGGACTAACTAGCCATTATATAAAAAGTATAGTTTAAACCATGTTTTGAAGTAAAACAAGCCTGTATTTTGGTTTCTGATGGGGTACAGTTGAACTAAGCTCATAAGGCATTTATGAGTTAAATTCTTCAAGAATCAATGGGTATGCCATTGATTTATACGTCCAAAGATGGATGTAGCAATTAAGGATTCCAGCTTTAAAACATAATTCATCTAATTGCTACGTTAATATACTCAACCTGCTGCGTAAATTCTCCCAACCTGCTGCGTAAAGTTACTTCTGCTAGTCAAAACAGTGCAGTAGCCACTAATTAGATACAGAGAGCCAGACTGCGATGATACGTTAGCTAGTAGCAAAAGCAAATACTCGTGTTGTTTGGTCATCTTGGTTATTTTAGCCAGCCAACTCTGTAATAAACTGCATACAGTAGCAGCTAGCAAAGCGTACCTGGTTTTCTTCACATAATACCATGACAGAGTAGCTCGCTAGTTCTACACGTTTACCTGTCAATGTGAAACACTGCTTACTTAGGTCAGGTCGGGGAGAAACGGCAAACAATCAACAGGAGGTATCTCCATTTCATGATACACTTGCAAACTCAGTACGACCAGGTCTGAGTCATAGCTGAGGATGACTGTGGCTACCTGGCTTCCTTACAGACTGCTAGCTAGCCTATATAGCACGCTCCATCAGTACATGGGCCGGGTGATGTGGAGAGCTCAAATGAAATGAATAGACACTTACCAGAACCACCTGGACTGAAGATCACCTGAGAGTCATATTAAACCGAGAACAGCTGTTGTTCAAATGGAAAACGTTGTTGAAGAGTCATATGGTTCCTTAGCTAGCTGGCCATCTATATTTCAATATGTAACGTTGTTGACAGCTCGGTGGAACAGAGAGCGAATGAGTGGTCGGATGAACTGCCTGAAACTGGCTCACTTACCAAGAGGAAGTTTGTCACCGGATATGAGATCACGAGAGAACCTACGCAAGGTGAAATAGCACACATTCTTGCTTTACGTTATCTTCTATTCATTCACCTTGTTGGGTCATATTTGTTGTCTAACGTTCTATGTATGTATTTTTTTATTTAACCAGGCAAGTCAGCTAAGAACAATTTCTTTTTTTATCAATGACGGACTAGGAACAGTGGAAAACCGCCTTGTTCAGTGGCAGAACGACATAATTTCACCTTGTCAGCTCGGGGATTCGATCAACCAACCTTTAGGTTACGGGCCCAGCACTCTAACCACTGGGCTACCTGCCGCCAAGATCCATAGCTACAGCAGGACTAGGATAGTGGCCAATCCTCAAAAAGGACTTTACTTTTAGAGGTAGAACAAAACACAATGTTTTGTATCATCTGTCTCCCATTTAAATGTTTTTTGGGGGGGCAAAATTGATTAAATGTATAGATATGACACACACCCTAAACTCAGAAGGCACGTCCATGTTCCAGAGACTCTGCGCTTTTAAGAATGGTGTCATAATAGCTTATTGCCAAAACGGTTCAAATGCTAGAGCCACATTCATAGGAAGAAAATATGCCACAATTGGCTTCAGAAACTGCCAGAAGCTTCTGTTTACCACATAGAGCGTTTTATTCTATATGTTCTCTACCTTTCCTGGCTGGCAAAGTACCAGGATGTGGTCTGGTTTTGAATCTGAATTTAGAGAACAGAATCTGAATTTGAAAATTGAATCTGAATGCATGCAAGAATTTGAGTATTCATAGCCCTTGACTTATTCCACATTTTTGTTGTTTTACAACCTGAATTCAAAATTGATCAAATTGATTTTTCCCCGATTTACACACGATACCCCATAATGACAAAAATAAAAACTTTTTATGTAGTGTATTTATTAATATGTATTGAAAAGGAAATACAGAAATATCTAATTTACACCCGAGTCAATACTTTGTAGAAGCACCTTTCGCAGCGATTACAGTTGTGATTCTTTCTGGAGAAGTCTCTGTTTTTGTGTGGTGTTCGGGTCTGTGGGACCCATTTTTTATGTTTACTAAAATGATACAATTAAAAAATGCCTGAGACTCATTGGCCTTGGCTCATTTTCTGTGAATAACATGTAAAAGAACACTGTGAGTGCACACTGTGCAACCCCCTACACATTTATATTACATATGTGGTGTTCAGGTCCACTGGACCACAGGGTAATAAAAGTGTGGAAAAGTGTGTGTGTAGGTGAAAACAAAATGTAAAAATGTAACAAAAAGGTTTGCTGTGTGCCTTCACTCTGTCTTCCTCCTCCCTGGGCCTGCTGTTTCAACATAGCACCAAGAGCCTGTCTGTCTCTCCCGCTTTTCTCAAACTCTTTAGTGGGTGAAACTACACAATGTCTTGTGGGAACCTGCACAATGTTATTACAATACATTATTTTGATACATTATTTTGATACATTGTAAAAATACATAGCTTTGCATGTGTGGCTCCTTAGGACCAAGAACCTGTCTGTCTCCCTGCCGGTTTCCCACTTTTCTCACACTCTTTACCCTTTGTAGTGTGTGAAACTTCACAATGTCTTGCAGGAACCCGCACAATGTTATTACAATATATTATTTGATTAGATTTTTTAACCCTTTTTCTCCCCAATTTCGTTATATCCAATTGGTAGTTACTGTCTTGCAGTTACCACTGCAACTCCCGTACGGACTCCGGAGATGTGAAGGTCGAGAGCCATGCATCCTCCGAAACACGGCCCTGAACTGCTTCTTGACACAATGCACACTTAACCCGGAAGCCAGCCGCACCAATGTGTCGGAGGAAACACCGTAAACCTGGCGACCAAACCCTCCCCTAACCCGGACAACGCTGGGCGAATTGTGCGTCGCCTCATGGGTTTACCGGTCACGGCCGGCTGCGACACAGCCTGTAATCGACCCAGGATCTGTAGTGACACATCTAGGGCGGGGATTTACCTAACAAAGACTTGTAGATGACCTGGAGCCAGTGGGTTTGGCGACGAATATATAATGAAGGCCAGCCAACGAGAGCATACAGGTCGCAGTGGTGGGTAGTGTATGGGGCTTTGGTGACAAAACGGATGGCACTGTGATAGACTACATCCAATTTGCTAAGTAGAGTGTTGGAGGCTAGTTTGTAAATGACATCGCCGAAATCAAGGATCGGTAGGATAGTCAGTTTTACAAGGGCATGTTTGGCAGCATGAGTGAAGGAGGCTTTGTTGCGAAATAGGAAGCCAATTCTGGATTTAATTTTGGATTGGAGATGGTTGATGTGAGTCTGGAAGTTGAGTTTATAGTCTAACCAGATGCCTAGGTATTTGTAGGTGTCCACGTATTCTAATTCGGATCCGTCGAGAGTAGTGATGATAGTCCGGTGGGCGGGTGCTGGCAGCGTTCGATAGAAAAGCATGCACTTAGTTTTACTAGCGTTTAAGAGCAGTTGGAGGCCACGGAAGGAGTGTTGTATGGCATTGAAGCTTGATTGAAGGTTAGTAAACACAGTATCCAAAGAGGGGCCAGATGTATACAGAATGGTGTCATCTGCATAGAGATGGATCAGAGAGTCACCAGCAGCGTGAGCGACATCGTTGATGTATATAGAGAAAAGGGTTGGCCCAAGAATTGAACCCTGTGGCACCCCCATAGAGACTGCCAGAGGATCGGACAATAGGCCCTCCGATTTGACACACTGAACTCTGTCTGCAAAGTAGTTAGAGAACCAGGCAAGGCAGTCACTTGAGAAACCAAGGCTATTGAGTCTGCCAATAAGAATGCGGTGATTGACAGAGTCGAAAGCCTTGGCTAGGTCGTTGAAAACGGCTGCACAGTACTGTCTTTTATCGATGGCGGTTATGATATCGTTCAGTACCTTGAGCGTAGCTGAGGTGCACCCATGACCAGCTCGGAAACCAGATTGCATAGCAGAGAAGGTACGGTGGGATTCGAAGTGGTCAGTTATCTGTTTGTTAACTTGGCTTTCGAAAACTTTAGAAAGGCAGGGCAGGATGGATATTGGTCTATAACAGTTTGGGTCTAGAGTGTCTCCTCCTTTGAAGAGGGGGATGACCGCGGCAGCTTTCCAATCTCTATGGATCTCAGACGATACGAAAGAGAGGTTGAACAGGCTAGTGATAGGTGTTGCAACAATTTTGGCTGATAATTTCAGAAAGAGAGATTCCAGATTATCTAGCCCAGCAGATTTGTAGGGGTCCAGACTTAGCAGCTCTTTCAGAACATCAGCCGTCTGGATTTGGGTGAAGGAGAAGCGGGGGGGGGGCTTGGGCAAGTAGCTGCCGGGGGTGCAGAGCTGTTGGCCGGGGTAGGGGTAGCCAAGTGGAAAGCATGGCCAGCCGTAGCAAAATGCTTATTGAAATTTTCGATAATCGTGGATTTATCAGTGGTAACAGTGTTTCCGAGCCTCAATGCAGTGGGCAACTGGGAGGAGGTGCTCTTATTCTCCATGGACTTTACAGTGTCCCAGAACTTTTTGGAGTTAGTACTACAGGAAGCAAATTTCTGTTTGAAAAAGCTGGCCTTTGCTTTCCTAACTGACTGTGTGTACTTGTTCCTGACTTCCCTGAATAGCTGCATATCGCGGGGGCTATTCGATGCTAATGCAGTGCGCCACAGGATGTTTTTGTGTTGGTCTAGTGCAGTCAAGTCTGGGGTGAACCAAGGGCTATATCTATTCTTAGTTCTACGTTTTTTGAAAGGGGCATGCTTATTTAGGATGGTGAGGAAAGCACTTTTAAAGAACAACCAGGCGTCCTCTACTGACGGGATGAGGTCAATATCCTTCCAGGATACCTGGGCCAGATCGAATAGAAAGGCCTGCTCGCAAAAGTGTTTTAGGGAGCGTTTGACAGTGATAAGGGGTGGTCGTTTGACCGCTGACCCATTGCGAACACAGGCGATGAGGCAGTGATCGCGGAGATCCTGGTTGAAAACAGAGGAGGTGTATTTGGAGGGCAAGTTAGTCAGGATGATATCAATAATGGTACCCATGTTTACGGATTTTGGGTTGTACCTGGTGGGTTCCTTGATAATTTGTGTGAGATTGAGGGCATCTATCTTAGATTGAAGAACAGCCGGGGTGTTAAGCATATCCCAGTTTAAGTCACCTAACAGTACAAACTCTGAAGATAGATGGGGGGCAATCAATTCACATATGGAGTCCAGGGCACAGCTGGGGGCTGAGGGGGGTCTGTAACAGGCGGCAACAGTGAGAGACTTATTTCTGGATAGGTGGATTTTTAAGAGTAGAAGCTCAAACTGTTTGGGCACAGACCTGGACAGTATGACAGAACTCTGCAGGTTATCTCTGCAGTAGATTGCAACTCCGCCACCTTTGGCAGTTCTATCTTGACGGGAAATGTTGTAGTTGGGGATGGAAATTTCCGAATTTTTGGTGGCCTTCCTAAGCCAGGATTCAGACACAGCTAGGACATCCGGGTTGGCGGAGTGTGCTAACGCAGTGAATAAATCAAACTTAGGGAGGAGGCTTCTAATGTTAACATGCATGAAACCAAGGCTTTTACGGTTACAGAAATCAACAAATGAGAGCGCCTGGGGAATAGGTGTAGTACTGGGGGTTACAGGACCTGGGTTTACCTCTACATCACCAGAGGAACAGAGGAGTAATAGAATCAGTATTCGACTAAGGGCTTTAAGAACAGGACGTCTAGTACGTTGGGTACATAGAATAAAAGGAGCAGATTTCTGGGCGTGGTGGAATAGATTAATGGCATAATGTATAGACAAAAGTTTACTAGGATGTGAGTTCAGTGGGGGTAAACCTAGGCGTTGGGTAATGAAGAGAGAGGTTGCATCTCTGGAGACACCAGTTAAGCCAGGTGAGGTCTCCGCATGTGTGGGGGGAGGGACAAAAAAGCTATCAGAGGCCAGTTGAGCAGGACTGGGGGCTCTACAATGAAATAAAACAATAATAGCTAACCTAAACAACAAAAGACAAGGCATATTGAAATAAGGGGCAAAAAATAAAATAAATAAAATGACAGTTAATTAAGAGGGCTAGGACAACGACGGGTAATGACGATGAATGAACAAAGAGGGTCAGTTAGAAAAAGTGATGTACTACACACAGGACCTGAGGCCTGGTAGTTAAACAGAAAGAAATACCATATAACCAAACAGTCCTGCAGGCATCAGATGTGAAGCTGAGCAATCATAGGATACGATGAATAGCAAAGTGGTGAGCCGGGGATCAGTTCAATGGGCACGGCGTTCAGAGTGTTAGCAGGCCGGAGCTAGCAGGCCGGAGCTAGCAGATGGTACCTTCAGGCGTTTGGAAATCGCTCCCAAGGATGAACCAGATTTGTGGAGGTCTACAATTTCTTTTCTGAGGTCTTGGCTGATTTCTTTTTATTTTCCCATGATGTCAAGCAAAGAGGCACTGAGTTTGAAGGTAGGCCTTGAAATACATCCACAGGTACACCTCCTCCCAACATTACATAATTTTCTGCAATTTCCCAAGCTGTTTAAAGGCACTGTCAACTTAGTGTATGTAAACTTCTGACCCACTGGAATTGTGATATAGTGAATTATAAGTGAAATAATATGTCTGTAAACAATTGTAGGAAGAATTACTTGTGTCATGCACAAAGTAGATGTCCTAACCGACTTGCCAAAACTATAGTTTGTTAACATGAAATCTGTGGTGGTTGAATGAGTTTTAATGACTTGAACCTAAGTGTATGTAAACTTCCGACTTCAACCTCAAATAGCTTTATAAATAGCTTTATTCCACCCATGTCTTGATTATAATTGATTTTTGTTTACAAAAATCACATTTTATTAAAATACGAATAGTGCTTTTATTGATAAATGTGATCTTGCAAAGGTAAATGGCAAATATTAACCATGTATTCTGTCTATATTGCTTGTAATTGATAGAAGTCAACATCTAAGTATCAAGTATTAAGTATTTTTACATAAAATGTTATGGCTATATTGTACAATCTAAATGTAATACATTTTTAGTTCAGGCTGTAACAGCAACGTGGAAAAGATCAAGGGGTGTGAATGCTTTCTGAAGGCACTGAAGCATATGCATAGTCTATGATGAGCAAAAGCTGTTATAGCTTAGACCTGCTTGAATACATCCCATATCTATCTTCCCTCGGAGCAGGGGCTTCTATGACGTACTCACCAATCCTAAAGAAAAACAAGAAAGCCCATTCAGGACTGCTGGTTCAGATGTTTTAATCCTTGCGCCCAGTCAGTTGTGCAAACAGAATTCCACGTATTTATATGGACAAGACCGTTTGTTTTTATTTGCCCCAGTCTCAGAAGGGAACATAATAAATCTCAGGCCCTGGCCCCTCACAGCCCACAGGCTGGGGAAGGCCAGCTCAGCACTCAGACGACATCAGAACACAAGGCGCTGGCAGTGATTGGTTTCAGGACCTGCAATTACAATGTGCATGTGCTGGTTTCTGCATGCCTGGCACATATCTCTTTCTGTTTTCAGCATGTCAAAGGAGTTTGAGACAAATATCGTAATAAGCCTTTATAGATGTGCAATATAAAAGGAAATGCCAATGTCATAAGGATAATTCATGTTGATACACTACATGACCAAAAGTATGTGGACACCTGCTCGTCAAACATTTCATTCCAAAATCATGGGCATTAATATGGAGTTGGTCCCCCCTTTGCTGCTATAACAACCTCCACTCTTCGTGGAAGGCTTTCCAGTAGATGTTGGAACATTGCTGAGGGGACTTGCTTCCATTCAGCCACAAGAGCATTAGTGAGGTCGGGCACTGATGTTGGGCGATCAAGCCTGGCTCGCAGTCGGTGTTCCAATTCATCCCAAAGGTGTTTGATGAGTTTGAGGTCAGGGCTCTGTGCAGGCCAGTCAAGTTCTTCCACACCGATCTCGACAAACCATTTCTGTATGGACCTCTCTTTGTGCACGGGGGCATTGTCATGCTGAAACAGGAAAGAGCCTTCCCTAAACTATTGCCACAAAGTTGGAAGTTGGAAGCACAGAATCATGTAGAATGTAATTGTATGCTGTAGCGTTAAGATTTCTCTTCACTGGAATTAAAGGGGCCTTCCCTGAACCATAAAAAACAGCCCCAGACCATTATTCCTCCTCCACCAAACTTTACAGTTGGCACTATGCATTTGGGCAGGTAGCGTTCTCCTGGCATCTGCCAAACCGATATCAGTCTGTCGTACTACCAGATAGGGATTTATTTATTTAACCTTTATTTAACTAGGCAAGTCAGTTAAGAACAAATTCTTATTTACAATGACGGCCTACACCGGCAAAACTCGGACGACGCTGGGCCAATCGCCCTATGGGAAGCGTATCCCTGTGAAGCGTGCTTCATCACACCAGAGAACGCGTTTCCACTGCTGCAGAGTCCAATGTCGGCAAGCTTTACACCACTCCAGCCGATGACGGTGATCTTCGGCTTGTGTGCGGCTGCAAAGCAATGGAAACCCATTTCATGACGCTCCCGAACTCGGTAGTGAGTGTTGCAACCGAGGACAGACAGTTTTTCAGTGGTCCCGTTCTGTGAGCTTGTGTGGCCTACCATTTTGTGGCTGAGCCGTTGTTGCTCCTAGACATTTCCACATCACAATAACAGCAGTTGCATTTGACCGGGGAAGCTCTAGCAGGGCAGAAATTTTACGAACTGACTTGTTGGAAAGATGGCATCCTATGACAGTGCCACGTTGAAAGTCATTGAACTCTTCAGTAAGGCCATTCTACTGCCAATGTTTGTCTATGGCGATTGCATGGCAGTGTGCTCGATTTTATACACCTGTCAGCAACGAGTGTCGCTGAAATAGCAGAATCCACTCATTTGAAGGGATGTCCACAAACATATACATATATAGTGTGTATAAATTGAGAGGTTTTAAATTAATGGCAAATGCCTACCATTGATACTGAACAAAAATATAACTCAAAGTGTTGGTCCCGATGGGATCATAGAGGATTTGCGTGAGGCACGCAGCGAGATGGTCGCATCACACTGAGCTCCTGCCTACGACCCCCTTTTTCGTTTGAATTTGTTTGTTAAATTCATCTTTACCTCGTTAGAATGTTCACAAGGACTGGCCTAAACAATAGCAACGAACAAAAAAGCAGCAGGTTCTCCGCAAAAACAGCACGATAACAGCAAACGATTCAAGGCTAATGCTAGCTCATTTGACCAAGACGAGGTAGCCATGCTAATCAAACAAACCGTTGATGCACAGAGAGACTCGTTGAGTGGGATGGTCTCTGACTTGCTAGCTGAAGCACTGAAAAAGGCACTGGGCCCGCTCGAACATACCCTTTCTGAAAACGTTGGTTTGCTTCGATCTCTCCAAGCTGAGGTAGGCGCACATGCCAAAAAAATGGAAAGCCTAACAACTAGAGTGGAGGCACTGCAGGGCACCGTTCGTCAAGTTAATAATGACACTGGCCACTGCCTCAGAGCTTCGAGAAGCTACAAAAAAAAAAACAACGAACTTGAAGATAGAGGAAGAAGGAACAACGTAAGATTAATTAACCTACCACCCGAAATGGAGGGAGATGACCCTGCAAGATGCTACCGATGTGGATTTCTGAACTGGCGAAGTCATCAACTCTGCCCCAAGAGATTGACCGAGTGCACAGAGTTTACTATAACAACACGGCCAGGCAATGTACAATGATATTCCGACTACTGCGGTATCCTGATCGTCAAGCCATACTATAAGGTGCGCGGAAGGCAAAGCCATCTCTCCCAGACGGCACCCGCCTGGAGTTCTACGCTGACTACAGCTCCGGCACAACCCAGCAAAGGAACGCCTAAAAGGGAATTAGGGCCACGCTCCGACAGGAAGGCATCGATCATTTCCTAATCTATCCGGCGGTTCTGAGGGCCAACGTTCGAGGAGAACGGATGTCTTTTGATTCTGCGAAAGAAGCTGAGTTGTTCTTCTCGGACCTCCGGTTGGATTGTGCCGACCGTGAAAGCCAAGGCTTCTCTGCGTTTTACAAGTGAGACTGACATGGTGATCAGAAAATGTGCTCCGCTTGTTAATCAACCTTACGGACGTCCAGTTTTACACAGTCCTCACAGGTATGGACTTCACCTGGAATCAAACGTTCCGAATGCTTTTCTTTTCTCTATCTCACCAATCTACATGTTGATGAGATATAGTTAGCTAACTAACTTATGTTCAAACGGGACTCTTTTTCCTTGTGTTTACGAAAATGCTTTGACGTGAATGCCAGCTTGGTTATATTTCTTTACTCGCTGTGTTAATATGACTCTTTATTTATTGGTTAGCAATTTCTAACGAGTTCAAGTACCGTGATATATAGTTTAAGAAGGGGGGTTTAAGGCTCAGTTCATTGTCAGACATCGCTTTGTGTTCGTCACGGATGCTGGCTAAAGAAGGGCTTGGGAGGGGGGAGGGAACGCCAAAGTGCGCACATCAACACATGGGATTACTGTTTCAGATATATGCTTACCCTACAGGTCTAGTGTTTTTACCACGATCACACCTCTACATTTCTTACAACGTTCGCCTTTTTGTGTTTGATTTACGTTTAATCCTTTGCATGTGCCTAATGTATATGGATAATGGCTAGTTACAAAGTTTTGTCGTTTAATGCTAGGGGTCAATTCACCATTCAAACGTACGAAGATTCTAGATTTTTTTACGCAGGAAACACATAGATATAGCACTGTTGCAGGAGACGCATCTTAGACCGGTAGATGTCGCCAGATTGCAGAACAAATTGTACAAGCCAGTGGCAGCCTCAGGAGATGGCTCACGTAACAAGGGTGTTGTGATTTTGATAAAACGCACACTTAATATTGTTATTGAAAGGGTTAGTGCAGATGATACGGGGAGGTTGGCATATTGTGGTACATCTATACAAGGTAGAAAAGTGGCTTTTGTGAATATTTATGCACCCACAGTTTATGAGCCAACTTTCACCAAAGACCTATCTCTGAGTGATTATCTTATAGTCATTGGTTCAGATATGAATACCTTTTTTGATAGTGGCTTGGACAGGACAAATGCTGTGGTGTCCAATGCTCAAACAACTTCTTCCAAATCACTGCACCACTTTTCCAAAGATTTGAACTTAGTTGATATATGGCGACTACAAAATCCAACGGCTAAGGATTATACATACTTCTCCCCCCATCATAAAATGTCTTCTTGAACAGACTACATTCTAACATCGGCCCAATTGTTCCCAGCTGCCGAACCTATAGATTTTCTACCGCGGCACCTATCGGATCATAATCCAATTTTAGCCACTTTCAATTTCGAACCTGTCAAATGTAAACCATCCAGATGGAGGTTTAATACCACTCAGAACCAAGAATATATTGATCAATTAAAGCCCAAATTGATTGAATTTATCGGTTTCAATAAAGAAAGTGTATCCGACCCAATGCTGGTATGGGCCTCCATTAAGGGGTTTTTGCGTAACAATTGCCATTTGGTTCTCCTCACAACTTAAAAAGTACAAAGTACAAGAAATATCTAAATTAGAGTGAAAATGCAGCTTATTAGAGAAGGACCTGAAGTCTAATTACACTAGAGAAAAATAACGCATACTGAAGGCTGAACAAGCCAAATTAAATAATTTGCCGAAATATAGGGTTGAATACCTAATGCACACAACTAAACACAAATACTACTCAGAAGGGAGAAGACCAAGCAGTCTCCTTGCTCTTACTCTCAAACATCAGGAGAACAAGATGTCTATATCTTCAATAAGATGCCCTGAGAAGGATCTGGTCTCAACCACTCCAGAGATTAATGAAACGCTAAAACAATTCTTTGCTAAACTCTATTCTTCTGAAACGCGACCATCTCAGGAACAATATGATAATTTCTTTGCTGGTCTAGATCTTCCTACTCTGTCATCAGAGGACTCAGAGAAACTAGATGTGCCGGTTTCTTTGGAGGAACTATTTCTGGCTCTGAAGTCTACCAATACAGGCCGTTCCCCAGGTACTGATGGCATACCAGCTGAGCTATATCTAGCGCTCTGGAACATTTTGGGCCCAATATGGCTCTCTACATTGAATTCGGCTATCGAAAAAGGTAACTTCCATAGAGATCTGAATACAGCGCTAATTACAGTGATACCAAAGACAGGCAAGGACCCGCTAGAATGCTCCAGCCATAGACCAATCTCATTGATCAATGCTGATTTAAAGATATATGCCAAGGTGGTAGCCCTCAGATTGGAAAAAAATAGTAGGGGGTCTGATAAATCCGGACCAAGCTGGATTTATGAAGGGGCGGTTAGCTTCAGACAATATCCGACGACTACTGCACGTCATAGGAGAAACCGAGAAAAACAATTCACCCAGTGGACTCTTATTTGTTGACGCCGAGAAGGCCTTTGATAAGTTAGAATGGGAGTATCTCTGGAGAGCTCTCAAAGAGTTTAACTTTGGCCCAGCTTTTATCAAGATGGTCCAAGTTTTGTATGCCAACCCCTCGGCCCGTCTGTACAGGTGGGACCTTCTCAGAGTTATCAAAATGCAATTAAAATACTAGGAGATTTTGGGGTGCTATCCGGTTTTAAGATTAACCTTTCCAAGTCAGTGCTGATGCTGCTCAATATGGAGCAAGATAGAGTGCCACTCCCGCCGGGAATTACAACTGCCCAACAAGTAATCTATTTAGGAGTTCATATAAGCAAATCTGTTTCATCTGTGGCAAGGACCAACTATTCTAACATACTCAAAAAGATAGAGAATGACATTAGTAGGTGGATGCCCCTACCAACATCAGTCCCATCTCGTATTTCTGTGGTGAAAATGAATATTCTGCCAAGGATTAACTTTATTAGTTCCATTCTGCCCCTAGCACCGCCAGTCAATTACTGGTCGAAGTTAGATTCTTTGCTTAGAAAATTTGTCTGGAACGGGAAGCGACCGCGCATTAAGTGGTCTACGCTGCAGTCAGATAAATCACAAGGTGGCTGGGCCTGCCCAAACTTTAATAATATAATTGGTCCTTCATATTGCGCTGCCTTAACCACTGGATGAATCCTGGAACCAGTACTCTGTGGAAGGATAAAGAAAGGGAATTGATAGCCTTAATCTGCTGACGGGTGGTAAACCTTTCGTTCAGGACACTTGGGCTCGAAAAGGTATACAAGTACTGCAAGATTTGAATGGAGATAACTCTTTACTTAGCTTCCAAGACCTTGTCACCCAATACAATATTCCTGGGAACTCTGTTTTACTACTTCAGATTAAGATCAGCCCTTAAAACGTACCAGATTCCATACTGCACATTTTGCCAACATGGTACCCTAGGTACGTTCATGCACACGCTGTGGGACTGCCCTGAAGTATACACCTTTTGGACCAAAATAGTGGACATTATTTCCTCAATGACCAGTACAGATTTTCCTATTGACCCTGCTTTCCATCTTCTAAATGATGATTCTATGATCCAAATCACAGAGGGGACACGCAAACTCTGGCTGGCCGGCATGACTGCAGCCAAAAAGATAATTGTCCAACGCTGGATTCCACCTCACACGCTTTCAGTAAAACACTGGCTGTCCTACTATCTTGACATCTTGTTTCTCGAACTTTCGTCCGCCGGAATTAATAGAGCCCGACCCGGTACTTTGCAGATGTGGGGGAGTGCAATTACCGCTGTGAAAGAACGGTTGCTAGAATGAGGGCACAATCTTCTGAGTGCTATTATCATTGTCACAACTATGAATTCTTGTTTTGTTTCTTTTTGTACTACTTATTGGTCTGTATCTGTTTTCAGTGGTATTCATTCCTTTCAGTGAAGCTGTAGTGGTTTTATTGTTCATGTATCCCATGTGTGGGGGGTGGGAGGTATGTTTTGCTTGTTAGTATAAAACAATAAAAACATTTCATTACAAAATGTTGGTCCCATGTTTCAGAAGCAGATATTAAAAGACATGCAAAAATGTCTCAAATTTTGTGCATATCCCTGTTAGTGAGCATTTCTCCTTTGCCAAGATAATCTTTCCACCCGACAGGCGTGGCATATAAAGAAGCTGATTAAACAGCATGATCATTACGGAGGTGCACCTTGTGCTGGGGACAATAAAAGGCCACTTTAAAATGTGCAGTTGTCACAACACAATGCCACAACACAAGGCCACAGATGTTTCAAGTTGAGGTGACGTGCAATTATCATGCGGACTGCAGGAAAGCCCATCAGAACTGTTGCCAGAGATTTGAATGTTAATTTCTCTACCATAAGCCACCTCCAATGTTGTTTTAGAGAATTTGGCAATACGTCCAACAGGCCTCACAACCGCAGAACCATGTGTAACCACGCCAGCCCAGGACATCCATATCTGACTGCTTTACATGGAAGATTGTTTTAGACCAGCTACCCGGACAGCTGATGAAACTGAGGAGTATTCCTGTATGTAATAAAGCCCTTTTGTGGGGTAAAATTAACCCCTGCCCAGTCATGTGAAATCCACAGGGCCTAATGAATTTATTTCAATTGACTGATTTCCTTATATGAACTGTAACTCAGTAAAATCATTGAAATTGCTGCATTTATATTTTTGTTTAGCATATATTAGCAATTGCTTGAATACCTGTCGTTCTTGTCACAGGCCAATGTCTTCAGCAGACATGTCAAAGGAAATGTAACGGGGTGGAGAAGAATGCGATTCACGACTTTGCTCTAAATATATGTATTGTCCTTTTATCAGAACCCAGGGAAGTCACTCGAATGCCCATCAGTTAAAACAACTGGCACAATACTAGCCAGCCGCTAGTTAGAGAAACGGACCAGACAGGCAGAGGATTGGGAGCTACTGGGAAGGACAGAGGAGCCCTTGTCCTCTCGTCTGTAGTTGACAAACTTACAGAAATCAGATTCATGGCCATTAGTCATTGAACCCATTAATTAAATCTTTCATAAAACTAAAACCAGCTGGCTCAATGTCCACATTGTCACGTCATCTCCACAACCAATAACTTTTTACACCCACTGAAAGCAAGAGACATTACAAAAACAAAGTTCGATAGCAGATACATTTTTGCACTTTTATCATTCATATTCACAATCCAAACACAGATCTGACAATGTGATATGTAACGAAGGTGTTGCCAGGTCATTCACCAGTGTTTGAAATTGTCATGCCACTTCACCGTCACCCACTCTGCTTGATCCTCTCTTCCCAGCCTGTCCAAGGATGCCGCCACAGCTGCAGACTCCGATGGGTTTCGGGCTTGGGTTCTTTGGCCGTTCTTGCAGGGGAAACTCGTCCACTTTCTTTTGCTCTTTTGGCAGTTTGTTCCACTGTGCATTTGCGTCTTCAAAATCCCACTGGAGAGAAGACAGTTTTGTTACAGGTGCAGAGATATTGTTTACCCATTATGCATATTAATTATGATTGACACATTATGTCTACCTCTTAATTACATTGTGTTCTTGGTCTCCAAGGAAATATTCCACACTGCAATAAAAACTAAAAATGTTAATTTGTTCACAGCAACCAGTGATACTCAATGTGGTCACATGTTCAACCAATCAACTCCTCAGACCTTGGAGAGCAGTGTCCAAAGTGTTGAGCCAAGCCCCTGACCAGCAAGCAGCACACAGGCCGTAAACCGCTCCCAAAATAGCAGAGCTGAGTGACGAATCCCCTATAGACTAGGCAACCATTGTGCCTGCGTTGTCCTGCCATTCAACCATTAATTTTCAAAAGCAGAACAATGGGGCCACAATGTAAATCTTGAACAATTCAACTCCCTAGAACAAGAACTCAGCAGAAATAAGAGAAAAACAATACAAAAAGGGAATTCCAAGCAGCTTTCTTGTGGCTGGGGTTGTTTTCAGAGTAACAAGAAAACCCTTTATAGAGCCCTGTTGTGAGTTTATGCAGCCGGCAAATTGCCTTCGTCAACTTCATGGTTTATGCAAATTATTTTAATATCATTCAGTAGTAAAACAATTTTTAAATACTTAAGACATTTGTTCTCCAAATAAGATCAAACAACTTTACAGCTGTATGGCCCTAGCCAGTTTAGTATCATATAATATAAAGGAAGGTAGAGGCACATTACATTCAAATAATGCAGAAAAGCACTTCTCAGACCTGAAGGAACACATGTACCAGGCTGCCAGCCAATCCACACTTATGGATGATTTGTTTGAGCGTTAATGATTGAAGATTAAGCAATACGTGTCGACGGAACTGAACTGATGGATCATATATCATTAATTAACTGGATGTCTGACCTTTGTCAGACCTTAGTTAATGCTAACCAGAGGCAAAAGAACAACATTTGAGATGTTAAGTAAATGGACGAAAAACCTCAAACACTGTACAAACGACAGCCCATAGCTGTAGAATGGCACTGCTGGTAAAACGACAATGACTCAATTCAGCCATGTTAACTACAGTATGTTCTGAACCTTTGTTGCTTTTTAAGTTAGCCAGGGGAGGTTCACATAATTTGCTTTTTCCTGTTTGGTGAATAGTATAACGTTCCAATTGTTTTCACTCACACCATTTGCAATTGTTTTCGATTAAATGGCATCCTCTGTGACTTGGCTTTCTGCGGAACCACAGAGAGCACCATTATTCGAAAGATGTGAGGGACAAAAAGTGTGCCAAGTTCACGTGGGAAGGCCTGAGCATAATGAAGTAACGTTAAATAGTAAGTTGGCAAGCAAAGCACTTCAGAAGAGCTTGCCATTAAACGTCTTGATTTTATCTTGGTAATAGCCTGCGATGTGTTCTGTCTGAAAATTATAGGCTTCTTTAAAGTATAGATAAATCCCAAGCAACAAGTGTTCAACCATCCTCCACACACTATCACCACCTTGTGGCAGAAAGTGGTTTTACAGTTCTCATCGATTTACCAAGTACTACATAGTGTACACTTCACTAACTCAGAAGACCTGGATCATATTGGGCCAAATCACACTGTAGAAGAGGATCTTAAACAATAATAAAGTTGTTGATAAAGGACGTAAGGATTTGTTTGTATCTGACCTCCAGATCCGAGTTGAGGGATGATGAGTCTGAGAACGTTTCTGAGGTGCAGGGTTCGTCCACTCTCACTATCCTTACTGTCCTCCTGAGGGTATGGCTCTCTGACACACCTTCCTCCCTAGAGAGAGTCACCTCCTTCAGACACACCTGAAATCATACATTGATGTAAGTAAAGGTTTTAAAAATCTGAGTTACGTTAAGTTAAATCTTTGCCCGTTCTGAAGAAGTCTTGACACTCACCTTTCGCACGGGTTGAATGTTGACATCCATGTAGCTTCCCATATCAGCCAACTTTAGATTTTTCTTATTGGAGAGAACACAGAGAGGCGCTTCATCCAAGTCCAACTCACATGAGGAAATAGAGTGGTGGTTATTTAAAGAGGATGATCAAATACTGTGTGAAACTGCCATTTAGTCGTTCATTCTCTAGCTTAAAACATCTTTAGTTGGTCTTTCATTTAAATACTTTCTATACAAGTAAGTATCTAGCAGAGATTCAGAGTGCATCTCCTCAACCCAGGAATATGAAGACAGGACTCCAGGCTTACTGGGTGTGTCTTCCCACTGGGGTTGCGCTGAGTGGGGGGAGAGGAGCCGCCCAGGAGACTCTCTGTGTCTAAAGAACACCTTTCATGCTGCTGCTCAGTGGTACCCTTCCTGCACCAGGACAGGACCACAATCTGACCACAGTCAAGACAAAACTGACCGGAGGGTTGGGGTTCAATTAAATTAGAACTCTGTCCATTCAGGGAGATGGCCCGATATTACAGTCACATACAATGTAGAAGTTATATTCACAAGCTGGAGAAGGATACAGCAAGATCCAGGGCTGCACAGCAAGTTGACGCCAGTAGCCACGGCATGGCTCTCAATACAAACTCATACTGGGTGTCGTAGAGCAATATGGCCGAGGTGTAGAGGGCACCGGCCAAAGAGCACAGCAACCCAGAGAACATGTGTGCCCTTGAACTCTCCCCTCTGCGCTAAAAGACCAATGAAGGGGTTAAAGTGCTACAGGAATTATGCAGTATTGCAGTGAGCATTATGTTATGTATAATGCAGTGTTTCCGCTACATAACACTTGGCTTTGAGAGACTTGTGACAATACATAAAAGTTTGGCAACTCAGACATTAATGAACATTAACTATGATGGGGTGTCACTTACTGCTCTGGACAGGGCAGGGAACTTGGAGGTCCAGGAAATCACAAAAGAGAGCAAACCAAGAATGTAACCCAGGACCTCAGTGCGGTCCTGCCCAGGAAGACAGTGTAGTAGTCAGTGAGCCATTGAAAAGGTCCCTCTGGAATTTATGGGAGGTAATGGAAGAGGGATTCCATAGGAGAATCACACACTTACATGCAGGAGGTCAGTGAGAAGAAGTCTTCTCCCAATGAGAGGTCTGTCTACAAGCCCATGGCTGGTCCTGGAAGTCAGGTAGCTCCCTCCACCGACCACTAACAGCAGAGACACGGCCATTAAGTTCTGCCGCCTCCTCTTCATCATCATCATCCGCCTCTTCTCTGAGGGATGAGGGTAAAGGGGGCGAAGGTTAAGGATTGCAGTTCTGCTGACTGAATGTTGCCCATTGAAACATAGAAAAATACATACTTCACAAGGCCCTCTTCAGCCTCATTTGTTTGGTATCTTGGCTTTATAGATCAACTTTACTGTTTTGCCTATACACATAGTGTAAGTGTAGTGTGTTGATAAGGGCTTGTAGGACAGAATAATGTGTCAAAAGGGCTATAGTGAGCAGTTCTTAAAAAAAGGGATAAAGTGATACATGTGTAAAAGGGACCCACCCTCTCTCTTACCTGCTCTGGTGTTCCAACACAAGCATATAGGAAAGATGGAGATTAGATGAATAACTTCCACAGCTGCCATAAAACCACCCATTATGACCTAAAACAATCACAATGGAAGAAACATGGAATATAGAGATGGACGTAGCAGCCGGTAATCATATTATACAGTATAGGCCCATACATCTTCTGGAAATAGAATGTCGTCTTTTCACCTGAAGAGCCAACTGATTTGAGAGAAATGCCCCGACTGTACTGCACAAATTGCCAAAGAAACAGTAAAGGGCACAGGCTGCCTCCTTCCCGGAATTCTTGCCCCGTACTCTGCATCTCAGACATACCAGCCTTGAACAAGTGTTGCGGACAAAAGTAAAACAACTATAAGAAGTAGCCTTTAGATACAATTATTCCATGTTTAAATGCGTAATTACCCACATACTCACATAAAACATGATATTATCAAAAGAAGCACCGACAAACAGCTGAGTCCGGTCGAGATGCAAACGTTCTGTCTGTTTGAAAAACAGGTTGATATAATGTAGGGGCGCCACCAAGACGTCAAGTCAAACGAAAGACTTTCTGCTCTGCTATGTCCATTTGTGACACTCTGTGCTGCCACTCCCATATCGCCTAAATGTGCCGTTGACCTAAAACAAATCTATGGGATGGCAAATACGACCAGCTGCGTCAGTGTCGCGAGCGACAGGTAGTTCCCAGAACAGGTATGTACAAGGTGTGCGCAATTGTTCCCTGATCACATGCAAATTTGCTTCACAAAAGCGCTGCCCAATAGAGACCACTGGGTCAATATACAATATTCGAATTTAAACGCATGATCTTGCTGATTGCTTTACTCAATTCATAATTTATTTTACAGAATTTGAGGTAGACATAATAAGACAGTCGGTCAATTAAATGTGTATTAATATGATCGTCCCATTTTAAAGAATTTATAAGGCACATTTAATGTACATTTAATGAAGAGGCACATTTAAAGCCTCTTCAACCTCAGGCTAAAGAAATTTGGCTTATCACCCAAAACACTCACAAACTTCTACAGATGCACAATTGAGAGCATCCTGTCGGGCAGCATCACCGCCTGGTACAGCAACTGCACCGCCCATAACCGAAAAGCTCTCCAGAAGGTGGTGCGGTCTGCCCAATGCATTACTGGGGGCAAACTTCCCGCCTTCCTGGACACCTACAGCACCCGTTGCCACAGGAAGGCCAAAAAGATCATCAAAGACATCAACCATCCGAGCCACTGCCTGTTCACCCCGCTATCATCCAGAAGGCGAGGTCAGTACAGGTGCATCAAAGCAGGGCCTTCAGACTGCTAAACAGCCATCACTAACACACCAGAGGTGGCTGCCTATAAACACTGATTAGAAATTACAGGCCACGTTAAGGAATAGAACACTAGCCACTTTAATAATGTATCCGTATCTGCATCGCTCATCTCTATGTATAAACTGCACTCTACACTATTCTACGGTATTTTAGTCACTCAATCTGTGTGTACATATTGCATCACCCATCTCATATGTATACACTGTATTGTACTCTATACTTCGCCACTGACTGCTAAACAACCATCTCTATAACATCAGAGACTGCTGCCTATAGACATAGATTAGAAATCACCGGCCACTTTAAGGAAATTAAACACTAGTCACTTTAGTATATTGCACTACTCATCTCACATGCATGTATAAACTGTACGCTATACTATTCTTCAGTATCTTAGTCACTTAATCGTGTTTACATACTGCATCACCAATCTATTATGTGTATACTGCATACTACTATAAAGCTTACTATGCCACTGTATCTTAGTCCAATGCCGCCCTGACATTTATGTATATATTCTCAATCCATTCCTTACTTAGATTTATGTGTATCTAGGTATATGTTGCAAAACTGTAAGATATTACTTGTTAGATATTACTTGTAAGATATTACTTGTTAGATATTACTGCACTGTCACTGTACTGTAGCATTTCGCTACACCCGAAATAACCATGTGTATGTGACCAATACATTTGATTTGACTTTTTTTTCCCTATATCACACAAATACACAAATAGGACAACACACTTATAAAGAAGAGAACCTGATTATTACAATATTGCACTTCAAACAAAAAACACACAAACTAAATTGCACAACTGCCATCTAAACCCTGACCTTTCTTGCCTTCCTTGATGCAGTCATCAATTATATCATCATAAGAAATCTGCCCAGCAATTTCACGTCACAAACTAGAATCAGGGCGCCCACTCCGACAAGGTTAATTGACCCACAGTACCACACGGTGACATGATATCAATGACGTGACGTGCAAATGAGAGATAGAAAATAGAAAACCGATCGCGCAAATGTCACCATTCCAAATGTATTTGTGCGGGCGCCCCGTGCAGCCCCTGGGAAGATGCCACCCATGTCGCCTATACCTAAATCTGCCACTGTGCGCGTCCACTTATATCAGTGCATTTGTAACAACCTAACCATTATGAAACCTCTATTCGATCAAATAAGCCTCATGTTGCAAATTAGCAATTAATGTTTTTGTTGCCCAAATTCATACAACAATTTCTCACACCGTGGACTTATTTTCGTGGACAGATTTTGTGAGGAGTAAAACCTCTGTTCGCCTCTTCCTCTCTGGCTATAGCTTCAAGTACCTCATTGAGGCTTATGTTGTGGCAGTTTGAGGGTACATTGAGCACATAATCAGGGAAAATATTGCAAACACTCATAAGAGAGCCAAAAACACCACATATTAATGTTTGAAAACCATCTGAAATATATAATGATTTAATCAGTGATATTACACAATTGTTGTTGTTTCAAAGAAATGTAAAGCAAAGTAGCAGTCAGGTTGTAGATCTTAGGGAATCCAACAAGTTAATCATCTCTGTAAAGCAGGGGTCTTCAACCTTTTCATGTGTTGGCAAACATGTATGTCCAAGTCAAGAAAGCTTACCAGCAGCACTTGCCACATTGGTAGCCTATTCGCGGGTGCTTTTTCAAAGCCTATGTCAGATACTCCATTGAGTGTAATTAGCTCCGATGAGTGAAATTTGCTCAATATTAGGAGTTGAGAAATAAAGTTAACATCAGTAGAAAAATATTCTATTTTCTACTATATTTTTTAAATGGTTGTTGCAAGCAATGTTCATAAAAACATTTAAATAAAAAAAATCCACTTATTTTTTTTCTTGGTTGAATATCCCTGCTGTAAAGTACAATAGGCTGCATCTTCTTGTATATGTAACAAATAGCTATAACCAAATCAATCTTGACTGATTGATCTCCTTAGCAATTCATTTCCTATTGTTCAGAGTAAGGCTCAATTCCTAAATTGCAGAAATTACCGGAATTGAGTTGACCCCAACTCTGCTCTGGTTATAGTGGAATGTACAGTCACTGCAATGCCTGATGAGTTAATACACAGAATATTCTGAATGACGTTTGATATCAAAAGGCAACTTATCCCCGTTTCTCCATATTGCAAAACGCATAGGAGGTTATTGTTGTTGACCCGGTATCTACGAACAACTAAGTACCAATTCCTGTGTAGTTGCATTAGAAAGTCCTTTGGGGGTTAACACTCCATTCCAATCAAAACTATCAGCGATTTCTAACAGTTTGTAGATGTTCTTCAGGCATCCAGGTGCTTGGTGAGTCGGCGTACTTTCTCTTTCTTGTTCCTGTTGCCATGCTTCTTCCAGGGTTTGCCACAAGGCTGTTCTAAGCCAGGTTTCCCCTGACTTACCAGTTCACGCTGGCCTACGCTGCCTTCCTTGTAACCCATGAAAGACTGGACCCCCTTGGTGAGTGCCCGAACATTCTCCTGGAACAAAAAAAAAAAACACTATGGGGTTACTATCTGAATGATCCCATTTCACTACAATCAATCTTGACAGCTGTGTCTGAATTCTGCATTTTAATCTATGGAGTTGCCTTCTACTGTACCTGATGGAAGAAGTTCTTGTCGACCAGATTCTCGTGCCTCTTGACTTTTCTCGGTTTGTTGCCTATCCTGGAGTCTTCACCGTCTGCATCTCCGGACTGGAACTTGCTGTGCTGGGGCTGGAAGTCTGCAGCACTGATGTGGGGAGGAGGGTGGCAGTACAGCAGTTTTCCCTGGAGAGAAAAAAGAAAGAACCACTTAGGGGTGCTGCAGACTAAACAATATTTAGACTATTCTGCCTAATAAACCAGAATTGTACAACAAGAGCATGCATTTGGTGGCGGGAGGAGGAGGGTTAACTTACAATGACGTAATCCTTGAGGATGTAGCGGGCTGATCTCGACTGGTCAGGCTGTCCGTGTGTTGTCATGAAGCCCCTCATGTCTGAAAGAGAACAGATTACAAGTTTCAATAGCTTGCTCTGACTCATCACTATCATATGGCTTACGTTGTCCTATGTCGGTTGTTCTACACTGTGCTGTACTGAATAAGGACAGGGTATATAGTCTCACATCCATAAGCCATCAGTAGCTCCTCATAGTTGGGTATGCGGTCGGGGTCCTCGTCCTCTCGCGGGCGGATGATGTTGATGCCATAGGTGCCCTCCAGCACATCCCGAGGAATAGTCTGGCACACGTGAGCAGTCTGTTAAGGACTTAACCACACTGAACACCCAATCAAACATCTGAAAACTCCTTTACCTAAGTGAAATTATTACATAATGTGCAGCTCTATTTAAAACAGATCTATCCGTGAATCAAATGTTTTTTAGAAAGAGATCCAGTATTATCTATTGTATTTAAATATTTATATTTTCTACACCCATAAGTTAACAGATGAGCGTTGTGTGGGGTTGGTAATTGAAGGATATGAGAGAGATGGCAGGCACATGGTCTCTTATCTGGTCGATGGGCAGGATCCCACAGCAGATCATCTCAGCTTTAGTGGACACAAAGGAGGGCATGACCAGGCCAGGGCAGTCACACAGACACAGTCCTGGCTCCACGTACAGCGTCTGGAACACACACACAAACACACTTGAATGCTTTATTTGACGCCACAAGAAAAATGTTTTGTCACTAAGGGACACATTTTTAGAGGTCCAGCAGGCTACATCAGAGAGCTGTTCTTTACCTGAAAGTGTTTGGTGTGCCCAGGCGTGACTGAGACGGACACCTTCTTATTTCTCAGAATGGTGTTGATGGTGGAACTTTTGCCCACATTGGGATACCCCACCTGTTCAGAGAGTATATAGGAGAATTTACGTCCCACAAACGTCACTCCAAACACAAGACCTGTTCTCCTACCTTATAAACGAGGGCATCATTTGAGCCTACTGATTTCCAGTGTGTGTATCTGTGTGTACTCACCAGACCCACTGTGAGCTCGCCCTCTTTCAACGTTGGCCCATCGTGAGCAGCCTTAAATATGGCCAGCAGGTCATCTTTGGTCAGCAGGCGACTGGAGTTGTGGAAGGAGGAGCCGTGGGTGGAGCCATCTATACTCTCTTCGTCTTCTGCCTCCTCACCCTCTGATGCCTCCTCACCCTCTGATGCCTCCTCACCCTCTGATGCTGTCTGCCAGTCTCCCTCTGCTACGCAGTCTGAAAACTGCTCTCTTATCTGCTCCTCTTCCTCCTCCTCGTTATCCTCTACCTCCTGTCTTCGGCTCACATTGTCATTGTCTGGCATTCCCTCGTCTTCATCCTCTGCTTCACTCTTTTCGTCCTCGTGCACCTCCACTTCCATTCCCTGTGGAGAATGAACAAAGGCAGAAGAGAAGAACCCTAGCAACTTGTCTTTCATCAGTCAAAAAAGTAACCAGGTTTAACCAGGCTAAGACCAGCCCTTCCAATTAAAATGTGACTGCCTCCTCCTCACCTTCTCCTCTGCCTCCAGCCTCTCGTTCTCCACCAGTGCGGACCAGAACACAGCGCGGAGGCCCTCTCTCTGGAAGTATCTGGCCCAGATCCTCCGCTGCTGCCGGGTCAGCAGGTCAGCCTTGTTTACCAGCAACAAGTTCACCTTGTACCGGGACACCTCCTTTACATAGCACTCCTTCAGGAACCAGGAAGATCAATGGGTGAAATGCTACAATGTTTCCCCTACTATCAGTTTGGTGGGTGGGTTCCCCCACCTGGCAATGTCATCCCCCATTCAAGAAAAATTGGCCTCAATTGTGACAGCCTTAAGTATTTTACTTACCAGGTCAGGGCAACGAAATAGTAATGGGTTTCTGGCATCAACAATCTGAACAACAACGTCACTGCGGAGGAAAATTCACAACATTTCCACCATCATACAAGGCATCTAACAGCTGACAATCAGTCATAGGAGAGAGCAGCTCTGATTCCTACCTCCTCTCAATCACTCTCCAGAGCTGTCTCCAGAAATCCAAATTCCTCTCAAAAGGGGTGAGAATCATTTTCTGCTCCTCTTCAAGCCTATAAAACAAGATAGATAAACTTCAGGGCACTGCTGACAGAAAACAGTGTTAACCCTTAAACTGTCTCTTCTTGAAAAACGTCTTTGAAAATGTAATTCCTATTACTAACTCATAAGAACTTCCAATTGTTTTTTTTGGAAATAACAACAGAGCTCTACCAGGCGGTTGAAAGTCAAGAGGGTCATACTAGCATTGCCATATAAATGCAAAGCATTTTTACTCATCTCAACAATATTACAAAAATCGCTTTAGGTCTGCTTCAATGGCTTGTATACAGTGGGGAGAACAAGTATTTGATACACTGCCGATTTTGCAGGTTTTCCCACTTACAAAGCATGTAGAAGTCTGTCATTTTTAACATAGGTACTCTTCAAATGTGAGTGACAGAATCTAAAACAAAAATCCAGAAAATCACATTGTATGATTTTTAAGTAATTAATTTGCATTTTATTGCATGACATAAGTATTTGATACATCATAAAAGCAGAACTTATTTTTTGGTACAGAAACCTTTGTTTGCAATTACAGAGATCATACATTTCCTGTAGTTCTTGACCAGGTTTGCACACACTGCAGCAGGGATTTTGGCCCACTCCTCCATACAGATCCTTCAGGTTTCGGGGCTGTTGCTGGGCAATACGGACTTTCAGCTCCCTCCAAAGATTTTCTATTGGGTTCAGGTCTGGAGACTGGCTAGGCCACTCTACTTACGGAGCCACTCCTTAGTTGCCCTGCCTGTGTGTTTCGGGTCGTTGTCATGCTGGAAGAACCAGCCACGACCCATCTTCAATGCTCTTACTGAGGGAAGGAGGTTGTTGGCCAAGATCTTGCGATACATGGCCCCATCCATCCTCCCCTCAATACGGTGCAGTCGTCCTGTCCCCTTTGCAGAAAAGCATCCCCAAAGAATGATGTTTCCACCTCCATGCTTCACGGTTGGGATGGTGTTCTTGGGGTTGTACTCATCCTTCTTATTCCTCCAAACACAGCGAGTGGAGTTTAGACCAAAAAGCTCTATTTTTGTCTCATCAGACCACATTACCTTCTCCCGTTCCTCCTCTGGATCATCCAGATGGTCATTGGCAAACTTCAGACGGGCCTGGACATGCGCTGGCTTGAGCAGGGGGACCTTGCGTGCGCTGCAGGATTTTAATTCATGACGGCGTAGTGTGTTACTAATGGTTTTCTTTGAGACTGTGGTCCCAGCTCTCTTCAGGTCATTGACCAGGTCCTGCCGTGTAGTTCTGGGCGGATCCCTCACCTTCCTCATGATCATTGATGCCCCACGAGGTGAGATCTTGCATGGTGCCCCAGACCGAGGGAGATTGACCGTCATCTTGAACTTCTTCCATTTTCTAATAATTGCTCCAACAGTTGTTGCCTTCTCACCAAGCTGCTTGCCTATTGTCCTGTAGTCCATCCCAGCCTTGTGCAGGTCTACAATTTTATCCCTGATGTCCTTACACAGCTCTCTGTCCTTGGCCATTGTGGAGAGGTTGGAGTCTGTTTGATTGAGTGTGTGGAGAGGTGTCTTTTATACAGGTAACGAGTTCAAACAGGTGCAGTTAATACAGGTAATGAGTGGAGAACAGGAGGGCTTCTTAAAGAAAAACTAACAGGTCTGTAAGAGCCGGAATTCTTACTGGTTGGTAGGTGATCAAATACTTATGTCATGCAATAAAATGCAAATTAATTATTTAAAAATCATACAATGTGACTTTCTGGATTTTTGTTTTAGATTCCATCTCTCACAGTTGAAGTATACCTATGATAAAAATTACAGACCTCTACATGCTTTGTAAGTAGGAAAACCTGCAAAATCGGCAGTGTATCAAATACTTGTTCTCCCCACTGTAGGTAGGTAAGTATTGATAAATGAGGACTGATGTCAAATTTCTACAAATTATTGTAATTTAGTCCAAAAGTGAATATTAAATTACATTGAAATTAATGCGTTTTCAGGTGGTGAATAGTGAAATGTCCTTAAATTTCAAATGCTCCCGGTTCTTCCACTATGTTTCCCACATGTTCAGAGATTCAGAGATGTTTTATTACGATTAGAGAGCTCGCTAGCTTGTAGTCCTAAAAACCAGAAATGACTTACCTCTGGTTCGTTCAGCCATACCTATGGGGAAATAATGGTGTTTTGGGATAAATACAGGCATAGGAGATCTTATATATTTTATTCTATGAGAAAATATAACCTTTTTGAATTATGAAACCTTTTAAGTGCTTGTTTTGATTACATAAATGCTCTGGCATCCATCCAAGAACACCACAAAAATACATTAATTTCCCCACAGGCTTTGGCCAACGAGCCCTGGCCTACAAAAAGACTGCATTACTATTGCGCTCTATAGGCATTTATTTTATAGGCGACCTTAAGTCTGAATATTGATTAATTGAACCTATGGGTCATGAAAAGTGGTTTAACCAATTGATGTTGCCTCCATATAGTGTGTTGTCAACAATTCAATAATATTTTCCACCAAAATAAGTATTTTTAATAAAAAAATAAATGTACCCTAATCTTAGTGCATCATACTTTTTAAATGACCTTTAAAAAATTCTTGCTTTTTACATTTTAAACTATTTACTTTCATATTCCTACTCTTCAAGATCTACTAACAGGATGGTGCAATATTAATCCCTCACAATTTGTAGTTCTCACAGCTCTCTGATGATGCCTCGTTTCCACCAAAAAAGAACGGGTTCGGAACTGGTGCTGGTTCAAAGTTGGTTCAACTTGCGAACCTTCTCAGACCCTGTTTGTTTTTCCACTGACTAGAGAGCCCTAGCGAACGACGTCGTTACGCCACTGTGTACATGGCCATATGTCTTAGCTTTCCCAGAAACGCTTGCGCCAACTTCAAGCATAACAATTACAATGGCGGACTACATCGTCTTTCTGCAAATGTTTCTCCTGGCTTTGCGATCCTATATTGGGGTCAGAAGACATTTAGAACACATTTGTGCTGCTCGTCTGGATTACTATAGACAGAGGTTACGTCCGAGAAGAATGGTAATTATGGTCACAATAACCCCGCCCCCAGCCCCCAACGTAAGCATGACGTGGTAAAAGAACGATTCTAGTCCAGCAAAGAGTTGGTGCCGCTTTGGAACCAATTTTCCTGGCCGAGAACCGGTTCTTTGGCTGTCAACACAAAGAACTGGTTTGCGAGTAGGCACCGGCTCCGAACCGGCTCTCAAAATGCTTTGGTGGAAAAGGAGTATCAGTGTGCAAAGTTAGTGACACAACACTGAACTGCAGCAAAACAAAATGATACAAATTGTGTTAATTGATGCAGGAGGGCTGTGGGACTTGATCAACGACATCCTATTCAATTAATGGGGGCGGGGTTCATACTCTGCCAGTTCTCGTCTCCACTCCAGGAAGCTGTCTCTCTCCGTCTGCTGGAGGACCTCTGGACTAGTGCTCTCATCCCAGTGAGGCCTGCAATATGACAAGACGAAAATACAGTAAATGGTACATCAGAGGCAATGCAATATTAGAACAATTCGTACTACTAAGTCAACTAGAAAGAAGACATAACATAAATGTTGACAGTGTAATGTCTTGGAGTATCTGTGCTTTTCTGCACCTTCGTGGAATTCTGAGGAGTTGTTTGTTCTCTTCATGCAGCTTCTTTAGCTTTGCAGTCTCCTCGGCCGTCAGTAATCCTGCCCGAGCTTCAGCTGCCACAAACTTGATGTTGAGCTTTTCTGGGGAAACATTTTATACATCAGTTGCATCCTGGCAATCCAGTCTAAAGTACTTGTAGATGACCGTTTCAAGGATCACTTGTCACGTCAACGTATTAAGAGTATTTACCGGCAACAAACTCTGTCCCGGCCATTTCAGCAGTTGCAAGGAAGTCATCCATAGAGCTCTGTTCAGTCACTGACTGCAGGTTGAGACGACCCCAGTCGTAGCCATCGTTCAGTTCACTAGTGTGGAGCTGGAAATGTGAGATCAAGTTTAGTCATCATAAAGTCTAGCTAGTTACAGCTAATAAGACAGACGGCCATTAAAACATGTAGTTACTTTATTTTCAACAGGGCAGTATTCACCAAATGTTGCTTTTCTCCAATAACGTTACTCAGCTACACAGTAAGGTAGAACTGGATAGAACCCTTGGAGGTAGGCATCTACTGGTATAGCTGTTCCAACATAACAGTTAACGTTACCCAAGTATCGCCCCTCTTGTTGCCTCGGCCTGCGTTGAGTCTCTCCTTTATCAGTGATCTCCCGAGCCCCAAGGCAGACTTCTTCTTACCCATTTTGAGTTTGGGTTTAACCTTGCTTGTTACTACAAATCGCTTTTGTCAAATTTAGCCCATGTGAGAATTGTTGTCCCACGAGGAAGCGAAACGGAACGTCCCACTGCAGACGAATAACTATCGAGATGCAAAATTCTTTCTCTAATGTATAATTAGACTTCTCTGGGGGTAATTGAACCTGGAAGTTATTGAATCAGACTCGGTGTGTATTTTTGTAGCTTTTATTTGAATGAATGTTATAATTTGTGGTACATTCCAAAATATGTGTCCAACACTCAAACATGCATTAAATGAAACATCCTCCACCAAAGAATAGTTCCGCCAATGTGACAGGCGCTAACTTCTAAATTGTTTAGATTTCTAAATATATAACCTACTCAACATATTTCTAATTACTTTTCTGCAATTCATGCGCAACACAAGAAACTAGTTCAGATCGATTTGTAAACTAACTAACTTTGTTTTGTTCATATATACAGAGTTATTTTTTCCTTTTTGGGTGGATCATTTTCAGAAGATTACACACTTTTGTTTGGCGGTGTTTCATGAAGAGACTATTATACTCTAGCCTAATTATACGTATAGCATACTTATAACATTCTTATTCTTAAATGTTATTATTTGATTTCAAGCTTGTTACAGAGGCTTGGACGCATGTTATCAGGACGGGGAATCTATCTTGCACTGCCAACAGATGGCAGCATAAAACAAAGGATGAGCTCCACAATACATTTTTTGCATTGACTAATTGACAGTAAATCTGCGTTACTTTGTATTATACGCTTGATATAATGAAACTATAGGTAGGCTAATTATAGGTTCTATTTGTATCCCTCTTGCATTTAGGTTTTACGTTTTTAAACGAACTAGATATATACGCTGTGTTCTGAGTGAGTATAGGTACAACGGAATTATTGTTGCAATTTACAGGTCGGATGTATATGAGCTGTTATATCAGATGTGTATATTAGCCTATATTTCCCAAATTCGTATTATTTCAGTTCATAAATAAACCTTTGTAAGTGCGCCTTGAGTGCCAATTGCATCCTCAGATGAGAGCTGTTTGACTTTGGTCTCTCCTTCCATGTTCCCCCGCAGAGACAATGAGATGGTTCAACCCAGTATATAGCCACTGTGGACCTTCCAACTCTCAGCAGAACCAACATCACAGTCTAGCAATCAGCAACCACAGAATGGGATAGCGCAGTTGTGTGGTTATGGAGAAGTCTTCAGAGGGTGAGGAAATTAAGTACAGGATAACTTTACCGTTTGATGTATTAGGGTTGCTATTAAATTAAAAAGGCCAGTAAAAAGATAAGATTTAGTTGCAGTAAAACGTTCACTGTAGTTGTAGATTTTATTGCTGTGGACGTGACACGAACATATAATGCTGCCTTGGAAGAAGAATAAGTTCGACCTGATAGATGAAGATAAACAGTCGAAGCAGAAGGGTTATGCCGTGAGTTTGAACTACTCTGCGCTGACCTCCTTTGCCAAGTCTTGTCCGGAGAGTGCTTTGAACAGGGTTGGAAGCATGTTCAAGTCAAAAAGGAAAAAGGTGAAAATTACCAGCGAAGACCCCACGTACACGGTCCTCTACCTGGGTAATGCCACCACCATTCAGTCGAAAGGAGAAGGCTGTACGGACGTGGCTGTGAGTAAGATTTGGGTCAAGAGCGAAATGGGCAAAAATGGCACAAAGATGAAACTGACCATCAGCTCGCAGGGCATCCGGATGGTGCATGTGGACGACAAGTCGAGAAGACCGGGACATTTGTATCTATTGCACCGCATAACCTATTGCGTTGCCGACCCAAGGTTACCCAAAATTTTCGCTTGGATATACAGACATGAGATGAAGCACAAGGCGGTGATGCTGCGGTGCCATGCCGTGCTGGTGTCAAAGCCGGAGAAGGCAAAGGCCATGGCACTGCTTTTGTACCAGACCTCGGCAACAGCACTTGCTGAATTTAAAAGACTTAAAAGGAGGGACGATGCAAGGCACCAGCAACAACAGCTGATAGGGGTACAAACCATACCCCTTGTTCCCCTCAGGAAGCTTCTAAACGGACAGTGTTATTACAAACCCCCGGTGGAGCGCAGCAGGAGCGCGCCCAAATTGGGCTCTATCACAGAGGACTTAATCGGGGAGGAGGAGGAGGAGAAAGCGATGCTCTTTGAATGTGAGGACATTCTAGACACGAATGACGATTGTGTGGGCAATGGTAAACAGGAGCTGTCCCAGATTATCAGTGATCTTGGAGAGATGAGCATAGGAAACGACGTACAAACACTAAAAGCGGACTTTAGGGTTACCCGACTCCTCTCCGGGGAGAGCACAGGCAGCGAATCGTCAATAGAAGGCAACCAGGAGCCAATTTCTGTCTCAAACGGATTCGAGGTGGGGAAGATGCAGGAAATAACATGAAGAATTCTGCATTTTCCGGGAGCCAAAATTGCCTCCACTAAGAATTATTTCCTTTTCTGTTTATTTTACTCTGTCCATTAAAGGTGTGACAATCCCTGTAGTCTTGTGCCTCCTCGCCGACTTGAAAGGATATAAGAGGTTAAGGTTACAATGATTGTGGACAAAATCCGCACAAAAAACACATGTTATTGAGTGATATTCTGGGAAACATGGATAGCCTACAGAAAAGGGGAGGACTGCATGCTGAGACTGAACCCCAAATTCACAGTGCTCTCCAGGACAGTGAATACCACTCTTCAATAAGAGGGTTTGTATTAGAGCTTGTTTACCCAACCTATTTCTTTCGTGGAAACATTGTCCAGAAATATGTAACTTTACATTTTTTAAAAGCACGTTTATTTTTTGGCTCAGTGGTTTCATCCCTCACTCTCCTTTCAGAACGTTTTTCTACAATTAAAAATTGTTGTGAAATTCAGTCGAGTATTACGTTTATTAGGCTATGTGTATAATATTGTTTTCTCGCAGGCCTATATGGTCTCATAAACATAATGTAATATCTTTGCCGTGCAAAAGAAAATTACCCTAATTTATTAAGATGTACATAGTAAATGCATTATGTGTATACAAATATCTGTTATTTTTTAAAGGAGGAAAAATGTGGTTTGTTTATGTGAACCTAAAAAACGAGCAATAAAAAAAATTAAAAAAAGAATAAGCAGGCGTTTATATAGTTTATGCACTAATTTTTAACATTATTTCTATGAACCCAGTATCATTTCAGTAGAGTATGTGCACCCTGTGATTTGAACTACCCCTCCAAATTTAGGTCAGATCATGATTATTTCGATGCATGCATCACTGGGTTTAGAATTGCAATGAATTAATGGAAAACTATCAGCATTCACACTTTTAAAACATTTGAAGGCCTACTTTTTTGCATGCAACTGATTGATACCTGATTAATTTACCAACATGAAACCCCTCATCCTTGGGAATCACATCATTTGGGGAAAATAGTTTTAGTGGAGGATGGCATGCATGGGAGAGACACATCTCATGAAGTTTGTTCTGGGAAAGGGAAAAGACTGTTGTTTTAATGATTTCTAGTAAATAATTCAACTGTCAGTTCTCTCACAGACATTTCTGAATTGCTCAGTTTATTTTGGTGACAATGTTTCAAGAGGGTGTTACATAATAGAAGATCCATTACTCGCTGAGTCGACACCTGCAGTGCAAACCACACCTCTCCAACACCTCTATTTTCTCTCCAGCACGGTATTCCAGTCGCCATTGGAATGAGGGGATTACTAGAAATGTTTAATGAGTGTTATTATGGTTGTAGTCATACAACCATAGGGACAGGCCCAGGTAAACCATACCACTAGGGGCTCAAGTCATGAAAGATAGAGCATTGTGTTACATCAAACAAATACTTAATGTAAGACCAATGAGTCAATTTATAGTAGTTACTAAGCTAATTGTTATTAATCAATTATTACAACTTTGTTACTCAATACTTTGGTACAGATTTAAGTTCCGTACGTACTTTAGAAATAACAATGTGTATCAATACATCTCTTAGTCATGTCTGTATTTAATCCCAAACGTCAGCGTGTTAGATATGTTTAAGTCTTGCCTACAGCCTGGGTTGTCTTGCCTGAACAGAATACGCTCTTATTAGGCGCCTGGTTCGAATCCTGACTGTATCACAACCGGCCATGATTGGGACCCCATAGGCCGGCGCACAATTGGCCTAGCGTAGTCCGAGTTTGGCCGGTGTAGGCTGTCATTGTAAATAAGAATTTGTTCTTAACTGACTTGCCTAGTTAAATAAAGGTTAAATAAATAAAAAATATAGGATACTGTCACGGCTACTTCCCGTCCATGCGCTACCAAACCTGCATAGCAACAGGCCCACATGAATGCCACCAACTGTATTCAGTTCCTGCCTGTCACATTGAGTGGTATTAATAACACATTATTACCACCGTGGTCACAGCACTGCTCTGTCGGGCTGTCACACTACACACTTTTTGTCTTATTTCTTGTTTGTTTCACAAAAAAAAATATTTTGCATCTGGCCCACCACGGCTCCATAAATGGCAAGTCAGTGTTTTGGGACAATGATTGCCCATAGGTCCTATTAAAGAAAGCATCACTTCTCCTCATTTTTAATTGATGCAACTACCCAACACCAAGGGTGTCACTTGTTGCACTATCTTTTTCTTTCAGTGAGTGGTTGGAAACTACTGGGGGAATCAAAATAGCAACAGTGCGTCAACCCACGCAGTTTCCCTTTTGCTTCCATCTGCACTAGCTGCAGTCTCACTGAAGCCTCCCATACAATAATTACACCACAGACAGTATGACATCATCAGCCCATGCCCACCACAAAATAAAACCAGCAGGATGTGCTATTAGTGGACAACTGCAACCTAGAGCTATAAACCTCTCATAAAGACAGGGAAACTGTCCAGTTGGTCTTCCATTTTTAAAGTACCCCTTGCAATCACTAGACAATTTTGCCCTAGTGCAGCCGTGACCTACTGTATATTTTCCCTCAGTGCCAGCAAGATACATTTGGATCCTAATCAAAAGAGTTAGTGCATATATTATGACGACATTTTGTGACGTTTTTTGTTCGTTTTGGTGTTCGGCTGTTCGAGCGCACATTTTTTTTTCTTGACGCAAGCCAAAGTTCGGGAGCCGAAATCTACGCCCCCTTCGTCTGTGATTGGTCAACAGTAAGGATTCTTCAATTAAGTGATTGTTGTCGTTCAACGACAGATGACTAGTTTTCATGCACATTTTTTCACTTGAGAAATACTGCACCAAACATCTTAGTTGGATGTAAAATTGCGCAACTAAGACCTCAGCAACAATGTCCAAATTAATGATAAATCTTAGATCGATCCTGACTATTTTTAGGTTGTTTTGTACAGCGTCTCAAGAGGGACAAATCGTAATATTGCTGCTTTTTCCTAGTTTTTCAAGCAAATGTCTTTTTAAGGGTGTATGCGAGGCACAGACGTTCGCTTCGCCTAGCTGAGTTCTGCTAGGAGCAAACCGGACCTAGTATGCGGATGCCTTTACAGGGCCACCAAACCTCACACGTTGTTCCTGTCTCTTTTGTTTTTCAGGGTAACCTGAATATCTTCTCCATTTGTATTGAGTGTGTGTGATTTAATACAACGTGTTGACATTTAGTGCATGTAAACATATGTTAATTCAAACCTCGTGGGGAGAGAGCAGACGTTATTGTCTCTCCCTCTGCATTGGTCAAATTAATAAAATAGGCTTTTAATATTAAATTGTCACCTACAACTTCTCCTTAAAGGTCAAATTCAGCAGTTTTCTTATAAAAATCTCAATATCAAATAATTCCGGGGTAATATTTAAGTACCTTTACTGTGCTAGGTTTCTTTTTGACTATTTTAATTGAAAACTATACTCAATGTGACAGGCAGGAACTGAATACTATATATATATATAGTATTCAGTTCCTGCCTGTCACATTGAGTGGTATTAATAACACATTATTGCCACCGTGGTCACACTACTAGAGATGGTGTTTTTCAGATCTAAGGCACTGCATCTCAGGGTAGGGTTTGGCTCGGGTAGGCTGTCATTGTTAAGAAATGTTACCTTATTTTATTAACAAAAGGTATCTCAATAGGTGGTCATGGTATCCTCATGACATAGCATAAGTGGGGGCTGGGCCTTTCCTCTGTTGTTCTTTATTGCTCATTGATGGAAGCTACAATCTATCTGCAATATATATATACTGTATATTTATTTATTTAAATGGGGGGTAGATCAGCTTTAATATTGCAGATAGATTGTAGCTTCCATCAATGTAATTGTCTACATCATTTCCAATCCCCCATATACAGCGGGTGAAATAAGTATTGAACACGTCACCATTTTCTCAGTAAATATATTTCCAAAGGTGCTATTGACATGACATTTTCACCAGATGTTGGTAACAACCCAAGTAATCCATACATACAAAGAAACCAAAACAAATAAGTTCAGAAATTAAGTTATGTGTAATAATGTGAAATGACACAGGGAAAATGTATTGAACACACTTACTGATATTTATTTAATACTTTGTACAAAAGCCTTTGTTGGTAATGACAGCTTCAAGACACCTCCTGTATGGAGAAACTAGTCGCATGCATTGCTCTGGTGTGATTTTGGCCCATTCTTCCACACAAACAGTCTTCAAATCTTGAAGGTTCCGTGGGCCTCTTCTATGAATCTTGATCTTCAGTTCTTTCCATAGATTTTCAATGGGATTTAAGTCAGGTGATTGGCTGGGCCATTCTAGCAGCTTTATTTTCTTTCTTTGAAACCAATTGAGAGTTTCCTTGGCTGTGTGTTTGGGATCATTGTCTTGCTGAAATGTTTACCCTCGTTTCATTTTCATCATCCTGGTAGATGGCAGCAGATTTTTGTCAAGAATGTCTCAGTAAATTTGCCCATTCATCCTTCCTTCAATTATGTGAAGTTTGCCAGTACCATTTGCTGAAAAGCAGCCCCACACCATGATGTTCCCACCTCCAAAATTCACTGTTGGTATGGTGTTTTTAGGGTGATGTGCAGTGCCATTTCTCCTCCAAACATGGTGTGTATTATGACATCCAAACAGTTCAATTTTGCTCTCATCTGACCACACTATATTCTCCCAGTATTTCACTGGCTTTTCCAAATGTTGCAGGTCTTTTTGAAGCTCTCCACAAGTGGTCCTTGGCTCTTGGACAACTCTTCTGATTATTCTTTTCACTCCTCTGTCAGAAATCCTGCGAGGAGCACCTGGTCGAGGCAAATTTAAGGTGAAATGATTGTCTTTCCACTTCCCTTTATGGCCCCAACAGCCATGAATGCTCACTGGAACATTCAGAAGCTTAGAAATGCGCCTATAACCAATGCCATCATTATGTTTTGCAACAATTAGGTTGCGATGGTCTTGAGACAGCTCTTTGCTTTTACCCATCATGAGATGTGTCTTGTGTGACACCTTGGCAATGAGACCTTTTTGTAGGCCATCAGTTGGGACTGAAGCTGCTGATATTAATTTGCACTGACAGGGGGCTGGATTGCTTTTTAATTACTGATAGTTTTCAGCTGTTGTCTTGGCTTTCCATGCCTTTTTGCACCTCCCTTTCTTCATGTGTTCAATACGTTTTCCCTGTGTCATTTCACATTATTACACATAACATAACATAACATAACTTTCTGAACTTATTTGTTTTGGTTTCTTTGTATGTATGGATTACTTGGGTTGTTACCAACATCTGGTGAACATTTCATGTCAATAGCACCTTTGGAAATATATTTACTGAGAAAAATGGTGACGTGTTCAATACTGATTTCACCCGCTGTATATATATTTTGTAAGTATATACTGTGCATTTGGAAAGTATTCAGACTTTTTCCACATTTTGTTACATTTTAGAATAACGCTGTAATGGTAATGTATTAAATTGTTATTTTTCTTAATCAATCTACACACAATACCCCATAATGACAAAAGCAAAAACGGGTTGAAACAAAATTGAAATATCACATAAGTATTCAGACCATTTACTCAGTACTTTGTTGATGCACCTTTGGCAGCAATTACAGCCTCGAGTCTTCTTGGGTATGACGCTACAAGCTTGGCACGCCTGCATATCCTCTCAAGCTCTGTCAGGCAGCTATTTTCAGGCATCTCCAGAGATGTTTGATTGGGTTCATGTCCGGGCTCTGGCTGGGCCACTCAAGGACATTTAGAGACTTGTCCCGAAGCCACTCCTGCGTTGTCCTGCTGGAAGGTGAACCTTCGCCCTAGTCTGAAGTCCTGAGCACTCTGGAGCAGGCTTTCATCAAGGATCTCTCTGTTCTTTGCTTCGTACATCTTTCCATGGATCCTGACTAGTCTCCATGTCCCTGCCGCTTTAACTCATCCCCACAGCATGATGCTGCCACCAGCATGCTTCACCGTGGGGATGGTGCCAGGTTTCCTCCAGATGTGATGGTTGGCATTCAGACCAAAGAGTTCAATATTGGTTTCATCAGACCAGAGAATCTTGTTCTCATGGTCTGAGAGTCTTTAGGTGCCTTTTGGAAAACTCAAAGCGGGCTGTCATGTGCCTTTTACTGAGGAGTGCCTTCCGTCTGGCCACTCTACCATAAAGGCCTGATTGGTGGAGTGCTGCAGAGATGGTTGTCCTTCTGGAAGGTTCTCCCATCTCCACAGAGAAACTCTAGATCTCTGTCAGAGTGCCCATCAGGTTCTTGGTCACCTTTCTGACCAAGGCCCTTCTCCCCCGATTGCTCAGTTTGGCCGGGTGGCAAACTCTAGAAAGAGTCTTGGTGGTTCCAAACTTCAATGCTGCAGAAATGATTTGGCACCCTTTCCCAGATCTGTGCTTCAAAACAATCCTGTCTCGGAGCTCTACTGACAATGCCTTCGACCTCATGGCTTGGTTTTTGCTCTGACATGCACTGTCAACTGTGGGACCTTATACAGACACGTGTGTGCCTTTCCAAATCATGTCCAATCAATTTAATTTACCACAGGTGGACTCCAATCAAGTTGTAGAAACATCACAAGGATGATTATTGGAAACAGGTTGCACCTGAGCTTAATTTCGAGTCTCATAGCAAAGGGTCTGAATACTTATGTCAATAAGGTGTGTTTTTTATTTTTTTAAATAAATTAGCAAAAAATCCTAAAAACCAGTTTTCACTTTGTTATTATTGGGCATTGTGTGTAGATTGATGAGGATATACAGTAAATGTTTTAATCCATTTTAGAATAAGTGTGGGAAAGGGGAAGGGGTGTGACCAAAGTCTTGAATGCCCTTCTTCTTGAAGTTTGCAGTTGCCTAAAATACACTGTTTTGCTAAAACTGTTTTACACTTTAGTGTGTGTACTTTACTGTATTTACACTATATCGCTTTTCAACAGTAAAAGTTCAAATAATCTATTTTATAACACAGACCCATTTCCCCAAATAATTGACGTGTACATTATAATAATTTAGTCGATGCCTTTAGACAGACTGACTGAAAGGCCCTTTCCTGTTTCAGTGCACAAAGCGAGGCCCATACAGAAATGTTTTCTCGAGATCTGTGTGGAAGAACGTGACTGGCCTGCACAGAGGCCTGACCTCAAACCCATCAAACACCTTTGGGATGAATTGGAAGGCCAACTGCGATCCAGGCCTAATCGCCCAACATCAGTGCTCGACCTCACAAATGCTCTTGTGGCTGAATGGAAGCAAGTTCCTGCAGGAATGTTTAGTGAAAAGCCTTCACAGAAGAGTGGATGGAGGCTGTTATAGCAGAAAAGGAGCGACCAACTGCATATTAATGCCCATGATTTTGGAATGAGATGTTCGACGAACAGGTGTCCACATACTTTTGATCATGTAGAGTATATATGTGAATTGGTCCCAATAATTTTGGTCCCCTAAAATGTCTAAACGGTTCAACCGATATAGATGAAAATAACCTTAAATTGAAGCTGACTGCATTTTAACCTCATAGTTGTATAATTTCAAATACAAAGTGCTGGAGTACAGAGCCAAAACAACAATACATGTGTGACTGTCCCAATACTTTTGGAGCTCACTGTAGATCTCAACGACTCACATGATTTTTCCTCAATAGTTTTTTGCAATGTTGTAATCAACACTGCCGTCAGCAATTCAGAAACAAATATTTGTGGATCTCAATAAATACTGCTTACTTGAATCATAAGAGAGTTGCTAATCATCTGTTTGTGGAACACTACCCGAGGCCATAACAGTACAGATCTGAACCAGAACAACTAGAGCTGGGACTTCGAGCCATGTAAATCAATCTGTTGTTAAATAATGCATGTGATGTTTGGAACAGAGTGGCCTTTTAGGTCGAGCTCCTGTTACATCAACAGCAGAGAGACAGCATTGGCCTGGATCATTATGAAAAGACCATGGACCCTTTGAATAATGGCAATACACAAAACACACAAATACATCGCTTGGATGGCAAAAACAAGGTGTTTTGGCATGCACTTTTACACAGACAGACACAGATGGTCCAACATGACAATAGAAGCCTAGACAGCAGGCATGAGCTTGCCTGGGGGCAGAGACAACTTTTATAGTTATGATATAGTTGTTTTGGAGTCTTTTTTAGAATCTGGAGATGTATAATCAAACAGAGCTTCAATTACAGTAATCAACTTTTGACTCTGTTTTATAGATCCTCCCACAATTCAACCAAGGCTGCTATTATGGCACATTTGGAGGTATAGTATGTATAGGCTAGATTGAAATCAAGGCGAACCTTGGCTGTATTGACTCAATGTAATCCGGATTCTCATTTGCTGCCCTCCCTGGAAGTGGCACAATACATATGGGCGCTCTGGTTTAGTAACACAGGTGTCAAAGACAAAGACAATCTAATCTGACACTCCTGATGACATTCCCTAGCTATGTAAGGGAAGATAAGCTCTGAGAGACATCAACCTGGAAATTAGTGTGCCAGCTCCACCACAGTGCCAGCCACAGCGCTTATTAGTTTGGCTTTGACAACTTACCTTCAGGTGTATGTGTGTGTGTGTGAGAGATCGTCTATGGCACTGAGTCATGTTCATGTTGACACATTTTCTTTCCCGGAGGTGTCAATGGAAGTTTGGCATCAAAGGAACAGGAACCTGTTATGGTATTCTGGTGGAGAGAAAAACAAGTACTCACATTCATTGAATAAAGCTTATCTTATGAAACACGCAGTAAGATAGGCCAAGCTGATTTCAGCATCAGCTAGAATATACTCTATAAGTGAAAGTCGGTTGCCTCTTGAGAATGGACCAGGCTTATACAACGTCTACATTAGAGATATATCACTGGCAAAATCTGTCATTACTTTGCTCTCAGATGTAATCTGGGCCATGTGAACCATCCACTTTTCAGTATGACACACAGGGAGCTTCTTATGGAAAGGCACATCTCGCCCTATTCCTATAATGGCCACCCGGTAATGAGCCATGTCTGTAGTGGTGGCCCTTTTCCCTGGGCGACTGTGAAACACTAGAGCCCCCAAAGCCCCACTCGGCTGCCAGTTGCACTTATTTTCCACTGCTTCTGACACAAACGTTTTCCCCCAGGAGAGTCATAGATTTCAGCATGGTTATTTCTGTCCTTCCGTTAGCAGGGAGGAAATTGAATAATAACAGGAGGAGAGCAGGGAAAATCACGGGACTGACTGACAGACTGTCTATCTGTATGATATGGGAGATCCCATCAAAACATAATCCGTCCACGACCTCTTTCCTTTTCAGAACAGGATACATATCATCTCAATTAGTGAGTGTGTGTGTGTGTGTGTGTGTGTGTGTGTGTGTGTGTGTGTGTGTGTGTGTGTGTGTGTGTGAGGCAGCCATGTTAATATCCCAAAATGCTACCTGTTCATTCATGTGGAGTCAGTGAAAATTGTACAATACGTACAGCATCTTCTTATCGTATTGCAGTACTTTCCCCCGAAACTCTAGATGATATCTCTTAGATTCTTAGAAAATGTCCCTATGTACTCTCTAGATGAATTCCTTCAGCAGCTAATTGTTTATGGGCAGGAGACTGAAGCAGAGGCTACAACACAACAGTGCCTCCGCTCTGCTCTCCCAGAGGGACTGAGTGCGAGTTTATCATTTGAGGTGAGGACTAGTGGCGACTGGTGTATCGAGCTGACACAGGAGAATAGTGTTAATGTGTAAAGAATACACTAACCACTGTGGGAGATAGCCTTGGAGGTCTGCTACTGAGTATTTGTTTCTATTTGTAGGTCTCTGCAATGATGTAACAAAACATTTCCCATAACAGTACAATGCCAACTTATTTAACGTCGGTGGAAGTCGTAAACTCATTATTTGTTGTGAACGGATATGTGAATCTGGTTTGGTGCCAACATCAACACTTTGCCCCATCTATTACCGTGGGGGGATAAAAACATGCCACCATATCTTTATGGAATGTACAGTCTGGGTATATCTGCTACTATGGTCAGTTTTCCTGGACCCAGATTAAGAGAGTTTCCATTGAAAGTGCATTTTAGTCCAGGACTAATCTTAATCAGGGTCCGGGTCCCCAAGTGTTTTTAGCTATGGGATTATTTTATGTAGCTATGGGATTGTAGGAACTCTCATGATTGATTAGATTATACATAACCAGAGCTGAATATTCCATTGGAAATACCTTATAATAGACAGGCCTCATTGTTGTATTGACACGTGGTTATGCTCTACCGTGCTGGCCGGCAAGTCTTTACTGTAGGGCCTTGGGGCTGGTGTCATCGATTTCACCAACGTCTGTACGCGTCATCAGTTGGCGCCCACATGGAACCCTATTGACTTTGGTTCTGACGTGGTTCTCACAATGCCTCAATGGAAATGATTGGATGCAAGCCTTGAACTGAGAGGATGTAGTTTTCCACCCGCTTACCCATATCAGAATCTCACTGTCACGGTGGATTCAATCTGTGATAAGAAAATTCTCAGAAAACATCACACAAATGAGTATTTAAAATGTTTTTTTGCAAAGCAAAACGTGCTATGTAATTTTAATGCAGTGCAGTTTTAATTGAATTCCACAGAATAACTTTTTTTTAATTCATAACTGATATGAGAAATAACACACGGCTGCATGTTGAGTGTAAGAGATCATAAGAGACCATAGTTCAGTACTGGACTGTGTGCTGCTGGCACACCAAAGGGGCCATACCATGCGATGTCTGAGACGAGAATGTAAACAAAACAGGGCCTTTTGTCCACAGACATCCCAGTAATGTTGATTCTGCTGCGTCAACCTGAGGACAATACTGAGAAGCAGACTGCTGCAAACCTGACCTTTTCTAGGCCTCTTCTATATGTCTGTTGTGTTTACAATGACATGTATCAATCTCAAGGTTGGAGAAGTATAGCATTGTAAGCTTAAGCAGGGTATACAGCTTGAACCCATGAATCCTTAGAAACCCCAGTTACACAGAAGGCTACATGCAGACTGGACGGGACCGAGAGACCGCTTCTATCTCAAGGCCATCAGACTGTTAAATAGCCATCACTAGCCGGCTACCACCCGGTTACGCAACCCTGCACATCAGAGTCTGCTGCCCTTTGTACATCTTTAAATACTGTTTTACTCATTTCATATGTACATACTGTATTTTAGTCAATGCCACTCTGACATTACTCGTCCTAATATTGATATATTTCTTACTTTTAGATTTGTGTGTATTGTTGTGAAGTTTTAGATATTACTGCACTGTTGGAACTAGAAACACAAGCATTTCGCTACACCCGCAATAACATCTGCTAAATGGTTAGGCTAACTGGCTCATATGACCCCTTACTCCCCTGGGGCATTATGGGAGATGATGACACAGCAGTTAGTGGATGTATGAAATTGTGACCACTCCAAAGAGAACCATTGTGCTCTCCCAGAAGCTTGGCTGGTGTGTAATTCAAACAAACAAAAAGGTATAATGGGTTCACACTGAAGAAGGCTGTAAAGCCGAAACTTCTGTGTACACTATCCCTGATGCAGTGAAAATAATAAAAAACATTGAATGATGAAGTAAGCTTTACGCGTGCGAACCCATTCCACCTTTTTGTTTGTTTGAAATTGAGGGAATGCTTATTGTCTATGATTTCCACAACAGAAATATTCTAAGCAGTTCCATACATAAACAGAAGCCATGATAAATAATAAGAGCATCAGAGCAATCATGCAGCTTGCTTGATTTTGAATGGGCTGGAGCCCTCAGCTGCGCCAGTGCCCAGTCCGGGACCGTCACTGGAGTCTCCGGGCTGTGGACCGTCACTGGAGTCTCCGGGCTGTGGACCGTCACTGGAGGCTCCGGGCTGTGGACCACTGTGTGGAATTCTGCTTTTGATTTTGTGTTAGCCAGTGGTGGTGGCATCTTCTCTGTGATTTTCTGCCCCAGCAGTTATCATTCTGTGATATTTGGGATCCTCTCTGCGCTCCTTTTCTCCCACACTGGTCCTTAAGGTACACTCTTAGAAATAAGGGTTCCAAAAGGGTTCTTCAGCTATCCCCATAGGAGAACCCTTTGAGGAACCCTTTTCGGTTCCAGATATAACTATTTTGGGTTCCATGTAGAACCCTCTGGGAAAGGGTTCTTTGTGGAACCCAATAAGGTTCTATCTGGAACCAAAAGGGTTCTACCTGGAACTGGAACTAAGATACTATAATTGACATTGTATTGACAGTTTTACCTCACTGTACATGAACACAGCAGACAGAACCAACATGTTATGTCTGCTGTGTTCATGTGTCTCTGTAGTGAACATGCCCAGCCTGTAGTTGTTCCATGATCTGCATCTGTCATATGAGCATGCATCTCTATCCATCAGGTGGAGAGACACACTGACACACACTGCCTCCCAAGCTTTCTCCCTCGTACACAGTGTGTGTGCATGCGTGTGTGCGCCCTCCTACAGAGATTAATAAGGCGTGCCCATTCAAATCAGTATATTTTATTTATTTATTTTTTATTTCACCTTTATTTAACCAGGTAGGTCAGTTGAGAACAAGTTCTCATTTGCAACTGCGACCTGGCCAAGACAAAGCAAAGCAGTGTGACAAATAACAACACAGAGTTACACATTAAAACAAACAGTCAAAAACACAATAGAAAAATCTATATACAGAGTGCAAAATGTAGTGCAAAAATGCAGTAAGGTTAAGAGGTAGAACAATAAATAGACTATAGTGGTGACATAAATTACAGAATTATCATTATTAACACAGGAATGAAAAATGTGCAAATTATGATGTGCAAATAGAGATACTGGAGTGCAAGATTAGTGAAAATAAACAAAAAATAAATATGGGGATGAGGTAGTAGTGTGGGCTATTTACAGAAGGGCTATATACAGGTGCAGTGATCGATAAGCAGCTTTGACAGCTGATGCTTAAAGTTATTGAGGGAGATAGGAACCTCTAGCTTCAATGATTTTTGCAATTCGTTCCAGTCATTGGCAGCAGCAAACTGGAAGGAATGGCGACCAAAGGAGGTGTTGGCTTTGGGGGTGACCAGTGAGATATACCTGCTGGAGCGCATGCTACGGGTGGGTGTTGCTATAGTGACCAGTGAGCTGAGATAGGGCGGGGATTTACCTAATAAAGACTTATAGATGACCTGGAGCCAGTGGGTTTGTCGGCGAATATATAATGAAGGCCAGCCAACGAGAGCATACAGGTCGCAGTGGTGGGTAGTGTATGGGGCTTTGGTGACAAAACGGATGGCACTGTGATAGACTACATCCAATTTGCTAAGTAGAGTATTGGAGGCTAGTTTGTAAATGACATCGCCGAAATCAAGGATCGGTAGGATAGTCAGTTTTACAAGTGCATGTTTGGCAGCATGAGTGAAGGAGGCTTTGTTGCGAAATAGGAAGCCAATTCTGGATTTAATTTTGGATTGGAGATGGTTGATGTGAGTCTGGAAGTTGAGTTTATAGTCTAACCAGATGCCTAGGTATTTGTAGGTGTCCACGTAATATATGATATTATTGCCATGCTGAATTACAGGTAGACTATGCTATTAAGGCAGAAGTCAACATGTCTCAACAGAATCATCTCACTAACCCACAGATACTATCACACACAGTGGCGCCCGATAGACATGGGAAGCCAGCTCAATTATATAGTATTACACTTCATTACTGAGAAATGTAGAGACGGGTGGCCGCAAATTGTGAAATTGGATTAGACCCTTTTGAATAGTGTCAAACAATGTACTCACTCTAGCTTTACTCACACCTCTGAATAAATGGGTCGAGAGAGAGAAAAAAGTGAAGTGATATACTGTTGCTGACTACACCCTGTCTTGCCCTCTGGTCAGGTAACGCTCTGCTATCACCATGGCTCATCACTATGGCAATGCCTCAGAGTAACTTTATGCAGATTCCTTGAATGCTAGGCTACAGTGAGAGCACTCACCTGGATACTGTAGGTCGCCTTGATAGTCAAACAGAAGTCTGTACACTGTTGTTCATTCAGATAGATGCATGAGTGAAAGTGAATGTATCCACATGAAAAAATACTGCAGTTTACTATAGAATACTACAGTACTTACTATAGAATTCTGTAGTAAACTGTAGTATACTGTAGAATACTATACTACACACTGTTTTATCCCTTGATCATGTGTTGTACTTACTATAGAATTTTGTAGTATTCTGTAGAGTACTATAGTAAATACTACAGTATACTACAGACCACAAAAACACTACAGTAATGTCTGCAAAAACACTACAGTCAGCAAAAACACTACAGTAATTACTATAGTATATTATACTACAGTATCTACCACCTCCATGGAAAGTTTGCTCTTTGAGTGTTTTGTCCAGTAGATTTCCTCAAGGGGAAAGCCCCCACTGCTACAGTATATAAAATATAATACAACAAAAACACTATAGTAAATACTACAGTAATGTCCACAAAAACACTAAGGTACACTAAATATACAAAGTATGTGGACACCCCTTCTGACAGGTGTATAAAATCGAAGACACAGAATGGCTTCACTGAAGAGCTCAGTGATTTTCAACGTGGCACCGTCATAGGATGCCACCTTTCCAACAAGTCAGTTCTTAAAATTTCTGCCCTGCTGTTATTGTGAAGTGGAGACCTCTAGGAGCAACAACGGCTCATCCGCGAAGTGGTAGGCCACTCAAGCTCACAGAATGGGACCGTTGAGTGCTGAAGTGGGTAGAGCATAAAAATGGTCTGTCCTCGGTTGCAACACTCACTATGAGTTCCAAACTACCTCTGGAAGCAACGTCAGCACAAGAACTGTTCGTCGGGAGCTTCATAGCTCTGATCTCAACCCCATCGAACACCTTTTCGATGAATTGGAACGCTGACTGCGAGCCAGGCCTAATCACCCAACATCAGTGCCCGACCTCACTAATGCTCTTGTGGCTGAATGGAAGCAAGTCCCTGCAGCAATGTTCCAACATCTAGTGAAAAACCTTCCCAGAAGAGTGGAGGATGTTATAGCAGCAAAAGGGGGACCAACTCCATATTAACCCCCATGATTTTGGAATGAGATGTTTGACGAGCAGGTGCATACTAGTGCATACTACAGCCCACAAAAACATTCCAAAAACACATACACTACAGTAAAGTCAAAAATAATTCATCCAACATTTGTTACGTTACAGCCTTATTCTAAAATGTATTAAATTAAAATGTTTATCTTCAATCTACATACAATGAAACAGGTTTTCCAGGTATCCACATCGACCGGACTGCAGTGGAGACAGTGAAAAGCTTCAAGTTCCTTGGCGTACACATCACTGACAAACTGAAATGGTCCACCCACACAGACAGTGTGGTGAAGAAGACACAACAGAACCTCTTCAACCTCAGGAGGCTGAAGAAATTTGGCTTGGCACCTAAAACCCTTACAAACTTTTACAGATGCACAATTGAGAGCATCCTGTCGGGCTGCATCACCGCCTGGTACAGCAACTGCACCGCCCTCAACCGCAGGGCTCTCCAGAGGGTGGTGCGGTCTGCCCAACGAATCACCGGAGGCAAACTACCTGCCCTCCAGGACACCTACAGCACCCGATGTCACAGGAAGGCCAAAAAGATCATCACGGACAACAACCACCCAAGCCACTGCCTGTTCACCTCGCTATCATCCAGAAGGCGAGGTCAGTACAGGTGCATCAAAGCTGGGACCGAGAGACGGAAAAACAGCTTCTACCTCAAGGCTATCAGACTGTTAAACAGCCATCACTAGCACCTTAGAGGCTGCTGCCCTATATACTGTACATAGACTTGAAGTCACTGCCCACTTTAATAATGTTGACATATTTTGCATTACTCATCTCATATGTGTATATACTGTTTTCTATACTATTCTACTGTATTTAGTTTATGCCGCTCTGACATTGCTCGTCCAAATATTTATATATTCTTAATTCCATTCCTTTACTTTAGATTTGTGTTTATTGTGTGTATTGTTGTGAAACTGTTGGATATTACTTACCCAAGAAGACTCAAGGCTGTAATTGCTGCCATAGGTGCTTCAACAAAGTACTGAGTAAAGGGTCTGAATACTTTTTGCTTTGTCATTATGGGGTATTGTGTGTAGTTTTATGAGGGAAAAACCAGATTCAATCAATTTTAGAATAAGGCTGTAATGTAACAAAATGTGAAAAAATAAAAGGGGTCTGAATACTTTCCGAAGGCACTGTGTATACTATAGTGTTTTTTAATGTGGGTAGATACAGGATAGAAAGAGTAGAATAGAGAATCGAGAATACATGAGGGGCAATGGATCCTAATTATTGACAGCGAAGGGTACAGTGCCTTGCAAAAGTATTAATCTCCCTTGGCGTTTTTCCTATTTAGTTGCTTTACAACCTGTAATTTAAATAGATTTTGATTTTGATTTCATGTAATGGACATACACAAAATAGTCCAAATTGGTGAAGGGAAATGGAAAAAAACAACTTGCATATGTATTCACCCCCTTTGCTATGAAGCCCCTAAATAAGATCTGCTGCAACCAATTACCTTCAGAAGTCACATAATTAGTTAAATAAAGTCCACCTGTGTGCAATATGTGTCACATGATCTATCACATGATCTCAGTATATATACACCTGTTCTGAAAGGCCCCAGAGTCTGCAACACCACTAAGCAAGGGGCACCACCAAGCAAGCGGCACCATGAAGACCAAGGAGCTCTCCAAACAGGTCAGGGATGAAGTTGTGGACAAGTACAGATCAAGGTTTGGTTATAAAAAAATATCTGAAACTTTTAACATACCACGGAGCACCATTTAATCCATTATAAAAAAAAATGAATGAATATGGCACCACAATAAACCTGCCAAGAGAGGGCCGCCCACCAAAACCCACGGACCAGGCAAGGACGGCATTAATCAGAGACCAAAGATGACCCCGAAGGAGCTGCAAAGCTCAACAGTGGAAATTGGAGTATCTGTCCATAGGACCACTTTAAGCCACACACTCTACAGAGCAGGGCTTTACGGAAGAGTGGCCAGAAAGAAGCCATTGCTTAAAGAAAGAAATAAGCAAACACGTTTGGTGTTCGCCAAACAGACTAAAATTGAGCTTTTTGGCCATCAAGGAAAACGCTATGTCTGGCGCAAACCCAACACCTCTCATCACCCTGAGAACATCATCCCCACAGTGAAGCGTGGTGGCAGCATCATGCTGTGGGGATGTTTTTCATTGGGAAACTGGTCAGAATTGAAGGAATGATGGATGGCGCTAAATACAGGGAAATTCTTGAGGGAAACCTGTTTCAGTCTTCCAGAGATTTGAGACTGGGACGGAGGTTCACCTTCCAGCAGGACAATGACCCTAAGCATACTGCTAAAGCAACACTTGAGTGGTATAAGGGGAAACATTTTGTTGTCTTGGAATGGCCTAGTCAAAGCCCAGACCTTAATCTGCGAATCTGTTGTATGACTTAAAGATAGCTGTACCCATCCAATTTGAAGGAGCTGGAGCAGTTTTGCCTTGAAGAATTGGGGGGGGGGGGGGGGGGGGGTGAATAGTTATCCACACTTCTGTTTTTTTTGTTTGTTTCACAAAAAAATTATTTTGCATGTTGTGTAAATCAAATGATACGAACTTTTAATTTCAGGTTGTTAGGCAACAAAATAGAAAAAATGGCAAGGGGGGTGAATACTTTCGCAAGCCACTGTATGCTCTTAGTTTGAACACTAATATGTGCTGTATATGACACTATAGAGTTAATCTCCTCTTTAAAACTGCTAATGAGGTATTCTGAATAAGTGAATCTATCTAATAAAAATGGCATTTTATTCTATCTGAGAAGTTCTGGTGCTATAAACAAAACACAACATATATTTACGACTGCTATCAAAAGGACTTTGGCAGTACAGGTGTGCACAGTGCAGGACTACAATGTACCTGTGAACTTGGCCCGCTTACCTGTGAACTTGGCCCAGCTATTTGGGTGGGCCCTACTTCATCATTCCAGATATAGAACACGTAGACAAACTCACGCTGGCTCTGGCTTCCAGGCACTGACCTTAATCCACAGAATTTCGCAGCATTTCGAAAACCTCAGAAGTACACTCTCAGGGCCTGTATATTTTACTCCTTGTTTTCCCCTCTCTCCCTTTCCTGTAGTTCTCTCTTACCCATGAGGCCTTCATGTGGAGTGCTTGTGGGAGAGAAGGAGAAAGAGAGAGTGAACGAGAGAAAAGAGTTTGAAAAATGGGTCAGAGAAGCTGAACTGGGATATGTACTTCATATGCATTAACCTGATGTAAAACAACAAACAATCTGGAGTTATATTCCGATCAGCAAGGAGCGCATTGAGGTCTACTGAGACTGTTGATGTATCACCAAATGTTAACGCTATCACAAGGTTAGGGTGGAGGTACAGAGCAGGGGGGAGGCCATTACACTGTATGAGAGACAAGAATGCCAAATAAATATGTCCTGTCATTGAAAAAGTTCTCAGAAACTGTCTTCAGCACTGACTGTGTCCCTCAATCAGTGGTGTAGTGGTGTCTGGAGAAGTGGGTATACTCACATTTTTCCCCAAAAATCCAAACAGCCTGCCTGGCGAAGGAAAGGTGCCCTGTGTGGAAAAATTCTATGAGAAACAGTGACATACACTCTGAAATTAAAATGATAAATCCCATATTGGTCTTTCACAGTCAGGTAAACCCAAGCTGTACTGTGCAGTACGCTAATAGTAGGCCTACTATTAAAACAGATCAACGGAATCAGAAATTCACAGGTTTCAGATTTTCCCCAATTTCTTTAGGTTTTTGTTCTAAATGTCACACTTTGTTTTATAGAAAAAAAATGGTATGCACTAAGGCCATAACAATGCTTAAACCACATCAGGAGACCACTTTTTAATCAACACTTTAAGTGTATACCTCCACTACACTACTTTGATACGCATCAGTGGAGATGAAGTATATACAATGCCCACTGAAAACAAAGTGAGTATACGGCGTATCCACTACACCACTGCCCTCAATGCACTCTACTGTACTTTGCTGAATTTAGAATCAGGGAGTATATCCTCTGGGTCACACATGCCTGAGCACGCTACCAAAACATTAAGCATATTCAGGAAAAAACAGGAGAGGGTTGCTAAATATAGGCCAGCTGTGTTGTGTTAGAACAGTCCTAGAGCCGCTGGCTTGTGGAGGGAGAGAGGCATAATGGGGCTGCTGTGTGTGTGTGTGTGTGTGTGTGTGTGTGTGTGTGTGTGTGTGTGTGTGTGTGTGTGTGTGTGTGTGTGTGTGCTGACAGAGACCCACAGGCAACCCAGCTGGTCTTGTTGTTCCTCCAGTTTGCCAATGCTATAGCCTCCTGGGTCTCTTCTGACAGGTCCACAATGCTATGATTTATCATCTAGAATGTTTGTGTGTACGGGTGTGTGTGAGGGTGCGCATGTGTGTGTGTGCAGGTGCCCACATGTGTGTGTGTGTGTGTGTGCGTGAGTGTGCACGTGTGTGTCTGTTTCTGGGAAGGGTCCAGCAGTGTCCAGCCGCAGGAAGTGTGTAAGATAAACAGGCGTCATGGCGGATGGAAGCAGGGCCAGGACAGACAGGACAGACCCCTGTGAGTGCGCGCTACTGATTTATGGGCCATGCTTTCCATTCCTCCTTCTCCTCCCCTGAACAAGGGCCGTTAAGAGGGAAGCAATGTTTATTTTTTGTCAGCCATTGCACTACATGAAACCTGACTACATCGATATGTACTTTTTGATAATAGTTTGCCTACATGTGCTTGTAACCAGTTTCTTCAATTGCTCAAAACTCAAAGTAGTCATCTCTAGCTCCTCATCATTGAAACACTGGAACTTCCTGCAGGCCAAGAAGACACTGGGAGGAAGTGACATAAGGATCCAAAATAATATTAACTATGTTTCATTTGTGGCACCATGTAGAACAATATTTGCCATTGAGATTAAACAATGGACCTGGGAAATAATTAACCAAATTTACCAGGAGCGTTTCAGTTATTCTTTGAACAGAGCACAAAGATAAAGTATGGAGTGTTGGAGAAAAGCCAACGGAAATGTGAGGAACAACATCATTCAGGAGTGGTAAAGGTTATCCTCTTATTTTAACCATACTATCATTAACGTTGTTTCAGAGTGAGGCAAAAGAACAAAGTGTGACAACTTTCTGGGTGACATACTTGACATACTCTTGGTACTTTTCCAGCACGATACCTCTTAATGATACGCCAAACTTGTTCAATTCAGTATGCCGTCTAATGTTTGAGTTCTTTATGAGTTATACTACAGCAATGTATTCAGTTTATATTTTCCAATGACTGAAAATGTGACATGACAATGTGGCAGCACCTGAGAATATTGTGTATATATTATTGTACTTGAGTGTTCACATAGCCTCTTTACTGCAATGACATTGGTTGGGACTTCGTGGTATTTTGAAACTCTGGAAAGTATGTATATATATATATATATATGCTGTCACTTTCACAGCAGTTTGATGATGATTCAGTCTGAGTGTGTCTGCTAGTCACAAGCCACTGACACAATAATGCAGTATTTCCAGTAAACTTCTCTCTCTCGATTTCTCCCTATCTCTCTTAGACACAATTCATGAGAAGGAGGAGTAGTAGCACACTGACAACAATGTCAGCTAAGAGAAACTAGGAGATTTCACAACTCATAATTGGCTTACTTCAAAAGCCTTAAAAATCTGTCCCACACTGTAAACCAGATGCTGGTCTGCATTCTCAGGCCCCTCCCCCTTTCTGATCCACCTCAGTTCTACTTACCACGGCACTCCTCTGAAAAAACAGATTGGGGACACAAGTTTTAGGTGTGCCTCTATTTTTACCTGTGGTGTGGAGTGGAAAGGGTTGTATGGTAACTATGGCCTAAAGGTGCCCAAAAACATGATTAAAATCATACTATTCCGGGAATATTCTTTGGGCATTGCCAAAACTTTTTTCAAATAATCTACACTATACCAATTATAAGGAAACGTTGCCCTGACGTCCCATTCTGTTAACCTATTCCCACTCACCGCTACACATGAGACGGCACACTCCCATAGGGAAACATCATCCCACTTTCCTGCATCAAGGAATTCAGAGAATGAGAAAGCACACAGGCTAATTGATCAAGAGCAACTATACCCTTAGCACAGTATTGACCTTTCAATCCTCCTATGCTGCATTTAGACAAACAGACAAATTCTGATATTCTTTTCACTAATTGGTTATTTGAACAATCAGATCAGCTGTAAAAATATCTGATGTGAAAAGATCTTGATGTGATTGGTTAAAAGACAAATGAGTGGAAAAAATGTCAGAATTGGACATGCTGGTTGCTCCGGACACAGATATGACTTGTTCTGGCCATGGAGAGTTACTGTACAGTGCTACTATGCCTGCCGGGAAAACTCTGAGGAAGACACAATTAAGCCAAGCTAAGACACAGTAACAATATCATATCTGGTAATAGGGCTCCCAAGTGTCACAGTGGTCTGTGCCACTTGGGAGGCACTGCATCTCAGTGCAAGAGGCGTCACTACAGTCACTGTTTCAAATCCAGGCTGTATCACATCCGGCCGTGATTGGGAGTCCCATAGGGCAGCGCACAACTGGCCCAGCATCATCCGGGTTTAGCCGGTGTAGGCCGTCATTGTAAATAAGAATTTGTTCTTTACTGACTTGCCTAGTTAAATAAAAATAAAACAATTACAAATAGTATGAGACAGTTGTGCACTGTTTTGAGTATATTGGATTAATATGCCTCTTACACAATTAAACAAATGGTGTATAAACAATTATGACATCCAAGACACACATATTTGCATCTCTAATGGCGTGCGTAAATAATCTGTCATTTTAAGAGAGGCATGGCCCCAGGCGATTTCAAATGTACATAGAAAGAGTCTGGACAGGCCAGTGGAGAGGAGCCAAGCCTGTTGTCAAACAGCCAAACCCCTTCACCCCTCCCCTCGCACCCTCCTACGCCTCCAGTAGTCTGCCAACCCTGTCATGTCCTGACCTGGCTCTTGACTCCTGGCTCCTGTCCTGCGACTTCCTCCTCCTCCTCCTCTATCTCTTGGCTGATTACTGCGATGAGCTGAGGTGAGGAAGTGTTACGGGAGACAAATCTAGCAGTGCACTAAGCCAGGGGGCGGCGGAGGCTATTTCAGGGAGCAGACTGGGCTAAGGATAGGGACAGCAGCCAGAGATAGCACCTGGGGGGGATGGGGGTGATGGAAGGTGGTCTAATTAAGTGTTTATGTCAAAAGGCAGTAGACACATTAGTTTAGTTTAAGACCCATTAGAACATCAGGACTTATCTTCCTGGGTTCATACGCAAGTACACAATAGACAACACAATACTATATAATGCATTAAATACAAAGGATAAGTTCCAATGAATAGGCCTGGATAAATAAATAACAAAAACAACCATAACAAATATAGATTAATTTATAAGCTGGAAGTAGAAGCCTAAGTGTTGATGTTCATTAGTTTACTCCAATTAGGGGAGGTAGGGTTAGTGGAAAATAAAGGAAAATATATTTTTTAAAGATATTTAAGTATATGTATGTATGTATGTATGTATGTATGTATTGTAGCAGACTCAAGGGTTTCCACGTCACCAAGTTCAATAACAAAACACGCACAGGAAGCACAACTAGAATGCAAATGGGGAATTTATTAGGGATATTTACACACAGTGCGGGAGGGAACAATCCATTCTCATTGTCCATTGTCCAGGGGTAATCCAAAACCAGGTCCTCAGCCAAACCAGTTCTGTACACAGTGGGGGTAATCAGACAGTCCAGGTAATTCTCTCCATAACACACGCTTCCCTGTCACCCTCTCCTCCATTTGTGCAGCCCCACTTCCTCTTTTATCCCCGAAGCACTCAATGGCTTTATGATCCACAGGCTTGCCTCGTTGGGGCAGGAAGTCCATATAAGTCTCAGGGGTGGAGCCAGCAGGCTGCAAGATATCTTCCTTCAATCACCACTCCCCTTACCACTCCCTGCCATCTGCCACAGTATGTACAGTACCAGTCAAAAGTTTGGACACAACTACTCATTCCAGGGTTTTTCTTTACTTTTACTATTTTCTACATTGTAGAATAATACTGCCCTACCAAGCAAAAAGGCAGTAACTGCTCATAGCGTGGAACTGAGAAAAGTTGCTTTTATTTACCTTGGTTTCATAGTAACTTTATGCAGTTACTGCGAACATGTCCCCCATTTTCTCCAAAACACAATACAACAGAGGCAGGATACTTGTCCACATGATTAAGCATGTATTTAATGTCGTAAAAATGATATTAACTCATTTTCGACCAAATGAGCAGTTACTGCCTTTTTACTTGGTAGTGCAGAATAGTGAACACATCAAAACTAGGAAACAACACATATGGATCTATGTAGTAACCTAAAAAGTGTAAAAATCAAAATATATTTTATATTTGAGATTCTTCAAAGTAGCCACCCTTTGCCTTGATATCAGCTTTGCACACGCTTGGCATTCTCTCAACCAGCTCCATGATGTAGTCACCTGGAATGCATTTCAATTAACAGGTGTGCTTTGTTAAAAGTTAATCTGTGGAATTTCTTTCCTTAATGTGTTTGAGCCAATCATGAACAATAAAGAGAAACCCTTGAATGAGTAGGTGTGTCCAAACTTTTGACTGGTACTGTATATATTTAATTCTTTATTTTTGTTGTTGCCTGTTTTGCATGATATTTTGGCATTAATACGTGTCATATATCAGTTTGCAAACAATGTAAAAAATAAAATGATTCCGTTAATAAAGCCGCATACAAACATGGTCTCTTTTTTCCTTTCTTGAGTAAGGCTGCTCCAAAATGAAGGTGTTTCAGCCTAGCTCAGTGCTTTCTGTGGTGGTGGGGCAGCCAGCAAAAAATATGGAGCATAGGGGTTTGTAATGTTCTCTAGTTGCACCATGACTGGCTCAGGGTTCTGTCACTCATGGGGACACTACCATAAAATCTACAGGGAGAGTTCGGCAAATTCAAGCCCCTTGCTTGCTGCCATAGAGTTACATTAGAAGTGCCCATCCAAGAAGGCTAAAGGTCATTGGCCACAGATAAAATGATGTCAAATCACGTTATATCTACCGTAGCTTTGATTGGACTGATCATGTCAACATCATACTTTCACAATTTTAGCTATAACGCCAGAGCCCGGCGGTCCTATACCCTCACTACGCAAGTTGCGCAAGGGCCACGCATGGGCTGCGCCTCCCCCTCGTGTCAAAGCGGGTGTCAATGTTTACAACTTCGATGAGAGGATGAAGCGGAACTATCCTACTGGTCACGAAAAGAGAGAAAAAAACACCATGAGAGTGAATTGCGGAAACAGCAATCAGGTAAACTCTCCATGTTTGATGTCAGCAAATAACAGTATCGTTGTTGATGTGCTAGCTTGCAGTGCATCTCTCTCTAACCTGTCAGTCTTGCTAACCTAGCTGGTGTAAGGGCTGATATATGTTTAGCTAATGAATATGTTAATCTACAACAAGAGTTATTAAGTGAATGTATTGTGTGATCATAGATCTTTAGAACTGCTGTAGGTTTGGGTAAGGGGGAGCTATGTGGAAGGAATGTGCTAGCTGGGGGTTTTATGATAGAACTGTGTCTTGTTGTAATATGAAGCTTGGACATCTACTAAGAGGACTACTACTTCCATCAACTGGATTGCGTCACGAGGCTGGGACCAGCCTGCACGCCAACGATAGGCTGAGTAAGTTTAAACCACACTCAGCCTCTACTCCGACAGGTCAGCAAGGAGCGGAAACTATTCTGTCGGAGTATTTAAGGAAGAACAAAGGATAGGGGCAGTGCATCTCTTGGTCTGTCTGTGTTTTGCTTGCTTGCAAGCCACTTCCAGGGCTGTGTTCTGTGACTTTGTGCCTGACAAAAGTGAGAGTGAAATACAACTATTTATTACGTTTGATAAACGCCAACGGGCAACGGTGTTTATAAACTGCAGCTCGGAAAAGATAACCGCGTGCACTAAATGGAACTCGCACATTCCAGCAGCAACTTCTGTGGCAGTGATGTCAGAGATACGGCCCGCGGGCCAGATCCGGCCCGCCAGCAGGTTTCATCCGGCCCGAGATGTTATGGGTAAAAAAACAAAGCCAAAACGTTTGCATACAGTTTTTATCAACTATGTGAGTAAAGTAATAGGTTTCTATGATATGATCATAGATTGTAAATAAATTGATTTTGATACGTTAATTAAAGCTTTCACTACTATCTATCCGCAGGAAGTAGTAAAAACGGTTAAGCTATCTTAGCAAAAAATGCTATCGAAAAAGAGAAAGGTTGACACGAAATGTAGGGTATTCCAAGTAGGGTAAATGTATAATCAATAAATAACACAGATATTCAAACATAATATGTAATTATTAATAGTTAACATTAATAGAAAACATGATTTATAATTAATTGGCAATTTGTTGCACTTCTCTCATCTGTACTTGAAATGTATTCTTGTCAATGTTGCATAGAAAAAGGCTTTCTGTTCAACCTGTATTTTTCTGATTGCTTCATGTAATACTACATAGTGTTTTTTTCATGTGCCAACAATGGATTGATTGGTATCTGTAGGCCTTCTTGAATTATTTCAAATAAATCCACCAGCAGTATAAATAACCATGTGTAGAGTCAAATTGATTTTAGCAAAACATTATCGGCCCCCTTGAAGTCCCATTTGAACAAATCCGGCCCACTACCTAATATGAGTCTGACACCCCTGCTCTGTGGGGACCAGTCCAGACCATATATGGGCGTGATGGCACTCCTCATAGTCGCACATAATTTTAAAACAAGACAATGATTATCTAGTCACGCAGTCAAGGTTTAGTTACAACTCTGGACTAACGCAAGATGGAAAGCAATGGATTAATTTATATATTGAATTTAAAATGTTTATTAGCTGGGCATACTGGGCAATATGGATGCACATCTCTCAGTAAATAATAACCATAAAGTATTCAGCCAAGCCATAGTATAAATAGTATTTTCTATTTGAAAATGTATAAAAGGAAATCAGGGGCAGCCAGTTTGAATGGACCTGATGCAGTTGATAAAATTAATAATAGTATTGTTATCTATAATTTACAGGTGCTATACTTAAGTTTGTCAATAGAGGAGATGCTGGATCATCAGCCAGTACAAGCACAGACTCAGTTGATCCACATCCAGCCTCAGCCAGTACTAACACAGACCCAGTACTGGCAGCGTCAGTAAGTACTAACACAGACCCAGTACAGCTGGCTTCCGCAAATACTAACACAGACCCAATACAGCCATCTTCAGCAAGTACTAACACAGACCCAGGTGAAGTACAGGCAGCTTCAGCCAGTACTTACACAAGCCAGCATCAGATACAAGCAGCTCAGACCCTAATAGAACAGTTGCTGCTCCACCAAATGACCCAGAATATTGGCCCCCTGTCATAACAGTGTGAGGACTGAGTTAGTTTGCAGAGGTCCATTCAAACCAGGACTGGATTTTTCTTACCCTAAAGACAAGTCTAGAAGAATAAATTAATGTGGAGGCTGTTCTGAAAGAGAAGAGACTGAGGAACAGCAAGAGGCATTTCAGCTATGAGGCTCCTGATGAACCAAGTCAACTACTTCAACATTGTGGTCGACTGCTGTGACATCCATGGATGAGACATTTGAACCAGGTGAAAACCAAATATGGAGTGCTGCTGAACTCCAGCACTGCCTCTCAGATGTCCAGTGAATCTTTCAAAGGCTTCACTGCATGGAAGTTGAAAACACTCTAACCTTCAGAGATGACTGTGACATCAGTGGAATGGATCTGGCACACGAGATTCAGAATTTACCTGATCTGCCATCAGATAAGATTACTGCCTTTCAGCTGCTTTCCTTTCTCTGTGAGAAAAACCTGGAGGAACTCTATCCTAACCTTTGGATAGCCCTAAAAATTGCTGTCACCCTACCAGTAACAGTAGCATCGGCAGAGAGGAGCTTTAAGATGAAACTCATCAAAAGCTACCTGAGGTCTTCCATGTCACAGGAACGTTTGAGTGGTCTGGTCATCATGAGCATAAAACATGATGTGGGGAAACACATGTCCTATGATGACATCACTGATGATTTTACCTCAAGAAAGTGCAGAAGAGGAATATTTTGATGGTAAGATTTTAATTCAAACATTCAAATGTTTACACACTTAGTAACATTTAAGATTGTATGGCAGAAGTGCATTTGTGTAAATGACTGCTTAACTAACTATGTGACATAGCTATATTTAATTATTTTATATTTTCTACAATTTCTTATTTATATTCACTTATCTTAAGATTCTATAGAACATATTGTATTCAATAAATATTGTTTGTTTATACCTCATTCTGTTCTGTATAGGTCTACTTATTCTTTGACCGACAGATGTAGCAAACTGTTTTAAAGGCGGGAGGATTGTAGTGGGAGCACTGGGGTGTCAGGTGTGACTGTGTGGCAAATGGTTTACATGGCTCACGGGTCAGGTAGGAGTGCCCCTTAGCACAATTTTGCTTAGGGCCCCAGGGAGTTCAGGACCGGCTCTGTATAATGCTAGCAGTCATCATCATGTATCAAGTCGACAATCAGTGCTCATTGTTCCTCATTGTTCCTCATCAAATGTGTGACGTCTTTGTATGAGGTCATTCATATTGTCAGTTTGTATAGAGAGCTAACAATCTTGGCGTAAGGGAATCATTTCACATTTTGATGGGTAATAGTAAATATTTACTTTTGTATAAAATGTCATCTGTAACTTTGTACGTTTAGCATATCTCTATTTAGCTACTTTTGTTTAAGAATGGAAGGGAATAGCTAGAGTTTCAGTATATTTATCAGATGGTAGGTCAAGCCATGTGGTTGCTAGCTAAACATTTAACTCAAGAGTTCAGATGGGGCTGGTTGTCACCCTGGTATGGAGAGAGGGGAACACTTGTTACCGTAGCTTGTGCTGTGTCAGCAATAGGAAACAGCATTCCCCCCCTTGTCCATTGTTGGCCTAGACTACGGCAAAAGAAATGGCTTGGTTATTCTGTCCTTCCCACCTCACTGTTCCCATAAACTCCAGCCACTTGACCGGACAGTATATGGGCCCTTCAAGAAACATGTAAACCTTGCTAGTGATGTGTGGATGGTGAGGAATCCTGGCAAGACAATGACTGTTTATGAAATTCCTGGGATTGTCGCCATTGCCTATCCCCTTGCTGCAACATCTGTGAACATTCAGTCAGGTTTTAGGGTAACTGGCATCCATCCATTTAATAGGGATGTGTTTGATGATTCTGAGTTTCCCCATCATTTGTCACAGACCGTCCTGTACCCATCCAGCCTGCTCCATTTCTTGCTCTGCCCCCCAACGATGGCACACAGCGTTCAGACCAGCCTGCTCCACTTCTGACTCCGGCCCCCAACAGTAGAGCACAGCGTTCAGACCAGCCTGCTCCACTTCTGGCTCCGGCCCCCAACAGTAGCACACAGCGTTCAGACCAGCCTGCTATACTTCTGGCTCCGGCCCCCAACAGTAGAGCACAGCGTTCAGACCAGCCTGCTCCACTTCTGGCTCCGGCCCCCAACAGTAGAGCACAGCGTTCAGACCAGCCTGCTATACTTCTGGCTCCAGCCCCCAACAGTAGAGCACAGCGTTCAGACCAGCCTGCTATACTTCTGGCTCCGGCCCCCAACAGTAGAGCACAGCGTTCAGACCAGCCTGCTCCACTTCTGGCTCCGGCCCCCAACAGTAGAGCACAGCGTTCAGACCAGCCTGCTATACTTCTGGCTCCGGCCCCCAACAGTAGAGCACAGCGTTCAGACCAGCCTGCTCCACTTCTGACTCCGGCCCCCAACAGTAGAGCACAGCGTTCAGACCAGCCTGCTCCACTTCTGGCTCCGGCCCCCAACAGTAGCACACAGCGTTCAGACCAGCCTGCTATACTTCTGGCTCCAGCCCCCAACAGTAGCACAGCATTCAGACCAGCGTGCTCCACTTCTGGCACCGGTCCCCAACAGTAGCACACAGCGTTCAGACCAGCCTGCTTTATCTCTGGCTCTTGAGTTCAGAAGATATCCGCCCTCATCCTAAAGCTGGACCAACGATACTGGCCCCAAAAAGGAGAAAGAGAAAGACTGCAATATTAACTGACACACCAGTTAAGGATGACCTTGAGAGGGAGAAAGCCGTTGCGCAGGGAAAGAAGAGGATCTTCCCACAGAAAAAGTTGTCCAAAATATCTAACGCTCAGCTCTCCACTAGTGTGGGGAAGAGGAAAGAGAAGGCCAAACAGAAGTCTAAGCTTCTCGAATCCTCTGAGGAAGAGGAATGTTTTTGTCTTGTGTGCGTTGAGCCCTTTTCTAACAGCTGACCCAAAGAAACATGGCTAAAGTGCATTATGTGCAAGAATTGAACACACAAGGAGTGCACCCCTTACAGATTATCTAATTACATATGTAAAAACTGTGATTCCTGACTAAGATTATAAAAGATTACTGAATTCAGAAACAAACACAATATTCACAAACAAACCTACCCACTTAAATAAGTTACAAAAGTTTAGTTACATTTTATAGTTCATGTTTCAGAAAGTTTTCTTAACTGATGGATAATGTTTTGATTTATTAAAAGCCTTAATATTTCTATGCCTGCCTCTTTCTGTGGATTATCTGTATATAAACATCCACTTAAACACAATGGGATTTAAACACATAGTGCAGAAACTTTATAGATTAACACATTACTTATTGTGTTAAGAACATTTGCAATTATTTGGTATCCCTAAATGTATTTCTTGTTGCACACCTCGTTGGAATATACAGTGACAACCAAACCCACACTCTGTGACAACCAACCCCGTGATGGGGTTGGTTGTCACACTTTCTCAGAGTGTATTTCATTTTCATTACTTCATGTTAAAACATGTTATGCTGATAAAGTGATATTTATTCATACCCAGGACCTTAATTTACCGTAATTTACTGGTGCTGAGAAATACTGGCAACAGTAAAAAAGTGTGACAACCATCCCCGATCTCCCCTAGTGGCTATTTTTGTTGCCCCATCAACGTTTAAATGATAAAATCGAGACAAATAAATGGGTAATCAATAATTATTGTAAATGAAAAGGCGCACCGCTCACTCACCATAGTAGCCTAATCTATGGTCACCATAGTAGCCTAACCTATGGTCACCATAGTAGCCTAACCTATGTGTTGTGCCTTTTCATGTGCCTGATTTAAATGTTTTGATTGTACTTCTTTCCATTATACATATTTATTTACAGACACTGTAGTAAAACTACAGTCTAATCATGTTTAAGTTCAATTCATATTGAAGATAATTGCCACGTGATAGCCAGGGAAGACCAGTCTACGGAGCTCAGGTGAATTTTGCAGTACATTAACACTATCAGTGAATTATACAAAGTTACATCTTGAATTGATGGGTAGACCTACAGTAGCTACAGGTCATTTATCCATGTGTTTTATGTTTGGCTGTTGCCAGTTAATTTTGTTCATCAAGCCTACCAGCGTTTTCCCCCTTTACTCCTGTCTCTCTAAAGTGCCTGTTTTCTTGGTTTCCCGGTTTCGAGGTTTCCTTGCCTGCCCTGACCCTGAGCCTGCCCTTGCCTGCCCTACCTTTGCCCCACTACTCTGGATTACTTTAATCTGCCTGGCCTGACCCTGAGCCTGCCTGGCGTCTTGTACCTTTGCCCCACTACTCTGGATTACCGAAATCTGCCTGGCCTGACCCTGAGCCTGCCTGGCGTCTTGTACCTTTGCCCTACTACTCTGGATTACCGAACTCTGCTTGCCCCTGACCTGTCTTTTGCCTGCCCCTGTTGGTATAATAAACATTTGCTAGTCCAACGTTGTCTGCGCCTGTGTCTCATCTGTACACTGATAGTATTGTACTCTATACTTCGCCATTTACTGCTAAACAACCATCTCTAGTACATCAGAGACTGCTGCCTATAGACATAGATTAGAAATCACCGACCACTTAAGGAATGTGACACTAGTCACTTTAATAATGTTTCTGTATATTGCACTATTCATGTCATATGTCTAAACTGTACGCTATAATCTTGTTTACATACTGCATCACCAATCTCTTATGTATATACTGTATACTATAAAGCTTACTATGCCACTGGATCTTAGTCCAATGCGTATACAGTATGTATATATTCTCAATCCTTTCTTACTTAGATGTATGTGTGTTTGGGTACATGTTGTGAAACTGTTGGATATTATTGTTAGATAGTACTGCACTGTCGGAGCTAGAAGCACAAGCATTTCGCTACACCCGCAATAACATCTGCTAACCACGTGTATATAACATTTGATTTGATTTGATTTTATGTTTACTTTCCAAGCTTTACAATATACCAGCAATACAGTCGCAGCAGCTGCTTAGTTTATGCTACATTCCCAAGACACATACACACACACACATCCACAAACAAACAAACCCCTGTAGGCAGCTGCTATGTGCTCTGACTATCTCCCAGTATTTCCCAGTTTGGAATTCTCTGGAGTTTACAAGCTCGCTGTCCCATTCCACCAGAACAGCACTTCAAACCCCATTTCAGTCAAGTACTCAGTCTGAAATGGGAAATTCTACATGACTTCCCAAGGAGAAAATTACATTTATTGACACAAACCGTGCTTCAAAACATTGCTTGGAGCTCCTGATATTCATAGTGTGCTTGTTTGTGCTACCAGTGGGGGAGGAGGAGTGGGTGGCAGGCAAGCAGCAGCTCTGGAGGCTGGACTACTTCACATGGATTACAGACTAGCATGGTCCCTTCTCAGCAGAGCCTATCACCCCCTAGCACAGCATGGCTTAAGTTTCCCCCATCCTCTCTCTGGGACTAAGAGCTAGATTACATCTTAAGAGCCAGATGAGGCCTGTCACTGTTCTTATAAACCACTTATACACTGATGAGACTAAACGGTCACGTGGAGTTCATATCAAATCAAGGAATTTACAATTTTCTCTTTCCTGTTAGAATCATACCATTTACTGTAATATGCAGAATCAAATCTCTCTTTTTATCCAGAGGCCATCATTTTTCTTGAAAGGCTAATGTTCTGTACGGTACATGCTACTCTTATAGCTAACATCAAGCCATAGAAAAGATCTGACCTATTCTCAAGGATGGTGAAAATATACTCACCTTAGAACATCCGTGCTTTCAGGCTGGAAAAAATGTTTTGCTAGTGCTGCAGAAGGCTATATCTGTCCGCTAATACAAGACAATTAAAGGCCCAGTGCACTACTTTTGTGAAAAATCATATTTTCAGGGGGTGATTCAGCACCCCTACTTCCCATGATTATGAACAGGGGCTGAGTGAATATAGTATCTATTTCATAGGAGTGTCAGAACCGACACCTTTTCATTAAGCACACACAGAGACATTTAAGGCTTTTGCACAAGCTGGGATCAGATACAGGAAATCACATTCACATGACCACAACAACAGTGATATCATCAAATCAAATGTATTTATAAAGCCCTTTTTACATCAGCCGATGTCACAAAGTGCTATACAGAAACCCAGCCTAAAACCCCAAACAGCAAGCAATGCAGATGTAGAAGCACAGTGGCTAGGAAAAACTCCCTAAAAAGGCTAAACCTAGGAAGAAACCTAGAGAGGAACCAGGCTCTGAGGGGTGGCCAGTCCTCTTCTGGCTCAATTCATGGCCATTAAGGCCAGTTCTTTCTCCAAGATGTTCAAATGTTCATAGATGACCAGCAGGGTCAAATAATAATAAAAGTAGTTGTGGAGGTTGCAACAGGTGAATACATCAGGAGTGAATATCACTTGGCTTTTCAGTGCAATAGAGCGCAGGTGCGGTAGAGCGAGAGCGAGATGAAAACAGCAGGTCTGGGACAAGGTGGCACGTCCAATGAACAGGTCAGGGTTCCATAAGAAGAGTTGAAACCGGTGCAGCAGCACGACCAGGTGGACTGAGGACAGCTAGGAGTCATCAGGGCAGGTGGTCCTGAAGCATGGTCCTCCGGGTAGGCTCAGGTCCTCTGGGAGAGGAAGTAGAGTGGGAGAGAGAGAGAATTAGAGGGAGCACACTTAAATTCATACAAGACACCGGATAATAACATCAGATTTAACAAACTGACCCTAGCCCCCCGGCACATAGACTATTGCAGCATAGATACTGGAGGCTGAGACGGGGGGTCAGGAGACACTGTGGCCCCATCCGACAATACCCCCAGACAGGGCCAAACCAGGCAGGATATAACCTCACCCACTCTGCCAAGCACAGCCCCTACACCAATAGAGGAATATCAACAACCACCAACTTACTACCCTGAGACAAGGCTGAGTAGTCCACGAAAGATCCCCTCCACTGCACAAGCCCGAGGGGGCGACAAACCGGACAGGAAGTGACACACCCCTCCTAGGGATGGCATGGAAAGCACCAGTAAGCCAGTGACTCAGCCCCCGTAATAGGGTCAGAGGCAGAGAATCCCAATGGAGAGACGGGAACCGGCAAGGCAGAGACAGCAAGGGTGGTTCGTCGCTCCAGAGCCTTGCCATTCACCCTTGCACCCCTGGGCCAGACTACACTCAATCATAGGACATACTGAAGAGGTGAGTCTTCAGTAAAGACTTAAAGGTCGAGACGGAGTCTGCATCTCTCACATGGATAGGCAGACCATTCCATAAAAAATTAGCTCTATAGGAGAAAGCCCTGCCTCCACCTGTTTGCTTAGAAATTCTAGGGACAATAAGGAGGCCTGCGTCTTGTGACCGGAGCGTACGTGTATGTATGTACGGCAGGACCAAATCTGAGAGAAAAGTAGGAGCAAGCCCATGTAATGCTTTGTAGGTTAGCAGTAAAACCTTGAAATCAGCCCTAGCCTTAACAGGAAGCCAGTGCAGAGAGGCTAGCAGTAATATGATCAAATCTTTTGGTTCTAGTCAAGATTCTAGCAGCCGTGTTTAGCACTAATTGAAGTTTATTTAGTGCTTTATCCAGGTAGCCGGAGAGTAGAGCATTGCAGTAATCTAATCTAGAAGTGACAAAAGCATGGATTATCTTTTCCGCATCATTTTTTGAAAGAAAATGTCTTTGCATGTTTTTGCCCCAAAAAAATGTTGTAATGTTACGAAGATGGAAAAAAGCTATCCTTGAAATATTCTTGATATGTTCATTAAAAGAGAGATCAGGGTCCAGAGTAATGCCAAGGTCCTTCACAGTTTTTTGGGGGACGACTGTACAACCATCAAGATTAATTGTCAGATCCAAAAGCAGATCTCTTTGTTTCTTGGGACCTAGAACTAGCATCTCTGTTTTGTCAGAATTTAAAAGTAAAATAATTGCCTCCATCCACTTCCTTATGTCTGAAACACAGGCTTCCAGGGCAGGCAATTTTGGTGCTTCACCATGTTTCATCGAAATGTACAGCTGTGTGTCGTCCGCATAGCAATCGAAGTTAACATTATGTTTCCGAATGACATCACCAAGAGGTAAAATAGAAAGTGAAAACAATAGTGGCCCTAAAACGGAACCTTGAGGAACACAGAAACTTACAATCGATTTGTCAGAGGACAAACCATCCACGGAGACAAACTGATATCTCTCCGACAGATAAGATCTAAACCAGGCAAGAACTTATCTGTGTAGACCAATTTAAGGTTTCCAATCTCACCAAAAGAATATGATGGTGGATGGTGTCAAAATCAGCACTAAGGTCTAAGAGGACAAGGACAGATGCAGAGCCTTGGTCTGACGCCATTAAAAGGTTGTTTACCACTTTCACGAGTGCAGCCTCAGTGCTATGATAGGGTCTAAAACCAGACTGAAGTGTTTCATATACATTATTTGTCTTCAGGAAGGCAGTGAGTTGCTGCGCAACAGCTTTCTCTAAGATTTTTGAGAGAAATGGGAGATTCGATATAGGCCGATAGTTTTTTACATTTTCTGGGTCAAGGCTTGGCTTTTTCAAGAGCGGCTTTATTACTGCCACTTTTAGAGAGTTTGGTACACATCCGGTGGAGAAGGAGCCATTTATTATGTTCAGCATAGGAGGGCCAAGCACAGGAAGTAGCTCTTACAGTAGTTTAGTTGGAATAGGGTCCAGTATGCAGGTTGAAGGTTTATAGGCCATGACAATTTTCATGAATGTGTCAAGAGAGATAAAAAAACTTGAGTGTCTCCATTGATCCTAGGTCCTGGCAGTTCTGTGCAGACTGAGCTTTGGGGAAATACGCAGATTCAAAAAGGAGTCCGTAATTTGCTTTCTAATGATAATGATCTTTTCGTTGAAGAAGTTCATGAATTCATCACTGCTGAAGTGAAAGGCATCCTCTCTTGGGGAATGCTGCTTTTTAGTTAGCTTTGCAACAGTATCAAATATAAATGTTGGATTATTCTTATTCTCCTCAATTAGGATGGAAAAATAGGATGATCGAGCAGCAGTGAGGACCTATCGATATTGCACTGTACTTTCTTTCCAAGCTAGTATGAAGACTTCCAGTTTTCTGCAAGCTTGCTTCAAAGCTCTGGTATTTTCTGTGTACCAGGGAGCTAGTTTATTTTGGCAAATGTTTTTTGTTTTTAGGGGTGCGACTACATCTATGGTATTACGCAAGGTTAAATGTAGATCCTCAGTTTGATTGTTAACAGATTTTTGTACTCCGACGTCCTTGGATAGGTGGATGGAGTCTGGAAGGGCATCTAGTAATCTTTGGGTTGTCCGAGAATTTATAGCACAGCTTTTGATGATCCTTAGTTGGGGTCTAAGCAAATTATTTGTTGCGATTGCAAACAAAATAAAATGGTTGTCCGATAGTCCAGGATTATGAGGAAAAACATTTAGATCCACAATATTTATTCCACGGGACAGAACTAGATCCAGGGCAATGAGTAGGTCCGGAGACATGTTGGTCAAAACCCACTGAGTCGATGATGGCGCCTTTTGTAGTGGATCTGTGGACTTTTCCATGTGAATGTTAAAGTCACCAAAAATTTGAATATTATCTGCCATGACTACAATGTCAGAGAACTCAGTAAGGAACTCTGTATATGGCCCAGGAGGCCTGTAAATAGTAGCTATAAAAAGTGATTGAGTAGGCTGCATAGATTTCATGACTACAAGCTTCAAAAGATGAAAACGCTGTCCTTTTTTGGGGGGTAAATTCAAATTTGCTATTTAACACAGTAAATTCATCAGGCTTAAGCCATGTTTCAGTCAGGCCAATCACATTAATATTATGATCAGTGATTAGTTCATTGACTATAACTGCCTTGGAGGTGAGGGATCTAATATTAAGTAACCCTATTTTAAGAAGTGAGATATCACAACCTCTTTCAAAAATTACAGGAATGGAGGAGGTCTTTATTCCAGTGAGATTACTAAGGCGAACACCGCCATGTTTAGGTTTGCGCAACCTAGATCGAGGCACAGACAAGGTCTCAATGGGGGTAACTGAGCTGACTACACTGACTATGCTAGTGGCAGACTCCACTAAACTGGCAGGCTGGCTAACAGCTGCTATGTTCATAGATAAAATGAGAGCACCCCTCCAGCTAGGATGGAGTCCGTCACTCCTCAGCAGGCCAGGCTTGGTCCTGTTCGTGGGTGAGTCCCAGAAAGAGGGCCAATTGTGTACAAACATTAAGAACACATTCCTAATATCGAATGTTCTTCAGCTGATTAACCTCATCTTGTGTTGGGCAATGTCAGCTAGTTTAACAGGCTTTGGCGCTGTGGTGATGTTGGCAGTGATGTTGGGTTTTGGGAGCTGTGACATGCTACTTGTAGACCACAGTATTGTCCTTTCTGTGCTTTACAGCCAGGTGGACAATCCTCTCCCTGAAGTGGTGGGTTTTGGGCTCATACACTTTCTTCGCCACCCACTGCTTCGACCTCTTGCAGAAGATTTGTCCGAACAGCAAGTCTCCTGGAAAGACATGAAGACTGATCATGAGGGTGTATGTGTAAGACAGGAAGCCAGATCATGACGATGTGTAACCATATAAGAAACCATGTTCATCTTTAATCAAAAAAGGCTACAATAGACTGGTATGTGTTTTGTTCCACTCAGAGTCAATGATGGGCTGTTAGCAAAGAACTGACTGCAAGGGTGTGAAAAGTTTGAGGGGGCTTGACTTGTAGACAGTCTAGATGTGTATTGCTGTGTATGAGCACTTACAGTCGTGCTATTGAGTAGACAAGCACTGCCATCAATAGAGTCAATAGGCTGGAAGAGTATACTAACAGTCCCTCTCCCCCATGCCAAAGAACTGACTGCACGGGTGTGAAGAATTCGAGGAGCACTTGGCTTGTGTATTGGTGATTTTGTTTTCTCAAGAGGGGGAGGGGGGGGGGGTAGGTATGCTTTCATAAATAGCTTTGGCTGTCCTGGCTTGTTTGCATCCCACATTCTCATTATTATCCAGGATAACAAGATGTGTCTGCTCCTTCATGCCCAGGAGCCCAAAATGCTTCCTCTTTGAGGTGTACTTCAGGAGAGCACTGTCAAATGCCTCCAGATGGCATGTGTTTATAAAGACAAAACAGAGAGATTAAAGTATTTTGGATTTTCTGATTGGAAATCTAAAAACATTAGGCCTATACTGATGGTCAGGACATTGTGTCATGGTCACCTGCAGGTTGTGTCTAGTTCCTGGTTTGTCCCGGAGATGTCCCCAAGGAAGTTTTTAGGATGTTCTTGGGATGTTGTAAAAAATTGTCCCCTGGAGGTTTTGTATAGTTCCCGGTTTGTCCCAGGGACGCCCCCAAGGACATTTTTAGGACATTCTTGGGACATTGTGTCATGGTCTGCTGGAGGTTTTTGTCATGACATGGTGCCAGGTGTCCCAAACCATTATGAGGAAAGTAATAAAATAGTATCTGGGTTTCAAGGTAAGTGGTATGTTATTGTCTAAAAACATTAATAATAATAATAAATCACAATATGACCTGATCACTTAGTACAGACTTTTCAACATCACCCCACTTGGGATCTGTACTCACAACCTCTGGATTTCAGGGATACTGATCTCTTTGCTGCGCCACAAAGTCTGTAGAATTTCAGAAGTGCCCTACACATTCGTTACCTATAATACATCTCTGCACTTAGCAAAATACTGCCATTTTTAAGCTGTTTTATTGTCACATACACTGGATAAGTGCAGTGAAAAGTGTTAATCTAACTATACTCTCATCATTGGTTTCATTTACTTATTTCTGAAAATTTAGTTGTGGTTTTCAGTAGTTGTCTAATGTTTGTGGGACATATTATTCTGTTTTACTGTTACTTCTGAATCACTATGATAAATATAATAGTTTTTCTTGAGTGTATGTTTAACAGAGCTGAGCATTACAGCAAATTGTAGGAATACCGGCAAAATCATTAATATACACAGCAGGAAGATCAGAATGCTGTGAACCAAAAGGTTGTGAGTTCAAATCCCAGCTGAGGACATAATTATTGTATAAATTAACATTCACAATGCAATCATGTATGTTAAAAAACATTGTATGGTAAAAGCACTGTGTGTGAGGGTGTCCCTAACATTTCCAAAAGACAAAGAGCTGTGAATAGATCAGTGGTTCGCCTAGATGGGCTTGGCAACAGTAACGAGGGGTGTTGTGTAATAAAACTAGAGTATGTGTACCCTGGGTAGAAAAGGGATAACCTTTCTTTGCAACCATTAGGTGACGTGTCGTGGAAATTCTGCACAGGGACACTCGAAGTCAATCATAAATGAATCATGCTTTATTATCAGCGCGCAGAGGTTGCAACCAAGTACACACGACAATCAGGAGCTTCAATGGGGCAGTCCCGTTAGATCTCTTATATATAGACAAGTTATATTTGCATGATTTAGCTTATTCATCATTCATAATGATTTAATCATTAACGTTTGCTTCATTCATGTGACCGACCAATACTGGGTCATTCATGTGACAGACCAATACTGGGTCATGCATGTGACAGACCAATACCTCGCAAGGCTTCTTCTCTCTAAGCTGAGACCTTGAAACTGAGATATCTTTCGTTCTCAAAACAAGGGTCTGGGCGTTCTGCCAAATCGCAGATTCTGATAGTGAGGATTCGTTCAATAGGTCACTTGCATGAACACAGAAATTGGTTATTAGAAAAACATGAACATTTCCATCACAGACGTCCAGTGGACCATGACACAACATCCCAAGAACGTCCTAAAAACATCCTAGGGTACGTCCCCAGGACAAACCGGGAACTAGACAAAACCTCCAGGGGACCATGATACAATGTCCTGACCTGGTGAGCATTTCATGACTTTCCGGGGACTTCCTAATGACTCATTTTTGTTTGCAGGGTATATATATCTACCCATTCCCCTCATGTCAATAGGTCATGCATACTCAACTTCACACAGTACCCACTCCCAACAGACACCAGTCAGTCACCCACACCATCCCCTCCTTACTAATACCTCTCTCCAATTTAGACTTCAACTTTTGCAGAAGCAATCAACTAAGCATCCAGAATACAGAGAACTACAGTAGAAGGTGTAGCCTATTTATAAACACACCAACTATGACAACAAGACACAGACCTTGTTTATGCCTAGCTCCAGTATATTTATTGGCTCATCGTGGAGTCATGGCAAGATTTAGCAAAGGTGACTTACACTAGGTCCTGGTGCTGAGCTCAATGTTGATGGGATTGGATTCTGTAAATAGAACACATTGGCCAGTCACGTTAGCCTCTGCAATAGTTAGTTAGCTAGCTAACTAATGGTTAGTTACGGTCTGGTAGGCTGTAGCTAACTTAACACAGCTAACATTAGCTTGCAAAGTTACAAATCACAACACCAGATTGCAGCTGGTTAATTACATTGATTTGCTTTTGAATGCCTAGCCAGCGTATTATGAAAGCTAACTAGCTAGATTTGGGTTTACACAAACAAATGTAGTTTGCTAGCTAGTTAGCTAGGTTACCTCTGCTCAACTTTTTGTTTTGGCTGGTCGGATGCCTTCCTGTTTGAAGTGAAGGGGCAGTAATCACATTATAGGGAGTAATCACATTATAGGCAGCGCTCTTTATTTCCCCCACCCACTGTCGGCTCCGAGGAATATCTCCGGCAGGTAACCGATGAAATATTACCTTGCTTATAGTTAGCACATTCAGGTACTGAGCACCACACCATGACTAAACTTTAGAGTTGTTGCCGACACAAAAAATACAAATAATTACTTTGTCAAGCAGCTATGAAAAACACAGGGCAGGTGCAAAATGCCAGAACGAAAATACACAAAAGACACATACACGATACATGATACATAGTGCGGCACTAAAAAAGTATAAAAATACACAAAATCTGAAGTGCAAAAAGCTATAGAAACGCATTGCATAGTATGAGTGAATGACTGAATAGGTACACTATACATTGTTATAGTGTTAGGTGAAAAAATGATACAATTATTGCACATTGATATGAAAAATAAAAAAACATATTTGCATGGTTAACTATACAGGTCGATGGCAGAGAAAGATACTTAAATAGCTAAATGCGGGTATGATATAAGTGAGGGTAATAATAGTTTACTTAATACACAGTCTGGTTAAATGTACAGGTAAATGAATATTTGCATGGTTAAATTAACTGTATATGTAAATGACAGGAAAAGATACTTAAATAGCTAAATGTGCGTAAGATAAAATTTTGAGTAATAATACTAATTCCCTTAAAATACAGTAATTACAGATAAATGCACGTATTGCACAATCGATATACTAAATGCATTGAAAAAAAATACTACTGACAGGATACTAGTATACAGTCCTGAGTGAATGACTACATACGTAAGTTCAGTCCAAGAATTACTTACAATATTGCACGTGATATGATATAACAACTGTACATTAATATGTACGTACAGTCCTGAATGAATGAGTGCTGAATGAATAAGTCCTGAGTGAATGAGTGATTACAGACCAGAGAGTTACTCACGGATGGATGGATACATGAATGTTAAACTAGGTCCTATCACCCCAACAGTTCCAGGTCTATGTTGCCGACGGCATGGCACCCCGGTGAGGTATTAAATAGTCTAATAGCCGGAAGGACCTCCTGTAGCGCTCTCTGGCACACCGTGGTGGGATGAGTCTGTGACTGAAGGTGCTCCTCTGCGTCATAACCATGGCATGCAGAGGGTGGGTGACGTTGTCCATGATGGCCAGCAGTTTGGCCAGGATCCTTCTCTCCACCACCTCCTCTAGAGTGTCAAGGTTAATCCCCAGAACAGAGCTAGCCTTCCTGATCAGCTTATTTACCCGAGAAGCGTCACAGGCCTTAATGTTGGTGCCCCAGCACACCACTGCAAAGAAGATGGCACTGGCCACCACAGACTGGTAGAAAGTATGCAGTAGTTTACTGCACACGTTGAAGGACCTGAGCCTTCACAGAAAGTAGAGTTGGCTCTGGCCCTTTTTGTACAGAGCCCCGGTGTTACCAGCCCATTCCAGCCTGTTGTCTATATGGACTCCCAGGACCTTGTATGACCCAACCATTTCCACATCCATCCCCTGTATAGGGACTGCAGTCAGTTGGGCCATGGTTCTCCTGAAGTCCACCACCATCTCCTTTGTTTTGCTGATGTTGAGCTGAAGGTGGTTCTGCTCACACCACAACACAAAGTCATTGATTGCGCTCCTGTACTCCTCCTCCTGCCCACCCCTGATGCACCCTACAATAGCAGAGTCATCCGAGAACTTCTGTAGGTGGCATGTTTCAGAGTTATATCTGAAGTCTGAGGTGTAGAGGGTGAACAGGAAGGGGAACAGGACTGTTCCCTAGGGGGCCCCTGTGTTGCTCACTGCCCGTTCTGACACACAGCTCTGTAGCCGCACAAATTGTGGCCTACCGGTCAGGTAGTCCGTAACCCAGGAGACTAAGGGTGCTTCCACTTTCATCCTCCTCATCTTCTCACCCAGTAGCAGGGGCTGAATGGTGTTGAAAGCACTGGAGAAATAAAAAACCATAACCCTCACAGTGCAACCTGCATTGTCCAGGTGAGAGTAGGCCCTCTGCAGAAGGTAGACGCTGGTATGTGAACTGCAGGGGGTCCTGTGATGTACACACCAGGGGTCTGAGGTGAGCGAGGACTAATCTTTCCAGGGTCTTCATGATGTGGGATGTTAGCGCTACAGGTCTGAAGTCATTCAGGACAGTGGGCTGCGCCTTCTTGGGCACTGGGACCAGGCAGGATGTTTTCCACAGCACAGGGACCCTTTCCAGGCTCAAGCTAAGGTTGAAGTGGCGCTGGAGTATTCCATACTGTTGGTCAGCACAGACCCTAAGCACCCTTGGGCTGATGCCATCAGGGCCAGCCGCTTTCCATTGATATATCTGCTGGCCATCATGGACAACGTCACCCACCCTCTGCACGCTATGGTTATGATGCAGAGGAGCACTTTCAGTCACAGACTGATCCCACCACGGTGTGCCAGAGAGCGCTACAGGAGGCCCTCCCTGCCGGCGGCTATTAGACTATATAATGCCTCACCGGGGTGCCGTGCCGTCGGCAACATAGATCTGGAACTGTTGGGGTGCTAGGACCTAGTTTAACAATTATGCATCCATCCGTGAGTAACTCTGGTCCATCAGCACACATCCACTCAGGACCTATTTATTCATACAGGTCTGTATATACATACTCATGTACAGTTGTTATATCATATCACATGCAATATTGTAAGTAATTATTGGACTTAACTTACGTAGGCATTCACTCAGGAATGCATATTATTAGTATCCTGCCAGTTGCACCTTTTCTCATTGCTTTTAATATATCGAATGTGCAATACGTGCAGTTGTCTGTAATTATACCCTGCGCACTAAGGACTGTATTTTAAGGGAATTACTATTATTACCCCAAATTATATCATACACACATTTAGCTATTAAAGTATCTCTTCCTGTCATTTACCTGTACAGTTTATAGATAGATAGATAGGTACTTTATTGCTCCCCCGGGGGGGAAATTTCATTGTCAAGCAGCTACAACAAAACACAGGGCAGGTGCAAAATGCCACAACGAAAAGTACACAAAAGACAGATACACGGTACATGATACATAGAGCGGCAGTATGAAAAAGTATAGAAATACAAGATATCTGGAGTGCAAAAAAAAAGCTATAAAAGGACATTGCATAGTATGAGTGGTTGGCTGAATATGTACACTATACATTGGTGGATGTTGGATGGTTAACTATACTATACAGGTCGATGGCAGAGAAATACTTCAGTAGCTAAAAATGCGTATGATATGAGCGAGGGTAATAATAGTTTACTTAATAGACAGACTGGGTAAATTAACAGGTAAGTGAAAATTTTGCATGGTTAAATTAGTTAAATTAGCTGTACAGTTAGGTATACAGTTATATTTACAGATAAGTGAATACTTGCATGTTTACACAAACTGTACAGGTAAATGACAGGAAGAGATACTTTAATAGCTAAATGTGTGTATGATATCATTTGGGGTAATAATAGTAATTCCCTTAAAATACAGTCCTTAGTGCGCAGGGTTTAATTACAGACAACTGCACTTATTGCACATTCGATATACTAAAAGCAATGAGAAAAGGTGCAACTGGCAGGATACTAATATGCATTCCTGAGTGAATGCCTACGTCCAATAATTACTTACAATATTGCATGTGATATAATATAACAACTGTACATGAGTATGTATATACAGACCTGTATGAATAAATAGGTCCTGAGTGGATGAGTGCTGACGGACCAGAGTTACTCACGGATGGATGCATAATTGTTAAACTAGGTCCTAGCACCCCAACAGTTCCAGATCTATGTTGCCGACGGCACGGCACCCCGGTGAGGCATTATATAGTCTCATAGCCGCCGGCAGGAAGGACCTCCTGTAGCGCTCTCTGGCACACCGTGGTGGGATCAGTCTGTGACTGAAAGTGCTCCTCTGCGTCATAACCATAGTGTGCAGAGGGTGGGTGACGTTGTCCATGATGGCCAGCAGTTTGGCCAGGATCCGTCTCTCCGCCACCTCCTCTAGAGTGTCAAGGCTCATCCCCAGGACAGAGCTAGCCTTCCTGATCAGCTTATTTACCCGAGAAGCATCACCGGCTTTGATGTTTGCTCCCCAGCACACCACTGCAAAAAAGATGGCACTGGCCACCACAGACTGGTAGAAGGTATGCAGTAGTTTACTGCACACGTTGAAGGACCTGAGCCTCCTCAGAAAGTAGAGTCGGCTCTGGCCCTTTTTGTACAGGGCCCCGGTGTTACCAGCCCATTCCAGTCTGTTGTCCATATGGACACCCAGGAACTTGTATGACTCAACCATTTCCACATCCGTCCCCTTTATAGGGACTGCAGTCAGTTGTGCCTTGGTTCTCCTGAAGTCCACCACCATCTCCTTAGTTTTGCTGATGTTGAGCTGAAGGTGGTTCTGCTCACACCACAACACAAAGTCACTGATTGTGCTCCTGTACTCCTCCTCCTGCCCACCCCTGATGCACCCTACAATAGCAGAGTCATCCGAGAACTTCTGTAGGTGGCATGTCTCAGAGTTATATCTGAAGTCTGAGGTGTAGAGGGTGAACAGGAAGGGGGACAGGACCGTACCCTGGGGGGCCCCTGTGTTGCTAACAGCCCGTTCTGACACACAGCTCTGTAGTCGCACAAATTGTGGCCTACCGGTCAGGTAGTCCGTGACCCAGGAGACTAAGGGTGCTTCCACTTTCATCCTCCTCATCTTCTCACCCAGTAGCAGGGGCTGAATGGTATTGAAGGCACTGGAGAAGTCAAAAAACATGACCCTCACAGTGCAACCTGCGTTGTCCAGGTGAGAGTAGGCCCTCTGCAGAAGGTAGATGATTGCATCATCCACCCCGATTTTGCGCTGGTATGCAAACTGCAGGGGGTCCATTGATGAACACACCAGGGGTCTGAGGTGAGCGAGGACTAACCTTTCCAGGGTCTTCATGATGTGGGATGTTAGCGCTACAGGTCTGAAGTCATTCAGGACAGTGGGGTGTGCCTTCTTGGGCACTGGGACGAGGCAGGATGTTTTCCACAGCACAGGGACCCTTTCTAGGCTCAGGCTAAGGTTGAAAAGACGCTGGAGTATTCCACACAGTTGGTCAGCACAGACCCTCAGCACCCTTGGGCTGATGCCATCAGGGCCCGCCGCTTTCCACTGGTGTAGTCTCTCCAGCTCTCTCTTCACTTGGTTGGTGGTGAAAGCCAGCCCAGGTGGGGAGGTGGGGGGAAGGGGGGTGTTGAGGATCAGTCCAGGGGGGGCAGGGGCAGAGGTGGGGTCACTGATTGTCTCAGCAGAGGTGCTGTGAGCAAAGTGGGGGTGGGATAGCCGTGAGGGTGTGTGGTCTGGGGAGCTGGAGGGGAGGTGGACAGGGCCAGTATCGAACCTGTTAAAAAATTGGTTCAGCTCATTGGCTCTGTCCTGGGTCCCCTCCGTCTGCCCACTGTTTGACTTTTTGAAGCCAGTGATATTTCTCATACCCTTCCACACCTCTCTCACCTGGCTCTGCCTCAGCTTGTCCTCCATCTTCTCCTTATACACTCTCTTCCCCTCAGCAATCCGCAACTTCAGCTCCCTCTGGACGCATTTCAATTTGTCCTTGTCCTTCTCCTTGAAGGCCCTCTTCTTCTCATTCAGCAGGGCCTTCAGGTCGCTGGTGACCCAGGGTTTATTGTTTGGGAAACAGCGTACCTTCCTGGTGGGTACAGTGTTGTCTACACAAAAATTAATATAGTCTGTTATGCAGTCAGTGAGTCCATCGATGTCCTCCCCATGAGCCTCACAGAGCACATCCCAGTCTGTTGTTTCAAAGCAGTCCTGTAGGGCCTCATTCGCCTCTGGGGACCATCTCCTAATAGTCCTGGTGGTTGCAGGCTGCTGTTGGACCATAGGCCTGTAGAGTGGGGTGAGGTGGACAAGGTTGTGATCCGATCTACCGAGGGGAGGGAGTGCAGTGGAGTTGTATGCATCCTTCACATTAGCATATAACAAGTCCAGAGTTTTATTATTCCTGGTTGGGCACTTCACGAACTGTTTGAACGTAGGCAGCGTTGAAGAGAGAGATGCATGGTTAAAATCCCCCGAAATGGCAAGGAAAGCACTGGGATGCGCTGTCTGTAACCTCGCGATAACAGAGTGGATGACGTCACACGCTGCGTTTGCGTCAGCAGAGGGCGGGATGTAAACAATAACAGCAATGGCCGCCGTGAATTCCCTCGGCAAATAGTAGGGTCTCAGGCTAACGGCTAGCAGTTCAATGTCCGGGCTACAAAACTGTTCCTTAAGAGTAATATGGTTCGGATGACACCATCTGTTGTTAACTAATAAAGCCAGCCCACCACCCTTACTCTTACCGGAAGAGACGCGATCCCTGTCCGCTGTGATGGTCTGGAAACCGTCGATAGTGTCGTTCTGTATGGGGATGTTATCGTTCAGCCAAGTCTCAGTAAAACACATTAGGCTCGCTTCACGATAAATCCTTTGTCCACGAACAAGTCCCGCCAACTCATCCATCTTGTTATGTAGACACCTAACATTGCCCATAATAATAGACGGTATAACCGGCTTGTACTTGAACCTCCTCCGCTTTGCCTTACATTTCAATCCCGCCCTGCATCCACGGCGTCGTCTTTTCAATTCGTCCGGAATATCAAACTTTTCCCTGGGGAGCAGCAGCGCTGTGTGGGCTAAATCCAGGAGCTGGGCTCGGTTGTAAACAATAACAGTTGACGACTCCTGTCGACGTTCAGCTGCGATAAAATCCATAAAATCCATAATCCTGAACTGTTATAGTTCGACTGTAGCAAAATAAAAAATAAAACTAAGAAAAAAGACGAAAATAGACAAAAGAAACGAACTAAAACAACAATTAATGCACGAACAACGGGAGCTGCTTAACAGGCGACCACTCAGGGCGGCGCCAAACTGTATACAGGGTCTGAATACTTAAGTAAACTATTATTCCCTCGCTCATATCATACGCATTTTTAGCTACTGAAGTATTTCTCTGCCATCAACCTGTATAGTATAGTTAACCATCCAACATCCACCAATGTATAGTGTACATATTCTATCTATCTATCTATCTATCTATCTATCTATCTATCTATCTATCTATCTATCTATCTATCTATCTATCTATCTATCTATCTATCTATCTATCTATCTATCTATCTATCTATCTATCTATCTATCTATCTATCTATCTATCTATCTATCTATCTATCTATCTATCTATCTATCTATCTATCTATCGTCTCTCCAGCTCTCTCTTCACTTGGTTGGTGGTGAAAGCCAGTCCAGGTGGGGAGGTGGAGGGACAGGCGGTGTTGAAGATCAGTCCAGAGGTGGGGGGAAGGGAGGTGTTGCAGAACAGTCCAGAGGGAGCGGGGAGGGGGTCACTGATTGTCTCAACGGAGGTGTCACAGCCGTGAGGGTGTGTGGCCTGGAGAGCTGGAGGGGAGGTGGACAGAGCTAATATCGTACCTGTTAAAAAATTGGTTCAGCTCATTGGCTCTGTCCTGGGTCCCCTCCGTCTGCCCACTGTTTGACTTTTTGAAGCCAGTGATATTTCTCATACCCTTCCACACCTCTCTCAACTGGCTCTGCCTCAGCTTGTCCTCCATCTTCTCCTTATACACTCTCTTCCCCTCAGCAATCCGCAATCAATTTGTCCTTGTCCCCCTCCTTGAAGGCCCTCTTCTTCTCATTCAGCAGGGCCTTCAGACCCAGGGTTTATTATTTGGAAAACACCGTACCTTCCTGGTGGGTACGGTGTTGTCTACACAAAATGTATATAAGTCCATCAATGTCCTCCCCATGAGCCTCACAGAGCACATCCCAGTCTGTTGTCTCAAAGCAGTCCTGTAGGGCCTCATTCGCCTCCGGGGACCATCTCCTATTGTTCTTAGTGGTTGCTGGCTGCTGTTGGACCTTAGGCCTGTAGAGTGGGGTGAGGTGGACAAGGTTGTGGTCCGATCTACCGAGGGGAGGGAGTGCAGTGGAGTTGTATGCGTCCTTCACGTTAGCATATAGCAAGTCCAAAGTTTTATTATTCCTGGTTGGGCACTTCACGAACTGTTTGAACGTGGGAAGCGTTGAAGAGAGAGCTTTGAAGAGAGAGAGGCATGGTTAATCTCAATGAATTCTGGATATTGTTGGGTTGCTTACAACCATGAAATGTAGATGGTCCGTTTCTACCTGTGTGATGCAGAAACGCTTGTATTTTGTGTATTGAGGGTAGAGTTCTTCAGAGAAAAGGCACTGGCAGCCATGCAGGTGACAGAGTGTTCAGAGCAGACACACCTTGCGAGCAAATAGTTCCTCTTATCTCACCCTGACATGGTCACATAGCTCACGGGAGAAATCTCTCAGCTCCTGATGAGATTAATAAGAGAGGTCCTCGATAGACTGACATATATTTAGTGTCTGATATATATCCTTGTTTACATGTGTAGTTAACTCTGTCACCGATGTACAGTACCAGTCAAAAGTTTGGACACACCTGCTCTTTCAAGGGTTTTTCTTTATTTTTACTATTTTCTACATTGTAGAATAATAGTGAAGACAACAAAACTATGAAATAACACATGGAATCATGTAGTAACCAAAAAAGTGTTAAACAAATCAAAATATATATTTATATTTGAGATTCATCAAAGTAGCCACCCTTTGCCTTGATGACAGCTTTGCACGCGCTTGGCATTCTCTCAACCAGCTTCATGAGGTAGTCACCTGGAATGCATTTCATTTAACAGGTTTGCCTTGTTAAAAGTTAATTTGTGGAATTTATTTCCTTCTTAATGCGTTTGAGCCAATCATTTGTGTTGTGACAAGGTAGGGGTGGTAAACAGAAGATAGCCTTATTTGGTAAAAGACCAAGTCCATATTATGGCATGAACAGCTCAAATAAGCAAAGAGAAACGACAGTCCATCATTACTTTAAGACATGAAGGTCAGTCAATCCGGAAAATTTGTAGTCTCAAAAAACATCAAGCCCTATGATGAAACTAGCTCTCATGAGGACCGCCACAGGAAAGGAAGACCCAGAGTTACCGGCCTCAGAAATTGCAGCCCAAATAAATGCTTCACAGAGTTCAAGTAACAGACACATCTCAACATCAACTGCTCAGAGGAGACTGTGTGAATCAGGCCTTCATGGTCGAATTGCTGCAAAGAAACCACTACTAAAGGACACCAATAAGAAGAAGAGACTTGCTTGGGCCAATAAACACGAGCAATGGACATTAGACCGTTGAAAATCTGTCCTTTGGTCTGATAAGTCCAAATTTGAGATTTATGGTTCCAACCACTGTGTCTTTGTGAGACGCAGAATAGGTGAACGGATGATATCTGCATGTGTGGTTCCCACCTTGAAGCATGGAGGAGAAGGTGTGATGGTGTGGGGGTGCTTTGCTGGTGACATTGTCAGTGATTTATTTCGAATTCAAGGCACACTTAACCAGCATGGCTACCACAGCATTATGCAGCGATATGCCATCCCATCTGGTTTGTGCTTAGTGGGACTATCATTTGTTTTTCAACAGGACAATGACCATTGGTGTAAAGTACTTAAGTAAAAATACTTTCAAATACTACTTAAGTCGTTTGGATATTTTTTTGTATTTGTACTTCACATTAATATGTGTTTTTGACAACTTTTACTTTTACTTCACTACATTCCTAAAGAAAATAATGTACTTTTTACTCCATACAGTTTCAAAAAGTACTTGTTCCATTTTGAATGCTTAGCAGGGCATCCCTACTACCTGATCTGGCAGATTCACTAAACACAAATGCTTTGTTTGTAAATTATGTCTGAGTGTTGGAGTGCCACTAGCTATCCGTGAATTAAAAAAAATAAAATAAGATGATGCCGTCTGGTTTGCTTAGTATAAGGGATTTGAAATGATTTATACTTTACTTTTGATACTTAAGTATATTTAAAACCAAATACTATTTTTACTTTTCCTCAAGTATGACAATTTGATACTTTTTCCACCACTGACAATGACCCAACACACCGCCAGGCTGTGTAAGGGCTATATGACCACGAAGGAGAGTGATGGAGTGCTGCATCAGATGACCTGGTCTCCACAATCACCCAACCTCAACCCAATTGAGATGGTTTGGGATGAGTTTGACTGCAGAGTGAAGGAAAAGAAGCCAACAAGGGCTCAGCATATGTGGGAACTCCTTTAAGAGCTGGTTGAGAAAATGCCAAGTTTGTGCAAAGCTGTCATCAAAGCAAAGGGTGGCTACTTTGAAGAATCTAAAATCAAAAATATATTTTGATTTGTTTAACACTTTTGTTGTTACTACATGATTCCATATGTGTTATTTCATAGTTTTGATGTCTTCACTATTATTCTACAATGTAGAAAATAGTACAAATTAAGAAAAACCCTTTAATAAGTAGGTGTGTACAGTACACACACAGACATGCATGCACATACACATACACACACACACACACACACACCCAAACACAAACACAACCCGTCACACAACTGTCACACACACCATCAATCGCTTATCACCTAATAGACAGACCACAGCATGCAGGGTCGTTGTTCTGGCCGATAAACGGATAGTATGTGGGCAGATGGAGTTTTCTGTTCGTTTAAGTTTGTAGCCGCCAGCGACCAGCCCACTAAGCTTACTATATCCACCCTGCCGGCTTTAGACCAGCATACTAATGTCCTGCTCAGCCAGCATGTTCCCCACAGAGAGGACACTGGTGACATAAGGAGTCTACACACACACACACACACACACACACACACACACCGCCCTCAGTGCAGACATAAGTAGAAACCATGGTGTCTCAGATTGTTGGCAGACTGAGAGTCAATGTAATCTCTATTATAAATAACGTTCACTCCCTTAGACAGCCAGGTGGGCATCCACGGTCACCTATCAGAGTGCTACAAGTTTCAGATCCTAATGGATCAGCTGAGACTACCCAGTGCCTACAAGCTGGACAAATCCTAAATGCATGCCACCAACCCATATACTGTTGCTCTCATAGTTTTAAGAGCAAAGTATGGCCAGCCTCGCCAGATAGTACAAAGTGAGATCAACAGCTTCCTGAAAGCACCACCTATCAGACCAAGGGATGCCTTCTAGGAGTTCTCCCTCTCTGTTCCCACTGATATGAAGGCTGCAGTCAGTGGAAGGTGAAAATGACAATTAACTTAAATGTGTCTCTCATGTAGACAGACTCCTTGGCAAGCTGCCAGCTGCTTATCGTGATGGTTTTGTGTAGTACTGCATCACACTTAGAATCATAAAAGATGATACAGGGTAGACATACAGTATACCCTCCAAGACTTGTCGTCATGGTTACATGTGAAGGCACACGCTAAGAGCATCGCACATCAGGCCTGTTGCTCGACTGATTCCTCTACCAGAGATGAAGGATGAAGGGGACAGTGTATGATCTGAGCCTTTATGGGTTTGTACTCAATACCGAGATGGCTGTACAAAAGGCTCTTTGTTAACTGCTCAACACAGTATAGCGGCATGTGCGCACTCCCTCAATTTGTTTGGGGAAAATATCCTTTCTATTTTCTTTCAACTGTGTTGAATTGTAGGCTATTGTTCATACTATAAAATAATATAAAATATTAATCCCACATGAACTATAAGTAAATCTTGCCTGCTAAATTAACTAGTGTAGCCCATAGCCATATGGCATAGTCAGATCAGGGCATAACATAAGGACAACTCAGAATGTGCTATTCTGTTCTTCTGAAATAGGCTACATTTTCTTCATATAATAATGTTTCTTTAGACATGTCTAAAATAAATAATGGATTTATTGTGATAGTGTATGGATTTATTAGACTTTTTAAAATGCATTTGTTCCAAAGGTCTGCATCAGTGGGTTGTAGGCTATGTGTGGAAGCAAGTGTTTGTTTATTAACGGTAAATTACAGTGAGACCAGCAGTTATTTGAATGACAATCACCGGCTAACAAATGGCATGACCGCAACAGCCCTAGATGTCCCCAGTTTATAATCACCCCAATAATTGCCTTAAACCTTAACCTAAACTATAGCCTACCAAAACGAATTTCACACATTACTTTGTTTATTTCATCTGTTGTTAAGTGTGATGGAAGAGAATGGATGAGTTGATGAGGGAGGGGAAGCGAATTATGCATAATTATGAAATCACCAATTGTGAAATGAAGAACAGGGCAGGCCATTCTATTATATTGATCTATTATAATATCAAAAGGGTATGTACCCTATATCAATCTACCGAATCCAAGCATCCTTATCAATCTACTCTGGCCTACTTGGAGTACACAGTGAGAGCGTGTGTAATTTACAATGGCAATAAGATGAGTGGATGCACATGCTGCGTTAGCGTTGCTACGAAATATTAAAGACTCTGAGGGTGGTGAAGAAATTAATCATTACATCTCTGATGATTATTCTGATTCTGAAAACGGGAGAGAAGGGCATTGGTCAGTGAGGTGACCAAGAAACCGATGGTCACTTTGACAGAGCTCCAGAGTTCCTCTGTGGGGATGGGGGAACTTTCCAGAAGGACAATCATCTCTGCAGGTCTTTATGGTAGAGCGGCCAGACGGAAGGCACTCCTCAGTAAAAGGCACTACAGCCCGCTTTCAGTTTGCCAAAAGGCACCTAAAGACTATCAGACCTTGAGAAACAAGATTCTCTGGTCTGATGAAACCAATATTGAACTCTTTGGCTTGAATACCAAGCGTCACGTCTGGAGGAAACTTAGGACCATCCCTACAGTGAAGCAAGTTGGTGGCAGCATCATGCTGTGGGGATATTTTTCAGTGGCAAGGACTGGGAGACTAATCAGGATACAGGGAAAGATGAACGGAGCAAAGTACAGAGAGATCCTTGATGACCTGCTCAAGAGCGCTCAGGACCTCAGACTGGGTCGAAGGTTCACCTTCCAACAGGACAACGACGCTAAGCACACAGCCAAGATAACGCAGGAGTGACTTCAGGACAAGTCTCTGAATGTCCTTTAGTGGCCCAGCCAGAGCTCAGACTTGAACTCGATCGAACATCTCTGGAGAGACCTGAAAATAGCTGTGCTGTGACACTCCCCATCCAACCTGAGAGGATCTGCAGAGAAGAATGGGAGAAACTCCCCAAATACAGGTGTGCCAAGCTTGTAGTGTCATACCCAAGAAGACTCAAGGCTGTAATCACTGCCAAAGGTGCTTCAACAAAGTACTGAGTAAAGGGTCTGAATATTTAAGTTTTTCCAAACATTTCTAAAAACCTGTTTTTGCTTTGTCATTAAGGGATCTTGTGGGTAGATTGATGAGGGGGGAAAAAACAATTTAAACCATTTTAAAATTAGGCTGTAATGTAACAAAATGGGGGTCTGAATACTTTCCAAATGCACTGTAACACTTTAAAGACATTAGTTTTTTATAAAACCTCAAATGTTGATATGAATACCTGTCATTACAAAGTCCTTTGTGAAATATTAGGTTTCTACATTGTATAAATGCACTATTTTCCTATTGAGATGCATTACTGTACATTGAAAATTGTACACTCTCTTTAAAAACATCAGGTTTGTGATGAAGACCAGATCATTCATTCATTGCTATGATCATTGATGTCCTGAAGAAGATTTATCCCTTTTCATTTCTTTCTGTGTCCCGAAATGTTTGAATATATTGGTAAAGTTACCAGGTTGTTAGCTAGCTAGCCAATGAGGGAACATGACTGAACAAAGTGTAAACAAATGGCTAAAGACACGCAAGTAATTTTAGAACAGCCCATGACATGGTTTATGTGATGTGGTGAGGTTGGACCCAGGTGCAGAGAAGAGACCAGACAAGGAATCAGTGGTTAAAGATAAACATAATACTTTACTGAGAAACGGTAACTGAAGGATCACAGTAACACAGGGAAAAATCTCACTCAGGAGACAAACGCACACGGCAAACAATTCAAGCATCTGCAAAGAAAATCAGAAAACACAACTCTCTTAACAGGGAAATCATAATGAGTACATAGGACACACCTCATGTCGTGTCGTGTCGTTAATGTCTCTATGGTCTCTGCCGCCCTTTGGTGACAGGTGGAACCATCACAGTACCCCCCCTTCTAGAAGTGTCTCCAGCCGCGGAGACAGGTCGACCACCGCGTAGTTGGTTGATCCAGGATGTCCTGGGCAGGCACCCACGCCTGCTCCTCGGGGCAGTAGCCCTCCCAGTCTACCAGGTACTGCAGGGTGCCTCGGACCCGACGAGCCTTCAACAGATGACGGACAGTGTAGGCCGGGCGACCATCAACAAGTCGAGAGGGCGGAGGGGCAGGTGTGGGGGGAGAGAAGGGACTGGTCCTTACAAGCTTGAGACGGGAGACATGGAAGGATGGACAGACCCTCATAGACCTGGGAAGCTGGAGAAGATAGGTGACCAGGTTGATGCGACTCAGGATCTAAAATGGTCTTATGTAGCGTGGAGCGAGCTTCCGCAAATCCCCTTTTAAGGGAAGATCATGGATCGACAGCCACACCCGTTGACCTGGTCGGAGGAGGCAAAGATTCCTTCAGTACCGGTTTGCCTGGTGTTGGTGTATGGCAGAGGAGCAGAGCAAGGAGGATTGCACTCTGATTCAGGTGCAGCGACATTGTCGAATGAACACCTCGGCTGATGGCACCCCCGCTTCGGCCTGCATAGGAAACAGGGGTGGGGTGAACCCGAACTGACACTCGAACGGCGACAGACCAGTGGACAAGTTCGGCAGTGTGTTGTGAGCATACTCCGCCCAGACGAGGAACTTGCTCCAGTTGCTGGCCTGGGTGGAGACGAAACAGCGGAGGAATTTCTCCAGCTCCTGGTTGGCCCACTCCATTTGCCCATTCGACTGTGGGTGGAACCGACGCTCCCAACAGGGAGCAGAAGGCTTTCCAATACTGTGTGACGAAATGGGGTCCACGACAATGTCCTGGGGAAGTCCGTGCAGTCGCAAGACATGGGTAATCATGAGATTAGCGGTCTCCTTCTCCAACTTGGGTAAGGCGATGAAATGGGCTGCCTTGGAAAACTGATCGACAACCACCTGGGTTCCGGTTCTTGGGTCTGGGCTTGTCGTACTGTGGTCTCAATACTCCATATCACGGGAGCCACAATGCCGTAGCTGGGGATGATGGGCTCGGAGTCCCTCTCCTCGTTAGAGACATCGTGTTGACGGGACAGGGCGTCTGCTTTTTGATTCTTGGATCCCGGGCGATAGGCTAGAGTGAAGTTGAATCAGTTAAAAAACAGAGCCCCCCTAGCCTGGCGAGTGTTCAACCTCTTGACTTCTTTAATGGAACCAAGGTCTTATGGTCCGCCCACTTGACTGCCAAGAGCTCCCGGTTACCTACATCGTAGTTGCGTTCTGCTGGCGAGAACCGCTTGGAAAGGAAGGCACATGGGTGCAGTCTTTTGTCCCCCTCGTTCTGCTGTGAAAGGACCCCCCCTGCTCCAGTGTCCGAGGCATCCACCTCTACCACGAAGGGATGAGTAGGATCAGGATGAACGAGGATGGGTGCGGAGGTGAAACATCCCTTGAACTCCACGAATGCCCTGTCAGCCTTGGGGGTCCAGCCAAAACTGGTCTGGGACTTGCGGGTTAAGGCCGTGAGAGGCGCTGCCACCCCACCAAAGTTATTGACCAATGCTTGGAAGAATGCTGGTGAGTTTGATAATCCAAATGGCATGACTAGATACTCATAGTGGCCACTAGGGGTGTTAAAGGTAATTTTCCATTCATCTCCCTCCCTGATTCTCACTAGATTGTAAGCGTCCTGTTTGGTAAAGAATTGGGCCCCTGGGCCAGCTCCAAGGCGCAGACACCAGGGGTAGTGGGTAAGCATTCTTAATCGTAATCCTGTTCAGCCCTCGGTAATCGGTGCAGGGGCGCAGGCATCCATCCTTCTTTCCCACGAAAAAGAAGCCTGCACCAGCTGGGGATGTTGAGGAGCGAATGAAACCTGCCTCCAGCGACTCCCGGATGTAATTGTCCATGACAGCTGCTTCAGGGGTCAAGAGGGAGTAAAGATGGCCCCTGGGAGGAGTGGAACTGGGTAGGAGGTCTATGATGCAGTCGTATGGATGATGAGGAGGAAGGGTGGCGGCTTGTCTCTTGCTGAAGGCCTCCTGGATGGTCGAAGTATTCGGGAGGGAAAGCGGAGAAGTCTTGGTCTTCAATGGATGCAGGAGGACGAGGCTAGGCTCTGGGTGGGGGTCTTAGACATTTAGTCTGGCAGTTCTAGTAGGTGTCCCGTGGACCAGGAGAATAGTGGGTTGTGTAGCGCTAGCCAAGGGTACCTTAGGATAAGGGGATTCTCAGGATCAGTGATCAAAAGAAAACTAAGAGTCTCTGAGTGGTTCACCCCAACCTGCAGTAGAATGGGCTTGGTCTGATGTTCCACCTGGCCGAATTCAATTCTCTGGTGAAGTCTTGATCAATGAAATTATCCGCGGCCCTGGAGTCCATAAAGGCTTGAATCTGGTGCTGACGGTTGTCCCAGTTGAGGGTAGTGACAGACGGTCAGTGGGTAGCTGGGGTGAATCTGCACAGCTCGTCAGGTTCTCCCCTTGTCCTGGCGAGCCCTGGCATTGGCCGTCAGCTCTGGGCATGTAGAATGGAGATGGCCGAAACCTCCGCAGTAGAGGCTGCAGCCGTTGCGCATGAGCCTGTCACATTCCTGTGGGCTCAGACGTGTGCGTCCCAGCTGCATGGGCTCCTTAATGCTGGTCTCGGGGGGCTTGGGGTGCTCAGGAAACCGGGATAATGTCAAAAAGGCGCTGCTCACGCGTTCTCGACGGCAGCTGTCAAACCTGATTGCTAGCGTTATCAGGGACCCGAGGTCCTCTCCGAGTTCCAGAGAGGCCAGTTCATGCTAGATGGAGTTAGACAGACCCTGGGGGAAAGCGGTGACCAGTGCCTCCGTATTCCACCCACTCTCGGCGGCGAGGGTGCGGGACTCAATGGCGAAGTCACCCACTGGTCTGGCCCTTTGGCTGATGTTGAACAGTCGACTGGCCGTTTCTCGTCCACCGACTGGCAGTGAAGGCTAATATGGAGCTGCAGGATGGGGGCTGTTCCCACACCACCGTTGCCCACTCCAGGGCCTTGCCCGAGAGTAGAGAGATGATGTAGGCAACAACAGAGAGCACTGGATGAGGAACCCCTTGCATCCTCCCAGGTGGCCGTCATTCCGCTCGGGGGCTGGGATCTTGGGTTCCCGGTGCAGGTTCCCTGGAGGAATTACGGCGACGCTTGTAGCACTGGGTGATGAGACTTGGGCATTGGCTCCTCCTGGGTTGGGGTTGGACTGTGGTTGGAGGGAGTCGGTAAGTGCCTGGAGGGTAAATAGGAGACACCTGAGTCTCGTTAATGTCTCTCTGCCACCCTCTGGTGACAGGTGGAACCATGACATTTTATGAATGCAAAATGTGGTCCTGGCGATCTGCTATAGGACGATACAAATGTATGCAATCACTTTTTTTCTCTAGGGCACTCGGAAACAACGGTACAGCGAAGTTTATTATTATCTGGGAGATTTCTTTCCAAGTCACACAATAAAACATGAAGTCACGTATGCGATCAAATTGGTTGCACTCTAGAGCCCTGCACACACCTCAGGTACCTGTCCCACTTTTGGTTAATATACTGTAGCTGCAGCAAGGGAAGGGAGAGGGGGAGGAGGAAGAGGAGTAAGAGGATGTGGAGGAGAGGGGGAGAGGGGGAGAGGGGGAAAGGGGTGATGTAGCGGATAGGGGAAAGAAGTGAGAACACATTATCTGCTGTGATGTTTGCTACAAAGGCTCTCTGTGTTCCTCTCCCAGTTCACATGGAGACTAAACAGACGTGGTGAGGGATACGGCTGTGGCAGGAAGCAACAGATCAATCGTTTAAAATGAGGGCACCTGTCTCTTTAAGTCATTTTACTGAATTCTAAATCATACAATCGATACATAGATTCACCAAGGTTATTTGGTACAACAACAATTCAAAAGCACTGAGTATGGAACAAAAATAGTTTGACAGACTTATGTCCATTGTGCTGAGGATAATAAGGCAGACATAACATCAGCCATGAGAGAGAACAACAACAACAGCCAGAGGAAACATCTGTGGACAGAGGGTCAGCCGCACATAATGTAGTTTCCGCACACAGATTGTTAGAAAGACTGACTCATGTATTTTTCCTCTAAATGTGAACATCTCTGATATGGAATGAAACTCATGGAAACAGACTCAATGCCTGATGTTTTTTCACATGGTTCAACAACCAAGTCATAACATCCACCATTTTGGGTCATGCCAGGATCAATTGTCTTGGTCTATCTGTTCAGAGATATTAATATTTTATATAAATATTTTGTCTTGCCTATTCACCCTCTGAATGGCACACATACACAATCCATGTCTCAAGGCTTCAAAATCCTTATCTAATCTGTCTTCTCTTCTTCATCTACACTGATTTGAAGTGGATTTAACAAGTGACATCAATAAAGGATTCACCTGGTCAGTCATGGATGGATGGATGGATTAGATTGATTGATTGATTGATTGATTGATTGATAAGATAACTATACTATACAGGTTGATGGCAGAGAAATACTTAAATAGCTAAAAGTGCTTATGATATAAGTGAGGGTAATACTAGTTTACTTAATATACAGTCTGGTTAAATGAACAGGTAAGTGAATATTTTGCATGGTTACATTAACTGTACAGGTACAGTAAATGACAGGAAAAGATACTTATATAGCGTGTGTATTATATAATTTAGGGTAATAATAGCACGTCACTGGGCTCGGTCACGGTCCAAGGACACAACGGCGGTTGCCAGCCCAGGACTGCCTGGAATGGTGTCATCCCTGTGGAGGACTGGTGCAGAGAGTTCTGGGCGTATTCTGCCCAGTGGAGAAAGTGCGACCACTCACCTGGCCGATCATGGCAATAATTACGCAGGAACTGACTCAGCTCCTGGTTGGTGCGTTCCGCCTGCCCGTTAGCCTGAGGATGGTACCTGGATGTGAGGCTGACCGCGGCCCCTAGGCGGGATAGTCCATAAAACTGGAAGACCTGCTAAAAGAGCACCTCAGCGACCTGGAAGGCAGAGGGAAGACCAGCGAGAGGGACAAAACAAACCATCTTGGAGAATCTATCAACTACTACCAAGATGGCCGTATGCCTCAGACCAGGGCAAGTCAGTCACTAAGTCAATAGCCAGGTGGGACCAAGGCCACTGAGGTACCGGTAAGGGATGGAGCTTACCCTCTGGAGCCTGCCTCGACGCCTCGAGTCCTCCCCATGCCAGGCAACCAATACTTCGCCCGGAGTGCCTCCAATGTCCTGGTGATCCCCGTCGCCGGGGACTGGTGTGCCCAGGTCACCAGCTTTCCACGCACCCTCCGCGGCACTTAGTTCTTACCCGGGGAGCACGTCGCTGGTGGGGGATCCACATCCCAGGCGACAGGACCTACGGCACATGATGGAGGTATGATGGGAACCATCGGGGACGTCTTTGCCCCCCGGTCGTACATGCGTGAGAGTGTGTCAGCTCTGCTGTTCTTGGTGCCTGGGGGGTAAGTCAGCTGGAAGCGGAACCGGGGCGAAGAACATGAAGCAGGTGAACAGCCGGCCACCGGCACCGGCTCCCCCATCGCTGTCTCCCGTGCTCATGAAGAGGGGAAAACCAAAAAGAAAATATGGACCACAGCAAAAAAAAACTCAGAGGTGGTGGTGTATTATTCTGTGATGGTGCGAGGTCGGTGAGCACAAAGATGAGGAGGTCGAAAAAAAGGATAAACAAGAAAATCTCAATATCGATAAACTTTCATCAACATGCACACACACTGCCTGTAACCGTAAGCCGAAAACAATAATCCACACAAACATGAGAAACAGGGTGTGTGTGGAGGTGTGTGATTGAGTGAGTGGAGGCAGGTGTGTGTTTATGTGTGCGTGTGCAATGAGGTGATTGAATTAAGGTGTGTGTGTTGATGCCATCGTTCTCATGCCGGTGGTTAGTACACCGGAGAGGTGGAACGGCGGGATGGGCGGGGCAACGTGGAAGTAGGTGTGAAAAAAGGAAAAATTTGTTACACCATGTGTATGTCCCGTACATACACTACCGTTCAAAAGTTTGGGGTCAGTTAGAAATGTCCTTGTTTTTGTCCATTAAAATAACATCAAATTGATCAGAAATACAGTGTAGACATTGTTAATGTTGTAAATGACTATTGTAGCTGGAAACGGCTGATTTTTTACGGAATATCTACATAGGCGTAAAGAGGCCCATTAACAGCAACCATCACTCCTGTGTTCCAATGGCACGTTGTGTTAGCTAATCCAAGTTTATAATTTTAAAAAGCTAATTGATCATTAGAAAACCCTTTTGCAATTATGTTAGCACAGCTGAAAACTGTTGTGCTGATTAAATAAGCAATAGAACTGGTCTTCTAGGCAGAGTTGTAAAGAAAAAGCCATATCTCAGACTGGCCAATAAAAAGAAAAGATTAAGATGGGCAAAAGAACACAGACACTGGACAGAGGAAGATATGGCTTTTTCTTTGCAACTCTGCCTCTTCACTGTTGACGTTGAGACTGGTGTTTTGTGGGTACTATTTAATGAAGCTGCCAATTGAGGACTTGTGAGGCATCTGTTTCTAAAACTAGACACTCTAATGTACTTAGCTTGTACTGAATATGACTGCAGATAGACCAAACATTTATGGCTAGTTTTCATCTAATGATCAAAGCTATTTATTACACAGTTGTGTGTAATAAATACACTTATGCCCCATTTGTGTTATATCTGGGTGTTTTTATGTTTGTATGTATCTCAATTCCTGTAGGGAAGCAAGACATCAATAATCACAGGTCAACCCTCGGTCACGCTCTGCACCTGTTGAGTCACAGTAGTGTTGCTTCTATCCTATACTGTCAATTTTCTCTCTACACCTTAGCCTTGGTGTGCCTATAGAAAAAGGCGTACATGTTCCCCAGAGGCCTACTGTTATCCAATCTACAGCACATCAAGGGCCATTGAGATCACCGGGAGTGTTGCCTCTGACAAGCTTTTCTCTGTCTTGATTCAATTGCCTCACAAGGTCTGTTATAAATCGCAATTACATTGAACACTGAATGCCCTGCTAAACTCAACGTCATTCTACTCTAATGCATGACTCCAGGTAGTGTCACTGGTAACTTTCCCTTGCAAAAGTATAGCGTTTTAATGCCAAACGTTGAACAAGTTGAACTGACTTTAGCCAACTTTCTATACCTCCAAGATAATGGGTCGTAAAAATGGCTCTTCACATGTGATACAAAGTGCTCTTCTCCCTCTCTCTCACTCTCACTCTCTTATTTCCTGGACCTCTCTTATCCTGGTCCTCTCTGCCCTGCTCTGGGCTCGGCAGCTCCTCAAGGAGGGGAAAATAACCTTTTAGCAGGCCTACCAAGGGGGCTTCACCTTTAATGGCAAGAACTGGTAACCGATAAGTTAGGAAAAGTACCATTTAAGGAATAGTAGGATCCCCATTAGCCGACGCCAATGGCGACAGCTAGTCTTTCTGGGGTCCGACACATGACGAAAAAGACATTACAGATAAAATACTTTACAATTTACTGTACATATATTAACATGTAGTGTGTGTGTGTGTGTGTTTGTGCACGTCTATCAGTTACACATACATCTCAGTACATACACACAGTGAGCTGTTGCTTTATTTGTTTTTTGAAACCAGGTTTGCAGTTCAGTTGCGCCATATGAGTATGCAATCATGGGTCTATATAATGCTGTAGTGACTTCCTATCCAAATTGCAAGTTCTATAGCCACTTCAGACCGGACTGCATGCGCATTCCAAAGAAAAGTTACATATTCAAATCAACGCATTTCTATTCACCTTAGGCTACTCACTGTTTAGTGGTGATTGCATTGGGTCCAACAGTTGGTTAATAGCAAGGTTGTAGTTCGTACAAACCAAAATCATATAAAGTTCTATTACATGATAATTCCAACAAAAATTAAGTAGGCTTTTTCCAAATGCTTTAACCCTTTCCTGCAGGTGGAATGTTACATTTTTTACTGGACCATGACCTCGGTGTGCATAAATGAGAATAATTTGCTGGCGTCAAACCTTATATGAAAACATTATACATATTGTAAAAGCTGAGAAAGAGCTCTTTCAAATGATATGACATACAATAGCACCAAATCAATATACAATTGTAATCAGTCAAGAAAGAACACCTGTGTAAATGTGTATCCTATATGAAAATCTATGCTTTTCTCCCAAACAACTGCCATTTACAAAACGTTTTAATGACGATAGAGAAAAAGGTGGAACATATTGAGTCTTCCTTATTTTGTAAGGATTGATAATCTGAAATCAGAATATAAATACCTTTTACTGTTAATGGGTTACAGACATTTTAGTGACTGATTCTATGGAATGTTCTGTGATCAGACACTTTTTTTATGTGGATTGTATATTAAACACATCTGCACCAAAACAAATTACAAATAGCATTTATTCTTACATATAAGGAAAGACATAAACAAGTGATATAATATTATTAAAACAACAACTTTATTGAAATAATAATCTTAAGGGAATACATTATCTAATTCAAACCTGAAAATGAAGACACATGTAAATCTCTATCATAACCATAGCATTATACAACATTAAATTCAGGGCTACTTTCATCAAAATCGAACTGGAATCACAAAATATGAAACAAATAATACTGTATAACAGTACATAACAGTAAGTATAACATAACATAACAGTAAGTATAACAGTAATACTGTATAACAATAATTAGCTTTTACAACTTCAATTTCTACGTTCAACTAGCATATAGTCTATTGCACAAAGAGTCAGAATGGGAACAATTCCAAAAGCACAACATTATTTTACAGTAATTACAATTCCTTTACATCCCTAAGGCCATGAATGAAATGAAGGGAGGCTGGCATGCAGGATGTCTTGGATAAGAAATGGAAAACATACAATGGAGAGGGGACATGCAGGAGACGAGGTACATGCAGGAAAGGGAACCATACAAGAGAAGCAAAATTACTAGTGAACATATGAGCTACATCTGAATCCCTTTACTAGTGCCTATTTCCGCAATGAGTCACACTCACTGGAGTGCCACAAGCTGTAATGTATCTGTCAGTAACCAGTTTGCCTGCCAGGCTTTGATTTATGCAGGTGGTCTTTGGTAATGATAGATAGATAGATAGATAGATAGATAGATAGATAGATAGATAGATAGATAGATAGATAGATAGATAGATAGATAGATAGATAGATAGATAGATAGATAGATAGGCTTTTATTTCATCTTTCATTGACAATGACATTCAGTTTATGCAAAGAGTCAATATTTGCAGTGTTGACCCTTCTTTTTCAAGGCCTCTGCAATTCGCCCTGGCATGCTGTCAATTAACTTCTGGGCCACATCCTGACTGATGGCAGGCCATTCTTGCATAATCAATGCTTGGAGTTTGTCAGAAGCTGTGGGTTTTTCTTTGTCCACCCGCCTCTTGAGGATCGACCACAAGTTCTCAATGGGATTAAGGTCTGGGGAGTTTCCTAGCCATGGACCCAAAATGTCGATATTTTGTTCCCCGAGCCACTTAGTTATCACTTTTGCCTTATGGCAAGGTGCTCCATCATGCTGGAAAAAGCATCCTCAACCACCAAACTGTTCTTGGATGGTTGGGAGAAGTTGCTCTCGGAGGATGTGTTGGTACCATTCTTTATTCATGGCTGTGTTCTTAGGCAAAATTGTGAGTGAGCCCACTCCCTTGGCTGAGAAGCAACCTCACACATGAATGGTCTGAGGATGCTTTACTGTTGGCATGACACAGGACTGATGGTAGCGCTCACCTTGTCTTCTCCGGACAAGGTGTTTTCCAATGGCCCAAACAATCAGAAAGGTGATTCATCAGAGAAAATGACTCTACCCCAGTCCTCAGCAGTCCAATCCCTGTACCTTTTGCAGAATATCAGTCCATCCCTGATGTTTTTCCTGGAGAGAAGTGGCTTCTTTGCTGCCCTTCTTGACACCAGGCCATCCTCCAAAAGTCTTTGCCTCAGTGTGCGTGCAGATGCACTCACACCTGCCTGCTGCCATTCCTGAGCAAGCTCTGCACTGGTGGTGCCACGATCCCGCAGCTGAATCAACTTTAGGAGACGGTCCTGGCGCTTGCTGGACTTTCTTGGGCGCCCTGACGCCTTCTTCACAACAATTGAACCTCTCTCCTTGAAGTTCTTGATGATCCGATAAACGTTTGATTTAGGTGTAATCTTAATAGCAGCAATATCCTTGCCTGTGAAGCCCTTTTTGTGTAAAGCAATGATGACGGCACGTGTTTCCTTGCAGGTAACCATGGTTGACAGAGGAAGAACAATGATTTCGAGCACCACCCTCCTTTTAAAGCTTCCAGTCTGTTATTCTGACACAATCAGCATGACAGCGTGATCTCCAGCCTTGTCCTCATCAACACTCTGACCTGAGACAATCACGACATGATGGCAGCTGGTCCTTTTGTGGCAGGGCTGAAATGCATTGGAAATGTTTTTGGGGGATTAAGTTCATTTTCATGGCAAAAAGGGACTTTGCAATTAATTCACCTGATCACTCTTCATGACATTCTGGAATATATGCAGATTTCCATCATCAACACTGATGCAGCAAACTTTGTGGAGACCAATACTTGTGTCATTCTCAAAACATTTGGCCACGACTGTACATCCACAGGTACACCTCCAATTGACTCAAATGATGTCAATTAGCCTATAAGAAGCTTCTAAAGCCATGACATCATTTTCTGGAATTTTCCAAACTGTTTAAAGGCACAGTCAACTTAGTGTATGTAAACTTCTGACCCACTGGAATTGTGATATAGTGAATTATAAGTTAAATAATCTGTCTGTAACTAATTGTTGGAAGAATTACTTGTGTCATGCACAAAGTAGATGTCCTAACTTACTTGCCAAAACTATAGTTTGTTAACATGAAATCTGTGGAGTGGATGAAAAATGAGTTTTAATGACTTCAACCTAACTGTATGTAAACTTCCGACTTAAACTGTAAGTATCAAAAGTAAAAGTATGAATAATTTCTAATTCCTTATATTAAGCAAGCCAGACGGCACCATTTTATTTTCTTTATTTATGGATAGTCAGGGGAACACTCGAACTCTCAGACATAATTTACAAATGAAGCATTTGTGTTTAGTGAACCCTGCCAAATCAGAGGCAGTCGAGATGACCAGGGATGTTCTCTTGATAAGTGTGTGAATTGGACCATTTTCCTGTTGTACTAACCATTCAAAATGTAATGAGTACTTTTGGGTGACAGGGAAAATGCATGGAGTTAAAAGTACATTATTAAAAAAAAAATACAGATACCCCAAAAAACTACGTAAGTACTTTACACAACTGCGAATCCTAGCTAGGACGTGATTAAGAGCGTTGGGAAAGTTTAAGAGCGTTGGGTCAGTAACCACTGGTTCGAACTGTGCCCTAGAGCAAGCCACTTAACTTTAACTGCTCCTGTAAATTGTTCGGGATAAGAGTGTCTTCTAAATGACAATTTCTTTATGTAATGTTAGCTAGGCTAGGGGTTAGGGTTAGGTTTAGGAGTTAGGTTAAAGGGTTGAGGTTCGGGTTTGGAAAAGGAATTGGAATCTGATCATGTTAAACTAGAGCATGATGGTGTTAAACTAGAGCATGATGGTGTTAAACTAGAGCATGATGGTGTTAAACTAGAGCATGATGGTGTTAAACTAGAGCTTGATGGTGTTAAACTAGAGCATGATGGTGTTAAACTAGAGCATGATGGTGTTAAACTAGAGCATGATGGTGTTAAACTAGAGCTTGATGGTGTTAAACTAGAGCATGATGGTGTTAAACTAGAGCATGATGGTGTTAAACTAGAGCATGATGGTGTTAAACTAGAGCTTGATCGTGTTAAACTAGAGCATGTTGGTGTTAAACTAGAGCATGATGGTGTTAAACTAGAGCATGATGGTGTTAAACTAGAGAATGATGGTGTTAAACTAGAGCTTGATGGTGTTAAACTAGAGCTTGATCGTGTTAAACTAGAGCATGATGGTGTTAAACTAGAGAATGATGGTGTAAAGCATGAAAATGAATTGGAATTCAAACAGGATTTGTAACGTGCTAAAATCAAGCTGCAACAAGAGCGGTTAGAATTGGTTAGGGAAGGAAAGCTCTCTGGGGAGAGTTTGCTTTGGGAAGGTGACCCTGATTTACCTAGGGGTCGCGCCTCTCTCGGTCGTGCCCCGGACACATTTGATATTGTTGGAAACTTACGGCCAAAATGTAATGAGAAGGACCCTGAGACATTATTTTCGTTGTTTGAGCGTGTTGCTGACTCTAGGAGTTGGCCTGACTCTGATCGCACTTTAATGTTGCAGTGTGTGTTGACTGGAAGCATATTCATCTCTTGGTGTAGCTGACAGTGTCAGCAATGATAAGGTTAAAATGGCTGTGTTACAGATTCATGAATTGGTTTCTGAGGCTTACCACCAACGATTTAGAACTTTAACAAGGGCTGACAAACAGACTCATGTTGAGTTTGCTCGAGAGTTATCTTCACAGTTTAATCGCTGGTGTTCCGCATCTGCGGTTCAGACTTTCCAGGGGCTGTGTGATCTGATTTTGCTGGAGCAATTTAAGGACACAATCCCTGATTGATTAGCCACGTACATTATATCATACGCACTTTTAGCTATTTAAGTATTTCTCTGCCATCTACCTGTACTGTATAGTATAGTTAACCATGCAAATACTCCCTATTTAGCTATATCAACTTGCAATATTTTAATCTTCCACCTAATATTCTGTAACAATGTCTGGTGTACATATTCAGCCATCCACCCATACTATGCAATGTCTTTTTATAGCTCTTTTGCACTCCAGACTTCTTGTATTTTTATACTTTTTCATACTATGTATCATGTATCGTGTATCTGTCTTTTGTGTATTTTCGTTTCTCACATTTTGCACCTGCCCTGTGTATTTTCGTAGTTGCTTGACAAAGAAATTTCCCCTCAGGGATCAATAAAGTACCTATCTATCTATCTATCTATCTAGATCGTGTGGTAAAGCTGACTTCGGTCAAGTGTCAATAAAGTCAGGGTTCAGGTCATTGGAAAAAATAATGTCCTGTTCTCAGGGCTAAGATAGATAGATAGATAGATAGATAGATAGATAGATAGATAGATAGATAGATAGATAGATAGATAGATAGATAGATAGATAGATAGATAGATAGATAGATAGATAGATAGATAGATAGATAGATAGATACTTTATTTATCCCCGAGGGGGAAATGTCTTTGTCAAGCAGCTACAACAACAAAAACACAGGGTAGGTGCAAAATGCCACAACGAAAGTACACAAAAGACAGATACACGGTACATGATACATAGAGCGGCAGTATGAAAAAGTATAGAAATACAAGATATCTGGAGTGCAAAAAAAAGCTATAAAAAGACATTGCATAGTATGGGTGGTTGGCTGAATATGTACACTATACATTAGTGGATGTTGGATGGTTAACTATACTATACAGGTCGATGGCAGAGAAATACTTCAGTAGCTAAAAATGCATATTATATGAGCGAGGGTAATAATAGTTTACTTAATAGACAGACTGGCTAAAGGTAAGTGAATATTTTGCATGGTTACACAAACTGTACAGGTAAATGACAGGAAGAGATACTTAAATAGCTAAATGTGTGTATGATATAATTTGGGGTAATAATAGTAATTCCCTTAAAAATACAGTCCTTAGTGCGCAGGGTTTAATTACAGACAACTGCACGTATTGCACATTCGATATACTAAAAGCAATGAGAAAAGGTGCAACTGACAGGATACTAATATGCATTCCTGAGTGAATGCCTACGTAAGTTAGGTCCAAGAATTACTAGCAATATTGCCCCTAAGGGCCAATTCAGTACTCGTGGTAACGTTAAACCTAAGCCTACGGCGTTAGTGGTGCCTGTCTCATGCACAGGTGCATGTGAAAGTCCCAATTGACCCAGATTATTTACCTTTCATTACATAGGGTTTTGTTTCCCTGTTAGGAAGTAAATGACCCAGTGCCAGTGAAGATCCTGAGGGACACAGGTGCCTGGAGAGCCCATACACTAAGCAGTGTCAGAAAAATACATTGGACTTCAGAGAGCTAGGTATAGCTTGAACACTGGTACACATAGGCCAACAATCTCTAAAGAAGATCCTGCGTTGGAAACACCAAGACCAAGGAGATGAATCAGAGCACAGCCTCTGCAACTCAAGGGAGGAGCCAACAGACAGAGCAACAAGGAACACAATCCAGGGGAAAGGAGCAGCTCCACGAGGAACCCCCAACTGAGAAGAAAGGACACCGCCATCTTCCCTTTGTTCTTCCACGTGGCCTGAACAATAGAGGCCACAACAGACTTTGCTCACAGGTTGAGTATAACATCTTTAATATTCCGATATCTCAAGGCCTTTCCTTATCTTCCATTCTATTTCTACTTGTTCATGATCATTGTCATTATGTTGTAAATATCTTGATTAGTGTCGTTAAATGTTGATCGTATAAAAGGAATTGTGTTGTCTTATTCTGGTGAAGTGAGCTTGAATTGAATCTCAGAAGAATTCATAGCTTCTGTCACGTTCTTGAATGAAGGGACGGTAATACAGAGCGTTGGTGGAGCGACATTCCTTTTTATTTAACGTTTATACTGAAACCGGAAAATAACAAAGGAGAGAACGCAAACAGTGAACTGGCGTGAGAACAATAACCAATGCAACATAAACGCACAAGAATCCACACACAGGTGGAAAACAAAGGAACATAAATAGAATCCCCAATTAGAGACAACTCGAGACAGCTGCCTCTAATTGGGGATCGAAATTAACCTACACAAAAAACACCCAGTGCACTGTCAAGCTCTAACTGCGGCCCTAGAGCTCCCCCCAAGAAGGAGCCAGAGACCTGGCCACAGTCAGAACCTGACATCTTCAGATAAATCAATATTATCACTATCATTTACATTTTGGTCTAAAATAACTCATAATTCGGGTCTTCTTAAAAAAACACATTTTGTCCTGTAAAGGACTGGTGCCTCGATTTTAATAATTTATGTTAATAATTATATACATTATACACACTCCCTTAGAAAATAAATGAAGACTTATTCAGTTTATATTAGACGAGGCAGAGATTCATTTATTTGAACAGTTATAGGGTACAAGGTCACCAGTTGTTGAAGGTTTGTCATCACTGCTTTCTGAGTGCTGTACATTGTGGAGATCTCTAGCTTGAGTTATTGCAGCTAGGCAGAAAGGATGATGTTCCAAGAAATTCTTCACATTCAGAGGGTTGGAGGGGAATGGGCGGGTGACGACAACAACATTATAATAGTCTCTTCATGTCATTCTGGGAACTCCTCTTCATGACCTACATACGATAACTGTTGAATGAAAAACAACTTCACGTGTATTCAATGGATAGTCACATTTTCACATTCACTGTAAATGCTGCCATTTATATTGTTGATATAATTGAGATATAATATGTTTATTTTTTCTATAATCACTTTCATAATTTAGAATTTAAGTTGTTTGTTATTTATACATTATTTATTTTATTATTATTTGGAGTACCTTTATTTTGAAGGATTGGTTCAAGTTTATGCGCAAATGCGAACTTTACATCCTATTCATAGTTCATGCAAGCAAGCGGTGAGCACAGACATGTATGCTCAGATAAAGAGTTATTTTTGTCACAAAGGACTTGAATGTTTGTAAGGAGATTCGAAGACTATTTCCCTTTCTCGCAGCATGCAGCCAACGAGGTATTTTGTTTTATTTGTCTGTATTTTGTGTCAGTAAAATGCCATTACATCTGTTGCACGTGCTTTTGCGCAGGCTTTCCCTTTGTGTCAAGCTTATGTCATTTCTGTATTTTGTTGTTTCTACTGTTTAGTTTTCACGGTGGATTTGGAGAAAAGTCTTCAATTAAATCAGTAGCAAGAGAACCACGTGTTTGCGTATGCTTTGGAGGGAAATACAGTGAAAACTCGACCTGTTCAACGACACGAGTGGGTGAAGCAGCAAGTTCGTAGATCCAGCCGGCTGATCACGAAGTATCCGCATGCACCGCATGGAGCGTCAGCGAAGGATTAACAGATGAGATGAAAAAAACGCACCACACAACATACATAACGAAGTCAGAAGACGCACACAGTTATTAAGTTCAAGGTCTGAGTCATAAAAACAAAGAGTGGCTTAAGAAGAAGATTTGGCAAAGCTTGCTTAAAGATTTTCATTGTAAATGAAAGCAATGTTACCGTAGTGAGTATGTAGTACATGTTTTGACTTATTTTCTCAAGTAATTTAATTGAAGCTTGCTATTTAAAGACACATTTAAAGGTTCATTGAGCTTTTTATATTTTAAATTTAAAGCGTTTTCGTTAATTATAAGGGAAGGTTATTTTCCATTTGATATCAAAGTTTTCTAAGTGCTTTGAAGTGTAATATTCAAGCTGATAAGCTGTTTTTTGCACATTTTTATTTCCTGTGCAATATTATTACTGAAAAGCATCACATTTGCTTGAAGTTTTAGAGTATTTACATTCAATTGGCATTATATTTGAGCAAGTATTGAAGGTTGATTTAGATGTTTTGTTACCTGTGCATATTTTCTACTTACAAAATTGGGTCAATTTAAAGTGATTCAAAATGTCAGAGCCAACTGAGCCCACAATTCAGGTTAGGGACAGTGATAGGGATAGTGCAAATTCCCAAGACCAACCTGAAGAAGGTCAAGTGGGTGGTGCTGAAGCACACCAAGAAGATGCACAGCAGTCAAGACGAAGTAAAAGAACCATAACTCTAACAGAGAAGGGTAGAGAAATGCAAGTTGCAAAAGTTAAATCACTTCAACAAAGGTTTAACTACATTTATGACAAATGGAGAACACACGTTAAATCTTCTAAGCGGGCATTATCACATTCACAATCAACAGAAGCTTTGTCTGATGACCTGCTTAATGATCTCATTGGCGATGTTCTAGGTCTTTCTGCAGATGTCCAGCACGTTTATGATGAACTACGCAAAATCACTACTCCAGATCAAGACACGCGTCGAAGAGTGGATCTGTGTGTAGAGATTTCAAATTTTGTTGTATCCAAAGCCTCAAGTCGACTGGATAGAAGGATTCCAGAAGAAGAACAAGACTGGCCGGAAGCAGGCTCTCTCTTCAATTCAAGTACCTGCAAATCAGGTTCTGTCACTTCCATCTTGAAAGGTGCCTCAGAGCATTCAAGTAGATCTTCTATAAAGCGACAAGAAGCTGCTGCTGATGCTGCTGCAAGCCAAGCTGTTCTGAAAGTGTTACAAGAACAAAATAAAGAACAATTGGAAATTCAGCTCTTAGAAGCACAAGTTAAAAAGAAGATAGCTGATCAAGAGGCAGCGGTCGTAAAGCGTCGTTTAGAGCAAGAATCAGAAGAGGTGAAACGAAGAATACAAAAAGAGGAAGAGGAAGCCAAAATTAAAGCTCGACTTGAAGAAGAACATGCAGCTCTACAAAAGACTCTTGAGGAGAAACGGAGAAAGATACAACATTTGGAAGCAGTGAAAGGTCTAAATGCAGCACGAGCAAGAATGCAGGTGTATGACAAAGAGACGGCCATAGAAGAAGATCAGAAAGACTTCCTGAAAATGTCTCCTGTTTCACAAGCGGTGACCACCTCCTCAAATGAAAGTACAGCAGAGCTTGTGAAGGTGCTGGTAGGTGCTTTAAGTGCAAACAGAATTCCAGTTCCTGAACCATCAGTATTCAGTGGGGATCCATTGAGATATAATGACTGGAAACTCTCCTTTGAAACACTGATTGACCAGAAGAACATCCAAGACAAGGAGAAGATATACTACCTCCGTAGGTATGTAAGTGGACAAGCTAAGAAAGCACTTGATGGATATTTCCTACTCGGAACTGAATCTGCCTATGCTGCTGCATGGGAGATTTTAGAAGAGCGATATGGAAACCCATTTACGATTGCAAAATCGTACAGAGACAAGCTCCAGTCATGGCCAAATATGGGATCTAGAGACAGCTTTGAGCTTCGAGAGTTTGTTGATTTTCTCCGTAGTTGTGAGGCTGCCATGGTCCATATCAAGGCATTGGAAATCTTGAATGACTGTAATGAAAACAGGAAGATACTTTCAAAGCTACCGGATTGGCTAGCAGTGAGCTGGAACCGAAAGGTTATCGAAATAGAAGAGGAGAGTAAACAATTTCCCACTTTCAGTCAATTTGTTAAGTTTCTGACAAGAGAGGTGAAAATTGCATGTAACCCTGTCACGTCATTACAAGCACTTAAACTAGGTGAGGTTGAAAAGCACAACTTTCCAAAACGTCAAAGCGTTGGAGCAAAAACTCTGACCACATGTTCCAATGAAAAGTCTGTCATAACATGCATTTTCTGCCAGAAGACTGGGCACACTTTGCACAAATGCAGGAAGCTCATGGAAAAAGCAGTTTCAGACAGAATTAAGTTTGTTCAAGCTGAAAAGCTATGCTTTGGTTGTCTCAAGGCTGGTCACTTCTCAAAGAACTGCAACAGTAGGAGTGTTTGCGACATGTGCCATAAGAGACATCCAACCTGTCTGCACGACGAGCGAACCAAAGAAAACCAAAAACTACCACAAGAAAAGCCAAGAACAAGTCAAGAAAAGTACCAAGAAAGACCTTCATCAAAACAACATAAAGAAACGACAACAGCTGTTACTTCAAATAGAGTAATACTTGACGAAGCTAACGCTCAAACCGCAGCGATAATTCCTGTCTGGATTTCATCCATAACTCAACCAACACAAGAAGTTCTTGTATATGCTCTGTTGGATTCTCAAAGCGACACAACATTCATTTTAAATGAAGTAGCTGAAGCATTGGAAGCAAGCAAAGAACAAGTTAAGCTGAAGCTCTCTACTATGACATCAAGAACCACAGTGGTAAGCTCTCAAAGAATAAAGAACCTACAAGTCCGAGGCTTTTATTCTGGTAAAAGGATCTCTTTACCACCAGTCTACACTCGAGAGTTCATTCCAGCCAACAGAACTCACATACCAACAAATGAAACCGCAAAAGCTTGGTCCCATCTAGAGCATCTCCAAGAAGAGATAGCCAGTCTGCAGGATTGCGAAGTAGGTCTGCTCATTGGGTACAACTGCTCACAAGCCCTACTTCCAAGACAAGTAGTTTCTGGCCAAGAACATCAGCCTTATGCACAGCGTACGGACCTTGGATGGAGCATTGTTGGTAACTGGAATCCCTATGTAGACTATGGCGACGCTATCGGAATCAGTCATCGCACAGCAGTAAGGCAAGTGATACCAGATATGGAATCTTCTGTCAATCTCAAAACTGAATTACACTATGTGAGTCGAATAAAAGTCAAAGAAATTACTCCTTCAGAGATAATAAAGGTTCTTGAATCAGACTTCTCAGAAAAAACTGGAGAAGATGATCCTGTGTCCCAAGATGATCTCAAGTTTTTGTCAATTTTGAGAGAAAACATCACGCAAAAGAACAATGGTCACTTCGAAATGCCATTACCATTCAAAAAGGAACTACCTGACAGAGAATGCAAGGTGGGAGAAATTGAGGCAGATGATCCTGAACTTCACAAGGCTCTTGTGTGTAACACTAAGGCAAAAGAGAGCAGATCATTACTGGATCGCCTACAGAAATTCTCTGATTGGTCAAGAGGAGTTAGGGCAGTTGCTAGACTGAAACGAAAAATCAAAGAATTCAAAGGCGTGAAGCAAAGAACCAATGAAAGTACAAGCCTAGAAGAAAGGAAAGAATCAGAACTTGTAATCATCAAGCTTGTTCAAAAGGAAGCATTCTCAGATGAGATAAGGAGTTTGAAGCTAAAGAAAGAAATTGCCAAGACCAAAGACAGTAAGCTGTACAAGTTAGATCCATTCTTAGATGAAGACGGTATCCTAAGGGTCGGAGGACGCCTAAGTCAAGCCACATTACACCCACACGTTAAGCATCCGCAATACTCCCAAAGAACAGCCACATGTCAGCTTTACTTATTAAGCACTTTCACGAAAAGGTACATCATCAAGGCCGTGGAATGACATTAAACGAACTGAGAGCTAATGGATGGTGGATCCTGGGGTGCAGCAGTGTAGTCTCATCACACATCTTCAAATGTGTCAAATGCAGAAAGTATAGAAGACCTGCAGAAGAACAGAAAATGGGCGACTTACCGCAAGATAGAATGGAATCATCTCCACCATTCACTTACGCCGGTATTGACTGCTTTGGTCCAATACATGTCAAAGAAGGAAGGAAGGAACTCAAGAGATATGGTCTTTTACTCACTTGTCTATGTTCCAGGGCAATACACATAGAGATGATTGATGACATGACAACTGACTCATTTATCAACGCTTTAAGAGCATTCATTGCCATAAGAGGAAATGTTTGTCTACTGAGATGTGATCAAGGAACCAATTTTGTTGGAGCAAGGAGAGAGTTTGCAGAACTCATGAAAGGAATGGATCAAGAAAGAGTGAAGGCTCTAGGATGTGAATTTCTTATGAACCCTCCAGCAGCAAGTCATATGGGTGGTGTCTGGGAGAGACAAATAAGAACCATAAGAAGTGTTCTTACCGCTATTCTTGACAAGTCAGCACAAAGGCTTGACAGTACCTCTTTAAGGACATTCCTGTACGAGGTTATGGCCATTGTTAACAGCAGACCACTCACCACTGAACATTTGAATGACCCATCCGGACCTGAACCTTTAACTCCGAACCATATCCTTACAATGAAGTCCACAATCATTCTGCCCCCACCTGGACAATTTACAAGAGAAGATCTTTATCTTCGAAAGAGGTGGCGCAGAGTACAGTATTTGGCTAATGAATTCTGGACTCGATGGAAGAAAGAATATCTTTTGAACTTACAGCCAAGACAAAAGTGGCACAAGAACAGAAGGAATGTAAAGATCAATGACATTGTCCTCTTACAAGATGATCTGACATCTCGGAACAAATGGAAGCTGGCCAAAATCACAGAAGTCTACCCAGGGTCAGATGGTAGGGTGAGAAAATTAAGATTGTTAGTTAGTGACACCACATTTGACAAAAAAGGGAAACCCACAACTAAAACTGTGTTCCTTGAAAGGCCTGTACAGAAGGTTGTTACTTTGCTTGAGTCAGATTAAGGGGTATAATGTTTTCTTGAAGTTATAGCCTAGCAACACACATTGTGTTTAGAGAAATCCCACATTAATGTTTGTGTGATTTGGTGGGAGTGTAAATGCTGCCATTTATATTGTTGATATAATTGAGATATAATATGTTTATTTTTTCTATAATCACTTTCATAATTTAGAATTTAAGTTGTTTGTTATTTATACATTATTTATTTTATTATTATTTGGAGTACCTTTATTTTGAAGGATTGGTTCAAGTTTATGCGCAAATGCGAACTTTACATCCTATTCATAGTTCATGCAAGCAAGCGGTGAGCACAGACATGTATGCTCAGATAAAGAGTTATTTTTGTCACAAAGGACTTGAATGTTTGTAAGGAGATTCGAAGACTATTTCCCTTTCTCGCAGCATGCAGCCAACGAGGTATTTTGTTTTATTTGTCTGTATTTTGTGTCAGTAAAATGCCATTACATCTGTTGCACGTGCTTTTGCGCAGGCTTTCCCTTTGTGTCAAGCTTATGTCATTTCTGTATTTTGTTGTTTCTACTGTTTAGTTTTCACGGTGGATTTGGAGAAAAGTCTTCAATTAAATCAGTAGCAAGAGAACCACGTGTTTGCGTATGCTTTGGAGGGAAATACATTCACAAACACTGTGTAGGCAACGAAGATTTGCCTTTTCAATTCACAGGAAAACACACCGTCTGAGCTGTGAAAAGACTGATCTTCAGTTTACCAATTACTGTGTTCTCATTGCCTTTTCCTTCTTATCAACCATCTTTTTATCTGTGAGAGAGCGAGAGAGGCTGGATGCACCAGTTAGGTGATACGAATCTGATAGAGGCAACAAAATTAGGTTATCTAGCTATCTCTGTCACCAATAGCAACATATAATCAGATATAACTGTACAGTATGTATACCTATGTTTAGCCCTTCCTTTTAAGGGCCTTAAGGCAATTGTTGTTGCTGTAGATACCGTGGGAGCCATTATCTTTCCAGCACTTCCAGTTCCTGTGTAGCTGCCGTCTGATATAGGGATATACTGTAGCTTAGGAGCAGACTGTATTTTACACAAGAGGCTGTCAGATCACTAGTGTGGCTAATGATGACAGGGCAATCGGTTTCATGTACTGGATGCCAGTATCGGTGACTAATGTCTCTGAGTCCACCAGTGGCCAAGGTCACCCAACACATTAAAGAAGACACACTGCTGCTGTTATTAGAGAGGGCTGAGCAAGGCTTCCCCGCAATGGAACATCCATCCTCCCTGTGGTCTGGCAGATTTAGGCCTTGTACTGCCCAGGACTCAAGGCCTGCAAATGGTTATGAAACACAAGAGTCCTCTGCATTCCCCACCCCACCTGTCTGGTTGTTTACACGGCAGAGGCAGTCATGATTTATACGCAGTGTTGTGTGAAAGAAATGGAATGTGCACCATTGAAAGGCAGTTTGTCATCTTAATCAATGTGGCCAGATATTGTGTACTAATGATCACAGTGCATGGCTTCGTTCATTAATGGCAACGCATGGAACATGACAAAGATAAATACATAGTCCCCAATAATGAACTCACTGGACAGATCATGCATCAGGAAAAATGTCAGTTCAATTGCAACGCCCCGTTTAGAGGGTTCGGCGTGTGGAACTTCAACTTTAAAGAAAGTCAAGACTAGACAGAGGCAGCACACAGGAGCTATGTAAGACTAGACAGAGGCAGCACACAGGAGCTATGTAAAATGTGTCTTTATTCTCTAGAAGCAACCACCATCTCCATCAGTTCACATGATAGACAGGAATTTATAGACACAATGATGAACATCCAATTCTTATCCTTATAGAATCATCACTGTGGTGTTACAAAGAATATATTGTCAAAGTGTTGCTCAACATACACTGAGTATAAAAAACATTAAGAACTCTTTCATGCTCTTTCCATGACAGACTGACCAGGTGAAAGCTATGATCCCTTGTTGATGTCACTTGTTAAATCCGCTTCAATCAGTGTAGATGAAGGTGAGGAGACAGGTTAGAGAAGGATTTTTAAGCCTTGAGACAATTGAGACATGGATTGTGTATGTGTCTTGCGTAAGTGCCTTTGAACGGAGTATGGTAGTAGGTGCTAAGTTTGTGTCAAGAACTGCATCGCTGCTGGGTTCTTCATGCTCAACAGTTTGCCCCTAGCCCAAGAATGGTCCACCTTTCAAAGGACATCCAGCTAACTTGATACAACTGTGGGAAGCATTGGAGTCAACATTGGCCGACATCCCTGTGTGTCAGGCTCTGGCCATAGAGAAGCCTATTGCTTCTCTATGTGCCATGGTCAGAGTCTGACAGGTCTATCATTTCTGTAGGTGGTTTGTGTAGGATCTCTAATTAGAGGCAGCTGCTGTGCATCGTCTCTAATTAGGGATCCTACATATGCGGGTAGGTTTCCTCACCGGTGCTGTGGGTCATAAAATATAATATATGAATGCCAGAGGAGAAGGGAGGTGTGTTACGTTTTTGGTGTATCGTATCGCATCGTGTTTTTGTCTTGTGAGTTTGTCATTTATAATATTCTGTATTAAAATGTCTATGAATGCGCTGCGCCTTGGTCTCGCTCACTACCAACTCGTGACAGTATGACCCACCACTTTGAGACCAAGCAGCGCAACTGGGCTCGGGACAGAGCGGAGCCCGAGGGCAATCCCCAAATTTTTTTGGGGGGGGGGGGCTATGGGGGTGGTCTGGTGGCGAGGAGGAAGCGCCAGCACCACTCTCCATGAGCGAGGCGCCGAGGACGGAGGATCGGGACAGAGCGAAGTGCCGTGAGGAGGTGAGCGTGGGGGAATGCAATGGCGGAGAATGGAGGGAGTTAAGGGAGCAACTGAGGCGTAGTTGGGAGGTGTGTAGGAGTCAGAGGAGGGAGCTGGAGTTAGGGGGGCCCAAAGGGAGCATCCCCAATCCGGGTCCGGTCGTCGGCTCTACTCTCATGCCAGAGCAGTCCGCTCCACCGGTGCCCAGTGTGGGTCCGGTCGTAAGCTCCACTCCTATGTCAGAGCATTCCGCTCCACCGGTGCCCAGTGTGGGTCCGGTCGTAAGCTCCACTCCTATGTCAGAGCATTCCGCTCCACCGGTGCCCAGTGTGGGTCCGGTCGTAAGCGCCACTCCTATGTCAGAGCATTCCGCTCCACCGGTGCCCAGTTTGGGTCCGGCCGTCTGCTCCGCCCCAGTGCCAGAGCAGTCCGCTCCACCCGTGCCCAATCCAGGTCCGGCCGTCTGCTCCGCCCCAGTGCCAGAGCAGTCCGCTCCACCGGTGCCTAGTCCGGGTCCGGCTGTCTGCTCCGCCCCAGTGCCAGAGCAGTCAGCTCCACCGGTGCCCAGTCCGGGTCCGGCCGTCTGCCCCGTTCCATGGCCGGAGCCGTTTGCCCCACCGGTGCCCAGTCCGGGCCCGGTTATTTTCCCCACTCCATGGCCGGAGCCGTTTGCCCCACCGGTGCCCAGTCCGGGCCCGGCTATTTACCCCGCTCCAGGGCCGGAGCCGTACCAACTCGTGACACTGTGTAACGATTTAGATTCATCCTTTAATCCTTCTCTTCCCCTTCAGTTCTCTGGAAGATACTTTTTTTTTGTCGGCAGGATGTGCTGAATTAGACGGTGAAAGGACAACACAACTCACAGGAGTGTGGCATCTAATTTCTGCTGAGACCTTTACAGACTTGCTCAGTGACAGCGGGACGGTGGGAGGCGGCATTCATATTTGATATGGCTGATGGCATTTGCATGTATCAACTGCTTCATCATCATACACCTCACGTGTATGCACATTAAAACAGCACATGGATAATACAAGTATGAATTCTGTGAAAACCGTAAATAAAAATATGGGTATGAACGTGAGCTATAGCAGAGCTTTCCATTCCCTTTATGAAACCAGTACAGGACATATCATATGAGGTCAAGAAACCTCAATCTAAAAGGAACCACGTGCCACTATCAACACATACACACACTCAGGCACTTTAGAGGACCACTAAAACCATCTCATTCAGAGCAGCATATTTCTGCAGGACCCTATATCCTTCCCGAAACCTGCAGGACATTCAGAGAGAGAAGTGAACATAAAAAGAGTCCCTCCTGTATCTTTCTGAGGCAGTCGTGGGCAGGTGAAGTGGTGTTCAGTGATATCAGTTCGACCCAGGCCATAAGTCCCTCTGAGTGGGATACAGCAGGAACCCGATTAGCTGGGAAACATAGCTCAGGTGGAGGGCTAGAGGAGGATGCTAGGGGAACCTTTATCCGGGGTGATTTAGCTCTTCAATTTAGCTCACAGAGGAGTCTGCTTGATGTGTGTCTGATTGGAGAGGATTTCACACCCCTGTGGCGTATAATGTGAATCTCAGCAAAAAGGAGAAGGATGAGAAATTGAGTATCCTGGTTGATAAAAGCAGATAATGATATGGAACATTTTCCATTAGTATTCTGAGAACCTTTGAAGACGTGCACCAGTTTTCTGAGAACTGCTGTACAGTGTGTGGGTAGACTTTTAATTGGTGGTTGGTCCTATTCAGCAACTGGGCCGAACTCAACATTCTGAGCGCTGCTTGTCATGGGCAAACAGGCTTCAAGGATTTTGTTGTGTGTTCTGTGGTTATACATTGTAGGTCAATGAGACCACTGATTGCAGGTGAATAGGTAGGTCACACGGGGAGGGGAGGGGCTGACAGTGGGTGAGAAAAACAAGAAGAGACAAGTAGGACACATTCTTCCTTGACCTCCCTGAAACAAATAATAGGATTTGGGACGTTCTAATCACAAGTGTCCATTAACTCAGCTTCATAATGGCATGGTGTTGAGCTATAGGTACCGATCTGAGCTTCCTCTTAGTTCAGCTCTCAGTCTAACACTGTGTATCTTGACAGCCAGACTCTGGCACCACCACATCTCCAGGCTTCTTCTGACATACACTGCTCTGACCCAGAACGTCTCTGCCATGATGATGAATGGTGTATTCGTTAGGCCACTGATTGCCGACGCCATTACAGTGGCCTCATCTCCACCCCTTTGAGCACAGCTATTGATTCATGAACCATTTGAGTCACATTAATAGCAGGATTAATGACTCCGGATCAGATATGGACCGCACATGGAATATAAAGCCAGGATGACCTTTCAAATGTTGAATTTTAAAGGGAGTGATGATGTCAGAGTCTAAATGGGAAATTATGCTCCAATTGAATTGCCGATATTACCAATGTTTTTGGAGGAGATTTGTGACTCAGACCTTGAAAAGACGGCTATAACACTTCTACAAACTCAAAAACAACCAAAAAAAGAGCTTTGAGATGTCAATGACCACATATAGCCATATTCTAGCTACATCGGAGGCAGCTCAAGTTCAAGTCACAACTGGGTCACAGATGTTGTATTGCTCAATATGTTATGATATTTATTGACAATCTAAAGATGGCTCTTTCAGAAAGCATGATTCAAGTGACAAGTGATTGCTATTTTTAGTTCAGTCTATCTATATTGAATTTGACCATGATGTCACTGGTTGTTTATTGCAACAATAGACAGTAGCAAACACAGCAAATAGATAACACACAAACAAGACTGGTGGAGGACACCAAACAAATGGAGTATACAAACATTATTACTCGGAAATAGTGAAAGAGATGAATGAGTAGAAAGAGTCTACAGAGGTATTTTGGTGAGAAAATATTGAGCTACTTCTCCTCCTCTTCTATGTGTAATAAGGACAGGCGGTGATGTCTGATAACTATACTCTGATCTTGATTAGCTGTGACTCGGAGACCAAGAAGGACCCTGGGTCATTATGAGAACAATCTCTCACAGCAGGCAATAAAGCCCCTGTTTAAAATCAAATGTGACATTTGTGTCAACAGAAATGGTGCCTGGGGAAAAAAAATAACATCCACTGGTGCTGTGTGATTTCCTACGCAGCTCTCCTGGCAGGACAGAAGGCCAGAAGGCTGCACTCGTTTGCATTTGCTGTCACGACAATTTGCAGGGACACCACACACTCGCTTCCTAATGTGCACAGCTCCAGGCCCAATGGATTATTTATTGTACAGCATCTCTGTGCCAAGAAAATGTATGACCTGTAAGTTGCAAAAAATAAAAGATGAGTTGCATTATTCATATGTGTTGAAAAGCACCATCAGGAATGTGTCTGTTGGTAACGGGGCTACCTTGTAAACATGTCAGTGGTCATCCATTCCTGTGTGGTGTCTCATGTAAAACAGGAGTTCCCTGATCCTGGATGCAGAATACACAGGGTTTCTCTCTCCCCATATTGACTTGATTTGTCTAGTACAATTTTAATGCCAGGGACAATTTTAATGCCAATGGCAGTTAGCGATAGGTGATATCTGACACAACGACAGATATACGGGACCCAAAAGCGGACACAGAGGCAGAGATATGATTGACTGTTTAATAGGCAATATGGGACAAGACAGGTTCGTAGTCAATGACAGGCAATGTTCGTAACCGGGAGTCTGAATGGCAGTCGTCCAATAAGGGGAGTCAGGCTCGTAGTCGTAGTTCAGGCAGCGTTCGGTACCGGGAATCAGAAGACTGGCAGTGCAGAGGAGTAGACAGGCTCGTAATCCGTAATGCAGGCAGAGTTCGTTTGGCAGCAGATCAGAAGGTCGAAGGCACATGAGGGGGCTAGACAGGAACGTAATCCAACAGGCAGGTAGAGGTCCAAATACCGGGAAACAGACTGGCAGAGTTAATAATACTAGAGAGTGCTGGAAACGACTGACTAAGCAAGACGATCTGGCAAATGCCAACAGCACCCAAGAGACTAAATACCCACACTGATTAATGCTGGTGATAGGGTGCACCTGGTGTGGGGAGGGGACAAACACAGACAGGTGAAACATATCAGGACATGACAGTACCCCTCCCCCTACGGGCGCCACCTGGCGACCGACCCGGGTGCATACCTGGCTGACCGGGATGCCGCCGATGAAAGTCAGCGATGAGCTCCGGGTCGAGGATGTCCCTGGTAGAGACCCAAGACCGCTCCTCCGGCCCGTAGCCCTCCCAGTCAACCAGGTACTGGAAACCCCGGCCCCGGGGACGGACTCTCAGGAGGCGACGCACCGTCCAAGCAGGTTGGTTGTCAATAACCCGAGGAGGAGGGGCAGGCCTGGGAACAGGAGACAAAGGACAGTGAGAGACAGGTTTTACACAGGACACATGAAAGGTAGGATTAATGCGGAGGGACCGGGGCAACATGAGGCGTATAGCTGAGCGATTGATAACCCGGGAGATCTGATAAGGGCCGATGTAACGGGACGAAAGCTTGCGACTCTCCACCTGAAGGGGCAGATCTCGGGTGGACAGGCACACCCTCTGGCCTACACGGTAGTGGGGAGCCTGGGTCCTGCGACGGTCGGCCTGCCGCCGATACCTGGTATTTGTTCGTAGTAGAACAGCCCGGGCCTTTCTCCAGGTCCGACGGCAGCGCCTAACAAACAGCTGGGCCGACGGGACGCCAACCTCCTCTTCCTGCTCCGAAAACAGCGGAGGCTGGTAGCCCAAGGAGCACTCAAAGGGGGAAAGCCCAGTAGCGGAGGAAGGCAGGGTGTTGCGGGCATATTCCACCCAAACGAGTTGCCGGCTCCGGGTGGTGGGATTGTCCGAAACCAGGCAACGTAGCACAGTTTCCAGATCTTGATTGGCCCGCTCTGATTGGCCGTTAGACTCTGGGTGGAATCCTGAGGACAGACTGATAGAAGAACCAATAAGGGTACAGAAAGCCCTCCAGAACTGGGAAGTGAACTGAGGGCCCCGGTCGGAGACGATGTCAATGGGTAATCCGTGGATCCTAAAAACGTGCTGCACCATCAGTTGGGCCGTTTCCTTGGCCGATGGCAGCTTAGGCAGGGCGATGAAGTGTGCCGCCTTCGAGAACCGGTCCACAATGGTGAGGATAGCGGTATTGCCGTCGGATTGCGGCAGGCCTGTGACAAAATCCAGGGAGATGTGTGACCATGGACGATGAGGGACCGGAAGAGGCTGTAAGAGACCAGCCGGGGCCTGGCGGGGCGTCTTGTTTTGATTACACACTGTGCAGGCAGAGACAAAAGAGGGAACATCCACTCCCATGGTGGGCCACCAAAACCTTCGACGTATAAATGCCAGGGTCCGGCGAGAACCGGGGTGGCAGGTCAGTTTTGATGAATGACCCCACTCCAGGACTCGGGATCGAACAGGGTCAGGCACGAACAGGCAGCCTGGCGGACCCCCTCCGGGGTCAGGGCTCAACTGTTGTGCGTTACGCACCTCCTCCTCAATACCCCAGACCAAGGATGTAGCCAAACAAGAGACAGGGAGAATGTGCTCATTACCTTGGGCAGCAGCAGGACTGAACACACGGGAGAGGGCGTCCGGGTTAGTGTTCTTAGAGCCGGGTCGATAAGACAGGGTGAAATTAAAGCGAGTAAAAAACAGAGCCCACCTGGCTTGTCGGGCATTGAGCTTCCTGGCTGAGCGTAGATACTCTAGGTTCTTGTGGTCTGTCCACACAAGGAATGGTTGTTCCGCTCCCTCCAGCCAATGTCTCCACTCCTCCAGTGCAGTCTTGACCGCCAGCAATTCCCTGTTGCCGACGTCATAGTTAATTTCAGCAGGTGTCAGACGACGGGAGAGGAATGCACAGTGGTGCAGCTTCTGGTCGCTGTCCGACCTTTGTGACAACACGGCCCCCACGCCAACATTGGAGGCGTCCACCTCCACCACAAACTGCCGGGCCGGATCTGGGTGAATCAGAATGGGGGCTGAAGTGAAGCGCTGTTTGAGGGCCGCGAAGGCCTGGGCTGCTTGGTAGGACCATACAAATCTCACTTTAGTCGAGGTTAAGGCAGTGAGTGGGGCTGCCAAAATACTGTAATTACGAATGAATCTCCGATAAAAATTGGCAAACCCCAGGAAGCGTTGCAGATCCAGGCGTGAAGAGGGCTGTGGCCAATCAGTGACGGCTTGGACCTTGCCTGGATCCATTCGGATGCTACCCGCAGCCACTATGTAACCCAGGAAAAGAATAACAGAGCGATGGAACTGACACTTTTCTGCTTTTACAAACAGTTGGTTCTCTAATAATCGCTGGAGGACCTGTCGTACGTGTGCCGTGTGTTCCTGGGCTGAGTGAGAAAAAAATCAAGATATCGTCCAGATACACAAAAACAAAACGATTAATCATGTCCCGGAGTACGTCGTTTACCAGAGCCTGGAAGACAGCGGGAGCGTTCGTCAATCCAAATGGCATCACCAGGTATTCATAGTGTCCACTAGCAGTGTTAAACGCAGTCTTCCATTCATCCCCTTCTCGTATCCGTACCAGGTGGTAGGCATTTCGGAGATCCAGTTTTGAGAATATCGTGGCTCCTTGGAGCAACTCAAAGGCAGAGGCAAGCAGTGGAAGTGGATAACGGTTTTTTACCGTAATGTCATTCAGGCCCCGGTAATCAATGCATGGGCGTAGAGTTTTATCCTTCTTGGCCACGAAGAAAAACCCAGCCCCAGCAGAAGAGGATGATGGCCGAATAATCCCAGTCCTGAGGGAGGTCTCCACATAATCCGCCATGGCCTTAGTTTCCGGACCGGACAGGGAGTACAGACGTCCACGGGGTGGTGATGTACCTGGATGGAGGTCTATGGCACAGTCGTATGGCCGATGAGGTGGTAAAGAGGTAGCCCGAGACTTATTGAACACCTCCCTTAGATCCCAGTATTCGGGGGAACAGATGACAAATCGATGTCCTCCGTGGCCTGTGAAACCTGTCTTGTTAGAACATGAGGTGCAGCCTTCAGACAATGAGCAAGGCAAAAAGGGCTCCAGTTGGTAACAGAACCGGTAGTCCAATCTATGTGAGGGTTGTGTTTAACAAGCCAAGAATGGCCTAACACAATTGGAGCATTAGGGGAATGTAGGGGCAGGAACTGAATCTCCTCCCGGTGGTTGCCAGACAGAATCAGAGTAACGGGCACCGATATCTGGGACACCCGCCCAATAGAACGACCGTCCAGGGCTGTGGCCTCGATGGGTGTGCTTAGAGGGCGTGAAGGAATGCCTAATTTGACCAGAAGGGAGTTATCAATAAAACAGTCGTCAGCTCCTGAATCCATAAGGACATTTACTTTAAGGGTTTGGGAATCCCAAATAATAGTGGCAGGAAAAGGGAAACGAACCGGGGGTACCCACAGGGTTTTAGTTTGACTCACCCGTATTCCTGCAGTTACTGATGAGCCCGCCCTTTTTAAAGGGCAACCGGCTGCATAATGTCCTTTCTCTCCACAGTAGAGGCAGCTGCGACTGTCTATCCTGCGTCGACGTTCCTCGGGCGTCAGCTGTGCCCTCCTTATTTGCATGGGTTCAGATGTAAGGACCTCGGACGCCCTCGGTGGTTCCCGGAAGAATTCGGGTGGTTCCGGCAGTCCCGGTGACGCTCTACCACCCGGTCCGCCGAAATGCGGAAGTGCCTGAGCAGGACGACGATTTTCTCTCTCCCGATTTCGTTCCTGAAGTCTACTTCCTATACGCATGGCAATGGAGATGAGGCTGTCTAAACTGGGAGGCACCTCTCGGGCGGCGAGTTCATCCTTGATGGGATCACATAATCCGTCGTAGAAGGCGTCGAGCAGAGCCTCGGAATTCCATGAGCACTCCGCTGCCAGGGTACGGAATTTAATTGAGTAATCCGACACGCTGCTAGTCCCCTGTCTTAGATGTAGCAGCTGACGTGCCGCTTGTCTTCCGGATAATGGAGCATCAAAAACTTTTTTTACCTCCGTAATGAACGCTGCTAGACTGAAACAAACGGGAAGCTGCTGGTCCCATATCGGCGTAGCCCATGCCAGGGCTCGCCCCGTCATCATGGTTATCATATAGGCGACCCGTGACTTCTCTGTGGGAAAAGAGGATGGCTGCAGTTCGAAGATACGCGAGCACTGGGACAAGAAAGGACGACAATAACTCGAATCACCAGAGAACCGTTCGGGGGCAAGTAAGTGCGGCTCTCTAAGGGATACCGGGGAAGGTGTTGGGTTGCTGGGTATAGGTGGGACAGGAGACAGGAGGGAAGCGCTCTGTGCCGGTAGTGCCAGTGTTAATCTCTCCAAGTGTTTGAGCAGGCATTCGGTGGCTCGCTGCTGGTTCTCTCTCTGCTCACTGAGTTCCTCTGCAATTGAACGTAGCACCTCCTCGTGTCGACCCACAACAACCCCTTGGTGGGCTATTGCGTTCTGTAGATGGGTCAACTCCGCTGGGTCCGTCATGGCCAGATCGTTCTGACACAACGACAGATGTACGGGACCCAAAAGCGGACACGGAGGCAGAGATATGATTGACTGTTTAATAGGCAATATGGGACAAGACAGGTTCGTAGTCAATGACAGGCAATGTTCGTAACCGGGAGTCTGAATGGCAGTCGTCCAATAAGGGGAGTCAGGCTCGTAGTCGTAGTTCAGGCAGCGTTCGGTACCGGGAATCAGAAGACTGGCAGTGCAGAGGAGTAGACAGGCTCGTAATCCGTAATGCAGGCAGAGTTCGTTTGGCAGCAGATCATAAGGTCGAAGGCACATGAGGGGGCTAGACAGGAACGTAATCCAACAGGCAGGTAGAGGTCCAAATACCGGGAAACAGACTGGCAGAGTTAATAATACTAGAGAGTGCTGGAAACGACTGACTAAGCAAGACGATCTGGCAAATGCCAACAGCACCCAAGAGACTAAATACCCACACTGATTAATGCTGGTGATAGGGTGCACCTGGTGTGGGGAGGGGACAAACACAGACAGGTGAAACATATCAGGACATGACAATATCTGACACACAAACATATACTATGTTGAAGTTTGAACAGGTCAGACTAAACCTATCAAATTCTGTTCTCTCCATCGACGTCCGTTGGAGAGCAGACAAGAGGTGAGTCTTTGCCAGAGCCTAGCAGTGTAGATCAACTCCTGGCCCCTCATCAAAGATACTGATCGGTCACACACACACACACACACACACACACACTATTAAGGGCCGCCTTGCTGGTCTTCTCTATACTGCATGTTCTGCTGCAAACTGGACATCTCTCGAACAGCTGCAGCAGGCAATCTTATGAGGTGGTGTTGACTGGGAGGGCCTGTGACAGGGTGATATAATACAGTGGTTACCAAACTGTGGGGCGAACCCATAGAGGGATATTCAGTACCGGTCAAAAGTTTGGACACACTTACTGAAGACATCAAAACTATGAAAGAATTTGTTGAATTTGTTGAATTTCTTTCCTTCTTAATGCGTTTGAGCCAATCAGTTGTGTTATTACAAGTTTGGGGTGGTATACAGAAGATAGCCCTATTTGGTAAAATATCAAAAACATATTATAGCAAGAACAGCTCAAATAAGCAAAGAGGAACCACAGTCCATCATTACTTTAAGACATGAAGGTCAGTCAATCCGGAACATTTCAAGAACTTTGAAAGTTTAAGTGCAGTCGCAAAAAACATCAAGCCCTATGATGAAACTGGCTCTCATGAGGACCGCCACAGGAAAGGAAGACCCAGAGTTACCTCTGATGCAGAGGATAAGTTCATTAGAGTTACTAGCCTCAGAAATTGCAGCCCAAATAAATGTTTCACAGAGTTCGAGTAACAGACACATCTCAACATCAATTGTTCAGAGGAGACTGCGTGAATCAGGCCTTCATGGTCAAATTGCTGCAAAGAAACCACTACTAAAGGACACCAATAAGAAGAGACTTGCTTGGGCCAAGAAACATGAGCAATGGACATTTGACCGGTGGAAATCTGTCCTTTGGTCTGATGAGTCCAAATATGAGATATTTGGTTCCAACTGGTCAGTGGTCAAATGTAGGCTACAGTTTTATGCTGGTGCTCTGCTGAGCAGACCATCCTGCTGGGGTCTCGGTCCTCATCCTCCAGCTTAATGGATCTACATTCAGGTAATTTAGAATATGCTCTTACCCACCCTTACAAAAAAAGATTGCAGTTTTGAAACTGCAGTAAAAGTGCAGTAACTGCAGTCGACTGTGGTATTTGGGACGCAGTAATTGCATAAAATCTTTAATAACTCTAAGTTAGAGTGCAGTTATACTTGTGTGAATTTAAGTATGCTCCCTCTAATTCTCTCTCTCTCTCCCACTCTACCTCCTCTCCCGGAGGACCTGAGCCTACCCGGAGGACCATGCTTCAGGACCACCTGCCCTGATGACTCCTAGCTGTCCTCAGTCCACCTGGTCGTGCTGCTGCACCGGTTTCAACTCTTCTGCCTGCGGTTATGGAACCCTGACCTGTTCATTGGACGTGCCACCTTGTCCCAGACCTGCTGTTTTCATCTCGCTCTCGCTCTACCGCACCTGTGCTCTATTGCACTGAAAAGCCAAGTGACATTCACTCCTGATGTATTCACCTGTTGCAACCTCCACAACTACTTTTATTATTATTTGACCCTGCTGGTCATCTATGAACATTTGAACATCTTGGAGAAAGAACTGGCCTTAATGGCCATGAATTGTTATAATCTCCACCCGGCAGAGCCAGAAGAGGACTGGCCACCCCTCAGAGTCTGGTTCCTCTCTAGGTTTCTTCCTAGGTTTTTCCTTTCTAGGGAGTTTTTCCTAGCCACCGTGCTTCTACATCTGCATTGCTTGCTGTTTGGGGTTTTAGGCTGGGTTTCTGTATAGCACATTGTGACATCGGCTGATGTAAAAAAACGCTTTATAAATAAATTTGATTTGATAACGGACGCGGCTCATGACTAGATGCAGGGAGTGTGTTGTTTATCTCCAATCAAGTAGATTTGCACATTTTCATAGGGATTGGTGTCATATTGGATTAGATATGATTATAGGGAGATTTTAATTTAACACTAGGCTTCATCCAATCCCTATTGTCATCTATAATACTTGGCATGTAGGTTTTTTTACTCATGGGTGGCACAAATGAGGATATAGGGAAGGGGAATGGGTGGGGAATACACAATTCAATGTATTACAGTAGTTAAAGTGGACACTGGGGTGTTTTTTCGGACATTACTGTAGTATTTACTACAGTGTGTTTTAATTCTTTAGAGTTTAAGACGTTGCGGGGGGCTGCTAAGCTGACATATGGAATTGTTTTAAGATGGTCATAATATGGATCATTTAGCTATTTGATTTGGAATTTTAGGACCCCTTTACTTATCAAAAAAGTATAACATTTGTTTTGGATAAAATAACTCTGGAAATATATATATGCAGAAGTGCGACACTGGTGGACGGAGTGGATTGAGAAAAAAACATATCTCTTGCTTAAACTGACCGATTTTGATGTATACTACAGAATTCTATAGTAAGTACTACACATGATCTAGTGATACTGCAGTATGGAGTATAGTATTCTACAGTATACTACAGTTACATACAGTTTACTACAGAATTCTACAGAATATAGTAAGTGCTATATTATTCTGTATTATTTTTAAGGAGAGAAAGTGAGAGAGAAACAGAGGGAGAGAAACAGAGGGAGAGAAACAGAGGGAGAGAAACAGAGAGAGAGAAACAGAGGGAGAGAAACAGAGGGAGAGAAACAGAGGGAGAGAAACAGAGAGAGAGAGAAACAGAGGGAGAGGAAAGTAGAAGAGAGTTAAGTATTCAGCAGTAGTTATCTACTTTGACTTATAAGGTACTGTAACTCCATGAACATAATTTCAACATTGACACATAGAGAATGTGTGAAGGGTAACTGCCAGAGTGTTGAACTAGACAGGCAGGAACAATGACCCAGCCTGGGGGTATGAGGGGACACTGAGGAGAGAGAGACACAATTAGCAAGGAGAAGTAATTATATCAGAGCTGGATTGACGAAGCCCGCTATCGGTGTCTCTCTTAAACACACTTCCCACTGGGCACAGACGTCAGTTCTGATTTACATTAGGTTGCTTTGTCAACTAATGTGAATTCAATGTGAAAAAAAATAAAAAAATGTAACCATGTCGTTGGATTTAGGTGAAAAATGTTGTGAAAAAATATGAAATGCACTTATGTTGATGACTTTTTGCAAATCCCATCAGTTTTCCACATTGATTCAACGTCATCACACAGATTCTGGGGGATGAAATGACGTGGAAACAACGTTGATTCAACATGTTTTTGCCCAGTGGGTTGTTACTGGATGACAGGGTGAATTATGAACACACTGAGACATGAGCCAATAGAGAGGTTATGCCTATAGCACAGTTGCATCAACTTGTATCACCTCACTATATTCTAATATTCAGCTCAGCCAAACTAGCTATGTTTGGCTCAGTACTGCTAGATGATGCTATCACTTTAATAAGTGAACAGATGAATGAAATAAAATGAATACGATTACGTTGCAATGAAATCCTACTGAAAAAGCATGATGATTAAAGTGTGTTCAACGAGCGCTGCTGCATGCTACTAAAAGTCCCAGCAGTAAAACCCTGAGGATTACTTCGCTAATAACCTCGTTACCAGCAAGACTCTACTCCAGAGCCTTCATTATTGAAGACGTGACACAGTGGTTCAAATGTCATAATCACCCTTGTTTATGTTTATAGTGTTTCTGAGACGACCAGGAGAAAACAAGCATGAAGCACTGACAGAGATTTCATTTTACATAGGGAATGTATCGTGTGCCCAAGCAGTCAAATAGCCCACCCAACTACCTCATCCCAATATTGTTATTTTTGCTCATTTGCACCCCAGTATCTCTATTTGCACATCATCATCTGCACCCCAGTATCTCTGTTTGCATCTACCATTCCAGTGTTAATGCTAAATTGTAACTATTTCGCCACTATGGCCTATTTATTGCCCTACCTTCCTAATCTTACTACATTTGCACAAACTGTACATATATTTTCTATTGAGTTATTGACTGTATGTTTGTTTACTGTGTAACTCTGTGTTGTTTTTTTATTGTCGCACTGCTTTGCTTTGTCTTGGCCAGGTCGCAGTTGTAAATGAGAACTTGTTCTCAACTGGCCTACCTGGTTAAATAAAGGTGAAATAAAAAAATAAAAAATCTATTATCTCTATCTCTCTCTCTCTATCAAATAAAATAAAATGTTATTTCTGATGTGTAGACCAATAGTGAAATGCTTACTTACGGGTCCTTTCCCAACAATGCAGAGATAAGATAAAGATTAAAAATAAAAATAGAAATAGTGACATGAGGAATAAATACACAGTGAATAACAAATCACTAAAAGGATTAAAAGTAACATGGCTATACAGGGAGTACCAGTAGAGTCAATGTGCAGGGGTATGAGGTATTAACACCCCTTGACTTGTTTTTTTATTAATTTTTTTACAGCCTGAATTTAAAATGGATTAAATGGAGATTTTGTGTCTCTGATCAACACACAATAACCCATAATGTAAAAGTGGAATTATGTCTTCAGATGTTTTGTTTAATTAATAAGAAAAATTAAAAGCTGAAATGTCAGGTGGCAGGTAGCGGTTAGAGTGTTGGGCCAGTAACTGAAAGAGCCGACAAGGTGAAAAAACCTATTGATGTGTCCTTGAGCAAGGGGCTGACCCTGTAGGTAGGCTGTCATTGTAAATAAGAACTTGTTCTTAACTGACTTGCCTAGTTAAATAAATAAATAAATATTCAACTCTTTTTGTCATGACTCCCTCTGTTTGCAATAGTGTTTAGTGATTAGCATGATTTTTAAATGACTACCCGATCACTGTACTCCACACATACAATTATCTGTTTGGTCCCTCAGTCGAGCAGTGAATTTCAAGAACAGATTCAATCACAAATACCAGGGAGGTTTTCCAGTGGTTTGCAAAGAAAGGCACCTTTTGGTAGATAAACAAATAAATAATAATCCAACATTGAATATCCCTTTGCACATGGTGAAGTTATTAATTGCACTTTGGATGGTGTATCAATACACCCAGCCACTACAAAGATACAGGCGCCCTTCCTAACTCAGTTGTCGGAGAGGAAGAAAACCACTCAGGGATTTCCCCATGTATATCAGAGATGCAGGGTGTCAGGAAGCAGGTGCAGTCATGAGTTTAAGATCTAACTTAGAGTGACTACACGAACAAGCATAGCATCTAAACATGAGCACAGAAACAATACTGCCTGATGGGTGATAGATAAAGGGGGAGTAATCAGGGAAGTGATGAAGTCCAGGTGTGCCTAATGATGAGGCACAGGTGTGCTTAATGAAGGTTTCCAGGTGTGCGTAATGATGGGTTGCAAGGACCGGTGGTTAGTAGACCGGCGACGTCGAGCGCTGGAGTAGACATGACACCATGAGGTTAATAGACTTTAAAACAGTTACAGAGTTTAATGGCTGTGATAGGGGAGAACTTACTCCACAATACTAACCTAACTGACAGAGTGAAAAGAAGGAAGCCTATACAGAATACATTTTTTCCAAAACATGCATCCTGTTTACAACAAGGCACCTAAGTAATACTGCAAAAAATGTGGGAAAGAAATTAACTTTTTGTCCTAAATACATTTACATTTACATCTTAGTCATTTAGCAGAGGCTCTTATCGAGAGCGACTTACAAAATGATCCATTCAACGTAGGATAGCCAGTGGGACAACCACATTTCCAGCACAGGAAGTACATTTCTTTAAACAAGCAGCAGTGAGCAAAGTCAGTGCTATCAGAGACAATCACATCTTGAGCATAATAAGTACATTTCTTTAAACAAGCAGCTGTGAGGAAAGTCAGTGCTAGCAGGGAAATACGTCAGGTGTTAGTTTGGGGCAAATCCAACAAAACACATTACTGAGTACCACTCTTCATATTTTCAAGCTTGGAGGTGGCTGCATCATGCTATGGTTATGCTTGTCATCGGCAAGGACTAAGGAATGTTTTAGGATAAAAAATAAACAGAATAGAGCTAAGCACAGGCAAAATCCTGGAGAAAAACTTACTTCAGTCTGCTTTCCAACAGACACTGTGAGACAAATTCAGCTTTCAGCAAGACAATTACCTAAAACACAAGGCCAAATATACGCTGGCGTTGCTTACCAAGATGACACTGAATGTTCCTGAGTGGCCTAGTTACCATTTTCACTTCAATCGGCTTGAAAATCTATGGCAAGACTTGAAAATGGAATGATCAACAACCAACTTGACAGAGCTTAAAGAATTTTGAAAAGAGTAATGGGCAAATATTGTACAATCTAGGTGTGCAAAGCTCTTAGATATTTACTCAGAAAGACTCACAGCTGTAATCGCTGTCAAATGTGATTCTGATGTATTGACTCAGTGGGTTGAATACTTATCTAATCAAGATACACTATATATACAGCAGTATGTGGACACCCTTAAAATGTGTGGATTTGGCCACACCCGTTGCTGACAGGTGTATAAAATCGAGCACACCGCCATGCAATCTCCATAGACAAACATTGACGATAGAATGGCTTTACTGAAGAGCTCAGTGACTTTCAACATGGCACCGTCATACGATGCCACCTTTCCAACAAGTCAGTTGGTCAAATTTCTGTCCTTCTAGAGCTGCCCCGGTCAACTGTAAGTACTTTTATTGTGAAGTGGAAACGTCTAGGAGCGACAACGGATTCAGCCGCGAAGTGGTAGGCCTCACAGTGCTGAAGCATGTAGCACGTAAAAACTTTCTGTCCTTGGTTGCAACACTCACTACCGAGTTCCAAACTGCCTCTGGAAGCAATGTCAGCACAATAACTGTTTGTCGGGAGCTTAATAAAATGGTTTTCTATGGCCGAGCAGACGCACACAAGCCTAAGATCACAATGCCAAGTGTCGGCTGGAGTGGTGTAAAGCTCGCCGCCATTGGTCTCTGGAGCAGTGGCAACACGTTCTCTTTAGTGATGAATCAGGCTTTACCATCTGGCAGTCCGACGGACTAATCTGGGTTTGGAGAACGCCAGGAGAACGTTACCTGCCCCAATGCATAGTGGCAATTGTAAAGTTTGGTGGAGTAGGAATAATGGTCTGGAGCTGTTTTTCATGGTTCGGGCCCCTTAGTTCCAGTGAAGGGAAATCTTAACGCTACAGCATACAATGACATTCTAGACGATTCTATGCTTCCAACTTTGTGGCAACAGTTTGGGGAAGGCCCTTTCCTGTTTCAGCATGACAATACACCCGTGCACAAAGCAAGGTCCATTCAGAAATTATTTGTCGAGATTGGTACCGAAGAACTTGACAATTCTGCACAGAGCCCTTACCTCAACTCCATTGAGCACCTTTGGGTTGAATTGGAATGTCGTCTGCAAGCTAGTCCTAATTGCCCACCATCAGTGCCTGACCTCACTAATGCTCTTGTAGCTGAATGGAAGCAAATCCCTGCAGCAATGTTCCAACATCTGGTGGAAAGCCTTCCAAGAAGAGTGGAGGCTGTTATAGCAGCAATGGAGGGAACATGAGATGCAGGTGTCCACATATATATATATATATTTATTTGTATTTTATTTTATTTTGGGTTTATCATGATTTTTTACCCCTGCTTCCCGTGGCTATGGTTGAGACCAGTTTATAACACCCTTTGACATTTGTTATGGCTAACTTGAGGTTCAGGTAGCGGTCTAGCCTGGGGTTAAGGTTACGGTCAGATTATAATGTGCTAGATGTGTGTAGGCTACGCACCAGTTTTTTGTTCTAACATGACGTCTTGAATGAATGCCATCCTGGGAGGCCAAACTCGTTATTCTTTGAAAAATATGGACAGGGCCTTGTTCTGACAGTTATAGTATCTTTCTCATTTCCCCATTGGAAATGTTTTTTTGGGGCTATTGTTGCTGTTGATGATGTTGTTGTTGCTGCTGATTTGGACGGCCCTGCATTTTTCCATTATGGAGAACAGGAAGATGTCCATCCATTTCCCATCATACTCCTGACCTCAAACGGTGTCCTCTAACCACTCTCCTTCGGATACAACATGTGCCTGACTAGAGTGTGTGTGTATGGTAGGTAGGGGCACATGTACCAGGAAGCTTGTGACTTCACAGCCACAGAACACTCAGTGCTCGCCATATAACCAATCCTGATTTCTTTTTAAGAGCTTTGTTTTGGTTGAGTTTGGGCTTGGGATCTTCTGGTGTTTTTTTGAGTGGTATACGTCGTATGTGAAGGCTGACCCACTGCCACACCGTGTGCCGCCTGTGGACAGTCAGTGCCTCGAGTCAGAGATGGCCGTTTAAATTTAGCCAAGCGCCTTACGATATTGTTAGCTCCTCCAACCTCCTAAGCGGTTTCCTCTTATTGGGCGGCTGCAGGGATTCTGTTACTGGCTCAGGAGGCAGACTGTGGGCAAACAAAGCGGGATCATCCCCTTTTATGTCACCATACTGTAGAGCTCTTCGTCAGTGGTGTAAAATAACTAAATAAAAATACTTTAAAGTACTACTTAAGTAATATTTTGGGGTATCTGCACTTTACTATTTATATTTCTTTACTTTTACTTTTATTCCACTACATTCCTAAAGGAAATGTGTACTTTTATGTCCATACATTTTCCCTGATACCAGTGGAGACTGCTGAGGGGAGGATGGCTCATAATAAAGTTTTAGCTGTCCATAAATAAATAAAATGTGCCATCTGGTTTGCTTAATATAAGGAATTTGATGTATAGCATTTACTTTTACTTTTTACTTCTAGTCAAGTATGACAATTGAGTACTTTTTCAACCACTCTACTTAAGTACATTTAAAACCAGATACTTTTTGACTATTCAAGTAGTATTTTATTGGGTGATTCACTTTTCCTTGAGTAGTTTTCTATCTTTACTTTTACTCAACTATGACAATTGTCCATTGATTATAATCCACATAATATTTTGCATTTCCTGTTGAAGCAGTTCATTTTCCTGCTGTAGCAAACTGACTCAAATTAAGATCCTACATCAGTATAGGGGCTCAGTGGTAAGACGAACACTCAAACACTTAAACTTAGTGATTCAGTATTAACATTGTGATGTACTGTAAATCAAATATGTACAATGCCTTCAGAAAGTATTCACACCCCTTCACTTATTCTTGTTGTGTTAGCCTTTTTTTTCTCACCCATCTACACACTATTCCCCATAACGACAAAGTAAAAACATGTTTTTAGAAATTGTATTCTTTTCAAAATTATTCAAGCTCTGTCAATTTAGTTGTTGATCATCGCCAGACAACCATTTTCAGGTCTCGCCATAGATTTCCAAGTACATTTAAGTCAAAACTATAGCCAGGCCACTCAGAAAAAACCTTGAAACAATGGAAGGATGACATCATACCATGTTAATGGAGTAGCTTCTTGGTCCCCTCTCTGCTTGACTTTCAGAGGACTTTTCCAAAGCCTCACTGAAGGGGGCCTATCTGGGGCCTATCTGGGGCCTATCTGGGGCCTATCTGGGGCCTATCTGCTCCCTCTATTCATCAGTCAAAAGTCGTTTTGCTCTCCCTCCCCTCCGTCCTCCACTCCCACTCAGAGAGTAGAACCATCTTCCCAGCAGGGACGCTTAGCGACGACGGATCGCAGCACCACGCTCGTTAGTGTTTACATTTCTCCCCGGTGGCAGATGCCGTTATTAAGAGAGATACTACCCACATCTCACGTGGCCTGATGAAGCAAGGCCGTCGGCATGGAGAGGAATCCAGGATCAACAGTAGATAACAGGGATGACCAGAATGAAAGGAGAGCATGAGGACTATTAGTGCATAATAAACAAATGTAAAAGGTAGCTCACATAATGTTGTTCAAAATGACCTGATCTCATACTGGCCTGATCTCATACTGGCCTGATCTCATACTGGCCTGATCTCATACTGGCCTGATCTCATACTCATGCCAGGCCTAAGATACATGACCAACTAATGATGATCATGTACTCTATCCAAGTCCCATTATAGTGAAGACAACACGTCCTAATGGAGGTGAGGCGATTTTGGTCGAAGTAGCAGTACACGTTCAGGCGTAGTACCAAAGTGTGCACTAATGATGTGATGGTATCATGTGGTAGATAAGACTACCGTTCTAACATAGCCTCCAGTCAGATCATGTTGTTCATTCATTCTAAGGTCATTGGTAACAGTGGAGGCTGCTGAGGGGAGGACGGCTCATAATAATGTCTGGAATGGAGAAAATGGAACGGCATCAAACCATGTATTTGATTCCATTCCACTGATTCCACTCCAGCCATTACCACGAGCCAGTCCTCCCCAATTAAGGTGCCACCAACCTCCTGTGATTGGTACGTATGCTAATAGAGAATCTCCCTGGTAGAGAGGGGGCTTTACAGATTAGTGAGCAGATGTCGTGGTGATATGTACGCCGTGCCGTGCATATGTTTCCCAGGATGACCACACCGGGCCAAGTATCCTCTCTTTATTACATGATGTAACACGCTCGGCAGCCAAACATTCTGCTGCCAAACACAGGCAGATAATAAACAGGACGAACTGTGTCTCTTTCTTCGCCGACTGCAAAATAATTCAACAAAGGACGTCAGTATCGTCAAAGATCTGAAAGGAGGCCTGCCTGGTACTTGACTCAGGGATGAGGATGTGTTGCGAAGCTTCCATTTTGAACTTGGAGATAAAGGGATGAAGCATGGGAAACGCATCAAAGCGCAACAGAATCAAAGATTCCCTCTTTGGAGGGTAACTGAGGCTCCTTCATTTTCCCTCCAAAACTAAACTAGACTATTCTGACATCGTCTTCTGTTCCAACTACTCTTAAGAATTCTACCTCAGAGATGTCATTTTGGGGGGGATGCTCAATTGCATAACACATAAAACTTTTGAGTTTTTTAGTTTGGTGCTGGCAGATTTCTCTAGGTGCCACTGCAGTTCACATAGCTTCTTATCCTCCTCTCTCTCTCTCTCTCTCTCTCTCTCTCTCTCTCTCTCTCTCTCTCTCTCTCTCTCTCTCTCTCTCTCTCTCTCTCTCTCTCTCTCTCTCTCCCTTCTCCCTGGCACAGCACGACAGCCAGTGAGGAATGGCTCCAGTGATTTCAGCCTCCCACCTATAAATAATAGAGAACAACCTTTCATAAATATTAGAATTGTAGGAACTGTGCCAGCCTACTCACTGGGGAACCGGTTAATCAACACACACACACACACACGCACGTTTACACGCACACACGCGCACATAACACACCCATACTCATAAATTCATTCATAAACATTGAGGCCAACTGATATGGTTCTCTTCGCACCCGTGAGTAGGTGTTATATTATGAAGGTTCAAATTTATTCACATATCAACTTACATGTTTGCAAGTGTTGCATTTATTCTCAAAAGAGTTTCATGTTTGCAAATATGTTTTGCAACTACAAAACGGATTATACAGGTGCAAGGAGAGGAGGGAGGGCAAGGTTGTTTGCCATCCTGCCAACACTACGCCACCCCTCGATTACCTGGGCAATAAAACGAAAGCACCATTCGAATCACCAATGCATTTATTATTCAGTCTAGCCCTTAATGTGCTGTAGGGAGGGACACTGTCTAATTACTGATGAAATAAACCAAGAAAATGATAAGGAAAAAAAAGTCTGATATGACTCAGAGGCTGGCTACATACGAGGGTGTCCGATGCAGACAGAAGCAGAAGAGATCTTACATCACATGTCCAATCCTCCCTCTGGACTGGGCCGAGGCCCTACTCTAACCTCCACTTCAAGAAGGTTCATTTGGGCTTTTTCTCATTTAAGCTTTTATCAGAGTAAAAGCATATTGCACTCAATAGATGAAAAGAACATTGACTCTGGGATCTATAAGAGACGAGTGAAGGAAGAGAGGGGATTGGAGAGTGACTCTGTTGGTGACACTGGATTGGAGGCATCTGGCCTGGTGTGATATGAGCTCTCTGAGGAGTTGAGGTTGAGTACTGAGTGGTGCCCACAGTCCTGCTGCCCTGGAACTCAGACAGCCCAGGGATTAACTGTGATAGAGTTACAAGACAAAAGCTAGCCAGCCTTGCAATTCCCACAATCTCCAAAAGGAAAAAGGAGTCCATTAAAGTGGAAAGATCTGTTACCTCAAGTCACCAAAACTTCTCTGGGCTGATACCCTACTGAACTGAAAGTTACATAAGCCATAAGCCGGGATCAAATTCACCCAGCAGTTGTTATCAATAATACCCACCTTGCCAGGAAAGTTAGAGCCTGGCACTCCGGCCCCTCGCCAACATTAGGATCGGCGTTACCCAAGATGTATCTAACCTCTGTTGGGGTGGATTCAACTGCAGATTTCTGATTGAGCGATTAGTGTGTGTGTTTCCTGTCCAAGAGAAAGATAAAGATAGTATAGAGAGAAACTACAGAAAGGAATTAAAGGGAATGACATTAAAAACAGCTAGTGTATCAGCTGTGCATATTAAGTAATACAAGGCCTACTATAAACAGCTAGTGTATCAGCTGTGCATATTAAGTAATACAAGGCCTACTATAAACAGCTAGTGTATCAGCTGTGCATATTAAGTAATACAAGGCCTACTATAAACAGCTAGTGTATCAGCTGTGCATATTAAGTAATACAAGGCCTACTATAAACAGCTAGTGTATCAGCTGCCTTGCCTTGATTCTCAGGATGTCCCCCACTGTGTGTCTGGCAGTGAAGCAGAGTATCACCCAGACCAACGTGTGCTGGTAAGTGAGCGCTGCAGAGAGAGTAGAGGAAACCCCACTACTACCTCCCAGTGGCCAAAGCACACACCAACTGGTAGGGACACAGGGCAGAATTAAAGTTACAACAACATCTCCATCAATCACTGACTAAATTGTAATAACATTGAAAAGTTCAGACCTAGACCTACTGTCAAGATATAGATAAAAGACCCCTTTGACCACTCCCCGGTGTTTCATCAGTCTGCAATTCAGGAAGTGCTCCACATTTTCCTTTCTTTGAAAATAAGACACATTGACCCTTACATGAGTGAACACAGGAAGTCAAAATAGGATGTTTATGTTTACAAAACGTACTCTACTCAAAGAAAAGGGGAAGCTAGTGATCATTGACAATAGATACTGTAAATGACAGTAGAGGGGTTTTGAGAAAATGCAGAGAGAAGTAACTGTCATGATGTGTTTACAGTACTATGATAAAGGGGCTAGTAGGTGAAGGTGAAATTGCCGTCAGTAGGTACTGTAGGTGATTCACTTCATGGTAGCACATCCTTTGATCAATAGACGGGTGATATGTGTGGGTATGTCAAAGTGTAGGAGCAAATCCTACCACTTAAGTCGCATAGTCTTCCAGTCCCATGACTATTTGAAAATTTGACATAAGTAAATATGTTAGGATTCACCCTGTATACACTAAGTATAAGTGAGTGTGATTGTTAGTTCAGTTAAGTGGGCTTGGAACCTTTCTGTCACAAAACTGATAATAATCCATTTAAAAACCATTTAGTTGAAGATTACAGTCATGCGTGTCTAAAGAAATGTTGTACAGGTGCTTCCTGGAATTGAACACACTTGCTTGGTGATGCAAGGACCATGCTCTATCAACTGAGCTACAGTCTGAAATGAGAATCGGTCAGCAATGGCATGTTATAACAACTAGTTAGTATCAGGGATCCAGGCACTTGCCACAGTGCACTATGAGTGTAACGACTGAGGATCCCTTCACATAAAAGTGTGTTATTGTGTGACACAGGAGCCCTGGCTGTGGCAACAAAGAGAAAAGGTGTGACTGTTTATGCAACATGGCCACTGATCTCTTGAGATTGGCTTAGGAGGCAGACTCTGGACAAGAGGAAGTGAGGTGACGTGAGGAGAAAATGGCAGAGGAGGAGAATGGGGAAGAAGGAAGAGGAGAAAGAGGAGTTGAGGAGTACAAAGAACAGTAGAGGAGGGGGAATGTTGACATTGAAACTGAAGATGAAAAGTAATATATGTATCTCTTTTCTCATAATATATAGTCAAAAGTTTGGATACACTTACTCATTCCAGGGTTTTTCTTTATTTTTACTATTTTCTACATTGTAGAATAATAGTGAAGACATCAAAACTATGAATTAACACATATGGAATCATGTGGTAACCAAAAAAGTGTTAAACAAATCAAAATGTATGTTATATTTGAGAATCTTCAAAGTAGCCACCCCTAGCCTTGATGACAGCTTTGCACACTCTTGGCATTCTCAAATACTTTGTACTCCTTCAGATTGTTGGGGTGCATGACACCCCTGAACTTACCAATCTAAAAATGTTACTGACATGGTCTAATTGAGTGATTGTCAATGACTGACATAACAAGCAAAAAACTGCTGATGCACAGCAACATTTCTGGTTGGCCAACAGTTGCCCATCTCTGAGCTACACAATGCTGGTCAGACCATCCAACACTGACCAGCATAGAACAGAATGGACCAGCTGTATGTATGCTGGTCTATGCAGTTTTTTTTTCAGCAGGGCTATGTGAGATAGGTTTAGGTTTATCTCACCTAAATACATTATTATCCTCATGTGTCCTTATATGTAAGACCACCTCTGCTTACCTATGCAAGTTGCTTCAGAGACAGTGAAGTGAAAGCATGATATAATACTGTACTTCAGGAAACAAATATGTTTTTTCTCAGTATATGGCAGGAAAATGGCTTCACCCCATGTCCTGTGTCACACTGTGTGCCCTTCCTCTCGCCACAATTAAGCATGTTTTTCTATTTGTGTTTGTCTGTTCTTTGTTGTGCAGGCTAAATTTAGACAGGCCCTGCTTTAATCTCATTGCTCTAAGCCTGCTGGGTGGGTAATGAGACCACCACTCACATGGGGTCCTTTCAGGACAACCCCAGGCCAAATTCTTCTGCATTCTGGGAATGTAAGTGGCAATAAAGGGAATAGTTATGTCCCAGGTACTCCCAGCACAGGCGGCCACATCAGATATAAAGTTCAATATTAATAAAGAAGTCATGAAGTCATCTCTCAGGCTTCTCCACAGACGGAGTGTTCCTGAGGGCTCCGAGTAGCAGGGATTATGGCAGGATTTGAACACATCCTGTGTTCTTGGTGCAGTGATAACCCGTCAGCAGCAGCACGTTCTGAAGCTCAATGTATTATTTATGCCTGGACTATTTACATTTTGGTGAATCTCTTATACAGTGCATCGGAAAGTATTTAGACCCCTTGACTTTTTCCACATGTTACATTACAGCCTTAATCTAAAATGTATTACATTTTTGTTTTTTCTCATCAATCTACACACAATACCCCATAATGACAAAATGAAAACATGAAAACAGAAATACCTTATTTAGTATTCAGAACATTTGCTATGAGACTCGAAATTGAGCTCAGGTTCATCCTGTTTCCATCGATCATCCTTGAGATGTTTCTACAACTTGATTGGAGTCCACCTGTGGTAAATTCAATTGATTGGACATAATTAGTGGTTTTAGCGTTGGACCAGTAACCGACAGGTTGCTGGATCGAATCCCTGAGCTGACAAGATAAAAATCAGTCATTCTGCCCCTGAGCAAGGCAGTTAACCCACTGTTCTCTGGGCACCGAAGACGTGGATGTCAATTAAGGCATCCCCCCACACCTCTCTGATTCAGAGGGGTTGGGTTAAATGAGGAAGACACATGTCAGTTGAATGCATTCAGTTGTACAACAATTCTACAACTAGTATCCCCCCTTTCCCTGTCCCTTTCCCTATTTTGGAAAGGCACACACCTGTCTGTATAAGGTTCTACAGTTGACAGTGTATGTCAGAGCAAAAACCAAGCCATAGAGCTCCAAGACAGGATTGTGTCGAGGCACAGATCTGAGTTGGGATTATGGTTGTTAGTAAATTTGTTCTGGCTATTTACTCTGATTTCAGAGCACCGGAAATCTAGTCTAGCTAGCTACATTTTCAGATATTACACATTTCTAATTTTGACTGAATGTCATTTTCATTTCAAGTTGAAATGTACTGTTAGCTAGCTAGCTAACGTTACATGTATGATCTTATTATTCTTATCGCAGAGACATTTGCTTTGCTAGTTATAGCCTAATGTTATCTAGCTAACATTGAACCTGGTTGGTTAGCTACCTGCAGATTCATGCATGGTAGTAACGTCATGAGTTGGGATTATGGTTAATTGTTTACCTAGCTAGCTAGCTACATGTCTTAACAAAAGACTCCACTATGCAAGTATCCATTTCAATAGAATGTCACTGTGACAACTGTTGATAGGCGTAGCTGGTATATTCGCTCTGTCTATCTACTCCGATTTCAGAGCACTCTCGTCTGAGTGTGCCAGAGCGCAGAATTACTGACAAATTTACTAATGCTCAACACCCGTTGAATATGTCTGGTGTCAGTAAAGGTTAGCAAAAAAACGTAAATTATTGCCAGCAGCACAGTTGCAGTCACATTTTTTTGGTACCCTTCCCCAGATCTGTGCCTCGACACAATCCTGTCCTGATTTTTCCTCTGACATGCACTGTCAACTGTGGGACCTTATATAGACAGGTGTGTGCCTTTCCAAATCATGCCCAATCAATTGAATTTACCACAGGTGGACTCCAATCAAGTTGTAGAAACACCTCAAGGACGATCAATTGAAACAGGATGCACATCAAACGGTCTGAATACTTATGTAAATACACTTTGTCATTATCCAGTATTGTGTGTAGATTGTTGAGGGAAAAAAATATTTTTGAATAAGGCTATAACCTAACAAAATGTGGAAAAAGGGAAGGGGTCTGAATACTTTCCAAATGCAGTTCCTTGCACCCTCTGAGTGGATGAAAGAACGGGAGATATCTGCATTAAAGTAGAACGGCAAAAAAAGCCTAAACATTTTCTCACCTCTACAAAGAGACCTATAAGGAGACTTTTGATCTGGATGAAGTCCCTGATCTCTCCCTGGCCAGCAATGATCCTAACATTGGTACAGAAAACTAGGTCAGTTGTCAGACACTCTTCTATTGTCTCCTCGTTTCAAACCTGACATACATATTTGCTTTCTCTATTGAAACCACACATCGCTTTATCATCTTCTTATTGCTGAAAATGGAAGTAAAAACAAATGTCAGATTTTCGCATATGAAAACTGAAAATGCCTGTACCTGTCCATTGAAACTGTCAAAAGAGGCCTTGTTTCTCAGGACCTCAGATGATTTTAATGAGGTACCATGATGTACAGTACTGTATCCAATGCTCTCTGCTCTTGCACAGCGGTTATCCACACTATTTGTTAATCAGAAGGAAGTTCACAGTTATTTGTGAACTTTTTATTTCCTCAGTTGGCACATATCACAGACCAGCAGACGTTTTTTGTCCCTGACAAAGGATGCTGTCGGAAATGCAGAAGTTGACAACGCTATGAAGAGCCATTTCCTGTTTTCATTTTGCTGTGTGTTTTTGATGGTTCCCCCATCGACTGATTGAATTAGCAGTCATCCTGTTCCACTCAGTCTTACTCACATTTTAAGATGAAACATTATTGCAGATTATGACCGTTTCAAAGTTATTCACTGGTTAAAAATCCTTTTGAAACATTAAATAGAATTCAAGGGAAAAGATACTTGATGTGACTGTAATATTATCTTATAATACCTGGTCTCCCATTAGTCATAAAAAAATGTGACATGCTGTAATATGTCAAGCTGCTCTTAAAAGCCTAGACGAACATAAAATACATTAACCTACCATGATTGTGCTACATAAAAGTATCAACGGTCATCAAAATTGTTAAAAGGTTTTGAAAACAATTCTAATAAATGCAACAGTTGGTCAATGGATGAAGATACTCCAAGCTTTTCGAGTTGTTATAATGCATCAGATATTGACTGAATTATAGCACATAAAACATTTTACTGGCACAGACAAATAATGAATGGAGTTTGGTGGGAATTTAGGTATTCAATTTATTGTCAATTGTCAAACTTTTCTTTCTTAAAATGCACTCATTTATACATTTTCTTATTGTATTTTGTATATTGTATTTTTTTATTATAAAGTAAATTATATGTGCCTAATTTGCATAACTAAAATAGGTCAATTTGCATATATGCATACATTAACATAAAGGGGAGGGGCAGAGCTGTACCTAATTTCAGCACAATTTGTAAACATTTAAACTCTATTCAATCTGAACTTTTTTCAATTCCACAAAATTCTATATTTTCTTTCTTGTGATGTACAGTAAGTGTTGAGATGGTGTGTTAAATCCTAGAAGAAGCTTTAGCATTCTTATAGATTCAATGGAAAGCCAATGTATCCCATTGAGCCCATATTTTTTTATTTATTTAACCTTTATTTAACTGGGCAAGTCAGTTAAGAACAAATTCTTATTTACAATGACGGCCTACCCCGGACTCCCCTAACCCGGACGATGTTGACCATTACCAGGGTGAGTTTGACAGGTCACTACAAACATTTCTGTGGTCATAATGTTAACAGGAAAAATCGAGAGGCACAAGCAAGTGTAAGAAAGAGTCGCAGGAAAGCCATCAATCCAGCGAGATTTAAGTGACAAGTGGATTTTGAACCCCTCAAACACAGGAAATAGATGGCTGAAAAAGACAGATCCTCAGGTGAACGGGGCATTGTGCGTTGCTAATAAAAGGTTAGAAAACGTTTTGCAGTGGTGGAAAAAGTACCCAATTGTCATACTTGAGTAATAGTAAAGATACTGTGACAGATGGCAGGGAGAGGTGAGGAGATGTCAATTAGCCTATCAGAAGCTTCTAAAGCCATGACATCATTTTCAGGAATTTTCCAAGCTGTTTAAAGGGACAGTCAACTTAGTGTATGTAAACTTCTGACCCACTGGAATTGTGATATAGTGAATTATAAGTGAAATAATCTGTATGTAAACAATTGTTGGAAGGATTACTTGTGTCATGCACAAAGTAGATGTCCTATGAGTCTGGCTAGCCGGACACATCGCCTGGAACTGTCCAAACCTGATCTGACCTGACTTCACCCAGTCCCCGAACCTGACTGACACCGTGGCCATCACATGCATACACGGTGAGACCAAGGACTACCCTACCACACTCCTCCACCTACAGACCACAAAGGGACAACACACAGGGCCAGTGGGAGTTGTCCCGAACCTGCCTGTGCCAGTCCTTATCAGGAGGGATTTCCCGATGTTCCACCAACTGTGGACCAGTATGTCCGGAGACGTGGGGAACCGAGGGAACTAGAAGGGAGGAGGAAGCCGGAGAGGTGGGAGGGACGCCAGAAGGAGTGATGCCCGGATGTGTGGATTCCAGGAAGTGGACCCCCAGGCGTCAACAGAAGAAGAACGACGAATGTATGGAGTTGTTGTTGTTGCCCCATCCCTTTGTACAATCTGTCCTGCAGTTGGGGCTCACCTAGGGTTGGAGAAGACCTTAGACTGGATCAAGGCATGATTTTACTGGCTGGGTGTGAAGAGGATTACTGCCGCAGTTGCCCGGGGTGCCAGCAGGTGGCGCCAAAACTTTCGCAGCCCCATCATTTCAATCCCTTTCAGCAGGATCGCAATGGACTTGGTGGGACCTCTACCCAAGAGCAATCGAGGGCACCAATCGAGCGCACCAATACATCCTGGTGATTCTGGATTATGCCACCAGGTACCCAAAAGCCATTCCCCTGCACACCATGGCTACCAAGGGAATCGCACGTGAGTTAGTCATGTTGTTCACCCGAGTAGGCATCCCCGACGAGATATTAACCGACCATGGAATCCCGTTCATGTCGCTAATCATGAAGGATCTCTGCAAACTAATGAAAATAACCCAGTTGTGCACCTCAGTGTATCACCCTACCTGATGTTCTCTATCCGAGAAGTGCCCCAAGCTTCAACAGGGTTCTCTCTCTTTGAACTCCTGTACGGGAGACCACACCGAGGACTGCTGGACGTGGCTAAAGAAGCCTGGGAACAGCAACCGTCGCCCCATCGAACCATGGTGGAACACGTGGAAGACTTGAGAGACCGGATGGCAGCCCTGTGGCCGCTGGTACGGGAACACATGCTGGAGGCCCAGGATGCCCAAGCGCAGGTGTACAACAGAGGGGCACATGAAGAGACTTCCAGCCAGGAGACAAAGTGTTGGTGTTGATCCCCACCTCAGAATGTACATTTTTGGCCCGATGGAACGGGCCATACGAAGTCCTGGAGAAAGTGGGTGGTTAATTATAGGGTCAGACAGCCGGGACGTAGGCATCTGACCCAGATTTACCATGTGAATTTGTTAAAGAAATGGAATGCACGTGATGTACTCTACTCTATTCCCCCAAAGAAGGCTACCACAGAGAGCAAGCCTACGGAGGTGCCAATGGGGGAGCAGCTGAGCCAAGCACAGAAGCAGGTGCTGACAGAGTTGGTCGGCCGGAACCAGGATGTTCTCCATTGAACCGGGACACACCGATCTGGTACAGAACAGCATCATCACCGAACCTACTGCATACCGGAAGCAAGGAGAGAGGCAGTCAGGAGGTAAAAACAATGTTGGAAGCTGGAATCATCGAAGAGTCGAATAGTGAGTGGTGCAGCCCCATAGTGTTGGTGCCGAAACCAGATGGCACCATTCGCTTCTGTAATGATTTTAGAAAGTTAAATTAAATCTCAAAGTTCGACGCCTACCCCATGCCCCGTATTATGAACTAATAGAACGTCTAGGGACCGCCCGATATAGAAGCAGGTACACACGTTTGTGGGGTTGACTAGTTACTACCGGAGATTTATCCCCCACTTTGCCTCCCTAGCTAGCCCCCTGACAGATCTGACCAGGAGCCGTCTGCACGCCCAGGTGACGTGGACCGAGGAGACGGAGAAAGCCTTCCAGGACCTAAAGGGAGCACTGTGTTCTGGACCCGTGCTGGTGACCCCGGACTTCTTCAAACCACTAGCGGTACAGACCGATGCATCCAAAACAGGGGTGGGTGCCGTCCTATCACAGCTACAAGAAGATGAGGAACACACAGCCGTATACATTAGCCGGAAGCTGTTGCAGCGGGAACAAAGATATTCCACTGTGGAGAAAGAATGTCTAGCAATCAAGTGGGCGCTGGAGACGCTGAAATATTACTTATTGGGACGGCACTTCACCCTCGTAACGGACAATGCACCACTGGTTTGGAAGTCACGGAATAAGGACAGTAACGCCCGGGTCACCATCTGGTTCCTATCCTCTTAGCCTTTGCTTTCTCTGTCGTCCACAGATCAGGTGCAGCCCGTGGCAGATGGCAGGGAGGGGAGTGGTGATTGAAGAAAGATATCTTGCAGCCCGCTGGCTCCACCCCCAAGCCTTATATGGACTTCCTGCCCCAACGAGGCAAGCCTGTGGATCATTAAGCCATTGAGTGCATGGGATAAAAGAGGAAGCGGGCTGCACAAACAGGAGGAGGACCGAGAGGGAAACGCGTTTTATGGAGAGTGTAAGAAGCGGGAGAATTATCTGTGCGATTACCCATTGTGACCTGGACTGTGTGATTACCCCCCCCCCCCCCCCCTCCCCTAATAAATGTCTAATTTGCATTCTAGTTGTACTTCCTGTGCGTGTTTGATTATTTCATTTGGTGATGTGGAAACCTCACACCCTTGAGCCTGCTACAATACCTTAATAGAAAATGACTCAAGTAAAAGTGATAGTCACCCAGTAAAATCCTACTTTAGTAAAGTCTAAAAGTATTTGGTTTTAAATGTACTTAAGTATCAAAAGTAAAAGTAAAAGTATAAATAATTTCAAATTCCTTATATTAAGCAAGCCAGACGGCACCATTTTCTATTTTTTTACGGATAGCCAGGTACACTCCAACACTCAGATATAATTTACAAACTAAGCATGTGTTAAGGGAGTCTGCCAGATCAGAGGGAGTAGGGATGACCAGGGATGTTCTCTTGATAAATGTGTGAATTGTCCTGCTAAGCATTCAAAATGCAACAAGTACTTTTGGGTGTCAGGGAAAATATATGGAGTAAAAAGTACATAATTTTCTTTAGGAATGTAGTGAAGTAAAAATAAAAGTTATCAAAAATATAAATAGTCAAGTAAAGTACATATACCCCAAAAAACGACTTAAGTAGTACTTTCAAGTATTTTCACTTAAGTACTTTACACCACTGACGTTTTTTACAGTCCAAAAACTAACACAAGCCCACATGCTGGGATGGATATGAGGTACGGCAGACAAAAAGGCTGTCGGTAGAATGTACTGCTTATGAACTCTAGCAATGAGAAGTAGCAAAGAGACAGCTGACTAAGATAACCAAGTCATGCTGAGAGAAACACACACACACACACACACACACACAGCATAGCTCCAGCACGGCTCACTGTAATCCTAATGTACCATGTCTCAGCCAGGCGGGATGCTCGGATAACACACACAATGCCATGCTGTGTTTCAGGCTCACTAAAGGTCGTTACAGGGTTGCGAATGTAATTTCCCAGATCGATGGTTCATGATATGTCTCTGTAACGTTGAAGCTACTATTGATCTGAATACAATGGGCTCCTTTAGGAGCCGGACCCTGCTGAGGCTCTATGGCCCATCCTCTGGTTGTGTGGGGCCGACCACATGGAGGCTGTAAAAGACACATGACAGGCATGGTCTCTCATTACAGCAATGAGGGAGGCAACTCACTATTTATCAAACAAGTTTAATTCGCGCACGCGCACGTGCACACACACACCTTTTAAAAATGAGTGTTACCCGAAGCAGTGGATTGAGCAGTAGAGACTGGAACAGAAGAACTCAGATGATGAACTCAGAAGAAACAGACATACCGTCTCCACAAAGAATAGGGGTGCGAACACGCAACCCGTTGAATATGGCCGGTGACAGTAAACGTCGGCAAAAAAGGCGTAATTGAAATGTTGCCAGCAGCAGTCACCAATGCGGTGCATAACATGAAAACAGCCTAACCAGCTCTGCTAGGGCAAGTAAACATTGTCAGAGTGAGGTGTTCTCTCATTTGTGTCTGGAAATAGCTAGCAATCTAGTAAACGTTAGCCAGTTAGCTTGGGTGCTTGTTGTGAGGTCAGAACGCTCAGATAAACCCTACTCTTCGGCCAGAGCGTCCAGTGTGCGTTCTGAACAGACAATCTGACAACGCTCTGAATTTACCAACACCCAGAGCACACTCTGAGCGCTCTCTGGCACTCCAGATTGAATTTAGAACACAACCTAGGCCAGTGGGTCTATCAGCCCTCACTCACCCAGTATCCCCATCACAAGCTCACAGCCCCACCGCACAAAGCTCAGTTCACCACCAAACTAGGCTACTGCACTCAGAATGCACTCTCACTGCACTCAGTCTCTAACCCATCAACAAACCCCACAGAGAAATCCCACAGAGAGGGGTCAGCTTCCAAACAATGGCTAAAAGAACTAGAAACACTCTCTATGATCATGTTTTCAACATTACCTTCACAGACCTCAGACTCCTACAAATGGAGATTGTTTTTTAGAAACAAAATCCTGGTGTGCTGAATACACCACTTCGGCCCTGATACCCTTTCACAGATCAATGCTGTTCTGGAACACATTCATATCCACCTGTTGATCGACAATGAATCCGCAGGCATTGCAACTGTCATAAGGCATGACACAGCTGCAACATATTTCAATGCTGCAAGGACATTGCTAATTGATGGATCAATATTTGAGAGGAAGTGGCTCAAGGAAGAAAACAATGTGCTTTAGCACAAATTAATCACCCTATTAGAGAGCATTACGCAAGACAAACACTTGAAATAAGGCTGTGTTCAGGAATTATCTGAAGCATGGATAACACGCATGTGTTAACACGCATTTATCCAATTTACTAAATTCAATTACAAACTCTGCTCTGATGTCACGCATACAGTGGCAAGAAAAAGTATGTGAACCCTTCGGAATTACCTGGATTCCTGCATAAACTGGTCATAAAATGTTATCTGATCTGTCACCACAATAGACAAACACAGTGTGCTTAAACTAATAACACACCAATTATTGTATTTTTATTGGCTATATTGAATATGTCATTTAAACATTCACAGTGTAGGTTGTAAAAATGTGAACCCCTAGGCTAATGACTTCTCCAAAAGCTAATTGGAGTCAGGAGTCAGCTAACCTGGAGTCCAATCAATGAGACGAGATTGAAGATGTTGGTTAGAGCTGCCATGCCCTATAAAAAACATTCACAATGTTGCTATTCACAAGAAGCATTGTCTGATGTGAATCATGCCTCGAACAAAAGAGATCTCTAAAAGCCTTGATGTTCATCAGTCCACAGTAAGACAAATTGTCTATAAATGGAGAAAGTTCAGCACTTTTGCTACTCTCCCTAGGAGTGGCTGTCCTGCAAAGATGACTGCAAGAGCACAGCGCAGAATGCTCAATGAGGTTAAGAAGAATCCTAGAGTGTCAGCTAAAGACTTACAGAAATCTCTGGAACACGCTAACATCTCTTTTGACGAGTCTACAATACGTAAAACACTAAACAAGAATGGTGTTCATGGGATGGAAAAATGAGATCCCAAGTTTATCAAGACATTTTGTAGGAGATTGTAAGGCTATCTGTCCGCCAATTGAAGCTCAACAGAAGTTGGGTCAACGACCCAAAACACAGAAGTAAATCAACAACAGAACGGCTTCAACAGAAGGAGTGGCCCAGTCAGAGTCCTGACCTCAATCCGATTGAGATACTGTGGCATGACCTCAAGAGAGCGGTTCACACCAGACATCCCAAGAATATTGCTGAACTGAAACAGTTTTGTAAAAAGGAATGGTCCACAATTCCTCCTGACCGTTGTGACGTTTGGTTGAGGTTATTGCTGCTTATTAAACCAGTTATTAAATCCAAGGGATCACATATTTTTCCACCCTGCTCTGTGACTGTTTACAGTACTGTTTACATATTTATTTGTTTACACAGTGTTTTCAATAAAGACATGGAAACTAATAAGTGTTGTCTTATTAGTTTAAGCAGACTGTGTTTGTCTATTTTTGTGACTTAGATGAAGATCAGAAACATTTTTATGACCAATTTATTCAGAAATCCCGGTAATTCCAAAGGGTTTACATAATTCTTCTTGCCACTGTATGTGCTATAGCAACAGAACTGTCTTGGTCTTTGCTCAAATCCACTTGAACAAACCAATTTTTTCAATTGCTGTAAAATAATAATCTAGATAGTTACCATTTTCTCTGAACAGTCACAGCAGTGACATCAGTGGTTCAGTTTGATACTGTACATAAATGCATGGTTTATACAAATTAATATATGACTGCTTTTGTTATGCTCAAAGCCATGGCAAAGTACAGGGAGTAGTGAAGTGCAGCTCCCACAGTCACAGAATGAGGGCATTCTAAACCATAGAGACAGATCTATATGTGTTCTGACCTCATAAAACCCATCATAACTCTGTCTCTCAGTGAGAGGACAGATCTCCACTGGGGTTTTCTGGGTTTTCCAGGGACTATTGATATGGTGGATCCGCTTAGGGATGCATGTTTTGGCCTTGCCGATACTCCACATTCCATCGATCCAGTCTGCAGCACAAAATGGACAGAGGCTGGCAGACTGACTGCATGTAAATACGGCCTGCTGTTCTACCTATCCTAATACAGTTCACTCAGGTTCACAAACCAGATGAAACTGTTTTGCCATGCACTTTAAATGTTGTCTGTTTAACCTTAAAAGCGCCAACAGGGGTACATTTTGGGACTTTGTCAATCAACTAGTTATCGACAAATAAAGTACCATGATTTCTGTGTTATAGAGGAATGAAGAATAATCTCTCTTTTGTATACTAGTGGTGCTAAGATGAAAATGTAGACTAAATAGTACACTTTGTGATAAAATCACCAAATTTGGCACAGAGATACAGTACATGTACAGTACCAGTCAAAAGTTTGGACACACCTGCTTATATCCAGGGTCTTTCTTTATTTGTACTATTTTCCAGTCCAAGCTCACATCCACTACAAGACCATGGACCTCACCTACCGAACAGCAAGAGGTACTGCCCCTCCCTACCTTCAGGCTATGCTCAAACCCTACACCCCAACCAGAGCACTCCGTTCTTCCACCTCTGGTGTCTTGGCCCTACCTTCACTTCGTGAGGGCAGCTTTTGCTCTTCTCTGTCCTGGCATTCCAACGGTGGAACCAGCTTCCCCCTGAAACTAGGACATCAGAGACCCTTCACATCTTCCGAAAACATCTGAAACCCTACCTCTTCAAAGAGTATCTTAAATAATCATTCTCTAAAGAGCCTAAGCACTTTAGAGAAGAGTGTCTGCTAAATTACTGAAATGTAAATGTTCCTCGAGCTGTAGGTTATCATGTGTGAAGAGCCCACACTGTTATGCCCACACCAATTCAGAGGGCATCTTGACCTGACTCAAGGACATGTCCTGCTCTTACACAGAGTATTATGATAAAGCGTGTGCAGGGATACAGCTCTATCCAGAAGGGCAGAGGGCACTCCTGCCATTTATCATTTCAAGTACTTTAGTTCAGGTGACTATACAAATGAGGTATTATTGTGTCCATGGCAATTTTGAAGAAAATGTTGGTTCTGCATAGAGGGGCTCATGGCAACCTTATCAAAACAGACAACATTCATCGTCCACATTATCAAAATATGCCACAATCTATGTGTTTGCTTTTCTTTGCTCTCAAGATTGCTTGTCCTGAGATGAACGAAGGCTTTCTGTCTCTCATAATGTAATATGTAGAGCATCCTATCCATAAAATCGAGCCTCCTGGGATGAGAATACATTCTACCTCACCCAACCTCCTCTCCTGCTCCACCTCAGACAGACAGTCCTAATTCTCTGAAGGTTACATGCTGATTCTATTATGGCAACTGCAGTTCAGACAGGAGGCATGCAAGGAAAGAAATGCAATTCAATGCGAGAGGGGGGATTAGGGGAAAGAGAGAGAGAGAGACAGAGAGACACAAGCTCACCCGAATGCAGACACTCACTCACTCACTCACTCACTCACTCACTCACTCACTCACTCACTCACTCACTCACTCACTCACTCACTCACTCACACAGATACTCACACAGAGAGGGTGAGAGGAAGGGGGGATGATTAATTATGAATGAAAGCAGTATTAATTCTGTATCAAACTAACACTGCCATAAAAAATAAAAAACGCTGACAAAAAACAGCATTATTCTGTGACCATGAAACTGACTATTCACCCATGTTGATACAGTAGATGTTTATTTATTATTCTGTGATGTGTTGATACAGTAGATGTTTATTCATTATTATGTGATGTGTTGATACAGTAGATGTTTATGTATTATTCTGTGATGTGTTGATACAGTAGATGTTTATTTATTATTCTGTGATGTGTTGATACAGTAGATGTTTATTTATTATTCTGTGATGTGTTGATACAGTAGATGTTTATTCATTATTATGTGATGTGTTGATACAGTAGATGTTTATTTATTATTCTGTGATGTGTTGATACAGTAGATGTTTATTTATTATTCTGTGATGTGTTGATACAGTAGATGTTTATTCATTATTCTGTGATGTGTTGATACAGTAGATGTTTATTTATTATTCTGTGATGTGTTGATACAGTAGATGTTTATTTATTATTCTGTGATATGTTGATACAGTAGATGTTTATTTATTATTCTGTGATGTGTTGATACAGTAGATGTTTATTTATTATTCTGTGATGTGTTGATACAGTAGATGTTTATTTATTATTCTGTGATGTGTTGATACAGTAGATGTTTATTTATTATTATGTGATGTGTTGATACAGTAGATGTTTATTTATTATTCTGTGATGTGTTGATACAGTAGATGTTTATTCATTATTCTGTGATGTGTTGATACAGTAGATGTTTATTTATTATTCTGTGATGTGTTGATACAGTAGATGTTTATTTATTATTCTGTGATGTGTTGATACAGTAGATGTTTATTATTCTGTGATGTGTTGATACAGTAGATGTTTATTTATTATTATGTGATGTGTTGATACAGTAGATGTTTATTTATTATTCTGTGATGTGTTGATACAGTAGATGTTTATTTATTATTCTGTGATGTGTTGATACAGTAGATGTTTATTCATTATTCTGTGATGTGTTGATACAGTAGATGTGTATTTATTATTCTGTGATGTGTTGATACAGTAGATGTTTATTATTCTGTGATGTGTTGATACAGTAGATGTTTATTTATTATTCTGTGATGTGTTGATACAGTAGATGTTTATTTATTATTCTGTGATGTTTTGATACAGTAGATGTTTATTTATTATTCTGTGATGTGTTGATACAGTAGATGCTTTTTTTTTTTTTTGTTCAGCAGTTGAAAGATTTGATTGATCTTCGTTACAGTGTACCATTATTCTGTGATGTTTTGAGTGCCTTGAGTAGAGCAGAAACAAAAGTTGAAGACACAAGGCCAGGTAGGTATTCATTGCTTCAATGTGAATGGAATGACCTTTGTTCTCAATCAAGGTTTTTTCAGAAACATACATTTCATATTCACATTGTTAATTGAACCACGTTCACCACATTAACACAGCACACCTCTCCTGTAACCTCAGTAAAAGCACTTCAAACTAAATTGCATGTGAGTCAAATTGTTGTGAGTTAGGCTAATTACATGAATGCCACAGTAACTGATTTTGGCATCACTGGGAATTCATTGTGTCATAGGGTAATGTTATACCGTATGCTTTCTGGAACAGTGAGTAAGTTTACATGCACACTAATAATTCAATATTAAACGGATTATGGCAGTAGGCTGAGTATGGAAATAGTCATGTAAACACCTTACTCTGCTTCTCTTAATCGTCGTAAGGTCAAAATTGAAAACACCTGGTTTTCTGAGCAATGTTTGAAATTATTAGGACATGTAAATAGCTTAATTGGCATTCCAGCTGTGTATTTGATCTGCACATGTGCTAGCACCAGCCGAGTGAGCCTCCCTCTAATTACGAGTGAAGTGAGTTTGGAAAAACGTAAATATGCATCTTAGAAAGAGTTTTCACATACAAACTTTATATGTACGAACTCAGAATCAAAAATGTTTCTCAAAAATAACATGGTCAAATAATCTGACTATTGTATTATTGTGTGCATATAACCGTGCTCAGTGAGTAGAAGACTGAGAGATCTCAGCACTGTTAGTTAATAACCGGTAGCTACTATAATGAACAGAGTCCTAGAGTAATTGCCACTTCATCATTGCCCTGGCAACTACAGAAGTGCAACTGTGAGGGACTACATCCCTTTCTCATGCTCTCTCTCTCTCTCTCTCTCTCTCTCTCTCTCTCTCTCTCTCTCTCTCTCTCTCTCTCTCTCTCTCTCTCTCTCTCTCTCTCTCTCTCTCTCTCTCTCTCTCTCTCTCTCTCTCTCTCTCTCTCTCTCTCTCTCTACACACACAATATCAAATTGAGTCTGTCTGTGTGAAGCTCTGGTTGAGCAAAAGTTAATTACTGGGTTAGCGGAGTACAGGCGGCCCAGTCCTCTAACCCTCCCAATTATCTGCCATCCCAAAGAGCAGAGTGAGAGCATTCTCTGGCTGCACAGCCAATTAACAAGAGTGCTGTGATGGCGGGCTGGAGCCATGCTGCTACCCTGAAGTCAGGATACACTGAATTAAGTCTTCAAAAATTGTGAGGTTGTAAGTGACCGTGTTATGAGGATTTATAAGGTACTTTACACTCACATCACTTTAACAGTGAAGTGGAAGGCAATGCAACATTTGAGCATTGTTAAACCCTGCTTTTGGTGAAAAGATCAATGCCTGTACTCTAGAGAGAGACAAAGAGAGAATCCCTCTCTCACCCTCTCTCTCTCCCCTCATCTCTCTGCACTTTTATCACCATTAAGCGATTGAAATAGAATCTTAGGCAAAGCCCCCGTCTAATCCCAGATTCCAGGGCTCCACTCTTCAATTAAGATCAGCCTCTTCGTTGGCCATGCTGCCCTGGCCCTTTCATCTCTCCCTGTTCCTGCTCCTTCCCTTTCCTCTAACAGGATGCAGGCTTCAAAGGCAATTACTGTACTTTTGGACGCTAGCACTTACTTTCCCTTCCTGAGTGTGTCACGGAAATGCAGGTGAAAACACAAAAGCGATGGTGACTGGTAACGTGCTGAGGTACATGTTGTTGACGGGTGGTGTAGGGCATACTGGAAGAGAATTTTGTTGGCACCAAAGCAGAGTACTTTGTTGTACAACTGCAATCAAAGGTTTAGCTGAGAGAGTTAATTCGAAATGGGTCGTTTGCACACACACATACATTACTATAGTATCCCTCAAATCCTGAATATTGTATGCCAAGTTACCTACAAGTATTTTGTCGCAGCCCACAGAACTTTCTATTGAAACGCATGCAGACAATTTAGAATTGACACTTAATTGCCCATTGATCTATCTCAGAATGGTCAGGCAGGTTAATTCTAAGGCCTTCAAGGCAGTGATTGAACAAACTAAATAAAAGGGTAGAACCAAAATGTATTTTTGTCCACTGTGTATTGGGTTTCAGAGGGTTAAGAAATCCAGTGTTATTATGAAAATTACCGGTAGTCCCCAGTCATATGGTGTTTGTTTACAAGCACAAAACAAAGAAAGACACTCACCGTTGTGCAGCACACGCCATTAATCTAGTTACAATTTGGAATTCACAACAAAATGTTTGCCATCTAGATATCTTATAACTATGCTAAATGCTCTGCAGTTGTGTTAGATAAAAGAGCTGTTAGATAAAGTCTTGTCTCTGTGTTTGGTTCCATAGGGAGGACGCATGTCCCCAATATAGGGGCCTGGGGAAACATTAGCCACCCAGAGAGAGAGAGAGAGAGGGTGAGTCTGGCATAATTTCCCACTGGAACATGACAGGGGGTCCTATTCAATCAAAACAGTAACCAGGTATCCATCTGTCTGTTTGTCTGTCCATTTGACAATCTGTACATATGTTTATCTGTCTGTATGGTCATCTGCTCATCTGTCCGCCTGTCTAGTTTCATAATTCAAGTTTCAAGTTTTAATGTCACATGCACAAGTACAGTGAAATACCTTTCTTGCAAACTCAAAACCCAACAATGCAGTAGTCAATATCAATGTAATACTAGGAAAAAAAACACGTGAGGAATTAGAAGAAATACGAAGAACACAATAAGTAAGTAAGCATACTATATACGGTGTCAGTTCCAATACCATATTTACAATGTACAATGTGATGGAGGTAGATATGTATAGGGTTAAGGTGACTACAGTCGTGGTCAAACGTTTTGAGAATGACGCAAGTATTGGTCTCCACAAAGTTTGCTGCCTCAGTGTTGATGATGGAAATTTGCATATACTCCAGAATGTCATGAAGAGTGATCAGATGAATTGCAATTAATTGCAAAGTCCCTCTTTGCCATGAAAATGAACTTAATCCCCAAAAAACATTTCCACTGCTTTTCAGCCCTGCCACAAAAGGACCAGCTGCCATCATGTCAGTGACTGTCTCGTTAACACAGGTGAAAGTGTTGACGAGGACAAGGCTGGAGATCACTCTGTCATGCTGATTGAGTCAGATAACAGACTGGAAGCTTTAAAAGGAGGGTGGTGCTTGAAATCATTGTTCTTCCTCTGTCAAACATGGTTACCTGCAAGGAAACACGTGCCGTCATCATTGCTTTGCACAAAAAGGGCTTCACAGGCAAGGATATTGCTGCTAGTAAGATTGCACCTAAATCAACCATTTATCGGATCATCAAGAACTTCAAGGAGCAGCTGCGGGATCATGGCACCACCAGTGCAGAGCTTGCTCAGGAATGGCAGCAGGCAGGTGTGAGTGCATCTGCACGCACACTGAGGCAAAGACTTTTGGAGGATGGCCTGGTGTCAAGAAGGGCAGCAAAGAAGCCACTTCTCTCCAGGAAAAACATCAGGGATAGACTGATATTCTGCAAAAGGAACAGGGATTGGACTGCTGAGGACTGGGGTGGAGTAATTTTCTCTGATGAATCCCCTTTCCGATTGTTTGGGCCATCCGGAAAACACCTTGTCCGGAGAAGACAAGGTGAGCGCTACCTTCAGTCCTGTGTCATGCCAACAGTAAAGCATCCTCAGACCATTCATGTGTGGGGTTGCTTCTCAGCCAAGGGAGTGGGCTCACTCACAATTTTGCCTAAGAACACAGCCATGAATAAAAAATGGTACCAACACATCCTTCGAGAGCAACTTCTCCCAACCATCCAAGAACAGTTTGGTGACGACCAATGCCTTTTCCAGCATGATGGAGCACCTTGCCATAAGGCAAAAGTGATAACTAAGTGGCTCGGGGAACAAAACATCGACATTTTGGGTCCATGGCCAGGAAACTCCCCAGACCTTAATCCCATTGAGAACTTGTGGTCGATCCTCAAGAGGCGGGTGGTGTCACGACTTCGGCCGAAGTTGCTCCCTCCCCTGGGGTGGGCGGCCGAAGAAGGTCGACGTCACCCGAGTACTAGCCACCACCGATCCACTACACAGTTTTCGTTTGTCCCGTTCCATTCACACCTGGTTCCCATTTCACTAATTGTATGTTCGTCTTATTCCCTCTGCTCCCCCCTGGTTTTTGTCGGTGATTGTTTTCGTGTTGGAGATCAGTGTGTTACGTGCTTTCCTTTTTTCTCGGTTGAGAATTATTAAACGTAAGTCAAAAAACGTATCCAGCCTCCCTGCGCCTGCTTCCACCACTCGCATCACTCACCTCATCACAGGTGGACAAACAAAAACCAACAACTTCTGGCAAACTCCAAGCATTGATTATGCAAGAATGGCCTGCCATCAGTCAGGATGTGGCCCAGAAGTTAATTGACAGCATGCCAGGGCGGATTGCAGAGGTCTTGAAAAAGAAGGGTCAACACTGCAAATATTGACTCTTTGCATAAACTGAATGTCATTGTCAATGAAAGCCTTTGACACTTATGGAATACTTGTAATTATACCATAGTAACTACTGACATAAAGATCTAAGAACACTGAAGCAGCAAACTTTGTGGATACTTTGTGGAAACTTTTGACCACGACTGTAGGCATCAGGATATAAGATAATCAGAGTAGCATTAGTCAGTATAAGTGTATGTGTTATGTGTAAGTGAGCAGATGAGGGAGTTAGTGTGTGTGTGTGTAGGGCCCTTTGAGTGTGCATAGAGATAAAAAAAAAAAAGGGTCAATGAGGATACAAGGTTAACTCACAAAGTCTGTCTAGCTATTTTGTTAGCTATTTAACAGTCTTATTGCTTGGAGGTAGAAGCTGTTCAAGATCCTGTTGGTGCCAGAGTTGTTGCACCGGTACCGCAGAGAGAATAGTCTATGGCTTGGATGGTTGGAGTCTTTAACGGGCTTGTCCTGGATGGCAGGGAGCTCGGCCCCAGTGATGTACTGGGCTGTGCGCACCACCCTCTGTAGCGCTATGAGATTGAGGGATGTGCTATTGGGGCTCCCAAGTGGCGCAGTGGTCAGTGATGCCGCCAGTCGAAATGCTCCCAATGGTACAGTTCTATAACTTCTATAAAGGATTTGAGGGCCCATGACAAACTTTTTCAACCTCCTGAGGGTAAAGAGGCACTGTCGCGCCTTCTTCACGACTGTGCATGTGTGTTTGGACCATTTTAAGTATTTAGTGATTTGGACACGTAGGAACTTAAAGCTCTCAACCTGCTCCACTGCGGCCCTGTCAATGTGGATTGGGCATGCTCACCCCTTCTCCCCTGTTTCCTGTAGTCCACGATCAGCCCCTTGGTCTTACTGACGTTGAGGGAGAGGTTGTTTTTCCAGCACCACACAGCCAAGTCACTGACCTCCTCACTGTAGGTTGACTCATCATCGCTGGTGATCAGGTCTACCACCGTTGTGACATCAGAAATCTTGATGATGGTGTTGGAGTCATGCGTGGCTACGCAGTCAGGGGTGAACAGGGAGTACAGGAGGGGACTAAGCACACATCCCTGAGGGGCCCCAGTGTTGGTGGTGGTGATGTTGCCTAGCCTCATTACCTGGGGTCAGCCCGTCAGGAAGTTACAGAGGGAGGTGTTCAGACCCAGAGTCCTAAGCTTGTTGACGAGCTTGGAGGGGACAATGGTGTTGAATGCTGAGCTGTAGTCAATTAACAGCATTCTCATATAGGTATTCCTCCTTATCTAGGTGGGTGAGGGCAGTGTGGAGAGCAATTATGATTGCGTCAACTATGGATCTGTTGGGTTGGTATGCAAATTGGAGTGGGCCGAGGGTGTCTGAGATGGTGGAGTCAATGTGTGCCATAACCAGCCTCTGAAAGCCTTTCATGATTAAAGAAGTGAGTGCTACAGGGCGGTAGTCATTGTGGCATGAAGCCTTAGAGTTCTTGGGGGCAGGAATGATGGTGGTCATCTTAAAACATGTGGGGATGGCCTCCAGAATGGCGCAGTGGTCTAAGGCACTGTATCACAGTGCAAGCTGAGTTGCTACAGATGCTGGTTCGAGCCCTGTCTGTGTCGCAGCTGGCCGCGACCGGGAGACCCATGAGGTGACGCACAATTGGCCCAGCATCGTCCTGGTTAGGGGAAGGTTTGGCCAGCGACTCCTGTGGCGGGCCGGGCGCATGCACGCTGACACGGTCACCAGGTGTATGGTGTTTCCTCCGACACATTGGTGCGACTGGCTTCCGGGTTAAGTGTGCATTGTGTCAAGAAGCAGGCGGGGTTGTGTATCGGAGGACACACAGCTCTCGACCTTCTCCTCTCTTCTCTGTACGAGAGTTGCAGCGATGGGACAAGACTGTAATGACGAAAATTGACAAAAAAAATGTACAGACTGGGACAAGGAGAGGTTAAAAATTAACTTGAATATGCCTGCCAACTATTCTGAGAATGCACCCTGGAATACCGTCGGTGGTTAAATACCTTTTTCATGTCGGCCTCTGGGTCGGTGACAGCCCTCACACCTGCCACAATATTATTGTTGTCAAAGCGTGCATGAAATGCATTGAGTTCGTCTGGCAGAGAGGCATCGTTGAGCATATCTATTTGTCTATCCAGAGGCACCATAACTGCGAGTAATCATGCAAACTCTTTTCAATGTAAGTACAAAATAGGACAAATGGATGGGTAGCACTTTATAATAACTCCATATAATAAAGCGTTTATGATGCTTTAGTAAATAGTCAATTTATTAACCATTCATAAGATTTTACTCCATTTATAAGATGATTAATATAGGTCCTTATAAGCCATTTACTAATCATTAGTTCAGTATTTTTATGTGGCCTTATCTAAAGTGCTATTTATACTTTATAAATACTATATAGATCTTTTGAGTGAGCAGTGTAATTTCTCCCAAAAAGATGGACATGCCATTGGTAGACATTCCAGCAGTACCTGATCCTCCTTAAAGAAAAACTCCACCCAAAATATTTTGGTGTCATTAGTCCATTGTTGACATAGTCGTTTTTAAGATTTGTAACTTTCAAAATACAGAAATCTGAGACATGAGCTCCCCTAAATGTATTTTTTGTTTAAAATGCAATTTTGTACTGATCCGGTGATAAATATTAAAATTAAAGCTTATTCCAAATTAAACTAACACCCCCGGATCGCAGTCATGGTTTAAACCAGTTATCAGTTGGTTCAGGTTCTTTCATTCACATGAATCACTCTACTCCGCCTGTCTGCCTCTCTCTCTGTCTGTCTTGAGCTTTCACTAGCAAACTTGCAACACTGTATCAACTGGGCCCTCACAGTTTCCTGCGCCAATGAGCTCAGGACAGACACAGCTGAGTAAGCAGGTAAATAAACCTAATTTTGTAGTACCTTGTTTGTTCTCCTTTTTGTTTTGTTAACTTTTCGACATGTTCTCTGTGAAGTAGGCTAAGGGAGTTTTGTAACTTTTTCCACCTTGGCTTGGTGCTAGCATGATAACTGACAGACATCTGGAATCTATCTATTTCGTTTTTTTCTGACTCTCCATCGGCCGGTGAAGCTTTACCATCAAATGTGCCCCAGACATCAATCTGTAAGACTCTGGTCTCCCTTTGTTTTGATCTGTGGTTATGTTATAGTTGTGTTGTGTCCGTTGCGTTCTAGCTGGTCTCCAGTAGTTGGGCTCTAGCTTGCTGACGATAACCGTCAGCTAGTGCACTAGCACTAAGCCAAGGTGGGAAAAGTTACAGCATTTCCTTAGCCAACTACACAGAGAAAAAGCTATTTTCTGGTTAAGATAACTGCACATAGCTAACATTCTTGGAGAACTAGTTAGATGGTGTTATGTATTTCCAAAACTTTAGTTTAATGTAGCTGTAAGCTAAGTGTTGATAGCAACTGACTGACTCATGTTCTGCTAACGTAACATTAACAGGCTAGTAGGGCTAACGTTAGCAGGCTAGTTGGCTAGCAACCTTGCAAGTTGATTTGTAACTATAAAGTATTTGCTTGAAAATTATCTGAAATGTTAAACCATTAACAAAGTTATACATTTGAAGTTATTTCTGTTTGAGTTTACATTATAGGGAAGAGGCTGGCTTGCTTGTCCTCCATACTACATCAGCCCTCGGAAAAACATAACGGTTTTATGTAATAACTCGAGAAATGTAAACGTGAGGTGTAACTTTGCTTTGGAACTTTTGGTGTGTATACTAATGCATCCAAGATGGCTTAGCAGTGCGGACGTGTTTTTTTTTTCCTATCCCGTGTCCTGTGTAAATAGTCATGTTTTTTTGTCTTTTCCGTATATATTTCTTAATCTCATATACTTTCCTGCAATTCGCCTCACCCAATGTGGAACGGATCTACTATTTCTTTATTTCTTTATCCCATATAACTGGACCTCTGACAGAAGCTAGACAGCTAACTAGCTACTAGCCACTGTTAGCCACTGCTAGCGGTCTTCATCATTGCCCTTGGCCTCAGACAATATCAGCCAGTCTACACAGCGCGCTACCAACCCAGCGCATATCGGATTGCTTTCTCTACCACTTCACCGGATTTCTGCTGAAATGACTGGACCATTATACCGGATCATCGCAGCTAGCTAGCTGCAACCGAGTGGCTGTTGTTGGCTAACACCACTGTCCCGAAGCATGCACCAGTTAGCCTTGAGCTAGCCTCGAGCTAGGCCCATCTCCCGGCTAGACGTGTACTAGCTAATTCCTGGGCTACAGTACCTCCTTGTCAACCGGCTAGCTTTTTCAAACAGAAGTTTTGAGGCTAGGAAATACTGTCACCACAGATAAATGTACGATAATAGACAATTTCAATAAGCATTTTGCTATGGCTGGCCATGCTTTCCACCTGGCTACCCCTACCCCGGCCAACAGCTCTGCATTCCCCACAACAACTTGCCCAAATCCAGATAGCTGATGTTCTGAAAGAGCTGCAAAATCTGGACCCCTACAAAACTGCTGGGCTAGACAATCTGGAACCTTTCTTTCTAAAATTGTTGCAACCCCTATTACTAGCATGTTCAACCTCTCTTTCTTATCGTCTGAGATCCCTAGAGATTGGAAAGCTGCCGCGTTCATCCCCCTCTTCAAAGGGGGAGACACTCTAGACCCAAACTGTTACAGACCTATATCCATCCTGCCCTGCCTTTCTAAAGTCTTCGAAAGCCAGGTTAACAAACAGATCACCGACCATCTCGAATCCCACCGTACCTTCTCCGCTATGCAATCTGGTTTCCGAGCTGGTCATGGGTGCACCTCAGCCATGCTCAAGGTCCTAAACGATATCATAACCGCCATCGATAAAAGACAGTACTGTGCAGTCGTCTTCATTGACCTGGCCAAGGCTTTCGACTCTGTCAATCACTGCATTCCTATCGGCAGACGCAATAGCCTTGGTTTCTCAAATGACTGCCTCGCCTGGTTCACCAACTACTTCTCAGATAGAGTTCAGTGTGTCAAATCGGAGGGCCTGTTGTCCGGACCTCTGGCAGTCTCTATGGGGGTGCCACAGGATTCAATTCTCGGGCCGACTCTATTCTCTGTATATATCAATGATGTCGCTCTTGCTGCTGGTGACTCTCTGATCCACCTCTACGCAGACGACACCGTTCTGTATACATCTGGCCCCTCTTTGGACACTGTGTTAACAAACCTCCAAACGAGCTTCAATGCCATACAACACTCCTTCCGTGGCCTCCAACTGCTCTTAAATGCTAGTAAAACTAAATGCATGCACATCAATCGAACGCTGCCCGCACCCGCCCCCCGGACTAGCATCACTACTCTTGACAGGTCTGACTTAGAATGTGTGGACACCTACAAATACCTAGGTGTCTGGTTAGACTGTAAACTCTCCTTCCAGACTCACATTAAGCATCTCCAATCCAAAATTAAATCTAGAATCGGCTTCCTATTTCGCAACAAAGCCTCCTTCACTCATGCTGCCAAACATACCCTTGTAAAACTGACTATCCTACCGATCCTTGACTTCGGCGATGTCATTTACAAAATAGCCTCCAACACTACTCAGCAAATTGGATGTAGTCTATCACAGTGCCATCCGTTTTGTTACCAAAGCCCCATATACTACTCACCACTGCGACCTGTATGCTCTCATTGGCTGGCCCTCACTACATATTCGTCGCCAAACCCACTAGCTCCAGGTCATCTATAAGTCTTTGCTAGGTAAATCCCCGCTTTATCTCAGCTCACTGGTCACCATAGCAACACCCAACCATAGCATGCGCTCCAGCAGGTATATTTCACTGGTCATCCCCAAAGCCAACACCTCCTTTGGCCGCCATTCCTTCCAGTTCTCTGCTGCCAATGACTGGAACAAATTGCAAAAATCATTGAAGCTGGAGACTACTATCTCCCTCACTAACTTTAAGCATCAGCTGTCAGAGCAGCTTACTGATCACTGCACCTGTATATAGCCCTTCTGTAAATAGCCCACCCAACTACCTCATCCCCATACTATTATTTTGGCTCATTTGCACCCCTGTATCTCTATTTGCACATCATCGTCTGCACATCTATCACTCCAGTGTTAATGCTAAGTTGTAATTATTTCACCACTATGGCCTATTTATTGTCCTACCTTCCTAATCTAACTACATTTACGTTTGTTTATCCCATGTGTAACTGTGTTGTTGTTGTTTTTGTCGCACTGCTTTGCTTTGTCTTGGCCAGGTTGCAGTTGTAAATGAGAACTTGTTCTCAACTGGCCTACCTGGTTAAATAGGTGGAAAAAAAAAAAAAAAAAAATCCAGACTGTATATTACATGTGTGTACGTTTATGCTACCCACCCTTTAAACACCTTACGAATTATCTTATAAAAAATTATTAAATGTTTATAAATGTAGTTTACTAATATTTACAAGTGTGGGAGTAATGATGAATAAATTATAAAGAAACTATTTACTGATTGATTATAAATGCTTTAATACATGGAGTTATTACAAAGTGCTATCGACCAAGGTAATTTCGCAGAGTCTTCCCGATGCACAAACCTGGTTAGAAGGGGACTCTTACAAGGGGAGTTTTCCAATGCAACCGTTCCACAGAATCCGTCAGTAGCAACATTAAGTACCAGATAAGCATGGAGTGGCGTTGGAGTTGGGGACTGTCATTTCACAGGCACATGTTTGTCTGTCAATGTACTGTGTCACCTTATTATCCTCTGGGTGAGAAAACACAAACTGATTGCTTCACAGCGGCACGGGAACAGCAGTACCGACTGTGCTCAACCAACCGGGACGTGCTTCATGAGCCGCACAAAGCATTATGGACACTGAGTTATTAAGAAACTGCCATTTAGGGGCGACAGTCAGCGACAGGGGACACGAGGGATAGCAAGCAGAGAGAGAGAGGTTATGACAAGCCTCTCATTCAGTGAGGTTTTCTCTCTTTTCTTCTCCTGAACCCTCTCAGGTAAATGGTGACATACAATAGTGACACATAAACAAATTCATAAAAATGTCAGATTAGACTAGAGTATGTGTGTGCGTGTGTGAGTGCGCATGTGTGTGCATTCATTGTGAATATGAGAGTGGTTTGCCCCGTTCCAGCAACTGCAAAGCAGCTTCACCACTAACTACTGTATGTCCCAGCTGGAGGGCTTGAATCTCACTCAGCTGGTTTAGTGCTCCCCTGCAAACCTCTCTCAGATCTCAGTTTGTGTTTGTATTTGATTGGTTGTCTGATATCTCTCCTAAGTCGCTCCTGAGATCACAACAAACATGAATACCCCATTATCGATTGATACATGCTGCTGTGAAATTACCTGCACCTAAACCCAAAGGAAATACAGTACATCCAACCATACTCGCACTAACACTGTAAGAGAAAATTAAATCCCAACTAGAGATGTGATTGAGATATAGATGTACTGCAATGTGTCTATAAAAGCAGCATAGTCACACAGAGCCAACGGACCCTAAATAATAAACCGTGACCAATGTTACAAGAGCGAAAAGACGGAGGCACAGCATCTGCTCCAGTTCTAGGAATGAAGGTCCTTCTGGTATCATCCTGGCAGCACATCTGAGTAGGGGTGCTCATCTCATTGTCCCTCGGCAGCCACACTGTGTGACAGCTACCAGTGGTGCCGTGTCTCCATAACCAAAGCCTGCCATGGGTGAGTGGAAGTGACACTGCCAAGGAGGAGAATCAGAGACCATATGTGACTGGTGTCGCGGGTCACTATTTCACAGGAGAGACATTTGAACATAAACTTTTTAAAATCAATTGGCAGAAATGCCTTCTGGAAAATGTGAACTTTCATGTGCCTTAATAACAAACTTGTATGCCATCTGTAAATACAAATAAAATTGTTAAATTACGAGCCTAGTTGGTTAAGCCACAGAAAAAGACAGCAACCTTCCCACTAGCCATGATTACCTGAGATAATGAGTGAGCTGGACTTGCCGAGAGAGGAGTTCGGATTGGTCTGCCATATAAAATGTTTCTAGCTAAGATAATTGTTTACCTAGCTAGCTAGCCAGCTAGCTACATGTCTTAACAAAAGACTCCACTCTGCAAGTAATCATTTCGGGTGTGTTCGTAAATTCAGTTTGAGTATGCCAGTGTGCAGAATAACTGATGAATTCACAACACCAGTTGAATATGGCCTCTGTCAGTAAACGTTGGCAAAAAAGCGTAATTAAATTGTTGCCAACAGCACAGTTACAGTCACCAACACTCTGGATAACATGAAAACAGCCCAACCAGCTCTGCTAGGGCGGGTAAAATGGTCAGTGTGGTGTTCTCTCATTAAATGGTGGTTAGGCTGTTTCCATGTTATCCAGAGGTAAACAATGAACCATAATCACAATTTTGTGTCTGGAAGTAGATAGCAAGCTAGCCAATGTTAGCCAGTTAGCTTGGGTGTTTGACTGCTGTTGTGAGATTAGAACGCTCGGATCAACCCTACTCATCGGCCCAGAGCGTCAAGAATGCGCTCTGAACGCTCAGAGAGCGAAACGAGAAGGGTGGGGCTAAAGCTTAAGAGGGTGTGAACGATGCTGAATGGGTGTAGACAAAGAAGAGCTCTTCACTAGGTACCAAGAATTACTTTCCCATTGTTCCCTTAAATGCAGTGTATGATATGCTGGGGGTCAGCGTGGCAGATGTGTTGTTGCCTACTCTCACCACCTGGGAGCGGCCCGTCAGGACGTCCAGGATTCAGTGGTAAAGGGAGGTGTTTAGTCCCAGGGTCCTGAGCTTGGTGATGAGCTTGGAGGGGACTATGGTGTTGAATGCTGAGCTGTAGTCAATTAACATCATTTCTACATACGTATTCCTTTTGTCCAGGTGGGTGAGGGCAGTGTGGAGAGCAATAGAGATTGTGTCATCTGGATCTGTTGGGGGGTATGCGAATTGGAGTGGGCCTGGGTGTCTGGGATGATGGCGTTGATGTGAGCCATGACCAGCCTTTCTATCACCATGAGAGCAATATGCCTTCATATTTCCCATTAACTACCATAATAGCCATGCTAAAACAGCCATGATAAGCACATTAGGATAAATTGTTGTATGGAATGGGACTACTGGTGTCTGTAAACACGAAGTGGCTGCTATATCTGGAGAGAATGTCTGGATAGAATGTGCAACCATAGTAACGTAACATCCACATGATAAAAATCATCTAAAGGATTTGATCCAATTCTGTACCATTCCCTTTCAGATTGAAATGTTATTTTTGGCTTCAGTATTGTCTGGATCAGTGGATCTTAAAAAATAACATTTCATTCCACTTCTGCTTTACACTGTGGAATCCTCAAAATGCTTTAATCGCTTCTGCCAAGTTTCAATCATGCACACACCTACATGTTTTATAACAACCTAGCTTGAAAACAGCCTCCTAGTCTTCTTGTTCCCAAGCCAAAGAACACAGATAACTAGATCCTGCTCTGAGAGTCAAGAGGAATGCTAGACTCTCCAATTCCGACAGATTAACATCAGAGGCTTAAGCACTACAGTGGTAGAGAAGATACTTCACTATTCTATTGTTTGTTGACTCACTCAGCTAGGTTGCAGCTCGTGAGTATCCTGCTCTCATCGTGCTCTAGCGACTCCTGTGGCGGGCCGGGCTTTTACAGACACACATATGTCATACCCACAAGACAACCTCTCACCATTACAATAACGGGAGGTTGTTTTTTTTTGGGGGGGGGTATGATATCATTATTCACCTTTCATTCAGGACTATCCTTAATCATGGTAGCATCCACATTATGTAGTATTTAGAAACATATTCTATTCCTATTTACAATAAAAGTGACTCCAAAATGACACAATACATTATTTACCATTCATTCAGTCCTTGCCAATGACAAGCATACCCATAACATGATGCAGCCACCACCATGCTTGAAAATATGAATAGTGATACTCAGTGACGTGTTGTGTTGGATTTGCCCCGAACATAACACTTTATATTCAGGACATAAAGTTAATTTCTTTGCCAATGTTTTTGCAGTTGTATTTTAGTGCCATATTGCAAACAGGATGCATGTTTTTGAATATTTTTTATTATTTACAGGCTTCCTTCTTTTTACTCTGTCATTTAGTATTGTGGAGTAATTACAATGTTTTTGATCCATTCTCAGTTTTCTCCTATCACAGTCATTAAACTCTGTAACTGTTATAAAGTCACAGAAACCACTGTTTCAAAGAGTGGTTTCCTTCCTCTCCGGCAACTGAGTTAGAAAGGATGCTTGTATCTTTATAGTGACTGGGTGTATTAATACACCATCCAAAGTGTAATTAATAACTTCAGCAAGCTCAAAGGGATATTCAATGTATTTTTTTATTTTTACCCATCTACCAATAGGTGCCCTTCTTTGCGAGGCATTGGAAAACCTCCCTGGTCTTTGTTGTTGAATCTGTGTTTGAAATTCACTGCTCGACTGAGGGACCTTACAGATAATTGAATGTGTGGAGTACAGAGATGAGGTAGTCATTCTGAAATCATATTAAACACAGAGTCCATGCAACTCTCTACTCCTGAACCTGTTTAGGCTTTACATAACAAAGGGGTTGAATACTTATTGACTCAAGACATTTCAGCTTTTTATTTGTAATTAATTTGTAAAAAATGTGTACTATAGGGTATTGTGTGTAGGCCAGAAATGCAACATCTCAATTAAATCAATTATTTTAAATTCAGGCTGTAACACAACAAAATGTGGAAAAAGGTCAAGGGGTGAGAATACTTTCTGAAGCCACTGTACTCTTTCAACGATTTCTTTTCAAATTATTTTTATATATTTGAATATTTGTAGCTACTTTTTAAGTAAATACCTGTGGATTTCGTTCTTCATTTCACTTATTTTTCATTATGAAGCTTACCGGTAGTCCCCAGTCACATGGTGTTTGTTTACAAGCATACAACGATGAGAGACTGGAGCCTTGAAAGTCGCCGACTGTTGTGCAGCACGTGGCAGGTGATCTAGTTACAGTATGGAATTCACAACTAAATGTTTGCCAGCTAGATATCTTATAACTACTGTATTAAGTTAACTATCTATAATGTACTAAATGCTCTGCAGTTGTGCATTTGGTTTACAAATTGAGTTATTAGTTATCTAGCTAAGTGGTTAGCTTCTTGCAAAATCAAGCTTCTCTTGGTAACAGCAGATAATCCCCTCCTGGATCAAGAGCCTTGCTGTCAAGTTGTTGTTTTGTTCATGTGCAGCAAACTGTGAGCAGCATTTTTGTGTTTCTTGAATAACTTTATGAGCTGGGATGTCTGTCCTGCAAATAGTTTATGTCAGAGACTATATAAAATGTTCGCATTGCGCTTGTTAGCATTTAGCTAGGACTCGCAATGGGATTTTACATGTACTTATTAGCATTGGTAACCTGACGCTAAGTGGGGTTTGAAAATAGCACCCCTTGTGTTCAGTGCCGATATTACTGAATATCCCTGGATGGCACAAGGTCGGTAGGAAGTTATGACAAACTGGATACCGCCCAAGCCTAATTTCAAATGTTCAAACATCTTTCATGTAGCATGCAAACATCACGGAGGCTTGAAGATGTGCAGAATATTTTGCTTGTCCTATCCATAGCAGTTTTGGCCTTGTCACCAAGGTAATTACAGCGAGAAAGCTTGCAGAAAAAATATGCAGTCTTCAAAATAGTCTTTGAGTCTCTAAAGTGAACACACACGCAATTCTATTATACACACATCATGTCAATGGACAGACGTAATAGAAAAGCAGATAGACGCTGAGAGAGAACCTATAATGGTGAAAAAAGATGCAGAAGAGGCTTTATATAACTGTCTAATGGACATCTCAGGCCATGTCAAATCCAAAACTGGTGATGTCTTCTCTCCCCCTTGACGACAAAACATACATAAACCCACACATTTCCTGTGTACAAACACAAATGCATGCGGTAGCGAGAAAGAGTGGTGTGTGTGCTTTGTTCCAAAGAAAATATGTGGTGGTAGCAACAAGTACCTCAGTCTGCAACATACAGTAAATCAATCCCTACATCACATTGACCGTCAGATTAAAGGCTATATTTCTATGTTTTCATATATCAATTTTAATTTGGCCATTTTCTGTATATTGATCATTTCTGTTTTGAAATCCATTTGCTGTCTCTATTCTGTTTGCTGAAAGCAAAGCCACCAGAATAAGTACATTTAGCCTCATTATTAATTTCCAGCCTATGAAGGTGCTTTTCTTCTAGACAGAACCACATTCACCTGAGCTTGCTTTACACATGATTATTCCCCCTAAAGACAGACTGTAAACAAAGTCTTCTATTCACTCACAGGCTCAAAAGTCTATATTTCTTAAACCCTTCTGCCTGTTTTGTTGAGCAGCACAAAAGCAAGCAGGCACATTATTCCATTTTTTTCTTGACGTCTCTATGAATAGTTTGGCATCAATGCTGCAGAATCTCAAGGAGAGGGCCAACGCTGCACAGCGCCTGGTGTGTGGGAAGACTTCACGTGTCAGACGTGTCAGACTGCAAATTCAGGAGGATGTTTACGAAATTACTCTTGGTTGGGTATTTACTGCAAGTTGGTGTTTCTGTTTACATTTTCTGTTAAAATGTCTGTTTTCTGTTGATATTTTTTGTTAAACTGTCTGTTTTCTGTTGATATTTCCATCCCATTCTGTATTGTGCCGCAACAAACGATGGATTTACATGCTGATTATCTGTATCACTAGAAAGTTGGTAGTCTACACATTACTACATGATCCTCCATACACGTTACAACTATTATACCAGTTTACTAGTTGTTAGACCAATTCAATAACAGTTAGAAAACTAGCACAAATCTTTCTTCCTCCAGATACAGGTCAGTCGGTCAGTCCATCTGAAGTCCTGCGTCACCACGGACAGTGTGTTGACATTATAGCGTGTTTGCAACAAGTATGAACTGAATCACAACAGGATGTGGACTCCTGTAGGGATGTCACTTACTGGTCTGGACCAGATTTCACACACTTTGGTTCACTTTGTTGGATATCGCGAACAGACAAGACAGGCTGGCAGAAAGACAGATGAGCAGACAGACACGAAGCCAGACAGACAGACAAACAGACAGGCTGGCAGGAAGACAGATGGACAGACAGAGAGAGCACATAGACAGACTGGCGGAAGGACGGACAGGCAGTGCGTTCTGCAGCTCTTGTGTCTGTCCATCCCCTGGTGGTCTGGCTGACGTTATGATGTTATTATCTGCTATCAGGACAGGCCTCTGGTGGGGAGGAAGTGTCACTAATCAGCTGAAGTGAGAATGATGAGGTCAGGACGGATGCAAGCAAAGGGATAACGCCGTCGCCTGCGGCAGGATCATTGTCCGGAGGGCTTTCCCTCTTCTTTCTCACACACACACACACACACACACACACACACACACACACACACACACACACACACACACACACACACACCATAATTGATACAAATTTAAGGGTAATGGTTCCTGAGAATTGCTGTATGGCTCAGTGGGTAGAGAGCCAGTGTGCAGGAAACTAGGTCAACACACCCACTGATTACTACTGTGCCACAGAATACCAAATACCATCCTCTGAGAACCCAGAACACACAGGAACACACTGTTCAACTGCTGTTATCAATATGGGTGCTTAGGGCCAAATCCATGAGAGGACGTGCACATTCAGTCGCTAATGGAAGTCTGCTCGTTCCTTTGCAGTCTTCACATTTTGCCGCCTTAAAATAAAATCTAGGGATCATGTTCGTTTTCCTTCTGATCTACACAACCTACTCCACATTTTCAAATTTATCGAAGAAATTACAGAAAATGTTCAAAATTAATACAAATTGAAAGATGTATTGATTGTGTATGTCTTCACACCCAAGAGTTTACATTAAATGATTCACAGCTGATTCACAGCTGTAATGGCTGCCAAAGGTGCTTTCACCAAACGAGATTCTACCAACCTTGCACAACTCTTAGGGCAACATATCCACTGTTTTTGTAAAAAAAATTGCTCAAGCTCAGTACATTTGGTTGGGAATCATTGATGGACAGCAATATTCAAACTTTCTCTGATTTTTTTAGCAGATTTAAGTCAGGAATAAAAAAATATATCCCAGGGTTAGGTATTCAGAAGACTGAGGTAGGTTTTCATCTCTTTTTACATGGTCTTTTTACCCCAGTCCCTGTGGATCAACAACATTGCATTCACTTCACATTACTGGCCTAAATTACAAAGTGAATAGAAGGAAGCCTGTGTTAAAAAAAAGAATGCACTGCAAATCATCCATTCTGCTTGCAACAGGCCGATAAATAATATTGCAAGACAACGGCAAAGAAATTAAAATTTTGGCCTAAATTAAAAACTACAGGTTTGGGTCAAATCCAATCCAACACAACACCGGCACGGACTGGGGAGTTTGTCAGGATCAAAATAAATATGAAAGGAGCAAAGCCCAGGTTAAAATGTTAGATTTATTTATTTTTATATGATTTTCGGTAAAACTTTACTTTACAGCATCATAACACGTTATGACATGGTCATAAATATGTCATAATATGTCATAACAGCTGACATAACTTGTCATAATCTGTTACAATATGGTCATAACACTGTCATAGACCTGTTGTGACATATATTGTGTTATTTAATGGCTGGTTATAACACCCAGTGGTGTAAAGTGCTTAAGTAAAAATACTTTTAAGTACTACTTAAGTCATTTTCCCCGAAACACAAAAGTACTCGTTACATTTTGAATGCTTAGCAGGACAGAAATTGGTCCAATTCGCACACAAGAGAACATTCCTGGTCATCCCTACTGCCTCTGATCTGGTGGACTCACTAAACACAAATGCTATGTTTTTAAATTATGTCTGAGTGTTGGAGTGTGACCCTGGCTATACGTACATTTAAAAAAAAAAAAAAAAAAATTGGTGACGTCTGGTTTACTTAATATAAGCAATTTTTTACTTAAGTATATTTTCTCAACTACATTTACTTTTGATACTTAAGTATATTTTAAACCAAATAATTTTACACTTTTACTCAAGTATGAGAATGTAGTACTTTCTCCACCACTGATAACACCTACATAAGGGTGAAAAACACACAAAACTTACCACACAAGGCAAAACATTCCATTACACCATAGTCTACTTGTCAACAGTATGTTTATGCTATATAATTCTTTTTGAAACTTACCATACTAAATTATCATTGTAATTGCTCACACATTAATGTTAGACCCCAATGCTCTGTTGCTGATGACTGGGATGAAAGCAGGACTTCTATAACCGTAAAAGCCTTGGTTTCATGCATGTTAACATCAGAAGCCTCCTCCCTAAATTTGATTTATTCACTGCTTTAGCACACTCCGCCAACCCTGATGTCCTAGCCGTGTCTGAATCCTGGCTTAGGAAGGCCACCAAAAATTATGACATTTTCAACTACAATATTTCCTGTCAGTAGAGTTGCAATCTACTGCAGAGTTAACCTGGAGAGTCCTGACATACTATCCAGGTCTGTGCCCAAACAGTTTGAGCTTCTAAATCCACCTTTCCAGAAATAAGTCTCTCACTGTTGCCGTTTGTTACAGACAAACACCCTCTCAGCCCCCAGCTGTGCCCTGGACACCATATGTGAATTGATTGCCTCACATCTATCTTCAGAGTTTGTACTGTTAGGTGACTTAAACTGGGATATGCTTAACACCCCGGCCATCCTTCAATCTAAGCTAGATGCCCTCAATCTCAAACACATTATCAAGGAACCTATCAGGTACAACCCTAAATCTGTAAACATAGGCACCATCATAGATATCATCCTGACTACCTCCAAATACACCTCCTCAGTTTTCAACCAGGACTCAGCGATCACTGCCTCATTGCCTGGGTCCGCTGTCAAACGCTTTCTAATCGATCTGGCCCGGGTATCCTGGAAGGATATTGTAAAGTCCATGGAGAATAAGAGCACGTCCTCCCAGTTGCCCACTGCACTGAGGTAAGGAAACACTGTCACCACCGATAAATTTACAATAATCAAAAATTTCAATAAGCAGTTTGTTACAGCTGGCCATGCTTTCCACCTGGCTACCTCACCCCGGCCAACAACTCTGCACCCCCTGCAGCAACTTGCCCAAACCCCTCCCGTTTCTCCTTCACCCAAATTCAGATAGCTGATGTTTTGAAAGAGCTGCATAATCTGGACCCCTACAAAACTGCTGGGCTAGACAATCTGGACCCTTTCTTTCTATAATTATCCGCCGAAATTGTTGCAACCCCTATTACTAGCCTGTTTAACCTCTTTCGTATCGTCTGAGATCCCTAGAGATTGGAAAGCTGCCGCGGTCATCCCCCTCTTCAAAGGGGGAGACACTCTAGACACAAACTGTTACAGACCTATATCCATCCTGCCCTGCCTTTCTAAAGTCTTCGAAAGCCAAGTTAACAAACAGATCACTGACCACTTCGAATCTCACGTACCTTCTCTGGTACGCAATCTGGTTTCCGAGCTGGTCATGGGAGCACCTCAGCCACGCTCAAGGTACGAAACGATATCATAACCGCCATCGATAAAAGACAGTAATGTGCAGCCGTCTTCATCAACCTGGCCAAGGCTTTTGACTCTGTCAATCACCGCATTCTTATTGCCAGACTCAATAGCCTTGGTTTCTCAAATGACTGCCTTGCCTTGTTCTCCAACTACTTCTCAGATAGAGTTCAGTGTGTCAAATCGGAGGGCCTGTTGTCCGGTCCTCTGGCAGTCTCTATGGGGGTGCCACAGGGTTCAATTCTTGGGCCGACTCTATTCTCTATATATATCAATGATGTCGCTCTCGCTGCTGGTGACTCTCTGATCCATCTCTACGCAGATGACACCATTCTGTATACATCTGGCCCCTCTTTGGACACTGTGTTAACAAACCTCCAAACGAGCTTCAATGCCATACAACACTCCTGTGGCCTCCAACTGCTCTTAAATGCTAGTAAAACTAAATGCATGCTTTATAATCGAACGCGGCCCGCACCCGCCCACCGGACTATCATCACTACTCGACTGGTCTGACTTAGAATACGTGGACACCTACAAATACCTAGGCATCTGGTTAGACTGTAAACTCTACTTCCAGACTACATTAAGCATCTCCAATCCAAAATTCAATCTAGAATCGGCTTCCTATTTCGCAACAAAGCCTCCTTCACTCATGCTGCCAAACATGCCCTTGTAAAACTGACTAACCTACAGATCCATTTAGATGTCATTTACAAAATAGCCTCCAACATTCTATTCAGCAAATTGGATGTAGTCTATCACAGTGCCATCCATTTTGTTACCAAAGCCCCATATACTACACACCACTGCGACCTGTACGCTCTCGTTTGCTGGCCCTCACTACATATTCGTCGCCAAACCTACTGGCTCCAGGTCATCTATAAGTCTTTACTAGGTAAATCCCCGCCATATCTCAGCTCGCTGGTCACCATAGCAACACCCACCCGTAGCATGCGCTCCAGCAGGTATATTTCACTGGTCATCCTCAAAGCCAACACCTCCTTTGGCCGCCATTCCTTCAGGTCTCTGCTGCCAATGACTGGAACAAATAGCAAAAATCATTGAAGCTGGAAACTACAATCTCCCTCAATAACTTTAAGCATCAGCTGTCAGAGCAGCTTTCCGATCACTGCACCTGTATACCGCCCATCTGTAAATAGCCTACCCTACTACCTCATCCCCATATTTATTATTTTTGCTCATTTGCACCCCAGTATCTCTGTTTGCATCTACCATTCCAGTGTTAATGCTAATTTGTAATTATTTCGCCACTATGGCCTATTTATTGCCCTACCTTCCTAATCTTACTACATTTGCACACACTGTACATAGATTTTCTATTGTGTTATTGACTTTACGTTTGTTTATCCCATGTGTAACTCTGTGTTGTTGTTTTTGTCGCACTGCTTTGCTTTGTCTTGGCCAGGTCGCAGTTGTAAATGAGAACTTGTTCTCAACTGGCCTACCTGGTTAAATAAAGGTGAAATATTTGTTTTATTTTTTATTCTGTACTTAAATCTGAGACACTCTTTTTAGTATGATATGTGATGTTTTTTATGGTATATATTAATTTGTGAATGTCCATGATATGTTAGAAATTCCAATTTTTATTATACAGTTGAATTATAACTAATTTTTCAACCACTCCACAGATTTCATGTTAACAAACTATAGTTTTGGCAAGTCGGTTAGGACATCTATTTTGTGCATGACACAAGTAATTATTCCAACAATTGTTTACAGACAGATCATTTCACTTATAATTCACTATATCACAATTCCAATGGGTCAAAAGTTTACATACACTAAGTTGACTGTGCCTTTAAACAGCTTGAAAAATGATGTCATGGCTTTAGAAGCTTCTGATAGGCTAAATGACATAATTTGAGTCAATTGGAGGTGTACCTGTGGATGTATTTCAAGGTCTATCTTCAAACTCAGTGCCTCTGCTCGACATCATGGGGAAAAAAATCTGCCAAGAATTGTAGACCTCCACAATCGTAGACCTCCATAAACACCATGGGACCTCATACCGCTCAAGAAGGAGACGCATTCTGTCTCCTAGAGATGAACGTACTTTGATGTGAAAAGTGCAAATCAATCCCAGAACAACAGCAAAGGACCTTGTGAAGATGCTGGAGGAAACAGGTACAAAAGTATCTATATCCACAGTAAAACAAATCCTATATCGACATGACCTGAAAGGCTGCTCAGCAAGAAAGAAGCCACTGCTCCAAAACCGCCATAAAAAAACAGACTATGGTTTGCAAATGCACATGGGGACAAAGATCGAACTGGTCTGATGAAACAAAAATAGAACTGTTTGGCCATAATGACCATCGTTATGTTTGGAGGAAATAGGGGGAGGCTTGCAAGCCGAAGAACACCATCCCAACCGTGAAGCACGGGGGTGGCAGCATCATGTTGTGGGGGTGCTTTGCTGCAGGAGTGCCTGGTGCACTTCACAAAATAGATGGCATCATGAGGAAGCCAAATGATGTGGATATATTGAATCAACATCTCAAGACATCAGTCAGCAAGTTAAAGCTTGGTGACAAATGGGTCTTCCAAATGGACAATGACCCCAAGCATACTTCCAAAGTGGCTTAAGGACAACAAAGTCAAGGTATTGGAGTGGCCATCACAAAGCTCTGACCTCAATCCTATAGAACATTTGTGGGCAGAACTGAAAAAGCGTGTGCGAGCAAGGAGGCCTACAAACCTGACTCGGTTACACCCGTTCTGTCAGGAGGAATGGGCCAAAATTGACCCAACTTATTGTGGGAAGCTTGTGGAAGGCCACCCGAAATGTTTGACCCAAGTTAAACAATTTAAAGGCAATGCTACCAAATACTAATTGATTGTATGTAAACTTCTGACCCACTGGGAATGTGATTAAAGATATAAAAGCTGAAATAAATCACTCTTTACTATTATTCTGACATTTCACATTCTTAAAATAAAGTGGTGATCCTAACTGACCTAAGACAGGGAATTTTTACTAGGATTAAATTACAGGAATTGTGAAAAACTGAGTGTAAATGATTTTGGCTAAACTTCCGACTTCAACTGTACATATTAATCAATGTTAGAATCAATGCACAAATGATTTGGCTAGCTAGCAATCCTAGATTGGGCACAACACAGCTAGCTGCATATCTTGTTTTTAATAAGATAATGACAAAATGTCTTGCATCCAAACCAGTCAGTAAAGAGTCAGTGTTTGCAATGAAGTGAACCCATCAGTTGCCTCTTTAGTTCCAAAAAACATATTGACATATTCTTGAATTCACAGTTAGTTAGTTTAGTTGTTCATCTAAACAGCTGATAAGCAAATTTGGACCATATTGCTCGTTAGCTATTAGATTTTGTCAAACATTAGCTAGCTAGGCTAGCGGGCAGATAAAAACACAGCATTTTATGACCAAATTATTGAATTTTAAATGAATGTGAAAGCAATTTGTCCCAGACCTGCTGTTTTCATCTCTCTCTCTCTCTACCGCACCTGCTATTATTTCAACATTCTTATCTACTTATGTACTTATTACCTGTTGCAACGTTTTAACATCTTGGAGAAAGATCTGGCCTTAACGGCCACTTATTGTTATAATCTCCACCCGGCACAGCCAGAAGGGGACTGGCCACCCCTCAGAGCCAAAGCGGGGACTTGCATCCGCCATTAACTTCTTCTTGCTCTTACTCTTCATTCTGGTGGTCCGCAAACAAACTTTGCATATGCACGCCATCACCTACTGTGCGGGATAAGAATAAATCCCAAATGTACAAAACATAAGGAACACTTGCTCTTTCCATGACAGACTGACCAGGTGAAAGCTATGATCCCTTATTGATGTCTTGTTAAATCCACTTTAATCAGAGTAGATGAAGGGAAGAAAACAGGTTAAGAAGGATTTTTAAGCCACGAGACACTTGAGACATGGATTGTGTATGTGTGCCATTCAGAGGGTGAATGGGCAAGACAAAAGAATGAAGTGCCTTTGAAAGTGGTATGGCAGTAGGTGCCAGGCACACTGGTTTGCGCCAAGAATTGCAACGCTGCTGGGTTTTTCCACACTTAACAGTTTCCCGTGTGTATCAAGAACGGTCCACCAACCAAAGGACATCCAGCCAACTTGACAACTGTGGGAGGCATTGGAGTCAACATGGGCCAGCATCCCTGTGGAACGCTCGGCACCTAGTCGAGTCAACGCCTCGACAATTTGAGGCTGTTCTGCGGGCAAAAGGGGGTGCAACTCAATATTAGGAAGGTGTTCCTAATGTTTTGTACATTCATAGTACAAACTACCAAAAATATTGTTAACAAAATCAACCTACTTTTCTGTAAAAATACAAATTAATCTAATCAAATTCCGCCAAATTCCCCGGCGAAAGATAACGTACACTGGATGCTGACTTCAAAATCCCTCTTGAAAACACTTTGTTCTTGGTCTTGCCTTGTCAATTGGGACACACACAGCCATTGTCAGAATTTCACATGAAACAGATCTACTCTACTCATGTTACTTTCATCATACATTATGAGAGGTCCCACCAGCTAGTCTGAAACACAAATATCAAAAATGTTTTATTGATTTATTTAACAAATATGGCACCTGAATGACTGATTAGGGATCCTTTTACAATGCCCAGGGTAAATGTTATAAAAAAGTATGAGAAGTGCCATCAGTGAGTGGTTTCCCATTTAATAGAGCATAATGCTGAATACAAATTACAGAAACTCCTTTTCAGTCAATGTTGTACTCTTTTTCAGTCAATGTTAAAGTGATATATTCGAGGAGATAGAGGTTACAAAAATGCCATAGAAAATGCCACAGATTGCAGACACGCAAGGTCTTGAGATTTTTTACAAATACAATACGTGCATGTGTCCATTATGTTGAGTAGACTTGATTGCTGAATATGCCCTTGTAAAAAAACATAACATTTTGGGGTTTCTACATTCAATACAAGATAATTTGAGTCCAGTCCATGCAGTGGTTTGGAATGCAGACAGATAATTTAGACATGTGAGAGAAAGTATAGTTTGGTCTTTTGAACCCTTATTGCCCTTTGAAATGACATTGCACAATATGACACAAACAAGTGTCACTGACACTACCATAATACAACAAAATACAACTCATAACATGAACATCCACAGCACCAAAATAAGACATTTAAAAAAAAGAAGAAAGTACCGTACAAAAGCAGTTACACAAAAACATTTAAATGTCATAACCCAGAGCCCCAAAATAGACAACAATTCACTTGATAAGCACAAAAAAAAAATGAATGAAAAGAAAATACATGACTTTGGCTCCGTCATCACACAACAACAGCAGCAGATGACCTCTCCTATTGCAATTTCTTCTGGAGTGCATCACGTCTGGAGTGGCTTATCCTTATTCTTGGCTGCACAACACAGTGTACACAGGTTGATGTGTCAGAGCAGTGGATTTCCTCTTACCTGCAGGCTGATTGCTGGGTTCAACTATACTTAATCTACTCGATATGCTCTTAGAGTACATATACATAGGAGCTAGTCAATGGACCAAATCCCCCAAAAAAGAGTGACTTCATTAGCTTGCCTTCAGATTTATTTTGTAAATACACTGAATCAAATCAGCTGCCATCTAATGAACATCTTTATGCCTGAGGGAGGTATAGTGTAGAGAGGAAGGAAATACTACCTGTATAGTCTAGTTGAATTACACATTCAACTAGACTATACATAAAAAGCTTCCAATTTGTCAAGAAATCGGGTGAAACCCAAGATGATCTACTGAGCAGACATCGGTGGCCTTCCCTTCTTATTTTCTTCACATGCTTTGAACCACACATTTGTAATGGTCTGTATGATGAGTTGAATGTGTTAACGTCAGCTCCAGGGAACGAAGAGACAAACACAAAAGTGGGTCAGTGTGTACAGTCACTATGGTGGATGCATCCCACTTGAAAAAACATTGTGTGTGTGAGTAGGTCACGTATCTGTAGGTGTGCCTATCAGCACTCTCATCATCCCTCACCTCTACCCTCCCCCTCTTTCCTCTCCATTAGGCCCTCAGCGGGAAGTCCTAGTGGGTGCCTGTGTGTTGTGCCTCCTGCCCACTCAGCCTGCCAGAGAAGAGCACAGAATTGGCAAACAAAAGCCCCCTCAGAACATCACCAAGACGGGAAGTGAATGGGCACTGATTATTAACCCTCGCCTAGTCTCACACCAGAGGCTGAGAAGAGGGAGAAGAGAGAAAGACAAATCACAGACAGACAGACAGAAGCACAAATACAGTACTCACACTAAACAGCTCATATTTTAAACCAACGTATTATTACAGTTTATATTCAAATTTCAGAGTTATTTTTGTTGGTGAAGGTTTGCCCTCTTCTCTTATCCACACTCCCCATTCTCTTTTGAACCGCAGTCTAAAATTAGTCAAGAACATTGAATGTTCCCAATAAGTGAACCGAGAGAACTAGGTATGGCATTCGGCAAAGGGGCCTTTTTCACCACCAAGGTCCCTGAAAGTCTAAGGCGTTAGGGAATTGTTTTAAGATGGTCAAACCATGGATCATTTACCAATATGATATTGCATTTTAGGACCTTTAGATATAAAAAAAATATCTATACTTTTTGGGGGGATAAAGTATTGAATTTGGCCTTTAATACTATAGCCCATAGAAATGCATTGAATAACATAAATGGCAAAAAAGACAGTCAAAAAATAAATCATGAGGAATAAGGTTTTGAAGTGTCTCCTATATCTAGGAGATTTAAGAACGCTCAGGAAATATTTCTGTTTTTTTGGACACATATTTAACCCCTTATTTTAGTTGGCACAAAATTACCTCCATACTTCCATTCATTTGTATGGGTTACCTACAGATGAGCCCTGTGACACGTGTGGGGGTCGTAGAGTAAAACATATTAGTTTCTAGGCACTACAGACATATTCGTGAAAAGACAGATTTTCGGGATGTCTCGTGGTCTGACACCGCTGTAGCTCAGCCACCTTCTACCACAGATGCGGAAGGCCAACATAGGCAGACACGGTGGATTGAGACATATCTCTAGCTTAAACTAACTGATTGTTATTTAGATTGACGCTTAAGGATTAATGCACCACATTCATTATTAGCTACCCACTTGACATTAGTGGAGTGATTGAGACACCTTGCACTACCTGTATTGCACACCTGTCCAGCAGGGGGCAGGAGTGGGAGCGGCGTTTACAGTAGCAATGGTAAAGTACCGAAGTGGTTCTGGTTCCATAAACATTTGTTGCCAAACTAAGGCCTTTTTGGAGTTTTATGATCCAGAAAGTTGTGTAGCAAATATCTTCTTTCTCTCCAGAACCAACTCATTGTAAGTCAATACTTACAATGAGTTCACCACAACCCACCAGAGGGTCCATACCCACCATTTTGGAAAACACCTTACGTGGTCCCAACTCAGTCATCGGGTATGGGCGTATTACAGTTTCCATGGTAAATATACACCGGCCCGTCACAGTGGTAGTAGAGCTGGAACACGTTCCCATATCCGTGCTCCCTCCACCAGGTGCACAGTTGCCGGTTCCAGCCACAGGACAGAGCATGGAACAGCCCTGGGTGTTCCATGCCGATCATGGTGAAGAAGTCCTGGTCACCCAGGTGGCCCCTGAAGTGGTACTGGTCAGCCAGTAAGGCCACGTTTCTGGGCTCCAGGAGCTGGTTGTAGAGGGCAGAGGCCCGCATGGCCCCCAGGTTCAGTAGCATCACGCCACTGTTGAAGCCCGGCAAACCGTCCGGAGGAGGCTCACCCACACGGGACTGAGGGTTCTCTTTACGGTACTGCCAGAAGGTGTGTCTGAAGGGGACACAGAGACAAAGGGAAGTTTAGAGAAATAACAATTGGTTGTTCAGTAAAGCAGGATGCTTAGAACAAGGCAGATAAAGTCATGTAGAGGTAGATTGTGAGGTAGTGTAGAGAATGTCATTTAATTGTTGTGTGGGAGACAGAGAGATGGCACTGATGATGGCAAATTGAGAGCAAAAGGTTTGGCACAATTGCACCTGCACTTTAAGTCAATTAAAATACTAGAATTTATGGACCTCAGTCTCCGTAAAGATACACGGTTTTGAGGGAGTAAAGTCTTGTTGACTGTTCCCCTTGTCCCCTGTGATCTCTGTTGGCTCTGGATTAGTACCTCTGGAATCCATATAATTTGTATTTCCCTCGCTATATTTCTATTGGATTACCCTCACTGATTCTCCCTCTGCCCAATGAAGCTTGATCCCGCCTCCCCTTGCTTGTTCACCGGCTAGCTATAGCTACGGCCTAGGCTAGCTAGCTGGCTAAAATAGCTAACATTAGCTGGCTGGATAACTTGCCGGCTAGGATAACTGCATAGAATATTCTTTGATAACTGTTTACATGGCATTATGTACCCATTATAAACCCAGGTGGTTAGGGTAGGCAACATCACCGCCGCCTAAGCCTCTACACAGGGGCCCTCACAGGGGTGTGTGCTTGGTCCCCTTCTGTACTCCCTCTTCGCACACGACCGCGTGCCCACGGACGACTTCAACACCATCGTCAAGTTTTCTGACGACACGACAGTGGTAGGCCTGATCAATGATGAAACAGCCTACAAGGAGGAGGCCAGTGACCTGGCAGTGTGGTGCCAGGACAAGCACCTCTCCCTCAACATCAGTAAAACCAAGGAGCTGATCGTGGACTACAGGAAACGGCGAGGGGAGAGCACATCCACATCGACGGGGCAACAGTGGAGCGGGTTGAGAGCTTCAAGTTCCTCTGTGTCCAAATCACTAAGGACTTAAAATGGTCCAAACACATGCAAACAGACATGAAGGCGGCGCAACAGCACCTCTTCTCCCTCAGAAGGTTGAAAAGACTTGGCATGGGCCCTCAAATCCTTAAAGTTCTACAGCTGCACAATTGAGAGCATATTGACTGGCTGCATCACTGCTTGGTATTTTCACTGGGGCCAAACTACCCGCCACCCAGGACCTCTATATCAGGCGGTGTGAAAGGATGGCGGGAAAAACTTTAGACTCCAGCCACCAAACAGGCTCCTAAACGGCTTCTATCTCCAAGCCATAAAACTGCTAAATAGCTAACAAATTGGCTACACAGACAGATCTGCATTGACCGTTCTTTTTTATTTACATTTTTGCACTGACTATACACACTGACACTCCAACACACACACAAACTTAATTTCTACACACATACACTACTGCTACTCTGTTTATCATAATTACTGCATTGTTGAGAAAAATGCTTGCAAGAAAGGCATTTCACTGTACTTGTGCACGTGACAATATAAACTTGAGCCTGTTTGCATGTGCGGGAGTTTCTGCTTGCCTAGTGACATCACCAGCCGGTAAATTGGTTAATCGACCAATAAAGGGAGTTCCAATCTCTTTGTAAATAAAAATAACAATTTTTATGGAAAACTATTACTTAAATTGTAACCCAGAAATGAGTTTCCTTTATGGAGTGGATTATCCCTTTAACAGCCAGGTCATGTGCCTAGTCCTTGTTCAGGAGCTCTTTGTTTTAAGACTAGCCTTCTGGCTAACCCCAGGGAGCTCTGATCTGAAGGGTCTTTTCTAGGAAAGGAGAAGCCTGCCTCCAACATGCTGTGCTCTGCTCTCCAACTCAAACAGAGGAATGTGAGGCCAGCAGCCTAGTAGTCTAACAGTGTGTTTGCTTAGATGTGGTTACCCTCAGGGCCAGACTCTGACTCCACCACCACATCACAGCACTCCCTAATGGTGACCGAGGGCAAATGCTGTATGGACAGAGTTAGGGGGAGCTCAGGGTGGACTCAGGACTGAGAGTCATTTAGCCCTCCACACACTGCAGGCTTACCCCTTTGCAGCGTGCGAGAGTGAATATCGCATACCTGTAGCTCATGCAGGAAATCCACAGAATGCTCTACAACCATTCAGAGGTTTGCAAAAGTGCTGTCAAAACCCAGGCAAGTTGGAAAAACTCATCCTTCCCTCTCTTGCTCTCCATCCCTCCCTTTGTCTCTCCATCTCAAATAAGGCTTTGTGGATTGAAGTTTATAGGAGCCTATTCTCAAGGATAGTGCAGTTCAGTAGAGAAGCTCTGCCCGACTCTCCTTGACTGGTGCGGAGAGGCTCAGGCAGTGTCAAGGAAGATTTGAAAACACTGCTTTTATCAACGTGCCTCCAATCCAGAGAAACTCCCTCCTCTACTTGAGATAGCAAGCACATCCTAATGGAATTAACTCATGCTCTTTGGAGGCACCTGCAATGTTACGCCTCCTGCTTTTATACATGTAATTCCATTCCATGGGGTGTTTTCAAAAGGGCAACAGGTTAACTTGTGAGCTCTACCATGAAATGAACATTTACAAATCACAGTAACAATGATAGAAACCTCTTAAATCAAAGGATCAAAGTTTCAATGCTTGAAAGGGAGAGAATGAGGAAGTTGCAGGGCCACCACCTTTGCCTGGCGATAGTTAAAATACATAATGTCGACAATGTTTGCCGCACAAAGCGGCCTTCACTATGAAATAATGAGGATCTAAAAGCGGAATACGAAACGTGAACCATCACAATTAACAGCCAAATCACATGAACAAAACAATCTTAGAGTTTTCTACTGGCGTCAAATGTCAACCTCCTACCGCAGTTTGTCCCTTGGTAAAATGCTTCTTGGGGTAATTTATCTTTGGGCATTGTTTGTCAACAAAACAAGGGAAAGCGTAGGTGTTTTGGCCTGATGGTTTTTCACATCTTATTTATGAGAGGGCACTTGTGGAAACCATCCTCCTCTCTAGTTAGGCAGAGTGCTACGTGCACTCAGCCACATATTTGGGGCAACATTGACACAGCCTTTCACATGGCTATTTTGAGACCAGGCCTTACGTTGAATAGGAAGCAATCATACAGAGGACAAACGGCACGAAGACTGCATTGGAGGAAAACCCTGGCCTATACAGACTGCTGAGCTAGGGCCAAGGTGAGGAGTGAGATACAAATGGGGAAAGCACACTTTCCTACGTATGCATTTGGACAGTGGTACTATTTTGGATTTGAGATCAAAACGTTTTATATGAGGCGACAGTACAGAATGTAACCTTTTATTTGAAGGTATTTATATACATCGGTTTAACCGATGTTTAGAAATTAAAGCCCTAATATTTTAAATTTGGCATTTTAGTCATTATACAGAGCGACTTCACTTAGTGTATTAAAGTAGTCAAACTTCTAGTATTTGGTCTCATTCCTTGCACACGATGCATAAAACACACACCCGCAAGCATGCAGCAGAAACACTTCTGTCCACTTAAGTAACTCCAATCCTATGATGATAAAACAGGGAAATTGCAATGTGAAAATTGCTCATTTTAAAGTCCTCATGTCCAAGGTCGTTAACATCAAAGTGGCAATAAGCCATAAGTAGAGTTAACATGTTCCTTTATAGGAATTGAACACAATAAAAGCTTTACATAAGATCCCAGAAGGAAATGTTCAAAAAGGGGACAACATGGTTAATGTGCTGACACGTGTTTACAATTACAAGTATACCAGAACATTTCACTTCTAACTTCTCCATGTCAAATAGTTCTCCGCTGTTTTCAGCCCAAAGTCTAAAAGCAACAGATAAACCAGGATTCAACATTTGATCTAAATGAACTCGATGTAACCAAATCGCAGGAGGCCAAAGGGTCTGGGTTTTAGACTAGAATGAACTGTCATTCTTTGCCTTTGAGATCATAGTACTGTACTTGGTACATGAAGTAGGTCACCATTAAGAACAGTCTGCTGTCGGCGCTCTCGTCTGCTGTTTCTTTGTGAGCTCACAGGAACCCGCCAGGCTGTGATGTGAAGCCTCTCGAACAGGAGCATAAGAGAACGTCAGGGACGATCTGTACCGCTTCTCATTCAAATATGCTCTCCACATTGTTCAGAGCAGGGAACAACCGGATCTCATGGAGCAGATTAAACATGTTGAGTCGGAGATGGGGAAAACTATTCTTACAGGGATTAAAAAAAAACAAATGCTTGTTCTCTGCATTGCAGTGCTGTTCGGCAGATTGTGCAGGTATAGCAAAGAGTGTTTCAATAAGGAAAAAGGAATGGGGATATAACAAGAAAGTATAAAGACCTGGCACTTGGCAGATGAACATCACACTATATTCCCCAAACAATTATCCGATGCACGAAAACAGAACCCCCTTCAAAAAAAACCCTTTATTCAAAGGGGCATGTTATTAGAAACTACTTGGTCGATGGAAACATCAGCCTACACGTTCACATTCAACGATGTACCAACCCCCTCATAAAGAAATGACACCTTGGTAAAAAAAAAAAAAACCCTCAACCACAAACATGAGTCTATGCCCTTAAATCACATAGGCCTATGTGTATTCTCTGAAACATCTAGAATTACAGGTAGGTAGGTCTTATCTCTCCAACAGATGGTTCTTTGACTGTGCAGTGAGGAAAACAGTATTTTAAGACCAATCAGAAGCTACTGATTATAGCACTCACATTATGAACTTGGTAGGTAAGTGGACGCTGTGTAGTCATTCTGTGTGTCAATAACATTTTCAGGAAGCTACACGAGATGAATGGCCCATAATTGAGCTCAATCAGTATTACTTTCTAATAGGCTTTCAACAGGATGTATTCAACAGGTGCACTGGCTTATAGTTATTGTCTCTCTCTGGTATACAGTGGTCTGATTTCTCTTTGTCTCTGTCTGGCTGTACATGCAGGTGTTATGTAAGAGGGGCTTTAAACATATAGGGACGTGTTGTGAATGAGGACGAGGAGGGCTGTGTGCTCCTGCATAACGCTCTTTCCGTTAGCAGCAGACAAGATGAGGAGCAGAGAGCCTAAAGTTGTACAGAGAGCACCAGAGGAGGAGAGTGGTTACACACACAAACCAGTATTAATTCACAAACCCCTTTGCATGCACGCACACAGACTATTTATATTTTTTTGCATGAACATACAAGGTGTACAACAGCATACAACTTACACTATGAGTATGATGCTAATATTCCCAGTGAATCTGTAACACTGGGAAACATTCCACAATCACATCATTAACGTTTGCTGCCTACTGTCGTTACTGAACATTTAAGGGCTGGCTGCAGTTAAATCCTCAAAATGTTTGATATTCAACAAGACAAATTGCTTTTGGCATTAAGCAGATTTATTACAGTTAAATTCAAGGACCTTTCTGTCTAACAAACTAAATACGCTGTGCTGTAAAAACATTTTATTTTCTCGCCAAAAAAAAGCTATCACCCATTTTCTTGTACCCTTTCCTTCCTACAACTTTAACTGACTGGTTCTACTAACTGACTACTTCAGCCTGTTGAGTTATGCTGCCACCCTGACTTGGACAAACACGTCATCGCTGCCTGGGAACACACAAACAGGTTGGGACAATACTGGGTCTTGACGTAGGTCCTCAGTGGGATACGGTAAACTCTAGAGGCCAGGACTACTGTGTGCGCTAAGTGATGTCTGTTTGTGTACATCTAGGCACAGAGAACATTAAGGGCGGGGACAGAGATGGGGGCGGAGATGGGGATCTGTTTAGAGAAACTGGAGCCCTCCGCGACCTGCCAAGAATGCTGGGGTTCACCTGAAATATAAACCATCCCTCACTACATAGAGACACAGCGTTAGGACGATAACCTCTCTATGTGAACTCTAGTGTAACCAGAAAAAAGGACCAGAGAGGCGAGCACAGGATAGACAGGGCTGGTGGTGTCTTCACTTCCATGGGGACACATACATGAGACAAGGGGACATGAGTGACAAAAAAACAAAAAAAACTATACACTATATACAAAATCCACCAGAATCAATGGTCTTTCTAGATGTCTTCAACAGACTGCTTGAGTACACAGAGTGACCAGATATAGTTTTGCATGAACTGCCTTACGGAGCCTATACAAGTTGTGTTGATTTCACTGGAGACTTGCAGAATCCTTTTTTTTGCTGAGGAATGCGGTTTAGTGACTCAGGAGTGAAAAGTGCTCTGTAGTGTAAAATGGTACTTTAACCAACCAATTTACATTCATGCAAATGTATGGGTAAGGGGTTTCTGCTAAGAGTAAAATAATGAGCAGTAAACAAAAAACATTCATCTTGTCGACACAACCTTCTGGCGAGTAAATATGTAAAAAAAGCTTTTCATTAGAGCGCACGCAAGATCGATGATCTGAAAGTCCAGCTAAGTTGGATTCTTTCTCAGTCTTTTTCTTTTGAAAAAGTCTTAAATGAGATGAATTTGCTCCGGATGTGGAGAAAAGTAGCAACATTTCCCGCTCTAGACTGAGACTCCACTCTGACACTGACCAGAGAGATCCTGTGCACTTCTACTACTCATTAACTGCATGGAATGTTCTATGAAAAAGGCTGTATGTAATAATAGGGCACAGCACACACTGCTCATGCACCGGTCGTGTGCATCCATCTCCATAGCATTTGGACACAAAAAAAGGAAGGGACCTCTACCCAAAAGTGAGAGAGGGGTTAAACAGCAAAACAGGCCTAAGTCTAACATGCTAGATATGCAGACACTCAAACAATCTTCACTTCATGTACACTTGCAGACACACAGACTCGCTCACACACATTCACTCATTTACACTCCCTCTTAAATCTACAAGAAGTCCTAGACTTGTTTGATTACAGCAGTAAACAGCTGCTCCACAACCCCTTCCTGTGAGCATGACCCAGTCTCGCGTTCTCGCTCTCTCTCTCTCTCTCTCTCTCTCTCTCTCTCTCACACACACACACAGCCTCCCTCCGGCCGTGATGTCCTGTTTTGATGCAGGACCCGGGTGGAAAACAGCGCTGCAGTCTAAACGGACCAGTGGTGTTTGTGTTGGTGGCTGTGAATGGGATGTCACAATCAGGCCAAGAACAAAGGCTGGGGATGACTGATTCCGGAGCCTAGGCTCACTCCCACACAGTTGGGAATGCAGGAAAACTGTTCTGGAGCAGGTCCTATAACATGCTGCCTTTTCTTACACACTTTACCTACCTGACCACTGATCAGCTTGGCAGTAAAGTAAAATATTAAATAATTTTCTGAAAATAGCATGATAAATCTCTTGAAACAACCATATTGCCTCACATCTCTTAAAGCCCACGTGAACGCATGGCTCTTTTCTCCAAGAATGGAGGGTGATTATTATTCTTCCTATATTAAAGTATACACTCCATGTACAGTATACAGTGCCTTCAGAAAGTATCCATACCCATAGACTTTTTCCACATTTTGTTGTGTTACAGCATGCATTTTTTTCCTCTCACCCATTTACACACAATACCCCATAATGACAAAGTGAAAACATTTTTTTCGAAATGTGCTCAAATGTACTGAAAACGGAATACAGAAATCTAACTTACAAAAGTATTTACACCCCTTTGCTATGACACTCCAAAGTGAGCTCAGGTGCATCCAGTTTCCCTTGATGTCACAACAACTTGATTGGCGAATTCAATTGTTAGGATATGATTTAGAAAGAAACACACCTATTTATATAAAAGGTCCCACAGTTGACAGTGCATGTCAAAGAAGAAAATATACCATGTCCAAGGAACTGTCCGTAGATCTCCGATGAGGCCTATCTCTGGGGAAGGGTAGAAAACAATTTGTAAAGTGTTTAAAGTTTTCAAGAGCACATCGTTTTTTAAATGGGAAAAAATACGGAGCTGGCCGCCTGACCAAACTGAGCAACCGGGCAAGAAGGACCTTGGTCAGGGAGGTGACCAGGAACCCAATGACCACTCTGACAGAACTACAGAGTTCCTTGGCTGAGATTGAAGTTCCTGCCAGAAGAACACTTCACCAATCTGGGCTTCATGGGAGATGGAAACCACTCCTGAGAAAAAGGCACATGACAGCACTACTGGAGTTTGCCAAAAGGCATGTGAAAGACAGATCATAAAGCAAGAGATGTGGTCTGATGAGACAAAAAGTGAACTAGTTGGCCTGAGCGCAAAGCGCCATGTCTGGAGAAAACCATGCACAGCTCATCACCCGTCAAACACCATCCCTACCGTGAAGCATGGTGGTGGCAGCATCATGCAATGGGGATGCTTTTTAGCGGTGGTATCCGGGGGACTGGTAACAATTGAGGGAACAATGAACAATGAAGGCAAATCCTTGATGATAACCTGCTTCAGAGTGCAAATGACAGACTGGGGGCAAAGATTTATGTTCCAACACGACAATGACCCTAAGCATACAGCCAAAGCGACGCTGGAATGGCTTCAGAACAAGAATGTGAAAGTCCTTGAAGCCCCAACCAAAGCCTAGACTTCAAATCTCATTGAAAATCTGTGGATAGAGCCGTTCACTGCCGCTCCCCATCTAACTTAACAAAGCTTGAGAAAGTCTGCAAGGAAGAATGGGTGAAAATCATCAAATCCTGATGTGCAAAGCTCATACAGACATACTCAAGATGACTCAAAGCTGTAATCACGACCAAAAGGTGCTTCCACAAAGTATTGACTCAGGGGTGTGAATACTTATGTAAATTTGATATTTCTGCATTTAATTTTCAATACACTTCTCTAACATGTTTTTACTTTGACATTATGGGGTAGTGTGTGTAGACAGAAAAAATTATGTTATTGTGTGCCTTCCTCCAGCCCAAGCCACACATGCTGACACTCAAATGAATTTCTCAAGTCTTTGTTGACTCACATAACGGTAAAATGGGACCTTGTATAATGAATGTTTACTGACTCAACATATACTGACTGAAGTACTATATGTTTACGGCTATTTACGGGATGTGCCGGTATGCACATTGCTGAAGCGTGATATCTGTTTTGGAAGGGGGTAAAACAATGGGCTGAGTGCTGTGTATTCACGCTCCGGCTGGACAGAGGGGAAGGGGGGGGGAAAGGGAGAAAACAAAACCATGAGATCAGACTATTAGCTGTCTCAAGTACCGTCTAGAGCAGGGTTTCACCAACAGTACACAGTTTTATTGTAACCCTGGACAAGCACACCTGATTCAACTTGTCAACTAATCATCAAGCCGTCAATGAGCTGAATGAGATGTGTTTGTTCAGGGCTACAACAAAAATGTGTACTGTTGGGGGTACTCGAGGACCAGGGTTGGGAAACACTGACCTAGAGGAGGTGGTGTCTATGGCATGTTTAAGGTTCAGTGCCATCAGAAAGTATTCATACCAGAGTGAAACAAATTCCTAAATGTAATCCATTTTAAATTCAGGCTGTAACAACACAAAATGTGGGAAAATTCAAGGGCACTTTAGGGCGGCAGGTAGCCTAGCGGTTAGAGCGTCTGGCCAGTAACCGAAAGGTCGCTGGTTTAAATACCCGAGCTGACAACTTGAAAAAACCTGTTGATGTGTCCTTGAGCAAGGCACTTAACCCTAATTTGCTCCAGGGGCTGAACCTGTAGGTAGGCCGTCATTGTAAATAAGAATTTGTTATTAACTGACTGTTAAATGAAAATAATAATAAAAAGGTGGGTGATGCTGGCTGATTTACACTGATGAACAAACAGTTAACAGGTTTAGTCAAGTAAAGTGTGACTAAGCAACATGTATTCTGGCTTACATCAGAGTTAGTCCAGTAGAAATGCTTGAAAATTGTTCAATTTGGTATAGAAGTGTGAAAATTGGCACACTTGTAAATTTTTATGCAGAACAAATCCTGTTATAGTGCCATTTCAGAAAAGCCCCGGGTCGACCTGTAGTGTTGAAAATGCATTTACCCATAATGACGTTTTGGGTAATGGCCCCAAAATAGCTTAGAATGTTTGGATTGGTTTGGGGAACATATTCAACCAACAGCCAAAGCCATATGGCCTGTGTTTTGTCCTAACAATGTAATAAGAAATTGCAGTAAAATGTTGATGTTTTCACTTTCAAACATTAAGATATTCATGTTCTAGACACATTTCATGGGAACGTTGCAAGAACATTAATGTGTCCAGTTTTCTGTAGGTTAGGAGAATAATCCATCAACGCCACACTAAACATGTTTACTGTGTAACTCTGTGTTGTTGTTTTTGTCGCACTGCTTTGATTTGTCTTGGCCAGGTCGCAGTTGCAAATGAGAACTTGTTCTCAAACAGTGCTTTTAATATACAGGGTTTTTAAACTTACATATGGCACACTTTGTAGTACATAATTACATTGTGCATTTTCATAATCAGTACACTTCTGAAGTCTACTGATTAGAATGATTTAGAAAATTATATTATATCCTGTGTCACTTTTTAAAAATGTATTATATTATATCCTGTGTCATTTAAAAAAAATGAAAACCAGCCCTGTACACATCAATATGTAAAATCCCATAGGAATGGATTATGTCCAGCAGGGACAGAGGTAACCAATTCAAGCAATAGTCCCATTGCAGATTTACCCTATTACACTCTAGGGCAGCAGTTTTCTATGGGGTCAAATAGGACAGGTTTAACAGTATTTCAATACATAATTGCTACATAATGCCCAATGCTTAAAATGCTTGATTTGGTGTTGAGAACACAATAAAATGGCCCAAATATGCCATGTACACTGAGTGTACAAAACATTAAGGACACCTGCTCTTTCCATGACAGACTGACCACATGAATACAGGTGAAAGCTATGATCCCTTACTGATGTCACTTGTTAAATCCACTTCAAATCAGTGTAGATAAAGAGAAGGATTTAAGCTTTGAGATAATTGAGACATGGATTGTGTATGTGTGCCATTCAGAGGGTGAATGGGCAAGACAAAATATTTAAGTGCCTTTGAACGGGGTATGGTAGTAGGTTCCAGGCACACCGGTTTGTGTCAAGAACTGCAATGCTGCTGGATTTTTCACGCTCAACAGTTTATTGTGTGTATCAAGAATGGTCCACGGCCCAAAGACATCCAGCCAACTTGACATAACAGTGGGAAGCATTGGAGTCAACTTGGGCCAGCATCCAAGTGGAATGCTTTCGACACCTTGGAGAGGCAATTAACATAAGGAAGGTGTCCTTAATGTTTTTGTACCTTTTATTTAACTAGGCAAGTCAGTTAAGAACAAATTCTTATTTACAATGACGGCCTACAACGGCCAAACTCGTACGACGCTGGGCCCTATGGGACTCCCAACCACGGCCGGTTGTGATACAGTCTGGATTCGAACCAGGTTGTCTGTAGTGACGCCTCTAGCACTGAGATGCAGTGTCTTAGACCACTGCGCCACTTGGGAGCCACTTTAATAAATAAGTATTCAACCACAAAGACCAGGGAGGTTTTCCAATGCCTCACAAAGAAAGGTACCTATTGGTAGATGGTGTATCAATACACCTAGTCACTACAAAGATACAGGCGTCCTTCCTAATTCAGTTGCCGGAGAGGAAGGAAACACTTTAGGGATTTCACCATGACTTTAAAACTGTTACAGACTTTAATGTTTGTGATAGGAGAAAGCAATTCACTTTTTGTCCTGAATACAAAGTGTTATGTTTGGGGCAAATCAAAAACAACATATTACTGAGTACCACGCTCCATATTTTCAAGCATAGTGGTGGCTGCATCATGTTATGGGTATGCTTGTAATTGTTAAGGACTGGGGAGTCTTTCAAGATAAAAAAAATTAACTGAATGAAGCTAAGCACAGGCAAAATCCTAGAGGAAAACCTGGTTACGTCTGCTTACCACCAGACATTGGGAGATTAATTTACCTTTCAGCAGGACATCAACTTAAAACTGGAGTCGCTTACCAAGAACAATGAATGTTCCTGAGTGGCCGAGTTACAGTTTTGACTTAAATCAACTTAATCTATGGCAAGACCTGCAAATTATTGTCAACCAATTTGACAGAGCGTGAAATATTTTTAAGGATAATGGTCAAATGTTGCACAATCCAGGTTTTGAAAGGTCGTAGAGACTTACCCAGAAAGACTCTCAGCTGTAATTGCTGCCAAAGGTGCTTCTACAAAGTATTGACTCAGGGGTGTGAATATTTATGTAAATGAGATATTTTCTATACATTTGTCACGTGCCAAATACAACAGGTATAGACCTTACGGTGAAATGCTTACTTACAAACCCTTAACCAACAATGCAGTAAAATAAATAGAGTTAAGAAAATATTTACTAAATAAACAAAAGTAAAAATTGTATAAAAAGTAACAATAAAATTACATAATAACGAGGCTACAGGGGGTACCGGTACCGAGTCAATTTGCGAGGGTACAGGTTAGTCGAGGTAATTTGTACATGTAGGTAGGGGTAAAGTGACTATGCATTGATAATAAACAGCGAGTAGCAGCAGTGTGAAAACAGGGTGGGGCGGGGGGGGTGGGAGTGATGCAAACGGTCAGGATGCTTTCGATAGCGCAGCTGTAGAACTTTTTGAGGATCTGGGGACCCATGCCAAATCTTTTCAGTCTCCTGAGGGGGAAAAGTTGTTGTCGTGCCCTCTTCATAACTGTCTTGGTGTGTTTGGACCTTTGTCATTATGGGGTATTGTGTGTAGATAGGTGAGAAAAAATATAAATGTAATCCATTTTGAATTCAGGCTGTAACACAACAAAATGTGGAATAAGTCAAGGGGTATGAATACTTTCTGAATGCACTGTATACTGTGTCACATACAAAATATGACCGCAAACCTGCCCTGTTCACATCACTCTAGGTAAAATGACATAGGACTGCATTACATCCAGAAGGGAGATTTTAACAAAATACCTTTATAATGAGACACTAATCTTTAACAAAGAGCAAGGATACAGTGCTTTCGGAAAGTATTCAGACCCCTTTGCTCTTTCCACATTTTGTTAAGACATATTCTAAATGGGCTTATCTACACATAATAGCCCATAATGACAAAGCGAAAACAGGTTTTTATAAATGTTTGCTAATTTATTAAAAATAACACAATTTAAATAATTGAGCTCAGGTACTTCCTGTTTCCATGGATCATCCTTGAGATGTTTCTACAACTTGATTGGAGTCCAACTGTGGTAAACACAATTGATTGGACATTATTTGGAAAGGCACACACCTGTCTATATAAGGTCCCACAGTTGACAGCATTAAAACTGGCCTTCTTTAGACTAGTTGAGTATCTGGAGCATCAGCATTTGTGGATTCGATTACAGGCTCAAAATGGCCAGAAACAAATAACTTTCTTCTGAAACTTGTCAGTCTATTCTTGTTCTGAGATATGAAGGCTATTCCAATGCGAGAAATTGCCAAGAAACGGAAGATCTCGTACAACGCTTTTAACTGGGCAATATTAAAATTTTACTGCTATTTCTGATGGTTTTTAATCCTTGTTGTGATCATCAAGGTAAAATAAAATAAAACATATGCTTTTGGTTGTTGATGGAATGTGTTCCTCAAACCAATACAAACACTGTAAGCTATTTTGTGGCAATGTAGACCCAACACGGGAAGAAAATGAAAAGCCGGTAAATACATTTTCACCATTGACCTATAGGAGGCGCTACAGTCTGACCCAAAGCTTTGCTGAAATGGCACTATTTCAGGTTTTGTTCAGCGCTAAATATTATACAAGTCTGAAAATTATCACACTTCTATACCAAATCAAACAATATGGTATTTTTTGGGAGCTTATCTACTGGACTAAGTAGTTGAAACGTATTCAGAAAATCTCTGAAACTACCCCAGAGCTCCTTGATGGATGACGATGACATTGATGTAATGGCAATCCAAATAAAAATATAATTTTCTGTTTGATAAGTCTCTGTTTGTCCCCTGATTATTACAGAGGAGTATGTTTATCTAGTGCAAGTTTTCCCTGAAAACACACACAGTTTTGTGGCAGAAATAATTACTGTGGGATTAACATGAGCAGACAAATACCTTCGGGAGGAAAGTAATTAAGCAGAGGGCTGTGGACACTGGACACACGTGGACACTGGACACACGTGGACACTGGACACACACACAGGGCAACTGGATGCTTCCTAGAACCCTAGGCTTGGCTCTTGTCTCCGAAATTAGTTTTATTTGACACCTGAAAGGAGAAACGGGAACTGTCCTCCAGTGGGGGGGGGGGGGGGAGAGAGAGAGAGAGAGAGAGAGAGAGAGAGAGAGAGAGAGAGAGAGAGAGAGAGAAGCAGCACTGATGAGCACAGCAGCACAGTGCTTCCTGTTGTTGCAGCCTAAAAACACAGTGACCTTCAGAATATCTTAACATACACGCGCACACGCTTCCTTTTGGTGCTCGCATCCGTCCCCTTCCCTGACTCCCCCACCTCCAACCTCCCCCTCCCACTGGACTCTCGACCCTCCTCCTCAGACTCTCAACACATCTTGGTCTCTCTCAACTCCCCGCTTCTCACTTCCTCCCCCTTTCCATTTGGATAGCCCTCGACAGCTTGGCTCTGAGCGGACCGCCTCTCTGCCAGCTCCTGTCACTGTCACTTTAGTGGGAATGTGTGGCAAGGGAGCACTCTGAACTCAAAAAGTGCTATCTCCTTTCAGCTTTTAGAGTGCCCCACTTTCAACAGGCTGACATCAAATGGCCACAAGACCATATCTCTTGCCTCTCTGCCACTCCAAAGCCATACGTTTCAGGAGAAAGTTCTGGTCTGCTCTCTTGTCTGAAATAGTACTGTGATGTTGTTTGTCACAGTTTAAGATATAGATTTGTGTGATGTGAAATGGTATTGGTTTGTAGAATAGTTTGTGACAGTGATAAAACATTTTAAAATAACCCACCCAATGTTTTCCAACCCCAAGAGTCCTCACATGTCATGCGTTAATGTGTGTTTGGTTTTACCATCCTTGTGGGTGTCACTTTATTTATAAGAATCTTTAGGGGTGTTAATAATTTAGCCCCCTACCTTTTTGAGAAAAAAAGTATTGCTTAGGGGTTAGGGGTTAGAATTAAGTTTAGGAGTTAGGGTTAAAGTTAGGTTAGGTTTACGGAAAATAGGATTTTGAATGGGAATCAATTGTTTGGTTCCAACAAGGATAGTAAAACTTAAGGTATGTGTGTGTGTGTGTGTGTGTGTGTGTGTGTGTGTGTGTGTGTGTGTGTGTGTGTGTGTGTTTGTGTGTTGAATACCTGTATACCGGCTGCATCTCTCGGGCAATGCCGATCACAGCTCCAGGAGGGAAGTGATCAAACTCCAGAAACAGCTCCCTGATGTTGCTCCTGTACTTCAGATCCAGGTCCAGCTGTACAATGCACTGCAGATCTGAAACAAATACATTTTTAATCAGAAATTAAAACTTCTTGCTAGTAGCAGATTACTTTGGCTATACATCATATCAAACAAGATTATCGGCTATGAATTGATTCTGATTATTGTCCGATACCAATATGTTTTTAGCCATCATCTGATACCGATATGAAGGCTGATATATTGTGCATCCCTAATTATAGCTATGATGTAGGCCCCGTTTCTGGGTAGCTACCACCGCTCAATAGCCAGTAGCGCTGGGAATTGTCAGGGACCTCACGATACGATATTACTACAATACTTAGGTGCCGATACGATATGTATTGCGACGAGAGAGAGCCATGAGAAGGCGAGTTTTGATCAGTCATGGAAATAAAAGTGCTGAAAACAAATTGTCTCACTATTTAAAAAGAAGATATTGAACACGCTATGAAGGAAACATACTGGAGTTCTGGTGCAGGTACAGCCAACTAAAAAAACAATATTGTGATAGTCAAAACAATACGATATACCGTCAAAACTAATATCCCGATACGTAAATGTATTGATTTTTCCCCCAATTACTAATAGCCAGGAAGAAGCACTCTGTGGACATAGTCACCCCAGTTACAAGGAAATAGAGACTCATATTTTCATTGTTCCACCTTGCTGTGTTTTGCTGGATGGCATGGCAGTAAAAGGTTAGGAAATACTTAAAAGTGCTGGACTGCTGTGCACTGGACAGAATACTGTGCTCATCTAGTCCCGTCATCTATAGTCCCATGTAGCTCAGATGATAGAACATGGCGCTTGCAACGCCAGGGTTGTGGGTTCGATTCCCACGGGGGACCAGTACGAAAAGAAAAGAAAAAGTATGAACATGTATGCACTAACTAACTGTAAGTCGCTCTGAATAAGAGCGTCTGCTAAATGACTAAACATTTAAAAATGTTAAAATCTGGACTAACTGATGCGGTGTGTCAATCAGAAAACCATGCATTGGGTCTTGGCATCTCAAAATGTTACAGCTGTCAGGTTTAGTGTTCAGAGAGGTCTCTGGAATATTCCATGTGAGTTTTGTTGTTTGGTCCCCAATTGGGGATCGCATTTAAGGGTGCTGCCTGCCCACGTGTGTGTGGGTCATTGTTTTGTGTGCACCTACGTTACGGCTGTTCTTTATTTATTGTTTTGTTGAAGCTCGCTAAATAAAGCATGTCGAACTACCACTGCTCTGCGCCTTGGGTTCTGTCCGCCACTCGCCGTGACAACAGCAACTCTAAAGATGTCACTCACATTTTTGTATATTGTACAATACAGGTAACGAGTGCTATAGTAAAAAAGGCCAAACAACAGATCTAGACAACGTACGCAGACTGTTTAGAAACCCAATCCAGTAGTCCAAGTAAGTGATCTCTGTATGCCCACTGATGGTTCAAGAAAGTTATGAATTGCTAACCAACCTCCAAGAAGTAAATCCAGGTACAAAAATAAGTACGTCCCAAATGTAGCTGGTTGTCCAGGTGGGGAGCGTCGCTGCACAGCAATTTTAGCAGAGGGAGATTGGCATTGAGTCATGCCCAGAATGGCTGAAGCTGACTTTGTTAGTTCTGAGAGGGCTTAAAACGGCCTGCTTTGGAACAGGGTAAAGCAGGAGGAGAGTCTTTGGCTGATACATGATTGTGTTAAGCTATACATACAGTTGAAGTCGGAAGTTTACATACACTTAGGTTGAAGTCATTAAAACTCATTTTTCAACCACTCCACAGATTCCATGTTAACAAACTATAGTTTTAGTAAGTCGGTTAGGACATCAACTTTGCACATGACAAGTAATTCTTCCAACAATTCTTTACAGATTATTTCTCTTATAATTCACTATATCACAATTCCAGTGGGTCAAAAGTTTACATACACTAAGTTGACTGTGCCTTTAAACAACTTGGAAAATTCCAGAAAAGACCTCAGAAAAATTATTGTAGACCTCCACAAGTCTGGTTCATCCTTGGGAGCAATTTCCAAACGCCTGAAGGTACCACATTCATCTGTACAAACAATAGTAACCAAGTATAAACACCATGGGACCACGCACCCGTCATACCGCTCAGGAAGGAGACGCATTCTGTCTCAAGGAGATGAACGTACTTTGTTGCGGAAAGTGCAAATCAATCCCATAATCCCACAACAGCAAAGGACCTTGTGAAGATGCTGGAGGAACAAAAGTATCTATATCCACAGTAAAACAAGTCCTATATCGACATAACCTGAATGGCCGCTCAGCAAGGAAGAAGTCACTGCTCCAAAACCGCCATAAAAAAGCCAGACTACGGTTTGCTTGGGGACAACGATCATACTTTTTTGAAGAAATGTCCTCTGGTCTGATGAAACCAAAATAGAACTGCTTAGCCATAATGACCATCGTTATGTTTGGAGGAAAAAGGGGGAAGCTTGCAAGCCGAAGAACACCATCCCAACAGTGAAGCACGGAGGTGGCAGCATCATGTTGTGGGGGTGCTTTGCTGCAGGAGGGACTGGTGCACTTCACAAAATAGATGGCATCATGAGGAAGGAAAATTATGTGGATATATTGAAGCAACATCTCAAGACATCAGTCAGGAAGTTAAAGCTTGGTCACAAATGGGTCTTCCAAAAGGACAATGACCCCAAGCTTACTTCTAAAGTTGTGGCAAAATGGCTTAAGGACAACAAAGTCAAGGTATTGGAGTGGCCATCACAAAGCCCTGACCTCAATCCTATAGAACATTTGTCGTCAGAACTGAAAAAGCGTTCGAGCAAGGAGGCCTACAAACCTGACTCAGTTACACCAGTTGTCAGGAGGAATGGGCCAAAATTCACCCAACTTATTGTGGGAAGCTTGTGGAAGGCTACCCGAAACATTTGACCCAAGTTAAACAATTTAAAGGCAATGCTAATTGAGTGTATGTAAACTTCTGACCCACTGGGAATGTGATGAAAGAAATAAAAAGTCTGAAATAAATCACTCTACTAATATTCTGACATTTCACATTCTTCAAATAAAGTGGTGATCCTAACTGACCTAAGACAGGGAATTTTTACAAGGATTAAATGTCAGGAATTGTGAAAACCTGAAAACTTCCGACTTCAACTGTATATATTTGGGCTCCCAAGTGGTGCAGTGGTCTAAGACACTGAACCTCAGTGCTAGATGCGTCACTACAGACAACCTGGTTAGAATAGACTATCACAACCAGCCGTGAATGGGAGTCCCATTGGGTGGCGCACAATTGGCCCAGTGTCGCCCGAGTTTGGCCGGTGTAGGCCATCATTGTAAATAAGAATTTGTTCTTAACTGACTTGCCTAGTTAAATAAAGGTTAAATAAAAATAATAAACCACATAAATCACAAAGGCCCACACAGACAGAGACACATTCCTTCACACTCTCCCATCACCGTTTCACTTTAACGTCAAAGACAGCTATGATGACACCATTTAATGCTGACAGGCAGTGCAGAATGGCCTTTGAACTGCACAGGTCAAATTCCCTATTAATACTGATAGGGCAATGCAGGGTGACATTTGACCATACAGGAGGAGCTGGAGGCTCTCTGGCAGGTGCCTCGGGGTAATGTTACAGTGCACGATAACAGAATGTTTGTGTTCGGCCAACTCTGATTCATTTCACCAGGCCTAGTTTACCCGGAGGAAGAGACCAATTCCCAAACCAGAGGGGTCACGGCAGGGTTCACCGCCACAGCCCACGTCCGGTGCCCAGCAGAGCGTGCGGACCAGTAAAGATTGTCTCCACGGACCAGGTTTCAGCAGGCCATGATGGGGCAGGCGGGCTGGCTGCACAACACTGCTTTGTCTAAATCATGCCTTGAGGGAATGTTGAGTCTGAGGTGAAGTATGTGACATCGACTTGGTATTGAATCAGTCCCTTTCATAACATAATCCACTATCACCAACATAATCTACAAACACCTTGCCTAATTTTCCTCTCACTATGCTTCAGGCCAGCAATCTGCTGTGCCATTTTCAATTACTCATAATGAATCAAATGGAATGGGTACCAAGACAAGCTTAATCCATCCCAGTTCTAAGGATTTGTACACAGAGTAGTAGCTGTGGGCTGCATTGTCTGTCAGAGGTAAAGAGGCAGTGGGGAATTAAGATGGTTAGGTGGCTACAAATCCACCCGAGGCAGCGAGTGCATTACACTGTTGCTGTCCTGTCTGAAGTGTCTCAAACTCAAGATGACTGGCAACAACAGCAACAGAGAATGTTACTTAAGGCAGGGGTTCTCAAACTTTTTCCACTCAGGGACCCGTTCCAGCATTGGGGAACATCCCACACCCCATTTGCGTCTATTTCTATGACCACAAGCACTGTTCATGACAAACTGTTCACACCCCTCTTGTTGAAGGGGAGAACATTTTGCAGGTTAATTACTACAAAATCTATGGGCTAAAAAACCTAGCTAAAAACGTTAGCTGACGTGGACTAATTGATCTGGACATTTCTGACAAGTTATAAATAGCTCTCTAAGGTAATGACTGACATGACGAAGAATACTGATGATTTACTACCCAATTTCAAAATTTCACCTAGTGCATTCTACTATTACAACTTTTAAGAGTAAGTTGAAAGATGGACTGAGTTCTTTAATTAACCCATAAGAACCCATAGCGGCCGTCAACGGTCTTTCTTTAAATTACTATAGCGGCAAGGAACGGCCATGTTTTTCTAAAAGAAAGAGGCGACTCCAGTATGCTCGCCTTCTAGGCAGAGTTAGAAAGAAAAAGCCATATCTCAGACTGGCCAATAAAAAGAAAATATTAAGATGGGCAAAAGAACACAGACACTGGACAGAGGAAGATATGGCTTTTTCTTTGCAACTCTGCCTAGAAAGCCAGCATCCCGGAGTCGCCTGTTCACTGTTGACGCTGAGACTGGTGTTTTGCGGGTACCTTCAAGGCAGAGTTGCAAAGAAAAAGCCATATCTTCCTCTGTCCAGTGTCTGTGTTCTTTTGCCCATCTTAATCTTTTATTTTTATTGGCCAGTCTTGGATATGGCTTTTTCTTTGCAACTCTGCCTAGAAGGCCAGCATCCCGGAGTCGCCTCTTCACTGTTGACATTGAGACTGGTGTTTTGGGGGTACTATTTAATTAAGCTGCCAGTTGAGGACTTCTCTAATGTACAGTCGTGGCCCAAAGGTTTTGATACTGACACAAGTATTGGTCTCCACTAGGTTTGCTGCTTCAGTGTTCTTAGATCTTTATGTCAGCAGTTACTATGGTACACTGAAGTATAATTACAAGTATTCCATAAGTGTCAAAGGCTTTCATTGACAATAACATTCAGTTTATGCAAAGAGTCAATATTTGCAGTGTTGACCCTTCTTTTTCAAGACCTCTGCAATCCGCCCTGGCATGCTGTCAATTAACTTCTGGGCCACATCCTGACTGATGACAGGCAATTCTTGCATAATCAATGCTTGGAGTTTGTCAGAAATTGTGGGTTTTTGTTTGTCCACCTGCCTCTTGAGGATCGACCACAAGTTCTCAATGGGATTAAGGTCTGGGGAGTTTCCTGGCCATGGACCTAAAATGTCGATGTTTTGTTCCCCGAGCCACTTAGTTATCACTTTTGCCTTATGGCAAGGTGCTCCATCATGCTGGAAAAGGCATTGGTCGTCATCAAACTGTTCTTGGATGGTTGGGAGAAGTTGCTCTCGGAGGATGTGTTGGTACCATTCTTTATTCATGGCTGTGTTCTTAGGCAAAACTCCCTTGTCTGAGAAGCAACCCCACACATGAATGGTCTGAGGATGTTTTACTGTTGGCATGACACAGGACTGATGGTAGCGCTCACCTTGTCTTCTCCGGACAAGGTGTTTTCCGGATGGTTCAAACAATCGGAAAGGGGATTTATCAGAGAAAATGACTCTACCCCAGTCCTCAGCAGTCCAATCCCTGTACCTTTTGCAGAATATCAGTCTGTCCCTGATGTTTTTCCTGGAGAGAAGTGGCTTCTTTGCTGCCCTTCTTGACACCAGGCCATCCTCCAAAAGTCTTCGCCTCATTGTGCGTGCAGATGCACTCACACCTGCCTGCTGCCATTCCTGAGCAAGCTCTGCACTGGTGGTGCCCCGATCCCGCAGCTGAATCAACTTTGGGAGACGGTCCTGGCGCTTGCTGGACTTTCTTGGACGCCCTGACGCCTTCTTCACAACAATTGAACCTCTCTCCTTGAAGTTCTTGATGATCCGATAAATGGTTGATTTAGGTGCAATCTTAATAGCAGCAATATCCTTGCCTGTGAAGCCCTTTTTGTGCAAAGCAATGATGACGGCACGTGTTTCCTTGCAGGTAACCATGGTTGACAGAGGAAGAACAATGATTTCAAGCACCACCTTTGAAAGCATCCAGCCTGTTATTTTGACTCAATCAGCATGACAGAGTGATCTCCAGCCCTGTCCTCGTCAACACTCTCACCTGTGTTAACGAGACAATCACTGACATGATGGCAGCTGGTCCTTTTGTGGCAGGGCTGAAATGCAGTGGAAATGTTTTTGGGGGATTAAGTTCATTTTCATGGCAAAGAGGGACTTCATCTGATCACTCTTCATGACATTCTGGAGTATATGCAAATTGCCAGCATCAACACTGAGGCAGCAAACTTTGTGGAGACCAAAACTTTTGGCCACGACTGTACTTGTCCTCTTGCTCAGTTGTGCACCGGGGCCTCCCACTCCTCTTTCTATTCTGGTTAGAGCCAGTTTGCGCTGTTCTGTGAAGGGAGTAGTACACAGTGTTGTATGAGATCTTCAGTTTCTAGGCAATTTCTCGCATGGAATAGCCTTCATTTCTCAGAACAAAAATAGTCTGACGAGTTTCAGAAGAAAGTTATTTGTTTCTGACCATTTGAGCCTGTAATCGAAACCACAAATGCTTTATTTTTTATTTAACCTTTATTTAACTAGGCTAGTCAGTTAAGAACAAATTCTTATTTATAATGACTGCCTACCTACAGGGTCAGCCCCTGGAGCAAATTAGGGTTAAGTGCCTTGCTCCAGATACTAATACTCAATGCCTTGCCTGCCCAAGCTACGCTCAGGGAAATCAGGAGGTAAAAAACGTCAGAAATGCCCTCTCCTGCCCAAAAAGGTATAAATCCTTTGAGACGCGAATAAACTCCCTTGACTCAAGGACATTCGTGCTGCAGGTCTACAATAAGTCACGACCTCCACAAAAAGACAACACGTGGTTCCCACTGTGGAACTCTGAAACAAATCACCTTACGGTCAACAACTGTAATTAAGAAGGTGAATTCGAGTAGAACCACCTGATTATTCTCTCAAAATTCATCGCTTGTCTTGTGGGGATATCGACACGGCTGATTAGCCGTCTCCAGGAACGAGTCCAATAGGAAGCAGACACCGAAAGGAAAGGACATTGTGACATCTTGTGGACAATCAGAGACTTACACCAGAGACCGGTACCCATCAGGGGGGGTGCAAGCCAGCACCGGACAGAGGGAATCAGTGCACAAGTAAATTCATGCAACATTCATTAAATAAGGGCTGCTATATATTGGAAGATAAACATTTGAGTTAAATTCGGAGAGTAGCAACTCAATAGAATACATGTCTCTCCGTGGTGCCCCTGGAATCCTAATGAGCTAATTATTGCAGGATTAATTTAAATCCCATAATTAGACGTAGGTAATTATTCAATAAATAGTAGTCACCAATTTAATGATAGACAGAGTTACGACAGGGTCTAGATAAACGTAGTGAGGAGGACAAGGCTCTCATACCCCTTGCTCATTCCCCATTTTGTTGTTACAGCCTCATTTCAAAATGTACACACAATACACCATAATGACTAAGTGAAAACATTATTGAAAATTTATTGAAAATGAAATACAGAAATATCTCATTTACATAAGTATTCACACCCGTGTAAATACTTTGTAGAAGCACCTTTGGCAGCGATTATAGCTCTGAATCTCTAAAGAGCTTTCCACACCTGGATTGTGCAACAATTGCCCATTAGTCTTTAAAAAATTCTTCAAGCTCTGTCAAATTGGTTGTTGATCATTGCTAGATAAGCCGAGCTGAAGGACCTGTCTCCACCTCTACTCTCTCCCACTGTACACTGTACGAGATCAAAAATAAAGCTATTATTTATCACTGTTGAGTCATGATTACAATAATGACATTTTCTAAATCACTAATGGATTAAAAGTCTTGCTATGGAATAGTACAGACTAAAGTCCATTTAAAGAACAGCTTCATACGAACTGCCATAAAGTCCCTGAAAAAATTATTGTGTGACGTTTTGTTATAACTGTCTGTCTGTTGTACGGAGAGAAAAAAAAAGTCTGTCCCAGAATCAGATAGTAGCCAGATGACACCGTGAACATTGCAGATTAGGCTGTTTTGAGGCTGCCTAAAGACATTAATATTTCATACTACATTGAAAACCATCTGCCTGGCTTTATTCATGATCAATGGTGTCATTCACACAGCTGCCCAACACAGCCCATTTCCCAGGCCTCTCAGCCTGTATTGATGGATCTGTTGAGTCCATGGAAATGCCTGGTGACCACGCTGCAATTCCTTGAAGTTCTCCAGCGGTGGCTCATTCATCATTCTGAAGTATTTTCAGAGCAGCCCATGTAAAGTGTGACTTTCTAAGATCTGTTCCATTTTGCCCTCTAATCCCTCTTGCTTTGGACAACAACTTAGCATGACACAGGGCTATGTAAAGCACCACATAGGCCTAGGTAAGGGAACATTGAAAATTCAGCCAAGGATGTGCAACTTTTTTTGGTGGTGGGGGGAGCTCAGTTGGGGTCTCAACTGTTGCGAGTAAGAATAGTAGAATACACAAGCTGCAATTTCTACATTTGGTTGTGCATCAGCAGTTAAAAACTACAAACATTTCTCTTCCCTTTAAGTAAAGTGTGTAGAATTGCCTGAAATTAGTTATATAACTGCAGTCTTCCTTCCACCCCACGGCAAAACTTAAAAATGATCTCCACTGTCAAGAGGGTTGCCGCTAAGATGTTTAGTTCGCAAAGTTGGGGTGGGGTGGGGGTGGGGGGGGGGTGTATGCAGACCCGCGAGCAACATGATGAGTTCAGCTTTTTTGTGGCCCCCACCCCCATCAAAGTTGCCCAGGCCTAACAACTATCTAGGTACTAAACAGGCTCTGTCTTCTATCATATTGATTATAGATTAAAAACGGCACGACTGCCACCTCAAACACCTCCATATGTTGCGTAACAACTTTCACACTAACGGAGTGCTTCACACATTAGACTCTGGTCTCTTGCTCTATTAAAGGCCAGGTGGAAAAAGGAAGGGGGCCAGGTGTGGTTGAGGCCAGGGGGACAGTCAGGTCAGGACATGTTGGAGACCCCCCCCTGGGAGTTTACAGGCAAACATCTATAAAAGGATGAATATCTCAGGGGCTTCATTAAATTAAGATACTGAGAAATATTTCCATTGTGTACTTCCCCTCATGTATTTTGAAGAGCGAGTTCTGCGCATTCATTCCTACTCCTTCCCCTCTCAGGCTGTTGACTTTGTATGTTTCCTTTGAGTGTTTTCATGTGTGCAGTTAACTTGTGTTCATTGTTCACCAGTCTAGTGAAATGGCACACTTCTGGTTCTTGAGACATGACAAAAAAAGTATAGAAAAAAAGAGCTGCTCCACCAGTCCATGAAGTCTGTCAATATCAATATCTTCTCCTGAATGTTGCTTCTTCTTATAGGAATTCAGGAGTTCTTGGAATTCTGGATTGTGCTTCAGGTGCATTAATTTCTAAAAAAGGCCACCTTATGTCATTTTTACACTGAAACCTTGTTTCGCTACAACATACAGTGGGGAGAACAAGTATTTGATACACTGCCGATTTTGCAGGTTTTCCTACTTCCAAAGCATGTAGAGGTCTGTAATTTTTATCATAGGTACACTTCAAAAATCCAGAAAATCACATTGTATGATTTTTAAATAATTAATTTGCATTTTATTGCATAAGTATTTGATCACCTACCAACTAGTAAGAATTCCAGCTCTCACAGACCTGTTAGTTTTTCTTTAAGAAGCCCTCCTGTTCTCCACTCATTACCTGTATTAACTGCACCTGTTTGAACTCGTTACCTGTATAAAAGACACCTGTCCACACACTCAATCAAGCAGACTCCAACCTTTCCACAATGGCCAAGACCAGAGAGCTGTGTAAGGACATCAGGGATAAAATTGTAGACCTGCTCAAGGCTGGGATGGGCTACAGGACAATAGGCAAGCAGCTTGGTGAGAAGGCAACAACTGTTGGCGCAATTATTAGAAAATGGAAGAAGTTCAAGATGACGGTCAATCTCCCTCGGTCTGGGACACCATGCAAGATCTCACCTCGTGGGGCATCAATGATCATGAGGAAGGTGAGGGATCAGCCCAGAACTACACGGCAGGACCTGGTCAATGACCTGAAGAGAGCTGGGACCACAGTCTCAAAGAAAACCATTAGTAACACACTACGCCGTCATGGATTAAAATCCTGCAGCGCACACAAGGTCCCCCTGCTCAAGCCAGCGCATGTCCAGGCCCGTCTGAAGTTTGCCAATGACCATCTGGATGATCCAGAGGAGGAATGGGAGAAGGTCATGTGGTCTGATGAGACAAAAATAGAGCTTTTTGGTCTAAACTCCACTCGCCGTGTTTGGAGGAAGAAGAAGGATGAGTACAACCCCAAGAACACCATCCCAACCGTGAAGCATGGAGGTGGAAACATCATTCTTTGGGGATGATTTTCTGCAAAGGGGACAGGACTAATGCACCGTATTGAGGGGAGGATGGATGGGGCCAACAACCTCCTTCCCTCAGTAAGAGCATTGAAGATGGGTCGTGGCTGGGTCTTCCAGCATGACAACGACCCGAAACACACAGCCAGGGAAACTAAGGAGTGGCTCCGTAAGAAGCATCTCAAGGTCCTGGAGTGGCCTAGCCAGTCTCCAGACCTGAACCCAATAGAAAATCTTTGGAGGGAGCTGAAAGTCCGTCTTGCCCAGCGACAGCCCCGAAACCTGAAGGATCTGGATGGAGGAGTGGGCCAAAATCCCTGCTGCAGTGTGTGCAAACCTGGTCAAGAACTATAGGAAACGTATGATCTCTGTAATTGCAAACAAAGGTTTCTGTACCAAATATTAAGTTCTGCTTTTCTGATGTATCAAATACTTATGTCATGCAATAAAATGCAAATTAATTACTTACAAATAATACAATGTGATTTTCTGGATTTTTGTTTTAGATTCCGTCACTCACAGTTGAAGAGTACCTATGATAAAAATTACAGACTTCTACATGCTTTGTAAGTGGGAAAACCTGCAAAATCGGTAGTGTATCAAATACTTGTTCTCCCCACTGTACATTGCATAACAATAACATGTTTATCTTATTCCTAGAATGGTTAGACTTCCCGAGATATGTATTACGTCACCCTGTGGTCCGGTTCTATTGTCCTAGACCCCACGGATTTGACATACTAAATACCAAGGGACACTTTGACCTGGAAAAGAAATGCAAATATTGGTCATTGTCCCAACTTATTGATGGTACCATATTGCATACTCTCTCTCTCTCTCTCTCTGTGGTGAACAAAGAGGTTTTCTGAGGCTCTTTCTATAGATGGCTTTAGAGAAAGGAATTTATTGGGGGGTCATAAACTCTTCCAAATAGGGGAGAGAGGAAAGTGGGTTTTGACATCTATCTCCACCCAACCTCGCAACACAACCTTATTCTAAAATGGATACAAATCTACACACAATACCCCATAATGACTAAGCAAAAACATTTACATAAGTACTCAGACCCTTTACTCAGTACTTTGTTGAAGCACCTTTGTCATACCCAAGTCTTCTTGGGTATGACGCTACAAGCGTGTCACACCTGTATTTAGGGAGTTTCTCCCATTCTTCTCTGCAGATCCTCTCAAGCGCTGTCAAGTTGGAAGGGGGGCGTCACTGCACAGCTATTTTCAGGTCTCTCCAGAGATGTTTGATCGTGTTAATAGTTTGGGCTCTCGCTGGGCCACTCAAGGACATTCAGAGACTTATCCTGAACCCACTCCTGCACTGTCTTGGCTGTGTGCTTAGGGTCGTTGTCCTGTTGGAAGGTTAACCTTCGCCCCAGTCTGAGGTCCTGAGCAGGTTTTCATCAAGGTGCTCTCTGTACTTTGCTCCGTTCATCTTTCCCTCGATCCTGACTAGTCTCCCAGTCCCTGCCGCTGAAAAACATCACCACAGCATGGCCCCCATGCTTCACCGTAGGGATGGTGCCAGGTTTCCTCCAGACTTGACACTTGGCATTTTTTGGTACACTTGCCCAGATCGGTACCTCAACACAATCCTGTTTCGGAGCCTTTTGGAAACAAAAGGGACTGCAATGGGACCGAATACTTACGCTAATAAGTATTTGTTTTGTTTTTTTATATAAATTTGCAAAACTTTCTAAAAACCTGTTTTGCTTTGTCATTATTGTGTGTAGATTGACGAAGAAAAAATAATTGCAATCCATTTTACAATAACGTAATGTGGAAAAAGTAAAGGGGTCTGAATACTTTCCGAATGCACTGTAATCTCTGGATGTAACATCTTGTTGGAAAAGCATTAATTGAAAAGAATGTATTGAACTCTTCCACTCCCAATGCTTCCTTATTGCTGCAAGGAAGGAACACAACTCATGTTCCAATGCCCCCTTCTTGTATTATGAAAGTGATTCAGTTTAAAAACATGTATTGAACTAGGCAAGTCAGTTAAAAACAAGTTCCTATTTACAATGACGGCCTAGGAACAGTGGGTTAACTGCCTTGTTCAGGGGCAGAACGACAGATTTTTAGCTTGTCAGTTCAGGGATTCGATACAGCAACGCAGTAACCACTGAAAGTAGGGCCACTGTGTGTGTGTGTGTGTGTGTGTCTGTCAAGGGAAAGGTATTTATTATTTTATTTAACTAGGCAAGTCAGTTAAGAACAAATTCTTATTTACAATGACGGCCTACACCGGCCAAACTCGGACAACGCTGGGCCAATTGTGCGCCGCTCTATAGGACTCTACCATATAATCATGAATCATTATATTTCCATGTTTCCAACAGTTCATCCAAGTGTTTTGATCTAAATCGCAAGTCAAATCGATTTTTGCCCATATTGTTGAGGCCTACAAGGCAGTGTCGAAATGATCTCAATGAGATACATTTTTGGTTGAAGTTTGATTGAACGCTATAAAACAATCACAATGGAGAAATCACTTACAATGTATGTATTCCCTCCCTAGGGTCAAGGGTCATGTAGGGTCATGTAGGGTCATGCACAACTCATAAAGCAAATGTATAACTTTCAATATTCAAAAACATTAAATACTGTCATACGGTAAAAAAAAAAAATATATATATATATATATTGTGATATGATATATTTGGCCATAACGTCCAGCCCTATTTTGGCTCCAAAAGCCTGTCCACCGGCGCCCCATGCTGTCTTTCCAGTGGGGTGTTAAAAGCACTCAACCAGAGGGGACTGCCAGTTCACACTGAGGGGCGCTGAAGCATTCTGTGACAATCGAACAGAACACTTCCCTCCTTCCCTGGGAGAGCGTTCCATGCCACGTGTCCTTTAGGCCCCTGCCAGTCTACCTTAAGGCTCCCGCATGCGTCGGCTAGACAAACCGAACAAGTGTGCTCGCAGACCTTCGCTCGAAAAATGAGAAAAAACAGCAATAGTACTGTTGGTCCATCTTGAGACGCTGTAGCCAAATTCCACTTCCTCAAAATAGTCAGAATGAATCTAAGACAACAAAAACAAATCTGTCCTTCATTTTGACGTTTTTGCAGAGGAGATTTTAGTTGCGCAATTTTACATCTAACTAACATGTTTAGTGCAGTTTGCGGATGCCTTTATCCAGCTGCACAATTGAGAGCATCCTGTTGGGCTGTATCACCGCCTGGTACGGCAACTGCACCGCCCACAACCGCAAGGCTCTCCAGAGTGGTACGGTCTGCCCAACGCATTACCAGGGCAAACTTCCCGCACTCCTGGACACCTACTCCACCCGATGCCACAGGAAGGCCAAAAAGATCATCAAGGACATCAACCTCCCCATCCAAATTGGCATTTGACCTGTTATTGACCATTACTGTTTAAAACTAGGAAGTTCAGTCTCACACACTATATTTGTTGGGAGCAATAGAGTGCATGTGTGTATGGGTGTGAATGAGAGAATGTATGAGTGTATTTGAGCATGAAAGAGTATGCATGTGTGTGAGAGAGAGAAAGAGAGTAAGAGTGTTTGCAAAACACTCCTCAGTCTCCCATTAAGAGCCCTATCAATGCCCACTCACTAGTCATGGCTCCCTGAGGGTTAGAGAGAGACAGGTTGAGGAAATAAGCTACCGTGCAGAGACAGACAGACAGGAAGGTGTTATTTAGAGGCTAGCTGTCTACTCCACACAGCCTACTGGGACTCTGACTACGTTAGAATACATTAACGCAGATTAGTCATAGTCTGTTCCCAGATCTGTTTGTGCTTTTGCCTACTCCATTGTCATGCCAAACTGTTTTGCATGAGCATTCCATAAGAGAGTCGAAACAGACTGGCACCAGGGCTAGATTAGTCATCCACCAAGCACAGAACTTCAGATTGAGCTGGTCACCTTGGGATATACTTTGGGGCACTTTATTATATATATATATATATATATATATATATATATATATATATATATAGTGTGTGAGACTGAACTTCCTAGTTTTAAACAGTAATGGTCTAAAACATGTCAAATTGTATCAACTGTAGAGTTACATAAAGTAAATACGTATAAAAAACATTCAGATTTGTCTTTATAAGTAAAGCAACCCTTACCTGTGGGCATGATGTGGTGCATGGCCACGGACAGGAAGAAGATGGCGTCGCTGTAGTAGGCCCCGGAGCCGGCGCTGAAGTGCTTCTGCATGGCCTCCACGATGGGGAAGAGCTTCTGGGTCAGGACCCCCACGTCATGGAACACCACCTTCACACAAATGAGGGCAGTCAGTCATATGAGAAACATGTCATTCAAGTCATTCAGACTTGATATTGTCAATTGCACAAGACACATGCCCATGACATTAATTACACAATTTTAAATCGCAAATCGGGATCCGCATAAGGGTTCATCACTTTCAAACAAGAGTCCCCTATCCCACTTCCCCTCCCTCCCTCCCTCCCTCCTCTCCTCAGCAGGTCGCTCGCCCAGTTCCCATGAAACCCTGCTGCCACCGGTGGCCCTAATCCCACGGTGCAGTGCAGGGATTTGGCAGAAAACTCCAGCGGTCCCCACTCCCCGGTCAGATGATGTGGATCTCACTCTAAATTAATGAAAGAGGATTTTGTAGTAATGTATTACTGCAGAAACAAATATGTTTAAATGTGTTACAGATTATGTCTCACCTAATATAAAACAGAAAAAAAAAAAATTGGTCAATATATGCGGCTCTTTGTTTATAATGTCCGCTCTCCCTTAAGCCTTTCACAAAGTGATGCCCAAGAGACCAAACAGCCTCAGATCACGGTCTCAGATAATGTTCCAGCCTCGGATTGGACAGTGAAACACACACGCTCGCACCCGCAGGCGACGTGCAGATGTTTAATTTCTCTCTCATGCAGAGAAATCAGCGCAAATTCCTATTTATGTGTCCAGGTTAAACGTGGGACGTCCCTCATTATAAACAAACAGTCAGTTAAATTCATGGTTGTTGCATCAATTTCAGATCTATTAGAAGCGATTAATAGACGAAACAACAATGTAATTGAACCAGAGATCAAGGCATTCATCAGCAAAGATGCAGTGCAAGTTGATAGTGTTTAGGACGACAGTTGTTGCCTTCTCACCAAGCTGCTTGCCTATTGTCCTGTAGCCCATCCCAGCCTTGTGCAGGTCTACAATTTTATCCCTGATGTCCTTACACAGCTCTCTGGTCTTGGCCATTGTGGAGAGGTTGGAGTCTGTTTGATTGAGTGTGTGGACAGGTGTCTTTTATACAGGTAACGAGTTCAAACAGGTGCAGTTAATACAGGTAATGAGTGGAGAACAGGAGGGCTTCTTAAAGAAAAACTAACAGGTCTGTGAGAGCCGGAATTCTTACTGGTTGGTAGGTGATCAAATACTTATGTCATGCAATAAAATGCAAATTAATTATTTAAAAATCATACAATGTGATTTTCTGGATTTTTGTTTTAGATTCTGTCACTCACAGTTGAAGAGTACCTATGATAAAAATTACAGACTTCCACATGCTTTGTAAGTGGGAAAACCTGCAAAATCGGCAGTGTATCAAATACTTGTTCTCCCCACTGTACATGCTATGTGAATAATGTTCATTAAATGTTCATTTATGTATTAATAATAATCTGAAAATCAGCTTGAAATTGAATATTTATCCTATTGTTCATGTCCATATAGCCTAGGACAATGTGGTAAAGAACTGTTATTCCTTATACACTTAATGTATTTATTTATTTATTTTTGCTCGGTCGCCTCACTTTTCTGGTGGGAAAATCTGTTAAACAGTGAATCAATTTTGTCTGGCCTAAGCTGAAATAAAAAGATCCCACAAATGTTCCAAACATTTGTTTACATCCATGTTAGTGAGCATTTCTCCTTTGCCAAGATAATCCATCCACCTGATAGGTGTGGCATATAAAATAATCTGATTAAACAGCATGATCATTACACAGGTGCACCTTGTGCTGGGGTCAATAAAAGGACACAAATGTGCAATTTTGTCAAACAACACAATGCCACATGTCTCAAGTTTTGAGCGAGCATGCAATTGGCATGCTGACTGCAGGAAAGAGCTGTCACCAGAGAATGTAATGTTCATTTCTCTACCATAAGCTGCCTCCAACGTTGTTTTAGAGAATTTGGCAGTACATCCAACCAGCCTCACAATCACAGACCATGTGTATGCGTCGTGTGGGTGAACGGTATGCTGATGTTAATGTTGTGAACAGAGTGCCGCATGGTTGGAGTTATGGTATGGGCAGGCATAAGCTACAGGCAACAAACAATTGCATTTTATTGATGGAATTTGAATGCACAAAAATATTGTGATGAGATCCTGAGGCCCATTGTGAGGCCCATTTTTTTGGGGGGGGTATCTGTGACCAACAGATGCATATCTGTATTCCCAGTCATGTGAAATCCATAGATTAGGGCCTACTAAATGTATTTAACTTTACTGATTTCCTCATGTGAACTGTAAAACTCAGTAAAATAAATTAAATTGTTGAATGTTGCGTTGATATTTTTGTTCAGTATAGATTAAATCAATATAATGTTGAATCTAAACCGAACAATGCAGACTGAACCAAGTTGCTTACTGGTTCCATTGAGTACAACTAAATCCAATTGCTTACTAAAGCCAATAAGAAGAGCATGTTCTGAGTTGTATAGTACATTACAGCCAAAAGAGGAGAGGTTAAGCCTCCTTCACGTACACAGCACTGGGATAATTACTTACTTGAGGAGAGGGGAGCTTTATCAAATTAAAAAGGCCACTGTATTAAAAACCCTATGGGACATTAGCGCAGGGGCAGCTGGTTGTCAGTCTGTCTGCAGCAGTCTGATTCTCTGAAAAACCACTAAGGCCTGAGACCATGGCATAACCACATAATTATCCCATTAAGTCTACTAGTTATAGCATTATATCGTAACTTACTACATGATCATGACTCGCGTGAGGCTACTATGTGTCAAACAAAAACAGAGCGTGGGAACATTTTGCTAAGCCAACACTACAGTATATTGATAAGAAGTCACAATTCCATCCATAATTATGCTATATAGTTGGCTACAAAAGTAATTTTCAGTTTAAATGTCTTTCATAACAATTGGGTTATACGCTAGAAAACAAGACAGAATTTAGTAAGAAGAATAAAATACTCAGTCTAAGCAAAACAAATTTTCCATTGTGAGTGACTTACAACTGAGAAAAACTAAAAAGTGTGACATATTTCCAGTCACCTTGTTGGGTAGAGAATAACAGTTTCCTCTCCAAATCTGAGTCAAACATCCGCTTTGTTGAGAAGAATGTTTTCAATTGAAAAAAGCCATTTCAGTATAGGCCTAAATATGTAGCCTAGCTAACATTAACTGGATACAGTACAGTCAAAATAAAACATTCAAAAACACAAGAATCAAAGTGTTAGATACAAACACGTTAATAAGAACTGAATTTGGGCAGGTATTTGGTTCTGCACTGGTTTGAGAAGGGAAGCCCACATTGAGAAAAGCTTCCTTTGAGCTTTTCCTGGCTGGCTCGCAGACTCCAGTCCACTGAACAAGGGGACTAGGGTCACGGGCTGCCACCCCTCTACGTCATGAGAGCCTGCAGTATAAGCAACCACAGGGATTGTGGAAAGCCCCATTTCCTGTCCCATGCTTGTACCTATTGCCTAACAAATCATAAGCAATGTGGGCAGCACTCATGGAACTGGGCAATAACAACAGAAACAATGTTTTCCTTCAGAGCATTATGGGTTACTCTGTCGACAAGGCCACACGCAAGCATATACACACACTTGTTGGAGAGTGTGTAACTCATACATGCACGTGTGAGTCAGAGATGCTGTTACGAGCATGGCCCCCGGCGGTGGGATTGTATGGGCTGTTTGCCCTGGTTTCACAGGGGTCTCAGACAGATGAGTTACATGAGAGATATAAATAATTAAAGAAATTAGGTGAGGATCTGCTGGAAAGCATGTCAACATGCTCACAGGCCATTGCAGTTCACAGCCAGCCCCAGGAAGCTCCATCCTATTAGTGACTGTGCAGGATGTGTTTGTTCAGTGGGCCATGGGTGTTCAGTAAAGCTCTACTCATCTGAGTGCTGCTGCTGCTGCTGCTGCTGCATCCCATGGCAGGGGCTGACAGGAGCGCAGAGGCATAAACTGGATGTCACAGCCTGTCAAGTCCTCATTATATAGTATTACCCTGTTGTGCCTGGCCAAGGGGGCTGGAGCAGGGTTCGGTTGGGAGCAAGGGAGAGGAGCATTAGTTGAAGAGGGAGTAATCTGTCCCTCAGGCTCTAAGCCGCCTAAGATTGTTCAGTTTAGCAGTTTGCTCAGCTTACAAACTGCTGCTCAATCCAAGGCAGAGAATCAGACTAAGCTAATGCAGTGCCTCAACATCCCCCATCAGATGATGATGAGATGTTACAAGGGACATGCCTGGGTGGCGAGGGAGGATTTATTTTCATTTGAGGGGGATAAACAACTTGTAAACAAGTTTGTTACCTCGTGCTCTGTGATGCTGACAAAAGAGGGGAGCGGAGTCCCTTACTGCAGCAATCTGTACTCAGATCATGCAAATAGAGAGGGGAATTGCTAGTTAGGAATCAGAGCTCAAACTTCTATGGCAGAAAGTCTGCCACATTTTGCTCTACTGCAGGTTTGAGATAAGGCAGTCACATACTCTTCAGGTACAGGGCTTAGTTAGTGCTGTCAGTGAAGACAGACAGTCATTCCTAAATTATTGCACCTTCATTCTAAACATGCATCAAGACCATGCATTGGCTATATTAGATACAGCATAATCCTCCCAGAGAAATGAAAAAAAATCAGAGGAGGGGTATTTCTAAACTGTAAAAATGTTTTGGAAGGGCAACACTGCCCCCCTATGTTAAAGAACAAAACTATTCACTCAGTGCATTGTTGCGTTCTCCAGCCAGTGTGCTCCTCCAAGCAGGGCCTGTGTTTGTCAGGTTCGGGGTTTAAGCCTCTTTAAGGATTAAACTCAGGTCTCCATACGTTAGGACTAACATGCCATGTAACACAAACACATATAAACTGACCGGTAAGTGGTCATCCTGGTAAGAAATGCATCAGGGCTCCAAACAGACTTGCCTCATACTGAAACGTTGCGTCAAGGAGCAGCTCCGGGAGCATCCTCTCGCCCAGCTCTCGGCTGGCCTCGTCGCTCACAAAATGAAGGACCAGTACCTCTTCGTCCAGGAAGAGACCGTATTTGGCCATGGATAACATGGCCACCCGGAACTTCTCCTGAAGGCTCCGGCTCTTGTCCACCTTGGTGAACATCATGAGGGCATGGTAGTACTGGCTGACCTCAGGTCCACTGTCTGCCCCACTATCCGCACTCCTAGTCCTGCCTTCGCCCTCCTCCCCTTCTCCCTCGGGGTGCGGCAGCCTGGTGTCCAGGGAAAGGTCTACGTCGTTCCGGTTGTCATTTTGGCTGGCCTGGGTCTGCTTGATGCGCTTGGTGGTGCTCGAGAAATCATGTCTCTCCGAGCCAAAGTAGTAGAAGGCTACGACGGCCAGAGCTGCTACGAGGAGCAGGACAAACTGATAGAACCTGAAGGTGCTGACCCTACCCATAGTGTTGACTACAACCCTCAGGATGCCCATGATGTAACTCCCACAGATGAGTGTAGAAGCCCTTATCGTCACGGCTTGCAGAGTGTGGGGCTGAACCCTGAGTTCAACATCCTGTGTGTTTCTGATGTCGTGTTGGTTTCAGAAAGGAGCCATTCATTTACTAGTCTTGTCCACGCCCTGACAAGGTTGAGTAGTCCTTTTCCTATAAAAATGGAATGAATGTATAACTAAGGTCAGTCTTACCCTTCAGAATGGTCTACAAAGTTAATATTGAAGAAATGTGATGTGTAGTGCAAATTAATACATCAGAAATACAAAGTAACTGAATCACATTAAAATAACGTAATGTTGCTTTTTTAAGTGCGATTCTTACAACAGCAGACATTATTGTGTGACGAGCTAAACTGAGTTTGCAAAGACAGGAGCTTTTCGTGAAATCAGTGTCTTCTCATGCAAGTATGAATTGTTTTGAATTCACAGAAAATTCGCGCTAACTTGAATTGCTCACTCTAGTTAGCTAGGTTCTGAAGCATGCAATATAGAGACGGAGTTCACTAATTGATAACCGGTCTTCAACATTGAGCCACCATTAGTTGATACACCATTAGTCGTGCCTATTGAAGCTCGGTTTACGTATTACGTCTGACTACAGCAGTTGAGCAACACAAATTAGGGAAAAGTCGGTAGTTGTATTTGATACGTTTTTATTAAAAGTATTAATTTAAACACGCTGCGGAAGTACCGCAGTTGCACAGGACAAATATTGGTACAGGTAAGCGTTTTCGGAAATGAAATGTTTACAAGTACTGACTGATGGTGACTCAATGTTGTTCCTAACAAATCCCGCGAGCAGTTATCAATACTGAACTCCAATGAGTATGCATGAAACATAGTGAAGAAGAAAGAACATTTATTTACTGACCATTCTGGTGTTGGAGAACTCTTGATGCAGAGTAAATTGTGACAACTGAGTTGGAGCAGGCGGACTTTTGATAGTTAGCTAGCTGCTAAATATGTACATTATATGGACGCAACAGGTTTATACAGACAAAATAATACATGTGACGAAGGTTGTGAGGGTCGAAAAATATTACTCTGGTGACTCTATACCTTGTCAACTTGAAATAACAAACATGCCATACAATTTGTATTCTGAAATTAGATCAAACGTGTTGCTTGTAGCTAGCCACACTGATCTAAATGACACTTCCGGTGATGTCTAATGCCGCGTTCAAAACAACTGCGAACTCGGAAAAATACGAGGTAAAATCATGACGTCAGGGATCTTCAGGTCGGAACTGTAGAAAGAGGTCAGAGTTCCCGAGTTGGATGACCATTCAAATCGATTTTTACCGAGTTCAAGTGTTTTGAACGCTCGGAAGTCAGAGATTTCCGAGTTCCCAGATGTTTTAAACGTTGCATAATGCTGCGTTCCCATCTCATAATTTCGTAAATACCAGAATACTACTTATTCTTGTTTAAATTTGCATTGGTGGAAAACAACCAACTGAAAGGTGCATACGCCACCTCTTACTGCACTGGAGTGTGAATACAGGTGAATATGTTGATAAATGTCACCTTGTCCTAGAGCAGTGTTTCTAAACAGGGGGTACGCGTACCCCTATGGTTACATAGGCAGTCCCCGGCAGGCCTGGTCACCTCCAGTCCTCGGGGGCCTGATTGGTGTCACACTTTTTCTCCAGCCCTGTAGCCAACGCACCTGATTAAACTAATTGCATTCTAAACGGAAGATCATGATGAGTTGATTATTGGAGTCGGGTGTGATAACAGGGTCTGGAGGAAAAGTGTGACACCAATCAGGCGCCCGAGGACTGGAGGTGGCCAGGCCCCCAGAGGGTATGTGGAAAGATTTTTTAAAAATGTGAAGGAAAATAGTTTTACTGAGTAAAGTGTCAGAATACTTATGGAAATTTAACGTTTCTGTTTTTTAAATTTTTAATACATTTGCAAAAATGTCTAAAAACCTGTTGTGGTTTTGTCTTTGTGGGGTATTGTGTCTAGATTGATAAGGGGGGGAAACGATTTCAATCCATTTTAGAATAAGGCTGTAATGTACCAAAATGTGGAAAAAGTCAAGGGGTGTGAATACATTCTGAATGCACTGTAACTACTGCTGTATACACCTTTTCTATTCATATACTGTCCATAATGTCTATACACACCATCATATACTGTACACACACATATATATATATATATATATATATATATATATATATATATATATTGCTCGTTCCGATATTTCTTATTTTGGGGATTTGTTTTGTATTGTTAGGTATTACTGTACTTACTGTTGGAGCTAGAAACAAGCATTTCGCTGCACCTGCGATAACGTCTCCAGAATATGTGTGCTCGACCAATAAAATTAGATTTGACACTGAACTCATTACATCTGGTTGGCAAGCTTGTAGATGGTTTGTGTACTGAATGTATGGTTGATGAAATAGTGAAACGTGTAGTATACATAATGTGTATGGGGTGGAAGGAATTTTGGGGATGGGTTGTTAAATTAGTAGGTCTCTTTTTAAAATGTTATTAGTAGTACGGGTTAGGGAGGAAGGTTTAGATTTAATTTAGTGTGTAAACGGTGATTGACTACACTCCAGTAATAGAAGCTTGCAGCTCTAACGTTTGTTTGCGGACCGCCATGATACCATAGAAGTAGAAGCAGCCGATAGCGTTGTTTTTCTAACTAGCTAACAGTACGTCACAGATAGAACAACGAGACAGATATTTCACCGGCTGTATAAACGTGAATCATAGGCGTGGCCTTTCCACCATATATGGTAGTGAGAGGAAAACCCACTGGCCGGCATTGTGAGAAGATGGAACGAGATAGATTTTATCCTACATTCAGCAAATTTTCTCACCGATGAAACATTTCACTACAATAGTTTTATTTTTCCAAAACGACAATATATTATGAACAAAGTGTACTACGTTTTATAGACTTCACCCTTTGCAAACGTTTTTTTTTTTTTTAAATCGCGTTGTTTAAAAGGAGTACAAAGGCACATGTAGTTATTGCACAAGGCGCACTTCAGAGGTGGCGTCCTCACCCCTTACGGAAATATGCAGATGTATGTTAAAATATGCCAATTGCATCTCACTAGCTCGTGCTTGGCTCTGCCCTCCTTGCTTGTTCCGCCCACTATGACTCATTTGTTCCCTTTGGAAACGAAAGGCTGTGGTCTATCTTGGTTTAGTTATACAAATATTTGGTAACATACTAATGGCGGTGGGAATTCGATTGTGTAGCACTAGCTAGTGGAAATGATTGTTGTTTATGCTTGCTTGAAAGCACAATTACATTTGTTACGTTCTTTAGATACTACATTTGCTGGGCTTTTACATCTAGCTGGACGTCTGTGCGTTTCAAATTAACCAGTCTTGGAAAATGACGAACGTTATTCAGGTGACAAATGTCTCTCCGAGCACCACCTCCGAACAAATGAGAACTCTCTTCGGGTTTCTGGGGAATATTGAAGAACTCAAGTTATTTCCACCAGAGTGAGTATTCTGAATATTAAACAATCAGCTATCTAGTAGCGACTTACATTTTCCCATGATAATTCTGCCACTTTTGGCCATCGCACATGTTGAGGCCTGTGTGGCCTCAGTCCACCCCTAGCTAGTAGTAATTTGCTAGCTGACGTTAGCTAGTTATCTAACTGCTACAGAGGAGCCAAACTCCCGCCTACTTGGATGTGAGCTCGCAATTTAGCTAAATTTAGATGGTTAACCTGATGGCTAACTAGTAAATACTGCTTACAGCAAACTCACGGGCCCTCAGTGCCTAATATGAAACATATAACCAGCTAACTACTGAGAAACAACTGGCTAGTAAGCTAACGGTATCTTGTGCTACCGAATAACAAATCAGGCCTGCAGTCAATACTATAGTAACTAGTTGACAGAACAAACTGCCTCGAATCAAACTGTTTTGATTGACCCTAATACTGTGAAAACAAATGGCTCCGTTGAATAACAGGGCAGGGTAGTAGGCGCTAATTAATCTGTGTTCTGTGCTTTGCTGTTTTTCACCTGTCGAATTACACCTGGCTGCACTGCAGTTAAGGTAGGAATTACAAGACGTCTTGATCATCCCTCTGAAGCTCTCGTGGCAAAGACAAGAAAAGACTGCAAGAAATGCAATGTTTTTTGTTTCATTGTTCTCTCTTCCCAATTGTAACTAAACCAGACATAAACTGTTTAATTAGAAAAGTGATAAGTGAGCATTTGTGTTCAGGAAGAAAGTATACTAACAAAGTGTCAGTTCCATGTTTCTAATAACCCTATGTCGAGAATCTTTGTATTTCTTGCACAACAAATTTGTATTTTCTTCCAGTGAATCTCCCTTGCCTGTGACTTCACGTGTCTGTTTTGTAAAGTTCCTTGAGTCGGAGTCGGTTGGAGTGTCCCAGCATCTGACCAACACCGTCTTCGTGGACAGAGCCCTGATTGTTGTACCATTCGCAGAAGGTTGGTGATTATTGTTTTCCAACATACTATATGAACTAACAAAGCTCAATCAAACCACGTTGTTTTAACAACATTTTATTTAGAGTAAGATTTAGTACACAAGTCTTACCAGAGATTGACAATATAATAGGGGTAAAAGGGAATACATGTGTAAACTTGCTGTTCTAGTATAGCCTATTCATAAAAATAATGTATCTCTGTAATTTGTGTCTTGTGGTTTACGAAGTGGACAAGGCATCTGCTTAGCCCCTTCCTTGCAGACTGAACAGGGTCCTCTACAGCCATCAGGAGATTAGATGCATAAATGTCCGCTCGGCTCCCGAGCCCCTTCCCACTGTTGTTTTGCTGTAAAGATAAACACTCTGTCTCCATGGCATCTTTTCATTATATGGATAACCACTAAATGAACCATATTGATAGCAGGGTTTGGCTCCCGATCCCTCATATCAACAATCTGGAAACAAGATTAAAGTAATCTAAGTTTGAAGGCCACCATCAGTAGTAGGTGTGCGTCTAAACTAAAGGAAGCATGCAAAGGTAACATAACTGATTGTCAGAGTAGTTAGTATTAGGCCTACATCCATTTAGTTACTTTCAGCTACTGGCCTGGAAGATTCTGAACATTATTTTGGTTATGATTCACATGCTTATCTGTTATTTGGACTTAGCCCACCCAATTTGAATATCTGTTTCGCATTATAATAATAATAATAATTAATAATATAATTATCCTCTCCACTTGACTGAATGGGTTTAGCAAGTCACACATTTAACAGTGGTTTTTCTTTTTGTTGTTGTGTTTTACAGTTCTTTTTCCTGGTTCAGCCAGCCCTATATACCAGGCCCTGCTGAAAATGCCACCCAACAGTTTTGTCTTCTGCAGCTTATCCTGTTTCTCAAGTGTCGTTTTTCTCTGAAAATATTAAATGTTATTTTATTTAAAATTAGCGTAATTTCAGATTGCACACCCATGGACCATCTCATAAGATTTTCGTTTTTATTTCACTATTGTATCAATTTCTTCCTTCAGCATTGGGAGCATAGTTAACCATTCTATTCAGGCTTTTGCTGGCATTTTCCCTTTGTCAGCTCAGTATTCTTCGGCAGGTAGACTCGAGGTTAGAGTTTGGGCCAGTTTGAATACCAGCACCAACAAGGTGAAGAAAGAGAATCTGTCGCTGTGCCCTTGAACAAGGCACTTCATCCTAATTGCTCCATTGGCGCTTTACAATGGCGACCCTGACCCCACTCCCTGCAGGTGTCTCGGGGAGTTTGGATATGCAAAAAAAACAAATTTCCATTACACACTTGTGAGTAACAGGATGAATATAAACACCCCCCAACACTGTACTTGAGTTTGAGGAGTTGGCGAAGTAACTTTGGTCAACTCAGGATAACCAGTCATATGAATGTGGCTTGCCTTTAAGCCAGGTACATTTCTTAGGCAATGGATCCTTAACCATGTGCGACATGCGCACACAGTTATAAGCCTGCTGGAGTTAGAGGCAGGCGGACAAGCAGTATCCATCATAGTAGTAAGGATGAAGCCGGAGGTAGAATGTGAAGCTAACTAAAGCTGGTTAGCTGTAGAAAACCCTGAGTAGATCTAGCTTGCTTCGTAGGATACCCCCTCTGGTGAATACAGTAGACAGTCAACAGTGCTGTAGGCTCTTTGGAAGAAGAAGCCACCAGCAAAAGCCCTGAAAACAGAATTTTGTTGAGCCTTTTTGTTTGTTTTGTGATGGTAAGTGTTTTAGGCAAAAGTGATTAACTGTTCCCTGCTGTTGAAGCCAAAATCATAAACTTTTGTTTTGTGTATCTTGATGTTTTTGTGTGCTTTGTAGTGAAGCAGCCGGCGCGAGTCGCTTGTTCATAAAACGTCTAATGAAACTTGAGAGCACATCCCACTGGACAACTGGCTGTGCTTGCTTACGTTTGGTTCATGACTTAAAAAAACAAGTACAGGTGATAAAATCTTGGCAGTGTTGACTATAGTGTGTATTGTGACTTTATTCTCGTAGTAGTATTCTGAAATCATACTTAGCAAATCAGGGACCAACATTTTCCGACAACACAAAATGGAATGTATGTCTTGCTACGTATGTATTGTGGTAAGAGTAGTTAGTTTGTGGCTCTGAGTGTGATGGATGTTTGCAAAGACGTGTACTGATTCCGTGGTATTTTTCTCCAGGAGTGATTCCTGATGAGTCTAAAGCGCTGTCACTGCTGGCACCAGCAAACGCCGTGGCGGGATGCATGCCTGGAGGAGGCCTTCTACCCACTCCAAATCCTTTGGCGTCGGTAAGTGTTCTGCAAGAAGTGTGTGTCGTATTGAGACCTATCAACTGTGTAACCACGTGAGGCTTCATTTTGACAACAACAAAAAAGTAGTTGGAAGGAAGATTTGTCTGACGTGTATCCCTTGTCCTTGCAGATGGGAGGCTTACCTCTTTCAGCTCTCGGAAATCCCAACATGGACCACATGGCTGCCATGGGCATGTCTGGCAACATGAACCCCCAGGTTGGACATGGCTAATTTATATTTCACAACTCTCTGTACTTTAAAATGGCGTAGGTTAGATAGATAGATAGATAGATAGATAGATAGATAGATAGGTACTTTATTGATCCCCCGGGGGGGAAATTTCATTGTCAAGCAGCTACAACAAAAACACAGGGCAGGTGCAAAATGCCACAACGAAAGTACACAAAAGACAGATACACGGTACATGATACATAGAGCGGCAGTATGAAAAAGTATAGAAATACAAGATATCTGGAGTGCAAAAAAAAGCTATAAAAGGACATTGCATAGTATGAGTGGTTGGCTGAATATGTACACTACATTGGTGGATGTTGGATGGTTAACTATACTATACAGGTCGATGGCAGAGAAATACTTCAGTAGCTAAAAATGCGTATGATATGAGCGAGGGTAATAATAGCTTACTTAATAGACAGACTGGGTAAATGAACAGGTAAGTGAAAATTTTGCATGGTTAAATTAGCTGTACAGTTAGGTATACAGTTATATTTACAGATAAGTGAATACTTGCATGTTTACACAAACTATACAGGTAAATGACAGGAAGAGATACTTTAATAGCTAAATGTGTGTATGATATCATTTGGGGTAATAATAGTAATTCCCTTAAAATACAGTCCTTAGTGCGCAGGGTTTAATTACAGACAACTGCACTTATTGCACATTCGATATACTAAAAGCAATGAGAAAAGGTGCAACTGGCAGGATACTAATATGCATTCCTGAGTGAATGCCTACGTCCAATAATTACTTACAATATTGCATGTGATATAATATAACAACTGTACATGAGTATGTATATACAGACCTGTATGAATAAATAGGTCCTGAGTGGATGGGCTGGTAACACCGGGGCCCTGTACAAAAAGGGCCAGAGCCGACTCTACTTTCTGAGGAGGCTCAGGTCCTTCAACGTGTGCAGTAAACTACTGCATACCTTCTACCAGTCTGTGGTGGCCAGTGCCATCTTTTTTGCAGTGGTGTGCTGGGGAGCAAACATCAAAGCCGGTGATGCTTCTCGGGTAAATAAGCTGATCAGGAAGGCTAGCTCTGTCCTGGGGATGAGCCTTGACACTCTAGAGGAGGTGGCGGAGAGACGGATCCTGGCCAAACTGCTGGCCATCATGGACAACGTCACCCACCCTCTGCACGCTATGGTTATGACGCAGAGGAGCACTTTCAGTCACAGACTGATCCCACCACGGTGTGCCAGAGAGCGCTACAGGAGGTCCTTCCTGCCGGCGGCTATGAGACTATATAATGCCTCACCGGGGTGCCGTGCCGTCGGCAACATAGATCTGGAACTGTTGGGGTGCTAGGACCTAGTTTAACAATTATGCATCCATCCGTGAGTAACTCTGGTCCGCATGGGCTGCGTCTCAATCCACCGCATCCGACTGTCGGCCATCTGCGGTGGTAAATTAAGCTATAGCGGCCTTTGTCAGACCATGAAACATCCCAAAAATCGGTCTTCGCACAAACGTCTAACTCTGGTCTACAAACTAATATGGAAAGATTAGACTCTTACGAACACGATGGCCTTCTCCGTTTTTTCTGCTCTACGACCCCCACAAGTGTCATGGGACTTGGCTGATACAAATGTATGGAGGTAGTTTTGTGCCAACTAAAATAAGGGGTTAAATGTGTCCAAAAAAACTATTTCCTGAGGGGATCCTAAAATAGACCATGGTATGACCCTCGTAAAACAATTGCATATTTTAGCTTAGTAGATGATATTAACCTATCGATCTACTTATCTCATTATACATGTATAATACATTTAATTTTTTTGTGTTCTTGTCTATTTCAGGCCCTCTCTGCTGACTTTCTGAAGCTTATGCAGTCCATGGATCCTACTAAGTAAGTATCACCCGCAATTCTGGCCAGTCTAAAGAATGTTATTCTAACTGCTATTATTGAGTATGTGGTAAAGTCATCCGTATTATTTCTGGGTGACTAACTGGTGTTTGACCATTGCAGGATGAATCCAATGGCTGCTGGTATGATGGTTAATCATGGTATAAAGAATGACTCCAACAAGGAGATTGAAGCTGCCATGAAGCGGGTCAGAGAGGCCCAGTCACTCATCTCTGCCGCAATCGAGCCTGGAAGTGAGTTCTCACTCATTTAGATCACTTATATTTGCAGTATTACACTTGTATTTTGACTGAATTACTCTTTCCTGTCTTATATAATGCTCTTCCTCATGTCTTCAGACATTGACGGATGTAATGTTAGTCAGTTCTCACAGATTTGTATTGTTACTTTGGAGTTTCCTGAGCTTTCATTCTTCGTCTTTGCAGATAAGAAAGATGACAAGCGCAAACATTCCCGCTCCAGGTCCCGGTCGAGGCGGAGGAGGTCCAGGTCTCGTCACAGGTACGCCGCTGATGAGAAACAGCGTTCCTTAATTAAATCAGCAATTTTGGATGTGCTGAATGGATCCCCATTTTACATGTACAGTATATTCATGAGTAGATTTTAGGAAAACATCAGCAAACCAGTCAAGATGCATCTTGGGTGGTTTGAGTGCATGGATCAGTTGGCACAGCTCTGAGTTCTGGTGGGAAAAAAAAAACCCTGTCTAATCTGATTGCAGGCGATCAAAGAGCAGGTCTCGACGGAGGTCCCACTCCAGGAGCAGGAGGCGGTCGAAGAGCCCCCGCAGACGGAAGTCCCACTCCAGAGAGAGGGGTAGACACAGCAAATCCAGGTGGGTGGCCATCTACAGTGTTTTATTCACAGCAGGGATCAGGGAAAATGTGGTGCATGATGTACCTGTTTCAGGATTCTTTCAAATCGTTGTTTTCCCTGCTTGTAGGGATAGGAGGAAAGAGGAGAAGTCCAAAAAGCGCTCTAAGACGCCGCCTAAGAGCTACAGCAGTACCAGGAGGTCTCGAAGCATCAGCCGGTGAGTGGTTTGAATAAAGGAGGAGTCTGGTTAGATCCCCGTTGACATTCTAGACCTTTCAGGAACCCAAAGACAACCAGTGGATTGTAGGGTTAAAGGTTTCCCCTCACGTCTTTTAATATCTGGTCTTCAACAGGAGACGTAGAAGAAGCCGCAGCGCCTCTAGGTCACCAAAGAAGTCCAGGTCCCCAAAGAGGAAACTGTCCAGGTCCCCTTCCCCTAGAAGGTGAGTGTGGTACATAAGAGGGTCCTCCTAGTTCAGAACAACACTGGGTTCCACAGGGCAGTAATCTGTAGGTGTACCTGTCTGTATTTAAACAATAGTTTTTGTTCCCACAGGCACAAGAAGGACAAAAAGAAGGACAAAGAGCGAGAGAAGGACCGTGACAAGGACCGTGACAGGGATCGCGAGAGGAAAGAGGTCAAAGACCGGAGCCGAGACGAAAGAGAACGATCCACCAGTAAGAAGAGCAAGGATAAGGACCGAGACCGCAAATCTGACAGCGAGAAAGGAGATGTCAAGGTGTGCAACCACTGAAATTCCAACATTAACGGCTCATTCTAACCCTATCTGTTAAATGTCCATCGAAATAATAGCTTGTTAGCCATAACTAGGCGTAATCTGTGTACAGGAAAACCGACCCTGAATGTTTTCATGTCCTGACTTTGACCTGTTTCATGTGCCGTTCCTTTATTGCTCAGAGCGCTTTGCTCTTGCAGGTGACCAGGGATTACGATGAGGAGGAGCAAGGCTATGACAGTGGAAAAGAGGGAGAGGTAGAGGAGGAAGAAGAGGAGAGGAAGAGTGACTCCGATTCTGCATCATCACCTAAGCCCCAGGAGTCTGATGAGAAGACTGCAGGAGAGAGCGGCAAGAAGTCCAAACAGAACGGAGATGACCACCATGATGAGGAAGACATGGAGATGAGTGACTGAGTGCGCCCAGGGAGACCCAGCCAGATGACGTCACAGATCACTGAAAACCGACATGCGCTCCATTCACTACCGTTCTTTTTTTAAAGGCACCTAGATAACGTGTCTGATCTTTAAAATGAATACTTGTGGGAGTCTGGTGGGTTGTAGTCTTGTTGGGGAAGATGTACAGTTTTTAGAATTATAGAGACACTTCCCATCTCTAGACTGGTTAGGGAAAATCTTGTTCCTGTTTGAAATAGCCAGTTTCTGTAGTGGACCATGTCCAGTGAGCATGTGTAGGAATTCTGTCCCAAATGATTTTAGCAGAAGATAATATTAAAAAAATGACAAATTGTTGTACTTTTAAGTTTCTATTTTTGTCCTCAAAGGTTTTACTCGTCTAGTTTTCTCCTAAATGACTCACTGAAATGATGTATACTTAAACCTTTTACAGGACGTGTTGGTCCCTCACATATTCAGACTGTTAAATCGTATTTAGCCTGGTACCGTTCTGATTTTGGTGCAGTGCAGCTTTCTATTCTTTGTTGGAATCCTGACAAATTGACTAAATCTGTAAAGCACTTAATACTGTTGTAACTGTAGACATACCCTCCCCACCTGTGATGATTATACTGTAAACCGTAGATCGAAATGTGTTTGGATTATCATGACGGAACACCCTGTTCTGTCTACATGTTTTACAAAGGAAAGTCTAATAAAACCTGGTCAAAATAGCTATGGTTCTGTGGTAGGATATGTTTGATTGCACGATAAACAAATGGTACACAAGTTTGTTTAGATATGTGGACATTTTATTTTAGTAGAAATGTTTTTCATATGAAAATAGTGTCAGGCTTATACAAGGTTTCTTGCTGTACAACTAGCAAGTAGATGCATGAAAACATGTTTACATCAGTTCCTGGCAGCTAAAGCCATGGTAAGAAGTAAAACAACATTCAGCCCATAACAAAAAGTGAAGCACGTTTGCAGCACTAACCAGTAGTGGCATTGAAGCATGATGGGAAGGTTTTAACTACTGGCTACATCAATAGGGCCCTGATCAATGTACAAAGAAAGTGAGTCGGGAGTACAAAGCATTCTGCCATTTCTGTTGCTGCTGGTGCTGTATTGATCACACTCCAGCTCAGCAAACCCTGTTGTACCCAGCGGAACCAAATGAGTACCACTTCAGAGAAGTCCTATTTCATTCCTGAAGCAAGGCATAGTTAAGCTGTCAATTGGATTTGACCTTTTCCTTGAAAGTAAAGCCATGTTTATACCTGACACTAACTTGTCCTGATCTTGTCCACATTGATTGCACACATTTTCAGAAATATGTCTACACGTTATTAAAATGTGTCTAATATCCATCCTCTGTGCATTGTGACCAGAGTTTCAGGTCCCTCCCTGTATGTACATTATTTGACAGCTATTCATTCAAAATAATATTGATTTGTTTTAAGACACATTGATGCCATAATTCAATGGTGTCACCTGTCAATGATTTTAGAAGGGATAATGAAGGTTTAAATGGTTTCACTGTCCAGATCTGACTACACTTGCCCGACTACCTCCAGAGGTGGTCATAATCAGATCACAATGAGTCTTTTAATAATTTACACCTGTCTCAAAATGTGGTCACAATTAGAATGTGGACAGGATCAGGAGAACAAATGCATGTTAGAACCAGGTGTAAACGGGGCTTAAAGGAAGAGCAACATTTTGCAATGTTCAGAAGCAATCAGGACTCAACTGAAACTGTTCTTCTAAAGATGGCAACTCTGCTGAATAATCCAGTCCTTGTAAAACTCATGGATGTAAGACCTCACAGTGCTTTGTACACTTGGTTCATACATAGGTCTGTAGCGGAGAAGTCAACAAAGACGACATAAGTGTGACAATGAAGTCAACAAACAGAAGAATTGGAGACTTTTACCAGCACAATATTATATGTACAAAAATATCCATTGCTACCACGATATAAACCAATTACCTCTTGGGTGAACTCACATCAACTAGGCTTGGCATCAAACTTCAGAAACTCTTCTTGTCATAGAAGACATCTACAACCATATTAACACAAAGAAAATGAAAAAATACAAAATAAAACAAACATAAAAACAGGAAAAGGCCTGGTTTTTGCTACCTGTAGAAATTGCATTTAGGGCTCGATTCAATCCGTATTGTTGAAGTGTAGCACTATAGCGCAATGGAAATGTAAAGGTAATTTTCTATTGAGCCGACATACGCAGCGTTTACCGCGAACGCAGTCTCCACTGACGCGGGAACCTTGACTTAATGTATATCGTGCTGTAGCGCTGAACGTCTGCGATACGGATTGAATCGAGCCCTTACGTTGTACTTCATTCGCACCTAATCATCTACAGACAACTTTCATTCCTGGTTCATTTCCTTTAACTGAATTGTACAGTTTGTTACATCGTTTAAAAAAAGGTAGAATATGAAAACAATTCTTATATGTAATAATTATAATGTCATGCTTGCTGCCAGTCAAATAGGATAAGACAACTTTCGCTCTGGTACAATTCAATTTCTTAGCATGTCTATCATTGTTTCAGGTGGAGTACCAAAGAGTTGAGTATCGACTGGCGCAGTAGGTCCTCCCCTCTGCTGCCAAGGCCAACTCAGCCCAGTACTGACTGGCTGCAGTGCATCTAAACAGTGCCCAAAGTTCAGTGAAGCTACTCCAAACAAAGCTCTGGATAGTAGCCACATCTTTTCACTTCCATTTAAAACCTTACACATACAATTTCCTTTTCTTGTCTTCTTCTCCTACAACGACTTCATTAAATATCAATGCCCTTTCATAGGTGACCCCTTTCTTGTGTCCAGCCAAAGGGGTTAAAGGTCAGGGAAGCGGCTGGGGTCCTCTTTGTACTCATTGGGGATGGTGAAGATGGACTCCTCAAACTCGTCGTAGCGGAACTCTTGAAAAGTCACCGTGGCCGTAATGGTTGGAAAGACAGGGATATCTGTGTGGTGAAACGACAAATGTAAACATGTTATAACATCAGGGAATATAGCCAGTCAGTAGAAGTTCAACTGGATCGCTTATATTGTAGAATATGTTTCCCGCTAACTAAGCAGTAATACTATAAATAGTACTTACCCAGTTTGACAGGGAAACCAGGAGGGAGTTTCATTTGAACAAACTCTCTGAGTTTATTAAAGTGCTTGAAGGGTGCTATCACCTCTAGAACGTTTAATAACCTAAAAATAAACAACAACAAATATTTGTCTTTCATTCTCATTCAATGAAGAATGGATTTCATGCATCACTTCATGCCAGAGAGTGCAGCAAGCTACAGTCACTAGCACATTAAATTAGTGATAATAAAGAGAAAATGAGGCCTCTGCACACCACAAAAGTGAGATTATCATTAAAAAATGTTGGGTGATTAATGATTAATTTATACATTTATAATTAGTAGGTTTTAACAAACCTTTTTAAATTGTTGTACTTACCGTATGTATTGTATATTGTTTTTGTTTGGTGTGGGCTTCCAACCACACCTGCACACCGTGTTTTGGTTTTAATTCATTTTAATCTATATTGTTGCCTATCACTTTTTTTTTTTGGTGCAAATAACTAAATGCACTGTGCCAATCAACCTCTTAAGCCCAGAATAAGCTAAAACTGGGTTCATTCACACAAGCTTCATCTCAGATTTCAATACTTTATGGAGAAAAAGAAAAATTCAAATGTATCCTGTCTGGCAACTAGTGCTGTCTGTCTAGGAGACCTACGATTCAATGCCCAGAGGGAAGTCTTGACTCATGGCTACGGTCGCTTTGAAGTTCTTCTTGCTCTCTTTGCATACCAGGTCTCTTCCCAGATGAGGCATTCTAAAGGAGAAGAAGAGGGAGAATGTCAGTCAGAAAATTAGGTGAAAATGAGCTGAACACTTTTGAAGGAAAAGAAAGGAAAGAAAGAATGCCCCTGGGGAGGAGTACAAGTAGTGCAAGGTCTGACTAATTGTGTTCCTGAATGTAAATTACTGATGGGAGAGAGTGAATAGATAGCAGATGATAGTGTGATTATGGCAGATCAGCTCAGTTCCAAGAAAAAACTTGATGTCCACACAATTGAGAAATTGTGTTTTAATAATGGTATGGGTTCGATGAATTGTTTTTATAAGGAACCACTCGCTGCTAAGTGACGGAAGTGGGAAGCAGTAACCGGTTGCCACTGAAACCCCATACCCATCAAGTCGATGGCACAAGACAGCTGAACTTAACAGTTCAGGGGTTAAGTTTCTCCAACAGAAAGTATAACAGCTCTCCACAGTCTTTAACTGATGAGGTGAGAGGGAATGGACTTAAATGGCACTATCCACCCTGTCACAACTGTGCATAAGTGATCCATCTGTCTGTCCATCATTCCCCCTGGCAAGATGGCACTGCAGTGGATAGCAGCCATCTTACGGTCTCCTGACCAAATTTCTGCTATTTTGTGTGTTTTTTTACGCTGATTGTAACTTGTTTTGTACATAATGTCTCCACCATCATTTCCAATGACAGAGAACAGCTTCTGGACATCAGAATGGATGAACATTTCTACTTAAACAAGTCAGCATTTCTGGACGTTCTGCTTACTCCGGACCAGGAACTAATCCCCAGGACTCGAAATTGGAAGCGGCAGCGAAAGAGAGACAGGTGAGGCGGCAACCTGACAATAGAACCTCTGTTCTATTGACAAACATGCAGTCACTGGAGAACAAACTGGAAGAGCTCCGTTTGAGACTATCCTCTCAGGAACTGAAAAACTGTAATATCTAGAGGTTACGACTGTAATCCCGGTTCTCTGACAGTATGATTGAGGTATTTCACTTATGGTATACGCCCCCAGCGTATTCGTCAGAAGCCTTATTACACTACGAACAAGAGTTCCAGGCACGAACAAGAGTTCTACTCACAGTTTATGTGAGTAGAATAGAGATGGGGTCCACACACCCCGTTGACTGTTCTGCCCTCGTGGGTCGCACCCCAACCGAGAGAGATGCGTCCGTCGTGACTACTTTTCTGGATTAAATAGTGCCCATCTGGGCACCCTGTGACAGACACGTCCTGTGTCTCCAGGAGTGCAGTGATACCGCTAGCTCCTCCTGTAGCTCAGCTTGGTATGCAAAGAGCATGGAGGCGGTGCTGAGAGCCCTCACCGCTGTGGCAACCGACCTGTAGACCTTCTCTGTCGCAGAGGACTGGAAACGCTCGTACTTAGTTGGTAAGGTGGGGCCAGCCGAGGTCATGGAGGACTTCTGACTGGGATGTATGTTGGCCAGCCCAATCCCCATAATGTCAACACAGTCTGTACATTTAACCAGACTTAACACAGGTGAAAGTGTTGACGAGGACAAGGCTGGAGATCACTCTGTCATGCTGATTGAGTCAGAATAACAGAATGGAAGCTTTAAAAGGAGGGTGGTGCTTGAAATCATTGTTCTTCCTCTGTCAACCATGGTTACCTGCAAGGAAACACGTGCAGTCATCATTGCTTTGCACAAAAAGGGCTTCACAGGCAAGGATATTGCTGCTATCAAGATTGCACCTAAATCAACCATTTATCGGATCATCAAGAACTTCAAGGAGAAGGCGTCCGGGCGCCCAAGAAAGTCCAGCAAGCGCCAGGACCGTCTCCTAAAGTTTATTCAGCTGCGGGATCGGGGCACCACCAGTGCAGAGCTTGCTCAGGAATGGCAGCAGGCAGGTGTGAGTGCATCTGCACGCACAGTGAGGCGAAGACCTTTGGAGGATGGCCTGGTGTCAAGAAGGGCAGCAAAGAAGCCACTTTTCTCCAGGAAAAACATCAGGGACAGACTGATATTCTGCAAAAGGTACAGGGATTGGACTGCTGAGGACTGGGGTAGAGTCATTTTCTCTGATGAATCCCCTTTCCGATTGTTTGGGCCATCCGGAAAACACCTTGTCCTGTATCATGCCAACAGTAAAGCATCCTCAGACCATTCATGTGTGGGGTTGCTTCTCAGCCAAGGGAGTGGGCTCACTCACAATTTTGCCTAAGAACACAGCCATGAATAAAGAATGGTACCAACACATCCTCCGAGAGCAACTTCTCCCAACCATCCAAGAACAGTTTGGTGACGACCAATGCCTTTTCCAGCATGATGGAGCACCTTAGTTAGAATACCTAATGATAAGCTGCAGACCATACAATTTACCAAGATAGTTTTCATCTATATTTTTCGTAGTTGTCCAACACAAATCAATGCTGGCACTAAGACCATACTCAACGAGCTATATAGGGCTATAAGCAAACAAGAAAATGCACATTCAGAGGCAGTGTTCTAGTGGTCAGGGATTTTAATGAAGGGAAACTGAAATCCGTTGGACCTCACTTTTACCAACATGTCACCTGTACAACTAGAGGCGACAAAACTCTATATCACCTTCACTCCAAACACAGAAAGGCATACAAAGCCCTACCTCACCCTCGCTTCAGAAAATCTGACTATACTCTAACCTCTCGCTTCCTGCTTACAAGCAAAAACTCAAACAGGAAGTACCACCCACATGGTATGAATACTATAGTATTGACTGTAGTTTTTTTGCAGACTTTACTGTAGTATTCACTGTAGTGTCTTTGCAAACTAAAGTCTGCTAACGTTGCATGCGCGAGTGCTGCAAAATAAATGTACACATGCATGTTATTAAATCATCGCACCCACACTGCTCGTGCGCATCAGCGAGTGTCTGCGTTGCCAGTCGCTAAAATAAAACTGGGTTCTATTTGTGATGCTCCAAGTCCCGCCTCTCCCATCTCCTCATTGGTTTTTAGGAGCATATACCCACGTAGGTGATTGAAAGATGAACTGAGGTCCACAGTCCAGTTGGTAGTGGTAATGCACCTTTTAAAGCTGGTTACCAACTGTGTGATGGCACATGCTGAAGCACGCGTGTCTGTGGTCTGGGTAGTATGTTAAGTAGGCGTCTTCGTAATTTGTTTGTACAGCACTGATGAAGGCATAAGGCCTCCGTTGCTTGTTTTCATATAGCATCTTGCACTTCCACTTTTTGTATTCTTTGGAGCATGTTTTAAATTAAATTATTTTTGCATCTTGGCCCCCTTTTATTTTACTAGGCAAATCAGTTAAGAACAAATTCTTATTTTCAATGACGGCCTAGGAACAGTGGGTTAACTGCCTTGTTCAGGGGCAGAACGACAGATTTTTACCTTGTCAGCTCAGGGATTCAATCCAGCAACCTTTCGGTTACGGGCCCAACACTCTAACCACTGGGCTACCTGCCGCCCTTGGGTTATTCCTCTTCATGGATTTGGGTGCGAGTACTTTTCGAACACTACAGATATTTTCTCTCCCACGCACCGGCCGCCGTTCATTCTAGCCTGAGCGCTAGCCCTCATACTGGCTTTCTACTTCCTGTATAGAACCATGTTATTTTTACTCTTTATTGTTATTCTCTGTGTATTTATTCCTTGTGTCACTATTTCTATTTTTCAACTCTGCATTGTTGGAAAATGACCTTTAAGTAAGCATTTCACTGATTGTCCACACTTGTTGTTTACGAAGCGTGTGAGAAATAAGATTTTATTTGATTAGATTTAACCCTGCATGTAGACATTTGATATTAACAATGAGGAAGAGTGCACTCGTGAAAGGAAACATGTAAGAGAGTGTACTTGTCACACATACTTTCCATTTTCCGCGTTGATGTATTCCTCCCAGGAGATAGTGTTGGGTGAAGGGGCAGTTAGTGACTGTCGCCTCACAGGCTACAGAAAGAGGGAATACACATATGAGTGGCAAGAACATACACCTTGCAATACAAAGCTACACAGAACTTTGTACACAGAACAAAGACATCAAACTGAGCACAGAGAACACAAATATTATAAATTGACTACATAGAAAAGCTAAAACGCATTCAGACATAAACAGCACACTAAAAGTAAAAAAAATCCCAAACTAATCACTTCATGAGGGATTTTTTTAATGAGCTCAAAATTGCTATATTATTTTGCAAAATTGTTTGTAAGATTTTGCCTGTATCCACCCGAGGTGAATGAAATGTAGGATGCACATTTGTGTCACTAGAGGGCCCCAAATACATCCGTAATGCTGAATGCGGGAGTAACAACACACTGTCAGTGGTAAAAACAACTTTATGATTTTTACAGCTGCACACAAAATGTATGAATGAAAAGGTGTCATCTCTCTGGACATCAAAGTAGCAACGGTCATAGAAATTGTTAAAAGATTTTAATAAATGCAACAGTTGGTCAATGGATGAAGATATTCCAAACGTTTTGAATTGTTATAATCCATCAGATATTGACTGAATTATAGCACATAAAACATTTTACTGGCACAGACAAATAATGATTGGAATTCAGGGACTAGTGGGAATTCAGGTATTAAATGTTTTGTAAAATCACTCCTACAATGCATTCGGAAAGTATTCAGACCCCTTGACATTTTGTTACATTACAACCTAATTGATTAAATAAATGTTTTTCCTTATCAATCTACACACAATACCCCATAATGACAAAACTGAAAACTTTTTTCTTTTGCATATTTATTACAAATAAAAAACCTTATTTACATAAGTATTCAGACGCTTTGCTATGAGACTTGAAATTGAGATCAGGTGCATCCTGCTTCCATTGATCATCCTTGAGATGTTTCTACAAATTGATTGGAGTCCACCTGTGGTAAATTCAATTAATTGGACATGATTTGAAAAGGCACCCACCTGTCTATATACTAAAACCAAGCCATGAGGTCGAAGGAATTGTAAGTAGAGCTCTGAGACAGGATTGTGTTGAGGCACAGATCTAGGAAAGGGTACCAAAACATTTCTGCAGTATTGAAGGTTGCCAAAAACACAGTGGCATCCATTCTTAAATGGAAGAAGTTTGGAACCACCAAGACTCTTCCTAGAGCTGGCCGGGGGAGAAGGGCTTTGGTCAGGGAGGTGACCAAGAACCCGATGGTCACTCTGATATGACTCCAGAGTTCCTCTGTGGAGATGGGAGAATCTTCCAGAAGGACAACCATCTCTGCGCAACTCCACCAATCAGGCCTTTATGGTAGAGTGGCCAGACGGAAGCCACTTCTCAGTAAAGGGCACATGACCGCCTTGGAGTTTGCCAAAAGGCACTTAAGACTCAAACAATGAGTAACAAGATTCTCTGGTCTGATGAAACCAAAATTGAACTCTTTGGCCTGAATGCCAAGCGTCACATCTGGAGGAAACCTGGCACCATCCCTACAGTGAAGCATGGTGGTGGCAGCATCATGCTGTGGGGATGTTTTTCAGCTAGAGGGACTGGGAACTAGTCAGGATAAAGGGAAAGATGAAAAGAGCAGAGAGGTCCTTGAGCGCTCAGGACCTCAGACTGGCGCGAAGGTTCACCTTCCACCAGGACAACAACCCATAGCACAACCAAGACAACGCAGGAGTGCCTTTGGGACAAGTCTATGAATGTCCTTGAGTGGCCCAGCCAGAGCCCGGACTTGAACCCGACCTAACATTTATGGAAACACCTGAAAATAGCTGTGCAGTGACGCTCCCCATCCAACCCTTACAGAGCTTGAGAGGATCTGCAGAGAAGAATGGGAGAAACTCCCCAAATACAGATGTTCCACGCTTGTAGTGTAATACCAAAGAAGACTCAAGGCTGTAATCGCTGCCAAAGGTGCTTCAACAAAGTACTGAGTAAAGGGTCTGAATACTTATGTAAATGTAATATTTGAGTTTTGCATATTTTATAAATTGTCATAATGGGGTGTTGTGTGTAGATTGATGAGAAAACAAAACAATGTAATCCATTTTATAATAAGGCTGTAACGTAACAAAATGAGAAGAAAGGGGTCTCAATACTTTCCGAATGCACTGTATATTGTATTTATTTATTTTATTTTTATTTAACTTTTATTTAACTAGCCAAGCCAGTTAAGAACTTTATTATTATTATTTACAATGACAGCCTACCTACAGGGTCAGCTCCTGGAGCAAATTAGGGTTAAGTGCCTTGCTCAAGGACACATCGACAGGTTTCTCACTTTGTCGGCTCGGGTATTCGAAGCAGCGACCTTTCGGTTACTGGCCCAACACTCTAACCACTAAAATTGTATCAGCAAATAGTTTTTATTTTGTGTTAAAATAAAGAAAATGACATGTGCCTTATTTGCATGAATACACCAGGTGCGTTTGCATATATGAACACATTAACAGAAGGGGGTGAAACAGGGCTGCAACCACCAAACACTTGCTCTCTCCACACTACCTGCACTCACCAGGGCTGCATTCAGTAAGTTTTTATGTTCTGTAACATTGAATTGAACAGAAATGGTGCTGTGCTGAACAACCAGTTGAAAAACAGGGCGGGTTGGTTGTGGGTTGGGGAACGCTGTCAGCATGGCCACTGCCCTTTAAAAGCGCGGGTCATTGCTTCAAGCCACACCTAGCCTCACCCACCAAACGGGAGCAAATGTACATCAAAGTCTGTTCAAGAACATTTTGGGGAAACGTGTCGTTCAGTACAAACTGTTCTGCAACGTAGCAAAAGTACAATCGAAGTGAATGTTTTTACGTTCTGGACAGTTGTTTAAATGTGACCAGTACGTTTTACATTCTCGAACGACCAGTTAAAAAAACATGGAGGTTGTGGGTTGTTTCAAGCCACATAAAACTACAGGCACAAGGAAGGGTATGAAGAGTCACAGGAGTAAAATGAAAGCAATCAAGATGTGGATTTTGCATCCCTCAAACACAGGAAATAGATGGCTGAAAAATACAGATCCTCAGGTGGGTGGGGTATGCGCGTTGCTAGCGATGGACAAACACAGGCTTACTACCTCACATAGGTCAGCACATCTGGCTCCTCAACAGTAGGCTACTGCCAATACTGAGGCCTTGGCAACCTCAAGGATACCAACCGACGCACGTCCACAAATACGCACATATGCACAAACACACATGCACATCCACACTAATACTGAACTCTCTCTAGCTGACCCCTCACTATGAGTGCCTGTGTTTTCTGAAACACTGAGAAGCATCCACTATAATGTACTATGGCCTACTTCAAGAGAAGAAAGACAGAACTGGCTTCAGATGATACAGTCAGTATCCCATCAATCGGCTTCCTATTTCGCAACAAAGCCTCCTTCACTCAAGCTGCCAAACATGCCCTCGTAAAACTTGATCCTTGACTTCGGCGATGTCATTTACAAAATAGCCTCCAACACTCTACTCAGCAAATCGGGTGTAGTCTATCACAGTGCCATCCGTTTTGTTACCAAAGCCCCATATACTACCCACCACTGCGACCTGTACGCTCTCGTTGGCTGGCCTTCACTACATATTCGTCGCCAAACCCACTGGCTCCAGGTCATCTATAAGTCTTTATTAGGTAAATCCCCGCCTTATCTCAGCTCGCTGGTCACCATAGCAACACCTAACCGTAGCATGCGCTCCAGCAGGTATATCTCTCTGGTTACCCCCAAAGCCAACACCTCCTTTGGTCGCCATTCCTTCCAGTTCTCTGGAATTGCAAAAATCCTTGAAGCTAGAGGTTCCTATCTCCCTCACTAACTTTAAGCATCAGCTGTCAAAGGTGCTTATCGATCACTGCTCCTGTATATAGCCCTTCTGTAGCTAATTTTGCACTCCAGTATCTCTATTTGCACATTATCATTTGCACATTCCATCATTCCAGTGTTAATGCTAATCTGTAATTTATTTAGCCTCTATGGCCTATATATTGTCCTACCTTCCTAACCTTACTGCATTTTGCACTACATTTGCACTCTGTATATAGATGTTCTATTGTGTTATTGACTGTACGTTTGTTTACTGTGTAACTCTGTGTTGTTTTTTGTCGCACTGCTTTGCTTTGTCTTGGCCAGGTCGCAGTTGTAAATGAGAACTTGTTCTCAACTGACCTACCTGGTTAAATAAAGGTGAAGAAAAAAAAAAATAATAATAATATATATATATATATATATATATATTCATATGTAGGGTTCCCTTTACTTCAAACTGGGCAATGTTATTATCCCTATGCGATCCTGAGCGGTGGTGGACCACAGTGTTTTGATACATTTGCTGTGGCCTCATGATGGCCATTGGCCTCCGGCCCGTGATCTCCTGGTATGCCAGTCAGTCTGTCGGCCGTGCCCACCGTCGCTCCGTGGCACCAGGGGTTTTAGCCTTCATCCACACAGTCAATAGTACAGAGCCCTGCTTTAAACCCCAGCTATCTGTGTCCCCAGGCGCCACGCTGACCCGCTCTGCTATGCCACCACTGCCGGAGTAAACAGAGGGGGGTGTCAGTGCTGGGACTAACTATTTTTCCCTCAACCTACTTCTGCAAAACAGTTTACGCTGAGCAGGGAAGGACTCAAACAAACACGGATGGATGGATGCACAACGGACTGTGTAAGCAGTTTTTCCTGTTCAATACTGTGCTGACCTGACCTTGACCTATATGTTCACAGGTTTTAATACCGGTTAAACACACAGTAAAAAGAAACTTTGGACAACAGATGAAAAATGCTTAAAAGCATTTACCGTCACAGTACAAGGACAACAGTACCACAGGAAGTAAATACCATAGGACACATAGACAACACAAAACCCAGTTCATGACAGGACAGGACTAACGAAAACAACAGAGCCGCTAAAAAGCATCTATTGAGCATTGTGAGACCGTGACTTCCCTGTGTGGCAGCTTTATGTGCAAAGCAAACTCTAGAATGATCTAGAGGCCCAAAGAGAGGGAAAGCACTGGAACTGTGTGTAAAGTTCAGCTATGAGCTTCCATCACTAGAGGGGGGTGCTGTGCCTGGTATATATGTGCAAGGGGGGTAGAAAGAGCGGTTTTCATTCCGAACAGACAAATAAAACAACAAAGAAACCCAAGGGAGGTGAGGAGTCCAATTGAAGTATTTCCAAATAAACCATGCAGACGTGTTTTACATCAAAAGAGCCCTATGCTAAGGGGAAAGATATGACGCTCTCGTGGTCCATGTAGCATTGAAATGTTTTGGTAGGAGTGACTGGAGGTGAGAGGAGATCCCATAGGATAGTGATATAAGAGTGGCAAGCAGTGGGGTCAGAGGTCCTACCCCGAGGGTCCAGCGGGAGAGGAGAGTTTCAGGACTGGACTCGCAGTTAGGCTGCAGGTACAAGCAAACAGTACCTTCACTGAACACATAGCACCTAGCTCACACCCCCAACAGGTGACATCATACTAGTAGGCCAACTTCCTGGATATGAAAGCATGGTTGAGTTGGGTCAATGTTTACATTGTGGCCATATACCTGTAGTCTGCAGCCAGAGGACCTCACAACAGAGCTCACCTCGTAGTTCTGCTCAATCAGGTTCCCTCCTTTGCTCAGGCTCTCCATGATGGCCTTGTTCCTCAGGATGTCCTCCTCGCTCAGGTGCTCCCGACGCTTCCGTGACTCCAGCACCAGCCCGTTCACCGAGTAGAAATCCGCCAGGAAATTTCCCACACGCTCCTGGAGCGACAAAGGACAAGAAAATAAAACCTTAGAATCACCAATTTCCCTTCAATACACCTCAAAGGACCGAGACAAACAGCAATACCCCCCCCCCCCCCCCCCCCCAGGAGGCTTATCAAACACGACCACTATGTTTTGGTTACTCTGTTCCTTTGAACTTTGTTGTGGGGATATATAGCGCAGGAAATGTGAAAAGGACATGGGTGTCCTGTACTGCATTGAATAACAAGACTCTAATCCAGATTAGCAGACAAGCTTGGTTAACATTTTGAAACGGATAGGTAGTATTCGACAAAGTCATGTATAAACCAACCGTTTTGTCCTCTCGGAACAGCCAGCCCGTCTGGGCTCTGGAGAAGGTGATGGATTTGGTGGAGAGAGTGGCAGAGTAAACATCGCTGCTCATAAGGATGTCCACCTCTTCCTCTGTCTCCATCTCTGACTCCTGGAACACAAGGAGCCACCGCCACGTTGTTAAGCAGGTACAGCCCTCTGACACACACTTCACAGACACAGGGATCATCTTGAAAGACAGCGAGGGTAATGTTTGTGTGCGTGTGTGCATGTGTATTTGTGAGTCTGCGTGCGTATGTGTATGTGCACGTGCGTTTGTGTGCCCGCGTGCATGTCTCACCTCGTGGTGTATCCGCTGGTACACCTTCTGTTCATTGTCCAGCACCACAAAGGACTCAGAGGGGATGGCGTCGCCATTGAAGATGAAACTAAGGTCGCCACGCTGGCACTTCATATCTGTGAAGTCTATTAGGGTGGTGTCCAGTCTATGACCAAACAGAAAGAAATGGAAGGAGAGATAGAATTGAAATTCAAACCACTTCATGGGTCAATATAATGTCAATAGCACCAGCAACAGCACATTATAACAGCACATATTGCTTCTAGTTCATTTGTTTGCTTATTGCTTAATCATATTGACATAATCCCTTTACAGCCCTCAAGAACCAAAAGAAGATTGAAAGAAGCAATGAGAAAGAGAGAAAGAGAGAGACACGCAGTGAGGGAGACACACATACACTGAGTATAAGGACAAGTACACTTCCTTGTTACCAAGCAACATACAACGTAAAAGTAACGTTTTTTTGTGTGTTTTTTTTACAAAATAACTAAAACTTGGTTTCTGACATCTCGGAGACAGCTTTGCGGTAATAGTTGCCATGGGCGACAACCCATTTCTATGTTTTCCAACAAAAGCTAGTTTCATGGAGCAGTGGAGGAATGAGGTGTGACAACAAAGAGAAGAACTGAACTACTCTATGGGCTGCACATAGACAAAGTGGAGAGTGAGAGGTATGACAGAGCTGAGAATTTCAACCATTGGAATGTAAATGAAGTTATGCCTAGGTCGGGTCTCTCTCCCCACCTCTGGAATATCAAACAGACATTTTGAAAGCCTATTAGACAGCTTCCAAACCTGGTAAATAAATGATAACCTACGCCCTTCCTTCACCACTTTCTCACCACCACACACACACACACTTTCATGTGTCTGAGAATGATTTGCCCTGAATCTCCAGTGTTGGATAGATTCAGAGCATGGTAGAGCAGGTGGGGAGGAGGGGGGCAATTTGTGAGGCCGGTAACCTAGCAACACTTTAAAACTCTTTCATTTGTCTGTGTGTGTGTGTGTGTGTTTGTGTGCTTCAGTGTGCGTGTTTGTCACGGTGTGTCAGTGCTGTGTCGTGTAAAATACAGGCCCTTTGAAGAACAACACAGCCTGAACTTGGCTTCTTCTCACTGAACACTGAAGCTTGTGAAGCTCAGTAGAACAGCATATATTAACCAGCCTACTAGCACATCAAAGCCAGACAAGCACATTATTATTATTATTATGTTCATTTTTTTGTATTTTACCCTCTTTTTCTCCCCAACTTCGATCTTGTATTTGTATTGGTATTTGTATTTATTATAGATACCCATTAGCTCTTGCCAAGGCAGCAGCTACTCTTCCTGGGGCCGGACAATTCAGGCAGTTCATACAATTTTAGTGTATGTGTGTGTATAGTGCGCATGTTATCGTGTGTGTGTGTGTATGCATGTGTCTGTGCCTATGTTTCTGTTGCTGTTCCATAAGGTGTATTTCTATCTGTTTTACATCTAATTTTACTGCTTGCATCAGTTACTTGATGTGGAATAGAGTTCCATGTAGTCATGGCTCTATGTAGTACTGTGTGCCTCCCATAGTCTGTTCTGGACTTGGGGACTATGAAGAGACCTCTTGTGGCATGTCTTGTGGAGAATGCATAGGTGTCCGAGCTGTGCACCAGCAGTTCAAACAGACAGCTTGTGCATTCAACATGTCAATACCAATCAAAAAAGTGATGAAGTCAATCTCTCCTCCACTTTGAGCCAGGAGAGATTGACGTCCATATTATTAATATTAGCTCTTGGTGTACATCCAAGGGCCAGCAGTGCTGCCCTGTTCTGAGCCAATTGCAATTTTCCTAAGTCCTTTTTTTGTGGCACACGACTGAACAGTAGTCCAGGTGCGACAAAACTATGGCCTGTAGGACCTGCCTTGTTGATAATGTTGTTAAGAAGGTAGAGCAGCGCTTTATTATTGATATGCTTCTCCCCATCTTAGCTACTGTTGTATCAAAATGTTTTGACAATGACAGTTTACAATCCAGGGTTACTCCAAGCTATTTAGTCACCTCAACTTGCTCAATTTCCACATTATTTATTAAAAGATTTAGTTGAGGTTTAGGGTTTAGTGAATGATTTGTCCCAAATACAATGCTTTAAGTTTTAGAGATATTTAGGACTAACTTATTCCTTGCCACCCACTCAGAAACTAACTGCAACTCTTTGTTAAGTGTTGCAGTCATTTCAGTCGCTGTAATAGCTGACGTGTATAGTGTTGAGTCATCCGCATACATAGACACTCTGGCTTTACTCAAAGCCAGTGGCATGTCATTTGTAAAGATTGAAAAAAGTAAGGGGCCTAGACAGCTTCCCTGGGGAATTCCTGATTCTATCTGGATTATGTTGGAGAGGCTTCCATTAAAGAACACCCTCTGTGTTCTGTTAGACAGGTAGCTTTTTATCAACAATATAGCAGGGGGTGTAAAGCCATAACACATACGTTTTTCCAGCAGCAGATTATGATCAATAATATCAAAAGCCGCACTGAAGTCTAACAAGACAGCCCCCACAATAATTTAATCATCAATTTCTCTAAGCCAATCATCAGTCATTTGTGTAAGTGATGTGCTTGTTGAATGTCTTTCCCTATAAGAGTGCTGAAAGTTTGTTGTCAACTTGTTTTCTGTAAAATAGCATTGTATCTGGGCAAACACAATTTTTTCCAAAAGCTTACTAAGGCTTGGTAACAGGCTGATTGGTTGGCTATTTGAGCCAGTAAATGGGGCTTTACTATTCTTAGGTAGCGGAATGACTTTTGCTTCCCTCCAGGCCTGAGAGCACACACTTTCTAGTAGGCTTAAATTGAAAATATGGCAAATAGGAGTGGCAATATCGTCCGCTATTATCCTCAGTAATTTTCCATCCAAGTTGTCAGGCCCCGGTGGCTTGTCATTGTTGATAGACAACAATAATTGTCTCATCGCTGCAACTTCCCAACGGGCTCGAGAGGCGAAGGTCGAGTCATGCGTCCTTCGAAACATGACCCGCCAAACCTGCAGGTGCCTGGCCCGTCACAAGGAGTCGCTAGAGCGCCATGAGCCAATTTAGGCCAAACCCTGCCTTAACCCGGAAAACGCTGGGCAAATTTTGCGCTGCCCTACGGGACTCCCGATCAAGGCCAGTTGTGATACAGCCCGGGATCGAACCCGGGTCTGTAGAAACGCCTCTAACACTCAGACAAGCAATTCTAACAGTAATGTGTACACCAACTGGTGAATAGTGTTTTGTTACTGGATGGGACTACTCGCGCTGGTCCAATTATAATGGTGCCGGTAAGTGGGTAGAGTTAGTGCAAAGGTACATGCTGGTTCTCTCTATCTAAGTGTAATTATTTGGAGAGGGTCGCAGAGGTAATAGATCTGCTAACAGATGCCGTGCTACTCAGTCACAGCAGTGCCAGAACGGATTTCACACTCTAGTTAACCAAGCTTGTCTTTAGTCGCCTTGCTGGGGCTGGCGCTACAGCATCCCATAAGCTGGGAGAGGGTATAGTGTTCAAAGCCAGGGATTTCTAATCAACTGAAAAGGGCCCTAAAAGCCTGAAAGTGCTTCAAAAAAGGGCTTTGGAAAGGCATATTTACTTGTATTATCGTGGGTTTTACCATATCACACTGTCCTTTTCAGTATAATACTGAAGGCTGAGGACACAGCACTCCGGAGAAGCACCAGTCAAGTAAATGATCTCATCTTATGTCTTATCTACAGGCTTCAAGCTAATTATTACTTGTTACAACTTCATGAAAGCATGGGATTTTTAAAAGATTACTTGACTTACCTGATGTTGATGCCCTGTTTGTAGATCTTACACATGTCAGAGGGCAGGATTCGGGAGAGCAAAGGCACTGCAACATGGGAAAAAGACACGAGGATATCGATAGGGATAAAGTTAAGAAACTCCAGTTAATAATGAAAATCACCAACCGCTTCAGAGCCCATAACAGCAACGGAATATGTAGTTCTGCAGTTTAATATGTAATGCTTTTTACCATCCATGTTCCAATCACCACACTAACATGTCATAATATATTGCTTAATTCTAATGTACAGTATATGCAGGTATGCTAGTGTGGATATTGGAACAGAGCCTGTGATTGCCATGTATGCACTCAGTGCAACTCTCTGATAGGAAATCAATTCAGTTTGATCTAGTACAAACTGGACAATGTGTCTGTTTGAGACTGTTCTACCCCCAGCATATTGAATAGGACTGGTGGGGCCCTGGTTTCTCTCAATGTGTGTGCAGAGCATAACACTTGGGGTGTATTCTGTGAGGTGAAACATTCAGAACATTGCAGATAGAAATGGAATGAATAGAGATGGCACAATTCCCTATTATATCTGCTCTGCACTATACATTTCTATCTGAACGTTCTGTAAAGTTTCACCCTCCTGAACAGTCCTAATAGAAAGGCATCTCCCAATACATGATTTGGATTTGAGCCCTTAGCACTACATCCTCTGTCAAATTCTTCCAACTAACACTTACACAATCAGCAACCCTTTCTTTACTGTTGTGAGCAGTCACGTAATCTTTACAAGCAGGTCAATATTTAACAGGACAGGTTGACACACTGTTAGCTTGCTCTCTGGAGTCCACTAGACATTTAGCCAAAGAAATGTGGGACATTTGTAACAGCATTTATTTTATAATTAATTCAGTGAAACGGTAAGAAGATCAATAGATCTAAAAGATAAGCTTAATGGATGTAAACGTTCATAGGCCTTAGTAATGCTGGTGGTGCTACGTTGTAATGACGTATAGCCACCACCAGGGGGAGAGTCTGTCTGTGTGAGGATGGCGAGGCCACTCCCTACAGAGGATTACCTCAGTATCACTCTGTTCCCAACCAGCTGGGCAGAGAGCCCTTACTGACACCCACATAACTGGTCTCTCTTAGAGATGCTCTCTCTCTCTCTCTCTCTCTCTCTCTCTCTCTCTCTCTCTCTCTCTCTCTCTCTCTCTCTCTCTCTCTCTCTCTCTCTCTCTCTCTCTCTCTCTCTCTCTCTCTCTCTCTCTCTCTCTCTCTCTCTCTCTCTCTCTCTCTCTCTCTCTCTCTCTCTCTCTCTCTCTCTCTCTCTCTCTCTCTCTCTCTCTCTCTCTCTCTCTCTCTCTCTCTCTCTCTCTCTCTCTCTCTCTCTCTCTCTCTCTCTCTCTCTCTCTCTCTCTCTCTCTCTCTCTCTCTCTCTCTCTCTCTCAAAACACACACACACACAGTTTAACAATGTCAACCATTCTAGTATTTCTAAATCAACTTTAATCTAGGTAGATGCACTTTGTGTAGTTGAAAATAGCAAAGAAACTGAACCGTTGTAGTGAGTTGGCAAAGCAAACTCACCCCAACTTTGAAAGTCCCAGTGAAGCTCCAGATAAAAGTCTCCCAGCTGTAAAAAAACAAGAATACCAATATGATTATCAATCAAAATATACCAGAAAGAGTAACTGGGGCGGCAGGTAGCCTAGCAGTTAGAGCGTTGGGCCAATAACCGTAAGGTCGGTTGTTTGAATACCTGAGCCGACGATGTGTCCTTGAGCAAGGCACTTAAGCCTAATTTGCTCCAGGGGCTGGCCCTGTAGGTAGGCCGTCATTGTAAATAAGATTTGTTTCTTAACTGACTTGCCTAGTTAAATAAAGGTTCAATAAAAAAATAAAAAAATAAACTGAGAGGAACAGTAAACCTGATAAACATTTTGTATCAAACATATATTTTCTTGAATGAGTTTAGGATCCAATATATAGTTCAAATACTCTGAAATTACACAGTACACCAGAACATCATGCCAGCCACAGCGCTGCAAGGCTCCCCAAAGCCCAGACTATCAACTGTGTGTGTGCATGCACGCATGTGTATGTGTGTGGAGTGGAAGCATCTGCCTACCACTGTGTCATGCCTTCCAGGGAGGTTTGTGAGAATGTCACCTTTCCTGCAGGTTGACCCTCCCCCTCCCTCCTTCCCTCTCTCCCTCCCCCCAGGGCCCATGTTGCTGTCTGTCTGCATATTCCTTAAGAGTCGGCGGGCCTGGGGGAATGTATATGCATGCCGAGGGCTGTACTATGGGGCCGCTTTGTTGTGAAGACCCTAGTTAGTGTGTGACTGAGTTACTGAGAGAGGGCCTGGGTCTGTGTGTGTCTGTGTGCGTGTCACAGAGTGGCATTTCTGACTGGCAGATGTGGAGTGAGTACACAGCCTGCCCCACAGGAGAGGAGTAAGGTAGGGAGGGGAGAGGTGGGGAGCAGAGGAGAGGGAAGAGGGTAGAGGCGAGATGGGAATACACAATATATCAGCCTTCATATTGGTATCAGATATGAGTGATCAGGGATATGAAACAAGAGAGAGACAGAGACAGAGAGAGAAAGAGAGAGAGAGAGTGAGAGAGTGAGAGAGAGAGAGTGAGAGACAGAGACAGAGAGAGAGAAAGAGAGAGAGTGAGTGAGAGAGTGAGAGACAGTGAGAGACAGAGAGAGAGAAAGAGAGAGAGAGAGAGAGACAGAGACAGAGAGAGAGAGACACAGAGAGAGAGAGAGAGAGAGAGACAGAGAGAGAGACAGAATGTACCGTACCTCTTTGAGGGCGTTCAGTAACTTCGGCCTCTTATCCTCCACACTCTCTCTGGACTGCTGTTTGAGCTTCCTTAGCAGCGCTGTGACTGACAGAGAGACGAGAGGAGGGAGGGAGGGGTGAGACCACAACAACTACATACAGTAACAACAAGCATCGCTACTGGAATCTCTACATTCTCAGAAAAAAGGGTACAGTTAGGGTACAGTATTGTTCCGGGCGGTACAAAAATATGAAAATGCACATAATGTACCTTCCGATGTACACATATAATATCACATGGTTTATATATACACTAGATGACTGACAGGGGGTGCTGTTTTGATGCCATGAACATTTGCATGCACATTGATTGATTGATCTGCTACACAAAGAAAAATAACATACATTTTTCTAAACTAATCCAATCTGTTAGTAGTAGGACTTATTGCACCCATTACTGAGATGGTTGGTTTAGGTTATCTCATTCATCAATTTTCCCTACCTTGGCAATCATTCCAAATGCAGGTGATGAAAGGTTTTTGGATATCCTTACTATGGCTGGATTCCAATAGGATTTACTGTACATACATTGCCTTCGGAAAGTATTCAGACGCCTTGACTTTTTCCACATTTTGTTACGTTACAGCCTTATTCTAAAAGGTATTAAATCGTTTATTCCCCCCTCATCAATTACAGTATATGGGGAAATTATATTTTATGCTAATACAATTGCTCAGACAAAGATATTATGTTTAAAAATCAATTTTAAAGGGGTTCAAAATTAGTGACACACCTATTTTCAGCCTCCTAGCAGAGGAAACCACGTTTTTGGCTAAAATGTCCTGGTACTGGGTGAAGTTCATGACGCTGTGGAAACGTATTAACAAGGGCCCCAGGACCAGTGGATGCAAAATAGCCCCATAACATCAAAGATCCACCACCATATTTGACAGTAGGTATGGGGTTCCTTTCGGCATATGCATTTTTTTTTCCAAGGCAAAACTCACCACTGGTGTGCATGGCCAAATGTCACCCAACAAATATAAATGCCTGGAGTTCCTCTGCAGATCAGGTTGAATGGTGAGCGTCTCTGCACAGCTATTTTCAGGTCTTTCCAGAGATGTTCGATTGGGTTCAAGTCCGGGCTCTGGCTGGGCCACTCAAGGACCTTCAATGCTGCAGAAATGTTTTGGTATCCTTCCCCAGATCTGTGCCTCGACACAATTCTGTCTCGGAACTCTACGGACAATTCTTTCGACCTCATGGCTTGGTTTTTGCTCTGACAGGTCTGAATACTTGTAAATACGGTATTACTGTTTTTTTTTTTGTTTTTTTTTTTCTAAAATGTCTAAAAACCTTGCTTTGTCATTATTGGGTATTGTGTATAGATTGATGAGATTGTGTATATGTTTAATCCATTTTAGAATAAGGCTGTGACGTAACAAAATGTGGAAAACGTCAAGGGGTCTGAATACTTTCTGAATGCACTGTAGATGTAATAGAAGCAATAGAATAGCTAAATGTCCTGTCTGAAAGGGGTCTGGAGTGTTAATAATAATAAATAAGTATTATTAATGTTAAAGAATCATCCACATAATTGGCTCCACAATTGATAAGACAACAGCTAGCTAGGTTAACTCCCAGACCAAGCTAAGCTAGCAGTCAGTCACAGACAGAGCATGGCAAGGCAGGCCCGGGTGCTCCAGTTTTCTAGTTCAGCTGCCACATCAGAGGCTATGAGGCAAATCACTTCCATCTCCACTGGGCTTTGATGGATAAAGTCCCCTGTTAGTCTCATCAAAGCACCCAGCAGGGCACCCAGCAGGGCACTGGACAGTAAAAGCCCCATAGACGATTATCAACCATGGACCCCCACCCCGGGGACCAGAGGCTGCTTTTGAACTATTTCCTAGGCTACATGGCGATTGATGTGAGCACAATGTGAATCATTAACTAATGACTTTCATGCAATTATCATGAGCGAGAACCTTATGTTTTTTTAATTATTGTTTTTCTTCACTTATTATTAGGCCCGGCCCAAGGATAAAGTGACTAAGGGGGCATTTGAAATCGGCAAGGGGGCACAATTAACTTGATGATGTAGGCTACAAGATAGATAGGGTATTTCACCTATTACAAACAGCCTATGTTAATGCGGCCATACACACATCTGTCTTACGAAAATAATGCAAACTAAATGCTGAAAGTAGTTATTCATGCAAACAAAAATACTGAATAGCATTTTGGCTTAGAATACCGACACAACAGCGAATGCGAAAGAATGTCACAGGTGTAGAGAGGAGTAGGCAGGAGGCAGTCGCAGGTTTAGAACTAATGAATGTATTAAATCACCATAGGTTAAAGTGGGACGAAACCCACAGTGCAAAATATAAAGTACTCAGGAAATAGTAGGCGGGATTCCTTTCAGGAGAACAAGCAACATTTACAATGACCGACAAAGGCAAATGACTGAGGGATTGGAACCAGGTGATAGAGTGGGGATTGGAACCAGGTGTGTGTAATGATGACGAGAAGTCCGGGGTTGATGAGTGAAGGGCGTTTGCCAGCAGCAGGTTCAGCAGCAGCTAGAAGGCCGGCGACGCCGAACGCCTGAGCTGGACAGGAGGGGGGAGCCAAAGCGAAGGCTGGTGTGACAGTGCCTCCTCTGTATCATGCACCCGGGACAACGCATCGGCCTTAACGCTCTTAGATCCCGGCCGGTAGGAGAGGGTAAAGTCAAACCTGGGGAAGAATAGGGCCCACCTGGCCTGGCGCGGGTTCAGCCTCTTCGCTGCTCAAATGTACTCTAGGTTCTGGTGGTCCGTCCAGACAAGGAATGGGTGTTGAGCACCCTCCAGCCAGTGCCGCCATGCTTTCAGCGCATTCTTGGAGGCCAACAACTCACGATCCCATATGTCGTAATTCAGCTCCGCGGGAGACAACTTCCGTGAGTAGAAGGTGCATGGATGGAGTTTAGGCGGCGATCCAGTGTGTTGGGAGAGAACAGCACCTACTCCAACCTCGGAAGCGTCCAGCTCCACGATGAAGGGCAGAGACGGGTCAGGGTGAGCCAGAACAGGTGCGTTCGTAAACCGTTCCTTGAGCAAACAAAAGGCTTCTTGGCCTCCCCAGTCCAGCGCAGCTGTCCACCACTGTGCTGAAACCCCTAATGAAGCGCCTGAAATAGTTGGCAAAACCTAGGAAGCGCTGCACCGCCTTGATGTTGGATTGAACAGGCCACGACCGTACTTCACTGACCCTCTGTTCTTCCATCTCCACTCCCGCGGTGGATATCCGTTAGCCCAGGAAGGAGACCGCCAGCTGGAAGAAAAGGCACTTCTCCGCCTTGGCATAGAGGTGATGCCCTATCAGCCTCTCCAAAACGGACCTCACATGAGAGACATGTTGCTCGCGTGTAGTGGAGTAAACCAAGATGTCCTCTATGTACACCACTACACAGCGACTCAACATGTCTCTAAACACCTTGTTTATGAAGGATTGAAACGCAGAGGGTGCATTTGTCAAGCCGTATGGCATTACCCTGTATTCGTAGTGCCGGTGCTGAAGGTGGTCTTCCATTCATCCCCCTCTCTAATGTGCACCAGGTTGTAGGCACTGCGTAAATCCAATTTGGTAAAGTACTTTTCACCGTGCATCTTTTCGATCACAGTGGGTATGAGAGGCAGGGGATAACTGAATTTAACTGTATCCTTATTCAGTGTCCGGTAATCGATACAGGAGCGGAGACGTTCTTCACGGAAAATAAGCTGAAGAAGGCAGGAGAGGTGGACAGACGGCAGAATCCTTGGGCCAGCACTTCCTGGACATAGACCTCCATGGCTTCGGTCTCTCAAATGCCGAACACTTGAGCTGGACAGGAGAGGGAGCCAAAGCGAAGGCTGGTGTGACAAAGAATTAACGTGAACAGAACAAAACAACGGTATTAAGTAGCCCTAGTAAACAAAACATCTGATCAATAAAGGCATGACATAATCTATATTTAGGCTAGTTACATTAAAAGCAAACAAAATGTGAATGGATATAACCAAAACATAGCCTACAGCCTACTACAGTGAGATACCCAAATAAATAGGCCTATAGGCCCGCTTCAAACATGGAAAGTTATGCAGCTCATGGGTTCAGCAACAAGGAGTGATATGGCACAATACACTTCTGTGGATCAAATTCGACTCATAAACACGTTTCCAATATGTACAGTTCTATTTACAGTTAAATTCATAACCACGGAAAGCAACAGGCTACCTAGAAAACCATAGAAATAGAATGTAGCCTATCTATTTCTATGATGAAACATACCGATACATAGCTATAACCAGGGGCGTCATTTGGGTTCTTGCATTAGAATTATATTGAATTCTGCTTATGTCACACTATACCACAATAAACATAAAAGTTCAAATGTTGAGACCATTTAGTGCTTTTGAAGAGACAGGTTGGCGCGAAATCTGTATCTCGGCTAGGCTGTATCGGCACCATGAAAACACTAAAGAAAAATTTAAGCTGGCTAAAAAGGTAATTTTGCCAATCCATTCCCTAGGCACTGGCAGACTTACCATTAGACAACTAAGTGAATTGCCTGGCACCTCAGATCACCAGCGGTCCTCGTGAACTTAGAATAGAATAGCTAGCTAGTATCCATTTCCTGTGATAGCTAAACTATTATACCTCCTGATGGATGGTGAACAACTGTCCATCTCACACAGATCTAAAATGAGACACCTATTAACAGCAGACTCTGAATGTTTTCACTTAGTTGGCAAATTGTGACAGAGGCATCATTTCTAACATGTCACCTCGCCCTGCACTGCACACTGCCCGTGCCCATCTGGACAAGAGGAATACCTATGTAAGAATGCTGCTCAGCCTTCAACACCATAGTACCCTCCAAGCTCTTTATTAAGCTCGGGGCCCTGGGTCTGAACAATGAGACAGCCTACAGGGAGGAGGTGAGGGCCCTGGCAGAGTGGTGCCAGGAAAATAACCTCTCCCTCAATGTCAGGAAAATGAAGGAGCTGATTGTGGACTTCAGGAGACATCAGAGGGAGCACGCCCCCCATCCACATCGACAGGACCGCAGTGGAGAAGGTGAAAAGCTTCAAGTTCCTCTGCGTACACATCACTGACAATCTGAAATGGTCCACCCACATAGACAGTGTGGTGAAGAAAGTGCAACAGCGCCTCTACAACCTGAGGAGGCTGAAGAAATTCAGCTTGGCCCCTAAGACCCTCACAAACTTCTACAGATGCACCATTGAGAGCATCCTGTCGGGCTGTTTCACCGCCTGGTACGACAACTGCACCATCCGCAACCGCAGGGCTCTCCAGAGGGTGGTGAGGTCTGCCCAACGCATCACAGGGGGAACACTGCCTGCCTTCCAGGACATCTACAGCACCTGGTGTCACAGGAAGGCCAAGAAGATCATCAAGGACCTCAGCCACCTGAGCCACCGCCTGTTCATCCAGCTACCATCTAGAAGGTGAGGTCAGAACAGGGGCATCAAAGCTGGGACAGAGAGACTGAAAAACAGCGTCTACCTCAAGGCCATCAGACTGTTATAATAGTCATCACTAGCCGGCCTCCGCCCAGTACCCTGCCCTGAACTTAGTCACTGTCACTAGTTGGTTACCACCTGGTTACTCTACCATGCAACTTAGAGGCTGCTGCCCTATGTACTTAGTCATGGAACACTGGTCACTTTAATAATGTTTACATACTGTTTTACCCACTTCATATATACTGTATTCTAGTCAAGGCCTATCCTATTTAACTGTACATATACTATTCTTCAGATATACTACATATTCTATCCATATACTGTCCATATTGTCTATACACCCCATTAAATATATATATATATTCATACTCCGGACTCCGACATTGCTCATCCTAATATTTCTATACTTCTTAATTCCATTCTTTTACTTTTTAGATTTGTGTGTATTGTTGTGTATAGTTAGATTACTGCACTGTTGGAGCTAGGAACACAAGCATTTCACTACACTTGCAATAACATATGCTAAATATGTGTATGCGATCAATAAAATGTGATTTGGTTCGAATGCAAAATGCAGTAACTATGCCAACAGTGAAACTGATTTTTTGGGTTAGCCAGACAAATATGTTATAGGTAGATAAGTGATAATGCACTGATGTATTATCTTGTTATAAAGTAATTTCTATGCATATAAACCATAACCACTGATTTAACATATGACACCTAAAATGCAGATACTGCACCTTCGTATAACCTTAAACAACTACATGGGTAATACAAAGTGCAGCATCTACAAATCTAAACGTGTTTATCAAACTTTCTTTCTGTTTGCTGGAAACAGTTTGACAGTTCTAACTATATTCCAACTGTATTTAATGGTTTTAAGTAGTTATATTTTCATGTTTTTTATGTTGTGTTGTAGTAACCTTCAAGCATTTTTTATTATTATCTATAAAATTGGGGACTTTGTGCAATATTTACAATCTTAATGTGCTTATCCAACTTTCAAGTTGTTTTTCTGTTTAGCTTTGTATGGTCATTTATTTGACTTAGGGGTCATAGGTCAAATCAGTGGTCATGGTTGATATGCATCAAAATGTACTTCATAATAAGATAATACATCAGTGCATTATCACTTATCTACCTATAACATATTTGGCTAGACAGCAAAAAAACTTCAAAGCCATTTCTCTCAGTTTGCGTAGTTACTGCTCTTTGCCTTTGTATGGCAGAGTGGATAACTGCAGTAAAAAACATGGTGGAACAAAGCCAACGTGCAGTAACTTCAGTGACTGCTGTTTGCCTTGGTTTTTACTTGGATTTTGTAGGCACTGCAAATTTTACACTATATTTTCTGAACATAATTGAACCAGGACACTTTGTCACAAGATAAAACATATGCTACATAGCCTGATTTCTGTCTCAAAAATGTAGTTACTGGTACTGGTCTTGTCTTTTTAGAAATCAGGAAGGGCACTTTGAAAATGGGATTTTAGAATCTCTAAAAAGACCAGACCAGTACTTCCTGGAAAAGTGTGATATCAGCATCTTTCAGTGGCCTCATTCACTCATGTTTCCATCCTCACACAGACAGCTCCCACTTCCCTACCAGATCCAGAAAAGTGCTGAACCTGCTAATGTTTCAGAAACACTGGGCAGTGCTTTGCTAGTCTAACCATGTTAGCTAGTTACTCCATGTTAATGACACTGAATAGGGAAAACAGCCACTGTGCTACTCTCCTGCCAGGTCATATCACAGGGCCAGGCTTATACGCCTACTGTAATAATTTGCAATGTGTAACATTCGCAGGACCTGAGTCAACTGCCAGGAATAAAAGTGATTCATTTAAGCAAGAATATCAGTGTGATAACAATGCCCCATGATTCCTTGAAATTAGTCAGAAGGTAGGTACTAGTGGTGTAAATTATCTGTACTTTACTTTACTATTTATATTTATGAAAACTTTTACTCCACTACATGACACCCAAAAGTACTCGTTAAATTTTGAATGCTCAGGCAGGACGCACCTATCAATATAACGCGTTGCCATCCCTACAGCCTCTGATCTGGCAGATTCACTAAACACAAATACTGCGTGGCTGTCCATAAATAAATACAATTGTGCCATCTGGTTTTCTTAACATAAGGAATTTGATGTATAGGGTTAACGTTTACTTTTTACTTCTAGTCAAGTATGACAATTTATTACTTTTTCCACCACTCTACTTAAGGACATTTAAAACCAGATACTTTTAGACTTTTACTCAGGTAGTAGTTTACTGGTGACTGTCACTTTTACTTGAGTCACTTTCTAATAAGGTATCTTTACTTTTACTTAAGTATAACAATTGAGTACTTTTTCCACCACTGGTAGGTGCGTGCAACAACCAACACAAGTCGAAGTGTAGCTGAACATCATAGTCATTTCAAAAGGGATGTGCAATTTTTGCTCCTTTCAAAACTGGTAGACCTGGTAGTTTTTTTTATTCTAGAATTTATTAGAAATATTTTTTAAATGAATGAGAGTGCCTCTCCTTTGAAACAGTTACTAAGTCACACAGACCAAATGGATGCTGGGTAGCCATGTACAGTACAGACTACAGAGGTCAGCCATGGTGTACCCTGGTTCGTACCACAGGGCATTGGCCGCACTGCAACCACAGATCCACATAAATCCATAAAAGCACACTCCTCCTCCCATAGCTGTACAGCCAGGATCCGTGGGGAAAAACAGGGAGGTTGGGGCAGAAGAGGTTGGGCCAGTGTGTTCTCGAAGAGTTAGAACAGTCAGTCCGAGAGTAAATTGATGCTTCTGCTAACTCAGCTCTCATTATTCTGACGAGCGGAAGTTCACAAGGCTTTCAGAAGATACGCTATTCTAGTCCCTTTTTGAATGCAATGTTCCATTACGGTCACCTGCACTGTCTCTCACTCACTTTAACACTTCAAAAGCTCCCTTTGTGCTGAGTAAGGTCCATAACAGTGGCCTGTGGTTGGCCGTGGTCAGAGTGACAGAATACGGTCAGAGTGACAGCCTGTGTCACCCCTGTGAAGCTGAATCAGTCTGGAGAAAAAAAACACTTGTTTCCCTATTCCGACAGCCAACATGACCAGGGCTGTCAAAAGACCTCTTTAAAATGGAAGAAGAGTTCAGTTCATCTCCCCATATAAAGGCATGTACTTAGATTCCCAAACCAAGAGCAGGGTCAGTGTGACAACATGGGCACTTCACTGCTTTGCAACAGAGGTTAGAAATACAAATAAAAATATGGGGTCAAGATGATGAGACAGAAATATCTCTACAAGCTTGGGGGATTGACCTACAGTGCCTTCAGAAAGTATTCACATCCCTTGACTTTTGTTGTTGTTTGACAGCCTGAATTTAAAATGGATTACATTGAGGTTTTTGGTCACAATACCCCATTATGTCAAAGTGGAATTGTGTTTTTAGAAATGTTTCCAAATTAATAACCAATAAAAAGCTGAAATGTCTTAAGTCAATACGTAGAAATGTTCTTAACAAGTCACCCAATAAGTTGCATGGACTCTCTCTGTGTGCAATAACAACGTTTAACATGACTTTTGAATGACCACTTCATCTCTTTACCCCACACATACAAATATATTCAAACACAGATTCAACCACAAAGACCAGGGAGGTTTTCCAATGCCTCCAAAAGAAGGGCACCTATTGGTAGACATTGAATATCCCTTTGAGCATGGCAAAGTTATTAATTACACTTTGGATGGTGTAACAATACACCTAGTCACTACAAAGATACAGGCGTCCTTCCTAACTCATTTACCGGAGAGGAAGGAAACCACTCAGGGATTTCCCCATGAGGCCAATGGTGACTTTAAAACAGTTACAGAGTTTAATGGCTGTGATAGGAGAAAACTGAGAATGGATCAAAAACATTGTAAATACTCCACAATACTAACCTAATTGACAGACTGAAAAGAAGGAAGCCTGTACAGAATAAAAATATTCCAAAACATGTACCCTGTTTGCAATAAGCCACTAATGTAATACTGTAAAAAATGTGGCAAAGTAATTCCCTTTTGGTCCTGAATACAAAGTGTTATGTTTGGGGCAAATCCAATACAACACATTACTGAGTACCACACTCCATATTTTATAGCCTAGTGGTGGCTGCATCATGTTATAGGTATTCTTGTAATCGTATTATGGGGTATTGTGTGTAGATGGGTGAGAAAAAAAATAAATGTAATCCATTTTGAATGCAGGCTGTAACACAACAAAATGTCCAATAAGTCAAGGGGTATGAATCCTTTCTGCAGGCACTGTAACACTGCCAGGCCATGCCTGTGGGACACACAGGGCAGAGAGAGAGGCTTGCATGTCCTAATGTATTCTTTTTCATCTGAACACAAAAGCCCGAGACCCTTGAGGAAGGCTTGGTGCCCACTCTGAGAGCCATGTGTAGGAATGCACAAAGCATTTGTTGATCGGAAGTGGCACAGTATTTCCCCCTCCTTGTTGTTTTCTCTCCCACGTGGCCCTCAAGAAAAGATGCACAACTTCTGATACCAAAATCCTTCATGGAAACCAATTGAGGCCAAATCATTTTCATTAGGAAGGCAATAGACATCGGCGTGTTGGCTAGGCCCACCCACCCCATCTCTGATAGGAGGAAACAATTCTGGTCAGGATTTATGGTCTCAAGTACAGTGACAATAGTGTCAGTATATGAGTCAGGGAGTAGATGCTTACTCATTTGTCGATCTCCGTAGCTGATGGCTTCGGCGAGGGGACTCCATCCCTGAGCGTTCTTCACCTTCACTGGTGCATTGTGGGCCAGCAGCAGATGGGCACACTCTGTGGGAAAATGAGACAAGAGGAAACAGTAATTGACTTACAGCTCTTTACAGAGACAGAGAGCTAGTGGGAGTGAGCACTACCTTGTTGTTAAACTGACAATTTGTCAATGGTTCATCTGATTTGCTACATGGCCCCCGACTAGAGGGGACAAGGGTCAAGCATGGAAAAGACACTAAATTATAGACCTTCAAAATCTTTAACAAGTTGGTTCTTTGTAACGGTTTCTTCATAGGTTAAAGCCTGAAACGAGCAAAGTATGACAAGTCAACAGTATACCATGTTTACACTGAGCTTTCCTATCAAACAGTCAAAAGAGACCGTGAAAGCTCATTTTAACTCCAACCTGACACCATGCCCATGTCGGAACAAGCTCTAATTTAGACTTTTAACTTCCCTTCTCCAGGGAAAGCTTCCAAAAATGGAAGTTTGCAATAAAGTGACAACAAACTCAAACCGCCTCCTTCTCCCCAAGACTAAGCTCAGCACCATGGGTGATCGGGCTTTCTGTTCTGCTGCTCCTCGTATCTGGAATGCCCTCCCCGACCATCTGAGGGCACCTCAAACTATTGAGACTTTTAAAAAGGGACTAAAAACATATATTTTTAGGAGAACTTATGACTTTTAACTAATATGTCTATTTGTATTTTATATTGATTTTTTTTTACCATGCTTTTATGATCTTAACTGTAGCACTTTGAGATTTGATCCAAATGTAAAGTGCATTACAAATAAAATATATTATTATTATTATTATTATTACATTGTGTATGCTTCACTTCAAATATAATTAACTTCAAATTCATATGTTTACTGAAAAATGCAACATTTTGGTCACATAGAACTTCGAAAAGGCCTCATAGGATTGTATCTGAATTCTTAGCCAACCCAATCCGACTATTTCATCATGATTTTATAAAGGGAATATACAGTCGTGACCAAAGGTTTTGAGACTGACACAAGTATTGGTCTCCACAAAGTTTGCTGCTTCAGTGTTCTTAGATCTTTATGTCAGTAGTTACTATGGTACACTGAAGTATAATTACAAGTATTCCATAAGTGTCAAAGGCTTTCATTGACAATGACATTCAGTTTATGCAAAGAGTCAATATTTGCAGTGTTGACCCTTCTTTTTCAAGACCTCTGCAATCCGCCCTGGCATGCTGTCAATTAACTTCTGGGCCACATCCTGACTGATGGCAGGCCATTCTTGCATAATCAATGCTTGGAGTTTGTCAGAAGTTGTGGGTTTTTGTTTGTCCACCCGCCTCTTGAGGATCGACCACAAGTTCTCAATGGGATTAAGGTCTGGGGGGTTTTCTGGCCATGGACCCAAAATGTCGATGTTTTGTTCCCAGAGCCACTTTTTTGCCTTATGGCAAGGTGCTCCATCATGCTAAAGGCATTGGTCGTCACCAAACTGTTCTTGGATGGTTGGGAGAAGTTGCTCTCGGAGGATGTGTTGGTACCATTCTTTATTCATGGCTGTGTTCTTAGGCAAAATTGTGAGTGAGCCCACTCCCTTGGCTGAGAAGCAACCCCACACATGAATGGTCTGAGGATGCTTTACTGTTGGCATGATACAGGACTGATGGTAGCGCTCACCTTGTCTTCACCTTGTCCGTTTTCCGGATGGTCCAAACAATCGGAAAGGGGATTCATCAGAGAAAATGACTCTACCCCAGTTCTCAGCAGTCCAATCCCTGTACCTTTTGCAGAATATCAGTCTGTCCCTGATGTTTTTCCTGGAGAGAAGTGGCTTCTTTGCTGACCTTCTTGACACCAGGCCATCCTCCAAAAGTCTTTGCCTCACTGTGCGCGCAAATGCACTCACACCTGCCTGATGCCTTCTTCACAACAATTGAACCTCTCTCTTGATGTTCTTGATGATCCAATAAATGGTTGATTTAGGTGCAATCTTACCAGCAGCAATATCCTTGCCTGTGAAGCCCTTTTTGTGCAAGGCAATGATGACGGCACGTGTTTCCTTGCAGGTAACAATGGTTGACAGAGGAAGAACAATGATTTCAAGCACCACCCTCCTTTTAAAGCTTCCAGTCTGTTATTCTGACTCAATCAGCATGACAGAGTGATCTCCAGCCTTGTCCTCGTCAACACTCTCACCTGTGTTAACGAGACAATCACTGACATGATGGCAGCTGGTCCTTTTGTGGCAGGGGGGATTAAGTTCATTTTCATGGCAAAGAGGGACTTTGCAATTAATTGCAATTCATCTGATCACTCTTCATGACATTCTGGAGTATATGCAAATTGCCATCTTCAACACTGAGGCAGAAAACTTTGTGGAGACAAATACTTGTGTCATTCTCAAAACCTTTGGCCACGACTGTATTATACTGTCATACATTCCACTGTGTACAAGTTTTCATGTCGATTAATAAAGGAGCCAAATGCTTTGTAGCAGTAGAGCATCAGTCTTCTAAACTTGAGAATGGTGGAGGGTCAGATAGGAAGTAAGAACGGGTTGGAAATAGAAGGGTTGTTCCACGAAATGAGTCCGTTTTGCATCCCCTTGGTATTTTAAGTAGACAGTGTGCACCAATATTGGATTTTAAAAGCCTGTATATTAAATTAGGTGCTATTTAATATACAGACCACATGGACAATTCAACACATCAGATGTTTTATATGAATAAAGGCTTGGTAATGTGGCAGAATTCAGCATGTCCCTCTGTGCAGTCTTTGGAAGATTTTAGTTATTTTGTTGCAAGATTATTATTTATTTCATGTGATTAGTGATTAATTTGAACAAAAAAAAACCCTGTCCCTCAACTCTTTAATATGGTGAAACTCAGTAACGATGCGTGGGTAAAGTTTTGGGTAAGCCCCCCCACATTCCCAAACAACCTGTGTTGTTGGTGTTTTGTTGATGGTGTGTGCCTAAACCTCCTTGACTCACTGTTGGACTGTCTATTACAGTGTGCACCTCTTCTGCCCCTGGGCGCCAAAGACTTGGATGTCAATTAAGGCAGCCCCCCGCACCTCTGTGATTCAGAAGGGATGGGTTGAATGTGGAAGACACATTTTGAGGCAGAGCTAGAGCTAACTATGTCACAAGGTTATGTGCCCCCCCACCTCCCCCCTTATAGCCTTTTGCGCAATATATTAAAGCATTTTCTTTTAATGTATTTGTGTGTTTACAATGCCATATTTAGCACACGGCATTTCTGCTTGGTTTCCAGATAAATTCATTGAAAGAGAGAAATTAAATAGGCTACTACCAAGGTCTGATGATGCTTCTTACAGTATAGTAAAAGGCGTGTTGTGTTGGGTGATGTGCTAAAGTCTGATGTATTTTGAAAACTTGTTTATGATGAGTCCCCTTGTGCGTGTGTTGCTGCATGAGCAGTAAGCCTATGGGGCTGTTGTTTCCTCCTTGCTTGGCAGAGATCTCAAAATAGTTCACCATGTAATTGGATTTAGGTTAGAAGTTAGGTGAAAAAGAGACGAAATGCACTTACGTTGCTAACTTCTTGCAAATCCAATCAGTTTCCATGTTGATTCAACGTCACCACATTTATTTTTGGGGGTTGAAATGACATGGAAACAATGTTGATTTAACCAGTTTTTGCCCAGTGGGATGAAGTCTGTAGTAAATTTGATTTTTTATCTCTGGCTTGACCAGAACATATCCTAGGCCAGGAATTTATTCATCCATGTGTGCACTTCCGGTAATACCGTATTCCCCAGTATGGTACAGAAAATGGTATGACAGTATGAAAATCTGGATACCGCCCAACCCTATTTCTGGGTAAGTCTATAAGAGCTTTGCACACCAGGATTATGCAACATTTGCCATTATTATTTTCAACATTTTTCAAGCTTTGTCAAATTGCTCATTCCTTTTCTTTTTTATCCTGAAAAACTCCCCAGTCCTTATCGATTAAATGCATACCCATAACATGATGCAGCCACCACTATGCTTGAAAATATGGAGAGTGGTACTCAGTAATGTGTTGTATTGGATTTGCCCAAAACATAACGCTTTGTTTCAGGACAAAAAGTGACTTCCTTTGCCATATTTTTGCAGTATTACCTTAGCCAAATACAGAACTGACAGAACTGGTGTAACTGAGTCAGGTTTGTAGGCCTCCTTGCTCGCACACGCTTTTTCAGTTCTGACCACACATTTTCTATAGGATTGAGGTCAGGGCTTTGTGATGGTCACTCCAATACATTGACTTTGTTGTCCTTAAGCCATTTTTCCGCATCTTTGGAAGTCTGCTTGGGTTCATTGTCTATTTGTAAGACCCATTTGTGAACCAAGCTTTAAATTCCTGACTGATGTCTTGAGATGTTGCTTCAATATATCCACATCATTTTCCTTCCTCATGATGCCATCTATTTTGTGAAGGGCACCAGTCCCTCCTGCAGCAAAGCACCCCCACAACATGATGCTGCCACCCCTGTGCTTCACGGTTGGGATGGTGTTCTTCGACTTGCAAGCCTCCCCATTTTTCCTCCAAACATAACGATAGTCATTATGGCCAAACAGTTAAATTTTTGTTTCATCAGACCAGAGGACATTTCTCCAAAAAGTACGATCTTTGTCCCCATGTGCAGTTGCAAACCGTAGTCTGGCTTTTTCATGGCGGTTTTGGAGCAGTGGCTTCTTCCTTGCTGAGCGACCTTTCAGGTTATGTCGATATAGGACTCTTTTTACTCTGGATATAGATACTTTTGTACCTGTTTCCTACAGCATCTTCACAAGGTTCTTTGCTGATGTTCTGGGATTGATTTGCTTTTCGCACCAAAGTACGTTCATCTCTAGGAGACAGAACTCGTCTCCTTCCTGAGCAGTATTGCAGCTGTGTGGTCCCATGGTGTTTATACTTGTGTACTATTGTTTGTACAGATGAACGTGGTACCTTCAGGTATTTGGAAATTGCTCCCAAGGATGAACCAGACTTGTGGAGATCAACAATTGTTTTCTGAGGTCTTGGCTGATTTCTTTTGATTTTCCCATGATGTCGAGCAAAGAGGCACTGAAATACATCCACAGGTAGAAATTATGTCAATTAGCCTATCAGAAGCTTCTAAAGCCATGACATAATTGTGTGGAATTTTCCAAGCTGTTTAAAGGCACAGTCAACTTAGTGTATGTAAACTTCTGACCCAGTTTGTTAACATGAAATCTGTGGAGTGGTTGAAAAATTAGTTTTAATGACTTCAACCTAAGTGTATGCAAACGTCCGACTTCAACTGTAGGTATTCCTTTTGTCCAGGTGGGAAAGGGCAGCGTGGAGTGCGATTGAGATTGCGTCATCTGTGAATCTGTTGGGGCGGTATGCGAATTGGGTCTAGGGTTTCCGGGATGATGGTGTTGATGTGAGCCATGACCAACATTTCAAAGCACTTCATGGCTACTGACGTGAGTGCTACAGGGCATTAATCATTTAGGCAGGTTACCTTCGCTTCCTTGGGCACAGGGACTATGGTGGTCGGCTTGAAACATGTGGGTATTGCAGACTCGGTCAGGGAGAGGTTGAAAATGTCAGTGAAGACACTTGTCAGTTGGTCCACACATGCTCTGAGTACACGCCTTGGTAAATCCGTCTGGCCTTGCAGACTTGTGAATGTTGACCTGTTTAAAGGTCTTGCTCACATCGGCTACGGAGAGCGTGATCACACAGTCATCCGAAACAGCTGGTGCTCTCATGCATGCTTCAGTGTTGCTTGCCTCAAAGCGAGCATAAGTGAGTGCATAGCGGGATTTCTTCTAAGCATCCGGATTAGTCTCCCACTCCTTACTACAGGGGATGGTCTGATGGCCTGGAGATAGAGGCTGTTTTTCAGTCTTTCAATCCTGGCTTTGATGCACCTGTACTGTCTCTTTCTGCTAGATGGTAGCAGAGTGAACAAACCATAACTCGGGTGGCTGAGATCCTTGATGATCGTCTTGGCCTTCCTTTGGCACAGAGTGCTGTAAGTGTCCTGGAGGGCAGGTAGCTTGACACAGGTGATGCGTTGGGCCGACCGCACTAGACAGCCTTTCAGTTGAGGGTGATGCAGATGCCGTACCAGGCTGTGATGCAGCCCGATAGAATGCTCTCAATGGTGCATCTACAGAAGTTTGTGAGGTTCTTAGGGGCCATGACAAATTTCCTCAGCTGCCTGAGGTTGTAGAGGCGCTGTTGGCACTTCTTCACCACAGTGTCGATGTGGTGGGACCATTTCAGGTCCTCAGTGATGTGCATGCCAAGGAACTTGAAGCTTTTAACCTTCTCCACTGCAGCCCCGTCGTTGTGGATGGGGGCGTGCTCCCTCCTCTGTCTTCTGTAGTTCTCCTTAGTTTTTTGACGTTGAGGGAGAGGTTATTTTACTGGCACCACTACGCCTGGGCTCTAACCTCCTCCCTGTAGGCTGTCTCGTTTGCCTCTTTGATTGACTTACGGAGGTCATAGCTGGTCTGTTTGTACATGTTCCCAGTCACCTTGCAGTGGTTAAATGCGGTGGTTTGCGCTTTCAGTTTTGCTGCCAGTAATCCACAGTTTTGGGTTTGGATATGTTTTAATTGTCACTGTAGGAACAACATCATCTATGCACTTCCTGATGAAACCAGTGACAGAGACAGTGTAGACGTTGATGTTATTCCCGGAGGCGACTCGGAACATATCCCAGTCCATGTGATGAAAACATGGATTCGGATTGGTCAGACCAAAGTTGCACAGACCTTACCATGTCAAATCAATCAATCAATCAATCAAAATGTATTTATAAAGCGCTTTTTACATCAGCCGATGTCACAAAGTGCTATACAGAAACCCAGCCTAAAACCCCAAACAGCAAGCAATGCAGATGTAGAAGCACGGTGGCTAGGAAAAACTCCCTAGAAAGGCAAAACCTAGGAAGAAACCTAGAGAGGAACCAGGCTCTGAGGGGTGGCCAGTCCTCTTCTGGCTGTGCCGGGTGGAGATTAAAACAATTTATGGCCATTAAGGCCAGTTCTTTCTCCAAGATGTTCAAATGTTCATAGATGACCAGCAGGGTCAGATAATAATAAAAGTAGTTGTGGAGGTTGCAACAGGTAAATACATCAGCAGTGAATGTCACTTGGTTTTTCAGTGCAATAGAGTGAGAGTGAGGTGAAAACAGCAGGTCTGGGACAGGGTGGCACGTCCAATGAACAGGTCAGGGTTCCATAACCGCAGGCAGAGGAGTTGAAACCGGTGCAGCAGCACAACCAGGTGGACTGGGAACAGCTAGGAGTCATCAGGACAGGTGGTCCTGAAGCATGGTCCTCCGGGTAGGCTCAGGTCCTCCGGGAGAGGAGGTAGAGTGGGAGAGAGAGCGAATTAGAGGGAGCATACTTAAATTCACACAAGACACTGGATAATAACATCAGATTTAACAAACTGACCCTAGCCCCCTGGCACATAGACTATTGCAGCATAGGTACTGGAGGCTGAGACAGGGGGGTCAGGAGACACTGTGGCCCCCTCCGACAATACCCAGACAATACCCCCGGACAGGGCCAAACCAGGCAGGATATAACCTCACCCACTCTGCCAAGCACAGCCCCTACACCAATAGGGGGATAACAACAACCACCAACTTACTACCCTGAGACAAGGCTGAGTATAGTCCACGAAAAGATCCCCTCCACTGCACAAGCCAGAGGGGGCGACAAACCGGACAGGAAGTGACGCACCCCTCCTAGGAATGGCATGGAAAGCACCATGTGTGCTTCCTGCTTTAATTCATGCCTATAGCGGGGAGGAGCAAAATGGAGGCGTGATCCCATCCAGGCGTTCAGGGGTGGGGCTTGTAACCAAAGCTAAGCCGGGCTGGGCTTGGTTAAATCCTTGGATGGGAGACCGAAGAGATAGCTGTAGATAATCTCTCCAGTAGGATGTGAAGTGCTGCCCAGTCTATAGTTTTTTGTTTTTTGTTCTTATAGTGGATATTATGGAGGCGTGCGACTACAGAGCTGTGTGTCAGAACGGGCAGTTAGCAACACAGGGGCCCCCCAGGGTACGGTCCTGTCCCCCTTCCTGTTCACCCTCTACACCTCAGACTTCAGATAAAACTCTGAGACATGCCACCTACAGAAGTTCTCGGATGACTCTGCTATTGTAGGGTGCATCAGGGGTGGGCAGGAGGAGGAGTACAGAAGCACAATCAGTGACTTAGTGTTGTGGTGTGAGCAGAACTACCTTCAGCTCAACATCAGCAAAACTAAGGAGATGGTGGTGGACTTCAGGAGAACCAAGGCACAACTGACTGCAGTCCCTATAAAGGGGATGGATGTGGAAATGGTTGAGTCATACAAGTTCCTGGGTGTCCATATGGACAACAGACTGGAATGGGCTGGTAACACCGGGGCCCTGTACAAAAAGGGCCAGAGCCGACTCTACTTTCTGAGGAGGCTCAGGTCCTTCAACGTGTGCAGTAAACTACTGCATACCTTCTACCAGTCTGTGGTGGCCAGTGCCATCTTTTTTGCAGTGGTGTGCTGGGGAGCAAACATCAAAGCCGGTGATGCTTCTCGGGTAAATAAGCTGATCAGGAAGGCTAGCTCTGTCCTGGGGATGAGCCTTGACACTCTAGAGGAGGTGGCGGAGAGACGGATCCTGGCCAAACTGCTGGCCATCATGGACAACGTCACCCACCCTCTGCACGCTATGGTTATGACGCAGAGGAGCACTTTCAGTCACAGACTGATCCCACCACGGTGTGCCAGAGAGCGCTACAGGAGGTCCTTCCTGCCGGCGGCTATGAGACTATATAATGCCTCACCGGGGTGCCGTGCCGTCGGCAACATAGATCTGGAACTGTTGGGGTGCTAGGACCTAGTTTAACAATTATGCATCCATCCGTGAGTAACTCTGGTCCGTCAGCACTCATCCACTCAGGACCTATTTATTCATACAGGTCTGTATATACATACTCATGTACAGTTGTTATATTATATCACATGCAATATTGTAAGTAATTATTGGACGTAGGCATTCACTCAGGAATGCATATTAGTATCCTGCCAGTTGCACCTTTTCTCATTGCTTTTAGTATATCGAATGTGCAATAAGTGCAGTTGTCTGTAATTAAACCCTGCACACTAAGGACTGTATTTTAAGGGAATTACTATTATTACCCCAAATGATATCATACACACATTTAGCTACAGATAAGTGAATACATGCAAGTATTCACTTATCTGTAAATATAACTGTATACCTAACTGTACAGCTAATTTAACCATGCAAAATTTTCACTTACCTGTTAATTTACCCAGTCTGTCTATTAAGTAAACTATTATTACCCTCGCTCATATCATACGCATTTTTAGCTACTGAAGTATTTCTCTGCCATCGACCTGTATAGTATAGTTAACCATCCAACATCCACCAATGTATAGTGTACATATTCAGCCAACCACTCATACTATGCAATGTCCTTTTATAGCTTTTTTTTGCACTCCAGATATCTTGTATTTCTATACTTTTTCATACTGCAGCTCTATGTATCATGTACCGTGTATCTGTCTTTTGTGTACTTTCGTTGTGGCATTTTGCACCTGCCCTGTGTTTTTGTTGTAGCTGCTTGACAATGAAATTTCCCCCCCGGGGGAGCAATAAAGTACCTATCTATCTATCTATTACGTTGAAGATCTGACATTGTTTCATAGGTAAAAACTCAACATATTTTATACAAATTGTTGATGATGATGATTTCTACCCTGAAAACAACAGTTGCGTTGATGACTTTTTTCAAATCCAATGTATTTTCCACATTGATTCAACGGCACAATATGATCTATTTAAACATTGATTTAATCATTTTGTGCCCAGTGGGTTGGGTGTCCCCCTTGAGTGCAATTACAACCTAATAAATTGATAAGATGGGTTGGAATGCTGTTCTATCAGATTTTTTTAAGGCTCTATAATGATGACTACAGAATGTAGTCGAAATGTTGCATACTATTACAATTTTTGCATGCAGAGAATGGGTCATGTGTGATTGCGTTGCTTCCCGCTATTCGTTGATTTGGTAGCGCATCCCCATATCTAACTGATCAGCTGTTGTCAAAGCAGAAATAAGTATGTCATCCGGGCATTTAAAGTATACTTGATTTTCGAAATGTCGCATACTATTCGACTTGATTTTTTTGAATACTCAAACAACCTGTGCCAGAGAGGGGGAGTGGGAGCAGGCATGACAGTACTCCGTTGAAGGGGTGATGTTGGCTCACAAAAGGTCTTGCATCCATCTCCAAACTGAAAAGCAAAATGCTCACGCGCCAGTCAGTGTTGCATCAGCATGATCTGTGCTTATCCTCTACTCTGCCCAGGGCCAGCTGATAAGAGTGGTTAATGTTGAGCACCCTTGTAATTGATTGATGAATTAAGGTCAATAATTAGTTAGGAACTTCCCTCACCTGGTTATCTAGGTCTTAATTGAATGGAAAAAACGAAAACCCACAGACACTCAGCCCTCCGTGGAAGGAGTTTGACACCCCTGATGTAGAGGAAACAGAGTTGGCCTGCCAGGCCACCGTGGTCCAGGCGGCTGAGTGCACGACTAGCATCCTCCTGGGTGACGTAAGCCAGCCAGCCCTTACTCCTCTGGCCTATATTTCCCTGCCTATTCCCTGATTGTGTAATAAGCACAGCATTTAGCAGAAATGCTTTACATAAGCCTGAGCAAGCAAGCAGACTGGCTAGGCTAGGCAGGAAGGGCACGGCAGGGCATGTCTCGCTGGCAAGGCCCCAAGAGCAGGGCTTGGCATTTCAGGGAATATGAGCACTTGGCTAGTGTGAGCTAGTCCTACTGTGTGGACCACTGCTGTACAACCTCATCGGTAAGACCAGAATAATTTGCAGATCTCTACAGCACAGGTGTCAAACTCAACTCATTCCACGGAGGTCTGAGTGTCTGCAGGTTTTTGCTCCTCCCTTGTACTTGATTGATGAATTAAGGTGACTAATTAGTAAGGAACTCCACTCACCTGGTTTTCTAGGGCTTAATTGAAAGACACTAGGCCCTACATGGAATGAGTTTGACACCCCTGCTCTACAGCATTTAATCATGAAAGAAATTTGGTTTGACATATTAATATATGGCTCTCATTCATTCTCTTCTGTCTTATTTTCTTTTTTCCCATAATCTCTAACAGGAGTGAGATGCCGCAACAGCCACTGGTGAGGGATGGCAGCAAATAAATATCTCCATTTATTGGTTGCACTTCTCGATAATTAGCCTAACTTATATTTGGTCTTCGGCCTTCTCATCTATCTTCTAAATAGATACTGTCCTTCCTGATACTGAAGGCATTTCTCTGATTTGTGAAAACTGCCCTTTTTAGTGTGCCAACTGCCTATGATATGATGCACTTGAATGTCAGATTTTGCTTTCAGTCGACAAGCTCTATCTGGTACCAAACACGCAACTCTGTATCCTGGATCTTATAAATCCATTTGAGGTGACCTATCATTTTGTCTCTCTGTGCAAGCACTACAGGACATGAGGCACAACAGGACAGGATGCCAAACAAACACCATCCTAACAACTATGGCAGATACAGGCAGCTCAGTGTTGTTCTGTTACTATATACTAAATAGGAGAATCATCTAACATACAGACTCAGCTATACAGATATGCGCTTGAAATGATCTGACTCTCCAGATAATACACAATCTTCAGTACTAAATGTGTCTCCTAAAGTCCTTCTTCCCACTGACTTTCATCAGTATTCATTATGATTTTACCGTGTAGGGAGAAGAGAGGTCAGGGCAATTCCACGATAACGTAATTCACTTAAAACATTTTGCCAAACAAAAACTATTGATTTACAAGTTTAACAATCCATACCCCAGCTAGCACATTTGGTTACTTGGAAGTTGTGGGAATGTACGTTTTTGGTTTTCCATTAGCTCTGGGAATGAAGCCATACGTTTCCTGGAAAGTTTTTGAAATGTTCTGAGAACAGAATAGAAAATGTAGCCTGTACTGGGAATATATATTTTAGGTTGCAGGGAGGTTCTGAGAACCTTTTACTATGGTTGCCTAAAGGTTTTCCTGGGAGATTTTATTAAAGTTCTGAGAATGGAAATGATAGGTTATTTGAAGGTAATTAAATAACATTCTGAGAACATTCTCTAAATGTTTTGAATGTTTTGAATGAAATGAAAAGATTATTTGGAGGTTTTTGAATAACTTTCTTACAACTTTCACAAACATTTGTAATAAGACTTTAAATAACACTGCTAGCTTAGTTTGGGTAATCACACTGAACAAAACCCAACATGCAACAAACCAGTCAGTATCTGGTGTGACCACTATTTGCCTCATGCAGCGCGACACATCTCCTTTGCATAGAACTGATCAGGCTGTTGATTGTGGCCTTTGGAATGTTGTGTGAAGTTTCTGGATATTGGCGGAAACTGGAACACGCTGTCGTACACGTCAATCCAGAGCATCCCAAACATGCTCAATGGGTGACATGTCTGGTGAGTATGCAGGCCATGGAAGAACTGGGACATTTTCAGCTTCCAGGAATTGTGTACAGATCCTTGCGACATGTGGCCATGCATTATCATGCTGAAACATGAGGTGATGGAGGTGGATAAATGGCACAACAATGGGCCCCAGGATCTCGTCACAGTATCTCTCTCATTCAAATTTCCATTGATAAAATGCAATTGTGTTCGTTGCTGCAGCTTATGCCTGCCCGTACCATAAACCCACCGCCACAATGGGGCACTCAGTTCACAACGTTACAGTACAGTACATGTTTGGACGTCTATGTTTGGGCCAAGTCAAGGCCGGTCTGGACCAAAAATCAACATCTATGGACGTTGGAATCAAGGTCAGGGTGGACTGACCACAGAAGAGAAGAGAGAGAGGCAGAGAGAGAGGCAGACAGGCAGAGAGAGAGAGAGAGAGGGGTTGTCCAGACTGTTTTCAGACTTGCTTTGACCACCAGATGACAGAAAGAGAAAGAAACAGTTATGAGCTGAAAATAACAGCATGCCAGTAGAAGGGAGCACTGTAGCAGATGACCCAACTGTGGTTCATGGCTATTATGATTTCTCATTGTAGCCAATTAAATTGCAGTAATTCCGTTACAGATCTTTCTGAAATTCTATTACCAATTTGGTAACTTTATTAATTCATAAACCAAATATATATAAGTAAAAATACTAGAACTAATTGGTAGGTCTACATTTACTTTCATTATCCTCCCTCCTCATAAGGAGAGAAATTGGAAAATATCTTAAAGATATGTGTTTTTGGTAAAGATTTCAAGGGGATCAGGGCAATGTTCCCTAAACTTCCACAAGGAAAATAATTTATTCAAAACTAAATATAAGTTTTAATATTAGTTGACATGATTGTGTTTTGATGTATTTCTAATTCCTTTTTTTGGTGCTCATGGGTCCTTTAACATGAAAATGCCCATCATACTCTCCATGTATTTGTATTTTATTATGGATCCCCCATTAGCAGCTATCAAGGCAGCAGTTCCTCTTCCTGGGGTCCAACAATATTAAGTCAATTTACATACAGTTAAAACAATACACTTCACATCACATTATTACACACTACTACAGCATATCTACAATACCATAACAAACAAGACACTTCCCTCACTGTATGCTACAGAGGCAAGCACACATACACAAAAAAACAGTGCAGTGTCTCCTTCCAAACAGAAATCCCAATAGGAGGACCACACCCACATTATGAGATGTTGTTGCTATCGACTGTCTAGCCAGGGAATCTCCGGAGGAATCTCCAGAGAATAGGGCAGTGTCATTAGCTAGGGCTAGGCTCATTACAACAATCAATTCAACCACTATACATACTTAGTTGGCTAGAAAGCACTAAGTAATATCTATTCACACCCCTTGACTTTTTATACATTTTGTTCGGTTACAGACTGAATTTAAAATTGATAACATTTTGATTTTCTTTCACTGGCATACACACAATACCCCATAATGTAAAAGTGGAATTATATTTTTCAATATTTTTACAAATTAATACAAAATGAAAATCTGAAATGTCTTGAGTCAATAAGTATTCATCCCCTTTGTTATGGCAAGCCTAAATAAGTTCAGGAGTAGACATTTGCTTAACAAGTCACATAATAAGTTGCATGGACTCTTGAATGACTAGCTCATCTCTGTACCCCACACATACAATTATCTGTAAGGTCCTTCAGTCAAGCAGTGAATATCAAACACAGGCTCCTAACCAATTGTTCTATTTTGTGTGTTTTTTCACATGATTTTGTACATAATGTTGATGCTACCGTCTCTTATGACCGAAAATAGCATCTGGATATCAGAACAGCGATTATTCACATCGAACTGGACAAATATTTGTTATTTAATGAGTCGGACGCCATGGATATAATGTTGCTCCCAGACAAGGCCCAAATCCCCGTCATTCGCATGAAGAAAAGAAGGAAATACAGGGGGCGGAGTTTCAGGGTGCCTTGTGAGAATTAGAAAACTCTAGACCACCTTTACTCCACACACAGAGACGCGTACAAAGCTCTTCCTGGCCCTCCATTTGGCAAATCTGACCATAACTATATGCTCCTGATTCCTGCTTACAAGCAAAAACGAAAGCAGGAAGTACCAGTAACTTGCTCAATACGGAAGTGGTCAGATGACGCAGATGCTATGCCAGAGGACTGTTTTGCTAGCACAGACTGGAATATATTCCGTGATTCTTCCAATGGCATTGATGAGTACACCACATCAGTCACTGGCTTCATCAATAAGTGCATCGATGACGTCATCCCCACAGTGACCCTACGTACATACCCCAACCAGAAGCCATGAATTACAGGCAACATCCGTACTGAGCTAAAGGGTAGAACTGCTGCTTTCAAGGAGCGGGACTCTAACCCGGATACTTATAAGTAATCCCGCTATGCCCTCTAACAAACTATCCAACAGGCAAAGAATCAACAAAGGACTAAGATTGAATTGTACTACACCGGCTCCGACGCTCATTGGATATGGCAAGGCTTGCAAACTATTACAGACAGGGTTGGGGAGTAATGAACCCGTTACATGTAAGGGATTACCAAAAAAACAGTAACTGTAATCCGTTACATGTAAGGGATTACAAAAAAAACAGTAACTGTAATCTATTTCGTTACCAGGAAAAATATTGTAATCAGATTACAGATATTTTTGAAAAACTAGATGATTACTTCGAGGATTACTTTTAAATTCAGAATGGATGTTTGCGGGAAAAATCAGACTCTTTTCTGTTTTCTCAATGACATTCAAATCAGCATTGAAAAAAGGAGCAAGTTTAAATTTGTTCCAATTGAGCGAGTCTGACCACAAGTCAGAGACCACTATGATGACACGCCAAATGATGACCACCAATCAGAGACCACTATGATGACACACCAAATGATGACCACCAATCAGAGACCACTATGATGACACACCAAATGATGACCACCAATCAGAAACCACTATGATGACACGCCAAATGTGTTTGATGGATCGCAGGAAAAGAGCAGGAATATGTTTATGCAGGCTACAGTCCAATCTATGTCTTCCAATGGTGCAACTGCTGTCGGCATCCAAAGATTATCCAATTGGAATAAACGCTTTGAGTTAAGGATGACGGTGATACGGATATCACTTATTATTGATCTACATAGCGCATTGATGTGGTCTCTCATTTAGCTATTTGCGCCTTACGGATTGTTGTTGTTGTGGATGACTGTTCAATTCAAGAAGTTTAAGTTTTAATCAATCATTGTTTTGACACCAGTGGACAGCCAGAGAAAAATGTGCTCTTGCAACAGCTGCATGGTGATTGGGTGTCCCATAGGGCGGCGCACAATTGGGCCAGCATCATCCGGGTTAGGGGAGGCCGGGTAGGCCGTCATTGTAAATAAGAATTTGTTCTTAACTGACTTGCCTAGTTAAATAAAGGTTCAATTAAAATAAAAAAACTTCCAAGCCTATGGAATAAACGTGGGGCTTTTATTGCTCAAACTTTTGATAGACTTAAAAGGGGCAATCTGTAGTTGCTGCATCCATTTTTGAACTTATAAATTATATATACAGTACCAGTCAAAAGTTTGGACACACCTCATCATTCAAGGGTTTTTCTATATTTTTACTATTTTCTACATTGTAGAATATTAGTAAAGACATCAAAACGATGAAATAACACATAAGGAATCATGTAGTATCCAAAAAAGTGTTAAACAAATCAAAATATATTTTAGATTTTAGATTCTTCAAAGTAGCCACCCTTTGCGGGATGACAGCTTTGCACACTCTTGGCAAAGCATGCCATTCCATGAGCGCAGCATTCATTTTTCAACTCGAATCAATGAGCCCAATCAGTCCTCCATGACAACAAAATCATTAACAACAGAGTAGGGCTGGCTAATAAGTCCTTAGTTTTGGGGTCATGCTCAGGTAAAACAATTTGGCTAATCTATACTTCCATATTTCCAAGTCCTATTATTGAAGATCTAGAAGTATAACATGTATTGGAATGACTGGAATTCTGATGTAGATATAATTTAATTATATAATTATATGTAGTAGGATTACCAGGACGTGTACTCAGAGCATGCGCAAGTTTCAAGTTCCTTGGTGTCCACATAACCAACAAACTATCATGGTCCAAACACACCAAGAAAGTCATAAAGAGCGCACAACCATGCCTTTTCCCCCTCAGGAGACTAAAAACATTTGACATGGGTCCCCAGATCCTACAGCTGCACCATCGAGAGCATCCTGCTCGGCATATATTCTTAAAGCTGCATTGTTGGTTAAGGGCTTGTAAGTAAGCATTTCACGGTAAGGTCTACACCTGTTTTATTCAGTGCATATGACAAATAAAATTTGATTTGATTTGATGGGAAGATCAGTAAAAATGTAATAAAAAGCAGACATTGAATATCCCTTTGAGTATGGGGAAGTTATTATCAATACACCCAGTCACTACAAAGATACAAGCGTCCTTTCTAACTAATTTGCGTGAGAGGAACGAAACAGCTCAGGGATTTCCCCATGATGCCAATGGTGACTTTCAAACAGGTACAGAGTTTAATGGCTGTGATAGGAGAAAACTGAGTATGGATCAATACATTGTATTCCAAAACATGCATCCTGTTTGCAACAAGGCCTTAAAGTAATATTGCAAAGAAATTGGCAAAGCAATTCACTTTTTGTCCTGAATACAAAGTGTTATGTTTGGGGCAAATCCAATACAAAACATTACTGAGTACCAGTGTTATGGTATCATGTTATGGGTATGCTTGTAACCGGACTGGGGAGTTTTTCAGGATGAAAAACAGAATGAAGCTAAGCACAGTCAAAACCGTTTAGGAAAACCTGTTTCAGTCTGCTTCCACCAGACACTGGGAGATGAATTCACCTTTAGATAGATACAGTGGGGAGAACAAGTATTTGATACAGTGCTGATTTTGCAGGTTTTCCCACTTACAAAGCATATAGAAGTCTGTAATTTTTATCATAGGTACTCTTCAACTGTGAGTGACGGAATCTAAAACAAAAATTCAGAAAATCACATTGTATGATTTTTAAGTAATTAATTTGCATTTTATTGCATGACATACAGTGGGGAGAACAAGTATTTGATACACTGCCGATTTTGCAGGTTTTCCCACTTACAAAGCATGTAGAAGTCTGTAATTTTTATCATAGGTACTCTTCAACTGTGAGTGACGGAATCTAAAACAAAAATCCAGAAAATCACATTGTATGATTTTTAAGTAATTAATTTGCATTGTATTGCATGACATAAGTATTTGATACATCTGAAAAGTAGAACTTAATATTTGGTACAGAAACCTTTGTTTGCAATTACAGAGATCATACATTCCCTGTAGTTCTTGACCAGGTTTGCACACACTGCAGCAGGGATTTTGGCCCACTACTCCATCCAGATCCTTCAGGTTTCGGGGCTGTCGCTGTGCAATACAGACTTTCAGTTCCCTCCAAAGATTTTCTATTGGGTTCAGGTCTGGAGACTGGCTAGGCCACTCCAGGACCTTGAGATGCTTCTTACGGAGCCACTCCTTAGTTGCCCTGGCTGTGTGTTTCGGGTCGTTGTCATGCTGGAAGACCCAGCCATGACTCATCTTCAATGCTCTTACTGAGGGAAGGAGGTTGTTGGCCAAGATCTCGCGATACATGGCCCCATCCATCCTCCCCTCAATACGGTGCAGTCATCCTGTCCCCTTTGTAGAAAAGCATCCCCAAAGAATGATGTTTCCACCTCCATGCTTCACGGTTGGGATGGTGTTCTTGGGGTTGTACTCATCCTTCTTCTTCCTCCAAACACGGCGAGTGGAGTTTAGACCTATTTTTGTCTCATCAGACCACATGACCTTCTCCCATTCCTCCTCTGGATCATCAAGATGGTCATTGGCAAACTTCAGACGGGCCTGGACATGCGCTGGCTTGAGCAGGGGGACCTTGCGTGTGCTGTAGGATTTTAATCCATGACGGCGTAGTGTGTTACTAATGGTTTTCTTTGAGACTGTGGTCCCAGCTCTCTTCAGGTCATTGATCAGGTCCTGCCGTGTAGTTCTGGGCTGATCCCTCACCTTCCTCATGATCATTGATGCCCCACGAGGTGAGATCTTGCATGGTGCCCTAGACCAAGGGAGATTGACCATCATCTTGAACTTCTTCCATTTTCTAATAATTGCGCCAACAGTTGTTGCATTCTCACCAAGCTGCTTGCCTATTGTCCTGTAGCCCATCTCAGCCTTGTGCAGGTCTACAATTTTATCCCTGATGTCCTTACACAGCTCTCTGGTCTTGGTCATTGTGGAGAGGTTGGAGTCTGTTTGATTGAGTGTGTGGACAGGTGTCTTTTATACAGATAACGAGTTCAAACAGGTGCAGTTAATACAGGTAATGAGTGGAGAACAGGAGGGCTTCTTAAAGAAAAACTAACAGGTCTGTGAGAGCCGGAATTCTTACTGGTTGGTAGGTGATCAAATACTTATGTCATGCAATAAAATGCAAATTAATTATTTAAAATTCATACAACGTGATTTTCTGGATTTTTGTTTTAGATTCCGTCTCTCACAGTTGAAGTGTACCTATGATAAAAATTACAGACCTCTACATGCTTTGTAAGTAGGAAAACCTGCAAAATTAAATACTTGTTCTCCCCACTGTATATAGGTACTTTATTGATCCCAGAGGGGAAATTTCTTCATCAAGCAGCTACGAAAAAAACACAGGGCAGGTGCAAAATGCCAGAACAAAAGACAGATACACGATACATGATACATAGTGCGGCAGTATGAAAAAGTATAAAAATACAAGAAGTCTGGAGTGCAAAAAGCTATAAAAAGACATTGCATAGTATGAGTGGATGGCTGAATATGTACACTATACATTGTTACAGAGTGTTAGGTGAAAAAGAAATGATAAAAATATTGCAGTAGGACAATAACCTAAAACACAATGTCAAATCTACACTGGAGTTGCTTACCAAGAAGACAGTGAATGTTGCTGAGTTTTGAAATAAATCTGCATGAAAATCGATGGCAAGACTTGACAATGGTTGTTTAGCAATGATCAACAACCAATTTGACAGAGATTGAAGAATTTTGAAAAGAATAATGGGCAAATGTTGCACAATCCAGGTGTGGAAAATTCTTAGAGATTTAAAGCCCATTTGTGCTTGTTCCGGTGTTTGTTCCGGGGGCTCCATATGGAGGGTGTAATGCAATTGCAGAGCCTCTGGGGGCATGCAGAGGCCAAATCAAGCTTCGTACCGCATTGCTCTGCGCCTCTCAAATTGTGTAACAATGCGGAGAGCACCATATAACTCCGATGATTGGTCGACGGTAGGTGGGGGGTTGTACATCCTGTGTAAACACAAACTCACTTCCTTGCAACTTCCTTCACAATAGCTCTGCTCCGCGAAGCGCAAGAAGTATGAATGCCCTGACGTCTGCGGAAGCCACATCGTAGTAAATGCTGTTCGGCAGTGGACACCAACTGGTCAATCGACTGGTTGATTGCCAAGGCATTCCTAGTCGATCACCAAACATTTCTGTAAAAAACCCAACGATAAAATCTTGTGTTCCTATTTTTTTTATTAATTTCATGCTGTTGGCCGTAGGTGCTCTTGATTCAGCAGCCCTAGCGCCAAGAAGGCATTTTGAACCATTTAATGTGTCTGAAGGTAGAAATCTGCCTATCTGGCAGGCCCAGAGAGCAATTTAAGTGCACCTATAGGCCTACCGTTGGCCAATCAGATAGCTCAGATCACCGTGGCTGCACAGGTTCCTCGAGCCATAGACTGTAAAAAGAAACCTCAAACTCAAAGCAAAGCCGATACTGTGAGATTTCAAAACTTTTAAAACCATGACTAGAGAGAGACTCAAAGAATACAGCAAAGAGCTGCTGTTTTTATGAGTAAGTTCATGTTTAAGTTGATATTCAGCACTGTCAACACTTTGTTCAACACTCCTATTAGCCATAAAATGCATGTTCTCCATACAGCCAGCACTGCAGCTGCAATGAATGAGTATAGCAAAGTGTTCCAATAAGCTTGCATTATTATTATTAGCGGCTTGGGTCTTTTAACTATCAAGGAATATTTCACTTTCTCTGGTCATAGGAGTAACAACATGAATTGGTGCATGAAGCAGAAATAATGCAGTGCGACTTGAGTTTCGCCATCAGCTGGAAGACCGTGTCCCATTTTCTCAGCGGAGGGAGGGAGGGAGGGAGGGAGAGCGGAAGGATGATGTCGTGAGCGGTAGATCTCAGCTAGCATTTTGACTTGGTGACCACTGTTGTGCGGCCACTGCAGATGCCAGATTGATCATACAGAGCCTTTTACCCATGATGGGTTCTGACTTCTAAACTTGAAGAATTGTTAATCTTCAGGTATCCTATGTAAATGACAAGGGGCCACTGTCTGGTTTCTAGACCAGAAGTTAATGGTCATCTGAGTAAAGGAAAGGCAGTCACATAGTTGCAGTCACTGATGGATTAGTGAGGAATGGAGGGCAGAGGTCAGGTCAGGTCACCTTAAGGGAGAAGGAACAGTTTATTACCCACATCACTTAACTTCCTGCCTAGCAATAAAGATGTTTACCTAAATTGGAGTATATACTGTATATTTGCGCTGGTGGGAACATGTCTTGGTCTATGTAGCTGTCTGACCCTTTGGGTGAATAAACTTGGTTTGAGCTTTTCTTAAATTGTCCGTGACTTTTTACTCTTCATTTAGAACCTAACACCCAGAAAGACTCACAGCTGTAACCTCTGCCAAAGGTGATTCTAACATGTATTGACTCAGGGGGTTGAATGCTTATCTAATCGAGATATATTAGTGTTTTATTTTTCATACATTTTTTTACACTACTGACGTACCGAAATAATTTGTGTAAATCATTGAGAAAAAATTAAAAACTTTGTAACAACAAAATGTGGACAATGTCAAGGTGTGAATATTTTCTGAAGGCAATGTATACTGTAGTGGGAATGATATTTATATGCACTTTCAATCCAGTTTACAGATGAGAAACACAAAGCAGTGATGAAGGAACATAAGCCTAGATCGTTCAGTGAAAGCCCCCTGCAAAAATTCATTAATCTTTCAATAGCAATTAAATTAAATGTAGCCATCTAGTAAAGGGGTATTCCATTAATATTTTACGCGGAAGTATGTTTCCGGTCGAGCCAATATAACTTAACTCAACACAAAAAGATGGATAGCAGCCTTATAGCAGTCGTGGTGATATTTATGTGTTCAAACTACCCACATAGATTATATATTATCCCACTGTGTAAATAAATAAACAAAAATATGTAGCTTCCGTAACATGCAACATGCCAGAACTGATGAGACAGGGTGTGGTCTCTGCCTGGATATTTCTGGGATTAGAACAATTATGTATATACTGTATAAATCATTGGATGAGACTAGCTACCTTTTGAACAGTCTAACTTTGAACAAAATCCCTTTATCAAATGTTGCCCATCTATGTATCTTCCTTGATCCAGAAAGATGATCACTAACATGAATGATCTGTAACAGTCATAGCAGACTACATTTAGGAAATAAAAATCTCTAGTCATTTGTACGTAGGTTAATCATCATCACTGTCAAGTTCCATCTGTCAGGGTATGTGTGTGCCAACCGTGCCACATTTATCCATCTTAATCATAGACAAGCAGCAATGGAGAGTTTCTGTTTTGTGCAGCCTTAGATTCAATAGTAGGCTAATTATGCAATCTTCACTATTCTCGAGACAGTCCGTTCTAGCACGGGAGTCCACTCTAGAGGTTTTAGTCTGAAGGCAAGTCCATTAAAAGGGGTTGCCAGTGCAAACCTATTTTGGTCAGTTATAAATCCATAAGATCAACCTGTTTAGAAATGCATCAGCATCCTGAGAGAGAGAGAGAGAGAGAGAGAGACACACACACCCTAGTGAACAAAAGTGCACAACTCACCTTTGTGACCCATCATGACAGCGAGGTGTAGGGGTGTGTTTCCTGAAGAGGAGAAAGAAAATACAGTTAGGCCTGGTTACAGACACTCTAAGGGCTCTATTTTCGGCTGCCGTTGCAGGCGGAGCTAGTGTCAAATGCACCTTAGTTTGCAATTTCGTCATGTAAAAAATGGCGCACTGGCATTTTCCAGCACTAACGCCATGTTCGGCAATTTACCTGTCTAACATCAGCACGCTCAGATGGGAGGCGTGAAACTATGGCATGAAACTATGGCATGAAACTATGGCATGAAACTATGGCATGAAACTATGGCATGAAACTATGGCATGAAACTATGGCATGAAATGCAGCCTATCTAGTCGTGGCACACATTACCATATGCGCATGGGACAAGATGTGACTTTGTACCTGTATACTTCGTATTTAGAAACATAACATATAACGTTTGAGAGGATCAAAACTGTGAGCTGACATTCCCTTTTTATCTATGTATTGTAGGCAGGCCCACATTACTTTTAACCATGCGTTGGACGTGCGTAAAAACCCCTCCATGATGTAATCTGTGTTCATGTCCATCATGAAACGAGAGAACCTCGGTGTATACCGGTGAACCTCGTATTTAGAGTTATTTTCCTGCAACAATTGTTTGTTTTCCGTTTCATATTTTAAAAAACCAAGCCCTCCGTAGGCTACCCTTACCCTACTATAACTATGGCTGGTTCAACAGCAACGCGTCGTGTCATTTTTTCATACTGCCGATTTTATGACGCAATTACATTTTACATGTATTTGTTGTTGTTTCAAAAACTATTTTATTAAAACCAAACTTATTAGAATGATTCACTGTCCTGGTTTTATGGTGAGAATGTCTGAAGAAGTGTAAATGTGATCTGTAATATGGTTCCATTATGTATATAAAACATAAGCCTATTTGGGAGCAGTATAAGGGTGAGAGGACATTCTCCTTTTCTCTTTATATTGGATCTTTGTCCAGCTACTGTGAAAAGCTGGATGTGCATAAAACCATCCATAGTCAGCGTTGTTTTAATATTATATGCCCACTAGAAGCAATTATGGTGCCTGTAAGTGTATTTAGATATAGTCTACTTAAAACAAGTTGTTGTTTTGTTCTGTTTAGAATTTGATTCGAATTATTCACTCTCTTTTTAGGCCTTATCAATAATGAATTGAATCATGCTCACCCATAATGCAATTTACAGTAGGCCTAGCCCCTATATCAGTACAAATACTATGTATTTCGCTGATCAACTCTATGCGAAGGAAATGAGTTGTGCAAGCATTTCATCTACACCCGCAATAACATCTGCTAATTATGTGTATATGACCAATAACAATTTATTTGATTTGATTTATATACACTAGATGGCCAAAAGTATGTGGACAACCCATCAAATTAGTTTGTTTCAGCATGACAATGCCCCCGTGGACAAAGTGACGTCCATACAGAAATGGTTTGTCGCGATCAGTGTGGAAGAACTTGACTGGCCTGCACAGAGCCCTGACCTCAACCCCATCGAACAGCCATTGGGATGAAATGGCTGCAAGCCAGGCCTAATCGCCCAACATCAGTGCCCGACCTCACTAATACTCGTGGCAGCAATGTTCCAACATCTAGTGGAAAGCCTTCCCAGAAGGCTGTTATAGCAGCAAAGGGGGGACCAACTCCATATTAATGCCCATGATTTTGGAATGAGATGTTTGACGAATAGGTGTCCACATACTTTTGGTTATATAGTGTATTGCCACATTGAAGCCATGCAATTACTTAGAACAATGTGGACTGCAAACAGTTTCAAGTTAACATACACTAAATAAAAATACAAACGCAACATACAATCATTTCTAACATTTTACTGAGTTACAGTTCATATAAGGAAATCAGTCAATTGAAATAAATAAATTAGTCCCCAATCTATGGATTTCACATGACTGGGAATACAGATATGCTTCTGTTGGTCACAGATACCTTTAAAAAAACGGTAGGGGCGTAGATCAGTAAACCAGTCAGTATCTGGTGTGACCACCATTTGCCTCATGCAGCGCAACACATCTCCTTCGCATAGAGTTAATCAGGCTGTTCATTGTGGCCTGTGGAATGCTGTGCCACTCCTCTTCAATGGCTGTGCGATTTTGCTGGATTTTGCCGGGAACTGGAACACACTGTCAAACACGTCGATCCAGAGCATCCAAAACATGCTCAACGGGTGACATGTCTGACATGAGTATGCAGACCATGGAAGAATTGGGAAATGTTCAGCTTCCAGGAATTGTGTACGGATCCTTGCGACGTGGGGCTGTGCGTTATCATGCTGAAACATGAGGTAATGGCGGCGGATGAATGGCACGAGAATGGGCTTCAGAATCTCGTCACGGTATCCCTGTGCATCACAGGAGGTTGTTGGCACTTTAATTGGGGAGAACGGGCTCGTGGTAATGACTGGAGCGGAATCAGTGGAATGGAATCAAATACATGAAACACATCGTGTCAGGTGTTTGATGCCATTCCATTTGCTCCATTCTGGCCATTATTATGAGCTGTTCTCCACTGCTGTGCATTTAAATTGCCATCGATAAAATACAATTGAGTTCGTTGGCTGCCGATACCATAACGCCACCGCCACCATGGGGCACTCTGTTCACAACGTTGACATCAGCAAACCGCTAGTCCACACGACGCCATACACGCTGTCTGCCATCTGCACGGTACAGTTGAAACCGGAATTCATCCGTGACGAGCACACTTCTCCAGCGTGCCAGTGGCCATCGAAGGTGAGCATTTTCCCACTGAAGTCGGTTACGAAGCCAAACTGCAGTCAGCTAAAGACCCTGGTAAGGACGAAGTGCATGCAGATAAGCTGGTGAAGAAGCCGGATGTGGAGGTCCTGGGCTGGCGTGGTTACACGTGGTCTGCGGTTCGAGTCCGGTTGGACGTACTGCCAAATTCTCTAAAACAATGTTGGAGGCTGCTATTGGTAGAGAAATTAACATTAAATTATCAGGCAACGGCTCTGCTGCCAATTGTACGCTCCCTCAAAACTTGAGATGTCTGTGGCATTGTGTTGTGTGACAAAACTGCACATTTTAGAGTGGCCTTTTATTGTCCCCAGCACAAGGTGCACCTGTGTAATGATCATGCTGTTCAGCTTCTTGATATGCCACACCTTTCAGGTGGATGGTGTGGACTACAGGAAAAAGAGGACCGAGCACGTCCCTATTCTCATCGACGGGGCAGTAGTGGAGCAGGTTGAGAGCTTCAAGTTCCTTGGTGTCCACATCGCCAACAAAGATTCCCTATTCCCTTAACCCTTGCTCTCTTTATGTGACACGTATGCGCGTGACCAATAGGGCCTGACTTATAGCATATGATAATCACATCAATAAAGTCCAACGTGTGGATTTGACTTAGTTGTGGAAGATTACAATATATAAAAAAATGAGTACTGTTTGGAACAGTTTAAATGACACTAAATAAATTATAAGTGTAACAGAGAGTCTATTCTAACGAAAACAAATTGTAAAGCCTTTATTACTGCAGACTAAAAACAGTTGCATGCAAAAATGACTAAAAACAGTCGCATGCATTCCTTGCAGTTTATATATTGTTTAGGCTAATTATTCAAGGCTCCCTATGTTATTTAATAAAAATAAAAAAAAATGCTTGATTTCAAAGCGTGCTGTGTGATGACATGAACAAATGAATGATTTCGGGAAAAACCAGGGAATTTATTTAAAGTTCTAGGAATTTTGCAACCCTAGTTGCATCATTGTTTTTACATAATATAATCATATACAATATCAGTAGACATGTCTTGGAGTGATGGACTGTACCATCCCCGCAGCCTCAAAAATGGATTAGTCCACAGAGACAGGCGCATTTAGACGGGTGTCTTGTGCACCAAAAACAAAGTATATATATCTGCGACTGCTTAACTAAAGAAACCTGAGTCGACCAAAATGGGGTCAGCCCTAGTAGGGAGGGAAGTATTTTCTGTTTGTTGAGAATGACAGTCTATTATTGTGGAGTTGAACACACAATTTATTTTCTATTTCACCTTTATTTAACCAGGTAGGCCAGTTGAGAACAAGTTCTCATTTACAAACCATGATATTGAAGTGCCCGAAGTCTGTTTGATTTTATTAATTGGTGGTGCATTGGCACAGAAACCTGTTGGTGGAGAATTTTTTGCATTCGTTGCATATATTTGATATAATTATGAATATAGAATGTTTTTTATGTATTTTTTCATACTTTTTTTGTTAGTTTACATAATAAAATGTAAAGGTATGCATTAAGGTGTCTGTAATAGAATAGACATTGCAAAAACAACTGTCAACATTAATATATGCATTTCTAAAACAATGGTAGGGGGGCGCCAAGATGGAGGCGCGGTGGCTTCAAAACAACGCCCCATGTCAGTCATCCAGAGTTGTTTGTGGCTTTTCTTCATTCCTTTACTACAGAAGAGTACTTTCTGCCAGTCTACATGGTCATTTCTTGGGTGTAGGCTATATGGAGCCCTTTCAGGTTTACAGTATTATTATAGTTTTATTTTTTTTATTAGGCCAGCTGCCTTTAAAGTATGTGCCTGTCCACACTATATTTTCTGGGATGGAGCACACACACAGTCGCAAACATTTTTTACAATGTAGAAAATAGAATTAGTAGGTGTGTCCAAACCTTTGACTGGTACTGTATATATACACAAAGCTTTTTAAAAGTGACCAGGATTGCACAATAAAGTCGGTGACTTATTTCTATTGTGGTCGCAATTTCTTTACATAAACACAAATACAATTACATAGATACAGCCACATCCAGATGAGTGTGGGGGGAGTTTAAGTACAAATCTTACAAGCTTACTTGGCTGGTCTTTTGCTTATTCTTTAGATGTTCGGGGCTGCTGGTGAACCATGATGTGCGGCATGATCAAAGACACACTACACTAGCGCACTTGCCAGAGTCTTAAGCTTGTCTATAGCTAGGTTTAGCTAAACCTACTGTACTTATAACCTTTCTTAAACTAAATACGGATCACACAATTAAAAAGACATATCGAATGTAATTTTGCCAATGAAAATGTCCCAACAGAATTAAACAAAACAGGTTTTGCATATTTAAAGAATTGGTTTCGATAAATAAATAGGCTTACAATAATAAAAATGATATACAATCATAATAATGATAAAATAAGTTATTATAAATAAATGTACGTTTCAAAATTGCATCCTACCTGAATAGCGAGTTGTACAGTAGTCTGCATTTGGCTGCGCCAACGTTCTTCTTATCTTAGTCCACTACAATATTAAAACTTGTAGGCTTTCCACTATAGGCATACCTCTAACTTTTGTTTTACTTAAATGAAAAAGGCCTCCATCTTCGCAATCAACACTAGCTTAGGCCAAGGCTCCTCTCTCTCTCTCTCTCCTCAGCAGAAGGCGCATGTGTGCGCAAGGCATGAAAGAATGGTGCTGAAGCGCAAATTCAGGTTGTAGGCTATGTTAGACAGCCTCTCCTGGACAATTTGGCCCACTGACATTTTATTTATCAGGCTTTTCTTCTTTTTTTTCTACAAAAGCTGGCAATTAGGCCTACTGTCTAAGGGAAACCCCTGGCTCATTTTCCCATCAGAGTTGTGTTTACATCAAATTTAGGGCGGCAGGTAGCCTAGCGGTTAGAGCGTTGGGCCAGTAACCAAAAGGTTGCTGGTTCAAATACCCAAGCCAACAAGGTGAAAAACCTGCTGATGTGTCCTTGAGCAAGGCACTAAAAGTCTGTGCGTAAATATGTAGTGCACATTAAAATAAGCATTTGAGGTTAAATTCCCATGTACTGAATAAAATATACAAGTAAAATGGGTTTCCATTGCATTTTCAACTCTAGGCCTACTGATGGTTTTGTCACAAAAAATGTTGCATGTAGCGAATGTATTGACATGTGAACTCTAGCCAACAGCTTGCAGGTATAGCCTACTACATAACGAGATATTATGGACATGCAAGATATTGTTTTGGGTCAAATAGCAGCATTGATCATCATGTCACCAGAATAAGACTCTCGATAAGTATTGTAAAGGAGAATCAAGCGCATCACTGTGCACTTTCACCACCCTGTGAAGTTCATAACTTATTTAATCTGTAGCCTAATAAAGTGCATGCTTTGTCATGATGTCATGAACAAAAATGTATCCAACATGTAGGCTACTTTACTCGCATAAAAAGGTTGGATGGAAACCAACCTTATATTTGTGCAGACCTACAGGAGACTTTTGAAGTAGCCGAATCAGATTAAAACACTTTGACTGGTTGTGTTTTTGACACAAACTGTATAAAAGGTCATACAATTTCAAAGTTAAATGATACATATTTAGGCTGTATTGAAGCTTTCCAGAGTAGATCCACAACTGATCCAAATCGAATGAAACATTCAAATCACAGGGCTTTTGAGACGTTACTCAAATTACATTTTCACTGCAGCCTAGATTAGAATTGTTTTGTCCCTAAACAAGATCAATAGGGGGAGCTTTTTGAGCTGTGTGTCATGTCTTCACTGTTCATTCATACAATGCCTGGCCTCTCTGCTGCCTATCAGCTATTCCTATTTGTTCTTGTGGGTTAATATTGAAAATGTATGCAGCTTTTAATGCTTTTATGTGTGGTATGATTGTTATTTAGCCAACTTCATTAGAGCGGTAAAAATACATGTTTTGTCATAGTCGTGGTTTATGGTCTGTTATAAACTGTGTGGTTTTAGCTCTGAATGCTGATTGGCTGACAGCCATGGTATATCAGACCGTATACCACGGGTATGACAAAACATTTATTTGTACTGCTCTAATTACGTTGGTAACCAGTTTATTATAGCAATAAGGCACCTCGTGGGTTTGTGGTATATGACCAGTAGGCACTCCGCGATGCGTTGTGCCTACGAACAGCCCTTAGCCGTGGTATATTGGCCATATACCACACCCCCTTGTGCATTACGATATAGGTGAGACGCATGCGCATTACACCTTGATAATGGTGAGGCGCATGCGAGCAGATTAAGAAATTTGGCTAGGATGGAAGAAATTATATGGTAAACCCTGCAACTAGCGAATGCAAACCAGGGGGGAAAATACACTACACTCCACTGTTCCCAATAAAAAACACACAACTTCCCAAAGCAAAGAAATTAAGTTTGCCAATCCTCCCCTATTTTGGACCACCCCTCCCCCCAGTGAAGTGCTATCTGTCCCTAAATTCCCTTTTAAAAAAGATTGCTGTCAGAGTGTAGTATAGCTGCAGTATACTGTAGTATAACACTGCAGTATGCTGCAAGTACTGCTTCAAAATTTAACACTTTTTTTTTACTGCAGTAATTTTAGTTACAGAGCAGTATAACTGCAATTAATCTGCAATTACTGAACTTTTACTGCAGTTTCAAAACTGAAATCTTTTTTTGTAAGGTTTGACAATTTAATCAGCTGAAAAGTTCAAACGAAACGATATTAAACGATACTGGTATCGTCCGGGTCAAGTGTCCTAGCGTGGAACATGGAGATAAGGAGCAATTCGAGTCTTACCATGGATATCTTTCTGAGCGATATTCTGAGTTCGAATAAGCGAGGACAAGCGTCGGACATCCCCCTTGAATACACATTCATGGACTGGAAAGTCTTCGCCGGTTCGTATGATAGTGTTTTTGTTGTTATCATCGATAACGTCCGCCGTTGATATTGTGTTAGTCTTTGCATTTGTCTGCGATTGCTGATTCTGATGTTGTTGCTGTGTCGATGGAGATTTTACCAACTTGTGATTGCTAACGTTAAATATTTGACTTGTTTTGCCTTTGTTATTAGTCTTGGTTAAAGTAAATGTCCCAGTTGCTGCCTCCTCGTCCGGTTCCAGTAAATCCTCTTCTTTGCTCGGTTTATGATCCTTGAGCAGGGATCGGATCTTTTCTCCGGTCATTTTCTAAAACAATTGACAGCGGAGCAGAGGGTGCTGTTGACGATGACCCTCTGGGCAAATAGATGTATTTCGCTGGCAAGAATGCCAGTAGTAGATCACCCAAAAACTGTAGATTGCATAACATGAAAACCCCACATTATTCAACGAATACACGGAATTAACAATGCAATTTAAAGCGTTAGCAAATACTCCGCAATAACTAAGTAACTACCAGAACTCTGTACCGTTCTTCTCATTACAGAAACTGACCGTGCATAAGTGGCTCCTACAGAGTGCATCTGCCATCTTCCGCCAGTAGTATCGCGAGAGTTTACAACGGTTACAGTACCAGGGATTTTACGTTATTGATTTTCTGGTTGTTGCATTGTTTCAGGGGACATTACAACCCAATGTGGCTACAATGTTACAACCCAATGTGGCTACAATGTGCAGGTCTACTCATCATGAAATGGATTGGCTACTATTATGCACTCTAAGCAACAATACGTCATTAACATTAGTTGTCAAAAATATGTTGCAAAGCAAACTAGGACACTAGCAACTACAAGTCAAATTATAGTGTTCTCAATAAAGTCAATGTTTACAAAACTTGAGTGACAGGCACAGTCAGTGGAATTCAATGCATTTTATGTACGCTTTGACAATAACAACATCGTGCTGGGTGTGAGGGACGCCACCGAACCAGAAGATTGGGTGATTTCGCTCTCCATGTCCCAATCTGTGATCCCCACCATCATTCCTGTTCACAAGAAAATGACACACTGCTCAACTCAGCTCAACCATAGACAGATATAGCATCCACAGTTACAACTAATAGGTGACATCAGTCATGTGCTTATATGGCTATGCTAGTTGTCATAGTAACAACGGATGTGTGCGCAGTGGTGTAGACTGAATGGTGTTGATGCCCAAGCGTCCTATGACTCAGAAGTTATGTAGCAAGCATAGCCGCAGAATAAAAAAACTATAGATATATCCGATACCATGTGCTTTTTGGCTGTTCAGACTGCAGGAAAAAGAACAGATTTGAATTGGATATGTAAAAAAAAGGATTTGAGTCACTTCAAACTGCCAATGTGAACACAGCTTAAAATACCAATATATGGACACATTTCATCTGAATAATTTGCAACGCAAACTCCATAGCCTCACAATGGATTAACAATTCTTCCAATGTGTGGCACGCACATACAAATACACAATATTATTATGTGAAATATTATTCCACACACATATACAGTACCAGTCAAAAGTTTGGACACACCTACTCATTCCAGGGTTTTTCTTTATTTTTTACTATTTTCTACATTGTAGAATAATAGTGAAGACATCAAAACTATGAAATAACACATATGGTATCATGTAGTAACCAAAAAAGTGTTATATTTGAGATTATTGAAAGTAGCCAGCCTTTGCCTTGATGACAGCTTTGCACAGGTAGCCGAGTGGTTAGTGTTGGGCCTGTAACTGAAAGGTTGCCGGATTGAATCCCCGAGCTGACAAGGTAAAAAATCTGTTGTTCTGCCCCTGAAGGCAGTTTACTAGGCAAGGCAGTTAACCCACTGTTCCTAGGCTGTCATTGTAAAAAAATATTAGTTCTTAACTGACTTGCCTAGTAAAATAAATGTTAAAAAACACTCTTGGCATTCTCTCAACCAGCTTCATGAGTTAGTCACCCAGAATGCATTTCAATTAACAGGTGTGGCTTGATTTAAAGTTAATTTGTGGAATTTCTTTCCTTCTTAATGCATTTGAGCCAGTCAGTTGTGTTGTGACAAGGTAGGGGTGGTATACAGAACACAGCCCTATTTGGTAAAATACCATTTTATGGCAAGAACCGCTCAAATAAACAAAGAGAAATGACAGTCCATCAGTACTTTAAGAAATTAAGGTCAGTCATTCCCAGAAAATGTAAAGAACTGAAAGTTTCTTCAAGTGCAAATGCTATGATGAAACTGGCTCTTATGAGCACCGCCACAGGAAAGGAAGACCCAGAGTTACCTCTGCTGCAGAGGATAAATTCATTATAGTTCAAGTAAGACACATCTCAACATCAACTGTTTAGAGGAGGCTGCGTGAATCAGGGATAGATAGATACTTTATTGATCCCTGAGTGGAAATTACTTTGTCAAGCAGCTACGAAAAACACAGGGCAGGTGCAAAATGCCAGAACGAAATACACAAAAGACAGATACACAGTGCGGCAATATGAAAAAGTATAAAAATACAAGTCTGGAGTGCTGTCACGATCTCTATGAGACAGGACCCGAGGCGCAGAGCTGTAGTGCGAAAACATTCCTTTTATTATTTGGCAAAACTCCAAAAATAACAAAAGGAGAGACAGCGACCATGAATTGGCATGAAAACAAAAAGGAACACACACAAAAACCCACAAACAGAGGTGGGGAAAAACTGAACATAAATAGGCAATGCGGCGCAGCTGGCTCTAATTGGGGACCAATATCAAAGGGAACATAGAGAATTCCAGAGAGGTCTCTGGACACTAAACCTGAAACCATAAAGGTTTCCAGAGACCTCTCTAAACATAAATCATAAAAATCTATAAAAAGGCAATTGCATAGTATGAGTGAATGGCTGAATATGTACACTAGACATTGTTACAGAGTGTTAGGTGAAAAAATGATACAAATATTGCAGGTTGATATAAATAAATAAAAAATATTTGCATGGTTAACTATAAAAGATAGCTACATTTGCGTATGATATAGATCAGATAGATAGATAGACAGACAGACAGACAGACAGACAGACAGACAGACAGACAGACAGACAGACAGACAGACAGACAGACAGACAGACAGACAGACAGACAGACAGACAGACAGACAGACAGACAGACAGACAGACAGACAGACAGACAGACAGACAGACAGACAGACAGACAGACAGACAGACAGACAGACAGACAGACAGACAGATAGATAGATAGATAGATAGATAGATAGATAGATAGATAGATAGATAGATAGATGCATTGAAAAAAGATACTACTGACAGGATACTATTATGCGTGAGTGAATGACTACGTAAGTTCAGTCCAAGAATTACTTACAATATTGCACGCGGTATGATATAACAACTGTACAAGAATATGTATATACAGTCCTGATTGAATGAGTGCTGAATGGATAAGTCCTGAGTGAATGAGTGATTACAGACCAGAGAGTTACTCACGGATAGATGGATGCCTAATTGTTAAACTAGGTCCTAACACCCCAACAGTTCCAGGTCTATGTTGCCGACGGCACGGCAGCCCGGTGAGGCATTAAATAGTCTAATAGCCGCCGGCAGGACCTCCTGTAGCGCTTTCTGGCACATCGTGGTGGGATCAGTCTGTGAATGAAGGTGCTCCTCTGCATCATAACCATGGCATGCAGAGGGTGGGTGACGTTGTCCATGATGTCCAGCAGTTTGGCCAGGATCCTTCTCTCCGCCACCTCCTCTAGAGTGTCAAGGTTAATCACCAGAACAGAGCTAGCCTTTCTGATCAGCTTATTTACCCGAGAAGCATCACCAGCCTATATGTTGGCGCCCCAGCACACCACTACAAAAAAGATAGCACTGGCCACCACAGACTGGTAGAAAGTATGCAGTAGTTTACTGCACACGTTGAAGGACCTGAGCCTCCTCAGAAAGTAGAGTCGGCTCTGGCCCTTTTTGTACAGGGCCCCGTTGTTACCATCCCATTCCAGCCTGCTGTCCATATGGACTCTCAGGAACTTGTATGACCCAACCATTTCCACATCCATCCCCTGTATAGGGACTGCAGTCAGTTGGGCCTTGGTTCTCCTGAAGTCCACAACCATCTTCTTTGTTTTGCTGATGTTGAGCTGAAGGTATTTCTGCTCACACCAGACCACAAAGTCATTGATTGTGCTCCTGTACTCCTCCTCCTGCCCACCCTTAATGCTCCCTACAATTGCGGAGTCATCCGAGAACTTCTGCAGGTGGCATGTTTCAGAGTTATATCTGAAGTCTGAGGTGTAAAGGGTGAACAGGAAGGGGGACAGGACCGTTCCCTGGGGGGGCCCTGTGTTGCTCACTTTTCGTTCTGACACACAGCTCTGTAGTCGCACAAATTGTGGCCTACCGGTCAGGTAGTCCGTTACCTAGGAGACTAAGGGTGCATCCACTTTCATCCTCCTCATCTTCTCACCCAGTAGCAGGGGCTGAATGGTGTTGAAGGCACTGGAGAAGTCAAAAAACATAACCCTCACAGTGCAACCTGCGTTGTCCAGGTGAGAGTAGGCCCAGTGATGTACACACCAGGGGTCTGAGGTGAGCGAGGACTAACCTTTCCAGGGTCTTCATGATGTGGGATGTTAGCGCTACAGGTCTGAAGTCATTCAGGACAGTGGGGTGCGCCTTCTTGGGCACTGGGACCAGGCAGGATGATTTCCACAGCACAGGGACCCTGTCCAGGCTCAGGCTAAGGTTGAAGAGACGCTGGAGTATTCCACTCAGTAGGTCAGCACAGACCCTAAGCACTCTTGGGCTGATGCCATCAGGGCCCGCTGCTTTCCACTGATGTAGTCTCTCCAGCTCTCTCTTCACTTGGTTGGTGGTGAAAGCCAGCCCAGGTAGGGTGATGGGATAAAGGGGGGTGTTGAGGATCAGTCCAGAGGGAGCGGGGGTGGAGAGGGGTTCGCTGATTGTCTCAACGGAGGTGTCGTGTGCAAAGGGGGGAGGGATAGCCGTGAGGGTGTGTGGCCTGGAGAGCTGGAGGGGAGGTGGACAGGGCTAATATCGAACCTGTTATAAAATTGGTTCAGCTCATTGTCTCTGTCCTGGGACCCCTCTGTCTGCCCACTGTTTGACTTTTTGAAGCTAGTGATATTTCTCATACCATTCCACACCTCTCTCACCTGGCTTTGCCTCAGCTTGTCCTCTATCTTCTCCTTATACACTCTCTTCCCCTCAGCAATCCGCAACTTCAGCTCCCTCTGGACGCATTTCAATTTGTCCCTGTCCCCCTCCTTGAAGACCCTCTTCTTCTCATTCAGGGCCGTCAGACCATTGGTTACCCAGGGTTTATTATTTGGAAAACAGTGTACCTTCCTAGTGTGTACGGTGCTGTCTACACAAATATTGATATAGTCCGTTATGCAGTCTGTAAGTCCATCCCAATGTCCTCCCCATGAGCCTCACAGAGCACATCCCAGTCTGTTGTCTCAAAGCAGTCCTGTAAGGCCTCATTCGCCTCCGGGGACCATCTCCTAATGGTCCTAGTGGTCGGACCATAGGCCTGTAGAGTGGGGTGAGGTGGACAAGGTTGTGATCCGATCTACCTGGGATGCGCTGTCTGTAACCTCACGATAACAGAGTGGATGACGTCACACGCTGTGTTTGCGTTAGCGGAGGACGGGATGTAAACAATAACAGCAATGGCCACCGTGAATTCCCTCTGCAAATAGTAGGGTCTCAGGCTAACGGCTAACAGCTCAATGTCCGGGCTACAAAACTGTACCTTAACAGTAATATGGCTCGGATTACACCATCTGTTGTTAAGTAATAAAGCTAGCACCCCTCCCTTACTCTTACCGGAAGAAGCGCTATCCCTGTCCTCTCTAATGGTCTGGAAACCGCCGATAGTGACGTTCCCTATGGGGATGTTATCATTCAGCCATTTCTCGGTCAGACATACTAGACTAGCTTCTTTGTAATCCCTCTGTCATCTATCTTGTTATGTAGCAATCTCACATTGCCCATAATGATAGACAGGATAACCGGCTTGTACTTCCTAAGTTTTGCTTTCCACTTCAATCCCGCCCTGCATCCACGTCGTCGCCTTTTCAACTCGTCCGGAATAACAAACCTTTCCCTGGGGTGCAGCAGCGCTGAGTGAGTCTAATTGCTGCAAAGAAACCACTACTAAAGGACACCAATAAGAACAAGAGACTTGCTTGGCTAAGAAACCAGAGCAATGGACATTAGACTGGTGGAAATCTGTCCTTTGGTCTGATGAGTCAAAATTTGAGATTTTTGGTTCCAACTGCCGTGTCTTTGTGAGATGCAGAGTAGGTGTACGGATGATCTCCGTATGTGGGGTTCCCACCGTGAAGCATGGAGGAGGAGGTGTGATGGTTTGGGGTGCTTTGCTGGTGACACTGTCTGTGATTTATTTAGAATTCAAGGCACACTTAATCAGAATGGCTACCACAGCATTCTGCAGCAATACGCCATCCCATCTGGTTTGTGCTTAGTGGGACTATCATTTGTCTTTCAATAACAATGACCCCCCAAAAACCTCCAGGCTGTGTAAGGGCTATTTGACCAAGAAGGAGAGTGATGAAGTGCAGATGACCTGGCCTCCACAATCACCCGACTGCTACTGTATATATACACTGGGTGCCAAAAGTTTGGAATATTACTCATTCAAGGGTTTTTCTTTATTTGCACTATTTCTTACATTGTAGAATAAAAGTGAAGACATCAAAACTATGACTTAACACATATGGACACATATGGTTACTACACATCATGTAGTAACCAAAAAACAAATCAAAATATATGTTATATTTGAGATTCCTCAAATAGCCACCCTTTGCCTTGATGACAGCTTTGCACACTCTTGGCACTCTCTCAACCAGCTTCACCTGGAATGCTTTTCCATCAGTCTTGAAGGAGTTCCCACATATGCTGAGCACTTGTTGGCTGCTTTTCCTTCACTGCGGTCCGACTCATCCCAAACCATCTAAATTTGGTTGAGGTTGTAACCAAATATAGAAAATCTGGACTCCAGACCAAAGGACAAATTTCCACCGGTCTAATGTCCATTGCTTGTGTTTCTAAGCAAGTTCTTCTTATTGGTGTCCTTAAGTAGTGGTTTCTTTGCAGCAATTTGGCCACGAAGGCCTGATTCACATGTCCTGTGTAGCTCAGATGGTAGAGCATGGTGCTTGCAAAATGCCAGGGTTGTGGGTTCGATTCCCACGGGGGACCAGTATGAAAAAAGTATGAACGTGTATGCACTGACTAACTGTAAGTTGCTCTGGATAAGAGTGTCTGATAAGCCTTGAATGACTAATATTCCAAACTTTTGGCCCCCAGTGTATATACACTGAGTGTACAAAACATTAAGAAAACCTTCCTAATATTAAGTTGCAACCCCCCCCCCCCCCCCTTTTTGCCATCAGAACAGCCTAGGTTTGTTGGGGCATTGACTTTACAAGGTGTCAAAAGCGTTTCCTGTCATGAGAATTTTCTATCCCAATGTTCTAAATGAACTTTTTAACTCTATCTGTATCCTGAAGGTTGTAAATTCTTCAGTTTGGTTAAATAATACAGAGAGAGTTCCAGCATTGCAAAATGGTCAGTCTTTTATTCATAGAGAGCTCTCCCGAAAGGCAAGACACAAAACACTTTTATAAAATCCAGTCAGCAAAGTCTCCACCCTGTTTTATGGCCTGCAAATTCTCAGGATCTGCCTTCAAAGACCCTCTTCATGTTATCTCAGTTGCTAATGTTTACCCACACCTCGAAGACCAGGCCTCAATCCTGATGGATGGGGCCCTGTGAACTTTTATGGCCGCATAATCTCCTGCATACCCAAAAGCTTTCACAAATGGTCTGTCTCCCCCTTTGTTCATCTTAACCACATCCTGACTCATTTACCAAATAGTAACATTCTAACCTGGTCTGAACCTTGTCTATGTTCTCACATTCTTAGAATCATAGTCGTATAATTCTAATACATCTCACACATTACACAGTTTCAGGGTGAAACATCTTAGTCATTAACGTTAAACATACAAATTCCTTTATCAATCCACCCTTTGACTAAATTTTCACTCTGATCATTACACATCTATCCTCATAGGATTCCTAAATGTCATACAAAATCAAACTTAATCCAAACAAAACCAATACATGTATTTATATTCCAAACTCATCAATTACTGTTCTAGGCCTATTCAGTCATAACTCTTCCGGCTAGGATCTTCGTCATGACCTTCATATAAAGTATCAGTCTTTTCTAAGCATTAAAATTATCTCATTCAACATTGGCTCCTTGGAATGGAAAGGATCTCAATCATCTACTAGGCTTGGAGGAGTATCTTCATCATTCCACTAAATGTATACAACATCTGTTAGCCTGAACAAAATTCCATCTCCCCTCCCAGTTACACTCTTTATTCAAGATTTTCACATTAGATCTAAGAAATGTTTCATTCAATCTGTAGTCTTCTGGATTGAATCGATCATCAGTGTCCTCCTCGTCCACCACTGCTGGGCCACTGCATTCTCCAACGCCTTACTCACCAACCCTCGGACACAGGGAACAAAACAACAACCACATAATACAAGCATACACATACAGGCAATAGCTGCCCCCAAAATTGTGGCTACTATGGTTTTCCATTTACCAAATATTTCATCAAACCATCCTGTCACAGATGTATCAATCCCCGAGTTCTCAGCCCACTCTTCACTTAGAGCCGTCAACCCTGCAAGAGCTCTGGTAATTGTACCATCTGGTGCTGTATTGTTTGGAATGAAAGTACAACAATGAGCCCCTACCATTCTACATACCCCGCCCTTTTCTGCCAATAACATATCGAGAGCAAACCTATTTCTCCAAGTCATGAGCGAGGTGGCGGATAATTGGTTTGAGATCCCCTTCACTGCATCCTCACTCCCCTTTACGAATCATTATTGATTGATCCAATCCACATGTTTATTGAACGTCACCCACCAAAAGAACGTTGTCCTGAAACCGTCACCTACTTGATTCATAGCTTCATATTCATCAGGGACTCCCCTAGGAATTCCAATCGCATCCATCCAAATAGGGCTATTCTCCTCCTTGGCACAACCCCTCCTACGCCTGATTAAACCTTTCCTTGGTTTCTGGTAACAAATTCTAACTGGCTAAACCAATAGGACTGGGGTGCAGGTACCTACCTACCCAACCTTTTTATAGTGTCTGCCTTATACGTCCTTTACTGGTACACGCCCATCACACATCTGTTACCAGGCTGTAAGGTTTAATAGTTTCTCCTGTGCCTCTGAACTCAGATCAGTAACATTAACTACTGACTTACTCCATTAAAATCACCCAAATCTCTGCTGTCATTCTATAACACTCCCCTGGAGTCAGAGTGAACTGGGGTGGGTTAGCAGCCTCTTTCAATCTCGCCAACCCCATCCCTGTACAGTTTTCACCTCTGTTTTGCTCAGTTAAATTGGTGCTATTTACATCTATACAGGTATCCTAACCATAGTCATCTGCGCAAGCCCCATACTTGTATAATATCTTCTTGGCTCACTGCCTTTACTTAATATTTTCCCCAAGTATGTTTAAACTGTAGGCCAAAGGTAACTAGCAGTAGGTCCTGTACAGAGGCATAATGCATAAGTATGAACACCTTTCTCTCGATTACATACTCCCACTTAATGGAGAGGTTATCAATATTTATTTTGAAAATCACATCCTGCCTCTCTCTGGCCACTATGTTATAATACTCACTTCCAGTGGAATCCTTATCCTGAGTCATCTGTCTTTTAATTATTCCCATGGTAGAGTTTCATTTTTATTTTTGGTGAGTGGTGGATCTGGATGTATCAAAATTAAGACTGATGCAGCTCAGGGTCCCCCATATTTCCAAGAACCGCCAACCCTCTCCTGTCCTTAGTCAGTCTGCTGAGTTCCACCCCATACTCACACCTCTAGGAACACACCACAGTGATGATAGGTCGGGGTAGGGGATCTTCGTTAAGGAGGTAACCCCCGGACCCTATTGGTACTCGGTTCTGCTCCTTAACTCTGTGTGTGTTCAGCAGTGTTTGTATGTGTTTCTTACCTCCTTGCAGTGGGCAACGTGGACCCAGGTCGCTCTCTTTCTGAACATATCTAAATGGCAAATAGGCAGTTTCCAACAAGACCTGGTAGGGCCTTCCCAACGGGGCTGCTTCCAGTCTTTCCTTTTCAATTATTGGACCCGCACCTCATCACCTGGTTGGATAGAGTGGGTCACTCTCTCCTTCAGTTCACCTGTAGGTCACAAAATCTTTGACATACGGGTGTGATTAGCAAACAATCTTCTCATGTGTTCAGCCAGAGTATTCTCAGTGTCTATCTCTGCCTGCTCTGGACCTCCTAACTCTACATTCTATATGGTCTCCCAAACCCTCTTCAAAGGAAGATAACCCATCTCTGTCTGCCGTTACTCTAATGGTCATTAACACTATAGGTACTCATCTTACCAAGTTTCTCCCAATACCTATATAGGTCTTCCTTAGTCTACTTTTTATTGTTCCATTCATGCGTTTAATTAAACCTGCCGATTGCGGATGACATGAACAATATTTCTTCCTGGTAATATCTAACTTCTATCACAGTCAATCACCATTACTTTCCCTCACTCTTTGTAAGTTCTATGAACATTACTTTGTGCACATATAATACACCTGGAACAATTTTTTTTTTTTAGATAATTTGTTATACCATATGCCATGAAATGTTTCCTGATTATTCCTACCATTCCTCCTGTTGACACATGGCTTTGCCCATGTGTCAAAATAGCTGCATATCTAAACAAAGACTTGGGTAGTATAGGCAAATCACCCTTATGCCAAATATCATCTCAGAAGATTGTCCATCCCTTTTTCCATATTTCTAATTCTCTCTGTGTGAAGAGCAGAATGTAGCACCCAGGCTCTACAGTAATTAAAACTCATCATCTGTTTATAAATCTTGGTACTCCCAAAATTATATTTTTTCTAGAGGGGTTCAGAGTACGCCCTTCTCAAGGTATAGTATGTCTCGAATACCCAACATCAGTTTGCTACAATTGTAGTTTCCTTTTGCTCACTTTATGGCCTTGTTCTGCCATATACTTTAACAACTACAGATTATCCCATCCACATCCTACACCAGTAGGGTTAGCAACTAGAATATCATCTACATCCTACACCAGTAGGGTTAGCCACTAGAATATCATCTACATAAATCAACATGTCTGTTTCCTTTGAGGCTCTAATTTTACTAGATTATTAGTGATAGCTTGTAAAAAATCCGTAGGACTTTCCGTACAGCCTTACTAAAACCCCTTTTTATATGTCAATTTCTTCACCTAAAAGGTAAACCCAAAACACCCTTGGCTAACAGGATGTACAGGTATGCTAAAAAAAAACATTTAGCCAAATTCATCATAGTTAGCTAAATATTTTCCCATCTCACTTGACTATGCAGGGTGTATAAATCTGATACACCTAGAGCTCTAAAACACTCTAATTCACTAAAAAATTAAACTATGCTTAGCTTGATCCTATTTTTCATTCTGCTTGTGATGGATCGCATATCTTTCAACTTCTACCAATGGTGCAGTCCCCCATACTCCCACCAATGTTTTCTTAACAGCTTCTAATCATTACAGGTCTCATTCCAGTGAGGAATACTATCTTTAACTGCTCTCTGTCCATGGTATATACACATCTAATGTGGGCACTGCCCCATCTATGCCTGCTAATGGATTAGTTAGGCTATCAATGGGCACTGGTTTGAGGGAGACCTCCTGTTACCTCCAACTCCCTTGCCTCCCTGTCTCACCAATAGTTCCTTTAAAATGTCTGTGAGACTTATCTCTTCATCTGTCTCATCCCCCTCTCCCCCCTGAGCTCCCTGAGTTTCCCTCTGATTAGGATAGGGGGCTGGGGTCCCTCACAACTACCACCCCATCATCTGGACTCTCACTCCATGCCCAATCTACTAATGAGGGATATAATTTCAATCCAAAATCATCTATGGGTGGCCGTGGGTTCTGACTTCAACTGTTCTTTCTTACTCTCAGACTTCATAAAATATTACTTTTAATACAATCTATAATTAACCTTCAAAACTACCTATACCAAAATTACTTCTTTAATCAATCCTTCATCAACAAATCCTTAGGACTATAACTTAGAAGGTATGGCTTCCAGCTCACTCTCTCTGTCATTAGTCAGGTCCCACTTCTAAGTTTCTCCAATTCAACTCTCATCTCTATCTGCCAATACATTGACAATACTAGTCTCCCTCTGGTATTTATTATCAATCTATTATCCATTACCCCTCAGAACCTCCATTCCTCTGAGGTATCTTTCCACTAGGGATATGTGTAAACTCAACTTTTCACCTATATAATCTCCAATTCTGTGGTCCCAACTCCTTCTCCTTGCTGACATTTACAAATAGCTAACTCCTCTGGTAGGAGTACAGTATCCAAAAGATTCAAAATCAACTTAGCATGTGTAATAGTCACCATTCCCCTGTTTATCCACTGTGCAGCAAATATGTGTACTATCTGTGTTAATGGTAACTATTTTCGCTCTACCCAAACAACATGCACAAGTAAGAGCCACTATTTCTGTCTGTTATTCAGAATCATTTATAGGTAAGATTCAGCTTCCAAAATGTCTGTCTATGCTCTGACTTTCTTAGGGTCAAGAGGTTGACTAGGCTCTTGCCTCACTCTTCATGTCCCCTAGTTCTTGAGACATCTGATCTGATAGTGGAGAACCAGTTGTTCTCTTGGTCTGGCAGGGTACCTAACCTCCCCCCAGGTCAAATCTTCAGTAAACATTCAGGGTTTATGGATCGACTCCCCACTTATCTCTACAGAACAGAGGGGGCCTCAATAGGCTTGCCTCCTCCTCCCCTCTGTCCAATGTTCAAAATGTCCCTCCATAAAATAATCACATTGTAAACCACTCGGTTTCTCCTGTCCTCCAGTATCTTCCTAATAGCCCATCTAATCTGGAATAACTAGACCAGAATTGTTTCCCTCCTAATAACATCCATGTTATTTCTCTAACATATGGTGTTTCAAACCTCCAAGAATTAACCTCTTTCATTTTTAAGTACTGAACTAATCAGCTATTCCACATAAAGTATCTCCATGGTTCTAATATTATCCATATTATTTTACTTAACATCTATTTCCCTATCAACACACCCTCTCAGTATGCAATTACTTAAAAACTATTCCCTTCTAAATTATCATGATTGGATTCTCCATCGTCCTCATTCTCACCACAGACACAAACCCATCCCCCACATTCGTTTCTTATCCAGCTCAAACGTTGAAACCACAGCTCAGGCAAACGCCCTTCATTCAAACGTTTAAGATCCACCAGAATTATAACTCCACCATCCACTAGGGTCGTACTACATGTATTGTAACCTAAAATGCCAATTCATTTCTCATGTCAGTCAATATATAATACCATATATTACACACAACCTCGGTTAATGAGGAGTAACATTTATATTATGGGGAAAGAAAAACCTGCGGTACTAAATGCTTTCCAACTCACCATTCACCTATAAACTGAGTAGTCATTTACTTCAAAATGAATGCGGCCCGATTGAACAGATAATTCAACAGTTTTACGTGCGCTAGCCAACCCTGCTACTATGGAAATAGTCTAGATCATTACTCTAACTTCCCCAAGCAAAGCTCCTTTGGGAAATGGCCCTAAAATAGTTTCAAAAAGTTCACTCAATATAGCCAACCTAGACTCCTAAATACCTATAACCATTTTATCATATCTTACTAAAGTTTATCGCGACGCAGCCTCTCCTGGTGTCCGTTGTTAGTTAAAGTTAACCTACCCAATATGAAAAAAAACTATCCGACACCCAGCCCTGGATCAACGTTACTAGCAATATTTATCAACATAATGAGTTATTCCCACACAGGGACAAACTCTTCGCTTACCTACATCAACACAATGAGTTATTCCCACACAGACAAACTCTTCTCTTACAGTTCCTCACAAGACATACAACAATCAGAGACAAACGATGCCACATTTAAATGGCCGGACATGTTGGTTATTACCGTTCAACACAATCAGGACAAACTCGTCAGTTTATCGTCCTGTCCTTTCAACATAAAACTACATTATTACAATACCGGTTCACACTGCAGTTACAACACAAATAACAAATTCTACGGCTTAAATTCACAATACCATTAACTTGGGTAAACTCTCCCACAGCGGGGTTTCAATATCAACTTACCTTCTTCGCAGTCTCCACTCTTCACCTGGAATAATTATTTTATGACTTTTAGTAGATCACTAGGTCTCACATGTATACAGGTTAAATAATTTATAAAATTATTGTGCCGTTTCTTATGACTTTTGACTGATTAGTATTACTACCTCACATATCGATAATTATTTCCTTCGTCCTCTCATGTTAAATAGGTTACCTCACCTCCTTATTAACCCCTTCTGCCTGCTGTTTCCTCACATTATCTCCACAAGTTTTATGTATCAACACACCATAGTTTTCAATTACTCCATATTTGACCTCCCATCAAATCCATTTTCCTTCCTCCACTGAGGATCCTAATAATGTTCCTCCTATCCTTAGACTCCAAGTCTCTCATTCCCTGGTTAGTTTCCAGGACCGTTTTTGAGGATTTAATTCCCATGGTAGTAAAAGAGGACACCTCACCTATTAAAGTTCACCCCCGTCCTATGCTTTACTGGAATACTAGCGCGTGGTTTTCTCCAGATAAACGTCTAAAACGAAAGTTCACTTTCTTTCTGTATTCCTACTGACGATCCCAGATCGCCTCGATACAGAGTAGTTACTTTCCTCCTGTATTCCTACTGACGATCCCAGATCGCCTCGATACAGAGTAGTTTATATTGGTAATGGCCTCATCTACCTGGAGTCTTTTCGGACACCATTCCGTTTTGGCTCCAAACCCAATTCCTATCTTCCAATTGCATGGAATACTTCGTTGCCTTTAAAACTTTTCTCCACACAAAATTCTAAAGATAGGTCACCAGGATGGACAGCCCCTAGTGGATATGGAATAGTTTAACACCTAGATCACATCAAAACCCTTCATTTAATGCAATGATACAGGTATTATTCCCCCAAATCCGTATGAATAAAAATTACTGACCGTATCCTTGCAGCTGGGACTAAATGTTGGTTGGATCTCGTCACTGTTTGACTGTCGCGTCCAGTTTTCCACCGGCCTGAAATAACCCTCAATTTCAGAGGTCAGGTCTTTGTTCTTACGGATTTAAAATCCGCCCGTGCACGGTTTCGGTGTGTCCCTGGAACGACAGCAACAAGTATGGAGAGTCCGCTCGAAGGACCAAATGTCATGAGAATTTTCTATCCCAATGTTCTAAATGAACTTTTTAACTCTATCTGTATCCTGAAGGTTGTAAATTCTTCAGTTTGGTTAAATAATACAGAGAGAGTTCCAGCATTGCAAAATGGTCAGTCTTTTATTCATAGAGAGCTCTCCCGAAAGGCAAGACACAAAACACTTTTATAAAATCCAGTCAGCAAAGTCTCCACCCTGTTTTATGGCCTGCAAATTCTCAGGATCTGCCTTCAAAGACCCTCTTCATGTTATCTCAGTTGCTAATGTTTACCCACACCTCGAAGACCAGGCCTCAATCCTGATGGATGGGGCCCTGTGAACTTTTATGGCCGCATAATCTCCTGCATACCCAAAAGCTTTCACAAATGGTCTGTCTCCCCCTTTGTTCATCTTAACCACATCCTGACTCATTTACCAAATAGTAACATTCTAACCTGGTCTGAACCTTGTCTATGTTCTCACATTCTTAGAATCATAGTCGTATAATTCTAATACATCTCACACATTACACAGTTTCAGGGTGAAACATCTTAGTCATTAACGTTAAACATACAAATTCCTTTATCATTTCCCATGGATGCTGGCTCATGTTGACTTCAATGCTTCCCACAGGTGTGTAAAGTTGTCTAGATGTCCTTTGGATGGTGGAACATTCTTGATACACATGGCACCGGTTAGTCGAGGCAATTGAGGTAATATGTACATGTAAGTAGAGTTAAAGTGACTATGCATAGATAATAAACAGAGAATAGCAGCAGCATAAAAGAGAGGTGTGGTGGCACTTTGATTCTTATGGTTCTTATGGTTTGGGGGTATAAGCTGTTAAGGAAGCTTGGCCACATTGATGTACTGGACCATACCCACTACCCTCTGTAGTGCCTTGTGGTTGGAGGCCGAGCAGTTGCCATGCCAGGCAGTGATGCAACCAGTCAGGATGCTCTCGATGGTGCAGCTGTATAACGTTTTGAGGATCTGAGGACCCATGCCAAATCTTTTCAGTCTCATGAGAGCATCAGCTGTTCTGGACGAACTGTTTAAAGGTCTTACTCACTGCGGAGAGCGTGATTACACAGTCGTCCAGAACAGCTGATGCTCTCATGCATGTTTCAGCAAATGTTCAGTGTTAATTCAAGTTTCCTGGCTTCGCATGAGTTCAAAAGATTGACAAATGACTGAAGTGACCACCTGGGAGCTGTGGGGGAGAGCCGGGCAGATCAGCTCAATCAGACTGTGCAACTGAAAGACGTCAATTCTGCCAATGAGAGGATTGCATTAAATATTCTGCATGCATGCTTAGGATTGGACAAAACAAATGAAAAGGAGCTCGTGTCAATTTAAATGTCCATTAGTCCCAGTCATTTGTAATAGTTATCGTCTTTTTCCAGGGCATCTCGTCTCGTTATCGTCATACCTTTAGTCAGGAAAAATAGGTTGTGGAGTTGGTGCTGGCTATTGATCTGAGGCAGCATCAGGAAACTAAGCTACTAAGCAAAAGAGCAAGTTAAAAAAGTGAGACTTACTTACATGGCTTTGACCATGGCACACCCTGTATTCATGTGTATGCTTTGCATCAACCAATAGAAGCAGGCATGTTACAAAAATGTTGGGAGATGTACACAAGGGGTTTTAACTATGGCATATAACAAATGTGTTTTTAGATGTATTTTGATCACAAACTGAACAATGCATTTGCTTAGCCTCACTATGAAGAGAGTGCTGATTGTCCTTGAAATTCATCAGAAATGTTTCAGGGGGAAATTATGTGCATTTATATAACTCCCGTAAACAAATCTTCTGCCAGGTCAACAGTCTGTGGTTATAGAACCTAGATGGACTGTGGATCTATACACTTTTAAATTGGACTTTACAGTCGAACTGTCTTCTGCCTGAACTGAACAACATAGCACACCGGCTCCCCCCGGTGGCACAGGACTGGAAATAGTGTGATGGAGAAAAACTGTACTGCTTTTTATCACAGTAATATTTTGACTCTCCTCCATAGCATCAATGGGAGTGTTGTTGTTGTTTTACAACGTTTTTATGTACTAAGAAGAAAGATACAAATGTGTTATAATAACTCTGTGTTTATGTTTAACATTCAACTGAAATCGGCCCTAGCATTTCTAACACACCGGACCATTTTTTCCGTTGAGGCCACCACACTGGCCCATATTTCCCCTCAATGCTCCCACACCGGCCCATTTATTTTCTTAAGGCCCACATTACTAACCAGATAATTCACATTTTACGCAACAACAAAAAAAACAAGTTAGACAGGCCCACTGGGCTAAAAATGGATCAGCCCATCAATATGCCAGATAGCCAGTCCGCCACTGTATGTAAGTAAATATATAATGTTGCATACTCTTATTCCTATTGCCTCAAACATGCATTGCATCATACTATAATTTCTGTGGAGAAAAAATGAATAATGCAAGCAAGCATATCAAACAAGCCAAGCGCTAACACGCGTCACGGGACGCCCCTATTGAAACCCCAATCGGTGCCATCCTACCCTTGTAGAGAAGCGGTGATTGGGTTAGAAAGGATTACACGTCGCCGCTAAATCACAATCTAGTTTTCATTACGATTATTCAACCGCAAAACATAGCTACACATCACTCTCAGGGAATCGGACTGGAGTTGTAACACATGGCTTCTTCACACCAACAAAACGACTTGTCTGCCGGTTTCCGCGTGCAGTTCAAATCTTTCGCAACAGAGGCGATCCACGCTGGGCAAGAACCAGAGCAATGGAAATCTATGGCCGTGGTGCCACCTATTTCTCTGTCCACCACGTTCAAGCAGTATGGACCTGGAGATCATGCTGTAAGGGTTGGGTTGCAACCTGCGGGGGTCGTTAGTTCACTATGGGGTGTCTTTATACCGATCCGGTAAACTGAACCGGTCCTGTTCAATTAATTTTCAGGGAAGATGTTGCTGTTTATATTCATATGTATAAGAGTATGGTTGATAGTCTTTTCTTTCCTAGAACATATATTATGCATTTTATTCCACAGTCAGAATGTTGGCTGCGCAACCGCCGACAGTGATGGGAAATGAGCTTTTTGTGATGAATATTGAAAGTGAACGATTTTACAGAATCATTAAAGACCAGGTGATCATCAGTACCACCATCTGTTTATTTATGAAAGATGTGGCAAATGTGTGCTTTCTAAATGTAATGTATCTTTTAATCAGGGTTTTGAGTACAGTCGGAGTGGAAACCCGACTAGAAACTGTCTGGAGAAAGCTGTTGCTGCTCTGGATGGCGCAAAGCACTGTAAGTGTTCACGTTAGAGACCACTACCTCGTGAATTTGTATCTAATAAAATATGACAAGTTAGGATGTATAGCCTACAGGTAGAACATAGACATCTACACAGAACTTTAACTAGCCTCCTGTGTACTTAAGGATCAAACCCTGTTTTTGCTCAGGACCTGAAGCAAGGATATGCATATTCTTGATACCATTTGAAAGGAAACACTTTGAAGTTTGTGGAAGTGTGAAATTAATGTAGGAGAATATAATACATTAGATCTGGTTAAAGATAATACAAAGAAAAAAACATGCCTTCATCTTTGAAATGCAAGAGAAAGGTCATAATATTTCTTAGGAGTCCAGATTTTGCCCACTAGATGGCAGCAGTGTATGTGCAAAGTTTTAGACTGATCCAATGAACCATTGCATTACTGTTCAGAATGTTGTGTCAAGACTGCCCAAATGTGCCTATTGGTTTATTGATACATTTTCAAGTACAAAACTGTGCACTCTCCTCAAACAATAGCATGGTATTATTTTACTGTAATAGCTACTGTAAATTGGACAGTGCAGTTAGATTTAACAATAATTTAAGCTTTCTGCCCATATAAGATATTTCTATGTCCTGGGAAATGTTCTTGTTACTTACAGCGTCATGAAAATCACATTAGCGCATGTTAGCTCAACCGTCCCGAGGGCGGGAAGCTATCCTGAAGATAATGTATTCTTTGAACTATCATTAACTGAATTTCCTGTGTAGGTCTTGCTCTTGCCTCTGGTCTGGCTGCTACTATGACCATCACTCACATGCTGAAAGCTGGAGATGGCATTGTCTGTATGAACGATGTGTATGGAGGTAAGACATGGCTCACAGTGTCTGTAAAACTGTCTAGAGAACCACTGAATGGTAGACAAAACATTGTGGGTGAAAGAGTACACACGTGTAAGTTGTATTTGATGCATATTACCATGAAACAGTAATACATTATGTATTTTTCTCTACAGGCACCAATCGTTATTTCCGGAAGATTGCTGCAGAAGTTGGCTTGAAAGTGTCCTTTGCTGATTGCACCAAAATCGAGTTGCTCCAGGCTGCTCTTAAGCCGAACACAAAGGTGATTGGAATTCTTAGTCTACTTGATTACCTCATTTCACTATATTTATTTTTGGTTAGATTTGGTGAGATTTTGGTTAGGAGCCAAACTATGAAATCTTAACACCAGTTGAACGTCTATTTAAAAAGATGCTCATTATTTTATATCTTTATGTATGTAGTTGGTATGGATCGAGACCCCCACCAATCCCACCATGAAAGTGGTGGATATCCAGGCATGTGCAGAAGTGGTCCACCAACACAACAAGGATACCGTGGTGGTGGTGGACAACACTTTCATGTCAGCCTACTTCCAGGTATGTAAATGTTTGTTATGTACTGTATATAAACTCAGCAAAAAAAATTCAATGAACCATAAACAATTAATGAACATGCACCTGTGGAACGGTCGTTAAGACACTAACAGCTTACAGACGGTAGGCAATTAAGGTCACAGTTATGAAAACTTAGGACACTAAAGAGGCCTTTGTACTAATTCTGAAAAACACCAAAAGAAAGATGCCCAGGGTCCCTGCTCATCTGCGTGAACATGCCTTAGGCATGCTGCAAGGAGGCATGAGGACTGCAGATGTGGCCAGGGCAATAAATTGCAATGTCCGTACTGTGAGACGCCTAAGACGGCGTAAGAGGGAGACAGGACGGACAGCTGATCGTCCTCGCAGTGGTAGACCACGTGTAACAACACCTGCACAGGATCGGTACATCCGAACATCACACCTGCGGGACAGATTCAGGATGGCAAAAACAACTGCCCGAGTTACGCCAGGAACGCACAATCCCTCCATCAGTGCTCAGACTGTCCGCAATAGGCTGAGAGAGGCTGGACCTAGGGCTTGTAGGCCTGTTGTAAGGCAGGTCCTCACCAGACATCACCGGCAACAACGTTGCCTATGGGCACAAGCCCACCGTTGCTGGACCAGACAGGACTGACAAAAAGTGCTCTTCACTGACGAGTCGTGGTTTTGTCTCACCAGGGGTGATGTTCGGATTCGCATTTATCGTAGAAGGAATGAGCGTTAGATAGATAGATAGATAGATAGATAGGTACTTTATTGATCCCCCGGGGGGGAAATTTCATTGTCAAGCAGCTACAACAAAACACAGGTACACAAAAGACAGATACACGGTACATGATACATAGAGCGGCAGTATGAAAGAGTATAGTATAGAAATACAAGATATCTGGAGTGCAAGAAAAAGCTATAAAAGGACATTGCATAGTATGAGTGGTTGGCTGAATATGTACACTATACATTGGTGGATGTTGGATGGTTAACTATACTATACAGGTCGATGGCAGAGAAATACTTCAGTAGCTAAAAATGCGTATGATATGAGCGAGGGTAATAATAGTTTACTTAATAGACAGACTGGGTAAATGAACAGGTAAGTGAAAATTTTGCATGGTTAAATTAGCTGTACAGTTAGGTATACAGTTATATTTACAGATAAGTGAATACTTGCATGTTTACACAAACTGTACAGGTAAATGACAGGAAGAGATACTTTAATAGCTAAATGTGTGTATGATATCATTGGGGTAATAATAGTAATTCCCTTAAAATACAGTCCTTAGTGCGCAGGGTTTAATTACAGACAACTGCACGTATTGCACATTTGATATACTAAAAGCAATGAGAAAAGGTGCAACTGGCAGGATACTAATATGCATTCCTGAGTGAATGCCTAGGTCCAATAATTACTTACAATATTGCATGTGATATAATATAACAACTGTACATGGGTATGTATATACAGACCTGTATGAATAAGTAGGTCCTGAGTGGATGAGTGCTGACGGAACAGAGTTACTCACGGATGGATGCATAATTGTTAAACTAGGTCCTAGCACCCCAACAGTTCCAGATCTATGTTGCCGACGGCACGGCACCCCGGTGAGGCATTATATAGTCTCATAGCCGCCGGCAGGAAGGACCTCCTGTAGCGCTCTCTGGCACACCGTGGTGGGATCAGTCTGTGACTGAAAGAGCTCCTCTGCGTCATAACCATAGCGTGCAGAGGGTGGGTGACGTTGTCCATGATGGCCAGCAGTTTGGCCAGGATCCGTCTCTCCGCCACCTCCTCTAGAGTGTCAAGGCTCATCCCCAGGACAGAGCTAGCCTTCCTGATCAGCTTATTTACCCGAGAAGCATCACCGGCTTTGATGTTTGCTCCCCAGCACACCACTGCAAAAAAGATGGCACTGGCCACCACAGACTGGTAGAAGGTATGCAGTAGTTTACTGCACACGTTGAAGGACCTGAGCCTCCTCAGAAAGTAGAGTCGGCTCTGGCCCTTTTTGTACAGGGCCCCGGTGTTACCAGACCATTCCAGCCTGTTGTCCATATGGACACCCAGGAACTTGTATGACTCAACCATTTCCACATCCATCCCCTTTATAGGGACTGCAGTCAGTTGTGCCTTGGTTCTCCTGAAGTCCACCACCATCTCCTTAGTTTTGCTGATGTTGAGCTGAAGGTGGTTCTGCTCACACCACAACACAAAGTCACTGATTGTGCTCCTGTACTCCTCCTCCTGCCCACCCCTGATGCACCCTACAATAGCAGAGTCATCCGAGAACTTCTGTAGGTGGCATGTTTCAGAGTTATATCTGAAGTCTGAGGTGTAGAGGGTGAACAGGAAGGGGGACAGGACCGTACCCTGGGGGGCCCCTGTGTTGCTAACTGCCCGTTCTGACACACAGCTCTGTAGTCGCACAAATTGTGGCCTACCGGTCAGGTAGTCCGTGACCCAGGAGACTAAGGGTGCTTCCACTTTCATCCTCCTCATCTTCTCACCCAGTAGCAGGGGCTGAATGGTATTGAAGGCACTGGAGAAGTCAAAAAACATGACCCTCACAGTGCAACCTGCGTTGTCCAGGTGAGAGTAGGCCCTCTGCAGAAGGTAGATGATTGCATCATCCACCCCGATGTTGCGCTGGTATGCAAACTGCAGGGGGTCCATTGATGAACACACCAGGGGTCTGAGGTGAGCGAGGACTAACCTTTCCAGGGTCTTCATGATGTGGGATGTTAGCGCTACAGGTCTGAAGTCATTCAGGACAGTGGGGTGTGCCTTCTTGGGCACTGGGACGAGGCAGGATGTTTTCCACAGCACAGGGACCCTTTCTAGGCTCAGGCTAAGGTTGAAAAGACGCTGGAGTATTCCACACAGTTGGTCAGCACAGACCCTCAGCACCCTTGGGCTGATGCCATCAGGGCCCGCCGCTTTCCACTGGTGTAGTCTCTCCAGCTCTCTCTTCACTTGGTTGGTGGTGAAAGCCAGCCCAGGTGGGGAGGTGGGGGGAAGGGGGGTGTTGAGGATCAGTCCAGGGGGGGCAGGGGCGGAGGTGGGGTCACTGATAGTCTCAGCAGAGGTGCTGTGAGCAAAGTGGGGGTGGGATAGCCGTGAGGGTGTGTGGTCTGGGGAGCTGGAGGGGAGGTGGACAGGGCCAGTATCGAACCTGTTAAAAAATTGGTTCAGCTCATTGGCTCTGTCCTGGGTTCCCTCCGTCTGCCCACTGTTTGACTTTTTGAAGCCAGTGATATTTCTCATACCCTTCCACACCTCTCTCACCTGGCTCTGCCTCAGCTTGTCCTCCATCTTCTCCTTATACACTCTCTTCCCCTCAGCAATCCGCAACTTCAGCTCCCTCTGGACGCATTTCAATTTGTCCTTGTCCTTCTCCTACACCGAGGCCTGTACTCTGGAGCGGGATCGATTTGGAGGTGGAGGGTCCGTCATGGTCTGGGGCGGTGGAGGTTCCGTCATGGTCATCGGACTGAGCTTGTTGTCACTGCAGGGAATCTCAACGCTGTGCGTTACAGGGAAGACATCCTCCTCTCTCATGTGGTAGCCTTCCTGCAGCCTCCTCCTGACATGACCCTTCCTGCAGGCTCCTCCTGACATGACCCTTCCTGCAGCCTCCTCCTGACATGACCCTTCCTGCAGGCTCCTCCTGACATGACCCTTCCTGCAGGCTCATCCTGACATGACCCTCCAGCATGACGATGCCACCAGCCATACTGCTTGTTCTGTGCGTGATTTCCTGCAAGACAGGAATGTCAGTGTTCTGCCATGGCCAGTAAAGAGCCCGGATCTCAATCCCATTGAGTGCGTCTGGGACCTGTTGGATCGGAGGGTGAGGGCTAGGGCCATTCCCCCCAGAAATGTCAGAGAACTTGCAGGTGCCTTGGTGGAAGAGTGGGGTAAGCAAGAATTGGCAAATCTGGTGCAGTCCATGAGGAGAAGATGCACTGCAGTACTTAATGATTTGTTGTTGTTGGTTATGCATTGCTACATTCAGTCCAGTGACAGTTGGAGATTAATAAAGCTTAATGATTTGAATTGAAATGGATGTGTTCCTTCATTTCACGCTCTCTTACGTTTCCTAACACATCCAGTTATTTCCTTTCCTCGTAGAATGGCTCATACCGAGTCATTAATTATATATTAATGTATATATTATATATTATTATATACCCTGTGCTTGTCTCTTGCTCTTTAGCGCCCCTTGGCCCTCGGCGCAGACATCTGCATGTATTCAGCTACTAAGTACATGAATGGTAGGTACACAATGTTTGTACATTGATGTTGACTGAAGAGAATTCCCAGGGGGTTTGAATAAATATATATTTTTTCTTCTTATTTGATTGACAGGTCACAGTGATGTTGTAATGGGCCTGGTGTCTGTGAACCATGAGGACCTGTATGACCGACTGAGGTTTCTACAGAATGGTGAGAGGTTAATCAACAGCAACTGGCAAAAAGCCATGTATGTTTAGGTGATACACCCGCCACATTTTTACCCTACTATGATTGAAGCACTTGAACTTCTCAGTGAAGCAGTTGCTCAACTCTTGTGACCTACTTTCGCTCATCAAACATCCACACATGCTCGTGATGCCAGGGCTTTCCACCAATTATAAACCGCTGATAAAGAAGGCTTTGTATAGCACCCTTGTTGGTTGTTTGTCTGAGGGGCTGATTGGTGTGTTTTGTAACACTTTGTTCTTCCTTATTGTGCCCTAATCCTGACCTTAAAGCCCTCGGAGCCGTACCGTCCCCCTTTGACTGCTACCTGTGTAACCGCGGCCTGAAAACCCTGCACCTGCGCATGAGGCAGCACTTCAAGAACGCCCTGGCAGTGGCCCAGTTCCTGGAGGCCGACCCCAGGGTGGACCGAGTCATCTTCCCTGGTGACGGGGGGGGGGGGGTGATATCACAATGTCAAAATAGTATTTCTATATGTTGCATAAAACACATGCAACATGTTTTGACATTACCTGCTTTCTGGGCAGATGGATGATATAACCAACATTTTTGGTTATATCAACCATCACCCTGTGGTTAACGAATCGAACAGTAGACTTGGTTTTACTCTTATCCCCTCTCCACTCTGCAGGCTTGCCCTCCCACCCCCAGTACGAGCTGATGAAGAGACAGTGCACAGGCTGCCCAGGGATGATCACCTTCTACATAAAGGGAAAACTGGAGAACGCCACCATGTTCCTCAGCAGCCTAAGGGTAATTACAGAATTTAAGACGTTCACGTCTGATTCACAAGACAATGACAAGATGGGCTGTACTGGGCTGATCTGGTTATGCATACAATATAGTTGCTGGGAACCGTGCTGGAAAGAACGGCTCTATAGTATGAATTGGGCATCGTTGTGTTTTACTACAGTATGTGTTGAGGATTCAATCACGGATGGACACTGCAATAACGTTTTGTGCTGTTTTTGATTTCAAGTTGTTTGCACTTGCCGAGAGCCTTGGTGGTTATGAAAGCTTGGCAGAGCATCCGTAAGTATACCCAAATATCATCAATAAACCTTAACATTAAACTGCTACAATATTAAGATTAATTCACTATTCCACTAGTCTTGTTAATTCCAATATTTCAGTTGAACCGATTAATATGCGGTATGTGGTATGAAAATGTATTTTGATTGCTTAATTTTTTTAACAACAATGCCACAAGGGGGCAGTAGTGGTTAAGAATTGTATTTATTCATCTTAATCATACAAAATACATTTAACCTGTTCAATAGTGGAAGAAATAGAGACCTGCACACAGTCGAAAAAGGAAATAGATACAAAACTGAGGCTTGAATGCAAAATAAAGATGTTTATTGAAACATGGTGCCCAAAGAATATCATATATCAAGTGAATAAATAAAACGTTTTGGCCTCAGGCCATTCATCAGTGTAAATTGTTGGCACACACACCTGGTTTATATTTCAATGATAATTGCATATAATTCCACCTTCTCAGGGTTAGGCGTCAGGCTCAGCACACTCTTGGATTGCATCCTACCTGGTAGGCCGCTCCTACCAGGTGACATGGAGAGGATCTGTGTCTGCACCATGTACTCTCACTACTGGTGTCTCCCAGGGCTCGGTTCAAGGCCTTCTTCTCTTCTCTCTATTAACCAAGTCACTCTGCTCTGTCATATCCTCACATGGTCTCTCCTATCATTGCTATGTGGATGACGCTCAACTACTTTTCTCCTTCCCACCCACTTCTGACACCCAGGTGGCGATACACATCTCTGGGTGCCTGGCAAATATCTCAACTTGGATGTCAGCCCACCACCTCAAGCTCAACCTCGACAAGACGGAACTGCTCTTCCTCCCGGGGAAGGCCTGCCTGCTCAAAGACCTCTCCATCACGGTTAACAACTCCACAGTGTCACCCTCCCAGAGTGCAAGGAACCTTGGCGTGACGCTGGAGAACACACTATCGTTCTCTGCAAACATCAAAGCAGAAACCCGCTCCTGCAGGTTCATGCTCTTCAACAAAAGTAGAGTAAGACCCTACCTCACACAGGAAGCGGCGCAGGTCCTAATCCAGGCACCTCTCCCGTCTGGACTACTGCAACTCGCTGTTGGTTGGGCTCCCCGCGTGTGCCAACAAACCCCTGCAACCCGCCTGGTTTTCAACCTTCCCATGTCCTCTCATGTCACCCCGGTCCTCTGCTAACTCCACTGGCTTCTAATCAAAACCTTGCATCCACTACAAGACCATGGTGCTTACCTACAGAACAGCAAGAGGAACTGCCCCTCCCTACCTTTAGGCTATGCTCAAACCCTACACCCCAACCAGAGCACCTTGTTCTGCCACCTCAGGTCTCTTGCCCTCTCACCCCTACGGCAGGGCAGCTCCTGCTCAGCCCAGTCCAAGCTCTTCTCTGTCATGGCACCCCAATGGTGGAACCAGCTTCCCCCTGAAACTAGGACAGCATAGTCCCTGCCTATCTTCTGAAAACATCTGAAACCCTACCTCTTCAAAAAGTGTCTTAAATAATCCACCTCCTCACCCCGACTTAACCAGCCCTTGAACTTGAACCCCCGCTCTGCTAATGTACTGCTAAATGACTCAAATGTAAATGTATTTTGCATTCAAGCCTAAGTTTAGGATCTATTCCTTTTTTCGAGAGTCTCTTTCTTTTAGTATTCTTATTTTGACTCCTATGCACCTGGAACAGACACTTTTCAGTAGTAAGGACCTTTAAAAGAGCGCAGACTGTCTCATGATAAAATGTAGTCATGTGAAAAAGTAAGTACACCCCCTGGAAAGTCTTTTTTTTTTTCACATCATTCAAAGATCAAAAGACCTACCCGAGGCCCTCAGAAGAAAGATGATTGATGCCCATGAGTCTGGGAAGGGCTACAAATAATTTCCAAACAATTTGAAGTACATCATTCCACTGTCTAACGAAAATTCCAGACCACTGGCAAACTACCTAGGACAGGTCGTCCGACCAAAGTCAGCCCAAGAGCTGACCGAATAATGCTCATAGTCTCTAAGAACCCCAGCGTAACATCAAGGGATCTACAGGCCTCTCTTGCCACAATCAATGTCGAATTGCATGGGTACACCGTCAGAGAAAGAGACTCCAGAAACTTGGCCTACATGGGAGATCAGGAAGGAAGAAGTCTCTGCTCTCAAAAAAGACAAGTAAGGTCAGTTGTCTTGATATTCTTTTTTGAGAGCAGAGGCTTCTTCCTTCCTGACCTCCCATGTAGGCCAAGTTTGTGCAGTCTCTTTCTGACAGATTTGTAACCCCTCCCAGACTCATGGGCATCAATAATCTTTCTTCTGAGGGCCTCGGTAGGTCTTTTGATCTTTGAATGATGTGTTACCACACACCCATATGGTTAAGACCAAACCAGACCAGTTTTCTTATCTTTATGGAAGGCTGGACCCTCCGAAGTTTCTGTTTTCTAATCAGTTGCACTTGTTTTGGTACATAATTCTAATTTTAGCCATTTTATGTGATGGTAAAGGCAGGGGTGTCCTAACTTTTTCCCCACAAGGAAAAGGTATTTTTGTTTATTTTAATTGCATAACATTTACAAAGTTTTTTTGTGTGTGTGTGTCATTTGTTAAATTGGGTAACCTTTATCTGTCAATAGTGTTGAAGTGAAGATTACATATCCATCTGTCCAAATATGTAAAAAAAAAAAAACTTTCCAGGGGGTGTACTTACTTTTTCACATGACTGTAGATATTTTGTATTCAAGATACTCTACAAATTGGGGCACAAAGTTATATACACCCCAGCAAAATTGTACTTTAAGACATGGATCCTCTTTTGAATATTGAGCTATTACCCTCTTCGTTCCCTCTCAGGGCGATAATGACCCACGCGTCTGTTCCGGAGAGTGATAGGGCCGCCCTGGGGATCAGTGACACACTGGTCCGTCTGTCCGTGGGGTTGGAGGACGAACAGGACATCATCGAGGACCTGGAACAAGCCCTGAACGCTGCTGTAAGTACACTACACTCTCAGCCTGCGCATAGCACACACCCTAAAAACAGGTCTCTAAATTCAGCTAGCCAGCCTAACACCAAGAACCACAGATTTCTGCCCAAGTAAGGTACAGTATATATCTACCAAATCTAGACAAATGGGTCCTGGTCAAGACGTGATCATTATCCCAGGAATATTTTTGCCCCACACATGTGTAGCAGATCTACTGAATATCCTGACCACACAAACGGTTGTTTCCATCTGTTGATTTATTCCTTTTGGCTTTTTTTGAGCAGCATCCAAATAAGTAGTAATGTCTTCGGGACGTCCCATGACCAGCGGCGGTCTGTCATCAGCGGGACGGGAGTTGAGACTGGAGTACCCAGTGTTTATAGCCGTGTACAAGAAGAGTGGCGAGAGGGTGCTTTAACACAACGCACTCATCAGGGAACAACCTGCTCTTTAAACATTACGCCTTCATTAATTACCAACTTTTTTTTTCTTTTTTCTTCATTGATTCTTTGGATGGTGATTTTTAACGTGGACACTTTAAAGGGCTTATTTATCCATTTGGCTGCTTTTGCAAAGTTTTTTTTTTTTGTTACGTTATCTTTGTTTGGAGGGTGTTGACGGGGCATTGAGGTTCGGGGGACACTGGATTAAGGCAAAACATCAGTTGAGTTTCTTTCTGCTTCATCTAATTAAAACATGAAAACAAATTAACCATAAGAAGAATGTCTTGCTCTTGAAATGTCTGGATAGCAGTTCTGGCTCTATCAAATGTATGCCTAGTAAAGGGAGAGTGGGAAGCTTTTCACCCCCGAGTTTGTCTTGCCTTGTGTCGAGCGGTTTTATATTTATGAATTTTAATATATTTTTGATGGAATGACTTTGAGCTATGTGGTGTTGCTAAACTCGACCCACAACCCCAGAGTTCACTGCAACAGGCTTGTTCTCAGATCAAAAGACTCAGCGACGTCAGGGTTTTCTACCGGAGAACCAACCAACCCCATGTCATGTTGGAGCTCTCTCTCACTCAACAGTGTAATCTATCACATATCATACATACTGTATATCTGCCTGCTCGTTAAGTATGTGCTTAACTTGGGAAAGACCCTGTTTGATCAGTGTAATCTTTGTGACCATTACCAAACTCATTAAAATCAGTTTGCAGTACATTCATCTGTGCCTTTCACTCTGAAACATACTGTGGCCTAGCAGGCAAGTCTTTGTTTGTAAACAATGTATTTTAATATGTAAAACAGCCTTATGTTTTGGCAGCTACGCAACATCCGGGTCTAGCGTTAGACACTAGCAGGAACAGGGTTGGTTATAACTGGGGTTGGAGCAAAAACCTACAGTTTTATGTACACCAATCACTGTGTTACATATTGACAGTGGTTCCCTGGCTCTCACAATTTGGTGAAATGCATGCGTGCGTTTGGGGCTGGGTGTGTTAAGGTTCAAATGCCTGCCAGGGTGGGTATCTTACTTTCAGATCAAGACTGTCACACTGCTCTATCGTCCAAGTGTAGAAGTTGAGCTCTTAAGAAACAATGCTTTTCAGATGTGCTCTGTCCAAATGTTTTGATTTCCACCATTGGAACTGTGGCTTATTTAAGTGGTGGAGTTGAAACGTCCTGTGGCACAATGCTGCCCCAACATGGTTCCCCACCACTCAGTGTCACTCTGCCAAGTCTGTTCCTTTGCTGCAGCAGATGAGGCTATAGGTAAAAATCAAAGCAAAGCAATGTGTGTGTGCACAACTAGACAAATTAATATGCATTTAATAAGTTAATATTTTGTCAGATGATCTTGACCATGTGTTACAGTACATCATTTTCTCTAATAGCGGTTGGTACGGAACCCTTTGTTGGTACCTTCTATATTTTACTCGACTGATGGCAACTACATCTGATGCCTGAGTTTCCGAGTTGGATGACCGTTCAAAACTTTTTTCCCCCTGTCAGATCTAGTTTTCAGTTTTCTAGAACGCACTGAATTCGGAGATATGTGTTCCCAGTTGTTTTGAACACAGCATTAGTCTCAGTGGAGGGAGGGAGAGAGTCCGACCCTCACGGTCCCTGTTCTTCTTCCTTCCTTTCTTCCGGTGGGACAGTCTTCCACCTGATGGTGAAATTTGAGTTGCACCGCATCCACCTCATGCACAAATGCATGTTGTTCCTATGACCAGAGAAAATTAAATATTCCATTGCTGTATTATTTGAGTCTCTCTCTGGTCATGGTTTTATAAAAGTTATGAAATCTCACATAGGCTAGTATCAAACATTTCTTGGCCGGGGTCGTGGGAACTACAGGCACAACACACAAGAAATAGAGAGCGTAAGCACGTTGGCTCTTCTGCAGAAATGTTTGGTGATCAACCGGTTGGTGACCACTGGCTTAGTAAATGATTAACAGTCCCAAGTCTGGTTGTTACCTCAGTTCGCTTTGATAACTGTATAACTTCCTCATACTGTAAGGACAGACAAAACAAAAACAAAATGTGCCACAAAGTCTTGATACAAGATTCTGCCTTTAGTTAAGAGAGAATTATCTGGGCAACATTACCAGTAGGATTCCTTACATACACGGGTATAATAATTTTTTAAAATAAAAAATAAAACATTTGGGAAGACCATACAGTGCCTTTGTCTTTGAGTCACTTGTGTTGGATGTTTATATCATTAGCTGCCTCACTACATGAGTTGACCTCAATAGAACAAAGATTCACTACGCTAGTCTTTTACTTTGTCTTTACCTAGTGGTGAATTAATGTTAAGTCACAAATTAAAGACCACAGCATGGGATACAAGCATGTACTGTATTGTCCTGTTAATATTCATTACAGCTCATTCAATTCTCACCATTCAATCCCAGACATTCCCAACTGACATTTTCTCAGTACACAGGCAGACAGACAAACAGCAGTCAGAGAAGGACAGGGTGATTCCTCATTTTTTAATAAATGTAATCCATAGAATAGTCCTTTGGAGGAAGTATTGTTGACATTTGTATCTAAAAGCATAATTGAGAAAATGTATTACAGTTCATTAACGCTTGCTCTGGGGTCCTAATGACCCCAAAAGGTAGGCCAAACAAGTACCCAAATGACCAGTTCAGGTTCATGCTTTGGACACGTTAATAATGGCTTGGTTGATTGGCTTGGTTCTCCTCTACATGCTAGAGGGAGCCATTTGACAATACGGGTCCCTCAAGCGTCATCAGTGACGTTTCCTGTAAACCGTGACACAATCCTGGTCGCCTGCCATGAACGGAGCGGTCTATTAGTTCAAGCGATAGCTCTATCGATGCAGAAGACTATCATCCTGTGCTAACGCATTGGCTATCTATTTCCTACCCAGAGCAATACCTAAAATGACCAAAATAATTTTGTATGAACAAGAATTTTGTTCTAAATGCAATATTTCAGGTGTTATGTCCGACAGAGCGGTGATTATTACGCAATGATAGATTAGAATCAGTTATGGATACAGCACTCCATTGTTCTCAGACAAAGAATGACCCTTGTAGAGTTCGAGTGACTGGGGTCACTGGAACTTTGATACGCCCCTAGATGAGTAGATATTATGCTCAACAATATATTCTCAATATTCAATTTATATTTGTCAATATTCAATAATTTTATTGAAATTAAAATACAACTCATATTACAGACACCAATCTTTGCTTTAGCATCTACAAGGAGACCTATGTAAGGACAAAATGTCACACATATGCCAACTTTAATTAAATTATTTCTCAATTATGCTTTTAGATTCAAATATATGCCAACAATCCATCCTCCAAAATACTATTTCATGGATTACATTTCGTGAAAATCCTCCAAATCACGGACTTTTTTTTTGTTGGGGTTCCGTGAAAAATCACTCATTAGTATTACCTATTAAGAATCTTTTGTAGAGGGGGTCCCTCTGTAGTCTATAGTGATCCTGACCCTCCTATTGACTTAGTGGCAGGTACAGTACAGTTGACTGAAGCCTTATGTATGTAGCTGTGGAAACGTTACAGAAAGTAGAATCTAAAAAGGTCCATTTATAAGGACATAGCATGCAGCCCTCGACAAGGGTTTGCGGTATTCATCCAGGAAGAAAGTGGTTAGTGCTGCTCCCATTTTCCCGTTGACAAGTGAAAGCAGTTCCTATACAGGGAGGGAAGAATGTGGCGTTAGTCCATTTCCGACGAGAAGGCTGTTCAAGGCAAGTGTTTTGGTCCTCGTTCGAGCATGTCTTGAGTTGGTACAATTTCTTTGAATTAGCACGAGTATTATACAAAAATACCATGCCCCTCAACCCCCCTCATTGAATATTAAAAGTAGAAATTACACTGACAATGTACAAATCAAGGCACTATTGACTTTACATTGAGCACACTGCTTGGGTCTTCTCATAAGGAGACCTGGTAAAGGAAATGTGCAATAAAAAACTAAGTATTTAAAAAAAGAAAGACATTTGTCCATTGAGTCAATGCGGCCGCGCAAAATGCAGCGCAAACTTCATTTAATTTGTCTCTTAAAAAACTACAACAATATATTAAGTGTAGAAAAAGTGCTTGGTGACACATCCTGTTATTATCAGGCATAAGTGTATAAAACACACATACATGATCAATTTCCATGGCAACAGCAACCGCCCCAATAACAGCCTGCAAACTGTATCCTCCAGGCCGCTCCTGACTGAGTGGGACCACCATAGATATCCAGTTCTGTATCGAGTTCTATTGTACCTCTGGTCTGTGTCAGGCCTGGTCAGTATAGGGGATGTCGGGGTCGGAGAAGCGTCTGAGGGTCTTGCTGGTGGTCTGGAGGCTTTGTGGGGTGGAGATGGAGAGGGGAACAGGTCCTTATCTAGACAGATGTACAGGGACTGGGTGCCGTCTTTGTGTCGGGTGGGCTGCTCCCACCTCTTGTTCAGGCTGAAGCCACGGCTGGCAGGGGGGTTGAGGGCCGCAGCGTTGGGGTTGTGAGTGGTTGCACGGGGGCAGCTTTACCGTGCCGGGGATGATGGGGTGGTGGCGTTGCAGCTGGAGCCGGGAGGTGGAGCCAGAGGCAACAGTGGAGATGAGGTTGCGGAGGGAGGAACGCCCCCCGGGGCCTTAGGTCTCTGGGCCAGGTCAGAGGGCTTGGGAGGGCAGGCCAGCTTGGCCTTATTCAGCATGAGAGAACCTCTCCCTGGAAGATGGGTGAGAAAGTAAGTGTTAGGAGGAGGGGGAAAAAACATCCACCCAGAGTTCGAGAGTACAGCCATCCTGAAAGGGCTCATATCACCACAAATAAACACCATGCCACCATGTTACTCCACCGCCAGTTAGTTTGGTCAATGTTTCTGCATGCCACACAGACACTCATGCAAACACACACACAATACGTTGCTTGTGAAACTGGGAGCCTCCAACCTGCTAGAAAGCAGACTGCACCTCCGCCACCCTCTTTAAATGCACCACCAGCTTGTCCAGACCTGCACCAGAGACAACAGGGACAGACGGGGCCAGGTAGGCCAATGAGAAACTCACAGGTGTGAATAGGTAGGAGAGTGGGGGTTGAGACTGTACCTTTAATACTGACCTTCGGGCTCTGAGTTGTGGGAGCGCTCGCCCAGCAGGCTCTCAGAACTCACAGACGCCTCAGAATCCAGGTTCTCCTGGTCTGAATCAGACTGCTCCAGCTCTGGCAGTCTGTAGGCTAGGTCATCCCTGGAAAACGGGGGGAAGGGAGAGACAGAAAACAGAGAGGTCACAAATGTAACTAAGGGCTGGTGGATCTCCACAACTATCAGATATAACCATTGGATATATTTTATAACCACAGTGTATAAATCACAATATTAAAATGTGGTGAATCTGGTCGTGACTCAGACGCTCTGCTTGGTTCTTACTTCTCCTGTTTGATGGACTTGATGCGCGCTATCAGGTTTTCAGTATCAGAGTCCAGCGGCACGTCGCTCTCAGGGACCACCGGCAGGTCAGAGCACTCTCTCTCGTGTACCTTGGGAGAGAACACACAGACCCACAGTTACTGAGGACACCTCAACGATTGGGCAAGTCTACGATTGGGGGGGTGCCTGTGTTAAGTAATCATGCATAGTGTTGCATATCATATCATGCCTGTGGCATTCCAGGGAACCATGGTACCTTAAGGCAAGCAGGAGGTTGTGTCACGATCAGTAGGGAGAAACAGGCACTGTGTCACTATGTAATTCAACCGTATAACACGTAGGGTGGCAGGTAGCCTAGCGGTTAGAGTGCTGGACCAGTTACCGAAAGGTCGCTGGTTCGAATACCCGAGCCGACCGGGTGCAAAAAAATAAACCTGTCGATGTGTCCTTGAGCAAGGCACTTAACCCTTATTTGCTCCAGGGGCCGACCCTGTAGGTAGGCAGCCATTGTAAATAAGAATTTGTTCTCAACTGACTAGTTAAATAAAGGTTCAATAAATAAATAAATAAATAAAAGGAAAACGTCAGTATCGTCCGGGAGGGGTTTAATGCACTATTGAACGTAGCTTGAGACTGCAAAAAAAGTAATCGTCAAGAAAGACTAGCCATTCCCATATTAAGCATTCCCCATTCCATGAGTTCAGATGCTTGGTACCGATTAACAGGAAGAATCCACAAACCATCCCTCTCATCCAGAGGTTGTGCTGTGTGGAATCATCTATGTTCCACACAGCACAAGTGAGTTATGATCAAGGGTTAATGTCACTAATACTAGTCAAACCAAACACAAAATCACATGTAGACAAGACCGACAACATCAACCCAACACCATTCCTCTGAAGAACCTTCCCATCACAGACACTGGGGACTGAAACAAATATGCAGTATTACAGGGTCTAACAACAGGTTCCGGAGAGATGCTAAGGTACGCAGGCTTTTGTTCCAGCCCAGCACTAACACACCTATTCTGCAGAATCTACTGATCATGGTCTTCACTTGGGTCCACGATTCATTGACTTAGGGGTGTTAATGCTGGGCTGGAACCAAAGCCTGCACACCCCGTAGTTCTCCAAAGCCATAGTTGGGTGACCACTGCAATAATGTATACTACCTGTTAGTATGAAAAGGGAAAGGGAGTGGGGTTGTCGACTACTACACGCCATGCAGACGGGTGGACATGACTAACTGCACCTAGCTACCAGGAGAGCTGGAGCTAAGTGGATACATACCACCACTCCTTTGTACGGAGCAGATAACCTGAGGGGCAAATGCCAGTGCAGCTGAAGAGAGACAAGGGAGAACCGCAAAACAATGAGCAGTAACCCATGGTGGACATTGGACAATACACTGACACACAGGGCTTACAGGACCAGGAGTGTAGAACACTACCCTACATTAAATAAAGTCAGTGACTATGCCTAGTGAGTCTATGACCTAGTAAGTGTCAGGGTTGGGGTCAATTCCATTTGGATTCAGAAAGTAAACTGAAATTCCAATTCCAAATGTTTCTCATAGAGAAGAATTTAGGAAAACTGGAATTTAAATTTCAGTTTACTTCCTGAATTGACATGGGATTGACCACGACCCTGGGTATTGTCCAGACAGACCAAGGCATGTAGCATTGTAGCTTACCGTGCTCTGCCTCTTGAGTTTGAGCTGGTTGACGGCCAGAGCCTCGGCATACTCCAGCTGTTCAATCTCTTCAATCTTCTCCTTGTAGCTTCGGATCTGCTCGTTGATCAGCATCTCCACACACCTGGGACACAGGCGTTACACGTTAGTCACCAATTCTATTGTGTTAAAGGCACTGCATTGTTTGTGTCCAAACTAGTTGCCTGAACAAAATAATCACTTGATAACAGCAAAGGGTTGAGATCAATCAAATTCATTCTAAATGGACCATTATCTTATTGTATTTTTCCCCCCCTTCATTTTAATTCATTTAAACAGAATTTAATTAAAACGTGTTAAAGATATATAAAGAAGTAGTAGTTCCGGTCTATGCAGTGATCAGAGAGAGACTCACGTGGTGGTCTTGGCCACGTCCCTCATGCTCATGAGTGGGTCGGTGCTGTCTGGACAGCGGAGGATGCAGGGGGCAAATACGATGGCCAGGGAGTTGGGAGACATGCGGTTATGGGACTCCTCGTTAGACACTCTGGAAGAGGGAGAAAAAAAAAAAAAAAGACAATACGTCCTTTCAAATTGTATTTGTCCAGCAACATACACTGAGCATGTGTTTTTTTTTGTAATTAATCCTTTATTCAACCATGATGAGTATCGCACTTGACTAGATGGAAGACAAGCCTTTGCAAGGTGTTGAAGCATGCGGTAGGGAGCTGGTCCAACACTTCATAGATGGCATGTAACTGTTCTTGCTTTTCAGGAAGTTCTAGAGAGAGGAGAAAAATAAAAACGATGTAGGATCAACAACAAAGCCACGATCGTCGCCGACACTCGACAATATTACACCAATATTTCAACATTCAGTAGACTGGCTCAGTAGAATACACAAAGGAGACTAACCTAAATGGGTGGATATAGGGGGCTCCCCATTGTGGACGTAAATTATATTACAAAAGGAAAAGAATCCTGGAGAAGAGCCATGGTCTGTAGTGGGGCAGAGTTTTGTCTAAACTTAGCGCTATACCAGGACTCACCAACGGCCCGAATGAAGTCATTGTAATGAGTGAAGGTCATGAGGGAGTCCGGCAGCTCCCTCAGCCACTGTTTGACCAGCCCTGTCACTGTGTGGATGGGGTAGTCATCCAGGCACACTGCGCTAGGGTCTGCCACACAACAACACAACATCAACCATTACACAAGTCATGGAATGGGAACATGAAGAGGTATACTTATGTCATACTTAAGTTCTCTAGGCACTATGCAATTTGAAAAATAGTAGTCTAGTGCTTGTGTAGGTGTTACATGTCAAGTATGTCTTACCTATAACCCTTCAAGTGTTACCCATCAATATATTTTCAGCTCTCTGAAAGCACTGCTATACTGTTTATGGTATGGCTGGTCCTTACCAGTCTCCATCAGCTGGTGGAGTTCCTTCATGCGGTTGGCAGAGCCAGACTTGCGGTAGATCCCCTCCGTGTACAGGCCATTCATCTCCACGTGCTCCAGCATTATCTCCAGCACCACGGGAACAGGGTTCTTATCGCTGGTCAGGTGACAGACTCGCACCCCAAAGTTCTGGCCTGCCAACTCATCACTCTGCATGCACAGACACCAACCGTCAGTGGCAGGTTAGTCACATAGGGACCAATCCTGACTTGACATTAGACAACCTAAATCATGGTCCAAGAATGTTTACCTTTTTGACACAAAACGTGGAGCAGTCTATGACAATTTTGCAGAGGCACTTCTTGTGGCACACTATCTTGCAATCTGGAGGAATAAAAACATTACTTAGCATTTGTGTTCATTGTTAAAACTATTCTCAACATTCACATCAATCATTTGGAGAGTGTCGTCCTTGTCACTAGGATGTAGTCCAAATATCTGTGTGTGTGTGTGTGTGTGTGTGTGTGTGTGTGTGTGTGTGGTACTCACAGCTGCACATACAGGCTTTTTCCATGCCCCAGATATAGGAGCCGCACTGGTCACAGGACTGCATGATGTTAACCTGATATGTGCTGAACATATGGTCCAAATGGTTCTCCATCTAAACCATAATCATTGGACACCTTGATATTTATAGTCAAATCATTGAATACATACAGGTACCTGTCAAAATAATGGAAACACTTCAGTAAATGAGCAGGTGCTTCCACCCAGGTGTGGTTCCTGAGTTAATTAAGCAATAAAAATGCTGGGCAGGCCATTATTTTGGCTACCATGACTATGCCCCCATAGGATGACAATGCCCCCATCCACAGGGCACAAATAGTCACTGAATGGTTTGATGAGCATGAAAACAATGTAAACCATATGCCATGGCCATCTCAGTCACCAGATCTCAACCCAATTGAACACTTATGGGAGATTCTGGAGCAGAGCCTGAGACAGCGTTTTCCCATCAACAAAACACCACATTTCTCGTGATAGAATGGTGTCGCATCCCTCCCTATTAAGACACTATGTTGGTGTTTCCTTTATTTTGGCAGTTATAGGTTTCTTGCCATAACGAGGAAAGAGTGGACAGATTTTAGGGCTGATCCTTTGTACTTACATTCTTGTCTTTTTCCCTTCTCTTCTTCTGAGCTTTATCAGGCTGAAATACAGACAAACACATCAATACCTCATTAATTTAATCCATATACCAATCAATGCTGTGTATATCATACAGCAGTCGAGCAAAGCGAGGCACTGGTTCTACAAAACCCTTGTTAATGGTTTTGATTACTAAAACCCAAAGTGCCGTTTATGCCAGCATAAAGCCTTCATCAGGGAGCTTGGATTTGCCTACTGCAATAATATAGGGATTTTTCTGCAATTTAAATCCTTGGGCAGGCCTAAGTCCAAACGGTGTAAAAATAAATATTAAATAAAGTGCCAAAAACAATCAATAAAATAAAATCTAGACAGTCGGGAGAATAGAACATTAAACAGTATTGATTTAGTTTTTCTGTTTGGGCAAAGGAAATTTGCTTTAAAACGGCAACATTTTCTCTCTGATCCATGTCAAAATGTGTAGAATTGCAGGAAATATGCTTAAATGTCTACACCGCCAAGATGGGGGCCTTGCCACACCCACCACCTAAGACAAGCCTATTTTTGATCCAGAAAACCCCCTGATAATAGCCCTATGACAAAATAAGTAGGTTCACCTTGGCTGGTTCTGCCTCCTCCTTCTTGATCTGTCCCCGTATGAAGCCGTCCAGAACGGACTGGAAGAGGTTGACCACCAGCTGCACCTCACCCTTCTGCTTCTCTCCGGCCAGGCTGATCACCCTGTTCTGGTAGCCACGCATCAGACTGTTGTAGCCAATGTGGGGTTTCTGTCCACCATGGGAGAGAGGGAGAGGGAGTCAGAAATGTATAAAGCATCACCCATTAATAATCCATAGTGTGTGTGTGTGTCCACACACCAGGAGAGAGTACATGCCCTTGATGGTCTCTCTGAAATTCACGGTGGCTGTGATAAAGATGTGCTCGGTTGCCGTCAACTGCTTCCCCCTGGAGCGGAAGTCATTCACCTACAGACAGAGATTAAACACATTATGGTCAATTGAACATATAATAAGTGTATTTTACCTCTAGGCGCCTGGAAACCACACAAGGTATGTGACTGAGAACCCTTGTAACAGTTAGCCTTTAGCTGTATGAAGAAGCAGAAAAGCGTCCCGACCTGATTCCCCAGGAACTCATCCAGGTGTCGGAGCTCATTGGCGTTGGTAATCTCCCGGTCCAGTGAGGCGTTCCACTGCTCTGAGACCCGTGTGGCCCGGCTGATCTTGATGGTGGGGTTCCGGCTCACTGACCGACCTCCACTAGCCGGGTCTGGGTGGGAGCGGGATTTGTGAGAGAGGGGCGGGGTTGAGTGGAAGAGAGAGAGAGAGCGTGCAGTGTTGTCAATATGTACAAATATCATAATACTTTATGCGATAAAGATATCCTAAACTTTGCTGTAGAATCTAATAGTCAAAGCTCTAAAAATAAAACGATCAACAAGCTAGAGCCACAGCAAGAGGCTAGAGCCACAGCAAGAGGCTAGAGCCAGAGCAAGAGGCTAGAGCCAGAGCAAGAGGCTAGAGCCAGAGCAAGAGGCTAGAGCCACAGCAAGAGGCTAGAGCCACAGCAAGAGGCTAGAGCCAGAGCAAGAGGCTAGAGCCAGAGCAAGAGGCTAGAGCCACAGCAAGAGGCTAGAGCCACAGCAAGAGGCTAGAGCCACAGCAAGAGGCTAGAGCCAGATTCATGAAAGGACCAAACTATCTTGTTTTGATAGCGCTTAATCCTACATCCTACATCCTCATTATTTACCCTGAAAGCAAACACCTGTATTTTCTCTCTGGGTCTCATGTTCAGGAAGCGACTGACCCTACATCACCCCTACATCATAGCACTCTACCAGCACCTTCACATGATTAAGACCACTGCCAATACCAGGCCAGACTGGATCAGCACAAATAATGTGGGCCTTATTGTATAACCTATTCTATAACTAGGACCCAGAGAGGTCACATATTTGGTGTTCCTCAAGGCTGCGTTCTTACCTTCTCCTCGTTCGATCAGGGCCTGGGCCATGGTCAGATCTCCATCGTCAGGGGTCTGATGCTCCTTATGGGGACGTTTCTTCAGGATCTTCCTCAGGAACCCTGAAGGTCTACAGCACAATCAAACAAACTCTGTCAACAACACACTTACCACCCTCAGTCAATGCAAATGCACTGTAAGTCTAACATTTCTGGGTTATTAACGTTTATGGTTTTTAAATGGGTCGACTAATGCCATTTTTGGTGCGAGACTGCGCTACAGTAAATACGCACAGGTGAGTAATCTAATCCTAATAATATGAATGACAATTACAAGAGTACCTGTTGTTCAGACTTGACACAGAAATAGATCACATCTGCCACCATGCATTAGAATTGGATAAAACATGCTTTGTTTTAGTGAACAGATGTGTGAGATGTGAATGCTGAATCTTTATGAATATCAAGGGCCAGACCTGTGAGGGTTTTTGTATGTAAGACTACAGTACTACATTTTCTCATCGGTACAGTCCAGCGCCACATATTTTAAGGGTTTACAGACCAACTCTGCTCACTGAGAACTATGGTAACAATCCAAAGCAAAATAAAGTGCAATATTAATCTTTTCTGATAGAAACTTAGTCACGGCACAGCAGTTTCAAAAAAGTGAATTAATGAAAGAGTAAAAGAAGTTAAGGAATTTCCGGAATCTATCCCATCCAATAACAAACTGCCTCTAAAGCTATATATGGGGACCTCTAGTTTGTGCAGAAAGCCACAGTTTGGACAGTTTGATTACACAAGGAAGAGTGTTTTCTCATGGGCCATCTGACTCAGACCTCCTGGGTGGATGAAATCGTCTGGTGAAGGGTTTCCCTCCACTGTTACTGTATTAGTCTCTATACATTACCATCACACACAAGCATTGGGGTTATCCGGAAGACCCTTAGGACATCATAGTATGTGATTTGACATCCAAAACTCAAGGCATCAAACCATAATATTGGGCAAGTAAGGTTCTAATCTACACAACTAGTTCCCAAAACATTTTATGCTGTGACCTGCCAAAAGCGTTTGGAATGCACTTATGACTCATCAAATAAACAAAGCCAATATTTCCAGGTCCAACCCAGTCTCTTTTCAGAGCCTAAAAGGAATCAGCCATGAATCAGCCAGGACTATTCTGTCCACCATCCTGCTGTACAATATCTCCCATTAGTTTTCCTGAAGCAGCGTACCTCTCTGGGGTGGAGGGGTGAGTGTGGACATTGTCCTGGTGGCCTGAGGTGTCATGGGTCCTCTTCTTCATGCTGCCCTTTGACACATCCTCTGTAGGAGACTGGCGAGGCAAAAGAGAAAAAATAAGAACAATATGAAGACTCAAACTATACTATACAATTCCCTTCCCACTGAGCAGGTGTTCAAAAGCACATTTTGAGAAGATAAGGCCTTGTTAGAAACTCAATGGTGATAGATCATCAAAAGAGTTTACATTTTCCAGAATGGCCCCAACCCAATAGCAACCAATAAACGTTCATAAGAACCCCGCCTACACAACTTCCAAAAGATTTCCATGATTAACCAACCTACCAAAGTCCACAAGCACCCAATCTTGGGGACAACTACCTTAATGTCAACACTACTCATAGTTGATACACAAATTATGGATGACCTTCATATAATTTTATCACCTGAAAAATACACCCATGTTTATTCCCATCAGCACATTTACCTTTTTTTGTGGTGGATTTTGGGAAAGCCAAATCATTATTGAGTGAAGTCCCCAAATATTCTGGAACCACTTGTTATTTAATTAACAAATTAATCATTAAATTGGAAAAGTTGAGAGTTGAGTTAGTAATCCACCAGAAAGTTATTGCCCAATAACACTGCTGAATGTAGATGCAAATATACTGGCACACAGTTACAGTAAGAGCCTGGCAAAATGGTAGCTACAGTTGAAGTCAAAAGTTTACATACACTTAGGTTGAAGTCATTAAAACAAATTTTTCAACCACTCCACATGTTAACAAATTATCGTTTTTGGCAAGTCGGTTAGGACATCTACTTTGTGCATGACACAATTCTTCCAACAATTGTTTACAGACAGATTATTTCACTTATAATTCACTATATCACAATTCCAGTAGGTCAGAAGTTTACATACACTAAGTTGACTGTGCCTTTAAACAGCTTGGAAAATTCCAGAAAATTATGTCATGGCTTTAGAAGCTTCTGATAGGCTAATTGACATCATTTGAGTCAATTGGAGGTGTACCTGTGGATGTATTTCAAGGCCTACCTTCAAACTCACTGCCTCTTTGCTCGACATCATGGGGAAAAAATCAAAAGAAATCAGCCAAAATTTCTAAATGCTTGAAGGTACCACGTTCATCTGTACAAACAATAGTACGCAAGTATAAACACCATGGGACCACGCAGCTGTCATACAGCTCAGGAAGGAGTCGCGTTCTGTCTCCTAGAGATGAACGTACTTTGGTGCGAAAAGTACAAATCAATCCCAGAACATTAGCAAAGGACCTTGTGAAGATGCTGGAGGAAACAGGTACAAAGGTATCTATATCCACAGTAAAACGAGTCCTATAGACATAACCTGAAAGGCCGCTCAGCAAGAAAGAAGCCACTGCTCCAAAACCGCCATAAAAAAGCCAGACGATGGTTTGCAACTGCACATGGGGACAAAAATGGTACTTTTCTGAGAAATGTCCTCTGGTCCTGATGAAACAAAAATAGAACTGTTTGGCCATAATGACCATTGTTTTGTTTGGAGGAAAAAGGGGGACGCTTGCAAGCCGAAGAACACCATCCCAACCGTGAAGCACGGGGGTGGCAGCATCATGTTGTGGGGGTGCTTTGCTGTAGGAGGGAATGGTGCACTTCCCAAAATAGATGGCATCATGAGGAAGGAAAATGATGTCTATATATTGAAGCAACATCTGAAGACATCAGTCAGGAAGTTAAAGCTTGGTTGCAAATGGGTCTTCCAAATGAACAATGACCCCAAGCATACTTCCAAAGTTGTGGCAAAATGGCTTAAGGACAACAAAGTCAAGGTATTGGAGTGGCCATCACAAAGCCCTGACCTCAATCCTATAGAAAAAAGCGTGTGCGAGCAAGGAGGCCTAAAAAACCTGACTCAGTTACACGAGTTCTGTCAGGAGAAATGGGCCAAAATTCACCCATCTTATTGTGGGAAGCTTGTGGAAGGCTACCTGAAACGTTTGACCCAAGTTAAACAATTTAAATGCAATGCTACCAAATACTAATTGAGTGTATGTAAACTTCTCACTGGGAAATTGAAGAAAGAAATACATTCTTAAAATAAAGTGGTGATCCTAACTGACCTAAGACAGGGAATTTTTTACTACGATTAAATATCAGGAATTGTGAAAAACTTTAAATGTATTTGCCTAAGGTGTATGTAAACTTCCGACTTCAACTGTATGTTACAACTAATTGTTTTTTCTGCCATGGACATGACATTTGATAAAAGAAGATTAACTGCTGGGTGAAATAGCCCATTATGACACACATGGCTGGCCTAAACTCTGACGAAACAGCTACATCACAACGGTCGACCAGAAAGGGTTTCATTGTAGAGTTGATCAACCCTGGAGCGTACACACTCCTAAGTCTATTTATTATGTTCTGTTACATCTAAGAAAGTGTATGATGATGGGGTTAAACACTATGGCAGAAAAGGTCAGAAAATGGAATCCAGAGATAAAGAGCCAAAGATAAAGAGCCAAAGGTGTGCGAGGATGCACCAGGTTTGCTTTGGCTGGCAGGGCTCAGTTTCTTTGAGGTGGCAAGCTGTGCTCTGGCTTTGTGATTATACCTTATTCAAGGGCCTGCTTGGGCCCTAAGGGAACAGAGGGAAGCAGGTCCAATACTTCACATCCTCCATTTCTGCACCTTTCTTAAAAGGACAGCGTCTAAGAGCTAGCCGACGTTCGAGTTTGGAAAGTTTACGGTAACGTGTTCTGACCTAGCCAGAAAAGCACAACGACACTGAGCTTACATTCAGATGCCATGCAGGAAGGACGTGATCGGCTAGCTTCAGCCTGTTCAGATCTGATGTGCTGCCCTGAAAATAAGTTAATAAGAAAAGGCAAAGCGCACAACATTGTGGGTATAATACTAGAGCAATGAGCATGTTACCTCTCTGTTTGAAGTAGCACCAGCTGATCCAGGGCACAAAGCATCAAGAGATGAAGAGTTTCCACCACTCCTGGAAAAAAAGTAAGTGGGATACAGAGATGAGGGAAATTCATGCTCATAACTGGGGCAAATACAATGACTTCCTGAAGCAAGTATAACTAATTAATATTAGTGTAGATATCAGAAGGATATGAAATGTCGTACAGTGAATGTTTTTTTATCCTGTCCTTGCTGTGGGCCTCAGGAGGACTGGTACTCTCTGGTTGTTGTACATCAATCTTCTTCTCCTTCCATTTCTCTGCCTTCTCCTTCATGGCGTCCTGTTGGCTGTAGCGAATCAGGTTGCCTGGACCCAAGATCTCATGGCCATTCCTGTTAGCCATTGGCTCAGGGGGGTTCAGGGGTAAGGTGCTGGGGCGTATAGGTGCAGGGCTGGCGGCTTTGGCTTCCTTCCCCTTGTCCTCCTTCATCCAGGCTACAAAGGTGTACTGGTCTATCTCCTTGCTGTCCGTCTGCTCAGGCCGGCCTTTTGGCTTTCCCTCAGCTCGGTTGGCTGCCTCCTGATCCATGACCTTAGGGGCGGGCTCCTCCTTGATGGCTGTTGAGGCAACCCGCTCACTCTCTCTCTGACTGTGCTCCAGGCCCCGCTGGCGCCTCAGCTCTCTCTTCTCCTGACTCCTGGAGGCTTGGGCCTTGTGGAGGGGGGGAGGTCGTCGTTTCTTCTGCCCCGACTGGGGGTCTGTGGAGGGAGAAGCCTCCGCAGCCGCCTGAGCCCCCTTGTTTCTCTCTTGTGACTGGGGGGCAGCTGACTCTGTGGTCCCATCCTCCTCGGAGTAGGACTCCTCCAGTTTCTCCACAGCCTGGCTCTCATCCTCCGGCTGGGGCCGAGCCTCAGCACTGTTGCCCTTATCAGGCTCGGAGACTGTAGAGGCATCCCCCTTTTCCACCTTCTCATGAGGTGAACTAGTGGCAGCTCCTTCATTTTCCACTTCCTTCCTCTGCTCCTCCTTGTACTGGACAGGCACTTTGTACCAATGTCGGCTCTCATCTAGAGTCCTTTCAGCTGCCACCTGTGCCTCTGGTTCCTCCTGTGTCTCAGGTTCCTCCTGTGTCTCAGGTTCCTCACTGACAATTTCTGCCTGCCTCAGCCTTGCCTCCTCATTCTCCCTCACCCTCCTCTCCACTGCCTCCCGCTCTGCCTGTTTCTTTTTTCGAAATGCCTCTTCCTCTGCCTCCATTTCCAGTTGGGCTGCCTCCTCTTCTGCCTCTCTCGCTAGCCTGGCTCCCTCTTCCTCTTCCTCCCTCCTGGCCTCCTCTTCTTCATCCTCCTTTTTCCTCCTGTCCTCCCGTATTGAATGACACCTGTAAAGTACAACATGATTCAGAGGTGGTTCAACATCCATATCAATGCTAGGCATCTCTTAGCATTTTCTAAGTATTTATAACAAATAGCAGTAACTCGAGGCATTTCAAACTATATAAATACTACATTAAGTATTTCAGTGGTGTGGCTGGTGCTGTACCTCCTCCGTGCGGAGTGTCCTCTGGCCAGAGCCTGTATTTTCTTGATGCTGGTCCGCCTGCGGAGGTACTCTGATCTCTGTCTAGAGCCCCTCCACACGGCCTGAATCAGCATGGCCGCCTGACACCGTCGTTCCTTGTGGTGCCTACGCCATGCACGCTGGGAGGTACAAACCGGGGCAAGAACACATTATTAGCCTGTCTGCAGAAATATGATTGTCTCAATTTAGGAAGGCTATTGGACAATTTATAGGTATTTCTTTGTAAGAGACAGACCATCAAAAATATTAGTTTTCTAGGCATTCCATATAGGGAAAAGTAAGATATTTGAACTGACATCTGCGCCTTTTCTGTACAGACAGTTTAATTGCGGAACACCTACAGGATGGATTATCACACAGCTTACCTGGATCAAGATGGCCGCCTGTCTCATCTCCAAGAAGAAACTCCTCTCAAGGCTGGTCCTTAACCAGCGCTGCAGGAAGATGATCTTACGCATCACATCCTTGTGCAGCGTGTCCTGCAGCTGCTGACGCTCTAGTTCCTTCAGGTAAACCTGAGGATCGCAATTTAATTCAAGAGATGCATGAGGAAATAGGCTACCTGTCCATTTTACTTATGTTAATAGTTTAGAAAGCATCACCACTATTTCCTATATCTTTAACTTATCATAGGAAAGTGAGGTTTCTGAGTGAAAATAGTGAAGGAGCGCTTGTCTAACCTTGGTTTTGCCTATCTGGTAGGTGGTGTGGTCTAGATTCATCCTCTGGAACAAGGCTGAGATGTCCTCTGGCTTTGAAGGTGTGGCGTTTTTGGGCAGCAACACTCGGAATTGCTCAATGAATTCCTATAGGGACACATTTATGAAACGTATTTAGTTAATTGAACAAACACAATTTCACAGATTTTCGTGAAACAGACAAAACTACATATTTTAAATTCATAACAGAAACAAACACAAAAAAAAATTGGGGTCTAGCACACGACTTAAGTCCTTTTTCATGTTCACCACACAATTTTCTTCTTCATAAGACATTCTTGTCCAGTACACGATTTTCTTCATAATGAATTCCAATTTGTTGTTAGGGCTCTGACGGTCTTGGAATTAGAGGTTAGAGTAATTGGCCATGCCAATGTACACGGTCACCAACATAACCGTTGGGGGGGGGGGGGGGGGGGGGGGGGGGGGATGGGTGCTGGGGGGATTGGCACATATCAGACTCAAAATAAATATGTTTTGCATAATGTGATTTTAACACACGTTTGGGTTGGTAGACCTTCACGTTATACACCCACACACCCTTCCTCCCCGACCAAACTCCCAGCCTATCGTTTATGTATAAAGTAACCTATGAATTTTGCATAAGTAATTAGTGTCTATTTCACAATAATTTGTGATAGTGGGTTGCATTGACACAGACATTGCCCAATAAACATTTTCCTTCTTATACTGAACAAAACTACAAACACAACAATTTCAAATTTTACTGAGTTACAGTTCATATAAGGAAATTGAAATGAGATTTCACATGACTGAGAATATAAATCTGTTAGTCACAAAAAAAATGTTATGAGCGTGGATCAGAAAACCAGTCAGTATCTTGCAACGAAATGCTCACTAACACTGATGTAAACAAATTTGTGGCAAAAATTTGAGAAATTATTTTTGTGCGCATGGAAAATTTCTGGGATCTTTTATTTTTATAATTTTGTTCAGTATACATGCAAAAGTTACAGCTATTGGTAAATAATCAACAGCAGATATTGCTTCCTTCCTGGTGTCTGCTGGCTATCTGAGTCAGTGAAGAGGTACAGTGTACCTGGAAGGTGTACTTGGCTCCATAGCCAGACCTTCGGATGCGAACAGTCTCCAGCATGCCTGTGTAACGCAGCTGCTGCAGCACAAGGGTCTCGTTCAGGCACATCTCTTTCTGCGCGCACACACACACACACAGCACATTGTTAGAGGAACGAACTCAATCGTTGTCATCACATTGGTTGTACATCGTAGACTAAATGTCCTTTTAGCTACTGTTCTTTGTTTTGTTTAAGCATTACATATGCATGGATGATGTAATGTATAATAACTGATACCAATAACGAATAGATGGTAATGTGTTATAGATGACTCCTAATGAAACTGTACCATGTTTTACTATGACTGCTTTTAGTGTCTCGGAACTATTTGAGTTGTCCACAATGTGTTCTTTTTTTTTTTATATATATGTATTTTGGATTGTCAACTATTGTATTATTGTGGAGTGACACTTGAAAAAAAAAAAAAAACGTGAACTCCAATTCTTGTAAAACATTTTTTTGATAGTGACTTTACCTTCTCAGAGTTGGAGCGAATACAGCGGACGAAGAAGGGCTCTGCTCTGCCCAGATTCTCCAGCAGCTTTGTCAGAGAGGTCTGCCAATGTAAAATAGATTTCATGTCAAGGCTTACCTCAACAAGTTAACATTTCCCCATATTCTGCATTTGCATTGTATGACGTGTGCAGTGTGTGAAGGGTGGCAGTGTATTTGCAGGTGTATGTTAGCGGTTGCCTGGCTGCGGCATTTGCTGGTGAGATCAGCTGACCTGGAACTGAGCGCTGATGCTGGGGGTCTTCTTCTTCTTGTTGAGGTGCTGCAGAGACTTGGTAGAGCGGTCGTGGATGGTCCGACCGACAATGAACTTCAGGGAGCGAGAGTCCAGCAGGCTCTAAGGAACAGCATCAACATCACAAGAGTTCTAAACGTCTGCAGGTAGCACAAAAGTCTCATTGATACTCTGATTCAAATGAAATACTTTGAAAGAACACAACATAACCTCACCGGACAGTTTAATAGGTATTTCCCCTTCCAATAAAAAAAAAAAAAAATGAATCGCTCCTACAAGTGGTCGTGGCTTGCTATATACAGGCATTCAGGGGTCACATTTTGTATATATTTTTTTACTTCAATAGAGTGATCAGGGACGTGCCACTATAGTTTTCCTTCACATAAAAAATACTGAACAAAAATATAAACAGAACAATACATACATTTATTAGGCCTTAATCTATGGATTTCAAATGACTGGGTATACAGATATGCATCGGTTGGTCACATATACCTTTTAAAAAAATGGGCCTTGTCACTATTTTTGTCCATTCAAATTGCCATCGATAAAATGCAATTGCGTTAATTATCCGTAGCTTATGCCTATCCATACCATAACCACACCGCCACCATGGGCACTCTGTTCACAAGGTTGACATCAGCAAACTTCTCACCCACATGACGCCATACACATGGTCTGCAGTTGGATTTAAAAAAATAATAATTATTTATTAACCTTTATTTAACTAGGCAAGTCAGTTAAGAGCAAATTATTATTTACAATGACGGCCTACACCGGCCAAACCCGGGCGACGCTGGGCCAATTGTGTGCCGCCCTATGGGACTCCCAATCACGGCCGTTTGTGATACAGCCTGGATTCGAACCATGGTGTCTGTAGCGACTCCTCTAGCACTCGGGAGTGGATGTACTGCCAAATTCTCTAAAACAACTTTGAGGCGGCTTATGGTAGAGAAATTAACACAGTTGTGACAAAAGTGCACATTGTGCAGAAACCAAGATGGATTAACATGAGACCAACATTTTACATGTTGCGTTTATATTTTTGTTCAGTGTACATTAGTGCAACACATTTGGCAGAAAATAGCCTCATTTTCATTAGATTAGAAGTGCAACACTGTTTGGCTGGCAGAGCTTACAATGGAAAAGCATGCACGGCCATCATATTTTTAAATGTTTACCATAGAAATAATGTAGCCAGATACATTTCCTAATGTTTTGCTTAAACTTTATCTTGCATTTTACCAGAGAAAAGTAGAATGGCTACCCCGAGAAAAGTACCTACACATCAGACAGAGCGCTGTCTGTTGATAGAATGCCCATTGGTGAATTCTCATCTGAGTATAGAAGTGCAACTGAAGCACAAAATTAGTCTGATGCTGTGCAGAAATTACAATAAGAATTTTAGATCTATGTTGACAAAACACAGCAAGATATTTCTTAGGCGTTAACTGCATTAACGCGACCCCTACATTTTACTTGCTAGTTATATAAGTAAGTGGTTTAATTAATACGGTGACGGGGCATCATAGTGTGTAAGCTTTCTGCAGTCTTTGAAAAGTCAATGCCCTTTGGATGAGTTCTGTACAGCTGCCACCTTTTGATTGCCTTGCTTTTTCTTCCTCCATTCTCGGCCCGTCTGCTCCTCCCCCATCTTCTCAGAGCAGATCAGGCAGGCCCGTTGCCCTAGCGACTCCACACTCCGAAACAGACAACGTGTACACATGCTGATCCAGAGCCAGTGCTGTTCTTCCTTCTGACAAGCATGTGTCAAAACTTTGTTCATTTGCATAATGTCTCATTCCCTTGTATATGTCCAAACTCACCTAAATTGACATTCGGTAACTACTTATATAAGTTTAACTTTATGATCTGGATTGCCTGTCTTTGAAATTCATTTTTTTCGTTTGTGCATGTTAGCATATTTAGCTAGCAGCCTCCATGGAAATTCACTATTACTTGTGCAAATGTTGTTAGCATTCTGGTTATAGGCCGGTAATACAGTAAATCCCGGGATTAGAGAAGGATGATATGAAAATAGGGATACTGCCCAACCCTAGCGCGACAAACAAAAAACATCCAGTCAGCGGCGAAAACAGCTCATTGGATAGAGTTGAAAGGAGAATGGCAAAAATCATGCAAGCTAACAGACAAATAGCGGTGCAGTACAACTGTGGTGTGCAGAACAGCATCTCGGAATGTACAACTCGTCGATCCTTGTCACGGGTGAGCTATTGCAGCAGACAACCACACCGGGTTCCACTCCTATGAGTTAAAAACAATAATAAGTGGCTCTAGTGGACACGCGATCACCATCACTGGACAATTGAGGAGTGTAAAAACAATGCCAATGTGTTAGCATGGACCTACATCCCTGTGGAACGCTTACGACTTGCAGAATTCATGCTCCGAAGAATTTCGGCTGTTCTGGAGGCAAAGCGGGATCCAACCCGGTACTAGATGGGTGTACCTAATAAACTGCCTGTGAGTGTATGAACATTTTCTATCAGATTTAGTGATCTTTATATCTCGGATTGTATATTATGTTTATATTTCAAATTATATTAATGTAGGAGTGCACATAGCTGGCGTATGTATGAAGTTTACCTTGGGTATGATCTGCTTCTGCTTGGCGTTCTTGTTTTTCCTGTGGGGGAGAGATAGTTAGTGAGAGGCTCAGTTCAGAGACGTCGCTGAGGAGGTCTACAGGTGAGCGTGGAAACGAGCCGTGGTGTTAATATGGTGAGTCATGCTCAGTCAGTGAGGCGTGAGGGCTTGCACCTGGAGTATGGGTGGGATGACAAGGGCTGGGGAGGATGGAGGAGGTAGTTGAAGGACGGAGGGAGGGGGAACCTAGCCAACCAATCAGCCAGCCCGGCTGAGACACATACGAGTAGACCTGTTCCCCCAGCTATCTTGTTTTCATCACTACATATAGAGCACTATATCAGCCTTGGGTTTATAGTGGAACTGTTGCTACGTGCCATCTACACTGCTTGACAGTGTGTTATTTGTGAGGTCAACACTTTGTAAACTTTTGTTTTGTTTCTTGACTGTGTTGAAAATACTTACATAGGCTACACCCAACAACTATAGTTCTTTATAGGTTAAAATAAACTATAAAAGTAAAACTTTTTACGTTTGTTATAAATTAATATTTGAGACATTCCTAAACAGTTTAATCTAGAAGCCAATGCATTCATGTAAGAAATGTCCTTGTTCATGCAGCAGCTGATATTCAAGCCATCATTGCATCCTCAGCTTTCATCAAGGCCTCTGCATCGCCATTACAGCCCATATGGGCAAAAGCCTTGTTGCATTACAACATCAGCCTCATGCTAATCAACATCACATTGGGACCCAGTCTCTCTGGGCATTGCATTCCACTATCACAAGCAGCCTTGTGTTGTTGGGTAGCCTTCTGCAAATAACTAGGATTCCTGTGAGGAGTTCATTGTTCGGAGGTGCATATTTCGTGAGGTGTGGTCTCAAACAGCTAATTACCTAGCCTGTGTCTTAAACTGTCTGTCACGGGTTGAGAGTTTAAACAACCATGAGGTGAAAACACAAATCTCTTGCTGTTTTGGAATAGGATACATTTTTTTGTAGTCAAATCAGGTACTAGAACAAAATGTGCAACTAAGGGAATGCCCCAGGAGGACTAAGGTTGAACACTGTTAAAGCTGGGTAAAACTTGCTAGGTCGAGCTGGGCTGGGCTGGACTGAGCTGGAAGGGACCAGGGCTACAGACTCACTGAAGGAGGTGTCGAGGGAACCGCAGGCGACCCCAGGACTGCAGCAGCTTGCGAGGGTCCTCACCATCCAGCTGCAAGTCCTTAATGGAACTGATTATCTGGGCATGCATGTCCCTGATCCAACCCAGCAAGGGCCACAGTGGGTGAGGAGGATGGTGGGTAGGAGACATGGGGAGGCGAGGGGAAGGGGGGGGCATGGGGCATAAGGGGAGGGCAGGGGATGTAGGAACACCGCTGTTAGGACACCTCGAAAGACAGAACACCCCACCACCAAAGAGCCCACTTCCCAAGAGAAACACACACACAGAACAGTTAGAGGTCTGAAGTGGAGAACATGTAAAACTGCTGTTTAACAGCCACTTCAGTTCAGACCACCCAGCCATTGCTGCAGTACAACGTGTAGAGACCGAGAGGTTGTGCATGGTGTGGATGTTCTCACACACCATACTCCTGTAAGTAAGTATTGTGAGCATGCATTCCTGAATCAAAGCTTCAGTGGTTGACATCTTTTCTCCATGCTGGTGTTACACTGCTGGTGACTGGGATTGGTCATTGGACTGGTGTTATACTGGAGGTAAACTGGGGAGGACTGGTATTGTGAAGATGGCTGTTCATCTGCACTCAGAACTGGATCCATGCATTACTGTACTTACCACTCTGATCAATAAATCATGGGAGGTCAGGCAGGAAGGGACGGGCCAAAAATAAAAGGTACCATAGACCAAGTACAAAAACGGCCCCTAGACCAGATGTCTTCAGTATTTTCAGGTCTGAAAGAACTAGATAGGTGGAAGCAGTATGGAGGAACCTCCCCTAAGCTAATCGAAAGCCTAGGTGGAGCTATCCCCATATTTTTAACACCTATCATATCTGCACTAGGGGTGGTTTTCACACTACTGCTCAGTTCCTCTCAGAGAATGCTCATATTAGAACAGGGGGTTTTGGTCCATTTAGAAACTACAATGACGTATTTCTCCATAGGCAATTGTTTATTACATTTCCTACCTCATCACTACTACTCCAGGACCTGAGATGTAAAGCACTTTCCCTGACCTATTTCATTTTCAACAAACTGCTAATGTTTATTAGTGTGCACATGTTCTTAATGCTGTACTACCATATATTAGTGCGCACAGCCTTTCCAGTTTCCTCCCAGTAATCAATAGATTATCAGAGCAGGGCAGCACTAACACCTTCCTGTGTTCTACATTAACAATAATAAACCAGGGTGAAGAGACAGATTGCCGTGGCCGAGAGATGGAGAAAGAAACAGAGGGCTAGAAAGGAGGAAGAGAATAAGAACAAGATGCAGCCTGTTGATTAGAAATAAGAACACGATGCAGCCTGTTGTTTAGAAATAAGAACAAGATGCAGCCTGTTGTTTAGAAATAAGAACAAGATGCAGCCTGTTGTTTAGAAATAAGAACAAGATGCAGCCTGTTGTTTAGAAATAAGAACAAGATGCAACCTGTTGTTTAGAAATAAGAACAAGATGCAGCCTGTTGTTTAGAAATAAGAACAAGATGCAGCCTGTTGATTAGAAATAAGAACAAGATGCAGCCTGTTGATTAGAAATAAGAACAAGATGCAGCCTGTTGATTAGAAATAAGAACAAGATGCAGCCTGTTGATTAGAAATAAGAACAAGATGCAGCCTGTTGATTAGAAATTAGAACAAGATGCAGCCTGTTGATTAGAAATTAGAACAAGATGCAGCCTGTTGATTAGAAATTAGAACAAGATGCAGCCTGTTGATTAGAAATAAGAACAAGATGCAGCCTGTTGATTAGAAATAAGAACAAGATGCAGCCTGTTGATTAGAAATAAGAACAAGCTGCAGCCTGTTGTTTAGAAATAAGAACAAGCTGCAGCCTGTTGTTTAGAAATAAGAACAAGCTGCAGCCTGTTGTTTAGAAATAAGAACAAGCTGCAGCCTGTTGTTTAGAAATAAGAACAAGCTGCAGCCTGTTGTTTAGAAATAAGAACAAGCTGCAGCCTGTTGTTTAGAAATAAGAACAAGCTGCAGCCTGTTGTTTAGAAATAAGAACAAGATGCAGCCTGTTGATTAGAAATAAGAACAAGATGCAGCCTGTTGATTAGAAATAAGAACAAGATGCAGCCTGTTGATTAGAAATAAGAACAAGATGCAGCCTGTTGATTAGAAATAAGAACAAGCTGCAGCCTGTTGATTAGAAATAAGAACAAGCTGCAGCCTGTTGATTAGAAATAAGAACAAGCTGCAGCCTGTTGATTAGAAATAAGAACAAGCTGCAGCCTGTTGTTTAGAAATAAGAACAAGCTGCAGCCTGTTGTTTAGAAATAAGAACAAGCTGCAGCCTGTTGTTTAGGAATAAGAACAAGCTGCAGCCTGTTGTTTAGGAATAAGAACAAGCTGCAGCCTGTTGTTTAGAAATAAGAACAAGCTGCAGCCTGTTGATTAGAAATAAGAACAAGCTGCAGCCTGTTGATTAGAAATAAGAACAAGCTGCAGCCTGTTGATTAGAAATAAGAACAAGCTGCAGCCTGTTGATTAGAAATAAGAACAAGCTGCAGCCTGTTGATTAGAAATAAGAACAAGCTGCAGCCTGTTGATTAGAAATAAGAACAAGCTGCAGCCTGTTGATTAGAAATAAGAACAAGCTGCAGCCTGTTGTTTAGAAATAATAACAAGCTGCAGCCTGTTGATTAGAAATAAGAACAAGCTGCAGCCTGTTGATTAGAAATAAGAACAAGATGCAGCCTGTTGATTAGAAATAAGAACAAGATGCAGCCTGTTGATTAGAAATAAGAACAAGATGCAGCCTGTTGATTAGAAATAAGAACAAGATGCAGCCTGTTGATTAGAAATAAGAACAAGATGCAGCCTGTTGATTAGAAATAAGAACAAGATGCAGCCTGTTGATTAGAAATAAGAACAAGATGCAGCCTGTTGTTTAGAAATAAGAACAAGATGCAGCCTGTTGTTTAGAAATAAGAACAAGATGCAGCCTGTTGTTTAGAAATAAGAACAAGCTGCAGCCTGTTGTTTAGAAATAAGAACAAGCTGCAGCCTGTTGATTAGAAATAAGAACAAGCTGCAGCCTGTTGATTAGAAATAAGAACAAGCTGCAGCCTGTTGATTAGAAATAAGAACAAGCTGCAGCCTGTTGATTAGAAATAAGAACAAGCTGCAGCCTGTTGATTAGAAATAAGAACAAGATGCAGCCTGTTGATTAGAAATAAGAACAAGATGCAGCCTGTTGATTAGAAATAAGAACAAGATGCAGCCTGTTGTTTAGAAATAAGAACAAGATGCAGCCTGTTGTTTAGAAATAAGAACAAGCTGCAGCCTGTTGTTTAGAAATAAGAACAAGATGCAGCCTGTTATTTAGAAATAAGAACAAGCTGCAGCCTGTTGTTTAGAAATAAGAACAAGCTGCAGCCTGTTGATTAGAAATAAGAACAAGCTGCAGCCTGTTGATTAGAAATAAGAACAAGATGCAGCCTGTTGATTAGAAATAAGAACAAGATGCAGCCTGTTGATTAGAAATAAGAACAAGATGCAGCCTGTTGATTAGAAATAAGAACAAGATGCAGCCTGTTGATTAGAAATAAGAACAATATGCAGCCTGTTGATTAGAAATAAGAACAAGATGCAGCCTGTTGATTAGAAATAAGAACAAGATGCAGCCTGTTGATTAGAAATAAGAACAAGATGCAGCCTGTTGATTAGAAATAAGAAGAAGATGCAGCCTGTTGATTAGAAATAAGAACAAGCTGCAGCCTGTTGATTAGAAATTAGAACAAGCTGCAGCCTGTTGATTAGAAATAAGAACAAGCTGCAGCCTGTTGATTAGAAATAAGAACAAGCTGCAGCCTGTTGATTAGAAATAAGAACAAGCTGCAGCCTGTTGATTAGAAATAAGAACAAGCTGCAGCCTGTTGATTAGAAATAAGAACAAGCTGCAGCCTGTTGATTAGAAATAAGAACAAGCTGCAGCCTGTTGTTTAGAAATAATAACAAGCTGCAGCCTGTTGATTAGAAATAAGAACAAGCTGCAGCCTGTTGATTAGAAATAAGAACAAGATGCAGCCTGTTGATTAGAAATAAGAACAAGATGCAGCCTGTTGATTAGAAATAAGAACAAGATGCAGCCTGTTGATTAGAAATAAGAACAAGATGCAGCCTGTTGATTAGAAATAAGAACAAGATGCAGCCTGTTGATTAGAAATAAGAACAAGATGCAGCCTGTTGATTAGAAATAAGAACAAGATGCAGCCTGTTGATTAGAAATAACAAGATGCAGCCTGTTGATTAGAAATAAGAACAAGATGCAGCCTGTTGTTTAGAAATAAGAACAAGATGCAGCCTGTTGTTTAGAAATAAGAACAAGATGCAGCCTGTTGTTTAGAAATAAGAACAAGATGCAGCCTGTTGTTTAGAAATAAGAACAAGCTGCAGCCTGTTGATTAGAAATAAGAACAAGCTGCAGCCTGTTGATTAGAAATAAGAACAAGCTGCAGCCTGTTGATTAGAAATAAGAACAAGCTGCAGCCTGTTGATTAGAAATAAGAACAAGATGCAGCCTGTTGATTCGAAATAAGAACAAGATGCAGCCTGTTGATTAGAAATAAGAACAAGATGCAGCCTGTTGTTTAGAAATAAGAACAAGATGCATCCTGTTGTTTAGAAATAAGAACAAGATGCAGCCTGTTGTTTAGAAATAAGAACAAGATGCAGCCTGTTGTTTAGAAATAAGAACAAGCTGCAGCCTGTTGTTTAGAAATAAGAACAAGCTGCAGCCTGTTGATTAGAAATAAGAACAAGCTGCAGCCTGTTGATTAGAAATAAGAACAAGATGCAGCCTGTTGATTAGAAATAAGAACAAGATGCAGCCTGTTGATTAGAAATAAGAACAAGATGCAGCCTGTTGATTAGAAATAAGAACAAGATGCAGCCTGTTGATTAGAAATAAGAACAATATGCAGCCTGTTGATTAGAAATAAGAACAAGATGCAGCCTGTTGATTAGAAATAAGAACAAGATGCAGCCTGTTGATTAGAAATAAGAACAAGATGCAGCCTGTTGATTAGAAATAAGAACAAGATGCAGCCTGTTGATTAGAAATAAGAAGAAGATGCAGCCTGTTGATTAGAAATAAGAACAAGATGCAGCCTGTTGATTAGAAATAAGAACAAGATGCAGCCTGTTGATTAGAAATAAGAAGAAGATGCAGCCTGTTGATTAGAAATAAGAACAAGATGCAGCCTGTTGATTAGAAATTAGAACAAGATGCAGCCTGTTGTTTGTTGTTTCTATGAAGTCTATTTCTGTCGCCTGACTGCACGTTTCATATTAGGACTTTCCCTTTCCAAACTAAAGAAACCTATGCCTGCTGCAAACCTTCAAAGCGTAGAGTCTCTTGTGTATCTCTGACATTATGAATATGAGCAAACTCAGAGCGGGAATGAACCAGAGACTAACTGCCCATTCAAAATAAATACTGTCCCTTCCTCCTGCTTGACCTCCCTCCATCCTTCTTCCTGCTCTCCTCCAGTCCACTTACTTCTTACTCTCATAGCTAGCAAAGATGTCTTCGAAGGCCTCTAGTGGGCGCTCGTCAGAGTGATCAAAGTAGAAATCGAGCATAGAAGCCCGTCTGTGGAGGGGAGAGAACAGCACACGGGGTCACCCAAGGGCAGAGGAAACAACGCAGGGGCCAGGATGAGATGAAGGAGGATTCATTCCACCATAGAGATATTATTATATTTCTATGGATTTGACAGAGCAGATGTCATACAAGAGACCAGGAAGCACACATGGGAGACAACTGTTTCATTAGTTTCATTCGGTTCCATTTACAGGGGGCCTAGCGGCAGTTCCATTTGGCTCCCAGTACAAATACACTTCCTGAACAATCTTGTGATTCATAATCATGATATTACTGTCTGATCCTGCTTCATGTCATCCTAGGCGCAGGGACACGCATCCCACAGTACGGATGCTCACCTTTTCAGTTGTCATCTTTGTGACAAAATGTATTTCTTAAAAAGACCTTCACAAATCAAATGTAACTGATGACCAAATCCACAAATCACAACGTGTTCTCTGTGAGAGGGCCCCAATCAGGGACTAGTAAGGGTCTTGTTATTGTATGACAAACTGATTTAACTTTGTCTGTATAGTATAGATTCATTGAGATTACTTGGTCTTGGATCAAGGTAGTCGGGTTGTGCAACTAAAGTGGATTTCTGATGGAAGATTGAGGCATTGTTCTTAGGCTTTAGCTCCACAGGTGATTGGTAGATTGTAATCACTGTGAACACCTGCCGTGTCCCTCAGGGGAAAGAGAGACCCATCTGTCAATCACATCACACCAAAAACAGTGGAGGAGAGGAAGATAGCCCATTTTCCAACATTACCAGAGTATGTCCCAATGTCCACACTAAAATGCTATCTAGTATGCATGGCTAGGGCCAGACATTTTTTCTGACCATGTGACCTGACAGGAAAAACACACGAGGGCCCTATGCATGGCCATTACATCACTTCTTTCTAAGTGGTATGGACATTTATTTTCCCTCCGTGTTCCTCTGTCAGAGGTCTGTGCGGAGGATCTGGGCCTTACCGGTACATCCTCTCTACAGGTGTGTTGGACCTCCGCAGCTCCCCCAAAGGAGTCCTGGAAGTGGGGCGCTGAACACCTGTTGAACACACACAGAAAGCCATACAGACACACAGACAGGCACCGACCCATACAGACAAACATGCACACACATATCATTAGATGACTCCTGCTTGTCAAAAAACAGAATAATCCAGTTAATTCCTTCCAGGGGCCATTTCCCTGCTTTGTTTTTCCTTGATTTAATTTAATCCCATTAATCCCTATTTAAACAGCCTTTTACGTCAATGGGCAACTTTTCTCATCTAGTCAACACATCAAAAATTATCTGGCGGATAATGACTGAGGATTGGAGGGGGAACACCTGACATTTCAAAAGCCTCACATTGCCCCCCCAAGCCCTGCTAAATGAATTAAGCGAAGACAAGTAAGCCTACTGCAATTGCTGATTACTGTGCATGGGCAGTACAGTTCTCGCTCTGAGACATGGCTGTAGGCTGTCAGAAACTTGTCCCGAAGCCACTCCTACTTTGTTTCTCATGGTCTAAGAGTCCTTTAGGTGCCTTATGGCAAACTCCAAGCGGGCTGTCATGTGCCTTTTACTGAGGAGTGGCTTCTGTCTGGCCACTCTACCATAAAGGTCTGATTGGTGAATACTTATATATTTGTCATTGTGGGGTGTTGTGTGTAGATTGATGAGGAAATACATTAATTTAATCAATTTTAGAATAAGGCTGTAACGTAACAGAATGTAGAAAAAGGGAAGGGTTCTGAATACTTTCCGAATGAACTGTATGTACCTGTATTGTACTACTGCTCCAGGTGTATATACACCTGTATTGTACGACTGCTCCAGGTGTATATACACCTGTATTGTACGACTGCTCCAGGTGTATATACACCTGTATTGTACGACTGCTCCAGGTGTATATACACCTGTATTGTACGACTGCTCCAGGTGTATATACACCTGTATTGTACGACTGCTCCAGGTGTATATACACCTGTATTGTACGACTGCTCCAGGTGTATATGCACCTGTATTGTACGACTGCTCCAGGTGTATATTTTCCTGTATTGTACGACTGCTCCAGGTGTATATGCACCTGTATTGTACGACTGCTCCAGGTGTATATGTACCTGCGGTCTTGGCGGCCCAGCGGCGTCCAGCCTTGTTGAAGGCAGCCATTCCCCTGATGGTGGCTCGCAGGATACCCCAGCGGAACATGGCCACAGGGTCCATCCCGATCAGCTGACGCACATAGGCCCGGTCACTGCTGCGCAGTAGAGCCACGATGTCCGGACGCATGTGGTCTGTGTTCTTCTCCCGGAAGTCCTGTCAGGAGAGTCACAGGAGACGGTTAGCATGTTGAGGCCATTTTAGAGTCGCCTCTAAGATTATTAATGCACTGAACAATAATCAGATGATGTCGACAACAATGAACACTTACACAAATGCAACACCCTAGACAATACATGATAATAAACAGGAAGTCTGACTGTGTTGGTGGGTGGGTGTCCATCCATCCCTACCTTGATCTGGTATTTGACTTTCCCAGCAAAGTGGTGGATGACGAAGGCAGGCTCCATCACAGGCGTGGGCACAAAGTACTTATTCTCCTGGTGCTGCTGCTTAAACTTGGCCAGCAGGGTCTTATCAGTGGCACGGGGGAAGCTGGAGAGAGGAGGAGAGGATATAGAGAGCGTGAGAGAAGGAGAGCAGAGGGGGGGAGACACTAGTTACTTTAATAATGTTTACATATCTTGCATTACTCACCTCATATGTATATACTGTAGTCTATACTATTCTACTGTATCTTAGTCCATGCCGCTCTGACATCGCTCATCCGTATATGTATATATTCTTAATTCCATTCCTTACTTAGATTTGTGGGTATTGGGTATATGTTGTGGAACTGTTAGATTTTACTGCACTGTCGGAGCTAGAAGCACAAGCATTTCGCTACACCCACAATAACATCTGCTAAACACGTATGTGACCAATACAATTTTATTTGATATATGATTTGAACCTGCATCTCATCTCAAATTTAATTTCTTGCCACTTATAGGCAACGAAGTAGCAAAGCAAAGCAAAGTTTTAGGCTGCAGTTACTTCTGGCCCATGAAGATCAACAACTTTTGGGTGAACGACCCCTTTTTGTGGAATATGAAAAAAATGCTTGAAGTCCTTACTTGCTCTCCTCGTCCAGTAAGTACAGGAGACCAGTGGGCTTCTTGCTGATGAGGTGAATGCATCCCACGTTGTCTGTGTAGTCTATGTTGTGCCAGGTGATGCCCTCCGCCTGGTACTCCTCCTGTAATGGTCCAATAACACTGTCAGAGTTAAAGACATAGCGGTTATACTCTCCTTATGGAGAGTCACCATAGAAAAATAATTATATTTCAATGAGAGGCACCCAGGGCCAACTCACCTGCTCAAGTTTGAAGATGTGCTGGTTGAAGTAATACTGAAGCTGCTCGTTTGCATAGTTGATACAGAACTGCTCAAAGCTGTTGGTCTCAAAGTCCTCAAAGCCAAATATATCCAGGACCCCTATTGACAAACACTGGAACAAAAAAAAAACATGCAGTAGGTCAGTTAGAAATGTAAGTAAGTTGACCTAATAATGCCACCCGTATAATACTAGAGCTCTGGTTAGTTCATTTTTTCATAGCTCATTAGAAATTGCTTATTTCTGGGGAACGGCCGACATGTCTGGCCTTGACGATGACGAAACATGGAGAGGGGAACTCTCAGCTATATTCGGTCTGTGCTGTTTCGTTTGTTCTCTCTCTCACCGGGACAGATTCCTCCATGTCTTTCTTGTTGAGCAGTGCATGATTGATGCGCAGGACAATCCAGTTGAACAGGGCACTGTACAGAGACTTGGCCATGGAGTCTCTCGCAGTGATGGCCTGAGAGACAGAACGAGAGGAAGAGAATTAAAGAGAGAGAGAGAGAGAATTACAGATAGCGAGGGTAGGGGGGGGGGTGGAATAGGAGTAGAGAAACAGACGAGACAAACACACAGGGAAGAGGAGGAGACCAACACATGACAATTATCCTGGGGAATAAACCCATGAATATAATGACAGGCACTGCATATCGGTCGATGTTGGCCAACCTCCGTGTAGCTGTAGGGCAGAATCAGCTCGTCATTGACGGTCACCGTTTTCCTCTTAGTCAGCGCCTCGACCAGCAACTCCTCTTTCACCTGGGGAGGTCACACGCGCACACACACACACACACACACACACACACACACACAGACATTACACTCACTATTCTCAAGGCTTGCGACATTACTAGGGACGGACCAAAATTACATGAATTTAGTGGAAAGGAGGCTTCTTGTATAATCATTGGGGAGAACCAGGTATCTTCAGTGAACAATAATAGTATACACTCACTGGTTGGGGATGTTAGTTATGATGAAACAGATACCTAGCCACATGTTTAGGTTATTACAATGTTCTAAACTCAATATTTCTCTTGGAGCAGGAGTGCTGATCTAGTATCAGTTTGTCCTTTTAGATCATAATAAATATACAAAAAGGGGGGCTGATCCTAGATCAGAACTCCTACACTGAGACGCTTCGTGCGCAGGCCCCAATTCTTAGCTGAATCAGTGTTAGGTCTGGGCTGGGGGACCAAAGTCCCCACACATACTGCAGCCCTCCAGGACCCAGAGTAAAGATGTGTAGACTAGAGAAGCAGAGCAGCGCTATTGTTACCTTGAGCAGGTCTGAGAGGGTAGCCAGGACTTCCGGTGGTCCCACGTCCACTCCCTCCTCTCGGCCTGTAGACTTCCTCCTGTACGTCACGTTGCCCAAGTACAAGATGGCCGACAGCACAGAGAAGATCCTGCAGCAGACATTATCATAGAATCACAATGAATATAACAGGCCTTCCTTCTACAATATTTCTATTGTTCATATTGGATGCACATCACTGCCAACTACTGGAACAACTGCATCAGAGGAAAGGGTTGTCTGGCTACGTTTGCTGAGCTGTATGTTGTGCAGGAGATTCAAGTCGATCCAGGTAATGCCAACAGACTACATTATATGCAAATCTACAGTTGAAGTCGGAAGTTTACATACGCTTAGGTAGAAGTAATTAAAACTCATTTTTCAACCACTCCACAGATTTCAAGTCGGTTAGGACATCTACTTTTACTACATCTAAGTAATTCTTCCAACAATTGTTTACAGACAGATTATTTCACTTATAATTCACTATGTCACAATACCAGTGGGTTAGAAGTTTACATACACTAAGTTGACAGTGCCTTTAAACAGCTTGGAAAATTCCAGAATATTATGTCATGGCTTTAGAAACTTCTGATAGGCTAATTGACATAATTTGAGTCAATTGGAGGTGTACCTATGGATGTATTTCAAGGCCTACCTTCAAACTCAGTGCCTCTTTGCGCGACATCATGGGGAAATCAAAAGAAATCAGCCAAGACCTCAGAAAACATATTGTAGACCTCCAAGGGAGCAATTTCCAAACGCCTGAAGGTACCACGTTCATCTGTACAAACAATAGTACGCACGTATAAACACCATGGGACCACGCAGCCATCATACCGCTCAGGAAGAAGACGCGTTCTGTCTCCTAGAGATGAACGTACTTTGGTGCGAAAAATGCAAATCAATCCCAGAACAACAGCAAATGACCTTGTGAAGATACTGGAGGAAACGGGTACAAAAGTATCTATATCCACAGTAAAACGAGTCCTATATCGACATAGCAAGGAAGAAGCCACTGCTCCAAAACCGCCATAAAAAAAGCCAGACTACGGTTTGCAACTGCACATGGGGACAAAGATCATTGTTTTTGGAGAGATGTCCTCTGGTCTGATGACTGGTGCACTTCATAAAATAGATGGCATCATGAGGAAGGAAAATCATGTGGATATATTGAAGCAACATCTGAAGACATCAGTCAGGTAGTTAAAGCTTGGTCGCAAATGGGTCTTCCAAATGGACAATGACACCAAGCATACTTCCAAAGTTGTGGCAAAATGGCTTAAGGACAACAAAGTCAAGGTATTGGAGTGGCCATCACAAAGCCCTGACCTTAAACCAGTTATGTCAGGAGGAATGGGCCAAAATTCCCCAAACTTATTGTGGGAAGCTTGTGGAAGGCTACCTGAAACGTTGACCCAAGTTAAACAATTTAAAGGCAATGCTACCAAATACTAATTTAGTGTATGTAAACTTCTGACCCACTGGGAATGTGATGAAAGAAATAAAAGCTTAAATAAAAAATTCTCTCTACTATTATTCTGACATTTCCCATTCTTAAAATAAAGTGGCGATCCTAACTGACCTAAGACAGGGAATTTTTACTAGGATTAAATGTCAGGAATTGTGAAAAACTGAGTTTAAATGTATTTGGCTAAGGTGTATGTAAATTTCCGACTTCAACTGTATATGACTTATTTGAATTTTAGGCAGCCATTTAAGGGATCGAATGGTGTGTGGTGCCCTTGAAGTAGTGTAGATTGACTGCCCATGGCATGTTCACTCACTGTTTCTTAGTGGCAGACAGGAAGCCCACCATCTCCATGGCCTGCTGTAGTCTCTCAAATTCATGACGCAGGTCTTCTTCATCTTCTATCTTAAAGTTTTGCTGAGAGAGAGAGAGAGAGAGAGAGAGAGAGAGAGAGAGAGAGAGAGAGAGAGAGAGAGAGAGAGAGAGAGAGAGAGAGAGAGAGAGAGAGAGAGAGAGAGAGAGAGAGAGAGAGAAGAGAAAGGTTCATTAACATGCAGTGCACATATGGGCAGGAAACTGGGAGAACAGAGCATATGCAGGCCATTCACTGCATGGCAATGACACCTCACACCAGATTTACAACCACTGAATCAGATGGGGAATGTTACCTTGATTATTAAGACACGGAACCCATGAATAGAATGAGAATCGGGGTACAAAGGATAATATTCTAAATGTAGTCAAGGGCATCTGGTAGAGGAAGAGAATAAAGGTACGGTACAAGAGAATACATCAGAAAACCAGCTAGGGTTACCGAAGGGATTAACTCATGGGGATGTGGCTCTAAATTTAGTAGGAGAGTGGACAGTAACTAGATATATAGTGCTTGATGTAGGGCTGGGCGATATGACCTAAATCTTATATCCCGATATAGGTCATTTCATATCCCGATAACGATACATATCACGATATAGCACATTTTCTGTAAATTCAATGAATAAATAGTTTAAATAAAATGACCACATGTAAAGGCCTATTTCTTATTACATTTTGAATAAAAGGTACTTACTCATATTTTATTATTTCTCCTTTTATTTAGAACCTTTGTGCAAATTTTCAATTAAGCATGTAACAAAAGATAAAATATTAATGTATAAAATCTAAAAAGGTAAATAGAAAACACTTCAACTACAGTTGCAAACAAAATAAATATAGGCCTAAAATGTGAATATGGTCAAAAATATAAAAACCAAATATAATACTCTAACAGTAGAACTGTTTGAATTGTAGCAGCAAACAAATGAATACAGGCCTGAAAAATATTGGTATATAAAATACCAAATGTAAACATGGAAAACTTTCAAGTTTAAACTATAGCAGCAAAATAAGGCTCACAAATAAATATATAACAAGTAAACAAAACACTCCTTCAAGTTTGAATTATAGCATTATATGAAAACAACCAAAGTGCTGCAAAACAAAATATTTGTCAACAATGCCTCTTGCAACGTCAGAGTCGGGGGTTTGTTTTGAGCGCTCAACTGTACTTTTTTGGGTCTCATCTGTAGACTCTCTCCATACTGTTTCACATTATTATTGCGTAGGTGGTAAAAGAGGTTAGTGGTGATTGAGCCTGTTGTCGGGACCGGCCTGCCGCATATTTTGTTTTTCTGGTGTGTGTCAGACTTTTCATACCCAAACCACGTCTATGCGCCCGAAGTAGCCCATATTTTAGGTAGGAGCTCCGTGCACTGTGTCACGTTCACTCTCCTCCATGTTTGCTTGTGTTGCGAACGCAAAGCGTCGTCCAACTGACAAAAAATATTGCCGTAAAGAGTGTGATTTGCGACAACTAAATAAACGTTAGGCGTTTTTTTATCGTCACACGATATATATCGTCATATCGCCCAGCCCTAGCTTGAGGTAGAGTCATACATGTACTGTGCTAAGAAGAGCATATTGTGTGTGTGTATCAGTGGAGGCTGCAGAGGGGAGGACGGCTCATAATAATGGCTGGAATGGAATGGAGTCAAACACATGTTGATACCTTTCCACTTATTCCGCTCCAGCCATTACCACGTGCCCGTCATCCCCGATTAAGGTACCACGACCTCCGTGGTGTGTGTGTGTGTGTGTGTGGTACCTGCTTGAGGTAGAGGTAATCTTCAGGCTGCAGCAGTTTGAACTCCTTGCGCTCCTCCTCTGACGCTCCCACCAGCAGATAGTAAAACACATGGTAGTTCCTACAGGGACACAAAACAATGTTTAGTGTGTTTTAGTCAAATTAGTTTGGTGTGTGGATACAGTGTGGTTTTCACATTTTTTATTTGTTTGCTTTCGTTATTTGGTAGAGTGAAGGTTGTATATTTTTAGGTGGCAAGAATAAATCATTTATTTATTTAAAAAGGTATCTTTTATAGTGAAATAAAGGCAAATCAGAAGTCAACACTGTGGTAGTATTAGTTTCCCTGACCCAACATGGACTGTGTCTATAAGAGCCAGTCTAGTAACGAGAGTGAATGCTGCTATCAGTTTTTCCAGTCTTGCCATCAGGCGGCAGGTCGGCTTGCATTGTTGTAAAACCACACGGGCGTAATGAGTTTCCATGTTTACTACTGAGTCTCGCTGACGTCACAGACACAGGCAGACTCATAGGCAGACAGACATGATCAAAACAGAAGCTCATTTCAACAGACACATATGAGTAACAACATGGGTAGCGCATGATAACGCAATACTACAACTCTGACACATATCTAACGAGAACAAGGGTTCATTCTGTTTATAGGCTATGCCAACCCCAACCAGGGCATTTGTAGTAGATATAGTAGTACTACGGTGCTTATCATGAGTAAACGTATTCAGGCTGGGTAAAAAGTTAGCTCTGTGCAATAGTCACCCTTGGACATGGCATGTTAACTGAATATCAAAAGGCACCCAGAGGATCCTTTCTCTGTTTGTATAGAGGGCCTCCACAAGTCACTGGGGCGGTCAAAGGTTAGGCCCCCTGCTGTTGCCCTTTACCTCTCATTCTTCTCTCTGGAGACCAGACGAGACTTCTCCAGGAGATACTTCTCCACGATTGCCCTGAGGGGGAGGGGGAGAGAGAGAGAATGAAAACATCAATCAAGTAACACTGGAGTTAGTCTAGTCCTTTCACTTGGCTGTGTGTCTATTGGAGGGTCTCGCGTTTGTGTGCGTGCATGCGTGCACGGGCGCGTCTGAAGTTAAAGGTCGTATAAGTGAAAGTGGGATGGTAGTGACTGAGGAGGAGGGGAAGCAAAGGCAGATGGTCAGTGGAACAATAAAGAGTTGAACAAAGAGTCCAGATATGGACGGCCTCAGCCTGATGCCTAGTGGCTGTGTTGCTACACATGAACATGACCATGCCACTATGCATCAGGAGTCAACAGTTTAAACTGAGCTAATTGAATTTTTCAGGCACAAGGAAAACAACATTAAGCTAATCTTTCTGTTTGCTGACACAGTGTCAGGGCGATGGCTGAGTGGTGTGTGTATATTAACCCTTTACACTTGTGGAAATGGGCCTAATTGAAATGTTTCTAACAGAATAACTATAAGACGCATATGCACGGCCATGGTAGCAATTGAAAGGGAACACTTTGGGGATTATGGGGAAATTACCTCAGACCAAAGGTGAGGACACAGTTCACCTGACAAGACTGAATCTAAAATATTACACTTGATTTAATGTGCATTTAAAACACGATTACAAGGGTTTGAGTTAGAGAATTAACCGGTGTCTCCGAGTGGCCACACACACACCTCTCCAAACTATGCACAGTTCCTAAGTAATTTCAATCCACTTTTATAATTCAATAAAAGATCCTTCAACTATAAGGTGCTTTTGTTTTCGCTCTTCTAGCTTTGCCATTGAGGAACTGAAGCAAGCGCACTTGTAGTTTTTGTTTGGAACGCAGCCCTGCGTCCCCACCATCACACAATTACTGTTGTTTACGCAATCCAAAAACATTCCATTATAAAAAAATCGCAATCTGGGTCAGGTGGGCATCATGGCTAGCTAAGTTATAAAATACTATCTTACAGCAGAGAATGGAGTCATGAGTGCATTCATGTGAGTGTTCCACGGCTACTTTTCTTCACAATACAACAAACACAGGCTCATTCTGTTAAGGACAACCCCCTTGTAACTGTGGAGCCAACATAGAAATCATAAACATTGATACTGTATATTACATGAGTTATCAAATATGGGAATGTGAAGTGTGGTTTGCTTGTACGACATCAAAGCGGTATGTATTATAATCCCAACGTCTCATCTTTCGGAACACATCGACTCCTCTCCATTTACAGCATTTCCATAACTCAGCCAACAAAACGTGCGTAATTAGCGGGAGGGATGGTAGCATCTTCCTGCCGCGCGCGGTGCTCAAGTTTATAACGTCTGTCAGTCAAAACCCATACAGCGCTGTGGAGCGGAAAACCTGATCTCTGACATCATGTATAGCATGTTACTGTAACGCCACTGTGTTCCAATTTATCAATGACAAATCTGCCATTTTCAACCACATACAGGTTGACAGGGACTGTGAGTGGAAAGTTAACACTAGTAGCTCAGTTAGGCAGAGTGGCCAGTGCTGGGCGTGGAAACTTCAGTAATGGCCCTGTGTCTCTTTATAGTGCTTATCTAATAGAAAACAATTCCAGGCCAGAATGTGCACTATTGCATTACCACAGTCAAGCCAAGGGGCTGCTGCCTAGAATATATTATATAGATTAAAAAGGTCCATATAGAATGCAGACACACACTAACGCTTCAAACACACCGACTGTGTCATCGCGTTCTGGTACACCAGAAGTACATTCATTTCCAATGGAAAGCTGAGTTTGCCTCGCAGCCATGCGTTGCAGAGGCAGTTGCAGTGCGTTCTGTGTGGTGCATATGTTGGATTTAATCGAACGTATGTGTCAAACTGTATGCGTAAACGGGTTGACAGAAATGGTAGCAGAAGGTGAATGCTGAACCTTTGTTGCACCTAGATGATGCTGCATACTATTTTGCACAATGACGCAGTCAGTGTGTTCGAAGCGTAAGATAGATAGACAGACACAGAGTCGGACATTCACAGTTCCAGACTAGGTATACTGGATAGATCCTCAAACTAAGAAGCCACCATGATATTCTGCTACAGTTACGAGTTTATCTCCCATCCCAGGCAGTGAAAGCTACAGTGAGCAAGCCAGACTGTAATGCAGCGCTGAGCGGTAGAACCTGGGTTTCCTTTTTAATAATTTAGCAGAGGCTCTTATCAAGAACAACTTACAGGAGCAATTAGGGTTAAGTGCCTTGCTCAAGGGCACAGACAGATGTTTTACCGAGACGGCTCGGGATTCGAACCGGTTACTGGCCCAACACTTAACCGCTAGGCTACCTGCTTTCCTTTGCTGCTTCACTCTCTTCTGCACAGCAAGCCTTTGTTCAGCAGAATGTCAGCACTGTCCTGCTGTAATCAATGGTTTCTGACTGGCAGATGCTCCACTACAAGCTCAACCAGCACTACTTCAGCTCAGCCACTAAAGTCCCAATGGCAACATTCAGCCATCGATTTTCAATTACTTTGACCCCTCTCAAGCTAAGCAATTCAATAAAAAGCGATGTGTCCCTGTTTCAGGTTGCCTGACAACTCAAACTGAATTAATCCGTTGCGCTATGTTCGCTACATCCTTCAGTCTGAGACTGCCATCGTTGAAGTCGTTTGTGGTGCTGCGGGATTGTTTTGAGAATACAGATTATTTATGTTCAAAGATTCAGCCACCCATCTACATTGAGAAATAAAAATTGTCAGTCACAGGATTCATTAGGAAACGGCGAAATCCGTACAATGCTGAGAGCCCGTACTGCAGCATTCAATGTCAGCATAATGAACCCTGATGACTAGGCAAGCAGGTACAAGGCACAAGGCAAGCAGGTACAAGGCAAGCAGGTACAAGGCACAAGGCAAGCAGGTATGAGCGCCGCAAATCCATTAGGGACACAAAAAGACAATAGACTCTTTAATTGATGTTCGACAAACTCAAGACTCGCGTCACATGTGGCAAGGACTACAAGGGCAAATCTCAGACGTGCTTAACACTTTCTATGCTCACATTGAGGCAGACAATACCGAGCCATCCAGAAAGACTCTCGCTGCTCCGGACGACCAGGTGCTTTCACTCTCCGAGTCCGATGTGAGGAAAACTCTAAAGAGTGAATGCTCACACATAGCCGCCGGCCCAGATGGCATCCCTGGCCGCGTCCTCTGTGTGCTGACCAGCTGACGGGCATCTTCTCAGACATCTTCAACCTGTCCCAGGCTGTAGTCCAACTGCTTTAAGAAGACCAACATTGTCCCAGTGCCCAAGAAAAAAAAGGTGACATGGCCAAATGACTATCGCCCCGTCGCGCTCACCTCTGTCATTGTGAAGTACTTCAAAAGGCTGGTCATGGCCCACATCAAAACCAGAATGCCAGGCACACTGGACCCACTCCATTTGTCTACCACGCCAACAGATCTACGGAAAATACAATTTCCATCGCTATTGACACAGCCGTAACATAAGACCTATGTGAGAATACTGTTCATTGACTACAGTTCAGCATTATTGTTCCCTCCAAGCTTGACACCAAGCTCAGAACCCTGGTTCTGGACATCACCCACAGGCTGTGAGCTCTTCCACACTGACTTTTAACACAGTGGCCCCCCCAGGGGTGTGTCCTCAGTCCTCTGCTGTACTCCCTGTTTACCCACGACTGCGTGGCTTTGCACGACACCAACTCCATCATCAAGTTTGCTGACGACACCCCAGTTGTAGGCCTGATAACCGACAACGAATCAACCTATAGGGAAGAGGTAAGTGAACTGGCATTGTGGTGTCATGACAACAACCTCTCCCTCAACGCCAGCAAAACAAAAGGAGTTGATTGTTGACTTCAGGAAACAGAGGGAACATGCCCCAATCCACATCAACAGGACGACAGTAGCGGAAGTTACAAATTATAAGATCCTCTGCGTCCACATTACTGAGGACTTGTCATGGACCAACAACACCACCACTCTTGTCAAGAAGCCGCAACAGAGTCTACATCCTAAGGCGGCTGAAGAGATTCGGCACGCCACCTCTCCAAATACTACCGTTGCACCATCAAAAGCGTCCTGACCGGTTGCATCATGGGCTGGTACGGGATTTGCTTCGTCCACGAACGCAAGGCCTAGTACATCACTGGCACGCAGCATCATCAAGGACCCCACACACCACAGCCACGAGCTGTTCTCTTCCTTACCGTCAGGCATTGGAGCATGAGGTCTGATAGAAACTGTCTCTGAGCCTGTTGGTATCTACAAGCCATTAAACAGCTGAACACTTAAACTGACCACCTGCTCTGATTCTCCTCACCTTAGCACACATGCTACACACACACACACACACAGAAATGATACACGTTACACACACACACACACACACACACAACTGCTGCTACCAGACTGTTATTATAATGCTCAGTTTGTGCACTGCCCCCCATCCACCCACTTCCCCAAAAAACGTGTAAATATTGGACTATAAATTGTACCTTCCTGTATTATACTTTTGCTAAAATGATTCTATTCTACTGAGCCATTTACTTCATGTTCATATTCTTATCTTTTATAATTTCTTATTGTTATTGCAAAGTCAAGAAAGTAAGCATGTCTTTGGATCATGTATACCATTCCGTATCACGTACATACGACTAATAAAACTGAGGAGCGTTGTACAAAACAAAGTCATCAGGGATTGGATCATCTCTAACCAATCACCGTATCAAAGCCAATGATGAATTTTCAAAACGCCGCTTTACCCTTGTGTTTTCTGGCTCTGGCGCAACCCATTGGTGTTCTAGAAATCATCGGGAAGGTACTCAGATCCAGACTTATTGCAGAGAAGAAACTAACGTCTGTGGTTCATGGTGTAGCGTTTGGCAGGAGCAAGGATTTTGGATAGCCAGGCAATGTTTTAGAACCTACTAATCAGGTTGTGAATCAATGGGTCTTGTCTTGTCTGTACTGTGAACTCTCGTTTTGTAACAGAAACAGAAGCGAGACCCACTCACTGCTCATATTTCATTTGTAATATCTTTACTTAAAACTTTTGGGAGTAGCAGTCTCTTCCTCTGTTAGGGAGGAAATGACGGAGCAGAGCAGTGTGTGACGCAGGTGGTAACCAGAGACTGCAGGCAGAGAGAGGAAGGAGGATGTGCTTTAACGTGGGCCTGCAGGCCTCAAACAGAAATAACCTAAGACACTACTAATGCACTTCTCACTAGCCTTGTATGGTAATGATGCAAGTAACAGCGGCTGTCTACTGTTGTGGAGGTTTCTGCTAGTCACATTACAGTCCTACTGGATTTCAATGGTAACTGCCTTGTGGCTGCATTTGAGGGCCGGTGTGAGACTGCTGATGATGTTGTTGTTCGTGTTCTAGGGGCAGAGTATGGTGTGTGTGTGTGTGTGTTTAAAGTGTTACAAGCACACACTCGGCAACATCCACACCGGAGGACTGGAATGTGTGTTTACTCACCCTCTCACCACCCCGCTCTCCAAGTAGTTGACTTGGATGAACTTCCCAAAGCGGCTGGAGTTGTTGTTGTGGGCCGTCTTGGCATTCCCAAACGCCTGGTGGAAAGAGACAGAACGAGAGAGAGAGAATGCATGGTTACCTTTACTGTGTGGACCATAAAGTGATTATAGTTAAGAAATAGCTACATAAGACCCCTCCTTTCTTCTCTCTTGCAGAGGTCCCAGGGGATGACACTAGGCCAGTGAGATTGATGGGCGTATAGGGAGCCTGTGTTCAGTCTGGAAGCCTCCCCCAGGCTACTGTCAACCTCAGCCAGGGGCACAAACACAGCCCCGCCACCATTCTGAATGGGGAGCCCTGTTTGCGCGCACATACACAGGCAACAAAAAGGCAGCCACAGGGGAAGTTGAGTCAGTGCATTTTAAATAGGAGCCACATTTGGCCAGGGAGCAGTCTGAATTTGATACAGTGGTGGTTGAACAGATTTAGAGGGAAAGGGTTCCTCAAAGAGGGGGTCTGATTAAGATTCCTTACAGTGAACCGTTGACCTGTTTCCACTGTTCCAATAGACTGGCTGTCTGGGCATTATGTCCTCTTCACCTATTGAGCAGAATTACACTCACTTATCAACTTAAGCTGCAGGATGAGTGCTGCTTGAAGAATCATAAACTGCATTTTTGAGGGCACAGCAAAGAGTTGGAACTTTATGAAAATAACTAAAACTTAGGAATTGACTTGACAAAAGGTCCGCTGAAATGTCGTCATCCGTGGCCAGGATTATGTGGTTTATATATGAACCTGTTAGACTCCTCTTTCCCAGGAGACGGTATCCTCTTGCTAGTGTGTGTGTGTCCGAATGTATGGCTGTTTGTTTTTTTTACTGAGGGGGCGATAACATTGACACAGGGCCAGGTTAAGGCACTGTCAGCTGGCATTGACTGCCCATCCGTCTGAATGGTGCCTAGTGTTGTCAAACGGTTGTCCCAGGGTGAAGGCTAGCAGACCCTGGGAACGTTCCCCTGTGCTCGGCCTCTCTGCCGTGGAGGGAATGCTAAACGTGTCACGGCATCATTCACATTCAAACGTCCCTCTCTGCAGCCTTTGTGATTGGTTGAGAGGCACAGTTATGAGGAAGTGGCTTGGCTACCCAAGCTGAGTGAAATTAAGGCTTACCCCACTTTTTGTTAAAGGGAGAAATAGAGGGAAAGGAAAGCAGAGGGAGAGAGGGAGAGAGGGAGGGGATTGAGGGAACAGAGAAAGAGGAAAAGCGTAGGTAGAAGATCGAAAGAGGAAGAGAAAGGAGGGGCAGATGATTTTAAGCGTCTGTGTACACACATTTAATCATGACGTCTTTGCCTGTTTGGAATGGCTCCTTTTTCTAGTGTTCCCAGGCAGCCGGCCCATCTGTATATTTCCACTACAGAAGCCCAAGACTCAGTTCCCCATTCAGTCCCTTAGTGGGCCACCTCAGACTCTTACCACTTCTAACTAAATCACAGCCGTACACGCTAATTGTTATTGCACAGACAGGCATCTCAGGAGAAAGATCCTTGGTTTAAGTGACTGATATTTGTCTCCCAGTATCACTGCCAGGCTCTGACACCTCTCAACCACTTGGCTACATGCACAATAGAATCCTAAGCTGCTTAAGACAATAATTTCCACATTCATAGAAAATGCATTGACTAACAATCAGACTATCTGCATAACCTATAACTGGAGACTGATATGTGATAGCATCAATACCGTAACACCACAACAAAAAAATGGTACTTACAAGAATAATGACAAAACAATAAATTAGGCCCCATACTACAAGAGACAGTGACTTTCATGTAGGTCTGAGACGCTGTGGGACATTCAGAGACACACACACAGTGCCTTCGGAAAGAAGTATTCAGAACCCTTGAACGTTGCCACATTTTGTTACCTTATAGCCTTCTAAAATGTATTAAATAAAATATTTTCCTCAGCAATCTAAACACACTACCCCATAACGACAAAGTGAAAACAGTTTTTTTAGAAATACCTTATTTACACAAGTCTTCAGACCTTTTGCTATGAGACTCAAAATTCAGTGAAACAGACAGTACAAATGTTGCCCCCACAGTGGGTGCTCTGGTCAGAGGGTGCGCTAGCCCCTAACCGCCACGAGACGCCAGCAAGGCAATGCCCCTCCCCTAGCCCAAAGGGATGTTCCTAGGGCGGGAAAAACCAAGCCCTACCGGATGGCCGGGAGGGTGTGGAAGCGAGCGTACTCATAACTACAGTTGAAGTTGGACGTATACTTACACCGTAGCCAAATACATTTAAACTCAGTTTTTCACAATTCCTGACATTTAATCCTAGTAAAAATTCTCTGTCTTAGGACAGTTAGGATCACCACTTCATTTTAAGAATGTGAAATGTCAGAATAATAGTAGAGAGAATGATTTATTTCAGCTTTAATTTCTTTCATCACATTCCCAGTGGGTCAGAAGTTTACATACACTCAATTAGTATTTGGTAGCATTGCCTTTATACTTGGGTCATTATAGCCAAACAGTTATATTTTTGTTTCATCAGACCAGAGGACATTTCTCCAAAAAGTACGTTCTTTGTCCACATGTGCAGTCGCAAACCGTAGTCTGGCTTTTTTATGGCGATTTTAGAGCAGTGGATTCTTCCTTGCTGAGCAGCCTTTCAGGTTAGATCGATATAGGACTCGTTTTACTGTGGCTATAGATACTTTTGTACCGGTTTCCTCCAGCATCTTCACAAGGTCCTTTGCTGTTGTTCTGGGATTGTATGTAAACTTCCGACTTCAACCGTATGTTTGGCCTTGCTGCAGGTCATCTCGATGGCTAACCAGACAAAGGTCTCCAGGCACAGCTCAATTGAGCATCCAATTATTCATTATGTTATGCAACCTATTGGAGATTCAGTACTGAAAGTGGCATGTGACAAGGGTCCCCCTGTGTGAATCCCATAGAATTAGAATGATCCATTCTAACTCTGTGGGATATCATTGCACTGTAAAACTGTGCAGAAATCAATGCTGGAAAGAGGAAACAGCCCCGTCTCAGATAAACACGTTTTAACGGACCTTAGTAATCTTACAACAGGCAAGCTGCACTCATTTGCCTTGAGTGGAAAATAAACCAAAAGGGGTTGAATGTCAGCCTAGTGGAAATAATGAAGAGATTTGATTGGAGAGGTCTCCGGTTAAATTGCTTCAATATGCATCTGCTCTGCTGTAGTCAGAGGATGGCTAGCCACATATTAGTACATGATCCTGTGTACTGGAGCCAGTCAGGGCTGCAGGGAGTATCGCTCCAATGCATTGGTTCACCAGACTGGTCCCATTTCAAGGAGCCACACACAGGGCACCACATCAAGATAGCCTGTGGTCAATGCCATGAATACTATACAACTGGCCTGTTACATGAGAACCTGTGCTGGTAACTTGGACACTAATGTTCCTAAAGAGAGCCAACTATAATGCTGTGCAAGAATACAAATGACCTAAAATATGAGCAAACAATCACATCCTTGAGAGCTAGGCTAATTTGACGTAGCCTAGCTCACAGTAGATGACTGACAAATTGCTAAGTAGCTGCTGATGAATGGCCAAAACAAAAGAACTGGTCTTACAGGAGGTGAGGCCATTGTGTGTCATGCCAGGGAGCCAGTTTCCCACACCACCAAGCTACTGTAGTGTCACCGGGCATCCAGCCTGGCCAAATATAGCCAGGGAAGAGTGAAAAACGCAGGCAGGCTGGGAGATAAACAATAGGCACACAGAAAGGCCTCTACTCCTCTATACTTCCTGAGCAACAATGCGGCGTCTGTCGACACGCCTAGTGGGCCGATTGGCCAATGGTGAGGGGAGGCTCCTGCAGCTAGCTCTTCCTGTAGCATAAAACTGCTGCTTCCTGTTAGAGTCTGCAGTTAGAGCTCACTGATAGGAGGTTCCAGTCTTTGGACTTGGGAGAGGGTGTGTGGCACGGGGTGTGTATGGTTGGTTAGACTGGCTCAGAGTCACTACTATGGTGTTCCAGATACAGTAGGTTAAATCCAGGCTTAACTCTGGGCTTTCTGCTAGGCAAGCCCATCAGCCAATCAATCAATAAACCAAACAATTTGTATTATCCAAAAAGAGGTCACATTTGGTTCAATCCAATCTACCAGCATTTGGCTGACAGGCTGGTGTTAATTTCCCACCCTGGCACCAATATTGCATTTTAAAAGCCTTTCATATTTAATGAAGTACCCATTAACATAGACATGAAAAAATCAATACTTCAGATGTTTTACATGAATAAAGACTTGCTAAAGTATCAACATTCAGCATTTTGTTCCTCTGTGCACCTTCTGACTTCTAGGATGATTGTATCCCACTTAACCCCAACATGTCTCCAAGTTTTCACCATCATTGTAAAGCCCTAATTATTTTGTTGCTTTGACAAAGTCATTTATGAAGACATTACACGTAGTGTGTTGGTCCCATGTTTCATGAGCTGAAATAAAATATCCCCGAAATTTTCCAGGGACACCAAAAGCATTTTTCTCAACAAAACATTAGATTGGAATACATCCCTGTTAGTGAGCATTTCTCCTTTATCAAGATAATCCATTCACCTGACAGGTGTGGCATATCAAGAAGCTGATTAAACAGCATGATCATTACACAGGTGCACCTTGTGCTGGGGACAATAAAAGGCCACTAAAATGTGCAGTTGTGTCCCAACACAATGCCACAGACGTCTCAAGTTTTGAAGGAGCGTGCAATTGGCATGCTGACTGCAGGAATGTCCACCAGAGCTGTTGCCAGAGAATTATATATTAATTTCTCTACCATAAGCCGCCTCCAACATCGTTTTAGAAAATTTGCCAGTACGTCCAACTGGCCTCACAACCGCAGACCACGTGTATGGTGTCGTGTGGGCGAGCGTTTTGCCGATGTCAACGTTGTGAACAGAGAACCCCATTGTGGCTGTGGGGTTATGGTATGGGTAGGCATAAGCTACGAACAATGAACACCGTTGCATTTTATCAATGGCAACTTGAATGCACAGAGATACCACGAAGAGATCCTGAGGCCCATTGTTCGGGTTTGGCCGGGGTCGGCCGTCATTGTAAATAAGAATGTGTTCTTAAATGACTTAGTTAAATAAAGGTTGAATAAAAAAATTTAAAAACATAATATAGTTGAATGTTATGAACAGACACTGAATCGTAGGAGCTAACTACTAGCTATGCAGAGGTTGGACGTTAGAACGCCCAGTGCTGCTTACCTGAGATTCCATCATCACACAGTCCTTCTTCGCAGGTGTCCGCTATGTCTCCCTTTGTGTCGGAAAGAAAGGCTGAACAGTATTGGTTGTAGCCAAACTGACGCTCAAAAAATGGCTGACCAATAGAGAAGCATCATCCACACCTCCCATTAATGGCCGCCCACAGCTGTGGGGTCAAAAGTGCAAATGAAGAACTAGTGTTTTTTTTTTTTTTTTTAAGGTTTCAAAAGCAAAAATAAAATAAAAAATAAAAATAAATAAGCGCCGCAAGCAAAGGGGGCAGTCTAGACAAAATGGAGGGTGGTTGATAGCGAAATTAAATTGGAGTTCTGTTTTCAAATACATTTTTGGTTCTCAAAATACACGTTTTGAGCTCTATTTAAAATATTTGATTGCAAAAAATTTTTTTTACTTTGATGCCTCGTTTTTGCTTCCAGAACAATTAATTTTTTATAAAAAACAAAAAGTTTTGCTCTCGACAAAAAGGCACAAATGTACCTGTGGAGCGCCATACCATCATAGCACTAAAATAATACATGTTCAGACTGTTTTATGTTTATTAAGTTGAACTTCTGCTCTTTATGACAGAATGTTAAAATTAGATTAAATCAAAAGTTGCACTACCCAAAAGGGACTCATTTCATTGAACGCCACATACACTAAGCCATAGGAAAAAATGTAATGCAAAAGCTTTATGCACAGACAGAGAGTAAAGATAAAATAAGGAATGGGTGACAGTCCGGCTGGCAAAGGCTAGGTTTCAGACTGGAGGCTGAGGGGGAGGAGTAGTGGTGGGTAGATATAGTTGAAGTCGGAAGTTTACATACACTTAGGCTGAAGTAATTAAAACTCATTTTTCAATCACTCCACAGATTTCATGTTAACAAACTATAGTTTTGGCAAGTCGGTTAGGACATCTACTCTGTGTATGACACAAGTAATTCTTCCAACAATTGTTTACAGACAGATTCATTCACTATATCACAATTCCAGTGGGTCAGAGGTTTACATACGCTAAGTTGACTGTGCCTTTAAGCAGCTTGGAAAATTCTAGCTTTAGAAGCTTCTGAAAGGTTAATTGACATAATTTGAGTCAATTGGAGGTGTACCTATGGATGTATTTCAAGGCCTACCTTCAAACTCAGTGCCTCTTTTCTTGACATCATGGGAAAATCTAAAAGAAATCAGCCAAGACCTCAGAAAAAAAATGTGTAGACCTCCACAAGTCTGGTTCATCCTTGGGAGCAATTTCCAAACGCCTGAAGGTACCACATTCATCTGTACAAAGAATAGTACACATGTATAAACACCGTGGGAACACGCAGCCGTCATACCGCTCAGGAAAGAGATGCATTCTGTCTCCTAGAGATTAACGTTCTTCTGGTGTGAAAAGTGCAAATCAATCCCAGAACAACAGCAAAGGACCTTGTGAAGATGCTGGAGGAAACAGGTACAAAAGTATCTATATCCACAGTAAAACGAGTCCTATATCGATATAGCAAGGAAGAAGCCACTGCTCCAAAACCGCCATAGAAAAGCCAGACTACGGTTTTCAACTGCACATGGGGACAAAGAATGTACTTTTTGGAGAAATGTCCTCTGGTCTGATGAAACAAAAATGGAACTGTTTGGCCATAATGACCATTGTTATGTTTGGAGGGAAAAGGTGGAGGCTGGCAAGCCGAAGAACACCATCCCAACCGTGAAGCACGGGGGGGCAGCATCATGTTGTGGGGGTGCTTAGCTGCAGGAGGGACTGGTGCACTTCACAAAATAGATGGCATCATGAGGAAGGAAAATTATGTGGATATATTGAAGCAACATCTCAAGACATCAGTCAGGAAGTTAAAGCTTGGTCGCAAATGGGTCTTCCAAATGGACAATGACCCCAAGCATACTTTCAAAGTTGTGGCAAAATGGCTTAAGGACAACAAAGTCAAGGTATTGGAGTGGCCATCACAAAGCCCTGACCTCAATCCTATAGAAAGTTTGTGGGCAGAACTGAAAAAGCGTGTGTGAGCAAGGAGGCCTACAAACCTGACTCAGTTACACCAGTTCTGTCAGGAGGAATGGGCCAAAATTCACCCAACTTATTGTGGGAAGCTTGTGGAAGGCTACCCGACACATTTTACCCAAGTTAAACAATTTAAAGGCAATGCTACCAAATACTAATTGAGTATGTAAACTTCTGACCCACTGGGAATGTGATAAAATAAATAAAAGCTGATCCTAACTGACCTAAGACAGGGAATTTTTACTAGTATTAAATGTCAGGAATTGTGAAAAACTAAGTTTAAATGGATTTGGCTAAGGTGTATGGAAACCTCCAACTTCAACTGTTAGCTTCCTGAGCCCAGGGCGGAATCCACTCAATGCTATTTGATCCACAATGATGTCATACTTTGTGACCAGCCCAGAGCAAAACATGCAGTACTACAAACTACACTGCATAGGCATATGAAACTTTGCTGCATGGGACATCTGAAAGTCTAAGCTAATAATACTGTAGTGCTGTAAGAACAGTGATGGCACCCAGCAATACTGCTAAGATTTGACTTGCAGATCTAGAGATGGTGTGTACTGATAATCAGCCTGTGGTTCTTCTCAGTAAAACAAACCTTCAATAAACTGAGTCTGTGGGAATTGGGTCTCGGAGTCTACTTTTATCCAATGTAAAAAAAACAGAAATTCAAATTTTGCTACATAAGACCGAATCCAGGTGGTGAGTCATATACAATAAAGTCGGTAGTTTACATACACCGCAGCCAAATACATTTAAACTCAGTTAACAATTCCTGACATTTAATCCTAGTAAAAACTCCCTGTCTTAGGTCAGTTAGGATCACCACTTTATTTTAAGAATGTGAAATGTCAGAATAATAGTAGAGAGAATAATTTTATTTCAGCTTTTATATCTTTCATCACATTCCCCGTGGGTCAGAAGTTAACATACACTCAATTAGTATTTGGTAGCATTGCCTTCACATTGTTTAACTTGGGTCAAACGTTTCGGGTAGCCTTCCACATGCTTCCCACAATGAGTTGGGGGAATTTTGGCCCATTCCTCCTGACAGAACTGGTATAACGGAGTCAGGTTTGTAGGCCTCCTTGCACGCACAGGCTTTTTCAGTTCTGCCCACACATTTTCTATAGCATTGAGGTCAGGGCTTTGTGATAGCCACTCCAATAACTTGACTTTGTTGTCCTTAGGCCATTTTGCCACAACTTTGGAAGTATGCTTATGGTCTTTGTCCATTTGGAAGACCCATTTGCGACCAAGCTTTAACTTCCTGACTGATGTTGCTTCAATATTCCCACATCATTTTCCTTCCTCATGATGCCATCTATTTTGTGAAGTGCACCAGTCCCTCCTGCAGCAAAGCACCCCCACAACATGATGCTGCTCCTATTTTTCCTGAGGTCTTGGCTGATTTATTTTGATTTTCCCATGATGTCAAGCAAAGAGGCACTGAGTTTGAAGGTAGGCCTTGAAATACAGCCACACCTCCAATTGACTCAAATGATGTCAATTAGCCTATCAGAAGTTTCTAAAGCCATGACATCATTTTCTGGAATTTTCCAAGCTGTTTAAAAGGCACAGACAACTTAGTGTATGTAAACTTCTGACTCACAGGAATTGTGATAGTGAATTATAAAAGTGAAATAATCTGTCTGTAAACAACTGTTGGAAGAATTACTTGTGTCATGCACAAAGTAGATGTCCTAACCAACTTGCCAAAACTATAGTTAATATAAAATCTGTGGAGTGGTTGAAAAATTAGTTTTAATGACTTCAACCTAAGTGTATGTGAACTTCCGACTTCAACTGTATATGGATCTGTGCCATTTACTTTGAACTGGACTATGTTAAGAACATGAGCGGTCGTGAGTAGATGTGGTTGTTTTGAAAACAAAGCAAGAGCTGGATGTAGCCACGTGTGCACATTTTGTTTATATCCTTTGCTAGTAAGTGAGTTATTAACCCAGTTAAAGATAATTTTTTTGTCAGAAATGGAAGAGTGAGTCCTTCTTACAAGAGCACAAAACCTGTACATTCTTTGAAAAGCAAGTCAGGTAAAATAGCTTTTTTTTTTACTTAAATGGCAGTGTTGTATTTTGAGACCGTCATGAATAAGCTAAGGAGCCAATAGGCAGAGGGTAGCATAATATGTCTGATTCTCTGTAATAATGGAATGGGAATAATAATGTATTACATTTTTATTGTAAAGTGGTTTCTTGCATCACACAAGACAACATTTTCAGTCACCTTGTCTGAAGCACAAGTGGATAAACAGGTTAATGTCAAGCCCTGCAGGTTTTTTTTTTTTCTCAAAAGTGTCATGGAATGTAGGCCTACATTGAACACCACACATTGGCTGCTACTGTAGGCTGAATGACTGAACAGCTATTTACATGTTAAAATGTTATGGGATGCATTTTCTCCATTGTTTTTGATGGCAGGCCACTCTGGTAGGCTACATTATAATCAAATAGCCACATTAGCCTACATGGCCAATGTTAAAACGAACTTAAAGCGGGTACAGCCTCAGTGTTCACAGTAAACGCACGCTCGGAGTTGCCCTGAATATTCAGAACGTTCAAGTTTGCGCTCAGCAGACCTGAAATTTGCTCAGTGCAGAACATTTCTTGAGGGAACATTGTTTCACGGTAAAGTCTACAGTTGTATTCCAAGCATGTGACAAATACAATTTTATTTGAAGTTCAGATAAACTCAAAGGCCACTGCATAGTCGATCAAATCTAATTTTATTTGTCACATGATTCATACACAACAGGCGTAGACTAAGAGTGAAATGCTTACGGGATCTTTCCAACAATTTGTCACAATGAGTAACGATAACTTGGCTATACACACACACACACACACACACACACACACACACACACACACAAGGTACCAGTACTGAGTCGATGTACAGGGGTATGATGTTGTTGAGGTAGATATATCTATAGGTAGGGATAAAGTGACTGGGCAACAGGATAGCGGTAGATGATTGGAGTTGTGTTCAAGAGGTAAATGTTGAATACTGTCTGAACGCCAAGGTAGTCCACACAGCACACTGTAGGTTAAAAGAGAGTCACGCTACACGCCAATGATCTCACCTCATCAAAATGCAACCAAAGCTGAAGAGATCCCTCAAAGCTTCAGAGAGGAAACACAGGTCACCTTTTACCCATTCAAACTTCGACTGCCTCCAAGAATAAGGAGCAAAATGTAAAGATTTAAAGTAACTTCATATTTAAGTAATTAATTGGAACTGGACTCGTTGGAATGGGAAACAACAAGACTTATCTGGAAAACAAGAACAAGAATGCAGAACTTAACTTCTGAAGAATATATTACTTCCTCTGTAAAAATACAATATCACGTCAGCCATCTTGTGGGCTTTTTGCAGAACGTTTGCTAGGCCTTCTAAAAAAACCTTGCAGAGCCTTCTGCAAGAGCGAGAGGAAACTGTGTGTGTGTGTGTGTGTGTGTGTGTGTGTGTGTGTGTGTGTGTGTGTGTGCTTGCGCAGGTCTGTGATCTGTACCGAAGGGCTGGAAAGGCTGTTACGGGGGAGCCAGGATGGAGCATCTGGGCCTGGCTGAGTCCTGTGGGAATTGGGTCTCGGTTGTTTCACGGACCAGTCTCTAAGTCTGCCCGTCAGACCACAGGCCTGGAGAAGCAGCAGAGCAGTCTGGAGCAGAGAGACAGAACCAGCCTCAGCCAGCCTGCCAAAGGGACAAGTACTGCTGATTGAGGGGAAAATCTTCAGTTTTCTCAGACCAAAGCCTTGGGACCATCTATTCATCCTGCTGCTGCCTTAGAACATTACACAGTGACTAGTCTCTCCTGTAAAAAGGTCAAGGATTATGAGGCATTATAGAGAGCTGAAAGTTTGATGGATAGTATGCCAGATACTGTCTTCTATTCTGCCCACTCTGCAGTGCAGTGAATGGACAAGACCAGTTGACATTTAGAGGGAAAATGCTGCCATTCTAGTGTGAAACCAGAATGAACAACATGTTAGAATTAAAGGGGGTCTGTGAATTTAATACCGATAAGTAAGTTACAATGCTGCAATTATTTCCAATAAACTGCATTCCTCCTGAGGCCTTTAACAGTTTATTACCTATTTTTTGCCACATTTCTGAGGAATAAAAAAAGAAGTATGTGAGAGGGATTCGGGCCCATTAGTTACAAACACCAAGGCAGCACTCGCTCAACACTCATTTACAATCAACGACCAGTGTGTGATATCTGGGTTACACGTTTGGCAATTCTGCTGTGTCATCTGTATGTTTTGCATTGGGGTTGGGAAGGGGAGAGGGGGTTCTGCTGATATAATTTTTATATTTTAGTCCTTTAGCAGACACTCTTATTCAGAGTGCATACATTATTATACTTTTTTCCCCCTTGTACTGGTACCCGGTGGGAATCTAACCCAGAACCCTGGCGTTGAAAGTGCCATGCTCTACCAACTGAGCCACACGGGAACATTGATCTGAGCGTGTGTGTGTGTTCAACGCAGGGCTTGGGAGTTCTGCTAGCTGGTATGTGTGTTGGGATGTCCATGCTGACTCAGAAGTGACATGGTGCCTGGTGCCCAGAGCTAAGCATGCCTGTCTTCCTGTGACCACTGACTGACCCGATTACCATCTCTAATAGGAAGGGCTACATAATGTCACATGACCAGGGCCCCAGATCACTGAAAACACATGACTCATGTCACAACCAAGACTCAGGCCACAGGAGCAAGACTCAGGCCATCGGCTGCATCACGCAGTGATTAGAAGATCATAACTACAAGCCTATTTCTGATGTAAGAAAAGGCTACACCTCTGTGTGTGCGTGTGTAAACAACCTTAAACTTTCCAAACGTGGGATAGAAATCCCACAGATGGGTGTATTTGTTCCTTTAACAATGAGAGAGAGAGAAAGCTGTGGTCAAAGGGATACTTCTACTTCCCCAGTCAGATGAAATCATGGATACAATTGTTATGTCTCTGGCTGCAGTTTGAGGGTAGTCGTTAACTAGTTAGTGCAATTGCTAACTAGCGTTAGCGCAACGACTGGAATTCTATCGTATCTACTAGCAGGCTAGCAGTAACAATAGACTTCCAGTCATTGCGCTAACGCTAGTTAGCAATTGCACTAGTTAGCGACTTCCTTAAAACTGCAACCAGAGACATCAAAATGGTCTCCACAAGTTACTCTGGGGAATTAGATAAAGGGCTTCATTGCCAAAAGTATAAGCCTACCTTTTAAGGCCTAGGAATCAGACAGGAACCTGACAGGGTCCAGGGGCAAATAGGCTAACCTCTTCTCTTCACAGAGAGAGGGGGGGTGCAACTCAGTCACCTGATCCAAAACACTGATGATTCACAGGCACACACAATTTGCTCTGATTGTTGTTCCCTTGTTGCAACTCGCATTGTAGTAGGCCTAAACTTGATTGATTCTACTATCATGGCATGCTCATTTTCCCAATTATAGGTAATGAATGGTAGCCATTGTTCTGCAATAATGTGTGTGATCCAATTAGAATTTACAATTAGATTTAACTCTAGACCACACATACAAGATGGAACATTATATTGAACTACATGGGAGCTCTAGAGTTTCAGAGCTATTCTAAAGCTGGTGTCTAGAAAGTATTTCCATTAGCTTAGTTTTCACAGCTGACTGACTGACAATAACGACTGGTCAAAGGCCTGATCTTCACTCATTCTCACATTACATGACTGATATAGAACAGGGGGTATTTCACAAATCAGGATCACTGAGTAAAAACATTCACATATAGCAGCTTGTTCTCTTCCATATCATTTTCAAGTAAATCTTTCTTCAGGACCTAGAACATTTGGAGTTGTTTGAGAATATGTCAACATTTTGTAAAGGGTTAAACTGATGCCTGGGCTAATATCCTCACATCTTCTTTCATTTCTTCCTTTTGGGGAAAACAGCTTTTAGAACAGTCCGTGCATCAGCCTCAGATCCTCTTTTGACTGATGACTATAACTGAGATCTCAAACTCCTGGCTCAAGGAAAACACATTTGACTAGGGGCGCATCTCAAAAGTCTTCTTCTCTGGATGAACTAGGTTTGATGCTCTTCATGCTTCCTGCACTTCTTCAATATTAATCACGTGGACAGAGTGCAGGCTCATGTATCTTCCATGCATCATGACAACATTAGTCACCTATAAAGAGGAATCATCTGCCTAAAGCACATCTGGTTTAATTCCCTGCTAACCTTGACCGTGTGCACAAATACAAATAATGGGGAAGGAGTGTTTACAGACAACCACAACAGACAATGTGAGGTACAAACACACATCGACAACCCCATTGCAAACACACAGACATCCAGCTAGACAAGGTTTGATATTAGGTATGAGCTCCAACTTCATTGCACATTAGTGACGGGATAAAAAAATTAAAAAAAGATTGTTACCCATCACAATATTTTTGGGGGACGATATATCGCTATATTTTGTTTTATTTGCTAGGTAGTGTTAGCTAGCACTAGTCGGATGTACCTGCACCAAAACTTCAGTATTTTTAAATAGTGAGCCAAAATGTTTTCAGCACTTTTATTTCCATGACGAATCAAAACTCATTTTCTAATGCTCTCGTCCCTCTGCAGCAGAGGTCGCCGATAGTGAGCAAAATCTTTGGAACATCAAATAAAAAAAATATCTAATCTGTATCGAATAGCAATACATAAAGGATCGTGAGAATCGCAGTACATATCATATTGGCACCTAAGTATCGTGATAATATCATATAGCAAATTCCAGCCCTATTGCACATGCATACAAAAGCCTTACCTCCAGCACTGGCCCAGCACCCAGGATGGTCCTCTCCACCCCACTGGCGTAGCCCTTCTGGCTAAGGGCCGTCAGACAGTGGATGAGGAAGTTGGTGCTCTGCGTCTTCCCTGAGCCACTCTCCCCAGAGATAACGATGCACTGGTTCACCCTCTTCCTTAGCATGGCGTAGTAGGCCACGTCCGCGATGGCAAAGATGTGCGGCTCCAGTTTCCCCAGCTGGTGGTTCTCGTACATCTTGACGTACTTGGGGTTGTAGATGGGTAGGAACTTGAAGGGGTTGATGGCAATGAGGATAGACCCGGCGTAGGTGTAGATCTTTTTCTTGTGGAAGCGGTTGCGCAGGTTATCCAGGATGCTACTCTCATTGAGCACCGGGAGGTTACAAAGGTCGTCAAAGTCCTCCTGGCGCGGGGGGAGGAAGCCTCTGGCCGCCAACCTCTGGGCCTCTTGCTCCTTGCAGACAGCGGGAATGTGAACGTAGTGGATGGTGCCGTCAAGGTTCCTCTCCTGGAGGATGAAGTAGAAGCCCTCGCTCTGAGGGTGCTGCTCCTGGGCCTTGCGAGGCCACAGCAGGACCCTCTGGACAGGGAGGTCCCCAGACTCTAGCACCCACTCCTCCCCGCCACACTCCTTCACCTCTGACAGCACATAGAGGCGGTGCGGGTCCACGCCCAGGGCCAAGGCTGCGTCCTGGGTGACAGAGGCAGCCGTGGCCTCCTTCGTCACCTTGAGGGAGCAGCAAGGTGGGCAGTCCGCTGAGAGCCGTGGGTAGACCTGCAGGTTGTAGGCCCGTCCATCTTTGCTAGCTGCTCCGCCTTCGCCACCATTGACACTCATTCTGGGGCAGGTGGAATCGCTTCAGCATGCAGTCCGCACTGCCTTCTGTTCTCTCACCACCCAGCACCTGGGGAGCAAAGAAAGACAATTGTTTTCAGAGATAATTTTACATTGAAGCTAATATGCTGACGTCACAGCAGAGCTTATGTGCAGGAAGCTGACTGAAAGCAACAAGAGCTTTGGTGCAAACTGTTAGCCACATCTACGCTAAAAGTGCTTGTGCCAAATTACCCTGTGTGGGATAAAGTCTTCAGTTAAGAAAAAAATAGTTTTAATTTAGGCTAAATGAAAGACATTGAGCTATTCCAGATTGTGGAAGTTTCCCATTTGGGAATTGCAGCCTCGCAAAGGTCTAAACAGTTTGCCACAACAGCATTATGCCTGTGTTTAAAAATGCTAACAAAAGGGTTGGTTTTAAACAAAAAACTCACAGCCCACAGGGAAAGCTTGGATTTGAGCATATTGAGTGTGTTTAAACTCCAAACGGCTGTTTGTCTTGGACTAAGCAGCTGAAGAGTGGAAATGTGACTTGCATCATAGAACACTGCAAGGCAAGTGAAAACGTGGTTCTAATCAGTGGATTAGAAAGATCCTTCAACTATTTAAATCAAGGAATGTACACTACCATCAAGGGAATTCTAAATCATTTCCTCCACTTAATGGTTGAGTAATATCAATAGAATAACAACACTTCTACATTTCATAGCAAAGGGTCGCAATGCCAATTTTCTTTAAAAAAAATCTAAACAAAATAATAGGAACAAAAGATTTAGATAAGATAATTGTATGGGACAATATAGAAACGTTTGAGAAAGAATTTGAAAAATACAATTTTATTGAGTAAATGTATTTATTGGTATCTTTTTATTTTGATAAGAGATGAAAATGCAATGAATTTAAGGATTTCTGTTCAAGTAAAAATCAAAATGTATTTTAAGGTTGTGTCTTTAAATTCTGACTAAATATAGGCTATACCAAGGGGCAGGAGCCAGTGACATTCAAGTTTTAGTTTCAGATTTGTGCCACTTTCCATCTGACACACTATTGTATACAGGTATTCAGTTCAGGTTTTTCGGCATCTAGCACCCAGTCTCAAATCTGCAGGGCCCTAAAGATGGCCTACATTTGATTTCCCCACAAGGAATTTCAAAAATTTTCACTAGTGAGAATTTTTCTGTTGGTTCATTGGACATAGATCAGACACCCATTCAATTTGAGAAGGTAATGGGATGACTCATTTTTCAACATCACTACAGTAGCTGTCAGATAAAAGGCCTACTCTAAAAATAGCAGCACCAAAACTTTGCTGTTAGCAGCAAAGGCAGATTAACTCGTCACCTCAGCATCTGCCTCCGAATTAGTGCTGACCACAATTAGTCGACTGGTCGAATGTTTGTTCATTAGGCTGTTGGTCAACCGAGATTGTTTTAGTCGAGCAGTAAGACACACACACACACACACACACGGAAGTTTACATACACTTAGGTTGAAGTCGGTCGATCGATCGATCGATACTTTATTGATCCACGAGGGGAAATGTATTTTTTTTTGTGTTTCGTATCAAGCAGATACGAAAAAACACAGGGCAGGTGCAAAATGCCAGAACGAAAAACACAAAAGACAGATACACGATACATGATACATAGTGTGGCAGTATGAAAAAGTATAAAAATACAAGACTTTAGGAGTGCAAAAAGCTATAAAAAGGCATTGCATAGTATGGGTGGATGGCTGAATATGTACACTATACATTGCTACAGAGTGTTAGGTGAAACAGAAATATTGCAAGTTGATATAAATAAAATAAAAAATATTTGCATTCGACTCCGGGCACCATCTCTTAATGGTCCTAGTGGTCGCTGGCTGCTGTTGGACCATAGGCCTGTAGAGTGGGGTGAGGTGGACAAGGTGATCCGATCTACCGAGGGGAGGGAGTACAGTGGAGTTGTATGCATCCTTCACATTAGCATATAACAAGTCCAGAATTGTATTATTCCTGGTTGGGCACTTAAAACTGTTTGAACGTGGGCAGAACGTGGAGAGAGATGCATGGTTAAAATCCCCAGAAATAGCAAAGAAGGCACTGGGATGAGTTGTCTGTAACCTCGCGATAAGAGTGGATGACATCACACGCTGTGTTTGCATCAGCGGAGGGCGGGATGTAAACAATAACAGCAATGGCCGCGGCTAACGGCTAACAGCTCAATGTCCAGGCTACAAAACTGTTCCTTAACAGTAATATGGCTCGGATTACACCATCTGTTGTTAACTAATAAAGCCAGCCCCCCCCCCTCCCTTACTCTTACCGGAAGAAGAGTTATCCCTGTCTGCTCTAATGTACGTTCGGCGCTCAGTGATAAAAAGGGCCACTAAAGCATTCGTAAAACAGTAGCACTCCATAATCCTGAACTATTATAGCTCAACTGTTGCAAAAAAACCTCACGAAAAACATACTAAAACAATTTATGACCATCACAAAGCCCTGACCTCAATCCTATAGAAAAAGTGTGTGTGAGCAAGGAGGCCTACAAACTTATTGTGGAAAGCTTGTGGAAGGCTACCCGAAACGTTCGACAAAAGTTAAACAATTTAAAGGCAATGCTACCAAGTGTGTGTGTGTGTGTGTGTGTGTGTGTGTGTGTGCGCGCATGTATAGGTGTGTGTGTGTGCGCGCATGTATAGGTGTGTGTATGTGTGTGGGTGTACACACTTCCATTCAAGTTTGGGGTCACTTAGAAATGTCCTTGTTTTTGGTCCATTAAAATAACATCAAATTGATCAGAAATACAGTGTAGACATTGTTAATGTTGTAAATTACTTTTGTAGCTGGACAGCTCACAAGTCCTCAACTGGCAGCTTCATTAAATAGTACCCGCAAAAGTACACACAGTCTCAACGTCAACAGTGAAGAGGTGACTCCGGGATGCTGGCCTTCTAGGCAGAGTTGCAAAGAAACGTGCTTCACCGTAGGGATGGTGCCATTTTTCCTCCCGACGTGACGCTTGGCATTCAGGCCAAAGAGTTCAATCTTGGTTTCATCAGACCAGAGAATATGGTCGGAGAGTCTTTAGGTGCCTTTTGGCAAACTCCAAGCGGGCTGAAATGTGCATTTTACTGAGGAGTGGCTTCCATCTGGCCACTACCATAAAGGCCTGATTGGTGGAATGCTGCAGAGATGGTTGTCCTTCTGGAATGTTCTCCCATCTCAAGAGAGGAACTCTAGAGCTCCGTCAGTGAACTCCCTGACCAAGGCACTTCTCCACAGATTGCTCTGTTTGGCCGGGGAGCCAGCTCTAGGAAAAGTCTTGGTGGTTCCAAACTTCTTCCATTTAAGAATGATGAAGGCCACTGTGTTCTTGGGGACCTTCAATACTGCAGAAAATGAGGCTTCATAAGGAGGGTGTGACGCAATTGCGTAGCCTGCAAAGGCATGCACTTCCCAAAGTTTGTAACAATGCAGAGGGCTCTGTATAGTTCCGCATTGACATGATTGGTTGACGGAAGCTGGGAGGCAGTACATTCTGTATAAACAAACTCACTTCCTTGACAACAGCTCTGCACCGCTACGCAAAGATCAAGAAGTATGAATGCCCCGATTTCTGCTGAGGCCATATCACCGTAAATGCTGCATGGCCAATGCAGATGCCAGATTGACCATGCCCCCAAATGCACAATGCACTGCTCGAGGCATTGGTCTTATTTCATCAAATCTGGTTTAAGCTTTAAGCATTTCGCTTCGAACACACCGACTGTGTCATTGTCATTCTGGTACACAAGAAGTACATTCATTTCCAATGGAAAGCTGAGTTTTCCTTGCAACATTGCGTTGCAGAGGCAGTTGCAGTGCGTTCTGTGTGGTGCATACGTTGGATTTATTGAATGTATGCATAAAATAATAATAATAATAATAATAAAACTTTATTTATATAGCACCCATCACAGAAAGAATCACAGAGTGCTTTACAAGTAGCAAGTATACCAAACTGTAAGTGTTCACGGGTTGACAGAAATGGTAGCAGAAGGTGAATGTTGAACTTTTGTTGCACCTAGATGATGCTGCATACTATTTTGCGCAATGACGCAGTCAGTGTGTTCAAAACGTTAGACAAGCTCAATGCATATAGTCGATTTTATATGGAAAAATACGTTTACAAAAAAGGTTGAAAGAACTGACGACCTTCCGGTCAACAACATTTGTTGTTGTGGACAGCCCTACTGAATTGAACCATAAAATAAAACACACGCAGAGAGACACACTCAGTCACACACTTTGTCTTCCCATTCATGGATGATTACATTTTCACCTTGGCACTTCCCATTCATGGATGATTACATTTTCACCTTGGCACTTCCCATTCATGGATGATTACATTTTCACCTTGGCACTTCCCATTCATGGATGATTACATTTTCACCTTGGCACTTCCCATTCATGGATGATTACATTTTCACCTTGGCAGAGCTCCAGTAGTAGTACATTATGGACCCTAAAAATTTAGTAAGCAGGCTGGAGAGGCTGTTCAGGCTGGAGAGGCTGTTCAGGCTGGAGAGGCTGTTCAGGCTGGAGAGGCTGTTCAGGCTGGAGAGGCTGTTCAGGCTGGAGAGGCTGTTCAGGCTGGAGAGGCTGTTCAGGCTGGAGAGGCTGTTCAGGCTGGAAACTCAGACATCAGTGATTTCCAGGAAAGGAAATGACACTAACCATCTCAAGCATTCGGCAGCACTTTATGGTCGATCGCAAGACAGCCAAGGAAACTCAAAAAATGTATATGATGACGAGTAACACGATCGACATAAAAACGCAATGTTGCCTAATAAAATGTACAGGAATGGTTTTGATACAATGCTATTTGATAGGAAGTTATAGCAGGAAGTTCTTGGCAGATGTAAAACATTTGAAAAGCTTTTAGTTCATGGAGCAGTAAATCTAATTGAAGAGATTTCAATTTCACAGCCTCCACCAACAAGCTGACAGTGCAGACTGGAGAGACTGGCATGGAGCTTTTGCTATACCAGCAATGCCACTGTTCCTCTTCTCTCTTTGACCAGAGACTGGCATGCTTTATTAAGCTGTTGCCAATAGCTTTTGGCACAAGGTCAAGTCAAGAGAAATCTGACTTCCTAAGACCCCAGATTTACAAAACAACAACAAGAAACAGACGTAAATTACTGTATGTAAATTACTGTAGGCGCATACACATAATGTATTACTATTACTGGTCATCTGGCCAGAGTTTGGTTTTTCAATTTCAAAAAATACAAAATGACCTACATGCCCAAAAAACAAGTCCTCCCCAAAAGGAAGAATTGGTTTGTTTTGTAATAAAAACATTATCTTAAAAGCCATTGTTTTCTCTTGGTAAACATACAAATGTACCAAATGTAGGCCCATTCTCCACATTCACTATAAAGTGCTCCCGAACAGAAAGGCAACAAAGCAGTAAAGAGACCATGGCCAGAGATGGGCATCAATAGTAAGACACTCTGGAATCATTCAGAAGGGAAAATAGATACAAAACAGCAGTCAGTGACTCAATTGTTGACCACAAACCCCAAAATCCAGCCCGAAAAATGCCACGGCATGCAAAAATACTGGGACCACAAAAAACAGCATTATCATTATCCTCCATTATGAGCTGGTCTGGTTTAAATCTGTCAATTTAACTCTTTCCACTGATACCCAAACCTGCTTCAAAGCAGAGAAGCAAAGCCATGCGAGGGGTCTCAGAACATAATCAAAAAAGGGGTTACTGCAAATGTTTTAGCCAAATGCAGAACCTCCTAGAAGCTTGGAGGATGCCCAGTATTCCAGAGATAAAGATAATGGATGCATGGATTGTTGCTTACTGCGAGCAGATTAGGAATTAAGGCAAACAAGCTCCTTAGAAGTAGCTAATTGGTGAAGAGGGTACCCCTATCCCCTCTGAATCATCAATGGGAATAGGGTAAGTGTGTAAGTGGAGGCTGGTGAGGAGAGGACAGCTCATAATAATAGCTGGAACAGAGCGCATGGAATGGCAAACAAATGGAAACCATGTATTTGATACCATAACACTTACTCCGCTCCAGCCATTACCATGAGCCCGAATGTTAAAAATGTACAGTTCTTACATCAAATTACATTATATGAATCTCCCCTAAAGCTATTAAAATAAACAAATCATTAATATTCATCATGAAAGTAGCACTCATATCGGGGTTGGTCCAATCGTATCCACAGAGATCAATGTGGATTTAGGCTTTCGTTCTTGCCAACCAGTACACATAAATAATAAGACTTCAAGAGATGATTAGTTGGATCAGGTGTGCCCTCTGTGGATAAGAAGCCATGCACAAAGACCAAACACAACTTTCAATGAATTATCTGAAATCTATTTTTTTTTTTTTTTTTTTTTTCACCTTTATTTTACCAGGTAGGTCAGTTGAGAACAAGTTCTCATTTGCAACTGCGACCTGAAATCTGATTCACATTTGGGTCATTCCATGTCATTTGTGCAAGCCATGTCACCAACAATCTCAGATTGTTCTGAAATTGTTTCTGTAGATACATTTAGCATTCCTGAAACATTATTTTGTTGATATATAATATGATCTGAGAAATTAAGCCAATTGATTAAACACAAATTGGCCATTTAAAATGTATAGGATTCATATAATCTTCTAACTGATTAAGACCATAACAGTAGTATGGAGCTGCTGCTTGGAGTATTGCTTCTTCAACCTTTGTAATGTAATCCGTGTAAATCTGGTGATGGTTTTCTTCCCCTGTTCAAAGAAATTAGCCATTGAAGTCACTTGCATTCTTCACCATGAATTAGTGAGAAAGTACCATGTTTTGACCACTAGATGTTCCTGCTACTGCCACCACACCCTTTCATACATTTTGCTGGTCTTTTGAGTTTATTAAATTAAATCACAAAATGTTCTTTGCAACTTTGGGGAGAAAACCAATAGCTTTTGCTCATGATGAAAATAAATTGTGTGGTTCGAATTTTTACTTCGAAACTGATACCAGGTTTACCATCACGATATTCGATGCCGAATCTATAGCAGGGCAATTTGTTTTGCCATATTAGCCAAAGTCACAGAATGACACTTTATCCATCTTTCCAGTTCAACATCATTACATTTTAAAATGTTTTATTTTTTGATATATGCATTAATTAATCAATAATACAATCAATTTGACTATTTATTTGCTTACCAATAACTACATAATGGTAAGCATGGGTAAATCACAACGTAGCATATCGGTCTATTCATGATACAGGTGAATGCATATTCAATAAGAGTGTGTGCATGTATTGATTTATTGAGCTTGTTTTTTGACTGATTTTATGAGTCTACAGATGAAAAACAATCTGTTTCCCTTCCATTCAGGACGTATTTTATTGTACTGATCAACAATATCTGAATAGAAGAAACAATATGTGTATGCTGTCTCTAAGAACTATGACGTTGTTCACACACACACACACACACACACACACACACACACACACACACACACACACACACACACACACACACACAGTCAGTTCAAGGCTCAAGCAAAGATGATCTTGACTGGGAGAGAGGTGAGGCGGGAGAGACGAAGTGAACAAATAGTTGTTGGTTACAACAGCTTCTAAATCAGCAATATTGTGTTATAGTTTCACAAAGAAGGTACTAGGGTATTGAATTGATGTTAGCTTCAACTGTAAGCTCAAGTGAAGGTCAAGCAAATCATAGAGAAAGCAGACTATTGCAATCATCTCTGATTGGTGGTCGAATGTTCATGGACAAGGAATAATTAACTACATCATCTCCACCCCTCAACCAGTATTCTACAAGAGCACAGACACAAGGGACAACAGACACACCGAAAACTACATTGCAGATGAGCAGAAGGCAGTCATCGATAACCTTGGATGACAGAAGGTATTTGCACTGGTGACAGCCAATGCTGCAAACATGAAGGCTGCTCGAGGAGGTCCAGGGAGAAGACATGGAAGCCTGAGAGGAAGACAACCAAAGCTTTAATTTCTAGACTATCATTTTACGTTTTTGGGAGATGCGATGGATCATTGGGGATCATTCAATATTCCCTTTCTCTCTTATTTCAATGAGCTCCATTCTCAAAACCGTATTGTAAGCGAATAGCCCTCGAGTTCAGTTTTCTTGAACCCTAATTACATCACGAAGACTGACATAAATGCACACATACAAATGATAACAGTTTTATTGGAAGCACATAAAGCATAAAGTCCAAACCAACCTTGTGTGATGGAAATCGGGAGTGTGTTTCTGGAAACACGGGTAAAACAATTAGCAGTGCCAGCTTCAATATGGGGCAAGGCACAGAAACACTACACGTAGCATACAGACTTTATCAACATCACTGATCCCACTTGGCACATAGACATAGTGAAACGCTGTGACTTGAGCAACTTGCCTGACAGCCTGGAATGCCAACTGTGCCATGTTACTCACTCCACTCCATTCAAAGCTATAAACCCCACCCAAAGAGGGGGAGCGAAGCCTGAAGTGTCATACAGTTGAGACAGACAGATAGGATCCCACCGCTTTCCACAATAAATGGCTATAGCTTTTATGAACAGTTGTTTTCAGGGTTTATGACCGAGCTGACAGCATTAAGATTACGAACATTTTGCTGCATTAGTCAGTGAACTGCAGGCGGCTGTAAGGCTTCTGCAAACACAGAGCAGCCAGTCAGAGCTGAGCCACCACTTGGTGACTGGCAGGAAGTGAATGAGCCATTACTGAGAGACAGACAGACCAATGAAGGCCTTTAGTCATTAACCCCCACACAACATTACAGCTCTATGAGGGTCAACCCACAGGACGTGGATTCTGAGTGGCCTGGTCTCCTAGGACCTGAGCTAGGAGACAATCCCTTTGAACTAGGCAAGAGGGAGGGGCAGGATACATGCTGTAAAGGCTTCCCATGCTATGATGAATGTAAGGGTTATGCTAGGCTTCCCATTAGTGTGACGCGGGATTAGCTAAGAGGCAACTCTATCAGTCTCAGAGGAAGAGTATATCTTCCTGCAGACCACCTAATTCTCAGCTAGCCTGATTGGGATGAGCAGCAGAGTTGGCCTGGGGTCAAACAGATTGTCCCCCAGGCACAAAGAGAAGGGCCTGCAGATGCAACCAGAGTCGGTCTGAATGAAAGAAAACCTCCCACTGGAGCATTTGGCTGAAACCAAAACACTGCCTTTGTTTAAGGAACACCTCAATCTGAGACTTAACTATTTTAGCAGACCGTCGGTCGGGGCAGAGAGAAACTGCAGAAAATAGCAATGCAGGCAGCCCCCTCCTCCCAACCAGCGCCAGGCAGCCCCCTCCTCCCAACCAGCGCCAGGCAGCCCCCTCCTCCCAACCAGCGCCAGGCAGCCCCCTCCTCCCAACCAGCGCCAGGCAGCCCCCTCCTCCCAACCAGCGTCAGGCAGCCCCCTCCTCCCAACCAGCGCCAGGCAGCCCCCTCCTCCCAACCAGCGTCAGGCAGCCCCCTCCTCCCAACCAGCGCCACTCAGTTCCCTAAACCTGGCCAGTCATGAACAATAAAACATGAGCTCAAGAGCATCTGCTTCTTACCTCATCAGGGAAAAGAATAGGAGAATACAGGGATCTTTAAATGCATTTGATTTGTCAATTATTTCAAAACCTACACCCCACCAACCAGAGCACTCCGTTCTGCCACCTCAACTAGCACCAACTTTGCAAAGGAAAATGTGCTTGCTAAGACTGTGATATGTGGTTGTCTCACCCAGCTGTCTGAAGATGAATGCACAAATTGTAAGTCACTCTGGATAAGTGTCTGATAAATTACTCAGAATGTCAAAATGTAAAATATAGATTTTGTAAAACATTCAATATAAAAGTAAGCTGACAGACAAGGGAAAGAGCAATGAGCCAGCCAGACAAAATGGAAGAGAACTAACGACGGGATGACATTGGGTATGGTCAGCAGACTGCACTGTATTGAGTAGGTAGTGATCAATAGATAAACAGCCAGCTGCCACCACCATCTCACAGCCCTTGAAAGCAGGTACAGACCTAACCCTGTGTTCATACAAGGTCTTTCCGGGTAACGCAGAAGGCTGTTTGGCAAGCACGCAGCAGCAGGCAGTATTTTTGCAAAATATGTAACTGGATCATGACCACGGGATGAGACTTTACATCAAACCTCTCCCTCTGTTCAGGGAATTCAACACCAATTTTAGCTGGGCTCAATAAAAGCCTTTGTGTAATTTACACAGCGGGTCTGTAATCCGACAGGCCTGGCTCGAGCTCCAGAGCTCTGCCCCCCCGCAGTGGCACTGGTCCAGTAATGCAGTCCGGATGCCAAGTTACTCATTTTCCCCTGCAAAGGGTGTCAGCGCCAGGAGAGGAGCCGAGAGGAGCTGTGAGGAGAGTGCTAGGCGAGGCCACAGCTCAGTGTCACACACCAGGAAGGAATATGACATTGTCGGCCTACTCTTCTTGGCTTTAAAGCAACCTTTTCTCCAAGTAGGCTATGGGCGGCAGGTAGCCTAACAGGGGCGGTAGGGAGCCAATTCAAGTATTGCGCCAGTAACCGAAAGGTCACTTGTTTGAATACCCGAGCAGACAAGGTGAAAAATCTGGTGATGTGCCCTTGAGCAAGGCACTTCACCCTAATTTGCTCCAGGAGTGCCTTACTGGCTGACCCAGTAAAACAACACATTTCACTGCACCTACCCATTTAAAAGATGTAGGCCGGTTTAATGGCACTTCCATCAAGGTCATGATAGCATGATCCTATTAAAATACACCTACTGCATAGGCCTAGCATATTTGATTTACATTAGGTTGTAAGCATACTTGTTTTGATCTTCTCCTAGTCAACCCATCAAGTCCTTCCAGTCTTTCAGAGCAGAGGGCTCTAAAAAACTTTTTGATAGCACCCCTTTAGATTTGAAAGAAATCTTCCATACCTATTTGCCCATTGTAGAAGTGTTCAGAAAGTGACTTTTTGCACCGGAATAAATTATTCAAGAGATAAAAGGTAGTAAAAGTTGACCCATTTTGTATACCCCACCATACAATGTCTTAATTGCTGAAAAATAAACAATTTTACTGAGTTAAAGTTCATATATGAAAATGAATGAATTCATCAGGAGCTAATCTATGGATTTCACATGATTGGGAATACAGATACGCATCTGTTGGTCACATAGCTTAAAAAATATACAGTGGGGAGAACAAGTATTTGATACACTGCCGATTTTGCAGGTTTTCCCACTTACAAAGCATGTAGAAGTCTGTAATTTTTATCATAGGTACTCTTCAACTGTGAGTGACGGAATCACTCTTCTTCAATGGCTGTGCTATTAAAGTTGCTGGATATTGGCGGGAACAAGAACACGCTGTCGTACACGTCGATCCAGAGCATCCCAAACATGCTCAATGGGTGACATGTCTGGTGAGTATGCAGGCCATGGAAGAACTGGGACATTTTCAGCTTCTGGCGGATGAATGGCACGACAATGGGCTTTCATCACATATCTCTGTGCATTCAAAATGCCATCAATAAAATTGTGTTTGTTATCCATAGCTTATGCCTGACCACACCATAACCCCACCACCACCATGGGCAATCTGTTCACAACGTTGACATCAGCAAACCGCTCGCCCACACAATGTCTGCCATCTGCCCGGTACAGTTGAAACCAGGATTCATCCGTGAAGAGCACACTTCTTCAGCGTGCCAGTGGCCATCGAAAGTGAGCATTTGCCCACTGAAGTCGGTTATGATGCCAAACTGCAGCCAGGTCAAGACCCTGGTGAGGACGACGAGCACGCAGATGAGCTTCCCTCAGACAATCCCGCAGGTGAAGAAGCCAGACTTGGAGGTCCTGGGCTGGCATGGTTACAAGTGGTCTGTGGTTGACGCCGGTTGGACGTACTGCCAAACTCTCAAAAACGACATTGGGCTTATGGTGGAGAAATTAACATTACATTTTCTGGCAACAGCTCTGGTGGTCAATTATTTTTTATTATTTAACATTTATTTAATTAGGCAAGTCAGTTAAGAACAAAATCTTATTTACAATGACGGCCTACATTTCCTGCAGTCAGCATGCCAATTGCACGCTCCCTCAAAACTTAAGACATCTGTGGCAAAACTGCACATTTAAGAGTGACCTGTACAGTGCAATGTCGTTTTTGAGAATTTGGCAGTACGTCCAACCGGCGTCAACCACAGACCACTTGTAACCATGCCAGCCCAGGACCTCCAAGTCTGGCTTCTTCACCTGCGGGATTGTCTGATTGTGTGGGCGAGCGGTTTGCTGATGTCAACGTTGTGACATCAGCAATTTTTTTTCATATTTGCATATGTTGTTGCTTATTCCGTATTTTACATTAAGGTTTTTGTGTTGTGCCCACCAAATTAACTACAATGGGAATAAAATCGAAATTTCAAAAACGGTACCACTGAGAATGTTTACTTGAATGGGGATATCTGTTGTTTAAATTATACTGTCAACCCTCCCAAGGAAACCTATTGAAATCATAGAACTATACACAGAGTATACATTAAGAACACCAGCTTAACGAAATGGACAGCACTTTCTAAGTTGATGATTAAATCAAAAACACCCAGACATATTAGAACTTATGCATAAGCATAGGCCAGAGCCCAAGCACGAAAAAAATACAACTTCAATTATAAATTATGATTGTTCCGTTATACAATTCATATTAACCATGGAAGAAAAACACAAAACAAAACTGATTTAAGATGTCTTTGGTACATAATTGGTCTAGCCTATATTCCCAAATTAAGCACTGGGTAGTTGCAGGGACAGTTTTGGAGAGCCCACGGCGCACAGAGTTCGCGCAGGTGATATTGTTCCTCAAATAGTGGTTGATGCGTGGAGTGAAATAAGTGTTCTTATATTTATTCCTCAGCTGCTCATATTAAGCACAGCTCCACTATTAAATCAAAGTAGCCTACCAGGCATCATTGAAAAACAGACCGAAGGAAAACGTGCAGCCTCCAGTCGCTGTTCGAGTGCATAGAGATAACATGTATTTCTACACCTGCCCCTGTTCCTGCCCATTTGATAATGTGTCATTCAAAATCTAAACAAGTTTTACATATTAGTAAAGACAAGATTAAATTGAGAATAGTCTGATGGGTGACAATATGTAGCTCTTATGCAACGCAATATTACAAAGGTGTTCTTAATGTTTTGTACACTGTGTAGATAGACTAGACACGACCATTTAAGTTGACATTCGATGGTGGGTACCAACTGCCAGTCTCACGTTAATAGACCGTTAACTAACAAACAAACACATTTGTGACCGACCAGCTCGATCTTATGTAGCAAAACTTGAGTGTTTTTTACATTGGATAAAAGTAGACTGAGCTAGAAAATGTTATATCATACACTACAGTTGATGAACAATGGGAAATTAATTCTGCTTTGAAAGTATATAAACTTTTAACCTCACTTTTGAGAAAATGGCCCTTGAATGTTTTGGTATCTACTGGAGACCTCTTCCTTGACTACACTCATTCAGCATCGTTCACACCCTCTTAAGCTATAGCCCCACCCATCTCTTTAAGGATTCACATGTGAGGCTATCTACTAAACAACCAAAGACTTCAAGACTAAAGGCTGGTTTATACTACAGGTGTGTTTGTACATTTAATCTGGAGTGCTCTGGTCGCTCGTAAACTCAGAGCGGTTAGATTGTCCGTTCACACACTTAACGCTCTGGCCGAAAAGTAAGCAATGAGTCTGACGCAACAGTTCAGAACTTTTAGCTTAAAATTGTTAAACTATTTGTCTATTTCTTCACATTATAAGCACAGCATTGTGCACACAGCAGTAGGCTATAAGCACAAATGTTACATTAGCAGGAAAACAAATGCGATTTTGCATGTAATGCTTTTATTATAAAGGTGCATTTGTATGGTGAAAAATATCTTCCCCATACTAACGCGCTGCTTATGTATGCTAGTTAGGCTCTACACCAGTTGTAAAGCGGATTAATGTGCTTAATTTTAAAGAAGTTATTTGGACACTTTAGTTGTGATACAAACCTTATCAAAAACATATAGGCCTATTGGCCCGTGGTTCATTTTCATGCCAGTCAGGTAGGCTATACTTCTGTTGTAAAGAGAAGCTATGTGCTTATTATTAGGAAAGTTGAGAAATAAATATAGTAGGTCTAGCCTATAGACAGCTGATGGGATCCTCCTCTTTTTAATAGAGGCCATCCATCGGTTCTCTCACGCAATTGCATAGCCTATAGAAATGTTGCGCAACCTGAGCTCATGGGCTCTCATGAAGTGAAGATTTTCGATTAAATTTGCATTGATGTCAGAGTGATTAGAGGGACAATAGAGTGCTGAGTACCAGGCAGTTAGCGAGTTATGTAGGCTACTAACGACCATCAGCAGCATCAGAGCTTGGAGAAGCCTAATTACTGTGACTAAACGGTCACATGGAATTTGACTGCCATCATGACTTGTGACCACCGGTGTGGCGGTTATACGGTCACCGTAACAGAACTACCCATAATTAAGCATTTCACTTAATCTACACCTGTTGTTTACGATGCACGTGACAAATAAAATGTGATGTCTCAAATACATCACTACAGTTGTTAGATAGCTAGCTAGTGAATTTTTGCCATATTAGTATAGACGTATAAGGAGTCAGAACACCTCAAAATAACAAGATACAATGAGCTGAAACGAGCCACCTACGATTCCCCACATGGGAGCTTCTTGTCATTGTTACTAGTTATCTGACCGTCCAGAATCATAACACAAACTTCTGCCCCATCGTTTGTGACGTTGTCAGCTACCCATTCTATAAACCACACCACACGACCTGCAGCAGACCAACATGTTTTAATCACATGCAAACGTTCAATCCAGAGGACCTGCATGCATGACAACATAGAAGCTTCCCAGCAGATGATGCTTTAACCCAGAAGGCAGCTTGAATGGATGGAAGTGATGGTGGCGTTACAGGGGAAATGTGCCTTCAAATCAGGCTGATGAGCCGAAACGCAAAACTCAAATGAGTCCACATGAAACGTTACAATAAGGAAATCCAGAGCATTCCACGGCTCAGGCCATCCTGGCGGGTGGTGATGGACCACTCCGGAGAGTCCCTATGCTTTTTGCCCTGGAAAACTGCTCAGACCTGGTGGGGGTTTAGTCAGTGTGGAGCGGAATTTTGAAGAGAGAAATATAAACCATAGAGCAGACTATTTACAGTCAGAGGACTCTAGAGCTGACAACTGTTCATTCTACATCCCATCAAAACATTTCTGCACATTCTGTAATGTTGCATTCCTCCTGAATAAGCCTGAGCACAGAGGCAAGCCTTGGGGGGGGGGGGGGGGGGGGGGCATTCTTGCTCTCCAGACGTGGGGCAAGAAGGAGGGGGAGGTGTGGAGGGAGCAGCTGTGCGCGTCGAGTGGCAGAAATCTGAAGGAGGTGAAGGGGAAGTTGAGGCAAGGAGGTAGACAGAGGGGATATTGTGTGGGAGCGCTCATGTGGGCCACTGCTCTAAAAACACTACCCGAACACATGACTCCATTGTGGCACCAGAATAGCCACCAACTCTGCCCTCCCCCTTTGCTAAACCCTCCCATGCTACCTCCCTCCTACTCCTAGTAGACAATGCTCTGGAGACAGGAGCTTAAGGTCAGGCATTAAATCCTGACCACACCCAGTCAGACTAACCATGTGTTCAACTGGGATTGCCATAAAATACAGGGACATATAACAGCATGCTGATATAAGGGAGCTTGTCTGTTACTAAAGAATCCACAGATTGTTTTGATGACTCAGTTCAAAGGACAAACTTGATAAAATTTTGCTGAACTAAAATGCCATCTCAAAACCACAACGTTGCCGCTATCCATAAAATGTTTGGTCTAGGCCTGCCAACAGTGCCACTTCCATATGGACCCTAGAATGTCGGTTATATTACCATGCAGCCAGACATAGAATTATTCCACTCAAACATAAACTACACAGACATTCAGCCGTGAACAGACAGACTTGAAAGGTAAAAGTAAACGCAACCAGGTGGAGTCGGGCAATAGTGAACACTGAGCCAAGGTCTTGTGTTCTTTCCCAACCATAGTTGTTAAGCCATCCCTCACTCGGCAGCCTGGGACATATACAGAGTTCAGTTCAGTCACACTGACTGCCGTTGCTGGACTAGCTGGCACATTTAATGGGAATCGTTCGTCACCATTACTGCCTCGCCTAGCTGATTTTACTTGTTTTTCAACATTTCCCTCCTCTTCTCATCTTCCTCATGATGAGCAGTGGGGGAATTCACTTCACTTCATATAGACTTATGACTTTTCACATCACAACTAATTCAAGTCAGTCAGCCATGGACATTACATTACAGTAGCGCCATGAAGCAACTATAAAGTCTATGAAGCTTCAGTACCAGGCTAATGTTCTAAAACAGGAAAGCAAAGCACACCCAGGACCTGTACTGCTGGTCAGAGGAAAGGGAGAAAGCAAGGTGGCCTTTAATGATCATTGTGATTCTGGAGCAGCCAGGTTTATGGTGGATGCTAGGACTGGGTCTGGTGCAAGGGGAGTGCCTGTCATGTCTCTGGGCCTGGCTCACTGTCCACAGAGGATGGAGGGGGAGTTTATTACTTCTCATCAAGGCAAACAAGTCATCCTGTCCACACCACACACACACAGCGCTCTTCCTGAGAGAGATGAGAACAGGGACCGAACCAGTATTGAGGGAGTGTAGAGGTGTAGCGCAATGGTCCAATAGTCTCTACTTGACCTGGGATACTAATTTTACAGTTCATTATTTATATATAAAAAAAAAATTGTAAAGACCTAGTCTACAGGAACACATACTTAAAAACACTACCAGTACTTGTTTGTGTACTTCCCTCCCTGTCTGGGCAAGACAACCAGGGAAAATGTGTACTGGACCTGTGATGTGGTCTTTGAAAGTGCATATTATGGCATTGTCTAAGCCTATGCCATCTTCGTTTGACGTGCATGATGCGACAAGTGGCTTTTAAATGCCGTCATCTGACTGACAACAAACTCTTTTCATTCTGTGCTAGAAAGTTGTTGCTACACTAAATCTCCAGCTAAACACATGATTTAGTCTTTGATTATGTTTAACTTTGTGTATGTTATTTTATGATGGCTGTGGTGCCCCGAATGAAGGCTAAGCACAACAGCCCCAAACAAATATATGCCTTCCAATTGACAGTCTGGCTTTTTCACTTATACACTGTAATTGCAGCTATTTATAAACAACTCGCAATAAACTCAGGGTTGCACACATTGAGAGATCAGAGTTGCCAGCAGTATTGTGGAGTGCCTCCCAAGTTCTCAGTATCCCTCCATCTTAACCGTTTTCCATACGTTTAAGTACCAAAACGCACGTCATCGCAAATCCGCACCACATAGCTCGGCTTGATGCTCACTGCAGAATTCAAAGCTCTTTTTCTTCCCTCTCCCCACAAAACGACACACCCAGGAGCATTCCTGTCAAACTACTGCAGGCAGGGCTGCTCTGGATTAGAGAACTGCTCTGCCCAAAGCCCCAGCCAATCACGGACAGAGACACGGAGGACCTGGGCTCAACACCTGCAAGGACAACTCCATATTCTAGCCTACATTGGACAAGCTTTTCAGAAATGTTCAGGGCACCCTGCCGAGCTTATAAGAACCAATGGCTTACAGTGTTAAAAAAAAATCATGCTGGTACAAAATAACTATACTGTACTTGGAATAAATTAACATTTTAGTTGGGACAGATGTCGTCACCTTATTTGAAGACTAGCCTATGGACAGTGAATGAGTTACCTGGTGAGTAAACTGATGAAAAGTAAACTACACTAACAAAGTATCACTGCTCCCTCCCAGCCCATCCCAGTATTCTTCAACAGGAGACAGAAAACACAGACAGGCCTCTACGTGTCCATGACCTTGATGCCAAGAAATGTGCTCAGCAATGTTATCACATAGTAAGTTAAGGCATTTTAATTTCTCTAGTGATTTAGCAATAGCTCCATTAGACTTTATTCCAAAGTAAAGTCACAACTTAGCCTATTTCTCTTACAGAACTGTGACATTTTAAGGCAGCAGCTCTTCTCCAAGTCAGGGTTCTAAACTAACTTTTTCCATTGGTGGCACCAACTTTTTCCCAGTTGATGGCTCCAGCTCATGATTTGTTCGCACCAATTGTTTGACGCTGTGTGACAATGACCTGACCTGTCTCCCATAATGTACCTGCATTCCATACAGAACCAGGCTAATAATGACTAGCCATCTCTTAAATTAGCATGATCTTGCAGGGCTTGACATTCAGGGACATTTGCCAGTGCCAAATGAAAGCTACTGGCCTGAATGAAAATAATACTGGCCTGGGAAAGCAGATGACGCAAGCATCATTAAATCTGTGGAGTGGTTGAAAAATGAGTTTTAATAAAGACAACCTAAGTGTATGTAAACTTCCGACTTCAACACTAACTAACCACCCAACGTTTCTTGACTTGATTATTCTCGTAATTCTTAGCTTAGCTAAGTGGTATAGTCGTTAAGCGTTCTCAAATGGGTGCTTTCGTAAATTCACTCTGTCTATCTACTCCAATTTGAGAGCACTCTCGTCTGAGTGTACCAGAGCGCAGAATAACTGATGAATTTACGAGTGCTCAACACCCGTTGAATATGGCTGGTGTCAGTAAGCAAAAAAAGTGACATTACATTTTTGCCAGCAGCACAGTTACAGTCACCAACGCTCTGGATAACCTGAAAGGAGCGCACTTTGGCACTCCATATTGAATTTAAGAACATACACAGTCCTAAAATGTCTAACTAGTCATTTGTTATGCTAACTAGCTAGCAAGAGGTTGCATTACAACAGCATCAACGTCCGCTAGAAGGTGAAGAGCTAGTACGCACAACTGAATGGATACCGTTCGTTTACAGTATACTAAAATTAACTAATAGTATACAGTATGTAGTATATACTCAAAGTATGTAGTATACAGTATGTTAGTATGGGTATTTGAACACAGATTTGGTTTGCATAAACATTGCTGTTCGAATAAGCAAATAGTAAACTAAAAACGAACGTGACCAATGAAAACAAAATTCACTGGCACCCTAGTGACCAATTTTAAATTGATGTCGCACTGCCATGTCAAACGGTCTAGTGTTTTCGTCGCAGTGTCAAATCCTGCAAAAGTCCTTTCATCTTCTAAAATGCCACTGAATAACTGCTGAGCCTTTATTTAGCAGTATCTTGCGAAGGCAGGTGGCTTTGCAGAGGTAGACCAGGCAGCATATAAACAGACCGGGGGAGCTGGGGGACTCAGTGTTTAACAAGAGAACACCACAAGAGAACAACCCTAAATCCTATCCTTTACCATTTGGAGAATAAAAAATAATAAAAAAATCTGACCCTGGAAGAGCAGAGTTTGTTACAGAGAACACTGCACTTCCAGCACTGGGATACAAATCCTGACCCACACTCCAAGTCCAACCATGGATGCCTATTAAAACAGAATGGTTTCAATCTAGTCACATTTAAAAAGTGAATTTGCATCATGCATAGGATAGGACTACTTTAATATATACTGAACCAAAATATAAACGCAACATGCCAATTGCACGCTACCTCAAAACTTGGGACATCTCTGGCATTGTGTTGTGTGACAAAACTACACATTTTAGAGTGGCCTTTTATTGTCCCCAACACAAGGTGAACCTGTGTAATGATCATGCTCTTTAATCAGTTTTTTGATATGCCACACCTGTCAGGTGGATGGGTTATCTTGGCAAAGGAGAAATGCTCACTAACAGGGATGTAAACAAATTTGTGCACAAAATTAGAGAAATAAGCTTTCTGTGCTTATGGAAAATTTCTAGGATATTTTATATCAGCTCATGAAACCAAAACTTTACATGAGGCATTTATATTTTTGTACAGTATAATTTCTGACCTAATTTCACAAAGTAGCCGAGTCTAGCCATGATTCATCATTGCTTAGGGCCTCTGTGGGAAAATTAGGGTGACTTTCCAAATTATTAGAGAAAAGATAGCCAGAGATGGTTCCCAGGCAGCTTTCACACTCTTCTCTTCACTACCCACGCATCTACATCACTTCGCTTAACCACTTCTGAAAGTCATCTAAAAAGAAACTGATTTCCTCACAATTCAAAACCACAATAGGCCTACACCATCATACAGTCAATGGCTTACACTCAAGCCTCTGACATACACAGAGTATACCAAACAATAGGAAAGCCATCCTAATTTTAAGTTGCGCCCCTCACCCTCCCCCTCACCTCAGAACAGCCTCAATTTGTCGGGGCATGGACTCTACAAGGTGTCAAAAGCGTTTCACAGGGATGCTGGCCCATGTTGACTTCAATGCTTCCCACAGTTGTGCCAAGTTGGCTGGATGTCCTTTGGGTGGTGGACCATTCTTGAAAATTCGAGATCCGGGGTCTGTACCCCGCCCTGTGCAACTGGATCCTGGACTTCCTGACGGGCCGCCCCCAGGTGGTGAAGGTAGGAAACAACACCTCCTCGCTGAGCCACAACACTGGGGCCCCACAAGGGTGTGTGCTCAGCCCCCTCCTGTACTCCCTGTTCACCCATGACTGCGTGGCCAAGCACGCCTCCAACTCAATCATCAAGTTTGCAGACGACAACAGTAGTAGGCTTGATTACCAACAACGATGAGACAGCCTACAGGGAGGTGGTGAGGGCTCTGGTAGTGTGGTTCCAGGAAAATAACCTCTCACTGAACGTCAGCAAAACTAAGGAGATTATCGTGGACTTCAGGAAAAAGCAGAGGGTGCACCCCCTGATCCACATCGATGAGCCGCAGGTAAAAAGCTTCAAGTTCCTGGGTGTACACATCACTGACAAACTGGAATGGTCCACCATAGTGTGGTGAAGAAGGCGCAACAGCGCCTCTTCAACCTCAGGAGGCTAAAGACATTTGGCTTATCACCCAAAACCCTCACAAACTTCTATAGATGCACAATTGAGAGCATCCTGTCAGGCTGCATCACCGCCTGGTACAGCAACTGCACCGCCCATAACGGCAAAGCTCTCCAGAGGGTGGTGTGGTCTGCCCAACGCATTACTGGGGGCAAACTTCACACCCTCCTGGACACCTACAGCACCCCTGTTGCCACAGAAAGGCAAAAAAAAATCAAAGACATCAACCATCCAAGCCACTGCCTGTTCACCCCGCGATCATCCATAAGGCGAGGTCAGTACAGGTGCATCAAAGCTGGGACCGAGAGACTGAAAAACAGCTTCCATCTCAAGGTCATCAGACTGCTGAACAGCCATCACTAACACACCAGAGGTGGCTGCCTATAGACACTGATTAGAAATCACAGGCCACTTTAATAATGTATCCATACATGCATCACCCATCTCTACGTATAAACGGCACTCTACACTATTCTACGGTATATGTTACTCAAATTGTGTGCACATATGGTATCAACCATCTCATATGTATATAATGTATTGTACTTTACTGTATACTTCACCATTGACTGCTAAACAACCATCTCTAGCACATCAGAGACTGCTGCCTATAGACATAGATTAGGAATCACTGGACACTTATGGAATGAAACAGTCACTTTAATAATGTTTCTGTATCTTGCACTACTTATCTCATATTTATAAACTGTACGCTATACTAGTCTTCGGTATCTTAGTCACCTAAATCTTAGCCACCTAAACCGTGTTTACAGACTGCATCACCAATGTGTATACTATAAAGCTTACTATGCCACTGGATCTTAGTCCAATGCTGTCCTGACATACAGTATATGTATATATTCTCAATCCTTTCTTACTTAGATTTATGTGTTTGTGTATGTTGTTAAACTGTTAGATATTATTGTTAGATAGTACTGCACTGTCGGAGCAAGAAGCACAAGCATTTCGCTACACCCGCAATAACATCTGCTAACCACGTGTATTTGATTTGATACACACAGGAAACTGTTGAGCGTGAAAAACCCAGCAGTGCTGCAGTACTTGACACAAACCGGTGCCGCTGGCACCTACTACCATACACCGTTCAAAGGCACTTAAATATTTTGTCTTGTCCACTCACCCTTTGAAATGGCACACATACACAATCCATGTCTCAATTATCTCAAGGCTTAAAAATCCTTCTTTACCCAGTCTACTCCTTTTCATCTACACTGACTGAAGTGGATTTAACAAGTGACATCAATAAGGGATCATAGCTTCACCTGGATTCACCTGGTCAGTCTGTCATTTATTTATTTAACCTTTATTTAACTAGGCAAGGCCAAACCTGGACAACACTGGGCCAATTGTGCGCTGCCCTACGAGACTCCCAATCACGGGCGGATGTGATACTGCCTGGATTCGAACCAGGGACTGTAGTGACGCCTCTTGCACAGAGATGCAGTGCCTTAGACCACGCCGCCACTCGGACAGGTGTTCTTAATGTTTTGTACACTCAGTACAGTAGCCTAATGCGCTAATCCCATGAATAAGGCAATTAAAAATTAACACAGCGATTTGAGATCATTCATTAAAGCTATAGTATGGGATTAAGAAATGTGGGGCCTAGGAACTAACCTATAGTAAAACAGTGTAAAAATGAAATGCTTTTGTGTAACTCGAAATAGCATGCTGTGTGCTTGATAAGACATAGAACAGGGAACAACATTTAACGTACTAGGGTGCTAGACCTACATGTTTTAGTTTTGGTGAATTGATCGAACTGATGAAACTTTTCTGAAGAGCTTTTCATCTGCTGAGTTGCTTATGCAAAAGCAATGTTGCCTGTGCAAATAGGAAAAAGGGTTGTGGTGGATGAAATCAAGTGTTGATTTCTGTTAAGTTAGCCTATGTACTGAGTTAGAGGAAATACTTTCTATCACATTAGCCTACTACCAGGGAGAATAGACTTCTGCTTGTCAAATTATGGTATCAAAGCATACCATAATTTGGCCGTTAATATCAAGACATCTCTGGCTGATAGAGAAATTATGTTGATTATCTTTCCACCCTCAGTTCCAATCAATTGCCTCCGCCAGGATGTTTAGGCCAATAAGAACTCCCACCTCGTAAAAATGGAACATCACCCTGAGCTTTACCACTCCCACATTTCCAACCTCAGTAGCCTGACTACAGTAGAGCAATGGGGTGTGAGCCAAAGGCCATATGGCCCTTTTCTTAAGACAACAAAAAACATTTATGTGGATCCAGTGCACTTTCTGTACTGCATCCAGAAGCAAATTATTAAAATGAAACCCTGTATTTTATATGTCATGTCTTTAACATTCCAAGGCATTTGAGTCAGCTATGAAACAAAGTCTATTTATTAGATATGTATCATCTTCCTCAATCATGTTTACTAATCAGTTAGGGGCTGAAATGGTTGCTGTATCTTGTTCAGCACAGGAATATCTCAACAAAGAAGTTGAAGCTGTAAGGCACGCTAAATGCAGATGGCCAACAGAGCAGCTTGAGGGAAGTGTAAATACATTATTTCGTCAGGAGGAAATGACTTGCACATTAGACACTGCCACTGGAATAACAAGCTCAAGAATGACAGACTTTTCAGCTAAACCTACGCCTAATTTCACTGTTGGGTCCTTCCACCTAAAAAAGCACAAGAAAGAGGATTTTGACAACCATTGTTCTGAAATCTTTTCTGTTGTCAGAAACAGAGATTAGTATTGCAAAAAAAAAAATTTGTTGAATTGAATTTGATCACTGAGAAATTAAGGTAATTGATTGCACCCTAATTGGGCATTTAAAAATGTGTAGGATACTAATATTAAATAAATATAGTACCTAACTTCCAAATTGGACTAAATGTTTTCTAACAATGAGTTAGACATGAGGAATCCAAAGAAATGGTCAAAAGCCACCCACGGACACCCTACATCCCCTGCCAATCCCACCCCAACAACAAGTATATAGTGTCAGTTCTCCATGTTTGACAAGCAGTATGGACCTCTGTGGCTCGAGTATTGTTTCTTCATCTTATGTAATGTATTTTCAGTCAATTTGGTGATGTTTCTTTCCCCCCAGGCCAGAGCTAGTGGTTATTTAAGTTGTTGGCTTTATGTCCCATCCTACATCCTGATATTACCAGGTTCTGACCACTAAAATGTGCTGATCCGGGTGTTTATAAAAAATTATGTAAAAATCCAACCCATGTATTGGATTTGTGCCACAAATGCTAAAAAGTTAGCATTTGAAACAGTGGCCAGGAAAAACAAAATCAAAGCATGGGTTGCTAACATACCTTGTCCATAAACTGCTTACAGGGAAAGGAAACAAATATGCAATTTTGTAATTTGGGTGAACCATCCCTTTAACATGGGGGGGGGGGGGGGGGGGTTGCATAAACCTAACAGGTTCAATGTCATTTCTCTGGACAGGGGAGAAACAACATCACCTAATTCACTGAAAAAACATTACATAGGATGAAGAAACAATAGTCCAAGCCGAGCTCCATACTATCTGAGATGATAGGTGTCACAGCTTGCTGAAATGACATGGAACGACTGTTACTATTTGCTCTTCAGTTTGTGATTAAGTTTTTCCACAGGTCATACATTAGTCATGTAGTTTCAGTGCTGTGGAGGATTTTGGCAGCATGTAGTTGGGTGGAGGTGAAAGGACGTGGCTACTGAATTACTGAGGAGAGAGTCCTCTAACTTTGAAGCTTGGCTCCCCCACTCTTCTTCGCTCCAAGTGTAATCTGTGCCATAAAACATTTGTCGACTAAACCAACTTGTCTGGCTGTTTTTCTGTAAAACAATGGCATGAGCTTCAAAACTCAACATTCTAGGACTGTTCGGCAACTGTTCGGCAATCAAGTGTGATGTTGATCTTTCCAAAGTGCCAGTATTGAAATCACTCATACAGTCAGTGGGTAGAGCACTTGTTGTTACATCAAGTAGCCAATGCAACAATGTATTAAACAATTCATCATTGCAAGAAGAAAATTAGAGGCCGTTTCAAGTTCTGAATGATTTACATGATAACTACGTTAGTATCTATTTAGGAGAGGAAGTAGACAATACGTTAACTTGAAATATAGACATCAATGAACTGCAGTGAAATGTATGTTATAATCACTGAAGATTACTAAAGAGACACTTAGTTCACCAAAACTCCTACACCAGATGATTTGGATACGGCACAACAATTCTGTCTAAGGTTCTGCTTCCCATATTTCCTTGATTTGTTCATTGACAAACTTATGTTCAGAACAAGCACTGTAACTAGATTAACATAAATTATCTTACCTTGTTTAGTTGTTTTTCTCATTGTCTAAGATGACTCATTTCCTTATTGCATTTCCCGCATACAACTGACAATTTTGTAGTTCTATTTTTTTTATTATTAAATCAAGGCTGACTAACCAAATACCTTCAGCTAACGTTAGCTAATTTTAGCTAACAACAGGCTAAGGACGTTGTCGTTCAGAATCAAGCAGTAAAAATATGCTATTAAATGAGCTAACATTAGTCAAAAACAGAAGCAAAACGCGAAGTTATTTATCTACAAGGTGGTGTAGCTGTTTGCCATTGCTACCTTACCCGAATATTAAAACCCGACTTGTAGTAAAATACGTTGAATTGTACATCCTTTTCAAGCCTACTTGCTGGCTTCGCGTGCTGACTACTAGCCGCTAGCCTAGCTAGCTAGCTACTCTACTTCCTTTTTCTAGTGGAGTACTATTCTGCCAGCAGCACAAATCATAACGTCAGTGTGTATGGTAATGATTAAACTTTCGAGACAAAAGCCCGCACTTCAGCACATTGCAATATCATTAGTTTATAAATATATATATATATTTGTTTATCAACAGCCACTTTCATTGTGCCAACAAGAAAAGGCAATAAATAATTAATGAAATCAAATAAAAAAATATTTGAAAGACCCCAAAATTAAAAACTGCAATGTTGACACTTGTACAGTATGTTGAGAAATTTGGACTGTAGAGAGAAAACGTTTCTACCTGTCTCAGCTAAAAAATACTCAGTAGGGTCTCTACTAACAAAATATGGTTTGTTTGTGTCACAATGCAATACTCTGTAAAATACTTTACATGGAATACTTTGTTTGTAAAGAAAACAACACTATACCCGTCTCAGCTAAAGTGGGGTTTGGAATTCTCAGTATGTTCTATACTAACCAAATATGTGTCATTTTGGAGGGAGACCTGTTTCGTATTCAGCAGCACTCCGTTCTCCACCCCCTCCATATCACTGTCTATAAAGTAATTCCAATAACATATATTTGTATTTTATTAAAAGTGTATTTCCCTGCATTTCAGCATACCAGTATTTGTGTTAACTTCGAAAAGAAATGCTGGTATAAATAATACAATATTAAAAAATAAAATACGTCAAATTATTAATTGATTTTGTCAAATATACCTGTACATTTAACTGTATACTTACATGTACAGTTAATTTACCATGCAAATATTCACTTACCTTTTCATTTAACCAGAATGTATATTAAGTAAACTATTATTACACTCACTTATATCATACACACATTTAGCTATTAAAGTATTTCTCTGCCATCGACCTGTATAGTATAGTTAACCATGCAAATATTCCTTATTTATCTATATCAACTTGTAATATTTTTCACCTAACACTCTGTAACAATGTATAGTGTACATATTCAGCCATTCACTCATACTATGCAATGCCTTTTTATAGCTTTTTGCACTCCAGACGTCTTGTATGTTTATACTTTTTCATACTGCCGCACTATGTATCATGTATCATGTATCTGTCTTTTGTGTATTTTCGTTCTGGCATTTTGCACCTGCCCTGTGTTTTTTCGTAGCTGCTTGATGAAGAAATTTCCCCTCGGGGATCAATACAGTATCCATCCATCCATCCATCCATCCACATCCATCTATCAGTGCCCCAAAAATATTTATTCTCAGTCTAGCATGTCTTTGCAGATGGACTCTTATTTAGAAAAGATCCTTCCCGATTGTCTGCCAGCATAATATCCTGCTGCTAGAAGAACGGTGCAGGCTACGCGCGGTGGGAAAAGTTGAGAAAAAGCTGCAAGCGATATTCCATACAAAGCACTGTTGCACCAAAAATGAAATTGCTCAGCGCCCTCTACAGATATTAGATGAGTGATGCACTTTTTGATTACAGTTGTAACATCACAGACAAAAGTGGAAAACGGCTTAGTTTGATTTATTACACTGCTGTTTGACTTCTTCAGTTCGGTGGTGTTGGTCGTACCACGCCTATTTCTACAATTTCTGTTTGAAAATGTTGATTTTTAAACCCAACCCTAACCCTATAACCTCAATACACAGAAAACATAGCAGTCAAACAAGGAAATGGTTCCAATCGTTTTTCCACCATTCATTTTTCCCAACGGGAATTTTTAGAAACACTTAAAATAAGGGCTATGCTTAGTGTATGCTTACCCTGGATAACCATGTAAATCTCTCTCAGGACAAAATTACTTTTATCAATATATTCTGCTCCATTTACTTTCAGTTTCGAAAATACTAATTAGCGTCAAAGTAGACCATGCAAGACTACAAATCCCTGAAAGCTCCTGCAAGTCACCTCTAGCTGACACCTTTGCTAACAGGTATTGTGTCAATTTAAAACTTGCACAACATAGTTAACATAATTGTCAATTTAAAGAAATTTAGCCAATTTATTAATTACTACATTTAGCTAACATTAGATAGTAAATACAGGATTTTTAACATTGCCCTGATTCGGCAATCTCATGCAAATCATCATGGCATTTGTAGTTCTTTATGATAGCCACATTAGCAGTTAATTAGCATTTCATTTTTGGGGGGTAAATACAGGCAAATATATACTGACAATAAAAGGCTACTCTAAAAGTTTTGTCACACAACACAATGCTACAGATGTCTTAAGTTTAGAGTGAGCATGCAATTGGCATGCTTACTGCAGGAATGTCCAACAGAGCTGTCTTAAGCCGCCTCTACCATAAGCCGCCTCAAACATAGTTTTAGATAATTTGGCAGTATGTCCAACAGGCCTCAATCGTAGACCACGCCAGCTCAGGACCATTACTTCCGGCTTCTTCACCTGCGGGATCATCTGAGACCAGTCACCAGGACAGCTGATGAAACTGAGAAGTATTTCTGTCCCTAGTGGGCCAGGCCCACCCATGGCTACACCCCTGCCCAGTCATGTGAAATCCATAGATTAGGGCCTAATTAATTTATTTCAACTGACTGATTTCTTTATATGAACTGTAACTCAGTTAAACCTTTTGAATTGTTGCATGTTGCGTTCATATTTTTTGTTCAGTATATTAATAAAAGTCACCTTGTCCTAGATATATATATATATATATATATATATATATATATATATATATATATATATATATTACCGTTCAAAGGTTTGGGGTCACTTAGAAAGTGTTTTTGAAAGAAAAGCAAATGTTTTTGTCCATTAAAATAAAATAGATCAGATATACAGTGTAGACATTGTTAATGTTGTAAATGACTATTGTAGCTGGAAACGGTAGATTTTTTATGGAATATCTACATAGGCGTACAGAGGCCCATTATCAGCAACCATCACTCCTGTGTTCCAATGGCACGTTGTGTTAGCTAATCCAAGTTTATCATTTTAAAAGGCTAATTGATCATTAGAAAACCCTTTGGCAATTATGTTAGCACAGCTGAAAACTTTTGTGCTAATTAAAGAAGCAATAAAACTCTCATTTAGACTAGTTGAGTATCTGGAGCGCCAGCATTTGTGGGTTAGATTACAGGCTCAAAATGGCCAGAAACAAAGAACTTTCTTCTGAAACTCGTCAGTCTATTCTTGTTCTGAGAAATGAAGGCAAATCAATGCGAGAAATTGGCAAGAAACTGAAGATCTCTTACAACGCTGTGTACTACTCCCTTCACAGAACAGCGTAAACTTGCTCTAACCAGAATAGAAAGAGGAGTGGGAGGCCCCGGTGCACAACTGAGCAAGAGGACAAGTACATTATTGTGTCTAGTTTGAGAAACAGATGCCTCACAAGTCCTAAACTGGCAGCTTCATTAAATAGTACCGCAAAACACCAGTCTTCAACAGTGAAGAGCAATTCAACAACAAAGCTGTTTAGCCGGCGTATCTTTTACACCATGTCATTCCTTCGTTGCTCAAGTGGTTTGCAAGTGATTTCCATTTTTTCAAATGGTTGTCAATTCCTTTGGGTCTTCTCTTTCACTGTGCTCATCTAGACTATGTCCTGTGCAACTATTAACAACGCATCAGTGCAACAATAACCAGTCAAAAGGGATCACACCAGTGTACTTTCTCTCGTCAACTTTCCCCTACATGCATGTTCTATGCTTTAGGCCTGTTTTACATTTAGCAATTAGGAAGAGCAAGCCTGCTCCTTTCCCCAATAGGCCACTAGGCCTTGTATAAAACAAAATATCAAAATAAATGTTCTATAACTTCTGTAACCTATAGCTTTTCCTGGGATTTCACGAGAAGAGGAATGGCTGAATTCTACCTGTCAGTGCCAGGCTACTCTATTTTTTGACGTATTAAAAGTAGGCAATGAAAAGAGAAAACATTTCTCTAGGCATTGGAATTCTTCCATGCAGCTCCCTCACACAGTAGTGTAGGCTACATACACATATAGCCTACAATAAAGCAATGTTTTGCACGATTTTATATAGGCCTATATACGGTTCATTCAAATGAATTATAAAAACAGGAACGTCGAATAGTTTCATTAATAAAGTGGCTGTTTTTGTAGCCGTGCGTACTATGTTAGTCTAGACTATATTGTGGCGAGCTCGGCCAGAAGAAGATGGCATGAGACAGAGATTGATTTTATTGGAGCAGCTCCTGTGTTTCATACACCACATGACCCCAGGAACAGTCACACTTTTTATTATCTCCTTCAATTATTGACAATGAACATAACATCCGGCCATGCAAGGCTCGGTCACGGTAGACACTCTATCATCCCCCTGTCCCCATAACCAGACAACCTAAAACCACATAACATTAACTCGACTAACAAAACATAAACACATAACATAACCATTTTATCACTGAACATACATACTCATGTACAGTTGTTATATCATATCACGTGCAATATTGTAAGTAATTCTTGGACTTGGACTCATTCACTCAGGAATGCATTTTAGTATCCTGTCAGTTGTATCTTTTTTTTTTTTGTATATCGAACATGCAATTATCTGTAATTAAACCCTGGACTGTATTCTAAGGGAATAACTATTATTACCCCAAATTATATCATACACACATTTAGCTATTTAAGTATTGTCACGTGCGGGTGTTAAAACAGACCAAGGCCCAGCGCAGTGATAGTTCGACATACTCTTTTAATAAAGTAATTAATCAAAATGACGAACTGTTTTTGCCCCCCTTTCCGTGCGGACCTTACTAAAACTCAAACCCTGGTTACGGCCCTGGGTCGGATGTCCTTACACCCAGATGTTTTTACCAACACAAGATAGTTTTGGGGCGTATCCAGGGTTCATTCAGCCTTATTCATTCAAGGCTACCGCCTAGCGGTTAGAGCGTTGGGCCAGTAACCGGAAGGTCGCTGGTTCGAATACCCGAGCTGACAAGGTGAAAAACCTGTCAATGTGTCCTTGAACACGACACTTAACCCTAATTTGCTCAAGGGGTGTCGTACTACTATGGCTGACCCTCTAGGTAGGCTGTCATTGTAAATAAGAATTTGTTCTTAACTGAATTGCCTAGTTAAATAAAGGATATAATAAATAAATGGAAATGCACCCTAGCAGGCAATTGTCACATCCCAATTGTCTTGAAAGCACCATAAATTTAGAGAATGCCAGACTTTGATGACAAAATCTGCCCACGGAGGACTGCCGTGCCACCTTCCTGTTCAAGTGAGCACAGCACAACAAGGTGAGTCCAAAAATGTATTGTATGCTGCTGCATGAATTATGTAATATGCCAGGGAGATATGTTTACTGTAGCTAAGAAAGTAATACTAAGTGTATGTTGTGTAGTAAGCTGTTAGTAGCCCATGTGCCTCTCCCTAATAATTTGGTATATTTTCCCCACTTAATTTCACCTACTGTTCTGACTTGGTGGTGCACATGTAGCCTATAACCTGTTTTAGAGAAATGTAATCATCGAAAATTGTAAGAGCTTTCATTGTCTGCTTGTATGCTCCCTTTATTTATCCAATGGTTCTGACTTGGTGTACAGGGAGAATACTGTAATAACCGCCCATGTTCTGAATTCTGTTGGTGTACATTTCAAAAGTGCTGAACAAATTGTTATATTGACTACGTCAGTCCTAGCTCGCTCATTAATGTCGAAATTACGGATTGCCTCTTATCCGTTTGTCGTCCCCTTATGCCATAGTTTGTACTACTAAATTGTCAGTAGAAACCACATTTGTTTAAACAAGTCAGCCATATCAGCTATATTGTTTTAAAAGGTAGTAAATAAGGCTGAATGAATTGTTTTGCTGCCAGACAAGTGTTGTGTAGTGGCTTTTCTGGCATGCATCCCAATTATTATTTATTTTTTGCCCCACCAAGATTCATATGCTTAACTGTACTGCCCAAACAAGAAGTCTAAGAAACTGGACATAATTGTAGGTGCAGCTGAAAGGTTTTTGGGTCTGCAGGAGTGAACAGCCGAAGCATTGCAGGGAATACTGAATGAAGATGTTCCCCCCTCTCATGCCCTTGAGCTTTTGTAGAGATTTGATTTGGATTGGACTGTGACCGAAGGAGTGGAATTTTCTTTTAGATTTATATTTTTTCTTTGTATAACATCGTCCTCCCAACAGTTTACTACCCGTACAGTAGGTGGTGGAATAGATAGATAGATAGATAGATAGATAGATAGATAGATAGATAGATAGATAGATAGATAGATAGATAGATAGATAGATAGATAGATAGATAGATAGATAGATAGATAGATAGATAGATAGATAGATAGATAGATAGATAGATAGATAGATAGATAGATAGATAGATAGATAGATAGATAGATAGATATATGCATACATAGATACATAGATAGATACATAGATAGATACATAGATAGATAGATAGATTCAAGAAAATTCAAGATGTCTGGAGTGCAAAAAGCTATAAAAAGACATTGCATAGTATGAGTGAATGACTGAATATGTACACTATACATTGTTATAGAGTGTTAGGTGAAACATTATACAATTATTGCAAGTTGATATAAATAAAAAATATTTACATGGTTAACTATACAGGTAGCTGGCAGAAAAAGATACTTAAATTGTGAGGGCTTGGTTGTGGTAAGGCCTCTTACTCCCACCTAGGGGAGGAGAGAGGCACACAACCAAGTCCTCACACCCTAACTAGGGAGATTATCATCCCCAATCAGAGACAGCTGTCTAGCGTTGTCTCTGATTGGGGATGGTATTTAAGATCTGCCCAGATCCACCTGTGTGTGGATCATTGTTCCTGCTTGTCTGCACTGCCTGTAGCCCAGCAAGTAAGTCACTGTGTTTTTGTTTGTAATAGTTTATTATTTCACTCTCCTTTGTTATTTTGAATGCTTCGAGAGGACATCTCATTTAAAATAAAAAGGATGACACTTCACCAGCGCTCCGTCTACCGTCCCTTATATAATGCGCACCGTGACATAAATAGCTAAATGTGCGTATGATATAAATTTAGGTATACTGTCCCTAGTACAGGGTTTAATTACAGATAAATGCACGTATTGCACATTCAATATACTTTATGCAGTGCAAAAATATACTACTGACAGGATACTAATATACAGTCCTGAGTGAATGACTACGTAAGTAATTACTTACAATATTGCACGCGGTATGATATAACAACTGTACATTAATATGTATATAGTCCTGAGTGAATGAGTGATTACAGACCAGAGAGTTACTCACGGATGGATGGATGCCTAATTGTTAAACTAGGTCCTAACATTGCACATTACATTTGTGTGAACACCATTATATTAAATTAAATTGTATTAAATTACAAACAGGTGTTGATGCAGCTCTAGTATTGTTTTTTTTTTCAACAATAATTGGCCTACTGTAGGTGTAAACTGTTCTGTGATTTATTTCTTGAGGAAGACCACTAGCTTTAGTGCAAGTAAAACTATATCATAACATTGGTAACTGAATGAAGCATTAACCATGAATGCCCTTAGTAGGTCAACCGATATGCATCTGTCACATAAATGCTCAATTGAGGTAGAATTTGGTCTTAACAAAATATCTTGCATCAGATTACTCTACCTCCAATCCTGACCTAATCATAATGGAGAGGGAAGAATATCCTATATCCTGCTGTATCTGTGGTTTAAGGGATACTTGTCGACTCTATTTGGCAAACTCACTCAGTAGTCAAATATATCACTACTGATATATCCCATCTGTGACCATTTGTTTCAATTAAGGACTTTAACAGTTAACAGTGGTTCCTCGTTAAAAAGTTCGTACTGCAGCATAGCTTGCAAGATGCTGCGGTATGGTACTGCATGGTATTTTACTAGCCTTTTTTTGCCTTTAATACTCAATGAAACCACCAGAGGGCGTCCTTATGAAGCTTGTTGGCGCTTGCTTACTTTCCCAAATAACCCTACAGATGTCCATGCAGGCCAGACGTTTTGATCACTATAACACTATCTGAAAGAGCATAACAAGTTAATTAATTTTGTTGACATGAAGCAAATAAAGGTTAAATAAAACCTTCTATAGCACAGAGAAATACATATTAAAACATGCTTTTCTGTTATTTTGAAAAATAAAATGTAGCTTTAATAGTAAAATAGAAACAGAACTATTCATAGTTGCTTTATGTTGGGGAATGTTTTTTTTTTTTTTTTTTTTTTTATGTTGTATTTTCAGACAATGGGTGTTTTCAACACTTCTGGGTGTGTTGTTGACACCTAAGGATGCGGTTATTTTCTATTTTCTTTTTTGGACAGTTTTCTTAGGCCCACAAACAGCCTTTGTAGCATCACTTGATTGAGAAGATTTTCATATTGACCATCTTTGCAGGGTTTCACAAAGCTCATACCCCCCCCAAAAAAATCAGGACTATCTGTAATCATGGTAGCATCCACAATAATGAAGTGTTCAGGAACATGTTCTATTCTTATTTACATTAAAAGTGACTCCAAAATGACACTAAATTATTCACCATTCAGTTCCTATTGGGCACAAAAATAATCTGAAACAAAAAGAAAAGCAAATGCATCCAACAGGTTTGTAGAGTGCTAGGAATATGGGACCAAATACTAAATGTTTTACACTATAAGTGAATTTGTCAAATTACTTATGACACCTTCAAATGTGGGGACTAGATACATCAAGTTATTTCATTTCTAAATGGTAAAACTGTCAGGCTCTGGCCATAGAGAAGCCTATTTGCTTCTCTATGTAGCTATGGTCAGAGTCTGACAGTGTCTTTCTTTTCTGTTTCTTTGTGGGTTTTGGGTGGATCTCTAATTAGAGGCAGCTGCTACCCGTTGTCTCTAATTAGGGATCCGATATATGTTGAGTCTGTCCTTCACGTGGGGTGGGTTGTTATCGATGTATGTCGCAGTCACGTTTGAAGTAAGTGTGTTTATTTTACGTCCGCTCATTTGGTGTGTTGTGTGAGCGTGACGTTAGTCTATTCGTGTTTGGTTTCGTGTCTGTTAGTTCGTCATTTTCGTTTTATTATTATACATAGTAGTGTGTATTTACATTGTTTATTTTATACCATGTCGAACTACTATCCCTGCGCTGCGCCTTGGTCTCTCCAACACCCACATCGTGACAAAAACAGATATGTATAATACTGTCACGAGAGGGTGCATATCTCAACCAAGACGCAGCGCAGGGATTATAGTTCGACATAGATTTTTATTTAATTTCTATGTATAATAAATGTACAAATGACGAACTATAACAAAACCGAAACAAACACTATTGACAAAACGTCACGTTCACATAAACAGACACGAATGAAACGGACGTAAAAAAAGGCACACTTACTTCACTGTGACTGCGACATAATACGACGACAACATCAACAACGACCCACACCAGAGTGAAGGACAGACTCAACATATTTGGGATCCCTAATTAGAGACAATGCGGTGCAGCTGCCTCTAAGGATCCAACCCAAACTCCACACAGAAACAGAAAAGAACGACACTGTCAGACTCTGACCATAACTACATAGAGAAGCAAATGCTTCTCTATGGCCAGAGCCTGACAGTACCCCCCCCCCCCCCCCAGGCGCGGACTCCCGGACACCAAAAAACACACACAAAACAAGGGGGGGTTAATTAGGGAGGGAAAAACTAGTCATTTGGGGGCGGCTCTGGCTCCGGCGAAGTGGACAGTTTTTTTTCCATGGCCCCTCCTTATAGCTGGGCCCGGACTGGGTACCGGTGGGGCCAACGGCTCCGGCCATGGAGCGGGGAAAACAACCGGGCCCGGACTGGGCACCGGTGGGGCAAACAGCTCCGGCCATGGAACGGGGGAAAACAACCGGGCCCGGACTGGGCACCGGTGGGGCAAACGGCTCCGGCCATGGAGCTGGGCAATAAACCAGGCCCGGACTGGGCACCGGTGGGGCCAACGGCTCCGGTCATGGAGCGGGGAGAACAACCGGGCCCGGACTGGGCACCGGTGGGGCGGACTGCTCCGGCCATGGAGTGGGGAAAACAACCGGGCCCGGACTGGGCACCGGTGGGGCAAACGGCTCCGGCCATGGAGCGGGGAAAACAACCGGGCCCGGACTGGGCACCGGTGGGGCAAACTGCTCCGGCCATGGAGCTGGGCAATAAACTGCGCCCGGACTGGGCACCGGTGGGGCCAACTGCTCCGGCCATGGAGCGGGGAGAACAACCGGGCCCGGACTGGGCACCGGTGGGGCAAACGGCTCCGGCCATGGAGCTGGGCAATAAACTGGGCCCGGACTGGGCACCGGTGGGGCCAACGGCTCCGGCCATGGAGCGGGGAGAACAACCGGGCCCGGACTGGGTACCGGTGGAGCGGACTGCTCTGGCACTGGAACGGAGCAGACGGCTGGACCCGGAATGGGTACCGGTGGAGCGGACTGCTCTGGCACTGAGGCGAAGCAGACGGCTGGACCCGGATTGGGTACCGGTGGAGCGGACTGCTCTGGCACTGAGGCGGAGCAGACGGCTGGACCCGGATTGGGTACCGGTGGAGCGGACTGCTCTGGCACTGAGGCGGAGCAGACGGCTGGACCCGGATTGGGTACCGGTGGAGCGGACTGCTCTGGCACTGAGGCGGAGCAGGCGGCTGGACCCGGACTGGGTACCGGTGGAGCGGACTTCACCAGAGTGAAGGACAGACTCAACATATATGGGATCCCTAATTAGAGACAATGCGGTGCAGCTGCCTCTAATTAGGGATCCAACCCAAACCCCACACAGAAACAGAAAAGAACGACACTGTCAGACTCTGACCATAACTACATAGAGAAGCAAATGCTTCTCTATGGCCAGAGCCTGACAAATACCCTCAAATAAAAGGTGACATTCTGTACTGTTGCCTCATATAAAACGTTTGATCTCAAATCCAAAATGGTGGAGCATAGAGCCAGCAAATGGGATGGTGTTTCCTTTTTTATCAGTAGTGATATTTTTAACTACTGAGTGTGTGATGTCTTTGGCCACTTATGGTAAGTGGTTGGTGCCCACTGGGTAGGCCAAGTAGGTCTTTATGGTAGGAGTATGGTCTGGCACGGCTGGGTGAAGTGAGGTGTGAAACCATAGCTGTATCTCTGTAGTAAGGAAACCAAAGGGAGGGGTCCCTTCACACATCTGATCAGAAGGTTCCTGTTTTCTTCATGCTATGATTATTTTTTGCTGAGAAGTCTTGCAGGCTCTAGTTTGACAGAGGTATGGTACAATGTAATAAGAGGGTTAATATCAATACTATGCATGCCAGTCTCTCTTGGCTAAGAGTTGAGGAAGGACTGACTGCATGACTTATTGTTTTTATAACAAACATTCATGTTTTTGGAAATTCCAAATTGTTTGCATAGTCAACATACACACACACACACTTACCCCACCAGATATGCCACCAGGGGTCTTTTCACAGTCCCCAGGTCCAGAACAAATTCAAGGAAACATACAGTATTATGCAGAGCCATGATTGCAAAGAACTCCCTTCCATCTTTTATAGTGCAAGTGAACAGCAAACCTGCTTTAAAAAATCGAATAAAGCAACACCTCACCCCCATGTGCCCTACTTGTTGTGTGTATGTACTGGCTTGTATGTGTAACTGATAGATGCACATGCACACTACATGTTCATGTTTTTAAATGTTTTTTGCCTGTAATGTCTTTTCCGTTATGTGTTGGACCCCAAGAAGGCTAGCTGTCGCCATTGGTGTAGGCCCTCCTAGTAGAAAAAGTCTCTTGCAACACATCCTAGAAAACATCCTGCTCCTATCACTTCAACATATATGTACCATGAAAACATTATGAAAGTCTCTTCCCGTAATCATCATGGGGCAACTTGGGCAATAGGATTAAAGTATTGCAATGGTCAAAAACATGGCTCAAGCAGTGGGTGGGAAAAGTGTTAACATCTGTAAGATTAAGTCTGACCTTGACATGTGGAAAATTACAGGGGGAAAAAATATATATACAGTACCAGTCAGAAGTTTGGACGCACCTACTCATTTTAAGTTTTTTTCTTAATTTTTACTATTTTCTACATTGTAGAATACTAATGAAGACATCAAACTATGAAATAACACGTGGAATCATGTAGTAACCAAAAAAGTGTTAAACAAATCAAAATATATTTTATATTTGAGATTCGTCAAAGTAACCACCCTTTGCCTTGATGACAGCTTTGCACACTCTTGGCATTCTCTCAACCAGCTTCATCAGGAATGCTTTTCCAACACTCTTGAAGAAGTTCCCACATATGCTGAGCACTTGTTGGCTGCTTTTCCTTCACTCTGCGGTCCAACTCATCCCAAACCCTCTCAATTGGGTTGAGGTCGGGTGATTGTGGAGGCCAGGTCATCTGATGCAGCACTCCATCACTCTCCTTCTTGGTCAAATAGCCCTTACACAGCCTGGATGTGTGTTTTGGATGAAAAACTAATGATAGTCTCACTAAGCACAAACCAGATGGGATGGCGTATTCTAAATAAATCACAGACAGTGTCACCAGCAAAGCATCCCACACCATCACACCTCCTCCTCCTTGCTTCACAGTGGGAACCACACGTGGAGATCATCTGTTCACCTACTCTGCGTCTCACAAAGACACGGCGGTTGGAACCAAAAATCAAAACTTTTGACTCATCAGACCAAAGTACAGATTTCCACCTGTCTAATGTCCATTGCTCGTGTTTTTTGGCCCAAGCAAGTCTCTTCTTCTTATTGGTGTCCTTTAGTAGTGGTTTCTTTGCAGCAATTCAACAATGAGCGCTGCAATCAGAGGTGCAGTTAACTCTAATGAACTTCTCCTCTGCAGCAGAGGTAACTCTGGGTCTTCCTTTCCTGTGGCGGCCCTCATTAGAGCCAGTTTCATCATAACGCTTGATGGTTTTTGCAACTGCACTTGAGGAAACGGATTGACTGACCTTCATGTCTTAAAGTAATGATGGACTGTCGTTTCTTTTTGCTTATTTGAGCTGTTCTTGCCATAATATGGACTTGGTATTTTACCAAATAAGGCTATCTTCTTTATACCACCCCTACCTTGTCACAACACAACTGATTGTCTCAAACGCTTTAAGAAAGAAAGAAATTCCACAAATTAACTTTTAACAAGGCACAGTCAGTTAATTTAAATGCATTCCAGGTGACTACCTCATGAAGCTGGTTGAGAGAATGCCAAGAGTGTGCAAAGCTTTCATCAAGGCAAAGGGTGGCTACTTTGAAGAATCTCATTGTTTAACCCTTTTTTGCTTTAGTACATGATTCCATATGTGTTATTTCATAGTTTTGATGTCTTCGCTATTATTCTACAATTGTAAAAATAAAGAAACTGTAATGAGTAGGTGTGTCCAAACTTTTGACTGATACTGTATACAAAAAAACATTGTGATGACCTTATGCAAGTGTGGATTAGCCTATATATCTATTTATCACTTAACACGTTGATTGGGTGGCATCCATCTATGAATAATCACTTTCTGAAGCATTTCACAATTGATGTGTTTTCTCTTGGCCTGTGATGAAATACCTCATCAGTGTCAGTAACCTCTTGCATCTTGTGTTAGATGGTTGCTTTGGGTGTGGTACCATTTGAGTAAACCTGCTTTGTAGGGCTTCCTTCCTCATCGCTTCTATTGAGTAGAACACATCTGCACTACCAGCCCACACAGGGGATGACTATCCACACACAGCATCACTACCAACAACATCTCTTCACCAGTAAGTAGAATTTATTCTACAAGTGTTTATTGTGTTAAAATCAAAAGAATACAACACTTGTCTTTATGTGTTTGCCTATTCATATGAAATTATACAATTAGATAATGATTGGGATGGAGAGCCAGGTGTATTGTCACATTTAATTTAACGGTAGCAGTAAATATGCAAGGCTTTTGTGGTCATGTACAAGCTTTTGCTCCCATGTAATAAATTGTAACACTCATAATGCATAAAAGAAAATCTAGGAATTTAAAGGGAAATTGTATTATACAATCTAAAAATGAACAAAAGTTATCAAAATAATATGGTACTTTTTGAAATACTTTGCAATATTGGGAGAATAGGATGTAGTTTTTAAATCATTACTACTAACAGGAATTTGGAAATAGACGTTTTCCAACTTTCAAAGATGTTGACTTCACATGCAGATTTAAACCCCACTTCCTGGCAGCAGCTGGCTGCTCCTCTCAACTAACCACATGGTGGTTTAAATGGCACCACAGAAGTTTAAATGACACCACAGAGGTTTAAATGGCACCACAGAGGTTTAAATGGCTCTAATGCCTGCTAGTGGAGGCATGCAATTTTATGATGAGAATCCATGTCGGGTCAACTGACTAAATGTCTGATTTAAAAAAAAAAATATATGCAATATATATGCAGGAATTACAGTTATAAACAATGCAATTCATGCACTACAAACAGCTTATAACGTATTATTATCCCATATCAGACATCTTTTCAAATCAAACATCTTCCTTTGTTTTCTAGGTGGGTTGTGGGACAGCAGAGCTCCAGTGGAGAGAGTGTGAGTCTGAGCCGACGGCAGGAGTTCTACACTCACCCAAATCCTTCCTTGTCCAGCCCAACCCAGCCATTTTCTGACTTGCCAAGCCCAGCCAAGCCCTTCACAACCCAGCCATGGATGCCCTGTCCTCTCTGAGCTCCTCAACCTCCTGCTCTCACCTATACCTCTGGGCCAGCAACACCACCAACAGCAGCAGTATTAACAGCGATGTGATTCTGGAGCACTACAACCACACAGGGCGCCTGCAGCACCGCGTGCCCTGGCAGGATGGTCTGAGCTTGGGAGCGGTGCTCTCCCTCTTTATCAGCGTCCTCATTATCCTGGAGAACCTCCTGGTCCTGGTGGCCGTGCTCTTCCGGATTCGCCACAGCCGCCGCTGGGTCTACGTGTGCATCGCCAACATCACCCTGAGCGACCTGCTGGCCGGGGCGGCCTACGTGGTCAACATCTGCATGTCGGGCAGCCAGACGTTCAGGCTGAGCCCAGCTCTGTGGCTGTTCAGGGAGGGGGTGCTGTTTGTGGCCCTCGCTGCCTCTATCTTTAGCCTGCTGCTGATAGCTGTGGAGCGCTACACCACCATGATGAAACCGCTGCACCAGAAGTCGGCCAGGAAGACATATCGTATCTACGGCCTGGTGGTGCTGTGCTGGATTGTGGCCTTGGCCATCGGCTTCCTCCCCCTGCTGGGCTGGAACTGTGTGTGCAGCCTGGAGACCTGCTCCACCCTGCTGCCGCTCTATTCCAAGAGCTACATCCTATTCTCCCTGCTCATCTTCTCCCTCATCCTGCTGGCCATTGGCGTGCTCTATGGCGCCATCTACAGCCACGTGCGCAGCAGCTCCAAGGTGGGCTCCCAGCGCAGCTGCAAGCGCTCCCTGGGGCTCCTGAAGACGGTCATCTCCATCGTGGGTGTGTTCATCATGTGCTGGGGGCCTCTGTTCACCCTGCTGCTGGTGGACTTCTTCTGTGTGTCGCGGCAGTGCGCAGCGCTCTTCAGCGCCAACTGGGTCATCGCCATGGCCGTGATCAACTCGGCCTTGAACCCGGTCATCTATGCCCTGGGCAGCACAGAGCTGAGGAAGGCCATCGCAGGGCTGCTGTGCTGCTGCTGCCTCAAGGCAGGCCTCTGTCATCCTGACACCTTTGTGTCCAAGGAGACCAGCAGCACAGGGAGCATCAGGCACAGCAGCCTGAGGAACAGTTTCAATAAGGTCAGGAGTCTCAGTATCAGTCCCCCGCCTGCACCACGCCCCAAGAAGAGCCGCCGCCTGAGCTCCACCACCACCTGCCTGTCTGTGTCGAGCGGTTAGACCACAACGGGCTGCCTGGGGCAGGCATAGCTGTGTGTGTGTTTGAGAGATATAGAGAGAGAGAGCGAGAGTGTGTGTGTGTGTGTGTGTGTGTGTGTGTGTGTCAGTTGAGGAGGACCATCCTATTCAGTGAATTTCATAAAAATATAAATAGAAGAAATTTAAATAAAATACAAAATATCAATTATTAATTAGACAAAATGCAATTAAAGACAGACTAAGTCAATGGCACAGATGGAACTATCCAAGCAGAAGATCTCCATCAAATGTTGATATTTGGTTGTGTTGACAACCAAACACAATTCAATATCCAGTTTGTCTACAAATTGATCATTTATATGTTGGATTCACATCTCCATCTCAAACAAAAATGTAAGTGAAAGAATATGGCTTAATCTAATCAAAGTTTGATTTGATTCAGTCCTATTCTTTAACTTAGATTTTTGATTGAGACGGAGACTTGAATCCAACATACTAATGATTAAAGTGAAGATTACATTTGAAATCTACCAAAGCTTGAAACCCTCGCCCATATACTGTATATTGTCCCTTTTTGGTTTGAAACCTGAGTTGAATTCAAACAATAGCTGTTGCTGACTTTGCAAATGCTGTATAGGCCTAAATAGTATCATTGATGATATATGACTTATAATGTATGGTACATTTCATTTTCTCTGTTAAACCTACCCTTTGGAACCAATTCGATAGCAACAGTGAATATGTTTAGTTGCTAAGAGACCTCTTAATAATCGTTCTCACAATAGCACATTGGTAATACAGTCGTGGCCAAAAGTTTTGAGAATGACACAAGTATTGGTCTCCACAAAGTTTGCTGCCTCAGTGTTGATGATGGCAATTTGCATATACTCCAGAATGTCATGATTGCAAAGTCCCTCTTTGCCATGAAAATAAACTTAATCCCCCAAAAAACATTTCCACTGCATTTCAGCCCTGCCACAAAAGGACCAGCTGCCATCATGTCAGTGATTGTCTCGTTAACACAGGTGAGAGTGTTGACGAGGACAAGGCTGGAGATCACTCTGTCATGCTGATTGAGTCAGAATAACAGACTGGAAGCTTTAAAAGGAGGGTGGTGCTTGAAATCATTGTTCTTCCTCTGTCAACCATGGTTACCTGCAAGGAAACACGTGCCGTCATCATTGCTTTGCCCAAAAAGGGCTTCACAGGCAAGGATATTGCTGCTGGTAAGATTGCACCTAAACCAACCATTTATCGGATCATCAAGAACTTCATAGAGAGGTTCAATTGTTGTGAAGAAGGCGTCAGGGCGCCCAAGAAAGTCCAGCAAGCGCCAGAACTGTCTCCTAAAGTTGATTCAGCTGCGGGATCGGGGCACCACCAGTGCAGAGCTTGCTCAGGAATGGCAGCAGGCAGGTGTGAGTGCATCTGCACGCACAGTGAGGCGAAATACTTTTGGAGGATGGCCTGGTGTCAAGAAGGGCAGCAAAGAAGCCACTTCTCTCCAGGAAAAACATCAGGGATAGACTGATATTCTGCAAAAGGTACAGGGATTGGACTGCTGAGGACTGGGGTAGAGTCATTTTCTCTGATGAATGCCCTTTCCGATTGTTTGGGCCCTCCGGAAAACACCTTGTCCGGAGAAGACAAGGTGAGCGCTACCATCAGTCCTGTGTCATGCCAACAGTAAAGCATCCTCAGACCATTCATGTGTGGGGTTGCTTCTCAGACAAGGGAGTTTTGCCTAAGAACACAGCCATTAATAAAGAATGGTACCAACACATCCTCCGAGAGGAACTTCTCCCAACCATCCAAGAACAGTTTGATGACGACCAATGCCTTTTCCAGCATGATGGAGCTCCTTGCCATAAGGCAAAAGTGATAACTAAGTGGCTCGGGGAACAAAACATCAACATTTTAGGTCCATGGCCAGGAAACTCCCCAGACCTTAATCCCATTGAGAATTTGTGGTCGATCCTCAAGAGGCAGGTGGACAAACAAAAACCCACAACTTCTGACAAACTCCAAGCATTGATTATGCAAGAATGGCCTGTCATCAGTCAGGATGTGGCCCAGAAGTTAATTGACAGCATGCCAGGGCGGATTGCAGAGGTCTTGAAAAAGAAGGGTCAACACTGCAAATATTGACTCTTTGCATAAACTGAATGTCATTGTCAATGAAAGCCTTTGACACTTATGGAATACTTGTAATTATACTTCAGTGTACCATAGCAACTACTGACATAAAGATCTAAGAACACTGAAGCAGCAAACTTTGTGGAGACCAATACTTGTATCAGTATCAAAACCTTTGGGCCACGACTGTAGGTACAATAAATGCTTAGCAGAGCTGGGCTTGGTTAAAACCCTGTATTGGAAACCAAATGAATAGTTGTAGATCAACTCTCCAGTAGGAGGTGCTGCCCATACAATTTATTTTTCCTTATATTGGACATTACATTGAAGATCTGACGTTGTTTCTGAGGTAAACATTCATACTGTAAAGAAGGTTTGTTTATGTTGAAAATTGGTTATAATGATGACATAATCCTGTGGTTGAAATTTCACCCTCAAAACAACAGTTGATTTATTTTTTAAATCAACTGTTGTAATTGGTCAATACATTGACCAATTACAGTGGGGAGAACAAATATTTGATACACTGCCGATTTTGCAGGTTTTCCCACTTACAAAGCATGTAGAAGTCTGTAATTTTTATCATAGGTACTCTTCAACTGTGAGTGACGGAATCTAAAACAAAAATCCAGAAAATCACATTGTATGATTTTTAAGTAATTAATTTGCATTTTATTGCATGACATAAGTATTTGATACATCAGAAAAGCAGAACTTAATATTTGGTAGAGAAACCTTTGTTTGCAATTACAGAGATCATACGTTTCCTGTAGTTCTTGACCAGGTTTGCACACACTGCAGCAGGGATTTTGGCCCACTCCTCCATCCAGATCCTTCAGGTTTCGGGGCTGTCGCTGGGCAATACGGACTTTCAGCTCCCTCCAAAGATGTTCTATTGGGTTCAGGTCTGGAGACTGGCTAGGCCACTCCAGGACCTTGAGATGCTTCTTACGGAGCCACTCCTTAGTTGCCCTGGCTGTGTGTTTCGGGTCATTGTCATGCTGGAAGACCCAGCCACGACCCATCTTCAATGCTCTTACTGAGGGAAGGAGGTTGTTGGCCAAGATCTCGCGATACATGGCCCCATCCATCCTCCCCTCAATACGGTGCAGTCGTCCTGTCCCCTTTGCAGAAAAGGTTTCCACCTCCATGCTTCACGGTTGGGATGGTGTTCTTGGGGTTGTACTCATCCTTCTTCTTCCTCCAAACACGGCGAGTGGAGTTTAGACCAAAAAGCTCTATTTTTGTCTCTTCAGACCACATGACCTTCTCCCATTCCTCCTCTGGATCATCCAGATGGTCATTGGCAAACTTCAGACGGGCCTGGACATGCTCTGGCTTGAGCAGGGGGACCTTGCGTGCGCTGCAGGATTTTAATCCATGACGGCGCAGTGTGTTACTAATGGTTTTCTTTGAGACTGTGGTCCCAGCTCTCTTCAGGTCATTGACCAGGTCCTGCCGTGTAGTTCTGGGCTGATCCCTCACCTTCCTCATGATCATTGATGCCCCACGAGGTGAGATCTTGCATGGTGCCCCAGACCAAGGGAGATTGACCGTCATCTTGAACTTCTTCCATTTTCTAATAATTGCGCCAACAGTTGTTGCCTTCTCACCAAGCTGCTTGCCTATTGTCCTGTAGCCCATCCCAGCCTTGTGCAGGTCTACAATTTTATCCCTGATGTCCTTACACAGCTGTTTGATTGAGTGTGTGGAGTCCGTTTGATTGAGTGTGTGGACAGGTGTCTTTTATACAGGTAACGAGTTCAAACTTGATAAAAATTACAGACCTCTACATGCTTTGTAAGTAGGAAAACCTGCAAAATCGGCAGTGTATCAAATACTTGTTCTCCCCACTGTACATTGAGACAACCTCAATTCAATTAGTTTGTGCTCTTTGGGTCATGATGGGATATAGGGCAAATTCTAGTATCATGTAGTAGCCTAAACCTATCGAGGTTACATTGAACTGGGTGAATGGAATATGAATGACAGTCATCCAATATGCTGTAATAGCCATGCTCATAAGAAAAAGATTGTCCTCCCTAATCTTAAACGGCACCAACCGCCACTGGTGTGTGTGTCTGTGTGTGTCTGTGTTACCACAGAGAATGCAGTTCCTCCATTATCTAGCTCCACCCATAAATGGGCCTCTAATACAGAGAGTACTGATAGAGTACTAACGGTTTTCTCTGTTGTTGGTTTTGTTTGTCATCAGTCCAGGACCTGATACTCATCAATCTCTGTTACTCTGTTACTGTAGCAACACCGATCTGTTTTATTTTATGCATTACAAAAAAAGTTTAAAGGAGTTTAAACTCATTCAAGATTTATCATAAAAGTTGCAATATGGAAGCTGCTTTTATTTCTCTGTTTCCGCCTTATAACAGATAATATTTTACTGTGAAGATGAATTGAAAGAGGTGTATATGCACTTTTTCAGAGAGGTGAAAATGCAATATTCTTTATACATACACCGAGTGTACAAAACATTAAGGACACCTGCTCTTTCCATGACATAGACTGACAAGGTGAATCCAGGAGAAAGCTATGATTCCTTATTGATGTCACTTGTTAAATCCACTTCAATCAGTGTAGATGAAGGGGAGGAGACAGGTTAAAGAAGAGACATGGATTGTGTATGTGTGCCATTCAGAGGGTGAATGGGCAAGACAAAATATTTAAGTATCTTTGACTGGGGTATGGTAGTAGGTGCCAGGTGCACCGGTTTGTGTCAAGAACTGCAACCCTGCTGGGTTTTTTACACTCAACAGTTTCCCGTGTGTATCAAGAATGGTCCACCAGCCAAAGGACATGCAGACAACTTGACACAACTGTGGGAAGCATTGGAGTAAACATGGGCCAGCATCCCTGTGAAACCCTTTCAACACCTTGTAGAGAGGGGCAGCTTATTGTACAATATGGTAGAGTTTTATCCATTTGGTTGTAAACATGACTATTTTCAATATTGTTAAGAGTATTTGTTGAACGCTTTACTGTTGTTGTCATTCTGAAGGAGGATAATATTGCTTTTAGAGAGAGAGAGAGAGAGAGAGAGAGATAATATTTTTGCACTGTTTTCAACAAGTGGCAGTAACATGCTGAATTGTGAGTACAACTTACATTTGAATATTAAAACTCAAGAAACAACCGATGTAGACTGACAAACTTTTAAGCAGCTGAACCTTGACTGGGATGGCACTGCAACGGAAACACCCAGTCCTGTTGTGCTGAATCACTACTGTGTCAATGGAAATTAACCAGACTCCCATAAGCAATTACCACCATCTACCTCAAGGTGGAGACATCTTACCAGTGGCTTGTGTGAAGATGTTGCTTCACGTCCAACGGCAGGTTTCATCAGTGCTGCTTGCATAGTCACAGAAGCATAGAATTAAAGTTAACAGTGACCTCTGAACTACTTAACTTCTGAGTATTTTCCCAGCTGATGAGGCATGCATAGAAATGGACATCAACACATGTCACCAAAAGTTCCAGACATTAGGATTAGAAAATATGTGCGATATCTAGTGACAAGTGACACGAGTAACTATGTTTGCAGAGAATTTAATTTTAATTTTTAATTTTAATTTTCAGAGACATAGTTTTTTTTTGCATGCCTAAATTTCCAGTATTTCCACATAACCTCTTTGTTTTGTGACACCAGATCTGTGAGTGAGGTGCAAAGGTGTGAGTTGAGAGGGAACCCCTGAAGGTATTTTATGAATTCATTAAGACAGCATGTAAAGATAGGGAAGAAAACAAGAGGTTACCCCTAAGCCATGTACTGAGTTGTCTGAGCGCTGGTGCGAGCAGTTTGTTTTGACGCTAGGCGAGAACATATTAGCATAGCTCATTACACAGAATTCCATGTCTGTCTGCACCTCTTTGGCACACTCTCTCTCTCTTTCTGCAAAGATCTCTGTTGATGGAGGATAATTCAAGCTTAGATCGATTCTGCTAGTCACACTTTGATCAGTCAGACAGTGGCAAAGAAGGACAAGCATCCCACTGGGCACATACTGGTTGAATCAACATTTCAGCTTAATTTGTCAACGTATTGTGACATGGAATCAACGTGGAAAATACATTGGATTTAAGACAGGTCATCACGCAGTACTGTTTTCATCTCATTTCAACCAGTGTTGTTAACATTTAAAGTAAACTTAAATACATTGACTTAACTGAAAGCTGAAATAAAAAATCCCAGAAATGTTCCATACGCAGCTTATTTCTCTCAGATGTTGTGCACAAAGTTGTTTACATCCCTGTTGTTGTTGAGTTACAGTCCATTCTGACTTTCTCCACATTACTTTACATTACAGCCTTATTCTAAAATTGATTAAATAAAACATTTTCCTCATCAATCTACACACAATACTCCATAATGACAAAGTGAAAACTACATTTTTGCAAATGTATAAAAAAAACAGAAGTACTTTATTTACATAAGTATTCAGACCCTTTGCTATGATACTCGAAATTGAGGTCAGATGCATCCTGTTTCCATTGATCATCATTGAGATATTTCTACAACTTGTTTGGAGTCCACCTGTTGTAAATTAAATTGATTGCACATGATTTTGAAAGGCACACACCTGTCTATATAAGGTCCCACAGTTGACAGTGCATTACAGAGTAAAAACCAAGCCATGAGGTCAAAGAAATTGTCCCTAGAGCTCAGAGACAGGATTGTGTCGAGGCACAGATCTGGGGAAGAGTACCAAACAATTTCTGCAGCATTGAAGGTCCCCAAGAACACAGTGGCCTCCATCATTCTTAAATGGAAGAAGTTTGGAACCACCAAGACTCTTCCTAGAGCTGGCCGCCCAGGCCAAACTGAGCAATCAGGGAGAAGGGCTTTGGTCAGGGAGGTGACCAAGAACTCGATGGTCACTCTGACAGAGCTCCATAGTTCCTCTGTGGAAATGGGAGAACCTTCCAGAAGGTCAACCATCTCTGCAGGACTCCACCAATCAGGCCTTTATGGTAGAGTGGCAAGACGGAAGACACTCCTCAGTAAAAGGCACATGACAGCCCACTTGGAGTTTGCCAAAAGGCAAGACTCTCAGACCATGAGAAACATGATTCTCTGGTCTGATGAAACCAAGATTGAACTCTTTGGCCTGAATGCCAAGCGTCACATCTGGAGGAAACCTAGCACTTTTCAATGAAGAGTACTGCTTGTTTACTTTTTTCAAATCTAATGTATTTTCCACTTTGATTCTACGTCACAATATGTTGACAAATTATGTTGAAATAACGTTGATTCAACCAGTATGTGCCCAGTAGGATCTTACCCATATGCAGTGGTGGAAAAAGTACTAAATTCTCATACTTGAGTAAAAGTAAAGATACCTTGAAAGAAAATGACTCAAGTTAAAGTGAAAGTCATCCAGTAAAATACTACTTGATTGAAGTCTAAAAGTATTTGGTTTTAAATATACTTAGGTATCAAAAGTACATCAAATTGCTAAAATAAACTTATGTATCAAAAGTAAAAGTATAAATAATTTACAATTCCTTATATTAAGCAAACCAGACGGCACCATTTTCTTGTTTTTTAAATTAACGGCACTCAGACATCATTTACAAATGAAGCATGTGTTTAATGAGTCCGCCAGATCAGGCAGTAGGGATGACCAGGGATGTTCTCTTGATAAGTGTGTGAATTGGACCATTTTCCTGTCCTGCTACGCATTCAAAATGTAACAAGTACATAATGTTCTTTAGGAATGTAGTGAAGTAAAAGTATAAGTTATATATAATATAAATAGTAAAGTACAGATACCCCCTACTTTACATCACTGCACCTATGAAATATGCGGACAGAAACTGTTCTAATTTGCGTTACTGCATTATTATTTGTGTTATTAATCTGAATAGTAGGGTACAGGATATGGTGTTACACACATGGCAGAGCTTTTGGAACAAGGCCTGGCATATTGAAGATTGATGAGATAGGAAGGAGATGTGCAAAATGTTTCCAGCCAATCATTGGTTATTAGCAATAATACTGTAATAGACTGCAGTAACATATGCACTATACTGTACAGTTTCCCACACACATGGTGAACTTCCTCATACCTAATAATCAATGTGAAATGTCAATTAAATGAAAGGGTTGATTAGGCTCTATGAGAACATTCCAGAAGTCAGAAGGAAAGGAAGGTGGAGGGGAGGGGATTTTAGCTGAGCTCAGCTGGTGGGTGGTTAAGGTTAGTTGTCAGAAATCATAGCTGATGGATCACTCGGCTGACAGAGCTGTGGAGGTTCGCTGGTCAGAGGTGCTGAAAATAATGTCTATGGGAACTGCGATGCAGGGGTCCGTCTCAATAGTCTAAAGTGGCCTCCTCTCCACATTTCCACTCCTTTAACCTCATTGAGGGCATTACATGGATAGATGAAAGCAATAGTGGCTTCCTACAGTGCCTACCAGGATTGAGCTTTTACCTGACAAGTTCTTTTACATTTGTGCAGATATAGGAAAGGGGAAAAAGACGAGGAAAGGTGAGGAAGCCACGTAGAGTACTGACATGCAGCCAGGGTTTGGTGATAACACAGACATGCATGTTTGTGATGTCACTGAGCTACTTGTGCTCGTCAATGGCGGCTGTGTGGGCTGGGAGGGAAATGAGGCGTGAGGTGAGAGAAGACAAATGTGCCCTTTACCTCCTTGGCCATGCAGGTGTTTGCTTGGTTGTCCTAAGGTTATTTTGTATACAACTTTCAGGGAATGACGCAGGATAGTTGCTTGGCTTTGGAACATTTCGGCATTACTTTTCCTACAGGTTTCTACATGATTCTATTTAAAGTAATGTTCTCAAATTGTTCCAAGAATGTTAAGAAATAACATTATTTTATTGGAATTTCAGTATTTCAGCATAATGTTTCCTCATGGTTCTGATTAAAGTCATGTTCTCAAATTGTTCCGAGAAGGTTAAAAAACAATGTTCTTCTGTGGGAATTTCAGAACTTCCACAGAACATTCCACAAAAGTTCCCATGTGTTTCTATTTAAGCTCATATTTTTACTACATTCTTGGAATGTTTGTGTGTAACTTATGCAATGTTCTCTGAACGTTATGGGGTATTGTGTGTAGATGGGTGAGAAAAAAAAAATGTTTAATCCATTTTAAATTCAGGCTGTAGCACACAGCCAAAACAACGCAGGAGTGGCTTCGGGACAAGTCTCTGAATGTCCTTGAGTGGGCCAGCCAAAGCTCGGAATTGGACCCGATCGAACATCTCTGGAGAAACCTGAAAATAGCTGTGCAGCGAAGCCAATGTGACAGATCTTGAGAGGATCTGCAGAGAAGAATGGGTGAAACTCCCCAAATACAGGTGTGCTAACCTCATACCCAAGAATACTCAAGGCTGTAATCACTGCCAAAGGTGCTTCAACAAAGTACTGAGTAAAGGGTATAAAAATATATATTTTTCAATATACATTTGCAAACATTTCTAAAAACCTGTTTTTGCTTTGTCATTATGGGGTATTGTGTGTAGATTGATGAGGGGGGGGGGAATTATTGAATCCATTTTAGAATAAGGCTGCAACCATATGTGGAAAAAGTCAAGGGGTGTGAATACTTCCTGAAGGCACTGTATGTTCGAATCTCAGTGATGCCATGTCACAATAATTGCATAATGAATGCATAAGGAAATTAATTTCCATGTGTCCTATCTGTGCTTGGAGTTTAAAAAAAGTTAATCCAAAATAAGCTATCTGTGTTATTCAAAGTGTAATTTAAACATTCATTGAGAGTTAAGGAAGTTATTCAAAAACCTCCAAATAACCTATAATTTCCATTCTCAGAGCGTTAATAAAACCTTCAAGTTTTCAGAACCTCTGTGCAACCCAAAAATGTACTTTTCCAAAACAGGCAAAATGTTCACTTCTGTTCTCAGAACATTTAAAAAACGTTCTGTTTTACAGGTCAGGAAACTTATGGCTTCGTTCCCACAACCAATGTGAAACCAAAAACATACGTTCCCAGAACTTCCAAAGAACTAAATGTGCTAGCTGGGTTTTGTCCTACTGTGTCTTTACAGTTGTTGTTGTTGTTACATTGTTGAAGCAAACATCTGGTTTCAAGTGTTGCTATACTTCATCAAACAAATTCCTGCACTTTACAGTAATAGGTGGAAAATGTCAGGGCCTTGCTGTTTGTTGTATCGTATTTGACACGTCAAAGGTTGATCCACTCACAGCAGCTCTCTCTCGCCCACAACTGGCCCTTTCTCTGCTCTAATTGAGGTGCGATGTGTTAATGGTGGTTGCGTGCAGACGCGGCCGTGCCCTCTTTAATTAACCAGCGCTTTGCCTCCAGGTGTTCAGCAGACACCCGAGGATGTACTGTCTGACGTGACGATGGGTCCTGAAACCGCTCCAGCACTCCACTCCTTCTGGCTTCTCTTTTCCTTCCTCCCCTCCCCCTCTCCTTTTCCACTTGCAGTTCATGAACCCGCACGAAGAGATAGCTACCTGAGTGATTTATGAAATGGTGTGTTCTCTAGACAGTAAAATTAGGAATGAGGACAACATTTGAACAGGTCGGGAGGTGGATGTGGTCTGGAGCATGGAAAGATTTGCATCATTCTTCCTGGCTCTGGTGCCGATTTTAAGTGAGTAAAGAGGATTTGACTGTGGTGAAGGAACAGAACAGAAGCAATGAGAAGAGAGGCTTGAAGGTGTTTGGAGTCTGAGGTAATGGATAAAGGTGTCATGGAGGTCACTGGTTATCTGTTCTTTTTCAGTGTTCAATAAGGATGATTTTATAAACTGGCGATTTGAAGTGCCTCCAAACATCTCCAAGTGTTCAGAGAACAAATGTCAAGAATTTCGCATTCAGCGTTCATGCTAGGCTTACGCATTAAGCCATTACTAAATGCTACCTAAATAATGAATGTTGTGGATACAATCCCATCCAATCAATCACAACACTTGCCGTTCCCTTTCCAATTTACGTTGAATCATTGACATCATTCTCCTGACAGCACAGAACAAAACATGGGAAGGGCATTATTTGCATATTACACCATTGCTGCCATTGAATTGTTCTGTTGCAACTAGCCATGGGATCTTGCCATGAGGATTTGGAGTACTTTTGGTTCAGTATACTCAGTTGTTTTTGTGGTGTAACCCCTGCCAACTTTGATTTAGTTTTGATATGTCTGGAAATATGTACTGTAACTGTACTGAGGACACACACACACACACACACACACACACACACACACACACACACACACACACACACACACACACAAGCTGGCCTCTGAGAAGCTGAGGTCAGCACTGACACGGTGTAGGAAAAAACATCTGGAGAGGAAAAGGGAGCATGAGAGCACGGAGGAGATGTACTGAGCCCTTCAGCTCCTCCTTTATCAGTCTCAGATCTCTCCATCGCTCCAGTCTGGCTCCCAGAACAGAAGAAGTTAGGGACGGAGGACAAGACAGAGGCTATTTTGGACCAGGAATTTCTCTTGACCACGTGGTCTGTCCTGGAAAAGCATTCGGGCCCTAGTTGTGAGAAACGTGGCATAGGGTACATTATGTGTGTATCTCTCTATCACCTAGAGCAGGGTAGTGAGAGTTCACGGCTACACCTCTTTCATTCATTGATTATTAAAGATTATTTCAAAAAAATAAAACATTCCTTAAACTTGGACTCAGTCCAGCAACAATTACTTTGTTCTTAACCTTGTGAGCAAATCTGGGCAAGTTTGTACTTTTACCCTCTCTTTATTCTTTTGGCTGAGCACTGTTGCCACTTAACTAATTGTGTTGGGAAAGATGTTTCAAATGTGATGACACTGCGTACATTTTAAATGAAGACATATTTTCCCCGAAAGAAAAAAGCATTCTTGAGGTAAAGCTCAATTGACACACCAGATGATGCATGATGACATATTAGATGATATATGAGGACACGGGTATGACATGTGATGAAATTCTTCAGAAAACCTTCCATTCCAACAGTTGCTCCTCTCAGGTCCTGCGCATATGAACTCAATAAAGAATGTTTTTAGGAAATTCGGTGTAATGTTTGCATACTTTTTCAAAGAAATGTCCTTCTTTTCTGAGTTTTGGCAGGGTCGCGACCTGAGGCTGGGAGGACCAACAGGCAGTACCCCCGATTCCGTGGTTTTTCTCCAAGCTTGTCATTTACACGCTACGAGGCAGAATGGACTGGGGCTTGGGTTTGCAGCACAGCTGGTACTGCTCAGCCTAAGCCAATTACCCAGCCTGCACGCTGTCACAGCCAGGACCACAAGGACCCTGATTAAATAGTGGAGGGGGCAACAAAAGCGAATCAAGCCAAATAAAGCAGCCACATCATGAAATCTGGTCAGACTTTGAGGAGAACGATAAAAGGACTTTGACATTGCTATGGAAACTAAAATAGGTCTGGGTAACCCATTTAGGACTGTGCGTGTAGAGGGCTGGAGAGTGTGTATTGTCATATTTATGATTCTAGTGTGGATTGTTGGCAGCCCACTCGGTGGAACAAGTGTAATCTTGGTGGGCATTTGAACCGGTGACCTGCAATTACATGGAAAACATTATGATGATTAAAGGCTGGGGATGTTCACCCACATAGAGGCAAGATAAAAGCTTGGGAACCTTAAAAATGAAGAAGTTATAGAGCAAACATTGTATGAAGTGGATTTTTGTGGTAGGATTACATGAGATTTACAGTCAAAGTGTTGACTCACAGAACAACATGAAAGAGATACATGTGACAACAATGGAAACGTAGAATGCCTCAGAGTTAAGAAACCACAAATATGACATTTTAAGTAGTAGCTTAATGTTAATCTCCTGTCTGTTGGATTAGACTAGTTTTTATCCCCTAATAGATTAAGAAAAAAGATCCATGGCATTTGATTGATATTAATTTGGAACAATGCCCAGAGGACGAGAATCCACCAGTCTTGCCATATTACAAAACAAGATTTCATTCAAATCAAATCAAACTTTATTTGTCACATGCTTACTTACAAGCCCTTTACCAACAATGTATTTCAATAAAGAGTTAAAAAAATATTTGACCAAATAAACTAAAGTAAACAATTAAAATAATAAAATAACAATAACGAGGCTATATACAGGGGTCAATGTCAATATGTGGGGGTACAGGTTAGTCGAGGTAATCAGGCAATCTCTTCCAGGTTAAAAGTAATTGCAAAAAGTTAGAGGCGGCAAACGCCATCTACAGTCCACGGCCCATTGGATGAGCTGAGTTTTATTGTGTAGTTAATGAACCTCTTTTATCCTATGAGTAAAAACTCTTAAGATGAAGAATGTTTCCAAAGTCTTGATTTATAATGTGCTTCATTATCTCTGTGGCAGGGGAGCATGAACAAAAATAGCAAGCATTCCCAATCAGCTGAAAATGAGGCTTTCTAGAGTAAGATCAATTACATGGACATAGCAGACATTTCATTTGGATTACCTCACAATGAACTTCAGTTTTTCCGTTTGCTCTCTGATGGCTCAGAGAGCTAGATAGTGCGTGTGTGCGTGGTTGTGGCCTTGTCAAGGGAAGAATGCGATACTGAAATAAACATGAAGTCTGTGGAGAATGACTGCATCAGTATGCAGCAAATTCAATGTACCCTCTCCACGCTGCCTGCCAGTTTCTAGCCAGAGTGATAAATCTCGTTATGAAACATTCATACTTGAAGCAGGGACATTCAAGTCTCACGGGCTGCAATGCCTCTGTCTGATATCTCAGGGTTTAATGCTGACAGGTGGAATGTTGGGTTTCAGCAAGGTCAATGGCCCTTGGGGGTCTGGTGGGCAGGGCTAATGGGGTACTGGACGTCTCTCTGCATGCTGATTGGATGGCGATGATGACGTAATGGCACACAGGGGGCTTCACTCCTGTTCCTGCTGAACTGAGCCAGTACTCAGAGTTCAAACTGATACCAGTTCAGTAGGCACAGGAGGGCACAGCCCAAACCATAGAGTATTTAACCCTCCACGTCCATCTCTTTAGAAATACTCTACCACTCTGCATTGAGACTGAATGGAAACCACAGAACATACTGCAGCCAATTTGATGGGTTGCCCTGAGCAGGACTCGAATCCGCAACTGTCAGTCTAATGCCTTACTAAGCAGTTACCACAAGAGGTCTAAACCTCTTGACGAAACAACATTACAATAGGCCATAGGCACTCTATAATAAATAGTAATTATCCACAATTAACGAACTGACCAATGGACAAGGGGACAGACATAACTACAACAACACAAATTGAAGCATAAAAAATATGCAAATATGCCTACGTAAATGTGTTGACCACTGTTCCACAAGATGTTTTGCATGTATGTCAACTCAAAGTGAATTTCGCACACTTGTAATGTGGCCTCAGAGTTGCATGGCAGCTTGGTATGGTACTATAACAAGTACAAAGCACCCACAGCTCAGAGTGTGAATGGAGGGCAGCCTAGCCCACACACCAGCTCAGCCCTGGGGAGGCGAGGTGAGCTGTACCCCATCCTCTGCCACGTAAACCAGTGCCAAAGCCGGGCGCTGTGCTCTGACTGACTGAGGTGGAGTGGAACTGGGCATGCCTATGCTGGCCTGACATTCCCTCAGCAGAATTCCTTCCTTCCTCCGCTCTTTATGGGGATCGTGCTGCGTCCCGCTGTCGCTTCTGTCTCCATGCCCACGCAACACCGCACTCCTCCATCATTATGTCTCCCTCTCTTTCCACCTTCATCTTCACATCTCAGATCTCAGCTAGTACTCTTTCCATTCATCGCCATTATTTAGAACACATCCTGCCACATCAACTATTTCACCTCAGGCACTGAACTTAGCCACTGTGAACAACACATAAGAGGGATCAATGCTCACCAATTAGCTAAGCTCTGTGCCTTTAGCAAGTGGCTGCTCACTACAGGATGCACATGAGGAAAATAATAGACTTTCACGTCGGTAGGAACTTTGATTGATTCCTCTAAAGCTGGAAGTACTTTGAAGACTTCTATAGAAGGTGAAACACTCTTTGCTCTTTGAATCTATCCACTCCTTATGTCTTAAAGCAAAGGCTTTCATAGTAGGATCGGTTTCCTACAGTTCCAGTTTGCTAATACCAGGAGATAATCTATAAATCCCTGTCTGAGAGCTGAAAACAGCTTTTATCTGGAGTTGAGTATTATTTTACATTATCTTGATTCCATAGGGCCACAGAGGGCCAAGACAGGAAACAAACGTACCCTGACGGGCAGAACATACCGACTCCGCCTGGGTCACCTGGAGAGCTGCCTGTGAAAGGGTGGAAATCCCTGGCAATGTGATTTTTGTTTATGTTTTGTGCACCAAATCACTGTGCCAGGAACCCTCCCCACCACAGCCAGACTGGTAGCGAGCGTGCAGCAGCGCGGTCTCCAGATGTCTCCCCAGCTGTGGTCCACCTGTGTCCTCTGGCTGCTCCCAGTCAGACCCACCCTGCAGGAAGAGAAGAGAGGGGAGAGAAGCCGTCACCACCTCAACACTGACTGGGTGAGAGATCCCCTACTGTTCACCGTGCAATACAGATAAGACTGGAATGGAAGACAATAGTCTGACTAACTAAAGGCTGTTTTGATAAAGTAAGTGGACATGAGGAATGACTGTGCAGACTTTGGTTGCATGCAGTTTGCGTCAGAGGGAAGCAGGCAAGCAGCAGATGTGGAGGCTGGTTGGAATATGCAGACACAGCTGTTCAGTCAAGGCTCATTGTTTGGAGTGACTCAGAGGGAAAACATTGTTCTTGTTTGGAATGGCTGGAGCACTGCTTATTGCTACTGGACGTCAATACTCCCAATAACACCAGAACTAGAGAAAAACAGGACATGAAACATACAGAATGGACCATAAGACAGATATTCTGTAAAGAAAAGTTGCTTAGAAAGGGATACTCTCTTAGAAAAAAAGGTTCCTAAAGGTCTCTTCAGCTGTCCCTATAGGACATGGATCAAGTTCGTGGGCGTAACTTGGCGGGAAAAGAAAACCACAAACAAACTCCTCTTTTTTAACAACTTCCTTTGCATGCTGTGTGAGGAATGTCATGTATGTATTATTATTATTATTATTATTATTGTTGTTCTTCTTCCAGAGGAAAATTCCAGGGTCACCCTCATGGTGAATACATAATGACAGGATTGTTGAGTTGTGAGGAGGCCTGGTGTGCACTACACTGTCTGAGGAGGTGACCAGTGGGGGCTCAAATATAGGGTGGCATTAAAGAGGGATCATAGAGAGCTCATCCCACACAAATCAGAAACGTCTTTGGCCAATTTAATCTCAATGGAGTCCCTCATCGGGGCATGGACTCTACAAGGTGTCGGATGCTGGCCCATCTTGACTCCAATGCTTCCCACAGTTGTGTCAAGTTGTGTGGATGTCCTTTGGGTGGTGGACCGTTCTGCAGACACACGGGAAACTGTTGAGTGTGAAAAACCCAGCAGCGTTGCAATTCTTGGCACAAACCGGTGCACCTGGCACCTACTACCAGTTCAAAGGCACTTAAATCTTTTGTCTTGTCCATTCACCCTCTGAATGGCACACATACACAATCCATTTCTCAATTGTCTCAAGGCTTAAAAAACCTTATTTAACCTGTCTCCTCCCCTTCAACTACACTGATTGGAGTGGATTTAACAAGTGACATCAATAAGAGATCAAAGCTTTCACCTGGATTCCCCTGGTCAGTCTATGAGTGTTTTGTACACTCTGTGTATTGTGTAGTGTACAGGCTTTGCCCTTGTCAAAAGTATTGCACTTACATTTCAGAGTTAGCTATAAATAATCAGATACATCCTATTATATATATCAAATCAATTACAGTTGATTTAATGAACAACACACAAAAGGATGCATATCACTGACTTTGTCCAGATTAACTTTGTTATCACTGAGTTTTTCACTTTGTCAATAAGCCTAATATACTGTATATTTTTATGTTAACTCTCAAGGGAATGTCCTACCCTTGCATGTCTGTAAAGGCAACACCATGTCCTGTCTTTGGTCTTGCATCCATACATAGTCATTCTGTAGCAGCCAGGGTACTACGTATCCTACTTGGCATTGAGCAGGATATTGCTACAATTCTGCATGGCGTATACAGCAGTTTATAAACTGGGTGGTTCGAGCCCTGACTGCTGATGGGCACAGGTATGACAAAAAAAATACTTTTTACTGCTCGAATTACGTTGGTAACAAGTTTATAGTAGCAATAAGGCACATACGCATTGCGTAGTGCTTAAGAACAGTTCTTAGCCGTGGTATATTGGCCATATACCACACCTCCTCTGGCCCTATTGCAGAAGTACCTTCAACAAAAAACTGTGATGCAGAATTCTCTCCTGCGAGGGAAATATGTATGTCCTGTCTGTCTAGCCCGGTCTTAACACTTGGCCCCTCCTTCCTGTCTCTGGAATCATGAATAAATATGTTTGTCTAGTTTAGAGATGTGAAAAGGCAAGTTGTGCTTTGCTGCCTGTAGACAGACAGACAGTTAGAGAGAGGGAGAGGGAGAGAGAGAGAGAGGGAGAGAGAGAGAGAGGTAGAGAGAGAGAGAGAGGTAGAGAGAGAGAGAGAGAGAGAGAGAGAGAGAGAGAGAGAGAGAGAGAGAGAGAGAGAGAGAGAGAGAGAGAGAGAGAGAGAGAGAGAGAGAGAGAGAGAGAGAGATATGGAAAAGAGCGATGGAGAGAGAAAGGGAGTTGTCTTGCCCTCTTGGTCACTTGTTAGTCAGTGTGTATGTTTGTTAAATGTTCTATAGGAAATGTTTCTTTGCTGAGGCAGAGGCACAATGACTGGACTATGTGGCATATCAGATCAGCAAAGCAATCAGTAAGCAAACAAAGGATTAGGACTACCCAACACCACGCAGCATAGGAAATGCACTGATACTGTATTTGGAAGGGGCAACTTGCAATAGAATAGAAACTAATTTGGAGAACCAGACATTCTATACCCAAATATGTAATACTGTATACTCATATTCAGATTTAGATTTCCATATTCTTAACATAATTTCCACATACTGTATATCCATAGTAGACAACCACTACGCTCAGATCAGTTTGTTTATGGAATGCATTGTGTCTGAGCAAAGCAAAATGAGCTCACTCAAAATGTGATGGATTGCTTTTTCTGCTTATTAGGCACCAGGTTACAACATTTCCCAGACATGATGGAAGAACACCAGACAAGTAAAATATCTCTCAATGCCCAACCGCAGCTCCTCTGTTTACACAGGAGACATGGCATGTATCTGATGGTTCTGACTGCAGGTGTAAGTTTAGAATCTGACCACAGCGACACTCTGTTAACGTCATCCAGCATCTCACACATAGGCACCAAAATTATTTGCCACTACGAAACGCTGCTCTCACAAAACAAAACTAGCACAGGAGAGTAGGAGAGAGTGAGCCAGCTAGAGTAAGGACTCAGTCCCTCTTGCTTATAAACCACTTATATATGCCACATTAGTCTACTTCATACTATTCTATTCTATTCTACTCTATTCTATTCTATTCTACTCTATTCTACTCTATTCTATTATATTCTACTCTATTCTACTATATTCTACTCTATTGTAATATATTCTATTCTATTCTACTCTATTCTACTCTACTCTATTCTATTCTATTCTTATATATTATACTCTATTCTACTCTATTCTGTTCTACTCTATTCTATTCTACTCTATTATATTCTACTATATTCTACTCTATTCTACTCTATTCTATTCTAATATATTATACTCTATTCTACTCTATTCTATTCTACTCAACTCTATTCTATTCTATTCTACTCTATTCTATTCTACTCTATTCTATTCTATTCTACTATATTCTACTCTATTCTATTCTAATATATTATACTCTAATCTACTCTATTCTATTCTACTCAACTGTATTCTATTATATTCTACTCTATTCTATTCTAATATATTATATTATATTCTACTCTATTCTACTATATTCTACTCTATTCTACTCTACTCTATTCTATTATATTCTACTCTATTCTATTCTACTCTACTCTATTCTATTCTACTCTACTCTATTCTACTCTACTCTATTCTATTCTAAGATATTCTATTCTATTCTATTCTACTCTACTCTATTCTATTCTACTCTATTCTATTCTATTATATTCTATTATATTCCATATGTGATTAGTGTAAAACAGAGCAGAGGCCTAAATGTCTGCATTGTAAGACATTGTTCTCATTGCAAGATTTACATCACTCCGACCTTCACTGCTGGCTGTCCTAGTGTAAAGTATATAGGCTTTAGTGGTGACTGGTAAGGTAATTACGATGGAGTAGATGTGGTTTGGGAGATGAGAGGAGATCCATGTTGAACCCAAAAGGTCAGAAGCACCACGGCATTAAAAAGTAATTGTAGCTGTTCATTAGGTCTGTATTTCATCATTCACCATGTTGAGTCACTCATTTACAATTAGCCTCCTCTCAGAACTGACATATTGAGGCACTGGGGATCAAAGAGAAGCTTCTTGTCACGGATCCCCTCGGTACTACTGCTCCATCCGTGCACCAGCTCCGGAGGTCTACGTCACCGGTTTTCTATGTGTCACTGAACTGTCTCATCATGCACACCTGGTTCCCATTCCCCCTGATTAGATTGTTATAAGTGTGCCCTTTGTTTCACCGTTGGATTGTTGATTATTGTTCCAATGTCCATAGTTACTATGTCCGTTGTTACTATGTCCGTTGTTACTATGTCCGTTGTTACTATGTCCGTTGTTACTATGTCCGGTGTTACTATGTCCGTTGTTACTATGTCCGTTGTTACTATGTCCGTTGTTACTATGTCCGTTGTTACTATGTCCGTTGTTACTATGTCCGTTGTTACTATGTCCGTTGTTACTATGTCCGTTGTTACTATGTCCGTTGTTACTATGTCCGTTGTTACTATGTCCGTTGTTTCTATGTCCGTTGTTACTATGTCCGTTGTTACTATGTCCGTTGTTACTATGTCCGTTGTTACTATGTCCGTTGTTACTATGTCCGTTGTTACTATGTCCGTTGTTACTATGTCCGTTGTTACTATGTCCGTTGTTACTATGTCCGTTGTTACTATGTCTGTTGTTTCTATGTCCGTTGCTCGTGTGAAAACCTGTGCTTTGTTGTTTTGGCTTTCGTGCCGCTTATTTTGTGCATGTATGATTACGGGTCTCGTCCTGTGTTATATCATTGTGAACTTGTGTTTTCGGGTCTCGTCCCGTGTATTTATTCAAGGTACTTCTCGCTCTTTTGTTTGTGTTTTGTATTCGTGGTAATTTGGGTAGAAATGTTTAAAAAACTATTACGCATTCCTACGCCTGTCTCCCGATCATCCTTTGTACCGACGTGACACTTCTGGTGTCCTATTAGCCATAATTCACTTTGCATTTATGTTACCAGTAGGCTTACGACAAATCTAACCTTGTGAATGTCTTTTGAACTTGTTGTTCTGAATAGCAGATTGTGTTTAAAGTTAATGAGTGAATTTGGTATTAGTCTATCTAATAATGATCTTAAGTGGTTTGAAGTCTGCTTTATATCCAAAATGATGCACTCCCCTCGAGATGAAAAACGTTGTAAGAACATTTTTTATTTGCTTTGACGCACTTAAGAATCATGATCGATCTTAATATGTAATGGATATGTACAAAATAAAAACTGCATAAAAGCAGCTTGGAAACGTATGCTATTACAGAATTTGATGGCCTGGCTATTAGCTAAGAGCTGTTACTGTACCTATTAGCTATGCTGAGTGGAAGAGAGAGAGAAAGAGAGGAGAGAGAAAGAAAGAGAGGAGAGAGAGAAAAAGAGAGGAGATAGAGAAAGGGAGGAGAGAGAAAGAAAGTGGGAGTGAACTCACACAAACACATCAGCCTGTGGTTATCTAAGGAGACAGACTGAACACATTTCCGTACATGTCAGTCAGAAAGTCACAAACTACACTGAACCAGACAAAACCATATCAGCTGGTTTACCTGAAGCCATGCCAACGATAACACAACATCAATCATAGCCAGAGAGAGCGTTAAAAAACATTGCATGTACGAAGACAGGAGGAGTTGACGTGCACAGTGCACGGATGGTGACCCCGGTGACTGGAAGATTCCCTCCCTCCCCATTCTAATGCTATCTCTTCTCTCCACACTGAGGCCTGTTTTTCCATGACAGATGCCTCCAATTGTAGGCTGCTGTTGCTGCTGTTACTGTAATGTGAAGCACAGCATCCGTTTCATTACCTGATTATTCAACGACTGCAAAACAACATACTGACCTGACCAATATCACTGCAACAATATCACACACTTTTGATCAGGCTAATTGACTTGGTGGTGTTGAAAGGATGGTGCGTTTGTGTATACTCAGAAGCGTCATGCCCATTGAATTTGTTATTTGATCAATTTAATATAAAAATATAGTTTGTTGTGTTATAAGATATCGAATCATCAAACAGTGGCCCCTGAAAATGATTGGTTGCGTGACACCACTGGATTCTGTGTACTGTACAGTAGGTGTCTGTGAGTGTGGGTACTGTCTGTGTTTGTACGTTCGTGTGTAAATGTGTGCCTGTGCATGTAAGCATGTGTTGAAGCTCGCACTCCAGTGCCAACGAGGGAAGATGTTTACTACTTGGTAGGTCGTAAAAGTAAATTCTATGCGTCAGTCTGGCCTATCAAAGGCTCCTTCATTGGGTGCATGACTTGGATGTGTTTGGTAATTGCCAGGGTTCAGACAGCCATTCCAGTTTCACTGTGGAGCGGTGAACTCATCCTGTGCATTTAAATGTTCTCGACCTGATTGAAGGAACACACACACAGCGACCCAACAAAAGACACACACACATGCACAAACAAACACGTGCACAAACACCCACACAAATGTGCACACACATATGCATGGATGTGTGCACACACGCACACACGCACACACACAAACACACATCTGTTCATTATTCCCCACCTTGCAGGCAACGCCCAAAGACACATCTCCAGCAGGAAATAGATGTGTATCTGAAAACACACCTAAAGAAATACAAATATCATACCTTGTGAATCCCAGTTTGGAACTTCAAGATCAGTAAATCAGAAACAACGGAACATATTCAAATAGTTTGATTATTTGTCTCAAAATAGAATAATTTGAGATTATCGAATCAAACTATAGACTAGACTATGTATTCTTAGAGCCTTAACACAGTGCTCAAAAGCTCACGAATTCACTCAATTTAACTGGATAGAGGATTGATCCTTCGTACACAGCGAGGTCTTAACACGGTCTCAAATAAAAATCTGACATTGATTATTTTTCTTGTTAGACTATGGGAAATGTTCAGTTCTGAAATATGTGAACAGGCCAACAGTAACATATCAACATGCAAATCTCCTCAAGCCCATTATGACAGATATGCAGACAAATACCAATCATCTATAAATGTTACAACTTGTTTTTCATATTAACAGATTCAAACAGTCATTGAACAGTAAATAGTATGTTTGCTTCATTCGCCCTGATAGCACCACAGACAATAGAAAGAGAACCTGGCTGTAGAGACGTACAGTAGACATTGTGAACTTACTCTGATGCTCAGTCTGCTTGGTTAACTTTAAACAGGTCTGATGCTGTTGCTGGTTGTCTGATCTAAGTGACTGACAAGGGAGTTGCCTTAGCCTACTAAGAGGGAAAGCGAGAAGAGCGAGAGAGAGAGAGAGAGAGAACACAGTGCTGCCACTAACCATGCCCACAGATCCAGCAGTGCTGCGTGAGAGCCGAGTTCAGCTGAGGATATGGAGGAGTGCAGCAGTCAGTGGAGTTCTTTCTCGGAAGACTGCTCTAAGGAATGTTCCATTTCAGATCCAGCAGCAGCAGCAACTTTGGTCTCTTTTGGGGACATAGAGAGGGGCTGTCCCTGTCTTGTCCCCACAGCCAGTGGTGGAGAGGAGATGAGGGAGAGAAGAGTTGTCCTGTTCTGGTCTGTTCATTTTCCCTTAGAGAAGAGTAGAGCAGTGGAGAGGAGAGGAGAGGAGAGGAGAGGTCAGACGTGGAGCTAGTTAACTCCTTTTAACCTGATGAATCATTCTGGAGATGCACAGCACCAGCTCGTCCCCTTAGAGCAGAGTAACAGGAGAGAGAGAGAGAGAGAGAGAGACAGAGAGAGGGAGAGTAAAAGAAAGTGAATGAGAGAGTGAAAGAGAGAGTGAAAGAGAGAGAAAAAGAGAGAGAAAACGAGAGAGAAAAAGAGAGAGAAAAGGAGTGAGAAAAAAAACGTTTAACTGTTCGTCCCGAGAGATCCACTGTCCATGTGAGAGTCTGGAAGCAGTGCTGCCCTCCTTTCCTCCCTCCCTCCCTCCCTCCCTTTTCCCCTCCCTCTTTCTATTCTTTCATCCCCCTCTCAGTTTTTTTCCAGGCTCCGTTTAGACTCTCTTATTATGGCAATTGCATTAGCCTTTAGCCAGAGAGGAATGGCTCTATGTGCCTAATGCATATTCCCCCTCTCTCTCTCTCTCTCTCTCTCTCTGACTTGTACACGTACACACACACCTCCTCTCACTCCTTCTTTTGGGCTTTTCTTTCTCTCATGATTTATCCCTTAAAGGGGCACTGTCTCTGTTTTTGCAAGGAAGCATTGACTGTGTGTCTGTGTCCATTTGCATGTGAGTCTGTGTGCACTGTGTCATTGCCTCACCTCTCATACACAAGTGCACCAGAGCTGTAGCAGCATATGTATGATCAATGCTACATCAAAATAGCCCAAACCCTAATGTGAATGGTGTGAAACACACAACCTGTCAGGTCATTGGGTTTCTAATAGGTCTAAATACCAGTAATACCCTAACTCAATAATTCAACTCTAACTTCAAACACTTCCTGATCTCCTTAAAAACAGAAGACAATTGAACTGAAGACAGCTATGCACCTTAAAAGAAATGTAAATTAAAATATTGAAAGAAGTATGTGTACTGCAACAAAAGTGTTGACGACTGAGAAGTGAAGACATAACAAGGGGATCTTGTAGATTAAGGAGATTTGGAACCTCAAACTGTGTAAATGTCAAGACACAGATTCTGCTCATGAAAGACTAAACTCCTTGAAGTTACATAATGCTTCACAAAAGCGGTGGGTGGGAGGAAAGCCATGTCAAAGTAATTATACTGAGAAATGACTTCTTAGTGTAATAAATCATCAAGCTACACAAATAAAAAAAGTAAGGACACGTTCTTACTAAGAACCAATACTTCCTACGTTTCATTTTCTGATGCATTATGGGGAGATTTTGTCCTTTAAACAGAAGACACTGAGGCATTGATCCGTTTGAGTTGATTTCAAACAAAAGAGCATCTCAACGTGACTACTTGGAACACAGAGCTGTGTTATCTGGAACACAGAGCCGTGTTGTCCCTCTTAATCTCTAAATCATTTTGTTGTTGTTTTCCTCTCAGATAGACAGTGTTGTTGTTTTCCTCTCAGATAGACAGTGTTGTTGTTTTCCTCTCAGATAGACAGGGTTGTTGTTTTACTCTCAGATAGACAGTGTTGTTGTTTTCCTCTCAGATAGACAGTGTTGTTGTTTTCCTCTCAGATAGACAGTGTTGTTGTTTTCCTCTCAGATATACAGTTTTGTTGTTTTCATCTCAGATAGACAGTGTTGTTGTTTTCCTCTCAGATATACAGTTTTGTTGTTTTCATCTCAGATAGACAGTGCACACAAGCCGGCTTTCAAAATGGTGGCAGTCCATTAATGAACAGAGGGGGTCCTGGGTTTTATTTTTTTCTCACCTTGCTAGGTTTGTTTAGTTATCCTGAGCTGGAGCATTTTAACTTTCCAGGGGCCGTTGCCAGGGCAAGGGAGTAGGTGCAGGCATGGCAGGGCTGGCTTTGTCAGGGTGGGCTGTGGGCAGTGCCAAATTGGGATGCCATGCATGGTGCTGCATGTGCCGGGAAGGGTGCACACACACACACACGCAGCCACACCTACACACACAGTCTACTCACATGGGCACCACTCTCAACCCGCAGGGAGAGGCTACACGGCATGTGGCAGAGACACAGTTCTCTCCTTCCCACACTTGGCTTCCGGACAAGAGCCTGTCTCTTCATAGGGCAACAAGAGAGGGCACAGAGGAAGGGCAGATCATAATGTAAAGGATGCCTGTCCTCTGTCCAGATATCTGCATGTGTTTAGGGCTTTTATTAATTTTCATTTTCAGTCGCTACAAAAGTGGGTTTTGTTGAAATTACCTTAAGTGCCCATATTGAGGTTGACATCTGAAAATAAAACAAAATAGGCACAAATTGATAATATAATGACTTCTAGAAAACCCTTTTTGTCCTGAGGTGTTGGTTGGAATTATCCGTGGGCAGGAACCCTGCTTGATCTACGCCAACACACACAGAGGCCGGCTCAATTGCTTCTTCCAATAAAAATAGACACATATGTTTCCTAAAGCTTTGAGAATTTTATGGTAAGCTGTTAAAGAGGGGGAGCGTGGTGCATATTGCCTGGTGAGCTCGGAGCTCTGTGTGTTCTTTCGAGGGCTTTTTCTTTGAGGGCTTTGTAATAAGGTCATGTTTACCCCTGTCACGACTGACAGAGCCACAGTTTCTACATTTCTTGGGCAAAATCTGTGGAAACACACACAGTACGGTACATGTACACAATAGGTGGGCTGTCGTTAAGTGGCCAGAGTGACTCGGATAACCAAGACCAGTGGGGATAAAGAGGGGGTTAGATTCCTCTGTGGATCTGTTGCATCCTGGGATTGAGGAGGAGAAGAGAGAGGGAGGGAAGGAGGGAGACACATGTGGCCGTCTGTCCTGTGGAGAGGCTCAGAGGGAAATACAGAGAGACTAAGTGAACTATCCAGGTCTAAACCATAGCTGGGCCTCCACATCTGGCTGCCACCCCGTCACAGCACATCAACGGCCAGGCAGCGACCGTGCAGACAGGTGGCACAGTAATCCCACTGGACTGGAGCACCTCCACCTTGGCCTCGGCAAAGTCCCTCAGCCTCCACCACAAAGGTTTTTATCCTCTAACCCCCAGCCCAGACCAAGGCCACCCTGACTGGAAGCACTTTGCCCTGAGAGGAGAACCTGTCAGGGATCAAATTACAATGGGATTCAAGAAGCTATTAGCACTTGCATAATTCTGACCAGACACGTTTTGTCAGGGAGACACTATTTGGCATGACAGGTCCCCTAAACGTATTGATCTGCCAGGATCAATATTCATATTGTCAGTGATTTGTCATGAGAGTACATCTACAGTGGAAGTGAACCATGATGTTTAGCATAGTGTGGGGAAGGCGGTGTTGATCCCCAAGGCTGCATCATAGATGAGGGCCTGACGCCAGCCACTTCATTCATCATCCCCTTCAGCTCTTCTAACACCATCTGCATGCTGTGGCACAGAGCTGGGCAGCACAGCACAGACACAGGCACACACACACACACACACACACACACACACACACACACACACACACACACACACACACACACACACACACACTCACACACATAAAGGAGAGGGCCATGCTCATGCCATGCAGAGTGCAGATGTACTGTTGTAAAACAAGGAGATAATTTCGACCGTTGGCCCGTTATCAAGGAGGTAATGGGACAAAGAGGATGGATGATAATGGTCAATGCAAAAGCTTTTAAGAATGCATGGGCAGAGAAATAGGCTGAGCTGCAAATCAGTCTTCAAACCTTTTCCCTCAAACATCAGACTTACATTTAGCCTAATGATTCCACATTGTGGATTCTTGTTTTCTAAACACAATAAATTATATTTATGGTACAGAAGTAAATTATCTTATGATGAATATACAACCAAATTTTACCTCAACACAATATCCCTAATGAATTCAATAACTGCTACAACGAGATGCAAAACGTTACTCTGTTATTGAGTCATTACACACTTCCCACTGGGCACACACTGGTTGAATCAACGTTGTTTCCATGTCATTTCAATTAAATTACATTGAACCAACATTCAATAGACGTTGAATTGACATCTGTGCCCAGTGGGTCAGTGATATGCCCGATATACACATTACCTCCCAATGTAAATGCTCTAGTTATACCATGTGAAGTTCACACCACTTTCCTCACTCATGGAAGCATGATTTCTTAATTTCCTGACTGCACAGCTAGCAGATTTGAGTCTGGTCTACAGCCTGCATGTCATCAGCACTGTGAGACACTTCCTGGTAGGCTACTGGAGCTTCAAAGCTTGGAGATTTACTGGTCCAACGCAAGAGCTCCCTCAATATCTAAAGCAGTAGAGCGCTCACTGAGGTGGTCAACGGTGGTTATCAAAGTGTGATCAACGCCCACTGTTTTCTATTTGTCTAACAAGATCTGGTTAACACCCTGTGCTCACCATAGAGATATGGTGAGGTCATGTGAAAATAGTTCCCATTCCACACAAATATCTACATGAGCATAAAGTGAACTGGGCGGAAACCATCCCCTCTGCTCCTGATTACTTCCTGAAAGTTTTACTAGAATTTCAAATCGCGTCTCCCTCCTGCATCTGCCACCTGTTAATCTTATTCATAACAAACAATGAAACTGTGAGGAAAATACACACAGGGGTAGAAAATAACACAGGCAATGTGGCCCAGGAGGCTGCCAGAATACATTGCGTCTCTTGACTCTGAGAACAGGAGTGGGTTATTTGCACAATGGAACACTCCAAAGCCTCCACAGTCTCCCCCAGCTACGGTTCATCGATCCAGTAGCCCAACCAATTACCAAACAGATGTGGCTAAAGCCTGGGATTAGGCCTCCCTGATTGGAGCAGCTCAGTGTCACATGTTTGATTTTGCCTCCAGTTATGTTTGGATACACTATGAAGCAATACTGCAGATGGTAACCTGCCTGCAATCTATAAATTAATCATATTGTGGGGTATATGTATGGTATTGGGCTGCCGAGTGGCGCAGCGGTCTAAGGCACTGCATCTCAGTGCTAGAGGAGTCACTATAGACCCTGGTTCGATCCCGGGCTTTATCACAACCGGCTGTGATCGGGAGTCCCTTAGGGCGGCGCACAATTGGCCCAGCGTTGTCCGGGTTAGGGGAGGCCGGGGTAGTCCGTCACTGTAAATAAGAATTTGTTCTTAACTGACTTGCCTAGTTAAATAAAGTTTCAATAAAAAAATATATAAAAAAAATACCAATGGCTATATGGACCAAGCTACACGGACAGCCTACTCTCTAACACTACTGTAGGTCCATATTTAGTAGCTAAGTACGGCCTATCCTGAATAACAATTGGAAAAAATGATTTATTGAAATTGAAATAATGAATCTATATTTGCACTAACAACACCATGTAACACCATGTAGGCCTACATTTGAACTCAGAACAAAAACCTGTACATCCATCTTGAACCGTTTGACTGACCAGCTATTAGCAGTCAGCGCAATCTAGCAAGTAAACAACCAAAACAAGTGAGTGATGACGGTCCCCAACCCTGATGTGACCCCAGGACAACCCTCATGACTATTTGAATTTTTAAAGGCGACTGCATCATCAATGGCGATTTTAGCATGTAAATCTTAGAGGGCAAGCCAAATAAAATGTGGGATGCATGCCAGCAAAGCCATTACACAACAGTGCCCACAAACTGTTAGGGACAACTTTAATTACACTATAACAGTGTTGGGACCACTGCTAAGGTGCAGTCCCAAAACCTTGCCACTGCTTGTCTGGCAGCGAAACAATTCATTCAGCCTCATTTACTGCCTTTTCAAACATGTCTGACTTGCTTAAACAAATGTGGTTTCTACTGACAATTGAGACTATGGCATAAGGGGACGACAAGGACCCCCCCAAGTGGATAAGAGGCAATCCGTCATTTCGATTCAAGACATTAATGAGCGAGCTAAGACGGGCGTAATCAATATAACTATTTGTTCAGCACTTTTGAAATGTACAGCGACAGAATTCTGAACATGGGCCGTTCTTACAGTGTTCTCCCTGTACACCAAGTCAGAACCGTTGGATAAATAAAGGGGGCATATAAGCAGACAATGAAAAATCTTACAATATTCAATTGATTACCTTTCTCTAAAACAGGCTATAGGCTACATGTGCACCACCAAGTTAGAACAGTAGGCGAAATTAAGAGGTGAAAATAGACCAATTTATTAGGGTGAGGCACATTGAACGCTGTTTGGGTCTTTGCGTCTCAAAAAAGATACACGTCATATAACACTATTTGACACATTAAATAAGCTTTTAGTTTGACACGTCAGATAACACAATTCTATTATAGAATAGATAGATAGATAGATAGATAGAATGTTGTGTGTGCTGAATTTACACGTGCAAGCCAAGCACCACCACTACTATCAGTAGCACTGTCAAAGCTGTACAAAAAAAGTCTGCAAACAAGCACACACCGGCCACAACTGATGTGTTTACAATACCACGTTGGTGAAAATAGACCAAATTATTAGGCTGAGGCACATGGGCTACTAACAACTTACTACACAACATACACTTAGTATTACTTTCTTAGCTACAGTATACATATCTCCCTGGCATATTTCATCATTTATGAAGCAGCATATAAGCCATTTATGGACTCACCTTGTTGTGATGTGCTCACTTGAACAGGAAGGTGGCGCGGCAGTCCTTTGTGGGCAGATTTTGTCATTAAAGAAAGAGAAAGAGGCCAGATTTACAATTCGAATTGGATGACCGTTCAAAGCGTATTTTCCCAGTCTGAGCTCGTTTATTCCCGACTTCCCATTTGCAATGCTAGCAGTTAGCCACTGTCACCGATTCCTTCCAAACCTCTCATTGTTGAATTTGCGATTTCCAACTTGTTGTGTAATGTTCATATCCAATGGCCAATGAGCACCGATACGTTTTATCTATAATTTCTCTCCATTATTTCTCTTCATATGACAAGGATTAAAAAGGATTTGCCAGTAGATTGTCGACTTGATTCATGATGATGACTGCTAGCTAATATTTTGAAAGTAAGATGTTGACATGATCATTCCAATCAAAGCTACTGTACATATAATGTGATTTTGACATCATTTTATCTGTGGCTGTGACTTTGAGCCTTCTTGGAAGGGCACTTATAATGTAACTCTATGGCAGGACCCAAAGGGCTTAAATGTTTGATGTCTACCCTTACTAAGGACTTAGACTTGGTCGTGATGTAGTGTCCCCATGAGTGACAGAACACTGAGCCAATCACAGCGCGATGCTCCTATTTTCTGCTGGCTTGCCCCACCACCACAAAAAGCACTGATCTAGGCTAAAACATCTGCATTTTGGAGCTGCTTTACTCAAGAAAACAAAAAAGAGACCATGTTTATATAGTATGCAGCTTTATTAACTCAATTATATATATTTTCTTGACATTGTTTGCAAACTGATATGTGACACGTATTAATGCCAAAATAACTTGCAAAACGGGCAAGACCAAAAAACAAACAAAAGATAAATATATATCTTTTTTTGTTTAAGCTTTAGGGCTTTAAAAAAAAAATGTGGAGCTCAAAATAGGTGACGGGTCGCCACTGAACATCATTAACCAAACGTGGAATCGGTCAGGAAACACACCTCCGAGACTGAAATCTCATCTTTCTAATGAGCAACAGCAAAACACGTGCCAATCGGAGTGTTCAGTGACTTTTTAAGCTCAATCACACAGAGCCCTATTCTCCCCACCATCGTCCACAGCCAGTCTGCCACTCGTCTGGCCCAGAAGGCACCGTGGGAGTTTAATTGCCTTGTATTTCCATAACTGAGTTCATTACATTAACAGCTCGGCCCACACCACATGCTTTTGACCTGCCGCAATTTGTTATTGTATTTATTAGGCTGTCAGAGGCTGCTTCCTGCTCTCAGAGCGTGTCTGAGAGGAGAAGGTCAGGGGAGGCTCTGGCACAGGGCTCCTTTGTGATCCGCTGGCCAGGCGAATGAAAACATGACAAGAGGCACAGGCGTGGAATGCAAGGCCTCAGTCTGGGATAAATTAGGGCTTTTAGGGGGGCGGAGGGGAATGTTTGATGCAACCTTGATTCAAACTAGGTGTAAACATGATATTAGGGGATCAAGGAAAGTTTTATGAATGTTTTATTTGTACTATAAAAGTGTTAATGTGTAACTATAAATAAACCGTTTTTTGAGGTGCGACTCTGAAACAAAAAATGTTTTACAAGGATTTATTTATTTAACAGCGTCGAAGGCCTTGCTAATACCTGACTGAGACAAACTTGAATGTCGAGAATGTCGAGGTGAACCTGACTGCACACACTTGCTAACCTTTACAAGTCAGTCATCCACAAAAAGCTATATTAAACACAGGAGAGCATCGCCAGTGTAGGAGTCCAAGTTATGGGTCTGTGAAAGATTGGTCATGCCTCTGAGTCTCTATAATAGAGTGATATCTGGGGGAGCGGAGAGGTGTCTGAGACATGCGCCAGGTGGTCAGAGAGTGGAAGTCGTTACTGTGGGTTGGAGGGAAGCATTAAACAACATCCTTTCCCGTCATGATGCTGAGCAGATTGCCAACCTGCCTGGCCCTGAAACCAATGTGCTCCATTCATGAACTATGTTCCTCACAATCAATCTATATGAAGACATGGCCAGCTGGTGCAACTCTCTGTTTCACAATTGCAGTTCCCAGTACACATAAGGAACATGCTATTTCAAAAACTCTGTGAACTCAATAGTATCCTCATAGATTTACTCGAACTTGTGGTTGCTCAAATCAGAATAGTAGGAGAGAGCGAGAGAGAGCGAGAAGACGGAGAGAAGGAGGGATGTTCAGCTCACCCAGCACACTGGCTCTATGACTGAGCAGCTCTGAAAATGGATATGAAGGGATGAGCCACGCGAGTCTCCCCTGACGGCATTAGCGCAACTTAATGGAACGGCTGGCTCCATGAGGCCTCCCCATCCATTATGTCTGTTGCTCAGCAGAGCTGTGCTGTCTGTCTCACTGCACTGACCTTTCAGGCAGCTGCCTCTCCTCCCCAGAGGGCCCAACCCAGTACCTCTCCTTCATTCCTACAGCTCATCTATCACAAATACTTGTTCTTCCTCATTCTTGTTTTATACTAGATGGTGCTCCGTTTTAATTAACAAGTAGTAGAAGTCATTTGATCAGACAAACAGGTGTCAGTCCAGATCAGAACGGACATACAGGATGTGCGTGGGAAATATGGTACACTACTGCTCTTGAGAATCTGGGAAATCCAGGTTCTAGTGAGAGAGATGCCGACCAAATAAGCTTGGGAAGAAGAACACCTATTACTATATCTCATTGGAATTCTCTGATTCAAACAACGCTTTGTGTTTCCTAAATGCTCCCGTGTGCAGCTCAACCTGCCACTGGTGAGAAGGAGAGAGCATCTCCTTAGAGTAGGAGGGGGACATGGAGACAAAATGCTCAGAAATTGCTAATTTACTAATCATGGTATTTACTCACACACTGACCGCATCTTTTGTTAAGTCACAGAAAAAGTGTTTTTCTAGTCTTGGTCTTGGAGGGGCGAAGGCTGGAGCAGATCAGGACATTCCAGGGGACCATTGGAGGGATTTGGGAGCACAGGGAACAGAACAGCACCCACTGCATGTGTTTACAGCATATACACTGATGTTCCCATTGGTCAGACACCGGGTCCACAATGTACAGTAGAGTGCCCTTATTGTCAACTGGAAAATCTATTAACAATTTGACCACATCCACTTTTATTGGATAAGTGGGTCTGATGATCCCACCAAAATGGCATGCCTTTGTTTGTGAGGAATCAGATTTAAGAAGAGAATATAAACGTGTTTTTATAAACATAACAATATGTTAGTTGTTTTATGTCTACTCTTGTTATGAGTCTTTTAGCTATTGCTTGATCGCTTGCAAAATCCCTCTTATTAAGCCAATCTCCTATTGATAATTGACCGAAGAATATATACTCACCGGCCACATCATTAGGTACACCTTGCTAGTTGGACCCCCTTTTGCCTTCAGAACTGCCTTAATTCTTCGTGGCATAGATTCAACAAGGTGCTGGAAACATTCCTCAGAGATTTTGGTCCATATTGACATTATAGCATCAGTTGCTGCAGATTTGTCGGCTGAACATCCATGATGTGAATCTCCTGTTCCACCACATCCCAAAGGTGCTCTATTGGATTGAGATCTGGTGATTGTGGAGGCCATTTGAGTACAGTGAACTCATTGTCATGTACAAGAAACCAGTTTGAGATGATGTGAGCTTTGTGACATGGCGCGTTATCCTGCTGGAAGTAGCCATTAGAAGATGGGTACACTGTGGTCATAAAGGGATGGACATGGTCAGAAACAATATACAGGTAGGCTGTGGCATTTAAACATTGCTCAATTGGTACTAACGGACCCAAAGTGTGCCAAGAACATATCCCCCACACCATTACACCACCACCACCACCAGCCTGAACCGTTGATACAAGGCAGGATGGATCCATGCTTTCATGTTGTTTACGCCAAATTCTGACCCTACCATCTGAATGTCACAGCAGAAATCGGGACTCATCAGACCAGGCAACATTTTTCCAATCTTCTATTGTCCAATTTTGGTGGGCCCGTGCAAATTGTAGCCTCAGTTTCCTGTTCTTAGCTGACAGTAGTGGCATCCGGTGTGGTCTTCTGCTGCTGTAGGCCATCTGCTTCAAGGTTCGACGTGTTGTGCGTTCAGAGATGCTCTTCTGCATACCTTGGTTGTAACGAGTGGTTATTTGAGTTACTGTTCAGCTCGAACCAGTCTGGCCATTCTCCTCTGAAAATGCCATCAACAAGGCATTTTCGCCCAGAGAACTGCCGCTCACTGGATATTTTCTCATATTCGGACCATTCTCTGTAAACCCTTGAAATGGTTGTTTGGGAAAATCCCAGTAGATCAGCACTTTCTGAAATACTCAAACCAGCCCGTCTGGCACCAACAACCATGCCACGTTCAAAGTCACTGAAATCACCTTTCTTCCCCATTCTGATGTTTGGTTTGAACTTTAACAGATCGTCTTGGCCATGTCTACATGCCTAAATGCATTGAGTTGCTGCCACGTGATTGGCTAATTAGATATTTGCGTGTACCTAATGCCCACCCCACACACAGAGCCATCTATTTAGAGAGTTAGGCCAACTTTTAGAATGTTTTATATTGTTGTAATTCAGCTATATAGCATTGTTAAATTTGTATTTAACCTTTATTTTATCAGGGAGTTATACTGAGACCAAGGTCTCTTTTACAGATGAGCCCTGAATTACACAAATTACAGAAAATACACACATCAAAATATAAATACAAAATGCAAGCAGAAAGAAACGGTCATAAAAAACAAACACATTGATCAGTAATAAGGTACTCAATCAGCTTTCTGAATTACCCTAGAGGCACCCGAACATCACATTTAAGAACATTTTGAAGACTGTTCCACAAATAAGGTTCTGTCTCCTAGAGATGAACGTACTTTGGTGCGAAAAGTGCAAATCAATCCCAGAACAACAGCAAAGGACCTTGTGAAGATGCTGGAGGAAACAGGTACAAAAGTATCTATATCCACAGTAAAACAAGTCCTATATCGACATTACCTGAAAGGCCGCTCAGCAAGGAAGAAGCCACTACTCCAAAACCGCCATAAAAAGCCAGACTACGGTTTACATCTGCACATGGGGACAAAGAACGTACTTTTTGGAGAAATGTCCTCTGGTCTGATGAATCAAAAATAGAACTGTTTGGCCATAATGACCATCGTTATGTTTGGAGGAAAAAGGGGGAGGCTTGCAAGCCGAAGAACACCATCCCAACCATGAAGCACGGGGGTAGCAGCATCATGTTGTGGGGGTGCTTTGTTGCAGGAGGGACTGGTGCACTTCACAAAATAGATGGCATCATGAGGAAGGAAAATTATGTGGATATATTGAGGCAACATCTCAAGACATCACTCAGGAAGTTAAAGCTTGGTTGCAAATGGGTCTTCCAAATGGACAATGACCCCAAGCATACTTCCAAAGTTGTGGCAAAATGGCTTAAGGACAACAAAGTCAAGGTATTGGAGTGGCCATCACAAAGCCCTGACCTCAATCCTATGGAAAGTTTGTGGGCAGAACTGATAAAGCATGTGTGAGCAAGAAGGCCTACAAACTCAGTTACACCAGTTCTGTCAGGAGGAATGGGCCAAAATTCACCCAACTTATTGTGGGAATCTTGTGGAAGGCTACCCGAAACGTTTGACCCAAGTTAAACAATTTAAAGGCAATGCTACCAAATACTAATTGAGTGTATGTAAATTTCTGACTCACTGGGAATGTGATGAAAGAAATAAAAGCTCAAATAAATCATTCTCTCTACTATTATTCTGACATTTCACATTCTTAAAATAAAATGGTGAGCCTAACTGACATAAAACAGATAATTTTTACTAGGATTAAATGTCAGGAATTGTGAAAAACTGAGTTTAAAGGTATTTGACTAAGGTGTATGTAAACTTCCGACTTCAACTGTAGATGATGTCGCCATAGTCTATAACCGATAAGAACGTCGACTGAATAATCAGCTTTGTGCTATTTAGAGAGAGGCAGGACCTATTTCTATAGAGGAAGCCCATTTCTATTCTCAGCTTCATAACTAGCTCATCAATATGCTATTTTTTTTTTATTTTCTTATTTAACCTTTATTTAACTAGGCAAGTCAATTTTTTTTAAATACAATTTTTTTATCTATCTAGATGCCCAGATATTTGTAAGCAGGGACATGATCAATATGAACACCATCCAAAGTACACATGCTTAAATCATCACTTATTTGTATGCGCTCTATAGAACAACGTATACTTAGTTTTACCTGCATTCAGTATTAATTTCAGGTCAATAAAGTTGTTTTGTAATACAATTAAGGCAGACTGTAGTTCAGATAGAGCCTGGTCAAGCGTGGGGCAATAGTATACACAAATAGTATACATCGGCATACAAGTGCAGGTTGCAATTTCTTACAGACATACTGTGTATAAATAAATATTTCCCATGTAATGTTAATGGGGAACTAACATGGCTGCCATATAATATTGTAGTGTCATGTAAATGCACCATAATGCTCATTCTAGACAATATAATTAGATCATTTAATAGGATCTCAATGTTTTTGTTTTATAGTATTTTTAAAATATTCGCCATGCAATGTTGATGGGGAGCTAACATGGCTGCCATATAATATTGTAGTGGCATATAAATGCATCATAATGCAGAAACTACATTGGCCTAACTCTCTAAATACATGGCTCTGCCCACACCTAATAGCTTTTTCTGCTTTGTTTGCTTCTTGCCCTCTCATAAGCCTGGGCAGAATTACGCACACAACGAAATAATGACTCCAAGGTCCATTAAGTGAGATGGCAGGACATAATCTCGCCATTAATCTCCCACTTAGCAGAGCAGCTCGCCAGAGAGAGAGAGAGAGAGAGAGAGAGAGAGAGAGAGAGAGAGAGAGAGAAAGAAACCGAGAGATAGATAGAAAGAAATGATGACATCATCCTCCTTCCTTGGCACTGTCAGGCTTTAAACCCTCTATATGACACCTTCTTAATGGTGATTGTTGTATTAATGCATTACCGAAATGGCTAGTAGTTTGTTTGATGGTGGACATACTTTGAGATGAGATTATTTGGTTTCTTTTCATGTTTCTCCATAAATCAGATACATATGATGAACAGATACATATGATGCCTTTTTTTGCTTACTCACATCAAGGATAGGCATTCACTTCCCCTGTGTAGATGAATGTCCCCCTGGGGACATTTTGTCTACTATCAAATCAAATTTTATTTGTCACATGCTTTGTAAACAACAGGTCTAGACTAACAGTGAAATGCAGTGAAGTCATTTCCTACAATGCAGAGTTAAAGATAAACACAAATAATGGCACGAGGAATAAATACACAGTGAATAATAAATAACAATAAAACATTTTAAAAACATGTCTATATACATGGAGTGCCAGTACAGAGTCGATGTGCAGGGGTACGAGGTAACTGAGGTAGATATGGACATCAAGTAGGGGTAAAGAGACTAGGCAACAGGATAGATAATAGACAGTAGCAGCAGAGTATGTGGTGTGTGTGGCGTCAGTATGCATGTGTGCATGTGTTATGTGTGTTTGTGACCATATGTACAGTTGTGTGTTCAGGGTCCTGTTGGTTCCAGACTTGGCACACTGGTACCGCTTGCTGTGCAGTAGCAGTGAGAAAAGTCTATGACTTAGGTGGCTGGAGTCTTTGACAATATTTTTGGCCTTACTCTGACAACGCCTGGTATAGAGGTCCTGGATGTCAGGGAGCTCGGCCCCAGTGATGAGGGCCCATGCCAAAATCTTTTCAGCCTCCTGTCGTGCCCTCTTCACAACTGTGTTGGTGTGTGTTGACCATGTTAATTCCTTATTGATGTGGACACAGAGGAACTTGAAGCTCTCGACCCGCTCCACTACAGATGGGGGTATGCTCGCCCCGCCATTTCCTGTAGTCCACGATCAGCTTCTTTGTCTTGCTGATGTTGAGGGAGAGGTTGTTGTCCTGGCAACACACTGCCAGGTCTCTGACCTCCTCCCTATAGACTGCCTATAGTTATTATTACTATAATGCATGTGTTAGGTGTACAAGTCAAGGGCTAAATCGTACAATAATAGTATTACTGCCAGTTAAAAAGATCCGAAAAAGTCATACAAGTATGAACATGTACGCACTAACTAACTAAAGTCCCTCTGGATAAGAGCATCTGCTAAATGACTAAAATGTAAAGCACTGATCTAGGCTGAAACACCTGCATTTTGGAGAAGCCTTACTCAAGGTAAACAAAAAAGAGACCATGTTTGTATGAGGCTTTATTATATATATATATATATTTTTTTTTTACATTGTTTGCAAAATGATTTGTGACACGTATTAATGCCAAAATAACATGGAAAACAGGCAAGCCCCCCCCCCCCCCCCCAAAAATGTTGGGTCTCTGCCCCACCTGCCCTGAATGACGGGTCGCCAGTGCATATTCATGACATGAAGCTAGTATCATATCTCTCCATTGAATACAGGTAGTTGACATTAACAACCCTCATCGAATATTTTAAAAAGGATTACAATAACGAGATGTAGACAGCCTGCCGTGCCGCTTTGTGAACGGAGAGATGGTAACTTGTCAGTATATGTATACTCTTTGGCCAAAGCAAAGACTACAGTATGGCTAAAGCCTCTCAATGGCCAATACAGTACATAGCATTTTGTAATCCAGGGTTTATTGGCTGTATCCCATCTAGACATGACCACCGCTGGTCTACACTGACCTCTTCCGTTGAACTCATCAACTGCACAGCCTCGCCTAAAATTCACGAAGCTGTCTCTGATGGCCCCTGTAGGACCCTTAGCAGCAGAGATTTCGCAGTGATGAATATTCTCATTAAATAAATGAATGAATGGGAAAAAAAATATTTTTATGATAAAGAATATGAATTACAGATATGGAAGATGTAACAATAATGTGTCCATCCCATTCAAAAAGCAAATCAAGCTCGTGCGTGTTTAGTTAGGTGGCCAAGCTTTTTGCCGTATTAAAATCCACTTGTGTCGATTGTGTAACTAAACGACAGCTAGGCTAACGACTAGATTCGATTCAGCAACTGCCTATATTATCAATTTCCTCTTGTTTATACCTCGATACATAGGTCAAGATGTTTGAGGAGGCTAGTGAGGTGTTCGACAACATGTTTAAGTCATCTTTCCCTCTGACTTTCATTGTGTTTATCCCCGCGGTGCTGATTCTCGTCTCACCCCTTCCAGCCGAAGCGGCACATGAATTCACCGTGTACCGCATGCAGCAGTATGACCTGCAGGGACAACCGTACGGTAAGCGTTTCAAAAAAATATTATGTAATGGCAATGTAGTCCTGTGGTTAGTTACCCCGATATTTCGAAAAGTAAACGCTCTCTGTTTATGCACAATTTTAGCTAGCTAGCGAACAAGTGTGTCAATCGTGTGTGATTGCGGCCCGCCCGCAATTCGGGGCGTTCCTGCGAGTGGGCATCCCCCCTCTGAGCATCCCATTGGTTCCTGCATGTGGGCGCAGCTGGAGGAACATCCGCCTTCCAGCAAGCCATCTGATTATCTATGCACTTAAAATATGGGTCAAAATGGAAATACAATTATTATTTTTAGGATATTCCATCATTGTAGCATAATTAATGTGCAATGTTTTAACTTAAAATGTATGTGTAATCTGTTGATGTGTTGGATAGCAGATGTAACAGATAAACTAGCTCTCAAACTAGGTGTCATTCTGCTTCTCCCTAAAGTTCTCAGCCAGTAGCTTCGCCCAACAACTGCCTAATGTGAACTACAATTCCAACGCTGTGTTTTAACGTTTCGAAATGTCAAAAATAATCGTTTTCCAATACAGCTTTCGTAACATAAGGCCCTTCTTTTTCATCAGCGAGAAAGAATTCTTCAAATAAAAAGGATACACTTCCTGTAGCAGTTTTGCACAGATCCATACAGCTATGGGTGCCTCCATCCGATGAAACTACACTTCCTAGTTACGCTTACACACAGGTGGCGGTAATGCACCATAACGTTGGACCGCCAATAAACCCCACAGAAGAAGAGGAGGCTGGGGCGACACCGCTAGCTAGTTAGGACATCGGTACACAGTGTCCTTCGCATCCGCCTGCCGAGCACTCCTTTCCTGTCATTCTGTTAACGTTACGGCAGGGGCAGGTGCTTGGCAGGTGGGGTCAAAGGACACTGTTAGCTAGAACTCCGGTACACTGGTGGGAGGCGGGAAGCGGGAGCAACACCAGTAGCTAGCTAGGACACTGGTAGACAGTGTCCTTCGCCCTCTGCCTGCCGAGCACCTTCCTTCGCCGTCATGCTCGGTAGGCAGAGGGCAAAGGACACTGTCTACCGAGTTCTTCTTTTGTGGGGTTTATCACCGGAGTGGTGTCACACTTTTTCGTCCATCCCTAGCAAGCACAGCTGATTAAACTAATTGCATTTCTAAACTGAAGATTATGATTAGTTGATTATTGGAGTCAGGTGTGCTAGCTGGGGCTGGGGCAGAAGTGTGACACCAATCAGGCCCCCGAGGACTGGAGTTGCCCATCCCTGCCCTATGACAAACAATGTCAGTATACAACAAGTTATTCCTCACGTCTACCCTTTAATCATATATTATTGGACAGATTTTTGGAATGTTCAGGTCAACAGGGTGCATATCAGAATTACCAGTATAAATTGCTTAAAAAAGGAAACCCTAATGCATTTAATCTTTGTTTGACAAGTGGTTCTGAAAGCTCATCAAATTATTTATAATATAAAATATATTTGAAAGCACCAGCTACAACTATTGTTTAAAATGTGTTGCATACAGCCGGAAAAAACTTTTGGATATCAGAGCGCCGGTAACTCGCCAGCATTATGACCAGGAATACGACTTTCCCGAATTGGATCCTTTGTTTGTACCCACCAGGGCAATTTAACTGATTTGAGAGGCTGATCCTAAACGCCACCGGCGGAGAAAGATATAGTCCGACTCAGGAGGCGTGCACACCATCCAGTATATTACTCGCTAATGTTCAGTCTCTGGATAATAAAGTAGACGAGCTCAGGGCGAGGAGCTCATTCCAGAGAGACATCAGGGATTGTAACATATATGTCTCTCTCTCTCTCTCCGGATACACTGTCTTCGTCCATAGAGCCAGCTGGGTTCTCAGTACATTGCGCAGACAGGAATAAAGAACTCTCCTGGAAGAAGAAAGGCAGGGGTGTTTGTTTCATGATGAACAACTCATGGTGTGATGATACCTTACAATCAAATGCAGACCGAGTATTACCTCCCAAGATAATTCTCTTCGCTTATGGTCACAGCCGTGTATATTCCCCCTCATGCCGATACCACGACGGCCCTCAAAGAACTACACTGGACTTTATACAAACTGGAAACAACGTATCCTGAGGCCGCATTTATTGTAGCTGGGATTTTAACAACACTTTACCGATGTTCTACCAACACATTGACTGTAGTACTCCCTCTGAGAAAACATTGGACCATTGCTATTCAACTTTTCAAAATGCCTACAAGACCCTCCCCCGCCCTCCCTTCGGAAAATCTGATCACGACTCCATTTTGCTCCTCCCTTCCGATAGATAGATAGATAGATAGATAGATAGATAGATAGATAGATAGATAGATAGATAGATAGATAGATAGATAGATAGATAGATAGATAGATAGATAGATAGATAGATAGATAGATAGATAGATAGAAATGTCTTCGTCAAGCAGCTACGAAAAAACACAGGGCAGGTGCAAAATGCCAGAACGAAAAACACAAAAGACTGATACATGATACATAGTGCGGCAATATGAAAAAGTATAAAAATACAAGAAGTCTGGAGTGCAAAAACCTATAATAAGGCATTGCATAGTATGGGTGAATGGCTGAATATGTACACTATACATTGTTATTGAGTGTTAAGTGAAAATATTATACAAATATTGCAAGTTGATATAGATAAATAAGGAATATTTGCATGGTTAACTATACTATACAGGTTGATGGCAGAGAAATACTTAAATAGCTAAATGTGTGTATGATATAAGTGAGGGTAATAATAGTTGATTTAATATACATTCTGGTTAAATGTACAGGTAAGTTAATATTTACATGGTTACATTAACTGTACAGGTAAATGACAGGAAGAGATACTTAAATAGCTAAATGTGCGTATAATATAATTTAGAGTAATAATAATAATTACCTTAAAATACAGTCCTTAGTACAGGGTTTAATTATAGGCAGAAACTCAAACAGGAAGTACCCATGCTAAGGTCTATTCATCGCTGGTCTGACCAGTCGGAATCCATGCTTCAATCCATACATACAAATAAGTTCAGAAATTAAGTTATGTGTAATAATGTGAAATGACACAGGGAAAAAGTAACCAATTTGTTTGGGTTTTTTTGTATGTATGGATTACTTGGGTTGTTACCAACATCTGGTGAAAATTTCATGTCTTATTGGATACATTTCGCATGCCCATACAGTGGGGCAAAAAAGTATTTAGTCAGCCACCAATTGTGCAAGTTCTCCCACTTAAAAAGATGAGAGAGGCCTGTAATTTTCATCATAGGTACACTTCAACTATGAGAGACAAAATGAGAAAAAAAAATCCAGAAAATCACATTGTAGGATTTTTTATGAATTTATTTGCAAATTATGGTGGAAAATAAGTATTTGGTCAATAACAAAAGTTTATCTCAATACTTTGTTATACACCCTTTGTTGGCAATGACAGAGGTCAAATGTTTTCTGTAAGTCTTCACAAGGTTTTCACACACTGTTGCTGGTATTTTGGCCCATTCCTCCATGCAGATCTCCTCTAGGTAGGTCTCTGGATTCCTTTTTATAATGAAAAGGTGCCTCTCGGTCCCACAACACATAACTTCTCCTCTACAGTTAACAAATGTCTCAATTTGTTTCGGTGTCCATATGACAAAATCTGTGAACCAAACCTCAAATGCAAATAGCTAGTTGAAACCACTTGACAGAGAGGAAGAAGTGATCTATCATCTTTGTTGTGTGAGTGGCAGGGGGTGGGGCTTGGTGTGTGTAAACAGAGGAAGAGGCAAAGCAAGAGATTTCACTCTTGCCAAAATGCGTTTCTATGGGCTTATTTTGGATCTAAACTTGATCGTGTCTACACCTGACACTTACATGCGACTTCTGCTATCAGAATACGAAGATCGCATTGAAAAGACCGGTCTAGACGCACAAACGTCACTTTGTGGTCTGATTGTGTCCATTTCTGGCTGACCACTTCAGGTGGTGGTCAGGGATGCATTGTGTGCGGATTTCACCTTAGTCTAGACGCAATTAGGCTAGCGAACGCGCATACAGTGGGCGACGTCAACAGCACTCCTCCCACAAGAATATGGAAGACACATTTACATGTAGGTGCATGATGTTTCCACCCCATGCTTCACAGTAGGTATGGTGTTCTTTGGATGCAACTCAGCATTCTTTCTCCTACAAACACGACGAGTTGAGTTTTTACCAAAAAGTTCTTTTTTGGTTTCATCTGACCATATGACATTCTCCCAATCCTCTTCTGGATCATCCAAATGCTCTCTAGCAAACTTCAGACGGGCCTGGACATGTACTGGCTTAAGCAGGGGGACACGTCTGGCACTGCAGGATTTGAGTCCCTGGCGGCGTAGTGTGTTACTGATGGTAGCCTTTGTTACTTTGGTCCCAGCTCTCTGCAGGTCATTCACTAGGTCCCCCCGTGTGGTTCTGGGATTTCTGCTCACCGTTCTTGTGATCATTTTGACCCCACGGGGTGAGATCTTGCGTGGAGCCCCAGATCGAGGGAGATTATCAGTGGTCTTGTATGTCTTCCATTTCCTAATAATTGCTCCCACAGTTGATTTCTTCACACCAAGCTGCTTACCTATTGCATATTTAGTCTTCCCAGCCTGGTGCAGGTCTACAATTTTGTTTCTGGTGTCCTTTGACAGCTCTTTGGTCTTGGCCATAGTGGAGTTTGGAGTGTGACTGTTTGAGGTTGTGGACAGGTGTCTTTTATACTGATAACAAGTTCAAACAGGTGCTATTAATACAGGTAACGAGTGGAGGACAGAGGAGCCTCTTAAAGAAGAAGTTACAGGTCTGTGAGAGCCAGAAATCTTGCTTGTTTGTAGGTGACCAAATACTTATTTTCCACCATAATTTGCAAATAAATTCATAAAAAATCCTACAATGTGATTTTCTGGATTTTGTTTTCTCATTTTGTCTCTCATAGTTGAAGTGTACCTATGATGAAAATTACAGGCCTCTCTCATCTTTTTAAGTGGGAGAACTTGCACAATTGGTGGCTGACTAAATACTTTTTTGCCCCACTGTACCTGTATGAAATATAATTGTAGTATGCCCAATAATATCTTAAAAGATATTAATTGTATAACAAAAATAATAATCACTTTCTGACCATAGACAGACTTGAAAGCCGGATCAGAGATTATTGCGAGAGAGAAAAAAACTGGTTAAACTGTTTTGATAAAATAATTTAATTATTACTAATCTTATGGTTGTGGAAGGCTTATATTTAGCCTACGCATAATGTCACAAGCCCTGAATTCATTAGATTATTTCTGGCTGTTTTAAATGCACTGTATTTGCCCTTTAATTGTACAACAAAGCCTATTTAGAATAAAAATATCTCCAGTTTCCATGTGGTATTTGAGTTGTGGTAGTTTCAACAGCGCAGACAACCTTATTTCCCGCATAATCAATATGAGTGATTTATTGCCACTTGTCAAAACCACATGGTTTTTGGTGCATGTGCAGTTTACAAGGTGGTCGTATAAATAAAATAAAACTAGTAATATGATTACTGTTGTTGCTCATGTATGTGTAGATTTTATGTTTAGGCTGTCACTATCGCAAAACTGTTTCTGCATATTGGTTATTGATTTGGACACTGTGTTTTGACATTGGGCTATTTATCAAAATGTCTTGTCAACAGGAAGCACTGACGGCATCATTTTCAACTTAAATTTTAGGAATATAAATTGAACTTACAACATTAATTTCCAATGGTATTGTACTTAATCCAGTAAAAACATCTTTTTTTCAAAAAAAATGCTGTGATTGATATATTTTGATGACATACTAGAAATCACCAAAACGGGTTTGCCCTGCCTAATAATAGCCTACTACTACAGCATTGCATCAATCATGTCACCTATCTAGTCTAGCTATCTAGTCACTGAAAGGTGTTTCCACACATCCCTCTCCAACTGATCTGATCCCACTTGTGATTTCCAGGTACCAGGAATGCCATATTGAACACAGAGGCCCGAACTGTGGAGGCGGAAGTGCTAAGCCGCCGCTGTGTCATCATGCGGCTGGTGGACTTCTCTTATGAGAGATACCAGAAAGCCCTGCGCCAGTTCGCTGGGGCTGTGGTCATCATTCTCCCCAAGAATATGTCCACCATGCCGCAGGACATAGTACAGGTAATAAAGCATTATAATGCCTATGGGGGCTTATGACCGTACTACCCTGGAAGTCAAATCAAGAGGCAAGGTCCTGAGTTGCTTTGAAAGATAGAGCTCCTTTGGTGTTCTTGTAAATGTTGTTACACTCAAGGAAAACTGGCAGTCACTACACTCCCTCCTTGTCAGTTGTAACCCACTTAAAGCAAAACTTGAAAAAGCAGACTTGCTGGAGTGAGGAAGGCCAAAGTGTCCAAATGTTATGCTGGTTCACATTCTGATAGTGGTGTTGTCTTGTGGATGATAACCTGGCATTCCTTATTCCTCTACATTGTAGCAGTTCATGGAGCTGGAGCCAGAAATGCTGGCCACAGAGACCATCGTCCCGGTTTACTTTGCTCTGGAGGACGATGAGCTGCTCTCCATCTACACACAGACCCTCACTTCCTCCTCCTCCCAGGGGTCCTCCTCTGCAGCCGAAGGTAAAGGACATGGTCAAATATTGTGTTGAAAACTGTCGGTCGAAATTTTAGAGGAAATTCTTTCTAGTGAAATTCTTTCTAGGGATTTAATGACGCCTTTTCCCCACGTCTTCCCAGTGCTGATCGACACAGCCACAGCCAATGGCTTTCAGATGGTGACGAGTGGGGCTCAGAGCAAGGCAGTGAGTGACTGGGCTATTACCAGTCTAGAGGTGAGAGTCATTATGGTTAAACCACTATCCTTTATCTGTTTAATGATTTATGTACAGTACCAATCAAACGTTTGGCCACACCTACTCATTCCAGGGTTTTTCTTTATTTTTACTATTTTCTACATTGTAGAATAATAGTGAAGACATCAAAACTATGAAATAACACATATGGAATCATGTAGTAACCAAAAAAGTCAAATAAAAATATATTCTATATTTGAGATTCTTCAAAGTAGCCACCCTTTGCCTTGCTGACAGCTTTGCACACTCTTGGCATTCTCTCAACCAACTCGATGAGGTAGTCACCTGGAATGCATTTCAATTAACAGGTGTGCCTTGTTAAAAGTTCATTTGTGGAATTTCTTTCCTTCTTAATGCGTTTGAGACAATCAGTCGTGTTGTGACAAGGTAGGGGTGGTATACAGAAGATAGTCCTATTTGGTAAAATACCAAGTCCATATTATGGCAAGAACAGCTCAAATAAGCAAAGAGAAACGACAGTCCATCATTACTTAGAGGATAAGTTCATTAGAGTTACCAGCCTCAGAAATTCCAGCCCAAATAAATGCTTCACAGAGTTCAAGTAACAGACACATCTCAACATCAACTGTTCAGAGGAGACTGCGTGAATCAGGCCTTCATGGTCGAATTGCTGCAAAGAAACCACTACTAAAGGACACCAATAATAAGTAGAGACTTGCTTTGGCCAAGAAACACAAGCAATGGACATTTGGTGGAATTCTGTCCTTTGGTCTGATGAGTCCAAATGTGTGATTTTTTTTGGTTCCAACCGCCGTGTCTAGTAGGTGAACAGATGATCTCTGCATGTGTGGTTCCCACCGTGAAGCATGGAGGAAGAGGTGTGATGGTGTTGGGGGGCTTTGCTGGTAACACTGTCAGTGATTTATTTAGAATTCAAGGGACACTTAACGTTCTGCTCGACCATAGATCGGCTGTGGTGGTAAAATAAGAAACACTAGTTAGCTTCTCTGCGACTCTTTCGCGGGTAGCAGTGTATAATCGCAGCAGGGCTTCTTCTGTGAAATACTTGCAGCTTGGCAGCTGATATTTGTGGTCAACTGTACCTAGCAGTTTTTTAAAGCCTGGCTTTTCTACTGTAAAGATAGGGACCATATCTTTCGCTATGTAATAGGTCATCTGTTATCTCCTTCCACCTCAAACTTTTCATGTCAGAAGGGATTATGTTTGAAAAGGATTCGGCTATGGTAGTTTGTCTTTTAGCAGACGTTTTGGGAATCGGGCAACTGGAATCGGCATGGCGTAGTCTCACGCATTCCTCCCATTCCACTGCGTGTTTCAGTTGCAGGTGATGGAAGAGGTTGGTTGTGCTGCTGCTTTTCGTAGCAATTGTCTTTTGACACATTTTGCCAAGGGCATTCGTTTGCTGAACATCAGACCTCTTAAACCCGAACCACTTCGATATTACTGAGAAAACATTGCTGCCCTTTTTGGGGATGATTTCATTTTCCCGAGAGGCTGAGCTGGCTTCCTCACTTTCCATTTTGGTGGAACTCTTACCGCCTCTACACTTCTCCGGTGTGGTTACAATTTGTGAAAGGCTGTCTAGGGTTGTGATTGGTGGATAACCTCTGTGCACGTGTTGTCACGCAATTGGGACATGATTCAACATTGGGCTGACAGAGAAGAAACAGTGAGATGCAGCATTTGTAAAACGTTACAACATTATAACAGAACCTCGATTCTTGTGATACAGGTCTTTTCCATATCGCGCTAAAACATAAACGCGAATATATCTAAAAATCTCTATATATTGCCCAGCCCTACCGAGCCACTGCCTGTTCACCCCGCTATCATCCAGACAGCTTCTATCTCAAGGCCATCAGATGATTAAACAGCCATCACTAGCACATTAGAGTCTGCTGCCTATAGACATAGACTATAAATCACTGTCCACTTTAATAACACTAGTCAATTTAATAATGTTTCCATATATTGCATTACTCATCTCCTATGTATATACTGTATTCTATACTATTCTACTGTTTCTTAGTCCATGCCGCTCTGACATCGCTCGTCCATATACTGTATGTATATAGTCTTAATTAATTCCTTACTTAGATTTGTGTGTATTGGGTATATGTTGTGTAATTGTTAGATATTACTGTGCTGTCGGAACTAGAAGCACAAGCATTTCGCTACACCCGCAATAACATCTGCTAAACACGTGTATGTGACCAATACATTTTGATTTGATTGAGATGGTTTGGAATGAGTTGGACTGCAGAGTGAAGGAAAAGCAGCCAATAAGTGCTCAGCATATGTGGGAACTCCTTCAAGACTGTTGGAAAATCATTCCTGGTGAAGCTGTTTTGAACAATGCCAAGAGTGTGCAAAGCTGTCATCAAGGCAAAGGGTGGCTACTTTGAAGAATCTCAAATATAAAATATATTTTGATTTGTTTAACACTTTTTTGGTTACTACATGATTCCATATGTGTTATTTCATAGTTTTGATATCTTCACTATTATTCTACAATGTAGACATTATTCAAAAATAAAGAAAAATCCTTGAATGAGTAGGTGTCCAAACTTTTGACTGGTACTGTAGCTCTGTGACATTTAATCCAGACATCCACGTTTCTGTTAATGGGTGACATATTTTAATATATTAGTCTACCAGTACTCACAGTAACACACTGCTCACACTTAAGGTGTTAAGTGATTTAGAAGCAAATAACTTTGTTCGTTTTCTTAACTTTGTAATTCTGGGGACTATATGATATTCGTGAGTGTGTTGGAACTATGTTAGGTGTCAAACCCAGGGTAATAAATGACCTTAGCCAAGTAGTAGGAGATCAAGGGACTCCAGTGGATTTCCTGAGGCCTCAAGTGTTCCACTCTACATAATGCATACGGCCACCAGTCAATGGGCTTGTTTCACATAATGGGTTTAAGTTTAAATCATTTAGGTAGGTATTCCACTCCTGTCTTTATTGATGTCTTAAGTCTCATACCCTTGGCTACATTCTTTACTTTCATATAAGATGTCAGCATATTTAGTATTTTTTTTTCAGATCCCCATTTGTTGCCAAAGAAAACATGAAACATGACATAACACAGAACATTCATGTAGTAGTATATTGTATTTCGAGATGTTATAGAACTGATATAAAATATAAATCCTAATACAATATACTTTTGTCTAATAACTGTATCCCTGTCCTCTCCTAGGGGAGATTGGCTGGAACTGGAGGAGAGGACCTGCCCACCATTGTCCTGGTGGCTCACTATGACTCCTTTGGGGTCGCTCCGGTACACCCAGCTCTCCGTTCATACACCTCAATATATTCTATAATATGCTATATTTATAATAAGTTTACTATATGATAGTACTGCTCGACTAGAAGTGAAGATGCTAAGTAAATGTGTGTGACTTTGGTGTTGTTCTGTCCAGTGGCTGTCCTATGGAGCAGACTCTAACGGCAGTGGGGTGTCTATGCTGCTGGAGTTAGCCAGGCTCTTCTCCAGACTCTACACCTACAAGAGGACACACGCTGGGTGAGCAACGCACGTCCACAGCCCCTCGGAGAAATCAGGCTTATTACAATGCTATAACCATCCACACGTTTCCTTCCTTGTGTCTAAGCATTCCACACCCTTTAGGAAAATCGCACTCCACTTGTAAAACTCACAGATCTTCCTGTGTTTACAATGTACTTTGCTTTTAAGAGTCAATTAGTAGTAGAGTAGAAGGGATGTGGTTCTTAGAACACGTTTGTCGATTCCTATAAAGGTACTCTGGAGTGTGAGTGCTGTTTGAGACGAGGGACCACATTAGTGTAAATGTGTGGGCGTAATGGCACGCTGGCTGTTTTTTAATGGTGTTAGGGGAGCTCTAGGGTTGGTGTATGCTCCATACTGACCGAATAAAAAAGTGAAACAGTAACCACTGCTAACTTTGTATGAGGCTGTTTGCATATCACATATCTTACATAGAGAGAGCGGGGAGAAAGGTGCAGTCGTCAGGACGGAAAAGTATATGTCAGTGTTATGTGCAGATTACATTACCTCTTAATTCGGAGACACATTTTAACTGACTGTAGCCTTTCCCCTATGATATTATACAGTATGTTTTGACATTTACTTTCCCAACATGTACAGTGCCTTCAGAAAGTATTCACACCCCTTGACTTTTTCCAAATGTTGTTGTGTTACAGCCAAAATTTTAAATTGATTAAATTGAGATGTTATTGTCACTGACCTACACACTATACCCCATAATGCCAAAGTGGAATGATGTTTTTCTAAATTTTGAATTACAAATTAAAAACGGAAATGTCTTGACTCAATAAGTATTCAACCCCTTTGTTATGGCAAGCCTGAAATAAGTTCAGGATTAAAATGTGCTTAACAACACAACACACTTTGGATGGTGTATTAATACACCCAGTCACTACAAAGATACAGGCGTCCTTCCTAACTCGGTTGCCAGAGAGGAAGGAAACCACTCAGAGGATTTCACCATGAGGCCTATGGTGACTTTAAAACATTTGCAGAGTTTAATGGCTGCGATAGGAGAAAACAACTGAGGATGAATCAGCAACATTGTAGTTACTCCACAATAATAACCTAACTGAGGATGAATCAGCAACATTGTAGTTACTCCACAATAATAACCTAGTTGACAGAACGAAGCCTGTAGAGAATAAAAAATATTCCAAAACATGCATCCTGTTTGCACTCCAAGAAATGTGGCAAAGCAATTAATTTTTTTGTCCTGACTACAATGTGTTTTGTTTGGTGAAAATCCAATACAACACATTAATGAGTACCGCTCTCCATATGTAATCGTTAAAGACTGGGAGTTTTTTAGGATAAAAAATAAGCGGAATGGAGCTAAGCGCAGGCAAAATGTTTTAGTCTGCTTTCCACCAGACACTGGGAGATTAATTCACCTTTCACCAGAACAATAAGCTAAAACTCCAGGCCACATCTACAATGGAGTTGCTTACCATGAAGATAGTGAATGTTCCTGATTGGCCGAGTTACAGTTTTGACTTAAATCTACTTTTAATCTCTAATCTTTGGCAAGACCTGAAAATGGTTGTCTATCGATGATCAACAACCAATTTGACAGAGCTTGAAGAATTTTGAAAATAATAATGGGCAAATGTTGCACAATCCAGGTGTGGAAAACCTTTAGAGACTTACCCAGAAAGACTCACAGCTGTAATCACTGCCTAAGGTTCTTCTAGAAAGTATTTGTTCAGGGGTGTGATACTTATGTAAATTAGATATATCAGTATTTCATTTTCAATACATTTGATAAAATTTCTAAAAACATGTTTTCACTTTGTCATTATGGGGTATTGTGTGTAGATGGGTGAGAAAAAACATATATTTAATCAATTTTGAATTCAGGCTGTAACACATCAAAATGTGGAATAAGTCAAGGGGTATGAATACTTTCTGACGGCACTGTAGCTACCAGACTCTGTAGAACTGTTCAAATCTGTTGACCAAATGGAGGCCAGTGAACATCCACATTGATAAGAATGTCCTCTCCTGTCGTTCTTCTTAGATACAACCTGCTTTTCTTTGTGTCTGGAGGAGGGAAGTTTAACTACCAAGGCACCAAGCGCTGGCTGGAGGACAACTTGGATCATACAGGTACACTAAGCTCACATGATAAGGCTGTAGACTCAGTTACAGGATGGCTATTATGACTGCTACAGTGGAACACAGAAGGACAGTGGAACACAGAAGGACAGTGGAACACAGAAGGACAGTGGAACACAGAAGGACAGTGGAACACAGAAGGACAGTGGAACACAGAAGGACAGTGGAACACAGAAGGACAGTGGAACACAGAAGGACATTTGTACAATACAAACTGGAAATGAAAGGGAATTAAACATGATACTGGCCACAGGTGTAATTAAATGGAGGTCGTTTGTGCGAAATAATGGGCGTGAATCATAGAAATTGATATTTGCATAGATATTGCAGTGTAAACAGTCTGTCTCTCTTCCTCTCTCCCTTTATCTCTATCCTTTCCTCCCTCTCTCTCTCTCTGCAGACTCCAGTCTGTTGCAGGACAATGTGGCGTTTGTGTTGTGTCTGGACACCCTGGGGAACGGGGACAGTCTGCACCTTCACGTGTCCAAACCCCCTAAAGAGGGAACCGCCCAGTACGCCCTGCTAAAAGAGCTGGAGACTGTAAGGTCCACCACATCACACCAACCACATGTTTCATAGATAAAAACTGTTTGTATAATAATTTTGAGATATTTAGATAATTTAAGTTATCATGATATAGTTCATATGATATATTGATATATGTTGATCACGCATAGCACATTACATGTCCACTCAAAGTTCCCTACTGCAAGTTTTCCGGACCTCTAACACCTGACCCCCTTTGTCCCCCCCAGGTGGCGTCCAGCCAGTACCCAGAGGTCAAGTTCTCAATGGTGCACAAGAAGATAAACCTGGCGGACGACACACTGGCGTGGGAGCATGAGCGCTTTGGGATCCGCCGGCTGCCGGCCTTCACGCTGTCCCACCTCAACAGCCATCGCGAGGCGCAGCGCTCCAGCATCATGGACGTGCGGTCAGTGTCCCCCTCTTCTCAACATGGAGCGGGAGAGCCCCCAGCTGGGTGGGTTTATTACTGCTGTCAGACCAAGAGACCCCCCCCCCCCCCCCCCCCCCCCCCCCTCCCCATCCACAAGCCCCAACCCCTGCCTAGGCCCAGCTCACCTATCACACCTCATTCAAATAATCAACTGCCCATTAGGATCTATTGAACCAGGTGTGTAAGTGCTAGGCTAGAACAAAAGCCTGCAAACATTGCTGCCCCCTCTGGACCGTATTGCCCACACCCCTGCCTTTGGGACTTGTGTAGATCAGAGACTAGATGTCAAATCAAATCAATTTTTATTGGTCACATACACATATTTTGTCTCACAGCAAGGTGGAGCTATTACCGGGTTGCCAAAAATCTGATGAAGGGAAGTTTCTAGCCGGTGTATGAACTGCTACTAATACTGTGTTAGTTGTATTGTTAGCAGGCCCTCAAGGAGATGGGAACATGGCTTGCCAACCCCTGGAATAAAAAAGGTTGAGAAATACTGGGCTACCGGATTGGGATTGGGCACCTTCATCCCGCTGTACTGAACCGTCTGTCCTCCCAACCTCGTCATTGACACCTCCCCTCCACCCCACCTCCTCACCCAGTGTAGTGGACTGTCTGTGCTCCCCTCACATTCTCCATCAGTGTTTTTTCAGAGTTGAGCTGCTCTTGATTGCTGGGTAATTTAACTGTGAATTTAACTGTGATTTACTGTTACAGACCTCATGTGGATCTGAGAAAGCTCAGCAGGAACACAAAACTGATTGCAGAGTCGCTGGCCAGAGTCATATACAACCTCACAGAGAAGGTAAAGATATGTAGAACATGTCGTCACCATATGTATGTTTTTAATATTGAAAGCCATGTAATGAAAGTCAATGTTTTTCATATTTATACTGAACAAAAACATGCAACAATTTCAAAGTTCATATAAGGAAATCAGTCAATTTAAATACATTAATTAGGCCCTAATCTATGGATTTCACATGACTGGGCAGGGGTGCAGCCGTGAGTGGGCTTTGGAAGGCATAGGCCCACCCACTTGGCAGCCAGGCCCACCCACTCGGGGGCCAGGCTCAGCCAATCAACAAAAGGGCTTTATTACAGACAGAAATACTCTTCAGCACCCCCCCTCCTCAGACAATACCACAGGTGAAGGAGCTAGATGTGAAGGTCCTGGGCTGGTGTGGTTACAGTTGTGAGGCCAGTTGGACGTACTGCCAAATTCTCTAAAACAACGTTGGATGTGGCTTATGGTAGAGAAATTAACATTAAATTCTCTGGCAACAACTCTGTTGGACATTCCTGCGGTTAGCTTGCCAATTGCACGCTCCCTCAAAACTTGAGACATCTGTGGCATTGAATTGTGTGACAAAACTGTATTGTAAACTGGCCTTTTATTGACCCCAGCACAAAGTGCACCTGTGTAATGATCATGCTGTTTAATCAGCTTCTTGATATGCTACACCTGTCAAGTGGATTATCTTGGCAAAAGAGAAATGCTCACTAGCAGGGTTGTAAACAAATTTGTGCAAAAAAATGTTGAGAAATAAGCTTTTTGTGCATTTGGAACATTTCTGGGATCTTGTATTTCAGCTCATGAAACATGGGACCAACTCTTTACATGTTGCATTTATATTTTTGTTCTGTGTGGGTTGCCCTTAGTACTGTACAGCAGGTTTGACCTCTCTCTCTCTCGTGTGTGTGTGTGTCCAGGGTGCCCCAGGTGACCTGCAGATTTTTACTGAACAAATGGTGAGTGGTCTGTGGCTTGACCCTACTGTCCCTTCCCTCTGAAGCTGTCTCTGACATGACCTTTACCAAGTGTTTGACCTGAGGCTTGGCCTGAGCAGTGGGCAACCAGTGGACCCCTCAGGCTAGTGTTTTTGTAGTGTGTAGCTGTGTTATAGCATGGACAGTTAAGCACACACACATTGTGACCCTGACTAACAAGACAAGTGTGTGTCAAGGTGTGTACTAAAAGGCCTGGTCACCTCTATTTGTGTGTCCGTGTGTGTGTTGCCTGCACGGCCAGCAGATGCAGGAGGAGCAGCTGTCGTCGGTGGTGGACTGGCTTACAGCCCAGCCGCGGGCCGCCCAGCTGGTGGACAAGGACAGCAGCATGGTCAGCACCCTGGAGTACCACCTGGGACGCTACCTGAAGGACGTCCGCAGGCACTACGTCAAGGCTGACAAGAGGTGACCAGTCACTGACCACTGCGCTACGGTTAATACAGGGTGTCAATGGTCCTCTTGACTGGTCACAGCTAGTGGTTCTGCCGTGTTTGCCTTGAAGGAATCACAGAACTACTTAGACGGCTCATAGTGGGAAAAAAAACAGTGACAGAATCACTCCTTTGTTGTAGAAGATAATTTGTAAGGAAGGACGGATGTGATTTTAATGAGAGCTTTACACTTTCTATCTACTGTTGTTCATTGAACCAATTACCTTTATGGTTTAGAAATGGATGATGTTGCAGTGACAAATGCAATATTTTTTCTCCTCCTCAGAGACCCAGAGTTTGTCTTCTACGATCAGCTCAAACAGACAATGAATGCTTACAGGTAGAGGTGATGGCTGCCTACTGTATTTAAGCCCCAGAGTGCTGAGCTTTAGTGCAATAGGGCACAAGCCTATTGATTTTCGCTTCAAATCGCTTCAGCTTCTTTTTGTGTCTGTGTTTTTTCCCTCTTACACTCTTGTCATTTTATACAACCGCTTTCCTAACAGGGTGAAGCCAGCCATCTTTGACCTGCTTCTGGCATTCTGCATCGCAGCCTACCTCGGAGTGATATATCTGGCCATACAGGTATGTATCGATCCAACATCGCCATTCTGATGGCTACTAATGTTATTTTGATGTATGGTCATTAGTCTGTAAATCAGATGAATGCTGTCTTATCAGTCAGTTTACCTGGTTATTTAAGGGGTTAACAATACCCAGCTAGCACATTTGGTTCCATGGAAGTTGTGGGAACATACGTTTTTGGTTTCCCATTGGCTCTAGCAATGAAGCCATACGTTTCCTTACCGGTAACATTTGGCTGTTCTGGGAAAGTAACTTTTTAGGTTGCAGGGAGGTTCTGAGAGTTTTTTACTATGGTTCCCTGAAAGTTTTCCTGGGATGTTTTATTAACGTTCTGAGAACAGAAATTATAGGTAATTAAATAACGTTCTGAGAAAATGTTTCAATAAGACTTTTAAGAACACTGCTAGCTTATTTTGGTTTAATTGTTGAACTCCAAGCAAAGACACATTTATTTTTGTAGCACGGCGCCAGGGAGATTCAAACCTATGATCTTCTGTTCTCTATCCACAGAATTAGTCAACTGCACCACCAAGATAGAGCTAGCATGCCAAAAACTTTTACTCATACAAAGCTGTTCATTTCAGTCTATTTAAGCAAACCCACTTCAAAGGAAACAAGCACTCATTAAGATCAGGTGTGGCCAAGGTAGAGGATAGAGTTTTGTTGACACTGAGAACGGATTGTATGTTCTTAAATAACATTCTTAGAAAGTTCTTTGAACGTTACTTGTGTTTTTTTTATGGAAAGTTTTCTTTAAATAGAACCATAAGGAAACCTGTAGAAAAAGTTATGCTGAAGTTCTGAAATTCCCACAGAAGAACATTGATTCTTAATGTTCTCTGAACAATTTGAGAACAATACTTTAAATAGAACCATAAGGAAACCTGTATCAAACATTATGCTGAAGTATTGAAATTCCCACCTAAGAAGCATGTGGTTCTCAGAATGTTATGTGCTAGCTGGGTATCCTGCACCATTCCCAGAAGGTTGTGGAAAGATTATGTGCAACATAACCATAGGACAACTACGCTCTCACCAAGCTCTAAGAAACATACGGTATGGTTCTCAGAACATTATATGCTAGCTGGGTAATGTCTTTTTCACTTTTTTCTCTCTCTTCAGCACTTTGTGGTTCTCTACAGTGTGGTGCGCAGAATCACAGCACCCAAGACCAAGCAGCATTAAGCCCCTCCTCTTCCTCTCATTCAGACTCCTCTCCTCCTCACACCAACAACGAGCTCTAGCCAATAACAAAACGGGGGGGTGGGCCAAGCAGCTAAGCACCCCCCCAATCTATCACCTTTGTTCCTCTTTGGAAATGAAAGGTGTTGAATCATTTCTCTCTGCCAAGTTTAGCCATCTAGTCGGTTCAAGTCAGAATGCACTCTGGTCTTCCTGTCCTTCCTGAAATCAGATGTCAAACGTTACCTCGTACGCACAATCCCACATGAACTCCTAGTCCCTAACCTCTATTTTCCCTTGTGATCTGAGAGAATTGAATAGATGTAAGCAATATGGTAATAGCATTACCTTGTGCTCAGGTAGGCTAGGTGACATTTTCATCAGTTTGCTTACACCCTATCCAATCCTCCCCACAAGTGCACAAGGAGTAGGTACTAGGGGTTGATGTGGGATTGGGCGTTTCTATACCCACAGCTCACTCCTCAGTGCCCTATAGTGTGAATTCTGCCAAACTACATTGGGTCGTCTTGGGCAACTATGGAATAGCATGACTATGCAGGAGTAGCAGGAGACTTGGTAATATTGTTTGGATGGCTGGTCGATATATTTGGTCACCCTGACTAGATTTATTTTTCTGTATGATTTTTTTTTCTTCTCTAACCCCAATTTAGTTTTTTTTAAAGAAATTGTCTAAATTAAAAGTTGAATAGTGTGTAGATGACATGACTGATGGCCTTGTTGACTGAACTAATTAAATACAGTGCCTTCAGAAAGTATTCATACCCCTTGACTTATTCCACATTTGTTTGTGTTACAGCCTGAATTCAAAATGTATTTAATATATGTGTTTCTTACCCATCTACACACAATACCACATAATGACAAAGGGAAAACATGTTTTTACATTTTCTAGATATTTTCTGCACACCACGGAGTCAATAGATGTTAGAATCACATTTGACAGCGAATACAGCTGTGAGTCTTTACTAGACAGCCATTTTCAAGTCTTGCCATCGTTTTTAAAGCTGATTTTGAAGTCAAAACTGTAACTAGGCAACTCAGGAACATTTTAATGTCGTCTTGGTAAGCAATTCCAGTGTATATTTGGCCTTGTGTTTTAGGTTATTGTCCTGCTGAATTTGTCTCCCAGTGTCTGTTGGAAAGCAGACTGAACCTGGGTTTCCTCTAGGATTTTGCCTTTGTCTAGCTTTATTCCATTTATTTTTATCCTAAAAAACTCCCTAGTCCTTGCGGATGACAAGCAAACCCATAACATGATGCAGCCACCACTATGCTTGAAAATATGAAGAGTGGTACTTAGTGATGGGTTGGATTTGCCCCAAACATAGCGCTTTGTGTTCAGGACATAAAGTTAATCTCTTTTCTCAAATAGTTTGCAGTATTACTATAGTGCCTTGTTGCAAAAAGGATGCATGTAGGCTTCCTTCTTTCCACTCTGTCAATTAGGTTAGTATTGTAGTATAACTGCAATATTGTTGATCCATCATCAGTTTTCTCCAGCCATTAAACTCTGTAACTGTTTTAAAGTCACCATTGGCCTCATGGTGAAATCCCTGAGCGGTTTGCTTCCTCTCCGGCAATTGAGTTAGGAAGGACGTCTGTATCTTTGTAGTGACTGGGTGTATTGATACACCATCCAAAGTGTAATTAATAACTTCAACATGCTCAAAGCGATATTCAATGTCTGCTTTTTTATTTTATACGTCACACTTATTATGCGACTTGTTAATAAGCGAATGTATCTCCTGAACTTAAGACTTGCCATAACAAAGGGGTTGAATACATATTGACTCAAGACATTTCAGCTTTTCATTTTTAATTAATTTGTAAAAATATCTAAAAACATAATTCCACTTTGACATTATGGGGTATTGTGTGTAGGCCAGTGACACAACATCTCAGTTTAATAAAGGTTTTATTCAGGCAGTAACACAACAACATTTTGAAAAATCAAGGTGGAGTGAGTACTCTCTGAAGGCACTGTATGTATGAATAAGAACATGCATTTAGAATGATAAATTGTCCCCCATACTACCCATTGCCATCATTAAGTAAGTATGGTTATAGATTTTTTTTTTCTTCGGTTTCACCCCTTTTGTAGACTAGTTTACTAGTGTTACTGTGACTTACTGTGTGACTTACTTAAAATGTGAAAACATGAGACGCTCCCCTCCCACAAATATGTTAATCTGAGATGTATGCAGTGTTGCAATAAGGTCACAGTCTACCAACACGATTCTGGCTCAGTCTATCTGGACATGTCTGTTGCAACACAGCATTTTGAAATCCCACCTTGCTCTCCTTTATCATCATCAACTAAAAACTTAGAGGCAAGACGTGTTGGTAGATCGAATTGGACCTTTGGAGGGAGTCTGGTAATTTCAATGTGTTGTCCCATGTTTTCGTCTATATCCCTGATGGTCTTTGATGTTGAGTTAAGTGAGGGGAGAAGAGACAGTGCTTTGGTGCTGTAGTTGGTATTCTTACATGTGATACTGCAATGCCATGTCGCTCCCGCAGTCAGTGAGAGCAAATGGACTGGCGAGATCTACACAATGTGAAAGGCTGTGTGCTACATATGTTAACTAATGTTTAATTTATTAAAGCAGACTATTGCTGAACTGTGCACTGACTTGAACTCTCCTCCTATTTTGGAGACTTTCTCTTTTTGTCCAACACTTATTTGACCTTTGTCTCGACTGTGTTTTACTTGGTCCACATAAACTTGATTCTTGCAATGAAAGAAATAATAAATTAATTTGTAGAAATAAGTCAAGGACGCCGGTTTCTTTTTTAAATGTACATGTTTTATTTTAAGGGAAAACATGATACAATAACAATGGTTGAATGGAATAATTTAAAAAAATGTATTACAAAAGAGTTAGTACCTGTCATTCCCATGTGGTCATATTTAGAAAGTGGTCAGATTGGAACTTGTAAGAGTGGGGGAAAAAGGGCTGATGGTAGAGACCTTGCTGTGCGCTAATGGTCCAAGACATTAGGCTATTTACCTAAAACCTATTCTTACAATTGACCAAATTCTCCCTGCTTTCCCCTTTGTCTAATAAACAATAAAATACAAAAATGACAGTGCAATTTGTAAGAAACACCTGTGGGGTGTAAGCCCTTCATATTCACTACAACCTCACTCTCTCTCCTCTAGGGGTCCCAACCAGGCCTCTCATCAGAACACTTCTCAGTGATAAAGATCAACATTTTTGGCACATTCTTAAAGCTTTAAACTGTCAAATAAAATGCATAGCAATAATACTTCTTCCACAAAATGTTTCCACATTTTCATCCTGAAACGTCAATGGACTTATAACTGCGAAATCTGCCTCAAAAGTAACCTGAAATGACTGACTGCTACTTTATAACCTTTTTTTTTTTGTTTGTTTGAGTGAATTTGCTGTGAGTAGTTACCTCACAAAGCCAATCAGGTTGTTGATGGTGTTTGTCTGTGGTGGAGAGGACAGAACGGGGAAGAGCTGGGCCAAGGTGGAGGCAAAGTGCAGACACCTTAATGGAGAGTACCATGGTAGTTATCAGGGCACCTCATCATCTGTACCAAACAATTAACAGACACATACACAGGAAAAGGGACACGACTGGATTACAAACAGTGTTCTCAGAAACCGCAGCAATTCAATCTATGATAATCATAAAAATTGTGTTTGAATGTAAAAAAAAAAAAAGAAAAGCTAGGTAATCCTGGACACTGGCACTAGTGTTAGCTGGGGACCGAAAGACTCGTCCACAGCTACTTCTACCTGCCCACATCTGTGGCCTGTTCCAGCACAAGCATGCTGTTCATCATAACGAAAGAGCTTGAATTTGATCGAAAAGGACTGGACCCCCTATAAGTCACAGCAAAGAAAACCTGGAGAGTTGCATCACACAGGCACACACAACCAGGAGCACAATCAAATGCAAAGAGGACACCAAACCATTTGGACTGTGTGACGGTGTCTACTCGAATTACTTTTTTTTTTTTTAAGAGGAGTTATGCACATTGATAAAGGTTGAGATTATGTAGTTCTTTCTTCATTTGTGTTATAAAAAAATGACTTCATAGCATATTCCAAAAACCATTCCAGGATACCATATGTGCATATGTTTTTCATATTCAATTTGTATCTTCTTTTGTACAAGGGCCTGTGAACCGCCAACATATTGGTTATCAAGATAAGTCAAATCCATTTCTTTAACAAAATCATGAGGATGATACTCAACCCAATCAATCATTTCAGCTACATCGGCTGTCATTAACCAGCTATCAGCTTGTATGCCTTCATTTCAGTGCAACAGATGCTAGAAAAACAGAATTTGTGACAATACATTTTCCATACTGGAATGCAAGCCATATTTCCAATCCGTATTTATCGACAAAAAAAACAAAAAAAAAGTTTCCCTTAAAAATCGGAACACAAGTTATTCACATTTACAAGACACATCAATACTACACCGATGTGCCTCTTCAAATAATGCATGTCAGGCTGGGGTAAAGTCTGTGTTCATTATCAACCTGTGTAATGATATGAAAATCAATACATGTTTGTAAAATAAAACCAGCCCATAACATGCACTCTCTCACCCGCGGTAGTGACATGATTCAATAAGGATCCCAATACTTCCCTTTAGTATTTTAGCCTTCACCCCTGTAATAAGAGGGGGTAGAAACTAAAAAAAAGCCACTAAGCTTTTAAGAGGAACACTCTTAAAATTGTTTTATCTAGGTCTCTCTACACTGCACATGGTTACTGTGTGAATGCTTTAGTCCTCGAACGTGTGCACGTTATCTAGTTTGTGTGGGTCTAGCCTAGACGCCTAAACGTCAGTAGCTCAACCTTGTCTTGTGAGTGTTTCTTAGAGCTGACACGACTTCTAAACGCCCTGGTAGGCTACACGAGAGGACATTCCCAAAACTCACACATTTTTTTTCTTCAAAGGTAATGTTAATATAAGACAAATGTCACCTAAAAATATATATAAAAAACAATGAAATAAAGAAAAAAAGATAAATTGTTCGCGAGACCCCTCCAGTCACTTAGATCTAACATGCTGACCACAACGCTCGTGCATGCGCCATCGTGCACATGTTGATTTTGTCCACCCACACCAGACGCAGTCAGGACACGCAGTTTGAAATATCAAAACAAACCTTGAACCAACTATATTAATTTGGGGACAGGTCGAAAATAATGTAACATTTATGGCAATTTAGCTAGCTAGCTTGCTGTTGCTAGCTCATTTGTCCTGGGATATAAAAATTGGTTTGTTATTTTACCAGAAATGCACAAGGTCCTCTACTCCAACAATTAATCCATAGATAAAAGGGTAAACCGAGTTTGTTTCTAGTAATCTCTCCTCCTTCGGACTACTTCTTCTTCTTTGGACTTTATATGACAGTTGGCAACCAACTTTAAGATGCATTACCACCACCAACTGGACTGGAGTGTGGAGTGCAATTAATCTTTCAATCACCCACGTGGGTATATGCTCCTAAAAACCAATGAGGAATGGGAGAGGCGGGACTTGGCGCACGCAAGCAGTTTTTAAAATGTGTTTATTTAACCTTTATTTAACTAGGCAAGTCAGTTAAGAACAAATTCTTATTTACAATGATGGCCTACCCCGGCCAGACCCTCCCTTAACCCGGACGACGCTGGGCCAATTGTGCACTGCCCTATGGGACTCCCAATCATGGCCGGTTGTGATACAGCCCGGGGTCGAACTATGGTCTGTAGTGACCCCTCTAGCACTGAGATGCAGTGCCTTAGACCACTGGGAGCCCAGTGTGGATAGAATGATTGAATAACATGTATGTGTACATTTATTTTGCAATGCACGCGACACGGGCGTTGTGGTCAGCATGTAAATATGAAACAATCTAGGTTGCCTAGCGTTGCTTGCATTCAGAGTTAAGTGCCAGGGGGTGGAGCTACAGAGGCCGTTATAGATGCTTCTCCTTGGTGATCCCGTTCTGCACATGCTTCCTGTGAAAAGAAAAAAATGACCAATTGTCAGCCAGGGGAAAGGTGATTAGCTATGAATACACACGGTAAAACCAAAAGGATATCACTGGTGTTCAAGGACGCCAGATAAGGGCTGGGTCAGGCCGTACCGCATAATCACACCTCAATCAGTGCAGCACTTTGATCCTGTCTATCTGTATGTTACACAAGACAAGGCCACTTGCTGCAGCTCTGAGGTCATACTGGATGGTCTGACAGAGCACAGGTTACTGGGGTTACAAGACGCGACTGGGAAGAGATCCACGTGTGTCATGCTATAGCAGAGGCATTGGAGCATGGTGTGATATAAGATTTAACATGGGTGTGGTGGATGGCAATCTTCACAACCATATAGCAATGTAATGATGGCACCACCTCAGCCTCCAATGGGCTTAGAGGAATACTAAGTAGAATTCCAAGAAGAAGAAAGAGGACAGCTAAACCCAACGATGTACCAGAACAACAATATTAATCTTTGCATGGGGCTCTTTCATTAAAAAAGCTGACACTTTTTTGACTGTAGTCTGCCATATTGAGCACACCTACTGTATCTGGTTATTTCAGATCTGCATGCACTGAAGGGCGTAGGGGTTGTTTGGGAAGGTTTTGTTTTAGGCATGAGGTTAACAGTGTGATGAATGGTTGTCTACACTCTAAAAGGGTTCTTCGGCTGTCCCCATAGGAGAACCCTTCGAAGAACCCTTTTTGGTTCCAGGTAGAACCCTTTTGGGTTCCATGTGTACAGTATAGAAAGAAAAATGGTTCTACCTGGAACCAAAATGGGTTCTAATATGGAGACAGCTGAAAAACCTTTTGGAACCCTTTTTCTAAGTGTACAGGTCGTGCTAGTCCAACAACAACCCCTACTTCCTTCTACTAGCCTAGCCTCTAGCCCTTGTATGTCGCAGAATCCAGATATGAAGCGACTGGGCTGTAGTATAGAGCAGGATTAAGCAGTTGTTGTGAGAGCTGTCCCAGCAGATGATTTCTGGCTTGGAGTGGACTGCTTTGGTAAATCACAAGGGATTAGGCATTGTGGTTTGGGACGGCTATGGACACACATGGGGTTCAATGAATTGTGAGCTGAGACACCCCAGCATGAGTAATTTAATTTACTGAGTCATCTGAGGCCAAGGGGTCTTTCTCTTTTATGGTTTGCCTGACAAAAACCTTCTCTCTGAATGTTTTGAAATGATCGTCTCCCGGAGATGAGGTTTCTGTATAGTGTATGGTTGTGACATTACTTCAGTACAGTGAAACATTTATGGTAATGTATACTATAATACATATAGTTTGGTGATTCATATACACTGGTTAAATGCAACGTGGTAAAGTAGTGTGTGTGTTTCCTCACCCTTCAGCAGAGTTGTTGAGATGTATTGCATCTTCACTCTGCGGCTGCTGCTGGGCCTTGAGCAGGGCTGCGGCTCTCTGAGCTCCCTCCTCACCCTCGTACTCCCTCAGGTCTTTCACACCCTTCATCTGGCCCGTCAGGACCTTCGCTACAAACGCCACTATAAACTGTAGGCAGAGTGGGGGGTGCAAGAGGCGTCACTACAGTCCCTGGTTCAAATACAGGCTGTATTACATCTGGCTGCGATCGGGAGTCTCATAGGGCGGCGCACAATTGGCCCAGCGTCGTCCAGTTTTAGGCCGTCATTGTAAATAAGAATTTGTTCTTAAGTGACTTGCCTAGTTATATAAAGGTTAAATAAAATAAAAAAATAAACTGTCATGCCATGTTATTCAATTCTTGGGAACATAAATCTGTGAGCGAATACCCTCTCTGAATTAGATGAGTCTTGTTTCACCAAGCACAGTACAGTATGTGTGCCTGCTGCAGATGGAGGTCAAATACTCACCAAAAACCAGTAGATATTCATGCAGAGGAGTGTTAAGAGGAGGGAGTTGAAGAAGAAGTAGAAGGGTATGTTTGGGACGGACTGGAGGCTGGACACACAGGTGGCGTACAGAACCTTCAGAGGGAACCAGTAGAGACGGAACCAAAACCTGCTCAGAGGGGGGACACAGAGGAGCTGTATTACTCAGATGCTTTAGGGGACAAAGACTAGCATTGTCCAGGGCTTCAAAGACACTTGTGATCTCTCAGAACAGGTGTGTGTGTGTGTGTGTGTGTGTGTGTGTGTGTGTGTGTGTGTGTGTGTGTGTGTGTGTGTGTGTGTGTGCGTGCGTGCGTGCGCTTCCCACATGAAAAAATACTATAGTATACTATGGTATAAATACTATAATATTCATTGTAGTGTTTTTGTGGACTGTATTTACTGTAGTATACTGTAGCATTTTAACTTTATAGTGTGTGGCAGATGGCAGGGAGAGGTAATGGGAGTGCTGATTGATGGTAGATATCTTGCAGCCCGCTGGCTCCACCCCTGAGCCTTACATGGACTTCCTGCCCCAACGAGGCAAGCCAGTGGATCATGAAGCAATTGAGGGCTTGGGGGATAAAAGAGGAAGCGGACTGCACAAACAAACGTAGAGGGTGAGAGTGAAACACGTGTTACGGAGAGTATGAGAAGCGAGCTAATTATCTGTGTGATTACCCGTTGTGACCTGGACTGTCTGATTAACCCCACTCTGTACCGAACTGGTTTGGCTGAGGGCCCGGTTTTGGATTACCCCTGGATAACGGACAACGGACATTCTAGTTGTGCTTCCTGTGCCTGTTTTGTTATTGAACTTGGTGACGTGGAAACCCTTGAGCCTGCTACATACAGTTGAAGTCTGAAGTTTAAATACACTTATGTTGAAGTCATTAAAACTCATTTTTCAACCACTCCACAGATTTCATGTTAACAAACTATAGTTTTGGCAATGACACAAGTAATTCTTCAAACAATTTTTTACAGACAGATTATTTCACTTATAATTCACTATTTCACAACACCAGTGGGTTAGAGGTTTAAATACACTAAGTTGACTGTGCCTTTAAGCAGCTTGGAAAATTCCATAAAATGATGTCATGGCTTTAGAAGCTTCTGATAGGCTAATTGACATAATTTGAGTCAATTGGAGGTGTACCTGTGGATGTATTTCAAGGCCTACCTTCAAACTCAGTGCCTCTTTGCTCGACATCATGGGAAAATGTAAAGAAATCAGCCAAGACCTCAGGAAAATAATTGTAGACCTCCACAAGTCTGGTTCATCATTGGGAGCAATTTCCAAACGCCTGAAGGTACATTCATCTGTACAAACAAGTATAAACACCATGGGACCACGCAGCCGCCATACCGCTCAGGAAGGAGACGCATTCTGTCTCCTAGAGATGAACGTACTTTGGTGCAAAAAGTGCAAATCAATCCCAGAACAACAGCAAAGGACCTTGTGAAGATGCTGGAGGAAACAGGTACAAAAGTATCTATTTCCACAGTAAAATGAGTCCTATATCGACATAACCTGAAAGGCCGTTCAGCAAGGAAGAAGCCACTGCTCATGGGGACAAAGATCATACTTTTTGGAGAAATGTCCTCTGGTCTAATGAAACAAAAATAGAACTGTTTGGCCATAATGACCATTGTTATGTTTGGAGGGAAAAGGGGGAGGCTTGCAAGCCGAAGAACACCATCCCAACTGTGAAGCACGGGGGTGGAAGCATCATGTTGTGGGGGTGCTTTGCTGCAGGAGGAACTGGTGCACTTCACAAAATAGATGGCATCATGAGGATGGAAAATTATGTGGATATATTGAAGCAACATCTCAAGACATCACTCAGGAAGTTAAAACTTGGTCACAAATGGGTCTTACAAATGGACAATGACCCCAAGCATACTTCCAAAGTTGTGGCAAAATGGCTTAAGGACAACAAAGTCAAGGTATTGGAGTGGCCATCATAAAGCCCTGACCTCAATCCTATAGAAAATGTGTGGGCAGAACTGAAAAAGTCTGGCCTATCAGGAGACCTATCAGGATATGACGGCTGACCAGGCAACGCATTACGAGGTGCTGACTAACAGGGCCCAAAGATTCCATGATTGGGCATATGATGCCACAGCGTCCCCCCGATCGCAAATGCATGATCTTATTAGGCTGGCCAAGAGCTGGCTAACCGCTGAACCACTGATGCTCACGCCCATCGAGAAAGTGGTCATAGATACATTTCTACGCTCTCTCCCATTTGAGGCCAAAAAGTTAGCAAGCCAAGCCAGGCTGAACCCTCCACTCGCCCGAAGGAGCGAAAAAGGACAGAGGACCACACCTGGACCCCGGCCAAAGATGGAGGAACAACAGCAGTCAGCTCCTCGAGACGACGCTGTCACAGTGCGGAAATACGGAACCAGGCGCAGAGCTGTAGTGGAGCGACATATATTAACAATATTAAAACAACAACCGAAAACAAAGGAGAGGTAGCGACCGTGAACTGGAGTGTACAATAACGAATGAACAACACACACAAGAATCCACACCCAGGTTACACACAGTGGAACTTAAATAGAATCCCCAATTAGAGACAACACAAGACAGCTGCCTCTAATTGGGGATCAACCAAAACCCAACACCCACCCTGTGATTGTCAGGACCTGACTGTGGCCATCCGACTCCCCTAGAAGGAGTCAGAGACCTGGCCTCAGTCAGGCCCTTACAGATGCCCCTTCCTGAACCTTGACAGCAGAAAGTGCTACGAGTGTGGCAAGCTGGGACACATCGCCTGGAACTGTCCAAACCGCGATATCCCAATGCCTTCGACCTCAGCCAGTGAGGTAGCCATCGGGCGTCTCTATGGCTTGCTGATGACATGCTGGGCTGAGGAGAGTATTCCTTCCCCTGTCACTCCGGTAAGAGCCAACGGATAGCACACCCCGGCACTTTTGGACTCCGGGAGTATGGTGACCCTGATCCGATCTGACTTCTCCCAGTCGCCGAACCTGACTGACACAGAGGCCATCACATGCATACACGGTGAGACCAAGGACTATCCTTCCACACTCCAGAAGGGAGGAGGAAGCCGGGGAGGTGGGAGGGACGCCAGAAGGAGGGATGCCCGAATGTGTGGATTCCAGGAAGTGGACCCCCAGGCGTCAACAGAACCCCTCTCTGAGGGAGAAGAGTGTGAAGCAAGACTGGAGGAAGGTAAGGCGAGTCTGGACGACATGTTACCGATGGACCATGAGGTGGTGCCAGAGCACGGCCCAATTGGAGGATCCCAACCTGGCCAGCACTCTCCAGCAGGTGACCGTGGTGGACAGAAAGCCCATGGAGGGGGCTTTTAGATCACCTACCCACATTTTGCTATAAAGAAGACATTTCTGTATCAGGTCGTGAAGAAGAATGACGAATGTATGGAGTTGTTGTTTGTGCCCCGTCCCTTTGTCCAATATGTCCTGCAGTTGGCGCACTCCCACCTTCTTGGGGCTCACCTAGGGGTGGAGAAGACCTTAGACCGGATCAAGGCACAATTTTACTGGCCGGGGGTGAAGACAGCAGTGGAGGATTACTGCCGCAGTTGCCCGGAGTGCCATGGACCAGGTTTTGGATTACCCCTGGATAACGGACAACGGACAACGAGATCGGATTGTGGACTGTGAATTCCCCCCTTCCCCACTGTGTGTAAATATCCCTAATAAATTCCCCATTTGCATTCTAGTTGTGCTTCCTGTGCGTGTTTTGTTATTGAACTTGGTGATGCGGAAACCCCACTCCCTTGAGCCAGTGTAAATACTGTAGTAAAATAACTCTGTAGTATATACTATAGGAATTAATGTAGTGTTTTTGCAGATTGTAGTATACCATGGTATTTACTGCAGTGCTTTTACAGACATAACTGTAGTATTTTACTCTAGTCTTTTTGTGGACTGTACTATTATGTAGTATTTACTGTAGTGTTTTTGCAGACTTTACTATACTGTCATATTTACTGTAGTATTTACTGTAGTGTTTTTGCAGACTGTAGTATACCATGGTATTTACTGCAGTGCTTTTACAGACATAACTGTAGTATTTTACTCTAGTCTTTTTGTGGACTGTACTATTATGTAGTATTTACTGTAGTGTTTTTGAAGACTTTACTATACTGTCATATTTACTGTAGTATTTACTGTAGTGTTTTTGCAGACTGTAGTATACCATGGTATTTACTGCAGTGCTTTTACAGACATAACTGTAGTATTTTACTCTAGTCTTTTTGTGGACTGTACTATTATGTAGTATTTACTGTAGTGTTTTTGCAGACTTTACTATACTGTCATATTTACTGTAGTATTTACTGTAGTGTTTTTGCAGACTGTACTATACTGTAGTAGTTACTGTAGTGTTTTTGCAGACTGTACTATCCTTAAATATTCACTGTAGTATTTTTGCAGACATTACTGTAGTATTTACTATTCTGTTTTTGTATTATCTTTGCCATTAAAGTGGAGGCTTTCTCCTTCAGGAAACCTACGGGAGAAATACTAAAAGAGCACATGTTCCATAACCTGTAGGCAGGTAGGACTGGGTTCTGCTCTTTTCCATAACCTGTAGGCAGGTAGGACTGGGTTCTGCTCTTTTCCATAACCTGTAGGCAGGTAGGACTGGGTTCTGCTCTTTTCAATAACCTGTTGTGAATGCAATCTGGTCTATACTTGGCATGTAATAATAATGGGTGGCATAAATTGCAATATGGGGGAGTGGAATGGGCAGGGTATGTGCAAATTAAATACTGTAGTATTTACTATAGTTAAAAAAGGGTTGTGTTTTTGCGGACTGTAGTGTTTTTGAGGACATTACTGTAGTATCTACACATGATCCAGGGTTACTACAGTGTGTAGTATAGAATTCTACAGTATACTATAGAATTCCATAGTAAGTACTGTAGTATTCTATAGTAAACTGTAGTAGTTTGTCATGTATGCGTCTGTCTTCTCTCTCCTCACCAGGTGATGCTGAAGCTGACAGAACCCATGTTGGACAGGATGTCGTGGATGAGGTAGTAGTCCCCTCCCCGGGTCTTGAAGTATACGTTGAGCTTGGTGAACTCCAGCTGGATGTCATTGATGTCATGGAGGAACAGCACCAGCAACCCGATGTTGTGGAATCTGAAAGGAGAGAGCAGTGGGGAGCACAGCGTCGTTACACAAACAAAATTAGCCAAGGACACAGCTCTACTGACAATGTGACAGCCAAGGGGGTTAGTCTTAGTCAATGACACGGAGTGACTTTAAAACAAATACTGTTTGGAGCAGGGGAATAGTCTAACAGTCATCAAATAACACTGACATTTTTTTTTCCAGCATCAAATAACCTGGAGCCTTTTTACAATATGACAAATCGACGTTCTGATTTCAAAAATTGACATAACATAAAAATAAAACCTTGACCTACATCTATCATTTACAACTATTACTATGTGGAAAAGTATTCCATAAATGTTATATGAAAGGTAGTAGAATTACACAGCATCACATTTCGGCAGCGTTTCCCAAACTTGGGGTCACCAGGCAGGGAGTGGTTAGCTACCTGAAAGCGTAGGAGAAGGTGATGAGGGCCAGGGTGACGACGTGGTGCACCACCATGACGGTAGAATCCTTCCTCCAGTCATCCATGTAGACCGCGGCGTAGATGGAGTGTCCGTAGAAGCTGCCCTGGATCAGGTAGGCGATTGCGATGTCCGTGGGCACCGTCATGCCACTCTTCCAGTCTGGGAGGGGAGAAGACATAGAGAGAGAGGCTGAGGGTTAGAGGAGAGGCCTGGATGAACTACATAGGAACCAACACACACACACACAAACTGTATACACACACAAACATATGCATGTTGGCACAGACACACACAATTAGCACACTGGTAAGCATGTACACATACACACACACACACACACACACACAGACACACACAAGCATCAAGGCACAGGGGGCAGCTGTTCTGTTTGGTTATACTAGATGTGGGAGCAGCAGAGGTGTCAGGTTTTCCAGGCATGTGAAGACCAGGGGTAATCATCATCATCGCTCCCCTTGAGGCCTTAAAAGTATCGTAAACGGAAACTTTGTCTCGGAACGTTTGGGGCAACTTTTGACTCCATGAGATGAGGTTACAGGCCGTAATGTATATTGATCGGACGTTCCATCATTAAACATTGAAAACGTGGCGGCAAGAGATATTGGAGTACTAGAGAGGAATAGGAGCCTGTCTCTCTGGGAGAACTAAGAGCCGAGACACATTAGCATGAGCAGGTTGAATGACTATTCTCAACGTGAGCGACGGCTATTAGAAAAGGGCAGGGCCTTTTAAAGAACAACTGATCGCCTCAATCGAGGAAATGGAGATTGAAATTAACCCAAGCACCGACTGAAACCTGAAAATCTGATGGACTCTGAAGGAAGGGATGCCATAAATGAAAGATAAACGAAATACAGATATCTTAGGACTGAAAGGATGATATTGGGTTGTGTAGGGCAAAGGTTACAGAGTAGACATACACAAATGTAGTGAATACTTGTAAAAGAAGCATCCAGAGGGTTTTATAGGAGGTTGTGATGCTATATTTACAGTTCCTTCAGCTTTTAGTTCTTAAGTTATCTATCGTTGCTTAACTGGAGTTATTCGTAGAAAAAGGGAAGTAACTTCGAAGAGCGCAGTCCGTCTCTTCTTAAATACTTGTAAAGGTAGCTTCCGGAGGAACCTTTGGTGCCGGGCTTTGAGGGTTTAAATGCTTTGCTTACAGATGCCTTAGTGCTTATGTTATAATTGCTTAACTGTAGTTATTAGTAGAAAAAGAGAAGTTTAAACCACATTTCTTCTTCAACTACTGACTATTTTAGGTCTACGTATCACCTAACCTAAAAATAAATCAAATGGTTTTACCTTGTTTCATGTACTACGTCTTACCATAGAATACGGAGGGCGGGTCGTGGAAGAAGGTGTAGTTGGTGAAGAAGAGCAGGTAGGTGCTGTAGGACCAGGACATGGTGTAGAAGACCAGCTTCCACGCGCTCTCTGGCATCTTTGCAGTATCTTCGGGCTGGAGACAACACCATTGTGCAAATGGCTGCAACACACAATCACAAGACACTTGGCTATTGTTCAAATGTGTGAGTGGGGAAACTCAGCTTTCAGATAGCTTCGAAACTCAATGTAATGTTAAGCATGTATTGGTGTTATACAGTATGTGCGCACATTGACAAAGGAATGGGTCTGTTTCGCTGCCGTGAATCACATGGTGGGTGCACTACAAGTTATTCGGCAGAAACGTATCTTCTCGTGCAAATCTCCCCATGTCTATTCATGGATTTTTATGCAAACAGAAAATACAGGAAGTCGGTGAGAGGCTTCCTAAAGTGCTGTGGGTTTGTGTGTCTGTCTGTCTGTGAACTGGTAACCTCTTTAAACAGGTCAACATTCACACAGACAGATTACCAGGAAGTGTACTCCGAGCATGCGCTGACCAACTGGCAAGTGTCTTCACTGAGATTTTCAACATGTCCCTGATTGAGTCTGTAATACCAACATGTTTCAAGCAGACCACCATAGTCCCTGTGCCCAAGAACACTAAGGTAACCTGCCTAAATGACTACAGACCTGTAGCACTCACGTCTGTAGCCATGAAGTGCTTTGAAAGGCTGGTCATGGCTCACATTAACACCATTATCCCAGAAACCCTAGGCCCACTCCAATTTGCAAACCACTCCAACAGATCCACAGATGATGCAATCTCTATTGCACTCTACACTGCCCTTTCCCACCTGTACAAAAGGAACACCTACGTGAGAATCCTGTTCATTGACTACAGCTCAGCATTCAACACCATAGTGCCCTCAAAGCTCATCACTAAGCTAAGGATCCTGGGACTAAACACCTCCCTCTGCAACTGGAGCCTGGACATCCTGACGGGCCGCCCCAAGGTGGTAAGGGTAGGACACAACACATCTGCCACGCTGATCCTCAACACTGGGACCCCTCAGGTGTGCGTGCTCAGTCCCCTCCTGTACTCCCTGTTCACCCATGACTGCATGGCCAGGCACGACTCCAACACTATCATTAAGTTTGCAGATGACACAACAGTGATAAGCCTGATCACGGACAACGACGAGACAGCCTATAGGGAGGAGGTCAGAGACCTGGCCGTGTGGTGCCAGGACAACAACCTCTCCCTCAACGTAGTCAAAACGAAGGAGATGATTGTGGACTACAGGAAAAGGAGGAGGACCGAGCATGCCCCCATTCTCATCGACTGGGCTGCAGTGGAGCAAGTTGAGAGCTTCAAGTTCCTTGGTGTCCACATCACCGACAAACTAGAATGGTCCAAACACACCAAGACAGTTGTGAAGAGGTCACGACAAAGCCTATTCCACCTCAGGAGACTGAAAAGATTTGGCATGGGTCCTCAGATCCTCAAAAGGTTCTACAGCTGCAACATTGAGAGCATCCTGACTGGCTGCATCACTGCCCGGTACGGCAACTGCTCAGCATCAGACCGCAAGGCACTACAGAGGGTAGTGCGTACGGCCCAGTACATCACTGGGGCCAAGCTTCCTGCCATCCAGGAACTTTATACCAGGCGGTGTCAGAGGAAGGCCCTACAAATTGTCAAAGACTCCAGCCACCCCAGTCATGGACTGTTCCCTCGGCTACCGCATGGCAAGCGATACTGGAGCGCTAAGTCTAGGTCCAAAAGGCTCCTCAACAGCTTTTACCCCCAAACCATAAGACTCCTGAAAAGCTAATCAAATGGCTACCCGGACTATTTGCATTGTGTGTATTCGACGCACGTGACAAATAAACTTTGATTTGATTCTTCAGAGAAGAGGCCCATTCCCAGAGAGCCACAGCGTAGCTTAACAGTAACCTCTCTCTCCCCCTTCCTCCCTGTCTCCTGATAAACCAGACCTTCTACAGGGCCAGAGGAACCCTAGCTGCTGGGTGATCCGTCGGCCGGCGTGCCAGATGAGAAACCAAACCCCCGCTCCTTATCTTTCCCCATGCCGAGCACACCTTCGGATTCATTGTAACCGGAGATAAACAAGTGAAAGGGGTCTATTTGCTGATACATCTCAATCACTTGTCACTAGTTAGCAGCAGGCCCAGGAACAGGCCTTGGTCGTCCATCTCTGCCAGTGTGCTTAGTGCAGCAGGGAGGGACTTGTTCTCTTGTTCCCCTGTTCTCTATTTCCGATGCCCCAGATTTGCAGGGACAGTGACGAGCTGGAAAGAGAAAGAAAGTGAGAGACCGAGCGAGTACGAAAGAGGAAGACAGAGAGAGGTCCTATGTGATCAGGCTGCCAGAGCGACACACAGCACGATGCGTCACGTGACCTATATCCTCACCCATGATAGGCCCGCGCAGCATGTTTAGTGAGTCGTGTATTTTGCAGACAGCAGGATATAGTTTACCCAAGATACAGGATACAGGATACAGGATATAGTTTACCCAAGTTCATTGAGGTTTGTCTGTTAGAAGAGCGCAAACGGTACATGTCGCCACGGTTATTGTCCCAGTTTCATTGAATACAATGTGAATGATTCATTTGCGTGCGCTATTGATTTCCGTAGAACAAGCTAATCAATGCCAGTCTTGAGTGACCGCTTTGGTAAATATTGGTGCATGTGCACTTTCGAAGGTACTAATTTAGCAAAATACAAGTTAATCTGAAAACAAGAGTGACTATGTGTGTGTAGGGAGTAACTTTTATGTATTGGACCCTGAAGGAGTATCTGTCCATAGGACCACTTTAAGCCGTACACTCCACAGAGCAGGGCTTTACGGAAGAGTGGCCAGAAAAATGCCATTGCTTAAAGAATAAAACATGAAGGTACTCTGGTCAGATGAGACCAAAACGCTACATCTGGCGAAAACCTGGAGCCGTTTTGCCTTGAAGAATGGGCAAAAATCCCAGTGGCTAGATGTGCCAAGCTTATAGAGACATACCCCAAGAGACTTGCAGCTGTAATTGCTGCAAAAAGGGGGGTGGTGAATAGTTATGCAAGCTTAAGTTTTCAGTTTTTTTTACTTATTTCTTGTAAAAAATATTTTGCATCTTCAAAGTGGTAGGCATGTTGTGTAAATCAAATGATACAAACCCCCCCCCAAAATAAATTTTAATTCCAGGTTGTAAGGCAACAAAATAGAAAAAATGCCAAGGGGGATGAATAATATCGCAATCCACTGTACTCATTAAGTATATAGTATACAGTATGTTAGTATGGGTATTCGAACACAGTTCTGGTAGTGTCAGCTCAGCTGCCCTTGTGTTTGGGCTAACAGAGGAACATCTAGGCTGTCGTCGTAGAATAGCCACTGTTATGCCACAGATAGAACAATGAGCCCAGTGGCCAGCAGTGAGAGAAGATGGAAGGAGATGGATTTTGGCTGACATTCTGGACATTTTCTCATTGATTAAACATTTGATCTCAATACAGTTTTCTGTTCCCAAAACTAGAATCTGTTATGAACAGAGTGAACTACGTTTTGTAGAGAAGGACAACAACACAGGGTGGCAATTACAGAACAATTTGCTATTTTCCTACAATTATAAATGTGCGGATGTACACTAGTCCTTAAACTGCCTAACGAGAAACTTCCAAGTAGACCTAAATCCTGTTAAAAAACCACTGAAAAGTAATAAACTAGCCTTGTTGTTTGGGGTTACAGAGCTCTGACAAGTTTGACAGCCACAATGTGCTGTTTATCTACAGAGGGGAAAAAAAATGTGTGGTCAAGGCTGTGCATTCCAGCTTGCCAGGGGAAAGACAGGCGGTAAACACAAGTGATTTATAGTAGTTGTTTAGTGAATCATAATAAATGAGTTCCTGTCTGCTTCTTCATACGCTATTTTATTAAAGCCAGTTATATAGATTTACTAAACCTTTATTTTAACTAGGCCAGTCAGTTAAGAACAAATTATTTTATACAATTACGGCCTACCCCGGCCAAACCCTCCCCTAACCCGGATGATGCTGGGCCAATTGTGCGCCGACCTATGGGACTCCTGATCACGGCCAGTTGTGATACAGCCTGGGATCGAACCAGGGTCTGTAGTGACATCTCTAGCACTGAGATGCAGTGCCTTAGACCGCTGCGCCACTCGGGAGCCCATGAGGGCATGTAAGGATCATCTCTTTAATTGAGGGCTGGTGGGACTTTTTGGTAATAGTAGTCGTTAAGCCTCTATGTGTGACTTGTCATGACTCATGTCAAACGGTTTTAGAAATTAGAATAACCAGGAAGTTAGTTAGTCAGGGGGGATGTTGATGGAGTCGGTAGGTAGTTGCCCATAACCATTGATACACGGTCAGATTATATTGTTTTCCCATCCCCTAAATGGTTTACATTAGGATCGGGAGGTGGGGTAATCTGATCCAAGACCTGTGGTTGAGGGCACTTTCTACCTCAAGTGGTTTTGACACATAGACTAATGCTGATAAGCCCTCAAACCAGGCTAACACTGTCAAGTACATTTATTTGCTGCGAGTTGCAGTGGGAGGGAGGAATTCATAAGAGGGGTTATAAACTGCTGCTGAGTGCATTTCACTTAGGCTTGGCACGTTTGGCCGGGCCCTGAGAGGCTGTGGCTGTGGAGAGGCCGGCAGACAGGCCATGTATCAGCGCCGAAACTGACCCGTTAATAAGAGCTGGGTGTGCTGAGCCAGCATGGCCGAGCCTTGGCCCCAGTTGCAGCCCCAGTCTCCTGCACTACAGCAGCAGGATGTGGAAGTCAGGCATCTTGCACTTTCACACACACACTCACTCATAAACATACCGACAGTCAAGGCAGACACACGCACACAGTCATACACTGACTTCATTGTCAGATAGGCAAGTGTATAGCGATAAAAATAACTAACACTTACACTTAGTGGTACTGTTAATCATAAACAGCATCCCAATGCTTTACACATGGCAAACACTGATACAGAGAGCCTTTAGGGCCCTAAGGTTTATTATCTGAGCCCAAGTCTTCTTAGCCGACACCTCTACCCTCGGTGCAGTGCAGTGACTGAGTTAAGACAGTGTAATAACAACAGTAACTACAAAGCCTGAAGTTAACTGACAGCTCTGAGCCGTCATGCACATCAGAGCTCAACAGTGTGCGTCTCTATCCTCTAAACAGAAAGTCCTTAAAAGGCATTTTCCACATTAAAGTCAGAGAGGCCATCTTATGTGAAGACATGAGCCACATGACCACAATGTCAGACTCAATATCATACTCTCAGAGTCAGGAGTTTTTCCTGACCATGTGCACAGGAAAAGAATGTGTCCTAGTTATAGTCTATAGCTAACTAGTGCCCAGAGTTTTTCCAGCGTGGTCGGGGGTTTGTAGGGGTAGAGAGAGACTACTGTTGCTGCATGAAGGGCAGTCAGTCAGTCAGTCAGTCAGTCAGTCAGTCAGTCAGTGGCTTCACTGTAGGTCCTGTCTCTCTCTACTCCCCCAACATCTCAGATGCTTCTTTATATTACCCATGCTGCCACAGAGACAGAGGTTGTGGGAATAGTTCCCAGACAGCTTCAAATATTCAAGGGAGTAGTGGAGCAGGAGCACCCAGGAGATTTAATCGGATGCCTTGTGTTTTATTTATGGCGTTCCTTAATTCTACGAGAGGCTGAAGTTGTTCTGCTATTTTGGAGTACACAGTGACCCATTACTCTCAGATGAAAGCTAGCTAAGGTGGCAGGTTAGCCTCAATGAATCACTGGATGCTCATTTTCGCAAACATGGTTTACATGGCACTGAACCCATTTCTCAATCACTGTTTGGTGTGTTTTACGCAATATACACAAAAACACGTAATTCGAGAAATACCCCAATAGCATTGCATCAGATTGTAATAGTCTAGTGAATCATGAAAGGCCCTGCCGATTCTCATCCAGAGTCTGTCCATAGTAGTTGCGACTAAATGGAAAAACAGCCCATTCCCTGAATTCCCTAACCACATCTAAGCCAACATGATATGATATGATATAGCATTTAGCTTTACTCCTCACCCACCCAGTCAAATGTCTAAATTAATAAAGAGCTGTGAGCCACATCTGTTGGGACGGACATTGGGGCACCTCCCAGTCAAACCCAACAGGGCGAGAGACAGGGGTGTCAATTGGGTATGGCAAGGTATGGCAGTCACCATTATCTAGCTCAACACCAACAATCTAAAATCATTCAAATCCCAATTTAAAAGGAAAATGCAGTTTAGCGAGATTCGCAGGCTGACTTTATGACCATGCAGACGCCTGGAAGCAAGAAGGAAGGCTGTTTGTATGGCTGACTGGCTGGCTGGCTTTTTGGAGAGCGTATCGAAGCAGCTGCAGGGAACAAGTCTGCTTTTTCTCAAAGTGCAGAGGTAAAGATGGCTGTAGTAGATGGCTTTGGCTAGGTAACTGCTGTTTGACATCAGGGCTCAACATTAACACTTGTCCTCTTTACCGGGACAAGTAAAAAAGAATGGACAACAAAAAAAAATCCACGCAAAAATCACATATCAAATAATTCCTCTGATCAGAATTGTATCAGAGGCCAACATTGGAATAATATTCAAATCTATTTGTCATGTACATAAATAAAAAAGCCTACATGTCAAAGTGTAGGTAATATGCATATTGGCTACAGTCACATGTCCAACCTGATGCGGACATGAGGGAGGCGCCAGAAAATGTAGCTAAACTTTAATAGTCATGTTTGACAAATATAACAAAGGATAGTTAACATTAACGTCTAAAGGCTTGATTCTGTCGACATACTTGAGGTACAGTTTGTTCAGATCAAATTTTCACAAGACTGGAGAGTGAAGGATAGTGCCTGTTGCGCACCGCACATCACCCACCTTGAATCTGAGCGGAGGCGGTCAGCATTTTGAAACTATTTAACCATAAACTTAATTGTTTAAAACCTGGACGTTTTATGTCATTTTATGAAGCATGTCTTACCTTTTTCAAAGTAGCCTAAAATACACCTCAGAAATATTGAGGGAATTATTAATTTTATAAACACTCCATATGCCATTGGAACCAACATTTATTGCATGTTCTATTGGTTTTCAAATCAACATTATTTTACTGTCCAGCAGCCAAAGGCCCAATCCTAATCAAATTAGTAGGGATGTCAAACGTTCAGGCTGTTGAACGTTTGAGAGCACCCGATTAAATTGTGTTTGAGATTTTTTTTGTACTATCTAAATGGTTGAATTAATGTGAAATAGATGTAATTGTTGCAATAGTTTGTGAGCGGGCAACATATGCTATCATTTTAAATTGACATTGAATTATTTTACCATATTAAAGTATTGTATATTGCACTAATTTCCCTAATGTGGACTGTTTCTGTTACTACCTTACACAAGCTTACATTTTCACCTCAAATAATTGAGTGGAATTATACATCCCTTTTACCTTGGTGATGTTAGTATAAAGGTTTATAGTCATCATGATGACATAAGATTGATTGCTTAAAATAGATCAATATCTTTGGTTTGTTACTGTTGATTTTGTCACACGCTGGGATGCACAAGACATGAAATGGCATGAAAAATTTGGGGCGGTCTCAGATATCATATTAAAAACTGCAAACATTTCTCTCCATCCTATGGCAAAATGTGTAGAATTGCAGGAAATTAAGTGTAAAACAGCAAATTTTCCTCTCTACCCCATGGAAGAAAATATAATAATTACATGAAATTAGTTATAAAATTTCAAAATCTTCTTTCCACCCCATGGCAAAATGTGTAGAATTGCAGCAAACTTGCTTTAAAAATGCAACATTTTCTCTATACCCCATGATAAATTGTATAGAATTGCACGAAATTAACAAAAAAAGCTGTCAAGAGGGGGGCTGTCAAGAGGGGGGCCACTAAAATGTTTTGCTCATAATGTTTTACATTAAAGTTGCCCATCCCTGGTTTACGTTAACTAACAGAAAAAAGTGGTCTGTTCCCTTTTCCTTGATGGCAGCCTCCCGAAATCAACAACCAACATTCCAAAATATAGATAAGCCTTCTACAAGTTCTCATTTAACCAACAATGTTTAGGTTATTCCAAGTTTCTGTGTGGCCTTTGAATAGTGTTAGTGTAAACAGTGCTACACTCCAAACGTTTGCCCCGTTCTATTGATTTCAGCGTGATATCGATGGAACTGATTAACCGAAAAAGTGTTGCGCTACACTTACTGTGTTGGCAACACACTTTAATCAAAATGCAGCACTTCAAAATGTAGCTAGCTGTCTTCTACTAATTGCCCTCTAACCAGTGATGTGCACATTATTCCCATATTTCGTGTCGTTTTGGAGCTGTGTTCGTTTTAACAGGACGCGCAACCTCATCTCCCTCCTCTCGAGCTATTAACGTGATAATTGATATACAGTGCATTCAGAAAGTATTCAGACCCCTTGTTACGTTACAGCTTTATTCTAAAATGGATCAAATCGTTTTTTCCCCTCATCAATCTACACACAATACCCCATAATGACAAAGCAAAAAGAGGTTTTTAGAAATGTTTGCAAATTTATATTTAAAAAAATAACTGAAATATCACATTTACATAGGTATTCAGACCCTTTACTCAGTACTTTGTTGAAGCACCTTTGGCAGCGATTACAGCCTTGAGTATTCTTGGGTATGACATTACAAGCTTGGCACACCTGTATTTGGGGAGTTTCTCCCATTCCTCTCTGCAGTTCCTCTCAAGCTCTGTCAGATTGGATGGGGAGCGTCGATGCACAGCTATTTCCAGGCCTCTCCAGAGATGTTCGATCGGGTTCAAGTCCGGGCTCTGGCTGGGCCTCTCAAGGACATTCAGAGACATGTCCCTAAGCCACTCCTGCGTTGTCTTGGCTGTGTGATTAGGGTCGTTGTCCTGTTGGAAGATGAACCATCGCCCCAGTCTGAGGTCCTTGGCGTTTACTGAGGAGTGGCTTCCATCTGGCCCCTCTACCATAAAGGCCTGATTCTTCTGAAAGGTTCTCCCATCTTCACAGAGGAACTCTGGAGCTCTGTCAGAGTGACCTTCGGGTTCTTGGTCACCTCCCGGACCAAGGCCCTTCTCCCCCAATTGCTCAGTTTGCCGGGCGGCCAGCTGTAGGAAGAGTATTGGTGGTTCCAAACTTCTTCCATTTAAGAATGATGGAGGCCACTGTGTTCTTGGGGATCTTCAATGCTGCAGAAATGTTTTGGTACCCTTTCCCAGATATGTGCCTCAACACAACCCTGTCTCGGAGGCTGTCTGCACGTTAACACTAGAAGTTTATTACCTAAAATCTACTGAAAGTGTGGGTTCACAGCTCCAATCCAGATGTGTTGGTCATTACTGAGACGTGGTTAAGGAAGAGTGTTTTGAATACTGATGTTAACCTTTCTGGTTATAACCTTTTTCGGCAAGACAGATCTTCCAAAGGTGGGGGAGTGGCAATCTTTAACAAGGATCACCTTAAGTGCTCGGTTGTCTCCATCAGTCTGGTGTTTTCTGTAATGACCTTAGTGATCACTGTTTTACAGCCTGTGTTCGTAATGGCTGCTCAGTGAATCGACCTGTCCTGAGTTGTCATAGGCGCTTGGTAAAAAACTTTAATGAGCAAGCCTTCCTTCATGACCTGGCCTCTGTAAATTGGTATAGAATCAGTTTGATCCCCTCTGTCGAAGACGCTTGGACCTTCTTTTTTTAGATTTTCTGTGGTATTGTTAACAAACATGACCCAATCAAGAAAATGATAATTAAAAACAGGTTCAGCCCCTGGTTCGACCGTGATCTTGCAGAGTTACTCAACCTCAAGAATTGCATTTGGCGAAAGGCTCGGCACACGCGTACTCAGGCTGACTGGCTCTCGTTCAGGCAAATGAGAAATAAGTGCACTCAGGCTATTCGGAAGGCCAAAGTTAGTTACTTTAAGGAGCAGTTCCCTCTCTGTGTGTCTAACCCCAAGAAGTTCTGGAAAACGGTTAAAGACCTGGAGAATAAACCCTCCTCACAGCTGCCCATGTCCCTTAAAGTTGATGATGTGGTTGTTACTGACAAGAAGCACATGGCTGAGCTCTTTAATCAACACTTCATTAAGTCAGGATTCCTATTTGACTCAGCCATGCTTCCTTGCCCGTCCAACATTTCCTCATCTCCCACCCCTTCTAATCTGACTAACCCCGATGCTCCTCCCTCTTTTTCCCCTGCCCCGCTACAAAGTTTCACCCTGCAGGCGATCACAGAGTCTGAGTTACTAGAGGAGCTCCTTCAACTTGACCCCCAAAAAACATCTGGGTCAGATGGTTTAGACCCTTTCCTCTTTAAGGATGCTGCCCCTATCATCGCCAAGCCTATATCTGACCTTTTTAACCTGTCTCTCCTCTCTGGGGAGGTTCCCATTGCTTGGAGGGCAGCCACGGTTCGTCCTTTATTTAAAGGGGGAGATCAAGCTGATCCTAACTGTTATAGGCCTATTTCTATTTTGCCCTGTTTATCAAAAGTGTTGGAAAAACTTGTCAATAATCAACTGACTGGCTTTCTTGATGTCTATAGTATTCTCTCTGGTATGCAATCTGGTTTCCGCTCAGGTTATGGATGTGTCACTGCAACCTTAAAGGTCCTTGGCCAAAGCTTTTGATACGGTAGACCATTCCCTTCTTGTGGGCCAGCTAAGGAGTATTGGTGTCTCTGAGGGGTCTTTGGCTTGGTTTGCTAACTACCTCTCTCAAAGAGTGCAGTGTATAAAGTCAGAACATCTGCTGTCACCAAGGGTGTAACCAAAGGCTTGATCCTCGGCCCCACGTTCTTCTCAATTTACACAAACAACATAGCTCAGGCAGTAGGAAGCTCTCTTATCCATGTATATGCAGATTATACAGTCTTATACTCAGCTGGTCCCTCCCCGGATTTTGTGTTAAATGCTCTACAACAAAGCGTTCTTAGTGTCCAACTTGCTTTCTACCTAATCAATATCAGTGACTTATTGCCACTTGTCAACACAACAGGGTTTTTGGTGCGTGTGTAGTTTATAAAAATACAATAATTATGCTTACTATTGTTGCACATCATAAATAATTCACACCCCTTTACTTAAATTGTGGATTTTTTTGGTCACTGGCCTACACACAATACCCCATAATATCAAAGTGGAATTATGTTTTTCAAATGGTTTACATATTAATTTAAAAAAAGAGATAATAACTACTAGGCTACTCGAAAGCAAATGACAAAACAACCTAGAATTACTGAATATTGCTTTTTTGATTATAATTTGAGCACGTACCAGGAAACCACTGTGTCTTAGCCAGTGGCGATTTTAGCATGTATGTCTTGGTGGGGCAAACGCAAAATAATGTGGGATGCATACCAGCAAAGCCACTACACAACACTACACTAAACAATATAATAATTGCACTATAACTGTGACAAACAGTGCCCACATAAAGCTGTCCCAACAGCAAAGTCCCAACACCTTACCACTGCTACGCCTGGCTATCAGCGGAGCCTTGTCTGGCAGCGAAACAATTAATTCAGCCTCATTTACTGCCTGTGATGGCTTGGTTGTGGTAAGGCCTCTTACTCCCACCTAGGGGAGGAGAGAGGCACACAACCAAGTCATCACACCCTAACTAGGGAGATTATCATCCCCAATCAGAGACAGCTGTCTAGCGTTGTCTCTGATTGGGGATAGTATATAGGCTCCACACATTTCCACCTGTGTGTGGATCATTGTTCTTTGTGTTTGTCTGCACTGCCAGCAGCCAAAGTAAGTCACTGTGTTTGTTTAGTTTTCATGTTTAGATATTTAGTCATCTCCTTTTGTTTAAGTGAGACCATCTCATTAAATAAAAGAGGAATGACACTCCATCAGCGCTCCGTCTACCGTCCCATTACTCCGCACTGTGACACTGCCTTTTAAAAAAACATACAGTTGAAGTAGGAAGTTTACATATTCGCTTAGGTTGAAGTCATTAAAACTCATTTTTCAACCACATGTTAACAAACTATAGTTTTGGCAAGTCAGTTAGGACATCTACTTTGTGCATGACACAAGTAATTCTTCCAACAATTGTTTACAGACAGATTATTTCACTTATAATTCACTATATCACAATTCCAGTGGGTCAGAAGTTTACATACACCTTTAAACAGCTTGGAAAATTCCAGAAACTGATGTCATGGCTTTAGAAGCTTCTGATAGGCTATTTGACATAATTTGAGTCAATTGGAGGTGTACCTGTGGATGTATTTCAAGGCCTACCTTCAAACTCAGTGCCTCTGCTCGACATCATGGGAAAATCAAAAGAAATCAGCCAAGACCTCAAAAAAAAAAAGTGTAGACCTCGACAAGTCTGGTTAATTTCCAAACGCCTGAAGGTACCACGTTCATCTGTACAAACAATAGTACGCAAGTATAAACACCATGGGCCCACGCAGCCGTCATACCGCTCAGGAAGGAGATGCGTTCGGTCTCCTAGAGATGAATATACTTTGGTGCGAAAAGTGCAAATCAATCCCAGAACAACCGCAAAGGACATGGTAAAGATGCTGGAGGAAACAGGTACAAAAGTATCTATATCCACAGTAAAACGAGTCCTATATCGACATTACCTAAAAGGCAGCTCAGCAAGGAAGAAGCCACTGCTCCAAAACGGCCATAAAAAAGCCAGACTATGGTTTGCAACTGCACATGGGGACAAAGATCGTACTTTTTGGAGAAATGTTCTCTGGTCTGATGAAACAAAAATAGAACTGTTTGGCCATAATGACCATCGTTATGTTTGGAGGAAAAAGGGGGAGGCTTGCATCATGTTGTTGGGGTGCTTTGCTGCAGGAGGGACTGGTGCACTTCACAAAATAGATGGCATCATGAGGATGGAAAATCATGTGGATATATTGAAGCAACATCTCAAGACATCAGTCAGGAAGTTAAAGCTGGGTCGCAAATGGGTCTTCCAAATGGACAATGACCCCAAGCATACTTCCAAAGTTGTGGAAAAATGGCTTAAGGACAACAAAGTCAAGGTATTGGAGTGGCCATCACAAAGCCCTGACCTCAATCCTATAGAAGGTTTCTGGGCAGAACTGAAAAAGCGTGTGTGTGCAAGGAGGCCTACAAACCTGACTCAGTTACACCAGTTCTGTCAGGAGGAATGGGCCAAAATTCACCCAACTTATTGTGGGAAGCTTGTGGAAGGCTACCCGAAACGTTTGACCCAAGTTAAAGGCGATGCTACCAAATACTAAGTGTATGTAAACTTCTGACCCACTGGGAATGTGAAGAAAGAAATAAAAGCTTAAATAAATAATTCTCTCTACTATTATTCTGACATTTCACATTCTTAAAATGAGTTGGTGATCCTAACTGACCTAAAACAGGGAATTTGAACTAGGATTAAATGTCAGGAATTGTGAAAAACTGAGTTTTGGTGTATGTAAACTTCTGACTTCAACTGTAGCTGATATGGCTGACTTGCTTAAACAAATGTGGTTTCTACTGACAATTGAGATGTACAAACTATAGCATAAGGGAACGACAAGCGGATAAGAGGCAATCCGTAATCCGTAATTTTGATTAAGACATTAATGAGCGAGCGACGACGGACGTAGTCAATAGAACTATTTGTTCAGCACTTTTTAAATGTACAGCAACAGAATTCAGAACATGGGCCGCTCTTACAGTGTTCTCCCTGTACACCAAGTCAGAACCGTAGACAATGAAAGCTCTTACAATATTAAATTACTTGCATATTACATCATTTATGTAGCAGCATACAAGCCATTTTTGGACTCACCTTGTTGTGATGTGCTCACTTGAACAGGAAGGTGGCGCGGCGGTTCTTTGTGGGCAAAATTTGTATGTGAAACATCACAGCATAATTGAAAGATACAATGGGGAGAACAAGTATTTGATACACTGCCGATTTTGCAGGTTTTCCCACTTACAAAGCATGTAGAAGTCTGTAATTTTTATCATAGGTACTCTTCAACTGTGAGTGAGGGAATCTAAAACAAAAATCCAGAAAATCACATTGTATGATTTTTAAGTAATTAATTTGCATTTTATTGCATGACATAAGTATTTGATACATCAGAAAAGCTTAATATTAACTTAAATATTAATAAAACTTAATATTTGGTACAGAAACCTTTGTTTGCAATTACAGAGATCATACGTTTCCTGTAGTTCTTGACCAGGTTTGCACACACTGCAGCAGGGATTTTGGCCCACTCCTCCATACAGACCTTCTCCAGATCCTTCAGGTTTCGGGGCTGTCGCTGGGCAATACGGACTTTCAGCTCCCTCCAAAGATGTTCTATTGGGTTCAGGTCTGGAGACTGGCTAGGCCACTCCAGGACCTTGAGATGCTTCTTACGGAGCCACTCCTTAGTTGCCCTGGCTGTGTGTTTCGGGTCGTTGTCATGCTGGAAGACCCAGCCACGACCCATCTTCAATGCTCTTACTGAGGGAAGGAGGTTGTTGGCCAAGATCTCGCAATACATGGCCCCATCCATCCTCCCCTCAATACGGTGCAGTCGTCCTGTCCCCTTTGCAGAAAAGCATAGTGTTACTAATGGTTTTCTTTGAGACTGTGGTCCCAGCTCTCTTCAGGTCATTGACCAGGTCCTGCCGTGTAGTTCTGGGCTGATCCCTCACCTTCCTCATGATCATTGATGCCCCACGAGGTGAGATCTTGCATGGTGCCTCAGACCAAGGGAGATTGACCGTCATCTTGAACTTCTTCCATTTTCTAATAATTGCGCCAACTGTTGTTGCCTTCTCACCAAGCTGCTTGCCTATTGTCCTGTAGCCCATCCCAGCCTTGTGCAGGTCTACAATTTTATCCCTGATGTCCTTACACAGCTCTCTGGTCTTGGCCATTGTGGAGAGGTTGGAGTCTGTTTGATTGAGTGTGTGGACAGGTGTCTTTTATACAGGTAACGAGTTCAAACAGGTGCAGTTAATACAGGTAATGAGTGGAGAACAGGAGGGCTTCTTAAAGAAAAACTAACAGGTCTGTGAGAGCCGGAATTCTTACTGGTTGGTAGGTGATCAAATACTTATGTCATGCAATAAAATGCAAATTAATTATTTAAAAATCATACAATGTGATGTTCTGGATTTTTGTTTTAGATTCCGTCTCTCACAGTTGAAGTGTACCTATGATAAAAAATTACAGACCTCTACATGCTTTGTAAGTAGGAAAACCTGCAAAATCGGCAGTGTATCAAATACTTGTTCTCCCCACTGTATATGGCGCGTAGAAATCCGAAGAGGGTGGTCAGCAGAGATAGGTGGGAGGGGCTGAGGGAAGCTAAGGGTTGGGAGTGGAGTTGCTGGGTGGGGAAGAATGACGGTCAAAGATAAAAGTATTTTAAAAAATAAAGTCTAAATAAAGCATAATAAAAAGTAAGTTTGAATGACACTGAGGGGCAGTGTTGTTACAGCTAATGCCGGTTTGCCTGAGGCTGATGCTGTGCAGGTGTTTGTACACATGCATATAGGCTACACACACTCTCATTCACACGGACACACACACATGTAAATAGTGCCATACATGCACTCAAACATATTCAGTTGGCTTTGCTGTTATGATTTTTGTTGTCCTTGATGTCTTTTGTTTATTGTATTTTCTCGGGGGTCCCCGTTATTGACCTTGTGGGAGATCTGTCGACGTGCCCTTGAGCAGGGTGTTGACCCTGGTTGCTTCTGTGTGTCGCTCTGGATGGGAGTCTGTTAGATGACTAATGTGATGTAGTTGTTGAGTGGCTTCACTGCAAGTATATTGTATGTTTTAAAATTCAATAAAAATAAAAATATATATATTTTTTAAGACTTTGAAAGCAAGATGTTGACATGATCAGTCCAATCAAAGCTACTGTACATATAACGTAATTTGACGTCATTTTAACTGTGGCCAATGACCTTGAGCCTTCTTGGAAGGGCACTTGTAATATAACTTGATGGCAGGACCCAAAGGGCTGACATTTTTTGTCTACCCTTACTAAGGACTTAAACTTGGCAATGTCCCCATGAACGACAGAACACTGAGACAATGCTCCTATTTTCTGCTGGCTGCCCCACCACCACAGAAAGCACTGAGCTAGGCTGAAACACCTGCATTTTGGAGCTGCTTTACTCAAGAAAGAAAAAAAGAGACCATGTTTGTATGCGGTTTTATTGACTCATGATATATATATATATTTTTTTTTTACATTGTTTGGAAACTGATATGTGACACGTATTAATACCAAAATAACATGCAAAATAGGCAAGCCCCCCAAAATATTTATAATTATATATATATTGTTTTGATTTATTTTTTTACACAACAGGTTGGAAATCGCAAATTCAACAATGAGTGGTTTGGAAGAAATCAGTGGCTAACTGCAAGCATTGCCAAGCAACCACTAGCCTGCTATTCAATGGAATGGCTGTGTGGTTTTTTCCCCCGAGTTCCCACAATAATTCCGGAGAATGTCAGACTTTGATGACAAAGTTTGATGACAAAATTTGCCCACAAAGGACCGCCGCGCCACCTTCCTGTTTAAGTGAGCACATCACCAGGTGAGTCCAAAAATGTATTGTATGCTGCTGCATAAATTGTGTAATATGCAAGGGAGATATGTATACTGTAGCTCTGCCCTACCTGCCCTGAATGAAGGGTCGCCACTGATCTTAGCCTGCTTGTGTTAGTGCTGTGACAGCAACTTGAGAGACAATGGTACTGTAGTGCATTGATTTCCTCATCAGTCTATGCCGGCCTTAAGTCAATCACCAATGATTAGGAAGGATTTATACTTAGAAAAAAAGAGTTCCAAAAGAGTTATTCGGCTGTCCCCATAGGAGCACCCTTTTGGGTTCCAGGTAGAACCCTCTGTGGAAAGAGTTTTACATAGAACCCAAAAAGGTTCTAGCTGGAACCAAAAAGCGTTCTTCAAAGGGTTCTCCTGTGAGGACAGCCAAAGAACCCTTTGAGGTTCTGAATAGCCTACACTCTTAGAAAAAAAGGTGCTGTCTGTGGTTTCCATGTATTGGTCCTTAATCTCCTCAGCAAAGCTTGCTTGCCACATCTCTGCTCTGGTCTTTGCAACCTGGGAGTTCATATTTTATTGCAGAGTCATTAGCTGAGGTGAAGAGCTTCTGTAGTCTTACTGAATCAGTTTCCTGGTATGTGATCTTGATTTTGGCTACATCAGTGAATTTTCCTCTGCCCGTAGTATGTCTAAAGTACCCCCTGTGCTCCTAGAACCCCTGGATGGGAACCCCAAGAGGACACACACTGAGACACTAAAGGTATCTGAGTGTAACATGTAGGCCTTCCTCAGAATGAAGGTCTTCCTCATATGCTTCAATTTGATGGGCATCATGATTAACTGGTCAGGAGGACAAGTCCCAGTACAGTAGAAAACAATTGTTGAATTCAGCAAGGTGAATAATTTATGTTTTATACCAGAGAAACAGACCAGTGTGAAATGTATTTCTGCATCCACATAATGGTTATCTTATTCCACTAATACTGCAAGGTATATGAAACATGTGACATTAACACCTTTATAACAGCCAATGAAGGCTGAACTCTGATAGAAGGCTTCGATAATTAGGGAACGAGAACCAGGTTCACGGTTCTTGAAGTAGAGAGGGAATTGATGTAATTTGAGGAGACATATGTATTGCATGCAAAACTGAGGGGAAAGCTGAGTATTGGGGTGTATTTACCTTGAACAGACATTCTGTTAGTCCCCGTCGTATCTGCGTCCACATGACGGCCCACATGAAGAACAGACCGATTTCGGACCAGGTAATATAAGCGTTATCCAGGAGCGTCCTTTTAGAGAGCTCTAGTCCGCAACCGCTACAGTCTCTCAAGGCACTGAGCATCACGGTAGACGCTCTCGTTACGAGACCCGCATAGCCAGGCATGGGTTCCACCTCTCCGACGCTCATACTGTCAACATCAGGGTGACTGTCCATTGTGGCGGCACGGAAAACGGCGATTTAGAAAACGGAACCTGGTTTAGCGAAACAGACAAGTGTTTTCTCCTTACACGAGGAAGTCCAGCAAGCTGCCTAAGCTTCTAAACTACTTTATCTAGGCAACGTTGTCTAGCTTATTAGCTAGCTAAACTAAAACTCGAAAAAACTTTAAGCTGCTTAACCTAGTCTCAAGTAGTTAATTATTTGTATTCTAAATTAAGACATGGGCCCATTTCACATAAAGACAATGTATGTCTGATTGGATTATAAACCCACAGAAACCAAGGATAAAATGGCTGTATTTATTTAATAGCCAGCGTTAATTACCTAGCTATAATTATTAAAATTACAAACTACTGTATTCTATGATATAGTAAACATTGGCTAGAATTTTGGCCATTCTCCTTTTATGCATACTACCTTATCATTTATCTAACGTTAGCTTGTTAGCCGCCTAGCAAACAATACCGGATAAACCCGCATTTACAACTGCTACCAAACTATGTTATCTGAATATATCTGAGAATAGATGTAGCTGTAAAATCACGTTCGTGTTCCAAGAAAAAAAATCCAGTAAGTATTATTAGCTCTCTGGCTAGCTACCTAAACTAAAGATGTGCCATAGAGAGCGGTACAGTCAGGGTATCACATGCGATTCTTGTGAGGCTACATTCTGTCTTATCTCCGTTATTCGCCTTATATAACATCTCTTCGTCATTTAATCAGCTATAATAACCTATTCATACCAGATACCAAACCAGTGGACCTGAAACATTTCTAATACTAACAAAATAAGCAGTAATGCCGATAAAAGTCAAGATATCCTCAATGTTCGCCTTCCTCTGTCGTGCCGCTCCTGATCGTGTCCTGCTGTGTCTGTGATGCTGCGTCTTGACAAGTGACAGAAAAATGCGTGCTGTTCTAATGGGAATCAATGTAGAACATGATTCCACGCGGCATTTAATGTTCAGCACCAGCACCGAAAGTCACTCTAATTTCAAATCGAACGAATAAAAAGCAGAGGTGCAGTGACGTAATTATGGCCCGCTATTTTATTCAATTACTGCGATTAAAAAAGCCTGAGATAATTTAAAGCGACAGCGCAACATGTAACAGAAGAACGATGCACATCAACACGATGCCGACTTGTCCAGGAAACACCTTCAAACACTATGACATGCATTTAGCTACTAAATTCATAGTAAATATAATTACTTAATTATCACATTTGAGTAAAAGTAGATACCTTGATAGAAAATGGCTCAAGTGAAAGTCACCCAGTAAAATACTATTTGAGTAAAAGTCTAAAAGTATTTAAATGTACTTAAGTACAGTAGAGGAAAATATTATCGTCATATTTGAGTAAAAGTAAAAAGTAAATGCTATACATCAAATTCATTATATTAAGCAAACCAGATGGCACCATTTTTTGTTTACATTTACAGACAGAAGGGCACACTCCAACACCCAGACATTTAGAAACACAGTATATGTGTTCAGTGAGTTCGCCAGATCAGAGGCAGTAGGGATGAAAACGCATTATATTTGTAGGTGCGTGGATTGGACCATAATGCTGTCCTTTTTTATTTATTTAGCCTTTATTTAACTAGGCAAGTCAGTTAAGAACAAATTCTTCTTTACAATGACGGCCTACCTACAAGGTCAGCCATAGTAGTACGGTGCCCCTCCAGGCGCCCCTGGAGCAAAAAGTACAAATACCCCAAACAACGACTTAAATAATACTTTAAAGTATTCTTTACATAAGTACTTTACACCACTGGTAAATATACACCAAGTATACAAAACATTAGGAACCCCTGCTCTTTCCCATTCAGAGGGTGAATGAGCAAGACAAAATATTTAAGTACCTTTGAATGGGGTATGGTAGTAGGGTGCCAGACACACCAGTTTGAGTGTCAAGAACTGCAACGCTGCTGGGTTTTTCATGCTCAACACTTTCCTGTGTATCAAGAATGGTCCACCACCCAAAGGACATCCAGCCAACTTGACACAACTATGGGAAGCATTGGAGTCAACATGGACCAGCATCCCTGTGGAACGCTTTCGATACCTCATAGAGTCCATGCCCGAGGCTGTTCTGAATGCAAAAGGGGGTGCGACTCAATATTACGAAGTTGTTCCTACTGTTTTGTACACTCATTGTAGGGTAGGTAGTTGTTAAAATATACCTGTACATTGGGCATGCACAGAGGAATTTCTATGATCATGAATTTATTGGCCCACTGATTTACAAAATGTATCATTTCACACGCATAAGGGGGAAACAAGGTCTACCTCTAGCGAGGTATCATCGGGCCAAATATCCATGAATTTCAATTGAATGTTTCACACTGCGATGTAGTGGTAAAAAAAAAATAGGCTGGTAAACTCTGATTGCTGTGAAAAAAAATTACGCAAGTATAGATTTTAACTTGTCAACAAATTCTTATTTACAATGACGGCCTACACCGGCCAAACTCAGACAACACTGGGCCAATTGTGCACCGCCCTATGGGACTCCCAATCACGATCGGTTGTGATACACGTTGTCTGTAGTGACGCCTCTAGCACTGAGATGCAGTGTCTTAGACCACTGCGCCACTTGGGAACCCATGCATACATTCTTCCGCAAAAGGTTGGTCAACTATTGGGCAACAAATGTATAAAAATTGGTAAACTGTTTACCCTCCACTATATGACACCACTGGTTTCACACTGACACACACTGGGTGTAAACAGGGTCATGAAACATTTATTGTACATTTTAGAGGAATGCTAAAAGGAAACAGAGCGCCAGGAAGCATTTTTCAATGAGAGAAATGCAGATGTTACAAACATCAAAAGAGACATTGTCAGAAGGGACATTTCATGTACTACAAATACTTGTACGTCTGAATATAAAGAACAGCTGTATAAGGTAATAATATTATTATGACACAGTTCTGGAAAAAAACCAAATATATATATTTTTCAAATTTCTAAATGTGCATGTCAATTTTAATCCATACAGTTTAGTGTTTGCCATATTGATAGACAAAAAGAGATATGGAGCAGATTAATAATGTTTTGGGGTCCAAACAGATTCCTCCATTGTCTCACACGGTTGCAGTGGGAGCATACTGCATCGTCAGTCTGTCAAATTCATTCTCCTAAGGTAAAAAAAAAAGGAGAAGCATTTAACTCAAGGTAGAAAATGTTTAACTAGTGACTGAAATAAACGGGTCTAACGAACGATGCAACCTGACTTTTCAATGTTCATTTGCACTTCTTTATTGGGTAATTATGTGTAGTGAAGTCTATGAAATCAAAGTCAAACTATTTTTAAATCCTCAAACTAGATATGCAGGTTGACCGACAGCTGTAGCAAGGAAGAATGCATCATTTCAAGATGAAATAGAAATGTGTATGGGCAAATGTAATCAATGTACCTTGGTCAGGTAGTCTTTAAGGAAGGGGTGAGCTCTATGGGCATCTTTCAGTTGAGAGAGATACCTGTTGGTTACCTACAAACAGATACATAACAGATTGATGTTAAGGAAGTTCATGCCTATAAAAACATAGATCATAAATCAATAGATCAAGGTCTTATCTATATACACCTCGGTTAAGTTCAATAACCTTGATAGGTAATCATCAGTGATTACTTTGACCCCCGTTGAATAAAGCATTCTGTAGATAGTGAGTAAATAATCAATAGAATCTTGACTATCACCTCAATCTGGCACAGAGCAGATTTATTTTGGAGAATTTATCCCTAGAACTTTGTCTTCTGAGTTTATTGCTGTTTAAGAAGGGGACCAATGTGCAAGATATCGGCAAATTAAATAAACCCCCTTTTGTCATTCCAAAGCTTTGATAATGTCCGCCAAACAAACCTAGCTAGAGACAAACATTTCTCAGTATCTGTGGCAAAACTGATGCAAAGTCTCACCTCAGGTGCTTTGCCCAAGTGCTGGGTCAGCACAATCAGGTTGATAAGAGTCTCAGGGTTGCTGCTGTCCTGTTAGGGGGAAAACAGACTCTATAAGAGGTCGGAAAACACCCACGGTTTCTCACAGAAATGTCTCGGTGCACTGTATGACCTCACTTATTACCCCGCTTCATTCATACATGTTCCATCACATTTTCTGAAATATGTATTCAACTGCATTATTAGTGTATTTATATCACAATCCCCAGTCATTGTCTGAACAAGTGTAAAATATATGTGAGATTTTCTTTTAGTGTAATAATTTAATCAAGGATCAGTCTTCTGTGACATCCTAACAAGGTGTTGGTTATACTCTGGACAACTTTCCCCCATCTTCGATCAACTGCAGGTCATGGGGATAAAACACCTACTGGCCAATTGCTAACATTGCAAGTATTTAGCTTATGATGACACTAAGCTTGTATTGCTGTAGTTGGAGAAGACAACAGACACCACTAATTGGTTTAACTAATTCAAATTATACCAATAAATGTATTCACTGTAACGCCCTATCATTTTATGCTATCAAATAGTGTTAATCTCCATTTAAACAACCCTCTACATATTCATCTCTGAAATATGTCTACAGTTGATTAAGATATTAGAGTGCATTTGAGGTAAGTAATTACCTTGTCTAGTGCCTCCTGGAGAACCCCCTCTGCCTCCTCCCACTTGTTCTGGGCCATATGGCAGGCAGCCTGGCCATTCAGCAGAAGCAAAGTGGGGGAGTACTTATCCGACATCTCCTGGAAGATGTAGTAAGCATCCTGCAGCTTCTCTCCTCCCTGAAAAAAAGAAAAAGGCAAGAGTCCTTTTTTTATTCTGTTGAACAGACGAAAAACAGAAATTGAGTGGACTTCAGTCCTAAAGTGATGACTACTTTTCCATTGAGAGTGGTGCTCTGTTAATAAAATTAAATTTCTATCAGATGAGGGGCAATGACGACCGCTCCACTGATGTATTATAGCATGACTCACAACAGCGATGTTGACCCAAGCCGTGGACAGTTGGGTCAGTGTGGCATCCTCGTCCTGCTCCTGCATCTTCTTCAGCTCTTTCCTTTGTGTCAAAATAAGTAAACAACGCCATATATGACAAACACTGAATCACATGCTCAATTTGCTGAATCCTTAACAAAATGTACTTTAAAAAGTACTTAAAAGGCATTTAAATCAGATGGTGTGTGGAGTGGACATACCTTGCCAAATCAACACGGTCTAAACTCAGCAGCACCTGAATGGTCATTGCCATGCTGAAAAGAAAAAGAGGGACATCCACGTATTGCATCACACATAATAACAGGGGCTATAAACATGAATAGAATCCTATGATCGTCCTTACCACTCCAGACTCTCTCCCTGGTGCAGGGTCCTCAAGGCAGCATCCGAGTTCATCTCATGGTAGTAAATAGATGCAGCCATGAGCAGGAAGGTTGTGTTAGCCACATCTACACTCTTGGTCATCTTCTTGTCAAGTTCAGCCACAATGGCATCCCTGCACAAGTAACAAAAACAGTAATATTGTTACACCACCAAAGGAGTCAACGAAAAGCAATAATAAATTACATAGGTGGGTTGTGATATTAACTGTTTAATGGAATAAAACCTTTTGCCCTCATTGGCGCGATAGTCAGCGAACATCTTGACGGCCTGGAGCTCTGGCGAGGAGCTGGCCTTGATGTCATCCAGTACCACAGCATACTTCCTCTGAAATGATACAAGAGATAAGAACTGATACAATACGGACAGGCAGTGTCTTAATGGCACATAAAATGGCTGCATCTTCAGATGATAAAGTTATAGTTCAAGATTAGACAATAACAATATAGTAATTATTGCACAGTGACACTAACGTTACACTCACGTAATTTGACATTTCAATAATATATAGTGGCTGAACTATATTATTTTTATTTAACCTTTTATTTAACTAGGCAAGTCAGTTAAGAACAAATTCTTATTTACAATGATGGCCTATACCGGCCAAACTTTGACGACGCTGGGCAAATTGTTCCCAATCACGGCCGATTGTCTGGATTCGAACCAGGTTGTCTTTAGTAGTAGTGACGCCTCTAACACTGAGATGTCTTAGACCACTGCGCCACTTGGGAGACCCCAAAATATATATTATTCAATGTGTCAAACTACGTGAGTGTAATATATATATATATATATATACACATATATATATACATACACACACACACATACATCTCTGTGCAATTATAAAGTTACCTGGGCAATATAGGCTCTGTACAGAAACATGTCTCTCTCAACCTCCTTCTCAGGTGTTGATGGCTGTAAAGAGGAAATAGCAAGTAGGTGATGTTTTTGATTTTACATGATCTAGTTCATTGAATTGCTTTTATAACAGATGTCAATGTTAGCAGCTACTAGCTGATTAGCTAACATTAGCTAGCCAGTCCAAAGGTATTACACCCGAGAATACAGAAATACTAGCTATTAGACATGTTGCACAAACGGTTTATCAGCAGATAATTACCTTAACTTTCTGAGCTTCATTGATACATTGTTGATAACTGCCAATATAATAAGCATTTTTCACATCGAAGAGTTCATCAACATCTCCTTGTTGGGTCGCCATGTTGACTGGATGACTTCCTAGACACGTAGCACTGACGCGTCATCACATAACGTTTTAAGGAAACTCTTTTTTTTTTTGCATAGAGCTTCCCTTCCGACAATTATGGTACACATATTTTATTCTAATACACCAGATGCATGTCATTGAACCGATTATTTTGAAATCGCACATAGAAGAAGTTATAAGGATAGTTTATTAGCTAACGGAAGCCTGCAGTACCAACGACCGGCCTTCAACTTGAGTAATGCTGCGTTCAAACCAATTGGGAACTCGGAATTGTGAACTCAGAAATCTAACTTCAGTGCGTTCAAAACAACTGGAAACACATGAAAAAATGATCTCCGACTGGGAGAAATCGATTTGAATGGTTACCCAACTCGGAATTCAATATAGGGAACTCAGCCTCTTTCTAGAGATCCGCCTTTCCGACCTTGTTTTGAACACCGCAACATCACTTAACCAACTTTATTTGGCTTCAATGCCGATTTATGGTGCGTTCAAGACAACAGGGAACTCTGAAAATACGGGTTCAGAAAGAGTTCCCGAGTTGGAATTCCGAGTTGGATGACCATTCAAAACAAGTTTTATCAGTCCGTGCAATTTTTTTCCAGAGTTCCCAGTTATCTTGAACGCACTTAAGTCGAAAGTCTAAGATTTCTAACATCCGAGTTCACAAGTTCTTTTGAACGCGGCATGAGTCTTTTCATAGGAATGACTGGTGTCACGTGATCTGTGGCTTTGTCCATTCATACATACATTGGTTGATTCGGAAACTTTCCAAGTGGGAACCTCATCTTTCTACAATGAGTTTCCAAGTCGGAAATATCCAAGTTTCCGAGTTCCGTGGGGTCTTGAACAAAGCATTGCTGAGGCGCATGGGAAATGCAGTTGAAATGTTGTATTTTTACCAAATTTGATAACATTCGTTTATGTCACATGCTCATGTGTGTCCATTGGTTTCTGTTTACACTAAAACAATTTTTTTGTCTTTTGCCAAATAATCACAGAGAATATAGCAAACAATAATATCTAGCCCTTTGAAACTATACAATGAAGGGGTGGGAGGTGGCAGAATTAGCTTAAGGAAGGGGATGCCCAGCTAGACCACATATATTGAATAGGGGTGTAATGTCATTAGACTTTCAATAATTACCATACGATATTGTAGAAGATAGTCAAGTATAAATCATTATTCGGTCACCTTTCTATGGGTGTTTCTATGTAGGATACATAACAATTTAAGAACAATTATAATGTATATACAAGCTAAATATAGTGTGTATATCGATGGTTATAGAGTGGCCAAAAGACGAGCTACAGTGTATCACTGTTTGCTACAGTATGGCATTGGTTTCAAAGTGGTAATATCCAAATACTCCACTAAACGGCGCTCCTGAACAAGCTTGCCATCTAATTAATGCCCTAGAGAGTCCAGCAAATAAAGCGCACAACACACCCCTATTCACCACACGGATGCAGACATGCTGTGATAAGGATGACAATAAGCATAAAAAACAATAGTATTATGGATGACTGGATAGCAGAGTATCCTATGAACTAACTATATGAATGTGGTGATATTCTATTTTAGAGCGTTGGACCAGTAACCGAAAGGTCGCTACACCCGAGCCGACAAGGTGAACAAACCTGTCGATGTGTCCTTGAGCAAGGCACTTAACCCTATTTTGCTCCAGGGGCTGACCCTATAGGTAGACCGTCATTGTAAATAAGAATTAACTGACTTAACTTGTTAAATGAAGGTTAAAAAAAAATAAAGTAGCCCTATTTAATCTGCATTGAATGTTTATGAGTTATTTATATTCGTTTTCATCAGGTCCATAACAGAAAAAAAATAGCTTGTTGATTGTTTAAAACGTGCGATTCACAATAAACAACATAACCTCCGGAATTCCTGCTAAACCCATGAATTCATAGACCGGGGAAAAACTGTGCTGTGTTGTGTTGTGTTGTGCTGTGCTCTCGCTCTCTCACTCTCTCTCTCTGTGTCCAACATAAATCAGTTTGTGATTAATAAAGTTATCCAACTCAGCTACTGAGGCAATATTTTCAAATATTCATCTTAATGAGTTATGATTAGACAACTGTGTAGTCCACTGGACTTTTAGTTGATGACATTAACCAACTCCCCATAATTCCTGCTCATTGTTCCCCTAATGCCATTTTATTTGGGAAATTTTCAACCTTGGATTTCGGAGCTAGATAAGGTTAATCACTGGAACTCGAATGGGAGGGGGGAGGGGCAGGGAATGTTGACTATATAAAGGACATTTCCGACAGTATGATTGGTTTGGTCAATCTTACTGGGCTCTTCAATTGGTCCACAATAACATCAATCTTGAACTTTCGAAGTCCTTCAAGTTTGAAACTTTTTGTGAGGAGGAGTCGGGTTACAACAGGGAGAGAAGAAAACACTAAATTATTTACACAACAGTACCTAATACAAAATACTTTTACATTTACCCAACGGAGAAGAGCCTTTTTATCGAGGAAAGACGAAGGTCCGATTCATGGAACTGTACACGGACTTGCTATGGATTGCCATAATGAAAACTATATTTTGCTTAGATTAAATTGTCAAATTGTAGCTGTGTAACGTTACTCCGCGGTCTCTTTACTCACGCCCGCATCCGGTTTGATTTGAACGAACGGTAAGTTAATGGAATTGTAGGGAATGATAAAGATTTGTCTTCGAGAAACACATAACAAACAATATCTAGCCCTTTGAAACTATACAATGAAGGGGTGGGAGCTGGCAGAATTGGCTTAAGGAAGGGGATGCCCAGCTAGACCACATACATTGAATAGGGGTGTAATGTCATTAGACGTTCAATAATTACCCTACGATATTGTAGAATATAGGCCTTTTTATTTCCTTTGTGTGATTAGTATTAATACACTGTATGAGTTTTTAATGACAACTTTCTTTTCTAATGTGAACGAAACGTTTTTTAATTGAATGGAATTCTCCATAAAAGGTGTAGCCTAGTGTTTGTATCATGTTTCTTTCTTGAATTTTCAAAATCCCCTATCACATATCAAGCCTATATAAACAGAATTCAACTCCCCTAGTTTTGAGATGAACTATGCTGAATTAACATGTTCCCAGTATTATTTCCTGCACAAGCCATTAATTAACTTTGAGGTGTGTGTATGAATACCTTCTACAAAAAGAGGTAGTACAATGTATCATACATCACTAACTATGCTCATCTCACTAGTAAAAGGAGAATCTGAAAGTTTGCATGAATTGCAGCCTTTAAAGAGTTGCGTCTGGCAGCTTTAACCAGCTTTGTCTGTGAGGAAATGATTTATTGTTGCTACCCCACTGGCTATGGCTGACAACCAAGTTGGTCAGTTACTCCCGAGTGGCACATCGTCACTACAGACCCTGGTTCGATTCCAGGCTTTATCACAATCCGGCCATGATTGGGAGTCCCATAAGGCGGCGCACAATTGGCCCAGTGTCGTCCAGGTTTGGCCGGTGTAGGCCGTCATTGTAAATAAGAATTTGTTCTTAACTGACTTGCCTAGTTAAATAAAGGTTAAAGGTTTGGTTGCTCAGCTAACAAAGAACTGAGGTTCACATTGGCCAGGAAGCGAACTTCATTTCCTTAACATGAATTGATGTGGAACTTGTTTTCTGCCACTCAAGCACTGCTGGAAATGTATGATTATTCCTGTGGAGATGGAAGTTAACTCATTGACAGAGGAGTGCATAAATGTTTCACCTGATTACAAGACTGCAAAGTTCAGTTGGCCATGCAGCTTCAGCTGTCCATATCCCCTTGGAAGGGCAGTGAATCCTCCCTATCCATCCTAGAAAGTAAACCATATACGACAGACTAGAGACAAATAGCACATGACATAGCATTTTGTTTCTCTTTATTTAGTATTTATTGGTTTATCTGTCAGGGACCATGTTCAACATGCCATTGCACATGATATAGCTAGAGCTCATTTTCATCTGTAGTCCCTGGGCAGAAAACAATCAACATCATTACAGTGTTACAATAGAACACACTATTAAAAAAAAAATATATATATATATATATATAAAAATAGAAATATACAAACATTTCCTACAGTTTCTGACATCTTAAGAGTTCAGAATGTCGTAATGTTCACTGTGTGTATGTGCGACAAGCGAGTTGTTCCAAATAAGTCATCTACCTTTTTATCTATGAGGCTATTGGCTTACCCAGTTTTTGGCCTGTATTTACTTTCAACCTTTACTCTGTCTTATCTATGACATGGATGTATCACACCTGCACATTTCATTTTATAGTTGCCCACCCTATTCATTCACATTATTCATATATTATTGTCCACCGTTTGTCCCTGATGTTGTTTGTGTTTGGCCCCTCAGCCCTGTTCCAGGTTCACCTGTGGCATCACGGCAGACTTCTTACCCTGGTCTATTTTTTTAATTGGTTGAATCAATTATTAACCTGTGATACATTTTATGACACCACATTAATTATTAAACCCGCAGCAGGCGCTTTTAGATCTGAGAAAACTGTAAAAAAGGATGGTTTGTGAGTGAAGGCACTGTCTCCTTAATAGGCGCTGTGCACAACCCCTGATAGTGTGGGAGGATGAGAGAGTGACAGCACACACACACACACACACAAAGGTATTTCACTGTACTTGTGCATGTGACTAACTTTAAACACACTGAGATACATACTGTACACATGTGCACGCTCTCACACACACACACATCAAATAGACACACTCAAACACTATATATACTTGCACAACCATGTCTGCATACATACACACACACACACACTGCGATACGAAACAGAGTTTCCAGCACTCGTTAGCACCTCCACTGTTATACAACAGCTCAAGAGAGGAGAGGACAGGGAAAAACACTAAACTTGATGAAAGATAAAATTGCAGCAGCCAGTAATCCTAATTGATCCTGTTCATTAACACAGTGGACATCTTTCATGTGACTAGCTTATTGTAAGGTAATCAGTTCAGACTCAACACAAAGCACTGCTACATCTTACATGACCATTGTGGGTAATTCCATGGCAGCATAGCCCAAAAATACTTTTGGTATCTCAGATTGTTTTAGCAATTCTCACATAGAAACTTAATTGGGAGGAAGGATGTTTGATATGCTTTTTGTAACACAAAGCATTTTTGAGAACCATGATGATATTGCAATTTTAGGAACTTTTTAGACCTATACATGCCCCATGTAAGACCCAATGATCCATTAACTGTACATGATACAGATAACACCAAGGGTGCTTTCACATATCCTCTTATGATCCGGATCCTGGAGTGTTTGGTATCCTGAGAGAGCTATAAAGCATGTGTGGAATTCAAACGAACTCTGGCTGAAACAAATCCTGGACATGCGTGAGTAGCGGGTCTGTTGTAAACAAGCTAGCTCGCTAACATGTACAATGTGCATTTTCCTAATAGCGCTTGAGGGAACTGAACCAAGGAACTGAATTTCATATGTGAAAACCACCTTACTGTCATTATACTCCTAATAGTGTTCTCTAAAATATGTCGTATCTCTACATTCTGAAATACAATTTAGCAGACAAATTTATTCAACATAAACTATTAATATGTATAAAGTACCCTTTTTGATATATATATATATATATATATATATATATATACACATACACAGTGGGGAGAACAAGTATTTGATACACTGCCGATTTTGCAGGTTTACTTACAAAGCATGTAGAGGTCTGTAATTTTTATCGTAGGTACACTTCAACTGTGAGAGACGGAATATAAAACAAAAATCCAGAAAATCACATTATGATTTTTAAATAATTAATTTGCATTTTATTTAGATGGATGCCACTCCTCAGCAAAAGGCACATGACAGGCACCCACTTGGAGTTTGCCTAAAGGCACCTATAGGACTCAGAGACTATGAGAAACAAGATTCTCTGGTCTGATGAAAGCAAGATTTAACTCTTTGGCCTGAATGCCAAGCGTCATGTCTTGAGGAAACCAGGCACCGCTTATCACCTGGCCAATACCATCCCTACGGTGAAGCATGGTGGTGGCATCATCCTGCTGTGGGGATGTCAATTTTTATGTATACAATTTATAGTTTCTTCAAAAGTAGCAGAGAGCCCACCCTGGAAATTATTAAAAAATATATAGAAATAAACTAAATTACAAAGGGTACTTTTGAAATATTAGTAATAATATTTTTAATGTTGAATAAATTAATAAAAAATAAAAAAATCTTCATAATATAGCCATATTGTAGAGCACACTATAAAGACACCAAGATTGTGAGGTATGGAAAGGTATTTAAAACGTGTGTATCTTTCTGAGCAATTGTAATAGTATAAAATAATTAAATTGCCCAATTTTCTTGGAGCATACGATATGGCTCAGTATTTGAATTATTTATTTTATACATTTTTGCTCATCTTTATCAAGGGTGTTAATCAATTTGGACCACTTTACAGTACTGAAAAAGTCTGGGGCCTGAGGCCGAGAGGGGTGGGGCCTGAGGCTGAATGAGTGAGACGGGGAGCTCCAGGTGTATCCAATCACTGGTCCCCTCTCATCTGACAATCATACTAGCCTGACAGATAGGCAGTGGAGTGTATTCATGAATACCAAGGGAACCAAGCCCCCCCCCCCCCCAATTAAAAAATATTTTGTGTTTTTTAAATGTATCTATCGTCTGTGTTTTATAATTTTCCTTTCATTCGCAAGAGGCTGAATGTATCTCACAGGAGCAAGCATCTGAGCGAGCGAACCAGGGCCCCTCTGTCTCTCTACGTGTAGGCCATCTATCTGATGCTGTCTGGTCCAAACAAGTAGGACATTGTTGCAGCCCGTAGCATTGAAGGCAAGGGAATCCAGCGAGCATTTTGGCATCCCTTGATTAATAAAAAAAATATATATATATATAAATAAAAAGTAGCCTATCAGCATTGAGCTAAACTGTGAATGGGCCTGGCGCATCAAAAAAAAGTGTCAACGGAAGCCAGCTTGGATTTCGCCGTCACTCCTATCAAATCCCTTTGATCGCTTAAGTCATAGACAGAAAAACTTGAATTGTTGCATCTCGTTGTGTTGTTGTCCTCCGGTGGCTGGCTGGCTGGCTAGCTAGCTAAAATTGGGTCTTTCCTAAATTAGCCATGGATGGAGATAGGGATTTGGACTTGTGGTTTTACTTAATTCTCCATACTGGCTAATGACTAAAACGGCAATTCTGATCCAACCATTAATTCATACATTGTTGTGCCCCTGGCCTGAGGATGGATGTTCAATATGTACAGTAGCTAGATGTAGAAGGCGAATGTTAAGTAGCTAACGTTGCCTATGAATGGAAGTTAGGCTAGTGAGCAAACATTTTAGCCAGGTAGCCTAGGACAACAAAAAATAAAAGTGTGTACTGTATTTAGCTTGATTGGACTAAATTGTTTTTGGTATCTTTTAGTTGACACTGTATGATGTTGAAGTTGAAATGGTGCTGGAATAGTGGAGGCAGCTCCTGTTTTCTTTGGGACTTGCGGTAACTCTGTGGTTCTAAATCAATAGATGTTTAGTGGTCTGAAAATGTCTGAAACATTAACTTGCTTGACCATGCTGTCAAGCAAGTTAATGTTTGACAGACGGTTACTGTACATGCAGGAATCCCTTGCATGTACAGTAACCGTCTGTTACTGTACATGCAATATGCTTTGTGGACTTCACAGGACAGATATTGCTCTCTGGTTTTGTGATGAAACAAAGGTGTCTTATTGTCTTGGCCTATATCACGGTCGCAAGGCATATGAACTAACAGGTTATAGAGCAAACAACGCAATTATTACAACACATAGGTTGTAATATGTCTTCCCCGGTGATTTTACCCACACACAGATACTGCGGACCTGTAGACCAGTAAGCAGACTTTAAAAGCTTGGGCCACATGCTTGGCCCTCCAACCTCCACAGACCCTCTCTAAGCCCCTCACCACACCAAGCATAGAGCCACTGGAGGACACTTTTCACCTGGAGAAGAGTGAGTGTTTCTGTGCACGCTGGCCAGGCCGGGTCCCTGGCTGCCATGAGTCATGTGTGCCTTTAGCCTACATGTTGACATGTTTGCCTGGCTGTTCGTTGTTGTTTTTTAACTGGTTGAAGCGCTCTCTGGCTAATACTGCACTGTTGTTGGTTTTCAAACAGGTTTAAGCGCTCTCTGGATAACACTGCACTGTTGTTGGTTTAAGTAAATCCAGTTGATATGACAGCATCATTTTGTCTCATTCTAATGTGCCTGCCCAGCTCCCACAAAACCAGTATTAATTGCACTGTTGTTGGTGGTGTATATTTTGCCTGAACACACAGTAATGTTGTCGCTGTCATGTCTTGTTCTGTTTTGAATCCATTAAAGCAGTGCCAGTATAAATAGTGCTGAGATGGGAGTCAAGTTTTCCCTGTCTGGCCCCGGTTCACACAACAGCTTATATTTGGCCATAACTCACACTGCACAGTTCCAAGGCAGGAATCCTTGATAGAAAATTTTTTCAGCATTCTAAACACTTGTCCCAAGGGGATCCTTTCAGGAAGCCTCTCATCTCATGAAAAAGATGGACAACGAGAGAGAGAGAGAGAGAGGATCTCCCTGCATTTGTGATTGCCAGCTCCAGGAAGAATTTGTTGTGTCATTCTTTGGCTTTGAGTAAAACTTCAGAACTTCAGTGTCCGTCATATGAAGTTAAGCTGTGGAAGATAAATACAGGTTTTGTTTGGAGGTATGTCATCAGCCACTGACTACATGACAGTTCTCTCTCTGACAGGAGAGGAATTTAATGAGCCCCCTGAAAATCACTCTCCAGGCTCTGAAAGATTTATTTTTAATAAACTCTATCTCTACCTTCAGCAGAGAAAGAGGTGAACTTTAGATTTTCTTTGTGTGTCGTGAGATGTAGAAGGCACATTTCATTCTGCAGTTGGCCAGCTGCTATACGGTAATAACACATAGCAAATATTGCTGTTTGTGAATATGAGCATGATTTAGTATCCGATCATTTAGGTTTTTAATAAAGGTTTGACTCTGTTTTCATCTTGGAGGGAGTATTGATTGCTAGGATACTGACATATATTAGAGGTGACACTCATGTAGCATTTAATGTTTATTTTTAACAGGCATAAATACTGACGTGTGGTATGCTAGAGGAAGGCACAGATCTAGGCTCCACTTACCTTTCATAATTTATAACCTTAACCATAAAATGAAACCCTGACTTTAGATCCGTATCTAGGGTCAACCTCATCCTACTTAATTAGGGGCTGAGGCAGGCTGAACCTGAACCTGTTGTTCCTGGCTTTCCTGTTGTTGCAGTCCTGCTGCTGTAATGTCTGGGCCCAGGTTCATCTGGCCGAGGAAATACAGAAGATGTGAAAGCCTGTGGCCCCCTGACCCATTGTTTATGAGCTGCCACAATGTGTTGAGGCTTCCTCTGAGTCATTGTCCTTTGGCAGGCAACACAGACACACTCTCACACACACACACACACGCACTAGCCTCTTCACAAATAAGCACACACAGAGTACCAGTCAAAGTTTTGGACACCTACTCATTCAAGGGTTTTTCTTAATTTTTTACTATTTTCTACATTGTAGAATAATAGTGAAGACATCAAAACTATGAAATAACACATACCTCGGTCTTATCTTGATTTAGCTGAAGGAAGTTGTGAGCCATCCAAGTATTTAAATCACTAATACGGGCAAATCATTTACCTGATTATGTCATTATTGTATCATGTCACTGGTATCTCTATGATTAGCCTACCTTTTGTAGGGGACTGGTTTTTCATGTCCCATGACATCATAGTTATAGTAATGGAGGCTAATAGTGCACACCCATAGCAAGACTCTCTAATGCCTTCATCCAGATTAGAAAATAAAATAATCTGTTGTGATAATTTGCATAAAACAGTTGTTCAGTGTCTGTCTGCAGTATGTTTCCTCTTCTTTTTTTATTATTTTGGATCCCATATGTTGTCATGAATTAATCCAAATAAACATCTGTTATTTCCTCCATGTATGTAATTCAAAATGAAGAAAATCCACCATCAGGTTTCACTAGATATGTTTCCATTAACTTGTCCAGCAATTCATTTTTTAGTCGACATTTAGCCTAGAAAATAGATGTCACAAATGCCTACTACGGTAGGTCTCCTTTTAACTATATTGTGTCAATAAAAACAGCCGGACGTGATGACGTCACCATAAAAATCTATACAACTTTTCTCTAAAACCTACAGTGTGCGATGTGAGAAACATTTAAACGTGTTAACCCTCGCAAGGCTGCCGGCCCAGACGGCATCCCTAGCCGCGTCCTCAGTGCATGCGCAGACCAGATGGCTGGTGTGTTAACGGGCATATTCAATCTCTCCCTATCCCAGTCTGCTGTCCCCACATGCTTCAAGATGTCTGCTATTGTTCCTGTACCCAAGAAAGCAAAGGTAACTGAACTAAATGACTATCGCCCCGTAGCACTCACTTCTGTCATCATGAAGTGCTTTGAGCGACTAGTCAAGGATCATATCACCTCTACCTTACCTGCCACCCTAGACCCACTTAAATTTGCTTACCACCCCAACAGATCCACAGATGATGCAATCGCCATCACTCTGCACACTGCCCCATCCCATCTGGACAAGAGGAATACCTATGTAAGAATGCTGTTCATTGACTATAGCTCAGCATTCAACACCATAGTACCCTGTAAGCTCATCATTAAGCTTGAGGCCTTGGGTCTGAATTCCGGCCTGTGCAACTGGGTCCTGGACTTCCTGACGGGCCGCCCCCAGGTGGTGAAGGTAGGAAACAACACCTCAACTTCGCTGATCCTCAACACTGGGGCCCCACAAGGGTGCGTGCTCAGCCCACTCCTGTACTCCCTGTTCACCCATGACTGCGTGGCCAAGCACGCCTCCAACTCAATCATCGAAGTTTGCAGACGACACAACAGTAGACTAGAAATCAATGGCCACTTAAAGAAATGGAACACTAGTCACTAATAATGTTTACATACCTTGCATTACTCATCTCTTGTGTATATACTGTATTCTATACTATTTTACGGTATCTTAGTCCAATGCTGCTCTGACATAGCTCGTCCATATATGTATATATTCTTAATTCCATTCCTTACATAGATTTGTGTGTATTGGGTATATGTTGTGAAATTGTTAGATATTAATTGTTAGATATTACTGCACTGTCGGAGCTAGAAGCACAAGCATTTTGTTACACGTGTATGTGACGAATAACATTTGATTTGTCAAATAAAAATGAACTGGTTGAAGTGTTTCCATTACCCATTTAGGCAAATTGTGCATTAATAAATTGTCAACAGCCTGTATGCCCTCCCACCTATCCGTTTCATGTCTGAGTTTGCCTGCGAAAGCCAGCATGTATAGAATGCAATAATTGACAATTTGCCATATTCTAATAATTCTCATGTGCCAATGTATCACCACGGCCATGGTAATACTTACACTCCTGTAAATCTGAAATAATTGGATGGTGAAACTTGCCAGGCAACCAGAAAAGCAAGGCGAAGCAATTCGGGCATTCTTGAAAGTCAGGACGATCATTGTCCTGCAAAGAAACATTATTTTTTATAATTGGAAGAAAGTTATTTTGCAAGCAGTAGGCTTTTTAGAATTAAATGTGGAGTGGAGCTTTATAGTTACGAGCATACCTTCAAAAGTATTCACCAATCATAATTTTATGAAAAAGTTTTAATTTGTTGCAATTAAGAAAGTTTGACAAAAGAAAAATCCACCACAGTCGAACAGATAAAAATGTTGTTGATCTTTGAAAAATGTCTCCGTTACACGTGTCGCAAAGATTGTTTTTGCGACATTGCTTTTGTCGAATAAACCTGGGTCAATGGACACCAGCTAGGTCAGTGTGCATCTTTATGACCCCTCTCTCTCTCGCTCTCTTCCCTCACTCCTCATCCCTCACTCCAGACGTCATCATGGACTCCTTCAGTACTAAGAGCCTGGCCCTTCAGGCCCAGAAGAAGCTGATGAGCAAGATGGCCACCAAGAGCGTGGCCAACCTCTTCATTGATGACACCAGCAGCGAGGTGCTGGACGAGCTCTACCGCGTCACCAAGGAATACACACACAACCGCAAGGAGGCCCAGAAGATCATCAAGAACCTCATCAAGATGGTGGTGAAGCTGGGCGTCCTCTACCGCAACAACCAGTTCAGCGGGGAGGAGCTGGTGCTGGTCGAGTGCTTCAGGTTGATTATGCTATATGATTACATGATATATGATTGATTATGTATTTCATAATTATGGCTGTAGAAAGATGCACTCTCAACTCTTTATCATTTCAGCCAGTAGTTTTGAAAGTGGTGCTCATGAGCCAAAAGTGGTCCCTGTTTTTTTTGGTGTACTAAGTCATCCAATTCGTACTATATGTTAAACATTTTTTGTGGTTAAGATCCTGGAGTGCATCTTTAACGGGAGTATAATAGTCTTTGATTAGGGCTGCCAGCCCTGGTTGTTGAGAGCTGTAATTTGCACAGGTTTTCATTCCAGCCATAATTGAAATAATCATTGTGTTGGGCTGGGGAAAACGCCCTCTGAGAAATGGTATGTCCTTTGCCATCTACTGTACCTAAGCCATCATGCATTAACAATAATGTCCACCGTCTCGTTTCCAGGAAGAAGGTCCACACGCTGGCCATGACTGCCGTCAGCTTCCAACAGATCGAGTTCACATTCGACCGGCGTGTGATGAGCGCCATCCTGAACGAGTGCCGTGAGCTGCTGCACCAGGCAATCAACCGCCACCTGACAGCCAAGAGTCACTCGCGGGTCAACCACGTGTTCAACCACTTCGCTGACTGTGACTTCCTGGCGGCTCTCTACGGCCCCTCCGAGGTGTACCGCAGCCACCTGCAGAGGATCTGCGACGGTGTCAACAAGATGCTGGACGAGGACAACCTTTGACCTTTTGACCCATCCCCTTTTACCTTTTTGAGGCCTTACCTGGTGGTGTGACATTCACCACAGGGTTGCTTTCTTGGCTTGTTTTTTATTTAATTTTTTATAGACAAACATTATGCATAATGTACGTGGACATTTTACTTTTTGTGGTGTTTTTTTTATTTTTTTTTATGTGCCCCTCAGACATTACTGTACAACACTGAAGGATGTTCCAGGCTAGTTAGTCCAACGTTTCTTCTACACCTCTTCTTTATTTAAAGGAAAAACATGGACTTCTCCAATGAATGTAGAATACAAGATCATTTCCGGCCTTAGGACTTCACCAGTGCCTTGGAACTGTCTTTTTTCAATGGCTTTCTGTCACCCTGGAAGGTCTCCCAACCACAGCCTGAAGATCATATGTATGAGTAGTGAATTTAATAGGCTGAAATGCTTTTAAAGCGAAGAGGACAATAGTAGATTTTAACCTACTTCAGGACAACCATAAGGGACTGTTGTTAGACAGGAGTGCTACTTGAGGTTAAAACAGCACTGTAGTTGTTTTGCAATTATTAACGTAACCAATAATTCAGTTTCAGCATCACATTTACACTCCATATCCATATCCTAAGGAAGTCTGCACTGTGTTTGGATCAAAATACCTGCAGCCTGCTTTGGCCCTAATGGTCTGTTGTTATTGCTATCACACCAAAGAGTGTGTAATTTGGGTCATGTGGCTGTAAACATGGAGGGAGTTGATTGTGCTGTGAGTCCTAAGCTGCTGACCAATCAGCTCTTTAACTTCATCTGAGCTGTACCGAAACCCCCACCCAGCAAATGCTTTTGTGCACTTTTTTTTTTCTTTTTTTTTCTGCGCAGCCAAGAGATACTCTCCATATACAGTCATGTCAATTGTTAATGACTGGAGGATATGGGAAAGGGAAGTAGGTTGCCTTTGTTGGTGAGGCCCAGGCTGTTTAGTCACGTAACATAGTATTATGGATTAGAGCAGAGACTAAAACAATACCGGATTGTACCTTCCATTATTCTATTAATAATCCCCTCCACTCCAGGCCAATAATAGCCTTCCTACAGCTAATTCACTCCAACACCCCAGCCTCCATTTAAAGTGATTGAGATCACGTCTCTGCTTGATGCAAGTCCTATTTGGGAGTGCAGTTGTTTTTTTAATGAACAATTTAGATTGTTATTTAGTTTGTTTATATACTTCTACCCTGCACATAATGGATGTTATTTTCTTTTCTAGGCCTATCTGTGTGTTTTTCTATGGGTGAGCCTGTCTAGGAGACTGTTTGCGCTGTGGCCTCATTTTATTCTCAGTGACCGTGTATACCGGTGAGGAGTTGTAATGAGCGCTGTGTTCTCCAGGATCTGATGTGTCTCTCTCTACTCTGTCACAGAAACCTCCCTGGTCTGTACTATAGCGGTTCTGCCAAAGAGAGGAAATTGAGATATAAGCAATCTCAGTAATCGCGAGAAGGACCTTTCCGAAGAAACATTAGGGAAATCTGTGTGCACTTGATGAATATTTTTTTTTTTTTTTTTTGTTATTCCCTCAATTTATCTCATGATGTAGTTTCCATTTTGACTTCATCCTCCCACAGGCCTAGAAAATTGAAGTCCCAGAATACTTGAGATAGCTTAGTTCTTAAATGTCAAAGATGCCATTCTTTCCAATCTCAACACTTCTCAGGTTTAAGTCTGAGAGCTTGTGCTCATGACACACTTACTAGAATTGGACCCAGTGTTATGGGATTAAATATGGACCAATTAATCTGCTTCATACATTTTACATTAGCTCACAAAAGATACATTATTTTAAGTATTGTTGTATTTGTACCAATGGATTGTGAAATATAGTTTTTTATACGCTGTTGTACATATGTTTGTTTTAGTGTGTCTTCTCCATGCTAGACATGACAGATATACAATGCACTAAACTGCAGTGCATTCAGAAAGTATTCAGACCCCTTTTTGTTACGTTGCAGCCTTATACTAAAATGTATTAAATAAAAACAAATCCTCAATCTACACACAATACTCCATAATGAAAAAGCAAAAACAGGTTTTTCCGATTTTTTTTTTTTTATACAGTGTGTGCAAATGTAGTAAGATTAGGAAGGTAAGGCAATAAATAGGCCATAGTGGTGAAATAATTAAAATGTAGCATTAACACTGGAGGGATAGATGTGCAGATGATGATAGAGATACTGGGGTGCAAATGAGCAAAAATAACAATGTGGGGATGAGGTAGTAGTGTGGGTTATTTACAGATGGGCTGTGTACAGGTGCAGTGATCGGTAAACTGCTCTGACAGCTGATGCTTAAAGTTATTGAGGGAGATGGTAATCTCCAGCGTCAATGATTTTTGCAATTCGTTCCAGTCATTGGCAGCAGAGAACTGGAAGGAATGGCGGCCAAAGGAGGTGTTGGCTTTGGAGATAACCAGTGAAATATACCTGCTGGAGCGCATGCTACGGGTGGGTGTTGCTATGGTGACCAGTGAGCTGAGATAAGGCGGGAATTTACCTAGCAAAGACTTTTATAGATGACCTGGAGCCAGTGGGTTTTGCGACGAATATGTAGTGAGGGCCAGCCAACGAGAGCATACAGGTGCAGTGGTTGGTAGTATATGGGGCTTTGGTAACAAAACGGATGGCACTGTGATAGACTACCTCGAATTTGCTGAGTAGAGTGTTGGAGGCTATTTTGTAAATGACATCGCCGAAGTCAAGGATCAGTAGGATAGTCAGTTTTACAAGGGCATGTTTGGCAGCATGAGTAAAGGAGGCTTTGTTGCGAAATAGGAAGCTGATTCTAGATTTAATTTTGGATTGAAAATGCTTAATGCGAGTCTGGAAGGAGAGTTTACAGTCAAACCAGACACCTAGGTATTTGTAGGTGTCCACATATTCTAAGTCAGACCCGTCAAGAGTAGTGATGATAGTCCGGCAGGCGGGTACGGGCAGCGTTTGATTGAAGAGCATGCATTTAGTTTTACTAGCATTTAAGAGCAGTTTGAGGCCACGGAAGGAGTGTTGTATGGATTTGAAGCTCGTTTGGAGGTTTGTTAACACAGTGTCCAAAGAAGGGCCAGATGTATACAGAATGGTGTCGTCTACATAGAGGTGGATCAGAGAGTCACCAGCAGCAAGAGCGACATCAATAATATATACCGAGAATAGAGTCGGCCCAAGAATTGAACCCTGTGGCACCCCCATTGACTGCCAGAGGTCCGGACAACAGGCCCTCCGATTTGACACACTGAACTCTATCTGAGAAGTAGTTGGTGAACCAGGCATGGCAGTCATTTGAGAAACCAAGGCTATTGAGTCTGCCGATAAGAATGTGGTGATTGACAGAGTCGAAAACCTTGGCCAGTTCGATGAAGACTGCTGCACAGTACTGTCTTTTAACGATGGCGGTTATGATATCGTTTAGGACCTTGAGCGTGGCTGAGGTGCACCCATGACCAGCTCGGAAACCAGATTGCATAGTGGAGAAGGTACGGTGGGATTCTAGTCCAGCAGATTTGTAGGAGTCCAGATTTTGCAGCTCTTTCAGAACATCGGCTATCTGGATTTGGGTGAAGGAGAACTTTAGTGTCCCAGAAACTTTTGGAATTAGTGCTACAGGATGCACATTTCTGTTTGAAAAAACTAGCCTTTGCTTTTCTGACTGTGTATATTGGTTCCTGACTTCCCTGAAAAGTTGCATATCGCGAGGGCTAATCAATGAAATTGAGCTCAGGTGCATCTGGTTTCCATTGATCATCCTTGATGTTTCTATAACTTGATTGAAATCTATCAGTGGTAAATTCAATTGATTGGACATGATGTGGAAAGGCACGCGCCTCTCTATATAAGGTTCCACAGTTGACAGTGCATGTCAGAGCCATGAGGTTGAAGGAATTGTCCTTAGAGCTCAGAGACAGGATTGTGTCAAGGCACAGATCTGGGGAAGGGTACCAAAAAAAGTCTGCAGCATTGAAGGTCCCCAAGAACACAGTGGCCGCCATCATTTTTAAATGGAACCACCAAGACTCGTCCTAGAGCTGGACGCCGGGCCAAACTGAGCAATTGGGGGAGAAGGGCCTTGGTCAGGGAGGTGAACATAAACCCGATAGTCACTCTGTCAGAGTTATAGAGTTTGTCTGTGGAGATGAGAGAACCTTCCAGAAGGACAACCATCTCTGCAGCACTCTACCAATCAGGCTTTTATGGTAGAGTGGCCAGACGGAAGCCACTCCTCAGCAAAGACACATGACAGCCCGCTTGGAATTTGCCAAAAAGCACCTAAAGACTCTCAGACCATGAGAAACAAGATTCTCTGGTCTGATGAAACCAAGATTGAACTCTTTGGCCTGAATGCCAAGAGTCACAACTGGAGTAAACCTGGCACCATCTCTACAGTGAAGCAGGGTGGTGGCAGCATCATGCTGTGGAGTTGTTTTTCAGCGGCAGGGACTGGGAGACTAATCAGGATCAAGGGAAAGATCATTGGATTTAAAACCTGCTCCAGAGCGCTCAGGACCTCAGACTGGGGCGAAGGTTCATCTTCCAACAGGACCACGACCACGAGCCCACAGCAAAGACAACGCAGGAGTGGCTTCGGGACAAGTCTCTGAATGTCCTTGAGTGGCCCAGCCAGAGCCCGGACTTGAACCCAATCGAACATCTCTGGAGAGACCTGAAAATAGCTGTGCAGCAACACTCCCCATCCAACCGGACAGAGCTTGAGAGGATCAGCAGAGAAGAATGGGAGAAACTCCTCAAATACAGGTGTGCAAATCTTGTAGCGTCATACCCAAGAGGACTTGAGGCTGTAATCGCTGCCAAAGGTGCTTCAACAAAGTACTGAGTAAAGGTTCTGAATACTTATGTAAATGTGATAGTTTTTAAATTTTTAATGAATTATCAAACATTTCTAAACATGTTTTTGCTATGTCATTATGGGGTGTTGTGTGTAGATTGATCAGGGAATTTTTTTTTTAAATAAACTAAAATAAGCCTTATTTAAAATAAGGCTGTAATGTAACAAAATGTGGAAAAAGTCAAGGGGGCTGAATCCTTTCCGAATTCACTGTACATTTTTTTTTAATTTTTTTTTTTTTTTAACAAGCAATAGATTCTTTTTCTTGATTTAGCTCCACTCCTTTTCCATCTTAATGCTATTTCAGCAGCTAGATCAGAACATAATCTGTGTGCGTCTAACATTGATTGGGTCAGTCAAATCCCTTCCGCCCGGTCAGGACATTGTTAGCCATGTTCCCAAACTAAACACAAGCCTAACTTCCTATCTGACAAACAATTTAGTTTTGTGCCCTTTTTTCCCCTCTTAATTAATTTCCAAACGGATGTGCCCAGGTCAAAGGTAAAGCTGGAGGCCAATGGAGCGGCAATTAAGCTTTCCCCTTAGCAATGACATGGCTACAGTAATGCTACCTTGGTCAGGATTCAGGAAATACATTTTTCTAATCAGCTTGTGAATGGAAAGAGCTTTTCTAGCTCGAATGCCAGCTGTGTGAATTAATTCGTAGCCAATGGTTTTGATCATTTCTGAAAGACAGGCTAGATTAGCCACTGATGGCATTTTTTACATGTATTTGGTTCCTACTTGTAAAGGAATGATTGTAAAGACTTGAAAGGGTACTGGTAAGTGTCCAATAATTTTCTGAATCCTAATGCGATACAATTCTCTTTCAGGGTGAACAGAGAATTTAGAAATTGAAGCCTAGCAGAAAATTGGTGGCACACATTTCTAAAGAATTCTGTATATACCTATTGTATACTGTACACCTATCAGTGGAGGCTGGTGGGAGGAGCTATAGGAGAATGGGTTCATTGTAATGGCTGGAATAGAAATAATGGAATGATACCAAACACATGGAAGCAACGTGTTTGATTCTGTTCCATCGATTCCATTCACGCCATTACAAGGAGCCTGTTCTACTTTAGTTCCTCACACCAGCCTCCTCTGATTACTATTTATTTTGTTTTTCTCCCCAGTGTGACTTGCTTCAATGGTCTGGCTGAAAATTAAACTTGCCAGTCCCTGACTTGATTATCAAAGCGGATATTAATGTGAACTTTAATACATTTTGGTATGAAGCTGCCTTCCATTAAGGCATGATGGTAATTTTTACATAATGAACCAACTACAAAGGAGAAGTCCTGCATCTTAAGAAGGTGGGCAGCTGAACCGTGCCGCCTGTGAAGACATCATTAGTCAGTCCACTCACATTCACTCAGGCCATGTGTTAACTATACTGTGTGTATGGAAAGAGTTATCTACCCAAACGATGTCCCAAACACCAGACCCATCAGCATCCAAATGAACTGCATCCAGAGAGTTTTAAAGGGATAGATCACTCCAAAATCAACATTTTTCAGCTATTTTCAGACCTCAAAAGTGGTTGAATGTCATGAGTCCCATGCTATCTGTTGTGTAGCTCCAGCTATGCCTCAACTTTTCAGTGCTTATCTTTTCCATTTATGGATCGTAATGAGCTATCATTTTAATGTCCTGAAAAGGCAATGCACCTGCAGAATTGTCTCATATACAAAGGAATCTCAGAAATCCATGCAGCACTTTTGCTTGATGTATGAGGTACACAGCACAACATTCCAGTTCATATGCCAAATTGTTATTGAGTTTCATACATGCTTGAGTTTTTTTTATATACTGTAGATCCAGGGTTTGAAAATGGCTATATTTGCTTTTATTTGCCTCACCCTTTATGCTTAAAGAGGCTATCCCCTCTGGCAAGTGGAGCTATGAGCTGCTTTTCCTCTTGCTCTAGTGAATCCTCTGAGTGCACTGGTTATTTGAAAGATGTAAGCCGGAAGATATCCAAAGACAAACAATGTTAAAAATACACAGGAACTGACAAACATTCTGTTCTTTTACACAGTGGCAAGACCTCCTGCTGGACTCAGGAATTACTATGCTTGAAAAAGAACTGCGGGAATTCAGTCACTTTAAGGTCACTTAGAAAAATACTGTATTTTTTCCAAATGTAATGAGTCATTCTCTAAGACAGCAAAAAATACAAATAAAAAGTTCAGTAGTTGCTATACTGTGTTGCACTTGAATAATCTCTGCCGTCCAAGAGCCTATATGAAGTTACCAACATGCCCTTGGGGGCTTCAGACTGACTGAAATCCTTTTTTCACCGCTTTGACAAAACATGTGGTGTCTGTCTAGAGGAATATCTCCACCATACTCTTACATAACCCTGTTTCTGCTTCTCTCTGATGTCTCTGTGCCGTGTATACAGAGACAGAAGCTCCACCAGGATATACAGTGCATTCGGAAAGTATTTAGACCCCCTGACTTTTTCCACATTTTGTTACGTTACAGCCTTATTCTATTTTTTCCCTCATCAATCTACAGTCAATACCCCATGATGACAAAGCAAAAGCAAGTTGTTACAAATCTTAGCTAATTAAAAAAAAAAAAAAAACTGATATCAAATTTACATAAGTATTCAGACCCTTTACTCTGTACTTTGTTGAAGCACCTCAGAAATGTATTGGTACTCTTCCCAGATCTGTACCTTGACAATCCTGTCTCTGAGCTCTACGGGCAATCTGAGCTTAATTTCGAGTCTCATAGCAAAGGGTCTGAATACTTACGTAAAAGTTTTTATTTCAATCAATTTGCAAAAATGTCCTGTTTCATGTCATTATGGGGTATTGTGTGTAGATTGATGAGGAATTGTTTTGTTTTTTTCATCCATTTTTTGATTAAGGCTGAAACATGAAAAAGTAAGGGGTCTGAATACTTTCCGAATGCACTGTAGCTTGTCTACCGTTGCTCTGTTACTGTGTAGTCCTGTAGAGTTGTGGTGGCTCTACTAAGCACACACATTATCATAATGTAATGGATGGAGTTAAGGTCTGTAACTGGGCAACACCGTACGTCGACTGCTGTGAGACGAGCAACCGCGCAACGTACTTATTATTCCACATTGACTTTAAAATGAGCTACCATTGTACATTTCGCAGCCTGGACGTTATTTATGGTCCACACACAGTGGGAGGGTGATTGGTTGAAATCTGAGTTTTTTAAACAGAGGTTGCTACATGATGAGTCAAGTCCAGCATATGAGAACACTACAATCCAGGTGTGTGTTTTTTTTTTGGGGGGGGGGTCTGTTTACGTTCACATGAGTGACCTTGTGAACAATGGGGAATCGAGTGATTGTTCAGCAGAGGTGTTCACTGAAAGAAAGGAAACAGTCATTGGAAGCAGCTGGGAAATGGGAGAGTGTGTAGACCATGTTCAAGTAAAGCTTTAGAGGGATTAATACAGCCCCCTCTATTACTTCCAGAGTTAGTTTTTATCCACACAACAGTGGTCAACTAAGCACAGGCGCTCACGTTTTGACAAGGAATCTTCTTACCCTGGAATGGGGATTTACCCCCATCACTTTGAGTACATGTATTTATTAGACTATGTCATGGTCTTTCTGCAGTATTTCTCAAATTATTTTCCTAATGCCACTAAAGGGGATTCCACATGACTAGTTTGTTGTGCTGAGTAAGCTCGTGGCAAATGCCCTAACGGTTCTTCTCGAGTGACAGCCACTGTCAGTGATCTCGGTGACTATCATTGTCTCATTTAGGGTGCATCCAAGGAGGGAGTTGCACAATGAGTAAACAGACACCTAGGAGGCATCTCTGGGCTTGTCAGACACATGCCAACTAATCCAGGCAGTTGCCAAGCCAAGATGGGATTTGAATTGAGCTGCAAATAGCGACTGCCACTGCATAATTGGAACAAATAGAAGTCAGAGAAACAGAAAATAAGATGAAACGAGAGGTGCCTCGGCTCCATTGGTGTCAGTATTTTAGCTAAAAGGCGGGGGTAGGTGTGTTACAGCTTGTACCTGGTCAGGGTTTTTTATGCCTGTGTAAATAACTGCTTTATGGTATGGGTGCAGTGTTGCTATGGACTGCTGAGCCAGTACAGGAGTAATCAGATGAGAGCTGGACTAGGGAGGCTCACGTGGAGACACAACGTCTACCAGGGATTAAAAAACAGGAATCTTGATTGACTACTAGTCTCCCTCCACAAACGGGATATAAGTGGAGAGAGACAGACGTACACAGAGAGAGAGAGAGAGAGCGAGGGAGAGAGGTACAGAGGGAGAGGGAGGTACAGCAGTGAGAAAGAGTGGGAGGAAGAAAGCGAGAAGGGGAGACAGCGCAGTGCGGGCAGGAGGGGGAATGAGTGAGAGCCAGGGAGAGAGGGGGAGAGACAGGAAGCGTGCCACAGCAACTGAACCAGAGATACAGGGAGGGAAAGCGAGTGAGAGGGAGACACAGGCTTGGACAGGAAAAGGGAGCAAGTGGGTGGGGGTCTAAGGAGAAATAAGCGGAATACATTTTTGGGGAGAAAGAGGGAAAGAGCAGGAGAGAGAGTGAAGTCAAGGAGAAAAACATTCCATGTGAATGGCAAGGGCGGGAAGCTGGAGGAAAAGCTCATTCTTTAAGGAGTCTTCCTCTGTGACTGCTGGACTGCTTCTATCATGTTTTCAGACACCAGAGCGCCTGGGGAGCACAGAGACGTTCAACACAGCAACCCTCATCTCAACCTCTGGCTTCACAATGGACTCAGGGCCCACCACAGTGAAATGGTACTCAATGGGCAGTGCAGGCGGACTGACGCCAACCTTACCTATCCCAACAGAGCCAAGGAGGTAGGCTTTACATCACAAGAGGTGATGAACAACATACATGGGAAGGAAAGGAGTGGTCCCCTTTCGAATGAACTGGGTCTGGAGGCTAGGAGGCTGCACTTCGGCTTGTGGGAGCATCATGTGCAGCCAGATGTGAGCAGCCAAGAGGGCAGTCCTTCCAGGTGGAGCCATGTCCCGTCTCCAGCGGCAGGCCTGAGACACAGCGCGTCTGTCAGGGACCACTACACAGAACACTCCTTTGTTGGGAACCCCCGCCAGACTTTACCACAACCTTCAGTCAGGAAGTACGTGAAGGCCCCCGTCCTTTGCCCCGCTCAGCCAACACAGTTCAAAGGTCAAGACAGCTGTAAAGTGCCTGTTTGTTTGAAGGACCAGTTATGGGGCAATTCCAGACAGATTTGTCAGGGAGACCTTCATACATCTAGCTGGGTGGATTCTGCCACAGCCACACAGGGCTTACCAAGACACCAGAGTTTCAGTTCCACCTTGAGTTCCAACAAAAATAATGTCCGAAACAGTCAGAGAGACTTGACTAGACGAGTAAGCGGACCCGAGACCAAACTACAGCAGAAAGACTTGACTAGACCTGTGGAGTGTTACAATGGACCCAGCTCTCTGTATGAGGTCATCTTCTCCACAGAGGTTCCTCAGAGAGATATTGGAGGTCCCACTCTCAGACCCCAGCAGAGTCCCAGTAAGCCCTGTCCCGACCCAGAGGACGTCCAGACCAGGCCCCCCAGCGGTGACCAGGGCTCCAGGAGTGGGTCAGGCCTGACTGGGTCAAAGAAGCACCAGAAGGTGGTCCGGGATCAGATCCGGAGAGTGGTAGAGAACTTGGAGGAGGTTCTAGGAGGCCTGAAGGACATCCATCAGGAGATGAAGGAGGTAAAGACATTTATGTTTGCCTATACGTTACAGCTATGGTCTGTCTTTGATGGAAGGATTTTAAATCGTTTCTGAGGGAGAGAGAGATCCTGGTATTGTCATATAGCCTCCAAAATATTCCAGCTAGGTTCTTTTGATATTTGTATAAACAGATTATCACGCTATTTCAGGTCCTGAAGGGACTGTGAAGAGCAGTTGTACCGTGGGCTATTTTTGCACGTCCCAGAAAGAGCATAATCCCAGTCCCTACTTTGTTACTTTTACATGCATTAAAGAGGCATCTACATTGATATACACTGTTATACTTTCACTCAGAAGCACTGCTTGCAAAGTGTCTATACACCACAGTGTGACAGTCTTTCTATGAAACAGCAAAGAAGTGAAGATTTCACAGAATTTTTTAAGGTAGGAAGTGGCGTTCACTATGCTCCATTTACCTAATGTATGCAATGGTTGAAAGTGATGCTCAGCAGCGATACCCTCTCCTCTCCAGTCCCTCCACCACCAGATGCTGACAGGGGAGCAGCTGGACCCATGCTTTTACTCCATTTATGGAAACCTTGCCTCTCCTCCTGTAAAAGTGACACGTAAATCGGCCCCTCTCAAAGTATCTGGCTGCATCTGAAAGCTCAGCATCAGTGCAGCCCGAGAGTGAGGGTAAACTTTAGAACGTTGAATAAATGTGTAGAGAAACATCCAGGGAAAATCTCTTCCCAGACAAGGAAGTAAATCACCAGAGAACTTTGAATAGTTAAGTGAGAAAAACAATTTGTCTACTAGCAACAGCACGAGCACACAGAGCAAAGGTTGAGTCAGATCAAACGTTTTCTCCAGTCTCATTTTCTCCCCGTCTCTCCAGCCCAATCTCTGACCGTGTATCCTAATCCCTCTCACAGGTGGTACAGCAGATTGAGCTGCTGACCTCGTCCATTGACCTGAGTGAAGAGGAGGCCAGCCCCAGCCTGCTCATTGACAGCAGCTCCACCTCCAGCTCCAGTGGAGTGGCGAAGGGCTGCAGCCACCAGAGGCTCAGGGGTGCGGAGGCCAGGCAGAGGGAGGCAGCTCTGTCTTCCTCCATCAGGAGTAACTCACCCCAGCCTCACAACCCTGCCTCCAGCCCGGTCTGCCTCCCTCACCAACCTGCTCCCAGCCCTCATAGGAGTAGCCCTGCTCTTTCCCCCTTCAGTACCAACCCACCTCACCTCAACACCCCTGTTCCCTCAGTCAAGGGTCAGCATTACCCACACAACCATGCTTCTTCTACCAAAAAGAGCAGTCCACATTACCCCCTCAACCCTACTCTCTTTCACAATCTTGGTCTTTCCCCCCAAAAAAATCCCCCTCCTGACCCCTCTGCCCTTGGTCTTTCTGTTACCATAGCGACCCAAGCAGGGCCACCCATGGTGGAGCCTGTCAGCCCACCCAGAGACCCTGAGACCCAGACCAGGGTGGAGGGGCTGAGGCCAACATCTGCTAAATCACTGGGGCTAACCCAGGGCCAGATGGCCCCTCACGGCCCAGGGAGAGTTCCAGGGCCCAGGAGCCGCAAGCCTCCTCCTTACCCGCACAATGGACACTTTGATCGGGCGTGTAAAGGAAAGGACCCCAGGAAGGCTCCCCCATACACTGTGAAAAGAAGACTGCTCTCGACCACGGTGTGAGGGAGGCGGTTGGATGGATGGAGCCACAGCCAGAGCTGCAGGAGTAGAGGGTGATCTAAGGCTCGCCAAATTGAACAGAGATCAAGTTTCTAAGGTTCCGGGAGGCATCTCGGGGTGAGTATGTCAGCAAAGCCATGCTGTGTTTGTGCTGACACACCGTCCCCCTTTCTACCTTGGCTCTGACCAAATCTTAATAGGATATGAGACAGCAACAGCTGGCTCCACAGCACTTGTGATGACTAGGGCCCGATGCAGATGCTCACATTGCAGGATATTGACAGGGCCAAATGAGAAGTGAGAGCATCTCTTTGGCATCACGTGTCTCTTGGCTGACTTGGTCACCCTGTGCTTGGATGTGTGTCAGGGGGAGACGGGGGGAGAGCAGGGGGGCAGCTGGTCATTAGTCCTACCCTTCAAAAGGTGCCCCTGGTGGTGACACAATTGCATTTCCACTGCCTCTAGCCTGACCCATCTGTTCCCTGTAAATGTCACACAGGAGGTACAAAGGGAAGAAAGAGAGACAGGGAAATGCAGGCCAAACTGTCTGAGTGCATTAACGAGAGAGAAGAAGTCATGACTCACTCATCGGGTCGTATCATGGTGTCTGTAGTTCAGAAGCAATCTAAATGTATCACATTTGTTGTAACGTCATTGAACATCGTAGATCATGCATTTAATTTGATGCCCTCTTGTGGACTTGACATGTACTTCGGCAGATACATTCTGACTGAAAACATGGTTCTAATCAGGGATCTTAGGAATACATGCCAATGCAATTTTAAACAATGTTGGCTCTGGCTATGTTTTCTGATGGTTAAATAGACACAGGAATGTTCAAAGTAAACAGTTCTAGTAGTAACAGATGGACAATAGTAATGACGTTTCTAGTTTGGTTAGAGATAGAGGCAACTCAACCAACAGAAAGTGAAACATTGGCAAATAAAGGAGAAAGTGTAGTAGGTAGGGAAAACGTTTTTAAATTTCTTTGCGTAATAGCTCCATTCTTATGTGGAACATTATAGTTACACTGCTTATAGGGCTATGGAATCTGCTGAACTGAAAATGTGTGCACTGTAAAACAAGAGCATGAGATCAGCACACTGAACCTTTCTGAAAGTAATCCAAGCTGACAACAATCACGCAGCAGGAACTTTCTGATCAAGTACAGCTCTGTCAAAACAAAACATGAGAACAAACATTTCACATTCCCAGACATGACTTTTATTGGAGCATAAGTTGCATGAATCATGTTGTGAATCAGAACACAATTTAAAAAATAAGTAACTTCTGTTTGTTTGTCTGTCTCTCGATGCCTGTCAGCGCCTTGTGGCATTTCCTGTTGGGACCCCAGGGACACTCGCTGGTGAGGAGTGGGACTCCACTATCAACACAGAGGTCCTCCTCTGGACAGACAGGGATAAACCTGGATGGATATGGTACGTGCTGCTAGCTAACTATCCCATACATCAAGGCAAGACAGTACATCTCTACTCCTGGTGGGCCAAATTAGCATCTGTTCTAAAGCTCAACCTGGCTTCATTAAGACTGTTGGTAGGAGTAAAACTTAATCAACCGCATTGAATGATGATTGGTTGGTTGAGTCAGGTGCTCTATCTACATCAAAATCACAGAGAAACTGGGCTCCCTGCTCTACTTGCAGAGAGAAGCAGCAGATTGGAAAAACATAATTGTGTTTGTGTGCACGATGAAGACAACAGATTACTCACAGTTCCCTGGCTTAGCGTAAGACTGATAAATCCTCTTGACCCTGCATCTCTCTACACCTGCCAAGATCAGACATCCCCATATACATTATCAGACAGTAAAGCAATATTCCTAAAAAAAAACTTTAAAAAAAACTATAGATTTATTGAACAGTAGTTATAGACCTCCAAGCTGACAGGCTGTAACTCATTACTCTATCGTCCTTTGTGTTTGAATGGCGTCCATTTGCCACTGTCGTGGACAGTAGAGCACATTGCCCTTGCCTCGAGAGCTCGCCTGGATGTCACGATTGGACGATGTGACAATAGTCATTCGTATTTCAAGCCTATCAGAGCTCATCATGTCGTGTTCGGCCAATAATGGTCAGTTTGGAGAGCTCAGCGCGGAACTTCCCGTCTTTGTGGGTCACTGAAAGGGCAACGGGACAGGAAATTAGTTACCGCATCATCATAACAAGTACAACATTCAATCAAAAACAACATTCAGTAGATTGTTATAATATATTGTCAATTAAATCTTCAGTTTGGAAAATCATAGCTATGATGGCAGAATGTAAACAACAACTAATTATAGATCCATCATCAATTTCATCCACTGTTGTAGCAAACTCTTCATTCCAGACAAAAACCAAGAAGAGTATTGAGCTGCAGTGACAGACAGACAGATGGAGTGTAGCAGATCGGCAGTAAGCAGACTAGTCATCTCACCTGTAGAATCTCCCACAGTGAATTCCTCTTCCTTCAAAGTCACATCCCTCTGTCCCCCCGCTGCAGTCTGGGACTGTGGAGACGATGACGGAGAAAGATGAGAGCAGGGGATTGACGAGAAAATAAATAACAAACAAGGGAATGGGAGGATGAATGGAAGAAAAGAGCAACTCATCACTGCAGAGGCAAGGAGAGTTATAGTGGAGTGACAAGGTTGAGGAGTTGCTTTGCTTCTCAGGAGCGCTGGTTATTTTTATCACAATGTTTAGTGAGTGTTATTTTTTCTCTGTCTTTTCACAGGGGACAGTGCCGGCAGGAGGAAAGGTTGAACAGCGCTGTTCTGATGACAGCGTCTGTCTGGGGCTTTGTCCTTGCGAGGGAGGTTGTTCAAGGAAAGCCCTGCGGGAGAGCGGTGTGTGCTGCGATGTACAAAGCCTCCCCTGTCAGACTCCTCAGAACAGTGTTCCCCTGAATTGAGTTTTGGGAACCACTGGTGGGTTGCCATTGATTCGTGTGGAGTTGTGGCGAGAAACTGGGTCGTGACTACAATCATTGGTCTAGTTTACTTAGTAAATTAGAGGGAGATATCAAAAGCTTATGGTGGGTGGGTCATAGCACAAACAGGTTTTTGGAATCACTGCCTTAGAACTCTGTGTGCAACATACATGTGATGTGACTAATCTGAGACAGTTGCCTGTTACTCTGAACACTGCAGCATTCACTTGGGAGAAGAATAAATTGTTAGATCTGAATGCAACATGCTAACAATGTATTCTTTGACTGCAATATACAGTATATAGTTCTCTCAAATACACTCCCCTACAGAGCCCTCCTCAGATTTGTCCTGTTGAAAACAAATACAAATATATTTTGTTACATTTTTTTGTTGTTGTTTCTCTGTAATACTACTAGCCACCTGGCAATGTTATGAAGTTGGCTTTAGCTAGCCCAGATATGTTCCCTATCTCCCATCCTCATAACTAGCTTTAGCTAGCCCAGATATGTTCCCTATCTCCCATCCTCATAATCAGCTCCCAAGAAGCAATTTCAAGCTATCAATAAGTTTAAAGTAGCCCCCCCCCCATTTTGTGGCACAGTCTCCGTGGATTAGACAACCAGAGACTGTATCGCACTTGCAAAAAACAGATCAGCTAGTGAAACGCACACTCTGCCTTCTGATTAAACCAACACAGGTTGGGTGAGCTAGCACATTGAGAAGGTTTTGGGAGGTCAATAGTGTGAAACTGAATGGGGAAGAGTATATTTTATTTTTTATCATACATATTTTAATAGGCTACATAAAGCCTACCATTTGTATTTTATATTTATACCTTTGGTCACTAACATAGGCTTATGGCATTGCACCAAATTATTGTTTCAAAAACATCTAATCTATGAGCGTCTTGACTGTTGACCAATCATCAGCATTGGCGCACATGTCCAGATTTGTTTAATTTTCTCCGGTTTTGCCTGGCAAAAATATAGTAGCCTACCGACCTAAATTAATATTATCCATATAAAATACAGTTTAGCAATCTGCTACGGACACATCCTGCTTGCTGTGGACTCCAGAGAAGTAACAATGTGACATGATATCCCTAGTTGACATTGACTGCTGTGAATTACTTTCAGTTCAAAATGCAGGTCTAAAACGCAGTTTATTTCTGTATCTTCTGTGATTTTTAGGGGGTCGCGGGTCAAAACGTTTGAGAACCACAGAGCTAGCAAACAATAGGATCGGGTGCAGTGCAAACACTAAATTGATGCTGCAGCAATGGAGCATCAAGTAATAATTAGGCCTACTGGTCTTTTGGTATATCAACATTGCTTGAAATGTATAATTTACTTATGAAAATTGCATTTAGAATTTGTTAAAATGTATTATTACAAAATGTGTTGTAGATGTGTTGTAGACAGAATAATGAAAAGGGCCTCAATAAATACATAAAGATTTCATGACCATGGAACTGAGTTTATATCTGAGCAAAGCATAGTTCTGAGATAATGAGCATCAACGTTTTAACATCCCAGAACTGTTTTGTAGTGAATTCTTCTTTCATAACCCCTTAAGGTCCTCAACATCCTGATAGAACCTTAAGGCTCTGAAATGTCAATCTGGGTTCAGCCATAAGGTTCTAACACTTCTGAATTAGACATGTTCAGTTTTTAAGAAGACTGTAGCTATTTGAATACATAAATGATTGAATAACACAATTTTACCAAGATAGAGTCAGAACACATCAAATACATTAAGAAATGCATTATGATCATTAGACAAATTACTACCATCACTGAACAATGATGTGCCACCATTTACTTTAAGTGACAGTGTCTTTTTTTCTGTTTGTTTTTTTTGCTTGCGTGCGTGCTAGACTAGCCTAGTGGGAGATGGCAAAGACGTGTTCTGATTGCCTGTCTGTATTTGTTCAGGCTGGTGATTGTTTTGAAGATAAAACCTTATAGGGCTCCCAAGTGGCGCAGCGGTCTAAGGCACTGCATCTCAGTGCTAGAGGCGTCACTACAGACAGCCTGGTTCGATTCCAGGCTCTATCACAACCGGCCGTGATTGGTAGTCCCATAGGGTGGCGCACAATTGGCCCAGCATCGTCCGAGTTTGGCCGGTGTAGGCCGTCATTGTAAATAAGAATTTGTGACTTGCCTAGTTAAATAAAGGTTAAATAAAAAACAAAAATTATAATAATATAGTGCCAAGTTCAAATGGGTTAATGCAGACAGAACTTTCTAGTTCTTTGTTTTTTTCACACAAAAAAAAATATCAAACGTTACAGAAATATGAAGAACCATCTAAAGATATATTATGTGACTAACTAATTTTTGACAAACATGTCAGATAGAACCTTATAGTCCCAAGGCTTCAATTAGTAGGTGAACATTGCATGTATAGATTTTTTTTTACTTGACTTGAAAAAACTTGTGACTCGACTTGCTCTTAGAATGTACGACTTGGACTTGACCCGTTCTTCTTGGGACTCGACTTGAGCCTTGGACCTTGTGACTCGAATAATAGTGACTTGGTCCCACCTCTGGGCGATTATAAGACTGAATAATTTGAATATGTTTGGAGGAGTGCGTCTTTGGTAACCAGACAAAAGACGCTCTTTGAAAATAGGGATGGATACAAGCCGAATCGAGTAGCCTATGCACTGCAGGTAGGCCTATGTGAATTGTGAATAACGCAAAAGCCCGACGGCAAAAGAGTCGACCACTTGAACCAGGAGACCAGAGGGGAAGACAAGTCAATGCTACAGGAACAACATGCTGATATTGGACAGATATGTTATCTACTTACAACTAAACATGTTAGCAAAGTTTCTGCTCCAATGCATTACTATGTAGAAATGCAGATAGGATTGCAATTTAGATGACCCATCTGTATGTTGGATACTTACATATGCGCCGGCATATTCAATCTTGGCTCCCTTCAGCTCCGCCTTGAACTGTGTGAAAAACAGGTAGGACTTCCCTTGGGGTCTGTCAACAAAAAGGAAGAAAGAAATCAAATTGACGACAGAACAAATCACTACAGAAGTTTGTTGATTCTGCTATTAAGTTATTTATCAGGCAAAGCCAAGATGACAAACTGGAACTGATTGACCTGGGACATCTCAGGTGAATAACCACCATGCGGCACTTAAATTAGTAAGTCATTCACTGTACATGGATATTATCTACATCCTAACGTCCATTGTTCAGCGTGTAACCTCACAGACGGATTTACAGCTTACCTCCACACTGAGCAGGAGAACAGGCCGTCGTCATCGCTCAGGCCCACACTCATCAGCCATTGCTGTTAAAACAACACAACATAAATACGTTATTAGAAAATCAATATTTTGATTAAGTATCCTTTACTTGAGTAGTATGACAAAGGTTGAAATGTACTTTCTGTTGATCTCCTTTAGAATTTTGTTTTACACTTCACACTAGAAACATATTAATCAGTTTACAGCAGGTAACCTATGTTTCAACACTAGACTAGAATGAAATGTCCTGTTTATTAGGTTGAAATAACCTCAACTTTGATTAGGATACAACTTACCTCGTTGGTTCCCCCTTGTGATGCATAAGTGAATGAACATTCATATTCTCTCTGTGAAAGTAGTAAGAATTGTAGACATTAAATGACACTTTCTTGGTGATTAAATGAAGCCAAGAATTAACATAATTAATAGACAAGACAAATGTGTGTTAATTATTTGTAGGCCTAATTGTTTGGGAGTCAAACAAATTAGAGCTACAGTAGCTGATTAGCTCATTATTATTTAAAAGATCGGCATCATATACCACGGCTTTCAGCCAATCAGGAGCCAAACTAGCTGGTTTTAAATTAAGTAATGAGGAGGTGTGGTATATGGCCAATATTACACTGCTATGGGCTGTTCTTAAGCACAGTCCTTAGCCATGGTATATTGGCCCTATACCACAACCCCCAGAGGTGCCTTATTGCTATTATAAACTGGTTACCAACGTAATTAGAGCAGTACAAATGATTTGTATATACAGTACCCCGGCTTTCAGACAATCAGCATTCAGGGCTCGAACCACCCAGTTTATAATTGTGATTGAACATAAAACATTAGCTGTGTTTGAATGCCCATACTAACATACTGTATACTACATACTTAATGATTATATACTACATACTATTAGTTCAATTTAGTATACTGTAAACAAACGGTATCCTTTCAGTTGAGTGTATAGCGCTTCGCCTGTCTACCGGGAGTGGATGCTGTTGCTATGCAACTTCTTGCTAGCTTGTTAGACATCTTATGACTTCATTAACAATGTCCATTGAGAACGCACAACGACTATACCACTTAGCTAAGCTGAGAATGACATGTATAATCAGGTCAATAAACATTGGGTAGTTAGTTAGATAGCATATAGTTAATATACTGCCAAGTTTTATGTATTAGTAGCCAACTAACATTAAGATGGTAGCTAGCTAACATAACGGTACATACAAGCAACTGCTTTAATGATATGCTATGCAGTTCGTAAGGCTAGCGAAGCTAACGAATTGTCAGACAACATAACGTAAAATCCAACTTATTTGAAAAGTCATTACTTTATTACATTGCTCAACATTTTCTTAACATTTGTCATAATTAGTTAAAGCAATTAATTTGTATCGGCGGACTTCGGCTGCATATTTTCCTGCTACTTCCTTCAAATCTGAAAATATTATGAAGCCACGCCTGTTTTCAGGAGAATTGCATTAAGGGCCCCAAATGCACAGAAATAGTGTCCACTGCTTGTATACTTTGAATGTAGTACGACATCCGGGAACTTCAGGCATACTAACTATATCCATACTATGATCAATAAGCATACTACATACTCAATTTACGTCACAAATAATAGTTAGAATGAGTATTCGAACACAACTATTGACTCTGGAAGATTCGCATGGAAGAAGTATAGCTCAACTCTAGACCAATGAATGGCCTCCTTGTGGCACTCTGGGAGAGACGTGTCAGCATATCAGAGGTCGTTTCCTCATCGTCATGCGACGACCAAAGCCTTTTCAAAATCATCTGGTTGTTTTTAGATAGTTTCAATTAGAATTAATGTGTGAGTGGTGCCATCATATGCCTGGTTATTTGAATTAGCTACCATAACTATGTAAATATTCAACAACAAGATAGCTTGCAGGGAACTACACGCCAAGTTAGCGTGCTGGCTAACCCTCTGGCTATGTAGTCAATAAGTATGCATATTTGTGCCACACACATTATTATCTAATAGTAATTTACAACAGCTCATTGACTTCAGAATTATGCTGAACACAATATGCAGCATACACTACTCCACTAGCTGACTGGTAGTACTGTTTACTTGCTGAATGTTGTTGCGAGCTCTAATGCTTCAGCTAGCTACCAAGCTAGCATAACTAACTAGCTAATATCGTTTACCATTTTCTCGGAGAACGTGTGCACCTCTCCGCCGGGTTTTACGTTGAATTCCACCGTTTTCGTTCGGTCATCGGCACTAGCCAATGCAACTGTTAATGTTACAACCAATAAAGCAAGAAAGGCCAAGTTATTCATGATGGCCATTGTGTTCTACTGCTATCGAATGATGCTGAATGGTTTGCCAGAAATAATGTATATAAACCCTGGATTACAGATGCAATGTATTGGCTATTGAGAGGCTTTGAAGCCACCGGTCGACCATATTGGCACTCCCCGGTAGGCGTGGTCCTTCAAAGGAATTAATTGACTTTTACAGTATTTAAATGTTTCAAGGACAAATTTTATGTAATTAAGCATTTTTTTGTTTTACTGGGGACAGTAACATTAGTAATCTCAAACAATTATACTTTAAGGAAAATGTTTTTATATATATTTTTTTTGTAGGTTTAGCTCACATAATATAATTTAAAAGTATGCATTAAGGTGCCTGTAATACATTTGGTAAAAAAAATAATGTAGACATTAATGAATGCATTTATATTGCTTCTAAAAAAAATGCAACGGTGGGGAGTGCCAAGATGGAGGCACGGTGGCTTCAACACAGCGCCCCCTATAGATTATCTAGTTTACATATAAATCGATGGTTGCCAGATATGCTGTGTCCAAAGCAACTGGGAACTCGGATATATCCGACTTCAGTGCGTTAATGACATCTGGGAACTCGGGTTGGAAAATATCGTTTTGACCGGTCATCCACCTAGGAATTCCAAGTCGGGATCTCTGGAACTCTGAAATTTTCGACCCGAAGATCATTGATCATTCACCCGAAAATCATTGACTTTATTCCCGAGTTCCCAGTTGTCTTGAAAGCACCAATAATTTTTGTGTGACTGTCATCGCAGGGAAATAAAATCTTATTCGTCACATGCTTGGTAAACAATAGGTGTAGACTAATAGTGAAATGCTTACTTACGGCCCTTCCCAATAATGCAGAGAGAGAGAAAATAGAGAAATATTTTTTATGTATAATTTTTTTTCACCTTTATTTAACCAGGTAGGCCAGTTGAGAACAAGTTCTCATTTACAGCTGCGACCTGGCAAAGATAAAGCAAAGCAGTGCGACAAAAACAACAACAACACATAGTTACACAAGGGATAAACAAACGTACAGTCAATAACACAATAGAAAATATATATACAGTGTGTGCAAATGTAGTAAGATTGGTGAGGTAAGGCAATAAATAGGCCATAGTGGCGAAATAATTACAATTTAGCATTAACACTGGAGTGATAGATGTGCAGATGATGATGTGCAAATAGAGATACAAATATGGGGATGAGGTAGTAGGGTAGGCTATTTACAGATGGGCTGTGTATAGGTGCAGTGATCGGTAAACTGATCTGACAGCTGATGCTTAAAGTTGAGGGAGATGGTAGTCTCCAGCTTCAATGATTTTTGCAATTCGTTCCAGTCATTGGCAGCAGAGAACTGGAAGGAAAGGCGACCAAAGGAGGTGTTGGCTTTGGGGGTGATCAGTGAAATATACCTGCTGGAGCGCATGCTACGGGTGGGTGTTGCTATGGTGACCAGCGAGCTGAGATAGGGCGGGGATTTACCTAATAAAGACTTATAGATGACCTGGAGCCAGTGGGTTTGGCGACGAATATGTAATGAGGGCCAGCCAACGAGAGAATACAGGTCACAGTGGTGGGTAGTATATGGGGCTTTGGTAACAAAACGGATGGCACTGTGATAGACTACATCCAATTTGCTGAGTAGAGTGTTGGAGGCAATTTTGTAAATGACATCGCCTAAATCAAGGATCGGTAGGATGGTCAGTTTTACGAGGGCATGTTTGGCAGCATGAGTGAAGGAGGCTTTGTTGCGAAATAGGAAAGTAATAACATGTAATAATAAAAGTAATAATAAATACACAATGAGTAACGACAACTTGTCTATATACACGGGGTACCAGTACCGAGTCGATATGTGTGTCAGAACGGGCAGTTAGCAACACAGGGGCCCCCCAGGGTACGGTCCTGTCCCCCTTCCTGTTCACCCTCTACACCTCAGACTTCAGATATAACTCTGAAACATGCCACCTACAGAAGTTCTCGGATGACTCTGCTATTGTAGGGTGCATCAGGGGTGGGCAGGAGGAGGAGTACAGGAGCACAATCAGTGACTTTGTGTTGTGGTGTGAGCAGAACCACCTTCAGCTCAACATCAGCAAAACAAAGGAGATGGTGGTGGACTTCAGGAGAACCAAGGCACAACTGACTACAGTCCCTATACAGGATGGATGTGGAAATGGTTGGGTCATACAAGTTCCTGGGAGTCCATATGGACAACAGGCTGGAATGGGCCGGTAACACCGGGGCCCTGTACAAAAAGGGCCAGAGCCGACTCTACTTTCTGAGGAGGCTCAGGTCCTTCAACGTGTGTAGTAAACTACTGCATACCTTCTACCAGTCTGTGGTTTTGCAGTGGTGTGCTGGGGAGCAAACATCAAAGCCGGTGATGCTTCTCGGGTAAATAAGCTGATCAGGAAGGCTAGATCTGTCCTGGGGATGAGCCTTGACACTCTAGAGGAAGTGGCGGAGAGACGGATCCTGGCCAAACTGCTGGCCATCATGGACAACGTCACCCACCCTCTGCACGCTATGGTTATGACGCAGAGGAGCACTTTCAGTCACAGACTGATCCCACCACGGTGTGCCAGAGAGCGCTACAGGAGGTCCTTTCTGCCGGCGGCTATTAGACTATATAATGCCTCATCGGGGTGCCGTGCCGTCGGCAACATAGATCTGGAACTGTTGGGGTGCTAGGACCTAGTTTAACAATTATGCATCCATCCGTGAGTAACTCTGGTCCGTCAGCACTCATCCACTCAGGACCTATTTATTCATACAGGTCTGTATATACATACTCATGTACAGTTGTTATATTATATCACATGCAATATTGTAAGTAATTATTGGACTTAACCTACGTCGGCATTCACTCAGGAATGCATATTAGTATCCTGCCAGTTGCACCTTTTCTCATTGCTTTTAGTATATCGAATGTGCAATACGTGCAGTTGTCTGTAATTAAACCCTGCGCACTAAGGACTGTATTTTAAGGGAATTACTATTATTACCCCAAATGATATCATACACACATTTAGCTATTAAAGTATCTCTTCCTGTCATTTACCTGTACAGTTTGTGTAAACATGCAAGTATTCACTTATCTGTAAATATAACTGTATACCTAACTGTACAGCTAATTTAACCATGCAAAATGTTCACTTACCTGTTCATTTACCCAGTCTGTCTATTAAGTAAACTATTATTACCCTCGCTCATATCATACGCATTTTTAGCTACTGAAGTATTTCTCTGCCATCGACCTGTATAGTATAGTTAACCATCCAACATCCACCAATGTATAGTGTACATATTCAGCCAACCACTCATACTATGTAATGTCTTTTTATAGCTTTTTTTTGCACTCCAGATATCTTGTATTTCTATACTTTTTCATACTGCTGCTCTATATATCATGTACCGTGTATCTGTCTTTTGTGTACTTTCGTTGTGGCATTTTGCACCTGCCCTGTGTTTTGTTGTAGCTGCTTGACAATGAAATTTCCCCCCCGGGGGATCAATAAAGTACCTATCTATCTATCTATCTATCTATCTATCTATCTATCTATCTATCTATCTATCTATCTATCTATCTATCTATCTATCTATCTATCTATCTATCTATCTATCTATCTATCTATCTATCTATCTATCTATCTATCTATATATGCAGGGGTACGAGGTAATTGAAGTAGGTATGTACATATAACTAGGAATAAAGTGACAAGGCAACCGGATAGATAATAAACAGTAGCAGCAGCGTATAGTATAGTCCTGCTATTGGTTAACTTATTTAACTAACTATTTAGCAGTCTTATGGCTTGGGCGTATAATCTGTTGGTTCCAGACTTGGTGCATCGATACCACTTGCAGTGTGGTAGCAGAGAGAACAGTCTATGCCTTCATCTGACATCTCCTGGTAAAGAGGTCCCGGATGACAGGGAGCTTGGCCCTAGTGATGTACTGGGCCGTACGCACTACTTTCAGTAGCGCTTTGCGGTCGGATGCGGAGCCGTTGCCGAACCAAGCGGTGATGCACCCCAGTCGATATGCCCTCAATGGTGCAGCTGTAGAAGATCTGAGGGCCCATGCCAAATCTTTTCAGCGTCTTGAGGGGGAAGAGGCATTGTCGTGCCGTCTTCACGACTATGTTGGTGTGTGTGGACCATGATAGATCCTTAGTGATGTGGACACCGCTCTACCTCTCCCTGTCGATGTGAATGGGGGCATGCTCAAATAATACTTGGTGCGAAACCTGCTGATTCTGTTAAATACAACCACATGTGTGGTTAAACAGTTTCATTGATTGTAGTTCTTTTATCTACATTCTACAACACGAGGGCGCCATTGTCTAAAGCTGTGTTCTTTTCTCGTCTTGCACTAGACTACTAGTCTAATGGTTCTGAAGTTAATCTATAGAATAACTATTTAACATTCAATAATTCGTTTTTACTTTTTTGTTTATGGTTATTTATCCTCTATATTACTTTATTATTTATTGTTATTTGATCTCATTGAAATGAAACATCTATATTGTATTGCGTACAAGACATACGTAGAAAATGTTTTACCAAAACAGTCCATCGGTCAATTATGAATAGTTCAACTGTATTTGCAAGGTATTCTACCACTTTTAGAGAAGTTTATCTTAACCCTCCTATTATGTTGCGGGTCAATTTGACCCATTTCCACTTTAGAAAATACTAGTTAACCTCTCTTTTTCTCATTTAGGATCATGGACCTAACTGCAAAATGTGGACACACTGATGTGTTGTGGAATGTCTGTGTAGATTCTGGATACAAACATGATGTTGTGGGTCATTTTGACCCGGAGGCTTTCATGTGTATAGATATTTGCACAGGTCCCCCCAAAAAAGTGTCTTTAATGTATTTTGTTTTGACTGGTTCTGGTTTCACTTTTATAATTATGTTTTATAATTCTCAGTGTGAGAGCAGCAGATCTCTGACACAGACACTCAAAAGTGAGCTCCAAATTTTTTTTCAGAAAATACAGCCTTATCACAAATTCTGGACTGTGACAGTGAAATAGAAGAAGAGGTTTCAGAGACTGGACATTTCAGCGATAGAGGACAATGCTGTTGATGATCCATCCCCTCCATCAGATGGGGGAGAGAGCATGCAACAACCATCATCCAAAGAGAGGACATGGAAAACTAAAGATGCAAAATATGGCATCAGAATATGGGCAGCATGTGATGCCAAATCAAGCTATGCATGGAATATGCAAGTTTGCATTGGGAAGCCACCCAGCAGAGTGCCTGAGAGGTATCAGGGGATGCGGGTGGTGCTGGAGTGAAGGGCTGCAAGGTCGTAACATCACGTGTGACAACTTCTTCACATCCTACCGCCTTGGTGTTGAACTACAGAAGAGAAAGTTGGAACAATCAGAAAAAACAAACCCTACTTTCCCAGAGCTCGTGAAAATGTGCTTTCTCTGAAAATGCAACTGTTGTTTCATACTGCCCAAAGAAGAACAAGAATGTTATTGTAATGAGCACGATGCATCTCTGAGTGCAAGAGAGGACATCAAGCCACAAATCATACTGGACTACAATTTCACCAAAGGAGGAGTTGACAATTTGGATAAAGTCACAGCAACATATAGCTGTTAGCGTATGACTGCCCGTTGGCCTTTGGTGATTTTCTACAACATTGTGGATGTGTCTGCTTACAATGCCAATGTCCTGTGGACTGAAATCAACCAGCAATTGAATGGCGGCAAATTGTACTGACGCCAGCTTTTCCTAGAGTAGCTTGGCAAGGCTCTCATCACTTCCAAGATCCAGAGGAGAGCCCGGCCACCTCAATCGACAGCAGCTGCATCTGTCGATCAGAAATGTAAAGCTGGGCCATCTAGACCCGCCTCCAATCAACCAGCAATGGATCCAGTGGATACAGTTGATGGCAAGAAACGGAAAAGATGCCAGCTCTGCCCCCCTCGACAAGACAGTAAAACCAGCACCACTTGTGTAGAATGCAATAAATACATCTGCAGAAAGCACACACATACAATGTGTTCAACATGTGGAGAGAAAGACTGAAGGGATCATTTTGACCAATAGGGTCACTGTGTTACTGTTACTGGGAAATACAAAAATAATGCCTACTTGTGGAAACTTGCTTGTGAGAAAGGAAATACGTTTAACAAATGCTCTTAAATGTAGAGTTTTTGAAATCAAATGTTCTTGTATTTCTTCTTTCTGAAAGGTCTGACAAGACAAAGTAAAGTTTTGGCTGTTTTTACTTGATTCTTTGACTGTCTTGAGTGTGTTTAAACTGTGCAGGTCAATCTGACCCATACCACAATGGACATGATTTATTTTCAGCAAAGCACCAGTGTTAATGTAAAAACCAGTATTGTGAAGGTAGACTATTCAAAGTTATGTGACCTGGTTCTATAGTAATAGGAAATAACATTGGTATAGCAGTTGACTCTCACATTTTTTAAATGCAACATGCAACAATTTCAAAGATTTTAATGAGTTACAGTTCATATAAGGAAATCAGTCAATTGAAATAAATGATTTAGGCCATAATCTATGGATTTAACATGGCTGGGAATACAGATATGCATCTGTTGGTCACAGATACCTTAAAAAAAAGGCAGGGGGTTGTGGATCAGAAAACCAGTCAGTATCTGGTGTGACCACCATTTGCCTCATGCAGCGCGACACATCTTCTTCGCATAGAGTTGATCAGGCTGTTGATTGTGGCCTATGGAATGTTGTCCCACTCCTTTTCAATGGCTGTGTGAAGTTGCTGGATATCGGTGGGAACTGGAACATGCTGTCATACACATCAATATAGAGCATTCCAAACATGATCAATGGGTGACATGTCTAGTGAGTATGCGGGCCATGGAAAAACTGGGACATTTCAGCTTCCAGGAATTCTGTACAGATCCTTGCAACATGGCCTTGCATTATCATGCTGAAACATGAGGTGATGGCGGCAGATGAATGGCACGACAATGGGCCTCAGGATCTCGTCACGGTATCTCTGTGCATTCAAATTGCCATCTATAAAATGCAATTGTGTTAGTTTTCCGAAGCTTATGCCTGCCCATACCATAACCCCTCCGCCACCATGGGGCACTCTGTTCACAATGTTGGCATCAGCAAACCACTTGCCCACACGACACCATACACGTGGTCTGCGGTTGTGAGGCCAGTTGGGGGGTACTGCCAAATTCTCTAAAATGACGTTGGAGGCGGCTTATGGTCTCTTTGCAGCAATTTGACCATGAAGGCCTGATTCACACAGTTTCCTCTGAACAGTTGATGTTGACATGTATCTGTTACTTGAACTCTGTGAAGCATTTATTTGGGCTGCAATTTCTGAGGCTGGTAACTCTGGGTCTTCCTTTCCTGTGGCGGTCCTCATGAGAGCCAGTTTCATCATAGGGCTTGATGTTTTTTTGCGACTGCACTTGATGAAACTTTAAAAGTTCTTGAAATTTTCCGGATTGACCGACCTTCATGTCTTAAAGTAATGATGGACTGTGGTTTCTCTTTGCTTATTTGAGCTGTTCTTGCCATAATATGGACTTGGTATTTTACCAAATAGGACTATCTTCTTTATACCACCCCTACCTTGTCACAACACAACTGATTGGCTCAAACGCATTAAGAATGAGTAGGTGTTTCCAAACTTTTGACTGGTACTGTATATTATTATGGAAGTCTTTGACAGCATGAACTTTTCCTTCCTCAGAGATAGGATATCTAACAGGTCAGATCTGTTACCGTCCTGGTCAGATATGTTACACGAAGCCTTCACGTCAGATCTGTTACAGTGCAGAAGTGTTAGAATAGTCTGCAACTTAAGAGCTCTAATTATACAGTACAGTATGAATGCCTGTATATTATGAATGGTAAGATGAAAAGACTATGTAAGCTATTGCATGTACTGTGCATGAAATCGTTCCACAACCACTTCTGTTGTATACCATTATAACAAACATTTGGGTTTAATAGAGAAAATATACAGCGCAGTTCTGTGCCAATAAAACTCACATGTAACAGTTGTCCAGCCATTATATGTTGCAAGGTGACAGAGGATAAGGACAGTAGGTTTCTGTGGGAAGGCACAAGGTTTATTGTGCGTCATTCTGTTTCCACTCATTATATAAGTGATTGAGAGGGTGTCGAGTGGCTTCATAAGAGCCCATGATTGAGAGAGGAGGCCTCACCATTCCCCTGCTTTGTCCCCCTCTGATGTATTGTGTACTGTGGCTGGAAGAGGGGCAGGGTTGGCTGCAACCTGGTCTCGGAGCATTTCGTATTATTCTGTATGTAAATCCGGGACACTCCATTTAGTGTGATATGTTACGTTTCGTATGGTATGTACTGTATTCATTTGTGGATGTCCAACACCCATTCCGTATGATGTGTTACGTATTACAATTTGTATTATACGTTACAAATTTGAAAAACATATGATATGTTACTAACTCTGGCTAGGTGGTTAACTTTAGCTAGCTGGCTAACGTTAGCTAGGCTAGGAGTTAGGGTTAAGTTTAGGAGTTAGGTTAAAGGGTTAAGGTTAGCGGAATGGTTAGCTAAAAGTGTTTAGCAATATGATAAGGGTTAGCTAACATGCTAAGTAGTTGCAAAGTAGCTAGTAGTAAGTAGTTAAAAAGTAGCTAATTAGCTAAAATGCTAAAGTTGTCCGTGATGAGATTAAAACTCGCAACATTTGGGTTGCTAGACATTCGTGTTACACGCCCACCCATCCACAAAAACTATTTCATTTTTGCCTTAAGTAACCACTTGCCTTATGTAACCATACCAAACCTAACATATCATACTAATTTGAGTGTCCCGGATTTACATTTAGTATGTTATGTCTAGTCTATGAGACCAGGCTGAGGGTAGGGAGCTGCCTGTCAGTAAGAAGGGTAGCTATGGGTAACAGGCCAGTCATGCTATGGATTAGACGGTGGGGGCGTCCATCTTAATACAAGCACTATATCTCCTCCCCTGACAATGCAGGAATCCCAGCTAAATATAAACACTCAGCCTGTGTATGTCCACAAGCACTCAGAGCTTTTTAGCAATGTGTATGTGAGGGCCTGTCTTCCAGAGGGCAACCATTACAAGGTTAGCTGGCTACAACTGGAATGCGTGTCTGGAATGCGTGTCAACGGGTGGTTACTACAGGTTCTTCACAGCCCTTCACCTCTGTTTATTTAAGATCAATGGGGCACAGGTCACAGGTAGCATTGCAGGTCAGCTCTCAGGAATATCACTTTGTTAAATGCCAGTAGTTGCTATAAGAAACCATACTATTACAACTTTATTCTGTGTTGTAAAGTGTTTGGCTACCATATCTACTGTGCTGTATATATATATATATATATATTTTTTTTTTTACAATTTCTTCAAATTTTTGACAAGTTTAATTATTTCAATGTTTTATGTTAATTGCACCAGCTAATATTCTGTGTAAACAACTCTCCTTGTCATCTGTAAACCATATTTTATATTTATTTCAAACAAGGTGCAGTTGTAGCAGTTTGTTCAGAAACATATTTGCTACTTCACTGTGGTATAGCAATGACTGTTATAGTCGTTGACAAGTTCAGTAGCTATAAATTAGGATCAGTCAAAATAAAAGCATTTGTTCCAAAGGGGGCTTAAGAGATAAGAGAAAGACTGTGGACACAATGTACAACACTTCCAGAGAGGAGCAGGCAGTGACACAATTATTAAAACCAAACGGCGTCTGTGTGGTAGCTTCAATAGCATAACCATGCCAAACATTACACAACAAACTATTGGCATGTAGTTTCACCTTGATTTAATACAGAATGCCATGTCTGCAGTAAGTGGAAAAAGTTAGTGAAACTAAGGAAAGAAGCAAGGAGGCAGTAAGTTCCGTCTAGGGTCAAAACTCATGACAGAGGTCAGGGTCAATATGAATAAAAAAAATTACCTCATAGTAAGCAACAGCTAACCACACCTCAAATTCCTTTGGGTTGGACAATTAACACAAGTACTTTTTTCAAATAATTGTTCTGTTTCTGCTCTTTTACTGGGTAGGTCAGCGTAACTAGATATTGTTCAGCAAAGATTGATTGATGGATGTACAACAGTTTATCCACACTTTTCCTTTAGAAAATTAGGTCAAATTCTTTCAGGACAATCCTAAACAGGATTTGTTTTTGCGCAGATTAATATTCTATATATATATATATATATATATATATTTTTTTTTTTTTATTGAGACCCAGAGTCTCTTTTTCAAGGGAGACCTGGCCAAGGCAGCAGCAACAATAAATACATTACAGAATTAAAACATGACCCAGCATGGCTTGTAAACTATTCCATGCCTCTGGTGCAAAAGACGAGAAGGCAGTCTTGCCTAATACTGTAAATGTCCTGGGGACTTTAAGTAGCAACTACCTAGCAGACCGGGTATGGTAACTGTAATGTAGGGAAAAGGATGATTAGAGCTGGCTTATGTACCGTGACATTTCCACCTTCAGTCAGTTTGCATTGGTTAGGGAAAAAATTCATAAAATCGGCATAATCATTAGTGAGCTTACAGAATCAAAAACGTATACCAAAATAGCCACCAGTTAATTTGCATCTGAGATCTAAGACCGTTGGCCTAGTTTAGTAGAAAGCGTTTAGCAGGGTCCATGTTGTCTGGCGTTGAGTCCCGGGCACACCATTGTCTCCAGGTTACACAACACTGCTGAAAAATACTAATATGGGGAAATACAACACAAATCCACCACTTCCTATGCTTATGTCAGGGAAAGGGCAGACCCCTCCAACAAAGCACCTGAAATTGGCATTTATTATAAATATTAGGATAGAAACATAACACATTGTCCTCAAAGTGAGAGGGAGCTGAGTCAGCTGATCATCTTGTCAAAACCTCTCCAGATCAACACACAAAGTTAGAGAAGTTAAGCTCTTCCGCTCACCTATTTCCAGCAGGGAAGCACAGGGGTTACTCCAGTTGACTGCCAACTCTGCTTCAAGTTTCACTTAATAAGGCTCTGCAGCTCTTGACCCAATGACAGTTGAGCAACATTCCTTAGGGCCAAACACACCAACATGCACATGTAATAAGAAAAGCAATAGGTCGTACTATACTGTAGACCTTCGTAGTGAATCTAACGGTGTGAAAAACAACAAGCTCAACAGAGGGTGTTTTAACTTCCACCAGTCAGCTTACCACCTCATACCATTATTTTTTTCTCTCCCAATGGCAAATAGACCAGCGTTCAATTAATCTGGCTTTGTATGAGGTCAATCAATGAATGTGTAAGTATACTATACTACATGCACATACAAGCCTAAACAGATGAACACCCCTTTTTTTATTTGTCAACCCTAGAAGGACAGCATGGAGATTTTTGTGAGTGTACACAGACTGGTTTGAATCTATTTATACATACCCCAGAACTGTAAATAAAGACAGGACACCGGAGTACCATTGAAAAGTCTCAGAAGAGCAAAAAAACCAATTTAATTAGAGATGGACAATTGACTTGCCAAACACTCCCAAGTATATACTAGCAAAGATGTATTATATTCATGATATAGTCAAGTTACCACTATTCTGACAAAAGAAATCCATGTCCCCAAAGATAGAAGGCAAGTGGCAAGATCAGGTGGGACCATTCTAGCCACAGAGGGCAGATGCGTGTGACCAGCAGGCACAACTCTAATATAAGTTACCAAAATGTAGCAAGTTTTTTTTTTTTTTTTTTAAGTGAACTCCATACAAAAATTCCTCACTTCGTGGTCTTATAGTTATGGACAGATTAAACCCTCTCCCACTGATTCTAGACAGTGGTTTGATGAATAGAAGTAAGGGATTAACAAGAGATTAGATTAGAAAAACAAGCAGAAATTATTACTCTGTAAAACATAAATTATCATTCCGTCAAGACTATTTACACAATAAGAGAAAAATTATATATATAAAAAAAAGACGTCTTCAGTCTTGGTGCTATTTACAGGTCTATACAGGTTCGGAGATTGAGTTCCTGCTGTACAAACAGAAAGGTCAAGTTAGATAACCGCACTCAATTTAGTATCAACACTGTTGAAGGACATAGGTCAAACACACCAGTGTCACCTCTTACCTATAAACGATTCAACAGTGTATTCTGGATGTCCTCATAGACCTGACTGTAGAGATCTTCTTTTGTTTTCAAACCATCCAGATACGCTATAGCAAAACATAAACCTTGATCAGGACATTTGCCAAAAAGGAGTCATAGCTACTAGCTAGTACCACCAAAATGGCTACAAAAACCTAATTGCACAGCTGAAACTCAATAACGCTCACTGACAAATGGAAAAGGAGCCAAAAATGTGTGTATACCGATGTCTAAACAGCTCTCGACCATCTCATTCCTGTGCTTCAAGTACATCGGCCACACATGGCCTTCAAACAGGCCAGGGGGGTCAGGAACCGTGTATTGTCTTGTACTGAAAAGGAAACAAAATAATGAATTTAGCACAACTTAAAATTAATAATAACACCATACTACAGCTACATGAATGTTAGTGATCTGAGGTCTCCCCATTCCCACCTTCTCCTCATTTTGCACTCCTCGTATGGAATGGAGATGTAGTAGCACTTGTTGTACACATCCATTAGGGGCCTGGGGGGGGGAACATGACAGAACAATAACTTCTAGTTCTACTAAACTCTCCACTAATGTACAATTCTGAGGTAGCAGATAACACACTTCTGGAGAACGCATCATCCAACAGCACGGAGTGCCTCATTGATTTGACACTCTCTTACCGGCACTGCAAGACCAGCCTAGGGCTCTATAGCAGTTTACAAAGGCAGCACAATTCTGATCTTTTGTTCAATTATTGGCAAGCTATTAGATCAGTCAAAAGACCAATTACTGTTAAAAGAGCAGAATTGGGTTGCCTGTGTAAACACAGCCATGTGTATTAGTGAGCAAAGCATGCTCTAGCTAGCTGCCAACATGTGTCACTTGAACAGACACTGGTCCAAATCTGTTGGCATACAACTCTTCAAATCTAATTGAGACAGCTTGTCCCCTATTCCTAATGCTAATGCTTGCAAGCCATTTGAACACACCATGAGCAAATTTATTTTTTTACACGGTGCACAAAACAGCTGATTACTCCCTTCCATTAGCTAGTAAATTTCCAGTTAGCAGATTAACTCACTTGTAGTTGTACAGAAGGAAGCCCTCCACAATCAGAATGTGGATCTGTTGCTCTGGGTCAGCAACCTCTGTGGAAGGGGACACGTTGACACCGTGTGAGTGGGCAAACTTCACTGGGTTCTCAGTCCAGCCTCGAATGGTGTTCACCATGGCCTCCATGTCTAACGCTGTGATCACTGCATAGAACAGAGAAAAGCAGAGAGGGAAGCAGTTTAGCAAAAGGGAACGACCTTGATGAAGAAATGTATTCAGTCTTGTTTAATAGGAATTGTGATCTAGGGTAGTATTACTATTCATGCATGTACTATCAAATATGTAAATGTTTAGTGATGCTTTGTTACACTAAGGGACAAGTGCAATGATCAGTTATGAGTCTCCTACAGTGAAATCCTTACCATCCCACTGTCTAAAGCCGTCCTCCCCGACTTCTATCTGATCAGGTTTCTGAAATAACAGTCACCAATAAAACATTTCTGCAACCGCAAGCTGATCTTTATACGGGCAGATCTCATTACATGCTAAACACTTCAAGAGGCACACCTAGCAGAAGCATGCATGGATAATAACATGCAGAAGAGCACTGAGAATCCATATACAACTAGAGTATATAGTTATAATAAAACACAAGAAACAATTCTGCACAGTTTAATGCACAGTTTGTAATTGAAGAAATTAGGATGACAATAAGCAAGGCGTGTGTCAAAGATATGGCTGAGGGAGGAGTCTTAGGCTATGCATTATGTCAGCGCCAGGTTCATTTACAGCATACTAAGCAGGCCTAATAAAAGGGACTGACAGGCGATATTTGCCCTTCCCTTAGCAAGGTCATGAAAATACAACACTGTATAGCGACATAAGTTGCAATAGAAAACAAAGTTTACCTTGAAAAAGTCATCTTGATGCACCACACAACAGTTAGGTAGTGACTTGGTCAGCCTATTCGTCAAAGTGGTTTTCCCACCATTGGTCACACTGAAAATAGATACACATGACATAATATTAAGCAAAGTGTACGTGCATTGAAGGTCTGAGCAGTCTATACATTACTCATCAGCATGCCTTGAAAGTATTTTTACAGTAAGTTACTTAACAGTCAACATTCTATGCAGAATTGTTTTAGGTTCCCCATCATAGCTAGGTAGTTACCTAGCCATTGTGGCGGGACAGGGCACATGGATTACCTTGCTATTTTAGCCAGCTAATGTTTGATACTCTGAATAAGTTGTCAAACAATAATAATGTTATAACTAGTTAGGTAAGTTTGCTAAGTGACTGAATTTAGTTATGAAAACTCGAAACGTTGCCAGTCCAAGTAACGCACATCTAGCGTTAGCCTGATATTCATCAAAGTAAAATGTTATATTATAGAAAAACATAGCTGACAAAAAGCAATCGCCATGCTTAATAAACATTTATAATACAAGTTCCCAGCAAGGCGTATGACTCGTTTACAAATGTCAAAACTGTGACTCCCTCCAATGTTCAATGTGAAAGTCCGCGCTGAATTTTAAATCTCCCGCCCGACTAGGAAGTATGACAACATACAAACGTGCTTACAACAAAGTCCCGGGTTAACTACCTACAGTACATGGCGCTAATGAATTAGTCTAAAGTTGCCTGAACTCTAACTTAAGTTATTTTATTATATATATATATATATATATAATTTAGCTGGCGAAAAATTCTACTTTGCTTGTTAACTAACGTAGCCTAACGTTACCCCCTTGCCAACAAACGTAACTAAGTAACATGGCATGTGGTATTGTTTAGACTTGATATCCGTGTTGTTTTTAAACTAATGCGTTTCATAAATGTTATACATTATATTATTATATTATAAACATATTTTAGAACGACAAATAAAAACTTACCCGCCAATTCCTATAACGTATTTCATTTTGAGTCGGTTTTTGAGACTTCTGTTCCAAGTCCCAGCTGAATTGACACTCACAGTGAAGACCAATAACAAATACAATCCAAATAATACGAGGTAGTTAAAGTTTCGGTATTTTTGTCTTTTTTCTTGAGTTGTTGCAGAGCCCAGCTGTCTTTACTATTTCATTGATAAAGAGGCGCGAGCGCTCAATTTGTAGCTATCTGTCAATTGCGTCACGCAGACGTACACCCTCGTGGTCATTTGTCAGATTTGTGTCATTTGACCAATCACTGTCCCCAGAAGGGCTCCAATCAACGTCGGCGTTTCGCAAAGATTAGCATATTGACGACGATTAGTGCTATTTGGTACCCATGGGACATCCATACCCTAATCCCTGACCCTAACCTTAACTCCTACCCTAACCCTAACCATAACCCTTATCTGACCCTAACCGTAACCCTTACCGTAACCGTTTGAAATGTCAACTTCAATTGGGTGACGTCAGAGTTGGGCCCTCCCAATGATCACGTTTAGACTTTTCCATTTTGCACCTGTTTCACGTGCATCTAAAGCGCGTGCAGTTTCAGCCCACCTGGCCATTAACCCCCCAAATAACCGACTGGATGTTATTAGAAGGAACATTTCCTTGTACCTTATTAAAACGTTGATAGCAGAAAGTTAAGTAACCTACTCTAACAAAGATTATCACCACATTGTGAAGTTTGCATGTAAATATAGCCTATATTATTTGAATGTATTTGACTCATTCCAAAGGTAATTTATATGATTATACTATCTCTGTATGTATGTCATCATCAAATGACAGTGATTTTGTGTAATGAAAATATATAATTAAAATGGGTTCTTGAACATATCACCCATATACAACAAGATGAAAAGCTAAATGTCTAATGAATAGGCTAGGCAAACCCAATGTCCTTGCTACTGTGTCTTTGTGTTTCAAATTGGTATCATGCATGGGGACACATGGTGAATGATGTGTAATGTTATGATATGGTTCCCTGTGAATTGGACATGAGGAGATGGATATTGAGAAAGCACACATCTTGGATAAAATTCCATGTATTTAGATGAAGTGTGGCAAGGACAATGTAGCTCGGTGACCCTGGTAGGGGTTGACAAGCTGCAAGTTTCAGTTGTGACACACAGTTGCTACTGGCATGGGGGAAGTCTGTGCTCATGTAAGCCAATGCTATTGGTTGGTTTTTACACTTTATGTAGGCTTTAAATATTTATTTAACCTTAATTTGATCAGGGAGTCATGTTGAGACCATGGTCTTTTTTACAGATGAGCCCTGAATTACATAAATTACAGAAAATACGATTTTGGGTCGGGTACTGTTCATTTTATATTTGCTACCCCATGGCAGCGTTATCAGAAAGCACAGCATTGATTTTCACTGCTACACAGACAATACACAACTTTACATTTCTGTGTCACCAGAGGATTTTAGCTCCACGGATAAATTATTAGACTGTTTTAGTGATTTAAATACTTTGATGGCTCACAACTTCCTCCAGCTAAATCAAGACAAGTCCAAGGTACTTATTGTTGAAGCCAAAGCACAGAGAGAGAATCTGTCCGCACATTTGAATTCACGGGCAATACAGATAAAACACAAGAATCACAGATTAGGAATGTGACCAAAATAGCTTTTTAATACCTGAGAAAGAGATCTTAAAATGCAACTTTATAGCGTTGCTTTTCCTTAGGATGCTTTTTAGTTGTTCAGTCTTTTGTTTTTTTATCTTATGTTTGTTGTGTAGTAAACATTTTATATTTTATTTTCATTGTTTTTTATTCTTTTTTTCCTGTGAAGCACATTGCGTTGTATTCCATGTCTGAAATGTGCTGTATAAAAAATCTTGATTTTATGGTCAGTAGTTGTGGTTAGTAGTTGTGTGGTTCAGTAGGACTACTTGTGTGGTCTGTAGTTGTGGTCAATAGTTGTGTGGTTGTGGCAGGGGAGAACGACTGCCATCTCTCATTGAAGCCAGTTCAAGGCCAACAGCGGTACTGCAGGCATTGTTAGCAGATTCCCCATTATATTGAAGGGAAGAACTGCAATCTTTGTGTAAATAAAATGCTTGGAAGACAATCATGGTACCATTAATTGCTTGAAAACACCAGATGTATGTCCTTGTTCTGATTATTTTAAAATCGCACACAGAAGAAGGAAGGTCTAAGGATAACTTAGTTGCTTACGGCTGCCTTGCAGTACCCCGGCCGACCTTTAACTTGAGTTACACAATGAGAGGGGGCAGCACTGAGCTAGCCTGCAACATCACTTCCTGGAATTGCTCAAACTGCGCATGTTATGTCTCCATGAGACGCCATCTTAACCGACTTCATTTGGCTTCAATGTGCTATTGATTCTTCGCATAGGAATGAATGGTGTCACGTAATCAATGGCTTTGTCTATTCATTCATATATACAGTCATTGGGTGTAATCAGTAGTTGTAGTCAGTAGTTGTGTGGTTGTGGTCAGTAGTTGTGGTCAGTAGTTGTGTGGTCAGTAGTTGTGTGGACAGTAGTTGTGGTCAGTAGTTGTGTGGTCAGTAGTTGTGTGGACAGTAGTTGTGTGGTTGTGGTCAGTAGTTGTGGTCAGTAGTTGTGTGGTTGTGGTCAGTAGTTGTGGTCAGTAGTTGTGTGGTCAGTAGTTGTGTGGACAGTAGTTGTGTGGTTGTGGTCAGTAGTTGTGTGGTCAGTAGTTGTGTGGTTGTGGTCAGTAGTTGTGGTCAGTAGTTGTGTGGTCAGTAGTTGTGTGGACAGTAGTTATGTGGTTGTGGTCAGTAGTTGTGGTCAGTAGTTGTGTGGACAGTAGTTGTGTGGTTGTGGTCAGTAGTTGTGTGGTCAGTAGTTGTGTGGACAGTAGTTGTGTAGTTGTGGTCAGTAGTTGTGTGGTCAGTAGTTGTGTGGACAGTAGTTGTGTGGTTGTGGTCAGTAGTTGTGTGGTCAGTAGTTGTGTGGTCAGTAGTTGTGGTCAGTAGTTGTGGTCAGTAGTTGTGTGGTTGTGGTCAGTATACAAGCACACCATTCCAGACCAGTCTGCACGTCTTATAGTTTCAATGGCTCTTCTAGCTGAAACGGTTGAAGACTAGTAATGACCAGAATTTTTCCCATTCAAGTCTATGGCACCTGAAATGCATTGGGATTTGTGAAAATATGGTTATAGTGTGAAAAGTATAAATAGTATAAAAATATGTTTCTCAAGCAACAGTACCAGTGCCGGTCTTCACGTTTTTAAGGTGTTTTTATTTATTTATTGACCACAACTAAGCCCAAAAATAAATTTTATTTGAAAATAACAATCATTTTATTCCTTGATTACATTTCGACACAATCATTTATTTTTTTATTAGTGTTAATACTTAATAATACAGATTTCCAAAATTAAACTAATTTGTAGCTGAATTCCTGTTGATTTCACTTATTTATTTTTTTCACCCAATTTTTATAAAACAGTTCGGGCTGACACCTAGCTTAAACATGCAAGAGGAGTTGCGATCACAAATTCCTCATGTAAGAACGTCCTGTGAACAGGTTAGGCTTCCATAGCCACAGGCAAAACAGCAGAAACTGGATCAACAACACGACCAGGTGGACTGGGGACGGGGAGAGCCAGGAGTCATCATGCCAGGTAGTCCTGAAGCATGGTCCTAGGGCTCCAGGTCCTCCGGGAGGAGAGAGAGAGAGAGAGAGAGAGAGATGGGAGAATTAGAGGGAGCATACTTAAGTTCACACAGGACACCAGATAAGACAGGAGAATTTCACCTGATAGGACAGAGTAACCATAGCCCCCCCGGCACATAGACTATTGCAGAATAGATACTGGAGGCTGAGACAGGGGGGGTCGGGGGACACTGTGGCCCCCTCTGACAATACCCCCGGATAGGGCCAACCAGGCAGGATATAACCCCACCTACTTTGCCAAAGCACAGCCCCCACACCACTAGAGGGATATCAACAGACCACTAACTTACTACCCTGAGACAAGGCTGAGTATAGCCCACAAAGATCTCCTCCATTGCACAAACCCGAGGGGGCGCAAAACCGAGCAGGAAGATCACGTCAGTGACTCAACCCACTCAAGTCTGGTATGGCGGAAAAAGCCTTGCACGACGTGACGGCATGGAAGAGCATTAGTAAACCAGTAATTCAGCCCTGTAATAGGGTCAGAGGCAGAGAATCCCAGTGGAGAGAGGCGTGCCTGCCAGGCAGAGACAGCAAGGGCGGTTTGTCACTCCAGTGCCTTGCTGTTCACCTTTGCACACCTGGGCCAGACTACACTCAATCATAGGACCTACTGAAGAGATGTAAAGACTTAAAGGTTCAGTAAAGACTTAAAGGTTGAGACCGAGTCTGAGTCTCTTACATAGATAGGCAGAGCATTCCTCAAAAATTGAGCTCTATTGGAGAAAGCACTGCCTCCAACTGTTTGCTTAGAAATTTTAGGGACAATAATGAAGCCTGTGAATGTAACGTCCGTGTAGTTATGTACGCCAGGACCAAATTGGAGAGATAGGTAGGAGCAAGTCCATGTAATGCTTTTCTAGCAGACGTATTTAGCACTAACTGTAGAGCATTGCAGAAGTAGAGAAGTAGAGTAGAGCATTGCAGAAGTCTAATCTATAAGTGACAAAAACATTGATGAGTTTTTCAGCAACAAAAGGTTTCAGATTTTTGCAATGTTACAAAGAGAAAAGAATATCCTTGAAGTATTCTTGATATGCTTGTGAAAAGAGAGATCAGGGTCCAGATTAACGCTGAGGTCCTTCACAGTTTTATTTGAGACGACTGTACAACCATCAATATTAATTGTCAGATCAAACAGCAGATCTCTTTGTTTGTTGGGACTTAGAACTAGCATCTCTGTTTTGCCCGAGTTTAAAAGTAATTTTCCTCCATCCACTTCCTTATGTCTGAAACACAGGCTTCCATGGTATGCAATGTTTCATCGAAATTTACAGCTGTGTGTCGTCCACATAGCAGTGAAAGTTGACCTTGTGTTTTCCGAATGACATCACCAAGAGGTAGAACATATAGTGAAAACAATAGGGGCCCTAAAATGGAACCTTGGGGAACACCGAAACTTACCATTGATTTGTCAGAGGATAAACCATCCACAGAGACGAACTGATATCTTTCCAATTGATAAGATCTTAACCAGGCAAGAACTTGTCTGTGTAGACCAATTAAGTTTTCCAATCTCTCCAAAAGAATTTGGTGATTGATGGTGTCAAAAGTGGCACTAAGGTCTAGGAGCACGAGACAGATGCAGAGCCTTGGTCTGACGCCATTAAAAGGTAATTTACCATCAAGAGTGCAGTCTAAGCACTATGATGGGGTCTACAAACCAGACTGTAGCGTTTTGTATACATGAGTTGTCTTAAGGAAGGAAGTAGGTTGCAACAGCCTTCCTTCATTTATTTATTTATTTGTATTTTTACCCTCTTTTTCTCCCCAATTTTTATATTGTCTTATTGCTGCAACTCCCCAAAGGGCTTGGGAGGCGAAGGTCGAGTCATGCATCCTCCGAAACATGACCTGCCAAACCGTGCTTCTTAACACCCGTCCGCTTAACCCAGAAGCCAGCCGCCCCAGAACCTGGGTCTGTAGTGACGCCTCTAGCACTGTGATGTAGTGCCTTAGACTGCTGCGCCACTCGGGAGGCCCCATAGGCGTCCTTCCTAACTCAGTTGCCGGAGAGGAAGGAAACCGCTCAGGGATTTTACCAGGCCAATGGTGACTTTAAAACAGTTACAGAGTTTGATAGCTGATGGATCAACAACAGTGTAGTTACTCCACAATACCAACCTAATTGACAGAGTGAAAAGAAGGAAGCCTGTACAGAATAAAATACAGAATAAAATATCCTTTTTGCAACAAGGCACTAAAGTAATACTGCCAAAAATGGGTCAAAGCAATTTACTTTTTGTCGTGAATACAAAGTATTATGTCTGGGGCAAATCCAATACAACACATTACTGAGTACCACCCTCCATATTTTCAAGCATAGTGGTGGCTGCATCATGTTTTGGGTATGCTTGTAACAGTGGAGGGTGCTGAGGGGAGGACAGCTCATAATAATGTCTGGAATGGAGTCAATTTCTTTTTGTACTTTTACACCTTTTTCGTGATATTCAATTGATAGTTAAAGTTGGACTCGGGAGAGGCAAAGGTCGCGAGCCATGTGTCCTCCACACTGCTCACTTAATTGTAGCTACTTTTTAAGAAAATACCTGCAGTCAACTTATGCAATACATTAGGAGATAAAGCAGATACCGTTCTTAATTTCACCTTTCACATTATTTACATTATTAAGCTTACCAGTAGTCTCCAGTCACATGTTGTTTGTTTACAAGCACACAATGATGAGAGACCGGAGGGATTGCTATCCATTCCAGTAGAGAAAACAAAGAATAACCAGGGGCTTTCTGATGCCCAAAACATTCACTATCAACATGGTGCCAGGAAGATGGCAGAAAAGGAAGAAAGTTTAACATATTATAAATGAATATGGAGTGGGGGAATGCAGAAGCCTTCTGGAAGATCTGGTTAAGGAGAAGATGGCGGATAAGGAAAAAAGGAGAAAAGTGGAATATGTTTTGAGGGAATATGGAATGGAGGATCGCACAGAACTCAGATGGAACCTGACTAGAGTATGGATGTAGTACCTGCGGTGAGGACCGCTGAGTTCGGGCCTGAGGATGAAAAGGATGATTCTGGCCCAGTGGGAGTGTGGTTTGTGGAGAGAATGAATCCTTGCATTTTGGCTGATCCATATGTGGTGTCGGGTTGGGTGGAGAAGGGGTTGGGGAATGTTGAGTTGGTGAGAGTATCTCGTAGTGGATTAGTGATGATTATTGTGTTTCTTTAGTCCAGAGGGAGTAGGTGTTCAGGCTCATGCGATTAGGGAAAATAAATGTACCGTGCTTTCCTCTCCGGAGCAGGTCACCATTGAAAGGGTTGATAACGGGGTGGCATTAAGTGTTGAGGAGGATTAGTTGAAATAGAAGATTCCCGGTGTCTGTGATGCTCGCCGTTTGATGATCCGGTGGAGAGCGTAGGGAAATGGAGAAGACATTGTCTGTCCTGCTGAGTTTTGCCCGACAAGTTAGAAAGTGTAAGTTATCCCGTGAGAGCTTTTGTTCCGAAAATACTATGGTGTTTTAGGTGTCAAGTGTCACGGTGCGTCGGATATAAGGGACGATAGACGGAGCGCTGGTGAAGGGTCATCCTTTTATTTGAGAATGAGATGTACTCACGAAGCATTAACAAATAAAGGAGAGTGAAAAACAAAAAACACGATACTAACAAAACACAGTGACTTACTTGGTTTGCAGCAGGCAGTGCAGACAAACACAAATGAACAATGATCCACACACAGGTGGATTAGAGTGGAGCTTAAATACACTCCCCAATCAGAGACAACACTAGACAGCTGTCTCTGATTGGGGATGATAATCTCCCTAATAAGTGTGTGAGGACTTGGTTGTGTGCCTCTCTCCTCCCCTAGGTGGGAGTAAGAGGCCTTACCACAACCAAGCCCTCACATCAAGTTTATGGGCATGTTGCAGCAGTATGATGGAGGGAGAGTCCTAGATGTGAGAAGTGTGCAGGAGGGCATGAGACGAAGGAATGTGTAGTATCGGTAGAGAAATGTGTGTGTTAGCTGTTGGGGTGCCCATGGGGCTGGAGATCGGAGGTGTCCGGTGAGAGAAAGGCAGGTTTAGAGTGGTACATAAAGTGTTGTATGCCGAAGTGTGAAGAGAGTGATAGAGGAAGATGGGTACAGGGTGGGGGATACTGAGAGGTATTACTGAATATCCTGGAATGGTTGCAGGTTTAAACCTGGAATGGCACAAGTTGCAAGTTTCAAGTTTTTATTGTCACTTGCACAAGTACAGTGAAATGCCATTCTTGCTTTTTCCCAACAATGCAGTAATATGTATGACAATCTGGATACCTGCCAATCCTACTTCAAAATGTCTTTGAAAGTAATTGAAAAACCCTAAATAGCAGTGGTGTAAAAAGTACCCAATTTTCATACTTGAGTAAAAGTAAGTATACCTTAATTATTCAGGTGAAAGTCACCCAGTAAAATACTACTTGAGTAAAAGTCCAAGTATTTGGTTTTAAATATACGTAAGTATAAAAAGTAAATGTAATTGCAAAAATATACGAAAGTATTCAAAGCAAAAGTAGAAATAATTTCAAATTCCTAATATTAAACAAACCAGACGGCACCCTTTTCTTGTTGTTTTAATTTACGGATAGCCAGGGGCACACCAACACGCAGACATAATTTACAAACAAAGCATTTGTGTTTAGTGAGTCCGCCAGATCAGCTAGTAGGGATGACCAGGGATGTTCTCTTGATGTATGTGAATCCTGCTCAGCATTCAAAATGTAAGAGTACTTTTGGGTGTCAGGGAAAATGTATGGAATAAAAGGTACATTATTTTCTTTAGGAATGTAGTGGAGTAAAAGTTGTCAAAAATGAAAAAAGTAAAGTACAGATACACAAAAAACGACTTAAGTAGTACTTTAAAGTATTTTTACTTAAGTACTTTATGCCACTACTAAATAGTAATTTGAAACCAGTCCTGTTGTCCTATCTCATTTCCTGAAGGCCATTCTCAATTTAGATACTATGTGTGACTGACCAGTGACCAGCTCTGCCTCTGTCACTAATACAGCCGAGCTGATGTAACTGTCAGAGGTTTTCTAACAGAGTCGGGGGGCTCATGTGATACTTGTCAGAGTGTACATGGACGTGTGTATCATGACTGTGTATTAATAGCTTCCTTTGAACCCCAGCAAGCACCTTTTAGGGAAGTCCAGCATTGCTTTATGTCAACTAAGTGAACACTTGGACACCCTTACTTTTATTTTAAGACAAATGTAACTGTTCCTTTTCTCAACAATTCAGGTTTGATTCAAGTGAAAGCTTGAATCTATCTGTACATTCTGAATGTTTTAAAGATATAAATGTAATTCTGAATGACTGAATGATATCTCTTGGATTCATTTACAGCAATGGTTAAATTTAGATTACAGGCCACAGAGAGAGATTGTTGGGTGGAACATTTTTTTTATTTTTTTTTATTTACATGGAAGAATTTACCATCACAATCAAAAGAACATCCGAGCTACATATTCAAACCCCATTTTAAGCCGTTTTGAAAAATAAGCTATGTAACACTACAATTGCAGTATGTACAGTCAGAAGTTTACATACACTTAGGTTAAAGTCATTAAAACTAATTTTTCAACCACTCCACAGATTTCATGTTAACAAACTATAGTTTTGGCAAGTCGGTTAGGGCATCTACTTTGTGCATGACACAAGTAATTGTTTACAGACAGATTATTTCACTTATAATTCACTATATCACAATTCCAGTGGGTCAGAAGTTTACATACACTAAGTTGACTGTGCTTTTAAACAGCTTGGAAAATTCCAGAAAATTATGTCATGGCTTTAGAAGCTTCTGATAGGCTTATTGACATAATTTTAGTCAATTGAAGGCCTACCTTCAAACTCAGTGCCTCTTTGCTCGACATCATGGGAAAATCTAAAGAAATCAGCCAAGACCTCAGAAAAAGAATTGTAGACCTCCACAAGTCTGGTTCATCCTTGGGAGCAATTGCCAAACGTCTGAAGGTACCACGTTCATCTGTACAAACAATAGTACGCAAGTATAAACACCATGGGACCACGCAGCCACCATACCGCTCAGGAAGGAGACGTGTTCTGTCTCCTAGAGATGAACGTACTTTGGTGCAAATCAATCCCAGAACAACAGCAAAGGACCTTGTGAAGTCCTATATCAACATAACCTGAAAGGCTGCTCAGCAAGGACGAAGCCAGTTACACAAGTTCTGTCAGGAGGAATGGGCTACCTGAAACGTTTGACCCAAGTTAAACAATTTAAAGGCAATGCTACTAAATACTAATTGAGTGTATATAAACTTCTGACACACTGGGAATGTGATGAAAGAAATAAAAGCTGAAATATTATTCTGACATTTCACATTCTTAAAATATAGTGATGATCCTAACTGACCTAAGACAGGGAATTTATACTAGGTTTAAATGACAGGAATTGTGAAAACCCTGAGTTTAAATGTATTTGGCTAAGGTGTATGTAAACTTCCAACTGTATATACAAATGTTTGGTAAACTTTTCTGAAGCCATTTTCTTACTTTGAATATCGGTAACTTCTACTCTAACCCATCATCATCCACACAGTACCGGTCCACAGAAAAGGACTTCTGTTATGTTTTACATTTTATCAAGGTAACATTTGAAGTTGGATGGCACTTCAGAAACAGAGGCATTTCTGATTATCATACTTGGTATAGATGTGCATGTCTAGACGGGTTGACAGGTTACCAACAAATACAATGCATGATATTGTACTATACTTGTACAAAAAATTTGAAGAGCACACAAAAATCCATCTTGAGATTACATATTAGGAAGGCAACCTGTCCCCAAATATACACAGATTGTATGCTCACCATTTAATGACAATCAAATGCAATAGTGCAAAACAACACTTACAATACATGTATGGAATTCTTACAAAAATAAAAACTCTCAACACTTCCTCCCCTCTACCACCCGGTAGGTAAGTATCCAATAGAAGATTGACCAGTAGGCGACTGGTCCATAATACAATAGGACATCTGAAGGTACATTACATGCTTACAACGTGTTGGCATGCTTTGACTGCACCCACAACACAATATGATACAGAAATGATACCATTATGTCACAACATTAATGACTGAAATTAAATGCAGTCCTCTTGACATTACAGCACATTTCTTGGTCTTACTTTCAGTGTGCCCCCATATTAATGTACAGACAAGAATCCTGAGGCTCATCTGAATGATCCCTGGACCAATCTGGGATCTCAAACACAATGACATCAAAATGATTAATGCAATGCAGCTGGTCAAAAATAAAACCTGTACTAGGACACATTATGAAGCAAAAGGTGAAGGCATCTGATGTCTCGCAAAGCATTCTAATCTATATTTTCAAGGGCTAGCATAGCACTAACGGGTGAAATGATGCCACAGCACACCAATGCTGAGCTCTAAGGAGCATTGCCGTTCCTCCTCCCCTCTTCTTCTCTTAGGCATATCTTCCTCTGACACCAGAGCTGGCAGAGCCCTCGGTGCAGCTCCTAGGACATGACACCATCCAACACTGTCCGTATACAGTAGTTAGTACATACTCAAGTCTAGTCTACCATGGTCCCTGCAAGAGCCTCCAACACATAAAACTGTAACAGCTTACACCATCTTACATCTTGACTTACTATATTTGAAATGGATACAAAACTCATGGTGGGGACTTGGGGGGTGCGTTGAAAAGTAACTACTTTCAGTGGTCGTAAAATTATTTAACATGGAGTTGTACAGTCAGCAGAACAGACAGTTCCTTGGAATTTCCTGGTGTAATCAGTTGGCAACCTAAGAACCGCTGAGGAGTGTGTGTGCGCACGTGTTGGGGAGTTTAATATCTTGATGGAAAAATCTTCAGCTTGATGAGGAAGTATTCTTAGACTTGGACTTCATGTTTCTTCTTAATAAAACAGTTTTCATGCTCCAAACTTCTTTCAACAACTGCAGAGATGAAAGAAGACACCGTCATTAAGTAGGCTAATGATATAAACAACTTGTACAAGAATGCACTTTTCAACACAGCAGACTAGGTTCACAGAGCAGTTAATTCAATACAGCTGACCTTATTGAAAAATGAGTGTGGCTGCGACAATCCTGACCCCTTGACCTCTTGACCCCTGAAAGTCCCTTGATGACACAGTGAGACACACACATTCCTGACAAGTCCACCCATTAGGCCTGGCTGGCTGCACTTGACAGAGCATTCCTCTATAATAGCACTGTGGACTGGCAGGGTCTGATTCTTAAACGGCTGAGCAGGTGGACATTACATAACAGTAGACGTTCAAATGATGCTGGTGGTTTAAACATCTGTTTAAGTGGTTTAACGACCTGACCACAGAATGATATCTTAGAACTAATTTATTAGGATCTCTATGGGCCTGACTCCTGCCACAGGCTGCCAGTCGATACAGTATGCACAATATACAGTCGTGGTCAAAGGTTTTGAGAATGATACAAGTATTGGTCTCCACAAAGTTTGCTGCCTCAGTGTTGATGATGGCAATTTGCATATACTCCAGAATGTCATGAAGAGTGATCAGATGAATTGCAAAGTCCCTCTTTGCCATGAAAATGAACTTTAATCCCCAAAAAACATTTCCACTGCATTTCAGCCCTGCCACAAAAGGACCAGCTGCCATCATGTCAGTGATTGTCTCGTTAACACAGGTGAGAGTGTTGACGAGGACAAGGCTGGAGATCACTCTGTCATGCTGATTGAGTCAGAATAACAGACTGGAAGCTTTAAAAGGAGGGTGGTGCTTGAAATCATTGTTCTTCCTCTGGCAACCATGGTTACCTGCAAGGAAACACGTGCCGTCATCATTGCTTTGCACAAAAAGGGCTTCACAGGCAAGGATATTGCTGCTGGTAAGATTGCACCTAAATCAACCATTTATCGGATCATCAAGAACTTCAAAGAGAGAGGTTCAATTGTTGTGAAGAAGGCGTCAGGGCGCCCAAGAAAGTCCAGCAAGCGCCAGGACCGTCTCCTGATTCAGCTGTGGGATCGGGGCACCACCAGTGCAGAGCTTGCTCAGGAAGGGCAGCAGGCAGGTGTGAGTGCATCTGGATGGCCTGGTGTCAAGAACGGTAGCAAAGAAGCCACTTCTCTCCAGGAAAAGCATCAGGGACAGACTGATATTCTGCAAAAGGTACAGGGATTGGACTGCTGAGGACTGGGGTAGAGTCATTTTCTCTGATGAATGCCCTTTTCCGATTGTTTGGGCCATCCGGAAAACACCTTGTCCAGAGAAGATACCATCAGTCCTGTGTCATGCCAACAGTAAAGCATCCTCAGACCATTCATGTGTGGGGTTGCTTCTCAGCCAAGGGAGTGGGCTCACTCACAATTTTGCCTAAGAACACAGCCATGAATAAAGAATGGTACCAACACATCCTCCGAGAGCAACTTCTCCCAACCATCCAAGAACAGTTTGGTGACGACCAATGCCTTTTCCAGCATGATGGAGCACCTTGCCATAAGGCAAAAGTGATAACTAGGTGGCTCGGGGAACAAAACATCGACATTTTGGGTCCATGGCCAGGAAACTCCCCAGACCTTAATCCCATTGAGAACTTGTGGTCGATCCTCAAGAGGCGGGTGGATAAACAAAAACCCACAACTTCTGACAAACTCCAAGCATTGATTATGCAAGAATGGCCTGCCATCAGTCAGGATGTGGCCCAGAAGTTAATTGACAGCATGCCAGGGCGTATTGCAGAGGTCTGGAAACAGAAGGGTCAATACTGCAAATATTGACTCTTTGCATAAACTGAATGCCATTGTCAATGAAAGCCTTTGACACTTATGGAATACTTGTAATTATACTTCAGTGTACTATAGTAACTACTGACATAAAGATCTAAGAACACTGAAGCAGCAAACTTTGTGGAGACCAATACTTGTCATTCTCAAAACTTTTGGCCACGACTGTACATTGTAATTATGAGTGCAGTGCCACCTTGTAGTCAGTCCTTACCATGGCATGAGATGAATAAAGAAGAGCACGTCCCTTTCAGATTCCTTGCCCAGCGATCAATGATTTAGGCCTGCAAATGACATGAGTATGAACAAATAAATGTCTCTAACTTTGTTTCCCCATCCATTCCCTGCTATACTGCTGGTGAGAGGTAATAGTGCTTGACCATGGCCATGTTGTCTTCTGCTTGGTCTAAACCAGGTACACTACATTACCAGAAGTATGTGGACACCTGCTCATCAAACATCTCATTACAAAATCATGGGCATTTGCTGCTATAACAGCCTCCACTCTTCTGGGAAGGCTTTCCACTAGATGTTGGAACATTGCTGTGGGGACTTGCTTCCATTCAGCCACAAGAGCATTAGTGAGGTCGGGCACTGATGTTGGGCGATTAGGCCTGGCTCGCAGGCGCCGTTCCAATTCATCCCAAAGGTGTTCGATGGGGTTGAGGTTCTGTGCAGGCCAGTCAAGTTCTTCCACACGATCTCGACAAACCATTTCTTTATGAATCTTGCTTTGTACACAGGGGCATTGTCATGCTGAAACAGGAAAGGGCCTTTTGCCGCAAAGTTGGAAGCACAGAATCGTCTAGAATGTCATTGTATGCTGTAGCGTTAAGATTTCCCTTCACTGGAACTAAGGGGCCTAGCCCAAATCATGAAAAACAGCACTATGCTGCACTGTGCAGGTAGCGTTCTCCTGGCATCCGCCAAACCCAGATTTGTCCGTCATACTGCGAGATGGTGAAGCGTGATTAATCACTCCAGAGAACGAGCTTCCACTGCTCCAGAGTCTAATGGCGGCGAGCTTTACACCGCTCTAGCCGACGCTTAGCATTGCGCATGTTGATCTTAGGCTTGTGTGCAGCTGCTTTGTCATGGAAACCCATTTCATGAAGCTCCCGACAAACAGTTCTTATGCTGACGTTGCTTCCAGAGGCTGTTTGGAACTCGGTAGTGAGTGTTGCAACTGAGGACAGACGATTTTTACGGTCTACATGCTTCAACACACTGTGTTCCCATTCTGTGAGCTTGAGTGGCCTACCACTTCGCGGCTGAGCCGTTGTTGCTCCTAGACATTTCCATTTCACAATAACAGCACTGACTGGGGCAGCTCTAGCAGGGAAGAAATTTGATGAACTGACTTGTTGGAAAGGTGTCCTATGACAGTGCCACGTTGAAAGTCACTGGCTTTGTGCTCGATTATATACACTTGTCAGCAAGGGTGTGGCTGAAATAGCCAAATCCACTCATTTGAAGGGGTGTCCACATACTTTTGTATATGTAGTGTATCTACAACCCTGGTCCTGGAGTGCTTTAAGAGAGCTTGAAGATATCCGGTTTTCACACACAGGCTGTTATAGTGTAAGTGTCTACTCCCAACCTCTCTGCCTTGGCTGAAGAAGACGTCTGTGGGTTTGACTGTTCCTGCTGCCGCTGTTGCTGCTCCATCCTTTACAGGAAGAAGGAGAAAACACTTGTATAAAAGCTTAATGAATGAACTGACTTAGGATACAGCATGAATCCTCCCTGATTGAGTTTGAGTATGAGCATGGCATGTATGCCTGGTTAATTCGATCTAAAGAATAAGATGTAAATGTGTTTTACCTTTCTTTCCGTGCTTTGATCCTCTCTTCCTCAAATCTGTAAAAAGAAAATATTAAGATCCCTATTCTGATCGTTTTCCAAGAGTTGGAATACTGATCCTATCACATTTGAAAACTTTTGATATGCAAATGTGTTCTACTATGACTTATTTACTGCCTCAAAGTTTCTGCCAGACAACCATGTCTATTCACGGAGGGAAAAATTATTAGCTTGCAAGTTTACATAATTTATTATTCCTGCAAAATTGCAAATCACTGCAAGTCAGTGATCGATGGTGGGAGTCAAGTCTCCAGCTTAGTTACTCCCCATGGTGGTTGATGATACTTACTGCACCACACACTCTGGGACCTGCACATGTTCCATGGGGACTATCTCTGCCAGCTCATCCAGACTGTGCACATACTGGATCTTATTCATAAACTTCACACTGCAAATAAGAACAGGATAATAACAACACCCAGTCATATTGGTGTTATGTGTACAACTATTAGTTATCTGTCACAGTGGTGATATGTAGCATAACTGTATTATAAAAAATGCTCTGACTTTTGTATAATTTCAGCCAGAAGTTTTGAAAGTGCTGCTAATGAGCCAAAAGTGGTCCCCATTTTTTGTTTACTATGTCATCAAATTGTGTACTACGTCATCCATTTCGTACGATATGTTACGTCATGCAAAAAATGTAAATAAAATATATATTTGTATTTTTTTGCGATTCATATATGTTACGAATCCAATTCGTAGTATATGTTACGAATTTGTTGTGTTTAAAACTCTGGAGTGCAACTATAACATTATGTTGTGTTGTTGTTGTTGTTCTGTGGTCACCTGATGAAGGGCCTGGATATGGCCAGCACAGTGCGGATGAACCAGGTGGGGTGGGCGATGACCAGAGACTTCAGGTTCTTCCTCAGCCTTCAGGGACAACAGAAATAAATAGTTGAAATAAGGCAATACATACATCCCATAGTGCTGGAAGAATATATCAAGCAGCGTAGTATGAGTGAATCCCCATTTCCCATTGACAAGCTCAATTACTCGCATTGATCGCATTAGCCATCCTGTCATGCAATGGTGTATGAGATAGAAATAACCTTACCTCCTATCAATCATCTGATAGCATTTCTTCAGCCAACCTATGCCCGGCATCTTGCCCCGCGGTGTGGCTCCATTCATGTAGATGATCAAATAGTCCTCAGCAACCAGCATTTCTAGACTGCTGACCACGTACCTGAGATGGCAATGAGGAAGGGAAAAAGATTGAGTTCTATTTTCTTGCAGCATAAATCTTCAGTACAAAAATTCTTACGTGATGTATTCAATGATAGTGTACCGGGCGTGATGACCTAGTTTTAAATATCACTCTGTAATAGCTGGGCATTTTTTGCCTCTTGCCATGAATCGGTAACTCTGCAATTTGTAAATCCAGTTACTCACAGGAAGAGGTTCTCCATGATGTAGTGGTAATCTGCACAGCTGCTGTCGGGCAGGTAGCAGGCTGAGAACACTATGATGGCATTCAGACCCTCGCCATAGTAACCTGCAAAGGGAGAGGAGAGCGACAGTTGACATAGGCTGTAAGTTCATCCCGTTGGTGTCAATTATCTGAATGCAGAACCATCAATATACCGACGTAAACTCAGTTTGAGATTGAATGGGGACCTTGTTGGCACCAAAAGTTCCATGACAATTAAATTCTAATTAGTTTAACTATGTATACAGTATCTATGGCTCTGGCTGGATGCTGTTGGCTGGATACTGACCCCCATGGGTGATGACGCGGAGGTATGGCCTGATGACCTGCATGTCGATGCGGTGCTCCTGCTCCCCAATGATCACCGTCCTCCACAGGCGCCCGTTACCCCCCGTCCCATCAGCACCATCCTCCTCCTCTCCGTCACCAGGCCCCGCTTTGGCGTTGGCCACTGGCGTGTCATCTGGATGTACATAGTGAAAAGTTGAAAGGTGTTTATGATATAATGTGAAGTTGGTTAAAAACAAATGTATTTATATTAGTGAGACAATAATGGATTTGTTTTACGTCATCCACCTCCGTACTTCTCTTCAGTATCTTTAGCTGCTGTGGTGTTTAGCTGTAGTCTAATAGCCTTTAACATTAGTGTACTATGCAGCTATTTTAAAATATAAATGCATTAACATGCAACAATTTCAAACATTTTACTGAGTCACAGTTCATATAAGGAAATCAGTCAATTTTAAATAAATGAATTAGGCCCTAATCTATGGATTTCACATGACTGGGAATACAGGTGCATCTGTTGGTCACAGATACCGTACCTTAAAAAAAAAAAAAAATAGGGGCGTGTACCTTGTCAGTATCTGGTGTGACCACCATTTGCCTCATGCATCGCGACACATCTCCTTTGCATAGACTTGATCAGACTTTGGATTGTGGCCTGTGGAATGTTGTCCCACTCCTGTTCAATGGCGATCACAACGTTGACATCAGCAAACCGCTCGCCCAAACAATGTCATACACGCTGTCTGCCATCTGCCCGGTACAGTTGAAACCGGGATTCATCCGTGAAGAGTACACTTCTCCAGCCTACCAGTGGCCATCAAATGAGCATTTGCCCACTGAAGTCAGTTACGACACCGAGCTGCAGTCAGGTCAAGACCCTGGTGAGGATGACAAGCTTACCTGAGACAGTTTCTGATAGTTTGTGCAGAAATTCTTTGGTTGTGCAAACCCACAGTTTCATCAGCTCTCCGGGTGGCTGGTCTCAGAAAATCCCGCAGGTAAAGAAGCCGGGTGTGGAGGTCCTGGGCTGGTGTGGTTACACGTGGTCTGCGGTTGTGAGGCCGGTTGGACGTACTGCCAAATTCTCTAAAACAACGTTGGATGTGGCTTATGGTAGAGAAATTAACATTAAATTCTCTGGCAACAGCTCTGGTGGACATTCCTGCGGTCAGCACGCCAATTGCACGCTCCCTTAACTTGAGACTGTGGCATTGTGTTGTGTGACAAAACATTTTAGAGTGGCCTTTTATTGTCCCCAGCACAAGGTGCACCTGTGTAATGATCATGCTGTTTAATCCGCTTCTTGATATGCCACACCATTATTTTGGCAAAGGAGAAATGCTCAACAGGGATGTAAATAAATTTGTGCACAACATTTGAGAGAAATACTATTTTTGTGTGAATTACACATTTCTGGGATCTTTTATTTCAGCTCATTAAACATGTGACGCAACATTTTACATGTTGCGTTTATATTTTTGTTCAGTATATCTAGTCTGAGTGGGTGCCAGACACTGTCTGCGCTAGCAACATCTTGTCAAACAACAAGTTGTCTAAAGCACACAGACTGGCACCCAGGCTACCAGGCTGGCACCAGGGCTCCCATTATTCCACACCACATGAGCTCTACTCACCTTCCCACTCCAGCTCGTTGCCATTGGTGATGAACTCTAGGGAGTCATTGTCGTCGGGGGTCTCGATGTCATCCACGTTGATGTCCAGGTCCTCAGGTGTATCCAGGAAGTCGTCAGACAGCAGGGAACCCTCGCTGTGGTCCAGGGACAGGTTCATGTCCGGGGCCACTAATGTACGCCGCTTACGATGGGTGGACCCTCCTCCACTTCCGCCTCCTCCACCTGCATTAACATTCAGAGAGTTGGGGGGAGCTGCGACAGAGGGGAGACTTGTTAGTTACTGGTAGTGTACTGTACACACATGACATCCAGTTGAATTCACAGGAGCAGGTTCCATGAAGTAGCATGTGAGATGAGGCTCATTGTTATTAAGTAATATATTAAGCTAAAGTGACTTATAGTATATCAACTGAGTTAACTTTACCACCACCAAAAACATCTATCAAATGCCAGTCAGGTGAGGTGTTATTAAAATTATATTTACAGGCTCTGTCATCGGTGAGACCACAGGAAGACTCCATGTCACCGTCCTCTGGAAGTGGTCTGAAAATCAACAGAGAGAGAGCACATCATTCTGTCAGGGCCATAGCCACACACAATAGCATGACATGAGCAAACACTAAAGCCAGCCAGCCTGACTCAAATAAACCCCAAATAGTCCTGGAAGCACACTAGTACATTACCACATCATCGCAGCTGGTGCAGAATAAACACATGCCAGTGATCATGTCAGTGGAGTTGTCAGTGATCTGACCACAAAAGGAGCGTAGAGAGAGGAGGCTGGGTGATAATTAGCATCTCCCCGGGGAGCACTTTAGATTATAGACCTGCCATGGTGTGCGATGTTGGGAGGGAGGTAAAGGCGGTGTTATGTCAAAAATCCCTATTCACTGTACAGGGGAGGCAGACACACTGTCAGGTTACCCCTTAACACGTGGTGTCATTTCCCTTGTCACTTCCTGTAACGTGAAACGAGGAGGAGAACATGGAGGTGGCGGCGAATGACGGGTATAATACAGGGGGGAAATGTCAACAACAACCAAATACCAAGAGGCACTGGGGAAATATAAGGTACACAGCTCCACTGTGCTTTGCTGCTGCGTAAGCCAAAGCCATCCTGTCAATCTAACATCCCAGGGAGGACAGACCGTTTATAACAGTGTTGCCAAATCGACATGACTGGCAATAACAAATGACAAGGGCATCCGGTACACCGCATGGTGTCTGATCTAGCGTCCCTGAAAGTCCCACTGCTATAACCACTGGCAAGATTCCATTTTTCAAATAACACTTTTCCTACAAATAATGACACCATGAAGAAGAAATGAAATAGGAAGTATGTCTAACAAAGGGTATGATAATGCAAAATGTCAAGCAGTCAGGATGATGATGATGATGATGAGGGCTAAAATATCAAATCATAAGAGCTCATGCTTACCTTGTAAAAAAATGAGGAAGAATTCAAAGACGATCCAGGCAATTATATGCTTTAACAGCACAGGATCCTACAATATGATGCATTCCCTTTTCTCAGTCGATCATAGGGAGCCTCAGGCACATCATCATTCAGAGCCTAATGATCCTTATACTTATCTTCTCTTCCTCCTCTTCCCTAAAGCTGATCTGCCACCATTTTCCTGGTGATGCTGTGTTGTTGACTGGTTGACTGGGTCACATGACGTAGCCCACTACCATTTAAGGAGAGAGCTGCACCTGCTCCCTGCCTCCGCTCCCTCAGATGGAGAGAGACAGGAGGATGCTCATCTGTATAGATCCAGTGTTTGTGAATGTTTTACGGCACATATTATTGTCATATGGCTATTGCAATCAATTTCAGAGGTTGATTTCAGTAGATAGGGGTATCTGCTATGTATTCCAGGCTATAATTAGACAAGCTGCACAGGGCTAGTCCACTGGGAGATCCTCAAGCAAATTATACTGGAGCTGATTATAGTCATTCAACAACAAACATCACTGAGGCATTGTAATCTACCAGTTGTGATGACATGCCACCCACCGATGCCCAGGTGTTACAAAAAACACACACAGTAACATTCTAAAGTGTATTACTGTGTGATTTATTCTTGCAAGTACAATGTAACAAAGTGTAAACTTTGTTACACTGTAGGCTGTATGCTATACTTACTGATGGATTACTGCTGTAAGTATAATGTAACGATGAGTTATATCAATACTTTTTACACAGTATTGGACCCTGCAGGACTAAATTACCCTGTAAAGTAAAGCCTTCAAAGTTGTCTGACACCCACCTGGGGAAGTCTTCATCCTGCCACTCGTCTTTACATTCCATGTTATCCATTCGTAGTGTCACCTCTGTTGTGCCCATCCCATGGAAGGGAGGGGAGGGGCCTGAGGCACACAAACATAGACAGACCATGCATAATTAACCAACCAACCAACCAACAATAATCAATCACAGATGGGGTGAGTTCCTTCCTTTTACAATGGAGCGCTTTGATGCATTGGAAATTATATATAGATCCAATTTATCAACATTTATTATCATTGGCATAATCCAATCATAGCATTAGAGAATCCCTCTGTTTATAACACAGCCAATACATTTACACAAGAGGAACAATGGTACGGTTATTAGGATTTTATTCAATTCCTTATTTATCATTTCAATTGATAATCTGAATCCAGTTCACGAGACGTTTATCCCCTTGTGTAGCATGTGAGGAGCATGTGACTGAGGTCCCCTCGCAGCTTCCCTCAAAGTCAATCAAAATTATGGAATTTCCTAGGTGGAATCCAAGAGGCCAGGAGAAATCAACTCCTAATCCCTCCTCATCAGCTACTAATCCTTAGTGCATTTGCAACCTTTTTGATGTGTTCCGGTTTATCCTGTCTGACACAAGTTTAAAGAGACAGTTCTATAGCCTATTAATACTGGCTCCAGGTAGCTCAAGCTGGGCTGACATCATGTAAGTCAGCGCACCGTAATGTAATCACTCACATTCTGTTTTCGAGGGAAAGTTTTAAGTGTGACTTGGGTTTTAGTTACCATCATCGGCTATGTTGAATAAGAAAGAGGTACTGTAATATTATTAAAAGTCAGATACACTGTATATTGTATGCTGAAGTTGTATGGTTCACTGCATGGGACTGATTTGTGTTTTAATGGAACAAGATTTCTCCTCTCTTTGTATCTCTTCACTCGTGAAAAATCAACAGTGCCTGACTGGGGTGTACTGAGTGGCTTAGGCTCCCCAGGTCAGCTGTGGAACTAATTTTAAAAACAGATACACTCAGGGAGGGTTCAGAAAGTACATTACCTGTCTGTGGGCAAGTGGCAACACTAACTCTGAGAATTTACCTAACATAAACACAGCAAAATAAATAAGGAAATCAGAATATGATTTGTAAAGCCATGTCCTACACACATCAAAATGTTAACATGATTGTTTATATCAGGTTGTTGCCCGGCAATACTGTTAGATGCGTTGTAATACTTGTTTTGTAAGGTCAATCTTTATACAGAATGTACAGTATACTGTACATCTACATCATATACACTCCCAGAGGGTGTAGAGCAGTGTACTGTATGCCAAAGGGCAAAGCAGCATACTAGAAGACTCCAGTCATAACCCACAAGAGAAGCTGCTTGAATTCCATGTCACTTTGATTGAGCATGCAACCGTGAGTCTTATTGTGTGAGCAGAATAACTTGCATTCCATTCACCCAATAAACACATAAACCCAACTGTCTGTGCCCTAGTGAAGTGATACACTATGCAAACTATAATTTGTCAAATGAAGAGAGGGTTGGCATGTTATCATTATGGAGAGAAGAAAAACCCACCAGCATGAGATGTAATCATCTTTCATTTACCAAACACTATGGATTGTTTTGTGCCCTCACTATTGTGCATTCACAGATATATTTTTGTTGGATCCTACTACTTTAAGTAAATACATTGACAATCCGATGACTGTACTACATTTCTGGAGGGCATACCAATGGAGGCTATGTCTGTAGGCAGGAAGGTATTCAGTAGGCTGCAGAAGGCATTGGAGTAAACGAAGAGGAATAGTAGTAGTGTGGGAGAACTTGAACCGTAAGGCTGGAATCACATCTGCAGTCTGTATGTGCAAGGAAAACGCAAGGGCAGAATACAATGGAAACCGACAGTCTTTCTCTATTATCTAATACTATAGATTTTTTTTTTAGCTTATATAAGATATTTATGAGGTATTATACATTTGCGTCACACACACACACACACACACACTATATGATGAGTGTAATAAAGAGTATAGGAAGAATGCAAGGGCGTACTCACGTGGGCAGTAAGAGATCCCTTGAATCTCTGCTGTCCGTCCTTCCCTTTGCGTCCTCCTTTCTTACTCACTGACGTAAAGATTGGACAGCTAGGAATTGTAATCCTTCAGACCAGGGTCGATGCATAGGTCTAGTGAGTCGCCCCCTTCTCCCGTTGTCCCCTGTGTCAGGCAGCAGCAGCAGGTGTCTGAAGACAGGGGGCAGTTCTGTTCCCTAAACTCCCCCTCCTGGCTCCCTCCACTTCTGTTGAGGAAGGAGAGTGTGAAAAAGATTGGCCGTGAAGACTGAAGTGACAGGCTCCTTTTAGAGTTCCACTCAACCCTTTTAATTTGAAGGCATCAGTGCTGGTATCATGATGACTGTTTCTGGTTGTGTATTATGCCTGTGTATTTCTGTCTAGACTAAATCCGTTCATGAGAATCTCTTCTCTCCATCCCATCAGCGCCAATTCCTCTTAAGTAGTTATACTGTACTATCCTCTCTGCTCATTTTGGTTTAATCCAGTCCATGGTGGGATAATCCTCCAGTTCATATCTGCCTGTTTATCCTAAAATCACCACGTACATATCAAGTCTCTCTTTGTGTTTTTACTCTATGAACTGCTATGAATGGTCCTCTATGCCCACTGTTTCCTGGCAATCAGTCTCCGTCGCTCACTTCAGTTCTCCACCAATCATATCCCCCTTTCATCCACACATTTCTCACCGGCTGCTTATGCTCCACCCATTCCTGTCCTCCTTCTCCCCTTTTTCTGCCCAGCTGCAGGAGCATTCTACCCTATACAGCTGAGGTGGTGGCAGGTGGCCATGCAATGCCAGTGGGACACAACAGAAAGGCTTTATGTGGCACTTGTCCGACCCATAATACACGCTTCATTTGCCACTAGCACGGATGCATAGGGACTCTGCAAAGCTTGAAACATTTTTTAACAGACTATAAATGTTCAGCAGGCTATACCTAGGTTTATACAGATTTGAACTGAATTTGATACTTTATAGCTTTCGTTTCAAACGATGAAAATAGTGTCAGCACCTATAAAGTTAAATAAAATATGTATATAATATAGTGTATATCTCTCTCGTTTACAATGTGAGCAAATGAAGCATAGTGGGCAGAACAAGCAAGGAGGTGGGCAAAGCCAAGCACGAGCTAGCGAGATCGTATTGGCGTGTTGTAGCATATATTTGCATATTTCCGTTAGGGAACGTCTCCTCCGTGAAGTGCGCGTGTGCACAAATTAGGTCAACCTTGCACTACTAAAAAACACAACTTTGGCAAAGCGTGAAGTCTATAAAACGTAGTGTACTGTGTTCGTACAATATTCTAGTTTTGGGAACATATATTTTGTACATCCAATGATTTCATCGATGAGAAAATTAGGAGAATGTCGTTCCAGTTTCACTTAGTTCCATCCTCTCCCTCACTACCCGCTTCTAGACTTCCTCTCACTAACACATTTGGTGGCGAGAAAACGTTCTAATCGGATGCTTAATTGTTATAGCCCCTGTGACGTGTTCATGGTTAAATATCCAAGCGTGCGCGCGAATGGTAGCTGACGGACGCGTGACAGATAGCGGATCCTGTCTGGTGGTCCAGTTACAGTAAATGCCAAGATGGCTGCAAGCAATTATTATGGGTTCACTCATGGTGCCGGTCCGCAGTACAGGTAATTACATATCTGCTGGCTATGGGTAGCATGCACTCCTCCCGAGTCGTCGCCCCCTCTTGCTGCGACGAGTATGCCTCCAAACGCCTCATTGCTCGTGCGATATTGCTAGCTCGAGGCCTTGGGAGTGCAATGGATATGCTGACCAGATTAGTTAGCTAGCTAACGGTAGTTACTGTTAGCCAGCAAAGCAAGTTCCAGTCTTGCCAGGCTAGGGAGCGCTTCGCACTTGGAATATAATGAAACGTAAAAACTCATTCGTTTGGCAAAGATGATTAACTAGTTACAGTAGCTAGCTTGATAAAAAAAAATGGCTAGCTACTTAGCTTTTTTAGCGGTAGGGATACACTAATTAGTTAAAGTGAGTTCCTGAGGTTTAATCATTAGTCCAAACAGTTGCGTTTTGCAACGAAAACGACCACTTCTATTATTGGACGAATTCACATAGCTCCCTCGCCGTTCCGTTTAAGAAACGTTTTGCAACAGAATCGACGTAATGAATACGCCCCTGGTCAGCTTCAAACTATCAGTCACATTTTGGGCCAATATGCCAACATTTTAGGCCGTTCAGTTCCCGAACCTTGCAGATAAATTCCATAAATAGAGCCGACATGATTCCCTGTTCTCAATGTAGAGGCATGGTTGTTCTACATAACATATTTCTATAACTAGAGGACCCCTGATATCTCCAGGAGAGAGAAGTATTATTGTTTGTCTTAATTTGTTGTCCACTAACGTTACTGTATTTTTGCTAGTTAGGGCTATCTACTGCAATTTTCGCCTAAAAGGACATACCCAAATCTAACTGCCTGTAGCTCAGGACCTGAAGCAATGATATGCATATTCTTGATATGATTTGAAAGGAAACACTTTGAAGTTTGTGGAAATGTGAAATTAATATAGGAGAATATAACACATTAGATCTGGTAAAATAAAATACAAACGAAAAAACATGTCTTTTTTAGTTGCATCAACTTTGAAATGCAAGAGAAAGGCCAGACAGTGATGTAGCATTCTGTGTAATTTAGATTTAGTCCACCAGATGGCAGCAGTGTGTGCAAAGTTTAAGACTGATCCAGTGAAGAATTACGTCACTACACAATATTTTGCATAAAGTCTGCCAGGGGTTTTTCCAAATGTGCCGAATTGGACAATGTATACATTTTCAAGTACATAACTATAGAGAACATGCACTCCCAGGAATGTCATACATGACGGATCATTAGCTTCCCTACAGAAAATACATTAACCTTCACACATCTAGATAGCCGTGCGGGGTGGGTGGGGAGCTAGAGACAGCAGTGGGGTCAAACTGTAAAACCCAGTTCCTACATTTGAATATAAAAATATATTTTTAAAACAAAACTACACTATTTTATCTCTGGGACCCTCAGGATGTCTAATCTGAGCAAGATTACTGAATGTAAGTACATTATCTTCAGAGGTGAATGTACCAAACCAGTTGCAGTGGTAAGTGTTTTGTTGTTGTGCAATATCCTCAAACAATAGCATGGTATTTTTTTTTTAGCTGTAATAGCTTCTGTAAATTGGACACTGCAGTTAGATGAACAATAATTTAAGCTTTCTGCCCATATAAGACATGTCTACGTCCCAGAAAGTTGGCTGTTTACACGCCATTCTAGTCATGTATTGCATATTGAACAGCAACGGTCCCGGTATAGGGACACTGATCCCGTTGAGGTTAAGTGCTGCCCTTCTTCCCAGCAGCCACTTGGTGTGTGTGAACTGCTGACTGCTCATAACTTGCAGGTGATTGTAGACACACCAACCATGATTAAGGGGCAGGGAAATTTGTGACTTGTGTTTTTGGTAATCAGTGTCTCGTCATCACCGAAACAGAGTTATTCCAAGTTATTATGACGCTGCTCCACTTGGGAGCCCAGGTCCCAAGAGAAAAAAATTATACAGTAAAAAAACAAACAAATGTTTTTACTTGGTCTGGCTGAGTAGAATTGCAGGAAATTGTGTTTAAAACGGTCCCCAAAAAAATTCTGCCACATGCAGAATGTGTACATTTGTGGGAAATTAGTTTTAAAACTGCAAAATCTTCTTTCCGCCAACAAGAAGGGTGTGAGCAGTTTGGGGTTGCGAGGTGGGGGTTTGTTACTACGCCGATAAATTACGTTATCCATCCGGACCTTTGCCACCTAGGACATTTGTGTGACCGAACCTTCTCAAATAGTACTTGAGTACCCCTGTCCTAGATCTGTCAGCTGCCTTTGACACTGTGAACCATCATATCCTCCTCTCCACCCTTTCAGGGCTGGGCATCTCAGACTCTGCACACTCTTTGATTGCGTCCTACCGGTCAGGCTGTTCCTACCAGGGACGTGGAGACCATCTGTGTCTTCACCATGTACTCTCACTACTGGGGTCCCCCAGGGCTCGGTTCTAGACCCTCTTCTCTCTATACACCAAGTCACTCGGCTCCGTCATATCCTCACATGGCCTCTCCTATCATTACTTCTGACACCCAGGTGGCGACACGCAACTCTGCGTGCCTGGCAGATATTTCAACTTGGATGTCAGCCCACCACTTCAAGCTCAGCTTTGACAAGAGGAGCTGCTTTTCCTCCCGGAGAGGGCCTGCCCAATCTAGGACCTCACCATCACGGTTGACAACTCCATGGTGTCCCCCTACCCAGATTGCAAAGAACCTTGGCGTGGCCTTTTCTGAAAAATGTACTTACTGTGGTATGTGGTTGTCCCACCTAGCTACAGTATCACTCTGGATAAGAGCATCTGCTAAATGACTAAAATAAACACGCCCCCAGTTAAGCTTTTTTGGGGGAGGAGCCGCCCTTTGAAAAATGACACGTTTTTTTTTAGTTAGCTTCTTGCTAACTTAACTTACTAAATATATAATCTTTACTAAATGTCACTGTGTAATTGTGTCAGTGTTCTGACATTATAGACATGAGAGTATCATGTCAAGTGAATCTGGCAGCAGTGACAATGAATAATATTAGTGTTGGCTATTATGTCCTGTGTGGCTCAGTTGGTAGAGCATGGCGCTTGCAATGCCAGGGTTGTGGGTTCAATTCCCTCGGGACCAATAATTAGGAGGGGGGGGGGGAAGTATGAAATGAATGCACTCACTACTGTAAGTCGCTCTGGATGAGAGCGTCTGCTAAATGACTACCAGATCAATAACCCTTGCATTCCAGAGGGTGGATCATTTGCTGCTTCAAACTCAAATAACACCGCTGCCTAGAAGTATGTTGCCAACCTATTTAAGTCAGAATACTTTTAACTATCACCACCATACATTTTTAACACTACCTTGATGTTTACATGGTAGCCAAGAGCTACTAGTTGTATGGCGATGTTGTTGATTACAGTAATGGTGTTGAATTAGTAGGCTTGGTTACCAACAACGATGAGACCGCCTAGTGTGGTGCCAGGAAAACAACCTCTCACTCAACATTAACAAAACTAAGGAGATGATCGTGGACTTCAGTAAACAGCAGAGGCAACAGCACCGCCCATAACCGCAAAGCTGGATGATAGCAGCGTGAACAGGCAGTGGCTCGGGTGATGCGGTCTGCCCAACGCATTACTGGGGGAAAACTTCCCGCCCTCCTGGACACCTACAGCACCCGATGCCACAGAAGACATCAACCACCCGAGCCACTGCCTGTTCACGCCGCCATCATCCAGAAGGCGAGGTCAGTACAAGTGCATTGAAGCTGGCACCGAGAGACTGAAAAACAGCTTCTATCTCAAGGCCATCAGACTGCTAAACAGCCAAAACTAACACACCATAGACGTTGATTAGAAATCACCGGCCACTTTAAGGAATAGAACACTAGCCACTTTAATAATGTATCCGTAACTGCATCACTCATCTCTATGCATAAACTGCACTCTACACTATTCTACGGTATCTTAGTCACTCTAGTTGTGTACATATTGCATCACCCATCTCAGATGTATTGTCAACTCCAGAATAATTGGCACCCTTCATGAAAATGAGCTAAAATGAACCACACATGCAATGAGTGATATTTTGGGCTTAAACAAATGGGTAATCCTCATGCTTTTATTTTCTAAGAGATTATTGTAACAAAATTAAGTTTTCCTTTAGTAACACAATTTTTTGTGAAAATGCAGATTACAAAAATATTGGCAACCCAATTGTCAGTATTAGTTGGCGCTTCCCCTGGCGAGAATGACAGCGCTCAGCCTCTTTCTGTAGTGTTTAACAAGGTTGGAGAATACCTGTGGAGGGATCTTGGACCAATCTTCCATGCAGAACATTTCCAATTCATTGAGATTCTTCGGTTTTCTCTTGCGAACTGCCTTCTTCAATTGAGACCACAGATTTTCAATTGGGTTCAAGTCTGGAGACTGAGAGAGGCAACCAGAGTTTGTGCTAAAATGTTCTAGTATTGAATGGAATTCATTATGCCACTGACCTTAACAAGAGCCCCAAAGAATCAAAGAGCCACCACCACATTTTATGAGGTATGAGGTGCCGTTCTTTGTATGCAGTCCACTTTTGTCACCAAACATGACGATGGTGTACGTGGCCTAAAACCAAAATGTTTGTCTCATCTGACCACAACATACAATTCCAGTTGTAACTCCAATGTTGCTTGGCAAAGTTCAGACGCAGGGATTTGTGTCTTGGTCTCAGGAAGGGCTATTTTCGTGGAACTCATCCAAAAAGCTTCTGGTCATAGAGGTGGTGTCTCACTGTTGATTTTGAAACGGTGAAACCCCAAGATTCAACTGAACTTTGCAGTTGTGAAATTGTGGTCTTTGGCCTCCTCTTTGCCTCTCTTATCATCCTCCTCACTGTGCGTGGGGGCAGTATGTGGACGCATCCCCTTCCTGGCAAGTCTTTTAGCAGTTCAATGCTTTTCAAATTAATTTACAATGGCCCTGATTGTGCTTGCTGGTAATTCAACTGGCTACCTATTTGTTTGTAACCATTCCCCAATCTATGCAGCGCAACAGCTTTTTTTTTCCTCATTTGAGTTGAGAGCTCTTTGTTTTCACCCATGTTGATGGATGACAAAAGTATTTTACCTGTGTGTTACCTCATATTTATACCCCAGTGAAACACGAAATGGTCACTAAAAGCAATATTAAGAATAGTTTTTCTTCCCAAAGACACAAATTCCTTTGGTTTTATTTATAGTATTCTTCAAGGGTGCCAATAATTTTGCCACATGTTTTTGACAGAATAACCTTTTCAGAAGATACATTATCATTTTGCAGGAATGGTTTTTATTAGAAGAATAGTCAGCAATTTCTCAACATTTGAGGAAAATTAGAATCATTATGTATTGTCCATATTATATTAATGTTTTTGCTCACTTGAGGGGTGCCAATATATCTGGAGTTGACTGTATATACTGTATTGTACTCTATACTATGCCACTGACTGCTAAACAGCCATCTCTGGCACATCAGAGACTGCTGCCTATAGACATAGATTAGAAATCACTGGCCACTTTAATAATGTTTCCGTATCTTGCACTACTCATCTCTAAACTGCACTTTATACTATTCTACGGTATCTTAGTCACTTAATCGTGTTTACATACTGCATCACCAATCTCTTATGTGTATACTGTTTACTATGCCACTTTATCTTAGTCCAATTCCGCCCTGACATATACACTACCGTTCAAAAGTTTGGGGTCACTTAGAAATGTCCTTGTTTTTGAAAGAAAAGCAAATGTTTTGGCCATTTTAAAATAACATCAAATTGATTAGAAATTCAGTGTAGACATTTTTCATGTTGTAAATGACTATTGTAGCTGGAAACTGCTGATTTTTTATTATATACAGTGGGGAGACACTGCCGATTTTGCAGGTTTTCCTACTTACAAAGCATGTAGAGGTCTAATTTTTATCATAGGTACACTTCAACTGTGAGAGACGGAATCTAAAACAAAAATCCAGAAAATCACATTGTATGATTTTTAAATAATTAATTTGCATTTTATTGCATGACATAAGTATTTGATCACCTACCAACCAGTAAGAATTCCGGCTCTCACAGACCTGTTAGTTTTTCTTTAAGAAGCCCTCCTGTTCTCCACTCATTACCTGTATTAACTGCACCTGTTTAACTCGTTACTTGTATAAAAGACACCTGTCCACACACTCAATCAAACAGACTCCTAACTCTCCACAATGGCCAAGACCAGAGAGCTGTGTAAGGACATCAGGGATAAAATTGTAGACCTGCACAACGCTGGGATGGGCTACAGGACAATAGGCAAGCAGCTTGGTGAGAAGGCAACAACTGTTGGCGCAATTATTAGAAAATGGAAGAAGTTCAAGATGACGGTCAATCTCCCTCGGTCTGGGGCACCATGCAAGATCTCACCTCGTGGGGCATCAATCATCATGAGGAAGGTGAGGGATCAGCCCAGAACTACACGGCAGGACCTGGTCAATGACCTGAAGAGAGCTGGGACCACAGTCTCAAAGAAAACCATTAGTAACACACTACACCGTCATGGATTAAAATCCTGCAGCGCACGCAAGGTCCCCCTGCTCAAGCCAGCGCATGTCCAGGCCCGTCTGAAGTTTGCCAATGACCATCTGGATGATCCAGAGGAGGAATGGGAGAAGGTCATGTGGTCTGATGAGACAAAAATAGAGCTTTTTGGTCTAAACTCCAATCGCCGTGTTTGGAGGAAGAAGAAGGATGAGTACAACCCCAAGAACACCATCCCAACCGTGAAGCATGGAGGTGGAAACATCATTCTTTGGGGATGCTTTTCTGCAAAGGGGACAGGACTACTGCATCGTATTGAGGGGAGGATGGATGGGGCCATGTATCGCGAGATCTTAGCCAACAACCTCCTTCCCTCAGTAAGAGCATTGAAGATGGGTCATGGCTGGGTCTTCCAGCATGACAACGACCCGAAACACACAGCCAGGGCAACTAAGGAGTGGCTCCGTAAGAAGCATCTCAAGGTCCTGGAGTGGCCTAGCCAGTCTCCAGACCTGAACCCAATAGAAAATCTTTGGAGGGAGCTGAAAGTCCGTATTGCCCAGCGACAGCCCCGAAACCTGAAGGATCTGGAGAAGGTCTGTATGGAGGAGTGGGCCAAAATCCCTGCTGCAGTGTGTGCAAACCTGGTCAAGAACTACAGGAAACGTATGATCTCTGTAATTGCAAACAGGTTTCTGTACCAAATATTAAGTTCTGCTTTTCTGATGTATCAAATACTTATGTCATGCAATAAAATTCTAATTAATTACTTAAAAATCATACAATGTGATTTTCTGGATTTTTGTTTTAGATTCCGTCACTCACAGTTGAAGAGTACCTATGATAAAAATTACAGACTTCTACATGCTTTGTAAGTGGGAAACACTGCCGATTTTGCAGGTTATCAAATACTTGTTCTCCCCACTGTATGTACATAGGCGTACAGAGGCCCAATATCAGCAACCATCACTCCTGTGTTCCAATGGCACGTTGTGTTAGCTAATCCAAGTTTATCATTTTAAAAGGCTAATTGATCATTAGAAAATCCTTATGCAATTATGTTAGCACAGCTGAAAACTATTGTGCTGATTTTAAAGAAGCAATACAACTGGCCTTCTCTAGACTAGTTGAGTATCTGGAGCATCAGCATTTGTGGGTTTGATTACAGGCTCAAAATGGCCAGAAACAAAGAACTTTCTTCTGAAACTGTCTATTCTTGTTCAGAGAAATGAGGCTATTCCATGCGAGAAATTGCCAAGAAACGGAAAATCTCGTACAACGCTGTGTACTACTCCCTTCACAGAACAGCGCAAACTGTCTCTAACCAGAATAGAAAGAGGAGTGGGAGGTCCCGGTGCACAACCGACGCCTCACAAGTTCTCAACTGGCAGCTTTATTAAATAGTACCCGCAAAACACCAGTCTCAACATGAACATTGAAGAGGCGATGCTGGCCTTCTAGGCAGAGTTGCAAAGAAAAAGCCATATCTTCCTCTATCCAGTGTCTGTGTTCTTTTGACCTTAATCTTTTATTTTTATTGGCCAGTCTGAGATATGGCTTTTTCTTTTTTCTAATACAAGTTTAAATCTACGTTGTTATGAAATGTTCATGTTCGGTAGGTAGTGTTTGGCGAGGAAAATATATGTTGAATACAGGAAATAGCATAGTTGTACAGTACACAGGCTACATACTTACCATTTAGAGATGCCCTTCATAAATGTCAGTGCTTCACTTGGTATTTTTATTTGTATATTTATTTATTTAACTAGGCAAGGTATTGACAGAGAATTTTCATTGTGCCTCATTCTTCCCTCCAAATTTTCTCTGTCCCCACAGTGTTCAGCCTCCACCGGCCTTTGCCCACCCCACCACAGCCAGCTACAGTGTCCAGCCGGCCCCTGCCGTGGCCCATGCAGTGACCGCCTCCTATGCCCCTGCCCCTGCACAACCAGCCAGGCCTGTGGCCTCAGCCCCCTACCCGGCGGCCTACCAGACCCACACAGCCCCCCCAGACTATGGCTACCGGCAGCCGGACCCTACGCCCCAACCTACCACCACCCCACAGGCATACCAGCTACCGGTATACACCGAAACGGTCAGTCCTATTTCCATTCGTTAGCATCCTGTTGCATGCTGTCATCGTGTTTTATCTATTAACTATTGTATATAAATGCAAGTACCTGGGGAGCGTTTTTAGATTGTTCAAGTCACATTAATGTGTTTTGAATACACTTTTTTTGCTATGCATATTTACTCTGTAAAACAACCTCTCAGGATAACTACAGTTACGGGCGCCCACCTGCAGTCACTAGTTATGAGACTAAGCAGTACTACCAGACAAGTCTAGCTGCAGCCCAGCGGACACCGACAGAAGCTTACTACCAGACAGGTGAGTCAGTGCCGACCTTATTCCCGTTCATAATCACACATAGACGATCTTAACACTGCATAATCACACGTAGACGATCATAACACCGCATAATCACACGTAGATGATGATAACACTGCATAATCACACGTAGACGATGATAACACTGCATAATCACACGTAGACAATCATAACACTGCATAATCACACGTAGACGATGATAACACTGCATAATCACACGTAGACGATGATAACACTGCATAATCACACGTAGACAATCATAACACTGCATAATCACACGTAGACGATGATAACACTGCATAATCACACGTAGACGATCATAACACTGCAATGCAAGAGCCATTGTCAGAATGTGACAATACGTCTTATACTCTATTCGTGAGAACATACTACTATGCAAAATAACTTTTCTGCTGGTATACTGCAAAAGCAAGTATATTGAATATTGTGGAACTGGAGCCTGTTAAACAACGCTGTGATGTTCTTCCCTTCCCTGTAGGCGTGAAGAGTGGCTACAGTCCAGTCAGCACAGTGTATAGCCAGCCCCCTCCACCACAGAGGCAGGTCACAGCTTTAAAGCCTCTGGCCCCCGCTAGCTCAGTGTCCACCAGCTACAACATCTACCCAGTGTCAACCAGCGTTCAGCAGCCTCCAACCCCAATCTCGTCTTACACCCCTTGCTCCTCCTTCAACTCCACAGCTGCCACCTCCTATTCGGGTAAGGGATGGAGCTTATTCCCACACCGCCAGAGCTCCACATTTAGCCCCAGGATCAACCCTTGTGAAATTCAAGCAAGCACAGCTTGCATATTTGTCACAGCATATATGTGTTTTTAGTTTGACCCCCTTCTGCCACGTCTCAACTCTCCATCTTTCACATTAGGCATCAGCTACTCTACTTATGACTCGAGTGGCTACACTTCCACCCCCTCCTACTACCAGCCTGCACAGCTGCCCGCCCCCCAGCCGCCCCCCCAGCCGTCCATGCAGCCGCCTCACAAGCAGCTCACCAGTTCCTCCTGGAGCAACGCGGGCAGCAACATGGTGACCACTCCCACAGTCAATGCCTACAAGAAGCCCATGTTCCACCAGAACAGGCAGCAGAAGCCCAAAGGGCCACCCAAGCAGCCCCAGCTGCACTACTGTGACATCTGCAAGATCAGCTGTGCTGGCCCGCAGGTAGTGGTGAACTGTGTGGTTTGTACGTTATGAGACGGACAGGTCAATTGTTGGCAGCGGAGTTAACGACTACAGAGTGAAATGAATGTACAGTATTTTAATATGTAACAGTTAAACATGTAATGTGCCTAAGATGAGACAAACTGGAGCAACACAGGATGGACAGTGAATATTTTTTTGCAGGTTGGTTTTTCTAGGTATGTTGAATTAACTTTTGTTGAATGGTTTTCTCTTCAGACGTACCGGGAACACCTTGAGGGCCAGAAGCACAAGAAGAAGGAGGCAGCTCTGAAATCTGGCAGTGCGGGGGGGAGCAACGGGCCCCGGGGGATTCAGACCCAGCTGCGCTGTGAACTATGTGACGTTGCCTGCACTGGCGTAGATGCGTACGCCGCCCATATCCGAGGGGCAAAGCACCAGAAGGTAGCACAGCTGCACTGTTTAGCTAGCTAATTTGTTTAGATCAGCTCTGTGATAGTTGCAGATGTTGGTGTATCGTTAGTGTATCCCACCTCACAATGTTTTGTAATGTTGTTTCGTCCTTAACCCTGTGTAGGTGGTGAAGCTCCACACCAAACTAGGCAAACCTATACCGTCAACCGAGCCCATTTTAGTGAACAATGCTACGATTATCTCAACGTCGACCGCCGGGAAGACGACCCCTATTGTCGTCACGGCAGCTGCCACTGTAGCGTCAACCAAACCGGTGGTCGTAAATGCCGTCAAGTCCCCAGCACCTGTGAAGAAGCCAATCACACCCAAAATAACCCTTCTTGGTAAGTCTTCCAAAAAATCTGTGTTTAGTAGTTGGGATTATGATATTAGCTGTGCTGACAGATTAAACCAATGATGGATAATTCAAGCAGTAATTTTGGACTTAAACTACACTTCTAAGTTGCACCTTACTAATATTTGGCCTTCCTTTGACAGACAACAAGCTGGCCACCTCTCCATCAGCCAAGGTGGATGAGGCCAAGCAGTCAGCAACAGTTTCTAAGAGCGAGAACACGAGTGACGATGAGGATGGGGATGGAGTTGGGGGACAGGGCGACGTCCAGCCTGTGGGACATGACTATGTGGAGGAAGTAGGAGTAATATTTTTGTTTATTCACTAATCATTTGTAAAAGATGCGACGGTTATGGTATGTTCTAATGCAAGTTTCCATTTTGATGATGGGAAGGTGCGTAATGATGATGGCAAGGTGATCCGCTTCCACTGTAAACTCTGTGAATGCAGTTTCAACGACCCCAACGCTAAAGACATGCACCTGAAGGGACGCAGGCACCGGCTGCAGTACAAGGTAAGAAAGTGCATCATATAGCCAAAAAATGTTGCAAGATGCTTCTAGAGCTAACCGCTACGAACTTCAATGCACTTATTGTACCAGGGGAAATTAATTGACGGTAATGTAAGCATTGAACCCTGTGACCTGTTGTACAAGCATATGTCAAGTGACTGCAAAACTATCACCACTAGATGGCAGACTTTGTTTAGGCAGGGTGTAGACATGAATTGCAATGTCCTGTAGCCCCCTTGGCATTTTTGCCATCAGTTGAATTATGTAATTTACATCTACACATCAAATGATAATTTATTTGCATTATGGCTATATGCCTAGCTCTCAGTGCGAGAGCCTGCTACTCACTAGGGGGGGTGTGTGTGTGTGTGTGTGTGTGTGTGTGTATGAATGACAGCTCTTGACATTGTTACTATCCCATTCTTTTCCCTCCTGTAGAAAAAGGTGAACCCAGAGCTGCCGGTGGAGATAAAGCCCAGTAACCGGGCTAGGAAACTGCAGGAGGGCAAACTGAGGAAACAGAAACAGAAGGCTGTGCTGAAGAGACAGAGGGATGACGAGCAGAGCTGGCACACAGAGATGAGGTCAGAGCCAGACAGCAGCTGGCACACAGAGATGAGGTCAGAGCCCTTGCTTAGGCATAGATCTAGGATCAAGCTTACTCACCCCAAAATCCTAGTGTCATCCATTTGGGGTTAAACGGATAGTGCGAGATTTTGGCAATCAAGCCCTTTTCTACTTACCCCAAAGTCAGATGAACTCATGAATACCATTTTTATGCCTGCGAACAGTTTGAAGGGAGTTGCTAACTAGCGTTATCGAAATTGCTAACTAGCATTAGCGCATTAACTGGAAGTCAACAGATACAGCTGTACCTGTAGACTTCGTTAGCAATGGCTCGCGAAACTACCGTCAACTTAAGGTCTGAGGCAGAAAAAGGGCTTAGTTGCAAAAATGTCTTAAGGTCTGAGAAGTGCTTAAGGGCAACTTCTTCCTATTTTTTTTTTCAGAGGAAGGCAGAGTAGGGGAACCTCGCTGCTGGGTTCACTACCCATATAGTTCTGAAGCCCATGCTCTCACGGTGTGGTTCAACCACAAGAAGATTCCCCTGCCTTCCTCAGTATTGGAGAAATGTTCCTCTTATTATGCCCGTTCCCCTTTTCATTACATTTCCTCCTAATATCTAAGTATAGAATTCCTGCAACATCCAAGTGATTCATAATCTGGCCAAATGCCTTTTTCAACCGTCTCAAAGATGTGTCTTATAGCTGCTGATGAGCATTTTCACCTAACAGACGGGTATTTCAGCAGAAAAGGTCTGAGTATTTAATAAACCTGTGTTGTATGCGTCTCCTCTGCCAGGCGCTATGAGGAGGACATGTACTGGAGGAGGATGGAGGAGGAGCAACTATACTGGGGGGAGCAGAGATGCAGGATGCCCCCCCCTCCACTCATGAGCCGTCCTGGCATGCCAGTGCCACCCCTACTGGTGAGAATAAATGGTTCAATCAATTAATCAATCAATCAATCAATCAATCAATCAATGTTCGGTGTACATTAACTTGATCACTAGAGGAAAATCTGGTGCAACCAGGATTTATGCATTTAACTTTTCAGTTTGTTTCCAGAAGGGTTTAGTTGTTTTTATTCAGCTCTTCTCTTCTCCTATTAGCAGCCTGTGCGTCGGCCGGACTCCCCAGACGACCGGCACATCATGGCCAAACACTCCACCATCTACCCTGTGGAGGAGGAGCTGCAGGCGGTGCAGAGGATTGTGTCCCACTCTGAGAGAGCCCTCAAACTGGTGTCTGACTCCCTGCTGGAGAAAGAGCCCCCCGCTGCTGCTCTTAAGACTGATACAGAGGCTGATTCTGGCGAGATAAGGTACGAGCTTTATGGGTCTGTACTAGTGCTCTACCTCATTAACTTTCTATATATTCATCTCACTTCCACACACACTGTTCTATACAACACATTTCTATTGGAATGTTCTGTAATGCTGTTCCTCCCTGGTGTGGGCCATGGGCGTGTAGTAGGGTTGGGGGTCGCTTTTGCGATTGCGTCGTCTATCGACGATGTTTGACAGCTATCGTCGATGGTGACGAAATTGTGACGTCACAAACGATGGTTTAGCATATTTGAGTTTGTATGCTCCTCCGGAGTCTGGCAGCTCACGGCAGTGCAGCGCAGTGAGCACACAGCAGGGCGACATTCCAAATGGCCTATTTCCTGTTTGCCATAGCCTAATACATTTCAAAGCTGCGTAAAATGTCAGTCTGTGTCAAACCGAAGGATAGACGAAGACGTGCTTTTCTTTCCCACCAAGTCAACAATCGTTTTTTTACTGATTTAGCGTAAGGCAGTCTGAAACTGTCGGAAAGTAGCCTAACGGAAGAAAGAATGTTGCAAATGCGCTTACCCAGATCAAGATGAAATAACAATTAGCCTACACAGACCAATATAAATAATATGAATCATAGCCCTACCCATTTGAAAATCATGCAGCCTAGACTAGATAAAATAAGTAGGTCTAACACTGTTTAGGTCTAGAAATGTGTTCTTTATTGCGTTCTTCCCGCCAATTGACCCCTCTGAGCAACACGATACACTAGACAATCGTATATCAACGATGTTTGAACAGGACGATGTATGTTTTTCTTTACCCATCCCTGCTTGACCTCTGATCCCTGGTGTGTAGACCTGACACTCAGGCGGCCCGTATGCTGAAGGGGGTGATGAGGGTGGGCATTCTGGCCAAGGGCCTGCTGCTCCATGGGGACAGGAATGTGGAGCTCATCCTGCTGGCTGCCAAGAAGCCCACCCTCTCTCTACTGAAGGACATCGCTGAGCAGCTGCCCAAAGAACTGACGGTAAGACAATTATCAGCTTCCCGTAAGTGGAATCATATCTTTTTGGATCCACTGTGTATGAGATTGAGGTGGGGTTTTCTACATGCAGTTGGATTATACACCAGAAAATAACACATCAACCATTATAAGGAACAGTTAGGGACTTTTCCCCGTCTTTGATGCTATTTGGTCAAAAGAGGAAATCTGAATTTCATGATCAAATGATAAACCACTACTCTTTACTTCATGTCATGAGGTTGTCATCAGGGCTGCACCAACAATAGAAAAGGAACTTACTGTATGATCACACTGTATCATTAATGATTCAAGGAGAGTGGTTTCCACTCTGTCTGTTCTGCAGAGCTCACTTAATAAACCTGCAATCCTCTTTAAACAGTGAAACATGTATTTGCATCTGTGGTGCCTGAGACGCCAAGATTAGTGCTGATGGGACACAATACCAGTCTGTGCCTTACATGTGGTCACAACATTTAGCCTAAAGATGGGCATCAAGACGAAACAGTCAAGGAAAGGACCCATACCAAACATACTTGGTTCAAATAGTATTTGTTTTCTTTCAAATGCTTTCTCTTGATTGCGCTACGAGCCTGTCTGGCATTATGGAAACAATGGAATAGTAAACCAAAAAGATTGCTGAATTTTCACATCTGGCACTCCCAGCAGGTTCAATAAAATGTCCAAAGCATTTGAAAGAACCGATACTATTTGAACCCAGGTTTTATACCAAATGAAATGTGTATTTTAGACTGTGCAGTGTGTCGCATTTCCTTCCTCCCTCTGAAGTTCTGGTATAATAGTGTTTTTCATCAGAAGTGCTTTTGACTGATCTTTAGTGCCACTGCCTGGTTATGAGTCATGACACATGTACCCTACAGAGACTGGGGCTATAGTTAAAAATGTACTCTCCCTAAGGTTACGTAAAGCCATAAAAAATGCCCTGTTTATACAATTACTGTCCCTTAAGCATTTGTTTACTTGCACAAGATTATCTAAATGGGCCTTTTTTAAAAGCTAAATGCAGCTATTGAGAAATGATTTGAATATCTAGGGCCAAATATATAGTTAAGATTAATCCAGTGCCCCATCAAACGAACCACCCCTACCCCCCCCAGTCCAAAAATACCACCTGTAGTGAGTAATCCAAAGTGTCCTTTTAACCGGCAGACATTTTCTGAAGATCAGTATGAGGTACAGGCTCACCCTGAGGAAGCCAACATCGTGATTATTTCGAGCAAGGAGCCAAAAATGCAGGTCACCATCTCTCTAACCTCGCCGCTGATGAGGGAGGACCCTGCCCCTGACAAGGAGGAAAAGGCAGGAGACAAAGCGGCTGAGAAAGGTTAGAGAAGCCGAGCTTTCAGTCCAATAAATGCACTGTGTCTCCCAAAGCGCAAACTCAACAAAAAAAAAAAGAAAGAAATGGGACTTTTAACCAAGCCCTTATTGACTTTCATCCAAGTGTGGTAGATCTCGTAGAATAACACTTGTTTCTCCTCTCCCGGCCCCCGAAGGTATGAAGTGAATTGACTCTTCCATTAATTTCTGTCTCTTGTTTTAATTTATCCATTATATCCTGTACCAGTAGTCCCTCTGTTTTCCACTTTACTTTGTCCGATATGGAATTATAAAGCAGGGCTCTCCGACCTTTCTATGCCATTTGTGTGTGTGTGTGTGTGTGTCTATGGACACATGCCCAGGTGAAACTATGAAAAACAATGGAAGTGATAAATTAAGATGAAGATCATGCCCAGGGATGAGTGTGCATCTATTAACATGACATGCAGGAATAATTGTATCACTTTTGATATACATTTAAATACTATTTTGTTACTATTAATCTCCATCTAGGCTAATGTCAATAGTTGCTAATGGGGTTTTAAGAGGTCCAATGACCATCCCTCCGTCTCTCATCCCTGTTAACTGAAACGGCATCATCAAAGTATTGATTGACAAGGTGTTGGAGTGTCATTCTATCCCCACACAATGGTCTCTATTGAAGTTGGGACTAGATTATTGAATTGATAAGTCTGCTTTACTGTTAAACCCCTGTTGCATTGCGGCATACTCTTAGAACCATTGTGAGATGCAAAACACTCCCTCACCTATGTAAGCTGATCTTACCTTTTTCTATCACTGTAAATACCCTTACTTGGAAAAGGTTTAAAATTATATTTCCCATTGCTTAAGTTGTGGTGTTTGGGTTTGTTGATCAGTATGTCCACCTGTATCAGCAGACCTTGGCAAACATACAGTATGCACATGCATTTCTCCCTGTAACAGAGGAGCTAACGTATACCACTCTTGCCACATCTCTAGGAACATGGAAAGCCCCATTGTACAAATGTAGCGTATATTGTGAAATTCAATTTAGCCACAGCTCTAAATGACTAAGAAGTTACCATTTGGCATTCCATATGTCTATTCAGTTTAATATATACACTGGGGGCCAAAAGTTTGGAATATTATTCATTCAAGGGTTTTTCTTTATTTACACTATTTTTTTTTACATTTTACATTATAAAAGTGAAAACGTCAAAACTATGACATAACACATTTGGAATCATGTCGTAACCAAAAAAGTGTTAAACAAATCAAAATATATTTGAGATTCTTCAAATAGCCACCCTTTGCCTTGACAGCTTTGCACACTCTTGGCATTCTCTCAACCTCTCTCAAACTTCACCTGGAATGCTTTTCCATCAGTCTTGGAGTTCCCACATATGCTGAGCACTTGTTGGCTGCTTTTCCTTCACTGCGGTCCGACTCATCCCAAACCATCCAAATTTGGTTGAGGTTGTAACCAAAAATCTCAAATTTGGACTCTAGACCAAAGGACAAATTTCCACCGGTCTAATGTCCATTGCTTGTGTTTCTTGGCCCAAGCAAGTCTCTTCTTCTTATTGGTGTCCATTAGTAGTGGTTTCTTTGCAGCAATTCAACCATGAAGGCCTGATTCACACAGTCTCCTCTGAACAGTTGCTGTTGATGTCTGTCACTTGAACTCTGTGAAGCATTTATTTGTGCTGCAATCTGAGGCTGTTAACTCTAATGAACTTATCCTCTGCAGCAGAGGTATTTATGGGTATTCCATTCCTGTGGCTACTTTGAAGAATATCAAATAAAACTTATTTTGATTTGTTTTGTCATAGTTTTGATGTCTTCACTTTTATTCTACAATGTAAAAAATAGTGCAAATAAAGAACCTTTGAATAAGTCATATTCCAAACTTTTGGCCCCCAGTATATATTGATAAATAGCATGATATGGCAATGGATGCATTAAGAACATCAAGTCCCAAATTCCCAAATTGAATGCATTATTGGCACATTTCCTTACCATGGAAGCGATTAATGGTAAAACGATCTGACCTAATAGTTGAATTACCCTGTTTGTCATATTTTGTTACTCAAACACATCCAATGCAATCACTTAATATTTCCTCCTGACTTTATCTCTCTGTTATTACCCATAACTCATGAGAAACTGGGTGAAACAGTACAGTAGGTGGCTCTGATGGACACAGTCATATGAGTGATAGAGCAGTAATCGATGAGCCAGTGTGTTCCTCCTCTCCTACTGTAGGGGTGCCTGAGAAAGACTCTCCTGATGTTCTGAACCGGAGGAAGTGCCTGGAGTACCTAGCTGCTCTGAGACACGCCAAGTGGTTCCAGGTAAAGAGAATATGTACAATGGTAAACGTCATGTTCCCTCCTAAGTATCCCCGAGTCCCATCTTGTGACTAAAACAGCAATGGAGTTGGCAAGACGGCACAAACATATCTGGGACTCAGCCTAACGCCTAAGTACTGAGTCCCAGAATCTTCATAAACATGGTCCATAAAAAAAGGCCTAGGTATAGCTTGTCTGTTTATAACAGTGCACTTTAACAGGTGTTGTCGTGTGTGTGTGTGTGTGTGTATGTATGTATGGTCTCTACAGGCTCGTGCCAACGGTCTTCAGTCCTGTGTGATCATCATTAGACTGTTACGTGATCTGTGCCAGCGAGTGCCAACCTGGGGCAAGATGCCAGCCTGGGTGAGGATGTTCTGTCTCGGTGTTCAGCTATTTTAAAGAAGCTAATTGGCGTTAAAGTTCTCAATTGTGTGAAGTGTGTTTTATGTGATGTGTGTGAACTCCCTGTGTTCAGGCTATGGAGCTGCTGGTAGAGAAGGCCATCAGCAGTGCCACAGGGCCCCTCAGCCCAGGGGAAGCCATGCGTAGGGTCCTGGAGTGTATTGCCACAGGCATCCTACTGCCAGGTGATGGAGTTTACTAGTATTATTTGTTAGTATTAGTTAGCCAGAGTGGGATCACCCCATCTGGACCCTCTTTGTGCTCTAGTGCTTCCTATTGGTCATTCAGGGTCCAATGGGAAACATGCATTTTGAACTGTACAGTGTGCTTTGTCAGCAGTATACATAGTTGTTCAGAGTGGTGGTATGTAAGCAGTGGGTGGAACAATCTAAATAATGTAGCAGTAGTCTATCTATAGCAGTTTGAGTGATTTTTGTGTTCCTTCTCTCAGACGGTCCTGGGCTGCTGGATCCCTGTGAGAAAGCCCAAACCGATGCTCTGGGGAGCATGACCAAGCAAGCCAGGGAAGACATTACTGCCAGCGCGCAGGTACTGTCACTACCACACTCTCACCATTTGATTGGGCATAATCACCAGTAACTTTTGGAAGTCTACCACCTTAGACTGGGAAACAGGGCGGCATATAGAAGACATTGAATACACATTTCTGTAAAGAAATCATGGATAGCTGCAGTGGGGAGAACAAGTATTTGATACACTGCCGATTTTGCAGGTTTTCCCACTTACAACACATGTAGAAGTCTGTAATTTTTATCATAGGTACTCTTCAACTGTGAGTGACGGAATCTAAAACAAAAATCCAGAAAATCACATTGTATGATTTTTAAATAATTAATTTGCATTTTATTGCATGACATAAGTATTTGATCACCTACCAACCAGTAAGAATTCCGGCTCTCACAGACCTGTTAGTTTTTCTTTAAGAAGCCCTCCTGTTCTCCACTCATTACCTGTATTAACTGCACCTGTTTGAACTCGTTACCTGTATAAAAGACACCTGTCACACTCAAACAGACCCCAACCTCTCCACAATGGCCAAGACCAGAGAGCTGTGCAAGGACATCAGAGATAAAATTGTAGACCTGCACAAGGCTGGGATGGGCTACAGGACAATAGGCAAGCAGCTTGGTGAGAAGGCAACAACTGTTGACGCAATTATTAGAAAATGGAAGAAGTTCAAGATGACGGTCAATCTCCCTCGGTCTGGGGGAAGGAGGTTGTTGGCCAAGATCTCGCGATACATGGCCCCATCCATCCTCCCCTCAATACGGTGCAGTCGTCCTGTCCCCTTTGCAGAAAAGCATCCCCAAAGAATGATGTTTCCACCTCCATGCTTCATGGGATGGTGTTCTTGGGGTTGTACTCATCCTTCTTCTTCCTCCAAACACGGCGAGTGGAGTTTAGACCAAAAAGCTCTATTTTTGTCTCATCAGACCACATGACCTTCTCCCATTCCTCCTCTGGATCATCCAGATGGTCATTGGCAAACTTCAGACGGGCCTGGACATGCGCTGGCTTGAGCAGGGGGACCTTGCGTGCGCTGCAGGATTTTAATCCATGACGGCGCAGTGTGTTACAAATGGTTTTCTTTGAGACTGTGGTCCCAGCTCTCTTCAGGTCATTGACCAGGTCCTGCCGTGTAGTTCTGGGCTGATCCCTCACCTTCCTCATGATCATTGATGCCCCACGAGGTGAGATCTTGCATGGTGCCCCAGACCAAGGGAGATTGACCGTCATCTTGAACTTCTTCCATTTTCTAATAATTGCACCAACAGTTGTTGCCTTCTCACCAAGCTGCTTGCCTATTGTCCTGTAGCCCATCCCAGCCTTGTGCAGGTCTACAATTTTATCCCTGATGTCCTTACACAGCTGTTTGATTGAGTGTGTGGAGTCCGTTTGATTGAGTGTGTGGACAGGTGTCTTTTATACAGGTAACGAGTTCAAACAGGTGCAGTTAATACAGGTAATGAGTGGAGAACAGGAGGGCTTCTTAAAGAAAAACTAACAGGTCTGTGAGAGCCGGAATTCTTACTGGTTGGTAGGTGATCAAATACTTATGTCATGCAATAAAATGCAAATTAATTACTTAAAAATCATACAATGTGATTTTCTGGATTTTTGTTTTACATTCCGTCTCTCACAGTTGAAGTGTACCTATGATAAAAATTACAGACCTCTACATGCTTTGTAAGTAGGAAAACCTGCAAAATCGGCAGTGTATCAAATACTTGTTCTCCCCACTGTATATGGGTACAGATCCAGCTAACCTAAACCCCTAGTTATTATGCTAGCTCTGGTTACACTCCATTCGTGTTTGATTTTTACCTGATTGATATGTGTGAGAAGGGAATGTGTTTGAAGTCCGCTGATCCACCTCTCGTCTCTCTGGTTCCAGCATGCTCTGCGACTGCTGGCGTTCCGTCAGATCCACAAGGTTCTGGGGATGGACTCCCTGCCGGCATCCAAGGCCAGCGCTCGGAACCGCAAGCGCAGACGGGACGGGAGCGAGACGGGAGAGGGGGAGGGGGAGGGCAAGAAAGACAAGAAGGAGGAGGCAGAAGAGGTGGATGCTTGATCTCTTCCAGAGCAGCGTTAGCCTGGGCGCCCGTCTGGTTCTGCTTCTAATGTTGGCATTAGAATGATGGTGGTTGAAAGCAGAAACAGACTGGCACCCAGGCTAGAGCAGGTTAGTAGTCTATACTGGCAGAATGTCACATCCTTAAATTTTTATTCTCAAAATCTATATGAACATAACTGATTTAGTCGTAACATTTCTGTCTCCCCTAGAGGGAGGAGAGAATGGGAGGTAAAGATAATTTACATCTAATTCTCTCCCATGAATTCTGTACTGTAACATACTGTAGATGTACTTCAAATCGTGCTGAAAATTGGCTGTAACGTCACTGACTTCACTGAGATTTCAAGAAGTTAATGACTGATAGCCTGGTCCCAGATCTGTATGTGCTTTAGGCCAACTACTGCAAAAAGCACATTCTGATCTGGAACTGGGCTAAATGATTGCATCATTCCATTTCCAGAATATTTGCCCACTCAGCTACTGAAGCCCCTCCCGTTTTCAGTACCTGTACCAACCACTGTTACTTACCATTGTCTTCTATGTACTCTTGGATGGATGCCTACATTGTAACAAAGCCCTTTTAGCTTTATTTCCTGCTTTTCTTATTGAAGACTAGCTTTAATCCTATACTGCACAGGCTAGTCCAAGTGTTTCATTATATACGGAAGACTGCAGGAGTTCCTCATCTAGGTGCATGAATTGAGATGAGTTCTGTAGATGGGTTTTGCTGATGGGTCCGGGGTGAAGACCTGTTTATTCAGAGGTTTTAGATACAAAGACATGGGTAAATTAAAACTATGTTTTAAGAATGTACAGTTCATTGTGCCTAAATTGCAGGCAATGACAAATAAAATGCTAAAGCTGTAATGTAATGAAAAACACTGAAAACATTGCTCTTTGAAAAGCACTCTCCATATAGTCTATAAAAAGGCCTATACATTTGTCAGACACCTGAAATGCAACATTCTGCTTTGTACAAGGTGCGATTTGCTCCACAAAACACTTTTATAGCTTAAGGGAATCACTGGGTAATAGAAAATGTCTAAGAGGGAGTTGACTCGTACAGTATGTTGTACACAGTCAAAGTCTTAGCATGCTGAGAGAATGAAGCACTTATAAAATGACCATGATATTATATGCAGCCATATTTTGATCATGTAAACTTGCCTATTAACAATCTGTATTTTGTGTTGCTGGAGGAAAAATGTCTTTAGAGTGAGAACTAGAAGTATGGATATCTACTGAAATGATCAAGGGATAATAGTCTTAAGACTATTCCTTGTGCCTCCATTGTTTTGTGTCTAAATGTCATATCTATGGACTGAAGGTTCTTAAAGGGGAAAATTTCAACCGAAACTGGATCATGCAATATTTTGAAGATCTTATTCACATACTGTATCTTTGTGCATTTAAGATTTTGTAAGACGCTGATTGTGCTTTTTCACGTTGATTTCATTTACAAAGAGCATCTTCGCAGCACCCATTTTAACTTTTGTTTTTATCTTTGGAGGATGTTGCAATTGACTTTATATTGTTCAAAGGAGAATTAACGTTGCTGTAATATTATTTGAATTTCTTTGTAGTGGCGCCTTAAACCAAGGATCATTATTAAAGACTTAACCCATGGTCTACCATTCTGATTATGTGAATAATGTATTATTTTTTGAAAGGACTGGCATCCCACACCTTGTCAAATGTGTTGCCATTCATATGCCACTGAAAAAAGTGTCCGGGCTTCCACAAAGGAGCAATTGTATCTTATCACACCCCTCTGGTATACTGAATATTCATGAATGTAAAGGGAGCAGCAATCAGATGAGATGGGCTAAAGTGGGTGATAATTTACCTGGAAAACTGACGTTGAATTGTACTGTCTGGCAGAGATGACTGTTTGTATCAGGAAAGTTTCCTCTCACAACCTCTACAAGCCAGAATGTTGTATAAAATTATAAGTTTACAGTTTGCCTTTTGGCGATAGGATTGTGAGACCAAAATATCCACAATAAAGTATAATTACAAACTTTTCAAAGCGCTGGTAGTGTGATCAGATGTCTACTACCTGAAGGACAAGATCAAAATACATGAACGAGACATGCATACTGTCCGAGCTCGAGGACATGTTTGCATGGTTCTGCTGATGCTTCAGGTGATGGAAAACAGAATGCACTACCAGCGCTTTGACGACGAGTTGTTGTAATTATACTTTCATGTGGATTTATTGTCTCACATTCCTACCGCCAAAAGGACCAACCGGTAAAGTACGTTAAAATATTTTATTCAACATTTTGCTTTGTAGAGCCAGTGGAAACTTCCCTGACTTAAACGGTCATTTCTGTCCGGGTTTCCAGGCAAGGTGGCGATTAATCACTGCTTAACGTACAACGCAACATTTTATGTGATTGTCGGAACTTTTAACCGCATAAAGGAAGATTTAAGCAGCTATTTCTTCGTCGATTCTCTTTGTTACTAAATAGCCTGTAATGCGACGCGACGGGCAATTGGTCACTGGCGTCCCTATCCATTTAACAAATCGAAACCGCAATGAGAAATGTGACACATCGAATCCTAATGCTGATCAACACTGAACAAATGTAGCGTTATAGGTAACAGTTTTAGCTCATTGTTATGGCTTCATTTGTGTTCTCACTATCAGGAAATAAATAGTCTTTGTTCATACGTCCGTTGCTACAGCTCCCCAAATACCCGCATCTTATGAGCACATTCATCACATCTGTCTTTGGACTATTACAGTTTGCTTCATTGCTGAGCCACAGGTATCTGACTGCCATATGATGTCCCACTTGAGTGGTCTGTTTTAATGCTGTTGCCTATTTATTTTCTTCTATTGAACTGATCCTTCAAATAGGGTTTGTATGTGTGTGTGTGTGTGTGTGTGTATGTATATATTTTAATGACTGGGAATGGAGCAGTGGTAGGCGACTGTTACTCTTAAGTGTTTATTTAGCCTACTGTTATTGCTGGAATTGTGTTAGTTTTCCAGATGGTGTTTCTCATAAGAAATGTGCTCTCCTTGAACAGGTGTTCTTGTTACTGATGAATTTGCATCCATCCAGACTTATTCTTGAGTATGGCAACGGTATGTATCAATTGTATATCTCGGGTCACTAAAGGGTAAGTTAATGTGAGATAAAATCATTATTTTGGACATGACACTGCGTTTTCTTTCAGTTAGTAGGAAATAGTGACTCATTCCCTTCTGAGAAATAGCTGATTTTAAAGTACCACTATGTCTGAACTTTAATTTTATTTTGAGTTTTTGAGCAACTGATGCTGTAAATGTCAAAGTTGCCTTCTTTACCTGTCCCTTATAGAAGTCTTGGGAGTCCGGCACACAATGTGTTGCCAAGAGTGACCACCGCAAACCTAAAGCTGGTGAACTGGCCTACCGCAAAGGAGACATCCTCACTATTGTGGAAACAGTAACGGTACATAATGACTTACAGTATGTTGTTATTCTGTGGTCTGAAAATGGGCTCAGGGGCTCTTGTTGCACACAATGTACAGTACTGTGCAAAAGTTTTAGGCAGGTGTGAAAAAATTCTGTGAAGTAAGAATTCTTTAAAAGAAAAAATTACATCAAATCAATATTTGGTGTGACCACCCTTTGCCTTCAAAACAGCATCAATTCTTCTAGGTACACTTTTTGAAGGAACTCTGCAGGTAGGTTGGACCAAACATCTTGGAAAACTCACCACAGTTCTTCTGTGGATTCAGTTCTTGCTTCTCTCTCATGTAATCCCAGACAGGCTCGTTGTTGAGATCAGGGTTCTGTGGGGGCCATACCATCACTTCCAGGACTCCTTGTTCTTCTTTACGCTGAAGATAGTTCTTAATGACTTTCGCTGTATGTTTGGGGTCGTCATGCTGCAGAATAAATTTGGGGCCAATCAGATGCCTTCCTGATGGTATTGCATGATGGATAAGTATCTGCCTGTACTTCTCAGCATTGAGGAGACCGTTAATTCTGACCAAATCCCCAACTTCATTTGCAGAAACGCAGCCCCAAACCTGCAAGGAACCTCCACCATGCTTCATTGTTGCCTGCAGACACTCATTCGTGGACCGCTCTCCAGCCCTTCGGCAAACAAACTGCCTTCTGCTACTGCCAGATATTTCACATTTTGACTCATCAGTCCAGAGCACCTCCTGCCATTTTTCTGCACGCCAGTTCTTGTATTTTCGTGCATAGTTTAGTGACTTGGCCTTGTTTCCACTTCGGAGGTATGGCTTTTTGGCCCCAAGTCTTCCATGAAGGCCACATCTGACCAGACTTCTCCGGACCGTAGAAGGGTGTACCAGGGTCCCATTGTTTTCTGCCAATTCTGAGCTGATTGCACTGCTGGACATCTTCCGATTGCGAAGGGAAGTAAGCATGATGTGTCTTTCATCTGCTGCAGTATGTTTCCTTGGCCCACCACTGTGTCTACGGTCCTCAACTTTGCCCGTTTCTTTGTGCTTCTTCAAAAGAGCTTTGACAGCACATCTGGAAACCCCTGTCTGCCTTGACATTTCTGCCTGTGAGGGACCTTGCTGATGCAGTATAACTACCTCGTGTCTAGTTGCTGTGCTCAGTCTTGCCATGGTGTATGACTTTTGACAATACATTGTCTTCAGCAACCTCCCCTTGTTAGCGGCGTTTGGCTGTTCCTCACCCAGTTTCATTCCTCCTACACAGCTGTTTCTGTTTCAGTTAATGATTGTGTTTCAACCTACATATTGAATTGATGATCATTAGCACCTGTTTGGTATAATTGTTTAATCATATGCCTACAAAATCCCTGACTTTTTGCATGTGTACCTAGAGGAATTGATGCTGTTTTGAAGGCAAAGGGTGGTCACACCAAATTTATAGATTTGATTGAGATTTGTCTTCTATTCACTCACTTTGTATTTAGTTAATTGATAAATATAAACTATTAACATGTCTATTTTTGAAAGCATTCTTACTTTACAGCATTTTTTCACACCTGCCTAAAACCTTTGCACAGTACTATACTTTTCAAAAATAATCCAAACTTGTCGCTGTTCTATGTGCGCTGTCTACTCTGGTGGGGGCTCGATAAATACAATTTGAGATGAAATTAATCGATTTGCATGATTCTACTGAATGCTATTCTGATGCTGTTTTCTAGGGGAAAGGACGTTACAAGGCCAGACACAACACCACAGCAGAGGAAGGACTCATCTCTGCCACCAACGTGCGAGAACGAGAGGCCATTTGCGTCGACCCCAGTCTCAGTCTCATGCTGTAGGTCTATTTAAGTCTATGCGTCTACAGTGGCAAGAAAAAGTATGTGAACCTTTTGGAAATACCTGGATTTCTGCATAAATTGGTCATAAAATTTGATCTGATCTTCATCTAAGTCACAACAATAGGCAAACACAATGTGCTTAAACTAATAACACAAATTATTGTACTTTTCTTGTCTGTGAAAAGTATGTGAACCCCTAGGCTAATGACTTCTCCAAAAGCTAATTGGAGTCAGCTAACCTGGAGTCCAATCAATGAGATGAGATTTGAGAGGTTGGTTAGAGTTGCCCTGCCCTATAAAAAACATTTACAAAATTTGAGTTTGCTGTTCACACGAAGCATTGCCTGATGTGAGCCATGCCTCACATCAGGCAATGTCTTAAGATTGAGAAGTGTTGACTTGCATAAAGCTGGAAAGAATTACAAAAGTATCTCTAAAATCCTTGATGTTCATCAGTCCACGGTAAGACAAATTGTCTATAAATGGTTCAGCACTGTTGCTACTCTTCCTAGGAGTGGCTGTCCTGCAAAGATGACTGCAAGAGCACAGTTCAGAATGCTCAATGAGGTTAAGAAGAACACTAGAGTGTCAGCTAAAGACTTACAGAAATCTGTGGAACATGCTAATATCTCTGTTGACGAGTCTACAATACGTAAAACACTAAACAAGAATAGTGTTCATGGAAGGACACCGCGGAAGAAGCCACTGCTGTCCAAAAAAAACATTGCTGCACGTCTGATTTTCGCAAAAGAGCACCTGGATGTTCGAAATATTCTGTGGACAGATTCAACTAAAGGTGATTTGTTAGGAAGGAACACAACACTGTGGAGAAAAAAAGGCACAGAATACCAACATCAAAACCTCATCCCAAAATACATTCCCAAGTTTATCAAGACATTTTGCCGGAGAATGTAAGGCTATCTGTCCACCAATTTGAAGCTCAACAGAAGTTGGGTGATGCAGCTGGACAACCACAAAAAACACAAAAGTAAATCAACAGAATGGTTTCAACAGAAGAAAATACACCTTCTGGAGTGACCCAGTCAGAGTCCTGACCTCAACCCAATTGAGATGCTGTGGCATGACCTCGAGAGGTTCACACCAGACATCCCAAGAATATTGATGAACTGAAACAGTTTTGTAAAGAGGGATGGTCCAAAATTCCTCCTGACCGTTGTGCAGGTCTGATCCGCAGCTACAGAAAAAGTTTGGTTGAGGTTATTGCTGCCAAAGGAGAGTCGACCATTTATTTAATCCAAGGATTCACATACTTTTCCCACCCTGCACTGTGAATGTTTACATGGTATGTTCAATAAAGACATGAAAACGTATAATTGTTTGTGTTACTAGTTTAAGCAGACTTTGTCCATTGTTATAACTTAGATGAAGATCACATCAAATGTTATGACCAATTTATGCAGAAATCCAGGTATTTCCAAAAGGTTCACATACTTTTTCTTGCCACTGTGTGTGTATATATAGACCTATATTACAATACACCTACTTTATAGCATACTACTATAGTACAATTAAGATGGAATATTTGGTTTGGTTTGGTGAGTTAGGGCCATGTGGTTTTCCTGACCATGAGACAACTGGTCCTTTATGGAATATCTATCTAATTCCGACCAATAACTCTGTTGGTTCATGCCAGCTGGTTCCATGGGAAGATCTCGGGTCCTGAGGCGGTGTCCAAGCTGCGGCCTATGGAGGATGGCCTGTTCCTGGTGCGGGAGTCTATCCGCCACCCTGGTGATTACGTGCTCTGTGTCAGCTACTCCAGCCAGGTCATCCACTACCGAGTCATCTACCAGGACAGCAAACTGACCATCGACAACACCCAGTACTTCTACAACCTCTTAGACATGATAGAGGTGAGGAGGAGAGATTTATTTATACAATTTTTATCAAGGTTAGTCTCGTTGAGATAAAAATCTATTTTGTAAGACAGACCTTATTGATACGGTCAGGAGTTTTTATATTGAAATGCAGTGCAGACCTTTTAATAAACAGGTTAATATCAACTTATTTCAAGCAGACCACCATAGTCCCCGTGCCCAAGAACGCCAAGGTAACAGATGGCGCACACTGACCTCACACACCTGGACAAAAGGAATGCATATGTAAGAATGTTGTATCATTGACTACAGCTCAGCATTCAACACCATAGTTCCGTCCAAGCTCAGGACCCTGGGACTCCCTCTGCAGCTGGATCCTTGACTTCTTAACGGGCCGCCCCCAGGCGTTGAGGGTGGACGACAACAACACATGCCGCGCTGACCATCAACACTGGGGCCCCTCAGGGATGTGTGCTTAGTCCCCTCCTGTATTCTCTGTTCACCCACGACTGCGTGGCCGCGCACAACTCCAACACCATCATCGAGTTTGCTGACGACGCGACATTGATAGTACTGACCACAGAAAGATGAGACAGCCTATAGGGAGGAGGTCAGAGACCTGGCAGTGTGTTTCCAGGACAACAATCTCTCCCTCAACATCAGCAAGACAAAGGAGTTGATCGTGGACTACAGGAAATGGCGGGGCGAGCATACCCCCATCTGTAGTGGAGCGGGTCGAGAGCTTCAAGTTCCTTGGTGTCCACATCACTAAGTAATTAACATGGTCCATACACACCCACACAGTTGTGAAGAGGGCATGACAGTGCCTCTTCCCCCTCAGGAGGATGAAAAGATTTGGCATGGGCTCTCACATCCTCAAAAGTTATACAGCTGCACCATTGAGAGCATCTTGACTGGCTGCATCATCGCTTGGTACAGCAACTGCAAGACACCCGACCGCAAGATGCTACAGAGGGTGGTGAGTACGAACCATCACTGGGGCCAAGCTCCTTGCCATCCAGGACCTCTGTACCAGGCGGTGTCAGAGGAAGGCCCAAAAACGTGTCAGACTCCATCCACCCAAGCCATGTACTATTCTCTCTGCTACCGCACGGCAAATGGTACCAGTGCACCAAGTCTGGAACCAACAGGACCCTGAACAGCTTCTACCCCAAGCCAAAAAACTGCTAAACAAGACTGCTAAATAGCTAATCAAATGGCTACCCGGACTTCCTGCACTGATTATATGCACACACTCTGGACTGTACCCACACATATTACACTGACACCCAACACACACTACACGCCCACACCTGCATACTGACCATGCACACACTTTCACACCACATACGCTGCTGCTACTGCTTATTCTATTATATATCCAGTTGTCTAGTCACTTTACCCCTATAGCTACCTCAATTACCTTGTACCCCTGCACATCGACTGGGCATGTGACAAATAAAATGTGATTTGATTTGTTACTGGCACTCCCTGTGTATAGCAGTGTTCTTTTTTTTATTTTTTTTATTCCTTGTCACTTTTATATTTTTTTTATATCTTTAACTCTGCATTGTTGGAAAATAAACACCAAGGAAGCATTTCACTGTTAGTCTACACCTGTAGTTTACAAAGCATGTGACATAACATTTGATTTGAGGGTTTCCTTACAAATATCTTGCCTACAGCTTTATACTGAGGAGCTAATGTTCATGATCACAACAGGGAGTCTCTCTATGGCTAAAAGGTCATTGGATTCGAACCACACCATGGCTAACTGACCCATTTTAAAGGAGCTGTTGTTTTACAGTTTAAAATAAATACTTAAGACCTTTTTAATGTTTATTTATGTTGAGCCTGTGAGTTTTTGAGCTATTGGAAAGCACAGCCACAATGGAGTTTGGACATGTGAGTGACTGTAAACAGTTACTTAAGATGCTCACCACTCCCTTATCTGTGGAGCACAGATGTTTATAGCCCTGACTCATATCGCTGACTAACTCTTGTGAGGAAGTAAAGGGAGAATCCAGCTGCTCCCTGACACACACAGCTGATAAAATAAAACATTTGTTGGTACAGTGCCATCATTCTGTTTTCTTCTTGATAGTACTAAGTTGGCATAGTTTTAGAATAACTAACAGTAAATACTGTACATAAATTCAGTATACTGTATGTGACCCATACATACACTTGTGTTGTGAGTTTTTTAGCAACTAACTTCTTTTTTTTCTTCTAAATCTACTGTGCACTAACCACAGCTAATATGGGTCAGGTGTTCATGCTCAGCTTTCTATCATAACATTATTCTCTCAAAAAGTGTCAATGACAGTATATTTCCGTCTCTGTTTTTAATATAAGCTGTCACTAATGTCTATTTTTGCAGTTCTACTCCAAGCACAAGGGAGCTATCGCCACCAAACTTCTAAAGCCCAAAAAGAAGGAGGGCACCAAGTCAGCTGAGTTGGAACTGTCTAAAAGTAAGAGCCCTGCTCAGAGACCTGTGGCTTCCTATATGGGGTCTGGAATGTATTCTGTGGGTGGAAGGATGTGGCTCACTACTTTTGAAGTGAGAGGGATGAAGAATGATTAGCTACCTGTTTTAGACTGTTGTCTCTGTGTCACAGCGGGATGGCTGCTGGATATCAGGAAGCTGACCTTGGGAGAGTATCGGGGAGGGGGAGTTTGGAGGTGAGACTGCAATGCCTTATTGTGAATATTTTTTTAATGAGCGGGTAACCCATTCTAACATTGAATTTAACCGTAATTCTAGATGTTACAGGTTTAATTGACAATCTTGTCCTTTTGTCCCATAGCGGTGTATGTAGGCGACTACATGGGCCAGAAGGTGGCAGTAAAGAACATTAAATGTGATGTAACGGCGCAGGCATTCTTAGAAGAGACCACTGTTATGACGTGAGTCAAGAGTAGCAAGACAATGTTTCCTTGATTAACTTAATTAATTTAATTAAATTGAGGCACTTCTATCTGTCCTTTGTTCCTCCATACCTAGATTCCTGCCTTCCTTCATTGCATGCTTTCTTCCTTCCTTGTGTGCTTCCTTGTGTCCTTGCTTCCTTTCTTCCTTCCTTCCTTCCTTCATTCATTGATTGTTTTTGATCTGACTTTCCACTAGGAAATTGCAGCATAAGAATCTGGTGCGGTTGTTGGGGGTGATCCTACACAATGGACTGCACATCGTCACAGAGCTCATGGCCAAGGTACTGCTGCCGTGACTTCAGTACAGTCAATCTGTCGTCACAGTCAATCAAGACTAACTAATATACTTGGAGTAGACTTAATCTCAGTTCAGGAGATGGGCCCTAATAGCTTGTTGATCCAAAGCAATTGTAGCAAACACGGAATTAGGGACTAATTTAGATTACACAACTCTTATCCAACTGTATTTCTCTTTATTTTTGTTTTGTAGGGTAATCTGGTGAATTTTCTCCGGACGCGGGGCCGTTATGTCATTAGCACTGACCAGCTACTACGCTTTGCACTGTGAGGCCATATCATAGAATGAAATAGAACTCTGTACACTCTCCTACAATCACACTCCTCTCAAACAGTCAGCTCTTGTCCCGTACAGTCATACATAGCTGATCCCATGTTTGTAGGTCAATACAGTACTCTGGTACTTTCCCTGCCGCATTACCAACTTTACATTTGTGTGTATTTCAGTATATAAAAGTGTGTATGTTATTGTGTGTTCAGAGATGTATGTGAGGGTATGGAGTACCTGGAGTCTGAGAGGTTGGTCCACAGAGATCTAGCGGCCCGTAACATCCTGGTCTCCAACGAAGGCGTGGCCAAGGTCAGTGACTTTGGATTGACCAAGTTGGACTGCAAGGCCTCAGACAACGCCAAACTACCAGTCAAATGGACAGCCCCTGAAGCCCTGAAGAAGGAGGTATGATCACGTTTACCTCTCTAACGTTTATCACGTTTACAGACTTGTGCATTTGCAGACTTAAAGAATGTATAATTCATGTGAATTGTGTATGATGGTTGGTTGGTGTCAGGGTTTTAGCCTATGTTGTTATTACACAGTACTTCTCATGTCAATCAGCCATCATTGTCGTGATTTTGCTACCTATCATTAAATTGCTTTTGTGGTCATGTGTGGTTGTCCTGCAGAAATTCTCTACGCGGTCAGATGTTTGGAGCTACGGTGTTCTTCTCTGGGAGACGTTCTCCTACGGTCGACAACCCTACCCCAAGATGGTTAGTCCTGACTTTACTGATGTTTATGAACAGTGATGTAGAGTTATGAGTCACTGGGACAGCACAATGCACCAAAAATTTGTATGAAACAAAAATGGCTCTTATGGGGATGTAACGCGCTGAAGCATGCCATAGCTCTGTCATTCATGGAAGCGGCAAGGTCCTCTGTTCTGACACCAGTGTCGCAGCAGCTGTCCCAGAGGTCTTTGCCTGTGGGAGGAGAGCCCCTGTACAATAAAGCTTATTGGCCACGTCCTCTGGATACCTACGACAGCGTCCAGAGCCCTTATCTTACTGCTGATCAGTGACAAAGTGCCAACCCAGTAGGTTTTACTAACTGGTGCACCATTGACATCCTGGCACCAGCGCATTTCTCCTATTATGATTGGTCCTAATGGAAAACGGGTTTGTTTGACATTAATGCCTTTATGACTGTTGTCTCTCCTCATAGAATTCCACAAGGTCAATCACCAATCAGGATATTACTTTATTCAAAACGTATTAATAAGGTAGCAGGTGAGGCTGGTCAACCCCACACTGAAGTGTGATGCCGACATACAAAGATATTTTATAGCATAGTCTTCATGACAAACAGATGTGTGGAATGGGTCAAAAGGTGAGACTTGATATATGAGAGTATCCCCCAGCCAGATAGCATTTTCTGGGAAGACCTCTTATTGTATAAAACCAAAGTTTGGCCCCTAAGACAAGGTTCCTACCCAAGCCATCTCTCCTTGGTACCTTCCATTCTATGAAATGCGTTCTGTACGTTTAAAAAAAAAAAAATCTCCAAACCATTCATCATATCAAATGCATTTATTAAGCCCTTTTTACATCAGCCGATGTCACAAAGTGCTATACAGAAACCCTGCCTAAAACCCCAAACAGCAAGCAATGCAGATGTAGAAGCACGGTGGCTAGGAAACCCCCCCTAGAAAGGTAAAACCTAGGAAGAAACCTAGAGAGGAACCAGGCTCTGAGGGGTGGCCAGTCCTCTTCTGGCTCTGCCGGGTGGAGCTCAAGATGTTCAAATGTTCATAGATGACCAGCAGGGTCAAATAATAATAAAAGTAGTTGTGGAGGTTGCAACAGGTGAATACATCAGGAGTGAATGTCACTTGGCTTTTCAGTGCAATAGAGCGCAGGTGCGGTAGAGCGAGAGCGAGATGAAAACAGCAGGTCTGGGACAAGGTGGCACGTCCAATGAACAGATCAGGGTTCCATAACCGCAGCAGCACGACCAGGTGTACTGGGGACAGCTAGGAGTCATCAGGGCAGGTGGTCCTGAAGCATGGGCTCAGGTCCTCCGGGAGAGGAGGTATAGTGGGACTTGAGTGTCTCCATTGATCCTAGGTCCTGGCAGTTCTGTGCAGACTGAGCTTTGGGGAAATACGCAGATTCAAAAAGGAGTCCGTAATTTGCTTTCTAATGATAATGATCTTTTCGTTGAAGAAGTTCATGAATTCATCACTGCTGAAGTGAAAGGCATCCTCTCTTGGGGAATGCTGCTTTTTAGTTAGCTTTGCAACAGTATCAAATAGAAATTCAGGATTATTCTTATTCTCCTCAGTTAGGATGATCGAGCAGCAGTGAGGACTCTTCGATATTGCACTGTACTTTCTTTCCAAGCTAGTAGGAAGACTTCCAGTTTGGTGGAGCACCATTTCCGTTCCATAAAACAATTGTCAGCTCCAGATACTAGACTAATGCAAGGAGCTAGAGTAGAGACCCTCCTTTTACAAAAACACAGCATTAGTAGAACAGAAATGGCTTACTATTTGTTAAGTATATAATTGTTAACTATTAATATTAAACAAAGCAGGTAAACATCTACATTTTCCTTTCACATGACCCATTATCCACGTACGTCAGCAGTGCTTTATCCACTGATAGACTTACGGTGCTGAAACGAAGGAAACTTTGCCTAAGGTTAAAGGTCATGTAAATGCGTCAGGACAAGGATTTGCACCCGGACTCATTTTATCTCTCCTGAATGGGAATCGGGGGAAATGAGAGGATAAATAAGCTTGGCTCTGGCCCTACTGTGTGTCGTTATGATGTTGTACCAGTAGAGGACCCCTGTGAATAGGTTTTAACCATATTTCTGTCCCATGGTTTCTGATGTGGTCATATACTGCAGTCTGTCCCATACCTCTATTTTTTACCACTACATTTTCATTGACACTCATTGTCACAATATGTGTTCATTTGAAGAAAAACGAAGTCTTGGTGAAGCAGCGCTGATAACAAACTGTGCCGTGATGATAGGGCAGTTAACTCTAGAGAAATGGAAAGGTACATCTTTTTTTTTTACTACATACTTATCTATGCTTTATCTGTTTGTAGGCAGTCTCAGTTACTCCCCACACAGGTATGTAAAGCAGAGAATCAAAGCAGAGGCACTAAGCAGGTAATAACGGCAAGGATAAACCAGGATTAGTGCTTGTAGGCCGCGTTTCTACGGCAACAGCTCCTGTTGGCAGCCAGCCCAAAAGAAGAATGAAGGGGAGGGGTGTGAGTGAGTGAGTGAGTGAGAGTGTGTGTGTGTGTGTGTGTGCGCGCGCGTATGTGTGTGTTTGTACATGTGGGGTGGGGGGGGGGGATTATGGGACTTGCACTCTCCTGTGACACACAGTCTCACTGTCAATCCTTTGTACCTGTCCAGCCCTATCCTTGTTTGCCTGGGAGGCCAGGGGGAACATGAGGACATGGCATGGGAAGCCTGCGGGGGATCAGCTAGATTGACTTAAAGCATGCTTAGTGGTGGTTTAACCATATAATTAGAATGAGTGACTCATACTGTACTTGTTTAATGCAGGCGATTTAACATACAGATACCGTATGTAGACTAAATGTTGTATGTTTGACCTTTTTATTTTGTTTCCACTAAAAAGTTAACTGACCCTTTTTAAGAGGGGATGACATTATCTCATGTCCCATCTTTCTCCTGATCGGTCTCCCTCCTCAGTCTCTGAAGGAGGTGAAGGAGCGTGTGGAGCAGGGTTACCGTATGGAGGCTCCAGAGGAGTGTCCCCCCAGTGTCTACGCCCTGATGAGGTGCTGCTGGGAGGCTGAGCCCATGAAGAGGCCCTCCTTCCATAAACTACAGGAGCAGCTGGAGAGGGAGCTGACCAAACACAGCCCTGGCTCTGGCTGCTGAAGTCACTTTTTAATAATCCTATTCAAATAATTATTGTTCTTTAGTTTTGAGCTGCCTGGAGCAGGGACAGTAACCGGGGACAGTTAGACCCAAGTGGTTACCGCTCGCTTCACAGCTTTCCCGGGAAACTCAACGTATTATAGCATCACACGGACGAAAGAGTAGCGGATGAAGGAGTTTTGCTTCTGCTCCTGCGTTCGCAGTAGAATATAACATACGGCGGCGATGCTTCGTGTGCACGCACACATCCTGTAAATGGCTACAGTATAAATTTATGCATCTTGATTTGCTTAAAGAAAAAAACATAGCTTTTATGCCAAAATCGTTTAAATGTATGTTGAGTTTGTGCAATGAAGGATAGAGGATATTATAATAAGGCATAACCTGTAACAACATTTAATGGAATGAACTACTATAATGAAGAGTCCTTACACTTATTTATATCTGGTAATAGAGGGAGCAGCTCAGCTCGTCAATCTCCACACCCCAATTCTGTTTCCTGAGTAACATATTATTAGTGTTACCAATATGTGGCGATTATCTTTCTTTCATAAGAGACAGAGAGTGAAAAGGAGAGAGGGAGATGGAAGAGGAAAAATGCTTATCCGGGATTAAATCCCAGATCATCCGTATCTGCTTGTTTCGGACTGTAATTGTCCAGCAATATGCCCTGCGACTCGGAGCTTAATATGTGAAATCTTGAATGTTATTGCTGATCTTAGTAAGGAATTACAAAGCCGACAGCAGTTTTGTCCGTGTACAAGCTCAAAGGAGCTGCAGGGGATTGGGACGGAATATCCTCTTTTTTTCAGTTCGCTTCCATAAGTGTAGTAGGTCTATACTCTCATAAAACCAGTGACTCGTCAGGTCTTAGCCGATCTATCTATCTGTGTAAAGGGAGTTTCTTTATTTGAACATTAACTTTTGGACTTTGGACAATGGACATTTACGAAGAAGAGAAACGTGCTGCATCCGGGTTTTACAATAAAAAATGGTAATAATAACGTAGAACACATAAAGGACTTCTCTCTAAAACAACCAAGGTTCCTCTTGTCTTCAAGCAGCCATGATGAACTCAACCCAGATTAGAGAAGGGAGAGCTTTTTCTTTTATTATTATTGTCATGTTACAAACCCAAATTAAAGATGTCATTAGTTTTAAGTCTTTGTAAGCCTGGTATTTGTCTTTCACCCATGGGATGAACCCCAGATTGAGTCCTGATCTGCTCCCATCACATCACCACATTCCCCATGTGTGGATTTGCTTTGTTTCCCCTAAAACTTCTAATGGGAAGATTTGAAATATTCAGAGAAATAATGAAAAAATAAATAGGAAAAATTTTAACATATTAAAAGATTTCTGGTGGAAGATGATGGGTATTGAAGAAGGAATTGTCTGAATGTTGGTAAATCTGTGATTTAAGGAAAAGCCCTACAGAGTATTGGCCGCTACCGGTATCGTACAATAAATGAACAATTCCTGGAAACCAATTTCATTCAACTGGATCACATTCTCATCCACTCAAGTTCTTGCTCACTACTGTAGAACAACAAGAAGTGGGAGTTTGTTTACGATAGAAATACCTATGTTCTGACGGACATCTCATTAGAAATATTTTAGAACGTTTGTTTAACTAAAGTAGTTGTCACCAAAGGAAGTCTTCCTATACGCAGAAGACACACTGTGCAGGCGGGGGCCCCACCAACAGCAACAAAAAAAACTCTGGATTTCAATTTACTGTTGAGATATAGCATAGTTGATTACACAAGGTGCAATTTCTAAATGTGGCATTGCATCAGCAGCTTTTCACTTATGTCAGTCTGACAGTCACTCAATTAGACCATGTCCGCTAACGTTTTATAAGATTGCTAGGTAAGTAAGTCTAGCCAGCTATCTTAACCTTCATGGCTGAATTACCTACAGGGCACGTCCCCAGGAGCCCTAACCTCCAGGGGCACACCAAACCCCAGGGGTCCTCCATTGATTTTGTAAGTCACCCAGGTATTTTATGAACATGGTATAAGTGAAATTAAAACGGATAAATGTTTTGCCTGCTTAGGGCCCCCAAAAGGCTAGAGGCTGCTCTGCATTTAAGTGACATGACTGCATGGCCAGGCACAACTCCAACACCATCATCAAGTTTGCCGATGACACAACAGTGGTAGGTTGAGAGCTTCAAGTTCCTTGGTGTCCACATCGCCAACAAACTATCATGGTCCAAACACACTAAGACAGTCGTGAAGAGGGCACGACAAAGCCTATTCCCCCTCAGGAGACTGAAAAGACTTGGCATGGGTCCTCAGATCCTCAAAAGGTTCTACAGCTGCACCATCGAGAGCATCCTGACTGGCTGCATCACTGCCTTGGACTGCCATTGCTCGGCCTCCGACCGCAAGGCACTACAGAGGGTAGTGCGTACGGCCCAGTACATCACTGGGGCAAAGCTTCCTGCCATCCAAGACTATTATCTCTGCTACCAAAAGGCTTCTTAACAGCTTCTACCCCCAAGCCATCAGACTCCTGAACAGCTAATCAAAGGGCTGTCAGACCCCTGTTTTATGCTGCTGCTACTCTCTGTGTATTATCTATGCATAGTCACTTTACCTCTACCTACATGTACATATTACCTCAATTACCTTGACTAACCGGTGCTCCTGCACATTAACTCTGTACTGGTACCCCTGTATATAGCCTCGCTATTATTATTTTACTGCTGCTATTGTTACTTTAATTTCCAATTTTTTTCTTAACTTCTTAAAGCATTGACAATTTGATTTGAATAACATATATGTAGTACAATTTGAAATGTATTCAGACCCCTTGACTTTTTCCACATTTTGGTAGGTTACAGCTTTATTCTAATATTGATTAAATCTGGGTTTTTTTACTCATCAATCTACACACTACCCTATAATGAAAAAGCAAAAAAACGTTTTTTTGCTAATTTATAAAAAATAAATCATATTTTCCTAAGTATTCAGACTCTTTACTCAGTATTTTGTTGAAGCACCTTTGGCTGAGATTACAGCCTTGAGTCTTATTGGGTATGACGATACATGCTTGGTACACCTGTATTTGGGGAGTTTCTTCCATTCTTCTCTGCAGATCCTCAAGCTCTATCAGGTTGGATGGTGAGCGTTGATACACAGCTATTTTCAGTTCTCTCCAGAGATGTTTGATTGGGTTCAAGTCTGGGCTCTGGCTGGGCCACCCAAGGCTTGTCCCGAAGCCACTCCTGCTTGTCTTGGCTGTGTGCTTAGGGTCGTTGTCCTGTTGGAAGGTGAACCTTCGCCCCAGTCAGGTCCTGAGCGCAGGTTTTCATCAAGGATCTCTCTGTACTTTGCTCCGTCCATCTTTGCCTCGATCCTGACTAGTCTTCCAGTCCCTGCCGCGGAAAAACTGTTCAATCTTGGTTTCATCAGACCAGAGAATCTAGTTTCTCATGGTCTGAGAGTCTTTAGGTGCCTTTTGACAAACTCCAGGCGGGCTGTCGTGTCTTTTACTGAGTGGTGGCTGTCTGACCACTCTACCATAAAGGCCTAATTGGTGGAGTGCTGCAGAGATTGTTTGCCTTTCCAAATCATGTCCAATCAATTGAATTTACCACAGTTGGACTCCAATCAAGTTGTAGAAACATCTCAAGGATGATCATTGGAAACACGATTCACCTGAGCTGAATTTCAAGTCTCATAGAAAAGGGTCTGAATACTTATGTAAATAAGGTATCTACATTTTTGTATTTAAAAGAAAATGTTTTAGCTTTGTCATTCCTGGGATATTGTGTGTAGATTGCTGAGTAAATTGTTTTATTTAATCCATTTTAGAATAAGGTTGTAATGTGGAAAGAGTCAAGCAGTCTGAATACTTTCCCAAGGCAGTGTAGTTACGGCTTATACAATAAGACCGGAGAAATCTGGTGCTAGAGTAGAGGTCAGAGTGAATACGGTTTTATTTTGATTTTGAAAGCACATTTAAATGCCACTATTTGGACATCCTAATGAGACCATGTTAGTGTTTGACTTGTCGTCAACTGGGTCATTATTAGCTGTGTTGGCCAAGCCTCTCTTGCACTGTCCCATTGATAATGGTGGCCAAGGCTGAGCTCAACCTGAAGTTGACTGGGAAATTAAGATAATGTTGACCAAGCCTGTGCTGGAACTTGTAGACTGCGCCATAAGTAGTGTTAGGCCAACATAGAGAGAACCCCGTGGATGCCTACTATTCCTGGCCTGGGCTGCCAGCAGATGCTTATAGAAGCAGCAGGTCACAACCAGAGTGGCATTGGTATCATTATTGGCTACTAATTAAGCTGACAGTTATCAGACTCCTATAATCCAGGCTTACAGTTCAAATGGAGACTGCTCTTTTGACACTAAGCTGCTCTGAAATATTTTTTATTCCCTCCCCATACTCCGTTGAATCAAATTGAATGAGATACTGGTGCGAGTTCTTCTTGAGTGCATGGCTTTAGAAAGGTAATGTGATATTTTAATTTGAATGAGTTCCCTTTAGGCTCTTATTTCTTACTTAGCCACTTGTCCTGTGTTTGTTGTCTGTGATGCACTTTACTTAAACAATTATAGTGCCTGACTCAAAAATGGAAGGAGAAAGTTTGGTGAGGTGATGCTCCTGAGTAGTGATACGTTAGTAAGATATCCCATTCCAACTTCATCAGGGTGGCAAAACCGAATACTTAACACAGAGTTAACCGATTTACAGGTGTTTTTATTTTACAAAAGTACCTGTGGAACCCAATTCAAGCTCACCTGGCCTCGGGTCCTCTGGTTACTGGCATGTGTGATTGTTAATGAGGATGAGAGCCACTTGATAGTGAAAGTTTCCTGCCCCAGTACCTTGGGTTACATCAGTTAGCTACACTCTGAGTACACATGCTACATGCTGGACACAGTAACACAATAACACTGCTTATGCAGCCAGTGCTGGCTCTGGCCTTTTGGGGGCTCTAAGCGTGGTTTGTGGCTGCCCTTTTTGATGGGTAGAGAAAAATGTACTTTTAAAAAAAGTTAATTTCCCGCAATTCTACACTTTGTGCCATGTGGCGAAGAGAAAATGTGTCAGTTTTAAACCAAGTATTCTGCAGTTGTAAAAATTTTGCCATGGGGTGAAGAGAACACATTTCATCAAATTCTATTAGGGCTGTAAACCGTATTTTACGATATACTTGTATTGATGCATGGACCAGTTTGAGTTTTTTACTTCTATAAAGGTATTTGAATGTTTGGTTTGTTAAATGTGATACGCTGTGTGTAACGTCCATTTTTATAGTTTACTTAGCTACTTGAGTCATCTCTCACCGCTCTCTCTCCCCATGCCACTTTCCACACAGACCTAGCCCCGCACCATCACTAAAGGAGCACTTTTTTTTTGTCCCTCGACCACGAGACACACCTGCAACAGCAACAATGTTGATGACAACGATGGTGTTTTCACGTTACTTCTTAATATAAATCCACTAGCGTTCTATAATGACTATTAGTTTGTGTTTCTTACATCTGCAAACAGCTAGTTTGTATTTTCTTAGCAAGTTGGGCCTAAATCTTGTTAGCTGCTAATGCTAATCGCTAGCTAGTTAATAAACGTACTGAGTCAGAGCAAACGTAATTAGCTATACAGCCTGATAATACCAGTGACGGTCTAGACCTAAATCGGTATGTTTATTAAAGAGGAATACGAGAAGCAAGAATATGTTAGTTACATGAAGTAGCTAAGAGAACATTCAATGTAGCCAAAGATTATAGGGTCCCCTAGGAAACGCCTATCAACACTTTAGTTCCTACCCTGTCACAATAATTCCTCCCTGGCATTTTCATTTGTTGTCATGTCAAACAACACTGTATTCAAAGTGGCCACTCTTAGATTCTAACTATAGAATTAGAATAGTCATTCTATTTCCATGATTCCAAAAGTTCATTTTGCTTTAAATCACAAGTCAAATCGCAATTGCAACATTTGGTTAAAAATAAGGCCTAGATAGTTTGCCCATGTTGTGCAGCCCTACGTGGCTGTGTGGAAATAATATAAAATGAGTGCAGCAAATGCAGAAATTTATTTCTTGTTTAAGTTGGGGGCCATAAGCCACTGCTTGTGCCTGTAGCCGGCCCTGTATGCAGGGGTGAGTAACAATAATTCAATTATGAAACAAGGGATCAAGGACAGCCTTTAACTCACTTATTTCTGATTGACATTAGTCATGTTTGTCTGGTACGGGACCCTCTATGTAGGGTTCTTTATAGACCCCCCCCTACCTAGAACCCTCTACAGTTCCACCAGCCTTATTAATATGTTACATGTATCATAGGGCCTAGTTAAACTCCTGGTTTAAAGGCCATATCAGGCCTGGATGTCACATTATTCTGGCTTGCAAAGTGATGTGTGATTCCTATTGGAATAAAGCCAAATTGAGGATATCCAACAACCAGCACTCAGAATGACTGGCATGGAAGATTGACAAATGAGACATCCTAAGCCATCTAAACTGGAACAAGATTCTATTAGTTTAGAAAGGTATGATTTTTGTCTTTGTGTAATATATGATCAATCAATGTACATGCAAAAACACAGATATTGAAACAAACAATTCAAAAAATCAACCTGCTATGGAGTATGCTGGGAAATATGATATTGATGGGTGTGGTTTTGAGTGTTTTACTCTTCACAGGGTAACAATTACACTGAATCAACTCTAGAAATGTTACACTGAAAAGTCGACACTAGGTAACACTGGCCAATTTGCTGTGTACAGATATTCCCATTTATAGTAAAGTCAAAAGTTTGGACACACCTACTCAGTCCAGGGTTTTTCTTTATTTTTACTATTTTAAACATTGTAGAATAACAGTCAAGACATCTCAACTATGCACTAACACATAGAATCATGTATTAACCAAAAAAGTGTTAAACAAATATATTTTAGATTCTTCAAAGTAGCCACACTTTGCCTTGATGACAGCTTTGCACACTCTTAGCATTCTCTCAAGCAGCTTCACGAGGAATGCTTCTCCAACAGCTTTGAAGGAGTTCCCACATATGCAGAGCACTAATGTTGAGTATGCACAGTTGCGGTACATACTGTATATTGTAATTCTTTGGTGCTGCAACAGGTACATTTTTTAAAAGTATCTTACGTTAGGGTAAATTTAAATAGGCCGTCACATTACACATTTTCTCAAATCCCACAGATAGAAAGGAATGAAAAACGTGACTGTACAAAGAATATGTTATTAAAGACCTAAACCCACGTCCTATGACCTATATTATGCAGTGAGTGATTAAGAAAGATGGAGTGCTCTTGGCATGATTTTGATCTTTGTGTATGTGTGTGTCTTCTGATCTGGGCCTGCATTCCTAATCCCCCCAGTGTGTCCTGTAATCCAGGGCCATAAGGCCGGTCCAGAAGGAACGGATCAGACCACCACCATCATAACAGACAATCTGAAATCCTGTTTTACCAAGACTCAGATGACCCCCTATTCTCTAGTGCACTTCTTATTTATTAATGAATTTTTTTCTCTCCAATTTCGATCGTCTCACCGCTGCTTACTCCCCAACGGGCTCAGGATAGGCGAAGGTGGAGTCATGTGTCCTCCGAAACAAGACCTACCTAACCGCGCTCTTTAACACCCGCCAGCTTAACCCGGAAGCCAGCCGCACCAATGAGTCGGAGGAAACACTGTTCAACTGGCGACCGGGGTCAGCCTGCAGGCACCCGGCCCGCCACAAGGAGTCGCTAGAGCACGATGAGCCAAGTAAAGCCCCCCCCGACCAAACCCTCCCCTAACCAGGACGACGCTATGCCAATTATGCGCCATCATATGTGACTGCCAGCAATGGCCGGGTGTGGCACAGACCGGGAATGAACCCGGGACTGTAGTAACGCCTCTAGCACTGCGATGCATAGCCTTAGACGGCTGCAACACTCGGGAGGCTGCCCCTAGTGCACTTCTTGGTCATATGATTGGTTGTCATAACATTGAGATTAGGCCTTGGTGAACTAGATTTAGTATCACACAGATTTGTCCTGAGTGATACTAGATACGATTTTATTGGACTGCGGAGGCCCAGTAATGGCCTCATGAATCTGTTCTGCAACTCAAGGATTGTGCGTTTGAGTCCTGTTATCGCAAAGTGTGTATACTGAAGCTTTTAAAAGGTTGTTATTAATATCATCCCCAGCAGCTCTCATGAGTTGAACACTCAAACACTTTACTTGACACCCTGTGTCATAACACATTATTATACAGTCATAACCATGTCATAATATATCATAACAGCTGACATAACCTGCATATGGTCATAACACATGACATATTGAGACGTTGTGACATATATATATAGCATTATTTTATGGCTGGTTATGACACTTACATAAGTGTCAAAACCAACAAACTACCACACAAGGCAAAACATTCCATTCCACCATAGCCTACTTGTCAACAGTATGTTTATGTTATATAACATTTTCTGAAACTTACCATATTAAATTATCATTGTAATTGAGAACACATTGATGTCAGACATGCTCTTACACCAATGCTCTGTTTGTGATGACTGGAATGAATGCAGGAGATTTCAGCAGCAGGAGAAGGCCCTCTTTGTGACTGATGACAGATATAACGACATGTACCTGATAGGTCTATCTGGCTTATATGATTATGATGGTCATAATGCTTCTTGACAGTGTCATAAAGTGTATTTTCTACAAGTTATTTAAAATACATGTCTGTAAAGAAGTCATTACTACAACAACAACAACAACAACTAAAGATTTAAGAAACACACTTTCAAACGAAAGGAAACTTCTTGGCAGGGAAAATGTGGATTTTGACACTCTTATGTAGGTGTCATAACCAGCCATAAAATAAAGCAATATGTCACAGCAGATGTAAATATATGGGTCATGACTGTGTCATGACCACATTATGAGAGGTTATGTCTGATGTTACCGAATGCTCTCAGGTCTGTGTCTGGTGTCTATAAAGGTTAGCCGACAAAGAAGTTGTGCAAGGTCCTTCAATTAAATACATAATTTCACTGCTTTTGACTGACATGTAATTACAGCTTTCAAATGCACATGAAGATAAGAGGTGTCACTCCTCCTTGAAATAGGCCAAGGAGGAAGGGCTCCCTTGCAAAACTGACGTTGGTCTCAATGGGACTTCCTGCTTAAATACTTTTAAAAATGAAATACAAAGGAATATGACATGGCCTGCTTCTGTTAAAGCTACAGGCAGAATTAGTGCCTCTGTTTTTGGCCTCTCATAAGTGACTCCCTTTAGAGGCTTTTGAGTAATGGTTACTTAAGTAGTGTAGACTTTCATCAGGGCCGGGAGTTCTGTCTGGTCAGGTCTGGTCAGACCTATAGCTTATGATGATAATCATGTTTCTACAATAGTACAACTGTGCCAAATGCAGTTGGGATTTTAGCATGAAAATCTTGGTGGGCAAACAACATTTTTTTTTTAGATGCATGCCAGAAAAGCCACTACACAACACAACACTAAACAATACATTAATTGCACTATAACGGTGACAACAGTTGCCCACAAACTGTTAGGGCCTACTTAATTCTGTCCCAACTGCAGAGTCCCAACAGCAGTCCAAACACCTTACCACTGCTACACCTGGTTATCAGCGGAGCCTTTTCTGGCAATGACACAATTCATTCAGCCTCATTTACTGCCTTTTAAAAAAACATAGCTGATAAAGGGACGACAAGCAGATAAGAGGCAATCCATCATTTCGATGAAGACATTGAGCGAGCTAGGACGGACGTAGTCAATATAACTATTTGTTTAGCACTTTTGAAATGTACAGCGACAGAATTCAGAACATGGGCCATTCTTAGTGTTCTCCCTGTACACCAAGTCAAAACCGTAGGATAAATAAAGGAGGCAAATAAGCAGAAAATGAAAGCTCTTACAATATTTGATGATTACATTTCTCTAAAACAGGTTATAGGCTACATGTGCACCACCAAGTCAGAACAGTAGGCGAAGTTAAGAGGGGAAAATAGACCAAAAGATATAACGTGATTTGACGTAATTTTATCTGTGGCCAATGACCTTGAGCCTTCTTGGATGGGTACTTCTAATGTAACTCTATGGCAGCACCCAAGCGGCTTGAATTTTCTAGCTCTACCCTTCGACTTGGCGGTGACGTAGTGCCCTCATGAATCCGCTGGCTGCCCCGCCACCACAGAAAGCACTGAGCTAGGCTGAAACAACAGCATTTTGGATCTTCCTCAAGAAAGCAAAAAAGTCACCATGTTTGTGTGCGGCTTTATTAACTCAATTATTATTATTTTTAAATTACATTGTTTGCAAACTGATATGTGACACGTCTTAATGCCAAAATAACAGGCAAGCCAAAAAAAAGAAGTGATGGGTCGCCGCTGGCCAAATTCCTTCTCACAGCGCTCTACACTTGGAGACTAGTATCAATAAGTAAATAGATGACTTGAAGAGATAGCTACTTACTGTGCTTGTTGATTTGAGTGATTTATGAGTAGAGGGTAACAGCCAGTGTTAGATAGGGTCAGAGCCTGGAAACAAAGTGTCAGGAGGGATTAAGGTGGTTTGGGTCAGTGGCTATTGGGGTCAGTGGCTGTTAGGAGGGTCAGACAGTCTGGGGGCCGGAAGAGGCACCTGAATGGCAAAGTGAAGCACCTAAGCAGCAGATTAAATGCCAAAGTACGTCAGTCTTTTTTAGGACAGCCCATGCTTACTGACGTTAAAGAGTATCAGATTAAGTGATAAGGACGGATTGTTATCCCCACACGTTCAGGTTCCAGTCACTGTAGAAACAGCCATAGGCTCTTACCTCTGTGTGGCGCTAGAGAGCATCCTGACTCCCACAGTGCGCCGAGGGAAAGGGTCGCCGGCCATATCCACAAAGGGCCAGCGTGGGTGCATGCTTTTTGTTCTGGCCAGGAAGTAATCAATTTCATGATGGTTCAGTTAAATTACAAGCCGGGTTTAGATAGGTGGGCCTTGACTTATACACTTTAAGTGGATATGTGACTTAATGCCCACTGTGAAATAGCAGTTAGCCTCTGGATGTTTCACAACACTGTTTACCTCCCTGTCATAGCCCCAAAAGTCAGTCTATATTGTTGTGATTAAGACATTATTATAAACAATAGTAGTGGTCCTGTGTGGCTCAGTTGGTCGAATATGGTGGTTGCAATGCCAGGATTGTGGGTTTGATCCCTGCTGGGGCCACCTTTATGAAAATGTTTGTACGCATGACTGCTTTGGTTAACAGTGTCTGCTATATGGCATATATTATGTGTATTTTCAACGAGCCTCCCACAAGAAAGTCCTTACTGCCCATGACATCAACATTTAAGTGTTTATGTACAGTTGAAGTCGGAAGTTTACATAGACTTAGGTTGGAGTCATTAAAACTCATTTTTCAACCACTCCACAGATTTCATGTTAACAAGTCGTCAAGTCGGTTAGGACATCTACTTTGTGCATGACACAAAGTAATTCTTCCAACAATTGTTTACAGACAGATTATTTCACTTCTAATTCACTATATCACAATTCCAGTGGGTCAGAAGATTACATACACTAAATTGACTGTGCCTTTAAACAGCTTGGAAAATTCCAGAAAATTATGTCATGGCTTTAGAAGCTTCTGATAGGCTAATTGACATCATTTGAGTCAATTGGAGGTGACCCTGTGGATGTATTTCAAGGCCTACCTTCAAACTCAGTGCCTCTTTTCTCGACATCATGGGAAAATCGACCTCCACAAATCTGGTTCATCCTTGGGAGCAATTTCCAAACGCCTGAAGGTACCACGTTCATCTGTACAAACAATAGTATGCAAGTATAAACACCATGGGACCACGCAGCCGTCATACCGCTCAGGAAGGAGACGCGTTCTGTCTCCTAGAGATGAACGTACTTTGGTGCGACAAGTGCAAATCAATCCCAGAACAACAGCAAAGGACCTTGTGAAGATGCTGGAGGAAACCGGTACAAAAGTATCTATATCCACAGTAAAATGAGTCCTATATCGACATAACCTGAAAGGCCGCTCAGCAAGGAAGAAGCCACTGCTCCAAAACCACAATAAAAAAGCCAGACTACGGTTTGCAACTGCACGTGGGGACAAAGATCGTACTTTTTGGAGAAATATCCTCTGATCTGATGAAACAAAAATAGAACTGACCATCGTTATGTTTGGAGGAAAAAGGGGGAGGCTTGCAAGCCGAAAAACACCATCCCAACCATGAAGCACGGGTGTGGCAGCATCATGTTGTGGGGGTGCTTTGCTGCAGGAGGGACTGGTGCACTTCACAAAATAGATGGCATCATGAGGAAGGAAAATTATGTGGATATATTGAAGCAAAATCTCAAGACATCAGTCAGGAAGTTAAAGCTTGGTCGCAAATGAGTCTTCCAAATGGACAATGACCCCAAGCATACTTCCAAAGTTGTGGCAAAATGGCTTGAGGACAACAAAGTCAAGGTATTGGAGTGGCCATCACAAAGCCCTGACCTCAATCCTATAGAACATTTGTGGGCTGAGAACTGAAAAAGCGTGTGCGAGCAAGGAGGCCTACAAACCTGACTCAGTTACACCAGTTCTGTCAGGAGGAATGAGTTGTAAACAAACACTGTAGCCTCAAAACATGGTTAAAACTATAATTTTGTTATAGTTCTTGCATCCATAGCTCTGCCTATGAATTTCAAAGTGATTATATTTTTCCAGCCCCATCCCGCAGCTATTTACCAAAACACTGGCGCAGGGTATCCGCTTTGTTGTTGTTTGAACTACAGATTGCCCCTTTAATTTCTCTGGATCCCAAGCTTCCCCAATCCCATTGTCTTTACAGTAAGGAGTTGACTGTACTGTTAATAGGCTGACCTTTTAATTGGAGAGTTTTCCTTGTTCTTGGTAGTTCTGTCAATTGGTGGCTCTAAGCTGGGTGATTGGGAATGGGGCTCAGGGACAAGCCAAGCCAAACAATGTCTTAGCAACAGAGGGTTTTTGGGGAAATGCTAAAAGTGTTAAATCCTGAAGAGAGCAACTTGGAGGGGGTATCACGTGCACTTCTCCTTGCCTCACACCCCCTTCACCCTCTCTACACCCCTCCACTGCCAACCCAGCTTTCCATCCCCCATCCATCTCCTCAGTAAGCTGACACAGCGCGTTTAAGCGTTAGCTGCTTTGTCTCTAATAGGATGAAAGGGACTTACATTGTCATCTGATAAAACTAAGCAGCTTGATAACTGCGCTGCTCCTTCTTAACCAATTTGTACTCAATTAGGATAATGAGGAAACAAGTGAGGAAGGACCGAAAAATGTTTTAACATGATAAGATAACTGAGCCCCTAAACACACACACATATACACATACATACACACACACACACACACACTCACACTCACACTGTCATTACCTGCTTGTTTTACTTGAAGAGAATACAGTTATTAAACTGGTGATTCTCATAAAAAAGGCTTGACAATTTGATTTCCTTCGCAGCACTGAAGGCTATATGTGTATGCTAAACTGAGGTGTGCAATAGTCCGGATAACCATTTGATTAGCTGTTCAGATGTCTTATGGCTTGGGGGTAAAAGCTGTTGAGAAGCCTTTTGGACCTAGACTTGGCGCTCCGGTACCACTTGCTATGCAGTAGCAGAGAGAACAGTTTATGACTGGGGTGGCTGGAGCTTTTGACAACTTTTAGGGCCTTCCTCTGACACCGCCTGGTATAGAGGTCCTGGATGGCAGGAAGCTTGGCCCCAGTGATGTACTGGGCCGTACGCACTACCCTCTGTAGTGCCTTGCAGTCGGAGGCCGAGCAGTTGCCGTACTAGGCAGTGATGCAGCCAGTCAGGATGCTCTCGATGTTGCAGCTGTAGAACCTTTTGAGGATCTGAGGGCCCGTGCCAAATCTTTTCAGTCTCCTGCGGGAGTATAGGCTTTGTCGTGCCATCTTCAGGACTGTCTTGGTGTGTTTGGACCATTCTAGTTTGTTGGTGATGTGGACACCAAGGAACTTGAAGCTCTCAACCTGCTCCACTGCAGCCCAGTCAATGAGAATGGGGGCGTGCTTGGTCCTCCTCCTTTTCCTGTAATCCACAATCATCCCATTTGTCTTGATTACGTTGAGGTAGAGGTTGCTATCCTGGCACCACATGGCCAGGTCTCTGATCTCCTCCCTATAGGCTGTCTCGTCGTTATCGGTGATCAGGCCTACCACTGTGTCATCTGCAAACTTAATGATGGTGTTGGAGTCGTGCCTGGCCATGCAGTCGTGGGTGAACAAGGACTACAGGAGGGGACTGAGCACGCAACTCTGAGGGGCCCTAGTGTTGTGGTTGCAAATGTGTGGTTGCCTACCCTTACCACCTGGGGGTGGCCCGTCAGGATGTCCAGGATCCAGTTGCAGAGGGAGGTGTTCAGTCCCAGGATCCTTAGCTTGGTGATGAGCTTTGAGGGCACTATGGTGTTGAACGCTGAGCTGTAGTCAATGAGTAGCATTCTCACATAGGTGTTCCTTTTGTCCAGGTGGGAAAGGGCAGTGTGGAGTGCAATAGAGATTGCATCATCTGTGGATCTGTTTGAGCAGTATGCAAATTGGAGTGGGTCTATGGTTTCTGGGATAATGGTGTTAATGTGAGCCATGACCAGCCTTTCAAAGCCTTCCACAGACTTGATTGCTACGGGTCTGTAGTCATTTAGGCAGGTTACCTTAGTGTTCTTGGGCACAGTGACTATGGTGGTCTGCTTGAAACATGTTGGTATTAAAGACTCAATCAGGGATTTGTTGAAAATGTCAGTGAAGACACTTGCCAGTTGGTCAGCGCATGCTCGGAGTTCACGTCCTGGTAATCTGTCTGGCCTAGCGGCCTTGTGAATGTTGACCTGTTTAAAGCTGTTACTCACATCAGCTACGGAGAGCGTGATCACACAGTCATCCGGAACAGCTGGTGCCCTCATGCATGCCACAGTGTTGCTTGCCTCAAAGTGAGCATAGAAGTAGTTTAGTTCGTCTGATAGGCTTGTGTCACTGGGCAGCTCTCGGCTGTGCTTCCCTTTTGTAGTCTGTAAGGGTTTGCAAGCCCTGCCACATCCGACGAGCGTCAGAGCCGATGTAGTACGATTCGATCTTAGTCCTGTATTGACACTTTGCCTGTTTGATGGTTCGTTGGAGGGCATAGCAGGATTTCTTATAAGCTTCCAGGTTAGAGTCCCTCTCCTTGAAGCGGCAGCTCTAGTCTTTAGCTCAGTGCGGATGTTGCCTGTAATCCATGGCTTCTGGTTGGGGTATGTACGTACAGTCACTGTGGGGACGACATCATCGATGCACTTATATAAATATGTTCAGCATGTTAACCTGATTAAGGTGACATAGCAGCGTTGTCACCATGTTTGTTTATTGGTAAAGTACTTATCAGGTGATCGAGTGATTTCCATATCATCATCTTGGCCTCAACCCTCTGGACATTGCCAGGAAAGGGTGCCTGCAATCTGCAGCATTTCCATGCCTGTCCACACGTGAGGTGCTTTGCCCTGTGGCGTTCAGCAGCCCTAATGAGCATAATCTGCAAGGGGTTTCCTGAAAAGTTTCTCGGCAACAGGGTGATTCCTTCCTGGAATGAAGGTATCATTTCACATTGGTGCCACGTTTCACTGGGCCAGGCCACTCTCACCTGTTACCACAGGTGCAAAGAGGTGACACACACTGTATGTCTGGTGGGCCATTCCAGATGCTAGCTGGTTATATATCAAACACCAACATACTCAAGTCATGATCATACCTGCAACCTTCATGTTTTTGAAAACCCTTATAAACCTGCATCATGTCATGTTCTGCAGAATGCAGGTCTCGTTAAAGAGAGCAGGCCAACACATTCTCATGACTACACCTGCAGGTTGAAACACACCCCATTACAATGATCATCCAACAAAATGTCTACTGTGCATTGTGAAGCAGATGGTCAGATTTGTACTGTAACAAAGCTCATGTTGAAGGTGAAATCTTGACCTCCAACGTGATTCTCAAGATTCCAACCGAGTCTTTTCACCATCTGTAGTTCTGCAGAAGTCTTGGGAGGATACTAAGCCTCTTCCTAGAAGAACCATGCTTTACCTTGCCAATTTGGATAGGCAAACATAGGACACCTGTCTATTCAATCTGCTTTGTTTAATAGGTAATTTCTTGATGCCATTAAGACATTAAGAGTGAGCTCCCAGTCTCTGATGGCCACATCTTCTCAGATTAACAGCACCATGGTGAGGCTTGTTGGTTTCTCTTATTGTCTCATCCTCAGATAAGCTTGTCCTTCAAGGTCAAAGATAAATTAGATTTGTGTGTCTATACTGTAAGTGCCTTGGGCTGGCTAATATTTAAAAAATATATATAGCATACAATATAGCTCAGTATTTGAATTCTTTATTTTATACAGTCATTATTGCTCAATCATTTTGGACCCCAGTGTACATTCACTTATGTCTTCATGTCAATGAAGAAAGCATTATATCACATTGCCATGTTTGGATTCCAATTAAAATAGGAAAAAGGAGCCAACTCAAGATTGCAGTATGGAATATTTATTATTGCTCCATCTGTCACATGCACTTCTAAAAGCTTTAGAACTTGCAGTTCATGTTCAAAATTCTCTGACCAACAGAAAAAGAAACAACAGAACCCTTCAACTACAATAACATTCTCAGTAACGGTTACAGAAGAAGAAAAAAAAATGCTATTACTGTGATATATGGTTGTTTATCTACCTTAGTTGAATGCACTGCCTGTAAATCACTCAGAAGAAGTGCGTCTGCTAAATGAGCTCCACCCCAAAACAAGACCAAATCTGAACCAATCATAGACGTCTATGTTTCACATGTTTAGACAGCATAGTACAGTACAGTAGAGCAGACTAGAGCGCAGTACAGTGCAGCCCAGTACATGACAGCGCTTAGTTCAATTTAGTATACTTCAGTACTCTACTGTTCTCTACTGTACTGTACTGAACAATACTCTACTGTACTCTAGTCTACTCTATTATGCTTCAGATTTTGTCCGATCCGGACTAGATCAAATCTGAACCAATCATAGACGTCTATGTTTGGGCTAAATCAAGTCCGGTCCGGATTCAAAAACAACATCTGTGGAAGTTGAAATCAAGGCCAGTGAGGACGGACCGAATTTCAGCTACTTTTCAATGTCCATGGATGTTGGACGGTGCTCAGTGGGATAGTTATTTTCATACTCTGAATGTATTCATGTATTATCAATTAATCAAACATGACTCACAGATTATCTTAAAATTCACTTTTTGGCCTAGGCTTTAAAGCCACACTGTATAAGGTGCAATGCAATAAAATCCTACTCTGATGCGTTCTGCCTAAAACAAAATCTCCTACGTAGTTAGTTTTGCATAATATGTCTTTCATAGTTTGTTTTGTTTTGGTATGTTGCATTAAAAGTGTTTAATATTACTCACCTAATTAGGTCAAATACTAAATAGCTACAGGTTAAAAACATCCCAACCAAATTACCTTTCAATGTCATGTTGGACACTGATGCTGCATTACTTCTGAGAATTTGAAACCTGAAATTGTCTGTTTTCCCTGGTACACCTCCATGTAGTCACAATATGGCAGACAGAGAACAACTGATTTGGCCAAGGGCAATCTAAAACGAATCAACAGAGCTTCTTAAACATATCTTTAGATTTAATTGAGGTCTACGGAAGTCCAGAGAGCAAAAAATAATTCCCTCGTTATGTCGAGATTACGACGAAAGTGGTTTTATCGAGATCACAAGATAAACTTTATAAATAGGAGTGGACATCGGTGATAGATTGACAACAGTGTCATAGTGCACCAGAGGCAGTAAGATTCTACAAAGATCTAAGACCTTTGATTAGAGCACGCCTGTTATAAGTAGCCATGTGCTAGTGTATAGGTCTGGGCCTTCTTATCAAAGCTCCACCAATAAAAGGCACACAATGACAAACTGAGGAATGACAAATTCCAAACAAACTGTACATGTTACAGTGTGTGTCTTGTCGGTGAGATGATTTTTTATAACTGGATGAATGACGGAGGTGTCCTTCAGCACCACAACATTTTGCCCACCGTTTGTGGCTGAGATGACAAATAGCCTGTAGCCTACATGAAATGTGATTCACTTCACCTGTTTCGCTAGTTTTATTTTTCTGTTCTACTTTTTAGTTGTTGTTTGTGACTGTTTTTTGCTGCTATTGACAGGCCAACCTTCCTGTTAAAAAATATTTTTGGTAGTTTGCTAAACTTTCTGTGGTGGTCTACAACCACAGACCTCAATGTTAACTTTTCTTGCACTGAACATTCCACATTCAATCCAATTAAAATAGTAGTTCAACCACACTTTTACACGTCTTTAAATGTTAATCATGTCATTGTTTTTGTTCAATGTATTTTATAACTTTTTTATAACCCTTAATTTTTGAGTCCTTATCCATTATCACTGTGATTCCACATTTTATAAAAAATAAACCACAGAAAATGTATTAAAATAGAATTCTGTAAAGAAATCTATGCGTCATAGTGATTTAATATATGTTGATTGACCATGATATAATCATGTAATGAACACTTTCAGCAATTAGTCCAAGCCAATTGACACAATTCGGGTTAAATCCTTAATGAGCTGTTAAACAGGCCTGAGATCACTCCTCTTGAGTTGATCTGGTCACTAATTGTTTATTTTCTTTATTGGACAGATTATGTCCGCCAGCCTTCATACATTTTGTAGCTACAGGTTGTAAACATGTTACTTTATGTTAATTATGCCTCATTACATAGGTGTGTTATAGATGTGTATAATTTGATCTTTTACAAGTTCTGTATGACCACATCCAGAGTATTAATGTAATACATGCAGAGTATTAATGTAATACATGCAGAGTATTAATGTAATACATGCAGAGTATTCATGTAATACATGCAGAGTATTAATGTAATACATCCAGTGTATTAATGTAACACATCCAGTGTATTAATGTAACACATCCAGTGTATTAATGTAACACATCCAGTGTATTAATGTAATACATCCAGTGTATTAATGTAACACATCCAGTGTATTAATGTAATACATCCAGTGTATTAATGTAATACATCCAGAGTATTAATGTAATACATCCAGAGTATTAATGTAATACATCCAGAGTATTAATGTAACACATGCAGTGTATCAATGTAACACATCCAGTGTATTAATGTAACACATGCAGAGTATTAATGTAATACATGCAGAGTATTAATGTAATACATCCAGAGTATTAATGTAATACATCCAGAGTATTAATGTAATACATCCAGTGTATTATGTGAAAACAGTATTTGTTACATGACTATTTGTTAATTGAGGTATATTTTCATTTATTGTTTTTAACCTCTCCAAGTTAGGCATATTTATTAACACTGTCCCATGGCTGTGTATTTTGATTGTAAGTGTTAATTGCATTTAATTGCATTAGTTTCCCCATGTTTTATTCCCCTCATTAGTGATGGGTCATTGCTTGATTTACTACTTGCTATGCTATTTGCCTCAAGAAGTAAAAGCTCCATGCTGATGACTGTCATTCACTTTTCTGTTTTTCTATTGCAAACAAATAAACTATAATGCAAAATAAGTATTGCTAATTATATTATCTGTCACTTTTCATGTTGCATAAATAAGTAATAACTGGATATTTACTTTGACTTCTGATTTAAGTATTTGAAATCAATATTTTCTTTTTCAAATCAAAATGTGAAAAAAAAAACACGTGTCAACATGGGTTTCATGCTGCCTTCCATTCTTATGCATCATGTATAAATTGTCCCTACCAGAGTTATGTAGTCTTTCTCTGGAATAATGAGGGGATTAGTGAAAACTTTCAGTCAGACCTTTGTGTTTAAAACAATAGATTTCTGAAAGAAAGTCTTGTCATTGCTTCATTAGCCCCAACTTCCTCCTGTGGGGTGAATGTAAGCTACATTTAGTGCAATTACTTGACTAGAAAACAACTGTCAATCATTCTTAAAGGGGAAGGATTCCAATTAATAACCTCTTTAATCCGCTCATTTTATTTCCATTCACCAGAAACGGCACTAGGCTACTCTCTCTCTCTCTCTCTGCGCTTTGAATAGACTATAACCTGCAACAAAACCGCATTAGTTGTCAAGCTTGTTTTGTGTACACACTTTTTGTTGTGTTTTTCAACGTATTATGCACATTGTTTTTGAAGAAAGGCTACGGCTAGAGAGGATGCAAGGTAAACTAGACAGGGATTGAGATTTGCGCGGCTTTGGTGTGCAGCAGCCGGACAAGGGGCGTGAACTACCTCAGCACTTGAAGTTGGAGGAAACAGGTGGAATATTGACAGTTCAACTTCATGCGCTCAGCACGTAATTTCTTCAAAGGTATGTTCAAACCGCTATTACTCTTTATCTTTTTGTGACATTTAGGCAACTTTGAAAGAAAGTTTTACGTTTTATTAATCTTCGTCTAACATAATGTGTCTATATAACATTTAAATCTGAGAAGATGGACACTGAAAGTGAGAATGTTATTAGTATTGGAAACCATTGTTGTTTTCCACAAAGTGTATAATTATTTTACAGTATCAGTTAAATATAGAATACAAAGATTCTGCATTTCTTAGGACTATGCATAGCACTTTGTATATTTTAATACAATAATGATATGCCTAGTGATTAAACATGTGCTCTTGAATATCATTCAACTATATTCTATTGAATACAATAGATTACAACACAACACAGTACAATACAATACAGCTATGCAAATCTTTAATATGTAGGGAATAATTACGTTTTGTTCATTTCACATTTGGTCCGTTTAAGTTTTTGTGTATTTATTCAGTAAAGGGTTTCTTACCTCTAGTGTATAAAGCTATGTATTACAATGTTATGGCTAATATTTGTCAAGTTCATATTATACCAAGATTTTCCCCAACGTTTTTTTTTCTGTCAAATTTAACTGTTGTCCTAAACTTCAAGGTGTGAGCCTGTCTATCTCATTATAAATATAGCTATGTAAATAAGATATTTCAGAAAGCAATTTATCAACTGGCCTTTGATTAACAACAATATCAACAAGGCAGGTCCTACAGGCCCTAGTTTTGTCGTACCTGGACTACTGCCCAGACATGTGGTCAGGTGCCACAAAGAGGGACTTTATTACAAATTACAATTGGCCCAGAACATGGCAGCACGGCTGGCCCTTAAATGTACACGTAGACCTAACATTAATAATATGCATGTCAATCTCTCATGGCTCAAAGTGGAGGAGAGATTGACCTCATCACTACTTGTTTTTGTAAGAAGTATTGACATGCTGAATGCACCAAGCTGTTTGATTAAACTACTAGCAGACAGCTCGGACAACCACAAGACACCCCACAAGACATGCCACCAGAGGACTCTTCACAGTCCCCAAGCCCATAACAGACTATGGGAGGCACACAGTACTACATAGAGCTATTCCACATCAAGTAACTCACGCAAGCAGTAAAATCAGATAAAAAAACTGATGAAAATACACATTATGGAACAGCGAGGACTATGAAGAGTCACACACACACAGGTACAAACACACACTAACATACACACTATACACATACACCTGGATTGTATGTTGTAGTAGAGCAGTGGCCGCTGGGAACACACTTAATGTATTGTATTTTAATGTTTAACAATTGTTTTATAATGAACATTACTGCCTTAATTTTTGCTGGACCCCAGGAAGAGTAGCTGCTGCCAAGGCTCCATAATAAATACAAAATAAAGATTGATTTTATTAGATTTTATGTTAATACTGTACTAAAGTCTATCGCATCAATCACAATTTCATTGCACTCAATATGCTTGGTAATATGTTTATGTAATAGAATAAATATGCTTGGTAATGTGTTTATGTAATAGAATAAAGAGGCTCTGTCTTTTATCATCCGCTTTTAATTAATTGAATAATTATATCATGGCTCATTAACAGATAAACCTCAGCGCCAGATCCATATTCTGATAGACAACACACATACCATATTCTGATAGACAACACACATACCATATTCTGATAGACAACACACATACCATATTCTGATAGACAACACACATACCATATTCTGATAGACAACACACATACCATATTCTGATAGACAACACACATACCATATTCTGATAGACAACACACATACCATATTCTGATAGACAACACACATACCATATGTAACTATTGCTCCGATTTATCCCCAAAAATGTTTTGCTGATATTTTGTTGATATGGAATTAAATTATGTTAATACAATTATTGATATATTATTATCATGTTGTAGTAGTGGTAGGTAGTACTAGTAGTATATGAGAGTGTTTGAGGATTTTGATATGGCTCTATTAAATGGCAAAGATTCAAGACTGGCTTATGATCATGAAATGACGTTGACTTTGTTTTGCAGGTTCACAGAACTTGTGGAGGACATCCCTTTTAAAACTCATCCTTGGACCTGTTCCTTCACAAAGCCGAGCCAAGTCTACTTTCTCCTGCTAAAGGATAGAGAGAGCGTCCGAACATTCAAATGCATTTATCACTGGATACCATGAGCATGGTGGACGACAGCTGCCTCTCGCCCAGTAACTTCCATGAGATGGTGAAAGGAGGGGGGACGGCGATGGGCGGTCGCGTCCACAGCATTGATGTCATCCTGGGCTTCAGCAAAGACCAGGACCCCCTGCTCAGCCCATCTGGGGTCCCAGGGCCCCACAAAGTGGGCGTGGATGGCCTGGGGGACCCTGGGAAGCAGGACCCATCACACCCCTACGGGCACCTCTCAGAGCAGCAGTCCTACCACGGTGAGATAAACACTCCACTGGGTATACTGTAAATCACTGCTCTGGGGCGTTTACAGTAAATGTTTGAGGCCAAACCACATTAAGACACATTGATTAGCGCTTTGCTGTTGTTCATAAGTTATCAAGCGAGCCCTCTCACTGCAAGCTTTTCTTCATCTGATAGGAACGTGCTGAATGTAGGAAGCAGTAAGAGCAGGATGAGACGGAAGATTGATTGCATCAAATGTACTGTATTAATAAACAAGGGGGACATTTGACACATTACAGACATAAAGTGCTGCATTAAGACACACACAATCACATACAGCCTAGATGGCAGGGAAAGACATCATGAGGTGTATTTCTCATATCATTATAAACTTTTATACCAACATTTAAGTGGATCACAAAGTGTGTTGGAGGATTCTGTCAATGATGCCTGAACTTGTACAATTCCCTTTGTCTTTTAGTGATGTAACGATTAGCTGCTTTACTTAAGTTATCAAGACTTGATAATCTACATTGCATCAATGCGTTGAGGCGACGATGACCTCAATGGATGCGTTGGTTGTAGACTTGTAGAGTCTTGGTCGTTTCTCAACAGGTCACAAAATTAAATTAAATAGAACATTATATTGTATCTCTATGGGGGGCAGTAGATGACATGTGTCTGTACCTTGTAAATACTGTGAAATCATGCTGGGATTGAGAGATAAATCACAAAACAAGATGGCGAGGGGTGTTTCGTCCCAAATCCTATTCCTTTGTGGAATTCCCCTAATCTTCTCTTGGACACAGATGAGATTTTACAGTGGTGCAGTTTCATTTCATTAACATTTCATCTCTGCATAAAATGTGATGTTTTTTTTTAAATCTGTGGTAGTTTTTACATCCTGGGTCTATCTATGGGGTCATAAAAACAAAAGGTTTAGTGAAACACGAAGCACAAACCAGCATTTGATGACTCTTGTAATTGGAAGTGTCTTATGACAGTGTTAGTTATTATAAAATATGACCATAAGCACTGTTCAACCAATGGAAGTTATTGTTTGTTTCCACTTAATATTCAGCACTAATTTACATGTCCTTAACACATAACTAACTTGTTAGTCATCCCTGTTCCGTCTGAATGGGCATTTTGTACTGCATCGCATTACTTTGTCCCCTCCACATTGAGGTTTTCTGCAGGACTGTAAACATGTCGTGGTCTTCAGACGGGCGGTTCTGACAGGCTGACAGGCACGGAGCTGGTCACTGAACCCAGCCTGACCCCTCCATTGTGCCACTATGGGTATTGTCATAGGCTGTTAATGAGAGATAGATCAATGGACCCCAAAATCCTCCTAGCTGCCCGTCTGTGAATTTAAGGTTTTGCTTGGCTTTCTGTCCTGATTCTATCAAGCACTGGTTTGAAATGAAGATCCATTTAGCAAGGTTTGGGTTTGTTAGTTCCTACTCGTCATGGGTTTGAACTTGTCTGGGCTGGCCATATTTAGTTTGGTGATTGTGCAGGAAGGTTTTTGTTAAGCACTATAAAGTAATGATATTCATAGTTGGGGTTGTGACCTGGTAGCCAAAAAAAGTACAGATTATTGTATGGGACAATATTCAAACGTTTTTGAGAAAGATAATTCATTCTGGGGGAAAAGTGGGGCCCCCTGCTGAAAAATGTTGAATACCACTGCTGTAAAGTGAAGCAGTCAAAAAGTCTGTATCCCTCCATGTGCTATAAAGATACAGTATGTGGTCAATGGGAACTGGTAATGAATATCACCCACAATACCAACCCAAACTGACACACTATTACTTTTACGTGAGGGACAAATTACAGAATTGACAAGAGAATAATGTTACCATTATGAAGTAATATTTAAAATGGTGTCAATAAGTTTGAAGTGCCCAATTAATCCCAATTGATATTGTGTTTACCAGTAATGAATTATACCGTACAGGACTAGTGCACTGCTATGATGGCAGATGCGTAGACAGAGCAACTGATCTGATGGCCGTCTTTGTGCCTAATTTAATTTGATTACCCTTTGGATAATGCTAATTCAACAGCCATGTTGACAGCGTTTTATGGCTTTACCCTTTCCTTGTAATGTTTACAGTATTTTCCTGATTATGAAACTGATAGGTCCTACGTAGATTAGAGTTAAGTATACATGGAAGCTATCAGAGGAATTAACAGGCTGCATCTGTTTCCCTTTGAGGATTAGTGGAAACCTGCAGTGAAAGCCTTAGCAATTCAGAGCCATGTATGCTGTTCATGTATGCTTCGTTACAAGGCAGAAGGACAATCAACATGTCTTTAGCCTGCATGCATAGAGTACAACACAACTTCAGCTTTATTGACCCTACAGTAGCCTATTATTGCAGGTGTCAAATATGTGCTGTCCTGGGACGTTTTCTGAACAAACTGGTCAAGTTATTAAAGGGGTTGTGGAGCTCAGCTTTTGTCAACCCCTAACTCTTCAACAGCTAGACCTTTCTGTACTGGCTTTTACCTCTTTTCACATTTCAATGATTTTTAATTCGCATTGGTCTTTTACTCATGTGATTAATTGTGAAGGATCCCTGTCAAGCCAAGACAGACATGTTGATTAGACATACTGTAACATATGGCTATTGATGATAGGAGAGTCTAAAACCAACAGTTGTCTAACAAGCTAATGATATTTAACTACGTAAAACTTCAAAAAGAACAACTTACCTTTACAAAGAAAGCCGAAGAAGCTTGTTTGGTTAAATCAAAAGGAGTCAAAGTAACCTTGTTAATGGATTCATCGAATGTGAATCTCTTCTCTCTCTTGCTATGGCCTCTACAGATTCAGGACTGTACTCCGACAAGTGTGATGGGGAAATTAGTGATCTGAAGAAGAGTGTGGATAGCAACGGAGGGAAGAGTCCGGAACCCTGCGAGGAAGAGCAGCCCAAGAAGAAGCACCGACGCAACCGCACCACCTTCACCACGTACCAGCTGCACGAGCTGGAGCGGGCCTTCGAGAAGTCCCACTACCCCGACGTGTACAGCCGTGAGGAGCTGGCCATGAAGGTTAACCTGCCTGAAGTCAGAGTTCAGGTAGGTTTGTCCAAAACCACCACTTTTACTGGTACTGTGCTGTGCTCTGGTCAGCTTCTCTGACTTTCTAGCCAATCATTGTGACAAGGAGTGGGCTCACATACTAACACCTCTGATCAGGTACAACCTTGATCCAATGTGAATTCAGCCCCCAGATAAATTGATTAGAGCGGAAATGTATTTATAATGCCCTTTTTACATCAGCAGATTAATACAATGGCTAAATGACTCAGTGGGTCAGAAATACCTTCTTCGAATATTTAGATATAATAGTGAGTGACAATAGGACATCTTTAGATGATAATAGTGAGTGATGATAGGACATCTTTAGATGATAATAGTGAGTGATGATAGGACATCTTTAGATTATAATAGTGAGTGACGATAGGATATCTTTAGATTATAATAGTGAGTGACGATAGGACATCCTTAGATGATAATAGTGAGTGACGATAGGACATCTTTAGATGATAATAGTGAGTGACGATAGGACATCTTTGGATGATAATAGTGAGTGACGATAGGACATCTTTGGATGATAATAGTGAGTGACGATAGGACATCTTTAGATGATAATAGTGAGTGACGATAGGACATCTTTGGATGATAATAGTGAGTGACGATAGGACATCTTTGGATGATAATAGTGAGTGACGATAGGACATCTTTGGATGATAATAGTGAGTGACGATAGGACATCTTTGGATGATAATAGTGAGTGACGATAGGACATCTTTAGATGATAATAGTGAGTGATGATAGGACATCTTTAGATGATAATAGTGAGTGACGATAGGACATCTTTAGATGATACTGTTGGACAGATTTCTAGATCCTCAGGAGCTTCAAGGTCACTCACAGCAGGCGTTACACTATAAATACAGACAAGTAACAAAGCATGCTGTGCCCTGCCCACACTAGGTCATGTCTCTGGTTGTCTGAGGGCAGACATAAGAAGGTTGTCTTAGCAGGGCATAGTGCAGAAAAAAAGGTCAGTCTTAAAGCAGAATCTTAGGGCAAAGTCTTAAAGCAGGGCAAAATTGCACAGTTGATACAATATGGATGGTCGAAATGATTAAGATTGGTCTGTACAGTTAAAATACGCTGTAAATACAACTATAGCTGTTGTTCACAAAGCCCCCGCGGCAATTGATTGGAGCACACTACAATTGGCAAATTGCTTATTTTTCCAATCCAACAGAATTTTGAAATCCAAAATACTGACTATTCAAGAAATACCATCTCTCAATTTGTTGATGATTATTTATGTAAATTGTTTATTTGAATAGAGACGGATACAGTTAAAACATTGATATTATGGACTTTACTTGCTGAGGGATGACGTTTTACTGTAGGGCTTCAACATGCTCCACATCAACAGATTATACCCATAGGTGCTCTGAGAACCAGTAGGTACCAAACCTTCAATTAAGACAAGTTTCACTGTCCAAGCCTGGCTGACAATGGCTTGGGTCCCAGGTTCTCTAGGGACATCCCAAAAAAGGTGAAAGACAGCAGTGCAAAGGGGCTAACTCAAAACAAGGACAAAACTGAAGGTCTCGGAACAATTCAATTCAATGATTCTTTATTTATGGGAATTCTGAGAAAAAACAAAATAGTTAGCTTGATAAAGCACTCTTTTAAACCAATTTGGCACCAGTTGGAATGATCTGTGCTGTAAATACTATAAATCCAAACCCTCTGCCTTCCTCTAGGTGTGGTTCCAGAACCGCAGAGCCAAATGGAGGCGCCAGGAGAAGATGGACGCCAGCACCATGAAGCTGCATGACTCGCCCATGCTCTCATTCAACCGGCCACCCATGCACAGCAACATGGGGCCCATGAGCAACGCCCTCCCCCTGGACCCCTGGCTGACCTCCCCTCTGTCCAACGCCACCCCAGTTCACAGCATCCCGGGCTTCATGGGCCCAGGCCAGGGCCTGCAGGGTGGCTACCCCAGCCACAGCTTCCTCAACAGCCCTCCACCCATGGGCCAGGGCATGCAGTCCATGGCACCCCCGTACCAGTGTTCCGGTCCATTCACCGATAAGTACCCAATGGAGGACGTGGACCAGAGGAGCTCCAGCATCGCAGCACTGAGGATGAAAGCCAAGGAACACATCCAGTCCATGGACAAAACCTGGCAGCCCATGTGATGGTCTGAGGAGGGCTATTGAAACTGTGTTTCCAGTCATGATTGGGGTTTTGGGCCATGATAATGGCTTTTTTCATGCAACAGGATTGCAGTGATGGCAACGACAAATGCTCAGTTATGACTCATGATACATCTAAGATTTCCAACACCAGTGACATTTCTACCCTTCGTTAGCACTAGAATGGTTCTTGGTCTCTTTTTTGAGTTCCTTACTAGTGATGTGAAGGATTGGAAGTTGATGCATATTTTGTGTGCCACTATCCAGAAAGGTTATAATTCTGGATCCTATGACACAGAATGTCAAGAAAGACATCACAAATGTAACTACACAAACATCAATTTTCCAAAAGGGCCGCAACGACTGCTCCAATCAACTGGGTTAGAATGGAATACTTTTTTTTTTGAACTTTTATGAAGCAACTGGAACAAGAATTCCACTGGACACTAATTGCCCTTCATGGCAACTTTTAGATTTTGATCCTCATCTCAAAGTTTGGATTTCATAATAAAGGCAACAAATACTTCCTTCTCAGTAAGTTTGTAAAAATGCAAACACTGTACACTCTAGTCAGGTTTTGGGCCAGACCTAATGGTGGCGTTAGCTAAAGAGGTATAACCATTCTTGGTTGTAACAAAGCACAATGCAATGTCTCTATAGCTCAGACCACAACTTGTTCTGCCACTGAGCCACTTGACACAGAAAATCCCAAAGAGTGTTGGGTATTTTAAGTTTGTAATGCAGATCACTCAGACTGTCCATGTGTTCATTTTGTTACTCATTAGTCTTTTACTTCTTGCAAGAGTAGTTTCAATGTTTTATTTCTTTGCTGTTAGCCATAAATCTAATAATAACATTACACCAATGCATGTCCCCTTCAAATCCTTTCATAAAGTACAATCTGTAGAGTGCTCACACACGGTCACATTTAACTCTGCAAATTAAGGTTTGTGTATTTTCCTAATTAATCCAATTGTCTAATTTATCATGAATTTTACAGGTCAATTAACCAGTAATTCTCTGAGTATTTGTGAATGGCCATGCCATGTCTCCCATAATAGTAGTTGAAGGTTGCGGCAGTATGAATCACTATGTCTATGACCCTGAAACACAGCCACCTCGGATGAAGTGGAAACACTACATTTTCTGTCTGTCTTAACTGCAGTTATAGTGGAGAGCCTCTGTCCACACCGTGGGTTGTGGGGTCATGGTTGAGATATCCTGGCTCAGGCTAGAGGGAGCTTTCAGCTGGGGATGCGTAAAACAATCTGTCATGCTATTTAATTTGAGAAGACATGAATACCTTTTTAACACCCAATTAACATCTATGAAAGCGATTTACTCCTAGTCTTCAAGATTGATGGTTGCCCTGAGACAACTCCAGACTGCATACACACATGTCGACATACACACTATAGACTGCACACACACTGATATCAACACCTTCTTTCACGATAGTGCTGGTAAACCAAAAAATGAAAGGCCCTTTTTTCTTGAGAATTGTACTTGAGGAGTGATATAATTTCAAATCCAATCTCTTAATTTGATGTCACCCTTAGTGCGTGACATCTTGATTCTCTGAAGAAACAATATCTGTTTTAGTAATTTTTGGGAGAGCTGCTAAACATGTTTGGGTCAGTCGAAAAGAGTGATCTATGGCGTAAGCCTCCTGCAGAGAGAAGGGAAGCCAGTATACCTCCCTCTCACACAGTAGGGGTGGGAAGAGGACAGGGGGACAGAGCGAAAGAGGCCACTGAAGTAACCTTTTTTTTGCCTCAGTGGCTGTTGGAGAAGAAAACATGTTGGCAGCTTGGCCTTCCGTCACTGTGTGTACGTGCAGAGCAGCAGAAGGAGAACGGTCTGATGTGTCACCCTACATAGTTTCCTCTTTGTTCGGCACAATTGATCCAAGCCATCTTCTTTGTCTAAAGTTCTAGGGGGAAAACGGTCACAGACTGCACTAAATAGGCCTCTGTAGCGAGACCCCGGGAATGAAAAAAAGAGCATGAATTGTCTATTTTGGCCTTAACTTTTTTATAATTCTATGTCAAAGAGATACTACATGGGGTGTACGGGTCCATTGTGGCATTATGTTTTGATAATGACTGTATGCATATTTATAATGGCATTGGGGAGATTGGGCCCTCATCAACTGGTTTATGTATGGTAAAAAAAGACCATCTCCAACCACCCCTGTATACTGCACATTGTTAAATGATAATGTGTCATAATAAGGGCTATGTAGGATTAAATATTTCCGATGTAAAATAATTAGCATTTTGATTTTGACAATACTTTTAACAGGTAGATATTATTTATCCTATTGCAATGTGTGAGGGGTAACATTTAATCACAATATGGAGGAAATAAATTCCTTTACACAAAAGTAGAATTGTTGCAGCATTTGTTTTGACAGGAAACTCAAAATGTATCTGCTGCCGGACAAATGATTAGTCCAGAGTAACAGAGTAGAATTGTTAAAAAAAAAAAAAAAAAGTCGCCACAGAATTGTCAGTTAATCCAATTTACTCTTTGACTGGACTTTACAAAGTATTTTTTACTGTGATATAAAGCCGTCTCTTTGTCATAGACAGTAAAAGCCCCATTGGTCAATACATAAAATACATTTCAGTTGTTTTACTGATGTGTTATGGGATTCTATGCTCACCTCTCACACTCAACATTGTTGATTTTCTAATTATACCCTATTAAATGGGCTGTTCTTTCTTTTGATCATTTACTTGCAGTAGTTTTTATGTTATCAGTGCATACTCTTTAACTCTTAGTTCTAGTCAGGTATATTCAGGACCTCACATAGAAACAGGGTTAGTTTGAACATTAAACAATACTTTTAGAAATGTTTGCTCGTCATGTGATACTGGGACCAACAATAAGCCAAAGTTTAGATATAAAAAATGCACTAGATACTTGGGAGGTTTATTTTAGGTTTATATCTGAAAATATACAGGACACTTTTTAATTCCCCATATAGATATCCTATTTGTTAAATGTTCTAGTTCTGTTACTGTTTACTTTTATTTTGTCTGAAATGTTGATGTCCATGTTCTAGAAAACTTTAATACCTACTTTAATAAACAAATATAGTTTGATAGAATTGTTGTCTTCTGTCTCCTGTATCCTATCTACTCTATAAATCCACTGACTGTGAATATCTATCTGCTGTACATCTCTGGATATAAATGGTTGGCTATAGCATGGTATCTGAAGTATAGTATTAGGCCTACTGTAGTATGTGAAGTATAGAGAGGATCTGACACAATGAATAAGTAGCCTCTCTTCGTCCTGGACTCTCCTCTCCTCTCCCCTGGTCCCTGGCTGGTGGCATGGTGCCAGCCCGTTAGGAAGATGAGGCTCCAATCAATCAGGCTCCCTGGGAGGGGGGGGTGGGGCACAGGGCCCGCTGCTCACTAATTGCCCCTGGGCGCTGCCGCTGCAGCACATGTTCACAGTTGGCTGTACCTGCCGCGCTCGCCTCTCCAGCATGTGAAACACACTCCCGGACAGATGGAAGCCCGGGAGGACCTCTCACCGGGGGCCATCTGGGGCCAAAACGTGAACAGTGAAAACAACAGTGTGGGTAATGTAGAAACAAAAAACATGATTTTGCTCTGAAGATTATTTTTGGATCTGTGTGTGTTTTGAATTGTAACTACCTGGTGTTTTTTGTGGAAGTCATTTAATGACTGATTCTAAACTAAACGTTATTGGAGAAAGTGTTAGGGTCTCTCACAATCGGCAGACAAACAATTAAGCAATCACACTTTAACCTTCATAATCTAGTTTCTCTTATCAGTAAAGAACAGCTCACTACACACGTGCTGTTATATTGTTCTTGGAGATCCAATCTAAACAGTGTTCTCCCAGAGCCAAACAAACAGCACTCTGTGTGGATGAGAAAACATTGTTTTCTCTTGCCATGGGAGGACATGGACATCCTAATCAGGGGATGGGGGGGTGTAAGCGAGAGAGAGAGAGAGAGAGAGAGAGAGAGAGAGAAAGAAAGAGAGAGAGAAAGACACAGAGAGAGAGACAAAACGTGTGGAAGAGAGAGAGAGAGAGAGAGAGAGAGAGGAGGGTGGGAGTAGTGAGGGTGGGAGTAGTTTTAGGGTGGGAGTAGTGAGGGTGGGATGGCTGCTCATCAGGGTTAATGATGTAGAAAATCCCCCAATTAGAGCCTTTTCCTGCGGGCCAGGATGAGTTCAGAGCGGGGTCCTCTGACAGCTCATGGATTAGTGCCCGGGCCATGCCGGGCCTGAGCAGACACTGACTGCTGGACATCTTGGCCGGGGCCGGGGTAGGCATGCGTTGCGTTGGAGTGAGTGGCACAAAGAAAAGCATGGGAAAAGAGCAGCAGATCAACATAGAAGCTTTTGTTGGGCTTGCTGTGCGAAATCCAACCATCTCATTCAATTCCGTTCTCGTTATGAATCAGGGCCAACACAGTGGATTTACAGTGTGTTTGTGATTTATAGTCAACATACTATGTTGTCCACACATGGGTGTTAGGAATGCTTCTCTACGTAACCCCCAGCAACCCAAAACGTGAACAGTGAAAACAACAGTGTGGGGAATGTAGAAACAAAAAACATGATTTTGCTCTGAAGATTATTTTTGGATCTGTGTGTGTTTTGAATTGTAACTACCTGGTGTTTTTTGTGGAGGTAATTTAATGGCTGATTCTAAACTAAACATAGTTTTTATTCTTATTGTTGGCGACAAAACGGGTTCTTGATAATTGTCTAGTGTAGTGATCAATGACTAGTATCCTATATATTGACCTCGGAAAGCTAACATTTTCTACCAAAATGCTTCTGTCTTTTGCCCAGGATATGGTTTTCTCTAGTCTGTAATATTGCTGGTGAATTCTACATTGAATCAGTACATAACAAATCCTCCAACATACATTTGGATTGCTTAAAAAAAAACATATTGTCCACATGCTTCGCAATGAACAATGAATAAAAAAGATGGCACGAATGCTTAGAGTACATCTATCAAGACACACTAACCTGAGATTAATCCTTGACCCTAGTCCCAGGCAGCTCTTAAAAAGATGGGAACTGAGCATCCCACTGTCTTCTCATGCTAGAGTAGAGTGTTATAATTTTCACCTCCCTTTATCAGGGAAGGGCTTTCATTTGTCAATGGATAAGCAAAGAAATGGAACAGTGGTAAAATAAGCAGAGACAATTAAAGGATGGCTAGAGATTCATTGTAATAACATAATACAGTTATGAAGTGTTCCCAGAAAGCATGGCTCATATGTTAAAGGTCCAATGCAGCCATTTTTAACTCAATATCAAATAATTTTGGGGTAACAATTAAGTACCTTACTGTGATTTTTCTTCATATCTTTAATTCAGGTCGCAGTTGCAAATGAGAACTTGTTCTCAACTGACCTACCTGGTTAAATAAAGGTGAAAAAAAAAATTTATAATAAAAAAAAATTGTCAACAACAACAAGAAATGCTTGTTTCTAAAGCAAGAATTATGCTAGGACTGTCTGGAGGTGATCCGAGTGAGGAGGGGAAAACTGAAAATTAGCTGTTATTGGCAGAGAGGTTTGGAACTCTCTTTCTTATTGGTCCATTAACTAATTTAATGCCTGGTGATGTCACCATGGAAGGCCAAAACTCCATTCCACCAAAACTTTCGGACGGTCTTTTCAAACAGCTCTTACACTAAAAGGGCATTTCACAGTATTATTCCAACCTCATTGTGTGGAAATATATATATAAAACACAGGAAAATCACATTCATGACTACACTGGGCCTTTAACAGGTTTTTAACATATACCCTCTCCCTTCAGCTTAGTTTCCTCCATCTCTTATGCTCTGTAAACACAAAACAAAAAATGTCTTTAAAGGTCACAGCTACTGCAATGAAATAAAGATGGGAAACCCGAAGGTGGCTGACCAGCAAGATTAGCAAAAAATAAAAACGGATTACTGAATGAATCACTCACTCATTTATTACTACTTACAAACTTATTGCATTCATTAACAACAATTAAGTCTCTAACGACTAATTAATTGCGTCATTTATTATTTTGTTCCCTATTCCGGTGCCTCTAAAGGGGCCGGGCTGGAGTTAACAGGCTGATTGGGAGGACGCGTTCCTCAGTGGGGATAATATGGGAAAGGAGCGGAATTAATTGGGTTTGATTAAGAGAGCCTTTCAATGGGACACAGCTTTTTCGCATGACATAATTAGAGGTCAGTGAGAGAGGGGGTGTGTGAGCGGAGGATTTGTTGGCTGGCGCCAGTGTTTGGTCTCCTCCCCCCTCACACTTGTAGAGAAATATGTTGTGTGTCTCGTGTTGTAAACCTCCATAGGCTCATTCACCAGAAAACACGCATCGGGATAGCCTGTCCGAGGGCTGCTATACATAAAGTGCACAGGAGGCTGCTGAGGGGAGGATCGGCTCATAATAATTGCTGGAATGGAGTGAATGGAAGGATGTGGAGTGAACGGATGGATATCAAACAATGTATATATATGTATATATATATTTACAAAAAATATATGGGATTGGAAATGATGCAGACAATTACATTGATGCAATATTAAAGCTGATCTACCCCCTAAAATAAAAAATAAAAATATATATTAAAAAAATGAACTACTCAACTTTGACGAGTTCAATACCATTCCATTCATTCCATTCCAGCCATTACTATGAGGGCGGCAGGTAGCCTAAAAGCCGCTAGTTCAAATCCGGAGCCGACAAGGTGAAACATCTGTTGATGTGCCCTTGAGGAAGGCACTTAACCCTAATCGCTCAGTTGATAATGGCAGACCCTGCCTGTGACCCTGCTCTCCAAGGGTGTCTCACCTGGTATAATCAGTCTGGTCATTGTGTTTGTATAATCTTGTTACACTATAATCTATCATGGGGGAGGAGCGAGACAAGCCACCACTACAGTAAATCCACAAATATAATCCACATGCACTGTCCTCTTGTCACATAACTAGATTACCAAAGACCTTATCCTAAATCTGTGCATTTTCCACTTTATCTCCACTTGAATGATTCACATTTGTTAACTATGGCAATTGGCAAGGGTACTTGCTCTGGCCCCAAAAGACTCCTAACGCCACCTATCGTTGGCATTTGGAAAACGCATCTCCTACATTCAACTAATTTGCTGAGATTGTCAATGTCAATGTATGGCCTACAACTAGTCTATACAGACACAAATATACTCATTGTACATTTATGAAATGGCTTATTCCAGCTACTAATAAGCATGCACCCATTAGGAAAATGACTGTAAAAACGGTTAAATCGACTAGGATTTTTTAGGAATTTAAAAACTAATGTGACTAAAACTGAATAAAAAGAAGAAGAAACTATACTATGAACTATACTATGAAACAAAGATCAATTCTATAAAGAATGTTAGTAAAAAGCTTTGGTGCACAAACTCAGCTCCATCATTCCTTGAATCACATGGCTCAATCATCACTAAAACCGACTGATATTGCCAAAAACTTTAATGTATTTTTTTATTGGCAAGATTAGCAAATTTAGGCATGACATGCCAGCAACAAACACTGTCATTACACATACAAGTATATCTGACCAAATTATGAAAGACAAGCATTGTAATTTTGGGCTGGAGGGAAGCAAAAGTCATTCCGCTACCTAAGAATAGCAAAGCCCCCTTTACTGGCTCAAATAGCCGACCCTTAGTAAACTTTTGGAGAAAAAAATTGTTTGACCAGATACAATGCTATTTTACAGTAAACAAATTGACAACAGACTTTTAGCATGCTTATAGGGAAGGACATTCAACAAGCACAGCACTTACACAAATGACTGATGATTGGCTGAGAGAAATTGATGATAAAAAGATTGTGGGGACTGTTGTGTTAGACTTCAGTGTGGCTTTTGACATTATCGATCATAGTCTGCTGCTGGAAAAACGTATGTGTTATGGTTTACACCCCCTGCTATACTGTGGATAAAGAGTTAGATGTCTAACAGAACACAGAGCGTGTTATTTAATGGAGCCTCTCCAACATAATCCAGATAGAATCAGGAATTCTAGGTCCCTTACTTTTATCAATCTTTACCAAAGACATGCAATCTTTACAAATGACATGCCACTGGCTTTGAGTAAAGCCAGAGTGTCTATGTATGCGGATGACTCAACTCTCTACATGTCAGGTACTACAGGGAATGAAATGACTGCAACACTTAACAAAGAGCTGCAGTTAGTTTCAGAGTGGGTGGCAAGGAATAAGTTAGTCCTAAATATTTCAAAAACTAGAAGCATTGTATTTGGGACTAATCATTCACTAAACCCTAAACAAATCTTATAATGAATAATGTGAAAATTGAGCAAGTTGAGGAGACTAAACTGCTTGGAGTAACCCTGGATTGTAAACTGTCATGGTCAAAACATTTTGATACAACAGTAGCTAAGATGGGGAGAAGTCTGTCCATAATAAAGCACTGCTCTACCTTCTTAACAACATTATCAACAAGGCAGGTCCTACAGGCCATAGTTTTGTCGCACCTGGACTACTGTTCAGTAGTGTGGACAGGTACCACAAAGAGGGACTTAGTATAATTACAATTGGCTCAGAACAGGGCAGCATGGATGGCCCTTGAATGTATACAGGGAGCTAACATTAATGATATGCATGTCAATCTTCAGGGTGGCAGGTAGTCTAGAGGTTAGAGCGTTGGGCCAGTAACTGAAAGGTTTCTGGTTCGAATACCTGAGTCGACAAGGTGAAAAACCTGTTGATGTGTCCTTGAGCAAAGCACATAACTCTAATTTGTAGTTAGGCTGCCATTGTAAATAAGAATTTGTTCTTAACTGACTTGCCTAGTTAAAGATGGGTTCAATAAAAAAAACTCAAAGGGGAGGAGAGATTGGCATCATCACTACTTATTTTTGTAAGAAATGTTGACAAGCTGAATGCACCGAGCTGTCTGTTTAAACTACTAGCACACAACTTGGACACCCATGCATACCCCACAAGACATGCCACCAGAGGTCTCTTCACAGTCCCCAAGTCCAGAACAGACTATTGAAGGCGCACAGTACTAAATAGAGCCTTGACTACATGGAACTCTATTCCACATCAGGTAAGGCAGCAGCTAATGGGGATCCCTAATAAATACAAATACAAATCCACAGGACAGTGTGGTAGACTAGTTCCAATCAATGTTATTTGTCACATGCGCCGAATACAGCATGTGTAGACTTTACCGTGAAATGCTTACTTACAAGCCATTTCCCAACACTGCAGTTAAAAAGTAAGACAAATTAGCAACAAAAAGAAAATAATGATAACAGTAAGAATAACGATGTCAATATGCAGGGGCACGAGGTAGTTGAGATAGTTGAGGTAATATGTACATAGGTAGGGGTAAAAGTGACAAGGCAATCAGGATAGACAATAAACAGAGAAGCAGCAGCATATGTGAAGAGTGGGAAAGAGTGTGAAAGTGTGTCTATGTGTAAGTGTGTATGGCGTTAAAATGCATGTGTGAGTGTGTGGGTAGAGTCCAGTGGATGTGCATAGAACCGAGTGTCAGTGCCCCCCCCCCAAAAAAAAAAGGGGGGTCAATGCAAATAGGCCAGGTAGCCATTTGATTAATTGTACAGCAGTCTTATGGCTTGGGGGTAGAAGCTGTTCAGGAGCCTTTTGGGCCCAGACTTGGAGCTCTGGTACCCTGCGGTAGCAGAGAGAACATCCTCTTCACGACTGTGTTAGTGTGTTTGGACCATGATAGGTCCTTAGTGACGTGGACACAGAGGAACTTGAAGCTCTCGACCCACTCCACTACAGCCCTGTCAATGTGAATGGGGGCGTGCTCGGCCCTCCGTTTTCTGTAGTCCATGATCTTTGTCTTACTGACGTTGAGGGAGAGGATGTTGTCCTGGCACCACACATGGCAAGGGCTCCCAATTGGCACAGCGGTCTAAGGCACTGCATCTCAGTGCTAGAGGCGTCTCTACAGACACCCTGGTTTGATTCCAGGCTGTATCACAACCGGCCTGATTGGGAGTCCCATAGGGCGGCGCACACTTGTCCCAGCGTCGTCCGGGTTTGGCCGGTGTAGGCCGTCATTGTAAATAAGAATTTGTTCTTAATTGACTTGCCTAGTTAAAGATAGGTTAAATAAATAAAAAAATAAAATAAAACACTGCCAGGTCTCTGACCTCCTCCCTATAGGCAATCTCATTGTCATCATGATCAGGCTGCTTCCTTATGTAGGCAGTGCAAGAATATTGCAAAATGCAAACAGGAGTCATCATATTTTGGAAGGGTGAAACTAATGAATCACCATACCTAGTTTTAATGTTCCTAAGGTTGGATTTACATGTGTACCCTTTCAGTCCTCCAAGTGCTTGAAAAGCCACTGAGGGGCGCTGTTGCTTGGTAGCTGGTTTACTCTAGACAGTGGCGCCCTAAACTCGTCGAAGTACTTCCGGTGCAGGAGTGTCTAACATTTTGTAATACTGCTGTATTTTCTTTTAACCACATAGGTAGCTAGAATTTTCACAAATTAATTCACTCTGTGGGTCTTCAGCGGGTTCGCTGTTACTTGATTGAAGACAAACATGGATATTCCTACAGCTCCTGAGGGTTTGTATATTTCATTTTGATTAGCTAGCAATGTTAATGTGCTAACGTTACCTTGCTAAATTAGTTAGCATGCTGGGCAATGAAGCTACGCACCTAGATAGGCACATATTTGTCGTTACTAATTTAGAATATAGCTTTTTAAATTAACTAGCTTATTTTATTAACTAATGTTTCATTTTCAAATTAGCGCCCTAACTTCTCTGGACAGTTTTTGACTACACCTAGTTACATAGCTAGCTAGCGTCTATAGTATAGTCGCGCATGCGTCGATTTAGCCTAGAGAACCCGACGTTGAATAGCATATTATGCCGTGTTCAAAAGGTCAAATCATGACGTCAGTGATTTTCAGGTCGGAAAGTCGGAGCTCCAGAAAGAGGCCCGACTTCCAGAGTGGGATAACCGAGTTGGATGACCGTCGAAATAGATTTTTACCAGTTAGAGCCCGAGTTACCAGTGGTTTTGTAACGCACTAAGGTTGGAAGTCTGAGATGTCTGAGTTCCTAGTTGTTTTGAACGCGACATTATTGCATTGGATTCAACGTCGGGAATACATTTGAGTTTGTATCAGGAAATGTTCCTCTCACGACCTCTACAAGACAGAATGTTGAATAAAATAATATTTAAACATTTTTATTTAACCTTTATTTAACTAGGCAAGTCAAGTTGTTGACTTGTATTTATTCAGGGTAGCCACATTGATACCAGGTTCTCATTCCCAATGGTGCCTTGAGTACAAGTACATTACAAATACAATAATAAAATAGTACTACAAAGCTCAACCTCAACACCACAATTTCAACAAAAAACCACTACAATCAATCAAAATTGCAATTCTCAATTTTCAACACCAGAGTCCTAAACTGTCCTAGCGGCACCACTGAATCAAGATGCAAGGAATTTTGTAGGTTATTCCATCAATGGGCGGCACTAAAATTAAAGGAGGATTCATTTTATGGCTCTATGGTAGACGGCATCCAAAGTACTGGCTGCTGTAATCTGGTAAAAGGTGTCACCATAATCCAGAACTTGCTGGAAAGTTGACTGTACAATCTGCTTCCTGCTGTTTTTTTTTTTTACCTTTATTTTACTAGGCAAGTCAGTTAAGAACATATTCTTATTTTCAATGACGGCCTAGGAACAGTGGGTTAACTGCCTTGTTCAGGGGCAGAACGACAGATTTTTACCTTGTCAGCTCGGGGATTTGATCCAGCAACCTTTCGGTTATGGGCCCAACACTCTAACCACTGGAATCCCACTTTAAATCTTAGCTTTTTAACAAGCTTATCCATATGCAATGGCATACATAAGTGGACAGATAATTCTCAAACCACTTGCAAGAAGCCTGATCAGGCTTTTGAATTTGGTTCCTGAACCAGGCTGCCTCCCGGCCATGAGTCAGCTGGAGTAGGATTCAGTGTTTTGACATGCAAACGTGATTGCTTTTGATACAAACGCTTTATATGCCTTCCCAATGCAAACTAGTTAGATAATTTGAATATATATTTTATGGAAAAGAGACGTTCTGAAAAATTGATTATGCTGCGTTGTTGACAACTGAGCAGTGCAGATTTAATCTAGGCCTTATTTTTAACCAAATATTGCAATTTGACTTGCGATTTAGATCAAAACACTTCGGTAAACTGTTGGAATCATGGAAATAGAATAATTATTATAATTGTATAGTTGGAATATAATATTGGGCTCTTTGAATACAGTGTTGTTGAACACGATTTAGCCACAACTTGATAAAAAAAAAGACAAACTAGCTGTTTGCAGATGTAAGAAACACAAACTAAGAGTCATTATAGAACTCTTGTAGATTGATATTAAGACTCAGTGGAAACAGCATCGTTGTCATTGTTGCAACTGCGGCATTGACCATGCAGACTAAACTCAAGTGCGCTCCTTGAGTGACGGGACGGGCCTAAGTCTGTGTGGAAAGCAGCATGGAGAGAGATGACAAGCAGCGGAGTAAATTATAAAAATGCGTGTTACAAGCGTATCACATTTAACAAACATAAAAATACCGATATAGAAGGTAAAAACCCATACCGGTCCTTGCATCAATCCCGGTATATACACTGAACAAAAATATAAATGCTCCAATTTCAAAGATTTGACTATGTTACAGTTCATATAAGGAAGTCAGTAAACTGAAATAAATTGATTAGGCCCTAATCTATGGATTTCACATGACTAGGAATACAGATATGCGTCTGTTGGTCACAGGTACCTTTAAAAAAAAAAAAAGTAGGTGTGGATCAGAAAACCAGTCAGTATCTGGTGTGACTATTTGCCTCATGCAGCGCAACACATCTCCATCGCATGGTGTTGATCAGGCTGTTGATTGTGGCCTGTGGAATGTTGTCCCACTCCTCTGCAGTCAGGTGAAGCACGCCGATGAGCTTCCCTGAGACGGTTTCTGACAGTTTGTGCAGAAATTCTTTGGTTGTGCAAACCCACAGTTTCATCAGCTATCTGAGTGGCTGGTCTCAAACGATCCTGCCGGTGAAGAAGCTGGGTGTGGAGGTCCTGGGCTGGCATGGTCACACGTGGTCTGCGGTTGTGAGGCTGGTTAGATGTACTGCCAAATTCTCTAAAACGACGTTGGAGGCGGCTTAAGATATTCTCTGGCAACAGCTCTGACATTCCAATTGCACGCTCCCTCAACTTGAGACGTGGCTTTGTGACAAAACTGCACGTTTTAGTGGCCTTTTATTGTCCCCAGCACAAGGTGCACCTGTGTAATGATCATGCTATTTAATCATCTTGATATGCCACACCTGTCAGGTGGATGGACTATCTTGGCAAAAGAGAAATGCTCTCTAACAGGGATGTAAAGACATTTGTGCCCAAACATTTGTGTGTATGGAACATTTCTGGGATCTTTTATTTCAGCTCATGAGACATGGGACCAACACTTTACATGTTGTGTTTATATTTTTGTTCAGTGTAGTAAAATACAGTGTACGGCCCAGCCTTAGCTTCTATGTTGTCCCTCTGGCACTACTACTTTTCTGCCCACCTTTACACAGTTACCTTGCACAGTATGTAAGAAGGATGAAACAGGTTTGAGATCCCCATTATAACCTGATCACTTTGCAAAAAAAAAAAATCTGCGTTGAGTTAGCTAACATAACAACAATAGAACCCCTAAATGGATTTCAAGCTGTATCAGAAATCATGTTACTCACCAACAACAGTGTTGTTTTTTTCCTCCTCAGATCAAGAGCTGAAAAATGTCATTGACAAACTGGCTCAGTTTGTGGCTCGAAATGGCCCTGAGTTTGAGAAGATGACAATGGAGAAACAGAAGGACAATCCCAAATTCTCTTTTCTGTTTGGAGGGGACTTCTTCACCTATTACCGGTGCAAGCTTGCTATGGAACACCACCAGCGTATGTTGTTGTTTATCTATCCATTCAAATAGTCTTGTCTTAGATTCCAACTCCAACAGAATTTTTATTCCATTTTGCAGCCTGTTTGGAGCGCAACCACCATGTGCAGATATTGTATCCTAACTTGTGACATCTCCTCACATCTTTCTAGTCATTGCAGGAAGAAGACCAGACCTGAATTTATTTCTGCATAATAGATAGGCTAAATCTGTGGCTGTTTGTATGCCACTGTATTGTAATGTGTGCTTCTTTCCACATAGATCCTACTACCCACGAATGTGAGGAGTATAAATTGGAAGGTATTTACTGGAACGTTGTGTAGAAAAGTGCAATTCTAGATAGAAGTCCCAACTTGCACATTTTGCTCGACATTCATCTGGTGTTTTTGCATCATCAGTGCTTGAAGGTTTTTTTAAAATTGTTTTTCATGTTTGTATTTTTCAATCACAATCATTTTAAAATGGAGGATACCCTGACTACTGGTGTTGATCAAATGACTTCTGTTTTAGTTAGGCTATTGTCTAAAACATTCTAGTTTAGATTTGTCAACCACAATTCAAGTTTGGACTTTGCAAAGCCTAAGTATGTCCGTTTGCTAAGAAAGAGTTTTTGATGATGCTTGTTGATATCAGATGCAGATTGATGTTGTTTTTGTCCGTTGCGTGTGACTCAATGCTACTTCAAAGTTTGACATAAAAATCCACATGCTCTCCTGTTACAAAGTTGCGGCTGTTTTTTATTTTATTTATTTCAGTTTCGGAGATGCTGCAAAATGCTTCATATGTTTTTCAATCTTAATTCCTTTACAGTATAAAGGAATTGAGTATAAAAGAAGATGAGACCATTTCTTGCATGAAGCAAGTTGCATGTAAAAATGCTGGCTTTTCTTTTCAGGAATTTCATTTCATCATTAATAAAAACATGTAGGTCACTTTGCCAAATTACCTGTGCAAATGACAAAAAGCATTGCGAGTACAATGATAAAATGGTCTTTATCATGCGTTGTCCTTTAATCACTCATACATTTTGACCTTGTTTTGTAGATCTTTATAATCCACCTGGTACAGAAGTCCTAAATGTCCCTCCACCAATTGCCATCCTGGCTCCGCCCCCCATTGCCCCTGCCACACCCTCTCTAGATGAGCTTATCCAGCAGAGCCAATGGAACCTGCAGCAGCAAGAACAGCACCTGCTCACTCTCAGACAGGTGCGGGTTACCGTACACCAGGGTCGGTCAGTCTTCTAGACCGTGATTAGTTGAATCAGATGTGTTAGTGCTGGGCTGGCCCAAAAGTCTGCACACACTGGCCCTCCAATGTCGCAGACTGACCATCGCTACCATATCCTATATTCTCTGGTCATAACACGTGAGACAGAATACATGAAGTTTAAAAGCAAATACATTTGACAGCTGTTGTTTTTCCCTAGATGTCCAGACTGAAATGGTTGTAATTTGTTTGATTTCAGGAGCAAGTGACGGCCGCTATAGCTCAGGCCATGGAGCAGCAGACCCAGAAGCTGTTGGCGGAGACTCAGCAAGACATCACTGAATTCGACAACCTGCTACAGCCCATCATTGACACCTGCACTAAAGATGCCATCTCGGTATGTCCAAGACACCAGGTTAACACAATATTAACAATAGATGAGCTGTATAATGGTCTGGTATATGTAGTCAGTTGTATGTTTCACTCTGGTTCCTCCCAGGCTGGTAAGAACTGGATGTTCAACAACGCCAAGGGCCCCCTGCACTGCGAGCTGATGTGCTCACACCTCCGGAACCGCATCACAGCCGACGCAGCCCACTTCGAACTCCGCCTTCACCTCATCTATCTCACCAATGATGTCCTCCATCACTGGTAAAAGCATGATGAAAATAAGGCTTTGTTTTTACTCTCAGAATGCACTTTCATATTGTATGTGAGTGGCAATTTAATGTGTATTTTAAACTCGTCAAACAAAACTAACTTGCTTGATAATGTAAGTAATTATAATGTCATGCATTGTGTTCGTGGTAAGTTATGTGAACCTTGGCTTGTGTCATACCAGTCAGAGGAAGCAGCAGAGGGACCTGCTAGCAGCGCTGCAGAAGGTGGTGGTGCCCATCTACTGCACCAGCTTCCTGGCTGTAGAGGAGGACAAGCAGCAGAAGGTTACGCGGGTCAGTGGACTGCCTGTTCAAAGTAGACATTGCTCCATATAGATGTTGCTTGTAGTCTGAATGACACCCTCTGTTTCCTGTTTCTCTCACAGCTGCTGCAGCTCTGGGAAAAGAATGGCTACTTCGATGAGGTGACGATCCAGCAGTTACAGAGTCCAGCTGTGGGCCTGGGCCAGTATCAGGTGAGGACTGAGGCTAGTGGCCCAGGAAAGTGAAATGCTGACAATTAAAAGCATTGGAGTTTATAGTCATCCACATAGACCTGTCCTGCCCCATGCCACACAAAAAGTTCCATCAAAATAGAATAAAGTATTTACTCTGGCCAGGCCAGTCATCAACTCTAGTGTTCTCTGCCGCACTAACAATGCCCCTCTGGCTCCTCTCCTCCCCCCTCTCCCAGGCCTCTCTGATCACAGAGTACGCTGCGGTGGTGCAGCCCGTCCAGCTGGCCTTCCAGCAGCAGATCCAGACCCTGAAGACGCAGCACGAGGAGTTTGTGGCCAACCTGGCGGTGCAGCAGCAGCAGTCTGCGGCGGTGGCAGCAGCAGTGAGCCAGCTAGCTGCAGCAGAACCCGACGTTAAGGCAGTCACCACTCAGCCTGGTGAGGGGGGAGAGAGTAACGTTCTCGTACACCCGCAGAAACGCACACCAAATGCTACACGTTGATGAGGCTGCTGTTCTGTCTGTATACAAAACAGTGCTGTAGAGATGCTGGTGACAGGTTTGATTGACACACCCACCGACCACACACCCCAAGTACTTCATGATGTTATTTAGTTTACATGTTGATTATGAGTAGATTCTTCATCTTTAGCCATATTTACCCTTTAATCAAATATCCTTCTCTCGGTCTTGTGGCGTCAACAGGAGAGGTGAAGGCGTCCATGCCTGGCCCTCCTGGGGATTATGACGGAGCCCCGCCCAGATCAGATCCCGGTGCTAACAACAGTGGCCACTCTGATAACTCCTCCTCCAAACCCTGGTTCGACCCACAACACATGTCTGGAGGCTGGAACCCCAATCAGCCAGTAAGCTGTTCCTGCTGTGTTGTTTATATGCACCGTGTGGCTTTTCCCTTTTTATAATGTAGAATTCTCAAATTGATATAAGGAATAGTCTGTTGATATACTTACAGGTTTGCTGTTTTCATAGAGTTAAACAGATCTATCGAATCAGTCCCATGCAAACCATCTGAGTTGGTGAATGTACATCAACATGGAAGTTGAGTCTCCATCTAAACACCCTTTTTGTTTTTGTCTGCTCTCAGCCTCCGTTTGACCCTACCCAGGCGCCACCGCCTTGCCCGCCCTGGAACAGCCACGAAGGCATGTGGAACGAGCAGAGGGGAGACCCCAGCTGGAGCGGAGGCCCCCCGAGGGGGGAGGGCGGTCCCTGGAGCGGAGGGGGAGGACAGAACGAGCCCCCTCCCAACTGGAGTGGACAGTACGACCAGCCCCCCTGGAGCAACCAGGGGCCTGACCAGCCCCCCTGGGGGCAGAGAGAGCCCCCCTTCCCCCGCATGCAGAGGCCTCCCCACTTCAGAGGGCCCTTCCCGCCTCACCAGCAAGGGCCCCCTCCCTTCAACCAGCCACCCCCGCCACCCCACAACTTTGGCCGGTTCCCTCCGCGCTTCATGCAGGATGACTTCCCACCCAGGCACCACTTTGAGAGGCCACCCTACCCTCCACACCGCTTTGACTACCCACAGGGAGACTTTCCCGGAGGTAAGAATACAAGACAGATCCCACCATGAGAGATCATTATTCATTGTTTATTTTTACAACTTTTCTATCACTATTGTATAAGCACCCCTCTGGCTTATTTTCCTGACCACCATCCATAGTTACAGTTCACATATCGATTAACATGATCATTTGGGGCCGACAGTTCTATCTACAACATGTCATTTAACTGAGTCTCTCCCCTTGTCCCTGCGTGTTGACCAAGACATGGGCCCCCCGCCCCACCACCACCCCAGCCAGAGGATCCCTCCTCCGGGCATGGGGGGAGGAGAGCACCCTCCCTGGGGGGGTAACCAGCACCAAGACTTCGGCCCCCCGCCCCACGGCTTCAACGGCCATTCCCCTCATATGAGGCAGCGGCTGTCCCCGGCTCACGTCAACCAGGACGACCCCAGCCTGGTCCCCAACGTCCCCTACTTCGACCTGCCCGCCGGACTCATGGCCCCTCTAGTCAAAGTGAGTAGCACAGGATGAAGATACCTAGAGAGAAATGTATTTCTCAGGTCCCAGTGATCTAAACTGTAGTGTTCTCTACCTTTTTATGTGCGTTAGCTTGAAGACCATGACTACAAAGCCTTGGATCCCAAAGACATCCGTCTTCCTCCCCCCATGCCCCCTAGTGATCGCCTGCTGGCTGCTGTGGAGGCCTTCTACAGCCCTCCGTCCCACGACAGACCCAGGAACAGGTAAAAAAACAACAACAACAAAAAAATTCACTTCATGTGCTTGAGTGATCAATGCATTGTGTGTGCTCTATTGATTTGCAATGTGTTTGTGGGTCAGTGAGGGCTGGGAACAGAACGGCCTGTATGAGTTCTTCAGAGCCAAGATGAGAGCCAGGAGAAAAAAGGGCCAGGAGAAACACAACAGGTGAGACAGTCTCCCTGCTGACCAGCCTTATGTCTCACACACATTTCATAGACTTATCTGTAGTACAAGGAGACTTTGGGTATCACTTAACATCAAATAAATGTGCCTTTTGAAATCCACACCTAAATACAAACGCTTTGTTTCCCGTCTGTAAGTACTGTATGAGAGATGAGTGCGCTAACTTAGTGTGTCTCCTCGCTGTCTCTCCCAGTGCCCACGGGGGTAGTCGTTCTCACAGCCGTTCTCGTAGTCGGGGCCGCTCCTCATCTCGCTCCAGCTCCAGATCCTCCAAGTCCTCCCGCTCCTCCTCACGGTCCCGTTCTCGCTCCTACTCCAGATCACGCTCCAGGTACGCAAACAGGAATGGCAGATTTCGTCAGGAATACTATCAGATACACCTGTACGATGCAATCGAGATGGACTGGTAGACCTTTTTCCTCATTTTGATTGAGGTTAGGTGGTGATAAGTAACACTGGGGGCGTGAACATGGTGAAGTATGAAGGCTCATGTTTGTCTTTCCACTCCGCAGGAGCCGATCCAGGTCGTCCCGCAGTCGCTCTCGTTCCAGGTCTCGCTCCAGATCTCGCTCTCCTGACAAGAGACGGCTAGAGAAGCACGGACACGCCCCCGCCCCCGCCGCTGCCTCCCAGAAATCCCGTAGCCCCTCCCCTCCGTAAGTCCCTCTCATCTCAGCATGCACTGTGTCCTGGTTGTCACACATCCTATTGCATCTGGGTTATTGCTTACAGATCTGTGTATATAATAGGGATATGGGCTTTGGGAGGGTAGAGACTTGGTAACTGTCCATTTGACATAATGGACGCAGTCACTCTCACATTGAACATTTTTAAAGCCGAGCATTGAAGGCTGTAGATTACTGACTGTGTTGGTTGTGTTCTCCACAGCACTAATTCTGGGCTTGGAGCAGCCCCGTCTATCCTGCCTCCAGACAGCAGGCTGGGAGAGGAGAACAAGGGCCATCAGCTGCTCATGAAAATGGGCTGGAGTGGTTCAGGGGGGCTTGGGGCGAAGGAGCAGGGCATCCAGGACCCCATCAAGGGGGGAGAACTCCGGGACAAGTGGGACCAGTATAAAGGAGTGGGGGTGTCACTGGACGACCCTTATGAGAACTACCGCAGGAACAAGAGTTACAATTTTGTAGCTCGCATGAAAGCAAGGGAGGAAGGTAGGAATGTTCGTTAAGTGATCTCTGTAGGTCTTTTTCAAAATGTTGTAATGAAATTCTGATGTTGTGGACAGGTGTATTTGTAGGTGATATGACTAACTAAAATATAACAACGTGTGTTTATTTCAGTGAATCGGGAACCACAGGAGCCCCCTCCCGCTGAATGACGTGCATCGTAAAGCAAACAACCCTTACCCAGAACACACCTCTTCACAATTCTTTTTTTGTACATAATAATGATCTTAACAGTATGTTTCCCTCTATCCGTTTGCAAAATACCAGAAGGTTGGGGTTTTTAGTTTTAATGTTGCTTTTCTTGTGAATCTTGTTCATGTATTCTTCTCATGTTCCAGGATTTGATGATTTGGAAATGGATAGAAATTGTGGTGTTCATAGGAATGCACATGGAATCAATGTCATGTCAGATATAATTGTGAAATAATTTACCCTCTACTAACCACATTGCCTGGCAACCTAAACTAATTTCTCCACCAAATGCTACGCCATGCCCACGGACGTTAGTTTCTTCTCCGCTATGAAGTATGTAGCCGAACGATAGAGCAGCGGAAGAAATCAGTTTGTCGTCAGGCAACTCACCACATGCTGTAGAGAAATAAAGCATTTTAAATAATAATTGTTTTGATATTCTGTTTGGATAAATTAGTTAACCTCAACCTAGATTAAAAGAAATGTAAAAACAACTGTCAGATGTCTTTCTTTTTTATGACTCAAGTTTATTTATAAAAACATATTGTACAAAACCAATTAATTAAACCAAAAATCTCATTTCTATAGATATTCTCATTGATCTTTATATAATTCTATACTTCTACAGAAGATGATGTCGGTAAATTCACAAGCCCCAACACATTAAATACATGGCATGTTTTTTTTATTAGAAAACATTTCTCTGGTACAAAATGTTTTTTACTAGCACAATGGTAGTGTCCATACATTCTCAGACTTGTGACAGCCAATGAACTACAACACAGGAAGCACAGGCTAAATCAATCCCACTACAAGTTGTGAAAAGTGGAAAAACTTTGTCTGTTTTTGCCTTGGATCATGGTGATTATAAATGCACAGAGTTAGAAATGTAAACACAATTGGATCAACGCCAGATATTTGACAATGGTTGACAGTCGCTCAGATAAAAGTGACACGGAGGGGTGCTATCAATTATACCTTCAGTACTTCAGTGTAGTGATTAATTTACAATTGGGCGTTAGAACTGCTCCAAAACCGCCATAAAAAGGCCAGACTACGGTTTGCAACAAGATTGTACTTTTTGGAGAAATGTCCTCTGGTCTGATGAAACAAAAATAGAACTGTTTGGCCATAATGACCATCGTTATGTTAGGAGGGAAAGGGGGAGGCTTGCAAGCTGAAGAACACCATCCCAACCGTGAAGCGTGGGGGTGGCAGCATCATGTTGTGGGGGTGCTTTGCTGCAGGAGGGACTGGTGCACTTCACAAAATAGATGGCATCATGAGGAAGGAAATGTATGTGGATATATTGAAGCAACATCTCAAGACATCAGTCAGGAAGTTAAAGCTTGGTCGCAAAAGAGTCTTCCAAATGGACAATGGCCCCAAGCATACTTCCAAAGTTGTGGCAAAATGGCTTAAGTCAAGGTATTGGAGTGGCCATCACAAAGCCCTGACCTCAATCCTATAGAAAATTGGTGGGCAGAACTGAAAAAGCATGTGCGAGCAAGGAGGCCTACAAACCTGACTCAGTAACACCAGTTCTGTCAGGAGTAATGGGCTAAAATTCACCCAACTTATTGTGGAATGCTACCTGAAACATTTGACCCAAGTTAAACAATTTAAAGGCAATGCTACCAAATACTAATTGAGTGTATGTAAACTTCTGACCCACTGTGAATGTGATGAAAGAAATAAAAGCTGAAATAAATTTAAATTGGGTTTAAATGTATTTGGCTAAGGTGTATGTAAACTTCGGACTTCAACTGTATGTGTAGTCTGCAGGGCCCAGGGACTGCAGCAGGGAGGAGTGGAGGTGGCGGCTGGTCTGGACAAAGTGTCTGGTGAGAGCCAGCTGCTGCCTCAGCATGTTGTTGAGTGCAAACACAGCAGGGCTGTATGCACTGACGGCTGAGGAGGAGAGAGACAATAGAGGTTTGGTCAGTAGGATGAAGAGCTGAGCCTTTCCTGTTTAGATAAGAGATTATGATTCAGGCATTATGTTGTAAACAATGGTGACAGTTGCAGCGATGGCAAAAGACTAACTACCAATTGGATATTACGAAATTGGGAATTAAAAGGGGGTACAAAAATGAGGTTGTGAAACCAATTATGTATACTTAACAAATTTATAAATGCAACAAGCAACAATTTCAAACGTTTGACTGAGTTACAGTTCATATAAGGAAATCTGTCATTTTTAATGAATAAATTAGGCCCTAATCTATGGATTTTACATGAGCATAGGTGGGCCTGGGAGGGCATAGGCCAACCCACTGGGGCGCCAGGCCCAGCCAATCAGAATTAGTTTTTCCCGACAAAAGGGTTTTATTACAGAGAGAAATACTCCTCAGCACCCCCCGCCCCCACCACCCTTAGACGATCCTGCAGGTGAAGAAGCCGGATGTTGAGGTCCTGGGCTGGTGTGGTCTGCGGTTTGAGGCAGGTTGGACATACTGCCAAATTCTCTAAAATGATGTTGGAGGCAATTTATGGTAGAGAAATTAACATTCCATTCTCTGGCAACAGCTCTGGTGGAGATTCCAGCAGTCAGCATGGAAATTGCATGCTCCCTCAAAACCTGAAACATCTGTGTCATTGGTAACAAAACTGCACATTTTAAAGTGGCTGCCATACCTACTCAGACAGACAGGGGAATGACAGACGGGTAGCCATGTTTTTCGTTGTTGCAAATGTTACTGTATTTAGTTAGTGGGCAAACCGGCGGACCAGGTGAGGCCAGTCCGTCTTGTTGGGTCTTCACCGCGGCCTGTCTCACACACCTTCTGCTGGGCGTCTCTTCGAAACTTGAGACGGTATGATAGTGTTAGCCACAGAGAGGGGAGTGGGAGTGAGATGATCTGAAATAGAAACCCATGCTGCTTTTGCCTCTTAGTGAATCAGCCATTCTACTGTAGTCTCTGGGTGATGTGGGACTGACTGTCCTTCCCAAGACATTGAATTACTTGTCCCTCCAAGATGAGACGCTGTAGTCCATGACCTCGCTGACATCTGACACATCTTTGTCCCCGTCTCTGTCTCCCAAGTGCCTGACCGCTTTGGGTTCTTTCTGCAAAACAAAACAAACAAATACAAATAATGTTATACCCTATCAACAATATACAGTATAATCATTATCCAAAACTAACCTCTAGTACCTCTGGCTGTCATTATCACCAACCTTGGATTTTGTTTTCTCAGACATTCCAAGCGATAGGGCAGTGGAGAGAGGACTACTGAGGCTCTGTGGATGGAGAGAGAAGGGCTGCTCTGGTCCAGGGCTCGGCTGGAGAAGCGACTGAGTGATCCGCTGCATGGAGGAGAGGGTGGAGAGCGGGACTGGGCAATGACTGAAGATGATCGGTCTGCCAGTGGAGGTGAGGGGGAAACCTTCTGGCTGCTTTTTATGACTCTGGAATATAAGAAAAGGGACAGATGGTTAGATTCCATATTGCTGGTACTAAATTGCTATTATTGTGAGATACCTTTCTAGTTCTCATCTGTAAGGATTCTCTTGCTTCTTTGTGCAGGCTATCCTCTGATTACTCAAAAGAGCCCCCCCAGGAGCTTCCTCATATCCGCCTCACCGTCCAGAGTCACACCTCTACTGGCCACACTGATTGGAGTACTGGCTTTGGCGTGGCATCAAGATCCGGGCCTTTCTCCTTAGGTGCTACAGCAGGTGTAGGTGATGCAGTCACTGCTGGACTGGGCAGGCAAGGCCTTCTCCCTCTCCTGGGGGGCTTTTGGTAATACTCCTATCAGCAGAGAGCGCTGGTCCATCCCTGGTCTGTTGCCGATTTTGGATGCGGTTCTCTATGACATCCAGCCGGCTCAGGACCGCGCTCTGTGAGCTCCTCTGGGATGTGGGCTCGACTGACTGCGTCTGAGTCCTGTTCAGGGATGGAGGTTGGCTGCAGCAGGTGGAGGGGCCCCCTACCCCCTCCAAAGCTCTCTGGTGGTGGGTCCCTCCCCAGCTTTTTGTTGATGACATCATTGGGTTATTCACTCACTGAGTCCTCTAAGGATAACGATCAGGTCCTGGAATGGGGTTTGTCTGGGTTGTGAAGTGTTTATCCTATTGGCAATCCACTCTGTTATCACGAGGTTACAGACAACGCATCCCAGTGCCGCCTTTGCCATTTCGGGGGATTTTAACTATGCATCTCTCTCTTCAACGCTGCCCACGTTCAAACAGTTCATGAAGTGCCCAACCAGGAATAATACAACTCTGGACTTGCTATATGCTAATGTGAAGGATGCATACAACTCCACTGCACTCCCTCCCCTCTGTAAATCGGATCACAACCTTGTCCACCTCACCCCATTCTACAGGCCTATGGTCCAACAGCAGCCAGCGACCACTAGGACCATTAGGAGATGGTCCCCGGAGGCGAATGAGGCCCTGCAGGACTGCTTTGAGACAACAGACTGGGATGTGCTCTGTGAGGCTCATGGGGAGGACATTGATGGACTTACAGACTGCATAACGGACTATATCAATATCAGGAAGGTACACTGTTTTCCAAATAATAAACCCTGGATCACCAGCGACCTGAAGGACCTGCTGAATGAGAAGAAGAGGGCCTTCAAGGAGGGGGACAGGAACAAATTGAAATGCGTCCAGAGGGAGCTGAAGTTGCGGATTGCTGAGGGGAAGAGAGGGTATAAGGAGAAGATGGAGGCCAAGCCGAGGCAGAGTCAGGTGAGAGAGGTGTGGAAGGGTATGAGAAATATCACTGGCTTCAAAAAGTCAAACAGTGGGCAGACGGAAGGGACCCAGGACAGAGCCAATGAGCTGAACAAATGTTTTAACAGGTTCGATACTGGCCCTTCCCCCCTCCCCTTCAGCTCCCCAGGCTATACACCCTCACGACTGCCCCACCCCCACTTTGCTCACAACACCTCCGTTGAGACAATCAGCGAGCCCCTCCCTACCTCCGCCCCTGCTCCCTCTGGACTGATCTGCAACACCTCCCTTCCCCCCACCTCTGGACTGATACTCAACATCCCCCTTCCCCCCACCTCCCCACCTGGGCTGGCTTTCACCACCAACCAAGTGAAGAGAGAGCTGGAGAGACTACATCAGTGGAAAGCGGCGGGCCCTGATGGCATCAGCCCACGGGTGCTTAGGGTCTGTGCTGACCAACTGTGTGGAATACTCCAGCGCCACTTCAACCTTAGCCTGAGCCTGGAAAGGACCCTGTGCTGTGGAAAACATCCTGCCTGGTCCCAGTACCCAAGAAGGCGCATCCCACTGTACTGAATGACTTCAGACCTGTAGCGCTAACATCCCACATCATGAAGACCCTGGAAAGGTTAGTCCTCGCTCACCTCAGACCCCTGGTGTGTACATCAATGAACCCACTGCAATCATCTACCTTCTGCAGAGGGCCTACTCTCACCTGGACAACGCAGGTAGCACTGTGAGGGTTATGTTTTTTGACTTCTCCAGTGCCTTCAACACCATTCAGCCCCTCCTAGTGGGTGAGAAGATGAGGAGGATGAAAGTGGAAGCACCCTTAGTCTCCTGGGTTACAGATTACCTGACCGGTAGGCCACAATTTGTGCGGCTACAGAGCTGTGTGTCAGAACGGGCAGTGAGCAAGGGAACGGTCCTGTCCCCCAACTTCCTGCAGAAGTTCTCGAATGACTCCGGAATTGTAGGGAGCATTAGGGGTGGGCAGGAGGAGGAGTACTGGAGCACAATCAGTGACTTTGTGATGTGGTGTGAGCAAAACCACCTTCAGCTCAACATCAGCAAAACCAAGGAGATGGTTGTAGACTTCAGGAGACCCAAGGCCAAACCGACTGCAGTCCCTATACAGGGATGTATGTGGAAATGGTTGGTTCATACAAGTTCCTGAAAGTCCATATGGACAGCAGGCTGGAATGGGCTGGTAACACCGGGGCCCTGTACAAAAAGGGCCAGAGCCGACTACTTTCTGAGGAGGCTTCGGTCCTTCAACGTGTGCAATAAACTACTGCATACTTTCTACCATTCTGTGGCCATCTTTTTTGCAGTAGTGTGCTGGGGCGCCAACATAAAGGCTGGTGATGCTTCTCGGGTAAATAATCTGATCACCTGATCAGGAAGGCTAGCTCTGTTCTGGGGATTAGCCTTGACACTCTAGAGGAGGTGGTGGAGAGAAGGATCATGGCCAAACTGCTGGCCATCATGGACAACGTCACCCACCCTCTGCATACCATGGTTATGATGCAGAGGAGCACTTTCAGTCACAGACTGATCCCAACACGGTGTGCCAGAGAGCGCTACAGGAGGTTCTTCCTGTCCGCGGCTATTAGACTATTTAATGCCTCACCGGGGTGCCGTGCCGTCGGCAACAAAGACTTGGAACTGTTGGCGTGTTAGGACCTAGTTTAACAATTAGGGATCCATCCGTGAGTAACTCTCTGGTCTGTAATCAACACTCATTCATTCAGGACTGTATATACATATTCATGTACAGTTGTTATATTTAGTATATTGAATGTGCAATACGTGCATTTATCTGTAATTAAACCCTTTACTAAGGACTGTGTTTTAATATCCGTCCGTCCGTCCATCTATCTATCTATCTATCTATCTATCTATCTATCTATCTATCTATCTATCTATCTATCTATCTATCTATCTATCTATCTATCTATCTATCTATCTATCTATCTATCTATCTATCTATCTATCTATCTATCTATCTATCTATCTATCTATCTATCTATCTATCTATCTACTTTCTGGCCACCATTCTTGGATTTTAGGGTTAGCTAAATTAACAAGCATTGAGTGGTGTACGTACTGGATCTCCATGAGTCAATGAGCAGGGGTACAGGTTAGTCGAGGTAATTTAGGTAATATGTACTTGTAGGTAGGGGTAAAGTGACTATACATAGATAATAAACAGTGAGTAGCAGCAGCGTAAAAAAACAACTATGATCAGGCCTACCACCGTTGTGTCGCCTACAAACTTATTGATGGTGTTGGAGTCGTGCTTGGCTACGCAGTCGTGGGTGAACAGGAAGTACAGGTGGGAACTAAGCACGCACCCCTGAGGGGCCCCCACGTTGAGGATCAGCATGGCAAATGTGTGGTTGCCTACCCTTACCACCTGGGGGCGGCCCGACAGGAAGTCCACGATTCAGTTGCAGTGGGAGGTGTTTAGTCCCAGGGTCCTTAGCTTAGTGATGAGCTTTGAGGGCACTATGGTGTTGAACACTGAGCTGTAGTCAGTGAACAGCATTCTCACATAGGTCTCCCAGTGTGGAGTGCAATAGAGATTGCGTCATCTGTGGATCTGTTGGGGTGGTATGCAAATTGGAGTGGGTCTAGGGTTTCTGGGATGATGGCGTTGATGTGAGCCATGACCAGCCTTTCAAAGCACTTCATGGCTACAGATGTGAATGCTACGGGTCGGTAATAATTTAGGCAGGTTACCTTGGTGTTCTTGGCAGTGGCAAACCCACCAGAATATGTGGGGATGCATGCCAGCAAAGCCACTACACAACACAACACTAAACAATACATTAATTGAACTATAACGGTGACAAACGGTGCCCACAAACTGTTAGGGCCTACATAAAACTATCCCAACAGCAGAGTCCCAACAGCAGTCCCAACACCTTACCACTGAGAAGTACAAACTATGGCATAAGGGGACAACAAGTGGACAAGAGGTAATCCATAATTTTGATTAAGACATTAATGAGCGAGCTAGGACAGATGTAGTCAATATAACTATTTGTTTAGTACTTTTGAAATGTACAGTGACCGAATTCAGAACATGGGCCGTTCTTACAGTGTTCTCCCTGTACACCAAGTCAAAACCGTAGAATAAATAAAGGGGGCATATAAGCAGACAATGAAAGCTTTTACAATATTCAATGATTACCTTTCTCTAAAACAGGTTATAGGCTACATGTGCACCACCAAGTCAGAACAGTAGGCGAAATTAAGAGGGGAAAATAGACCATATTATTAGGGTGCGGCACATAGGCTACTAACAGCTTACTACACAACATACACTTAGTATTACTTTCTTAGCTACAGTATACATATCTCCCTGGCATATTACATAATTTATGCAGGAGCATACAAGACATTTTTGGACTCACCTTGTTGTGCTGTGCTCACTTGAACAGGAAGGTGGCAGGGCGGTCCTTCGTGGGCAAATGTTGTCATCAAACTTTGTCATCAAAGTCTGTAATTCTCTGGATTTATGGTGCTTTCAAGGCAACTGGGAACTCTGGAGAAAAAAAAATTGGTTGAATCATGATGACGTCAGTGATCTTCAGGTTGTAGCTCTAGAAAGAGTCCAGAGTTCCCGATTTACAATTCCGAGTTGGATGATCGTGTAAAAAGTATTTTCCCAGTTGGAGCTCGTTTTTCCCTGAGTTCCCAGTTGTATTAAACTCACTGAAGTCAGATTTTCCAGTTCTGAGTTAACAGTTGTTTTGAGTGCGGCAGAAATCATGCAGGATTGACAACATGGCCAATGTTGAATGTTTTTAATTTTAAACTTGGAAAAGGGAACCTTAAACCGAGAATTGGGACCACACACCCACTCCACTGAATAGCAGGCTAGTGATTGCAATGCTTGCAATTAGCCACAGATCCGTTCCAAACCACTCATTGTTGAATATACAATTTCCAACATGTGTAATGTTCATGTCCAATGAGCACCAATACACTTAAGTTAGATAGATAGATAGATAGATAGATAGATAGAGAGAGAGAGAGAGAGAGAGAGAGAGAGAGAGAGAGAGAGAGAGAGAGAGAGAGAGAGAGAGAGAGAGAGAGAGAGAGAGAGAGAGAGAGAGAGAGAGAGAGAGAGAGAGAGAGAGAGAGAGAGAGAGAGAGAGAGAGAGAGAGAGAGAGAGAGAGAGAGAGAGAGAGAGAGATAGATAGATAGATAGATAGATAGATACTTTATTGATCCCCGAGGGAAAATTTATTTGTCAAGCAGCTACGAAAAAACAATGCCAGAACGAAATACACAAAAGACAGATACACGATACATGATACATAGAGCGGCAGTATAAAAAGTATAAAAATACAAGAAGTCTGGAGTGCAAAAAACTATAAAAAGACATTGCATAGTATGGGTGAATGGCTGAATATGTACAATAAACATTGTTAGAGTTTTAGGTGGAAAAAAAATGATAGAAATATTGCAAGTTGATATAGATAAATAAGGAGTATTGGTTACACTTTATTTTAAGGTCTCCTTGTTACAGTGTACTTACACTTGTAGTTACACTGTAACAACTTAATGTAACTAGTAGTACTACAGTTTGTAATTACACATGTGTAACAACTAAATCTTGTTACCATGCTTGTTACAACTAAACTGTAAATAATAATAATGTACGAACTCATTGTTACACATGCTTAAAAAAATAACACTTGTTACCAAAGAGGCACATGTCTACTGAATTCAAGAATTTAGTATTTCACTTTATCATCATAATTCGATTCATTAACATTGGTTAAAAAGGATCTGATCCATTGTGGATGCACATGGTGTGCAAGATTTTATCTGTGGTCAATGACCTTGAGCCTTCTTGGATGGGCACTTATAATGTAACTCTATGGCAGCACCCAAGGGACTTGAATCTTTGAGCTCTACCCTTAGATTTGGCAGTGACGTAGTGGCCCCATGATAACATGCAAAACAGGCAACCCCAAAATAAATTATTATTAAAATAAAGCGGTGATCCTAACTGACCTAAAACGGGGGATTTTTACTAGGATTAAATGTCAGGAATTAAACTGAGTATAAATGTATCTGGCTAATGGTGTATGTAAACTTCCTACTTCAACTGTATATCGGTTTTGAGAATAACATTGTAGCAATTACATGATCGATTTTTGACGTTTTGATGTCCAACTTCACTGTGTTTATCAGAGCGGAAGAGGCGAAGCGAGAGGGATAATTGGGATCATCTGTCTTCTCCAGTAGGCGGCGTTTTTGTACGTTTTTTCGCTCACCAAGCGAATAGTTTTTGTATGGATATCAATGTGTCGAATTTGGTTTAAAAAAAAATTGAATGTATTATTTGCTACGTTTGGCTTATTTGATCGAATATACGTTTAGTAATGATTAGTTTGTTACAAGTGTATTGACATAAGTAGCACACAAGACATCCCGGCAACGTTGAGAAAAAACACTTTATATTGGAGATGCCTGGTCGTCACTAGTTACCACAGCCACAAAGTCATAAACCCGCTTATTTCTATCATTTATCTTCTTAAAATTTGATTTTAAACCTAACCTTAACCACAGTGCTAAACCTAAGCCTAACCTTAAATCAAAACCAAAAAGCACATTTTTGTTTTCATGCATTTTTACGATAAACGCCTAGCCACGTTGTTCACACAGTATACTATCTGCCCTCTCCTTCGCTAGAATGGTTCCACCTGATCTTGCCTCCTCCCAATTGCCTTCAATTTTTTAATACATTTATGTTCATTGTTAGAGTGGCCACTAGAGTATCTGGTCAAAATAATGGAAAATCTGTGGGTTTATTCACGACATAATTTAAACGCGTCGACACATTCTACGGGAACCTGCATGGAAAATGTCATCCTTGAGAAAAGGCAGCTAGTGTGCTTCCTCTCACCTCGCCTCCTTATCAAAACCCATTGGAAGACAAGGCCAGAGGGGCGGGACCACTGACTTTCTCATCCAATGGGTTTTAAGGAGGCGAGGAGCGCGTACACGAGGAGAATGCAATTGAGATTTGAGACCCTATGGAGTCATTAAGTCTGAGTTTTATGTTTAGTGACCAAGAACGTCTTTATTTCGTTACAGGATTTCGTGGTGTGTGTGTGTCAACATTGAGCAAGGGTGTATGACGTTCAATTTGCTTTATTGCGGTTTGGAAAATGTTATTTTATTAGGATTGTAGGGAAGCAATTGGAGATAATGTACATTTGAATAATCCCACTTGGTTCTCAAAATAAATTAATGTTTATCCACAATTTTACAAGTATCCACAACATATCCAATTGTTTTCTGTCCACTATCATTGCTCCTCGCTAATTCAGAAGAAAAAAAAAATCAAATATGGCCCGCTCGTCGATGTGGAGGAGTTTGCCTCTAACCACGGGTCCAGGGTCAGCGGTTAGAGGTTACAGTTTTGGGATTGGGCAATCTGATGCTAGATCGGTGGTTAGGGACTACTTCGACCTCGAGCCGATGTGTAATCCGAGCACTTCCGAAAAATAACTCGTGGTCTCATTTCATTGGACAGGATCTCGTCCAATGAGCCACGGCCATCTGTGCAGGAATAAGGAGTTAGAAATTATCATATTACCTGTTTCCTTCATCGTTTATAACCGGGTTTCAGTAAAAATCTACACGCACGGTTTAACTAGGCAGCGGGACGGTGAAAGCATGAGGGTCGCAGTAGCAATTTTAGCAGTTTTTGCATCGGTAGCTGTCACCATTGACGCTACTGTATACTTCAAGGAACAATTTCAGGATGGAGGTAAATTACCCTTTTGTTTTTCTGATCATTCCTAAAACGTTTCTATGTGATAGATTATGGTTTGGGAATCAATGGCCCATACCGTACCTCGTTTCTTGGTCAATTTCGTATTTTAATCAACCATGTATGTTCTTTATGCGTGGAATAGTCACTATCTAGACTATAGACTCCATTATGTCGTTTCTATTGTTAAAAAAAAAACTTTTCTGTAATGTGGAACATGAGCGCTACACCCTGTTCGCCATGTACATTTTAAATAAGTGCATCATTAAAGTGAATGGATATCATTATGGTCAGCCTTTTTACACGGATCAGTGTGTAGAAGATCCATACTTTTTTATTTAGAAAAGTACACTTAGTAGTAGTATCAAATGGAAATCAATAATTGTTATAAGACAATTCAATTGTTGTAAGACATTCTTTCACTTTTGGTTTGTTTGGCAGCCTGCAGTATGTATTCATTCATGTGATCTCCCCTAGATCCTGATTTATCAGATTGTTAATGTTGTTTTCAGATGCGTGGAAGAGCCGGTGGCTTGTATCAAAGCACAAGTCAGACTATGGCGAGTGGAAACTGACTGCTGGGAAGTTTTATGGTGACGCCGAGGCTGATAAAGGTGAGCTGAATGGGAATATATTGTAGTTTGATCACAGCAAGATGTTTCAATATGGAGGTTTTGTCAGATCCTTCACTAAGTCTGAGTTTGCATATGCCAAATAGTTGCAAATTGCTCCTTAGATTGTGGATTGTTCTAAATGTAAAGTGTATTCAACCCTAATCAAAATGTAATCCACATGACGTACAGTACGACTATACATCTCTCACCTCACCGCAGTTAAACCTACTGATGCTAATGTATCTAATTACCTGTCTCGCAGGTCTCCAGACCAGCCAGGATGCCCGCTTCTATGCTCTCTCCAGCCGCTTCGAACCCTTCAGCAACGTGGGCAAGTCCCTGGTGGTCCAGTTCACTGTCAAACACGAGCAGAAGATTGACTGTGGGGGCGGATATGTCAAAATCTTCCCAGCAGACCTAGACCAGGCAGCTATGCACGGGGACTCGCAGTATTACATCATGTTTGGTGAGTGAATGCAGAGCACCACTAGTTTTTCTGACTGAGTAACTTATTAGTCAGAAATGAATCCCTCTGTTATTTTAGCAAACCGCGGTCATTTACATTTTTACATTGAAGTCATTTAGCAGAGACATTCATTCAGTGAGACATTTTTAGAAATGCCTGGATTTTACTGGTAGATTCTGTATTTTATTGATTCTGTAAGTTCTCTACACATCCATCCCACAGGGCCTGACATCTGTGGCTACAGCACCAAGAAGGTTCATGTCATCTTCAACTACAAAGGCAAGAACCACCTCATCAAGAAAGAAATCAAATGCAAGGTATGCTATTTTAGCATTGCACTCCTTTACTGCATATTACCTGTCAGGGCTTGTCTTAACCTCTGACCTCTGCTGTTCTCTCCTTTGACTTTTTAGGATGACGAGCTGACACACCTGTACACTCTGATCCTGAACCCGGACCAGACATACGAGGTGAAGATCAACAATGAGAAGGTGGAGTCTGGCACTCTGGAGGAGGACTGGGACATTTTGCCCCCAAAGACCATCAAGGACCCCGAGGCCAATAAGCCAGAGGACTGGGACGACAGGCCCAAAATCGACGACCCTACAGACACCAAGCCAGAGGTGAGCCTCTTTGAATTAAGAGATTTGATTGGACGTAAACCAGCATGGACCCATTCTGCCACAGCATGGACCCATTCTGCCACAGCATGGACCCATTCTGCCACAGCATGGACCCATTCTGCCACAGCATGGACCCATTCTGCCACAGCATGGACCCATTCTGCCACAGCATGGACCCATTCTGCCACAGCATGGACCCATTCTGCCACAGCATGGACCCATTCTGCCACAGCATGGACCCATTCTGCCACAGCATGGACCCATTCTGCCACAGCATGGACCCATTCTGCCACAGCATGGACCCATTCTGCCACAGCATGGACCCATTCTGCCACAGCATGGACCCATTCTGCCACAGCATGGACCCATTCTGCCACAGCATGGACCCATTCTGCCACAGCATGGACCCATTCTGCCACAGCATGGACCCATTCTGCCACAGCATGGACCCATTCTGCCACAGCATGGACCCATTCTGCCACAGCATGGACCCATTCTGCCACAGCATGGACCCATTCTGCCACAGCATGGACCCATTCTGCCACAGCATGGACCCATTCTGCCACAGCATGGACCCATTCTGCCACAGCATGGACCCATTCTGCCACAGCATGGACCCATTCTGCCACCGCATGGACCCATTCTGCCACCGCATGGACCCATTGTGTTTAACAAATGCTCTTTCTTCCTGCATTTAACAGTAAATGGACTATTCAGGCCAATGAGCATGAGCTTTATTTGGTCTTGGTTTAGTTTCAGGAGTGATCTCTCGCTTTTGTCCAAAGCACTGTGTTTAGTTCTGTCACTGACTAAGATGTAACTAATCTTGAACTTTCTCACTAGGACTGGGAGAAGCCCGAGAACATCCCTGACGCTAATGCTAAGATCCCTGATGACTGGGATGTGGACATGGATGGAGAGTGGGAGCCTCCTATGATCCCCAACCCAGAGTACCAGGTACAGACTGAGTTTGAACCAGTTGCTGATAACACTTTAATATCAGTTATAAATGTTTAAAAATCCTTTTATGTCAATACATTCTATAATACTCATGTATGCATAGGATGTACAACACTTATAAATAGTGCTTATTAATACAAGTTATCATAGATTGTTATCCTTGATTTAGATCTGCATTATACAGCTAGTTGTGCACCACAGGTAGTCTTATATCTGGCCTTGTCTTTCCAGGGAGAGTGGAAGCCAAAGCAGATTGACAACCCTGACTACAAAGGTGCCTGGGTGCACCCTGAGATCGACAACCCTGAGTACAGCGCCGATGCCTCCATCTACAAGTTCGACAACATTGGAGTGCTGGGTCTGGACCTGTGGCAGGTATGTTAGACCTCAGTGAATGAATGTTTAAGGTTAATTATGTTCTTGATGTTAAAGTTGTTTGTGTCTCTTTTTATAGGTGAAGTCTGGTACCGTCTTTGACAACTTCCTGATCGGTGATGATATAAAAGAGGCTGAGGAGTTTGGAAACGAGACATGGGGAGCTACAAAGGTAGGAATGTTTTTGCGTAAGTTTGTATGAGTGATGTAAGACAAACACATCAGTCCCAAGGCACTGTCTCTCAATGACCCATTTTCCTTCTTTACAAAACAGGAACCAGAAAAGAAAATGAAGGATGCACAGGAGGAGGAGGAGAGGAAAGCAAGAGACGAGGAGGAGAAGAGCACGAAGGACACTGCTGATGATGAGGGGGATGAAGATGAAGAGGAGGATGAGCCAGAGGAGGAGGAAGAGGACAGCCCAACGGAAGAGGAGGAAGAGGAAGATCCCAAGAAGGACAAGGACGAGTTGTAAATGAAACCGGATAGAGGACGTGTCTGTCCTGCCATATCTCCTCTCTAGTGGAGTGACTGCTGTGCATCATCACATTGAGTAATACCCTATGGACTTGCCACTCCTGTGGAAACCTATTTTTCAGGTGAAGGGAAAATGGGTAGACAACTATTTTTTTTTTAGGAGTTTAGGGTTGAAGAACTGGGTTCAAAATGTTTTGTTTCTGTCAGAATGTTTATTCAAGATAATTTCCCCTTTGTTCAGAATGTGGTCTGTCCTGTCCGTGGGTCCTACAGTGGGTCTAGGTGCTACTACCACCTGATCCCTTGCTTTTATCATCAGCTACCATCAGTTCATCCCCTCAGTGTAAAATAAAATAATTATTTCCCATCCTTTTCATCAAACTTACCTGATGTCTATTTTGGGAAGCAAATCAGTTTTAATTTGTTTTGTACTTTTTTCTATACAGTATGCAGTACTATACATTATTATTATCATAACATTCTTTTAATTTATTTCCACAATCATCCTCTGTATGTCCACCATTCCCATGTTCTGTGTTGTACATGTTGCCACACATACCTTGCTTTAGTTGTTTGGCAGATGCAGATCTGACTGTATAAGGATCTAAACTGTGACTCAAGTCTTTAAAGAAAAAAGAATGTTGCTTAAAACATGTGACTGTCCCCATGGCACACTGTCTTTCAGTTTCAGTTAATAAATGAAGCTTTTTCTTTCAATAATTCTAAGTATTTCTAGAAAAGTAAGATTGCTACTGATTTTGTGAAGTAGGTTGGTCTTAGAATGTCAAGTATGGGTGGATGACATACTGTCAAACAGTATCAAAGTGGATACCTCTAAACGTGTCTTAAGCCACTGAATTTGTTTCCATTCCTTGACTGATAATTTTATGAATTTCTCTGTCAGTCATGTTTTAAATGCTCTTTGAAACCCCCCAACAATAATTTACTAAGGCATTTTGTTTTAAGAGATGGGACTAGAACAGCATTTGATATTGGGTAAACCATCACAGCACGTGCCATCGATGGGTGGAATTTAGATGCACGAGGTACAGTATACCTCAAGCCCATAGCAGTATGCCTTGTCTCAGGCCGCAAGTAGATGGCGTCTGACTGCACTACAACACAACCAACACAGTGAGATAGCTGAGTCACACAACTAGGTAGGCTACTGTGGAAAAGCAACAGTACAGAAACGGGTGTGAACACGACTATAGAAGCGCCTGGCAAATATCGGGAATCGTCTTCAAGATGTTGTCGATAACGTTGAAGACTCTTCAGCAGCAAACGTTTAAAATCGAAATAGATCCAGAACTAACGGTGAGTACTTGGTAGTGGAAGTTAGTGAATCTGGTTAACACGCTTGAGGCCGGGGGAGAGGGGCTGGGAGCAACCAGGGCCTTGGTCAATGCTATCTAATCAGGAGAGGGGGGGTGCTATTTTATATCATGTTTTAATTGTTCATGTCACATTGTAACAGTTGGGTGTTGGTGTAAAATCGCGATTTTCGTTGCGCTTGAGAGATTGCCTGGCTGTATCCTCATGAATGACAATGCAAGATTTCACGAGCCCAGTCTAGATACCACGGAGGCGCTCTCGTGTACCCCTTTTTCTGGACTATAGGAATCGGGTGGAGGGGGGCGTTCTGTAAATTTGTTATGACAAAAGTGTGTATTTGTTTATACACTTTAGGCCCACATCGAATTTGTGTTTTGTATAATAGAGGCTGTACAATTACTACCCCCTGCCAATAACAGTAAATGAAAATGAGTAGACTAATAATAATAATATGCTTATATTATTATAATGAATAAAAAATATGCATTTGAGATCATCTGCATTACAACTATTAAATTCCTCTATAGAAATAACGGCATACCCAATTAGTGGGCTATCGATTATTATATATTATATATATATTTTTTAAATGGATTCTTATTCAATATTATGACTCTAATTGCTGTTTTCAATATTTTTCTAATGTCAACGCATTGTCTGCTTTGCATATTAATCTGCTCTATATACCTGGCTTAGTTTACAGGTGATGTTTCTCCTTTAGAATACAACTACCAGAATACTGGTAACCTCAAGGGTTCTGCCTTTAGAGTTGCGTTCTACTATAGTACTGCTGTCCATGAGAATGCTTTCCCAGTCAACTCACTTGGTAAAATGGTTTAGCTGCATACACCTGATTAGCAAGATCCTGATTTGTTGAATCGGGGTCTGTTAGCAGTAGCACTGGTCTTGAACAAAAGCCTGCATACCCTGAGGGTCCACGGGACCAGGATTGAGCAACACTGCTTTAGCGTAACCTTTAGATGTAAATAGTATTACTGAAAGTGACCACCAAAGGCCCTAACTATGACTTTGCACATGCAATGGCATCTGTGTTACAAACTCTTTCTCTAGGCATATATTGCTGATTGACTGACATATAGATTACATTGCTGGCAATAACTGTCTGGTGAGCAACTCTACATCTCAGTTTTAAAACGGGAACGTTTATTGCTGTTTAACTTGTGTAGTGCATGTCAACTTAAAAATGCACGTATGGTGTATCACATAAGGGAATGTAGGTCCATTGAAATGCATCTGTCTATAAATGTATCTGTATACTTCCTGGAAGCACTCACAACAAGGTGAAGTAATGATGGAATGTGAATTACAGCTTTTCACTCCAAATCCCATAATCCTCAAGGATTCTGCTTTATGACTGAGATGAGACATATAATGTGTCACCATGTTAGGTTCAGGAGAGGTGATCTCCACAGAGAACTAATCAGAATAATGTCCTACTCATAGAGATACAACTAAATGGGTTCTATCTCTAGTCCTGTTTAAAAGCTTGTCGTTATGTAATTATGTTATTGGCAGGTAAAAGCCCTGAAGGAGAAGATTGAGGTTGAGAAAGGGAAGGTTGGCTATCCAGCCGCAGGGCAAAAGCTCATTTATGCAGGTAAGTGAGGCAGCTTATCTCTAACTGCATTGTTGGAGGTATCTTGAATATCAATCCGGAACGTTGTAGCCTATATATTTAATTCAACAGGTTCTTCTTGTGTTTTTATAGGCAAAATCTTGAATGATGACATACCTTTAAAAAACTACAAAATTGATGAGAAAAACTTTGTGGTGGTCATGGTCACAAAGGTAAGATTTCAACACTGTTTTATTGCATTATTTTGTAACCATTCATATGTGAGGATAATATGGAATTGAGTCACTGATAGTCAACTTTAACAAAGGGACAAACAAGACAGCCATTAATGTGCTAATAACACTGTCATTACAGCGTTAATACCTTATTCATTGATATCTAAAGATGAGATAGTTGTCTGTAGGTGTTTTTGTTGTCTCCCAACAGCCCAAACCTCCAGCTCCTCCACAGATTTCTCCTCAGGCAACCCCAGCTCCAGCCTCTACCCCTGCTCCCAACCCTGCACCTCCTGTTGTTTCTGGGCTGTCCCTATCGGACATTGCCTGTCCTACTTCCTCTCCTGCCCCCAAGGAGATCTCAACCCTCTCCCCAACACCCACACCTGCCCCTGCCTCAAACCCCACAAAATCAGTGGAGCCCTCCACACCCCCGTCCCCTGCACCAGCCCCTGCTTCTATTCCCCCTGCAGCTCTCGGGGCCAGTGCAACCCCAGCTCCAGCCGCACCAGCATGTCCCGTCTCTGTCTCCCCCTCAGAGGACAAGCCTCACGGGGAGCACCCTGAACAGCCCCTCGCCACAACACCAGCCCCCTCCTCCTCTAGGTATTGACATATGATGCGATATTTTGTTTCTAGATTTGGAAGGCTACCATGTTTCTAGTTCATAAATGTGTCTGTTTTGATCAATGCTTTTTCTCTCACAGCCTTGTTGATGACTTAAGTCTCCTGGAAGAAGCAGCATCAATACTGGGTAATGAAGAGTCTAGTCTAATCTTTCACATCACAGTATCATGCTTCGTCTTCCCATTGATTTATGACCCTGTATCCTTTCCCCGTCTCTTCACGAGACAGTGACAGGACAAGCGTATGAGAATCTGGTGTCTGAAATCATGTCTATGGGATATGAAAGGGAGCAGGTTATCGCAGCGCTGCGAGCCAGTTACAACAACCCAGACAGAGCCGTGGAGTACCTGTTAATGGTGAATGTCCATCCTATCAGTGATTTAATGGTAAATTAGTGTATTATTACCTGGAAGCAGTGGAGCCAGTTCCAAGGTTCCATCACACTCTTTTCCACCCGAAGACTCAGTGCCAGACTCTGACAATCTGACAGCAGTATGCACACAGAATACAATAGGATTTTCAGTCCCAAAGCTGTACACAGTCGATTGTGTGTTTATCAGTCTGTGTCCCATACAATGAGAAGCGCTTTGATCACTTGCAAAAGAGCAATATAAATTCACTTCAATAAATTCTTCTCTCTACGTCCTACAGGGGATTCCGTCCGAGGCTGACCTTCCTCCAGCGGAAGCACTCCAACCCACAGCTCCGGCCAACCTCAACCCCACTTCCACAGCTCCTGCCCCAGCCTCTGCCCCAGCCTCTGCTCCCGCCACAGATATAGCCCAGCCCCCACCAGCAGCCACCAGTGAGACCCCCACACTCTTCTCTTGTTCTTTTACCAGGCCTATGTTGATCTCATACCAACCAGCCAGGCCCGGTCCTGGCCGTTCTGCTGCCCTAGGCTATACAAAGAAATGTACGCCCTCCTGTCCCCTCAAAACTAGAATAGTGTAGCCTACAGTGTCGACCCGCAATGCAATTTTATGAATGCCCATTGATGTCGTACCATTTGTAAAACAGGCAGTTGCGTTGACTTTAGAGCCTAGTCCTCATTCCTGACCAAGGCTTAATTAAATGTCATCTTTTTGGCTATTTAAGATCTGCATATCATCTACTCAAGTTGATCAGGAGTTATTTTGCACCTATTTGCAATCAGAATCAATGTGTTTACACTGCGGGAAATGCATAAGCATTTTCTTCGCTATGATCAGCTCGTCAAATAGGCCTACAATTTAAATTACTGATTCATTACAATTTAGCCCACGGAGTGAAACTCGAACAGCAGCCACCTGTACCATGTCAGATATAGAGTTGAAATGTATTCACTTTTGAGTTTGCATCCTAATATTACACTTTATATACATCACAGAAGACTGAAATATAACAAAACTGTTTGTCATAGAAACAACCAGATTTTTTATCGTAAAAAAAACCCTGTTATTAATTATACAATTATGACAAATATTAATAATATTCCACCCATGAGACCAAAGAGGGTGCTTTTGGTAATTGACTGCAGTAAAGGGCTATCATGCAAAGTAATTCAAATCAAGGCACAGTTCTATTTGATAGGGGGCGCCATTTAGACTATTTGATCCGAGACTGGCATAATGTAAAAAAAAAAAGGTCTGTCATAACATTTTAATTAACTAGGCAAGTCAGTATTCATAAGTATTCATCCCCTTTGTTATGGCTAGCCTAAATAGGTTCAGTAGTAGACATTTGCTTAACATGTCACATAATACGTTGCATGGACTCTGTGTGCAATAATAGTGTTTAACATGATTTTTGAATGACTACCTCATCTATGTAGCCCACACATTATCTGTAAGGTCCCTCAATCGAGCAGTGAATTTAAAACACAGATTCAACCACAAAGACCAGGGAGGTTTTCCAATGCTTTGCAATGAAGGGCACCTATTGGTAGATGGGTAAAACAATGAAGTTATTAATTACACTTTGGATGGTGTATCAATACACCCAGTCACTACAAAGCGTCCTTCCTAACTCAGTTGCCGGAGAGGAAGGAAACCACTCAGGGATTTCACCATGTGGCCAATGGTGACTTTAAAACATTTACAGAGTTTAATGGCTGTGATAGGAGAAAACTGAGGATGGATCGAAAACATTGTAGTTACTCTATTCCAAAACATGCATCCTGTTTGCAACAAGACACTAAAGTAATACTGCAAAAAATGTGGCAAAGCAATTCACTTTTTGTCCTTAATATGTGTTTTTTGGAGAGCAAATCGAATACAACACATTACTTAGTAACCCTCTCCGTATTTTCGAGCATAGTAATGGCTGCATCATGTTATGTGTATGCTTGGAATCGTTAAGGACTAGGGAGTTTTTCAGGATAAAATGGAATGGCGCTAAGCACAGGTAAAATCCTAGAGGAAAACCTGGTTCAGTCTGCTTTCCACCAGACACTGGGAGTTGAATGCATCTTTCAGCAGTATAATAACCTAAAACACAAGGAAAAATCTACATTGGAGTTGCTTATAAAGAAGAAAGTGAATGTTCCTGAGTGACCAAGTTACAGTTTTGACTTAAATCTACTTGAAAATCTATGTCAATTCCTGAAAATGCTTGTCCAGCAATGATCAATAACCAATTTGACAGAGCTTGAAGAATTTTGAAAATAATAATGGGCAAATGTTACACAATCCAGATGTGGAAAGCTCTTAGAGACTTACCTAGAAAGACTCACAGCTGTAATCACTGCCAAAGGTGCTCCTACAATGTATTGACTCAGGGGTGTGAATACTTATGTAAAGTTAGATATTTCTATACTTCCGTTTCAATGCATTTGCAAAAATGTCTAAAAATGTGTTTTCATTTTGCCATTATGGAGTATTGTGTGTTGAATTCAGGCTGTAACACAAGGGATATGAATACTTTTTAAAGGCACCGTATATACGTTTTCGTTGTTTTTAGGCAGAATTAGGTGTGGTGTTATGTGTTGTTGGAGGTGCGTCTTGGTCAGTTTAGTTTGGAAAATGCAGCAGTCATCAATCTGCCGCCCCTAATGGACAGGCCGACCCTGCTGTCAGCTCAGTACTCTGTTTCATAGAAGGCTTTGAACTCTGTGCCCATACATTCTTGTTTTGCAGCAGGCGCAGTGTCTTCAACACAGCAGCCCCCTTTGTCTGGTGGGCTGACTGGTGTGCTTTCTGGTGGGCTAACTGGTGGGCTTACTGGTGGAGGTACTGGGGGTGGGAACCCCCTGGAGTTCCTGAGGAACCAGCCACAATTCCAGCAGATGAGACAGATCATCCAGCAGAACCCAGCTCTTCTTCCTGCCCTGCTCCAGCAGCTGGGCAGAGACAACCCCCAGCTGCTGCAGGTTAGTGGGGAGACCGGACATCCCAGTGTCTGCATGCTGTCTCTCTCCACCCACGTAGCCATGCTTATCAGCTTGCCTTTCCAGACGCAAGCTGGTCTGATGGGAGGCTGGGGATATTCTGCCCTTTAGATTCTGTTGTATTTTAGCCTACTAAAAAGGAAATCCTATTTGTATTTGTAAGGGTTTATAGGGAGATGTTCTTTCTTTGCAGCAAATTACCCAGCACCAGGAGCGGTTTGTGCAGATGCTGAACGAGCCCCAAGGAGGGGAGATGGTAGAGGAGGGAGCTGAGGCCCAGGGGGCGCCACAGACTAACTACATCCAGGTCACCCCACAAGAGAAGGAGGCCATCGAGAGAGTAGGAGTATTTATGGTTACTAATTATGATTTAACTCATAAAATATTACATTAACAATTGGTAAGCTTCCTGTGTGTCATTGGTTATGTGTTTCCGAGCTGACAGTTGCCAATGTGTTTTCATTACAGTTAAAAGCCTTGGGATTTCCAGAGGGACTTGTCATTCAAGCATATTTCGCATGTGAGAAGAACGAGAATTTAGCTGCCAATTTTCTGCTCCAACAAACATTTGATGATGAGTGAACGTGCCTGCGTTGGCATGAAGGGAAAGAATGGAGGGCTAGAGAATGAGTGATAGTGCTACGGAATGTGCTTTTGAAGGAAGGAGTGGAAAAGGTTACCCAAAGTGACTGGTCTTCCAGGATGCTTTTCATTGGACAAAGACGTGATGTGTTGTTACTGTGAGCTAGGCTTTCTCCATTCTCAGTGTTAGCTCTCTGGGGGCTCTCTCTCTCACTGCTGTTATTACTGCTGCTTGTGCCATGTCCATCTATAGAGTTACAGTGGCAGCTTGCTTTTCAACCCCTCTCAAATAAAACCCCAAACATACATTAACTGGTTGATTCATATTTGTTATGTGAGCCTCATCTCCTGGGAAAATATACTTAAGTTTCCCGTGATATAGTGACAAAACCAGCTAAATGGCCATGGAACTCAAATGTTTTGTTTGTTTTTTAGGCAGAGGCATCGGATCCGACATTTCTCGATCCTTCTTTCTGACAACTTAATGTCCCGAAGCTTCTGTGCATGTGTGGGATTTTCTACTCTACCAGTTTCTGCTCTACTCGTAAAGGAACCTCCCTTCACATTTCTCACTGTCAATTGTGAATGATAATTCTTTAAATTGTACCGGTGAAACGTCCATGCAGCATCTGTATACCAACTATGTGATCCAAATCATGGGGATATGCATTTAGATCTTTTTATACAGTGTTGTTTAGAAGTAGCCTACAGTGTTGTTTTAAATTATGTACAGTGAGTGAATTTTAGAGCAGATGGTGCTTAGTTTCAATCAAAGAAAATATGCCTAGTGGCGCACACTTGTGTTTTGGCCACATGAGTGAAAAATCCGACCATTGACTTACAGGAACGCTATACTATGCTATTATATTTGGTTGTGTTATGTAGAATATTATCATTATGTGATCTTGCAAACATTGATTCAGCTTTGATCTAACTTTATTAACCAAGAACCATTCACCAGAGTAGCGAGTACCCTGTATCAGTAGAGCAGAGACTGTGTGTAAAGTAGAGAATCATGCACATGCGCAGAAGCTTCGAGACCTTTAGCTGTCGGGAAGAGGGGTCCAGAAAAGTTGGATCTGTAGCCAGAAAAGTTGGATCCGCAGCCACTCCGTTGTTTTTATCATTTGTCTCCATGAAGCTGCTTATTTCTCTCAGAATTTAGCTGATCATTACTGTCCAACCTTTCCAATATGTTTTTCTTCTTCAGACAAAGGGAACTGGGATATTTTGCCAATGAAATGTCATGTTAATGCCGGAAAGTTGCTTTGTCACTTTATTTGACCGTTACAAAGTGAAAATATCTTTGTTAAAGAGAAGGATGTTCTGTGATTGATGTGTCATCACAATAAAATGTTATAACACTGTAAAATGAGACATGGTAGGTAATACTGTATTTGGTTCCAGATGTGCCCCAGTTTCACTGTAAGGTACCAAATGACTGCACAAAAGGAAGTTTGAGCCACATAGTTTTTTTTAGATATCCTTGCTCAACAGTTGAAGGCTGGTTGAAGGTGAAAGGTCAATTGAGCCATGTCCCTAATATTATTTTATAATCACTTTAATAATCACTGTTCTCTCTGGACACTTTTTTGTGTTCTCTCTGGACACTTTTTTTTGTGTTTTGAAATCATGCTGTATGTTTTTTATCCATGTAATTACTCTTCCATGCCTTGTGGTTTGTCTCATTTTGTTGAAGAGTAATTGTTTGCTTGTGCAAAATCATGTACAGCTTTCTATGGTCTATCGTTAGTCAATATGCCATTTTGTTTGCATAGATGAGTGCCATAGGATTTATGTTGCCTATTATAAGTAAACACCCATCTCATAAAAGGTACTAGAGTGAAGGTAAGTTCTGGAAGTGCTAGAAGCCCCCCCCCCCCCAAAAAAAAACAACAACATGTAAACAACCCACACAACTGGCCTTGGCTTTTTATTTTTCTCTTGTGTGTAGATGGGAAAGATCGACCCAGCAGAGTTTCTGTATAATAATGTACATGGAGTTGATTTCTGCTTTGGCAAAATGAAGCACTTTACTGTGAAGACTGTTGCTCTGAGAGATGTAGGGTTGGTTAATTGCATGAGTTTATAACAGAGGTTCTAGCTGAGCTATGGCATGCTGTGGAACCACACAAGGGATGATTTCAGCATCTTACTTGTTTTGTTTTTGGTTTTCCTTGAAACTACAATAAAGCAAAATGGTTTTAGCCTTAAATGTGCCACTTGAAGGTTTATTTAAGGTTATAATTTCAGCGTTATGTCAAATAAATAGCTTTCACAAAGCTTTAAAAAAAAAAAATGGTGTCATTGATTTACACAAGGCCTTATACCTGGAAACAATAAGACAATTTTCCACACATTGAACGAGACTGTCATTCATCAGGGCCTTGCAGTTCACAGGCGTGTCCACTAGGAGGTGGTGTTGTCTACGAGCTGGAGGGTCGACTGCGTTCCCGCAGCAACAGGGAAGATGGCTGCACTCACATCTCTCACCCAGGTAATGTAACTGGAATTAATACAATATTATGTGGAGGACATTCAGTCAAGTTGTTGTGCATGCCGATGAACGAGCTCCGCTTTTTAGTGGTGTGCCTTTAATCAAAATGTGAAAGAAAGAAGAATAATGCCGAGGCTGGATAGGCCTTATCAGTAACGATAAGCTTACAAGCATAGCCAGCTGGCTAGTAGTGTGCTAACTACCGTTAGCTCGCTTGCAAAATGAACAGTTTAGCTAGCTAGCTAATGCTCGTTAAATTAATGATAATTCGAGAAATGTTTAAGAAACATTTACATTTTGATACAAGACAAAGGCGCAAGAGTTATGCAACCAGGACCAAAGACCAACGTATTGTAACGTTAGCTAGCTAGCTATAACGTTAGTTAGCTAGCGTCAAACAATACTAGCTCGCTAAACGGACTGACAACTACAGCATCAGTAATAACACAGTTACACGAACAGTTAATGTAATACCATGGTAGCTGTATAACACTGTACTACACCGGGTTAGCTGTGCAACGTTAGTGATTAATGACACTAATGCCTAGGCTATAACGTCGTTATGTGACGATGAGTGATGACTGACTGAGGTTGTGTAACTTGTAGCAATATTTTTTTTTTTAACACAAGCTATGAGTTGTTTCAGCCAATTTTGGCAATCACAATCTCGGAGGTTGCACCAGGAGTCACAGAGGAGCCGTTTTGGGTCAATCCCATTAACTACGTTACGCTTCTAGTTTTGTATCTAATTAAACCCGGACAAAGATAGGCTATTAGTGTTTTTGGGGAACATGCAAAAGAAACCCCTTGCCGTCGTACAAGTTACATTCTGCTTTAAAGTGCTCAAAAGATTTAAAGCCTATTAGATTACATTAATATTTGATGTCATGGGACAGGAAATCCCTCTCTGGCTTTTGGTTGTGATAGACCCGTGAGTGGATTTTTAAAGGGGGAGTCCAGTAGTAGGTTTTGTGGGGTGTGTCACGCTATTTGACGTGAAACAAATAATTTCCAATAGCTATTTGAAATCATATGACTAATCTGAAAAACCTTTCCCCAATTCAGCTGTCAAGTGGGAACCCTGTGTACGAGAACTTTTATAGACAGGTAAAACACATTGTATAGTTTGGGTACTACATAGGCTAGTCATATCTACATAGACTTTATTGTTCAATGACTGCATTAGACAACACTAAACACATTTAACAGTAGAGTGGAGGTGTAGATAGGAAAATCTAACAATTAGGTTTGCTGTGTGGTTTTTGCAAGGTGGACCCAGGAAACACAGGGAGAGTAGAGCCCACGGAAGCTGCGTTGTTCCTGAAGAAATCGGGTCTTCCTGATGTCACTTTGGGAAAGGTGGGTACTGTGCAGTGCTGCTGGCCACTGAAAGCTTCGGGCAGCGGCATACTGAAGGGAAACAGTCCCTGACACTTTAGAATGATAAACTGCTCTGAAAGCAACAGACAGTGACCGTCAGGAAATCATGTTTATTAGAGTGTCTCTGTCATCAATGATTAATGCAACCATCTACGTACACGCACGCATGCTTCAGTGCCCTCAGAGGAGTATTACTGGAAAAGACGGCCACATCTTTACGTCATTTTCTGGTCTGATGGGATCAATGTCTTTTATTTTTCAGAACCTTTAGGGAGGGTATTTGTTTCAGCTGTATTTAGTTTTTACCCGTTTGTACCCAGCTTTTGTATGGTTGACATGACCAGTTTGTCATACTACCTCTGCTTTGATTGACATTATCCGAGCTGGGTAACTGGAACATTTATGCAGATTGCTTGTTATTTACTTTGTACAACATTCCACAATGATTATTGCACATTGAGGCTTTACTTCATGTTTTCTAAGTCAGGCCTCTTGTTTGTGCCTTGTCTCACCTCAGATCTGGGATTTGGCAGAGCCAGATGGGAAAGGGTTCTTGGACAAACAGGTTGAACATTTATAATTTCCTCTACGCATCACCCGTCTCTATGTATAAACTGCACTCTACTCTATTCTACGGTACCTTAGTTACTCAAATTGTGTGTACATATTGCATCACCCATCTCGTATGTATATAATGTATTGTACTCTATACTTCGCCACTGACTGCTAAACAACCATCTCTAGCACATCAGAGACTGCTGCCTATAGACATAGATTAGAAATCACTGGCCACTTAAGGAAGGAAACACTAGTCACTTAAATAATGTTTCTTTATCTTGTATTACTAATTTCATAAGTTTAAACTGTACGCTATACTATTCTTCGCTATCTTAGTCACCTGGTCGTGTTTACATTCTGCATTACCAATCTCTTTTGTGTATACTGTATACTATAAAGCTTACCATGCCACTGGATCTTAGTCCAATGCCACCCTGACATATATGTACATATTCTCAACCCTTTCTTACTTAGATGAATGTGTGTTTGGGTATATGTTGTGAAACTGTTAGATATTATTGTTAGATATTACTGCACTGTCAGAGCTAGAAGCACAAGCATTTCGCTACACCCGCAATAACATCTGCTAACCACGTGTATGTGACCAATACAATTTGATTTGATATGTGTGCGATGCCTTTGATACTGGGACCCTTGAGGGGAATTGAGCTGCTATTTATACACCCATAAACAATGCTGTTGTCCCATCTTCTCTCATAGGGGTTCTATGTAGCTCTACGGTTGGTGGCCTGTGCACAGAGCGGACAAGACGTCAGCCTCTCGAGTTTGAACCTTACTATCCCTCCCCCCAGATTTGTGAGTACAATCCTAACTAGTACAATCCTAACTACAAACAGGTTTCATGATAGTTTTATGATGCATTTTTTGTGAAGGAATTCATGCTAGGAACCCAAGTATTTTGCTACACCCGGAATAACATCTGCTAAACATGTGTATGTGAACAATAACATTTAATTTTATTTAGATGTTTGGTTGGGAGATTGTAAATTAAGTGTTGAAGTAAGGTTGTTTTTTGGTTGTTTTGGTACAGAAGGACACTAGCAGCCCATCTCTCAGCATATCATCGGTCTCTAGTGAACCCCACTGGGCTGTGAGGGTGAGTCATCTGGAAATGTGTTTGGTTGATGAGAGCACACTAAAATGGGGTTTTATATATTAGAAAAACTGTACTTTATTGTGCAAAACACTGAACAGAATTCTGAGAATCCTCAACAATGAGTTTACCTTTGATTATCAATCGCTTATTGTTATTTTTGTTCATTTTTCTATTCCAGCCTGAAGAAAAGGATAAATTCGATGGGATATTTGAAAGCCTTGCACCAGTCAGTGGACTCCTCTCTGGTGACAAAGTAAAACCAGTTCTAATCAACTCAAAACTACCTCTGGACGTGTTGGGTAAAGTTTGGGATCTCAGTGACCTTGATAAAGATGGACATCTGGATCGAGATGAATTCGCAGTGGTAAGGTTTACTCCAGTAAACTGTGGAATGAATAGATCTGAGTAAACAAATGTTTCACAGCTCATATTGACCCATGTATGAGATAGTAACTGACATAATAGTAAGACGTAATAGCTGTCTAATAAAATTACTAGTAATAAAGTGTAACTTCAGTCCTCTTCTTTCTCCTCTGTTCTCCAGGCCATGCACCTGGTCTATCGGGCCCTGGAGAAGGAGCCGGTCCCCTCTGTTCTCCCCTCCTCTCTCATCCCTCCTAACAAGAGAAAGAAGTCACTGGTGGGCTCCATTCCTGGCATGGTGCCCGTGTTGCCCGCCAGTCCCCCGCCCCCCAAGGACAGCCTGCGCTCCAGCCCTTCTCACGGTAGCATGAACTCCCTCAACAGCGCCGGCAGTCTCTCCCCCAAACATTCACTCAAATCTGCACAGGTAAACCCACACATACATTGAGCAAACTATCTTGATTAGCAACAATGAAATCTCTAACAGTTTAGTGTGTAATGGGCGTAATGTGTTATAACAAATGTAATTCCTCTCCCCGTGAATGTCAGCACTCAGTGAACTGGATAGTCCCGGTGACAGACAGAGGGCGCTATGACGACATCTTCCTGAAGACAGACTTGGATCTGGATGGCTTTGTCAGCGGCATGGAAGTCAAGGACATCTTCATGCACTCAGGGCTGCCCCAGAACCTACTGGCACATATATGGTAGGAGAGACCTGACTGATGCCACCTGATTACCTGACTGAAGTTGACTGTATTAGTCATGTTGTTGTTATTGTGTGTCCAGGGCCCTGGCAGACACCAGGCAGATGGGGAAGTTGACGCGGGAGCAGTTTGCTCTGGCCATGTACTTCATCCAGCAGAAAGTCAGCAAAGGCATGGACCCTCCTCAGGCCCTGACCCCTGACATGATCCCCCCTTCAGAGAGGGGCACTCCCGTGCCAGTGTGTACCACTCCCTCCCATGCACGCACCACACACATGCACAAGAACACACACACACAGCTTTTATGTACATTTTTAGGACTTTTTGGGGAGTAAACATTTATTTCCATTCAAAATCCTATTTTCCCTAACCCCTAACCCTTAACCTAATCGTAACCCCCAAAACCCTAAACCTAACTCCTAACACTAACCTTAATCCCAAACCTAACCATTAAGCCTAAAATAACATTTGAACAAATTCAGGACAACAAAAAAAAGAAAGTCCTACCTTGTCAGGACATTCTGGTCCTGATAATGTAGGAAAACATGTACACACTCATCACACACACACACACACACACACACACACACACACACACACACACACACACACACACACACACACACACACACACACACACACACACACACATTCTATTTTGATGCTGAGACACACTTAAAGTACTTGTATTTCCACTTTGAGATAAAGGTTTACACATTGCATATATAGAGTGTACAACTTAATATTTTTTTTAATCTTTTATACATTTTGAGACAAATTACCGTTTAGGAAGATCTAATCCTGTATTAATGTCTGGTATTGACACTCAATGTGTCTCATGGCTAGGAATCATTAATGTGTTCAGTAGTAGCTCAACATCTCTTGTCTCTATCCACAGAGTATGTCTGGGTATATGACTCCTGTGGGCTCTGAGATGGCTGCTCTGTCTGAGATGAGGCGGGTGAGTCCCATATTTTGCTTTTTGAAAAGGTGTTAGAATTTACAATGGTCCTGCTTATAGGTGCTTGGTTTAAAAGAGTGAAGGGACTATACATGAATAGGATCTTAATTTGATCACCCTGTTGCAGGAGAACTTTCCTGCAATGCAAAACCTGTAGTGTATTCAAGGTTTAAAAAGGCTTTTGTACTTTGACATTTCAGACTTGATTTTTCCTTACAAAAACCCCTACAAAAATGTCCAATAATTATAATCCACATAATAATTCACAATTCCTATTCACAGTTATTATCCTGCTGTAGCACACTGGCTCAAATTTAAGATCCTATGTCTGATACACTCTGATAACAAAGACACATGCTTTGGAAGCCGTGGAGTGTTATGTACCTACAGTATTGAGCTGTGGAGTATAATCTTGATGGACAATAACTATTAATTGATTGATTTGATGTGAAATTATATGTATGTGGTTTGCAACCTGGAGCTCTGTGAAGTGATGTGCTTTGTATGTTTGGAGGCCCCTAAACCTCTCTTTCTGTGACTGTGTGGATTGCTGCTCTAGTCTAGTGCTTAGACCCTACCAGGAGCTTACCACACACTCTTTTCTTCTTTACCCTAACCTAAACGCTGCTGAACGCCGCTTTCTGGGTTATATCTCTGTATCAGCAAATAATGTTCAAGTTCTGGGTAGGTAACTGGCAAAAACCCGACAAATGCTTTCGATGGCTCGCTAGACAGAAACCCAAAGAGATGAAAAGCATTTGTGAGAACTCAGTGACTGTGAACGGTGGTGACTTGACCTCCTGAGTTTTGTGACCGTGGCGGTGGTGACCGGCTCCCCTCAGACCTTTTTGCCCTCGCTCGTCCCTCTGTGGTGCCTCATTCCCTGTGATCTCTCTCTCTATCTACCCTCTGGTTTGGTCTGGATGATTTGGTGTCGTGGCACTCTGGCTCGCTCTCTCAGGTCATCTTAAGAATGGGGCTCACTTTCTTTCTGTTCTTCTCTTTCTCTTTCTGTCCATCCACAGGACAGCTCCAGTTCTGTGGGGTCAGGGTCAGAGTTCACTGGAATCAAGGAGCTGGATGACATCAGTCAAGAGATCGCTCAGCTGCAGAGGTAATTCACAACACTGGGAGATATCAAATATGTAATTTTCTTTCAAAGTAATCACAAAATAGTTTTGATTTAATGTATTTCTTATCAATGTTGTGATGATGTAGCAAATCCAGAATCCGTTATCTTAAAAACACACAGTATCACACAAAGTCTTAAAGGATGTCGTTTTTCAGATGTCTATTTATTTGTATTTGTTATGTCATATCTAGCTTATGTCACCCTGTATGAGTTCCTCCTTTCATTTATTTTTTCATCAGTGAAGCAGATCTCATGAGTAGCAAACCCTTTTCCTTTCTTCCTGTGCCAATCAAATTAGCCTTGACCTACTGTCAAGTTACCAGGTTGTTAGCTAGCTAGGTAACATGACTGAACAACGTTGTTTGTTATAAAACCAATAATAATCAGCCTGGGATTAGTTTAAAACGGCCCGCGACATGGTTAGTGAAAAAATATCAAATGCGCGCGGAATCGCGAAGGAAGAAAAAAAAGGTAGCTCTAGTAATATGAGTCAGATTTTTAAAACCGATTGAGTTAGAGACAAGCTGTTTTCTTTGCTGTCACGAAGCTGGTTTTCCTCTCTGGCACTGCTGCGTGACAGCGAACTTGAAAAGCCTATCAGACTGGCCTGTGCTCTTGGTTATACCTGAGATTAAATGATATTCAATGTATCAACTTTGCTCGCTCTGTGCGCGCTTCTCAGGGTCTGCATCCCCCCTCGCCATCACATTTTAAAAATGATGGAGGAATAGATGAAAATTGTAGTCTCATATGAAACGGTATTCTAAAAAGTATCATGGCGTTTTTGTGCCATGATATTACCGTGATACAGGCATACCATGCAACACTAATAGATACTGTATATGGAACGCAGTAGAACAGGTGATAAAATTCACACTTCAAAGGAGAAGAATGGTAACAGCTGGTGGTGGATGAGTCCTTCCCTCTCAACCTCATCCCCCCCTCTCCAACCCTTTTTGAAATGTGTGTATTTTATCGATCTTTTGTTTTCACCACTTTTACTCTTCATGCTGCATCAGCACTCTTGCTTTTACACACTGGAATGCACTCAGGTAACCCTCTCTTGGCTGTCACAGTCTGCCGTTATTCTTTTGTTGTCATTTAGTGTATGGCGGGAGAGAGGGATGAGGAAGAGGAGAGGGAGGAGGAGGGGGCGGATGTTTTTTTTTTTTTCTATCCTGTGGCGCTGTGCGTTGATGGTTGTGTTTTTCTCTCTCTCAGGGAGAAGTATACCCTGGAGCAGGACATCAGAGAGACAGAGGAGGCCATCAGACACAAGTCCTCGGAGGTGCAGGTGAGCAAGCATGCCATTTTCTCATGAAAAAGGGAATTGGGAGTTTTGAGATAGAATATGTTTTTTGTTGTTGACAAAGCCATATATACTGGTGCTCTTAACTGAACAAGGTAGCACAGCACCATGTTAAGAGTAACCTTCACTTTTCCCAGATTGCCATCATTGTGCTGATTACATGTGTCTGTGTGTCCATCAGGAGATGCAGAGCGACCTGGACAGAGAGACGTGCAGCTTGCAGGAGCTGGAGGCCCAGAAGCAGGATGCCCAGGAGCGGCTGGAGGAGATGGACCAGCAGAAGGCTAAGCTGGAGGACATGCTCAACGATATCCGGATCAAGTGCAATGAGGAGTCCCAAATGGTGAGAGTAAGGGAGAATGGGAAGGGGAGGGGTTTGACAGTGGTCTGGTAGTAGTCATGGAAGCAATATAGCTATCATGCTTGTAAACAAATTATAGAGTAAAAAAAAACATGAATAGATTGCTTTTTATAAATAATGTTTTGTTGCATTTAACTGCAGAAAATGCTGCATCTCCTTAGTAGGTGACGTCAGAGGTTAGCGTGTGGGAGATGTAGGCGCTCAGGATGATAGATTACTTTCCCACTAATAATTACCAGTTTTAGGGCCGTTCAAGAGGATTTTCCCTAGTCGTACGTGGTAAATTCCCATTTCCTTCTCGGCTACAAACCAACCATGACACTGCCTCCTTCAATGCCAGATGCGCACTTGTGACTCTCATAATGGGGGCGTGTCTATAGCATGGTACATCTCCCACTCCGGGGTCATGTGATGGGCTGTCACTGTTAAGTAAGCGCAACACAGGGTGCATTGGCCAGTTAATTGACAGCTTGGGCTCTGGCTTGCTTATAGAGAGCAGACTACCTGTTTGCTGCAATGGGTGCAAGAGGGAAGTTTGTAACGTGGCTCGAGCAATTTCACAAGGTTGCTGCCTTAAACCAACTATTATCAACCACATATCCGCGGCTATAAACCAGACTTTACAAAATATAAACATAGCCTACCTACTGCTCTTGTAATTTATTTGGCCCGGTCGATGTTGTGTGGTTTCTTAGCGTTTCCGGCTTGTTACGGTATACTGGGACGATGTTGTTGTAAATGTGTCAACATATCTGAGGTGTTGGCAACGGCATAGCCTATTCTCATTGAGCGTGGCGTCATACTGTTAATGTTTTATCCACAACTCTCTGTCCATCGGCGTTGTAATCTACTGGGAAGCCAAAATGTTCCCAAACTGAAGATTTAAATTCTGATAGAGGATCCTCCAATTCTGGTTTATCGACCCCACCACTCGCCATCGTGCAGAACTATACTGAACAAAAATATAAGCGCAACATGTAAAATGTCGGTCCCATGTTTCATGTGCTGAAATAAAAGATCCCATACATTTTCCATATGCACAAAAAGCTTTTATCTCAAAAATGTTGTGCACAAATTTGTTTACATCCCTGTTAGTGAGCATTTCTCCTTTGCCACGATAATTCATCCACCTGACAGGTGTGACTATCGAGAAGCTGATTAAACATGCATGATCATTACACAGGTGCACCTTATGCTGGGGACAATAAAAGGCCACTAAAATGTGCAGTTGTCACACAACACAATGCCACAGATGTGTCAAGTTTTGAGGGAGCGTGCAATTGGCATGCTGACTGCAGGAATGTCCACCAGAGCTGTTGCCAGAGAATTTAATGTTAATTTCTCTACCATAAATCGCCTCCAACTTAATTTTAGAGAATTTAGCAGTACGTCCAACCGGCCTCAAAACTGCAAACCACTTGTAACCACACCGGCCCAGGACCTCCACATCCGGCTTCTTCACCTGTGAGATAATCTGGGGGGTGGGGGGTTGGGTGCTGAGGAGTATTTCTGTCTGTAATAAAGCCCTTTTGTGGGGGAAAACTCATTCTGGGCCTGGCTCCCCAGTGGGTAGGCCTATGCTCTCCAAGGCCCACCCATGGCTGCACCCCTGCCCAGTCATGTGAAATCCATAGATTAGGGCCTAATTTATTTATTTATATTGACTGATTTCCTTATATGAACTGTAACTCAGTAAAATCTTTGAAATTGTTGCATGTTGCGTTTCTAGTTTCGTTAAGTATTGGTCCCGGCTGCGCCTCACAAAAGAACAGTTAAATGCGCCAATTAAGATTTTGAATTTTGATTACAATGTTCTCATAGGCTCTAGTTGTTTTAACCGAATAGCCTGTAAAAATTAAATTCAGCTAAGATTTACTCAAGAGCTATAGGCCTACAATACAGCATAGGCGGACCAAACCGAGGTCCCTGTACCGTTACTCTACAGCCTTCACTACCAATCTGGTAGGCCTAGCTTACATCCTCCACTTTCTTCTTTCCTCGCTGTCTCTCCTTCGGTCTCTTGCTGTCAATCGCTTTCTCTGCCTCAGATTTCGTCCCTCCAGAACCAGATCCTCTCCCAGGAGGCTGACCAGAAGAGCCAAGAAGAGGAGCTGAGTCGAGCCAAGGCAGACTTGAACCAGCTGCAGCTGGAGGAGAGCCAGCTGGAACAGAGCCTTACGGCCGGGAAGTTCCAGCTGGAGACCATCATCAAGTCCCTCAAAGCCACCCAGGACGAGATCAACCAGGTGAGAGAGAACCAGGTATAGGAAAATAAGAGGCAACAGACATGCTCCCAGCCACATATGCAGAAGTCCCAGACACAGTGATGTCCCATTGGGGTTAGGATAAAGTACAAAGACTCATCACACCTGATTCACACTATAGGGCCAACCCGAACTATGCTGGCTTTGATATTTTATTGTCACATTGTCCATTCCAGCATGGTTCTAGCACAGCTATGGTGGATGCATAACCAAGCCAGCTCTATTCAGCTCGGCATGGCTCGGCTCGGTTTTTTCCTATAGTGAGTGTGAATCAGGCTAATGTGTCTGGGATGTGGAAGGACCTGTTGCAAGACACTTCCTAGTGTGACCACCAGGGGGAGGTGTTGTGTCACGAATGACAAATATGACCAGATTTGATTTGTGCTTGGTCTTCCCTTCTGGAAGATATTCAGCACAGATATTGAAGGGGTACTTAATTTTCTGTGAAATTCTAGTGATGTTGTTTTAAAAGTGCATGTCATCATAGTTGAATTCATTTGGAGATATCTGTCCTCTGTCAGGTTTGGGTGTGGCAGTTTCAGTTAGAGCATCACATTTTCTACCTCCGCTTTCTGCACCACCACCATAATCATCATATCAGACATTACTTCTACAGCCCCAGCCCATGCCTCAGATCTCAGATCTCACATCACACTCTCATATCTCTCATATCACCCTGAGAAAGGATGCTGAGCCATAGATGGCTGTGTTCTCTTTTATAGGTGGGGGAACGTCCCTTACATTGAGATAAGTGAGAGAAAATCCATTTTGATCTAGTCTCATTATGAACAGATAGCAGAACTTAGCTACCTCCATGCCCCGCAGTGCCAAATCATATTGACTAATATCACTCTCTCAGTGAATTCAAACCATACTGAGATTACACCACTAGTCCCTGTTGTATTCTAAGACCGCCATCTGTGAGGAGTCAAGGGGAATACCAGCGCTCAGCTGTAGCACACTACAATGTGAACTGAACCATGTGATGCCTGCTCTGAGACTCTCTCCTCCCCTGAGTCAACGTGCCAAGGTTTTTTTCAGGGTGCCCTGCACGGGGCCATATTGTGAGAGGGTTTCTCTTCACAAATGACTGGTCCCATTCAGGGCTTGTCAGAGCCGTCTGTGGTGTCCTATGTCACACTGCGTCACCACGGTCAAAAGGCCGTTGTATGGGTCGTAGAGCCACGCCGGTTGATAATTTCCTCGCGATCACCTGCAATAATATGCACTCACTCTCAGTTTCTTGGAAAGCCATTAGGCCACTATATTGAATTGAAAGAGATTCTTTTGGGATGGTGGCTCATTTTCAAGTCTCTCAAGGACACATTCAAATGAAATGAAGTTATCACAACCGTATGTACAAACACATTTACATATGACTGTGTTGTTACCCTAACAGCCCTAATATCCTCTGTGTTAAAAGTAACCCTACATTAACCTACTGTGTTTGTGTTTTGCTGTTCCTCCAGGCTCGCAGTAAGCTGTCTCAGATCCAGGACAGCCAGCAGGAGATGACTAAGAGTATGGAGCAGTACAACAGCACCCTGAACAGAACCAACGGAGGCAGCATGACCAACCTGGCTGACATGAGCGAGGGATTCCACGACCGCGAGAACGGAGGGTTCGGAGCCATGGTGAGGAGACCACACTGCTCAGGAGGTTCAATTCTGGGCCCTGTAACTACGACTAGTTTTTCCCAGCCACGTCACGTGGCTCTATTTGTAAAACTATAGAAGTAACACATAAGTGCATTGTAAGCATGTAATAGTAATACACTAAAGGGCCAAAAGTATTGCTTCCATCCAGCCACAAGAGCATCAGTGAGGTCGGGCGCTGATGTTGGGCGATTAGGCCTGGCTCGCAGTCGGCGTTCCAATTCATCCCAAAGGTGTTCAATGGGGTTGAGGTCAGGGCTCTGTGCAGGCCAGTCAAGCTTGACAAACCATTTCTGTATGGACCTCGCTTTGTGCACGGGAGCATTGTCATGCTGAAACAGGAAAGGGCCTTCCCTAAACTGTTACCACAAAGTTGGAAGCACAGAATTGTCTAAAATGTAATTGTATGCTGTAGCGTTAAGATTTCCCTTCACTGGAATTAAGGGGCCCGAACCCTAAAAAACAGCCCCAGACCATTATTCCTCCTCCACCAAACTTTACAGTTGGCGCTATGCATTCAGGCAGGTAGCGTTCTCTTGGCATCCGCCAAACCCAGATACGTCTATCGGACTGCCAGATGGTGAAGCGTGATTCATCACTCCAGAGAACGCGTTTCCACTGCTCCAGAGTCCAATGGCGACAAGCTTGACTCCACTCCAGCCGACGCTTGGCATTGCGCATGGTGATCTTGGAAACCCATTTCAGGAAGTTCCGACGAGTAGTTATTGTGCTGATGTTGCTTCCAGAGGCAGTTTGGAACTCGGTAGTGAGTGTTGCAACCGAGGAGAGATATGTTTTTACGCGCTTCAGCACTCGGCAGTCCCGTTCTGTGAGCTTGTGTGGCCTACCACTTCGTGGCTGAGCGAAGTGGTACTTACAGTTGACAGGGGCAGCTCTAGCAGGGCAGACATTTTACGAACTGACTTGTTGTAAAGGTGTCATCTTATGACGGTGCCACGTTGAACGTCACTGAGCTCTTCAGTACTGGCCATTCCACTGCCAATGTTTGTCTATGGAGATTGCATGCCTGTGTGCTCGATTTTATACACCTTTCAACAATGGGTATGGCTGAAATAGCCGAATCCACTCATTTGAAGGGGTGTCCACATACTTTTGGCCATGGAGTGTATATAAAAGAGGTAAATTGAGGTTGAATGCTTGGTGTCTAGTGGAGAACTGGTTAAATTGTCTAATCTACTGACCACATCTGGTACATTTGAACTTGAACAATGGATGGCAGCCATAGTATAAAGGTGTAGTTCATTTCAGCCACATCTGCAGATCATGGTAACATGATGATTCATTGTTGCCTGCTGGCCTGGGTGTGAAATTCACCTGTGTGTCACCGGAGCTTATCAGATAAAGAGAGAAGGTAAGTGGAATATGCTAAACCTTGGCCGGTAAAGAAAAGAGGTATCACTTCCCTCATTTAGCATCAGAAATGTTCCATTCAACAGAGCGATTTCGGGGCATGCAGAATCTTAAGTGGTTTATATTAATCCCATAGTTTGGTTACATCTTATTTAATGTAATTATCTTGGCTTAAATACTATTGTACACTGTTATTTTACTTGGCAGCCCTCTGTTATTCCGTCTTAAACTTTATTACCTGTGCGTTTTGAAAGGGCTCCAACACTTAGCGCTTATTCTTGGCCCTAATTCTGGGCAGCGTTGGATGTCATGGAGAAGTCAATACAGGGATCACGGTCAGGCCTCTTATTGAAACGGTGAGAAGTTCTGCTAATGAAACATAACAAGTTAGCGTTTTCATAGCCAGGGCTCGCTTGGCACGTGAAGGCAGGTTTTCTAGAGAAACCCGACACCCTGAAGAATGTCGGCCCTAACAGATGGTTGTTTCCTACCGAGTCTGGCTTTTTCATTGGGACCAGCTGAGTGCAGTGGGGCGCAGCAGACACAGAATGGGCAAATTGCAGAAGAATGAAAATTCCCTTTGTGTTATTAAAGTGAAACTCTAGCTCGGGGTGCTCTCTGGTCTGGTCAAGTCTGGAAGCCGGCAGTCATAGTGGGGCTTTTCTTCAGGCACACATTCCTCTCTCTGAGGTCTCTGTTAGTGTTGTTGAACTCAAATTCCTCCACTTGAACCTGAGTGGGCCCTTATTGAAATATTAAGTATTTGATTTTATGGCTGTCGTGTTTGACAGCTCGGCAAGACTTATCTGCCGACTGAATAAACAATCGAGTCGACGTGCGTTGGTTTTTCTCCTCAATGCCTGTCTGAGGGGAAAATGGTTGGAGATGGTGGCAGCCTTTTAAGTGTAAATAAACCTAGGATCTCCAGAGCCAAACAGACAGATATGTTTTTCTCCCCTTCTCAGGAGGACCCGTTTAAGGTGAAAACATCTGGGTTCAATAGCGTCCCTCAGGAGATGCACACAGACCCCTTCCACACCGAAGACCCCTTCAAGACAGACCCGTTCAAAGGTGCTGATTCTCTCTCCTCTCTCTCTCTCTCTCTCTCTCTCTCTCTCTCTCTCTCTCTCTCTCTCTCTCTCTCTTTCCTCTACCTCTCTCTCTCTTCCCCTCTCCCTCTCATCTCCCTCTCCTCTCCCTCTCTCTCCTCTCCCCCTCTCCCTTTCCTTCTCATTCAACAACCTCTGCAATCGCTCATCTCTTCCTTCCATGTGACTCATCTCTCCCGTTATCCCTCCGTCCTCTCTTCGTCTCCTCAGATAGTCCTGCTTGAGTTTCCTCTCCTACTCACTTAAATGTTCCAACAGTTCTCCCATCCTCCCTATCCCAACATTGTTTGTAGTTTCACCAGAAGCAGTGTGGACTCCTCTGCAGCTTGGCTTAGACAGTTCTGGCTTTGTTTGCCTTAAGTGTGCTCTATAATGTGTTTTTGATCCTTCTGGGTTTAGATTCTCCCTTCCAACGTTTTAGCTTTTGTCCTCTGTGCCACAGCCTCTGATTGTCTTCTCCCCCTCCCCCTCATCCTCCCTCTCAACTCCTCTCCTGTAGGTGACCCCTTCCAAAACGATCCTTTTGCAAAGCAGCCATCACTACCAGCGGCCGCAGGTATTTATTTATTCATAACCAGAAAGAGCCATACACAATTAAACTCATACATGGATTTACATACAATGCCATCCTCTTGTTAAGTTAATGACATTCTAGAACTTTGAAAAACACCTTCACGGTCCCACTTCTCTCTTTGTAAATATTGTGGAGTTTTCGTTTCCTCATCTTTACGACATACATTCCATAGAAAATATTTACTGGATGTTTGTTATCTTAATGGGGATTGGCTGTAGGCACTTCTTGTGTTTGTCTTGCGTAATGGAGAATGCCTACGTTCTCAATGTTGACTATAGCAAAGTCAATGACAGTTGAACATACCACTTTTAACTGATTAAAATAATATGCATAATTTCTAAACAGTTACTTTACCAACAATAAATAGAACTGTCATAAGGGGAAATAATATTGAACGTAGTGACTAACTGGATTATATGATTCTTACTGAAGAGGTGAACCATATTGGACTCACATTATCTCAGCTACTGTATGACTTATGGTCCGGATGCTACAGACTACAGTGAACGTTATTCACATAGCGTCTATGTGAAGGATAGGTAACCGTTAGACTAGCCTATGTAAAGAGAAGGTCAAGTCTGATCCACAGTCTGCTACACTGAGCTGTTTTAGATCTCTCTCTCCACCCAGACCCCTTTGGGGGGGACCCCTTCAAAGAGACGGACCCCTTCAAGGCCTCATCGGAAGACTTCTTCAAGAAGACCACCATCAAGGCAGACCCCTTCGGCACCCCCGACCCCTTCAGTAAAAGTGCCACCCTCCCCACCAAGGTACTGTGGCACTTTCTAACCACTGGAATGTGTTTGTATATATTTATATTGAACTCAGTTTATATATTGGTGTATATGTATGTAACTGTTTCTTTATGCTTGTTCTTGCAGACTAGTCACTTTACAACCAGCGCAGACCCTTTCATATCCATTAGCCCAAAACCCACCAGAGGCCCAGGACCAGGTACTTGCTCAAATGTCTTACTACAACCCACCCCAACCCCCAATCCTCTTTACGCCTCCCCTCTCCTCATCTCCCTCTCTCAGGCATGACTTGTCTAAGTCAGATTTTTGTATTCAGAGAGAAGCATGCGGTTTTTAAATTTAAATTTGTATGACTTTTTATTTTACCAGATAAGTTGACTGAGAACACATTATTATTTACAGCAACGACCTTGGGGAGTAGTTACAGGGGAGAGGAGGTGGGGTGAATGAGCCAATTGGAAGCTAGTGATGTGCGGTGTCAGTTGCACATTGCATTTACTTTCAGCCTGCTGTTCTGATTATATTGGCCTATAGGCCTGTGGGGTTGGTGAGCTGTCTAACATCCGTTCCCATGTTTAACATCCGTTTTCAATCATTGAATCCTTGTTTTTCCTCACATTTTTAGGTCTCAGTTAAAAGAAAATCGACCATAATGTTGTTGCTGGTTAACAAATATCAGTGTTCAAAGACACCAATGCCTCAAATACAATTTGTAAAAAAAATGAGTAAAATTTGGTAAAATAAGGACCCTAATGGTTGGGAAACAGTTGAGGTTCTTGTGTGATGTTATATTTTTTTTTACTAAGGTTCCCATTCTTAGCAGCACATGGATCACTTCAAATTCTTGAAATAGTCCCAGTGAAAACAGGAGATGCATTGAGGCTTGGGCCCAGAGGATGGCTTGTGGCTTCTGAAATACTGTAGACTAGAGAGGCCTTGGACAGGGCCATTTGTAATTCTGTAAGTGTGTAGGTCCCATTTTCAACCAACTCTTCATTTCTACCGGGTTGCGCAAGAAAGCCCTCTCTTTATGTTCCCTAGGAAATTGTTGTAGTCCATGCATTATTGAAGTCCCATAGCCATGCTAGAACACTGGGTTGACTGTGGCAGTTGGCTGTTTGTAGGGTCATGTTTACTTATTACATTTATGCGAATGAACTACTGATTTTGTCTTGCCTGTTTTCAAGCTGCTCCTTTTTCTTGACTGAAACTATGCAGGGTTTATATACACTCAGGATTCAAACAGTGAAACCTTGATGCAACAGCGTGCCAACCTTTTGAGCAATGACTCTGGAAGCACAACTCATATCAGTCATGTATCTTAGAGAATCCTTTCGAATATTTATAACCTACACATCCTTGAATGTTTCATGTTGATATTTTCTCAGATCTCTTTGGCACGCTGGACCCCTTTGGAAGCAGTACTGCCTTTGGAGGCAGTAACAGCTCATTTGGCAGTAACAGTGGGTTTGCAGACTTCAGCCAAATGTCAAAGGTCAGAGACCCGATGGAAGGAAGAGGAGGCTTTCCAGAATACCAGCAGGTACCTCTACTAAAGACTATAAACTTTTGTATTGCATCTATTCATTCAGTAGACTGCATGTTTCCTATCAAGGGTGCACAATGAACAGTTTGTGCAGTTTTACTAATTTCCTGAGTTATCATCTTCAATGCACATTCATCAGTCTTGATATGAGTTGGCACTTGACAGTTGTGAAATATCTGTCTGTCTGTTTCCCGCCCTGCCCTCCCTTCCTCACCCTCTCCAGTCAGGGTTTGTGGACGACCCCTTCAGTAGGAAGCAGGACGGCCCAGCTCTGCCGCCCAAGAAGAGCATTCCACCCAGACCCAAACCACCCAGTGGTGAGTATGTCCTGACAGAAAACAGGGAGAAGTGGAAGGAGGGAGAAAGTGGTAGAATAGCGATAGAGAGTGAGAGTGAGAGTGAGAGAGAGAGAGAGAGAGAGAGAGAGAGAGAGAGAGAGAGAGAGAGAGAGAGAGAGAGAGAGAGAGAGAGAGAGAGAGAGAGAGAGAGAGAGAGAGAGAGAGAGAGAGAGAGAGAGAGAGAGAGAGAGAGAGAGAGAGAGAGAGAGAGAGAGAGAGAGAGAGAGAGACAGAGACAGAGACAGAGACAGAGCGACAGAGAATGAGAAACATTTTTTTTTTTTTTATGAGGCGGAGTTAGTGGGTTAACCAAGGACGTGTAATGCCACCCGCCTAGGTTTCACTATGAATAATACTACTCCTCTCTGTCATGGGCCCTGCACCACTGGGTGATTCAGATACCCCTTTCATTGTGCCATGTCATCATATAGATTAATTTACTATTTTAGCAGCATTACTCTTTGCAATATAGGTCAATTTAATCTTACAGATGTAGGATCTTAATTTGAGCCAGTTTGCTACAGCAGGAAAATAATCTATTATCTATTACAAATAGCATTTAGTCTTACATTTGTTAAGGAAAGACATGCACAAGTATTATAATATTTTAAATAAGGTTAGGGGAATACATTGTCTCATTCAAACCTGAAAAAAGTGCAAGTTACATCATACTATCACATTCCACTAGGCCTATAGCCTAATACACAACATGTCAGGATTGGAACAAATTAAAAGCATGCAAGAAAGGCGAAATTACCACTGAGCTACTGGGTGAAGACTAAGAGACCCATTACTAGTACTTATGTATGGTATGTAGATCTATGTATGTGTCATGTGAGGGTGTGATTTCCTCTTAAGTCCTGTTTGCAGCCTCAGCAGCATGTTCTCCAGTCTCTCCAGCGCCTGCATATCCTTGCCACCGTGGGGGCAGCTATTGTCTGCCTGTGCACTTTTTCATTTCCTGTTGTGCAGGAACATTTTCTGCAACAAAAGAGTGATCAAATTATGATCCTACATCTGTAGTTACGGTTGAAGTCGGAGGTTTACATACACTTAGGTTGAAGTCATTAAAACTCATTTTTCAATCACTCCACAGATTTCATGTTAACAAACTATAGTTTTGGCAAGTCGGTTTACTTTGTGCATGACACAAGTAATTCTTCCAACAATTGTTTACAGACAGATTATTTCAATTATAATTCACTATATCACAATTCCAGTGGGTCAGAAGTTTACAAACACTAACTTGGCTGTGCCTTTAAACAGCTTGGAAAATTCCAGAAAATGATGTCATGGCTTTAGAAGCTTCTGATAGGCTAATTGACATAATTTGAGTCAATTGGAGGTGTACCTGTGGATGTATTTCAAGGCCTACCTTCAAACTCAGTGCCTCTTTGCTCGACATCATGGGAAAATCAAAAGAAATCAGCCAAGACCTGAGAAAAACATTTGTTGATCTCCACAAGTCTTGTTCATCCTTGGGAGCAATTTCCAAACGCCTGAAGGTATCACGTTCATCTGTACAAACAATAGTACGCGTTATAAACACCATGGGACCACGCAGCCATCATACCGCTCAAGAAGGAGACGCATTCTGTCTCCTAGAGATTAACGTACTTTGGTGTGAAAAGTACAAATCATTCCCAGAACAACCGCAAAGGACCTTGTGAAGATGCTGGATGAAACAGGTACAAAAGTATCTATATCCACAGTAAAACGAGTCCTATATCGATCTAACCTGAAAGGCCGCTCAGCAAGGAAGAAGCCACTGCTCCAAAACCGCCATTAAAGAACCAGACGACGGTTTGCAAATGCACATGGGGACAAAGATCGTACTTTTTGGAGAAATGTCCTCTGGTCTGATGAAACAAAAATAGAACTGTTTGGCCATAATGACCATTGTTATGTTTGGAGGAAAAAGGGGGAGGCTTGCAAGCTGAAGAACACCATCCCAACCGTGAAGCACGGGGGTGGCAGCATCATGTTGTGGGGGTGCTTTGTTTCAGGAGGGACTGGTGCACTTCACAAAATAGATGGCGTCATGAGGAAGGAAAATTATGTGGATATATTGAAGCAACGACCCCAAGCATACTTCCAAAGTTGTGGCAAATGGCTTAAGGACAACAAAGTCAAGGTATTGGAGTGGCCATCACAAAGCTCTGACCTCAGCCTATAGAACGTTTGTGGGCAGAACTGAAAAAGCCTGTGTGAGCAAGAAGGCATAACAAACCTGACTCAGTTACACCAGTTCTGTCAGGAGGAATGGGCCAAAATTCACCCATCTTATCGTGGGAAGCTTGTGGAAGGCTACTCGAAACGTTTAACCCAAGTTAAACTATTTAAAGGCAATGCTATCAAATACTTATTGAGTGTATGTAAACTTCTGACCCACTGGGAATGTCATGAATGAAATAAAAGCTGAAATAAATAATGATCTCTACTCTTAAACATTTCACACTCTTAAAGTAAAGTGTTGATCCTAACTGACCTAAGACATGGAATTTTTACTAGGATTAAATGTCAGGAATTGTGAAAAACTGAGTTTAAATGTATTTGGCTAAGGTGTATGTAAACTTCCGACTTCAACTGTATGTGTAATAGATTTGCAATTGTTTACTATACCTTTGTCTTTCCCTCTATGGTCTTTGTCACCTCACTGTAAGTGTTCCCCTCTTTTGTTTTGTTCTTCTAGTGAAACACACAGAAGAACGTTGTGAGTATGGATGGCATGGCTTATCATCACATACAGTGCATTTGGAAAGTATTCAGGCCCCTTGACTTTTTCCACATTTTGTTTCGTTACAGCCTTATTCTAAAACTGATTAAATAGTCACAATACCTCATGACAATGCAAAAAATAGGTTTTTAGAAATTTGCGCAAATGTATTAAAAATAAACTCCGGAAATATCACATTTACATAAGTATTCAGACCCTTTACTCAGTACTTTGTTGAAGCACCTTTGGCAGCGATTACAGCCTCGAGTCTTCTTGGGAGAGTTTCTCCCATTCTTCTCTGCAGATCCTCAAGCTCTGTCAGTTTAGATGGGGAGCGTCGCTGCAGAACAATTTACAGGTCTCTCTAGAGATGTTTGATCGGGTTCAAGTCCGGGCTCTGGTTGGGCCACTCAAGGACATTCAGAGACTTGTCCCGAAGCCACCCCTGCGTTGTCTTGGCTGTGTGCTTAGGGTTCTTGTCCTGTTGGAAGGTGAACATTCGCCCGAGTCCTGAGCGCTCTGGAGCAGGTTTTCATCAAGGATCTCTCTTTACTTTAGATCCTGACTAGTCTCCCAGTCCCTGCATCTGAAAAACATCCCCACAGCATGATGCTGCCACCACCATGCTTCAGCGTAGGGATGGTGCCAGGTTTCCTTCAGATGTGACGCTTGGCATTCAGGCCAAAGAGTTCAATCTTGGTTTCATCATACAAGAGAATCATGGTCTGAGAGTCCTTTAGGTGCTTTTTGGCAAACATCAAGCAGGCTCTCATGTGCCTTTTACTAAGGAGTGGCTTCCGTCTGGCCACTCTACCATAAAAGCCTGATTGGTGGTGCTGCAGAGATGGTTGTCCTTCTGGAAGGTTCTCCCATCTCCACAGAGGAACTCTGGAGCTCTGTCAGAGTGACCATTGCGTTCTTGGTCACCTTCCTGACCAAGGCCCTTCTCCCCCGATTGCTCAGTTTGGCCGGGTGGCCAGCTCTAGGAAGAGTCTTGGTGGTTCCAAACTTCATCCATTTCAGAAGGATGGAGGCCACTGTGTTCTTTGGGACCTTCAATGCTGCAGACATCTTTTGGTACCCTTCCCCAGATCTGTGCCTCGACACAATCCTGTCTCGGAGCTCTATGGACAATTCCTTTGACCTCATGGCTTGGTTTTTGCTCTGACATGCACTGTCAACTGTGGGACCTTATATTGACAGGTGTGTGCCTTTCCAAATAATGTCCAATCAATTGAATTTACCACACGTGGACTCCAATCAAGTTGTAGAAACATCTCAAGGATGACTCATGGAAACAGGATGCACCTGAGCTCAATTTGGAGTCTCATAGTAAAGGGTCTGAATATTTATGTAAACAAGGTATTTCTGTTTTTTATTTGTAATAAATTAGCAACATTTCTAAAAACCTGTTGTCCCTTTGTCATTATGGGGTATTGTGTGTAGATCGATGACGAAAACATTTTATTTAATACATTTTAAAATAAGGCTATAATGTAACAAAATGTAGAAAAATGGAAGGGGTCAGAATACTTTCCGAATGCACTGTAACTTCTGACTGTTAGAAGATAGTTCACTAGAAGCTGTTGTAAGGGACCTGTGTTGTCTTTGAAGCCTAAACCCAGCTAGTGTTGCCTTACCTCTGCATGATACAAGTAGAATATGCTAGTCATAGATCAAACAGCAATGCTCACTGCAGCTCAGAAACATTGTTTTTGATTGGCCTGAAAACCACTTTTTTTTTTCTCCACCCTGAGCTCTACTTGGTTGTAAACAGGAAAGGCACTTCATGGGTACAGATACGTTCATTATCTCTGCCAACCAAATGTCCTTTTCATTTTCCTTTTGAAGATTGAATAAACAGGAACCGTTTTGCAGTAACTCTGCTCATAGTTAGTGAAGTTGAATGGGCCACGATATGCAAGATTTCACCACCTATTAAGCGGCCCCACTTCATGGTAAAACCATGTATGCAATATTCAGTGTAATTTCACTGTATCCTAGGTACATTGTACACATTATTACATAGTAGTTGCAACTTTGATGCATGTGTGGGTTTTGTGTGCTTATTTAGATTTAGAAAAGAATTAACTCATTGTAGCTAAACATCACCTATCGGTAAAATCCTTGCTTGAGATTTAGTGTTAGATGGCTAGAACTGGATGACTGTTAAACTATTGCTTGAGAGATCAGCCTTGATGCCATGCTGCCGTGAGAACACAGAGCAACAGGTCTCACATGAATACACATATGATTTGTGGTTGGCCATGGTGACACCAGATCGCCCGATGTTCTCAACTCCACCCTTCCCCACTTCCTCTGTTTCCACTGTGTGTGTGTGTAAGCAGTGTGGCTTCTCTGGCGACCTCTTGCCCGACTCTGGTCACACTCTGTGCCCTGGCCAATGCCATATCTAAACCTCTTTCACACCTGGGTTTATGTATCCAAATTAGATGGGTAGAGCAGAATTTGTAAGTGAAAGGTCACGACACAGAGTGATAGTTTGATGCAGATGTCTCTTATTTTTCCAGTTCGTTTCTGAATTCAATACATAGCAATACTTTAGATTTGTGCTGCGAGATACACTCAATCATTAATAAGACATACGATATATGTTATGAGAATAATGACAGAACCTATGTTTGTGGGGCCTTGTGCATGACATTGATAGACAGCATTGACAATGTGCTGATATTTTGGAGCAGGGTGGAGCTGACGGTTTGTGGTGAAGAGTATGTGCCATTTACTGAAAGAGAGAAACTGATTGCCTGGCTGTTCAGTGGGCCTGTGAACTGCTAACCTTGGCAGGCCTGGTATAAATAACAGCTAGATTGACAATGTGGTTAACACCTTCAGAAACAACAACAACCAGCACTACATTCCCACGGTCCACTGACTCAGCCAGGAAAGGATGGCCTACAGAGAAACATCTCTACCATGTTAACATGGGCTTATTTGAGAGTATTTTCGGTTCAGTGAAATAATGTATATATTTAACCTATGTGGAAATGAAGATGGAGAATACAATGAGTTGGCATAACTAAGGCCAGGCGTTTTTCCTGACCTAACCAGATATAACTCTGGGCCCTAGTTAGTTGTTCTTGGTCAGGTCATGTGGTCATTAAAAACTCCTGGCCCTAGGCATGTAGCATCTAGGCCTCACAAAAACTCTAAAATCACGCACTGTGGAGAGATCTAATGAACTTGTGAACTGAATCCTTGGTTGGTTATGTGGCAATCAACTCTAACCATCTGCTCACCATAAAACCCAGCATAAAAGAGAAAATGGTTCTCGCCATGTATTTTGATACTGGGTTTATGCAGTATATTGGCCCATGTAATTTGTGTGTTTAATTCATACCATGCTGGCATGTTGTTTCAGTACACTTCAGTATCTATGCATTGTTTGTATGCTCTCTGTTTTGTTTAAGTTGAGCTGCGTGTGGTTTTGGTGCACCACGAGTATAGCTGAAACTGCTGTGGTTTTCAAAGCTCACGATAGAACTCTCTATCCCTCGTGAGGCAAGAAGTGGAGTTGGGGGGTGGGGGCAGCATTTGCGGGGGTGGGAAGGCTGTAGCGAGCAGACATTGAAAAGGAAAAACATAACATTTCCGTGATAAAAGTAGTCAAATACCTGTAGTTGCCTTCATAACCATAATCAGTGTGACGTGTTAATAGTTCACATGGACGTACGCCGTATCTCTGCTGTGGTCTTTTCTGTAGGGGAAATGACTGTGTCCTTACTGTCTCAATGTCCTCAGGTAAAAGCACCCCCGTCAACATGCCTGAAGGAGCAGGCGACTCGGCCAAGCCCTGCGACCCCTTCCAGCCGTTCGGCAGTGACGCCATCGACCCCTTTCAGAGTAAAAAGGGGGTCGGAGACCCCTTTAGTGGCAAAGACCCTTTTGCTCCATCTTCCTCAAGTAAAGCCTCTAAAGACTCTTCCTTTGGTTTTGCAGACTTCGGTTCTGTAAGTTGAGTTCAGTGATACTCTCTCTCTCTGTCCAGACCAGTTTTTTTATACCTAGCCACTACTTCTCTGCTGTAGTTCCCAAGACGTTAACTAAAGGATCTAGAGCGGAGCTAACCACAGGGCCAAGGCTGTTTATCTACTCACCTTTCTGCATCCTGGCCTCCCTTCACTGTGCAGACATCTCTGTTAGTCAATAACCTACCATCATTCCACACAAAGACCAGAGCCAAGGCATCTTCCCACTCAGACCCATGGCAAATGAACCACCATGTAGGCTAACTGTTGGCTGTGGTATAATCACTAGCAATAACTACTGTTCATGATCACTGATAATCTGATCATCACTTTAATTGTGTGATCCAACCCTACCTCATATCTAAGATGATGACTCTGAACTCCCACACATGTTTGCCATCTACTTGTTTTCTGTTGAGTGTAAGCCTCTTTAAGGTTCCACAAGACTCACTTATATATACACTGTGTTATGATTTTGGAAAGGGGGGGGGGGGGGGGTTCTCAACCCATGGGTTGTAGTTGTTTGAGCACTACCTACAATGCATTTGGTATTGTGCAGTAAAGCACAGAGCTGCATTGCAGAAGTGATCCCCAGCACTCGTACAGGAAAGGGTGTCGGCCCTTTTTGTGGTTTGATTTGTAGCCGCGATTGGAACATTTAAAAAAGATATACACTGGGGGTTTGGAATATTACTCATTCAAGGGTTTTTCTTTATTTGCACTATTTTTGACATTGTAGAATAAAAGTGAAGACATCGAAACTATGACATAACACTAAAAAAGTGTTAAACAAATCAAAATATATTTTATATTTGAGATTGCCTTGATGACATCTTTGCACACTCTTGGCATTCTCTCAACCAGCTTCACATGGAATGCTTTTCTATCAGTCTTGAAGGACTTCCCACATGCTGAGCACTTGTTGGCTGCTTTTCCTTCAATGCGGTCCGACTCATCCCAAACCATCTAAATTTGGTTTTGGACTCCAGACCAAAGGACAACTTTCCACCGGTCTAATGTCCATTGCTCGTGTTTCTTGGCCAAAGCAAGTCTCTTCTCCTTATTGGTGTCCTTTAGTAGTGGTTTCTTTGCAGCAATTCAACCATGAAGGCCTGATTCACACAGTCTCCTCTGAACAGTTGATGTTGAGATGTGTCTGTTACTTGAACTCTGTGAAGCCTTTATTTGTGCTGCAATCTGAGGCTGGTAACTCTGAACTTCTCCTCTGCAGCAGAGGTATTTCTGGGTCTTCCATTCCTGTGGCGGTCCTCATGAAGCTGGTTGAGAGAATGCCATAAGTGTGCAAAGCTGTCATCAAGGCAAAGGGTGGCTACTTTGAAGAATCTCAAATATAAAATATATGTGGATTTGTTTAAGAATTTTTGGCTTACTAAATGATTACATATGTGTTATGTCATAGTTTTGATGTCTTCACTTTTATTCTACAATGTAAAAAAAAAACTTGAATGAGTAATATTCCAAACTTTTGGCCCCCAGTGTATATATTTTGCCATGTGGTTTGTTGCTGGCTAGAATGCTAGAGGCTCCCCAAAACAAGCACAATTGAAAAGTATTATTTCCACCGCCTCTCTAGCAGTCCAATAAGTGGATTCTGGCAGTGTGAAGTATTATTCAACTAGCCAGTTGGTGCTTTAAGGTCAGTGTTGAATAATCCAGCCAATGCGGTGCTAAACCAACCAATGAGTGTCTCACACAGTGTGGCCAAAATCCTGTATGTATTTAGTATCCTCATATCTGAATATTGACCTTTTCCATCTCAGCTCCCGACATCAGCAGTCAGTTAGTGAGTCACCCAGTTAGTCAGCCAGTCACACAGTAAGGCAGTCAGCCAGTCACGTAGTCGGTGCGTGCCCTAGGCTAGGCCAGAAAGGTGAGCCCACCCGGTGTGGTTTAGTGACTGACAGCTCCAAGCCACTGGTCTGGCTGTGGGATCTGTTGACACGGGAAGCAGTAGTATCACTACTCAGCTCTCAGTCCTGAGTTCTTACCCCTCAGGTCTATGGTGTGTGTCAGTCATGTGTGTCCTACTAGTGTTTAGATGCAGTATTAGTATGTATCTGTGTTTTTGTCTGGATCGTGTTGGTCTGCTGCATGTCATTGGTAGCATAGATCCTGCTTTACCATCTCTGACTTGTACCAAACTACTCCCAAATTTGCCAAAACTATTTTAACCGAATCAACTGCCTGTATTTTATTGAAACTAAAGAGGCATGGAGTTCCACGTTGAAGATGTTATCTATAAAAAAGACCATATGAACTTGGCCTCTGCATTGAATTATAAATATTTCAATGAAACAAATGTAATTAAGCTATTAAATGCCTCAATGGACTCACATGACCCTGACATTTGAATCAGTATTTGGCAAAGCAGTATCTTAGAATGTGCGTGCGTTTTGATATGCATGAAACAGGTTCCTAACTATCCTTTGCTGTGATTCTTACTGAGGCTAGATGTCATGCTATCACTTTAACAGAGAGTGAAATATCTCCTTTTTCTCAGTTTTCTCTGTGTGTCGTCTTTGCACGTTGTTCAAATATGCTTTTAGTTGTTCATTCATTTTCGTTTGGAAACTAACTGAAAAGGTCCTCCATGTCGCCTTCTTATAGTTGGCTGTGTTTTGTGGTGATGGTGTTTCGTAGTGTGCTTGGTGTAAAATGGATGGTGAATGATTTCTTTGGTGTTTTGTAATTCATTTCTCTCTCGCAGGACCAGAAAAAGTTAAGGTAAGAATGTTTAACAATGCGGTCAAGTGCTTTGTTTTGTGTTTTGTTCAAGTACTGTAGGCTCTGAGCACAACCATTCAAGTTCATCAATAAGAAGCACAATTTCCCCCTACAGCAGAACGCACTTAAATTGATTATTAAAGTATGGATAGGTCAGTTAAATTGTGTGTGTAGTGTGTATATTTTGTGTGTGTGTGTGTGTGTGTGTGTGTGTGTGTGTTGATATGTGTGGGTACGTAATACAGTTATAATACAAAGCCACAGTCACGTATATCATCTTACAGTAGCCAGGCAGAAATGGAAGTTTACCCTTCATATATAGTATAAGGTTCCCTCAAATCAAATCATCTTGTAAAACACCTCCTAATTTGTGTGACAGATCAATCCTTTGTCAAATGCCTCTCCTCTTCTCTCTGTAGTTTGGAAATGAGGCCCAGCAGCTGGAGTGGGCGAAGCGAGAGAGTGAGCGAGCGGAGCGGGAGCGGCTCAAGAGACTCCGGCAGCTGGAGCAAGAGGACTTAGAGCTGGCCATCGCTCTCAGCAAGGCCGAGATGTCCCACGGGTGACCTGGACTGGACACATACATAGAACTAGAGATATGCACAAATAGACAAAGACACACATAGAACATACTCTTACTAGCATTACTAGTACATAAACACACACACACACACGCGTAACACATACGTATACAACTCACACACCATACCCCACACACTGTGAAGGACCTGGAGCTGGCCATTTCCCTCAGGGCCAATGTGCCCAACACATGACTGCTTCCTCAACCACGCACACACAAGCATACATACGCAGACACACACCACCTCTACAACACACGTACACACTCCACCTGACAAGCACACACACAAACAGAACTGGATTTTACTTTACGGTGGGAGGTTGGAGTGGGGTATGGAAGCCAGCAATCCCAATCTCTCTTACTGTTTTTTAATTGATAGGTGGGGAGGGGAACGGATGATGACCCGTGGTTTGTGAATGAGGTGATGCACTGTTTAAATGCACTATAGAGGCTGGCTTAACATCTACAGATGTAAAGATGTGTCTGTCTGGTGAGGGAGCATGGATCCCCTCACTGGACGGACTAGAATTCTGACCGATGTGAAGAAGAGAATAGCTAAAGGTTATGGTGGGATGCTTTATTAAGATTTAAACATGGTTTTAGTTTGTTATGTGAATATGGTGAGCCATGGGAGCAGTGCTGTGTGCTTCCCTGACTGGTTACTACAAGTGAGAGAGAGGTCTTCTTGGACCAGAACAAATTGTACAGATATATTTTCTTTCTCAGCGAGTGTGAAATAGTAGATGCATTGTTTTTTTGTTTTTTTATACAATATTTCAGTGCTTCTTCAGCGAACAGAAGGAATGGGTACTTAGCTGTGCCTCTTCTGACAGTTTAATTAAGTTCAAAATGCTGTGATTTACATCAAACAACCACAAAAAAGACTAGATGAGGGAAATTCTTTATACTTTTACTATGTTTTATTATAGAGGGTTAACGTGCAGATTTTATGATTTTTATTTAATTATGTGATGTGTTATTTTATTTTATGTAGTATTTGTTAAAAGATTGAATTGAATATTGTTTATTACAATTCTAGTTGAAAAGAGCTGCAAAAAGTGATAAACCTGCGAGCACAAGCTGCAGAGAGTTTAAAGAAAGTTAGAAATGGCCTGTGGTTTTCTTCGGCTAACCTCTGATGATATGCAAATTCATTAGGTCACGTGAGTTTCACATCTATAACTGAAATATTCAACGGTTTACAGTACAGTGTGTCATAGTTTGTAACTTTTATTCAACAACTTTTATTTTATTTTAGCCGCGTTGTCTTTTACTTTGACATTTTCTTGCTGATGGTACTGCCTAGCACATTAAACCTGTGGTATTTACTTCACTTTCAAACTTAAAAGGGCAATTCGACCACTTTTCAACCTCATTTCATTGTCTACATATGTGAAAATGGCACTACAGATGAGTGGTGAAAGTACACACCATGATGCTCCTTTCCAATAAATATCTTATTCTGGTGACATTTATGATCGATGCTTGACTGACGTTTGACAAATAAAAATATTCTTGCTCTTATCCATAATAATCTCATCATGTAGACTAGCCTACCCACACTGTAATTGCGAGCGGCCAAGGTCAGAGTAGGCAAATTTGCTATTTAATGCAACAGTAGAGTTGAAAATGCAAAGGAAACATTCAACTTTAGATTTGTATTAAGTTCATGTAAACTAAAAAGTATTCTTTATGTCTCCAATTGGATGGAAACCGAGCAACAGAGAAGCATTTTTTAGGATCTTCTTCCCTTTTTAACCACAGGTCATAGAAACACGCCTTTTTAAACATGTAGACACTGGTTTGGTGCTGGAGATAATGAATATGAGGTTGAAAAGTGGCAGAATTGCCCTTTAAGATTTGAATTGAACTGAATAGAGATGATAATAGTAGCTAAGGTCCTAACCATATGAAGATGACAGTTGCACTCATTGACCCTTTGTTCTATGTTCTCCTGTTGTACTGAACTGTATGTGTCCTGCATGTGTCCATCACCTTTAATAAGCTTCCATGTAATGCCATTGTTGTCCCCTACTATTGGACTAGTCTGAGTGGAAAGACCTCTCCTGAGCCATATGGGATGTTGTGAAAATGTATTATTAAAGTTAGGTTCCCCTTTGGGTTGGAAAAGGACATGATTTAAGTTACAATTCAGCGGTACGGACCATTAACACTGCCACTAGGTGGAAATGGCAACCATCTCTCCCTGATTTTTTATTTGTTAATGTTTACATATAAAACGTATTTGCTGTAGTGGTTACAACAGTGTAATAATATTCTATTAGAAGAACCTATTCTGGTACAGATCTGAACATTAACCGGGCTGCTGTATATAACTGAGGTAACCTGTGGTCGTCTGCATTCGGCCCTACCTGTGGTGTTTTAATCACAGCTTGGGATGCCAACACTCCCGCCCTTACCCAGAATGCTCTGTGTCAGAACCCCTGGAATGTGTCCTTGGGTTAGGGGAAATCCACAGTGAGGGTGCTTGGTTGGCCCGGAGACCAGGCCACAGCTCTCTGTTCATTGGTCATTTCATTCCCCTTTTTTTTACACCTTAAAATTCCATCCATCCATCCTTTCTTACTCCATTCTTTGAAGTTTCATTGATCTGCCGCTATTGGATTGGTTGAAAGAAAGGGTTCTGTTATGTATCCATCATTTACCCATCTAATCATGTCAGATTAGGGAGGCAGGATGGAAGAATGCATTTTGAGAGTATTGAAACGGGGCCCGTCCACTACCTAGTGTTCTCTACATCCTTACCACTCATGCTGTATTTTGTCTTTGAAACCACCATTGTGCAATACATTCTATTTCTTATTTTCTCGTTGTTCGGCTGCTGAAAATACCTGGGAATCCAGTTGGACTTTTGATATGTCTTATGTTTTTAATATAAGTACCCACTGCCCTGACTTGGTTGAGTTTGATCATGTGATTAGAGATACATGCAGAGGCCTGTATCTCTTTATTACAAGCTGCCAAACACATTGGAGAGGGCTTTTCTTTAGTTTTTCTCGTTTTCTGACAACTGATCTGACTTCTGGAGCTTGGTGCATTTCTTTTGGCCTGCCTTTGACTGTCCCTCTGTAGGTGAAAATAATAAATAATCAAGCTGTCTTTCTGCATTGTATAAGATTTATACAAACTGTATATTATGTCTGTTATATATATTTGTTCCTTGAGAAGTGAAGAAATCTGTGTAACTTAAAACATTTTCAGGATATATACAAAAATAGAAAACACTTGGATTTATTTTCAATGCTAATATCCTGTACATGGTCATTGTTTACTAGAATAAACATTTCAGTTAGATGAATAGGGCTTAGTTTTGTGTTTTGTTTTCTTAATTTCATTGATTTGACTTTTGTACTTATTTTAGGACATCACATTTAATTTCACATGTTTTATGGAGTATATGAGCATATGATTCATAGTCTTAATACCAATGCACAAATAGATACCCCTCTCTGTCTTGGCTCTGTTCAAAATCCCCTTGGTGTTCATTTGAACCAGTATGTATACATACCATACAGGCAGTGGTAATTGTGTTTTTTCTCAGTATGAATCTGAAGGATTCCATCAGTGCAGCAAGGTACCATAGCTTAGCCTTACAACTCCAATGGTTGCCATTTCATGTCAACCTCAGTCTGGTTTGATCTAGTACCGGTATGCACAGAAAATCTGCATCAACAAACGAAAGGTTCATAGACTTTATTTACCCCCCCAGGTGTGTTAGTTCATACTCCCTGACCTTTTGAATGAAGACTCTCTCAAACTAGTAAATACTGTACATCTGAAGCTCTAGACAAGATGCTCATTGATGGTCCCTCAAACACCAGAGACCTGCCAAAAAGCAACACCAGGCAGTAAAATGTGCAGTGAATTACAGTCTATATTTCAAGGATACAGCTGCAAGTGTGAAAATAATTCTGTGTCAACAGACTACATTTTTGGACATATTACTTGAAACCGAAGCAAGTCTTGTGTTCGGAATGTTAAACGTCTCCGTATGAAATAACAGGAAATTCCTAAGTATCTTTTATATTTACCTTTATGTTAATGGTAGTGTGGAAATGAAATGGTCATTGCTTTTAAGGAGGAAAATGGGTCATGGAGACTTATTGAAGATATGGTCGGCTCACAAATTGTCCCTTCAATGTTTGTATCTGTATTTGTGCGTTCTTTTTCGGGTATTTGCTAGGTGTTGATGTTTACTTTTACAAAGAGAGTGACTTAATTTACATGTTTTCTTAGCAAACACTCAACATTTTATGAGCAGAAAGGTTGCACATGTAGCCATGTTGTCACTAGCAGCATATTTCAACACAAGTGTTTTCACCAGGCAAATAGTGGCACCACACCCCCCTTTTTAAAGAGATTTCTGGGAGAAATAATAGGATATTCCTTCCCAGCTGTGGATGGGCTCGGGCTGCTAGTTTAATGCCTCATGATGTTGGAGAATGTGCACACACACACTCTTAGGGGAGTTGGGGGTCCTTAGCTGTCAGAGGTATCTGTAAAAGGGCCTTCTCCCTGCTGGGGCTGATACACAGAGACCCCAACTCTCTTGACGGCTAGCTGGTGGCCATAGTGTTTTTTCAGCCTCAGCTCCCAAGAACATAGGAATGGCTAGGAAAACAGTTAATAGAACCACCCCTCCTGTAACCAATCTGCTATAGCTAATACATAATCAGCCATGGTCCTCAGGAGCAGCAGTCCCAGTCCCCTTGGCCCAGTCTTAATTAATCAGCTGTTGTGAGGGAAAGAGTGGGGCTTGCTGCTCCAGAACAGGGCTGCCCCAGGGATGTTGTGGTAAAAAACAAATCCAATAGGACTGACTGTCAGGGGAGGAATGCTGGCTAAAACGGTCCAGATGGACCCTCTGTAGTACTCTGTCACTCCATGTAATTCAGCATAGTCTGCTGCTTATCTTTGAGAAATCTATCTTTTGGTCTATGCACAGAATCAGTACTAGATGCTACATGCAGCTGGGGAGGGGAGATTTTTACAGTTTAACTAAGCTGATGTTGATATGTGTATGTGGTTTATCCTTCGTTTATCAGTTTCTCTAAAATGAACTTGCAAATTGAATTGTGTATTTCCGATCTCAGGTGCATAATGAAACTCAGGAAAGTTGATCCATCATATCATGTGTCTGTTGGGAAAAGAGCCCACTCTTTAGACAGTGCCAATGTTAATCCATGTTGTTCCTCCATAGACTGGTTGAGTGTTTTCCACAGAGGAGCTTCCAAACATCTCCAGTAGATGGTGTACTCATCCCATGTCATTCCCACTTTTCCCCACATGGTAATTGGCCTTTGGCTGCCTAGTCTAGGAATCTACTGAGATAAACTCTTTCCTGGTATGATTGATGTTGTACTTTTGACTCTGACAGGATGTCAATATGAGATGTTGGGTCTTCACATTGAATATGGAGGCCAGACTATTGTGTTTCTCAGAGTCTTGGTGAATATACTGTTAATCGTCATTACTGGAAACTGAAATTCGTATGCTCATTGGGGACCAACTGTGATAGTGATCTCCACTCACTCACTCACTCACTCACTCACTCACTCACTCACTCACTCACTCACTCACTCACTCACTCACTCACTCACTCACTCAAGGGCCCGTAAGTAAGCATTTCACTGTTAGTCTACACCTGTTGTTTTACGATGTATGTTACAAATAACATTTTATTTGACTCACTCACTCACTCTCTCACACACACACACCCACTGAACTGCTCCCTTCATTTTTAGCACTCTGTGCTCTTTGCCCTCTTTCGGAGATGTAATATAAAACTCAAACATGTGTCTATAGCTTGTACTGTAGAGCTTAAAAAAATGTCTTCTCCATGTCCTCTCTGTGGAGTTGCTACTTTTTGTCCTTTTTTTATGGAGCCTTCCTTCCCTGTAGAATTGTATATAATTATGCTGTTGCTTGTGAAGATACTCTGTGTAAAGCATTTCTGCTTGATAAACTGAAGCCAAATGCAGCCAACCATGTTTATGGATAGTTTCCCTGACCTGGCAGGAATGCTGAAAGTGCTCACTTCAGACTAAAGTATACCTAATATAAAATAATTTTAACTAGGCCTACATACAGGTAACTGCCAAAATAATGAAAACACTTGTCATACTAAGTATATTGAAAGTAGGTGCTTCCTGACTTAACTAAGCAATTAACATCCCATCATGCTTAGGGTCATGTATAACAATGCTGGGCATGCCATTATTTTGGCCATTATTTTGGCTACCATGGCTATGCCCAAATAGTATTACAATGGCCCCATCCACAGGGCACAAGCGATGGAAACCATATGCCATGATCATCTCAGTCACCAGATCTCAACCCAATTGAACACTTATGGGAGATTTTGGAGTGGCGTCTGAGTTCTCCACCACCAACAAAACACCAAATGATGGAAATTCTCGTGGAAGAATGGTGTCGCATCCCTCCAATAAAGTTCCAGACACTTGTAGAATCTATCCCAAGGTGCATTGAAGCTGTTCTGGCTTTATGTTGGTGTTTCCTTTATTTTGGCAGTTACCTGCACATCTGCATATAAGGATGGAAACATTAGGAGATAGTCCTAAAACTATGACAATCACCTTTTAGAACAGTACGTATCACTAGATTAACAGCTCTGATACACCCCCTAAATTCAACAATAAAGTAAACAGAGCAGCATTCGTGCCTCTTGGCTCTCTAAATGGTATTTGATTTTGATCTCTAGCATGGAGTTTCAGGTGTGCCATGGCGAAGAGCCAGCGAATGCTGTGTGTTATGAGTGGTTTCATACTAAGAGATACACATACATTTTGGGGTGAAATTGGAGCAGAGTAACTTGAGTGTTAATGTGGCGAAAGGAGTTTCAAAAGCAAGGCTTGCCATTCAAAAAACAACTTAATCCGTTAGATCAGATTCAGAGATTATTCTGAATTACATTGATGTGCTGTATTTGTGATGTGGTATAGATGTAAACATATTGTAATGAAGGAAATTCATTTTTGTAAGCCTGTAATTTGAGCCATCTGAAGGGGAAACCAGATAGAAAGCCTGTGGAATACATGCTCTTGTATGTGTTTATAGATATCATGGAGAGAATGCATAAAACCATATCAATACATGACCTCTGCCCCCTAACTCACACTTCAATCTTCCGATTCTCTCTTCTAGAGGTTTTTATAACACTCTGAGAAAAAAGTGAAATGAGAATGTTTGATAATTCACTTGAGTAAATTGGCTAATCACAGAGGCAATCCTACTTCCTATTTTCTATCAACTGGCCCCAGAAGATGATGTCCCTAAAAAGTTGTAACAACTTGTCCTCTTATGTTTCCCCATAGAGCCAATGTAGAGACATTGTTGTGAGGTAGTCAGTTCACATGGTGGCCCATCCCACCCCCCCCCCCCCACCCCTTCTCCTCTCTCTCTCTCTCTCTCTCTCTCTCTCTCTCTCTCTCTCCTCTCTCTGCTTTTATACATAGCCAAAGTACATAATTAGGCCCATAACACAGTAAAGAGTTGTTTTATTCTGAAGGCACCTAACTACACCTGACTTATTGTGCAGGAATGTTGTCATGTGACCCAAATACACAGGCTGAAGGCCCCTGATTAAGAGATGGATCATGGGTAAAATGTTGTTGTACTCTGGGCCACTTCATGTGATTTGAACTCCTTGCTTCTTCCAGAGTGGAGGTGCTTTGTGTTTGGATAGCATACCAACCTAAACATGTACTTTTAAGAATGTGTAAACATGTTTCAGTGATAGCAGCTTAATACTGCTTCATGCTTTATCAACATTCAAATAACAAGACTATAGAGCCTAGTCCAGAGACTACTTGAAGTGAAAGGTCTGATTCTATAGAATACTTAAGGAACAAATACATTCATTGTGAGACTCAAATCCAGGCTAACAGATGCACAACCTGCGTGTCACTCTCTTCTAAGCCCCACTGAACTTTCCACCCTGTCCCATTGGGTCTTCTCATTGAGGCAGGGACTAGGGTTCCTTTCTCTTTCAGTGCGGTGTGCCCAGACCCAGAGAAGAGACATCTATATTAAGTCTCTGTAATTATGTAAATGCAATGTTTGTATTTATAGGCTGCATGAGCCACAAGACTGGCAGTGGTCCTGTGACAGATGGAAAACATTGCACTCACATTCATGTTGTAAACTGCTCAGGCCTGAACTGGTCTATAGGATAGCTGGCAAGCCATTCACACAGGGACAACTATAGCTCATGGTGGATGTAAAGATACAGGAAGTATTGTTGAGAAGTTTATGACTGGTGTAATGTTACAGTATGGTGTGATGATGATACACAGATGTCAGGGATCTTCCATTTTCCTTTGTCAGCAATATTAGAAAGCCACAAGGATTTCACTCAAAGTCAAGAATAATGTTGTTCAATTAGTTTAATATGTACATTAAAATAAACTATTTACATTATATAAAAATGTATTTACATGGCATTAATACATTTACTCAGAAAACCAAACAGAACAGTTTTGTCACCATTTAGCCCATTGTCATGTTGAGATGGACAACTATTTCCATAGTTTTAAAGACCCTGACTTCAAATGTTATTTAACAGATAAATGCACACATAGAACATTCAATTCTAGCCTCTGAAGACTGGAAGGCAGTTTTAGATCAAAACATTGTCTTAAAGCTTATTTCGTGTTCTGTTTACAGTTCTAACACTTACACAAACTTAGTTTTTTTTTTGCCAGTAGAAAATGTGGCACTCGTAGGATGCATACATATAATAGAAGGCACTATAGTGACTATCAAAACACATAATGTTAAACAATGTCATTGTCAGATTCCAGTTTTGTCAGAGGTGTACAGGGCCAGCCTCATATGTTGACTTGAATTCACAAATGCAAACACCGTGTAATGCATGTTTAAAGCCTTTTTATAGAAATATTATTCGATAAAAAATAACGAAGTAGTACCAGCTACATATTTCAAAAATAGTATTTGTATATAGAATTCGTTAATTGGTCAAGTCTGACCACGTTTAATGTTCTCATGCTGTTTTCCTATCCCCCCCAAAAAAACTTTAAATAAACTAAAATACAAAACATGTTTTCGAGACATCTTTCTTGATGTTGTTTTTGGTTAATTTGGCATAGTCCTCAATCGTATGTGATTTCTCACATGTGTCGCTTCATGTGCAGCGCGAGGTGGTCGGACCTGGAGAAGGCGCGCTCACACAGGTGGCACTGGAACGGCCTGTGGCCAGTGTGCTTGCGGAAATGGCGTGTCAGCTCGTCAGAGCGGGCGAACTTCCAGCCACAACCCTCCCAACTGCAATGGTATGGTTTCTCACCTGTTGAATGACAAAATGGAAAATACCATGAGTAAACTGACAGAAACGCAGTTCTTTGTAACACATAGAACCAAGTAGTTCAAGTTTGCAATAAGCGTAAAGAGAAAATTAGGAATATTCCTTACCGGTGTGCGTTCTGTGGTGCGCTTTCAAGTGCGAGCTCTTGGTGTAGGTTTTCCCGCATCCAGCGAAAGTGCAAGTGTGAGACGCTGTGCGCTTCCTTGGCCAGGAGCGCCGACCCCTCTTTGGCTTTGAGTCCATCATCTCCAGTGGGGAGGACGGTGGAGTGAGTAGCACTCTCTGGTTGGTGGGCTGCATACCCATTCCGTCTTCGTACATCCCGAACTGGTGTGCGCTCTGATACGGGAGCTGCATCTGTGGGGGCGGGTGAGAGTGAGGGTATCCCGCTGCGGAGCGGTAGCTCTGGGGGAAAGTCATGGAGTGGCACATCTGGGGCTGACACTCGGCGCTCATCAGGTCGTCTGGGCTGAGAGGCGGTGTCATGTTCCCCGCAGCCTGTGGAGAGTTGGCTAGTCTTGGCTGCTCGAAGGACATCATGCACGAAACGTTCCCCTCCTGCTTGATCTTTGGGCAGCTCTGTGGGACCATGCCCATAAGTGGTCCGTAACTGTCCATGGATGGCTCGACCTTGATGTTGTCTACAAAGTCCTGATTTGAGAAGGCAGAGGAACTGACTAGAAATCTCCCATGGATGCTGTTGCCGGAGAGCTGGTGGAAGAAGCTGCTGTCAAGCTCAGTGCGCAGGAGCTCAGCCATCAGGCTATTGTAAGGAGGAGGTGGGCTGCTCATCTCAGGCACGGTGTAGTTAGACTGCATCCCGGAGTGATACATGTTGTTCTGCTCTCCTAGCCTGTACTCTCCTCCCGTCCCGGAGGATGTCGTGTTGTCTGTGCCAGTGGTGTTAGAGAGAATAAACTCCAGATCCAGGAACTTATCGAGCTCTTCTTCGTCTTTTCTGCCCATGCAGTTGTCCATGCTCTCAGCCATGGCACAGCTGGGATGCACAGACCTGTCCATCTCGCCCTTCCACCTCTGCAATAATAAAGGATACCATTAGTGAAATTATAATATAAAAAAACAAGCTCTGTACAATACAATGGATGGGAAAAACTGTAATATATACTGTATATATATATTTCGACTAACTGTACAAACAATATGGGTTGATTCTACATCTGGACTGAAATGTTATTTCTTTAACAACATGTAAAACAACCAACAAACATCTCTAAATACATCATCCAATATACTTACATTTTCCCAGCATTTTTCCTTTTGGTTCGCAAATGTAGAGATGGATGGTAAAATGGTCCCGGTTGAGGCCATTTCCATACGTTGTAATTTTCTTGAATAAAAAAACTTTATTTCTGTCTAAGAATATCAGCAAAAGCGATGTAGAGTGGAGTCCACACGATAAACTATTTGTAGTAGTATAAAGCACTACTTCTCACTTGAAGTACTGTTTCAGAGTCATGTGAAAGTTTGATTGGTAGGAGTTCCTATACCTTATAAATATTGTAGCTGAAAAGCTTGACCAATTGTACGAAGCAGAGGAAACACGCACAACACGTCCCTAAATTTAGCCCTATATAAAGCCAGTGAGTCCAGCGAGCGTTTGCAGTCTCTTTGCTTTCCCTCTTGCGCTCGTGCGAGTTTTAAAGCCACCTCTATACACGCCCCTCCTGCATAGAAACGAGTTTAACAAGTATAACCGTAATGCTGCGTTTGGCAAAGTCCGCCCCCTTGAAAAAAGAATAGTAAGCGATTAACACATTGTTATGACATGAAAAGGGTAACGATACCAAAAGATTCACGCACGGCACGAGAGTCAAAGTTACGCATTTTGATAAAATAGAACATCATTATACATTATTTTTTGAAGTTACGCATTTGGATACAATATTATGCACGGATTTTATTTCAATAAAGGCTAATATTAGGACATCCCAATGCTACATACCTTCTCCTTTAACCCAATATAATCTACATCCAAAACAACAGTGCGTAGTCCTCTCAATTGTAGACTAATAGATTATTGGAATGTGATTACAGGATATGCTATATGGAGACTTTAGTAATGTGTTGTACTATCGATACTATATTAAACACTGTTATATGATTACACTTAATTTATTCCGTAAAGTATCTCAAAATACATATATATAAAATGATAACTCCATATTCCTTTGTATCATAGGCCTATTTGACACCTTTAATTTCGCAGATCAGTTGGCTCTCCATCACCTGACCAACTCGTCTCTACTCCTCAGGTAATTTGCGTATCATCATCAGCCTGTGAGAAACCCAGTTACCCAGCGCAGCAGGCTTTAAAAAACGCTGCAGCCACCAGGCGCCAAGTATGCCTACATCTGAATCTTTTCACCCCTTCAAACTCTCCCGTAAACACGCGCTAAAAAAAGCGTTTAGCCTCTATGAAGCCCCTTTCAGGTGCAAATAGTGAGGCTGAATGACCGGCTGCTGAGCCTGCTTTGTCCAGCGAGGTATTCACATTGGTATCGGGTCTCTTGCGCCAGTTTCGCAAACAGCCTTCAGTTAAGGATAAGGTAAACTGAAAATATCATCCTCAAATGACATGCCCTGAGTAGGATGTGGACATTCATTTTGTTATCCAAATCTCCGAGCCCTCACTTCTTGTCAATTGATACTGCCTATGTTGTTACATTCATAATAGTGCCCTGCTAGTTGCAGGTGCGCCAGAATTATACTTTTATTTTCTCACAATGGGACTGAAGTGTTTTTGTTTATATTTCTGTGAAGTGTCAACTGTGTGCATGTGTCAAACCATTCTCACTTTCTATCTGTTCTTCTGTTTACATAGGAGTTGGGGAAGGGCAGTGCATTAACAGGCCTAACTTATCACCATCCTTACATAATCCATATCCCTCTGAGTCTAAACCATAAAGGCCATGTAATGATTAATCTGAGCTTCCCTAATCAGCCTAATCAGCCAACCAAATATGGTAATTCCGATGCCACGAAGTCTACAACCAGTAACCACTGCCATTAAAGTTTTATTTGCCTGTTTATCTGTTAAACCTCAATTAAAATGCCAAAGTACTGGTGCTAATTTTGGATCCTTTACGCCAGTATAACTTGTCTTAACTGATTGGCATTTCAGAGTTGGGCTCTGGCAAATGTCTGACTATATTCTTATTTATTCGAGAGAGTTCACAACTAACCAGTTACCAAAACATGCATATAACTTTTTATTAATTAAACCTTTATTTAACTAGGCAAGTCAGTTAAGAACAAATTCTTATTTACAATGACGGCCTACCTACAGGGTCAGCCCCTGGAGCAAATTAGGGTTAAGTGCCTTGCTCAAGTACACATCGGCAGGTTTTTCACCTTGTCGGCTCAGGTATTTGAACCAGCGACCTTTCGGTTAGTGGCCCAACGCTCTAACCGCTAGGCTACCTGCCGCCCGTGATTACTGCTCATGTTCCTCATTTGAAAAAACCCTAAATACAGCCAACCATGAACGAAAATCCTCAAAAAGTCAACAAATGATAAAAGTGAATAAAAGCCATAGTGAAATGATCTGACAACTGTATCCCGCACCATGAAAGGAGCAGCAGTTACATAAGTAATTATATTCTGAACTACAACCATGAACATAATGAAACATGGGTGTGGCTTTAATCTGTACTTTACAACCAGTTCTTTCCTCAGGCCAACGTACATTCTGTGTATTAATTATAGGTTTGGGAATCTGGGATGATGTGGTTTACATATGCTGTACGTACATGTGTGACATTCCAGCATAATTAAAAAAGATGTCTAACCCACTGTGACTCTCTATCAAGTCAGGTGTTGCAACAATGTTCTAAATATAATGGATTAAAATCTAGAATTGATGTGCTTTCTTTATTTGGACCTGCCTAACATCCCCTCTCTACACCTCCAGTCCCCACCGCATTAGTAAAAGTGCATTGAAGAATATCCTGATTCTATTGTTTGATGATTCAGAGCGGTTATGCAAAGGAAACGGTTTGTTCGACAGCCAGACATTGTTTCCAGTGTATGAGGGGGTTGGTGAAAACTGCACGTCTCCCAGGCCACAAGTTGATGTATCATCAAACTTGTGATTGGTAGAGTGGTTAGATTGATGTGAAACATTGGTGATATGAGGTCATTAGTAATTCACAAAGTCCAGGCATCTGTACAACCTTTTTTATATCTAGCCATGAAAGTTACTATAGGAGCACAGATACGGGTATCAATCATTTTGTTGATAGCTAACAGGTACAGCTACAATAATGTCGTCAGACCATTTTATCTCTGAACACCTGTTTAGCTTATAAGGAATTTCAGTATTGCAGAGCACAGAGCCAATCCCGACAGGCTGCAGTCCAAGAGGCCACTCGTATGACTACAGGGAAATGGTGTGATTCAGCAGCACTTACACAGTAGTAACAGACAGCAGGCATGAACTAGGGAAGGCTACTTGAGTGGTTCTAAATATTTAATTCAAGTGCCATCCTAAGGTTATGTATCTGCAGTCATGGAAGATACATTTTGCTAGCTAATTATTTGCTTTCTCTTTGTCACAACAGAACAGAACATAATACACTCTGCTGAGTACTTTTATGTACAGGACTACCCAGGCAATAAAAAGTACATTCCCATGTACAGTAATTCACTTCCCAGAAGCTGTCTTTTGTATCAGTTATTAATGGATAGCATGTTGAACACTATTTCCCAGTTGGTCGCCATATGAATGTGAGGTTACAGCATGTGCTTTACAACTCTGGCGTAGAGGCAGTTTCCTGGCACGTCATAGTACGATCAATGTGGAAGACATATATCTTCCTAAATAGTGAGTCCCATCTCCTCTGTCCTCTGTGTTTTGTTTCCAAACGATGTGGTTCATTAAAGTGAAACAGTGTATAACCACCTGCATCTGTCCACATAGCCCTCACTGATAATCATGTTCATGCTTTCTGGCACCACTCATCACTTGATGGCCAACAATTTTGACTCAGTGTGTTTTTGCGTGATGTCACTTTGTGTCAGCGTTGATTTCCATGTTTTAATAAAGGGTTGGCCTCTTAAGGCTAGATGGTTTCGACATGTGGTAATCAGTGTCCATGCCATCGTTTTGACAAGGATTTGTCAGGTCTACAATCTTAGCTGCTGTACATCTTCAGCTTTTATTGTTTTAGCAAGATATAATAAAATAAATCTTAGGCTATGTAAGTGAAAGAGAAGTTTTCTAAGAGTCTTTATCTGAATCCTGATTTCTTATTTGAAACAGCTCTGAATGTCTCACTGTCTGAGAGTTATGAACGCCTGGTTTGGACAAAGTGGGCCTCCACATTGCATATTTTATGTATTTGTTAAACTTCTTGGAAACACCTGCTCTCCTTCTCCTCTTCCCTCCGCACGGCAGGAAGGCTGTCCCGTTTTCCGTGTGTACTTTCGGGAGACAGAGAGCGCTGGACAGATCGCCAGAGAGCCCCTGGTGGAGCCGAAAGAGAGTGAGTGAGAGTTCTGAGAGTGTGTGGGCTCCTGCTCGCCTCTTATATAGGCGGGTTATTTTTAAACACACACCCCTTGCTTATTACAGCGTTTCCTCTCCAGGCCACGCAGGAAGCCCGCTTGGCTCCATATCCTGCTCACACGCGGGCCGATTCAAAGGGAATCAGGGAACGATAGTGCTGAGACGACCAGGCTCCGAGAAGAAGAAAAAAAAGAAGAAAAAAAGAGAGGGGGATTGATTTTCTTCTCCAAAATTCTGGCACATGTACAGAGTCTGAGGCTGGGGCCTCTTCCAGGCCTGGTTAAAGAACACCTCTCTCGGAGCATCTCAGGCTGAAACAGTGGCACTGATAAGTGCGAGACTGGCCGCTCCTGTTTACATTTTTATGTCCCTGGGGGAATCCGTCATGCTCCGGGGCTCCGACCTACCAGCAGAGAGACAGAGAGAGAAACATTCCTCTACTGTGACTGAGGCAGGCGGGAGACAGAATAACATAATGGGAGGGAGAGAAGGAGAGGGGAGAGAGAATTCCATGCATACTAGTGCTTTACACTGGATGGGTTCATTACCGTTATACCGTGCTGTATTCATGGTTTTCTAGAATACGTAGGGGTCCTTTCTGAGAACAGGTTAGAATTTTAATCAGCCAATGTCTTTTCTATTCTGTTATTGCCACCACAGGCAACCATTCTCTGTTAGCCTGAGTTGAGTGAGTGGTTTCATATGTGAAATTGGTCAAAAACAACATATGGTCTGTTCGAAAAGTCCCTCATGTAATCTTTTATAGTGTTTAACTCTGGGATGTTTTTAAGGATGTTCATGTCTGTTAGCAATTTGAGGGTATTATGTTTTTAAAGGGGATATATTTTTTTTTTTTACTGGATTAAGCCACTCAACGTAGTGAGTAGGTGTGAGGTCATTTATAAAAGGCTCAGATAATTACTATTTTTTATTTTTGCCATTTAACAACACCTCTGAATGAGCAGAAACATGTATTTGGTTTGAACTTGAGTGAAACACTGGGGCATTTTTATAAACACTACCCACTGGGCACAGACGTCAATTCCATGTCGATTCAACGTAATTTCATTGAAATGGCATGGAAACAACATTGATTCAACCAGTGTGTGCTCAGTGGGTACAGTGTAGGTCTGTTTTTGCTGCACACTAAGGAGACATCCTCCCCTTTCAAAAATGGGACGTGCCAGAACAACACGAAATACCTTATTCCATGATTGGCATTTTTTAAGGAGTCCATATGGATCTAATTGGTTTGGTTATTCACTGGGGAGAATTAATTAGCTGTTAACACTACAAATCATACAGGTCTTGTTGCGCCACGGACACATACCGTAATCCTGGTTGTTGGTAATGTTTTCATTCTCGTGTGGTGAAAAGGGGCCTTCTATTGAAATAATGAAAACGACAGACTCTCAGAGTTGCCATGTCAACAACGTACAAGTTCTGTATTCACTTTTTCAGACCCAGTTCAATACATCGTGCCATCATGCCTTGGGGCCGAGTTGTTGATGTGTTGGGCTGAGTCAGTCAGTTTCTCTGTGTGACCTCCTCCTGTAGTGATGATCACGCCATGCTATGGTGTTATCGCAAACACATGAAATTGGGGATCCTCATACTTCCAACATGACCAGAGACCCTTTCCATGATGTTGAGTTCAGGGCCAGAGATAGAACTGAGATCCAGTCAAAAGGCAATAACTTAATCACTTTGTTTTGGACAGCCATTGTAGCAATACAATGTGGAGTGGACCTGGGTCTTTATTGTACAAAGAGGAACAAGGAATCTGAAAGCAAAAGGGTTTCAACCATTAGAATAGGAAATCATAAGCCTAGGTTGAGATGTTTTGGAGTTGAACCTGGCAGCGTTCGTGTAATTCCAACGTCTTAGATTCCCCTCCATTCTAAGTCTCGAAACCACAGGATTGCTGGAGGATCTGCCAAAATCAGTCTTTCCTTTTTATTTAGGAGCGGGAATTACAGAGAGACTTGTTACAATGCAGAGTTGAGTTTCTAAAGCAGAGGCAGGCCACAGGGTTTTTATACACAACTCAGACCGCAAACTCGTACACACTCGAACATGTCGCCTTAAACTGTGCCAGCTGTATAAATATTATAGCCTGGTCTCAAACACAGGTTATTTTTTATTCCCACTTTGAACTCACCATCGTACGATTACTGCTTGTAATGCACTACGGCGTTTCTGCACCTAAAAAACTGAAAATTAAGGAGACGTTCCTTGGCCTGGAGGAGGAGGAATTTTTCAACACTCCTTGATTCTTTTAGTGGAATTCTCCTCCAAATGCTACTTGAGAAATCCTTTGATATTATAGTATTTTTCTACTTGGTCATCCCTATCATTGTGAAGGTATTCATATGTGTCAAAATGCCACAAGTCAAGAGCAAATCATAACAAGGATGTTCATTGCGGTTTACTGTAGTATTATTTTACCTTGAGTATATTAAGTCTCTCTTTTTTGAATAGTTATCTCCACATGTTGGCCAATATTAACCTCACGATTTATCACTGTAGTCAGCACTAAGCAGCTTTTACTAGAAGGGTATCGTTTCCTGTTGCCATGGAAAGCACTCACACATTTAAATGTGTTTGCACCGTCCATGTCATAAACCTCAATTGAGCAATATCTGTGAACTGTGTCACTTCAAAAGTGTATTCTTTAATACGTCATGTCATAGCTTGTGTCCATTCCATTTAAACTCCAGCCAATCCAATTTCTTTCTCAGTTTATGTCATTTAAGCCTGAAGAGAGGTCTTATAATGGATTCAAATGCCCAAATTTTAATCAGAGGATTTATAACAGCTGAATTTAATTGGAACCTTGGTGACATAGACACATAATCAGGGAATCAGATGAGAAACCATGAGTAAAAGCCAATGGAACAAACTTGACCATCTGTCCCCATCAAATTAGTTATTCCATGTCTTTCAGGTGGGTCTCCGGGAACCTCTGGGAATATACTCTGCCTGGAGGGCATCAGGGGAAAATCTACGCTCATGGTGTTCCTCATCCTTACTGGGATCAGATAGGTGTGTTCTTTTTCCAGAGTTAAGTATTTTTAAAGGCCAGACACACTTCTGTTGGACACATGTGGATGAGCCATAGAGTTTCCCATCTCTTTGTGTGGCACCCCCATGTTATTCTTTCCCTCACAAACACAGCTAGCTGGTGAAGAGGAAACTATTGTTGAAGCTTGGAGATCTCTGGTGATGCCTCTGGTATTGGTATGTATCGCCTCCAGATCAGTGGTGTAAAGTACTACTTAAGTATATATTTTTTGGTATCTTACTATTTTCTTTTTTTGACAACTTTTACTTTTACTTCACTACATTCCTAATGAAAATAATGTACTTTTTACTCCATAAATTTTCCCTGAAACCCAAAAGTACTTGTTACATTTTGAATGCTTAGCAGGACACGAAAATGGTCCATTCACGCACTTATCAAGAGAACATCCCTGGTCATCCCTACTGCCTGATCTGGCGGACTCATTTAACACATGCTTCATTTGTAAATGATGTCTGAGTGTTGGAGTGTGACCCTGGCTATCTGTAAATTAAAAAAACAAGAAAATGGTGCCGTCTGGTTTGCTTAATATAAGGAATTTGAAATTATTTATACTTTTACTTTTACTTTTGATACTTAAGTACATTTTAGCGATTCCATTTACTTTTGATGCTAAGTATATTTAAAACCAAATACTTTTAGACTTTTACTCAAGTAGTATTTTATTGGGTGACTTTCACTTTTACTTGAGTCATTTTCTATTAAGGTATCTTTACTTTTACTCAAGTATGACAATTGGGTATTTTTTTCCACCACTGGTCCAGATGAAGGTTTATAAACCAAAACATATTGGCTTTTTATAGCAATTTAGTACTTTAAAAATGTGACTTCTATTTTCCTCCAACGGCTGAATAACTCTTCTAATCTACGTCTGTTTGTTCTCCAATGTGTGTAGCATAGTGATTGTTGTCTAAGTTATGAATGAGACAATTTTTACTTTGACGTACCAGAGGTAGTACTATCACACTTTCACTCTTGTTTTGATTCTACTTTTAATTGTGTTAAGCAGGTCTGTCAAACTCATTCTATGGAGTTTGACAGACCTGCGGTTTTTGGTTTTTCCTTTCAATTAATGAGTTTGACACATGGTGTTAAGAATTAACAAGAATTCAGGAAAGAGGACCAGACTTGAACGCAACACTTTAACTAGTTCCCTTGAACACAGCTCCCTAGCAACTCAACAAGCACCAGCTGATACTAATTGCCAATCAGCTTCCACGCCTGTTGCAACACGTTAACTAGTTGCCTTGAATGCAGCTCCTCAAAAAAGTATCAGCTGTAACTCATTGCTAATCAGGGGAGGACCATCCTCCTCAGTGAATTTCATAAAAATAAAAATGGTAAAACGTTGAAAAAGTTATCCTTTTTAGATTAAACTATACAAAATACTGTATATTCACGTCACCAAATAATTGATTAAAACACACTGTTTTGCAATGAAGGTCTACAGTAGCCTCAACAGCACTCTGTAGGGTAGCACCATGGTGTAGCCGGAGGACAACTAGCTTCCGTCCTCCTCTTGTTACATTGACTTCAATACAAAACCTAGGAGGCTCTTGGTTCTCACCCCTTCCATCCTCCAACCTATCAGAGCTCTTGCCAAATGAACTGACATGTTGTATTCATTCCGCCGATTCTGTTGAAAAACGTTTCTTAAACGTGAATTTGTCCAATAGAAACTCTCATTTGCAACTGTTGGACCAATGATTACACCCTAGACAAGCTAAATGCAGGCAAGAGTGTGCAAGGCGGTATTCAATGTATCACTGTCTGTCCATGTGTCACTGTCTGTCATCTAAAATGTTTCTCTTGACATGTGTGCACCTACGTTGTAAACTTTCATTCATAGGCTAGGTTGTAGCAAACTCATGATGAGTATAGGGAAAATTCAAGTATCATGTAGTAGCCTAAACCTATTGGTGTTACATTGAGCTGGGTGAATGGAATATGAATGACAGTCATCCAACACGCTGTAATAGAAATAAGAAATAAGAATACAAAAAAATGGTACTCCGTCATCATATACGCAACTGACCGCCACTTCTCCTCACCTGTCCTCACTCTCCTTAATCACCACTGTCATCCTTCTAAAATCTTACCAACTAACATTTCTCCTCTTGTTCTGCATGTTGTGTTGCATGACACTGTGTGTTACTAGACCTCATGGTTTGCATCCTTCGCCAACTTCCATCTATACAAGTTAGGTCCCTTCTACTGTGCACTTACCGGACAGACTTCATGTCACAAAAATGGATTGCTTCTACTGACAGTGAGTCACGTGGCCGTGGCTTGCTATATAAAGATCCCAGAAATGTTCAATATGTACAAAAAGCTTATTTGTCTCAAATTTTGTTCACAAATGTGTTAACATCCCTGTTGGTGAGCATTCCTCCTTTGCCAAGATAAGCCATCCACCTGAAAGGTGTGGAATATCAAGAAGCTGATTAAATGGCATGATCATTACACAGGTGCACCTTGTGCTGGGGACAATTAAAGGCCACTCTAAAATGTGCAGTTTTTTTACACAGCACAATGCCATGTCTCAAGTTTTGAGGGAGCATGCAATTGGCATGCTGACTGCAGGAATGTCCACCAGAGCTGTTGCCAGAGAATTTTATGTTATTTTCTCTAACATAAGTCTCCAATGTCATTTTAGAGAATTTGGCAGTACTCACAACCGGCCTCACAACCGCAGACCACGTGTAACCACGCCAGTCCATAACCTCCACATCCGGCTTCTTCACCTGCGGGATGGTCTGAGACCAGCTGATGAAACTGTGGGTTTGCACAACTGAAAAATGTCTGCACAAACAGTCAGAAATCGTCTCAGGGAAGCTAATCTGCGTGCTTGTCGTCCTCACCAGGGTCTTGACCTGACTGCAGTTTGGCGTTGTAACCGACTTCATTGGGCAAATGCTCACCTTCGATGGACACTGGCATGCTGGAGAAGTGTGCTCTTCACGGATGAATCCCGGATTCAGCTGTACTGTGCAGATGACAGACAGCGTGTATGGCGTCGTGTGAGCGAGCGGCTTGCTGATGTCAACGTTGTGAGCAGAGTGCCCATGGTGGCAGTGGGGTTATGGTATGTGCATGCATAAGATACGGACAACGAATTGCATTTTATCGATGGCAATTTGAATGCAGAGAGATACCATGACGAGATCCTGAGGCCCATTGTCTTGCCATTCATTTGCCGCCATCAGCTCATGTTTCAGCATGATAATGCACGGCCGTGTTGCAAGGATCTGTACACAATTCCTGGAAGCTGAAAATGTTCCAGTTCTTCCATGGCCTACATACTCACCAGACATGTCACCCATTGAGCATGTTTGGGATGCTCTGGATTGCTGTGTACGACAGCATGTTCTAGTTCCCGCCAATATCCAGCAACTTCACACAGCCATTAAAGAGGAGCGGAATAACACTCCACAGGCCACAATCAACAGCCTTGTCAATTTTATGCGAGGAGATGTGTCATGCTGCATGTGGCAAATGGTCACACCAGATACTGACTGGTTTTCTGATCCACACCCCTACCTTTAAAAAAAATAGTTTTATCTGTGACCAGCAGATACACATCTGTATTCCCAGTCATGTGAATCCATAGATTAGGGCACAATACATTTATTTCAATCGACTGATTACCTTATATGAACTGTAACTCAGAAAAATCTTTGAAATTGTTGCAGGTTGCGTTTATATTTGTTGTTCAGTGTAGTTGCAAAGTAGCTAAAACATAGTAAGTAGTTGCTAAAATGCTAAAGTAGTCCTTGATGTGATTCAAAAACGCCTACCCATCCTCTCTGACCAACCTCCCATTTTTGGCTTTAGTAACCTTCTGTCTTATGAAGCCATATCAAACGTAACATATCATACTAATAGGAGTGTAACAGATTTAAATGTACAATGTTACGTCTAATCTTTGAAGCCAGGCTGTACCACCCCAACTATCTATGTAAATGTACCTTTCATGAGCATACTGTAGTACACTCTTAGAAAAACGGGTTCCAAAAGGTTTCTTCCTTTTTGGTTCCAGAAAGAACCCTTTTGGACCCGCTGGTTCTATATGGAACCCAAAAGGGTTCTACCTGGAACCAAAAGGGTTGTCCTATGGGGACAGTCGAATAACTCTTTTTTCTTCTTAGAGTTTACCTTAAAAGGCAAACAGAGGTTGTGGAGACATGCTGTGTCATCCAAAACAGTTGAACAGTGAAAAAAAATAGAAAATGGACTAATCTTGTTTGGCGTTCCGTTGGAACCAACTAAGAAAATGAAACCGTGACAGAGGCTTGCTTGTTAAACCTGTGCCTTTCACTGTGAGTGGTGAACCCAGATGCCTCTGCGGTTGAGCTCTGCTCGGTCAGACCAAGCAACCTCTGGTATCATAGCTTCACACTTCTTCACGGCACACAACAGTGTTTCGAAACAGCAATTTGAA